>JAVMKO010000003.1:145966959-148419459 GCA_032164245.1 Sternotherus odoratus
GAGACCGGGCTGGGTGGGTCGGTCGGGGGGGGGAGAGGGGGAGAGACCGGGGGGGGCAGGGGGAGAGACCGGGCTGGGTGGGTCGGTCGGGGGGGGGGAGAGGGGGAGAGACCGGGCTGGGTGGGTCGGTCGGGGGGGGGGAGAGGGGGAGAGACCGGGCTGGGTGGGTCGGTCGGGGGGGGGGAGAGGGGGAGAGACCGGGCTGGGTGGGTCGGTCGGGGGGGGGGAGAGGGGGAGAGACCGGGCTGGGTGGGTCGGTCGGGGGGGGGGAGAGGGGGAGAGACCGGGCTGGGTGGGTCGGTCGGGGGGGGGAGAGGGGGAGAGACCGGGGGGGGCAGGGGAGAGACCGGGCTGGGTGGGTCGGTCGGGGGGGGGGGAGAGGGGGAGAGACCGGGCTGGGTGGGTCGGTCGGGGGGGGGAGAGGGGAGAGACCGGGGGGGCAGGGGGAGACCGGGCTGGGTGGGTCCGTCGGGGGGGGAGAGGGGGAGAGACCGGGGGGGGCAGGGGGAGAGACCGGGCTGGGTGGGTCGGTCGGGGGGGGGGGAGGGGGAGAGACCGGCTGGTGGGTCGGTCGGGGGGGGGGGAGGGGGAGAGACCGGGCTGGGTGGGTCGGTCGGGGGGGGGGGAGGGGAGAGACCGGGCTGGGTGGGTCGGTCGGGGGGGGGGAGAGGGGAGAGACCGGGCTGGGTGGGTCGGTCGGGGGGGGGGAGAGGGGGAGAGACCGGGCTGGGTGGGTCGGTCGGGGGGGGGGAGAGGGGGAGAGACCGGGCTGGGTGGGTCGGTCGGGGGGGGGGGAGAGGGGGAGAGACCGGGCTGGGTGGGTCGGTCGGGGGGGGGGGAGAGGGGGAGAGACCGGGCTGGGTGGGTCGGTCGGGGGGGGGGGAGAGGGGGAGAGACCGGGCTGGGTGGGTCGGTCGGGGGGGGGGAGAGGGGGAGAGACCAGGCTGGGTGGGTCGGTCGGGGGGGGGGGAGAGGGGGAGAGACCGGGCTGGGTGGGTCGGTCGGCGGGGGGGGAGAGGGGGAGAGACCGGGCTGGGTGGGTCGGTCGGCGGGGGGGGGAGAGGGGGGAGACCGGGGGGGCAGGGGGAGAGACCGGGCTGGGTGGGTCGGTCGGGGGGGGGGAGAGGGGGAGAGACCGGGCTGGGGGTCGGTCGGGGGGGGGGGGAGAGGGGGAGAGACCGGGCTGGGTGGGTCGGTCGGGGGGGGGGAGAGGGGGAGAGACCGGGCTGGGTGGGTCGGTCGGGGGGGGGGAGAGGGGGAGAGACCGGGCTGGGTGGGTCGGTCGGGGGGGGGGAGAGGGGGAGAGACCGGGCTGGGTGGGTCGGTCGGGGGGGGGGAGAGGGGGAGAGACCGGGCTGGGTGGGTCGGTCGGGGGGGGAGAGGGGAGAGACCGGGGGGGCAGGGGGAGAGACCGGCTGGGTGGGTCGGTCGGGGGGGGGCAGGGGGAGACCGGGCTGGGTGGGTCGGTCGGGGGGGGGGGAGGGGGAGAGACCGGGCTGGGTGGGTCGGTCGGGGGGGGGGAGGGGGAGAGACCGGGCTGGGTGGGTCGGTCGGGGGGGGGGGAGGGGGAGAGACCGGGCTGGGTGGGTCGGTCGGGGGGGGGGGAGGGGGAGAGACCGGGCTGGGTGGGTCGGTCGGGGGGGGGGGAGGGGGAGAGACCGGGCTGGGTGGGTCGGTCGGGGGGGGGAGGGGGAGAGACCGGGCTGGGTGGGTCGGTCGGGGGGGGGGAGGGGGAGAGACCGGGCTGGGTGGGTCGGTCCGGGGGGGGGGGAGAGACCGGGCTGGGTGGGTCGGTCCGGGGGGGGGGAGAGACCGGGCTGGGTGGGTCGGTCCGGGGGGGGGGGAGGGGGAGAGACCGGGCTGGGTGGGTCGGTCGGGGGGGGGGGGGAGGGGGAGAGACCGGGCTGGGTGGGTCGGTCGGGGGGGGGGAGAGGGGGAGAGACCGGGGGGGAGGGGGAGAGACCGGGCTGGGTGGGTCGGTCCGGAGGGGGGGGAGGAGGAGAGACCGGGCTGGGTGGGTCGGTCGGGGGGGGGGGGGGAGAGACCGGGCTGAGTGGGTCGGTCGGGGGGCGGGGAGGGGAGAGACCGGGCTGGGTGGGTCGGTCGGGGGGGGGGGAGGGGAGAGACCGGGCTGGGTGGGTCGGTCGGGGGGGGGGGGAGAAGGGGAGAGACCGGGCTGGGTGGGTCGGTCGGGGGGGGGGGAAGGGGAGAGGACCGGGCTGGGTGGGTCGGTCGGGGGGGGGGAAGGGGAGAGACCGGGCTGGGTGGTCGGTCGGGGGGGGGGAAGGGGAGAGACCGGGCTGGGTGGGTCGGAGAGACCGGGCTGGGTGGGTCGGTCGGGGGGGGGGGGGGGAAGGGGAGAGAACCGGGCTGGGTGGGTCGGTCGGGGGGGGGGGGGGAAGGGGGAGAGACCGGGCTGGGTGGGTCGGTCGGGGGGGGGGGGAAGGGGAGAGACCGGGCTGGGTGGGTCGGTCGGGGGGGGGGGAAGGGGAGAGACCGGGCTGGGTGGGTCGGTCGGGGGGGGGGGGAAGGGGAGAGACCGGGCTGGGTGGGTCGGTCGGGGGGGGGAAGGGAGAGACCGGCTGGGTGGGTCGGTCGGGGGGGGGAAGGGGAGAGACCGGGCTGGGTGGGTCGGTCGGGGGGGGGAAGGGGAGAGACCGGGCTGGGTGGATCGGTGGGGGGGGGGGAGGGGGGAGAGACCGGGCTGGGTGGGTCGGTGGGGGGGGGTGGGGGAGGGAAGGGGAGAGACCGGGGCTGGGTGGGTTGGTTGGGGGGGGGGGGAGGGAAGGAGGTTTTGGGGGGGGAGAGACCGGGCTGGGCGGGTCAGGCAGGCGGCAGGGACCCCGGCTGGGCAAGGGGCCAGTGGGGGAAACCCCAAAGCAGTGCAGGGCTAAGGACTCCCACCTGCCACTGCTTTGGGATTTCCCCCTGCTGGCCCCATGCCAGCTGGGGTCTCAGCTCCCTTGCCAGCCTGGGCTTCGTGGTGGGGGGGGGGGGGGAGAGCGGCCCGCGGATGACTTTATAAGGGTCAAAATGGCCCTTGGCGGAAAAAAGGTTCCCCACCCCTGTTCTAGTGCTTGTTCATGTGTATTCCACAGTAGGTATGTGTGCCTCACCATGTGCACCGGTGCCAGAAGTTTTTTCCCTTAGCAGTACCCGTAGGGGGAGCACTGCTGTGCACCTTGGTGTGGGCGCCTTCATGGTGCGGTATAAGGGGAGCTGCACACTCCCCCACCCTCAATTCCTTTTTGCTACCAGTAAACAGTGCGTCGGAACATCTTGCTCCAGTTCTGCTGTAGGTCATCCCAGTTCATTCGCTTGTTAGTAGTACCTGTTAGTTTTTCAACAGTTGATTAATTCAGTTACTTAAGTGTTTTGGGCCAGGGTATGCCTCCCACCCCAGGTTGTAAGTCGTGCCACACTTGTCCGCGTTCTCTGCCAAGAACACCAATTGTCTCCACTGATTGGATGAAACCCATGTTAGTGGACTGCTGCAAGATCTGCAGATCCTTCAAAACCCAGAACCAAGAAAGAAAGGGACATTAGACTTTGGGGCCTTCTTATGGAGTCGGCGCAGAGCCCAGTTTCCGGTGCGCCACCTCGGCGCCGGGCACCACATCTTCGGTACGCATTGAGGCTCCGGCACCTTCCAGTGGTTGGCACTGCTCCCCTGTCCAAGAAGCAGAGAAAGGGCCCATAGAATCTTTTGAGTTATTTATTCGACTTTAATCTCATTTGTATTAAGTGTTTAGCAAATGTGCCAGATTGACAGTTGTGGAAACTGAAGTTTTCAGTTCACAGATCAAATGAATCATGGTCCATGGCAAGACAAGCTACTTCACAGCACACTCCCATTGTGCCTAAAACCTAATTTGGAGAAATGGCAAAGATAGTTGAGTCTCCATGCCCATTGCTGCTAAACTTTTAAAATAAAACAGAATACATTTCTATGCACTGACTCACCTTCCTAAGACGTGCACTTTAGTATTTGAAGGGAACTAGGATATCACTGCTTTATATATTCTTTTGTGTACTTGAAGTTCTGTGGTAATGCTTATCTTTCTACAGGTCAGAAATAAAGCTCAGCAAGCATTCTTCACAGCACTGGGCACGTACAACTTTTGTTGCAGAGATATCATTCCTTTGGTTTTGGAGTTTTTTTGCGGCCAGACCGACATGATGTTACTCAGCAGCAGTTTAAAGTACTGTCTCAGTTACTTAATTTTAGATCTGTCTTCATTTTATTTGGTTAAAATACATGGGGTTTGGTGTAAAGATTTTATTAGCTTGACTTTGGGATGGTTGAATTACTCATGGATAGCTAACCCTAAAGTGACTTAGGCAGTCATCCCAAAAAAGTGCTCATAAAAAATATTTTTATACCATACCCCACCTTCATGAATATACCCCATTTTCTCAGGAATTATGATGCTTTATGCTAATAGCTATTCACTTTTATTTCCTAATTAAAACTAATAGTACAAAGCAAGAAAATCTCAGCTGACTGTTCTTAGTTCAGTAGTTTTAGCAACCCTAGTAGAGCAAGGAAAAAAGAACAAAGTGCTGATCAACAGAAGATGTTATGCTGAGGCTATGTCTGCACTGCCCCCACAATTTAGCCTACAGGGGTGTGAATAGCAGTGCTCACCATTAGTGTAATCCCGTATGAAGAAGATTACATTAATGCAAACTAGGAACCTTTTTTAGTGTGCCTGCAGTGTCCATACAACGGAGTTACAGCACAACACTTTGATGCACGCCACCCATAATCCAAATTGCAGGGCAGTGTAGACAAGCTAAGAAACACAAGTTTTTAATTTAAACTACCCTAAATAGGTTTGTAGAAAGCCCAGGTGTTTGTTTATTCATTATGGTTATTGAAATGTGTTCTGTGGAAATAGTTCCCTCACAACCATTCTATGAACGTGAAGTCCAATTAGTCAGCACTACTTGCACACACTACTAAAATAAATATTTAATACAGGAATGTCACATTTTTACACGCATTTAACTTGTGCAATTTGTGCTTTACACGGTCGTCCGAAAAAGAAAAAAAAAAAAGTAAGGGAAAACTAAAAATATAAAAATTTTCTTTAGGGTGGGCGATTTCGCCTGCCATTGAAGTCAATGGAGTTTTGGCTATATGCGATTTCTGCTTTACGCGGAAACCACTGAACCGAACCCTCGTGTAAGACGCGACATGCCTGTATGTCAAGAATTGTGTAGAATATCTTGTATATATTAATGATAAACTGAATGGCTCAATCTCAGTTCGTGTTACAATTTAATAATTGACAAAATACAGAGCAACTAATTTTTATTCGGTACCAATGACTACTTTATGTAACTTTTAATATTACAACTCTTGTTTACTATAGGGTGCCTTGTATTGTCTTCTTGGAAACCACAGTGGAGTATGCCTGGCAAATCTTCATGATTGGGACTGTATTGTACAGACTTGGCCAGCAATTGTTTCTTCTGGACTTAGCAAAGCTATGTCTCTGGAAAAGCCATCTATAGTGAGACTCTTTGATGACCTAGCAGAAAAGATCCACAGACAGTATGAAACAATTGGATTGGACTTTTCAGTAAGTAAAAAAATCACTTAAAAGCTAATATCACATTCAGAGACTGTTTGACTTATATTTGATAAAATGAGTCAATCATTTAATACATTTTACACATTTTGGTTTAGCTTTGACTACTAATATTGATATATTGATTTCATTCTGATTTCCAGTATGCAGTAATATAGACAAATATATCCAAGACTGGAATATTATAGATTTGAGTTTAAGATTATTAGAATTTGACATCTCCCTTCCCCCCAATTTTTAGAGGCTAGGTATGCAATGGGAATGAAAAATAGCTTGTATTTTATCTCGTCAGGTGTGATCAAGGTTGCTATGCACTTGTAGGACAGTGTGGGGAAGCTTGCACTGTCAGTACTTGTGTTGTCTGTTCTGTTGTTAGTCTAACAACTTTCATAATACTGTACTAAATTTACTTAGTGACTGAAACATGGGGACAGAAACCATTGTCATAAATATTTTGGCATTTTTATGTGACCATAAAATCACAGTTTGTGCATGCCTTAAAATATAGACATGTAATCGTAGCTCTATCGGTATGTTAAAACTGCTAAATTTTCCTCCATCTTATCATAACAAGATAAGATATGTTATGATAAGATCACTGTGAGCAGTGATTCCTGTCAAATAACAAAGGAGCAACCTGAATTACCTCTCTAGGGAATTTTGTAAACTATAAAGGAAGGCCTATGTGGAAGGGACAGTATGTGCACTTCATTTGATTGCCTTTCTGGGAATCTCCTTTTCCAAAAGGATGGCTAACATGCTTTGGCTTCTGTTCAGTTAGAGTTGTTTCCCTTCTCTCTCAACAGGTTCCAGAGAAATGTGTTCAGATAGCCATTCTAATGCAAAAAGCAAAAAACCCAAGCACCAGCGGGATGATGCTTAGTTCAGAAGAGATTCAGTTAGGAATTCAACGACAGAAAGAAAAGAATGCTGAGGCTTTGCAGTAAGTTAGATTGGTCTATGTAGACTTCAGTAACCATAATAGTTTTTAGTCTATAAAGTGATGATGTAAATTTAATCTAAAATTGTACATTAAATGTAGTATTCCAAGAGGATGTGCTAGTTTTCTTCTGAGTTTTGAGGTTAATAGACATCACAAATAATGATTTCTTTTCTGTGGGGTTTTCTCTAACAAAAGTTGAGCTGTTTAAAAGTAATCTCTTTTTCATAACCTTTTTTTTAATACATTAGTCTACAAGTGACACTGAACTCCAACCATCTTTCCTTCCATTATTGCATCTTTTTAATTTCTTACTGTAGCTGTCTTTAGTAATTCTTAACTACATTGGAAGGGACACCATTGATTTGTATGAGAACCTATATAGAATGAAATATTCCATATTCTCATCACTCATAGTGCCTGAGCACTTTCTAGTAGTGTGTTCACAAAATAGCACTTTATCTCAAAATTTTATAACAGTTATAATTCAGACCAATGAACAATTTTTTTTCAGTTGATTTACTTTGTGCATTTGATGGCTTTTTTCAGTCACTTTAACGGCATTTGTGCTAATGTACCCCTTTCTGTGAGGTCTTCAAGAGGGTGCTCACCAATAATAGTAACAGTGAAGCTGAAACAAAAAGCAGCAGTGTGCCTGAGTATGAGATAACACAGAAATAAGGGAATATTGCTGACTTCTGGGGGAAATCTGTGTGAAAAAATTAAAAAGTTCTGCACATAATATTTTAAAATTCTGTATATTTTATTTGTCAAAATAACACAATATAATCACACCAGTTTCAATTACTTTGGTAATTTATTTCAAAATACTTGTCAGCAAGTATGTTTGTAACAACACAGTCAATGAAAAAGATTCAGTAAATGTTTTTTGACAGATTCCTTACTAGGCATATTAATTCAAAACTTTGAATAATTCATAGAATCATAGAATATCAGCGTTGGAAGGGACCTCAGGAGGTCATCTAGTCCAACTCCTGCTTAAAGCAGGACTAACCCAACTAAATCATTCCAGCCAGGGCTTTGTCAAGCCTGACCTTAAAAATATCTAAGGAAGGATATTTTACCACCTACCTAGGTAACCCATTCCGGTGATTCACCACTCTCCTAGTGAAAAAGTTTTTCCTAATATCCAACCTAAAATTCCCCCACTGCAACTTGAGACCATTACTCCTTGTTCTGTTACCACTGAACACAGTCTAGATCCATCCTCTTTAGAACCCCCTTTCAGGTAGTTGAAAGCAGCTATCAAATCCCACCTCAGTCTTCTCTTCTGTAGACTGAACAATCCCAGTTCCCTCAGCCTCTCCTCATAAGTCATGTGCTCCAGACCCCTAATCATTTTTGTTGCCCTCCTCTGAACTTGTTCCAATTTTTCCACCTCTTTCTTGTTGTGTGGGCCCAAAAACTGGACACAGTTCTCCAGATGAGGCCTCACCAATGTTGAATAGAGGGGAACAATCACGTCCCTCGATCTGCTGGCAATGCCCCTACTTATACAGCCCAAAATGCCACTAGCCTTCTTGGCAACAAGGGCACACTGTTGGCTCATGTCCAGCTTCTCGTCCACTGTAACCCCTAGGACCTTTTCTGCAGAACTACTGCCTAGCCATTCAGTCCCTAATCTGTAGCAGTGCATGGGATTCTTCCGTCCTAAGTGCAGGACTCTGCACTTGTCCTTGTTGAACTGCATCAAATTTCTTTTGGCCCAGTCCTCTAATTTGTTTAGGTCCCTCTGTATCCTATCCCTACCCTCCAGTGTATCTACCACTCCTCCCAGTTTAGTGTCATCTGCAAACTTGCTGAGGGTGCAGTCCACACCATCCTCCAGATCACTGATAAAGATATTGAATAAAACCGGCCCCAGGACCGACCCTTGGGGCACTCCGCTTGATACCGGCTGCCAACTAGACATGGAGCCATTGATCACTACCCGTTGAGCCCGACAATCCAAAAAAACCGATGTATAAAACCTACCTTAAGCTAGATTTTCGTAGCAGCTTTTATGGGACTGATGTTTCGCCTGGCTGTTATTAGCTACATATTCAAAACTTTCAAATATGTGCTGAGGAGACAGCTATGGCTCCACTCAAAGAAATTGGAATTGCAGGCTAACGTTATTATCCTTCTAAATGTTTTGTTGGTAAGCTCTTTAGTAGATAGAGATCAACTGGTGCATTCTAGGGAAATGGCACCCTGATTTTCACACCCCCAAAACACAGTGTAGAAAATGCCATTAAGCTGGGCAAACTAGCTGCCTTTTAAGGCCTTATCTGGACAAAAATTGAAAGGTACTATGTTGGATCACGTTAGTTAACTTTAAAATCTAAACTTCTAGTCAAGACAAATTAAAACTCAACCCTCTTAGCATATGCTAAAGTATAGCTTGGCATGTCTCGACTTGAGTTTTTGAGGGTTTTAATTAGATTTAGCTGACTAACATGATCCAACATCACATCTTGAAATCCTAGTCTAGACAAAGCCACAGTGGAGGAATCACCTTAATATTCCTCCCTTGACTCAACAGTGATTCTCTCCCCTTCACCCCTTCCTCTCAAAAAAAAATTGACATGACATATACACAGCATCTGCAGTGCTAATTTAATTACCAGACAATGTCTGTAGTATTTATATTTGTTGTGAGAATGAAGAGAAAATGTAATACCTTATTTTGTTTATATAAATATTCTTTTAAACACTTCTCTCCATGATGTCTAGTTGTTGACAGTACACTTCAAGTCCATATACTCATTTTACTTTTGTTTTTTCAGAAACTATGAAAATTTGGTCAACATGCTGTTAGATTGTGTGAATCAAAGAAATCTGTAAGTTTGCCTTTCTCTGTGAACTTTTTTGTGTGCTAGTTTTTCTGAATTAAAAAAATGCACAGTGAAATAAACAGCTTAGATAACTGGAATTAACATATTAAGCCTTTCCCATACAGGACTGGTTAAAATGCAGTTTAGATCAGTAGTGATCAAAAAGTTGTACTGTCTGACATCTCATATATTAAACAAATTTGGCCTTCGCCTACTTCTGATGGACAAGAACCAACATCAATTGGCATGGACATAGGGGAACAGAAGGGCCATTTGTAGGGTTGTTCAGCTCTCCCTCCCAGTTGAACAAGGAAGTGTCAGGTCAACGTGAAGAATCTTGCATTGCTGCCATCCACCTGATGCCTGTACTATAGGTGAATGTAGCCTTGTAGCAATTAGTAGTTGCGATGTTCAGTATCTCTGTCCATTCCTAACAATTTCTGAGGACAATTATTTGTCTAGCATAAAGATGGCAATGAAGTGCAAGTACTTCAAGGCCCATTTTCCTTCCCCAAGTGATGTAGAGAGGCCTTCTTGATGCTTGTATAGTGTGGTTGTGGAATAGAACATTAGTTTTATGGTGGTTAGATACACCTTCTTAACAATGTCAAGAATCAGAGAGGTAGCCGTGTTAGTCTGGAATAGCAAAGGTAACAAAGTCCTGTGGCACCTTAAAGACTAACTATAAAGTTTTGAAGCATAAGCTTTCGTGGGCTAATACCCACTTCGTCAGATGCAAGCAGTGGAAGTGTCTAGAGGCAGGTATAGAAAAGTAGATACCTGCCTCTGGACACTTCCACTGCTTGCATCCGACGAAGTGGGTATTAGCCCACGAAAGCTTATGCTTCAAAACTTTATAGTTAGTCTTTAAGGTACCACAGGACTTTGTTACCTCTTCTTAACAATGTTTTTTTGCTTTTAGGTATAATTTTATAACCTTTTTTGAACAACCGCATCACATACAGCACTCCATTATTCATTATATGTGTTTATTTTAGCCCCTGGAAGTTTGAACACATAGGCATTGGCTTTCTGTCTCTTCTCCTGAGGGATGATAGGGTACTACCTGTCCGTGCCATAAGATTCTTTGTGCAGTGTCTCAACCACGACGCAATCGTGGTTCGCAAGGTAAAGATGGCAAACTCATTAAAATTTCTCTTGTTTTTTCAATTCCTGATCAAATGGTGGTTTTGGTTGGTTGTTATTTTATGTGTGTAAACAGAGCCCTGTTTACACGCACAAAAGTCCATCCCTCAAATTACATATGATCTTGGGAGTCCGGTGACAATGGCAATTGATCTGAGGGCTTTAAATGAGCAAAAATTTGCATTATTAATTTTGTTTATCCTGCTTGTCGGTGAGACTTAGACACACTTTCAGCATTGTGGAAGGCTGGGGGGAAGAGGAAACTAGACAGCAGGCTTTGTATTATGGCACACCATGTGAAAGAGGTTTAATTCTATGTCTCATGCAGTGTTCCCTCTAATTTTTCTCCACATATGTGTTGAATAAATTGTGTTATGTGCACCATTATGGAGGTGACACATCCTCCATATTGGTGCACATAACAAAATTCATGTGGCGGGGGTGGAGCTGAGGGTTTTGGAGTGTGCGAGAGGGCTCAGGGCTAGGGCAGAGGGTGGGTTGGGGAGGTGAGGACCCCAGATGTGGTTATGGGCTCTGGGGTGGGACCAGGGATGAGGGGCTCAGGACTGGGCAGAGGGTTGGAGTGTGCAGGGGTGAGAGCTCCAGCCAGGGGTAAGGAGTTTGAGATGCAGGAGAGGGCTCTGGGCTGGGGCAAGAGGTTGGGGTGCAGGCTTCCCCGGAACTACAGTGAGGGGAGAAGACTCCCTGCAGCTCTTTCTCCATGCAGTAGCACCTGGGGTGGGGCAGAGGGGCGCCTCTCCCCCCACAGTAGCTTCGAGATTGGAGCCACGCGATAGGCACTTCTCCCCCAGCCACAGCAGCTCCGGGGCTTGGGGAGAATCTCTCTCCCCACCTCACATTGCCGCAACTGTTCTGGGGCTTGGCTGGATTAGGGCCAGGGGAGGGTTACCTCTCCCCCAGCCTCAGCACTTCCAGGGTTGGGCTGGGTTGGGGAAGGGGCACCTCTCCTTGCAATGGCAGGTCTGGGGCTGGGAAAGAGGCATCTCTCCCACTGTAGGCCTGAGCACCTGCATTGCACTTAATAGGTTGCTGCGTGGCCATGCAGCTTACAGGGAACTTAGGCTTCATGTTCTCTGTGATGAGGGGGCAGAGATGATGGTGGAGGAAGTAACCACGTCTGCTGGTTTATTAAGTGTCACGTGATGATGTTGACTGACTTTAAAGGGGGGAGTGCCATTCACCTGGGAGGACGAGTGACTATGATCTGAATGACTAGACAGATCCTTGCACTGAAATGTGAAATGGATGAATTAATCGCCATTCTCCTTTTTAGATGGGTATTTCAGCTGTTGCTGGCATCCTTAAGCAGTTGAAGAGAGCCCACAAAAAGGTGTTCATCTGTCCTTATGAAGTCAGTAAGTGTTTAATAAGAGATTTCAGGTCCTAAATACCTAAATTTATCCTGAAACTTTCAGGAAATGTATTTTCCCACCTACCTTACCAATAGAAAACACATGTTCTCTGTTGTTTATACTATACCAAAATGGGTAATCTAACTAAAACATTTTTCACTTGCCTTTAAAACAAAATGTGTTCACATCTAACAAGTAGATGTGTACATATAGTTTATTCAGCAGGTTGTAGAGAGGGGTGTGTGGGTGTACATGCACATTTTTATATTTAGACACAGGGCCTAATCCTTCTCCCTTTGAAAACAGTGGGAGTCTTGCAGTTAACTTGAATGGGAACAAGATCAGACTGTATCATTAGATGCCTCTGCTTTCTGTTCATTCCATACTTTTTTATGTTCTAGAGTATGATGAACACTAGGTATAAACAAATATTAAGTGAGATTCTTTTTATATTATTTCTGTATTTGTCAGTGTGACAAGTGACTTTTCTTGGTTCCATGGGTCCTATGAACCCAACATTTAGTTATCGTAAAGGTAAACATTTTCAGACCTAAGTTCAGGACGTTCTTTCCCTTTTTTTGCGTGCATGCATTACAAATAGGAACAGACAGAAAACTTCACCTGTCCCATAAACAAGACCTTACAGGGTTGAGTGTAGTTAAGTCATTTTCACTACAGGATTTCAGTCTGCTGCTTTGGCTCCTCTCAATGGTGCTTCATAGTACATCAAACATGAAGGAAAAAGCAAATCTCTTCTTAATATTAGTAGGGGTTAGTTAAAATTGTAAATCTTATGATTTAATAGTATTTTTGTAATACATTTTCTTGGGTTAAAAAAGTGATGTGCTAACAAGTTGACTCCCTACTTCAAACTACGTGCTTACCCCTTTCTCTGTTGCACTACCTGTGACCAAAGCCTTCTGAAAAACTAGATATGGAAAATGAGCTGGAAGAGAAATGTAAGCAGAACTGCGGGAGGATGAGCAGCATTCAAAGAAGTATTTGAAAGAAAAAATGTTTATCTTTTGAACTAAACACCCAAACAAGCTTTACAGATATCGGTCCTTTCTAGACTAAACGTCCTGGTTGTGTTGTAACTCTAATTAACTGCTAATGATTGTGTTCCATGACTAAGGTTACCACTGTACATGTTTTCCCAGGATCATCAATTTGTTTTGATGTAGATGTTCCAGGCAGTCTGTAAGGGTACTCAGTATGCACTGCCGGCTGTTCAGTTCTTCTTCAAGTGATTGCTCATGTGTATTTCACAGTAGGTGTGCATGCTCGCCACGTGCACCAGTGCCGGAAGTTTTTCCCTTAGCAGTACACATCAGGGGAGCACCCTCCCTCCCGTACCCCCTGGAATGGCGCCTGCCTTGGCACACTATAAGGGGCGCCATGCGCTCCCCTATCCTCAGTTCCTTCTTGCCGCCAGTGAAGGTGCATTGGAACTTCGCAGCTCCAGTATTGCTGCAGCTCATCCTTAGTGTTTCTATCTAGTACCTGTAGCTCTTAGTTTCCAGTGAGTTTCAAGTTAGTTCAGTTAGTTAGAGTGCCTGGGCCAGGGCATGCCCCAAGCCCTGGGTTTAAAGTCATGGAAGACTTGGAGGTGTTCTATGCTGAGGAGTGACCTGCACATGGACTGCTTACGCTCTTTGAGTGAGACCCATATCAGCGATCATTGCAAGATCTGAAAGTTGTTCAAGCCCCGGACAAAGCGAAAAAGGGACATTCGAATCTGAGCCATCCTGATGGAGTTGACGCTGACCTTGACACCTGTACACTGCTCCGAGTCAGCACCATGACGTCAGCACGCGGCGATCCCCTGGCACCTTTGTCCATTCAGCTCCGCTCCCCATCCTTGGGGCATAAGAAGGCCAAGAGGACGCCCTGGACGCAGCAGTGCCGTGGTGAATCGGGCAGAGACTAAACCCTAATTGGGCAGTCCTTGATCCCATTCGGCCTACAGGCCTCCGACTCATGTTGAACGGAGCAGCCCGGCCATGTCTGCGCAGACCTCTCCAGATGTCCGAATGCCTTCCACGCCGGAGGCCTTGCAAGCGGCCCGAGATATCTTGTCCCTGCCGGTACCTGGAGTGCCACCAACGTCAGTTCTGCACTCCAGAGGCAAGCCACTGCTGGCTTTCCCCAGAACAGTACTGGTTGCAGTCAAGGGAACATTCCCAACGCCATTCACCGTCCAGGGCAGAGTCCACGTGGATTGCCCTCAACGCCCGCCAGGCTCTCTGGCTGGATGCCATTGACCCAGGACTCCAGGCACCGCTCCACGTCGGAGAGTGCATGCTGATAGGACCTAGGGGCATATCGCCCAAGGTCCCGGCCCAGAAGGGGTTACCACAGCCGGTCGGGCCACAAATGTCGTCAATGCTCCAGCTTGGAATCCTATTCATAGTCTCCTCCATGACACCAACTCCACAGTCCTGGGCGTCGATTGCCAGCACTGCGCTGTCACAGGTCCGCCTGTCGGAGTCGTTCCAGGAGCAGCAGTTACCCCAGTACCGGTCCTCTGGCTCCAGGTCACGGTCCTGTGGATGATGTCGTTACCGGTGCTGCCACTCCTCCCGGTCTCGATGCAGTGGAGACTCATTTGTGAGCCCATTCTTGGCTAGGGCCCATCCCTCTGTCAGCCAAGCCGGCCAGGCACAGCAGCCCAGGCCCTTGGTGCCACAGCAGGTACAGTGGCATCGGGCCTTATGGACAGGACTGTGGTACCAGTGGGCACCATGGCCACCAGCGCAGCCCCCGGTGGGGCCACGCTCAGTAGCTGGGGCCTCGGAGGCACTGTCAGCCTCCCTCTCCAGGCCGCCACGTAAGACGTTGGTGGGACATTCATCTTCGGTGCCTTGCCCAGAGGCAGACCAGGTGGTGGACTCTCCGGTGCCTATAGACACCCAGAGCTTGGTGCCAGCCTCCTCACCCTCCCAGGAAGTAGTGGTGGAGGCCCCGCCCCCTTTGATCCCACGTTAGGACTTCTGGGCCAACCAGGACTTCCTTGGGGGAGTGACCTCCAATCTTCACCTCCAGACTGGAGGTGGAGGAGCCCTCGGACTTGTTCAGCGTGTTGTCCTCTTCTACCCTGGGTAGGGTGGCTTTGCCCCTCCATGACGAGGTAGCAGGAATCTCACATGCCCTGTGGCAAACGCCAGCCTCCTTGTCTCCCATATCTAGGAAAGTGGAGCACAGGTGCTTTGTACCGGCAAAGGGGCATGAGTGCCTGTGTGCCCACCCAGCGCCCAACTCCCTGATGGTCGAGTCGGTCGATCTCAGGGAGTGGCAGGGCTAGCCAACCCCTACCCCAAAGAGTAAGGACTCAGGGAGACTGGACTCATTTGTCAAAAAGATTTATTCATCCACGAGTTTACAGCTGTGGGTGGCAAACCACCAAGTTTTGATGGGCAGATATGAGTTCAACTTGTGGGGCGCTCTGCCAAAGTTCAAGGGTTCCCTCCAGGCGCGCGACAGGAAGGAGTTTCAGGCACTGGTGGAGGAGAACACTGCAGCCGCCAGGGCGACCCTGCAGGCGGCGTCCAGTGCAGCAGACACGGCCATGAGGTCCATGGTATCTGCCATTTCCATGCAAAGGTCATCATGGCTCTTGCTGTCTAGCCTGTCCAGTGAGGCTCAGGCCACCATCCAGGACCTCCCGTTCAACGGCAAGGCCCTGTTTGCAGAGCAGATGGATACTAAGCTACACGGCATGAAGGACTTCCGCACGACCCTCGAAACTTTGGGTTTCTATGTCCCACAGCCGGCTAAACCCAAGCTCAAGCCGGAACAGGGCCCCGTGCAGCCCATCCAGCAAAAATTTGAGGCCGCCTATAAGAAGTTGAGAGACTATGAAAGGCGGCCCCACAAGCAGTCGTGACCGGCCCCGCAGCCTGAGTTCTGTAAGGGCAGACAGGTGGGGAAGAAGCAGTTTTGCTGGGGTCCCCTACCAGTTCCATTCAGGGATCCTTTCTCAATAAAGCTCCCCTTTTCCAACCGATTGTGTGCTTTCCTTCCGGAGTGGTCGCAACTGACCTCAGACCAGTGGGTCCTCAACACCATCTCCAGAGGGTACATTCTCCAGTTCACTTCCTCCCCATCCAACCATCGTCCATCCCCATTCTGCCTGAGGGACCTCTCAGAGC
Organism: Sternotherus odoratus; assembly: GCA_032164245.1. Taxonomy (NCBI): domain Eukaryota; kingdom Metazoa; phylum Chordata; order Testudines; family Kinosternidae; genus Sternotherus; species Sternotherus odoratus. Next base: position 145,983,004 of record JAVMKO010000003.1, read on the forward strand.
GGTGGAAGTGGTACCCAAGGAATTCAAGGGCAAGGGGTTCTACTCCTGCTATTTCCTTATCCCAAGGGCCACAGGGGGACTCAGGCCCATTCTGGACCTGCTGGATCTCAATTGCTTCATTGTGAAGCTCAAGTTCTGCATTTCCCTATCCTCCATTATCCCCTTTCTGGATCTGGGGACTGGTGCGCTGCGCTCGACTTTCAGGATGTGTACTTCCATATTCACATTTTTGAGGGACGCAGACGGTTCCTGCGGTTTGTAGTGGGCTGGGTGCACTATCAATTTACGGTCCTGCCGTTTGGTCTGTCCACTTCCCCCTGGGTGTTTACCAAATGTATGTCAGTAGTTGCGGCCTACATCAGGCGCAAGGGAGTACAAATTTTTCCCTACCTGGATGATTGGCTTGTGAAGGGCAGCTCCCGGTCACAGGTGAGGGACCATATGATGTTCCTCCTGTCCACATGCACCACCCTGGACTTGTTGGTAATCAGTGCAAAGTCCACATTATTCCCAGTACGGCGCATAGAGTTTATCAGGGCCCTTCTGGACTCCTAGTCAGCCACAGCCTCCCTCCCAAGAGACAGGTTTGAGACCATAAAGGGGCTCATCTCCACGGTCATGAGGTTCCCAACGACCACAGCCAGGCCGTGCCTCCAGCACCTGGGCCACATGTCGGCGTGCACGTATGTGGTCCGCCACGCCAGGCTTCAAATGAGGCCTCTTCAGCTCTGGCTGGCCTCGAAATTCTCCCAGGCCAGGGACAGAATGGACAAGGTCCTCACCGTCACCGACTCAGTCATCACCTCCCTGAAGTGGTAGCCTTCCTGAGAACATGCTCCCAGGGGTCCCGTTCAGGGACAGGGCCCTGTCTCTGGAGCTTATGCCTGACTCCTCGAACCTGGGTTGAGGGGCCCATGTGGGAAGCATTCAGACCCAAGGTCTGTGGTCGTCCCAGGATTTGACCCTACACATAGATGTCAAGAAGCTGTGAGCAGTACCTGGTGTGCATGGCCTTCTGCTCACATTTGAAGGGGAAGGTGGTCTGGGTCTCATGGACGACATTGCCTCAATGTTCTACATTAACAAGCAAGGCGGGGCCCGGTCCTCTGCCATGAAGCCCTTAGACTGTGAGACTTCTGTATAGCTCACGACATCTCCCTAAGGGCCTTCCACCTACCCACAACGAGCGAGCGGATCGCCTGAGCAGGGATTTCTCCTCACAGTACGAGTGGTCTCTCCGCCCAAAAGTGGTGCACCAGCTCTTCCAAGTGTGGGGGACTCCCCAGTTGGACCTGTACGCAACCCAGCAGAATCACTTCTGCTGCTGGGGGGCGGTGTCTGGGGAGGGGCGCCATCTCAAACACCTTCCTCCTGTCATGTTCGGACCGGTTTCTCTATGCTTTTGTTGCAAAAGATAGACGGACAAGGCCAGGGTCCTGATAATCGCCCCATCATGGCCCAGGCAGCATTGGTACAGGACTCTCACGAACCTGATGATCACCTGGCTGCAGCCATTGCTGCCTCGCCTGGACCTGCTTTCACAGGACTAGGGCTGCCTCCTCCGCCCCAACCTAGCAGCCCTCCACCTCACAGCATGACTGCTCAGTGGTTAGGTAGGGAGGAAAGGACATGCTCGGAATGGGTCCAGCCTCCTGGAGAACAGAATGCCCTCCACATGCCGTGCCTACTCGGCAAAGTGGGGATATTTCTCTTCATGGGCAACTGAGAAAGGGGTTTCCCCAGTGGCCACCCTGATCCAGCTGATCCTGGACTACCTCCTGCACCTTAGATCCCAGGGCCTGGTGCCCTTGTCCATCAGCGTGCACCATGGGCCATCTTGGCCTTCCACCCACCAGTACAGGGCCACACAGTGTTTTCCCATGCTCTGACGGGCCGGTTCCTCAAGGGATTGGACCATCTTTTCCTGTATGATAGGCCCCCATTTCCATAATGGGACCTGAACCTGGTGTTGTCCCACGTCACGGGGTCCCCATTTGAGCTCCTGGCCACGTGCTCCTGGTCCCACCTCTCATGGAAAGTGGTTCTCCTAATGGTGATTACGTTGGCTTGGTGGGTCTCAGAGCTTAGGGCCCTGACATCTGAGACTCATACACGGTTTTTCATAAGGGCAAGGTCCAGCTCCACACACACCCTTCAGTCCTCCTGAAGGTGGTCTTTGCCTTACATATGGGCCAGGACATCTTCCTGCCAGTCCTCTGCCCCAAGCCGCACGTGTCCAGGAACGCCGTCTCCACACCCTCGACGTACGCAGGGCTCTGGCTTTCTGCCTTGAGCGGAGAGATAGCAAGCCAGAGGAAGTCCTCACAGCTGTTTATAGCTTCGGCCAAGCGCATGAAGGGCTGGCCAATCTCCACGCAGCAACTCTCCACTTTGTGCATCCGTACTTGTTATGACCTGGTGAGTGTTCCCTCACCGCCAGTTGTTAAGGCGCACTCGACTTGGACACAGGCTTCATCTGCAGCTTGACCCACATCCCTATCCAGGACATTTGTAGGGCCGCTACATGGTCTTTGGTTCACGCATTCACCTCGCACTATGTGATTGTCTTAGAAACCAGGGATGATGCCGGGTTCTGCAGGGCGATATTCCGTCTTGGGAACTTGTGAACCCCTACCCACCTCCAACAGATATAGCTTGGAATCACCTATTGTGGAATACACATGAGCAATCACTAGAAGAAGAAAAGACAGTTACCTTTCATAACTGGTGTTCTTCAAGATGTGTTACTCATGTCTATTCCACGTCCCACCCTCCTTCCCCTCTGTCGAAGTGGTCTGACAAGAAGGAACTGAGGGTAGGGGAGCACGTGGTGCCCCTTATAGCATGCCAGGGAGGCACCACTCCAGGGGTTGCCTGGGGGCGTGCTCCCCCTTTGCGCACTGCTAAGGGAAAAACCTTCGGCACCATTGCATGTAGCAAGCATGCGCACCTACTGTGGAATAGACATGAGCAATACATCTCGAAGAACCCAGGTGTCCTGTTTTTTTGGTACCTCATAGGAAGCAACCATATCCAGGACAACAGTTGTTCCTTGCCATGAAGTGTCTATATTTGCATTTACAGTTGTGTTAGCTAACACTACTTAATTTCCAATCAGTTAGCTTTAGTTAGAAGAGCACTAAAAACTCTTGTTTAGCAGGGCCTATTTGTATAAAGGTGTTGTTATTAAACTTCTATGGCAAATTTCATCTAGAGGAATTTTTACAAGTGAAACATAAATTCTTGAAATGGCTCTCATGAAAAAGCTGATGGTAAATTATAATCATGTGGGTATGTTAACAAATATGGGCTTGTGAACAAATCTGATATAACATTAATATATCTTTTAAAATAGGTGGAGTCCCCAAGCCTTCCAGCATTCAGGCTGGTGACAGACCTGATAACCAGTGGCTGCATTTCAATAGTGAAAGTTTACCAAAGACAAAACTGGCTTGGGAGTCGTGTTGTTTTGTGGAGAAAACGCACTGGGGATACTATACCTGGCCTCAGTGAGTACTATTAAATTATGTGTATTATAGGCAAAATTGTATTAGAAAAACAGAAAGTTTGACTAATACTGTTGAAGTTAAAGGGCCACTATTTGGACAAAAATAATATTTTAAATTTTCTTAACTATAATTAAAACTGAAAATTTTTAAAATCTATTTTCCTCCTTATTTGTTGCTACCTGTTTACTTTATGCACTTCTCCTGGCTTGGACAACGAAAGTAGTCTCCATTTTCATGTTTATTGCACATCAGTTTCCAGCCAATTGTGATATCAGCTTTTTGTGTGCTGCAAACATTGTGGGGAATAGTTAACTATTTCTGTTGGAATTACATCTGTTGGTCTTGGATTTTGTAAAAACTTGTTTTACAATCAATCATTACAAAAAATATTGGGGGGCTAAATTTGCCCCAGTGATGCCCTTTTTTAATGCTAGGTTTGAGAAGTGTTTATGATTGTCACCAAATTAAGCTTATGTCCCATTCTGTGAAAGTATAGGAGAAGGTTACTGAAAAGCATGTACATGGAATGGTTGAAATGTGAAGGAGTCAGTATGGATTCATGCTGGGAAGGAACACAATTAGTGACATATTTGCTTCTCATTGAGAAGTTCAGAGAAAAGAGACAGTAACTGGCTATGATCTTTGTGGACTTGAAGAAGGCATACATTCGTCTGATTGGAGTAAAGTTTGTGACAGGTGTGTGCCAGAAAGATGTGTCCATCCTAAACCAGGATATGTATGATGGAGTGATTACTGTAGTCAAAACTAAATGGGACTACTGTAGAGAATTTCCAGTAAACACTGGCTTACCTTGGGCATTAGCACTGAGCCCCTTTTTATTTGCAGTTGTTATGGACGTGATGAGAATATACAAAGGGAACCGCTTTGGAGAACATGGTGTTTGCTAATGACTTAGTAATATGTATGGAGGATTGTGAGACCTGGCAAGCCAGTTTTGAACAGTGTCAGCATAATTTTGAGCAGGCGGGTTTAGCATCAGTGTTGGTAAGACTGAGAATATGATGAATGAGGGAGAAGGACTCAACAGAAAGGATATCTCAGGCAGAGGGATTAGAAGAGTGAATCAACTTAAATACCTAGGTGAGTGTGATGGTCCAGCATTACACTAAAACTGTATGGTGCAAATGGTGGAAACTGATCCCAGTTCTCTGTGACAAAAAGATGCCGTTAAAGTGTATAAAACTGTATTTGATCCATCTTAATGTACAGATGAGAGACTTATCCAGTTATAAGAAAATAAATCACTATGCTCTCCACCATGGAAATGAAGACTTTTTAAAGCAAAATAAACAGTTGTGGGATAAGAGGAAGCCTCTCATGGATTGATAACTGGTTAAAAGATAGGAAACAAAGGTTAGGAATAAATGGTCAGTTTTCAGAATGGATAGAGGTAGATAGTGGTGTCCCCCAGGGATCTGTACTGGGCCCAGTCCTATTTAACATATTCCTAAACAATCTGGAAAAAGGGGTAAACAGTGAGGTGGCAAAATTTGCAGATCATACAAAACTACTCAAGATAGTTAAGTCCCAGGCAGACTGCAAAGAGCTATAAGGGGTCTCACAAAACTGGTGACAGGTTTCAGCGTATTAGCTGTGTTAGTGTTGGTCTCTAAGGTGCAACAAGTACTCCTCATTCTTTTCAAAAAACTGGGTGACTGGGCAACAAAATGACAGATGAAATTTAATGTTGATAAATGCAAAGTAATGTGCACTGGAAAACATAATCTAATAATACATATACAGTGATATGGTCTAAATTAGCTGTTACCACTCAAGAAAGAGATCTTGGAGTTATTGTGGATAGTTCTCTGAAATCATCCACTCAATGTGCAGCAGCAGTCAAAAAAGCAAACAGAATGTTGGGAATTGTCAAGAAAGGGATAGATAATAAGACAGAAAATATTATATTGCCTCTATATAAATCCATGGTACACCCACACCTTGAATACTGTGTGCAGATATGGTCACCCCATCTCAAAAAAGATATATTGGAATTGGAAAAGGGCAGCAAAAATGGTTAGGGGTATAGAATGGCATCTGTATGAGGAGAGATTAATAAGACTGGGACTTTTCAGCTTGGAAAAGAGGCAACTAAGGGTATGTCTTCACTACAGCAGTAGGTCGATTTCCTTTAAGTCGATTTTTTAAAGCAGACTGTATAGCGTCGATTTTGTGCATCCCCACAAAGCACAGCAAGTCGGCAGTGTCTGTCCGCACAACTGTTGCGAGCGTCAACATAGCGAGAGTTGCACTGTGGGTAGGCATTTCATAATTTCGCGCCCTTTTTTCGCGCCACCGACCCCATTTCGAGCGGTGCACTGTGGGTAGGCATCCCATTATTCGCGCCCTTTCTCCGCGCTGTGCTAACGCCATAGCACTGGAGGCATGGAGCCCACTGATGCCACCGCTGCAGTAGTGGCCGTTGTGAAGACCTCGCACGTTTTTGTGAATTTTATGCTGCATCATCTGCAGAGGAATGCAATCCGGAGAAAACTGCACTTTCTGGAACTTGACGACCGTGATGAGGAAATGGACCTGGACGTGCACAGCAGGGACAGGGACACTGACGTTTTTGGAAGTAGGGTGACCGACAATCTGGCAAATTTGGTGGCAGTGGGGCAGGCTCATGCCATGGAACGCCGATTCTGGGTCAGGGAAACAAGCACTGACTGGTGGGATCACATAGTGCTGCGGGTCTGGGATGACTCCCAGTGGCTCAGAAACTTTTGCATGCGTAAGGGCACGTTCATGGAACTTTGTGACTTGCTTTCCCCGGCCCTCCAGCACAAGAATACCAAAATGAGAGAGGCCCTCACAGTTCAGAAGCAAGTGGCGATAGCCCTCTGGAAGCTTGCAACGCCAGACAGCTACCAGTCAGTTGCGAATCAGTTTGGGGTGGGTAAATCTACAGTGGGGTCTGCTGTGATGCAAGTAAGCAGGGCAATCATCGAGCTGCTGCTACCCAGGAGGCCAATACCCTGGAGGCCAATAACGTCCCATGCGTCCTCACTAGTCCACAATCAACCAGAGAGGTCGATTTCAGCGTTACTCCTCTCGTTAGGGAGGAGTACAGAAGTCGATTTTGAGGGTCCTTTAAATTGACGCAAATGGCGACCGTGTGAGGACGGGTACAGGTTTATGGCGACTTAATGTCGCTAAAGTCGACGTTAAGCCGTAGTGGGGACCAGCCCTAAGGGCGGGATATGATAGAGGTTTATCAAATCATAAGTGGTAGAGAGAAAGTAAATAACACTTCCTAATTTACTCCTCATAATGCAAGAACAAGGGGCCACCAAATGAAATTAATAGGTACCAAGTTTAAAACAAATACAAGAAAGTATGTTTCACACAACACACTGTCAACCTCTGGAACTCCTTGCCAGAGGGTGTTGTAAAGGCCAGTACTATAACGGGATTCAAAAGGAAGCTAGATAGATTCATGGAAGATAGATCCTACAATGGCTATTAGCCAGGATGGGCAGGAATGGTGTCCCTAGCCTCTATTTTCCAGAAGCAGGGATTGGGTGATAGGGCATGGATCACTTGATGATAACCTGTCTGTTCTTTCCCTTTGGGGTACCTGCCATTGGCCACTATCAGAGGACAGGATACTGGGCTTGATGGACCTTTGGTCTGACCCAGTATGGACGCTTTTATGTTTTTAAGATATCAGGATGGTCAAATGGTTGGACACTTCAAGGTAGGGATCAGAGCAAGGTTCATAGAATCATAAAATATCAGAGTTGGAAGGGACCTCTTTACGTGAGCTGGATGTCAAAGAGATCAGTCTGCATGACAGCCTGGTGTACAATCATGTTCTGGAAGAAGGCTATAAGTGTCACCAACCCCAGATAGTGGAAGCAAGAAAGAAGGTGGTTTCAGAAGTGTTTAAGACTGGGGTGGGCAACTTTTTGGCCCAAGGGCGACATCGGGGTTGCAAAATTGTGCGGAGGGCCGGGTAGGCAAGGCTGTGCCTCCCCAAACAGTCTGGCCCTGCTCCCTATTTGACCCCCTCCCACTTCCCGCCCCCTGACTGCCCCCCTCAGAACCACCAACCCATCCAACCCCCCTGCTCCTTGTCCCTTGACTGCCCCCTCCAGAGACCCCCCACCACCCATAACCACTCCCCCGGGACCCCACCCCCTATTTAAGCCCCACTGCTCCTTGTCCCCTGCCCACCCCCTCCCAAGACCCTCCACCCTAACTGCCCCCCCAGGACTCCACCCCCTACTGAACTCCCCCCGCTCCCTGTTCCATGACTGCCCCGACCCCTATTTACCCCCCTCCCCCTGACAGACCTCCAGGACTCCCACACCTAACCAAGCTTGCCATTTCCCAGCCCCTGATCACCCACCAGAACCTCTGCCCCATCCAACCGCCTCTCGCTTCCTGCCCCTTGACTGCCCCCTGGGACTCCCTGCCCCTTTTCTAACCCCGCCCCTTGCCACCTTACCAAGCTGCTCAGAGCAGCATGTCTGGCAGCCACACAGCCTGGACAGAGCTAGACACGCTGCCCTTCAGGAGTGTGCACCTCCTCCACACCTCCAAAGCACTGCCCACATGGTGGCACGCCTGTGGAGGAACAGCAGGGACCGGGGGAGCCTCCCCAGCCGGGAGCTCAGGGTCTGAGCAGGACAGTCCCATGGCCAGATATGGCCAGGGCTGTAGTTTGCTCACCCCTGGTTTAAGATATTAGAAATTTGCTTTAGGTTTTGTTGTTCAAGTTCACAAATTTAATTTGATATAAGAATGTCGGGAATTAGCTTAATTGTTTTTTGTTCTTTCATTTATTTTTTAGGAAGTATGCTAATATATATTTCCTCTAATATTTAGAAATATGGTAGTTTATGCTTCTGCTGAGCAACAACCAAAGCTTGGGAGGAGGAGAGAGGAGCTGGTGGAGGTAAGCATGCTAGGATTTTTTTAAAAAACTCTTTTGAAAGTCTGGATTGTTCTGATTGAAGACTGACACAGATTATTTATGACTTTTAAGTCATTAGAGCACTGAACAATCATCATGATAATGTTTGAAACAAATGTTTAAAACACATTGAATCGTGAATTACTAGGGCTGTCAATCATAGGTAATGCATGCAATTAACTCAAAATAAATTAATACATTAATCACACAGCAGGCCGCTGTGCTCAGAGGGTTCTGCTTCCTGCCTTCTCCTCCCGCCGCCACCTGCCTTCTCCCGCCACCCTGCTCCACTACTGTTCTCACCTCCTCCTTCCTTCCCCCAGGGAGCTGCCCCTGGCCAAGTTGCTCCGGACCGGGAGCCTGCCTTCTGCCTGCTGCAAAGAGCAGATGGGTGGGGAGTAGGCGGTGATGTCTGGGTGTCCCTGTGTACCCATTCACTGCTGATCTGGGGCTGAGGAACACTGGGAGTCTGGCTGCTGCTCGTCTTAGGTGTGGGCAGGCTCCCCAGGGTGCTGGGAGCACCTCTGGAGCAGGGGTCCTCCTCCCCACACTGCTCTGCAGTCGCTGTTCCTACTCCCCACACCCAAGGTGGTCGGCACCAGGAGCCTCCTGTCTGCTGTGCAGAGCCAGCGGGCGGCTAATGATGGGGTGTCCCCATCTTCCTCCCCATGTACCCAGTCTCTGCTAAGCATGGAGCCTGTTTGCTGCTGCTTCTGGGTCAGGAGTGGGAGCTGCCGTTGCCTGCAACTGCTGCTGTCTAAACAAGCATTCAGGCTGGGGAGTGCTCTGCTTAAAGAGATGGTGCACTGAACACACTTCCCCCAACACACACACTCTGCCTCTCACACAATCCCTCAACACACACTATCTCTCTCACACACACAGTTTGTCTCTCACCCACATACCCATTCCCCCAACACACACACACACACACACACACACACTCTGTCTCACACTTCCCCCCAACACACACAAACTTCCACCAATCCTGAAATATTTGTGATATTCTAGTATTGTTTAATAGTGAAATTAAAACTGCAATTAATCACAATTTATTTTAATCTCACAATTAATTGCGATTAATATTTTAATTGTTTGACAGCCCTACTAATTATCAATTTTGCTGATTGTAAATGATAAGGAGGTGAGCATGGACACTGAACTTTCTACCCGAAAGGTGGCTCTTCCAGACCAGGATTGATGCATAATGGCAATATGGCGTGGGAACGCCTGTTATTCCTGTTCCGTGGATAAACAGGATTTCTGCCTCAGACACTATCAGTCCAGCCCTTTCACAATCATTACTTTTATCTGAAACTAATGTTTCTTAGTCTTTCGTTATCGTGCTAAATAAGCCTTACAATTTGTTTTTAATTCATGTAACCAAATATATATTTTTTTCAGCTGTTGTACCATCTCTAAACTTCCTCTTTTGAGTAAGGTTAGTGAGAGTCCTAGAGCTGCCTTCAGTACCATCATCTTGATCCTTCCAGTCTGCTAGTTTGGTGATCAATCTCCTCCTGATATCATGCAAAGACCAGATCTAAAATTCTATCAGTTGCTTTTGATGCCTCTGCCACATTGTGGTGTTTGATGTACTTGCTATTGCTGGTGTGGACTGGTGGAGTTTCCTCGGAATGCAAAGACTTGATTGAATCATTGATGACGTATTTTATTTAAATTTTTAATATTCTACCATCGTTGATGTTAGTGGCTATTTAAAAAAAAAAAAGTAAGAGAACCTAGAAGTATGTAGTGGGTTCTATTTCTGAAATGTTTTAATCCTTTCCAGTCAGGCATGGCCTGGATTTATAGAGGCATATAAAATCAGAATATAGAATTTGACTTACAGGTGTATGCAGTGCGTGGACACAATTTTTAAAATTGACTTAATTTGGATTCACATGCAAAATTGAAATACAGGGGACCCAATTTTCAGATTAGTTGCCATACATTTTGCTTCAAAATGTGACTGTGACAGTGCTTCATAGTTTCTCTGAGTGATTCATGAAATGATTATAAAGATTTTGAAGTGATCAGGAGAGTAGTCATGAGTACAGAGCTGGTGCCCATAGTCCGTGCCATTGGAAATAACTGCTTTGAAGGCATTATGTTAGTGGAAGGAAGGATGGCCCAACATCACTATAGGAGTAAAAGCCTCCTGGCGCTAAGATGTTGACCTAATGCTTGTTTGGGGAAAATGCAGACTGTGTGCATGATTTGGATTCCTTATTTGGCAAAAGTAGAAAAAAATAAGAATTAGGACTTGGAAAGCTTTTTTTACTCCCAAATGAGACTCTTGTGGTAGCTAAGCACTTTGAGTTTAAACTAAGGCTTATCACTGTTTTCTTTTACAGGCAGAACAAATCATATATGATCACTTTTCCGATCCAAAATTTGTTGAGCAGTTAATAAAGTTTCTATCTCTAGAAGATAGAAAAGGAAAAGACAAATTTAATCCTCGCAGATTTTGCCTTTTCAAGGTAACTAGATTTTTATGGATAAGTTACTTCCCTTTTATAGATAATTATCAAATCAGTGTGAAAAGCATTGCATTCAGTGACCCAAGCTATCACTGTTATTAAGGGCATGTCTTCACTAGGACTTAACGTCGACTTTAACGACGTTAAGTCGAACTAAAGGTGTACCTGTCTTCACAGGCATGCCCTTAAAGTCGATTTAAAGGGCCCTCAAAATCGACTTTGTAACTCCTGCTTGACGAGAGAAGTAAGGCTAAAATCCACTTCTCTAGGTCTATTTTGAGTAAGTGAAGAGGCATCTGACGTTAAGCCTCCAACCTCCGAGCAGCCCCGCGGACGCCCCCGCCCGCCCGAGCAGCCCCGCGCCGGACCCCCTGCTCGCCCAAACAGCTCCGCGAACCACCCCACCTGCCCAAGCACCTCCGTGAACCCCCCCCCGGCCCACCCGAGCAGCCCCGCGCCGGACCCCCCGCCCTCCCAAACAGCTCCACGAACCCCCCCGCCTGCCCAAGCAGCTCCGTGAACCCCCCCACCCACCCGAGCAGCCCCGCGCCGGACCCACCGCCCGCCCAAACAGCTCCGCGAACCCCCCCGCCCGCCCGAGCAGCCCCGCGAACCCCCCGCCCGCCCGAGCAGCCCGGTGCCGGCTCCCCCCCCCTCGGGCGGGCGGGGGGGTTCGCGGGGCTGCTTGGGTGGGCGGGGGGGTTCGGCGCGGGGCTGCTTGGGCGAGCAGGGGGGTGCGCGGGGCTGCTCGGGCGAGCAGGGGGGTGCGCGGGGCTGCTCGGGCGAGCAGGGGGGTGCGCGGGGCTGCTCGGGCGAGCAGGGGGGTGCGCGGGGCTGCTTGGGCGAGCGGGGGGTCCGGCGCGGGGCTGCTTGGGCAGGCAGGGGGGTTCGCGGAGCTGCTTGGGCGAGCGGGGGGGGTTCGCGGAGCTGCTTGGGCGGGCGGGGGGGTCCGGCGCGGGGCTGCTTGGGCGGGCGCGGGGGTTCGCGGGGCTGCTTGGGCGAGTGGGTGGGGTTCGCGGGGCTGCTTGGGCGGGCGAGGGGGTCCGGCGCGGGGCTGCTTGGGGGGGGGGGGGTTCGCGGGGCTGCTTGGGCGGGCGGGGGGGTCCGGCACTCCCGGCACTGTGGGCTACCTACCCACAGTGCAATGTGGGCTGCGTCGACCCCTGCAAAAGTTTACGGACAGACAGTGTCGACCACTGTCGACCTGCTGTCCTGGTGGGGACACACTGATTCGATTTTCTAAAGTCGAGTTTAGAAAATCGAATCAAGGGAAATCGACCTAGTCCTGTAGTGAAGACATACCCTAAATGTTGATAGAAGGTATGCCCTAAGTGCCAGTATGACTAACTTCATTATACTGTCTTCTGAATTCTCCAAATATATTTTTCCTTAATAGTGGTGATATAGAGAGGAAATATACACTTGGGGATAATTCTGTTTTGAACATATGAGAAACTTTACCTAAGTACTGTGAAAGGGTCATGACAAATGACTACAGGAGAGTGATAGAAGGCAGCTATATTAGTCCCATATGAAGCATGTCCCTTTTCCCTCGGTAAGGTAACAGGGGCGGGTCCAGAACAATCAGGAACTTGCTGGAACCAACTAAGGCAGGCAGGCTAATTAGGACAGTTGGAGCCAATTAAGAAGCTGTTAGAACATTGGTTCTCAGAGTGGGGGGTCGGGACCCCTCTGGGGGTCGCGAGCCCCTGCTGCCAGCAACCAGCCCCGAACATTGCCGCTGCTACGGGCTGCTGGCATCCGGCCCCTGCTGCTGCAGGCAGCCCGTTCCCCTGACGCGGCGGGCTGCCGGCGCCCCCATAAGTCTGGTTCCGGCCGCGGCTCCCACCGCGGCAGGCTGCTGGCAGCCCCGCAAGCCCGCTCTGGGCCCTGGCTCCCGCTGCTGCAGGCTGCCGACACTGCCATGTGCCCGACCCGGCCCCAGCCCCTGTAGAGGTGGGCTTCCTGTGCCCCGTGAGCCGGCCCCTGCCGCAGTGGGCTGCTGGCGCCTCCGTGGGGCAGCTGGAACCCCGCCCTCACTGGCCTCGGGGGGGCTGCTGGAATCCCACCATCCCAGCCCCTGCCACAGTGGGCTGCAGGCACGCCCCCCCACCTGACCCCTAGGGGGGTCACGCTTAGAGGCCCGGTGTGGGAAAGGGGTCACCACTACAAAAAGTTTGAGAACCACTGTGCTAGAATCAATTAAGACTAATCAAGGCCCCTGGTTTAAAAAAGGACCTCACTTCAATCAGTGAGGGGCATGCAAGGAGCTGAGAGTGAGAGGGCATGGTGCTGGAGGATGGAGGAGTACAAATGCTATCCGACATCAGGAGGAAGGTCCTGTGGTGAGACTAAAGAAGGTGTTGAGAGGAGGCCATGGGGAAATAGCCCAGGGAGTTGTAGCTGTCATGCAGCTGTTATAGGAGACACTCTAGACAGCTGCAATCCACAGGGCCCTGGTCTGGAACCTGGAATAGAGGGCAGGCCTGGGTTCCTTCCCGCCCCCCAACTCCCTACTTGATACCAGAGGAGTTGACCTGCACTGTGGGGTTCCACCAGAGGGGAAGGTTTCTGACCTGTTCCCTAGGTGGGTCAGCAGAGACTGTGGGAGACTGTTCTCCTTTTCCCCCCCATGCTGGCCAGTAATGAGGTTAGCTGGGTGAATGATGGGTTTGAGCCACTGACAAAAGTGGCCAAACTGAGAGCTGCCGTGAATCTCTGAGACAAGCAAATCCCACCAAGGTAGAGGAGGAACTTTGCCACAGTATATACTTAAACTTCAAATTTGTTTCTCAATCTCCTATATCTTTTACGGATAAAATATAGTTAAGACTAATAACACTATGTTAATATATATAAATTTGGTTAAATAATTAAAAACTTGAGCAACTCAAAATGATGCATCGTGTATGTGTACTTCCCATATTTGTATACTGTACCTCCGACCGCAGTAGTTGGGTCCAAATTTTGAGGTGTTTTGGACAATAAATAGGAAAAGGAATATTCTGTATAGAATTAATATTACTAATTTTCCAGTGACAGTAGCAATTCAAGCTGCTGCTCTTATTAGCCTGGGAATATTAATATAAATTGCATGCAATGTTAGAGGTTAAAAATATTGTAAGTGAAACATTTTTAAGTGTCATCTTGTTTAACAGGGCATATTCAGAAACTTTGATGATGCCTTCTTGCCAGTTCTGAAGCCCCACTTGGAACATCTTGTAGCAGACTCTCATGAAAGCACCCAGCGATGTGTAGCTGAAATTATAGCTGGTCTGATAAGAGGCTCTAAACACTGGACATTTGAAAAGGTGTGTGAGTAACATTTTTAAGTGATTTGCAAAAGTAAGGAAATCAATCCCAGTTGTTTAATCAACATTGTTCATCAACTGAATTGCCAGATTGAAGGTCTTTCAGCATATTACTGAATAACTAACTTTCAGGGGCTACCTTAAAAATGCATTTCTACTCTGAAAAGTGACTCTCTTCAAGTAGTATTGTGGAATCCCAATTTTATTGGTCTCCATGATTTCCATATTTAAATGTGCTCAGTATTCAAGACACAAGATATATTTTTGTAATTTCCAGCCCTGTAAACTCTGAGAGTTGAAAGTCAAGCTGTGTTATTTCCATATTATGCATCTCATCTCTCTCTTTGCTGAAAAACTTTTCCCCAGCTGAAACTGATCAGTCAAATTCACGATTATAGGTCATCTGAAATTTCATTTTTGTGTTAATAGGCTATTTTTCCCAAATAAATTGTATAGTGCTGAATGTATTTTTAGGTTTTTAAATACTTCTTTTAAAACAAAACAAAATCACCTCAACATAAAACCTTTTGTGGCAAAGTTAAAGCGACAGAGCATCAGTGTAGACACTGCTGTTTGTTTTGTCGACAGAACTGGCTTCCCCCAATATCCCATAATGCCCACTGTGATGGTCTCCTCACTGTTTTGATCTGTGCTGCCCTGCAGGCATGTGCCCCTTCCCTTTCAAAGCTCCAGGAAGTATCCGACAGCTGAACATGTGGCTCCACTTGGGGAACAAAGAGCAAATAATTTGAAAGCTCCTGTTCTGCTCTGCACTAGGAACACAGCAGCGGGCAGACTGCTGCTGCAGGGAGCAAGGCAGGGGTGAGCCAGGGGAGGATAGGCCTGCTGTGCTGCATTGATGTTCCTCAGGAGGGAACTGCTCACATAGCTGCTCAGGATGCTGCTCCTGGCATCTGAGGAGGCTGTGGGAAAACGGAGGGAATCACAGAGCCATACGAAGGCAGGCAGAGCGGGCTACTTCGGGAGACTGCTGTGCTGTCTCTGATGTGGTGTGGGGGAGAAGTCTCCTTCCCCCTGCCTCAGAATAGCTTGGTCAGCCTGCTGTCTTCCCCTGCCCCATACACACCATTCTCCTCTCCGTCCCCCTATACACTCCAGTTGAAAAAGCAGCTGACAGTCTACTAGGATGTCCCAGGAAGGGAACAATGGGATTGAGAAACCTGCATTATGTGATGCTGTACCTACCCCCTGAGGCAATGCAAACCCTTCCCAAAGCAGCCTCCTGCCAGTTGCATAGTGGGATAGCTATCATGGCTCTCTGTGTCAAAGCAAGAGATGCTAGTGTGGATGCACTCTGCCAACACGAGCTAGTGTGGTCAGGCAACAGTAGTTTTAATTAAAGTGGCATAACTTTTTCCGACAAAACTTTGTAATGTAGACAAAGTCTTAAATTAATTTAAACTTAATTAGCTATCCATTGCTTATTACTGCATTAAAAAAGATTAAGAATACTATGTTGTAAACACAGAATAAAGTATCTGAGACGGGAGACTACAAAAGTGGCCTGTCATTTGTTGGGATTTTCCTTTGTGCTCCAAAACAATATATAGAATACTGACCATAGAATATTAGGGTTGGAAGGGACCTCTGGAGGTCATCTAGTCCAACCCCCCACTCAAAGCAGGACCAATCCCCACTAAATCCCCAACTAAATAATCCCAGTCAGGGCTTTGTCAAGCCTGACCTCAAAAACCTCTAAGGAAGGTGATTCTACCACCTCCCTAGGTAACCCATTCCAATGCTTCACCACCCTCATAGTGAAAAAGTTTTTGCTAATATCCAACCTAAACCTTCCCCACTGCAATTTGAGACCATTGCTCCTTGTTCTTTCATCTGGTACCACTGAGAACAGTCTAGATTCATCCTCTTTAGAACCCCCTTTCAGGTAGTTGAAAGCAGCTATCAAATCTCCCCTCAGTCTTCTCTTCTGTAGACTAAACAATCCCAGTTCTCTCAGCCTCTCCTCATAAGTAATGTGCTCCAGGCCCCTAATCATTTTTGTCGCCCTTCTCTGGACTCTTTCCAGTTTTTCCACATCCTTCTTGTAGTGTGGGCCCCAAAACTGGATACAGTACTCCAGATGAAGCCTCACCAATGTTGAATAGAGGGGAACAATCACGTCCCTCGATCTGCTGGCAATGCCCCTACTTATACAGCCCAAAATGCTGTTAGCCTTCTTGGCAACAAGGGCACACTGTTGACTCATATCCAGCTTCTCATCCTTTTCTGCAGAACTGCTGCCTAGCCATTCGGTCCCTAGTCTGTAGCAGTGCATGGGATTCTTCCATCGTATGTGCAGAGGACTCTGCACTTCTCCTTGTTGAACCTCATCAAATTTCTTTTGGCTCAGTCCTCTAATTTGTCTAGGTCCTTCTGTATCCTATCCCTACCCTCCAGTGTATCTACCACTCCTCCCAGTTTAGTGTCATCTGCATACTTGCTGCGGGTGCAGTCCACACTATCCTCCAGATAATTGAATAAAACCGGCCCCAGGACCGACCTTTGGGGCACTCCGCTTGATACCGGCTGCCAACTAGACATGGAGCCATTGATCACTACCCATTGAGCCCAACGATCCAGCCAGCTTTCTATCCACCTTATGGTCCATTCATCCAGCCCATACCTCTTTAACTTACTGATCAATCTCTAGAAAGTGTACTAAACAAGTAAAACCTCTTGACGTACACCCAAACCCCAACACCACCAAGTAATAGAGAAAATGAGTCATTAACAGTCTTGAAGTATTTAAGAAATTACGAGATCATTGAAAAGTATATTCAATTCTCTTAATTCAGTTGTACTGAATGTTGTACTCAACAAAATGTACATTCTAGATTTTGCTCCTTACATAGGTGACTACATTTCAGAGTGCTTTGGGATGAAAGGCACCATATAAATGTAAAATAATTTCATCCACAAGATAATGGAAGAAGATTTGCCTTGAAGGTTAATCTCATGGCAAATCCCATTATTGGGACTACTTGGTGGAAACATTAGGAATTATATCTCATTACAAGAAGTCAAGAGATCTGGGTTCTATTGCTGCCTCTTGCACTGAGTGATTTCCAGGGATTAGCTGTGTGACTTGGGCAAGTGATTTGAATTCTTAAATTTCCTTATGGAAATAACACTTCTCTACCCTACATCAAAAGTATTGTAAGGCTTAATTCACTAAAATTTGGTAAGCACTTTGATATCTTTGAACAGAATATACATGGAAATGCAGTGTACTGCTGTTATCTTTGCCTTCTATGGCACCTCGTACAAACAGCTTCCCAAAACACTCTGCAGATCTGAATTTGGGGGTTTAGCTGAGCTTGCAAGGCCTTACACTTGTGCATTTCTGTTTAGATCAGTAATACTTAGGCTGAGGCTCCCAAGCCACAAGTGGCTCATTAATGCGTCTCCTTTGGTTCTTTGTTATTACATGGTATTAAAACATTGTGTGATTTAACCAGTCTGAGTTGTTAACCAATTGGGATGCTTTTGCTATGTTGTTAACAAATTGTAGTTGATGAGATAATAATACTTGGTCAGTCATTTTGCTGTGAGAAATATATATATAACATAAACTAAATATTTCCCCGGATATACTGCTTAAATATGAATATATAGTACTATGGGAAATGAAACAGTGTATTCACACTACTGTGACTCTTCTGGTGGGGAGAGGAATTTCTGCATGCACAATATTAATTTCTGCAGAATCCTGTGTTGCTCAGTGGTGCAGAATTCCCCCGGGAGTAAATAATTGTTTATAGATCAAAGAACTAGTTGATGGCAGCCAATAGCACCTGTAACAAAAACCCTATCTCAGCTCTGTCCATCTTCCCAATACAGTTTTAAAATGTAGACATCCGGAAAGAGAAAAGATGGAGAAGGGAGGAAAAAATAAGAATGGTGCGGAGAAGGGAGTGAATGGTGATGACACAGAGCCCCTGGCACAGGGAGGAAGGAGGGATTGGGGAACACATAGAACCTTTGGTATGGGAGGAGATGGGGAGTACACAGAGACCCAGCATAGAGGAAGGGGTGTGTGACGGCAGAAATAAAAGGGGATGGGAGGGTGGCACACAGGGAACATGGGAATAGACTAGATGAATGCAAGGAGTCCCTGGTGTCAGCCTACAGAAGCAACAAAATGTGCAATCCTGTAGTAGTATTGTACTTAAATTGAAAAAACCAAACAGGCTGCATATGTGTGAACTTGACAGAGGAGTACTTCAGAGCACCCTGTAAATAAAGCAGAAAGAGATGTTGGCAATTTTAATTGTTGCCCTAATTTGTTTCAGGATTCTAATAAAGTTGAGCTACTGTATGAAGAAAATTTCTCTTTGAGGGTTTGGGAGAAGTTAATCTCACCTTTGCTTTTCTGTTGAGTAGGTAGAAAAACTTTGGAAGCTTTTGTGCCCACTGCTTCGAACAGCTTTATCCAATATTACCGTGGAAACTTATAATGATTGGGGAACATGTATAGCAACTTCCTGTGTAAGTTTTCCATATTTCTTAACTTTGCTTGTTATTCATGTTAAAATAAATTAAACACACACATTTTTGGTAATATGTAAATAAGAATTTTATGATGAAAAATATTTAGATTTATTGTATTAGGATTACATAAACATAGCTGCACCACTTCAGTGTAAAGCAGTGGTTCTCAACCAGGGTACATGTACCCCTAAGGGTACGCAAAGGTCTTCCAGGGGGTACATCAGCTCATCTAGATATTTGCCTATTTTTACAACAGGCTACATAAAATGAATTAGCAAAGTAGGTACAAACTAAAATTTCATACAGACGATGACTTGTTTTATGCTGCTTTATATACTATATGCTGAAATGTAAGCACAATATTTATATTCCAGTTGATTTATTTTATGATATAGTGAAAATGAGAAAGTAAGCAAGTTTTCAGTAATAGTGTGCTGTGAACACGTCTGTATTTTTATGTCTGATTTTGTAAGCAAGTATTTTTTAAGTGAGATGAAACTTGGGGGTACGCAAGACAAATCAGACTCCTGAAATGGGGTACAGTAGTCTGGAAAGATTGAAAACCCACAGCGATGGGAGGGGTTCTTCTGATGGCGTAGTAAGCCATCTCCCTGAGAGGCAGTAACTAGGTCAGCAGAAGAATTCTTCCATTGATCTAGCACTGTCTACACAGGGGCTAGGTCTGCTTACTGCTGCCATTGAGAGGTATGGATTTTTCACACTCCTGAGCAATGTAGTTAAGCAGACTTAATTCTTCTTCGAATGCTTGCTCGTGTCTATTCCATTCTAGCTATGTGCGTGCCCACGTGCATAGTTATCAGACATTTTTGCTTTAGCAGTATCCGTAGAGTTGGATGTATCTCCATCTTGAATGACACACTCCTGCATTGGTATATTAATCACTGCCGACCTATGCCCTCTCAGTTCCTTCATACCGCCCATGATGGTTAGTCGGAGCACCTTGTCTTGAATCCCAAGAGCTTCAGTGGTTCTTGCAGTTCTTTGTTCTGTCTCCTTTGTTGTTAGTTGATAGGTACTTAGACCTGGAACTTAAGTGTTACAGTAGTTGTTTAGGAGTTAGAGTCCTAGTTGGAACTTTGCCTTGGATCAGGGCATGCCCCATTCCCCAGGCTTTAAGCCATGCCCCATTCCCCAGGCTTTAAGCCATGTTCATCATGCAGCCAGCCGATGCCCATAAGTTACCCCCACAAGAACTGTTTAAAGTGTTTGGGGGAGTCCCACAGAAAGGATATGTGCAGGATCTACAAAAACTTTCGCCCTCGAACTCAGAAGGAGCAGTATATCCACTTGAGGGTCCTTCTCATGGAGGCTACACTTCATTCTACCTCAGAGCCCTCTTGGTCGGACTCCATGCCCAGCACCTAGGCATTGGCGCACAGAACACCACGGCACCAGAACCCACCTGGCACCATTCCCCTCCACAGTGCCTAAGAAGTGGTTGAAGTCGATGGGCTCGCTGGCACCGCAGAAAAAGGGGCTTTGAACAAAGGACCTGTGTTAGATCATGTGCCTTTTTAGCTGTTTGGTTGTACCGCTGCTGTCGGACCCCATAGTCTGGCCAGAGATCCGCCTCTGATACCTGGGAACAGTAAGAGGTCCCAGACCCTAGTAGAATCATCTTTGCCTGAAGTGGGCCCGGCAGCCAAGAGCAAATAGGGCAAGCTGGTTATGTGACCGCCCCCTAAATCAGGGGAGGTCAGCCCCTTGTCTATAAAAAAGCGAATTGCCACTGGTCCAAGAGGCTGGCGCGACTCCTGCGGCGTGGAGGCTGGGGCAATGACCCACTCAGTGGCAATACTGGAATCCATGGGGTATACCTGTTATGCCAGTCCCATACTCCTACCGTTACTCCCAGGCATAATTGGACAAGCTTCACCCGGAACAGCCAGTACCCAGCTCGGATCATAGTGCCGAATCTGACACGGGTGACACATTAGACACCGACACCCAAGGAGCCATCCTCAGATGAGCAAGGGAAAACTGCACCTTCCTCTACTGTGCAGTCATCTTTATAGTCTCTGGATGAAACGTGATGGGCTCCTCATAAACGAGCACCCCCCTGCTCAGAATGGTGGCTGCCAACCTAAACTTGGAGGTCAAGGAGCTATCAGAGGAGTCCAATGACCTCTTTAATGTTATACTCTCCTATACACTGGCCCAGGTCGCGTTGCCCATCCACCCAAGGGTCCTTAAAATTGCCACATGTATGGGGAAGACCCCTTCTTCCATTCTGCCTACCTCCAAGAAAGTTGAAGAGAAGTACTATCTCCCTGCAAAGGGGGTTGAGTACCTGTCACCCACTGTCCATGGGATCCCTGGTCATGTCTGCTGGCAACAAAAGGACAGGAGAGTGGCACACTGAAAAATAAAGATGCCAAGAGGCTGGACTTGTTTGGCAAGAAAATTTATTCGACAGCCAGCCTGCGATTTCGGGTGCCCTGCTAGGCAAGTACAACTTCAACCCATGAGACTCCATCAACAAGTTCAAGGAGAGCCTCCCAAAGAATCGAGCCCAGGAGTTCGCCGCCATGGTAGACGAGGGCAAAGCAGTGGCAAGAGGCACCCTCCAGATGGCCTGGGATGCTACAGACTCGGCGGCTAGGTAGTCGCCTCTGTGGTGGTCATGAGACTCAGCTCATGGTTACAGTCCTCTGGACTGTCCCAAGAGTTGCAGAGTACCCTTCAGGACCTTCCATTTGAGGGAGCTGACTGATTAATAGTTTTTTGGACCTTCAGACCCCTTAGAAGGCTAGAAAGCCTTTCCATCCCCCTCCACCTCTGTCACGGTTCTGCAGTGTCCCACAGTCCAGCTCCTACAGGAAGAAAGACAGAGACAAAGGATTTCAGTAGTATCACCCCATTGTCTTCCCATTCCTCCCCACAGCCTAGTTTTTCTAGAGGCCGAGGAAGCCAGAAGCAGGTGTTTTGAGAATGCACCCAAGGATGGCGCCCCAGTCACTCCCCAGAATCCATCTCCCTGCTCTTTTCTCAACCTCCTGCACCCCTTCTGATCAGCCTGCTCATGGCTGAACTTGGATCGTTGGGTGCTCAACATAATATCTTCAGGCTTAACCCCTTCAAGCTCTGGTTTCCTGCTCTCTCCTTTTCCGGTACTGGAAGGTTGCATTCCTGGTTGTGATAATATCTGCCCACTGGGTCTCCGAGATTAAGGCACGTACCTTGGAACCACCCTATATGGTCTTCTACAAAGATAAGGTCCAGCTGTGACTACACCCATTTTTCCTGTTCACAGTGGTCTCTCAGTTGCATATGAGCCAGGACTTTTATTACCTGTCTTTTTTCCAAAGATGCATAAGTCAGAGGAGCAGCATAGATTGCATTCCTGAGACTTCAGGAGGGCATTAGCCTTTTACATTGAAAGGACCAAGCCATTCTGTAAGCCGACCCATTGTGGTGGCCGACAAGATGAAAGGTCGTCTAGTGTCCACTCAAAGAATTTCTTCTTGTATCACTGTTTGCATTCACTGCTGTTCTGATCAGGTGGGGTGCCACCTCCAGCAATCATAACCACCCATTCAACCATGGCACAAGCCTCCTCGGCGGCTTTCCTATCCCAAGTGCCTATCCAGAACAGCTGTAGGGTGGCCAGCTGGCCATCTGTCCATACGTTTATGTCCCAGGGTGATGCTGACTTTGGTTGAGCAGTACTGCAAGCTGCTAGACTGTGAACTCTAAGCCTACCTCCAAGGATACCGCTTGTGAGTTACATAGAATGGAAGCAACATGAGTAAGCACTCAAAAAATAAAAAACTGTTACCTACCTTTTCATAACTGTTGTTCTTCAAGGTGTATTGTTCACGTTGTATTGCTCCGTTATCCACCCTCCTACCTGAGTTGCCAGCACAAAGGAATTGAGAGGGTCTAGGGTTGGCAGCACCTAATATACCAATGCATGAGCTGGCGATACAGCTGATCCTACGCATACTGCTAAGGCAAAAATTGCCAATGACCATGCATCTGAGCGTGCACATACCTGGAATGGAAAGGACATGAGCAACACATCTTGAAGAACAACTGATATTAAAAGGTAGGTAAACATTTTTTTTTCTAGTGTAGACCAGGCCTTGTATCCAATAAGATTTCTCTGCACTAAATGTTAATAGTTTTTAATAACTAGATTACATCCTTTAAAATGCCATAGAAATAAAAGAACACTATTTTAAAATCACTGTACTTTACCAAGCAATTTGTAGTAAATATTTGCATTGCTATGCATGATTAGAATGCCACATTTCTGTATGATCCTGATGTTTTTTATTGGACCCTAATTTTGAGAAAAGCAAAACACTGTCTTTACTTATGTAATAATATGCGCATAGGAACCTCAACATTTAATGCAAATATTTAATTGTCTTTCTTTTTACCTGGCTTAAAGTAGAATCACCAAATTCCTCTGTTTTCCTGTTACTGATTTATAACTTTCTTTATCAGGAGAGCAGAGATCCTCGGAAACTATACTGGTTATTTGAGCTGTTGTTGGAGTCTCCTTTGAGTGGCGAAGGAGGATCATTTGTAGATGCATGGTAAAATGTTACTTTCAAACTGCTTTAGAGTTGATGGGTAAAGCTTGAACAAATGTAAGAGAGTACATAAATAAAGTTCACTTAAAGTATATTATGACTGGGCACTGCAAGGTGGAAGGGCCAAGAATCTAATCCTGTACTTGCACATCCCACACAAGAACCTGTCTTCGTTGTAGTTTCTTATTCATGCCTTTCCCCATCCTATCCTTAGTTCCCCATGGGTACAGTAGGGCCCAGAGGGGAAAAACATTGCTTAAAGCACATCACTATGATTAATTGGATTCAATTAGGACAGTAGTTCTCAGACTGTGGGATGTGCCTCCCGAATGTGTCAAGGGAGGTGCGAGCTGTGTGCTCCTTTTTTTTTTTTTTTGTGAGTTCCTGCTGTCAGCCCCTGGTGGCTGAGACTCGTACAGAAGGGCCATGCACACCCAGGAGGCAATGATAAAGAGGTCAGTCCCGGAGCAGCATTAGCAGCAGCACAGAAGAGTGGCAATGGGACACTGAGTCTGCTATAAACAGTGATATTGACATATATCACTTTTCACACATGGTCTCTTACTTCTGCACTGCTGCACCCTTACTTCTAAGTCTGCTATGAAAAGTGATATTTGTCAATATCACTTTTTACATTGCTACCCTTACTTCTGTGCTGCTGTTGGTGTGTAGCTGCCTTCAGAGCTGGGTATCTCACCAGCAGCTGCTGCTCTCCACTCTGCCTTTAGAGTTGGGTGGCAGTATGTGCAGGGAGGTGGGGAGAGGCGTAAATGACCACAGAAACAAAGAAGGGGGGTCTGATTTAAATAACTATTGTGAAACTATGGTATTGACATAACAACCGTACTGTAATAGTTACTCTCATTTGTGTTTGAAAAGCTTTTGTAATCTTGTGTATCTATGGTTTATGGATATATGTAAAGCATTAAAAAGAAGACTTGGAAAAAATAAGTTGCATTTGTGAATACAGTAAAGCTAACTAAAACCTTCATGTTTCAATTTCTAGCCGACTCTACGTATTGCAAGGTGGCCTTGCACAGCAAGAATGGAGAGTACCAGAGCTGTTGCACAGATTACTAAAATACTTAGAACCTAAACTCACCCAGGTTTACAAAAATGTCAGAGAAAGAATAGGAAGGTTAGTGTTCTCTTCTGAAGAACTTTCTTTGTTCTGTTCATATGCATTGAATACTCAAGTATTATTTGTTTTCTTTGGATGATGACTGTCTTCCTACGTATGTGAACATATACATACTACTACATATACATACATACTACAACATACTACATATACATGTACTACCAGAATACAAATGCATTATTTTTGGAAGATATTATTTATTCATAAATTGCTATTTAACAAGCACTTTTTGTAAACATAGAGTGATGTCTTGTTATTTCCTGTTGTTTCATGTGTCATTTTCACACTGGAAGAGCTCTAAAGCTCCAGAAACAAAAGAACTGTACCCAACCTCTGCCAGACCAAATAGATAAAATTTTCAAAACCACCTAAGCTCCTTCGTGCCATTGAAAGTCTATCAAATTGTAACAAGTAGAACCTATCACTAATGAATAATGGGTCTCATTTGTGCTAGAGTGGGTTTTTCCAGAAATATTTATAGTCAGAGAATAATCTGGAATCATAGCAATGTGGGGCTGGAAGGTACCTTGAGAGGTCATCTAGTCCAGCCCCACATGGTGAAACAGGACTAAACATACAGTCCTAGACTATACATGACAGGTATTTGACTAACCTGTCCTTAGAAACCTCTAATCACAGGGATTCTACATCTTCCCTTGGAAGCTTCTTCCAGTGCTTAACTATCCTTATGATCAGAAGGTTTTTCCTAATATCGACTTAAATCTCCTGTGCTGCAGATTATAGTGATTATTTCTTGTCCTACCTTCAATGGACATGGAGAACAATTGATCACCATCCTTTTCAGAACAGCTGTTAACATATTTGAAGATTGTTGTCAGGTTTCCCCTCAATCTTCTTTTCTCAAGACTAAACATGCCCAGTTTTTCTTTAACCATTTATTATTGTATGATTCATTTTGTGTGTCTACAACCTTCAGGAAAGAGTTATAAGTAAACAGCATATCTTTTCATGTACAGTATGCAAATAGCATGTTTGTCAGAAATAAGAAAAATAATTCTATTACAGGATATCAAGTTAACTACACGCCAAATAAGATTCTGAATGCAATAGATAGACATTGTCAAAGATGACAAATGTAAATTCATTAAAAGTAGAAGCCATAGCATTTCTCCCCCTTGATTCTTTTGCTTTCTCTCTCATTAGGTGAAAACTGTTCTTAAGCCCTCAATTCATAGTTTTCCACTGAGGTTAAATATGTATATATAGTGAAGCAGCTCAGTGAACTGAGGTTATTTGTCTTGGTACATTGTACTCTTATGGGGTAATGCCTTAAATTGAAGCAAAGATTTGAATCACAATGATGTTGCATTCTGTTTCAGATAACATTTGGTTTTAAGTGGTCTACAGGAAGAAATTTTAAATTTTCAGAAAAGTATAAAATTTCAACTAGTAAATGCACAAATGGCCATTGAACACATTTAACTGGTTTCTTTATGTTTTACAACCATGTTAATGTATAAACCTACATTATTTATTCTTAGTGTGTTGACCTACGTATTCATGATAGATGTTTCCTTGCCAAATACTGCTCCAACAAAGTCTCCTCATGTCCATGAGTTCACTATGCGAATACTTGAAAAGCTCAAACCTCTTATGGAAGTGGATGAAGAAATTCAGAACCATGTTATGGAAGAGAATGGAGTTGGTGAACAAGATGAGCGAACTCAGGGCATTAAGCTCTTGAAAACCAGTGAGTTGCTGAATTTAACTTGTGAAAACAGACAATATGTTTGGCTGCACAGAATTATGATTTAGTACTGCAAGTGGTGTATTTACAATGTGCAATTTTGCCTTTATTACTTTTCCTTTATATTAAAGAGGTATCTGTACCTCTTGTAGGCTGGACTGTGTTAACATATAATTTATTCCAAATTACATGACTATATCTTGAATAATAATTCTAATGAAAACTCATGGGCTCTAACCAGAGGTGAAAGTAAGGCGGTACGCCCCGATACGGCATACCGGCAAGAGCCAATGTGCCATACCGGGGCGGATCGGCTTCCCCAGGCGGGAGCCCAGGGGAGGCTGCGGCAGCAGTTTAAAGGGCCCGGGATGGTAGCGGTGGCCCGGTCCCGGGCTCTTTAAATAGCTGCTAGAGCCCTACCGCAGCCTCCCCAGGGCTCCAGCAGCAGGGCTCGGTGGGGACGGAAGCCCTGTTGCTGGAGCCCTAGGGAAGCGGCCTGGGGCTCTTTAAATAGCTGCTGGAGCCCCACTGCCGCTTCCCTAGAGCTCCAGCAACAGGGCTTCCGTCCCCACCGAGCCCTGCTGCTGGAGCCCTGGGGAGGCTGCGGTAGGGCTCTAGCAGCTATTTAAAGAGCCCGGGACCGGGCCACCGCTACCATCCCGGGCCCTTTAAACTGCTGCCGCAGCCTCCCCTGGGCTCCCGCAGCGGGGACTCTGGCAGAATTTTAAAGGGCCCGGGGTGGTAGCAGTGGGGCTCCAGCAGCTATTTAAAGAGCCCCGGGCTGGGCCGCCACTACCATCCCAGACCCTTTAAACTACCGCTGGAGCTCCCGGCGGCGGGGTGGGGTTGGGCTGAGGAGGGGAGTGGAGAGGAGAGGCCCCTTACTGGTACGGGGGCTGGGCTGGGGCTGGGGCTGGCTCTGACGCTCCTTTCAACCGAGGCCACGCCCCTTCTGGGGGCCAGCACTGGCCCCAGCCCAGCCCCCGTACCAGTAAGAAGCTTCAGTTACTTTCACCCCTGGCTCTAACATAAGAACACAGGGCCAAACTTACTGTTGATGCAATTCCACTGACACTAGTGGAAATCTGGTGAGGTATGCCAGTAGTGAATTTGGCCCATACATTTGTCATTTTGCTTGTTGACCTTGTTATTCAGTATGTATTTTTGTCTTTTTATAAACAGTCCTGAAGTGGTTGATGGCAAGTGCAGGTCGGTCCTTCTCCACAGCTGTCACAGAACAACTCCAACTCTTACCTTTGTTTTTCAAGGTACTCATTTTAATTACTGAGCTTTTTAGTCACATTTGGTTTAAAAACAAGTTATAAAAATAAATGAATAAAAAGCAATGTTATGATTGATTCTTTAAAAAAAAAAATTAAATAGAAAAGCATGCATATATGTGGCTGGCCAAATTCTGCCCCAACATCCTCCTTTCCTTATGTGTGAAACTGGTAGTGCACTTCTAGAACCTGGAACCATTGGTCTAGCCTTTTTCCAATACACCCTCCCATTCTTGCACATAAAAATATATGATGATCTTATGGAGGAATCCTGAGCTGTTTCAAAATGGTAAGAGGGTGCAGAGAGATCCATATTTTTTTCAGGTGTATGCTCTTACAATGAACAGGTAGAACTTGGCCAGAGTTTCTGAATGTGGAGACATAATGGGAACACTTGGTAAAAGAAGTAGAGCAATGTCCAACAGACCACTATTTAGTTTCATACTTGAAAAATTATTTATGCAGTGCTGTTTAGCTGCAGTGTTCTAAAAGATTACAGAGTGTAGTCACTTAAACTGTTTTCTTCTGCCGTAACACTTAACACCAGAGTGTTAGCAGGTGTGATAATCTGACTTTTTCAAAGATGGAGTTATTCTGTAGGTCTTGGTGGGCTCCTATAATCTTTCTACCATTCATAAGTAGACAGATCATTGCACCAATGATCTATAGGGTCCTAAATTATTTCAGTAACGTGACAAGATCAAATTCAATTCATAAACAGCAATTCCTTCACAGAAAGCAACAAAGCAGGCTTTTTCACAACTGTTAAGGCCATGAAAAAGAACAGCATATTTCATTCAATTTAGAATTCATGAAGGATTCATCATTAATTCCAGCATACTGAATGTAAATTAGACAAAAAGTCCTTTAAAAAATCCTGTCAAATTTACATTGTTCTACGGCAATGGAAAAAAAATTGAAAATTTGCTTACTTTAATACAGGGGTGGGGAACCTTTTTTCTGCCGAGGGCCATTTGCACATTTATAATCTCATTCGCGGGCCGCTCCTCCCTCCCCCCCCCCCCCCTAGGAAGCCCAGGCTGGCAATGGGAGCTGAGACCCCCAGCTGGCAAGGGGCCAGTGCGGGAAACCCCAAAGCAGCGGCAGGCGGAGTGCTTAGCCCTGCACTGCTTTGAGGTTTCCCCCGCTGGCCCCTTGCCAGCCTGGGTCCTGCCGCCTGCCCCAGTCAGCTCCCGCTGTCAGCCTGGGTGTAGGCCAGGGGGTCATCTTCCTTTACCCTTGCCCAGCCTCCCCCCCATCTAACCGCCTTCCCTCCCCCACCCCTGCCTGGCCCATCCCACCAAACCTAACCTCCTCCCCCCTCCCACTCCCAACCCAGCCTCCTGCCCCCATGCCTGACCCACCTAGCCCAGCTTCCCCCCACCAAACCTCCTTCCCTCCCGCACCCACGCCTTGCCCACCCCATCCAGCCTAGTCTCCTGCCCCCTTGCCTGCCCCCCAGCCCAGCCTCCCCCCCCCTTGACCGTCGGCTCCCTCAGGCGCTTCCCGGCCCCTACCTTCAGCGCGGAGCCGCCCCCGCCTGGCGGCCCACGCGCGTCTTCTGCCCCCGCCCCCAGGCGCTTCAGCACGGGGCCTCCCCCGCCTGGCGGCCCGCGTGCGTCTTCTGCCCCCGCTCCCAGGCACTTCAGCGCGGGGCCAGCGGCAGCCCCAGGTGCTTCAGCGCGGGGCTGCCGCCTGGCGGCCCACACACGTCTTCTCCCCACGCCCCAGTGCCTGACCCAGCCCTGGCCCGCCGCGGGCCGGATGGAATGACTTGGCAGGCCGTATAAGGCCCGGGGGCCGGAGGTTCCCCACCCCTGCTTTAATATTTGGTTACCAATTTTGACAGTTTATGCTTTTTAAAAACCACATACTCTCGCTCACTCTTCATGTAATCAACTGGGAGTTCAGGATCCCTTGTGTTCTATATCAGCCTATCAAAATAACTTAGCAAGGCAGAATAGCATCCGTTTTAGTTTAAAATATAGGTTACCTTTGAGGGAAGAGTCAGTCTTACTTTAATAAAATGTCAGATCAGCTAATTATCTAAAAATAACACATCTCCCCAAAACACACAAATGGGTTACTGATAAAAAAATATATTGCTAATATTTCCAGTTTAACTTTTCTTCTAACTCAATGCTAGACCTGGAGTTCTTCTTCAAGTAGGGTCCCTATGGGTTCTCCACTGTAGATATGTCTGTGTCTCTGCACTGCTGATCGGAGAACTTTGGTAGCAGTGTCCGTTGGGACAGCATAAGCGCAATCTCGCCTCGTACTGTGCCACGAGGCTAGTCAGCATTCAGGGGCTAAGGGTGTGTTTACACTACCAAATTTGGTTGACAAACCTTATGTCACCACCCAAAAGTCGACAAAACAAAAATCACCAAAGGTGTTCATACTTGCTCCTTCTGTTGACAGTTCATGTCCACATTAGAGACACCATCAATGACAGAGTGAGCAATGCGCCGTTGGTATGTATCACACCATGCAGTGTTGTGGGAACGAAGAGCTGATTGCCCCACATCTTGAGATTCTCTCCGAGTTCTCCCACAGCCCCCTCAGCTGCCGAGAGCAGCACCGTGAGCAGCTCTGTGAGCTCTCCATGTTGAGGAATGGCATAGTAATCTGTCCCCCTCTCCCTGCAGCAGCAGTTTGCCTCCTGCTGTGTTCCTAATGCAGGGCAAAAACAGGAGCATTCCAATTATTTGCTGTTTCTTTGTTCCCCAAAAGGAGCAGCACACAAATACTTCCTGGAGCTTTGAAAGGGGAGGCATTGGTGCCTGCAGGTCAGCAGAGATCAAAACACTGAGCAGAGCAATCAGGGCAGGCATTGTGGGATACTGGCGGAAGCCAGTTCTGTTGACGAAACAATCAGAGTCTACATTGGCTCTTTGTGGACAATAAAGGGAGGGGAAAAGACAAAACTTTCTCATACTGGTGGAAGTTTTTGTTGCCAAAACTGGGTGTTTTTTGCGAGTCAAGTCCCATTGTAGTGTGTACAGTCTTGTTATTTTATCGCCAAAAGGCAGTTTTTGGCAACAAAACTGTTAGAGATTGAGCTTCAGCTGTCCATTTGTGGATTAACTCTTTTACAATTGCTAATTTTTAGCTTTCTTTGAATCCTCTTTGGTTTCTTTTCCTCCTTCTACTGTTTATTTAGCCATTGCCTAAAAGAAGAAGAAAGGAATTTGTTGTTCTGTCAATCCTTGATGGAGGGACCCCCCATGGAGAAGCTTATGCCGAGCTGTCTGGGTTTAAAGAAGTGCCGCACTTACAGTGAGGTAGTCCTGGTTGTGGACAAGCACTCCCAGTGCATCTGTTGCCTCAGCGAGGGCCACATCCAGCAAAAGCATTCTCTCTGCCAGCAGCTCAGGGGGTCTGCAAGGAGAAAGGATAGTGACACTAGTTTTAGTCACCACCGCTCTTCCCTTGCACAACCTGGCCTGACGACATACCATGGGGACCAGACGCGTGCATTTAGAGGATGCACTTGAGTGATGCCCCAGTCAACTCCCCAGATCTTTTCTATTCTTTCCTCAGACGTCTCCGTTCCTATTGTTTGTCCTGGTCATGGGTTACTTTGGACTGTTGGGTGCTAGAAATTGTATCGCTGAGCTACACCCTCCAATTCTTGGCCACCCTCCCCACCACCCCCTCTTTCCCATCCTTCCTCAGGGACCCTTCTCACAAGCAACTCCTCATTCACGAGGTAGACAGCCTCTTGCAACTGGTGGCAGTAGAGAGGGTCACTCAGGAAATGAGGGGGGAAGGATTCTACTCTCGCTATTTCCATTCTGGACCTGTGGCAATTCAACAAATACCTCAAGAAGTTGAAGTTCCATATGGTTTCACTGGCCTCCATCATCCCCTCCTTGTATCCGTGAGACTGCTATGCTGTTCTTGACTGGAAAGACATTTATTTTCATATTTCCATCTCCCAATAACACAGACAGTTCCTTGGTTTTCTGGTGGGCGAGCACCACTTCCAATTCACGGCACTACTCTTTGGCCTCTCCTCGGCCCTGCGGGTATTTGCAAAATGCATGGCCCCTATAACCGCTTACCTGAGGTGTTGGCGGGGTCCAGGACTATCCTTATCTCAGTGATTGGCTTATCAAGAGAAGGCTCATTCGGGATCAAATGCAGAACAGTCTCTGGTGTATTCCACCTGTCATGGCCTAGGACTGTTAGTGAATGAAAAGAAATCGATCCTCATACTAATGCAGTGAATAGAGTTTATCGGGGTGGTCCTTGACTCCACATGGGCCAGAGACTTCCTTTTGGAGGTCCTTTTCCAAGCTGTCAGATGTGATCTCCCATGTAAGGAACCACCTACTTATCACCTCCCGCACTTGCCTAAGCTTGCTAGGCCACATGGCAGCAAATACTTACTTACATGGTCCGTCATGCCTGGCTCCATCTCTCGCTGCTGCAGGCGTGGCTGGCATGAGTCTACATCCCCAACAGGCACGACCTAGTCCTGGTAGACAAGGTGCTGGACCTCATCCGGTCATCACTGGCGTGGTGATTGAACCCTGCATCAGTGTTGCAAGGAGTTCCCTTCGAAGGCCCCGTTCCATCATTAACTCGGGTTTCCGATGCCTCAGACCAAGGGTGAGGAACCCACCTGGATGAGCTCAGTACGCAAGGCTGTTGGTTGGGGGTTGACCACTCCCTCCACATAAATGTCAGGGAGCTCAGAGTGGTTCGCTTGGCCTGTCATGCTTTTCAATCCCATTTACAAAGCAAGGTGGTTGAAGTCCTGATGGACAATGTTTTATAGCAACGAGCATGGCAGAGCCCTTTGCCAAGAAGCCCTCCAGCTCTGGGACTCCTGTGTGCTGCATGCCATTCATCTCATGGCAGCACACTAGCAGAGCCTTTTCATCTCGCCACAAAGGGTCACTCTACCCTGAAACGATCACAAAGTGGAGATCTTCCCAGGTGGACTTATTCATGACTCATCAGAACAGGAAATGCTGCCCGTTCTGCTCATTCTGGCAGATTGACGGGCTAGGGGTTGGACACCGTCTTACTCCCATGGTTAGGGTCTCTGATGTACACTTGCCACAGTGCCATTGCTTCACAGAGTCCTCATGAATATTAAGCAAGACAAGGCCAAAGTTATCCTGATACCTCTGGCTTGGCTTCACCAATGTTGGTTCAGTATGCTGGTGGACCTATTGGTGATGACCCTGCTGCAGCTGCCCTTCTGACCAGATCTCCTATCCCAGAATCACGGCAGTGCTGTGCACCCAAATCTAGCAGCGCTGCACTAGTAGCTTGGTTGATGCATGGTTGAATGCTAAAGAGCAGGATTGCTCAGTCCGCATCCAGCAGGTCCTACTGGGTAGTAGAAAGCCCTCCACTTGAGCATCCTACCTCACCAAATGAAAATGATTCGCATTGGAACTGGTGCATCTGTGACAACATCACCTTGTCCATGGCTTCCCTCCTGTGCATGCAGAACTCCATAGCGGATGATCCCAGTTGCTAATTCACGCACGATCACAAGTGGGAGATGTATCCATCAGTATTCCATGACTTTTTCACATGATGGGGAACACAATCCACAGACCTGTTTGCCATGTACCAGAACAAGAAGTGGTCATGCTACTGCTCATCTCTGTGCGATGTTGTTCTCCCTTGTGACAAAGACCTTCTTTATGCCCTTCCTCCATTTCCTCTACTGCCGAAGGCACTGAGCTCAAATTCCTGATAGCAAACCCTTCACATACAGGGGGTGACCGGGACAAAAAGTTCTTGTGTGCTTATCTACTGCCAGGATGGAATTATACCCGAGTATCTGGACTGGCTTAGGGTATATGAAAGAGAAACTTAACTGGGTACAGAAAACTCTCTGTTTAAACAACCACCTACTTTATATCCTTCCTTGGAATGTTAACTAACACTCATTTACCTTACAGTGAAACCTCGATTTAACGGACTAATTCAGGCGAGGGGGT
Organism: Sternotherus odoratus; assembly: GCA_032164245.1. Taxonomy (NCBI): domain Eukaryota; kingdom Metazoa; phylum Chordata; order Testudines; family Kinosternidae; genus Sternotherus; species Sternotherus odoratus. The sequence continues at coordinate 146,016,421 of JAVMKO010000003.1, forward strand.
GTCCGTTAAAGCCGAAAGTCCGTTATTTAATAATTTTTTTAAATCATTAAATAACAGGACTTTTGGCTTTAACGGACACCCCCTCACCCGAATTAGTCCCTTATATAGAGGTTTTGCTGCGGGGAGCTGGGCGGGAACTGTCAGCCCACCCGCCGGGCTCCCCGCAGGGGGGAGCCCGGCGGGAGCTGTCAAAACCCCCCCCCCCCCGCTCCCGTCCCCCGGCTGTCAGCCCGCCCGCCTGGCTCCCCGCAGCGGGGAGCCGGGCGGGAACTGTCAACACCACCACCCCTGGCTCCCCGGTGCGGGGAGCCGGGCGGGGAGGGGGGGGTGACAACTCCCGCCGGGCTCCCCGCTGCGGGGAGCCTGGCGGGAACTGTCAACCCCCCCGCCTGGCTCCCCGCTGCGGGGAGCCGGGCGGGCGGGGGGGTTGACAGCTCCCACCGGGCTCCCCGCTGCGGGGAGCCGGGCGGGAGCTGTCAACCGGAGTTTGACAGCTCCCGCCCCTCTCTCCGCCCCGGGGAGCCGGGCGGGAGCTGTCAACCCGGCCGGCCAGCTCCCCTCTGCAGGGAGCCGGGCGGGAACTGTCAGCCCGCCCGCCCGGCTCCCCTCCTCGGGGAGCCGGGCAGCCGGGTTGACAGCTCCCGCCTGGCTCCCCGGGGCGGGAGCCGGAAGCCCCCAATAACGGATTTCGGATGCATCGGGAAATTTTGTCCGTTGCATCCGAAGTCCGTTAAATCGGGGTCCATTAAATCGAGGGTTTACTGTACTTAACAAATTTAGGCCAATTGAACATTTATAGGTAGATAAATCTTGCATGTTAAAATACAGAAATTTTAAACTTTCGTAGACACATGGTCCTCTGAAGTAACTAGGACCCCTCTTATTGACTGACTCTGTTTTGATCTTTACTATCAAGTTATTAAAACAAGTATTTTTCCCACTTGGATAACAGATTGTTCTTCTTCGAGTGGTTGCTCATATGCATTCCAAGAAGGTGTGCAAGCGCAGCATGCACGGTTGTCGGGAAGATTTTTACCCTAGCAACCCCTGCCGGGTTGGCTGTGAAGTCCCCTGGAGTGGCACCCTCATGGAACTGTATATATATAGGAGCTGACCTGGCGCCCCCCTCAGTTCCTTCTTTCCGCCCGTGACAGTTGTTGGAACTGTGGAGATCTCACTTGCGTCTCTCCACTCTCTCTAGCTTACCCTAATAGTTCTTAGAGTAATAGTTCAAAGTTCTCTTAGTTGTATAGTTGTATAGTTTTAGTGTATATAGTTAGTTGAGGGTAAGGGGCTCGCCCCAACCCTCCCTTGCCGAGGGCTCATGCCCAAGCCACCGGGTTTCAAGCCCTGCGCGTCCTGAGGGAAGCCCATGCCAGTGGGTGACCCGCATGTTTCCTGCCTGAAGTGCTTGGGGGAATCACATTTGGCAGAGAAGTGCAAGATCTGCCAAAGCTTCCGGCCCCGGACCAAAAAGGAGCGGGACTTTAGACTTCGGCAGCTCCTAATGGAGGCGGCACTCAGCTCGGCACCGCCATCGTCCAGTGCAGAGGTAACCCCGTCTGCCTCGGTCTGCAGTGCTCCGCCCACAGCTCCTCCCTCGGCACCGAAGCCAACTCACGCGCCGGGACATCGCGACACCACTGCACCGAAGGAAATCGTTCCGGTGCAGCGCAGAGCGCGGTCCCCCATGAGAAAGAGGAAGCTGGACAAGGAAGTTCCGCCACCTCAGCCAGGGCACGCACCTCCGGACACACGCCCTCCAGTGGATCGTCTGAGACCAACAGGTCATACTGCGGTGCCGTTGACTCCAGCCCCCGTTGTCACGCCATTGAGTCCAGACCGCCTTGGCTCCCCACCAAGAGTACCAGTAGAGCCATGCCTGCCCTCCACACCGGACACTTTTAATGCGACACGAGACCTCATCGCGCATATGGAGGCGCCACCAGCTGTACCCCCAACACAACTTACCAGGGAGGTACAGTCTAGGGGCAAACCATTCCTCCAGGCCCCGGCACTGCACCAACAGCCTCCACACCACTCGTGGTCCCGGACCTGCTCTGCATCCTGGCGCTGCCCTGGGCCCCGGCACCACTCCGAGTCCCGGTGCCGATCCAGGTCCCAGCACCAATCTGAGTCCCGGCTCAAATCACGCTCTCAGCGCCAGTTGTACTCTCGGCACCGCTCTCCACCCCGGCACCGATCAACGTCTCAGCACCGGTCATCCTCTCGGCGCCACTCTCCACCGTGGCACCAACCAACCTCCCAGCACCGGACAAGATCGCCCTCCACATGCCATTCCGGACAGCGATCTCCGTGGCGCAGCTCTCACCAGTACCACCGCCATTCACACTCGAGGTCGCGATCTGGCTCACGGCACCGGAGCGAACGGCGCACGCAGTCCAAGCGAAGGTCTTTGTCCCCCCTTCATGGACTCCAGCATTGCCGGTCGCCAGAAATCGCCTGCCGCTCCTCTCCTGGTCGAAGGGCAACAGCTCCACCGTGGCCTTCCCGATCGGCCTCGGGTTCGTCGCGCTCAGATGGGGGCTCAGCACTAGACCAACTTGCCTACCCCGAAGCAGACGCAGGTCATTGGCAGGACCCGGGCCAAGACCTAAGCCATGACCAAACTCAGTGGCCGTTCTGGACACCATGGGCCTACCACCAGGCAGAAGGTGAACCCTTGGGAGCCTCCAGACTCCCCTCCGAGCCCAGAAGGCCGGAGGCAGCACTAGGGCGTCTGCCAGAGTCAATGGCCACAACGTCCTCTACAGTGCACCCTCAACGCACAGCATCGCCCAGGGCACCGGCAGCTGAGCACCACCACCCAGAGGAAGCCTTACAGCCCCTGGTACCAGACCCATCCTCTGGCTCCTCACCGGATGAAGCAGTAGCCGGTACCACCATTTCAGGTTCCCCTCCAATTGACCTTTTGGCCCACCAGGACCTCCTTAGGCGAGTGTCAAGAAGTTTGAACCTCCAGGCGGAGGAAGTGATTGAGCAGGATGATCCGGTGGTCACTATCTTGTCAGCAGGCGCCCCTACCAGAGTGGCACTCCCGCTAATACACACCATCCAAGCCAATATGAAAACCTTATTGCAAATCCCAGCTTCCATTCCACCCACGGCCAGGGGTGTGGAAAGGAAATACTTTGTACCAGCAAAGGGGTGTGAATACCTCTACACCCACCCATCCCCCTGCTCCCTCGTCTCGGCAGTCAACGAGGAGGACAGCAGGCCTCAGCCCCCAAGGCCAAGGAGGCTAAGCTGTTGGACCTCTTTGGACGCAAAGTATATTCGGCAGGAGGATTACAGCTACGCGTAGCGAACCAACAGGCCCTCCTTAGCCGCTACGCGTTTAACTCCTGGGACTCCATGAATAAATTTAAGGACCTAGTGCCCCCGGAGTCCAAGGAAGAGTTCACGGCCTTCGTAGAAGAAGGCAAGAAGGTGTCCAAAACCTCACTCCAGGCTGCCCTTGACTCGGCGGACTCAGCTGCTCGCACCCTAGCTTCCGGGGTAGCGATGCAGCACATTTCCTGTTTGCAGGGGTCGGGCCTCCCTGCAGAGGTCCAGCAAACCCTGCAAGACCTACCCTTCAAAGGAGCAGGCTTATTTTCTGAATAAACTGACTCGCCTGCAGTCCCTAAAAGACTCTAGAGTCATCATGAGGTCCCTGGGAATGCACACCCCAGTTACTCAGAGGTGCCCCTTCAGACCATTGCCTCAACGCCCTTACCCTCCACCCAGACCTAGGCAGGATGCTGCTAGGCGGTCAGGGAGCCGTGACGACATTTTGTCGGCTAGGCATTCTACTCAACGAAGAAAAGTCAACTCTAGAACCCACGCAAAGGCTGGAGTTCATAGGCGCACTGCTGGACACCACTCAAGCGTGGGCCTTCCTCCCCTTTGCCCGCTTCCAAGCCATGTCCGACACTATATCAAACATTCGGAACTTTCCGACCACCACGGTATGAGCATGCCTAAGCCTTCTCGGGCACATGGCCTCCTGCACGTTCGTCAACAGGTACGCCAGATTACGCCTGCGCCCCCTTCAGGCCTGGCTGTCCACAGTCTACCAGCCGAACCGGCACAACCTCAATATGCTAGTCACGGTTCCCGAGACGGTCCTGTCCTCCTTGACCTGGTGGCAGAACCGGTCTCTAGTATGCGAAGGTCTTCCCTTCCATGCCCCACAACCTTCAATGTCTCTGGTAACAGATGCTTCCTCGCTTGGGTGGGGCGCACACCTGGAAAACACCAGAACCCAAGGCCTTTGGTCGTCCGACGATCTGACGCTACACATCAACGTTTGGGAACTGAAGGCCGTTCGCCTGGCGCGCCAGGCATTCAAGGATCAATTGCAAGGTCACTGCGTGTCCATACTAACGGACAACACGACAGCAATGTTCTATATCAACAAACAGGGTGGGGCCCGATCCTCCCCCCTGTACAAAGAGGCTCTTCTCCTCTGGGACTTCTGTATAGCCCACGATATCCACCCAGTAGCCTCCTTTCTACCAGGGACTCAGAACGCCCTGGCAGATCACCTGAGCAGATCCATTTCGCCCGACGAATGGTCAGTTCGCACAGATGTAATCCGCATGATCTTCCTGAAGTGGGGGTTTCCCCAGGTCGACCTATTTGCCACCAAATCTAACAGAAAATGCCTGCAGTTCTGCTCCCTCAGGGGCAGCTCCCCCAGGCGCACCCCTTCCTCCTTCCTTGGAAAAGCCAGCTGATGTACGCCTTTCCCCTCTTCCCCCTGATCCACAAGGTGCTGGTCAAAACTCGAAGAGACGGTGCCCGTCTGATTCTGATACGCCCTCATGGCCCAGGCAACACTGGTTCACCTCTCTCCTGGATATGTCGGTGGAGGACCCGATACCCCTCTAGCCGAACCTGATTTCCCAGGACCACGGCCACCTCCGTCACCCAGACCTGCAGTCACTTCACCTCACGGCTTGGAAGCTCCATGGCTGACGGATGTGGAACTACTCTGCTCTAGCCCGGTGCAACAGGTCCTCCTAGGCAGCAGAAAGCTGTCCACCCGGTCCACATACTCTGCAAAGTGGAGGCGCTTCTGTTGATGCAACCAGCGTGGTGTCTCCCCACGATCAGCCTCTATCCAGCTCATTCTAGAGTACTTGCTCTTCCTTAAACAACAAGGCCTGGCGCTATCTTCTGTAAGGGTACATCTAGCCTCAATTTCTGCATTCCATCCGACAGTCTCAGGCCAGTCAATATTCTCTAACCCGATGGTTGCTAGATTCCTTAAGGGCCTGGATCGGCTGTATCCTCAAGTGTGACAGCCGATCCCCTCCTGGGACCTCAATCTAGTACTGTCCCGCCTTATGGGACCCCTGTTCGAACTCATGGCCACTTGCTCCCTCCTGTATCTATCTTGGAAGACAGTATTCCTGGTGCTATAACTTCGGCGAGAAGAGTATCTGAGATCAGGGCTCTAACTTCGGAGCCCCCATACACGATCTTCCACAAAGACAAGGTGCAGCTGAGACCTCACCTGCCTTCCTGCCTAAAGTGGTATCAGCGTTCCACGTTAACCAAGAAATCTTCCTCCCCGTCTTCTACCCAAAGCCCCACAACTCAGCACAGGAGCGACGCCTGCACACCCTCGACGTACAAAGGGCGCTTGCATTTTATATTGAACGGACAAAGCCATTCCGCAAGTCGCCACAGCTATTTATAGCAGTGGCGGGCCGCATGAAAGGACTGCCAATCTCTACCCAGCAAATTTCCTCATGGATAACAGCGTGCATCCGTACATGCTACAACCTCTCTGGTTCCCTGGTGAAACCATTCTCCGCCCACTCTACTAGAACTCAGGCATCTTCAGAGCATTCCTAGCGCAGGTCCCGCTCCAGGAAATCTGCAGAGCTGTCACATGGTCCTCGGTCCGTACCTTCACGACGCACTACGCGTTGGTCCAGCAATTGAGAGACGACGACGCCTTCGGCTCAGCTGTACTGAGTACAGTGCTCAGTCGCTCCGGACCCACTGCCTAGGTAAGAGCTTGCAAGTCACCTACTTGGAATGCATATGAGCAACCACTCAAAGAAGAAAACGAGGTTACTTACCCAGTAACTGTTGTTCTTCAAGATGTGTTGCTCATATCCATTCCAAAACCCACCCTCCTTCCCCACTGTCGGAGCTGCCGGCAAAAAGGAACTGAGGGGGGCGCTGGGTCGGCTCCTATATATATACAACGCCATGAGGGTGCCACTCCAGGGGGCTCCACAGCCGACCCGACGGGGGTTGCTAGGGTAAAAATCTTCCCGACAACCGTGCACGCTGCGCATGCACACCTACTTGGAATGGATATGAGCAACACATCTCGAAGAACAACAGTTACTGGGTAAGTAACCTCGTTATTTCATGCAAAGATTTCTTTTGTTCATTCGTTCTTTCTTAACAAATATTTAACTCTTCCTGTTTTGTTCTTATTTTGTAGATCGCACCAGTAGAAAATGACAATAGCTATGATGAACTCAAAAGAGATGCTAAGATGTGTTTATCACTAATGTCTCAGGGATTGCTATATCCTCAACAAGTGCCTTTGGTAATCCAGGTGCTAAAACAAGTGAGTCTGATCTAAATTGTTTAAATGAACGCACATCACTGTAAAACCTATTGATCTTGTTATTCATACAAGGTAACTTGAATTAACATTTATGAAACAAAGTGTTTCTTATTTCCTGCCAGTGCTACATGTGCAACGGTCTTCTGCAGTTTTTGAAATGATTTGCTGCTTATATTCTTTGAGTTTGTATAGTGACACTTTTGTCAGTGTAACTACTTTATTCACTCATTTCTATATTGAAGTGGCATACATCTCACCACAATCATGAAGAATGTTTAAGTACTTAGTTAAACTCTTAATTGCAGTACAGTAATTTGCTGTACACCATCCAAAAAGGCAGTACTACTGAGACTGCTGACTTTTTTTGCTTTGTAATAAATTCCATGTTAGTGTTTGGTCATCAGGAACAATGATCCAGAACAGAATTTGCTTTGTAAAATGGCTTTTATATCAGCTTCCAATTTCTATTTATTTATTTATTTATTTATTTATTTATTTATTTGCAAAGCAGAAATACATACTAATAAAGCATTGAACTTTGTAAAGAAAGGATTGATTGCCTTTCTTCTAGTTCGTTCACTAAAAATTATACCTAGTGCTTGAAAGTATAGTTATCTTAAGCAGAAAAAGGATTAAACTTACATTTAGGTTCCTATGAGTATAAATCCTATAAGGGGAAAACATGGGCCTTGGCTACACTTGTAAGTTATACTGCAATAAAGCCACCCAGAGTTCTCTACTTCACTCTCTGTCCACACTGGCAAGGCACATAGAGCGCTCTGATTCCCTGGCTAGGCTAGAGTACTCCACCTCGGCGAGAGGAATAATTTCCCTACTGCACTCTCCAAAGGCTGGTTAAACCCAAAGCGCTCTACATCTGCAAGTGTAGCCATGAATGTTATGAATGTTTCACATTTTGTTTCTATCAATACTATCTCAAAAAAGTTCTTTTCCCAGTTTTATATTTTTACTTGTCAAATATTTATACCAGATGGGGTTAAAATTTATTTTAAGAAATAAGTAACGGTTTAGTAACAAGTCGGCTTAAAATAAAAATGTCACTTTGAAAGGGACATAGTTAAGGTTAAGATTTAGTAATGGGTATTTTTAGTAAAAGTCATGGACCGATCATGGGCCACAAACAAAAATTCATGGCCCCGTGACTAAATCTTGGGTGTTCTGGGAGGCTCTGAGGGCGCTGCTGGTGCTGGAGAGGCTGTGGGGGTGTAATCCTGGGAAGCCGCCCACCACTGCTCCGGTGGAGGGCTCCGGGATGCCCACCGCAACTGCTGGCGGGGGAGGCCAACCAGGAACATTGCTGCTGGCGGGGAGACAGGGTGGTAGCCCAGGACCACCACTGTTGCTGGGGCGCGGCAGGGATGCAGTGCAGCTTGAGTGGCCCTGTGGTCACACACACTGGAAGGCTGCAGAAGTCGTGGAGGTCCTGGAAAGTCACAGAATCTGTGACTTCCATGACCTCTGTAGCAGACTCGCAGCCTTAGACATAGAACAGATTTCCAGTTGATTATCTCAAAAACAAGTAGAAATATAGTTTCAGAATGCAGCATGTTCTCTTAGGGTCCCCTTCCTATTTTTTGTGGTTTTACAATATTTTTCTGCTAAAATGTATGTCTGTCCCACTTATAACTTTGTGGAAGACCCACACAGATGAAAAGGAAAACAGACTATACAGAGAAATGGAGAAACTGATTGTATACAAAGTCCTATCAAATCCACAAAATAAAAAAATGGAGCAAATAGATTTTTTCCTTTAATCTTTCAACCTTCATCTACTCTAGAAAAATTACCCATTGCTGAAAATAGGTGTCAGCAGTGGGTGCAGTCAAAGTGGTGGTACTAGTTCAACTTTCACCCATTGCTTACATCTTTTATCAGTAACAAGTATTTTTTTCATAGTTAAAGTCCACTATACAGACAATTCCAGTGTGAAGTTGAGCATAACTAAATTTTTTGGCCACTTAGAACAGGCTGGTATCTGAGGTCATGAACAAATCAAAAGGTGTGATTTGTTTAGTTTCTCAGTTATTCCAGTACTATAAATATTAAATGTTTAGAGTCTTTGGAAATTCAGCCTAAATAAAACAAAGCTAACTATAAGGAGGGAAAACAAGTTTTATGCGTAACTTGCTGCAGCAGCACAAAAGGTTTAAGTATTGGTACATGATGCTATTTCGAGTAAATCAAATAGCTTGTCTGCATGTCCTTGTTTTTAATTTTGTTTAATCTTTGTTGCTTACAGACAGCAAGAAGCAGTTCTTGGCATGCTAGGTACACAATCCTGACCTACCTCCAGACTATGGTATTTTATAATCTCTTTATCTTCCTCAACAATGAAGAAGCAGTCAGTGACATAAGATGGCTGGTTATAAAACTTTTGGAAGATGAACAGCTTGAGGTAAACATAAAGTTATACTTATTCCCATATACTTTTCACTTTCAGTTAAAGACATTGAATGTGAATAAAAGAAGCAGAACTGAAGTTTTTTATATTTATCTTTATATATCTAGTTTCTTGCCTCTTATTGTGTAACTTCATACAAAGAATAGAAAGTTTTCCATATTTAGCACTAATAGAAAATGCATTTGTGTTTAGTTTCTCAAATATATAATAAAAATACTAACTTGTATAGAATTGTATTCTATATAAAACTCTACTTTCAACAGGAAAACAAAATTATTCCAGAAGGCATTTCATTAGCAATAATAAAATGCCACAAGCCTACCACTGTTTTCTGTCCTGTTTTAAATAGTATCATTTTAGATAGTATCATTACCGTACTAAGGACATAATGGGTATTAGTAGAAAAAAAAACCTTTAGATTTAAAATGCATTTCTACTCTCAAATCTGATTATGTAAAAATAACACTTTCTTACTCACATCAGCTGATTATAGTGACAAAAGTAAGTTTTTACTATATTTGACTCAGATTGGCAATACTAATTCTGCAGTATTATGAGCAAGTGAACTGGACTCTGTCTAGACTAATACAGTGGAGTCACATCTTACACAGTTAGGTTGCAAGGTGCCCGCGTAAGATCAGAATCACGTGTAGTCGAATATAGCCCAATGCCGGCCCCGCTCAGCCTCCTGCCGGCTGAGTGAATGGTACCCCAGGCCGACAATGGGCTGAATGGGGCCGGCAGTGGGCTGAGCAGCTCAGCCTGCTGCTGGCCGCAAGCCCTGCTCAGCCTCCTGCTGGCCTGGGTGGATGGAACCCCAAGCTGGCAGCGGGCTGAGCAGGGCCAGCAGCCAGGATCCCGGCTGGCAGGAGCCAGCAGATGGAACCTCAGACTGGCAACAGGCTGAGCAGCTCAGCCTGCTGCCAGTCTGGGGTCTCAGCCACCGGCCCTACTCAGCCCGCTGACAGTCTGGGTTCCGGCTGCCGGCCCCTTGCCAGTTGGGTCCCAGCCGCCGGCCCCGCTCAGCCTCCTGACAAACTCCAGGCCTGCCAGTCTGGGATACCAGCCCTAGCCCCGCTCAGCCAGCACTATTTAATTTTTTTTTTTTTTTTTTTGGCAGCACGTGTATAGATGAATTTGTGCATGTTATGCGCGCCTATGATGTGACGCCAATACATCAGAAGGAAGTTCCTATTGCAGAACCAAATTCTGCTCTCAGCTCTGAATGTCTTCAGTAGAGTAGCACAGATATAATTTGAAGACAATCAAGTTGCCCACATCTGAGGGCAGAATTTGTCTTGCAGAACCATTATTACTGGTGTGATGCATGGGTAATTTTAAAAACAAAAACAAAAAACCCAAGCCTGACTCAGATTCCAGGTTGAGACTGCAGGACTGACTGTTAGAAAAAACATCTTTTTACTTTTTAAATGGAAAAAAATTGCCATGGAAGCCATTGAAATATAGAAATATAACTTCACAATGGCCTTTTTATAAAGTTTCTTTTGAGAGTAGAAATGCACTTTAAATATCTTCTATTCATCACCACTGTTGATGTCATTTTTAGTTTTGTCTTTGAGAGATTTAGTGTTACTAGGATTTTCCAGAAGTATAGTTGGACTGAGGCCATGTCTACACTACAGAGTTAAGTTGACATCGAGTCTCCAATTTAAGCAAGTTGATCTTGCGTGTCCGCATTTGGAGACAATATATACCTTCAAGTCAGCGGAACTGCTATGGGTACCCGCATGGCCCCACAGTATGCCAACATTTTTATGGCAGACTTAGAACAACGCTTCCTTAATTCTCATCCCCTAATGCCCCTACTCTACTTGCGGTATATTGATGACATCTTCATCATCTGGACCCATGGAAAAGAAGCCCTTGAGGAGTTCTACCATGATTTCAACAATTTCCATCCCACCATCACCCTAAGCCTGGACCAATCCACACGAGCGGTTCATTTCCTAGACACAACTGTGCTAATAAATGATGGGCACATACACACTACCCTATACCGGAAACCTACTGACCGCTACACTTACCTACATGCCTCCAGCTTCCATCCAGAACACAACACTCGATCCATTGTCTACAGCCAAGCTCTAAGATACAACCGCATTTGCTCCAGTCCCTCAGACAGAGACAAACACCTTCAAGATCTCTTCCAAGCATTTTTAAAACTACAATACCCACCTGGGGAAGTGAAAAAACAGATTGACAGAGCCAGAAGAGTACCCAGAAGCCACCTACTACAGGACAGACCCACAAAGACAACAACAGAACACCATTAGCCGTCACCTTCAGCCCCCATCTTAAGCCTCTCCAACGCATCATCAAAGACCTACAACCTATCCTGAAAGATGATCCTACACTCTCACAGATCTTGGGAGACAGACCAGTCCTCGCTTACAGACAGCCCCCCAACCTGAAACAAATACTCACCAGCAACCACACACCACACAACAAAAACACTAACCCAGGTACCTATCCTTGTAACAAAGCCTGATGCCAACTCTGTCCTCATATCCATTCAAGTGACACCATCATAGGACCTAATCACATCAGCCACACCATCAGGGGCTCATTTACCTGCACATCAACCAATGTGATATATGCCATTGTGTGCCAGCAATGCCCCTCTGCTATGTACATTGGACAGACCGGCCAGTCTCTACGCAAAAGAATAAATGGACACAAATCTGACATCAGGAATCATAACATTCAAAAACCAGTAGGAGAACACTTCAATCTTCCTGGCCATTCCATTAAAGATTTGATGGTTTCAGTTTTGAAACAGAAAAACTTCCAAAACAGACTCCAACGAGAAACTGAGGAACTGGAATTAATTTTCAAATTGGACACAATAAACCAAGGGCTTAACAGAAGTTCAGATTGGTTCTCTCATTACAGTAATTAATTGCATTTCCTGAGTTACTGACAACAGATCTCCATTTCAAAAGGTGTATCTTCCTCCTAGTGATAATGGACCATCTACATTTAACAAGCCCTCTTAGAATTGGTATGCTAATGTACAATTTTTTTATTTTTATTTTTTCTTTTCTTTTTCTGTGTGTATAAATGCATTTTTCTTCTGTTCCATTCTATGCATCCAATGAAGTGAGCTATAGCTCATGAAAGCTTATGCTGAAATAAACTAGTTAGTCTCTAAGGTGCTACAAGTATTCCTCGCTCTATTTTCATTGTGTCTGCAGAGTGCATCCTCACTAGCAATGCTTGCATCGATGCATGGACCACTGCACTGTGGGTAGCTATCCCACAGTGCACGTAGCTCAGTGGAATTTTGGGTTGGCCGTGCAATGCCTTATGGGACCAAAACACTGGTGCGGGTGGTTATGGGAACATGGCGTTAGCCTCCGATGATGCACTTACGTCCTTCTCTCCTTTCCTGCATTCAGCATAAAACAAAACAAACCTTTTTCACTTCTTTTTTCATAAACCTAGGTTACCCCGCGAGGACATCATAGCACAATAAGCATGGACCCTGTTCAGTTGTACACTGTTGTTGTGAGCATTACAAACACCTCGTGCCTTATCGTACAGTATTTACATAGCCAATACAGGAGCCGCCACGCAGAGCAGCATGATCCCACACAGCCAGTCCTGCTGGAAGACCTAGAGCGAAGCAATTCACGGTTGCTGGTGACAGTCACGCATCACCTTGACAGGGTTGAGTGCCATTTCTGGGCCCAGGAAGCAAGCACTGACTTGTGGGATCACCTCATTATGCAGCTATGGGATGATGAGCCGTGGCTGAAGAACTTTCAGTTGTGTAAGGCCGCTTTCCAGGAACTGTGCAAAGAGCTTTTCTCAGCCCTGAAGTGTAGCAATACTAAAATGAGAGCTGCTCTGACAGTGGAGAAGCGAGTGGCGATAGCTGTGTGGAAGCTTGCAATGCCAGACTTCTACCAGTCAGTGGGGCATCGATTTGGAGTGGGTAATTCTACCGTGGGATTTGTTGTGATCCAAGTTTGCAGGGCCATTAACACATTTCTGCTAAGAAGAATAGTGACTCTGGGCAATGTGCAGGACATAGTGGATGGTTTTGCCGTGATGGGGTTCCCTTACTGTGGTGGGGTGATAGACGGAATGCATATCCCTGTCTTGGCACCAGACTGTCTTGTCAAAGAGTACATAAACTGAAAAGGGGACTTCGCAGTGGTGTTGCATGTGCTAGTGGATCACAGGGTTGGTTTCACTGACATCAATGTGGAATGGTCGGGAAAGGTGCATGATGCATCTATCTTTAGGGGCACAGATGTGTTCAGAAAGTTGCATGCAGGGACTTTCTTTCCAGACTGAAAAATAACCATTGGTGATGTTGAAATTGTGATCCTGGGAGAACCAGCCTATCCCTTATTCCCATGGCTTATGAAGCAGTACACAGGGAGCCTGGACAGCGATAAGGACCGATTCACCCATAGACTGAGCAAGTGCAGAATGGTGATGAAATGTGCCTTTGGACTTTTAAAAGATCACTGGCATTGTTTGCCTCATTGTTATTGCTGCCTGCTGTGTCCTCCATAATATCTGTTAAACAAAGGGAGAAAACAAAGAGTCCTGTGGCACCTTAAAGACTAAAGTATTGAAGCATAAGCTTCCGTGGGCTAATACCCACTTCGTCGGATGCAAGCAGTGGAAGTGTCCAGGGGCAGGTATAGATAAGTAGGCAAGAACCAAGTATGAGGTTCATGCCACCAGCTGACCTGGACAAGAGTTGAAGCGTTGTTCCAGGTCAGCCATAAAGATGTTGGCATACTGTGGGGCCATGCAGGTGCCCATAGCAGTGCCACTGGTCTGGAGGTATATATTGTCACCAAATTTGAAATAATTGTGTGTGAGGAAAAAGTCACAGAACTCAGCAACCACTTGTGCTGTGTCATCATTGGGGATACTAGTCCAGACAGCTTGTATTCCATCTTTGTGTGGGATGTTTGTGTAGAGAGCCTCTACATCCATTTGACACAATTAATCTGGGATTGAACAAAGATCTTGAATGGCTTGCTAATTACAAAAACAGCTTCTCCTCTCTCCGAGTTCACACCTCCAATTCAGCTGGTAGAGGACTACCTCACCCTCCCTGATTTGAGATAACAAGCTGGTGCAGGCTGATTGGACTAACCTTGTTACCTCCTACCTGGTTCTTGCCTCCTTATCTATACCTTCCCCTGGACACTTCCACTGCTTCCATCCAACGAAGTGGGTATTAGCCTACGAAAGCTTATGCTTCAATACTTTAGTTAGTCTTTAAGGTGCCACAGGACTCTTTGTTATCTCTGCTATTCCAGACTAACACGGCTACCTCTCTAAAGGGAGAAAAGTTTCTTCTAGGGGGGAGAAGAGAGTGTAGTGGGGTAGCTGCCCCACTCCAGGAAAAAGGGCTTAAAACAGCCCAGGAAAGGGTTGTGGCAAGCAAACTCCCAGTCTGATTGAGAAGGCAGCCACAGCTGGGTGGCCACGCCCAAAACACTCTCGCAGGCCCTTATAGAAAGAGCTGAGAGGCAGGAGCCTGAGAGAGAGACAGTCTCCTCTGTCTGCAGAGGTTGACTGGCCTGGCTGCTGGGGAAGCTAGACCGGGTACTCAGAGTGAAGCAGGGCTGGGGCAAAGCAAGAGGAGCTGGGGGAGCTCCTGCCTGGAAATCCCCAGGCTGCAGGGCCTAGGGGAGGGCCCAACAAAACAAGGGGTACTAGAGTTGCAGGGGGCAGCCCATAGCTACAGAGGCAGAGGTAGCAGGCCAAACCCTCCTTGCAGCTGAAGAGTGGAAATTATACTGCAGTCTGCCCCAGTGAACGGGGGCAAGTGGTAACTGGCAGTTGCCTAGACTGAGGCAAGGTGGGGATAGGGGTGGGGGCTCCCCAGGGAGGGGAGACCCTGAGATCTGTCGGGGTACTGCAGGGGTATCTGTCAGGGTACTGTAGCACCCCAGTGGAAGCAGGCACTGGGGTCCGGGAGGGGCATGGGGCCAGAGTGCAAGCGGGACATCTCTGGTACCAAGTAAGATAACTCCAGCATGGAACTCTCGGCACTGCTCTCCATCACCAATGCCAAGAAAGAATCTGAGAAAAACTGACCGGTCACATTCCCCAACCCCAAGGTCTGTGGGGCATAGAGTGCGAATTGTGCCAGGCCATTAGGTGACGTAAGTGGTGCATAAGGTAATGTTGAAGGTCCCGGGAAGGGCACCATTGAATCTGGCACCTTTGGACTCTACCAAGAGAGAGCCACCGAGTTCAACAGCCCTGGTGCTACCATCCACACCGGAAGCGTTTGAGACAGCAAGGGAGTTAATGTCACTCCCAGTACTACAGTCTCCCACCATTCAGGATCCAACACTGGCAGCTCGGTGGAGGAGATCTCCAAATCTTTCTATGACCTGGTAGACATCTTAGCGGCTTCAGGGCCAACATGGTGACTCTGCCTTTGAATTATACCATTTTGGACCCCATGGCACAGTCCTGTGTTCCTCCAACCTACTGCAAAGAGGATGGAGAGAAAATACTTTGTCCCTCCCACGGGGTATGAATTTCTGTACACACACAGACAAACACACACATTGTTTCACTGGCAAATGAGCAGGAGCAGCAAAGTCATCAAGGGCTGACTTCCAAGCCCAAAGATGCCAAAAAAACTAGACCTTTTTGGAAGGAAGATGTACTCAAACGGCAGTCTCCATCTCTGGATAGCAAACCAGCAAGCGCTCCTGAGCCAATGTGATTTCAACCCCTGGAGTGCAATAGCGAAATTCATGGAGCTTTTGCCTCAGGAGTCATGAGGCAAGTTCTTGGCCCTAGCTTTAGAGGGGAAATCAGTGGCAAGGAAGTCCCTTCAGGCAGCTTTGGATGTGGCAGTCTCTGCAGCCAGATCCATGGCTTCAGCTTGTGATCATGAAAAAAAAGTTCATGGCTTGGGGTTGCCCTATGAGGTGCAGCAGACTGTTCAGGACTTTCTGTTTGAAGGCAAGTTGCTCTTTTCTGAACAAACAGACTTGAAGCTGCATAGTCTGAAAAATTCCAGAGCCACCCTGAAATTTTTGGGGTTGCATACCCTGGCTCCTGCCAGGAAGCACTCTAAGCCCCAACTGACATCCCGCTTCTACCCACCACAGCAGAGACAAGATTATGGCAGGAGGAGTAGAGGCTATAAAATAAGTTCTCCATCCCAGTCCTCGTCTGCCCCAGTGCCTGCCTCCCTCTCCACCCTCCCAAGACAATCTGCAGGGTCTAAGCAGACCTTTTGATGGGATGTTCCAGGATAATGTGTGAATCTGATTTCTCTTATATTTGTGGACCAGTTATCCCAGTTCTATCAGGCATGTGCCTGCATTACCTCAAATCGCTAGATGCTATACACGATAGAACTGGGATACACCCTTCAAGTCAGTTGTTTCCCTTCTTCCCACCCTCTCTTCCCATCCCTCTTCAAGGACCTTCTCACAAGCAACTCCTGGCCCAGGAGGCGCAGTCACTTCTAAGGGTGGGAGCAGTGGAAGAAGTTCCACCGAAGCTAAGGGGGTCAAGGGTTCTACTACATTCAAGCTGCTGGCAATGTGCTCTCTGCTCTATCTTTTCTGGAAAGTGTCCTCCCTGGCCATCATTACTTCAGCCAGAAGGGTCTCAGAGATCCAAGCCGTCACTTCAGAACCACCATACACAGTCTTTTTCAAGGACAAGATGCAGCTGTGGCCCCACCCAACCTTCCTGCCAAAGGTGGTCTCACAATTCCATAATAACCAAGATGTCTTCCTATCCTGTTCATTATAAGAAACCACATGCTAACAGGGAGAAACAGACACTCCATGTACTGGATGTTAGGCGTGCACTAGCATTTTACATAGAAAGGACTAAACCCTTTTGGAAATTCACACAGCACTTTATAGCTGACCCCACTGAGGGGAAAACTTTCTGGCAGCAGTGCTTGGAGAAAGTAGACACTTATGTTGGAATAGATATGAGCAACACATCCTTGAAGAACAACAGTTTCAGAAATTTAGTAACCATTTTTTTCAAGTCCTAAGTAACTTAAATGCATCCAGCTTAAAAGCCAGATGTTGATTTGAGAAATCTCATTGAAGAACAGATAGGCCATAAGTATTCTGACCATCAAAGCAGTACTCTGTGTGTTAGAAATGCTGAGAAATTTGGCTTCTAGGAAATTACTAATGCTCAGGATGCACAAATCAAAGAAAGTCAAACCCAAATGGTGATTTTAATGCATGTGTGGTCTTGAGAGCACTAGTGGGCATGAACGTGAGGTGCGTTACAAAGAGCATTCATGGGAACCACAAATATTTTAGGGCTTCTAATTTAAGAAATTCTTCCTTTCAGTAAAGCTTTTTAAATTAACATTATACCAATAATGTATTGGATATATTAAAAAGGGTTATATGAAATGACATGGGTTTAAATATATATTTAATGTGTAATATATAATTTACAGTGTAGAATCATAGTGAGAAATGTTAATGTTTCAGCCAGAACTGAAACCTTTCACCTCTAGTTCCCAAACACCATTTTGTTCTGAGTATTATTTGCAAAGGAAAACTCTTCCTTAATGTGTAACTAAAAGTTCATTTTCATATAATGCGTTTCTCTTCCTGGAAGGGCAAGAGGTCCCTCTTGTGTAAAATCTGTTTAAAATTGGGCTGAAAAGTCTCACTATTATGAAAATCTAAGCTGTGAAAGGTGAATTTCAAGAAATTTTTAAAACATAAATATAGAATTAATATTTCAAATTGTGCACCTTGTATTTAAAGAACAGGACTTTAACCTTCTGCTCCCAATGTGCTGGCTCCATTCTCCAGCAGGTCTCTTTGGTACCAGTCATGTCACTGCATGTTATAGTATTACAGTAGAACAAGAGCTGTAAGCTTAGATAACTTGTTATCCTTACTAATCAAAGCATTCATCTCATAATCCCACATTTACATAATTTACAAAAATTGCTGTTCACTTTTAATAGTTACATAAATTTGCAAATAATTAGATAAAACATATGTCCTTGAACTGCTGAGGTAGATATCAGCAAAAGCTATTTTGTGTAGTAATCTCTTGCAATCATGTTGTTACAATGGAAACCTTACTTTACTGTAGCAGTAATCTTGCTTTTTCATTATAAGAATTGGCAAGTTCCAGTATGTTTCAGTAATTAACATACCATTGCTTTCATCATGCTATGTTTAATGAGAAGGTGATTTCAGTATAAAACCTCATTTCTGATAGTCTATATGTCTTCTCTTTGTTCTGGACTGAAAATGACAGACAAGTTCTTAGTTTTGAAGTGGATTTTCAGGTTATTTTAAGTAAAAAATGCTAAAATTGATGGTTCTTCCATGCCACTTTTTACCTCTCTCTTAATGGACTTTTTAAATTTCTAGTATTTCTCATGGGTTCCTCAGGAATCAGTTGCACAGTTCTCAGCCCATCCCTCATGTTTGCTGTTTTGTTGTAGCTGTGTTGGTCCCAGTACATAAGAGAGACAAGGTGAGTGAGATAATATCTCTTTGTGGACAAACTTCTGTTGCTGGAAGGGAAGAACTTTCAGGCTTCATAGAGCTCTTCCTCTGGTCTAGTGGAGGAATCTGGAGTGTCCAAGCTAAATGCAAAGTGGGACAGACTAAGCATAAGCATGTAGATGACCACTTGAAATGAAATGGGCAATTAACTATGCAGTTGTTGGAAAATGGCGGATTCTAGGAAGCAGGGTGTGTTACAAGTTGTTGTTCTAGGCCTTGTCTATACTACACAATTCTGTTGACAAAAGTCAGGTTTTGTCAGCAAAACAGTTGAGGTATTCATACTAAAATGCTACTTCTGCTGACAAAACTCTTCTGCTTTGGTCACAACATAAAACCACCTTGACAAGAGACATAGAACTTTTTGCGACAAAATAACATCGACAAAATGTCAGTGTAGATACCCCACTTGATTATGTTGCTGTAAATGACTTCCAGGATGCTTGCGCTCTGGGGAGAGGAGGCTGTGCCAACTTAGCTCCACTCCAGTCATAGGAAATTCGATACCTATGGACAGATTTCTCATGACTTGTTGGATAAGAGCTACGAATGGGACACACATCAGTGCCCTGTGAAGGTAAAGGAGCTGAGACGGCTTACCAGAAGGCAAAGGAGGCAAACCATCACTCTGGTGCGGCACCAAAGATATGCTGCTTCTATAAGGAGCCGGGCGCCACCTCGGCAGCAACCCCATCTTCACTGCCAAGAAACCTGAGGATACTGCGGGGGTGGCTGGAGACAGCGGCAGCAGACTCAACCCTAAAGACAAAATAGTAGACAAGAGGGTAGAGTTAGATGACAAGATTGGACAGGTGACATGATCGTCTAGTACAGTGGTACTCAAAGTGGGGGTCGCGACCCTCCTGGGGGTCACAGCGCGATTCCAGGGGGTCATGAGCTGCGGACGGCTTTGGTGGCATTTCGGCGGCAGCTCCAAATGCCGGACTGTGTCCTCTGAAAAACCGCCGAAAGCGGAATGTTGAATTCGGCGGTATACCCCGGGCCGCGCAAGGATGCAGCAAATCAAAAAGGGGTTGCTGACCAAACAACTTTGAGAACCTCTTCTCCACCCAGGAGGGCGCTAGCCAGTCCCACCACTGTTTCTGGCACGCATGATGCAGGAGAAGGGAGCTCTGGTAAGTGATCTTTCTCAGTGAGTTGATGCTGCTTGGTTATATGTGATAGAGCTGTCCTTTGCTTTGTTATATGCTAGAAGTAGGTTAAGGGATAGAAATGTACAAAACTAGCTATGTTTCTGTGTGCTGGACGTTTCCCTGTGCAGCTAAGCAGTGCACTAGAACAGTGCTGCGGCGGGCTGCCGGCGCCCCCATAAGGCCAGTCCCAGCTGCGGCTCTTGCCGCTGCAGGCTGCTGGTGGCCCCGCGAATCCGGTCCGGGCCCTGGCTCCTGCTGTGGCAGGCTGCCGGCACTGCCATGTGCCTGCCCCGGCCCCTGCAGAGGAGGACTTCCAGCGCCCCCGTGGGGCTGCTGGAACACCCCCACACACACACACTGGCCTCGAGGGGCTGCTGGAACCCCCCCTCAATCCCAACCTGTGCCCTGGGGGGCTGCTGGAATCCCCCATCCCAGCCCCTGCTGCAGTGGGCTGCAGGCACGCCCCCTCCGCCTGACCCCTGAGGGGGTCGCGCTTAGTGGCCCGATGTGGGAAAGGGGTCACCGCTACAAAAAGTTTGAGAACCACCGCCGTAAAGAAAGCGAGAAATACTTGTAGCACCTTAGACATTAAAGTTTATTTCAGCATAAGCTCTTGTGGGCTATAGCTCACAAAATGGATGGAGCAGACAGATACCACCGGTATTACAGGGTGGCACAACTGGAGGCTATTAGAATCAGGGAGGTTGAGAGGCAATATTTTGGTAACAAGCCCTAATAATGTAAGTCTTTCTATATAGCACTCTGCCATGCTTTGTTAACTTGCCAGCTTGCATGAAAATTGTGATGATTCTGACTGGGACTTATAGTGAAGTGAGCTATAGCCCACGAAAGCTTATGCTGAAATAAACTAGTTAGTCTCTAAGGTGCTACAAGTATTCCTCACTTTCTTTACAGATACAGACTAACACGGCTGTTATTCTTGAACCTATAACAATGACCGTAACTGTAGAGAACGGTGCAGGATCCATCCTTTCTCACAAAGATGACAGGTGCACAGTAAATGGGCCATTGAAAAATGCCGCGAAATGCAGTCAGAAGCCTATGGAATGCTGGGACAGAAAGAACTTTATAAGGGGACGATCCACTCTGCCGTCCCAGAACTCTTAGCCGCAGAAGGTGTCAATTAGGACAGTGGGATGGCTGTCCACTGTGCACTGCTGTCATTGTCAATGCTACAGCACTAAGTGTGGATGCACTCTGCCAACAGAAGGAGCATAGTGTGAACACATACCGTGTTTCCCCGAAAATAAGACTGTCTTATATTAATTTTTGCTCCCAAAATTACATTACATTATATTACAGCGAGAGGCAAAACTGGAAGTACGTCTTATTTTCGGGAGATGTCTTACTTTCGGGGAAACAGGGTACAACAATGTAATTATACCAATTTTGATTGTCGGCTTACTTTGCGTCAACAAAACTAGTATAGACAAGGCCTGAGATGGTCTTTGTGTGAAATTTGAAAGCTTGTCCCTTCCACCAACAGAAGTTGGTCCAATAAAAGATATTACCTCATCCACTGTATCTTTTTTAGGTATGTTAGATGACCAAAGGAACCTAAACTCTAATGTAATACCATGGCTCATGATCCTTGAAAGGATCTTTGGCAAAAACATAGAATAAAAGAAGGGAGGTGATATTGCCTGTAGCATTGGTGAGACCACTACTGAAATACTATATCCACTAATGGTGTCCACACTTAAAAAAGGATGTTGGGAAAAGTTGGAAAGGATTCAGGGAAGAACTACAAGAATTATTTGAGGTCTGGAAAATACATCTTACAACGAGAAGCTAATGGACCTCAGTCTATAATTCACTAAAGAGAAGCTTAAACATGACTTGATCATGGTCTCAAAGTACCTACAAGGAGAAAGTATCTGGATTCTTTAATCCAGCAGACAAAGGTATTAAAAAAATATAATCTAGTGACTAGAAAGCTGAAGTTAGCTAAAAAAAATAAAACTGAAAATTCAGCACAGATTTTTAAATGTGGATAAGTAACCATTGGAACATCTTATCCAGGGATGTGGTAGATTCTCTATCCCTTGAAGTCCTTAATTGTAATTTTCAAATGACTTTAGTTCAACCACAGGTAATTAGGCTTGATATGTGAATTAGCATTTGGAGTTCTACAGCCTGTGTTATGTAGGAGGTCAAAATAATTTACTCTATATGTAGTTAAATGTACTGCTTAAAATCTTATTACACTGCAACTTACTTTTTACTTTACTTTTTTACAATTTACATTTACTTTTTGTTACACTGCAATTTCCCTTTTAAGAAACTCGAGTGTCTTAGCTTCTTACAGCAAATAGTACGTTGAGAGTACTCCACTACAACTTTTCCTTGTGGTCTGAATTTTTTGTTCTAATTTTAAGTGCGTCAGTAAACACTTATTACTTACTTTTAGATACAAGAAAGCCAACTGCTACAGTTTGACTCCTCTACAAAAAAATGTAGTTAGAAAATCCGGATGCATGGGAAAGTATTGCACTGAATATGTTTCTACTCTGTAGCTTTTGGATCATCATTTAGGCCTGATGACTTATAAATTCTTAACTACAAGAGATGTTAATGGACATTGCAGTACATATGTATAAAATGATACCTTATTAATTTGATTTTAAGGACTTTGTTTCTAGGTGTTTCTTGCAGCAAAATATTGCCATTAGTAAGGTCGATTTGACAATATTGAAAATGGATTTTAATACAGTGAACAGTGATGTAAATGGTTAGTTACCTAATGTGCCTGCTCACTTTACAGCCAGGCTTCCACCTATTCTGGGATTTGCATTAGCACTTCATGTTTCATTTAATAGCTTAGTCCTTAAGAGGCTCATAAATTGCTGATAAACAGTACTGGCAGACTATTTCACTTCATACTTTACACTATTAATAATGAGGATCACATTTGAATAATATGCTGTGGAAATGTAAATGGAAGGAAGTCTCAAGAGCCTATTGTTAACTTACTATGTTTAATTATTACAGCTCTTGCTGCTATACTTTATTGCTTTGTGGAGGTGCAGAACATTATGTTCAAGGATATAATTTATTATAATCCGCTACATTGATTCAGAGCGTTGGTAGGTGGTTGTACTCTAGACAGATGTGAGTTCTGTTTAGTGTAAGTGTAACAGTATGTACTTATCAGTAAATGAGGCAACTGCTACCAACAGTTTAATAAGCTAATAGGGCTTTCAGATTTTTAAATGTTAAAATGTTCTTATGGTCAGCCCATACACCTCGATTTTTAATAGCAATGGGCTTATTACGACGGGACCAAATTTGAGATGTCAAGACAGAACTTTTGTTTCTACAATTTATTAATTTTTTGTGTATTTCACTGATTTTAATGGCCTATTAGGAGTGATGTAGTAACACTGAGTAGGCATAGCAGTTTTTGTAAGCAAACAGTAATTTAATTGTCTTCAAATATAATTAAACCCAGTGAAGTTATAATAAGGATTGTAGCATTGTGAATTTGTGGGTACTTAGTTTAAATTGATTTGGCTTGTACTTTTGGTAACTTAGTGTATCTCTGTCATATGTATTTTTACAAGTCAGTTTTCTGATGGATTGACCAAGGCTCAAGGCAGTAAAATGAATACTGAAAGGCTCTACAACTGAGTCAGTGAATGTACACTATTGACACTATATTATTGCCTAATAATCCAACATTGCTTATAAACATCTGCAAGAGTTACAGCATTATGAAGAGTATTGTGTTAATTCAGTCTCAATACAGAGTGGCCTGGTAAATTTTCCAAGATTCAGCTAGGATAATGGATATCATGAATATAAAAATTCTTAAATTTGCATACCTCCAAAATGTTCATTCTAAACTGTGCATTGAAAAGGTTTCATATGTAGCAAGGAAAGAAATTAAACACTTTGGATAAAGGTATATTTTACTCTGTGTAAACTGATCTTAGTTTACCGATTTCATTAGTGGACAAAGCAGGTATCTCTATAGTGTACTATTTATATATTTTCTATAAAATCACAGTAGCATTATTATAAATTGTTCTGGATTATATATTTATCACACATGACTATTTTTCACAATTCAAAATCAGTTGCTGTTTTTAGCTTACACCACAAATGTGACACTGAAATTTTATTGTTTGCTGCTGGATCACTAATTTTGTCTATCTGTGGAAAGACAGGTAAATGAATATTGTTTATTGCTTTATATATGACACTTCAGTATACTAATTGTATTTAATGACTTACTAAGATGAGGTGATAAAAACTTGAAAGACCTTTCTCAAGTACAGTATGGCAACATAATCTAACTGATAAGTCCAAAAGGGCAGTAATAAAAGTCAGCCATGAATGTTTGCTGTAGTAATTGATGTAGCTGATGTTTCTGCTCCTAGGTGAGAGAAATGGCTGCTACCACACTGAGTGGCCTGCTACAATGCAACTTCCTCACTATGGATAGCCTTGTGCAGGTTCATTTTGAACAGCTCTGCAAGACAAGACTACCAAAAAAGAGAAAGCGAGACCTTGGTACAGTGGTGGATACCATTCCTTCTGCAGGTAAAGACACTGCCTCAGAGAAGCAAACTGTAAATTAAAAAACGGATTAAATTACTTAATTTACATTATTCTTAGACAACTTATTATGTGAACAACCCAGATGGCTAGAACAGGCCCGGCAGTTAAGGAGGATTCTTCAAGTAGTATACATAAAGAAACAGATATGTTGTATATGCAAATATTTATAATACTTAAATCTTTATAAACCATCATAACAAAACATTTTTGTTTATAGATCTGACTTTTTTCCCTGTATGTTTGTATTGCTCCTAGCACAATGGGGTCCCAATCCCAATTAGGTACTTTGGGTGCTGAAACAGTATAAATATTAAATAACAATACAGTAAAACCTCCATTTAACGGACTAATTCGGGCGAGGGGGTGTCCGTTAAATCCAAAAGTCCACTATTTAATAAAAAAAAAAAACGCGGCAGCCGGCGGCCGTCCGCCAGCCCGCCCAGGTCCCGGCTGCTGGGAGCCGTCAGCCAGCCCACCCAGGTCCCGGCTGCCGGGAGCCGTCAGCCAGCCCGCCCGCTGGTGGGACTCGGGCAGGAGCGAGGAGCCGTCCCACTTGCTGGTGAGACTCAGGCGGGAGCTGGGAGCCTGCAGGCAGCCCGTCCGCAGGTGGGACCCGGCAACCTGCCCGCCCACTGGCGGGACTCGGGCGGGAGCCTGCCCGCCCGCTGGCGGGACTCGGGTGGGAGCCGGGAGCCGGCAGGCAGCCCGCCCGTGGCTGGAACCCAGGCGGCAGCAGGGAGCGGACAGTCAGTCCACACGGGTCCTGGCTTCCGGGACCCGCCAGCAAACTCGCCTGCTGTGGGGAGCCAGGCGGCAGCCCACCCGCAGCTGCAACCCCGGCGCAGGCAGGGAGCGGGCAGTCAGTCCGCACGGGTCCCGGCTCCCGGGACCCGCCAGCAAGACCGCCTGCTGAGGGGAGCCAGGCGGCAGCCCGCCCGCAGCTGCAACCCCGGCGGCAGCAGGGAGCGGACAGTCAAGAAATTAAAACTTGAAAGTTTAATCTTTTTAACAGCTATAATCTATACCAAGGGCCCACCTTAACATAATCCTATAGAAATAAGCACCCAATAACTAACATTTCATCTTGTAACAAGGAACCCACCCGCTCCCTGCTGCCGCCGGGGTTGCAGCTGCGGGCGGGCTGCCGCCCGGCTCCCCTCAGCAGGCGGTCTTGCTGGCGGGTCCCGGGAGCAGGGAGCGGGCAGTTAGCCCGCACGGGTCCTGGCTCCCGGGACCCACCAGCCAACTCGCCTGCTGTGGGGAGCCGGGCGGCAGCCCGCCCACAGCTGCAACCCTGGCGGCAGCAGGGAGCGGACAGTCAGTCCGCACGGGTCCTGGCTCCCGGGACCCGCCAGCCAGCAAGACCGCCTGCTGCTGGGAGCCGGGCGGCAGCCCGCCCGCCCGCAGCTAGAACCCCTGCGGCAGCAAGGAGCCCGCAGCCAGCCCTCGATAAACGGATTTCGGATGCATCAGACTTTCTTAAAAATTTTGTCCGTTGCATCCGAAGTCCGTTAAATTGAGGTCCGTTAAATCGAGGTTTCACTGTATAGTACTACAGGGCAGAGTTATATGACTAGGTTAATAGGTTTCTGTGGTTTATTCTTATATCTAGATTGGTACTGCTTTTCAATCTCAATGAATGTACATATATTCAGAGACTCGTCAAAAAGTAATTGGTTATTTTACCAGTAAGTGTAGTTCTTTGAGGGTTGTCGTAGCAGTCACACTCCTCATCCACCTTCATCTTTGAGACATTGGAGAAAGGAACTAAGTTAGAGCTTTACCAGAAAGTTACAGAACACTGGTGCAGGCATTTTTGGGTCCACTGAGTGTAGATATGCAGAGGCAGCCCTTGAACTGGCAAATAACCTGTCCTTTTTGATTCTTCACGAAAGCCTCTAATGGGTAGAAGAGGTGGAGATTAAGAATTCCCCTAGTATGGATGTTAGTTGCGCTTTACTGCTTATGTTTAACTTGCATTTATTTTAGTACTTTTCATAAATTTAAAATAGCTGGGATTACTGAAAGTGAAGTTTCAAGTCTGGCTGTGTTATGGAAACACATTTTGAGAGATTTGTATCCTGCCACATGTATATTACGATCTTTTCATTGCAGACTTGGTTAAGCGTCATGCTGGTGTGCTTGGACTTAGTGCATGTATATTGTCAAGCCCTTACGATGTACCCACTTGGATGCCCCAGCTTCTGATGGACCTCAGTGCCCACCTGAATGATCCTCAGCCTATTGAGGTAAAAATAGTCTGATTCTCAATATTTGTTTCTGTTTACTCTAATCTAAAACATGGCTATCATCCTTACATTAGCTTTCTGAAGAAAGACTGTGTAGGAATGTGTATTTCATGGTGTCACATTTTTTCTTCAAAAGCTCATAACTTTGCTAATTCCAAACCTGCTTTAACTCAAAGGCACCTTATGAAAGCATGCCAGTGCCTTGCCATATTTCTATTTCTGCGTCAGTCATTTCTACACTAGAGCCAAAAATAAAATAGTACGCTGTGAGAGTTTTAATATAATGTGGAAACTCCTTCGCTCTCCTTGTGCTCAAAAATGACTAATATAGTTTTTACACAAACTAAACCAAAAAAGCAAACAAAATCATTGGATAGAGACCAGCACCTATAAAATTGCAGCCTGATAGATAAAAGTACTGGAAACTTGTATGAGCAACTCAAAAAAGGGGCTTTGAATGGAAATACTTAAGCATCTTTGCCTGTAGCTGTTGCTATAACTCCAACTATATTATTAATTATTATTATTATTTATTTATTTATTTATTATTAACTATCATATTTAAACTTTGTGGAGGGGAATTTCCTTGAAAGAGCTAACCAGTTCTGCTAGGGCTGACTTTTATTGGATTACAAAAAATAAATCTGGTCAGTGCATATAATTTTACCTTTGCAATGCACCAAATGAGATATAAAAATTTTACTAAAGCTAATGTTTGAAATGAAAATATACACAAGTTAAGAAGTAAGGTACTGGACATCTGGAGTCAGGCTTGGGTTATGGGCAATTGTAAGTAATAGGTACAAGGTTTACGAGGTATATACATATCGCATATCCAGCAAAGATACAGATTGGGGTGTGGGAGTTTTTTTAAAGCGTCAGTGTATAAGTGTATTTGGGTGCACCACCCAGAGGATATAGTAAAAGTTCAAGTCAGTGTTGGTGTAGGCAATAAGTACATGGGTGGGATGCGTCCCTCTGTTTGTCAGGAGAGAGACGGGGTGGGTTATTTCCCTGGTTGGCGGTCTCGGTTACTCGACCAGGTACTGGCGATGTCCTGTGATGTGTTCAGTGTAGATGTCTCTAGACCACCTGATGGTGTCAGACACCATGAGCTGTCTCATGAGCCGGGCATAGCGTTGACCGACTCCGCACGCTCTCAGTACCGGCTTGTTGTGGGGGTCCCACGCGCCCACGGCTCCTATGATCAGGATCTGTACCTCGTAGCCCTGCACTCTCAGGGTGTCGGCCAGCAGGATGTAAATAATAATAAGACTAAATAAGAATAGGAAATATATCTGGAATGTCCCCCTAAAAGTTTGATCTCCAACCCACTCTGCAAGTTGTAGGTGACTGAACAAAAATTATTGTTTAAACCTTTTACCATCTGTCTGTCCAGCACTGAAAAACCCAGCCTGAGCCCCTACAGCAGCATCAACAAGAATGAAAATTGAGAGGAGGGAGGAAAACTATTTTGATCAAGATTAAAAAGAATTTATCATAGGGCTCCAAAGTTAACAAAACAAAAAAATCCAACTAGCAAAGGTTCTTTCACCATACGTAAGAGCATTGACAACACCGATCTAGAGAGATTAGAATTCAAAACTAATTATAAATTTCTAAATCTTACAGATCTGGACTGGATGAATTTTTGGGGGTCCATTCCAGACTTTCCAACTGTCTAAACATATACAAATGCTAGTTGTGTCATCAAAATATAGATTGACCTGTTCTTCTTTGAATGGAGTCTCTGTGGGTACTCCACTTTAGGTGATTGTGTGCCCTGTGCCTCTAGTCAGAGAAGTTCGAGAGCAGTTCCTGGTTGGATCACACATGCACTCTCCCTGTCTTGCGCCTGCAGTGGCAATTAACCTAGTGCTGTGCGGCCATTTCACCCACCAGTTCCTTCTCAGCTGCCCTTGGTCCAAGTCAGAGCTCCAGAAGTGCACTCTCTTGCCTTTACCTAAGATTTAGTTTAATTAAATTAGTCAAGTAGTTTAGTGTAGTTAGATTAGTTAGTTAAGTACCCTTTATTCTTCTTCAAGTAGTGTCCCTATGGATGCTCCACTTTAGGTCTCTGTGTGCCCCTGCACATCTAATCGGAGATTTTTGGTACCCTGTCAATGGGACACTGCTGAGTAACCCTTTCTTACTTTTGTTATTTGTTATCCCTTTTAGGGAAATGTTTTGGATATTTGTTATCCCATTTAGGAAACTTTCCACAGCTGTGAAACAGTTTTTAAAAATACCAAAAATTAATACAGATTTTTTTTTTTAATTTTTATTTTTTATTTTTTTTGCCTGCTACACAGATGACAGTAAAGAAAACGCTGTCCAATTTCCGGAGGACACACCATGACAACTGGCAGGAGCACAAACAGCAGTTCACTGATGACCAGCTTCTTGTCCTTACAGACCTTTTAGTATCACCATGCTATTATGCTTAAATAGGTAAGGTTGCATTTATTTTGGTTTAAATTAGAAAATATTGCCATTTTATGATATCCACTCTAGCCATCCAGTCATAGTGAAGGAAAGAAGGTCCCAGATCCAAGGAAAAGCATTCCCTCCAAACGAAGTCCCTATCAGCTCTCAGTTGAGTATCTTCTGTTGGTTGAAAACTCTGCTTTTAGTGACCTGCTATTTATCTTTATTGTGTATTCCCTTATTTTTTTTTGAATAAAGTAAACTAAAAGGCTAGGACTTCAGAAGAAAAGAAGTTTTATCAACACTCCCTTTGCTCCCAAACCTTTTCACCCCGTAAGCTGCCCTCTGCATTTCTGTCAGAGGAGCATCAGTAGAGAGCCATAAGGGACCTTAAGACTGAGCATACCACTTTCATGGTGTTCCTGGTCCTTGTTAACCGGCAGAACAAGGAATCAGACTTGAATTTGAACCCTGATCTCTTGCATGAGAATGCTATGAGTTGTGACTGGACCATTGTGCCAGCCTGCAAGGGAATTTTTTAATCATCATTTTCTGTAGTATCACGAGAACATAGATGAAAATATAATCTTGTTTTTAATTATTTCTATTTCAGGTTCTTCTTGGAAAAAATGAGGACCTAGAAACATTTCTGCAAAAATAAAGGAAACTCAAAACTAATTTATTGTGTATGGAACTTTTAGTCTTGGAAATCCTGATGCCTAATCAAAACCATTTTTAAATACAAATATTAGGTTCTAACAGAGCTCTATTCATCACAAATTACAACTCCACAGGGAGTAGCTATGGGAGCCCTGCGTTCTTCCATTGCAGCATCTGTGTACCAGATCATTACTTGTTTCAAAGCGTAATGTCTTGGGCCTGCATTATACAACCTTACCACCTTCAGTCTCTGGTCACTGGCTTACACCACCCATCTCTTCCCATTTCCTCCTTTTTCTTTCTTATTCCATGTGCTCAGTCATGTTTTACATCAGTGGATTTGGAGATCACACACTACTGCAAGTCTGAACATTCTAAGGGAAGTGCTCCAATTTTGGTGGACATTTTTTAACTGATCAGTCTGCAGGAGCTGGTTCCTGTGAACCTCAAACCCACCTATTCCCATGACAAGAGGCCATGAACCTATTTTTCTCAAAGGATTTTTTTTCACTGTTTGCATTCAAGTTTCCATTAGATGACAAACTCTGTACCATTTAATCCAGCTGAGAGTTCGACTACCCTTTTAAATCTGACCTTCTATGGAAATGTAAATATGCATTCTGTCCTCTACAGCCTACATCAGCACTATGAAAAGGGGCAATTTCCATGGCCTGGCCAAGTTTTAGGAGGTAATCTGATCAGGTGTACAACTTAAACCCATGACCATCTGCAGCTTCCTAAGGGTGGAAGGCTGTGGGTCTTTTCAGATGAATAGAGCCCATAAGTATGAATTTTTTGCTATCAATGTTTTAATTCAGAGACTGAAGAATATGTACAGTGTGGAAAAGCACTGAATGGCTGAATTTTTTTAACAGAATATTCTCATTAAAAAGACAGTTAGTCACTATTTGGAGAAGCATACCTTGCATAAATGGAAGACTGCTAAGATTGTGGAAAATCTGTTTTTGGTTTTGGTTTTTTGCCTGCAACTTTGTTCAGAGGCTGATATCTATTGGCTATTTAATGACATGTTTAATATGTGTTACATAGATGTAAAAGACTGTATAAATTGTAGAGGCATTGCTTTGGAAAGACATTGTACAGTTTGCAACTTTTTGCATAACATCATTGTGAGATTAATTTGTAAAAATTCACACTTCAATGTTAATACTATAGTGCTTCTGGCTTTTGTATCAAATCAAATGCCATTAGTGTTTTTTAAATTATTTTCTTCAGCAAAATATCGTTCCTTGTTTTAAAAGGCATAAATTTTATTTTGTTTTCATTTATCTCATGACTACAGCTGATGAGGATTTTAATGCAACATTTGTGACCATCTCTAAATGCTAACATCACATATTTTGATGTGATAAGATTATAGAATGCAAGGTATTTCCTACAGTGAAATAGTTCACAAGTTGATGTGTTTCATCTTTCACACAACTTGTACAGTCTTCCTTACAGGAACACTACAATCCATTTTGAAATATCTACCTGCTGATTGAGTGACTCAATACAATTTTAAAGCACAGCAGTGTTCCTAGTACAGTATTTACTAAGTGTCAGCACACAGATGTAACCACTGTATAGTGTAGTGCCAAAATTATTTCAATTGTGTACCTAGTTTAAAACCCAATAAATGGATTGTTTGTAACATTTTTTATCTTCCTTGAACAACAGTTCATTACTTTCAGAATCTAATTTAGGATTGTCTACTGCAGGGGTAGGCAACCTATGGCACGCATGCCAAAGGTGGCACATGAGCTGATTTTCAGTGGCACTCACACTGCCCGGGTCCTGGCCACTAGTCTGGGGGGCTCTGCATTTTAATTTAATTTTAAATGAAGCTTCTTAAACATTTTAAAGACCTTATTTACTTTACATACAATAATAGTTTCATTATATGTTACAAACTTATAGAAAGAGACCTTCTAAAAACGTTAAAATGTATTACTGGCATGCGAAACCTTAAATTAGAGTGAATAAATGAAGACTCAGCACACCACTTCTGAAAGGTCTACTCCACTTTCTATGCGGTTTGTGTATCAGATCTATATGCATTGTGGAGTTCAAGTGAATTCGCATTGTTTATGTGGTGCAGACTGTAGGTTGCCATTTTAAAAAAAATTGTATAAACAATAGTCTCTACCCATCACTGCAAAGCACTACCTCAGGGATAGAACATGGCATCTATTCTAACATCACACAGAACCACTGTTAAAGACCGCAAGTGAATAATACTGCATTCATTTGAAATGTGGGTATAATTTTAAGTGCACACAAGGTAATCACACAAATGGAAGTTGGCCAAGATATTGAGATCAACACAATTCTATAGAGGTTTTTACGGTCAGGCTTGACAAAGCCGTGGCTGGCATGATTTAGTTGGGGTTTGGTCCTGCTTTGAGCAGGGGTTGGACTAAATGAGCTTCTGAGATCCCTTCCAACCCTGAGATTCTATAATTGAGAAAAGTTCCTTAGGAATACTTAACCATTGGTGGACACAACTTCTGTTTTATGACACTTCCTAGAAATAGCATCTCTACAGCAAATTTCCCTTAACACCTTATTTGAGATATTCAATTAGTACTGCTGCAGAGGGAAGAATGCCACTTGTTGAATGACCAATCCCTGCTCCAGTAGGACCCTAGGTTTTCTTTTCTCCTTGTATTGATGTGCTGATGAAGCCTGACCATCCTAGCGTGTAAATTCTGACGAGACCAGGACCAAAGGCTTTACGTTTACGACAATGAATTCACTAGTCAAATGGCTGTCTAAAGTCAAAGACATTCAGATCTCTCCAGTAGCATAAAAAATAACTTTGAAAGCACTAAAGATTGTAGAAAACACATGTAGTAAGCTATGCTATTTAAAGGACAACACCTCAGCTGTGAATTGATGTAGGAAAGCAGAGAGTTCTGCTATGCCCTCCATGGTAGATTTAGGGCAATTGACATCGGAGCCAGATCCACCAGTTTTGCATCAGTTCAGAATTTCCATTCTCAGCTGACAAACTGTAGCCAGATTATGGAATTGGGATAAAAGGGGAGCTGAGAATATGGCCCGGTGCTTCGAAGTTAACTGTATTGTGGCTAATAACCAACTAGCAATGGTCATGATAGGTAAGCTCTGAAAATCCATAGTAAATTGGTCAACTTGAAAATTTCCTGGCATAAAAACGTACTTGTGACTGTGCAAACAAATTTGTCTTTTAACTGTTTCTTCTGTGGCTCAGATTAATTTCATTTTGTCATAGGCTTGGGCCATGATCTGTGTAGTACACAGAGAGCCTAAGACATGAGGCCTGGTATGAGGACTGAAGCTTGAACTGCAGTAGTGGTCAAGCCTTGCTGATAGAAAGCAAAGTTAGCAAAAGTCAGATTGTGAGCAGAAGTCAGACCCTGTTACAAAACATGCCTGCTTGCAAGTTCTCAGAACCTGGCATGAACACCGCTGGCATTGCAAAAACACAGACATTCCTAAAAAATACTAGGCACAGGACACTCATGCAAACACGTTCCAGAAGGGTAGTACCACAACACCCCGATACATGGTTATGGTGATGGTGTAAACACACTCCCCAAAGATGATAGAAGGATACACTGACCCCTCCTAAAGATAAAGTTGGGATAACAGGGTGATGGATAGAGATGTTTTGATCAAACCAACCTGAACAAAGTAAAAGGTGGTAACATGTCAGAAGGGCAGTACATAACCTGCTAATATCAGGGTATGTCTTCACTACCCGCGGGATTGGCAGGTAGCGATCTATCGGGGATTGATTTATCGCATCTTGTTTAGACGTGATAGGCGCTCCCCGTCGACTCTGGAACTCCAGCTCTCCAGGAGGCGCAAGCAGAGTTGACAGGGGAGCCCGCTGGCACTGTGAGGATGCCAGGTAGGTAGACCTAAGACCCCACACACACACTACTGTAGACCAAGCCTCGGTGTATAAAGAGGGATCTCAAAGGGTATGTCTTTGGCTGGCCAAGTGTCTTGCCATCCACTGAGCTGGCATACATGTCTCAGGGTCCTGTAGCGTCTATAGGACCATGCTTTGCTGACAATAAACCTGGCCAGGCACCTTCACTACTGAAACAGATCAGTGATCTTTGTGGGCAGTTTGATGGAGATCTGCTATGTCTGCGCAGAGCTGGGACAGCACACAGAAAGAACACACACACACAGCCAATGATTACAATGTTTTGCCAGAACATTAGATTTAGGAACCATTTTATGGGGTACCATCTTTGTTCATTGCTAAAATTTTCTTTTGTGGCTTCCCTCAAGCAACATACCATAGAATCATAGAAGATATGGGTTGGAACAGACCTCAGGAAGTCATCTAGACCAACTCCTTGTTCAAAGCCAACCCCAACTAAATCAGATATTCCAAAGCTCACATTCACCAACATATTTCTAACTAGCTTCCACCAATTTCTGCCATAAAATATTATGAATATTAAAATATTTGAATCCCAATATATCCCCCATTTTGAGACATTTAGATTGTGCCTCTTCTCCCAGATACTGGAGGCAGTTCACTTGATTGTGGGGTTTGACCCTTCTGCACTTAAGCCAGATTCTGAGTGATGGTCTTAATGCTCCCACCTTATCATTGCCACCCTAACTTTTAAAGCTGTTTGTTCAAGCAGTAGCCAGCAACATCTTTTCTCCTGGTCTCTGCTCTCCCTTAGGGGACAGAAGTTTCTTGGGTTTTGCTCTCCAGAGCTCTTCTACATCTCCTTCCAACCATGGTGGGTGGAGCATGCTAAACAGAACAAGTAGAAAGCTATATTGGTCCATCTGCAAGGAGACCCTCTCAGTCTGAAGAAGAGGTTCCCTGCCACAATTGCTCCCTGCCTGCCCTGACTTGAACATCCCGGCTGAGGAGGATTCTTCCACAAAGACCCCACAGTAAAGGAGATAAGAGACTTTGAAGTGGACTCGAAAGCCTCCCTGGCAACCATGTTTCACTACAGCCACATTGTTCTGATGCAATGACACAAAAGCCTGCACATCTGAATCATGTCAAATTCATATCAATACTATAAACAGTTTTTTTCTGAAGTCTGTAATAGACTCTGAGGCAGCCAGCAAGAGCCATGGAAGTTAGAGTACCAGGCACCAACTCTATCTTAAACTTTGGACAGCGACTCATTACTTGACAGCAATTCCTCTGGGCCTCAGAATTCTCCATTTGAATCCTTTTGGGGGAAGAACTCATAGACTTTAAGGCCAGAAGGGACCCTCATGGTCATCTAGTCTCACCTCCTGCACATTGCAGACCACAGAACCCACCCAGCTCTGTCAGGGGCAGCCAATGACACAAACAAGCCAAGGTAACAAAGTCCTGTGGCACCTTAAAGACTAACTATAAAGTTTTGAAGCATAAGCTTTCGTGGGCTTCCACTGCTTGCATCCGACGAAGTGGGTATTAGCCCACGAAAGCTTATGCTTCAAAACTTTATAGTTAGTCTATAAGGTGCCACAGGACTTTGTTACCTCTGCTATTCCAGACTAACACGGCTACCTCTCTGATTCTTGAAGCCAAGGTATTTATGCCACCCTCTGGCAAAATTCAAAGACTTACAAGCCCTTGTGCATAAGCAGAAGCTCCTTTCATCACTACCCACAGAAAAGGGATATCTCTAATTTCAGGAATAAGATCTGAAGCAATAGGGCAACCTTGGTCAAGGAATAGGTCCTACCTTTCCCTCAATATGAATGTACTGGGGCCCTTTATTCAGAAACAATCCTGGGATAATGTCTTATCTGCCTAGTTCTGTCCAACTTCAGGCAGGTGAATACTGGACACTCCACAGCATGTCCCTCTGGTGCACCAGTGGTGGAGTGGTGCTGCCTAGGCAGCTCATAGTTACTGTTCTATTCAGTACCTGTGGCTACTCAGTTTTAAAGTTAGTTTAGTAAGAGTGCCTGGGCCGAGGCATGCCCCAAGCCCCAGGCTTTAAGTCATGCGACACTTGCAAGCATTCTATGCCGAGAAGTGACCCCCACACGAACTGTTTGGGTGAGACCCATATCAGTGATTGTTGCAAGATCTGCAAGTCGTTCAAGCCCTGGACGAGGTGAGAAATGGACATTCGGCTCCAGGCCATCATGATGGAGTTGGCGCTGACCCTGACTCCAGCACGCCGCTCCAAGTCAGCACTGGGCACTGTGACGTAAGCACGTGGCGATCTCTTGGTGCCTTTGTCCAGTCGGCACCACTCCGCACCCTCAGGACATGAGAGGCCTGTAGCAGAGCGGTGACTCACCCCTGCTGGCGCCTCCTGCTGGTTGTCTGGGGAATCAGCTCACCAGCCTCCAGAGCGCCCTCTGAAGACCGATGTCCCGCTGGCTCAGTGCCAGCCCCATGTCCCTCCCGGACCCCGGTGCCCTCTTCCACTTGGGTGCTGCCCCCTGCAGAACCCCCACAGTCTTGGGGTCTCCCCTCCCTGGGGAAACCCACCCCCTATCCCCATCTTGCCTCAGTCTGGGCAACTGCCAGTCATCACTTACCCCCGTTCTCTGGGGCAGACTGCAGTATAATTGCCATTCATCACCGGCAGGGGGCATTTGGCCTGCTGCTTCTAGTTCTATAGCCCTGGACTGCCCCCTGCAACTCCTTTGTTAGGCCTTCTCCTAGATCCTGCAGTCTGGGGGTTTCCAGGCCAGAGCTTCCCCAGCTCCTCTTGCCTTGCCCCAGCCCTGCACCATTCTAGGTACCCTATCACGCTTCCCAGCAGCCAGGCCTGTCTGCCTCTACAGCTAGAGGAGACAGTTTCTCTCAGGCCCCTGCCTCTCAGCCTTTTTATAAGGGCCTGCTAGAGTTTGGGGCGTGGCCACCCAGCTGAGCATGCGCTCTCAATCAGCCTGGGAGCTTGCTCCCAGCCACAAGCCTTTCCTAGGTTGTTTCAAGCCTTTCTGACTGGGAGTGGGTAGCCACCCCGCTATAAGGCCCAAAAAGATGCCCTCGATGCAGCAGTACCTTGATGCACTGGGGGCAGAGGCTAGACCTGCATCGGGCAGTCCTCGATCCCCTTCAGTCTCCAGGCCTCCGACTCACGTTGAGTGGAGCAGCCCAGCCGCATTGGCGCAGGCCTCTCCGGGTGTCAGGATGTCTTCCACTCTGGAGGCCTTGAAAGTGGCTCGAGATGTCTTGTCCCTGATGGTATCTGGAGCAGCACCGACGTCAGTTCAACACTCCAGAGGCAAGCCACCGCTGGGCTCTCCGCAGTCTCCCCAGAGAGATACTGGTCGCGGTCGAGGGAATGTTCCCAACGTCGTTCACCATCCAGAGGCACTCCAGGGAAGAGCCCACGTGGATCGGCCTTGACGCCTGCCAGGTTCCAGGCACCATTCCATGTCGGGGAGCCCACACCAATGGGACTGAGGGGGATGTCACCCAAGGTCCTGGTCCAGAAGGGGTTACCACAGCCGGTTGAGGCACAGACGTTATTGCCGCTTTCACTCGGAATCCTGTTAACAATCTCCTCCACGGCACCGACTCCATAGTCCTGGGCATCGATCACTGGTCCGCCCGTCGGAGTTGTTCCAGGAGCAGCAGTTACCACTAGTACTGGTCCTCCAGCTCCAAGTCGTGGTCCCGTGGATGACATCATTCCTAGCACTGTCGCTCCTCCCGGACTCAATGCAGCGGAGACTCATTCATCAGCCCATCCTCAGTTAAGAGCCATCTCTTCCTCAGCCAAGCCAGCCTAGCAGAGCTGCCCAAATCCTCTGTGCCGCAGCAGGCTAGGGCAATGGTACCAGTGGGCACCGTGGCCCCCGGTGCAGCCCCAGGTGGGACCGCGCTCGGTAACTGGGGCCTCTCCAGGACCCCACGTAAGACGTACGCACGTCTTTGGTTCCGGACCCGGAGGCTGACCAGGTGGTGGACCCTCCGGTGCCTATGGACACCCAGAGCTCGGTGCCGGCCTCCTCGTCCTCCAGGAAGTGGCAATGGCAGCCCTGCCCCCCTCATTCCTGCAGGAGGACTTTTGGGCTAACCAAGACCTCCTCAAAAGGGTAACCTCCAATTTTCACCTCCAAGCGGAGGACGGGGAGGAGCCCTCGGACTCACTGTTCAATGTGTTGTCTTCTTCTATCCGGGGCTGGGTGGCCTAGCCCCTCCATGATGGGGTGGAAAAGATCTTGCATGATCTGTGGGAAACACCAGCCTCGTTGGGTCCCACATCTAAGAAAGCAGAGCGCAAGTACTTTGTATCAGCAAAGGGGCATGAGTACTTGTATGCTCACCCAGCGCCCAACTCCCTGGTGGTCGAGTCGGTCAATCACAGGGAGTGACAGGACCAGCCGGCTCCTATCCCAAAAAACAAGGACTCAAGGAGACTGGACTCATCCGGCAAAAAGATGTATTTGTCCTTGAGCTTTCAGCTGCGGGTGGCAAACCACCAAACTTTGCTGGGCAGATAAGAGTTCAACTTGTGGGGCACTCTGCCAAAGTTTCAGGCGCTGGTGGAAGAGGGTACAGCAGCTGCCAGGGCGACTCTGTAGGCAGTGTCCAATGCAGCAGACACGGCCACAAGGTCCATGGCCTCCTCAGTCTCCAAGAGAAGGGCATCATGGCTGTTGCTGTCTGGCCTGTCCAGCAAGGCTCAGGCTGCCATCCAGGACCTCCCGTTCGACGGCAAGGCCCTGTTTGCAGAGCAGATGGATACTAAGCTGCACGGCATGAAGGACTCCCACACGAACCTCCAGACTTTGGGTCTCTGAGTCTTGCCTCTGGCTAAGCCCAAGTTTAAGCCTCTTCAGGCCCCCATGCAGCCCATCCAGCAAAAATTTGAGGCCACCTATAAGAAGTTAAGCAACTATAAAAGGCGGCCCCACACACAGTCATGACCGGCCCCGCAGCCTGGGTCCTCTAAGGGCAGACAGGTGGAGAAGAAGCGGTTTTGACAGGACACTCGAGGGCGCCCTACCAGTTCTGCTCAGGGATCCATCCCCAATAAAGCTCCCCTTTTCCAACCAGTTGTGTGCTTTCCTACCGGACTGGTCACGACTGACCTCAGACCAGTGGGTCCTCAATACACTCTCCAGTTCACTTCCTCCCTGCCCAACTGCCCTCCATCCCTGTTCTGCCTGGGGGAACCCCTCACACAAGGCCCTGCTCAAGCAGGAAGTGGGGTGGCTCCTGGGCCTAGGAGCAGCAGAAATGGAACCAGAGGAATTCAAGGGCAATGGTCATGAGGTTCCCGACAACTTCAGCCAGGGCATGCCTACACTCCCGGACCACATGTTGCCGTGCACGTACTTGGTCTGCCACACCAGGCTACGAATGCGGCCTCTTCAGGTCTGGCTGGCCTCAAAATTTTCCCAGGACAGGGACAGAATGGAGAAGGTCTTCACTCTCTCCGACCCGGTGATCGCCTCCCTGCAAAGTTGTCCTCCCCGGAGAACATGCTCCAAGGGGTCCCATTCAGGCATTCAGTGCCTTGGACCTGGGTTGGGGGGGCATGTGGGAAGCGTTCAGACCCAGAGTCTGTGGTTGGCCCAGGACTTGACCCTATACATAACCATTAAGGAGCTGCAGGTGATACGCCTGGCATGTGTTGCCTTCTGCTTGCTCTTGAAGGGGAAAGTGGTCTGGGTCCTCATAGACAACACGACCTCGAACAAGCCATCAACAGGCAAGGCGGGGCCCGGTCCTCTGCTCTCTGCCGTGAAACCCTCAGGCTGTGGGACTTCTCTGTAGCCCACGACATCTCTCTAAGGGCCTTCCACCTACCAGGCACTCACAACAAGTGGGCAGACTGCCTGAGCATAGATTTCTCCTCCTAGCACAAGTGGTCTCTCCACCCAGCAGTGGTTCACCAGCTCTTCCAAGTGTGGGGGACTCCCCAGGTGGACCTGTTTGCGACCCGGCAAAACCAGCATTTCCCTCACTTCTGCTCCAGGGGGGATCTGGGGAGGGGCGCCATCTTGGATGCCTTCCTCCTGTCATGGTCGGATCGGTTTCCCTATGCTTTTCCCCCATTTCCTCTGGTCAGCAAGATGCTGGAAAAGATAAAGGCAGACAAGGTCCAGGTCCTGAAGGTTGCCCAGCGGGACCCAGATGCCTCCCCGCCCCAACCTAGCAGCCCTCCACCTCACAGCATGACTGCTCAGTGGTTAG
Source organism: Sternotherus odoratus (assembly GCA_032164245.1). Lineage (NCBI taxonomy): Eukaryota > Metazoa > Chordata > Testudines > Kinosternidae > Sternotherus > Sternotherus odoratus. Next base: position 146,056,189 of record JAVMKO010000003.1, read on the forward strand.
GTAGGGAGGGAAGGACATGCCCGGGAGAGGTCCAGCGTGTCCTCCTGGAGAGCAGACAGTCCTCCCCAGGCCGTGCCTACTCGGCAAAGTGGGGATATTTCTCTTCATGGGCAACTGAGAAAGGGGTTTCCCTAGTGGCCACCCTGATCCAGCTGATCCTGGACTACCTCCTGCACCTTAGATCCCAGGGCCTGGTGCCCTTGTCCATCAGCGTGCACCATGGGCCATCTTGGCCTTCCACCCACCGGTGCAGGGCCACACGGTGTTTTCCCATGCCCTGACGGGCCGGTTCCTCAAGGGGCTGTACCGTCTTTTCCTGTATGATAGGCCCCCAGTTCCACAGTGGGACCTGAACCTGGTTTTATCCCACCTCACAGGGCCCCCGTTTGAGCCCTTGGCCACGTGTTCCTGGTCCCGCCTCTCATGGAAGGTGGCCTTCCTAGTGGTGATCATGTCGGCTTGGGGGATCTCCGCGCTTAGGGACCTGACATCTAAGCCACCATAAATGGTTTTCCATAAGGACAAGGTCCAGCTCCACACACACTCTGCATTCCTCCTGAAGGTGGTCTTTGCCTTACATATGGGCCAGGACATCTTCCTGCCAGTCCTCTGCCCTAAGCCACATGCGTCCAGTGAGGAGTGCTGTTTCCATAACCTCGACATGCGCAGCACTCTGGCTTTCTATCTCAAGCAGACCAAACCATTTAGAAAGTCCTCACAGCTGTTTATAGTCTCGGCCGAGCGCATGAGGGGCCAGCTGATCTGCACACAGCGACTCTCCAACTGGATCACTTCATGCATCCGTACCTGTTATGACCTGGTGGGTATCCCCGCACCGTCAACTGTGAAGGCGCACTCGACCCGGGTGCAGGCCTTGTCAGCAGTCTTCTTGGCCCACGTCCATATCCAGGACATTTGTAGGGCCGCTACATGGTCTTTGGTTCACGCGTTCATCTCGTACTATGCGATTGTCTCCCAAACCAGGGATGATGCCAGGTTCGGCGAGACGGTACTCCGTCCCGGGAACTTGTGAACTCCTACCCACCTCCAGCAGATATAACTTGGAATCACCAATTGTGGAATACACATGAGCAATCACTGGAAAAAGAGAAGACAGTTAGTTACCTTTCGTAACTGGTGTTCTTCAAGATGTGTTGCTCATGTCTATTCCACGTCCCACCCTTCTTCCCCTCTGTTGGAGTTCTCTGATCAGAAGGAACTGAGGAACTGCAGGTAGGGGAGCGCACAGTGCGCCAAGGCAGCGCCACTCCAGCGGCACTCCTCTTACGGGTACTGCTAAGAAAAAAAATTCTGGCTCCAGTGCACATGTCTGTGGAATAGACATGAGCAATACATCTCGAAGAACACCAGTTATGAAAGGTAACTGTCTTTTCCAGTCTCACAGTCATGAATTTTGCTGTCAGCCATTCTCTTTAAAAGAGGAGAACTAGAGAGAGACTTAGGTTGCCCATGTAAAAGGATTGTGCAGTGTTGTTTCTTGTTCCCATGGAGATCCTTTTTGCCTCAATTCATCTATTCACTTCCTAAATACAAGACCTGAGTTCTAATGACCTTTTTATCTAGTGCATGCCACATTCTGTAATATTCATAGCAGCTCAGCAGACTATATACAATAGTCCTGTGCTCTACTTGTTTTAGTTTCATGATTGATTTTTAAAAGAGTATTTGAACACAGAACTTTCTACTTAAATTTTTAAAAGGCTGCCATACTTCTACTTGAAACATTTGTTCTGTACCCAGAGAGGTATATTTCTACATTTTGATAACTGTAGTACTGGAAAAAAATCTCTCTCCTCTGAGGTCTTCCATTTTAATTAATTTATTACCTTTAGCGAAATATTTTTTTCCTTTTGAGAAAGTGTCCAGTTCACAAATATTTAACCCTTCACTATCACCTCAAATGATCAAAAAATTTGAAACTATGGTTTCTAAAACTAAGCTCCTAAATCTATATTTTGGCATCTTGGGGCTGGATGTTCAGAAACGCCTAAATGACTAAAGACGTCAATGAGACAGAACCCAGGTCTGCTAACTCCAAATACTGGGCCCTACACGGTGACCCAAGCTGTTTTCCCCATGCTGCTGTAAGAATAACAGCAGAAGAAACTTTTTAAAAAGTTATTTGAGCAGCACCAAAAATATTCACACTCTGCTGTAAGTTTTTCACAAAAAAATCCCTGGTCTTGCATTTATCAGAATCATCTGGTTAATCTGGCTCTGAAAGAGTTTCTCACTCAAATTGAGCAGTATTAATCACTTTGCTGTTACTCCCTCCTGCATTTAGTAAAAGATCAAAGAATGATTTTTCAGTTGTGTTTAATTACACAATGTTTTCTCTGAGGTCTATAGGTAAACTTAAGGGATGAAATCATGGCTCCATTGAAGGTCAGTGACAAAACTCCCAGTGCCTGCAGTGAGGCCAGGATTTCACCCAAGGAAGATAAATGAACCGTGATCAAGGAACATCAACAAGAGACAGCTGAGAAAAGCATCATCTGAAGCAATAAGATAAGATACAACAGCTTTGGGCAACCCCATTCTACATATCTTGATAAGAGCAACATGAAACAAGTGTCTAGTCCAGTAGAGTCTCTCATTCTTTTAATAACGGTGGCTATGCCAGTGGCCCTTTCCAGGAGAAGACTAACATCTCATTGCTGAACAGCCCTGTAATTAATTTCAATAGAAAAATAACTGAAAGAGAATTTAGCCTACAATGTGCATTGGCCAGGCTGGTGAACTGAGTCATACCTTTATTGAACAAAAATATTTGCCATATTCTTGGTTTTATAAAGAAATGTTTTAAAAATAAATCTATATGTATCTCAGATGTGCTTTCAAACTGTCTGCAACTTCCTTGTGTTGCTGTTTTGTTGCATATTCAAAGTACTGAAATGCTTTTATGTATTTGTCAGGTCTTTTTCCAGTGATGGATAACAAATTCATACAAAACCAGTACAATGCATACAATAACGATACATAAAGCAGGAGTTCTTGCACCACAGCAATTTCATAGAACCTTGCTGCCTTGTCCAGTCAGCCTGGTTAATATCTAGTGTATATTACTGCCATATGTTTTCAATTACTAATGACTTTTGGTCTGTCATTTTTGAATGTCTAACTTCAGACCATTGAGGAGGCATATTTTCAGAGAGCAGGTGCTGAGCATTTCCTGCAAATGAAGCCCATTTAAGTGAGTCTAATTGGGCACCCAAAATTGAGACACCCAAAATCTCTAGTCACTGTGAAAACTGGCCATGATGTTTTGTGAATGGCAAGTAAATTAATGTAGCACTCAAAGGATGAGATACTATTTGTGTTTATTAGTTGTCCTGTGGTGACACCTAGGAGCCCAGGTCATGGACCAGAACCCAAGTATGCTAGGCGCTGTACAAAACAGAACAAAAAAGACGAAGAGCTCAAAAAATACATATAAGACAACAGGTGGATACAGAGATATGGAGGAGACACTATTCAGTTTTCTGAGGTATTTTTTAAGCCATCTAAACACATTTTCTCCATTGGTAACCTTGGATAATAAACTTTCTTCACAGGGGTGGTGGGAGGCTGACTGCATTCCTGTTTGTAAAGTGCTCTGGCATCTTTGTATGGAAAGTGCTAAAGAAATGCAAAGTATTAATACTGAATGCTGTCAAGTGGACTCTCCTCAATCCACCCTTTGGCTAATTTCCAGCTCTCAGTAAAGATGCAATAGCAGATGGTGCAATGACATTTCATATTATTTGAGATTTCATTCTTTTTTTATTAAATACACTACAGGGTATGCTGAAGTTTCTAATTCTATAGTTTAAGATTAGCAGCCGTGTTAGTCTCTAAAGTGCTACAAAGTCTTCCTTGTTTTAATTCTATAGTGTAATTAATAAGAAGACGTTTTGGAAATATGCTTCACCTTTGGGTGGGGGGAGAGTTGGCTTGATTTTATCACCATATTTTTTCACATAGGACTCAATTCGGTGAAACACTTAAGTGGCCCCTCTTGCTCTCTAGGAATCAGAGTGCTTTCTCTTCATGACTCAGCCCTATGGCCAGGTCACTACATAGTTTTCCCCTTCCAAGGTAACAAAGTCTCACTAGATCAGCTGTCTGGGTGCCATTCCAAGCAGTCTTCACATTCAAGATTGTGCCACTTTCCCGGAGGCTGTTAGGGGAACCCAGGCATGCCCACTACTCCAGGTTCCATCCCAGGAAGCCTATAATTGGCAGCCAAGGCTTTCACTGTCTCAATCCTCACTACCATGTCCATGGGTGTCTTCCTACTCCACCCTCTGCCAGTTTTCTTATCCACCACCCCTCTGGGTAAACCGTTCCCTTGGGGTCAAGATCCCAGGACTTCCACTTCCCAGCTGGGTTTCCTCTCTCTCTTCATCAGATCCAGAGCATGACTACAGACCTCCATGCTGCAGACCCTTCTATTCCCATGTCCTGGTTTTAGACAAGCTCCTGCCCAGATGGGCTCAAGCTTCAATTAGTGCTTGTCAGTCAAGCCTAAGTCTCCCCCAGGTCCAGTTTACTAGGTTTATTAGCTCCTTCTGAGCCACCTTCATCCCTTTTGGGGGGGGGGGGAAGGGAGGAGCTGAACACCTCATCATAGGGATTACTCGTACACATCAAGTCAAGCACACACTTAATTGCTTCACCAGACTGAGGTCTTGGTGCCAGATTCTGGTATCCTTACATTAGGTAGCACTTTGCAAGTCATTTAATTGACAGTGGGGGGAATTATTGGTGGAGTGGCACACTAGTCAGTGTAAATTTATCAGAATCTGTCCCTTTCTCACTACCTGAAAAGGTTCACTCATTTAGAACAGTTCTCTTAGCTGTTAGTTCCCAGCCAATGCCCTCTGAAGTCAACGAAAAGACTCCAAGGCCCTCAGTGAAGTTCCTACTGTTCATATTTGTAAAGCCATTTCTTAGACCTGGTCTACACTAGGAATTTACTTTGGTAAAGCTAAGTCTTTCCAGAGTGTGAAAAATCCATACCCCTGAGATATGTACCTATGCTAACCAAACCCAGTGTAGAGAACACTAGGCCAACAAAAGAATTCTACCATGGACCTAGCTACTACCTGCCCGCGAGGTAGATTACCTACGTCAACAGGAGAAGCCCTCCTGTCAACATAGGGTAGTGTCTGCACTGAAGCATTGCAGCAGCGCAGCTGTAGCATTTTAAATGTAGACATACCCTTGGTCTTAATCTGACTAAGGAGTATTGATTCCTCCTCTTCTGTTGGTGAGAGGACTCCTGAAAGGCACTGTCTCAGCTAATCTGTACACTGTGTTCTTCTCAGGCTCTGAGCAGGTCAAGGCAAAACAGAGTGCTTTTTCAGCCCGGGGAATGACCATGCAGGAAAAGTTATTAACAGCTTTGTCTTCCTGTTTGAAAATGTTGTCAACACTACTTTGTCGCACTAAGGTTATTTTTTAAGGCTTCTAAAGGGCAGCCAGTCAACTTTAAATACTGAATGAAATGGAATTCATCACAAAGTAGTTCTGTAGCCTAAGTGTTATATTTGCTGGAGGTGTGTGCATGAGCCACACAGGAATTATCATGAGCATTGAGAAAAGATTACAGAGTTAACCAGATGTATTGGAGCATGGGGTCGGGGTGGGGGGTGCTGCTGTCTTCTAAACTAAAGCATGAAGCAAAGGCAACTCTAGGATTCAGGATGCCAGATTTGATGGAGCTTTGGTCTGATCTGATGTAGCAGTGCCTACGTTTAGAGTATCTCTGAATATATGAAAGCTGCATTTGGAGCAGGAGAGGAGTTAAAAATGCCAGATGCAACATTTATTGAAGTTTGGGGGCAACAATGATAATCAATGAAACACGGTAATACGAGAATACCAAATATACAGGAATGACAGCGTAAGTAATACTGGTAGGGGTGTGGCACGATATGTGAAAGAAAGAATAGAGTCAAATCTAACAAAATCCTTAAACAATCAAACAGTACCATAGAATAGCTATGGACAGAAATTCATGCTTGAAAAATAAGAGTACAGCAGTAGGAATATACTACCAACCATCTATGCAAGATGGCAATGGTGATTGTGAAATGCTCAGGGAGATCAGAGAGGCTGCAGAAACAGAAAACCCAGTAATAATTGGGAGGCATTAACTATCGCCATATTGACTGGGAACATGTCACCTCAGGACAGGATGCAGAGATAAAATTTCTAGACAACATTAATAACTTTCTTGAAGCAGCTACTTCTGGAAAGCTCAGTAGGGAGGCAACCACCAGAGAGACCAGATGCCTCCTTTGGCCTGCCGAACTGGGAAGCTTCAGAGGGTGCCGTGAACTTCATAACTTTGATACAATAAAACCGGATGATCTCGAGAAGGCTGTATCAAATAGTTCAGCATGATGACACACAACGCTCAGAGCTTTCCAAGCCTTTGACGAGGACAGAAATAATCAATAGTTAGCTGCAAGAGAAAACCATCATAACTGCTATAGCTACCAAGACACTCCCCAATGACGGTCTGCCCAATCTACTCACAAGCATGCACATCACGCTTTGGACTTCAGACTCACTCCAGAATCCACAAAAAGATAACATGAAAACATCCTAGTCAAACTGATGGACTACAGGAGAGAATATGTATGGCTTTTGCAACCTGACTGTTTCACAAGATGGTGAAAGTGACTGTCTGAGACATGATCATTCTGATAATGTTGGAGGGAATGGGGGAAATTCAGGGGGAACCAGTGAATGGATTTGAAGATTCATAGATTCCCAGGCCAGAAGGGACAAATTGTGATCATTTTGTCCAACCTCTTGTATAACACTAGTAATAAAACTTCTGCAAAATAATTCCCAGAGCATATCTTTTAAAAAAACATCATCTCGATTTGTAGATGTGGTGTAGGTGTTTGTGTAGGCATGTGAGTATCTAAGAATAGCCATGGAGCAGAGCGAGAACAACAGACAAGTTCTGCTTTAATTTTTTTTTAAAGAAAGGACATTTCTAGCCTTTTTCCTCACAAGAGGCTTGAAAACGTAACTTGATGGAAACTGATCACTAGGCTTGGAAGGAACAAGCAACTTACCTCCCTTTCTGCAATAAGAGCTGGAAGGTTGGAGACTGAAGTTCTCTCTCTCAAAGCCTTGTGGTCTGCACTGGTGAGAGCAGTGGTGTGTCCATGACTGCATACCTGCATGTATGCACTTGAGGATGTGGGACTGTGCATTAAGGCAGGATCCAACATGTCAGATAATCCTGGCCCCAAACTTTGCTATTCTAATCTCTCCTCAGAATGAACAAAAGGAGTCTTAGAGCCTGTAAGGGGGAAACAGCTAATAATTACTTGCCCATCAAATGGACACACAGCACAGAACGGTACTTCTTTATACAGAAAGATTGTCTTATTTTGCTACGAGATTATCCAATTTTGTTCGTTTACACAGGGCCAAGGAGCCTTAGCAGTAGATCTCTAATACTGAGTACAGTGCTTTGAAAACAATAAGAACTGGTCTCTGCAAGTTGGGATGAAACCGATAAAACTCTAAATCAGTCTTTACGAAGTAAATGTGTTCTAGACAGATCAAGCAGGAAAAGAAAAATAGACCAGGTTTGAAAGTATCATTATCAGTTTGGGGAAATGTATCTGTGACGTTATTGACATAAACTGTGATTGTCTAGATCATTGTTGCAACCAAGGTCCAATAGTTGCACCAAATCTTTTACAAAGGAGGTCAGGTAAGGTGTCTATGAAAAAGTTATGATTTGCTGCTTCTGAGTATGCTATCTGTATGCATGTATCTTTTTTTATTTAAAAAGTTATAAGTATTGACTTTATACTGTCTGTATTGCTATGCTTCTGGGTGACACCCCAGACAATTTGGCATCAGCATTGCCTAGCCCATTAAGGACCATCCTCTATACAATTGACCCATTGAGAGAAGGCAGATACACCTTATGATTCAGCAAGGCATGCAGGGACATGCCTATCGAGAGAACTCAAAGGCCATGTGCTGGGCAGTTTGTGTTTGAAACAAAGGAAGCACAGGCTGCATGGAAAGAGACTATAAAAGGCAGCTGATCCCCTCTATTTGGTCTTCAATCCTGCTTCTTACTTCTGGAGGAACTTTGCTACACTGAAGCTCTGAACAAAGGACTGGATGTACTCCAGAGACTTGATTTGTGCCTGCAGTTTATTCCATCACAGCTACAAACCTGAACCAAGAACTTTGCCATTGTTGTATGGAATTGATTACTTTGACCAATTTTAGCTTTTATCTATATTTCTTTCTTTTTATGAATAGACCTTTATATTTTAGATTCTAAAGGATTGGCAACAGCATGATTTGTGGGTAAGAACTGACTGGTATATTGACCTGAGTCTGGGGCTTGGTCCTTAGGAATCAAGGGAACCTTTTTTTCCTTTAGTGGGGTATTGGTTTTTGTAACCATTCATCCCCATAAGGTGGTAATATTGTGAAACTGGAATGTTTAAGGGAATTACTTGTATGACTTCTGGTTAGCCAGTGGGGTAAAACCAAAGTCCTCTCTGTTTGGCTGGTTTGATGTGCAAAGGACCCACAGCCTTGGGCTGTGACTGCCCTGCTCTAAGCAATTTGTCCTGAATTGATACTCTCAGTAGTGTCCTGCAGAAGGCCGCATTGTTACAGTAGCCTTCCATTATGAAAAACAGTTCCTATGTAAAAGATACAAGAAAAGAGAAGGGAAAAGGGAGGTTCTGCTCTGAGGTCTGGCATGCCCAGTATTCTCTCCTCACCCTGGTTTAAAACAGCAGCAGAATTGTTTTAGCACAATGAGCAGAGGGTCTCTCCTCTCTTTTTTGTGCAGAGTTCCTAGCTGTGCACCCTCCTGAGCTGGTGCATGGGATAACCCTCAAACCCCAACTAGCCACTTATTTTGGCCCATTAGTGTGTATAGTCATGCTCTAAGCAACCACAACAGAATCTACAATCAGAAATAAGGGTTCGGTTATCCACAACATGTGGCCTGAGAACTGTAGATGCTATTGTGTTGTATGCTCAACAGTCTTCCCACAGCCTGACCACTGCTCAGGGACAAATGAGCCTTCAAACTAAATATCCAGCCATTATTCCACTCTCCAGTTGAGCCTGGGATTTTGATTTCACTCCCAGGAAAACTTCCCCAGGCTGCTTTAACTGACTTGTCTTTCCCCTCAGGAAAACTTCTAGGATGTGCATCCTGTGAGTTTCCTTGGCAACTGATATGCAGCCTGCCTTGCATTCTATGGCACATGCCTCATTAAACCTCACAAGGAGCCCTCTGTGTGAATGGGGAGATCTTTGACAGAGACTCTGTGCGTGCGTGCGTGTGCATGTGCGTGGCTGTGGCTGAGGTAGACATTCTGTGTGAGACTGTATGTTTGACTGTTGCTATGATGCTGACATGGAGACAACAGTATATGAGTCACTGGGAAGAAAAGATCAAAAACAAACATCAAAATTGCTACAGATCCCTACCAGAACTGCCACATTGCATCACCACAGTGAATCATGCAAGCCCTGAGTCAGACTCTCACCAAGTACACAATCAGTAGAGTGACCATACATCCTGTTTTGGCCTGGACAGTCCCTTTTTTAAGCTCTGTCCTGGATGTCTCAATTTTTTTTTATTTTTTTTTGCAAAACTGGGCATTTGTCCTGTTCACTCTTGCCAACAGATCATTAGTTGCATCTGCTGCAGGGGGTTGCTCTGCGTGCTGTGCACACTACTCCCTTCTAGGTGACTGGTAACTCCTCTATGCTGCAGGAGCTCTGAGCATCAGACTCTATAGGTTCCAGCTTTCAAGGCTCCCCATTGACACTCAAGTACAGTAGTTCAAATAAGTAATGGGGTTACTTGGCTGGGTTAGCAAAAAGAAGAAGTGTAATTACTCCAGCGATGTCGACGGTTACAACAAAAATCAACCAATGGTTTCTAGCTCAGCCCAGCTCCCAGTACAGGGCTGTAACTGGAACAGGGTTTCATTGGGCCTATCTACACCAGTGGTTCTCAAACTTTTGTACTGGTGACCCCTTTCAAATAGGAAGCCTTTGAGTGCTACCTCCCCTTATAAATTAAAAAACACTTCAAAATATATTTAACACCTTTATAAATGCTGGAGGCAAGCAGGGTTTGGGGTGGAGGATGACAGTTCGTGACCCCCTATGTAATAACCTCATGGTCCCCTGAGGGGTCCTGACCCGCAGTTTGAGAACCCCTGCTCTACACTCCCTCCCAGCTGCTGCCACTACAACTGCCAGCTATCAGTCCCAGCTTTGCCTCTCTTCCCAGCTCAGGGGTGCTGGAACAATGTGTATAGGGAGGGTGCTGAGAGCCACTGAACCAAATTGTAAACTCTGTATTTGAAGGAAACCACTTCAGGCCAGGAGGTTCAGCAGCACCCCCAGCAGCCCTAGTTCCAGTACCTATGTCCAAGTTCTGAGGCTACAGCCGCTAGCCAGCTGCTCCAGCTCACACTCTGCTTCTACTTAGCTGGCATCCTCCTGAATCTGCTGCCCCTGACCCCTGGCTGTTATTTCTTTTTCCTGTTCACCTGTATTATGGAGCCCTCCACTGGCTGGAGAGTGAACAGAGTAAATTACAGCACCTTCCATGCCTTCCCTCCAACTCAGCCTGGCTGGAGGGAAGGTATCCAGTAGGTTCATTCCTATAGGCTAAAACCCCAAACATGCAGCAGAGCCCCATCTTGGGCAGACACTTTGGGTATGTCTGCATTGCTGAAGAGGTGCATTCTTAACTCGGGTTAGCTAACTTGGGTTCAAATAGCAGCAAGGACACAACAACTCAGCTTTTAACTCAAGTTAGCAGCTTGAGTTCAACAGGAGACTGTCTGTAGCGAGTCGGTCACTCACCCGGCGGCGCCCCCGTCTGGTCATCTGGGGAATCAGCTCTGCAGACCCTGGAGCGCCCTCTGCCGGACGATGTTCGCTTCCTCTCACTGGCCCCGTGTCCCTCCTGGACCCCGGCGCCCTTTAGCTGAGGGTGCTGCACCCCTGCAGTACCCCCCTGGTCTTAGAATTTCCCCTCCCTGGGGAACCCTCCACCCACTATCCCCAACTCGCCTCAGACCTGGCCACTGCCTGTCACCACTTGCCTCGGTTCACTGAGGCTGACTGCAGTCTCATGGCCACTCATCACAGGCAAGAAGGGTTTGGCCTGCTGCTCCTACCAAGCCCAGGGCCGCCACCTTGCAACCCCAGTACCCCGTGGGATGGGCCTGCGCTAGGCTCGGCAGCCTGGAGCCCTCTCACTAGAGCTTTGCAGCTTCCTGGCTCCCAGTTGCCTTGCCCTTGCCCTGTTCCAGTCCAGGTACCCTGTTTATGGCTCAGGGAGACTGACTAGTACCCCTGGGTCAGGCCCCCCAATCGGGCCTTGCAGTCTGGGGCTCTCAGGCTAGAGCTCCCTAGCTCCCAGTGCCTAGCCCCAACCCTGCCCCAGTCCAGGTACCCTGTTTAAGGCCTCCCCACAGCTAAGCCCATCTTCCTCTGCTCACAGAGGAGATTTTCTCTCTCAGGCTCCTGCCTCTCAGGCTTTATGCAGGCCTGAGTGTTTGGGGCGTGACCACCCAGCTGAGCCTGCTTCCCAATCAGCCTGGGAATTAGCAGGCTCCCAGCCACAAACCCCTTCTCTGGGCTGCTCAAACCCCTTTCCCAGGACCATCCCAGCCCTTCCAGGCAGGGAGCGGGTAATCACCCCGCTACACTGTCCCATTGGGTTTAACTTGGGCTGTTAAATTGAGTTAAAAGCTGAGTTGCTGTGTCTTCACTACTGTTTTAACCTAACTCAGCTAACACCAAACCTTTTTCTGCAGACATACCCCTAAAAATCCCTTTTGAAGTGTGACAGCCAACCTAGCAGATGCCAGTTGTAGGATTCCTAATGAGTCTTTCCCCCTTTCCATTTGTAGCACTTGCCAAGGCAACAGAGTATGTGAGTCTTGGTGTGCCACTGAGTTGTTGGGACACTGAAGCTATATCAAGGCTAGGAAGCTGACCAGTGCTGAAACCAGGTGTCAAGGTTCTCTTTTTCCAAGCACAAGAAATCACAAATTATGAGTTGAACCTCAAAAAGCCATGAGACAGGACCTCAAATGTATGAGATTAAAAAAAATTACTATATTGGGGGGGGGGGGAGGAGTTGGTTGTCTTTTGATATTTGAACAACTCCTTCCCATCCCGTGTGTGAGAGAGACGATTAGTGCTGTCCATGCTGCCAAATATATTGGGTAAGGGGATTATGGCCTCTGCTAACAGATCTCTAACCCCAACCCCTGCCCAGCCTCACCTCTGCTCCTCCTAGGGTTCTTCATCTTCCTCTCCCAGACTGGGGGAGGGGCTGCAAATTGGGTCCCAGCTTCCCTTTCCAGGATGTGGGGGAGGGAGGAGCTCCAAGGGGCTCTTCACCCAGTGCCTCTCCCCAGAAGGATGGAGGGGGGGAGGAACAGATGCATCGTCCCATCCGTATTGCTCACAGGATGGGAGGGGACAGGAGGAAATGGAGCTGCCCTGAGCTGCCAACTCTTTCCCTCCCTTCTTCCCTCTCCCCACCCCTTTGTGAATGGCTTCAAGTGGTTTTAAGGATGGGGAGGGTGGAGAAACTGCTCTGCCTTCAGCAACTCTGATTTTCCCAGGCGGCAGGCAAGTGGAATGGGCAGCCAGTCAGGCTTAGATTTGCTACAGGGCTGGAGTGTCTCACCTCATCACAAGACTAACCCATTTCTGAGAAAAATCTCATTATCCCGGAGAAAAAAAATCACCAGAGTTAGCAACACTGTGAAGACACTTTTGTCCTGGCTACACTAGGGCTGAATCTATACTGACAAAATTCAGACCAGAGCTCTCCGCTGGTTTGTAGCAGCAGTGGAATCCATAGTGTCATCTGGCCCATTTTTAACACTGTGGCATCTAGAGTTGCAGGATTTCATGATAGAGAGCAGGCAACCTACACTAGCACTCTCACTGTCGTTATTTTATTTTGTATTACAGTAACACTTAGGATTTCCAATCTAGGGTTATGGTCCCTTGCTGCCTGGTGCGGTACAACCATGTAACAGGAGACAGTGTCAGCACGCAGAGCTCACTATCCACAGGATGGGATGCTTTTCCCAAAAATTGCTAGTCTAGAGGCAGCCATAGGGTCTAGTATAGTCATGGCTTGTATGTGGATAAGAGAGTGCTGCTGTGACTCTAATGCAGTGTGGGGCTCGAAGACTTTGTTGCAGTAGCATTTTATGCATTTATGCACCAGCAGTATGTGTGTGTTGCTGTCACACACTGTGTGGTCTGGGGAATGTGTTTTGTTGTGTGTGTGGTAGCAGTGCTTCTTCTCTGTTGCTATTTGTATGTTGTGCAGCTGTGTATGATAGTTGTGTGACGATGCTGCCTAGCTCATGTTTATGTGTAATATGGTTATGTTACAGTGTCTTATGACAGTTCCTCTTTCTTGTATTACTGGGTTGCCTGGCTGTGTTGTGGATGTCTTTTTTGTGTGAGGGTATCTTTGTGTATATGGCAGTGTATGTCTATGTGTCTAGGTGAGGCTGGTTTGCTGCATTTGTAGATGTGCGTGTGGTTGACACACACTGTGTGCTGTGGTGTTGCAATGGGTGGTTGTGTTGCAGTGGGTGGTGCGATATGCATTTGTGCAGGTACAGTTGTTGGGTGCAGTGTACATGCATGTGTTCACACAGTTGTGTTGCAGTGGTGGTGCAGTATATAGTGATGGTGCACTATGCATGTTGTAGTGGTGCATTGTCGGTGTGCAGTGGTGATGTAGTATATAGTGCTGGTGCAGTATGTGTGCACTTGCTGTGGGGGTGCAGTATGCCGTTGTGGTACAGTGTGCATTGCAGAATGTGGTGGTGCAGCATGCAGCGCGTTTGGTGCAGCGTGTGGTACAATAGGAGTGCAGTGTGTGGTTGTGGTGCAGTGTGTGGTTGTGCCACAGTATGCACTGCAGAGTGTGGTGGGGGTACAGTGTGTGCATTGCAGTATGTGGTGGGGTGAAGTTTGTGGTTGTGGTGCAATGTATCCATTGCAGCGTGGTTGTGGTGCAGTGTGTGCATTGGGGTGAGCGGTGGGGGGGCAGTGTGTGGTTGTGGAGCAGTGTGCATTGCAAAGTGTGGTAGACTGCAGTGTGTGGTTATGGTACTGTGTGGGAGCAGTATATGGTTGTGATACAGTGTGTGCATTGCATTGAGCGGTGGAGATGCAGTATGAGGTTGTAGTGCAGTGTGTGCTTTGCAATATGCGGTGGGGGTGCAGTGTGTGGTTGTGGAGCATTGTGTGCATTGCATTGAGCGGTGGAGATGCAGTATGAGGTTGTAGTGCAGTGTGTGCTTTGCAATATGCGGTGGGGGTGCAGTGTGTGGTTGTGGAGCACTGTGTGCATTGCAGTATGCGGTGGGGATGCAGTGTACTCGTGCCCTGGGGTGCAGAACGCGGCCGGGCTCTGGCTGCAGGTGGCAGTGAGGGGATTGATCCGCTCCCGCACGTCGGCGATGACTTCAGCAGCCGCCTGTCCCCCAGCCCAGCCGTGGAAGGCTCCCGCCCCGCGCTCGCCAGAGAGCCGGGCCGCCCAGGGGCCAGGCCAGCGCCGCCGCAGAGCCGCCGCGAGCAGCGAGGTAAGGGGGCTCCGCGGGGGCGAGCGCAACCCGGCCCCGAGTCCCCGCGCCTGGCGGCCTGGATGGCGGCGCCCGGGGAGGGGAGGAGGGGGCGGCTTGGGGGCCGCTCACATCTGGGAGGAGGAAACACCTGGGTGGGAGAGGTGCTCTCCGCGGTCCGGGCACCTGTGGATGGTGCAGGCGGAGGAGGGAGCGCCGGGGCCGGCAGGGAGGCTGCGGTGCCGGGCGCGCCAGGGGCTCTGCGTTGCATCCTGCCGGCTGGGGAGTCCGAGGTCACTCGCCAGGAGCCGGCCCCGCCGCTTCCCTGGGCTCAGTGACTCTCTTTCCCGGCGGGAGGAGCGGGCAAGCGGGGTTGCGCAGCCCCTGCCCCCTTGGCTCCGGATCTGTGTCCCCGCCGCGGGAACGGGGAGTGGGGCTGTGGGGCGGGCATGGTCCTATTCACCAGGGAGCCTGTGTGGTGCGGAGTGGGGGGAGGGACAAGCTCTGACTGGGGCCTTTGCTTTCTTTTACTGGGCGGGGGAGGTCTGCCCTGCGTGCAGGGACTGGGGTCTTTCCCTGGCCCCAGTCCCCTGTCTCTGTGAGCCCTTCTGGGAGGGCTCCTGTAGTTTAGGGAAGAGCCCTGACCCAGCCCCAGGGGCTGAGGTGTGTGTCCTGTTAGGTCCCTCTCATTCCCAACATCTGTGATTCAGTGACTCATGCTCTTTTGTGGGCTAATCTCTGCTCTTTTTTTTCTTTGGGTGGGGGTGTGTACAGGCTTTATCCACCATGGATCCACCTTGCCCCAAACCTCTGAGTTGAGGCACTGGACTCCCCTTTTGGAGGTGGGGTGTGTGTGTTTATTTTTGTGAAGATGAACCTGACTGACAGGCTGCAGGACTGGGCTGACCAAAGGCATCTGGATCCTTTCAACACCTCGCTACAGCTGCTGCACTCTCTCAGTGGGAATTCCACCTCTTCCTCTTTCCAGGGGGAGCTCCAGGAAATCATTCACACAGCCACACTGGTCACCTGCACCTTTCTTCTGGCCATCATCTTCTGCCTGGGGTCCTATGGCAACCTCATTGTTTTCTTGTCTTTCTTTGATCCAGCCTTCAGGAAATTCAGGACTAACTTTGACTTTATGATCCTCAACTTGTCCTTCTGCGACCTCTTCATTTGTGGGGTAACTGCCCCCATGTTTGCCTTCGTCCTGTTTTTCAATTCTGTGAATGGTGTTCCTGATGCGTTCTGCTTCACTTTCCACCTCACCAGCTCTGGCTTCATCATCATGTCTCTCAAGACAGTTGCTGTGATTGCCCTGCACCGGCTGCGGATGGTGCTGGGGAAGCAGCCCAACCGAACTGCCTCTTTCCCTTGCACTCTCCTGCTTACCTTGCTCTTGTGGGCCACCAGCTTCACTCTGGCTACCTTGGCCACCCTGAGAACCCGTAAGTCCCGCCTCTGCCTCCCCATGTCCAGCCTGATCAGTGGCGAAGGGAAGATCATCCTCTACTTGTATGTGAGTGATTTCGTTTGCTGTGTAGCTGTGGTCTCCGTCTCCTATATCATGATAGCCCAGGCACTGAGGAGAAATGCCCAAGTGAGGAAATGTCCCCCCATCATTACAGTAGATGCCTCCAGACCGCAGCCTTTCATTGGACCTCCTACTTCAGGAGGGGTGGATGGGGTGCAGTGTGCTGTGCCTGCTTTGTACAGGAACCAGAACTACAACAAGTTGCAGCATGTCCAGACCCATGGCTACAGTAAGAATCTCAGCCAGCTGCCAGCTCCAGCAGCCACGAGGCTCCAACTGGTGTCTGCAGTCAACTTGTCCACAGCTAAAGACTCCAAAGCCGTGGTGACATGTGTGGTCATTGTCCTCTCTGTCTTAGTTTGCTGTCTCCCCCTGGGGATCTTCTTGGTGCAGGATGTGCTGTCCAGTAATGGTGGTTTTATTCTCTACCAGTTTGAGTTGTGTGGATTTACCCTCATTTTTTTCAAATCTGGATTAAATCCTTTTATATATTCCCGAAACAGTGCTGGACTTAGGAGGAGAGTCCTTTGGTGTCTCCAATATTTAGCCCTTGGTTTTTTCTGCTGCAAGCAGAAGACAAGGCTTCGAGCTATGGGCAAAGGGAGCTTGGAAGTCAATAGAAACAAGTCATCCCATCATGAAACCAATTCGGCATACATGTTGTCTCCAAAACCTCAGAAAAAGTTTGTGGATCAAGCTTGTGGTCCTAGTCATTCTAAGGAAAGTGTGTTAAGTCCCAAGGCTTCTGTTGGACATCAGCACTATGCACAGAGCAGCTCAACCCCCATGAATACCCGCATTGAACCTTATTACAGCATCTATAACAGCAGCCCTTCCCAGGAAGTGAGCACCCCAAATAGCTTACAGCCAGTAAAGTCTACTTTTGGATTTGCCAAATCCTATATTGCCATGCATTATCATACCACTAATGAATTGGTGCGAGATTATGACAGCACTTCAGCTAAACAGATTCCTGTTCCCTCTGTTTAACTTGGAGGATGATGTCAGAGCAACTTGTTCACAGTTCATCTGGTTTTCTGTCTCCCCTTTTTTGTTTTTATTCATGATTATTCTAAACTCAAAGGTATAGTATTATATCTGATTTTGCCAATTTACAAATTACTATTACTGTTAATATCCAGTTATTTAGAGTTGAACTAAGCAGTATAATAGTGTTTCCACAATATGTTCTTGGAATTGTATGATTTTCCATTAATAAAAAGGGCATCTTTTAGATTTGTACTTGGAATAGTTATATGAGGGTGTTTTTTGTTACTAAATTTTATGCTGAATACTGTAAGTGTGGAAAGTGTAGGTTTAATGACATCATGTGGCAAAGTATGTAAAGAAAACAGACCTAGCCAACATTATGGTTTGTTATATATTTGCTGTATTTTTAAGAATGTAGAAAACTATATTTCCAGTGAATTGGGTGGATGGTTAAGGATTTATCTTGATAACTTAAGTATAAAATTTGTTTTATTGCAGGAGTTGAAAGAATGAATAATATTCCTATAACAAGTGCCAGACTGAGTACATTTTTCTATGGTTCCAACGTGAAATCCTGGCTCTATTGCAGTCAATGGAAGATTCTCACTGACTTCAGTGGGACCAGGATTTCACTCCTGGTTAGTTATAAATAGCTGTATATCACTACCTGTTAAGAATGATCCTTGCAAGAAACATTGTGCCTTTGATATATGGTAATCTTAATTTTTGTTATACCTTTATTGTAGGCACTGGTGTCATAAAATACCATTTTAGTGGTATATGAAGAAATGATTTTCAACTGATACAAGTTAACTTGCAAAGCCTAATTATAGGTTTTACTGGAGGATACAAATGACTATTGCAATATCATAGTGCTGACATTTATTGCTAATGCATAGCCTATGTCATTTTTTACTTTACAAATTGTTACCTGAGGAGCATTGTTGTTGTTTGGTTTTTGTCTATGACTTTATATATTTGGCAGATTAGGATCGGACATTGCCATCAAATGCGGGTAGAAATTACTAATGTCTGAAAAAAACAGAATTACCAAGTAATCATAATATTACTACTCTTTTTTCAGATTTTCTTATCTACTAAAATATTTTAAAACAGTCTAGTGATTAATTATTTACTTTGAAGTCAGATTATTTGTCTACTTCTGCATTTTATCTACAGCCCTACATAGGCAACAAAATATAGAAGTTAAATATTTTTATAATGCTGATAATTAGTTTTATTGTATTATGTGTTGTGGAAATCCCTATTGAAACAGGATGGTTTTAATTTTAGCCAAAATTTTCAGATTGGTGTTCTTAAAGTCAGTCACTTAAATAGATGATCCATATTTCAAAAGTGCTGAACACCTCTGAACTCATAGACTTCAGCAAGAGCTCAGGAGTGCTGAAATAATTAACCCACTTACAAGTTTAGGTGCCTCATTTTAGCCACCCAAGTTTGAAAAAGTTGGCATCTTTAATTAACAATATTACATTGTTCGGTTCCAGGAAATGATTTATTATTTAGAAAAAGAAGAACATCCTTTCATGGTAATGTGAATTGTTTTATCTGTTTTTTTAGAAGCTAAACTATTTTACAGTGTTTCCATTGAAGAATGTCACTTTAATGAACAATTTTCTTAGTTTAAAGAAAAGAAAATGTAATAATCAGTAATTTAAACAAGACATAATTTCTTGCAGTAAGCAATCTAAACAAATTTCTATCACAGATGTAAAGTTGAAATAATTTCAATGGTTCTTTTCTCCCTACTCCAATATTTTTCTGTGTGAATGAATAACATGGTCCTCGCTAAAGTGATGATAAAATATAACTAACTAAAGTGTCTCATGTTTTTTTTTTCTTTCTTTGGGTTACTCCTTAGCATGTTACCCCATATTTTTTTGGGGTGGGGATCCTGCAGGTCTTGATCCTGCAGGTCCCACTCAGACACCACCTTGATTTCACTAAATGACAGCTTTACTTGAAAGGACATTAGGACTCTGTGAGAGTTTTGGGTGTTCAAGGATTGCTAGATCAGGTTTTTAAGTGGTTTGTTTGTTTATGTTCCTCAC
This sequence comes from Sternotherus odoratus, assembly GCA_032164245.1. Lineage (NCBI taxonomy): Eukaryota > Metazoa > Chordata > Testudines > Kinosternidae > Sternotherus > Sternotherus odoratus. The sequence continues at coordinate 146,075,436 of JAVMKO010000003.1, forward strand.
ATTATGCATTTGCTTTGAATCACATGAGCTTCATAACATGACTAAGAGTTATGATCACTTTGCTCATAAAAGTAAACGTGTTCAATATTTGGTGATGAATACAGTGAGAAAGGGATTGAAATCTTTTCAAAATATTTTATGTTTTTTCTTAAGTTAACTGCTGATGCAACTTTGTACTTCTAATTTTTTTAACATTTGTAGTATCAGATAATAAAGTGTAGCATTTCTGAACTTTTAATTTCAATAAGAGCACTGTCCAATTTTAGTTGTCCTACATAATATTAAATAACAGAGCATTTTGTGACACTGAATGTATGTGGTAAATAGAAAATATATTATGTTGCTGTAATTTTATTGAAGTGATTCCTTAAGTATCAGGAGTCATTAGAAGATTCAAAATAAGTGATTTTTATCTCCAGTAAGAGTGTGTCAGTTAAATTTAGTTTTGATCTCTAAATAAGTTAGACAATTTCTTTACTTCTTCATGTAAAAAACGAATGCTACAGAAACGTCAACCAAATCTTCAGCGAATGGAGAAGAATGGTTGGCGCCTTATGCTCCACCAGGAGCGAAGAGGATAAGAAGAAGAAGAATACGTAATTGGCCCCATCAAATCAGGACACCATTGTGTTGGACACTGGACACATAATAAAACTTCCTTACTTCATGAAAGTGACAGTCTAACTGAGACAAGATGCAACATGAATGGTTAAGGAGGTGGACCACTCAGATTAAGAGATTGAAAAGAATGGAGATGAATAAGAGAGGTCATGATAAAAGTATATAAATTACTGAATGATTTAGAGAACGTAGATCTGGAGCTTCTGTTCTCCCTGTCTGACAACACACGAAGACGAGGACATCCAGTGAAACTGAAAGATGGCATGTCCTTCAGAATTTTAAAACATTTTCTGATTTGGGGATTAGGATGAGACCTTCATGGGGGGAAAATTACCCTCATTGTGGGATTATTTTACCTTCCTCTGAAGCATCTGATGCTGATCATTGTTTGAGATGGGATACTCTGTAACAAATACATGGGAGGAATGAGGAGGAAAACAATAATATTAGTCAGATATGTGCACAGTTGGATGATTTTCAGTCGATTATTTTATAAACTATCAAATAAATCCTTACTGGTCATTTACATAGTGGTTATAATTTGGCAATTTCTCATAGACTGCATGATAAACATAATCAGGAGAGGAAACCATCAGGGGGCCAAAATAACATGGCTGCCTGAAGCCTGAGCTTGAGAGGATAGCGAAGCAATTTGCCTCCATCAACCCCCACACCTCCAAACCTACTAAACTCCCCACAAAAACAGACCATACAGTTACAGAGGATAACTCACTAGGAAGACTGTTTGTGGCTCACAGCATGGAGAAATCTCTCAGACTCCAGGTGAACTCATGGCAGCGAAGTTAGGCAGAGATGCCAGAGCTGAAGAAAATCAAAAGGCAACTAAAGCAGGCATTCTGGAGATGACCTCTGAGTTTAAGTCGTGAGAAATGATCTGATGATCAAGCTTCTTGCAATAAAGAAGAAAGTTGCTGACTTGGAAGAGCGAGTCACTGGCCTATGAAAAGCAAGTGAGAGAAACAGAGCTACAGAACCACATGGCCGAGAGAAAAGAGATACAGTTTAAATTGGACAATACAGAAAACAGATCAAGAAGGAACAACATCTGAATTAAGGGTCTTCCTGGAAACACTGAAGGAGGAAACCTAATCTGATATATAAAACCTTTAATTGTAGAGTTGTTACATCTAAGCTCTCTGGGAGAGGTAAAAGCGGAGAGAGCACACAGGACTCTGCTCCCCCTGCCTGGGCCTCATAATAATAAACTCAGAGACCTAATTGTGAAATTAGCAGCAGAAAAATGTAATTATGAAGAAAGCCAGAGAGCATTCAGAGTTCATATTCAAAGGCTATAAGCTGCACATTTCCATGATCTCTCTGCCCCAACCTTAAAATTTAGAAGAGAGCTAGAGGAAAATACAGCGACTCTCAGGAGGGCAGATAGCCGCTAGAAATGGGGATTCCCATTTAAATTCTCATTCAGCTTCCAAAATCAGTATTATACAGTAAGAAACTGTAGTAGCAAGCTAAGTAGTAACAGTGGGTATTGAATATGCTTCCAACTCAGCAAAAAACTTGTTATAAGGAAACACTGAAAAGTTACTGGATATAAAGTAAAGTATGCCAAATCTGAAATACTAGCTATAAATTTGCCAGATGCTGAAAAGTCACTCCTCCAGAAAACATTTGGTACAAACAGGCAACAAATTCTATAAAGTACCTAGGGATTCAAATTACAAACAACATAGAATTTAAATATCTATGATTTAAATATCAAGCCACACTTCAGCAAATGGAAAAAAATCTGGAGTGCTGGGGAAGTATATAATTTCTTGGCTGGGAAAATTAGTTAGAGACAAAGTGAACATTGTGCCAAGGATCTCTTTCTTGTTTCAAAATCTTTCTGTGAGTATCCCAGATAAAACACTAGTGGGAATACAGAGCATGTTGTTTGAATATATATGGCATGCAAAAAGAACAAGAGTGAGTGCAGATTCTTTGTATAGACCTATTAAACAGGGTGAATTAAGTGTTCCAAGTATTCTAGGGTACTATTAAGCCAGCCAGCTCAAAGTAGTAGTGAATTGGGGGTGCTCTAACCCAGCCAACCACTGGGCCTTTATTGAACAAGAAAATTGCAGCAGTGTAAACACTCCTAGGCTACTGTGGATTAACAAACAAACAAGCAAAAACAGCATGTCTTCCAGAAACATATACATCTCCTTTAGCAAATGCTACTCTGTAGGTCTGGGCTAGAATTAGAGATAAAATACTTATTTGTTTTCCCCTCACCAATAACACCCATTGAAAATAATTGAGATCTTAACCCAAATTGCGAACTAGAAAGCTTCAAAAGTTGGGTGAGCCATGGAATACACTCAGTTGGCCAGCAATTCAGTAAAGAAATTGTCTAACTTATTTAGAGATCAAAACTAAATTTAACTGACACACTCTTTCCTGGTATCAATACTTTCAGGTTAGACATAATGTTTCTCAACTTTCTAGAAAATCTGTTTTCTATTAAAAGCTAATTTTAATAGAAGCAATGTCTACTGTCAGTTAGAAGACAAAAAATTTAACTATTTGATATTCATCTTTTCACACAACCCTCCTAACAAAAAAAAGGTCCATATATGAAACGCTGGGAAAAGGATGAGGCTCAACAGATTACACCAGAGGAATGGGCTTTCATTTGGAAAAGAGGACCAGTAACCTAGTCTGTAGCACAATAAAAGAAAATTTGTTTAAGATACTACATCAATAGGACCTCACGCCAGTCGGATTAAAAAATATAGGTAGATTGAATGGGACTAAATGTTGGAGAAGTTGTGGTGAAAGGAGATTTTATGCATATATAGTGGATGTGTCCAGTTATTAGAGAGTATTGGGATGCAATTGGTAACCAATATCACAAATTGTTGGTAATCTTTTTAGAGCTTCCGAGTAGGAATGGTCACAGAAGAGGAAATGTATAATTAATTTCCCATCTGCTAATAGCTGCTCAGCTATTGGTAAAGAAAAATAGCTGTTGCTCCTCTTGCTCTAATCCCATTGTCTCCTTGACTGTGAACTCTTAGGGGCAGGGCCCATCCCTACTTGATTGTCTGAAAAGAACCTATTACCATAAACAAATCACTAACAATATTAGTTTGAGCAGGGTGTTTTAAGCATGAGATAGCATGGAAGAAAGAACAAAGGAGCTTGGGGGAGAAATGGACAAAATCAGTGGTGACCGCCAGATGACCTATACTTATTTACATGAGCACAATTATAGGTTATAATTTTAAAAATGTTTATGATATTGCAGCAGTTTTTGCAGTTCTTGACTTGCAGTTGTAATGATTAATTTCTTCAGAGTGATGGATACCATAGTCTTTCTCTGTATATATATTTCATTTATGCACTATAAAAGCTTACGTGTCATGTAATTATTGGAAATACTATATTTACATGAGGTCAAGAAGTTATTAGAGAAGACCACAGGTCTGAAGGTTCTGGGTTCTCTATCCACTAATGACAATGACCTCTGTGCACATGTTGAGGTGGAATCGTTACAAAGACAGAGCAAGAGAAAATATTAGAAAATCCATAGATTGAGTGAAAGCCACAAACAGTATTGAGTGATTAAATATATGCACATCTAGCTAGCTTGTAGACTTTGCCCTAAGAACCAACCGTAAGATTTAAATCTGCACTTCAGATGCAGCAAAGTGTAAGCTGCAGCAGAGAGGGAGCTATACTAACAGCCTTGGTGGGACTTAGTTATTTAATCTGGCTGCAGTTTCATATCCAACTTGCTTTCCTGGACAGAGAGAGAATGTAGTGTTGTAATGGGATAGACTGGGTATGTGTAAACAGATAGGGCTAAGGTAGGAAATCTGGATGGGGAGAAAAAGAGATGCTATTCTTAGACGCCTGGGTACAGTCAATTCTGTGTAGCCACAGAATATTTCTGATTAATCAAACAGATATTCATTAAGGCAGAATTTATTTAATTATAACTTTGCTAGCAAATGCAATTGAAAATAAGTCACTCCATGTTCTTGCCCAAAGAACATTTTGGTTGAAATCCTCAGCTAAGAGGAGTTTAGCAAATAACTATTATAAATGTTAGAAAATGGGCAGTTTCCAAAGCTGGGAATGTATAGTTCATAATTGTGAAAATTACTTATGTAAATACCACCATTTCCTTTTAAAATCCCATAACTCTAAACCTAATGGTTCAAATTCAGCTCAGGGGTAAGAAGCAGCATTGCTATTGAGTCAGTGTACCTGCTCATAACTCACACCAGGCTAATTTTGGCTGGTTGTATTCACTTGCTCATTAATTTATAAGGTTACTATTTCTGCTCATGGATAACTCAGAATTCTGATTTTATACTGTTGGTAGTGACTGGAGAATCATGCCCACTAGTGGAGTAGCCTCCCAATACAAGTATTTCTGGCTTTTAATAACACTGAGGCTGTCTTAGCGTTAGGTTACACTACAGGATTATAGCACGTTTGGTTATAGTGCGTCCCATATAGCGCAATAGGTATTGCGCTACAGCGTGTGCACACTTAGACCCGGCAGCGCTGAAGCATGGCCACATTGGCGGTGCTTCTGGCGGCACTGAGAGTAGCGCAATAGGGCAGGTATCCCACAGAGCACCTCTTCCCAATCTGGCACAATGCCTTGTGGGAAGGGGGGCATCACTTGCGGCCATTCTGCATCCGGTTCCAACTCCCCGTGATGCTTTGTGTCATATCCCAGCAATCCCTGTGTTTCCGGCCACCTCGGGCGCCATCTCTCAACGGTTTCAGCAAGGCACGCGCGCTCCGTCGTCCGTTTTCCTTTGCCATAATGGATCGCGAACTGCTGCGGAGCATGCTGGCGAGTGTCGCCAGCACAACTCTCTGCGCGGTGGAGTTCATTCTTGAAATGGACCGTGACAGTAGTGATGAGTCTGGTGAAGAAGACGAGCTCGACCCGAGGAACAAATTGGACACTAAACTGATCATCGCTTTAACGGACATGCTCACGACCGTGGAACGCCGCTTCTGGGCACGGGAAATGAGCACTGACTGGTGGGATTGCATCGTCTTGCAAGTGTGGGACGATGAGCAGTGGCTGCAAAACTTTCGCATGAGAAAAGCCACTTTCATGGGACTGTGTGCTGAACTTGCCCCCATCCTGCAGCGCCAGGACACCAGATTGAGAGCTGCCATCCTGGTGGAGAAGCGGGTGGCTATAGCACTCTGGAAGCTGGCCACCCCAGACAACTACCGATCGGTGGCCGACTGCTTTGGGGTGGGGAAGTCAACCGTTGGAGTCATGTTGATGGAAGTGTGCAAGGCCATTAATCGCCTCCTGCTACGAAAAATCGTGACTCTTGGTGACATGCGTGACATCGTGGCTGGCTTTGAGCAGATGGGGTTCCCTAACTGTGGAGGGGCGATCGATGGGACCCATATACCTATTCTGGCCCCCGACCACCTAGCAGAACAGTACATTAACCGAAAGGGGTACTTCTCCATGGTTCTTCAGGTGCTTGTGGATCACCGAGGGCGTTTTACTGACATTAATGCAGGCTGGTCGGGAAGGTGCATGACGCACGCATCTTCTGCAACACCGGCCTGTTCAGGAAGCTGCAAGAAGGCACTTTTTTCCCAGACCAGAGGATCCCCGTGGGGGAAGTGGAAATGCCCATTGTGATTCTTGGCGACCCCGCTTACCCTGTAATGCCCTGGCTCATGAAACCCTACATGGGGAGCCTGGACACCAGCCAGGAAAGGTTCAACTACAGGCTGAGCTGCTGTCGAATGACTGTGGAGTATGCTTTTGGCCGTCTTAAAGCCCGCTGGAGATGCCTTTATGGCAAGCTAGACTTGGCAGAGGGAAGTATCCCCGTGGTTATTTCCGCGTGCTGTGCCCTACATAATCTCTGTGAGTGGAAGGGCAAAGGCTTCACTATGGCATGGACCTTTGAGGTTCAACAGCTGGAGGCCATGTATGCACAGTCAGAGAGCAGCGCTATTAGAGGGGCCCAGCGCGAGGGTACAAGGATCAGGGAAGCCTTGAGGGAGCATTTTGAAGCTGAAAGCGAGTTCTAATGGGAATTGCAGAGGGAGGGAGCAGTCTGTTAATAGGATCAGGCTTTTGCTTTTCTGTACCTATTACATACATTTGTGCACCAAATACAGAAACCCATTTATTAAAAAGAATTCATTTATTGAACAGCTTTCTCATAATCTGAAATAAAAGTCGAAAAACAGTAAAATGTGTGAGGGAGGGGGGGGGGTGTGCAATTGGGGTGGGAAGGGGTCAGTCAGAGATTGGCGTATGTCCTGGACTCATGACCTCCAATGCCCTCCGAATTGCAGTGTTCCCCCAACCCCATTTGTGGAGGGCGATGATGATTGTTAGTAGGGGTTGAGTGCAGTGGATAAGGGTGCTGGGTCTGTGGGTTGGTCGGTGAAGAGAGTGGGGTTGGAGGCAGCTGTGAGTGGTAATAACCAGGCAGCTGTTGATAGTGGCCTGAAGGGGACAGAGGGCCAGAAGGGGAAGGGTTAGGGGGCAAGTGACAAGGGGGGTGGCAAGCAGGGGGATGCTGCTCCTGAATGGCAGCGATCCGCTGCAGAGTCTCTACTTGCAGCTCTAATATTCTAAACAGCTTGTCAGGGCGCTTCTCAGCACGCTGTTCGCGAGCTATCTCCCTGAGCTGCATCTGTTCCTCCCTCTGCTGTTCCCTACACTTCCTCTCCTCCTCCCTCCGGTCGCTGTCAGCACGGTTGTCCATTGATGCCTGTTCCAGAACTTGCTTCAGAAGCTCTTCTTTGCTCTTCCTCGGTCTGCTTCGAATTCTACTTAGTTTTTGAGCCACAGATAACAGTGGCGACGTTGATGTCAAGGACAAAGCTAGGGAAATTTACAAGTTCACAGTTAAAACACAAGATCCCATTGTTTGCAACAGACAGTATTAGGGAGTCCCACGCATTCCATGAATCTCTGTGCAGTTTCCCTGTCCAAATAAGCCATATCACACACAGAGGTACCCACGGATCCCCAGGCATGGTGAGTCGCGGGGACAAGCACTGTTTCCCTGCCTTTCTATACTATTGTTTTGCGGGAGCGGAGGGCATTTGTGGGAACTGCAGTCTGATAAGCATTCTCCCAACATTCTGTGTAGGTTTTCGTCCTGGAAGATATCTCGCTGCTGCGGGTGACGGAGCAAGACAGGGCGGTGATTTTAAGGAGATGTGGCTTCCGCCCAGGACCATACACAGCTTGCATCTGTGCAGTGATGCTGCCCCCACCGCTCTTAGAAGAGTGGCGGGGCCTCGTGACCGTTGCTGGGACAGCGAACACGCTGGGTCTCCCGAGAAACCTCCGCAGGCACATTGCAAGAGCTCTTATTGAGACCTTTGTAGAAATCACTGATGAGGATTACCGCGAGGAGATAGAGTACATAAACGCACTATTCCACATGTAGGCAAGCATGCAAGCATCCCTTTCCACCCTCTCCCAAGTTGCCTGCCTTCCCAATAGAAAAGTATCTGTACCTGTGCAAACCGGTGTTGCTGCTGTGGCCCCCAACAACCGCCGGACGCTGTGGCTCACTCTGGCTGCACTCTGGGCTTGAGAAGAGTTCCTGGCTGCATGTCTCCAATGACTCCTCTGTGCCCTGGCTCGCTGCCACGGCCACCTCCTCCTCCGCCTCCTGCTCCTCGCCGTCCTGCTCCTCTCCAGCCTCCTTTCCCCCCCCTTCAGTGGTGGGCTGGGAAGAAGAGTCCTGGGTGGTCAGTGGAGTGCATGTTGGATCACCACCAAGTATTGCATCCAGATCCTTGTAGAACTTGCAAAACACAGGGGCTGCCCCAGAGCGGCTGTTTGCGTCGCGGGCTTTGTGATATGCAATCCTAAGCTCCTTTACTTTTGCCCGGCACTGCAGAGTGTCCCGGTCATGGCCCCTGTCTTTCATGGCCCGTGATATCAGGGCATACGTATCGTAATTCCTGCGGCTAAACCGCAGCTGAGACTGGACAGCCTCCTCCCCCCAACAACTGATGAGGTCCAGCAACTCATGATCGAACCACGGTGGAGATTGCTTATTGCGAGGAGGCATGGCACGTGGAGTCATGGCCAAGCAAAATGGTTACCTGAGGAGCACTCCACGCCTGGCTGGAGCAAACAGGAAGGGGATTTTCAAATTTCCCTGGGAATTTAAAGGGCGGGTCTGATGTGTGGTCACCTGAGGACACGACAGAAGAGTTTGAAACTGATGCCCAGAGTGGCTCGAATGGGAATTATGGGCCAGGCTGGAGGAGGCTGGAGGCTCATTAACGCGCAGTGGGTGTTCACATTCGTGCCGTTGCGCTACAGCGGTAGCGCAAAAGCCCTTATTCTTCTGGAAAAGGTGGTTTACCAGTAGCGCGATAAGCCCGTACTTTTAGCACAATATGTGCCTTGCCAGTGTGTTCACAGGCAGAGTTATAGCGCTCCTGGAGGCTTTATAGCGCTATAAAGTGCCAGTGTAACCAAGCCCTTATAATGAAATATGTGTAAATTACTTAGATAGACCAGACGTGTCTTTTCTGTGGAGAACTTCAACCTTTTTTTATGGTCGTCTTGAGGTCTGTTATTCATGGTTGAAACACTGGACCATCAAGCTTTATGAATGCAATAGATGGCATGCAAGTCCCATCTACACTAGAACATTGATCAAAGTTGAGAAAAGTTGCCCACAGTGGGTTACTGATTTGGTGTTGAAACCAGTTATTTTTAATGTAGATGAGACAAAAATATTTTTCCATGTTCCAGAAAGTGCAATTGAGACTTGATTCTACCAGGCCTCAATCACATTGGTTTTAGCAGTGTGGAACACATTTTTGGCCCATTTGCAATAGGAAGCAGCACAAAGAGAGAACGCACAGGTTCACAGACAGACTTGAGCTGAAGTATGTCATTTATTTGCCGTTTCAGTGAGCGATCAATCCACCGAAACAGGGCACAGCATAGGATTAAATGCAAGTGCACACCTACATTCAGGTGCTCCCCTTAAATACATTGTTACAAAGTTATTCATTATATATAAACACCCCCTGCCTGACACTAAGATTAGTTAGCTGAGTTGTTTACCTGTTTGGACTGCTGATCATGTTATTTACTTGATCAGGTTGTTCACCTAGCTGTTCTTTCCCTGAGAGACAAGCAGGCATCTTTTCACATGTCCCAACACCTAAACTATACATTCTACGTATCACATCCTATACCGGGGTTAGCAACCTTTCGGAAGTGGTGTGCCGAGTCTTCATTTATTCACTCTAATTTAAGGTTTTGTGTGCCAGTCATACATTGTAATGTTTTTAGAAGGTCTCTTTCTATAAGTCTTTAATATATAACTAAACTATTGTTGTATGTAAAGTAAATAAGGCTTTTAAAATGTTTAAGAAGTTTCATTTAAAATTAAATTAAAATGCAGGGCCCCCCAGACTGCCTGGGTCATGGCCACCGGTCCCGGGGGCTCCACTGGCCCCCGCGAACTGGGGTTCCAGCCGCTGGTCCTTCTCAGCCCACTGTCGGTCCCGGATCCTGGCCATAAGTCCCAGGGGCTCTGCTGCCGGCCTGGGGTCCCAGCCGCTGTCCTGGGGTTCTGCAGCTGCCTCCAGCTGTGGCCCACTGGCCACAGCCTGGGGCAGTGAGGGTTGCAGACAGGGGCAAGAGGGGGCGCAGCTTAGTACCCCACCTTAAAAATTGTTCCAGTCCCACTATACTGGAATATTTGTAAGTCCTGATTTGCTGCTTACATCACTATCACACCCTGTGGAACAGCACACTGCATTTGACATTGATGGGGGGAAGGATAGCTCAGTGGTTTGAGCATTTACCTGCTAAACCCAGGATTGTGAGTTCTTTCCTTTAGGGGACTATTTAGGGCTATGGGCCAAAAATCTGCTGGATGATTTAATTGGGGGTTGGTCCTGCTTTGAGCAGGGGGTTGGATTAAATGACTCCTGAGATCCCTTCCAACCTTGAGATTCTATGATAAGAATGTACATGCAAGAACTAGAATAAAATTTTCTGACATATTTCAAGATTTCCAGCGATTTGGCCCAATGCTTTCTTTTCTAATTAAACCTGAAAAGTTCAACAAAAGCGACTTGGCTTTATCTGTATTTCAGTGGATGGGTGTTGACGATTTCAAAATACAGCTCATTCAGTTAAAAGCTCAGAATTGTGGTTAGCAAAGTTTGGAGATCTGTCGAGTGCACTTGAAGCTACTGAGAAAGATCATGAGACCTCTATTCTGACCTGCTGGAGATCTCTGCCAGTGAAATTTAATTGTTTGAAGATAATTGCGTTTGCAATGCTTTCAACATTTGGATCCACATACCTGTGTGAACAGGTATTTTCACATATGAAATCTGTCCTCTGTTCATCTCGGAGCTGGTTAACAACCGATCACTCAGAAGCCTGTGTGCAGCTTAAAGTATCCAAATACGTGCCAGACATTGGAAAACTCAGCAAGGAAAAACAAGGGCAAGGATCACACTAAATTGATAAGAACTTCACTTTAATTTAATTTAAAATGAAGCTTCTTAAACATTTTAAAAACCTTATTTACTTTACATACAGCAATAGTTTAGTTATATATTATAGACTTATAGAAAGAGACCTTCTGAAAATGTTAGAAAGTATTACTGGCATGTGGAACCTTAAATTAGAGTGAATAAATGAAGAGTCGGCATACCACTTCTGAAAGGTTGCTGACTCCTGGTCTATAAAGTCCTCGTTTCTGTAAAGGATTTTGCAAACCATAGATGTGAAGTGCTATTCAATTACTACACATTATTTATTGTGATTTTTTGGGGGGAGAAGGGTGTCTGTAGAAGCAGTTTTCAGAGTGGGTACTAGCAGGTTTGGGAGTGATTGCAAATGTGTTGGTTTCTGAACTGCAACACATTGGTCAATCTGAATGACAAGAATGTTGTGTTACGTTACCTTTGTTACCTTTGTTTTCTGTTCTCTTTTCTCATGATGAGCAATATTAGATCTCCATAATGTTAACCACATCTGTGCCTTTTAACCACATTGTATTTGACTATTTCGCCAGAGATTTTGAAAAGATATTTAGGGCATGTGATATGACTCAAGTTTCTGTTTGCTGATGTCCACTATATTTCCTGAACCACTGACTAGGTTTAAAATTGTAGACTATCAAGCTCTAGGAAATCATGACTTTGTCAAAGCGTTGGATTTCCACATAGCTTCTTTTCAAGATGAAATGAATGTACATGGCACAGACTGGTTAATAAATAATCTCTCATTGGACTGATCAGTTTATAGATTTAATTGCTATTTTGTAAATGGAAAGCTTTGCTGAAATTAAATATGCAAATATACCTTATTTGACTGCAAATGTTCATCGCAAGCTTAGTGTATTCTAATAGTCACCATTCATCTCGTAGATATCTTGTGTCAGTCCATTACCTGCTTTCAAAACAAGTGGGTCATTGGCTGTGTTTAAGGGAGCTGTGAACTGGTGCCAGAATATTTTCTGTTTGTGTTCCTCTGGACTCCATTTTAACTGGGTTTTCCTTTTCAACAGTTTTCTGAGTTTGCTAAATTTCTGTGGCACACTGTTGGGTATGAAGTCTTCTGACACAACCATAATGAGAGAATCTTGATTTTTATTCAGGACCTGGTGTTTAGCAAAATACAGTTCATATTGACACCAGCAGCTGTTCAGAAAGCTGGGGGCAGGGGGGTGGGGGAAACAATAAGGACTGTTCTCTATGCAGTGAAATCCCCCAAAATGTCTTTCACTATTGTAGTAATGGCATTGTTGGTAATATCTAAGTTAATCAAAGATTTTGGAAGCAACCCACTTTGTAGAAATGAGATCTTATTCACAGGTAAATTAAAATATTTCAATATTGGAAGAAATTTTCTAAAATGATATGAAATCTCTGATACTAAATTTTGACTGATGTCTAGACTAGTGAGCAAAATAATTGGACTAGTAGGATCTATTTGGGTTATTAGATTTCCAGAAAGGTTAAGAGATTCAACTTTCTTCAGAGTTTCATTTAAAGACAACCTTTTAAATTTATTTTTATTAATATCACATTCAGTTAAAGCTAGTGGGAAATATTCAGGAAAAAGATCTGTTATTATATTATATTATAAATTATTTTGAATTTTAAACACTGTTAAATTGGATGTAGATTTAAAACTATGTAGCATTATTTTAATGTCACTGTTGCTTAAATCCAGAAGCTGCAGAGCGGTTGATTAGTCAGGAAATTTAGAAATGGGGTTATTGCTAAGGTCTAAAAATAGCAGTTCTTGCACATTACTGACAAATTACTGGGAGTTCTACAATAGAACAGTTTGACATTTCTAAATTATTTACTTTCTCTGGCAGGCTTTCTATAGGTGTCTTCTTGTCTTCTAATATATGAAATTGCAGCAATATGTATACTTTCAGGTTCAGTTTTGTCTACAACTGTTCCTGAGCTGTCTAGATCAGTAGTAGAGATGAACTGATTTCCCTGAATATATATCTTTTCTTAATCAAATGATTTTGCACCAAAACTTTTGCTGTTTGATTTATGCTTGTGAAAAACAAATCAGTTATCTTAATTGTTGAAGGGGGACATATAGTATCTAAATTGTTTATGGGATTGTTACTGATATTTAAAAACAAAAGCTTGTTGGATGTGACATGACAAATGTTTTCAATATCTACATTCCTAATTGTTGTAACTAGCATCAATAGACTGTACATTTTCCATTGGAAGAAAAAGGATAAAAAGTGACGAGATCAATTTCCATATTGTTGTGACTAATGTTCAGCTCTAAAATACTGTCCAGCTGATCTTTGCAAAGATTGGCATGTGTTTTTTCCTGTCAGATCAAACACTCCATATTTAGGTATTAGACAGAAAGCATGCATTATCATACAAGATGGAAACACAGTTATGTTTTTATCTAGTCTTTGAAAGTCCTGTATGCTTCACCTGAACTTGGAATGAACATTTAACAAGCCAGATGAACCTTTGGAATATTGCAACCCTTCTGCTGACACAGAAGACTTCAAAGAAGCCTCTGATGATCTTTCAGTCATAGTAATAATGTTGTTGAAAATCTGAAGTTTCATGTATTTGTAAGAATTTTAGATGAGGTGCAAGATAAGGAATTTCATGTAACTGGTTGTTAAATTAAAGATTTACAGATATACGTTTGAATAGATTCTCAAAGGCATGAGATTCAGTTTCCTGAATCTGATTGTAGGAAATGTCTAAAACTTCCAGAGCACCAAACCTTTCAGAGTCTTTTCTGATTATTTTTTCAATAATGTTATGTGAAAAATCAAGGGCTCTTGCAGTTTTTGGAGCCTGTACCTCAAATATAGTTGAAAGGTTTAAATATAGGGGTAGTTAGAAATATAAATATAAATATATAAATATAGGGGTAGTTAGAAAATATAGGGGTAGTTAGAAAATTTGGAGTTAGAGGTATTATAATCTTGATTGAAGAATCCATCCTCCTCATTAAATAAGAAAGAAATTAAGTAGAAATGAAGGACATCCTTTCAACATTAAATAGACCCTTGTAGCAATTCAAGTCTTGGCTTACTATTAACTGTATATATTTTTTAAAAGGAGCCAGTTGGGAATATTTAAAAGGAAACACTTGGCAGTGCTCTTCAAACACTGAGAACTTGATTATCCATTCTGTGTAGGCTAGGGCTGGATGGAGTGGAGACAGGCGGTCATAAGTCTACAACATTTTATAGTCATTTAAAAGAAGGATGGAAATGCTTACATGGCACTATATTAATGATAACTTCTTGTCATTTTCCTGATTATATCACCCCTAAATTTTTCAGGCTATATTCTAGGGGCACTGTTACTCCACAGTGTACTATTTAATTCAGTGGAATTCTTCCAAAAGTAGGGTAGTACTCAGTCTAAGTAAGAATGGCAGGATCTGGTTTTTTGCTGCTACATCTACAGTGTAGAGATTATTCTCTGTAATAATACACCTTCCTGAAGTTTATATGATAGGTGTTGCTCTATAACCGCATAGGATATTTACAATAAAATAAAACCAAAACTAACTAACTAAAATAATCACCAAAGGACCACGTCATCTGCAGATACTTCCGCTGTTTTAGGGTTCAGTTTAAATGTATGTAAAATCCTCCATTGATTTGTTCTAGCCTCTCTCAGATAGTCTTTCTCTATATATAGCACTAGCCTCCTTTCTATGTCATAATACAGTCAAACTGCAGATGGAGTAAGTGCCCTCTCTCCCCTGCTGACTCTGCCCCAGGATCAGTAGAACCCCCACTATGATTCTGGGACTAAATGCTTTGGTTACCACTCAGCCTTTTGGTCTAGTTTTTCCTCTAATGCCATTTTCAGCACTGGGCTTGTTATTAGAAAACACAAAGTTTCTAGGTACTTTATTCACCCGGGTTGTGTGGGGGTGACTAAAGTTATGACCTTATTATGTAATTTGCTTCTGCTAGTCTCTTAATCTAAGGGACGGTTTACAATATACTGTTGCAACCACTTCTAAAAGGCACCAGACCTGTACCAATGAGAGCCCTCCAGGCAGTTAGCTCCTGCCCTGGGTAATCCCTGCCTTAATGACAGGCATAGGGGCAGTTTGACTTCTATATTTGGGGTGGGGAGAATTTCATGCCTGTTGTGAGAAATTACTGCCACTATATTGATGGGTCCTGCGCTTTCTCTTCTTGTGGGGAATTCAGGGAGCCTATTTCTTGCCCCTGAACAGGGTCTTAACTGTCCCACTAGTATCCTAGAGGGGAGAAGTGGAGAGGGAGGGACCCGGGCCCACCCTCTACTCCGGGTCCCTCTACTCCGGGTCCCAGCCCAGGGGCCCTGAGGATAGCGGTAAATCACTGGGATTAGCTACTCCTTCCCCTGGGCTACTTCCCTCTCCTACTCTTCAGCTTGTGGGGGCTTCCTGCCCTCTCTCTGCACAAGCCAGATGTTCCTTTACTTAGGGTCTGGGTCTTTCTTAGCTCTCCGCTCCAACACCTCCAAACTGCTCTCCGCTCCAACGCCTCCAAATTGCTCTCCGCTCCAACGCCTCCAAACACCCACCCCTGTCTGCCTGAGGCAGGGGTTTTTATTAAGGTCCTAATTGACAGCAGTTGCTCCAATTAGCCTGCTGCCTGCTTCCCTAGTCTACAGGGAGCCACGCCCTAATGAACCTTGAGTTGATATATCTCCCCTCAAGCACTCTGCCACAGCTCCGTGACCTTCCTTTATCACATATCCTCCCCCCTTGCTCAACACCATGGGGTTGAGCAACTTGGGACGAGAGACAGTGTTGTCATGACAGGCTGTCCGCATTGCCATGTTGGCTTCCAGCCCTATGTTGTATGCGGAAGTTAAAAGGTTGCAGGGAAAGAAACCATCTCGTCACCCTTGCGTTTGTCTCCTTGTTTCTGTGCATCCACTGGAGCGGGGCATGGTCTGTTACAAGGGTAAACCGCCACCCCAGTAGGTAGTAGAGTCTCCATAGCCCATTTTACCGCTAGACATTCCTTTTCAACGACAGCGTACTTTTGTTCCCGGGGGAGGAGTTTCCGGCTGAGGTACAAGATTGGGTGTTCCTCCTCCCCTACCATCTGTGAAAGGACAGCTCCTAGCCCTATCTCTGAGGCATCTGTTTGTAGGACAAATTCCTTCTCGAAGTCTGGGGCAATGAGTACCAGATGACAGCAAAGGGCTGTCCTTAAATCTGTGAATGCTCCCTCTGCCGCATCAGTCCATTTTACTATCTCGGGCCCCCGAGCCTTTATCAGGTCCGTCAATGGCCTTGCTCTTGTGGCGAAATGAGGGATGAATCTCCTATAGTATCCTACTAGCCCTAGAAATGCTCTGACCTGCTTTTTACGGACTGGCCGAGGCCAATCTTGTATTGCCTCCACTTCATTCATTTGGGGTTTTACCAAGCCTCTTCCGACTACATACCCGAGGTATCTGGCCTCAGCTCGTCCTATTACGCACTTTAGGGGGTTGGCAGTGAGGCCGGCCTTTCGCAGGATGTCTAGTACCGCTTCCACTTTTCCTAGGTGCGTTTCCCAGTCAGGGCTATGGATGACTATGTCGTCTAAATAGGCGGCAGCATACCTGGCATGGGGGCGCAGCAATTTGTCCATAAGTCGTTGAAATGTAGCAGGGGCAACATGGAGTCCAAAAGGAAGGACAGTGTATTGGAACAGACCATCAGGTGTAGAGAAGGCAGTTCTTGCCTTAGCGTTCTTGTCCAGGGGAATTTTCCAATATCCTTTAGTTAGGTCCAGAGTGGTTAGATATCAGGCCTTGCCTAACTGAGCAACTAACTCGTCAACACGCGGTATCAGATAGGCATGAAATTGGGATACTTCATTCAGCTTCCGGAAGTCGTTGCAAAACCTTATGGTGCCATCAGGCTTGGGTACTAAGACAATCGGGCTGGACCATTGGCTGTGGGATTCTTCAATAACCCCAAGTTCCAGCATCTTCACTTCTGTCCTAATTTCTTCTCTTTTAGCTTCTGGTATCCGGTATGGTCTTATTGTCACCCTTGCTCCGGGTCTGGTGATAATATGATGTTGGACCAGTGTTGTATGGCCTGGCTGTGTACAGAACATGTCTTGGTTCCGTTGGATCATATCAATGACTTCTGTACGTTGTTCTGGGGCTAACTTGGGGGATATCCTCACCTGCCCCTGTGGGTCGTCCATCTGGGGTGGAGCTCTCTGAATTACCAGGCACGTCTCTCGGTCACGCCAGGGCTTCAGTAAGTTTATATGGTAGATCTGCTCTGGTCTTCGGCGATCTGGTTATCTGACTTTATAGTTCACTTCTCCAATAGCTTCCACTATCTCATATGGCCCGTTCCAGCTGGCCAGGAGTTTGCTGTCTGCTGTCGGCACTAGCACCATCACCCGTTCTCCTGGCTGAAACCTCCGTACTTTTGCTCGACGGTTGTAATATGTCCGCTGGGTCTCTTGTGCTTTTTCCAAATGTTCTCATACTATAGGGGTTATTCCAGCTATTCGCTCTCACATCTGTGTCACATGCTCAATAACATTCTTTCCAGGGTTGGGTTGTTCTTCCCAGTCCTCCTTGGCAATATCTAAGATTCCACAAGGGTGGCATCCGTATAGTAGCTCAAAAGTAGAGAAACCGGTGGACGCCTGGGGAACTTCCCGTATTGCAAACATTAGGTATGGTACAAGGGTATCCCAATCTTTTCCGTCCTGTGCTACCACCTTCCGGATCGTACTCTTAAGGGTGCGGTTAAACCTCTCAACCAGGCCATCTGTTTGAGGATGGTAGACTGAGGTCCGTATGGCGTGGATGCGAAGCAGGGTACATAAGTCCTTCATTAATTTTGACATGAAAGGGGTTCCTTGATCAGTCAAGATTTCCTTGGGGATGCCCACTCTGGCAAAAACATGGAGTAATTCTTTTGCTATTGCCTTGGATGTGGGGTTTCTTAAAGGAATGGCTTCTGGATACCGTGTGGCGTAGTCAAGGATGACTAGTACATGTCAGTGGCCCCGTGCTGATTTTTCCAGAGGGCCCACTAGATCCATGGCTATCCTTTCAAAAGGGACTTCAATAATAGGCAAAGGTACTAATGGGGCCCGCAAGTGAGGTCGGGGACTATGCAACTGACATTCTGGGCAGGAGGTACAATAGCATTGGACCTCTGTGCATATTCCTGGCCAATAAAATCTTCTTAGGACTCTATCAAGCGTCTTGTCTACTCCTAGATGTCCCCCAAATAAATGATTGTGAGCTAACTCCAGTACTGCCCTTGTGTGTTTCTGTGGGACTAAGAGCTGCTCTACTTCTTCCCCTCGTATTTGTACTATTCGGTACAAAAGATCACGTCTGTTCACATAATATGGCCTTGGACCTTTGGTCTTTCCTTCCACAGGCACGCCATTTACTTCCACTACCTCCTCCCTCACATTTGCATACAGGGGGTCATTGGCTTGGTCCTGCCTGAAATTCTTACGTGCGGTACCCATCTGACCTAACTCCATGGGACCTATTTCCCTTTGGTTGCCCCTACTTGACCTAGGAACCGCCTCTGAGTCCTCACTGGCCTGAACTGTCTCCTGGCCTTCTGAACGGGTTCGCTTACCCACAAGGGAGGTTTTCTGGTTTTTTACTAGAATCCTGGTCCCTAGTCTTTTGTCTGCCCTCTTTTCCCACCTAGACTTTTGGGATTTCCCAGGGGATGAAAATAGCTCTGGGGCAAATTCGGCTAAAGTTGGGGTGAGGCTATCTGTAGGTGCCTCCGTCTCAGCCTGGGGGTTGCTTCCCTCCTCTGGCTCTACTGGGAGGAGTAAACTCTCAAACCCGGGGTAGTCCCTACCAATTAATACCGGCTAGGGGAGCTTGGGGACCACCCCTGCAGCTACCCTGGTAGTCTTCCCCTGGATCTCAATCCATACCGGGATTGTGGGGTAAAAATGTACAGTGCCATGGATGCACGTTACCCCTGTGTTTTTAGCTCGGGTAGTTGGTCTTGTCCCACCGACTTCCCTGAGACCAGCATAACAGCACTCCCGGAATCTACTAATGCTGTGGTCACAATCCCATTCATTTTTACTGACCTTGTATACCCATGTGAGCCCCATTGTGACCCCTACCAGGCCTATTAGGCCACATTGTTCCCCATGATCCCCCATATTATATTGCATACGCTCTTCCCTGTTGGGGCATGGGGCTGCTATATGCCCCCATTCCCCACACTCATAACACTGACCCCTCATCCCAGTTGCCGCCTGCGGCCTGGGGCTATTTGGTCGGCCTCCCAAACCCTCTCTTTCCAAACCCCCAGGTTCTGTCTTGGCCTCAACCCATTTCTTGGTATCTTTCCTCCCAATTATGGCTCTTCTATAGTTCTCAACAATCCGGGGCCTTGGGTTTGGGGCTGGCTTCCTGGTTTGTCGTGTCTCACTCCCTGGGGTTTGGAACAGTTCATGGGATGCCAGCTGTCTTTCCATGAGAGAGACCATCGTAGGTGGAGGGGTTATTCTTGCCAACCCAAACCTGGTGGTAACCCTCTCATATACCGGTCCAGTACCAGCAGCTCCATCATTTTTTCAGAGCTGAGAGCCTCAGGGCGTAGCCATTTCCGGGTCAGGTGGATCAGGTCAAACAATTGGGATCGCGGTGTTTTGTCCTCTGTATACTGCCATTCATGGAACCTCTGGGCTTGCAACGCCATTGTTACTCCATATCTGCCCAGGATCTCTGCCTTCAGTTGGGGGTAATCTGCTGCAGTCTCTGCGGCCATATCATAGTATACCTTCTGGGCCTCTCCACACAGGAACGGGGCAAGGATACCAGACGACTAGTCTTGGGGCCAGGCCTCCCGCAGGGCTGCTCTCTCAAAAGCCAGGAGGTATGCCTCCACATCATCCTCCTTGGTCATTTTCTGCAGACAGTAGCTGGCCCGTATGGTCTGCATCCCTTCATACCCGCGGCTCCATTCTGTAAGGGCCTTCACCTGATTCATTAGTTCCTGTAGCAAGGCTCGGTCCTGGGCAGCCTGAGTCATCAATAGATGATTAGTCTCTTGCTGCACCCGAGTTGCCTCCTGTTGGGCAGTTGCTTGGACCTGGGTAGCCTCCTGCTGAGCTGCAGTGGCTTGTATTAGGGCCTTGACCACGTCATCTATCTTAGGGACAGGAAGGTTTTGGCTAACCCTGGTTTAAGTCCCCAGCGCGTTGATCCCACCTCGAACACCACGTGTGACAAATTACTGCCACTATATTGATGGGTCCTGCGCTTTCTCTTCTTGTGGGGAATTCAGGGAGCCTATTTCTTGCCCCTGAACAGGGTCTTAACTGTCCCACTAGTATCCTAGAGGGGAGAAATAGAGAGGGAGGGACCCGGGCCCACCCTCTACTCTGGGTCCCAGCCCAGGGGCCCTGAGGATAGCGGTAAACCACTGGGATTAGCTACTCCTTCCCCTGGGCTACTTCCCTCTCCTACTCTTCAGCTTGTGGGGGCTTCCTGCCCTCTCTCTGCGCAAGCCAGGTGTTCCTTTACTTAGGGTCTGGGTCTTTCTTAGCTCACCGCTCCAACGCCTCCAAACTGCTCTCCGCTCCAATGCCTCCAAACTGCTCTCCACTCCAACGCCTCCAAACTCCTTCCAAACACCCACCCCTGTCTGCCTGAGGCAGGGGTTTTATTAAGGTCCTAATTGACAGCAGGTGCTCCAATTAGCCTGCTGTCTGCTTCCCTAGTCTACAGGGAGCCATGCCCTAATGAACCTTGAGTTGATATATCTCCCCTCAAGCACTCTGCCACAGCTCCCTGACCTTCCTTTATCACACTGCCCACAGGGGTGTTCTTCAGATGGGGGGGGAGGGAGTTGACAACTTTATCCATGATTCCAAGGGCTACCTAGGCAACTGAAAACTCTAGTGTTTTTGCAGTTAACTTAGAAATAACTGACAGGAGCATTGCATCTAATTCCTACACCAAGAAAGAAAAATAAATAAATATTAGAGCCTAATAATAACATGTTCTAACATCTTGTGGCAAGTCACTTATGGAACACTGGTTAGACTGAAAATTGTAATGTATAGTCTTACTCAGATACTATTACTAAAGTCAGAAGAGACCATCATGACCATCTAGTCTGACCTCCTGCACATTTCAGGCCACAGAACCTTCTGTAATAGACCTATAACCAGCAACGCTGACTTTCTAATGTGCCAGGAAATGCTCAACCCCCCTGGCTCTGCCCCAGCCCCTGCCCCTACTTTTCCCCCATTCCCCAAGCCCCCACCCTGCCTCCTCCTAGGACCACCCATGGAGTTGCACCTATGCCCTTAACCTCTGGCTGGGTTATTGAAGTCCTCAAATAATGGTTTAAAATTAAGTTACAGAGAACTCACCATTTACACTAGTTTAAATCTGCAAGAGACCCACGTCCCATGCTGCAGAAGAAGGCAACCCTTCCACCCCCACTGTTAGTAATGGGAGATTCGATCATAAGAAATATAGATAGCTGGGTTTGTGATGATCGGGAGAACCGTATGGTGACTTGCCTGCCTGGTGCAAAGGTTGCGGATCTATCGAGGCATCTAGATAGACTTATGAGTAGTGCTGGGGAGGAGCCGGTGGTCGTGGTACATGTAGGTACCAACGACATAGGGAAGGGTAGGAGAGATGTCCTGGAGGCCAAATTTAGGTTGCTAGGAAAGAGGTTGAAATCCAGGACCTCTATGGTGGCTTTCTCAGAAATGCTTCCAGTTCCACGCGCAGGGCCAGGTAGGCAGGCAGAGCTTCAGAGTCTCAATGCGTGGATGAGACGATGGTGTAGAGAGGAAGGGTTCAGATTTATTAGGAACTGGGGAAACTTTTGGGATAGGGGGAGCCTATACAGGAAGGATGGGCTCCACCTAAACCAAAGTGGAACCAGGGTGCTGGCACTTAACATTAAAAAGGTTGCAGAGCAGTTTTTAAACTAAGAGATGGGGGAAAGCCGATTGCTGCAGAGGAGCACGTGGATCGGATAGAGACTTCTCTTACAGGAGGGTCTGTCGTTAGAGATTCTCTAGGTTTTAGACAGGAAAGGATGGAAAAGGATAAAGGAGGGGCCAGATCAGATGAGAAATTTTCACATAAAGAATCTGACACACCAGGGAAGAGCAGACAGATAAACAGTGACCAGTTTTTAAAGTGCTTGTACACAAATGCCAGAAGTCTAAATAATAAGATGGGTGAACTAGAGTGCCTCGTGTTAGAGGAGGATATTGACATAATAGGCATCACAGAAACATGGTGGACCGAGGACAATCAATGGGACACAATCATTCCAGGATATAAAATATATCGGAAGGACAGAATAGGTCGTGGGGGCGGGGGAGTGGCACTTTATGTAAAAGATAGTGTAGAATCAAATGAAGTAAAAATCTTAAATGAATCCACATGTTCCATAGAATCACTATGGATAGTAATTTCATGCTCTAATAAGAACATAACAATAGGGCTCTATTATCGACCACCTGATCAGGACAGTGATAGGGATGACGAAATGCTAAGAGAGATTAGAGAGGCTGTCAAAATAAAGAACCCAATAATAGTGGGAGACTTCAATTATCCCAACATTGACTGGGTACATGTCACCTCAGGATGAAATGCAGAGATGAAATTTCTTGATACTTTAAATGACTGCTTCTTGGAGCAGCTGGTACAGGAACCCACAAGGGGAGAGGCAACTCTGGATTTAGTCCTGAGTGGAGCGCAGGATCTGGTTCAAGAGGTAACTATAAAAGGACCGCTGGGAAATAGTGACCATAATATAATAACATTTAACATTCCTATGGTGGAAATAACACCTCAGAAGCCCAACACTGGGGCATTTAATTTCAAAAAGGGGAACTATGCAAGAATGAGGGGGTTAGTTAAACGGAAATTAAAAGGTAAAGTGACTAAAGTGAAATCCCTGCAAGCTGCATGGACTCTCTTCAAAGATACCATAATAAAGGCCCAACTCAAATGTATACCCCAAATTAAAAAACAACGCCAGAAAACTAAAAAAGAGCCACCGTGGCTTAACAGCCAAGTAAAAGAAGCAGTGAGAGAGAAAAAGGCATCTTTTAAAAAGTGGAAGTCTAATCCTAGTGAGGTAAATAGAAAGGAGCATAAGCACTGCCAAATAAAGTGTAAGAATGTAATAAGAAAAGCTAAAATGGAGTTTGAAGAACAGCTAGCCAAAAACTCAAAAGGTAATAACAAAATGTTTTTTAAATATGTCAGAAGCAGGAAGCCTGCTAAACAACCAGTGGGGCCCCTGGATGACAGAGATACAAAAGGAGCACTTAAAGATGACAGAGTCATTGCAGAGAAACTAAATGAATTCTTTGCTTCAGTCTTCACGGCTGAGGACGTTAGGGAGATTCCTAAACCTGAGCTGTCTTTTGTAGGTGACAAATCTGAGGTATTGTCACAAATTGAAGTATCAGTAGAGGAGGTTCTGGAACTCATTGATAAACTTAACTGTAACAAGTCACCGGGACCAGATGGCATTCACCCAAGAGTTCTGAAAGAACTCAAATGTGAAATTGCGGCACTATTAACGAAGGTTTGTAACCTATCCTTTAAATCGGCTACTGTGCCCAGTGACTGGAAGATAGCTAATGTAACACCAACATTTAAAAAGGGCTCTAGAGGTGATCCTGGCAATTACAGACCAGTCAGTCTAACGTCCGTACCGGGAAAATTAGTTGAAACAATAGTAAAGAATAAAATTGTCAGACACATAGAAGAGCATAAATTGTTGGGCAAAAGTCAACATGGTTTCTGCAAAGGGAAATCGTGTCTTACTAATCTATTAGAGTTCTTTGAAGGGGTCAGCAAACATGTGGACAAGGGGGATCCGGTGGACATAGTGTACTTAGATTTCCAGAAAGCCTTTGACAAGGTCCCTCACCAAAGGCTCTTATGTAAATTAAGATGCCATGGGATAAGAGGGAAGATCTTCTCATGGATTGAAAACTGGTTAAAAGACAGGGAACAAAGGGTAGGAATAAATGGAACTTTTTCAGAAAGGAGAGGGGTAACTAGTGGTGTTCCCCAAGGGTCAGTCCTGGGACCGATCCTATTCAATTTATTTATAAATGATTTGGAGGAAGGGGTAAACAGTGATGTGGCAAAGTTTGCAGATGATACTAAACTGCTCAAAGTAGTAAGGACCAAAGCAGACTGTGAAGAACTTCAAAAAGATCTCACTAAACTAAGTGATTGGGCAACGAAATGGCAAATGAAATTTAATGTGGATAAATGTAAAGTAATGCACATTGGAAAAAATAACCCCAACTATACATACAATATGATGGGGGCTAATTTAGCTACAACCAATCAGGAAAAAGACCTGGGAGTCATTGTGGATAGTTCTCTGAAGGCATCCACACAGTGTGCAGCGGCAGTCAAAAAAGCAAACAGGATGTTAGGAATCATTAAAAAAGGGATAGAGAATAAGTCGGAGAATATCTTATTGCCCTTATACAAATCCATGGTGCGCCCACATCTTGAATACTGCGTACAAATGTGGTCTCCTCATCTCAAAAAGGATATACTGGCACTAGAAAAGGTTCAGAGAAGGGCAACTAAAATGATTAGGGGTTTGGAACGGGTCCCATATGAAGAGAGATTAAAGAGGCTAGGACTTTTTAGCTTGGAAAAGAGAAGACTAAGGGGGGATATGATAGAGGTATATAAAATTATGAGTGGTGTGGAGGAAGTAAATAAGGAAAAGTTATTTACTTGTTCCCAAAATAGAAGAACTAGGGGCCACTCAATGAAATTGGCGTGCAGCAGGTTTAAAACAAATAAAAGGAAGTTCTTCTTCATACAGCGCACAGTCAACCTGTGGAACTCCTTACCTGAGGAGACTGTGAAGGCTAGGACTATAACAGGGTTTAAAAGAGAGCTGGATAAATTCATGGAGGCTAAGTCCATAAATGGCTATTAGCCGGGATGGGTAATGAATGGTGTCCCTAGCCTCTGTCTGTCAGAGGAGGGTGATGGATGGCAGGAGAGAGATCGCTCGATCATACCTGTTAGGTTCACTCACTCCGGGGCACCTGGCATTGGCCACTGTCGGTAGACACGATGCTGGGCTAGATGGACCTTTGGTCTGACCCAGTATGGCCGTTCTTATGTTCTTATGTTCACTGTCTCTGCCAATCTGACCCAGGAGAAGATTCCTTCGTGACCCTAAATATGGTGATCAGTTAAACCCTGACCAAGTGGGCAAGACCTGGGAAGGAATTCTCTGTAGTAACTCAGAGCCCACTCCAGCTAGTGTCCTGCCTCCAGTCACTGGGGATTTTTGCTACAGGCAGTCACCAGTGGGATATTCCCTCCATAAACTTATTAAGCTTATTCTTGAAGCCAGTTAGGTTTTTTGCCCCCAATGCTTCCCTTCGGAGATTGCTCCAGAACTTCATTCCTTACCTAATTTTGAGCCTAAACTTGTTGATAGCCAGTTTATATGCATTTGCTCTGAGGTCCACATTGATGTTTAACTTAAATAACTCCTCTCTCTCCCCTGGTATTTATCCCTCTGGTGTATTTATAGGGAGCAATCATATCCCCCCTCAATTAAAACTCAGGCAAGGAGTTCCACAGGTTGACCTTCTATTGTTTAGGCTAATCAAATCAAGCTCTTTGTATCTTTTCTCATAAGGTAGGTTTTCCATTCCTCAGATCACCCTCGTAGCCTTTTTATTTCAGTTTGAATTAATCTTTCTTAAACATGGGAGCCCAGAATTGCACACAGTATTCCAGATGAGGTCTCACCAGTGCCTTGTATAATGGTACTAACACTTCCTTGTCTTTACTGGATGTATCTCACCTGATGCATGCTAAGTCCTAGTAAAGCATTAGCTTTTTTCACAGCTGCATCACATTGATTATAGGATGACTATGAGCCATCAACCAATACATCCAGCTCTTTCTCCTCTTCTGTCACTTCCAACCAAGTCCCTTGCTAGTCCCTAAATGCATCACCTTCACTATTACATTTCATCCGATTTCTATAACTCCAGTATACAAGGTCATCCTGATCTTCTTGTATAGTATTCCAGTCCCCTTCCATATTGCTAATAATTCCCAAGTTTGTGTCATCTGAAAAGTTTATTACACACTCTGACTTTTTGTGCCAAGATCAGCAATAAAAATGTTAATTAACATTAGTTCAAAGACTGATCCCTGAGGAACTCCACTAGTAACCTCCCTCTATTCTGTCATCTTTCACTATCACCTGATATAGTCTCCCCTTTAAACAGTTTCTTATCCACCTTTCAGTTTTCATATTAATCCCCATCTTCTCCAATTTAACTCATAATTTCCTATATGAAACTCTTTCAAATACCTAACAGATATCCAGGTAGATTATATCTACTGCATTTCCTTTGTCTAAAAAAAAATCAGTTATCCTATCAAAGAAAGATATTAGTAACTGTGTTACCCCTGCCCCTGAATACAACAATTGAAGACAAATCTACAATTACTGTCTATAATTTAGGCTACTTACTTTTTGCAGTTCACCAATATTGGAACACATCATTTACAGTAGACTCTCGATTATCCAGGACTGGATTAACCAGGATGTGGATTAACCAGGATGTAAAAAAAAATACATGTAACTCACAGGGTCGGCTCTGGCTTTGCTGCCGCCCCAAGCACACACACAAAAAACCCCCACCAGGGTGCAGGGCAGCCAGTGAACAAACACTCCAACCACCCGGCACAGGGTGGCTGGTGAATCAACCCTCATTCCCCATATTTCCTATGGATGGTGATTATCCGGGATTTATTAACCAGAATTATTTTTTCCCTATCATCCTGGATAATCGAGAGTCTACTGTAATTTTAGGAAACATCCTATCAGCCCTTTCTTATCACAATCACCTTGTAGTGGGGCGGCTGCCCCACTCCAGGAAAAGGTGGCTTTAAAAAGCCCAGGAAAGGATTGTGGCTGGGAGCAAGCAGCTCCCAAGTTGATTTCAAAAGCAGCCACAGCTGAGATTAGGGTGACCAAATGTCCCGACAGTCCCGATTTTAGGGGACTTGTCCCGCATCCCGATCTTGCACTGGTCGGGACGCCCTTTGTCCCAATATTCGGGACCAAGGGAATTTCCAGGATGCAGGCACCAGCAGGCAGGCACTGGCGGGCCGCTCACTGCTACTCTGCCTGCCGAGGCAGCTCCGGTAGGAGCTTGCAAATTGGCCCCAGGGGCGGGCACAGAGCCATGCACATGCTGCAGAGGCGGCGCTTGCAAAGAGTCCCCGGCATTGCCCCCCTGCCCACGAGGTAAGCACCGCCTTCGCCTGTGCCTGGCCCGCAGCGGGAGGCTTCACCTGGAGCTGGGAGTGGGTTGGGGGAGTTCATGCAGAACAGGGGGGCGGGGGCTGTGCCGGCCGCTGACCCGCAATGGGGGGGGGAAGCTGTGCCCGGCCCTGGAGGGCCCTGCACCCGGCCCTGGAGGGCCCCGCACCGCCAATCCATGGCAGGAGAGGGGGTGTTGCCCAGAACCAGAGCCACGTGGGAGCCCCATGGCAGGGGGGAGCTGCGCCCGGAGCCTGGTGGTGGAGGGATGTTCAAGCGGAGCCAGGTATCCAGTGGGGTGGGGAGCCTGTGGCTCCCGCTCCCCCTCATGTGTCCCAATATTTAACCGTTGTCATCTGGTCACCCTAGCTGAGATTGCTATGTAATTAGGGCCCAGCTTCAGGTGTGTGTGTGTGTGTGTGTGGGGGGGGGGGGCGTGGGTCTGGGCTGGGGAAAAGTCAGAGGATCTGGGAGCTCCAGGCTGCACGGCTTGATCTTAGGTCCACAAAAGTGCTAGGCTGTGAGAGAGGGAAACAGGCCTACCTCTCTTGCCTATGACTGGCTATTACACTGCAGTCTGCCCTGGAGAGTGGGGGCTTGATGTTGACTGGCAATAGCCTAGACTGAGGCAAGGTGGGGCTCAGAGGGTTGAGGATTCCCCAGAGAGGGGAGCTCTAGAGCTAGACCGTGGGGGTACTACTGGGGTGCAGCACCCCAGGGAAGAGGGCACATGTCCAGGCAGGACATGGGGCTAGTGGTGAGCAGGACACCAGCCTGCAGAGGGTGCTCCAGAGCTGGAAGAGCTAATTCCCTGGATTACCAGCAGGAGGTGCCGCAGAGTGAGTCACCGTTCTGCTACACATCTGTTAATCATTCCATTTCAACAAATTTCTGACTCCCCACCTGAGGAGCGCAATCTGGGAACAGCACTTTCCTGTCTTTACATTGCTCACTCATGCTGCCCCCAAACTCCACCTGTGGGCTGAGGAGCTAGAGGAAAGGGTCGTGAATCTAATGCTATCCCTGGCCTAAATGTTACCTGGGTTAGTGAGTTCAGTGTCTCCCTTACAGTACCCACCCACCTCTGATTGATCCCTCAGAGACAACCTTGCTTTAGGTCTGGGGTGTGTCATGCCCTGCCTGTGAGGGGAAGTTGGAGCCTGCATAGCTCTGCCTTTGCTAAAAATGGGAGTGGGATTGGGGGAAGGAGGAGGGGAAGAGGGGCCACCTGGCCCCTGGAATCAGCACAAGCCCTGATTTCTGCTCTGCTTGCCCAGGCTGGCTGGGGCCCACAGGAAGACTAGCCAGTTCACAACTGCACTCTTTGGCAATGCCCCTCCCTCTGACATGGGCCTATCACACACAGGCGCTGACTCTGTGAAAAACTAGTGACAGGGAAAAATTTCTGACAGGGAAAAATTAGTGGGTGCTCTGCACCCACTGGCAGCCATGCTCCTCACCCTGTCCCCCCATGCCGCCACCTCACCTCCTCTTCCACCTCCGCCTCCTCCCCTGAGCTTGCCATGTCCAGGCTCCTCCACCTACGTCTCAGTGCTTGCCTCCACCAAACAGCTGTAGCAAGCTTCGGAGGGAGGGGACGGACAGACGAGCAGGAATGTGGCACACTCAGGGGAGGAGGCAGTGAAGAGGTGGGACTTTGGGGAAGGAATTGAATAAGGGCAAGGAGGGGGCAAAGTTGAGGGGTTGGAATGGGGTTGGCAGGGGCAGGGCAGAGTGGAGTCAGGTGACGCTGTGGGCAGGTGGGGGTTGAGCACTCACCACTGCCATTAGAAGTCAGTGCCTATGCTGTCACAGAGTAATCCTGTCACCTCTACACCTCTACACCAGCAGAACAGAGCTATTACATGGGGCAATTTCCCAGCGGCCTCCATGCCTCCTCTGACCTCTGGGCACCACCAAAGAGAGATAGTAACTTTTCCCCAGCATGCCTTTCTGGGGCTGGACCTTTAAATTTGGCAAGGCTCCTTTACTCCCTACAGTGCATTGTGTTTCAGTCATGACCCCGTTCTATTATGCATTGTGAAATCTGTCCATACGGTAGGTAACATCATTCCTACGGCTGGAGCACAGCTAGGACTGCATTGCTTCCTCTCCCCAAATACTGATGAGGTCTAGCAGCTTGGCATTGCTCCAAGCCGGGGATCGCCTGGTGCGTGGAGTAGGCATGGCTACCTGGAAAGATGTGCTGAGACCACTGCACGCACCAGTAGGGCCATTCTTATGGTCTTATGTGGGCAGGGCAGTAGAGTTCAAACTGATGACCAGAGAGGTGAGAACAGGCATTGTGGGACATCTCCCAGAGGGCAATCACGGTGCTGAATTGCTGCGGTGTCCACACTGGCTGTAGCCTTGGCGCAGAAACCTGTATGCCTCTCCTTGTGGTGGTTTTGTAGAGCTCTACAACTGTATAGCACTAAGTAGGTTGGCAGTGTGTGTGTGTGTGTACACCTTGGGAGTTATAGCGCAGAAAGCTGCTTTATTGCACAGAAACTTGCTAGTGTAGACAAAGCCTTAGAATGTATGTGCCTTGGGGCAGCGTCATGCTGCAAAGCACCACACATGGTTATTTAACAACCTCCACTTGTTTGTCTTTGTTTTTTTAAATGATAAAATCTTTGGGATGGGGCCACCTCTTCCTACATGAGTGCACAACACTTTAGGTACCAGCACAAAGCATCGTAATAAGAGAATTTCAAATGGAGGAAATGACATGATGTTTTCTTACTGGCAGTCATGCTGCTTTGACAGATGTCCTCTCTGTTTATATCCAGACAAGAAATCAATAGTGAAACAAACTACACACAAGGTAGATTTTGTCACTAGTTCTGCTCTTCCCTTCTCTTTGAACTCTGGGGGCCTCATTCTCCAGCTTCAGAAGACTAAAAGCTCTCAGTGAAATCAATGGGAATTACTCATGTCTTGTCCTGCCACTTACACTGGCAATACCAGAACTACTTCCCATGACTCTGCAGTCATTTCCTCCCCCACCGCTCCGCCCATGGGAAGACTTTAACTTGCTTCCAGTCTTCTGCCACTTCTCTTAAAACAATTCAAATTCTCCAGTACAAATTCCCCCTCATTCTGCTTCCACTGCAGTCATCCCTCCTCCACCAGGACCTTGCAATTAGTCACTGCTTTTTGGCGGTGGTCATTCATTCTTTCTCTGCACAGATCTGTTCTGATCTCATTTAGGCTATCCTTCAAATTGCAGTGCTGCCTCTTGAAGCAGCATCAGCTATAAGAGTTGGATGGATCACATTTTAGCAGATCTTACTGAGAGATTGAAGTATGTTATGAAAGTAATTAAAGTAATATTTGATATGATTAGTGTGAGGATGAGTATTGTGGTGTGTGTGTGTGTGCCAATATCCTCTGCTGATAATTTATCTTCACTGTATGTGTTGTGTATTCACTGTATGATGTACCCAACCTTTTTCAAGAACTATTTTTTGTTTCAGGGATAGTGGAAGAACACCAGCACACTACAAAATAGTCCTTAGCTGTGTGACACACTCATAAACAGCATGGCTGAAAACATATAGTTTTGGCTCACAGCACAGAGCCAATCATTTGAAGCAATACCTAGAACAGCTGCTCTGTTTTTTCATTGTTTTCCTCTTTTTCATTTGTGTTGTAACACTGGTTGAAGGGAGTAGAGCCTAGAGGCCCAGTTAAGGTAGAGCAACTGTGGAGGAAAGGTGACTTTTGTACTCCCTCTGTCCTGGACTGGCTATACTATAATTTAGAGTAGCCAGGGACCAGAGAAGCAGAGGTTAGCTCTGGACATAATAGGACCTAACTGCTGCTACATTGTCTCTGGGCTGCCAGAGAATCCACCTATCAAAGGGCAACCCTGCTGTTGTTGACAGTGCTGATTTTAGGTACCGATTCTGCTCTTAAATAATGTGGGCATGGGATGCAGCATCTGAGAATCTGGGTTAGATGTTTTAAAGAGTTACTAGCCACTTGAAGCTCCTGGATAAGTTCAGCCCTTTGGGGGGGTGGGGGGGAGGAAGAGAATGCTTTAAATTTTAGTAGAGAAAAAAACCCACTTCAAATTCATTTGTGGTGGCTCAAATTTCTTTTAAAAAGAAAATCTGGGTAGGGCCAAGATAACTCTTTGGGGCTTGGTAATATCCAGGAGACTAGATGGACCTGTACAAAGCCTTCTCAGATCTGGATAGGCTTGCCCCAAACCTTCAGGAGCTTATAAAACTTCTAAAAGACTTTCTCTACCACGAGAGGCTTGGATCAGGGTTTAGTTGAGCTAGATGTCCAGGTGTACAAATGGGTGTATTTCCTTGTCCAATCCTGAAATCAATTCTGTGCTCCTGACCTGGCAAGAAGAGGAAATACAACCCTTGACCTGCGGAGTTACGGAAAATAACTTTTCTTACCTCTTGACCCCCCCCTACTCTGCTTTGCCTCCACTTAACTAAGTGGAACATGTTACACTGCAGTCTTCCCCAGGGAAGAGCCACTCATCATAGTGTGTGTGTGGGAGGGTTGGACCTGCTGCCTTTGCCTAACCCCAGGCTGTCCCTCTGCAGCCCCAATACTTCGGTAGACCTTACACAAGACGATGCAGACTGGGGAGATGCCAGGCTAGAGCTCCACTGGCCTTTCCCCAGCCCTGCTCCACTCCAGGTACCCTCTCAAAGGGGTTCTGCACTTGAGTGGTGGCAGCATCTATCAGTCAATGGTCAGAGAAAAGTTTAAACTTTGGGAGTTTAATACAAGCCTGGAATGCCCCGTATTAATTTTTAGAATCCTTGCGGTCATCCACCTTCTGCACTCAAAGTGCCAAAATGGAGAATTAGGCTTGACAGACATAAAGCAGCTTCTCAAGGACCAGGGTAGTGTCTACTTCTGGATCATACACAAATATGTGTGTTCGTGAACAGAATTGGACAGCAACAGTAAAACAGTGTTTAAGTAATGGATATAGGAATCACTGGTAAGAACCAAGCTAAAGGGTACTGTGACCATTTGAGATTAGGTTAATCTTTCATCTAAGTGGCATATTGCATTTCTTTATAATTTTCTTCTATCTTGTTTTAACAGAAGCAGTTTGTGGGGGGAAAAATCACTGGTGGGTCACTGTCAAGGTTGGCCTCCCCACTCTGAACTCTAGGGTAAAGATGTGGGGGCCCCACATGAAAAAAGAAACCCCCCCAAGCTTATTTTACCAGCTTTAAAACTTTTCCCCAAAACACAAACTTCTCCAGTGTTTGGGCTTGGAATACCACTGCCACCACTAATTTAAGTCCCCAAAACCATGGGGTTGGGTAAATTGGAACCCCCTTCTTTAATCACCCCCAAATCTCCCCCCTTCACCTGAGAGAGGTTTGAGAAACAAGAAATCCCTTACTTTCTGTGAGATGTGCCCGATCCAAACCAGGATCTATCCAATGGAAACAAGCAGACAGTCTTAAAAGGAAGATTTTAATTAAAGAAAAAGAGAAAAGCATAAACCCCTCATACAGAAATCAACAGAAAAAACTCTAACATCACACAACCTCACTGACCCCCTCCCTAGGAATTTCTCCCTCTGTTAAAACTTAACAGCAAGGAACACTGTGGATCAATGATCAAGTGATACAGTTCAAGCATACAATTCACTTACTACTGAACTTGACTTGTAACAAGATTATAAATAGAGACATAGGTGTGGTTCTTCCCATAGCCGGGCGAACAGCAGCACGAGAGCCAGAGAGACGAGCGAAACCAATGTCTCCGAGGTTGATTAGCATCTCTAGTACGTCATTTCCTCTCAGGTTACTTTTAGATTAACCCTTTACAGGTAAAATAGTAATTCTAAAGTACTTTATACTTATGACAGTGACAAAGCACAAGGCTGTGACCAAGAGAAAGGACTCAAAACTGAAGTGACATCTAAGCTGGACAGAGGTCCCCATACTGCTGTTTCCTTTGCAGGGAAATACAGGCATGCCTGTGTCCTTTCTCCCCCCCCACAGGGCTGGGCTGGGGGGGGGGGGTTTAGGGAGGAGGAGGTGTCACTTGCTGCTGAAGAATATTCCTGCTGCCTTGTAGGGCTTTGTGCACGTAGAGAGCTACCCCTGACCCGCCATGCTTGGGCTGCATGTGCGGCAGATCCCAGCTCCCCATACCATGCCCCAGGCTACATGTGCAGCCCAACACTCTGCCTTGCTGCTCGGGGGGGGGGGGGGAAAGAGAGGAGGGAGGGTGGAGGGGAGGGCTCTGGCTGCTGGAGACTCCAATCAGCCGCGTCGCACTCTGCATGGGGGAAACAGGAGGGGGGAAATCCCGGACCCATCAGCTGGGAGTGTCCCAGTATCGGCTGGCTGTAGGTTCCGGCTTCCAGTTGTGCTGGGGCTGTGGCCCCTTGTTAGCTGGGGTCTCGGTCACCAGCCCACTGCCAGCAGGCTGAGCGGCGTCAGTGGCGGGGACTTCCATGTGCCATGAAAAATCGGCTCACGTGCCAGCTTTGGCACGTGTGCTGGAGGTTGCCGACCCCTGCTTTAGACCCTGCTTGTTTACACTGCATGGGCTAATTAACACAGAACTCTGGGTAAGTTAGAAGTGAGTTTTATAGGACAGTCCCAAGTTTGGGGTCTTTTTCTTATATAGGGTCCTATTACCTCCCAGCCCAGTCCCGATTTTTCACATTTGCAATCTGGTCCCTCTAGGGAGGCTTATTACACTATATACAAAGCATTTTCCAAATACTTTCAATGTGTTATCAATTTTGACCTGTCCACAACAAATACTACAACTAGTGTGGGCACACTTGTTGGCAGTCTCACTACAGATGCAATGACTACATGGGGCAGAAAGCCAAAATTGTTCATTTAGGCCTAGACGTTGTCTCTGTCAATGCTGAGGAACATGGGCAGGATACTGTTAGAAAGCAGGTACTATTACTGATGGATTACTTCATTTCTAGTTATGTCAGCACAGCATATTTCACAGGCACTAAATTCACCTAGCAAAACTGTATTAGCTCACAGGACAGGGAGTGCTCTTCCTCCTTCCCTCCCCCCAATAAATAATTGCATGACTAAAACAGGTTAGTTTTTTCTTCATTATCCTGTTAAAAGGTGTAGTAGTAGATTTTGGGCTGGGATATGAATGTTTCCATGAACTTTGTTGTAAAAATACTTTAATCCTCTACTCTACCAATAATATAAATTCAAACGTCTAAGAAGCTTATAACTGCATCAAATTACTACTCTAGTGATTCCATCTGGAAATCTGCTGTATTCTTTCACTCTCATGCCTCATTTTTAGTGATGTCAGCAATGTATAAATATTTTTAGCTTTCCCCTAACTTTGGGATGTTTGGCAGACTAGCACTACGAGTAGCTACTTACAAGTTGAGGCACCTATTTTATGGAGTCTTCATTTAAATCCTGTACCTAATTTAATTCCTGCAGGAAACAGATCATCTGTTACAAGTAAAACTCCCAAAAGCAGAAGCAGATTTTTAGTTTAACAGCTTATTATAAGCTAGCTGATGCAAAACTCCAAAAGTACTTAAGGAGCTGGCTGAAGAGATCTCTCGGGCATTAGCAGTGATCCTTGAGAACTCATGGAGGATGGGAGATCCCAGAAGATGGAAAAAGAGCAAATATGGTACCTATCTATTAAAAGGGGAATAAGGACAACTCATGGCATTATAGACCAGACAGCTGAACTTCTGTACCCAGAAAGATAATGGTCAATTCGTAACCACCTAGAAGAGAGATGGGCAAACTACAGGACTGTTACTCCTGGCCAGGGAGGCTAGCCCCCGGCCCTTCCCCCATTATCCCCCTCTACCGCAGACTCAGCATGTCACACTGACAGTATGGCGGCGTGTCTGGCACCAGCCGGGTGGCGGGGCTGCGAGCTCCCGCTGCTCTGAGCAGCATGGTAAAGGGGGCGGGGAGTGGGGGTTGGAGTCCGAGGGGACTTGTCAGGGGGCAGGGTGTGGAGAGGGGCTGGGGCAGTCAGAGGACAGAGGGTTTGGGATCTCAGGGGGCGGTTAGAGGTGGGGGTGTAGATGGGGGTCATGCAGACAGGGGACAGGGAGAGGTTGGATGGGGCTGAGGTACAGGGTGGTCAGAGGATGTGGGGGGTTGGATAGGCATGGGAATCCCATGGAGCCTGTCAGGGGGCAAGGGTTTGGATAGGGGGCAGTCAGGGAATAGGGAGAAAAGGGGGTTGGGGGCCCCAGAAGGGGGCAGTTGGGACAAGGAGTAGAGGTGGTTGGATGGGTCAGGAGTTCTGAGGGGGGCAGTTAGGAGGTGGGAAGTGGGAGGGGGCAGGACCAAGCTGTTTCGGGAGGCACCTCCATACAGTTTCACAACCCCATGTGGCCCTCAGGCCAAAAAGTTTGCCCATACCTGACCTAGAAAATAAGGTGATAAAATAATATTCAACATGAATTTGTCAAGAACAAATCATGTCAAACCAACCTAATAACTTGCTTTGACAAGATAACAAGCCTTGTGGATTGGGGGGCAGGATGGAGGAGGAAACAGTAGATGTGATATCTTGTCTTTAGTCCGGCTTTAGATACTATCTCACATGAAAGAACAGTTACTTACCTCGTAACGTTGGTTCTTCGAGATGTGTTGCTCATGTCCATTCCCACAGTGTGTGTGCGCACCGCGCATGCACGGTCCCGGAAGATTTTTCCCCAGCGGTACCCGTAGGGTCGGCAGGGGCGACCCCTGGAGTGGCGCCCTTATGGCCATGTATATATGCCCCTGCCGACCCTCCCCCGCCCAGTTCCTTCTTGCCGGTACTCCGACCTGAGGGGAGGCGGGTGGGATTCGGAATGGACATGAGCAACACATCTCGAAGAACCAACGTTACGAGGTAAGTAACTGTTCTTTCTTCTTCGAGTGCTTGCTCATGTCCATTCCCACAGTGACTTACGAGCAGTTACCGTGGAGGAGGGTGAGGAGTACTGACCGTACCAGCTGCCAGGACTGCGTGACCGACGGCAGCATCCTCCATTGTCTGTTGCACGATTGCATAGTGCGAGGAAAAGGTGTGTATCGACGACCATGTTGCTGCTCTACAGATGTCAGCGATGGGAACGTGCGACAGGAATGCAGTGGACGTGGCCTGAGCTCTGGTTGAATGTGCTGTTAACGGAGGAGGAGACGACACATTCGAGAGGTTATAGCACAGCTTGATACACGATGTTATCCAGACCGAAAGGCGCTGGGACGAGATCGGCAACCCCTTCATTCTCTCTGCCACTGAAATGAAAAGTTGAGGGGATTTACGGAAGGGTTTTGTACGTTGTAAATAAAAGGCTAAGGCCCTTCTCACATCCAAAGAGTGGAGCATTCTTTCCCTGTTAGAAGTATGAGGTCTAGGAAAGAAAACAGGGAGGAATATGTCCTGATTCACATGGAAGGCAGAAACAACCTTAGGGAGGAAGGCCGGGTGAGGGCGTAACTGAACCTTATCTTTGTGAAAGATGGTATAGGGTGGTTCCGAGGTAAGAGCTCTAAGCTCGGAGACCCTTCTAGCCGAGGTAATGGCTACCAGAAAGGCCGTTTTCCAGGACAAGTAAGAAAGAGGGCACGAAGCTAATGGTTCGAAAGGGGGCTTCATTAATGCTGAAAGGACCAGGTTCAGGTCCCAAGGGGGAACTGGGGTTCTCACCGTGGGGTACAACCTGTCCAACCCTCTGATAAAGCGCACGACTAGTGGGTCACTAAAGACAGAGACACCCCCTATACCTGGGTGGAACGCTGATATGGCAGCCAGGTGTACCCGGACAGTGGAGATTGCCAAACCTTGCTGCTTGAGGTTAAGGAGGTAGTCTAGAATAAGGGATATAGGAGCTAGAGGGGGAGCGACTCCCCTTTCCTGGGCCCACAAGGAGAAGCGTTTCCACTTGGCCGCATAGACGGCCCGAGTGGAGGGTTTTCTGCTACCCAGTAAGACTTCCCTGACCTGAGCCGAGCACTGAAGCTCCGAAGGGTTCAGCCACGGATACTCCACGCCGTGAGGTGGAGAGATTGCAGGTTGGGGTGTAGAAGTCGGCCGTGGTCCTGCGAGATCAGGGTCGGGAGGAGTGGGAGAGTTATGGGCGTCCTGACGGAGAGGGACATTAGCAGGGTGTACCAGTGCTGGCGGGGCCACGCTGGCGCTATGAGGATCATGGAGGCTCTGTCTAGACGAGCCTTGAGCAGCACTCTGTGGATCAGGGGAAACGGAGGAAACGCATAAAGTAGACCCCCCTTCCAGGGGATCTGAAAGGCGTCTGCCTCTGACCCCGGGCTGAGGTTCAGTAGGGAACAGAACCTCTGGCACTTCCTGTTGGACCTCGTGGCGAACAGGTCCACGAGGGGAAACCCCCAGCGAAGGAAGATTGAGTGTACAATGTCGACCCTGAGCGACCACTCGTGACCCCGAAAGGAGCGACTCAGGGTGTCCGCCAACACATTCTGAACCCCTGGGAGGTAGGTGGCCTGGAGGTGAATATTGTGTAAAATACAAAACTCCCATAGGGCTAGGGCTTCCCTGCATAGGTGAGAGGACCGAGCCCCCCCTTGTTTGTTTATGTAAAACATTGCTGCTGTGTTGTCTGTCAGCACCAATACACACTTGCCTTGTATGCGTTCCCGAAACGCTTGGCAGGCTAGACGAACCACTCTGAGCTCCCTGACATTGATGTGAAGAGAGAGTTCGCTGCGAGACCAGAGGCCTTGAGTCCTGGCGTCCCCGAGATGTGCTCCCCAGCCCAGGGCGGACGCATCTGTACCCAAGGTTACTGAAGGCTGGGGCTTCTGGAAGGGCACTCCTACTGCGAGGGAGTTGTGGCAAAGCCACCACTGGAGAGAACACAGTATGTGGGTTGGGAGAGTCACAATCAAGTCTAGAGGGTCCCTGCCCTGTCTGTACACCGTTGCCAGCCAGGTCTGCAGGGGGCGAAGCCGCAACCTGGCGTGTGGCACCACATAAGTACAAGCTGCCATATGCCCCAAGAGAACCATGCAGTTCCTGACTGTAGTGGTGGGGAATCGAAGGGCCGAATGGATCAATTCTGCTATGGTGACTGCCCTGGTAGGAGGTAGGAATGCCCTTGCCTGTTGAGAGTCCAATATCGCCCCTATGAACTCTATCCTCTGAGTAGGCACTAGGGTCGATTTTTGTTCGTTCAGCAAGAGGCCCAACTTGGTGAAAGTTTCTCTGGTGAGAGCTATATGCTGGGTCGCTAGCTGCTCTGACTCCGCCCTGATGAGCCAGTCGTCCAGGTAGGGGTACACATGCACCTGTTTTCTTCTGAGGGATGCAGCCACGACAGACATACACTTTGTGAAGACCCTTGGGGCCGTGGATAGGCCGAACGGCAGTACCGTAAACTGGTAGTGGCGGTCTCCCAAAACAAATCTCAGGAACCTCCTGTGACTGGGAATAACTGATATGTGAAAATATGCATCTTTTAGGTCGAGGGCAGCAAACCAGTCTCCGCGATCCATGGAGGGAATGATGGTTGCGAGGGAGATCATGCGGAACTTCAGCTTCTTTATGTAGGAGTTGAGGCCCCGCAGGTCTAGGATGGGACGAAGACCGCCTTTGGCCTTCGGGATAAGGAAATAACGGGAGTAGTAACCCTTGCCCCGAAATTCTTGAGGAACCTCCTCTATGGCACCCAAAGACAAGAGGGTATTGACCTCCTGAACTAAGAGCTGCTCGTGAGATGGGTCCCTGAAGAGGGACGGGGAGGGAGGATGGTGGGGCGGAAGGGAGGAGAATTGGATAGAATATCCCACCCTTACCAGGCTGAGGACCCATCTGTCTGAGGTAAGAAGGGCCCACTCCTGGTAAAAGTGGGATAAGCGGTTCACAAAAGGGCGTACTGGATCTAAGGGAACTGGTCTGAAGCCCTCGGGCGCAACTTCAAAAGTTAGGTCTGGGCCCTTGCTGGTTTCTGGGTCCAGGATTCTGCTGCCCGTTTCTAGACGAGGAGCTAGGACGTCCCCTGCCATTGCCCCTACCACCCCTCCTAGGTGGGTCCCTCCGAGGAGGGAACTGGTATGGTCTAGGTTGAGTAGGAGGGGGAGGTCGGAAAGGTCTGCGGAGGGGCTGAGGCGTATGGAGGCCCAGGGACCTCAACATGGCCCGCGAGTCTTTCATTGAATGTAGTTTTTTATCGGTGTCCTCCGAAAATAAACCCTGCTTGTCAAAGGGCAGGTCTTGAATTGTCGATTGCACCGGGGTTGGGATCCCGGAGACTTGTAACCATGCCCCACGTCTCATGGCGATGGCAGTAGCCATGGTGCGCGAGGCCGAATCAGCGGAGTCCAGAGCGGCCTGGAGGGCTGCTCTCGAGACAACCCTGCCTTCTTCCAGGATGGCTTTAAACTCTGGATGGGCCTCCGCGGGAACCTGGTTCTGGAATTTGGCCACTGCAGACCAGGAATTGTAGGCATACCTTCCCAGAGCCGCTTGCTGGTTTGCAACCCGCAGCTGGAGTGCCCCTGAGGAATAGACCTTCCGTCCAAATAAGTCCAGCTTCTTGGCGTCATGGGACTTCGGGGTAGAGCCCGTCTGTCCCTGACGTTCGCGGTGATTAACCGCGTCTGCCACCAGTGTCCCCGGCTGGGGGTGTGTAAACAGGTGTTCATACCCCTGTTGGGGGGCAAAGTAGCGCCTCTCAACCCCTCTAGCAGTAGGTTGAATCGAGGATGGTGTCTGCCATATGACGTTCGAGATTTTATGGATCGTCTTAATGAATGGCAGTGCTATCTTGGTAGGGCCCCCCGATGTCAGGATATCCACTGTGGGATCAGTTTCCTCCTCCACTTCCTCAGCTGGGAGGTGGAGATTTTGCGCCACCCTTCTGAGGAGTTCCTGATGTCCCTTCACGTCCATTGGTGGTAAATTTGGGGACGAGGAACCAGCTACTGCCTCATCGGGAGAGGAGGAAGAGGAAGGAGCGAACTGGGTGTCTTGAGCCGGTTCTTCCATAGGGTGGTCACTGGTGGGTCCTGATGGTAACATGGATTGAGGCGCTGACTGGGGATG
Source organism: Sternotherus odoratus (assembly GCA_032164245.1). NCBI lineage: Eukaryota > Metazoa > Chordata > Testudines > Kinosternidae > Sternotherus > Sternotherus odoratus. Next base: position 146,115,940 of record JAVMKO010000003.1, read on the forward strand.
ATGTAGCCCCGAGGGACCAGGCGCAGGAGCCTCCGGGGCCACCTCAGGGGGCGGCACCGAGACGGTGGCCGAGACCGGTCCCCTCGGCACCGACGGCAGGGAGGACGATACCGATGGCGGCCCCTGCTGGTGGATCGCAAAGGGGGTCCAAAAGGGCCATGGGCCTGGAGCCTGTTCCTGAGGCAGCCATGCCGGGGGGGTCCTGTGATGGGAGGACCTGCGGTGCCGAGAATGGTGGTGGGAACGGGAGGTATGATGACTACGACCCGATCTAGAGGAGCGTGCGTCGGACTCGGACGAATAATCTGACCCGGACCATGGGGGAGCAGACCCCGACGGTGCCACGGTGTACCTTTCAAAGATGGTTGGCTTCCCTGGGTGCTGCTCGACGCGCCCGGGTGCCGCAGGGTCAGAGATAGCCGGTACTGGTATGATCGGTACCGGGGGAGCCCGTGCCGTCCGTGCCGGCACTGATTCCGGGCAGGCGGGAATCAGCGGCACCGGGTCCGGGAGTCCGATCGGTGCCGGAGGTCGTGCCATGACCGGTGCCGGTGCCAGAAAGCGGGTCTGAGGCGTCGGTGCCGGGCCCGGCTCCGCAGTTAGGGCAATTAAGTCCCTGGCCGCCTCAAAGGTGTCCGGGGTTGAGGCTCTGTCCGGCTGCTCCATCTGTGGAGGCAGTGAGTCGGTGCTGAGGGGCCCCTGTGGCTCTGTCTCAGCCGGCGGCATAGGCACTTGACGGGGCTCGCCCTTGCGACCCGAAGTCTGCCTTCTGGGAGAGGGTTCACCCTGGTTCTTACGTGCCGGGGAACGACCTCTCTGCTTCTTCGAAGGCACCGGTGACTGGGAGCGGTGCCTTCGGGAACTCCCTTTCTGGGAGGAACGGTGCCTGTGCTTGCCCCGGTCCGCCTTTGGTGCCGACTGGTCCCGCACCGAGGCCGGTGCGCTGCGCACGGAGGTGGACGGGATTTCAGGCTGAAGAGCCGATTCCATTAGGATGATCTTCAGGCGGGAATCTCTCTCCTTCTTAGTTCTAGGCTTAAAAGCCTTGCAAATCGGGCAGCGATCAGCTAGATGGTTCTCACCCAAGCACTTAAGACACTTGGAGTGAGGATCGCTCACGGGCATAGGCTTAGCACAGCCTTCACAAGTTTTGAAACCTGGCGCTCCAGGCATGCCCCAGCGCCGGAATCTCAACTTCTCTATCTAACTCTAATATAATAACTATATACAATTAACTATGAACTATAAGAACTGACTAAACTACACCTAACTATTGAACGAGGAATTTTAGAATACAAGGATACCGCAAGAACGAGCCGAAGCGTCGTTGTTCCAGCGACCGTCATGAACGGAAAGAAGGAACTGGGCGGGGGAGGGTCGGCAGGGGCATATATACATGGCCATAAGGGCGCCACTCCAGGGGTCGCCCCTGCCGACCCTACGGGTACCGCTGGGGAAAAATCTTCCGGGACCGTGCATGCGGGGTGCGCACACACACTGTGGGAATGGACATGAGCAAGCACTCGAAGAAGAACTTCTCAATATCAATCTCTGGAAATCTAGCCTAGCTAAGGCTGGTGAACAACTGTTTGGAAAAAGCATACTCAGAGCAAGTTACTAAAATAGTTCACAGGCAAGGTTAAGGGCATATCGAGTGGGGTCCTGCAAGAGTTCTGTCCTGGGTGGTGTTCTATTTAATATCTTCATAAATAATTTGAATAATGGCATAGACTCTAGAGAATATAAAGTTTGCAGATCATACCAGGATGGGAGGGGTTGCAAGTGCTTTAGAGGACAGGATCAGAATGATCTTGACAAACTGGAGACATGGTCTGAAATAAAAGGATGAAGTTCAATAAGGAAAAATGCAAAGTAGTGCACTTAAGAAGAAATAATCAGCTGCACAAATACACTGGAAGTAACTGGGCGTTATAGTAGATCTCAAATTAAATGAGTGTCAACAATGTAATACTGTTGCAAAAAAGTGAACAGCATTCTGGGATGTATGAGCAGGAGTGTTGTAAGCAAGACACCAGATGTAATTCTTACATTCTACTCAGCATTGAGAAGGCCTCAACTGGAATACTGTGTCCAGTTCTGGGAACTACACTTTGGGAAAAATGTGGACTAATTGGAGAAAGTCCAGAGGGGAGCACAAAAAATATCCAATGTCTAGAAAACATAACCTACAAGGAAAGATTGAAAAAACTGGGTTTGTTTAGTCTGGAGAAGAGAAGACTGAGGAGGAACATAAGTCTGTAAAAAGTTATAAAAAGAAGGCTGATACATGGTTCTCCCTATCCACTAAGGTCAGGACAAGAAGTAATGGGCCTAAATTACAATGAGGGAGATTTAGTTTAGACATTAGCAAAAATGTCCTAGTGTGTAAGAATAGTTAAGTACTGTAACAAATTACCTAGGTAGGTTGTGGAATCTCCGTGATGGGAGGTTTAAGAACAGGTTAGACACACACCGGTCAGGGATGGCCTACTTAGTCCTGTCTCAGTATACAGCACTAAACCAGATGACCTACTGAAGTTCCTTCCAGTCCTATGTTTCTATGAAAGTCAACAGTTCATTCATAACAATGCTAGATACCTAATACCTAGCTCTAAGTTAGTGGCTTTTGAGTATTTAATCTATTTCAATTTACTCCTAGAAATTCATAATTCAACATTAATATGAAGTTGCCACATACTCACTTTAATAATTCAGGTGACCCCCCCCTTCCCCAAAGGTCTAAATGATGCTTTAGGAATGACAGGAACAAATGACGTGGTTGCCATTTTGTATCCTCCAATAAAAGAGTCAAAAGGTTAGTGCAATGATAATCCTTAAAGTCCCCATACGTATCAGAATGATGGCCAGGAGAGGAGTATTACCCACAGTTTAAACTCAAACAAGCAGAACTTAGAAGGCTATGTTCTGTTTAGTGCTTTGTCACAGACTTTCTATGTCTCCGGACCACTCAATTGTGGTGGCTCAGTTTCCCCATATGTAAAATAGGAAATAATACTTACCCACCTCACCAGACACACTGTGCAAAATAGGTAGCTGTAAAAGTAGAAACAGATCCTGGAGGCCAGCCCAGGGTGGAAAAATTAATAAAGGCTGGCATAAAAGTTGGAGGAAAAGATAACATGGAAGAAGACTATGATAAAAATGCAGTTCAACTGTTAAAAACTGAGGCAACTTAGGTGCTAAAGTTGTAATGTGAAAGGCAAAATACAACAGGAGAAAACCACTGGTGCTTAGTTATTAGATGAAGAAGCCCTGAGGCAAGATGCCAATTTTTAGTCTCTTCTCTTTAAAGATCAGCTGTTGAACTCTTTATTTGGAGTGAAACCTTGCTCATTTGAGTTTTTTTTTTTTTTTTTTTAATTGTTTTCATTAAATTTGATGCTTTATACCTTAGGATGTCCTACAACATCTATGCAGAACTTTCAATACTCAGTTAAAATTAAAGGTGCAAAACAACATTTTAATCTTTAAAAGTTTATCAATCTCATATATACACACAGATATACACAAAGTGGTTCAGTAGTCCGTCCTTTTATATATATTTATTTCTATTTCTGCTGGCAAGGTTGGATGGCAATTCTCTCTTGGCTTTCTATGAATCTGATTCATAGACTGCATTATCCTTTTAATTGGGCACTGAAAGGAGCCCATTTTCATCTGCTGTATCCAAGATCTTACAGATGACTGGAGATTCCACCTGAATAAAAACAAAACAAAAAAAAACCCACCACCAAATGTTAGGTACTTTTAAACACAATACTGTCAAGTGTTTACAGAAGAACATGTATAAGAAAGTAACTTGGGCATACTATCTAACTTAAGCATCACTGTTTTTGTAACTCTTTGGGATAGTTATGTGTATTTGTGAAATCTATAAGTGCAGTTCTTTATTTATAATAATGAAATCAAAGTAGCCTACTCTCCCAAAACAAATGCAGATTGACAAAGGAACCACTATTCATTTAGCACCAATTATGTATTCAGTGCAAGAGTTCACAAAAGAAGTCTGCCTTCAAGAACTTAACGTGTGAGATCCACATAAGACAGAACACACTGAAATCCACTGGTAGGAATGATTTTTTGAAAGTTATTTACTAACTTGTGAGTGAGTTAAAGGATTGGCTAAAGAGACGGTGATAGCTTGGTAGGTAATAGCAAAATTCAATGTTTCTCCTGAGCAAATAGCATTTGACCCCTAAATTTGACACACCTAGAATGCAGAGCATTCCATTCTGGGATCACAAGGTTCTAAAAAGCTTTAATACTTTTAGTTCACAGCTCAAGTGGTGATCTATGCAGGTCTGAAGACAGTTACAGGCAACTACCATAACTCACCCTCCCTTCTCTTGAGAAACACAAGGCAAGTGAGAGAGACATTCTATACCTTGGGGGAGCATCCTATAATCCCCACAGTCCTCATTTCTATACAACTGTGATATCTATCTATCTATATATATAAAAAAGTCAAATGGTGTATGCGTGCATGTATGTATGTTCCCTTACTCCTTCCACACCGTTTGAGCTAGAGACTTTAAATTTGGTACAGTTATAGGCTTTAGGGTCCTAATCAGGGTAAGAATAGAAATTTTTTCAAACCTCACCTCTGACGCCCCCTAGGGGTGAAATTCTTTAAAGCCCATTCACATCAGCTTGGCAGCAGGTTAACACCTGCTGTTCTCTGTGACATAGTTATGATGTAATAATACCCCCCTCCAATGGACCCCGCACTCTCTCAGCTCTCTCCCCTCTCCCCCCCACTCCAACGGTCCCCCAACTGGCTCAACTCTCTCCCCCCTCCCCCCCTCCAACAGCCCCCGCACTCGCTCAGCTCTCTTCCCCCTCCAATGGCCCCCACTCGCTCAGCTCTCTCCCCCTCCTCCCTCCCCCCTCCAATGCCCCCTGCACTCACCCAGCTCTCCCACCCTCAGGTAAGAATCGAAAATTTTTAAAATCTCACTCCTCCTCCCCCCACTCCAACGCCCCCCCCCACTAGCTCAGCTCTCTCCCCCTCCCCCCTCCAAAGGCCCCCCACTCACTCAGCTCTCTCCCCCCCTGCCCCCTCCAATGCCCCCCCACTCGCTCAGCTCTCTCCCCCTCCCCCCACTCCAACGGCCCCCCCACTCGCTCAGCTCTCTCCCCCTCCCCCCACTCCAACGGCCCCCACACTCGCTCAGCTCTCCCCCCTCGCCCCTCCAATGGCCCCCCACTCGCTCAGCTCTCTCCCCCCTCCAACGCCCCCCACTCGCTCAGCTCTCTCCCTCCTCCCTCCCGCTGACGGACACAAGCAACGCCGGGTATTTTTGCTAGTTGCATATAAAGCAGGCCATGTGAGGTCTCAGGGAAAAGGTTATGATCTGCTGAAAGTTATTTTTCTATCTAAATATAAAATAATTTAATAAAATATTTAGATATAAATATGTATATCATTAATGCATATGAAGTTATGAGAATGTGTTGTATGGTTGTCACTAAAATATTCTGTGTGTTTAGGAGGTGCCCAGATACTAGCTCTCCAGAGACAAGGGAGGTAACCAACACTCAGGTGGGTGCTGCTGAACAGACATCATCAGCCATTGTTCAGCAAAGGAGCTACAATGCAATGACTCATCTGCATAAGGCCACACCAGGGGAATTGCTCAACCGTGGCTTAGGACTCAGCTATGCCCACCAGACATGCCTGGCCTTGTGTTCTCCAAGCACATGGGACAGAGTATAAAACAGAACACAGAGGCCCTATGCTTGGCCTTTCTCCTGCCCCAACAAAGACACTCAGAAGACCTAAAGATTCCAACAGAGGAGACTTGTCAAGTTTAAGGGACAAATCTGTATATCAAGGACTGCAATATCCAGTGGGGTGAGAAAAACTGCTTAATCTAGATGTTGCACAGTCTAACGGGGTTGAGAGTTTAGACCGTGTTCTTATAGTTTCTTTTCTTTGGTAAGAAACTCTGACTTTTTGCCTATCTTTTGTAGTCAATAAATTTGTGTAACTGTTTAGCAGTGAAGTGTTTGATAAGGGTGCTTGCTCAGGTTTACAAAGGCTGATGTGTATTCACTTTCCATTGATGATGTGGTGAACCAATTAAAAATTGGCACTGCTCAGCTTGAGGAGTGTAAGATGGTATATTTCTGAGGTACCAGGCTTGGAGCTGAGGGGATTTGTCTGGTGCCTTTCTTTGTGTGATTCACAAGTGGCTCTGGGAGCATTCAAGTGATCTAGTTGGGTGTGAGGCTCCACATGCTGTTGTGCTGAGTGTTAACAGTGACTGGAGGAGTTCGCTGCTTGTCACTAGCAAACCATTGTGAGAGACAGCCCAGGCTGGAGAGTTAAGGGGGCACAGTGGTCCCACACAGGCTGCACTCCGAGGGTCTCATCACAGTGTGAATTAGTGCATTTGCAACTGCTCTCAAAAACTACACTGAATACATGGCTCCAAAGTCATTTTATCAGGTTAAAAAACTTAAAACCCTAAGACTGTGTTTCCCAAAGTGTGGTACATGTACCCTGGTGGTACGCGAAAGGGTTTCAAGGGGTATGCAGCAGAATGTTTTATTTTACTTTATCATAGGTTATTTTTAGCAGCAGAAAATAATTAAAATTTAATATACAAGAATGGTGTACACTTGTACAGTAGAAATACACACAGGTTTACATTGCAACTAATATGAGAACGTGTTCAGTTATCAAAATGATCTTCACCAGAGAAGGGGTACGCCAGTAAGACAAATGTCTAAAAAGGGGTACCCGAATGTTGTAAGTTTGAGAAACACTGCTCTAAGACTAATAGTGTCAGCACAGTTCAGACTGATACTATTCAACAGCTCCACTGCTATTAGAACAGTGGTTCCCAAACCTTGTAAGTCGTGCCCCACTTAATCATAATGTAATCTGTTCACACACCCCTGGGAGCCGGGACCACAGTCGGGGCTGGATGCTGAAGCCATGGTTGGGGGGTGAGACCAGGGCCTCGACAGGGAGCTGGAGTCAGAGCAGGGCTGAGTGGTGCTCCCTCCCTCCCCCTGTGAAGGCTGACCCACGCTCTGCCATGCCTGCTGAACATTCCTCAGCAGGCGTGCTCCCCAGAGTTTGGAGGACCACTGTATTAGATACTAGTACTCTGCTTGTTTAGTGGGGTTCACAAAACAAGTGGCCACTGGCTCTCTTTGATCTATATAAACACTAAAAACACCTGGCGATAATAAATCTACTTAAGACCATGTTCCTTCATAGGTTCATTTTTAAAGATGCTTGGCTGCTTTGCAATTAAAAGCCAGTCACAATTTAATGGATTTACTGAGTAAATTCACTTTGTATAATTAGAGATGTTTCAGCAACCACAGAATACACAAATGATTTAAAATTTGAAAAAGTTTTTATTGATGTGCAATAGGAGGATCACGATCTAGAAAAGGGTGGGCAAACTTTTTGGCCCGAGGGCCACATCAGGGTTCCAAAATTGTACGGAGGGCCAGGTAGGGAAAGCACTCCCCACTACCCGACTCCCATCCACTTCCTGCCCTCTCAGAATACCCAACCCATCCTGCTTCTTGTCCCCTGAACGCCCCCTCCTGAAGCACCCCGGGACACCACCCAACCCCCCTGCTCCCTGTCCCCTGACTGCCCCAGACCCCCACATCCTGACAGACCCCCGGGGCTCCCCCCATCCTCTCCAATCCCCCAGTTCCACATCCCCTGACGGCCCCCTAGAGCCTCAGCCCCATCCAACCCTCCCTGCTTCCTGTCCCCGGACTGACCCCAGGATACCCCGCCCCTTATCTAACCCCCCTCAGCCCCAGCCCTTGACCCCCCCCCCCGAACCTCTGCCCCATTCAAACCCGCTCCCTGTCCCTTGACTGCCCCCGGGAACCCCCCCACCAGCATGCTGCTTACCCCCGCCCTCCCCCTCCTGGAGCCTCAGCATGCCACGTCCAGAGGCGGCCCTGGACAACACTGCAGCGGCGTGGCTCCGGGGTGGGGTGGGGAGCTCCTGCTGCTTGGTTCGCTGGAGCTCACAGCTCCGCCCCCTTACCACGCTGCTCCCAACAGCAGCTCAGACCCCGCCGGAGCCATGCTGCTGCAGCGTTGCCCAGGACCACTCCTGGACACTGCATGCAGAGGCTCCGGGGATGGGGGAATGGCGTAGTAAGGGGGTGGGGCTGCCAGCTCCGGTGGATCTTGCGGCAGAAGCTCACCCCCCCCCCCAACCCTGAGCCACGTCGCTGCAGCGCAGTCCAGGGGTGCTCATGGACATGGCGCACTGAAGCTCCGGGAGAGCGGGGAAGGCGGGATAGTAGGGGAGGGGCCAGGAGTAGCCTCCCCAGCCAGGAGCTCAGGAGGCAGAGCAAAATTAGCTCGCGGGCTGGATGTGGCCCACGGGCCATAGTTTGACCACCCCTGATCTAGAATTTAGACAAACCTAGGCATGGTCACAATGGACCACAGTATTCTGTCCAGATACTATAAGAGGTTATTTCCAGTTCATTAAGAAAGTGAGATTTTTTTTTACAACTGCTTAGAAATAGATTACTTTAGAGAAAATTCTAGATGACTGAGTTATTGTAATTTAATTTTCATTTTATGTAATAATTTGAGCACCAACTCTTGTACTCTGATGTTAGAATTTTTTTTATGAAATGTAATTCAACTGTATAGAGATACATTTAAAATATCCTAATGGAACTAAATCTCCATCTCTAACTGTAGGCTCTCATACCAAAAAGTGCACTCATTTTTCCAGTTAGGCTCATTCTGTTTTTTTCAGAGAAACAATATTGAGCCATATTTGTCAGAGCCCGATCAAATCAAATAAGTTTTAATTTAGAGGTTGGAAGTATGAAAATCCTACTAGCTTAATAATGTGCTGAATGCCTTACACATTAAATGAAAAAGTAATCTGAGATGTAGTTTTTTCCAGGCTTAATAGGTTTATGATTTAGAACTATTTTTTCTTCTCAATGCTTTATTGAAGGCTACCGACAATGTATTAAAATAACATCAAATTAAGAGATCAAGCTTTACAGATATGTTTTCAAATATCTGAAAACCTGGGCCTGTGCTTACCGACTATGACATAAGTTAGGGTTTCATGTTTCACCTGCAATGGCTGACTACATTACTAATCCTACAAAAGAAACAAAACAAAAAAAGCATAGATTTCTGCAGTGCCTCCACTGGTAATGGTGGAGTCATCAATCTATGCAGCTGAAACTCTGGTTTTGGTAAGTAAAAGTCTGTTTAGTGTAGCTTTAAATCTCTGGCAGATGCAAGTTAAAAAGGCCACGTCAAAACTGAATATGCATAATTTCTCTAACTAAAGTCCTGCACCTTGAGAAATCTTATTAGATTGTGGGCTGAGTGAATTTAAGCGTATATATTTACATACCCCAAGAATGTATTGACAGGAGTGAGGCTCCAGCAGGTATACTGTGACAGCATGAGGGGAATCAGATTCTTTACACCTAAAAATAGGAATGATTTGAGTAAGTGTTCTAAAAAGCACAGAACTCTGGTAGTGGGTAAAGCGACAGAATGTATGATAAGATGGTTTACTTAAGAGTGTAACTTACTTCAATTTCACAGTCACCTGCCTTGGCTTGTCAGTTAAGTCACAAACATCTCCATTTCCATAGAAATGAGATACCATTCTGCTGGAAAGGTTTGAAATTAGACAAGAATCTGAACACTAAAACAACATTACCACTTTAAATGATGAAAGAAAGCTGTGCGTTGAATAATCAGACCTTTCAAACACACCTGCCTCCTCAAATGCAAGACACTTAAATATACATGGGGAAATAGAAAAAGGAAAGAAAACACAAGTTACATTTAATTTGTCTACTTCTATAGAAGCAGATACAACTGTGATTAATGATACTATTCTCCTTACATCACACCCAAGAGACAGATGTTGAATTATAAATGGCTTCTTATGTATTTTAAGTGAAATGAGAGCCTTATTCAACATACTCTGATAGTTTATTGTATTGATTAGACTAGAATTTACACGGCCCTGTAGTTTGGACTATGGGGTGTGAAGTGCACTGTGCAGTAGTCTGCCGTGCTGTAACTTTCCTGGGTGGATACTGCTGGTAAGATACTTAGGTTTGTGGTAACACATATCCATAGTCCAAACTGTGAGGTCATGCAGACAAGCCCTTAGCCTACAGCTTTAAGCCTCTCCATTTCCCTTCCTTTGCAGCAGTAAATATGAAACCAATTTTAGTACTCAGATGACATGACCAGAGTGGTTCTGGTGGAGGGGTCTTGATTGCTTTAATCATTACTGGCTCTAAGCACTCAATATGAGAAATATTAACTTTACAATTTTATTATAATTTTCATGAGGCAGTTCATCCAAAGAAAGATTAAAAAAAACAAACCTATTCCCATCAATTTAAAACAAATTATATGTGCTACAGAACACAACCTCAGTGAAAACCTTAAAGGCAATAGCAATATGAAGCTAAAGCCGATGGGGTAAAATTTTCAAAAGTGCCTATATCATGTAAGTGATTTGAAAATATTACGCAAGATGAATTTAGTACTAAATTAAATGGTTTTCAAACTAGTTATAAGTTCAAATGCTACAATTTATATAAGTTATTTTAAATGATGAGGATGAGAATCTGATTTTCTGTTTTGAAAATGCAACATTTTCCATTCAGAATGGAAAGTAAGATGTTCTCAAGCAACATGTTAAGAACCATTTTAGTACGTAACTGGTTTTTGAACAGCAATTCAAATATGCTGCACTGAAATGATGAGCTCATCTTTTCAAGATGTTACCTAAGGTTTATTCAGTCAAAAATCTAATTGACTGTACACTTACCTAACTGTCTGCATACCATCTTCTCGGCGATGATAAACTCTAGCAACATTCTTCTTGGCCCATTCAATGTGTTCTTCTTTGTTCCAGGTACCAACAACTATAGAAGTTTTGCCACTTTCCTTATCCTAAAATAAGAACAAACGATGATAAAAATCTTGTATCATGAGGTTTAATGAGCTTGCTGCAGAGAGATCATTTTAAAGATGAGAAGCATTAGGGAATCACATTTTTAATAATCAGAAAATCTTTTATCAACTAACTGCAGTATCAATATGGTGTCGCCAACAATCAGGAGCAGCTATGCGAACACCATTTACTTACCTACAACAGCTTACAAGTATGCCTCTAAAGCCAGAAGAGTTGTCCCATAGCAAGAGACTTTCAGTTCTGACCACTTCTGAAGTTGATTAATGGTGGTGTGCTTGCATTGCATAAACTGCATTGCATAAACATTGCATTGCATTGCATAAACTGAAATTGTGCCAGCTTGACATAAAATTTCTCCCACTGAAGTCAGGAGTTTTGCCTGGTTAAAATACATAGCCTATGGGCTTGTTCTACATGAACATTTAATTCATGGCAAGCTAGGTTGAGAATCTACCCCAAATAAGCCTCCCGCATGCTAACTGTCCACGTGGACCCTGCTGAGATGCATTAACAATTAGTGAGTTTTGATCTAGGGGCTGGTCTAGAAAATTAGATTGACCCAGCTATATCACTCAGGGACATGAAAAATCTGACCTAATTATCCATGTAGAAAGTGCTAGATTGATGGAAGAATTCTTTTGTTGAGCTAGCTTCTGCCTTTTAGGAAGACTGATTTCCCAGAGCAATGGGAGAACCCCATTGTAATAAGAGTCTACACTGAAGTGCTATAGCAACATAGCTGTGGCATTTTAAGTGTAGACATAGCCTAGTCTGCTTTGAAATGGGACTAGATCAAAGTGCATTACTGAACTCTTAATGTGCATCAGCAGGCTCCGAATGGACAGCTAATATGCAGCAGACTAGCGTGGAGTAGACTCAAACCTAAGCTTGCCAGAAACTGTTTGAGTATGTAGACAACTTTTATATATATTGGTATATAGAATGGGGATATGGTGAAAAGAACATTTCCTATGTCTTGTTTGTAAATTAGAGGCTTAACTCTTCTCTTTTGGTCAGATTTACCACATATTGCCACATTTCTCCCAGACTCACTCACTCTCTCCTCCAAAAACCCACAGCAAATAGCTCAGGTAGAGATTATATTTCTTATACAGTGGCCCAAAATGTATGTTTATACTAGAAAGCATATTAAAAAGCAGTCATCTAGGTTCCATTACAACTAGAGAAGATGAGAATCAACATGAAGGGCTCCAACCAGAGCTAAGAAATACAAGGAAACCATGCTGCACAGCTTGTAAAATTAGTTCTTTTCCTAAAACCCAGAGAGTGCTAAATCTTGTAATATTAGCTACTGTGAGATCAAGCAGGACCAAACAATGAAACATCTGCTTTGACAAGTGAACTGGGGACAAAAGAGAAAGGTATTCTGCTTGGATTTGCATCATCTCAAAAATACTGTCACTTTCACAAAAGAGATCTGTACAAACATTTAGGACAAAATGATCTCCTTTGTTTTCATGACTGATGTGGACTCAGCTCAGGGGAAGGGAAGGGTGCTCCCTGAAGCAGCATGGAATCTCTGCACCCATACTCTTTCCATTCACAAATTTATTTAAAACGTAATTTTGGGATGAAACAAGTTTTATAGAAAAACACTGAAAATCCTATAAGACATACCAAAGGAGTCTGATATTTTTGACACTAATAAGGAGGTGGGGAAATAGTAACAACTGTCTCAGTTAGGTAGTAAAAATAAGAGTATGTTAAACCTATAGCTTTATTCCTATAGTCTGTCCTTTTATGTAAATGTATCATGTGACAGGTACAATGGAGGAGCATATTAGCTTGACATTTCTGGCATTATGACCAGTAATTAAATGGTTTATTTTGGCATTAAAATGGTCATTGTATGTCCACATTTGTGTACTAAAATGAATTTCAATTTAAGTCTACAAGACAAAAATGTATCAATTGATATTGCAAAGCCAACCTTCGAATCAGGAGGATTATTTTCACTTATTGTATGGCACCTGTCACAACATAACTTCTAATGACAGTTAAATAGTAAGGAATGGAGCAAAGGCTGCAGGAAGATGTAACCTTCAGTTTCTTTACCAGTGGATTTTTATTGCCCCAGCTCATGAGCACATTCATAAAGCAACTGTTAGCCATCTAGTGGCAGAAGACTGCAACTGCTATTTAACATACCTCATGATACTGATGTACATATTTGCCATAGCAGAATTCATACTTCCACCAACCAACACCCTGGAAAAAGAAATTGGAATAGAGATCATATAATGTTAAATGCATTCTTTTCTCATCTATCCAACTGAAGCTTCAGAACTGTGTAATATGGAGCATCATTGCTTTATATAGATTAATTTGCTACCAACAGCACCATCTACATATGAACTCCTGGAAAGCTGAAAGTACCCAATACGGTGTGGTCCTTCGGTTTTTTCCCCCCTGAATCGCTTTTGTATTTCCTCCTCTTTAAGCGTAGCAGTAGTCACAGACTCTCTTTCTCTGCTACCTACTCTCCCAAATTATTTCTTCCCTCTTTTCCAATCCATTATTTCCTATTTTACTGGGGAGAAATCAAGAGAGAGAAAGTTCTCCCTCAGCTTTCACATTCCTACATTTCCTTCCAATCTCTAAACACATTTTATTCTCAAAAGAAGTTTTAAGACTTCCCTCAATACATTCCCCACCCACTTATCTCACCATCCATGCTTCACTACAGAACACTGAACTTCATTTGGACTTAATCTGAAATGCTAAGGAGATCCTTTAGTAAGATTACTGAAAATTCTTGTTCCACTTTCTATAAATATTTATTTCACTTCTGTTAAAGCAATAATTTAGCAATTAAGAACACCATTAAAACATTTAACAGCTCAGTACAAAACTGTGGCTCTCAGAAGATGGACAAATTCTTATTAAATACATTTAATAACTTTAAACTTTATATTTTGATCCAAATGGACAAGCAAGACAAAAAGACTAAGGTCTGTTCAGAAACCTGAGGATCAGAGGTGGGAAATGTCACTTCTGAAGAGGGCATTCAGGCTATCCACTTGAAAAATATGAAATGACTCATTGTGGTCTTCAAAGAATAAACCTATCATCTTATTAGAGAAGTACCACATTTGGTAGAATTACTCGACTAGAGTTTCAGACGGGAAACAACAAAAACAAAAAATTAAGTTAGCTTTTGAATTTAGTAAAGATAAAACCTTCAGGTCAAGCTTGAGTATTATTAAATTACTGTGAGAAAAACACTGATGTAAGAATACAGCATGTCTGAGTTAACAGAAATTTTTCAGCTATCCAATCCACAAAGGAGAATTGAAACATGAAAAAATATGCATTTAATAAATGCTATTGTACGTAGTTTATTTCTCACCCCATGGAAGCAGTAAGAACCACTAAGAAACTCCTTTATGAGTTGGTCATCAGTCAATTTCGAGATGTGTGTTGTTCCAACAGTTAACAACTGTTGGGATCCAACAGCAACTGGTTTATGGATGGAGGAAAATTTCTCTTCTTTTGTTGAATGCATTTCTTCCTGAAATTAAAATTCAGACATATGTAGAGTCTACATATCCTCTACTAAACACATACTAGTTAACTGTGTGTTGAAAAGTATTAGAATAAATATCAAATGATACAAACATCTGATAAATATGCAAGAACTAAACAGGTCAGCCATTTATTTTACTGCTTTGTGTGTTAAACACTTGCATGTAAGAATAGCTGAACGAACAGAGAAGATCCAAAAAGTAATGGGAGATTTGGGGGTTACATACTAGTAGCCCTAACTTTGATCTAGAGATTTGTTTTTTTAATATGACTGTAGCTATTGACAATTCCTGCTGGTTTGCCACAGGTTCCTTGAAAGATCAATATAATTGTGCATAGTGACAATCAGGGATAGAAATAGTTGCTGTAAATTTAAGGTTACAAGTACTGTAATAAAGAAAATTAAAAAGCTATACTTCCCAGTTTAAAATTACAAAACTCCTACCTCCTTAACCCTTCTAAAAGGCATCTTCAGCATTTCTTGCTGTTGCTCCAGCTGTTCCAGATTATGGGGTTTAAGTGGGGATCCTGGCAGTGACTGGCAAAATATGTCATTCACAGGAGAAGCCCTGAACCTGTCCAAACAAGTTATAGATACATTACCTGTTTTCTTATAACACTTATTTACACTATACATAAAGGTATGCCAGCACACACACATTTGTTCTCAGTTAAAAATATATATATATATATAAGTTTAACCCCGGAGTGTTTAAAATATAAATATATATATATATATATATATATATATATATATAAATATATATATATATATATATATATATATATATATATATATATATATATATATATATATATATATATATATATATATATATATATTTATTTATTTTAAACACTCCGGGGTTAAACTTTGCATGAAATATGTCAGATCAGGATTTTCTTTTACTGTTGCTGCTATAAACAGACATTTCAGGTGTAGGAGTGTAAAGAAAATAGGAGTTCACTACGTCATAATGTTTAACACTCAAGTACCTTAAAAACTCCTTTATTAAGAAACCCACCAAGTAATTAGTCAATGCAATCTACCCTATTTTAGTTTTCCTCAGATTAGATAACATCTTTCTTGCAAAAAGGCAATTTTTGCATACACTGTTAATCAATTTTAAGGCTGAAAAAACAAGCACTCAAAAGTCAGGAAATTCCCAAATGTTAAGATTAATGCTCAGCCTTAACTCAATATTCTTATACATACATCTTTAAAATATGGTGTCATTTTCATCAAATACAACTGAATGCAAACTAGACTCTTATACAACCTTTCATATAGTACACAGACTATTATGTATTACTCATTTAAATTTGTCACTTAATATTTCATTGATATTAAATTATCTTGTAAAATTAAATCTTCACATGGCCAACACAGACAGACATATCACAAACATATTTTAATAAAGATTTCACACGGTACTCTAGTCAAACCTAGGAGAATTACATATGTCTTTAATCTGGTTCATAATGTTCTAGGGCACTTATCTTCAACACCACAATCTTCAAAAGTAGCAGTGTACGTTCCTTGGTTGAAATCCATGTGGGAGTGGCTACTTGGAACCCTGTTTAAAAATGAAACTATAAAAACCCCTGAGCAATGCTAGTCTAAAAGGCACTGGAATATTGACAACTACAAGAGATGGTTTCAGAAGTCACAATATCACCGCTTTTTCCTTATTTCATACAAATTAAGGCCTCTTCAAAGCACCTAGAAAGTCTGAATGGAAATACAGAAGTACTAAATATAAATGGAAATATTTTTACAATACTATTGAACAACAGTATGTTAGTGATAGATACATTTACAAAAAGTATCAAATTATTGTTTACTACAATTTTGCATTACTTCATACTCATCTATTTTGTAAATACACTTATAGCAATTTCATAGATTTACAGGTGCTTTTGAAAAAGGGATCTGGCTTTCTGGACTATCGTCAGAGTTTGTTATGCAATAATATGTACACTGTACAGAAGGATGTCTAACATATTTCAGTTTGTATTTAAGATAATTTAAGTTGTTTCCTGATTAATAAGTAACTAAGTTCTAGATTAAATAAACTCCATGCCTGAAGGCTGAAGAGTTTGAGTATCAAGCAACTACATGCAATTATATAAGACAAGGAAGATTTTGTAGCACCTTAGAGACTAATCAGTTTATTTCAGCATAAAATGGATTATGCTGGGTTAGCCCACAAAAGCTTATGCTGAAATAAACTGGTTAGTCTCTAAGGTGCTACAAAGTCTTCCTCGCCTTATTTACAGATACAGACTAACACGGCTGCTAATCTTAACCATGCAATTATATATTTCTTTTCACCTTTCCCTTCCATCTGTCAGGCATGCTCTACCCCCTCAACCCCAAAACATGTTCACATGCTTAGGGATAAGGACGGATTGTGCCAACAATAAGAATAGTGTATATTAAATTATATTTTGAACTAAAAAGAGTGCTCTTACTCCCCAACTTAAGTTGCATTACTAAACTGTAAAGATATGAGAATAGTTGGTGAGGGAAAGGATTCATGGCTGAAGTACTGTCCTGAGCCTCTTTGGCCACTACAGCAAAGAAAAATGTATTTTAATACCCCCACCAGTAGGCTGTTCTGAAAAGGGACTGAGCAGCTTTTTGGGTGACCTACTCCTTTGCTAGTTAATAGCACAACTGAATTGGCAGTATGAGCCCTTGTGTGTTTTGTTTAGACACATTTTCAAGACATCCAATATTCTCACTCATGGCCAAGAAGCCCTCCTCACCTATCTGGTAGTAAAGGTTTTGGGGCTGAACACAGATGAAGGGGGAGAGGAAACAGAAACAGGAGTTAGTGGGTTTAAAAATCAAAACCAAAAATGAACCAAAAAACAAACCAACCAACCAGCAAGTTTCTAGCGCACTTTTCCTTTTTTCTGGGCAGTTTTAATATACTCATGTAATATTTGAAGTATTTCTAATTTGTCACTTGAATGGAGGCGGGTGAGGTGGGCAGATCTAATGCTTAAATAATGATTGAAAATTCTTAAGAGTGAATCAAGAACAGAAGAATTATAGTAATCAAAATAGAGTAATATACACATTCAATGGTCAGCCACTGAGATAACTGTACTCTGTAGAATCGTTATGTAAATTCTTCCCCCTCAGAACACGTCAGCTATATTAGCTAGATAAGGCATTTGCATATTATACTGCTAGAGAATAACTGCAGAAATTATGCAATTATGCCACTTACCTCCAGCTAGAATTTACACATTTGCATCAGAGAGAAAACTGCAGTTATACATCAGTAGTTGTGCAGCACTGCTATTGTTTGATGGGGTAGCTAACAAACTATTTGACAAATGTAGGACTAGATGTGGATTTACCACTAGCCCCAAGGGAGCTTTGTTAGATAGTTCTGCTGCATCAGGAGCAGACCAGGGGCCAATTTATGACTAGTTCACAGTTCCTGGTTCTAATCTTGCTTTAGGCAGGGTTGGAGGGAGGTCAGAAATAGTCTGCACTAGCCCTTCATCTGGCACAGATTATTTCCACAACAGCTCACAGCTGTGTTAGCTGGTGTGGCTTGGCTTCACCTCCCAGTACAACCCACTCCTCACCTCTGCGTGCTCATCTTTATAGGATAGAGAGCTGGGGAGTAGCAGCAGCCTTGCAGAGGCTGTTCTTCACACTGCAGAGTAATCTACGAGTGTAGCTGATGCACAAGGGCAAGGTATCAATACTCTCTTTCTCCCTGGAACAGGTGCATGGGGTAAGCCATGATTTTGCTCACATGAAGAAGCTACATTGTAAAGCATCCTCATCAAGAACAGAATAAATGTTAAGTATTCAATCTTATTTCTTCTATTTCCTGACCTGTGGAGTGATTAATTTCTCAGCCTTAATGATTCATGGACAATTTTTTTCCTTAATTATTTTTGAAAACACTAAGGTAAGAAAATCTGAGTTATTCATCACACAGTGCTTCTAACTTCCTTGATCTCGGGCTATCTGGCTTAATAGCTCATGAATGCAGCCATTATTAATTGATGTCTGGTACTCTAATTGGAATTACTTTATTAATGTATGCTATAATAGACTTGCACACACTGGCAATTTTTTCTAGTGATTGGAATAACCTATTACTTCCGTATTGCTTTAGCTAAAGGATGCTGAGCTAAACTCTGAGTGCAGTGAACATTATATTTGCCTGCTTTAGCAGTCAAAAAGGGTACTGCCTGGGAGACAACCTTCAGACTTTCAACGCTCAATTATTGAACGTTTTCTTCAAGCCAGGTCCAGTCTGAAATTTCTAACTTCATCCTTTTCTGAGTTAGCTGACAGTAAAGTTTCTTTAAATTTGAGCATTTTCTATATTTGAGTAATACAGAAGTGGGTGAACCAATTTTATATGGCCTCTTCAAGAAAAAAAAATCCTAAATTAATCTTTAGATTGATATTTTTCCAGACTGAGTCTCTATCTTCAATGAACTGGAGGAAGTTAAGAACAAGTGAAGAGGCCTGGTGGGTTTAAAATAAGAGCTGGAATTTGAACTAAACTATAGCAGTGATTCTCGTGCATAGAAAGTAAGATGCTCCATTTAAATTAAAAAATTGGCTGGTAAATAGTGATTTGACAGTGTTACTATTTATTCACGGTATTTTCCAACTATGTTTGCATAGTGCATGACTGATGTTCTTACATCAGAGAGTACTTTTATATTAATCTAGCTATTTTAAGACCATCTGTCTCTCTACACATCTCAGAACAGGTTGCTAGCTATTTAAATAGAAATAGATAGTTTAAACACAAATATTAATTGCTTCCACCTTCACTTCTTTGTCAAAGACCGGCGTTTAGGATTCTGTGTTGACCCTCTAAGAGAGACTGTAAAACACAGGTAAGATATTTTTTAGGGAAGTTGTCAACAGTTTGTACTGGGAAAACAGAATTCTGAACTCAGGTCTCGGCAAGTACTGTTAAATAATGGATGAATTGTTTTTCATATTTTTAAAGCATAACCTATGATTAAATCTACACACACGGATAAGAGATCTTAACACTTAAAGCTTTTAGATCATGTGAATAGGATTGAAGTCTGCAAATAGGTAATAGAATGAAGTCCCAGTCTAAACTTGCCCTCTGTGTCAGGTGTACATAAAGTACGCATGTGCAAAAGATGGGGCATGATTTCTAAAATTAAGTGAATAAAAGCAAAGTGAATATGGAGGCAGTAACCTAAGTCACCTCATGTATACACAAACAGGTGACCTGCACATGTACATATGGTATTTTGCAATACTGTCAACCAAAAGCATTCAAATATCATAAGTGAGGGACCAAAAAAACGAGGTTACTTACCTGTAACTATTGTTCTTCGAGATGTGTTGCTCATATCCATTCCATTTAGGTGTGCACGCGCCGCGGGCACAGTTGTCCGGAAGATTTTTCCCCTAGCAACAGGCTGGGTCGACCAGGGAGCCCCCTGGAGTGGCGCCTCTATGGCGCTGCGTAAGTACCCCTGCGACCCAGCCCCACCCTCAGTTCCTTCTTGCTGGCTAATCCGACAGTGGAGGGTGGAAGGAGGGTGGGTTTGGAATGGATATGAGCAACACATCTCGAAGAACAACAGTTACAGGTAAGTAACCTCGTTTTCTTCTTCGAGTGATTGCTCATATGCATTCCATTTAGGTGACTACAAGCAATACCTAGGAGGCGGGGTTGGATTGACCCATCGCTGAGCGTAGGACCGCTGAACCAAACGCCGCATTGTCCCTGGCCTGCTGGACTATGGCGTAGTGGGCGGCGAAGGTGTGGACGGAGGACCAGGTGGCCGCCCTGCAGATGTCCATGATCGGAACTCTCTCCCGGAAGGCCGCAGAGGACGCCTGCGCTCTCGTGGAGTGTGCTGTTATCTGCTCGGCAGGCCTGCCCGCGAGTTCGTAACAGGTGCGAATGCACGAGGTTATCCAGGAGGAGAGTCTTTGGGCGGAGACCGGTTGGCCCTTCATCCAATCCGCCACCGCAACAAAGAGCTGTATTGTTTTTCGAAAGGGCTTTGTGTGGTCTAAATAAAACGCTAGAGCTCTCCTGACGTCGAGCGTGTGCAATTGTTGCTCCCTTCCTGAGGTGTGGGGTTTAGGGTAAAAGACCGTTAGGAAAATGTCCTGGTTAACATGGAAGGGAGAGACCACCTTGGGAAGGAAGGCTGGATGGGGGCGTAGCTGCACCTTGTCCTTATAAAAAACCGTATACGGTGGCTCTGAGGTCAGCGCCCTGATCTCTGACACTCTGCGAGCCGAGGTGATTGCTACGAGGAAGGCTACCTTCCAGGAAAGGTATAGCAAGGAACACGTGGCGAGGGGCTCAAAAGGGGGCATGGTAAGGCGGGAAAGCACAAGGTTCAAGTCACAGGGCGGAACGGGGCGCTTAACGCGCGGGTAAAGTTTGTCCAGCCCCTTAAGAAAACGATAGACCGTAGGGTCTGAGAAGACAGAGTGGTCTGCCGGGCCAGGGTGGAACGCCGAGACAGCCGCCAGGTGGACCCTGATGGTAGAGGTGGAGAGACCTTGATGTCTAAGGTCCAGCAGATAGTCCAGGATAACTGGAATGGAAGCCTCCCTGGGGATGGTGTTGCACTGCATACACCAAGCAGAGAAGCGGGTCCACTTTGCGGTATAGGTGCTTCTGGTTGATGGTTTTCTGCTTCCCAGAAGAACACTTTGCACCGTGGCAGAGCACAAGAGCTCCGGGCCCCTTAGCCATGCAGCAGCCACGCTGTGAGGTGCAGGGACTGAAGGTCCGAGTAGAGTAGGCGACCGTGATCCTGAGAGATCAGGTCTGGCCACAACGGGAGGCTGATGGGAGGGGCCTTGGACAGCTGGAGAAGGGATGCGTACCAGCATTGCCTGGGCCAGGCCGGGGCTACGAGGATCACGCGCGCCTTGTCCCGTTTGATCTTTATGAGCACCTTGTGCAGGAGCGGGATCGGAGGGAACGCGTTGAGCAGGTGGCCCGTCCAGGGAAGGAGAAAGGCGTCTGTTAGGGAGCCCCGGGAGCTGCCGCGGAAGGAGCAGAACTGGAGGCACTTCCTGTTCTGTCGAGTGGCAAAGAGGTCGATCTGGGGAAACCCCCACTGTAGGAAGATCGGTCGGATGACGTCTGGCCGAATGGACCACTCGTGCGACAGGAACGATCTGCTGAGGTGGTCCGCTAGCGTGTTCTGGGCTCCCGGGAGAAAAGAGGCCACCGGGTGAATGGAGTGGGCTATACAAAACTCCCAAAGGAGAACCGCTTAATGGCAAAGGGGGTTCGAGCAGGCTCCGCCCTGCTTGTTGATATAAAACTGGGCTGTGGTGTTGTCTGTTAGCACCGCTACACAGTGACCTACTAGTGTGCTCCGGAAAGCCTGGCACGCTAGTCGAACCGCTCTTAGCTCCCTGACGTTGATGTGGAGGCGGATTTCGGCCTCCGACCAGCGGCCCCGAGTTCTGAGCTCTCCGAGGTGGGCTCCCAAACCCAGAGACTAAGCGTCCGTCACTAGGGACATGGAGGGGCTGGGCGGAAGGGAACGCCCCAGCAGACAATGTCCTGATTTTCCCACCAGGCCAGAGCGCTGAGGGTAGCTCTTGGGATGGTGAGAAGGGCGTTGATGCTGTCCATGTTCGGCCTGTAGACCGACGCCAGCCAGGACTGGAGCAAACGTAGTCGCAACCTGGCATACTGGGTGACATGCGTGCATGCCGCCATGTGGCCCAGTAGGCTGAGGAACACCCGAGCCGTTGCCATAGGGAAGGATTGCAATTCGCGGATCGCCGAGTGAATGGCCAGAAAACGAGGCTGTGGGAGGGATGCCCTTGCCACGGTAGAGTCCAGGAGGGCCCCTATGAACTCGATCCTCTGAGTCGGCTCCAGGATGGACTTCTCCTTGTTGAGGAGGATCCCCAAGTGGTTGAATGTGCTGATGACCAGCTGTACATGCATGTGCACTTGGTCCCTGGAGGTGCCCCGTATCAGCCAGTCGTCCAGGTACGGGTAGAGATGTACCCCGCGGCGGCGTAAGAACGCCGCTACCACTGGCATGCACTTGGTAAAGACCCTGGGTGCGGTGGACAGGCCGAAGGGCAGGACAGCAAATTGGTAATATTCCCCTGCCCCAAGGAAACGGAGGTAACATCTGTGGGGGGGCTTTATACTGATATGAAAATAAGCGTCCTTCATATCGAGGGCAGCGAACCAGTCTCCCGGATCCAGAGAGGGAATAATAGTGCCCAAGGTGATGATGCGGAACTTCAACCTGGTCATGTGGGTGTTGAGTCCGCATAGGTCTAGGATGGGCCGGAGGCCCCCTTTCACCTTGGGGATGAGGAAGTAGCGGGAGTAGAACCCTTTCCCTTTGAACTCCTCTGGGACGGGCTCGATGGCTCCCAGCGAGAGGAGCAACCTCACCTCCTGTACGAGGAGTTGCTCGTGAGAGGGGTCCCTGAATAGGGACGGGGAGGGAGGGTAGGAGGGAAGGGTAGAAGAGAGCTGGAGCGAATATCCCAGCTCCACCATGCGGAGGACCCACCGGTCCGATGTAATGTCTGACCAGGCATGGAGGAAGTGGGACAGACGATCGCGGAAGGGAGGATCCAGGAACTCGACTGGTGCTCTGCCCCTGGGCGCACCTTCAAAAGTTGGGCTTAGGCCCCTGGGACGTTTTGGGGGCCTGCTGTTTACCCCCTTGCCGTGGCCCGGAGCGACGGCGGTTGGTCCGCCCCCTCCTTTGGAAGGAGTCCTGGGACGGGCGCGGAGGGGGATAAAACCGCCTCCTCGGGGGTTGGAAGGGCCGTCTCTGGGTCATCGGGGTGTACATTCCCAGAGTTTTGAGGGTCACCCTCTTATCTTTGAAGGTCTGCAGGCGCGCGTCTGTGGTCTCTGAAAAGAGTCCCACACCTTCGAAGGGAAGGTCCTGTATTGTTTGCTGCATTCCAGCAGGAAGATTGGAAGATTGCAGCCATGCACTGCGCCTTAGGGTGACCCCTGATGCGACTGTTCTGGCCGCGGAGTCGGCCGAGTCCAGGGCCGCCTGCAGGGCGATTCTAGCCACGTCCTTGCCCTGCTGGACAAATGCCCTGAACTCCTGCTTGGCCTCCGGGGTAACCGTACCCTCGAACTTGGCCAGGGAGTCCACGGTATCATAAAAATGTCTGCTCAGGAGTGCCTGCTGATTGGCCACCCTGAGCTGCAGCCCACCCGCCGAGTACACCTTCCTCCCAAGAAGGTCCAGCTTTTTGGCCTCCTTCGCCTTGGGGGCTGGGGCCTGCTGCCCGTGGCGCTCCTTATTGTTCACACAGTCTACCACTAGGGAGGAAGGAGAAGGGTGGATGTACAGGTACTCGTACTCCTTTGCAGGGACAAAGTACCTCCTGTCCACCCCTTTCGCTGTAGGAGGGATGGAGGCTGGTGTCTGCCATATGGTGGCCATGGATCTCTTGATGGTATTAATAAAGGGCAAGGCCACCCTAGCTTGTCCACCCTTTGCCAAAATGCTGGCGACAGGATCGTCGAAAGCAGGGACTTCCTCCATCGGGAGGTTCATGTTTTTGGCCACTGCTTTCAACAAAGCCTGATGGGCAGACAGGTCCACCAGCGGTGGACTTGAAGACGACGTGCCCGCCACCGCCTCATCCGGGGACGAGGAGGAATAAGGTTCTAGCTCTGCTGGGCCTGGGGGCACGTCGAGGTGAGGAAGAGCAGACGAGGACGGACCCGCAACTACCTCATCTGTCCCCCCAAACCTCATCTGTCCCCCCCGGGCTCCGATGCGGTCCCCACAGACTGGGCTCCCTGAGCTTGCTGGTATGCCCAAGGTGCCCAGGTGGGCCAGCTGGACTGTACTGCGACCGGCTGTCCTTGAACTGAACGCGGTGAGGCCGAGGCCGATGAGGAGGGCCAGGGGGCCGCCGAGCTGGCAAACCGCTGCACGACAGACCGAGAGCCCTGCCGGGATCTGGACCGGGCAGGCTCTCTACATTCTGAGCGGTGCGGGCTCCGCGAACGGTAGCGGGCCGGAGATCGGTGCCGGCTCGGGGACCGACGCCGGGGCGGAGACCGGCGCCGGGATGGCAAGGGGTGCCGGGGCAGTCCTCGATGCCAGCTCGTGGAGCGGTGCTGGGAGTGTGATCGGCACCGAGAGTACGACCGGTGCCTTGATGAAGAAAGGTGCCGGGATGCCGATCGGCGCCGAGACTCCGACCGGCGGGGAGGCTGGGAGCGGTGCCAGGATCTGGAGTGAGGAGACCTGGAGCGAGGTCTCGACTCTGAGCGGCGCCAAGACTGCGACCGGCGCCGGGATGCGGACCGGTGCCGGGAGTCAGATAGGCACCGTGAGATCGACCGGTGCCGAGACCCCGAAGGGCTCCCGGAAGGGACCGCAGACACAATCATGGGTGGCTTGTCCCTAGATTGGACCGGCCTCTGAGCTGCCGGAGAAGCTGTCAAGATGATCAGCTCCCGAGCAGCAGCAAAAGTCTCCGGTGTGGAGGGAAGGAGCTGCTGCTGCGCCGGCACCCTGAGGGGCGAGCTTACCCACACCGGACTCAACGGAACCTGGGACGGTGCCGGAGTCGACGGTGCCGGTGGCTGTTTGCCAGAGCGGTCCTTGGCGGGACGCTGTTCTGCTGGCGGCACCGTAGACAGCAGTGCCGGTGCCAGAGGCTGTGCTGAACGGTCCCTGACGGGCTGATCTTCTGGCGGCAGAATCGGTGCCGGGACAACCGTCTCGGACCTCTTCCTGCGGCCAGGGGAGTGCGACCGGTGCAGAGGTTTTAACGCTAACTATTACAACAAAGAACTACTAAGAACAAATCTACACTACAAAGCTAGGAGAAAGGAGATCGCTAAACAGCAGAGCTCCAAGTTCCAGCAACCAGCGCGGGCGGTAAGAAGGAACTGAGGGTGGGGCTGGGTCGCAGGGGTACTTATGCAGCGCCATAGAGGCGCCACTCCAGGGGGCTCCCTGGTCGACCCAGCCTGTTGCTAGGGGAAAAATCTTCCGGACAACTGTGCCCGTGGCGCGTGCACACCTAAATGGAATGCATATGAGCAATCACTCGAAGAAGAAGTAATGACTAGCATAAAAAGTCTTGTTTTGTTTAGCGAGAAAGTGGTTTTTTTATTTGAGTGAGAGAGAGCGAGAGCGAGCGCACTAATGTAGGACACTTATTCTTTTGCATTCTGAACCCTCAGGCTGCAATCACTTCACATTTCTAAACTTTTCTTTGCAACCACAATGGATGGAAACCTACCTTTAAAAAAACCCCCAAACCCTGAGGCACTCATGTGATATCTTAACGCCACAGTCCGAGCTTTAAGAAACACTGCAAATATTTCTGCTGATAATACCTCACCTTAATTAGTCTCTTAGAGCTGGTATGGCAACCCCCATCTTTTCATGTTCTTTGTATACATCTTCCTACTGTATGTTCCACTCTATACATCTGATGAAGTGGGTTTTAGCCCATGAAAGCTTATGCACAAATAAATATGTTAGTGTCTAAGGTGCCACAAGTACTTTCTTTATGTGGATACAGACTAACACAGCTACCTCTCTGAAACCTGTTCAAATATTGTGACGCTCAAGTAAAACCAGCAAGAATTGGCAATGCCATATCTGCAAGCATATGAAAGGGTAAAAGAAACTGTGTCCAGTTTTGCACAAGGAACCACAACTGGCCATAATTTTTGCACACATTCTTATGTGTTTTTGCACACATTCAGCTCACTGAAAATTTGGCACCATATGTGCAAAAGGATCACGGGAGCAAAATGTTAGCTGAAATTTGGAAACTGTACCTATATTTAGGATGGCTGCATAACAGAGGTGTCAATATGACCACTTCATATTCACATGTAGTAACTTCTGCTACTGATAGGATCTCATGTTTAGCTTCAGGATGACAGATATACATCACTGTACTTGATCTGGGCAGGTTTTGTCTCAAAGTACAAGGTGTACCATTTCCCATTCCTACAGGATAGTATGGGGTCATCTGCCCTTCTATGTTCTTTGTAGGAATCTAGGTGAAAACAAAAAAAGTTAATTAGAAACTGCAGTAGAGCTGTTTCACTTCTCTATAATCACAACACTACAGCTCATTAGACTCCATGTTTTAGTAATGTTTTAATCATATTTTCATTTAGGGAATATTTTTTCTCCTTTTGTCAAGAGGTAGAGTGTGGTAGTTCGTGGGCAGGAACTTCACAGGTAGAAGAAAGTAGAGAGTTAAGAATCTTAATGTATACTCAGACAAAAACCAATGAGTGAATAGGTAAAGGTTAGCTGCAATAACGGTTAATTATCCAGGCAGCCTTCAGCATAGATGGATAGAATTGGGGTAGGGAATCCATGGATAAGCAGAGAAATAAGTGCTACCAGGCCAAAAGATGACTGCACACAGTGGAACCCTGCAATACCGCGCCCCGCTATAGTGCGAATCTGCTTATAGCACAGGGCATGCGTGGCTCCCGATGGCGGCGGCACGCGGCACTTTGATGTTGCGTGACTCCGCAATAGCGTGACCCCACGTTTACCACGATCGGGTATTTTTGGATCCCGATCGTCGCGGTATTGCAGGGTCCGACTGTATATGCCCATTTTGTAATGAAAGAGTTCATAGGTTCTCACATACCATGGATCTGTCTTAAATTTAAGATTTGTGGTGTTACTAAGGGTTTTTTAAAATAAAACTTAGCACTTCAACAAGAACGTGGAAAGTGATTCTTTTAAAAAATAAATTAACTGTCACCCTAGTCCTAACGTCCAGTGTCTTGGGACTGGACAGGGCAAGAAACGTATTGGTGGAAGAGAACAAGTAAGTTTCTCCAAAACTGGACCAGTGGTCAAAAAGGGAAAAGAACCTTTTTTCTACTCACACCTGGACTGAACAGTTAATCATATCTACATTTAAGTTGCCTTCATTGTTGATCGCAAAAGTGAAAGCAATGTTTTACACTTGCCTCTTTCAGATTTTCCTTTTCGTCTTGATCTGCAGAATAAATATAAGAATGAGAGAAGTGGAAAGGTCTTTAAAAATATATATAAAATACTAAAGGTATGAAATTATATACAAAATTATGCTAGGTAAGAGATTCAATTTTAGAAATAAAGCCATTTCCTCTCAGCACACTGGACCGGATAGTCTCACATTGACATTTTCAATATGGTACAAGCAAAGTTTGATTACACAATTATCATTTGCTTAATACTGGTTTTCACTGAAATATACTTGTACATTAGAAGAATGTGTCAAATATTACATGGCAAATGTTTGTCCTAAAGTACTATAAAATGTTTATAATTGAATGTGTCAAATGTTCCCTTAATCTTACATTTTTACTTATGTTGATGTGTCTGTCACTTGGGATTTTTTTCTTTTTAAATTGATTTGTTCCATATTTAAATAATATTTGTTCAAAGATTTTTTTGTATACTTTGTATTTCACAGCACTTTGTGTACAGTCAGTTTCTCTACTCAATCTCCCCTGTCTCTAGAAGTAGGGACAAGAAGAAAATGCAGTTGTAAAATGAAGACACTGATAAGGGGATTGGTGTAAGCAGAATAAACTCTTAAAATTATTAGTTTCAAAGTTAGTGTCCCAGTAAGCAAGAGAAGCCTCTTTGTGCTGGAGCAGTGCCAAGTGACCTTGCTGCTGCCCTAAAGGGGAAACTGACCACTTCCTTCATAATGAAGGAATTCTTTTTGCTGGTACAGCAGACTGTTTAAATCTCTTGCCTCTCCCCACTCTCTGTGCTTAGGGAGCATGTCGGAAGCAGGGCTAGAGTGTATTGCACACCAATGATCACTTGTTTATTTTCCCCCAGTTGGATGCTACAAGTTGGTACAGGTCTCAACAGCTTTAGGGTTCACTAACCTGTGCCAGAGATGGGATCAGCATAATTGCTAGTGAGATAAGAAAGAAGACTTCAGGCCACCCTGACATCCCCCCTTGAAAGCTTGCTTTAGCACACATGGGGAGTGAGGCCACAATGTTTTGGGATTCTTCCATACTCTATTCAAGACTATGCTGGCATCAATTATGTTAATGCACAAGTATAAGGTGAGCCAAGGAATTTAAACTCTGTATGAAGCACAGGAAAAAAATTAAATTGTCACCTAATGGAAAAGGATAGAATTACTCAAAAAAAAGGACATTTACATTTCTAAGGCCCCAATCCACCTCCAGAGGTGATGCAAGTTTTACCATTGTGCACTAAAATTTACCCAATATCTGCTAGGTACTGTACATAAAAGGCAGTCTCTGCCCTGAATTACTTAGAACTTTAATTACAAAAAACAGGCAAAAACTGAGTTAGCAGACTATAGCATACAAGCAGAGGGATTAAGACAAAGACTGCCACACAGGTTCATTTTTAATATTTTGTATACATGTTCTATCCCCAACTGCCCTTCTACCTAGACATAATTAGTTGGCAGATTTCTCGTAGGTGGTCTGGCTGAACTGATAGGATTGGGGTGAGGGGGGGGGGGGGGGAATGAGGCGCCAAGAAGAAAGTACCACAAAACAATGGAGTTAGGAAAAGTAGCATTCCACCGGGGTCTACTTCTCTCTTCCACTGAAAAATACATTGGATATTTTTCCATACATAAATTCTAGGATATTTTTGTGAAAATAACATATAATACCAGAATATCATCAGCATTAGCAAAAACCCCACAAACAAAAAGAAGAGACAAACCTGGGTCTAATAATGGACTCTTTATCAGCATGTTACCAAGGTAGTACTCTTGGATGTTTATTTTCTACAACCAAAAACAAATACAATTATAATTTTGTTTGTTAAAGCAACTTTCTCCACATATGCTTCAAGGGCTCTTTCTGTTCATTCCTGTTAGAATTCATTTGTGGTAACTTAAGCATCAAAATGTCAGTTCTAAATTCTTCTATTTTTTGTTTGGGTCTCTTAAGCGTGTATAACCATACCTGGCCAGTTTCTTTCTCTTCATGGTACTGACGAATATATTTTCCATGGCAGACTTCATAAGTCCAGTAAGATTCAATCTAAAAAAATATTAATGTTTTACTCAGCAACACGAGTCTGACAATGAACATTTTCCAAAACTTTAGGACTTAATTTTGACAGATGAGTAGCAAAATCAACCTCCTGTCAGTAGGATAACCGAACCCTCAAGTAGCAAAAAATTGCAGTGAATTTTCCCAGCATTTCAGGGATATTTAAATGTGTTCCAAATATGCATAATGGGTGAAATTACTATTTATTTTTTTTGGTAGATGTGAATCATCTTTCATGTAGAAGAGAACCAAATACATTTTCACCAACCAGAGCCAGATTGTGAGGCCGCATCACAGACGTGCTGTGGCCACTACTATGGACTATAAATTGAATTATTAGTTGCAGACCACTCCTCTTCCCATGCCACTTGTGTGGAGGTGTTAGGCCACTGAAGCTGAACAATAATGGATATGGAATGTACTCTCCCTGGTCGAGCCTCAGCGCTAGCTTGTCTGGGGCAAGTATTTAGGTCACCTCCTCACGGTCCAAGGGGTCCCTCAGCTGCTTTGTGGCCACTCTGCCCAGGAAAAAATGCAGAGATAAGGTAGTATGGAGGGACCCTGGTACTTGGATGTATTTCATGGTACTGACGAATATATTTTGAACACCCGTCAGGGTTCACTGGCCACTTTTACAAATGTAGCAATTTTTTTTTTTTAATGTAGTCAAGTTATGTTTGAGAGGCAAACTTCTGGGATCTCTGGAGGCACTATCTTTTAGCCTGGTCATACATTCAAGGCAGGCCTTGTAACCACATGCTGTCCAGTATCATGGTTTGCAGTTACTATAATAACCTTATCTACGATTATTTAATTATTTATAATGCAATTTTTAGCAATACTATTAAATATTAACACTAATGATGTTTATAAAGCATTCTTGCTTTAACTGCTAAATGGAATCTCATATACATATTTTAATGTTTATTGTAGTCAACTGTAAATAGGTTGAAATGTAGATGGCTTATTTTGGTAATTTGCAAACTGGAGTGAGAAACAGAAAGAACATACTCTATATGAACAACTACTTTGTTTGAAAAGAGGTTCCAACAATTCTCCTGGACTAGGCCCTTTGTAATCCTTTTCTTCTTCCTAGAACAAAAAAGTTTTACACTTTTAGCTATGTATGCAATATTAAAATTAAATGTACAATAGTCAGAACGTTCATTTGAATAAGGAAAAAATCACTTGCAAAGATTAAGATACAGAATATCAGTCTCCAATAACATGCTGTGTGGTGACTAAAAGAATCTTTAAATTTTAGTTATTAGGAAGGGACACTGAAGAATAGTATGAGGGCCATAAATAAATCAGCCAAACCAAACAAATCCAGGACTTACTGAATTGGAACAAACACTGCAGAAATATGGCTTTAAAATTTTTTTTTAGAAGTACTCAAGTTCAACCTGCTGATGACAAAATAAGATGGAAGCATTCAAACTGAGGTGTGAATAATTTCTGTAGCACTGAAAACACCTGTTTCCTAATTCAACATGTGTGTTGCAAATGTACGTTAAAAAGGTAGCTGTCACCAGGTTTTCACAGAACAAAAATCAGAATCTAATTTTAAAAAATGCAGAAGAAAGATTCGGTGAAAAATTATTTGTGATGTGTTCCACTAATACACGCACACATATGTCAAAGAGTATTGTCTGTTGGAACTAGCAAATACTTCATCCTTGTCAGACTTTTTTATTTGGATACTACTACTGTAGAGGTACAAAGTATAAAGGAGAGCAAAAGTGTCAGCAGCACTTATAATGGACATCATATTGCAAATTCAAATGTTGTGGAAAATTAAGGCAATATTCGCTAATGCAAAGTTCTAGGTCTGTGAGACTCCAATCTGACCTGGTTTTCAACCTTTTTTCAAGTCACCTCTTTCTTTGAAATGGATTTGTAAATGGACAGACCCCCAGAGATCCTCCTACATACCACATTCTAGCATAGTTGTGGCCTTCTCCCCATCCCCTCTCGCTCTAATGGCCTTTTCTGTCTTTGTCAGATTTTCCTTTTCTATTTTATTGTTGTTCTCTCTATTTTTGCTTCCCTTCTCCACACACCTGAATGCTATATGGTGCTCTGACTCATCTGATAGAGCCATGGGGCTTGGGGACACAATCTCGTGAGTGAGCCAAGAGCCACAGAAGAGAAGCTAAACTTGTACATGTGAGCTGATCCCACATCTGGCTGCACAGGCACAAGCAGCCACCTATTATTTTCCATGAAGTAGCTGCAGAAGGATAGCTTCAACAGGAAGTGAGGTGGATATGCAGTTATGTAGTTTGCCTGTCTCCACTGATGCTTCTCCTCTGCCCCCTCCTGGCCTACTCTTGTGCTACTGCCTATCCTATGAAGAAACCACACTTCTATTTGGGGGAGAGGAGGGGAGAACCTTCCCATAGTTATTTTTATGGGAGATCATGAAATATTCTAAAAACTTTGGCAGTACAGTGCTTTGCTCCTACCTAGTCATCCATCATTGCCCAGGGAAAAAAACAGTAATGGAGTAGCTGTAGTATTAGCTATAACCTCTGTGGCTACA
Organism: Sternotherus odoratus; assembly: GCA_032164245.1. NCBI lineage: Eukaryota > Metazoa > Chordata > Testudines > Kinosternidae > Sternotherus > Sternotherus odoratus. The sequence goes on from JAVMKO010000003.1 coordinate 146,148,096, forward strand.
ACCAGTGATTAAAGCACTGTTCCCCAAAATGTGGGGCATGCGGCAAGGCCTGAGCCAGCCCAGACAGAGGGCCGGGAGGGAGCACCAACCAGCCCCGCTCTATCCCGAGCCCAGCTCCAATCCCAATTGCAGCTCCCCTCCAACCATAACCCAGCTCTGTCCCCAGCCACAGCTCCACTCCACCCCCAGGCCACCTCTGCCCCCATCCCCTCTCTGCCCCCATTCCAGTTAGATGTGCACGCGCTGCGGGCACAATTGTTGGAAGATTTTTCCCCTAGCAACAGGCTGGGTTGACCAGGGAGCCCCCTGGAGTGGCGCCGTTATGGTGCCGCATAAATACCCCTGGGACCCAGCCCCCCCGCCCCCCCAGTTCCTTATTGCTGGCTAATCCGACAGTGGGGAAGGAGGGTGGGTTTGGAATGGATATGAGCAACACATCTCGAAGAACAACAGTTACAGGTAAGTAACCTTGTTTTCTTCTTTGAGTGATTGTTCACATGCATTCCAGTTCGGTGACTACAAGCAATACCTAGGAGGCGGGGTCGGATTGACCCATTGCGGAGCGTAGGACCGCTGAACCAAACGCCACATCGTCCCTGGTCTGCTGGACTATGGGTAGTGGGCGGCGAAGGTGTGGACGGAGGACCAGGTAGCCGCCCTGCAGATGTCCATGATCGGAACTCTCTCCTGGAAGGCGGCAGAAGACGCCTGCGCTCTCGTGGAGTGTGCTGTTATCTGGATTGCGAGCCTGCCCGCCAGTTTGTAGCAGGTGCGAATGCACCAGGTTATCCAGGAGGAGAGTCTTTGGGCGGAGACCGGTTGGCCTTTCATCCGATCCGCCACCGCAACAAAGAGCTGTGTTGTTTTTCTAAATGGCTTTGTGCGGTCTAAATAAAATGCAAGAGCTCTTCGAACGTCGAGGTGGGCAATTGTTGCTCCCTTCCAGAGGTGTGGGGCTTCGGGTAGAAGACCGGCAGGAATATGTCCTGGTTAACGTGGAAGGGAGACACCACCTTGGGAAGGAAGGCTGGATGGGGGCGTAGCTGCACCGTGTCCTTATGAAAAACCATATACGGCGGTTCTGAGGTTAGCGCCCTGATCTCGGACACTCTGCGTGCCGAGGTGATTGCTACGAGGAAGGCTACCTTCCAGGAGAGGTACAGCAAGGAGCATGTGGCGAGGGGCTCAAAGGGGGGCATGGTGAGGCGGGAAAGCACAAGGTTCAGGTCCCACGGCGGGACGGGATGCTTAACCTGTGGGTAAAGTCCTGATTTTCCCACCAGGCCAGAGCGTTGAGGGTAGCCCTTGGGATAATGAGAAGGGCGTTGATGCTGTCCACGTTCGGCCTGTAGACCGACGCAAGCCAGGACTGGAGCGGGCACAGCCGCAATCTGGCGTACTAGGTGACATGCATGCATGCCGCCATGTGGCCCAGTAGGCTGAGGAACACCCGAGCCGTTGCCGTTGGGAAGGATCGTAAGTCGTGGACTGCTGACTGAATGGCCAGAAAACGAGGCTGTGGAAGGGATGCCCTTGCCACGGTAGAGTCCAGGAGGGCCCCTATGAATTCGATCCTCTGCGTCGGCTCCAGGGTAGACTTCCCCTCGTTGAGGAGGATACCCAAGCTGTCGAATGTGTTTATGACAAGCCGCACATGCGTGCGCACTTGGCCCCTGGAGGTGCCCCGTATCAGCCAGTCATCCAGGTATGGGTAGAGATGTACCCCGCGGCGGCGTAAGAACGCTGTTACTACCGCCATGCACTTGGTAAAGACCCTGGGTGCAGTGGACAGGCCAAAGGGTAGGACAGCAAACTGGTAATGTTCCCCTGCCACAAGGAAACGGAGGTAACGTCTGTGGGAGGGCTTTATGGCAATATGAAAGTAAGCGTCCTTCATATCGAGGGCAGCGAACCAATCTCCGGGATCCAGAGAGGGAATGATGGTGCCCAAGGAGACCATGCGGAACTTGAACTTGGCCATGTAGCTGTTGAGTCCGCATAGGTCTAGGATGGGCCGTAGGCTCCCTTTGGACTTGGGGATGAGGAAGTAGCGGGAGTAGAACCCTTTTCCTTTGAACTCCTCTGGGACGGGCTCGATGGCTCCCAGCGAGAGAAGCGACCACACCTCCTGTACGAGGAGTTGCTCGTGAAGAGGGGTCCCTGAAGAGGGATGGGGAGGTAGGGTGGGAGGGAGGGATAGAGGAAAGCTGGAGCGAATATCCCAGCTCCACCGTGCGGAGGACCCACTGGTCCGATGTAATGTCTGACCAGGCACGGAGGAAATGGGACAGACGATCGCAGAAGGGAGGATCCAGGTGTCCGACTTGTGCTCTGCCCCCGGGCGCACCTTCAAAAGTTAGGCTTAGGGCCCTGGGAGGGTTTTGGGGGCTGTTGCTTGCCCGCCTGCCGTGATGAGGAGCGACGGCGGTTGCCACGCCCCCTTCGTTGGAAGGAGTCTTGGGGCGGGCGAGGAGGGGGATAAAACCACCTCCTTGGGGGTTGGAAGGGCCTTCTCTGGGTAACCAGGGTATACATGCCCAGAGTTTTGTCCTTAAAAGTCTGCAGGCGTGTATCCGTGGTCTCAGAGAACAGACCCACGCCCTCGAAAGGAAGGTCCTGTATGGTGTGCTGCATCTCTGTGGGGAGGTTGGAGGACTGCAGCCTCGCACTACGCCTTAGAGTGACTCCCGACATAACCGTTCTGGCTGCGGAGTCGGCAGAGTCTAGAACCGCCTGCAGGGAAATTTTGGCCACGTCCTTGCCCTGTTGGACAAAGGCCTTAAATTCCTGCTTGGCTTCAGGGGGAACAACACTCTCGAACTTGCCCAGTGAGTTCAAGGTGTCATAGGTGTGTCTGCTCAGGAGGGCCTGCTGGTTGGCCACCCTGAGCTACAGCCCACCCACAGAGTAAACCTTCCTCCCCAAAAGGTCCAGCTTTTTGGCCTCCTTTGCCTTGGGGGCCGGGACTTGCTGCCCGTGGCGCTCATTATTTACGGAGTCCACCACTAAGGAGGAAGGCTGAGGGTGGACATACAAATATTCATAGTCCTTGTCTGGAACAAAGTACCTCCTTTCCACCCCTTTAGCTGTGGGTGGAATGGAGGCCGGTGTCTGCCAGATGGTGGCTATAGACCTTTTAATGGTATTTATAAAAGGAAGTGCCACCTTGGCCGGTCCGCCCTTGGACAAAATGTCCGCAACTGGGTCCTCGAAGTCAACCACCTCCTCAATAGGGAGGTTCATGCCCTTGGCCACTGCCTTCAACAGGGTCTGATGGGCGGACAAGTCCACAGGAAGTGGACTAGATGATGACGTGCCCGCCACCGCCTCGTCCGGAGAGGAGGAAGAATACTGCTCTGGTTCAGCAGGGCACGAGGGTACGTCCTGCTGTAGAGGTGCAGCTGATGATGAACCTGTGGCTGCGGTGTCCGCTCCGCCGACAGGTGGGCGACTGATGGACGCCTCTGGTACATCGGGCTCCGATGTAGCAACGGCAGACGGGGCCCCTTGAGCCTGTTGGTACGCCCAAGGTGCCCAGGTGGGCCAGCTCGATGGATCCCGGGCTGGCCAATGCTGTGCCGCAACCTGCTGACCCTGCACGGAGCGAGGCGAGGCCGATGAAAAGGGCCATGGGGGCGCCGAGCCCGCAAATTGCTGCCGCATGGATGGAGAGCCATGCCGAGATCAGGACCGGGCAGGTTCTCGACGTCCGGAGCGGGAGCGGCGTCGGCTCCTGGAACGGTACCGACTTGGAGATCGGTACCGGGATGGAGAGCGGTGCCGGCTCGAAGACCAGTGCCGGGGTGATGACCGATGCCATTATGGAGACCGCCTCTTAGATGGTGACCAGTGCCGGTACGATCGGTGCCGGGATGGTGACCGGTGCCGGGATCTACAGCGAGGAGACCTGGAACGTGGTCTCAAAGCTGAGCGGTGCCGAGACTGCGATTGGCGCCGGGATACAGATCGGCGCCGGGAGTACGATCGGTGCCTGGAGATCGACCGGCGCTGGGACTCCGAGAGTCTTACGGAGGGGACCACAGGCGCAATCATGGGCGGCTTGCCTCTAGATTGTACCGGTCTCTGGGTCACCGGGGAGGCTGTCAGAGTGATCAGCTCCCTCGCAGCAGCAAAGGTCTCCGGAGTGGATGGCAGGAGCTGCTGCTGTGCCAGCACTCTAAGAGGTGAGCTCACCCGCACCAGACTCAATGGTGCCTGAATCGGCGCCGGAGTCAACGGTGCCGGTGGCTGCTGCCCTGAACGCTCCCCCACGGGACGCTGTTCTGCAGGCGGCTGAGTTGCCGGTGCCGCGACGGCCATCTCGGACCTCTCTTTGCGGGCCGGGGAGTGTGACCGGTGCCGAGGCTTCGGTCTGGGCCCTGGGGCCGACAGTCTGGCGGGCGCCACCTTTTGAGCGGGCGCCGGTGCCTTACCCGGCTCCGGTGCCGGAGGGAGAGCTGCCTCCATCAAGATTTGCCGGAGGCGAGACTCTGTCCTTCCTGGTGCGAGGTTTGAAGCTCTTACAAATCCTGCACTTCTCGACCAGGTGAGCCTCTCCGAGGCACTTAAGGCAGTCTCCATGTGGGTCGCCAACTGGCATAGGCTTCCCACACTTCGCACAGGGTTTGAATCCTGGAGTCTTAGGAGGCATAAAGCCCCGGGCGGGCAGGGGAGGAGACCTCCCTGCCCTTAACTACTATACAACTACAACTATTAACTATAGAAAGAACAATCAACAACTAATCTACACAAGAAAGCTAGGAGAAATGGAGATCGCTGAGAGCAGAACTCCAAAGTTCCAACAACCTACACGGGCGGTAAGAAGGAACTGAGGGGGGGGGGGGGGGGGCTGGGTCCCAGGGGTATTTATGCGGCACCATAACGGCGCCACTCCAGGGGGCTCCCTGGTCGACCCAGCCTGTTGCTAGGGAAAAAATCTTCCGACAATTGTGCCCGCGGCGCTTGCACACCTAACTGGAATGCATATGAGCAATCACTCGAAGAAGAATGACAGCTTCTCGCTACCGTCCTTAGCTGACATAAATAGCTTTCTTCCACAGTTTTCTGCTCCTCCATGACTCTTCCCCTCGTATTTCAATCTGCTTTATACCTTATACACTTTATACACTTATACCTAAGGCTACACTTATGTCACAGAGGTCATGGAAGTCATGGAATCCATGATTTCCAGAGACCTCCATGACATTTTCTGCTTTGGTCCCTGGAGTTGTGGGACTGGAACTGGCAGCCAGCGGGGCCCCAGCAAGGTTCCAGCAACAGCCTCTTCAGGGTCCCCCTGCAGATTTCCAGAAACAGGAGATAGCCTTCTCAGGGTTCCAGTGACTGGGGACAGCCTCGTGGAGGGACATGGAGGGGGGAGGGGGAAGAACCCTGCAGCTCCCAGCCACCACGGTGGCAGGGGAAACCATGGAGTCGCAGCTGCAGGAGTCAGACAGGTCACAGCTTCTGTGAATTTTTGTTTATTGCCTGTGACATGTTCATGACTTTTACTAAAAACAACCATGACAAAAATCTTAGCCTTACTTAAACCCGATGTTATTAGTTACCCAAACAAGAGGTGATGCTAGTGTACAGCCCATCTCTTCAGCAATGCTGGCTACTGGAAACTCAGACCTGTCTTTCTACTCTCTACCTTGGCTTCTCATACTATATCATGTCACGTTCAAGTTTGGGCCTAGAATTTCTAAAAGATCAACAAAAGCACCAGGATGAAGACCCTGCTCAACAGCTCTACTCCTCAGGCACAACTGAACTTTCTATCATAAGGATAAGCTAATCTATGCAGAACACAATCCTTTTTCCAGTTTTCTTGGTCCAATACTGTGAAATGAACTCCTGGAACTAAGGACCATCAGCAGCTTCACCAGGTTCCACTGCAAATGCAGTGAACTACCTTCTCCAACAGAGATCTGTGTGTACACTAAAAACAATTAAACCCTATTACAGTGGTTCTCAAACTTTTGTAGTGGTGACCCCTCATTTACAGCAAACCTCTGAGTGCGACCCCCCCCCCCCCCGTATAAATTAAAAACATTTTATATCAACCACTATTATAAATGCTGGAGGCGAAGTGGGGTTTGGGGAGGAGGCTGATAGCTCGCGACCCCCCAGGTCATAACCTTGTGACCCTGAGGGTGGGGGCGGAGCCTGCGGAGATGGCAGTGCACAGCCTCAGGAGCCAGAGAAGGAACATGCTGCTCCTTCCAGGAGCCGCTTGAGGTATGCACCACCTGGAGCCTGCACCCTCCCCGTGCCCCAAACCTGATCACCCTCCCACCCTCCAAATCCCTCGGTCCCAGCTCAGAGAACCCTCCTGCACCTCAAGCCCCTCATCCTCAGCCCCACCCCAGAGCCTGCACCCCCAGCCGTATCCTTCCCAACACTCCCTCTCCACCCCAGCCTGGAGCCTCCTCCTGCCCCCCGAATTCCTCATTTCTGGCCCCACCCCAGAATCTGCATGCCCAGCCTTAAGCCCATACCTCCTCCCACACCAGCCCCAATTTTGTGAGCATTCATGGCTCGCCATACAATTTCAATACCCAGATGAGGCCCTCAGGCCAAAAGGTTTGCCAACCCCTGCACTAGTGGAAGATCCCAGATATTAGTGATGAAGATGGTATAAGAATCTATAGCTCTGGAAATAAGGCACATGACTGAAACTAGCCAACCCACCAATCATTTTGCTTAATTAAGGACATCAGGACTGGTTCACACCAAACCCACCAACAACAGAACTACCATAGTGTCTATAATGAACACGTTTAATTATAGAACTGCCATACTGTGAAACATTTTGCAGGACAATTTTGTTTCAAAAAGAAAGAAACCTATTTAATTTTACAGGTGTGTCACTAAATCTGTAATTGCAACAATCTGATTTAAGCTTACCTCATCTCCATTTGCTATCAGTGGAAGTATACATTTATATTTTTCTTTATCTACAGTTGTCATAATGATGTAATTATCTTCTTTGTACAAAACACCAGTTGTAGGCTAAAAGTAGAACAAAAACAAATCCGTGAAGATGAATTTTTTTTTTAAATGCTATAAAAAATGTAAATATATTCCTAGCCTTAGGTACAAAGTAGGTTATTCAAAGGAGTTCCCTGCATCTTCTCAGGTCCTAGGGATTCAGCAGACTATTTTTTACCATTTGCACAGTTTGCCTTCTGATCTTTGTCTTAAAATTCTTTTTGCTCCTCTGCCTTTTCTAAAGTCTCCCTACCTCCATGTTCTTCTATCCCTTTTAATTTCATCTGATTTTCTCATTCCCTCTCCTTTCCCGTTCCATAAAAAATAGATAACTTGCAAGACACAATTTTTAAATGAACCTTTTTCCTCTACCCTTTCCTTGTTTTACCTAGATTATAAAATCTTCAGGGCAGACATAGCATCTTCCTTTGCTTAAACAGAGGTTAATACAATGGGCCCCAACCCCACTTCCAAACGAAGTCTGTAATAAAGTAACAGGAGAACAGAGTAGATTAACATAGAATATCAGGGTTAGAAGGGACCTCGGGAGGTCATCTAGTCCAACCAATCTCCAATTAAATCCTCCAACAGATTTTTACCCCATATCCCTAAACGGCCCCCTCAAGGAGTGAACTCACAACCCTGGGTTTAGCAGGCTCAAGCCACTGAGCTATCCCTCCCTCTCAATATACTTTCCTTTTCCCCAACATACTTTTCCTTTCTTTTAATAGCGCATTCAAATCTCAGAGTGCTTCTAACGCTGAAAAAGGTATGGCATGTTGGGGTCCCATTGTTGTATCTCAATGACGGTCCCTGCCAATGTACTCTGTTTGCCAATGAAGATGATTTTCTCAGTCATGGATTTCTCCCTAGCTGGTGCTGTCCCCTCATGAAGGTTCCTTACACCGCATGGAGTTAACAGTTATGGTGGTGATGGGCAATGCGTAACCCGGCGCCTTCTCCCACAGCCCCGACAAAGCCATCGGAGCTAATGAAATGAACCCGGGTCCTGGTCAGAAAACAGGACTTCAACGAAAGATGCACGAGCGGATCTGTTGATTTAAAATGTGTCACTCTTCTGACCGGACCCGCACTGCGTGACTCCCCCGCCCCGACGGGGTCTTCCCGCCCACGCAGCGCTCCCCGCCGGCCCGGGCGCTCCCGCACTGACCAGGCTGAAGTCGGTACCGGGCCAGTTCACCCTGAACGGGATGTCGTCGCTGAGCTGCGGGAGGGCTCGGCCGCTGCCTCCGACCCCCGCCAAGACCCCGCCAAGCAGCACCAGCAGGGCCGGGGACCCCAGCCGGCACCGCCTCATCCCACCCAGCGGGGGGCTGCAGGCACCGATCAGGAGAATGCCGGCAGCCACCCAGTCCCAACGGTGAACAACCGCCAGCCACGTCTGCTTCCGGTGGAGCGCTTAACGCCATTTCCGGGGCGGGCCGAGGGCACATCAACATCCGGGTCACGAAGATCGCCTGTACAGATTTCTCCCCCGCTTTCGGAGTGAGGCCGCCAGGCGAACGCGGTAAGAGGGGTCGGGTGCTGCGCTTCGGAGCTTCTAGTGGTGCCGGGCGGTCCCTGGGTTCCAGTTCCCCAGCGCGTGGGTGGGAGCCTCCCGCTAGAGAGAACCGCTCTGTTCGTGCCTAGCCCCGCCCCTTCCCGGGTCCCGTTGCTCAGCGCTGTACAGCAACGTACCTGGAGCCGGGCCCGCTCGCAGACCACAGGCCGCCGCCATGATCTTGGGATATACAGCACCCAGTGGGGGCGGCCCCCATGTGCAGGGAGGGGCTCGCGCTTCGCGTTTGATTTGCAGCCAGAGGCCTGGGGCCGGGTGCGTGGGGCGGTCCCGAACTCTCGGTCTACCCGTGGTCCGTCTTGCGGCGTCCCGGCAGATAACGCACTACCGAGCAGGCTCAGGGTGCCGCCCCACTCCGCGCTGGGGGATCTAACCCTCTGCGCGGTTCGTTATCACGTCCCCCGGTTATGTTCACAAAGACTTTTCTGTCTCAGTCTCTGGGTGCTTCATGTGACCAAGTTCTCCTCAGCAGAAGGGCTGGCAAGCGGGGAGGGCTGGCACCAGGGTGCAGACAAATTGTTTCAAGTCGGCCTGTCAGCGCGCTTCCCATTGGATGGGTTGCAAGAGTTACTTTTCTGGCATACACAGGTAGTGAGAGTTGGTCCTGACCCTGGAAGATGCTGCATGTCCTCATCTCCATTGAAGTCAGTAGGAGTCCAGGACTCTCAGCACCTCACAGGATTGGTTCCAAAGTTTGTTTTGACTTATGTGGGTGGGGAGTGGAAACTTTCTTTGAGCTTGCTGGTGATTTTCAGCTCTTTATAGAAGCCTTATGTTAAGCAAATGGAGTAAAATTAAATAACATGAACTGTTTTTTGTTGCCCATTGTTACAGGTAATCCTCAGGGACTCTCTCGCTGTGGAAGTGGTATGTGTTAACTAATGAAGACTAGATAAGTGTCAAAACAGGTAGGTACTCTGTTTTACTTAAGCAGCCAAAGGGATAATACAGGGTGTTTTAAAGTCCTTTGCTGATAAATGGACTCTTGGTGGAACCCTTATTAGAATTCTTTAAAGCACAGTTGGGTCTGTCTTTGTCCCCTAGCTTCTATCTCAATAACGTTTACTCATAATGTTAATAATGACCAAACAGTGGGCCTTATCCAGAGTGTTACATGAACATACAGTAAACCCTCGATTTAACGGACCTCGATTTAACGGACTTCAGATGCAACGGACAAAATTTCTGAGCAAGTCTGATGCATTCCTGATCCATTTCTGGCGGGCTGGCTGCCGGCTCCCGCCTGGGTCACGGCAGCGGGCGGACTGGGTGCGGGCTCCCGGCTGCTGCCCGGGTCCAGGCAGCGGGCGGGTTGGCCCGGGACCCGGGCGGGCTGACTGCCGGCTCCTGCCTGCGGGCTGGCTGGCTGCCGGGTCCCGCCCGGGTCCCGCCTGTGGGCGGGCTGGCTGCCGGGTCCCGCCCGGGTCCCGCCTGGGGGCGGGCTGGCTGCCGGGTCCCGCCCGGGTCCCGCCTGGGGGCGGGCTGGCTGCCGGGTCCCGCCCGGGTCCCGCCTGGGGGCGGGCTGGCTGCCGGGTCCCGCCCGGGTCCCGCCTGGGGGCGGGCTGGCTGCCGGGTCCCGCCCGGGTCCCGCCTGGGGGCGGGCTGGCTGCCGGGTCCCGCCCGGGTCCCGCCTGGGGGCGGGCTGGCTGCCGGGTCCCGCCCGGGTCCCGCCTGGGGGCGGGCTGGCTGCCGGGTCCCGCCCGGGTCCCGCCTGGGGGCGGGCTGGCTGCCGGGTCCCGCCCGGGTCCCGCCTGGGGGCGGGCTGGCTGCCGGGTCCCGCCCGGGTCCCGCCTGGGGGCGGGCTGGCTGCCGGGTCCCGCCCGGGTCCCGCCTGGGGGCGGGCTGGCTGCCGGGTCCCGCCCGGGTCCCGCCTGGGGGCGGGCTGGCTGCCGGGTCCCGCCCGGGTCCCGCCTGCGGGCGGGCTGGCTGCCGGGTCCCGCCTGCGGGCGGGCTGGCTGCCGGGTCCCGCCCGGGTCCCGCCTGCGGGCGGGCTGGCTGCCGGGTCCCGGCTCCCGGCCGAGTCCCGCCAGCGGGCGGGCTGGCTGCCGGGTCCCGGCTCCCGGCCGAGTCCCGCCAGCGGGCGGGCTGGCTGACGGGTCCCGGCTCCCGGCCGAGTCCCGCCAGCAGGCGGGCTGGCTGACGGCTCCCAGCTGCCGTCCGGGTCCCAACAGCCGGGACCCGGGCGGGCTGGCTGACGGCTCCCAGCTGCCGTCCGGGTCCCAGCAGCCGGGACCCAGGCGGGCTGGCTGACGGCTCCCGGATGCTGCCTGGGTCCCAGCAGCCGGGACCGGGTGGGCTGGCTGACGGCTCCTGACTGCCGCCGGGTCCCGGCAGCGGGTGGGCTGCGGAGCTGCCGCCCCGACCCTGTGGCGGGCGGGCTGCTGCTCCAACAGCTCATTTTTTTATTATTATTAAATAACGTACTTTTTGATTTAACGGACACCCCTTTGCCCGAATTAGTCCGTTAAATAGAGGTTTTACTGTAAATCTGATGTGTAATAAGAATATGAATTGTGTTAGTTCTGATTTACATTAGCATGATGCTATTGTGATAGGGGCTATATAAATACATAGTAAAATATTAAATTATATTGTCCTGCAGGGGAGAAGTGTGTTCTATTAAGTAGTTGGATATTATAATGATAAATATCTGTTAAACTTACATTATTGTTTACATCTAAAAGTATAAAAGAGATTTTCTGAGACCTGTGCTGTTTTAATTAAATAGATTTTATCACGTTATGTTTTTACAGATTTGTGCAGCAGAAATAGATTTCTTTAAAAAATTAGAATTGAAATAGCACCCAACACCCCAAATAAACATATTAAGGAGTACCTGGCATGCTTATAATGAATTTTATACTTGTTCTTCCCTTGCCCTGACTCTGGAATATGATATACATACTTTTTCAGTACTTCCTAGTTAATGCAACATCATAGCGTATATTGTACTGGTCATTTCATACTTGCTATTGAACAGTGATGGAGACTGAAGCTAGTCTGCATTGCTGATTACCCCTTTCCCTCCCCCCATTTCACCCACCCAGCCAGCCACCCACATTACAAGTTGCTTTTTAATTAAGCTGATATAGTTGAGGGGGGAGAGGGAAGAAGGATCAGCTCACGTGCTGTAGGTTGCCTACTCCTGTCCTAGACAGAGAGAATCCTTGTCTTGGAGGTCTTATAGTTTAAAAGATACAGAACAAGTGGAGCGTAAGTGATAGGGATATAACATGCAAATAAATGATTGTGATGAAGAATTGGCAGAGTTTTGTTAGATACCCTTTCTAAAAATAGCTTTATTTGGAGATAGAGGCAGGATGAGGAATGACAGGAGTGAGGAAGTTGGTAGAATAAAGAAGTAAGACAGGTTGGCAACCTTTCAGAAGTAGTGTGCAGAGTCTTCACTTTAATTTAAGGTTTCGCATGCCAGTAATACATTTTAACGTTTTTTAGAAGGTCTATTTCTGTAAGCCTATATATTATATTAGCAAAAATACCTGGCGTTGCTCGGGGTATTTGTAATTGGAAACTGGGATGTAAAAAGACTACCATGTTTTTTATTAATACAAATTTTGTTCAGATATCTCAGCGTTGCTCGGGTCCGGGGGAGGGGGGAGGAGGGAGAGAGCTGAGCGAGTGCGGGGTCCGTTGGAGGCGGGTATTATGACATCATAACTATGTCACAGAGAACAGCAGGTGTTGACCTGCTGCCCAGCTGATGTGAATGGGCTTTAAAGAATTTCACCCCTGGGGGGCATCAGAGGTGAGATTTGAAAAATTTTCGACTCTTACGCTGATTAGGACCCTAAAGCCTATAACTGTACCAAATGTCAAGTCTCTAGCTCAAACGGTGTGGAAGGAGTAAGGCAGCATACATACATGCACGCATACACCATTGACTTTTATATATTTATATAGATAACGAAACTATTGTCGTATGTAAGATAAACAAGGTTTTCAGAATGTTTAAAAAGCTTAATTTAAAATTAAATTAAAATGATGATCTTGTGCTGCCAGCCTGGGGTTCCATTCACCTAGGCCGGCAGCAGGCTGAGCGGGGCCTGCGGCCAGGGCCCCAGCTGGCAAGGGGCCAGCAGCTAGAACTCCAGACCTGCAGTGGGCTGAGCGAGGCCGGCGGCTGGGGTCCATCTGCTGACTCCTGCCAGCCAGGATCCTGTGTGCCAGCCCTGCTCAGCCTGCTGCCGGTCTGAGGTCCCATCCCTGCCCACAGAGTGGGTACTTGCCTCCTCCTGGTTCTGGCCCATTCTCTTCCTCTCTCTGCACTGAGCTGAGGGTGGGAGTGCACTGAGCTCAGCGCTGGGGATGAAGGAGCAGGCTAGGGATTGGGGTGTAGGTTCTGGCCAGGAGCTAGAATGCGGGAGGGGCCTCAAGGTTGGGGCCGAAGGTTTGGGTGTTGGGTGCTTACCTGGTCAGCTCACGTTTGGTGTGAGGGGTGCAGGTGGGAATGTGCGGGGGGTCTGCAGAAACTCCCGTTTGGTGCTCGGGTGGGGATGTGGGGACTGCAAGAGTCAGGGAAGGAGTGGGGGGTGAGGGGCAAAGTCAGGGCAGAGGGATGGGTGTGTGTAAGGGGACTGCAAGGCTCAGGGCAGGAGCCTGGGGTGTGTGGAGGATGCCAAAATCAGGGCACGATAAATCGATCCCCGAATCGGCAGGAGGAGTAAGCGGGGTCGGCGGGGGAGCGACTGGTTGACTCACTGCCGTGGGGACGGCCACGTAAGTCGACCTAAATTACTGCGAATTCAGTTATGCTATTCACATAGCTGAAGTTAAGAATCAGAGAGGTAGCCGTGTTAGTCTGGAATAGCAGAGGTAACAAAGACTCTGTTACCTCTGCTATTCCAGACTAACATGGCTACCTCTCTGATTCTTGACATTATGCAAGGCACTGCATTTAGCCGTATGGAGTGGAAATCCATCAACCTCATGAAGAAACTTGCACAAGTACAGAAAGATATCATCTTTCTCTCCAAATGCAAACTGATGGACATCATACCAAATGGACTGAAGGTGAAAAATCCATTGCTATCTACATACTGCACAGACCACAGTGAGAGATTATGCCAGACACTATCATACCTGAAGTTGCATATCTTAGGTCGACTCCCCCATAGTGTAGCCCAGACCTCAGAATGTATAGTTTTATGCTGCTAATGAGCAAAATGTGTTCGAGTGTGCTAATTTCATTTATTCTCAGTTTCTGCATTTTTATGGGTGCTTAAAGAAAATTGAACACTACATGCTTTTTCGTGGACAAACTAGACCGTTAGTCAATGCTGCCTAAAACAGACCTTCATCATATTGTTAGCTTCTTGTTTGTTTGTTTAACCTCATCTGAGAACACAAATTCAACTACTGTTTCTATGCAGAGTACTTATAGATCTACCTACCTCTTCTGTCCAAGCTAAAGTCTCAGCCTGTCTCTCTACATCTTCTTTGGATGTGTAGCTGTTAGCTCAAGCTCAGTGTGGCTAAAACAGAGCTTTTAATTTAACCCCTGCAAGCCCTTCTTGGACAACAGTACCATCCTCTCTGTCACTCAGGCCTGTAACCTGGGTGTTCTCTTCGACTGGGATCTCTCTCTAAGTCCTCACACCCAGCTGATGTCCAAGTCTTGCAGATTCTTTCTGCATAACATTTCTAAGATATGGCCGTTCCTGTCCATCCATGCAGCTAAAATTCTTGTTTGGGCTCCCATCATTTTGCACCTCAATTACTGCTACTTACTTTTCTCTGGCCTTGACAAATGCAATCTTGCCCCACTCACATCCCTTCAGAATGCTTCTGCACTCTCACTTGGACTACATCACCTCTCGTTTTGCATCCCTTCACTGGTTCCCTCTTTCTCTATTGCATCAAACTTTCTTTGCATTCCAGGCCCTTCACGGCCTACCTGTCCTCTCTCATTTAGTATTGAGAACTTAACTCCTGCTTACAATTGCCCATGATGACACCCTCCATTGCCCACTTGTTAATTTTGCAAACAAGCATCTTCATGTTTTCTCCAGTGCTGCCCCTCGTGTGGGATGAACATCCTACAAACATTTATTAAGCCACTTCATTGTTCTCTTTCAGCCTCCTCCTTAAACTCTTTGCCATGATGCCTACAAAAAACTTGACAATGCTTAGGTCACTGGTGTGTTGAGACCACTAGGTATCATCCTGTTTCCTTGTACTATTCATCTACTGTCTCTCTTCCTGCTTTTGCTGACTTGGGCTCCTAGATGCTGTGATAATACAGATAATTAGTAATGGTTCATATAAATAATTCCTACTATTCTCAAGGGGTGTGTATGGAAGGCAATATCTTGAGTAAATGGAGGAACCTAATAATATGATCTTGATGTTGATAAGATCTTGATATGATCTTGAGTAAATGGAGGAACCTAATGATATGCAGTTATGTGCTCACCTACCTTTTATCTGCTTTGTTTCCTGTTCATCTGCAGGAAATGTGAGGCAGGGAAGACATTGAAAGAAGAAAGCAAAAAAATGAATTTATTATTAGGGAAGTATAAATAATCTCAAAACTGCAGATCTTTTCTTTTTCATATTTTTCTCAAAACAAGCAGGGCAAATTGCTCCAATTTACTTGTAAGAGTTTTTTGGCTTCTCTGGTTTATAGTAGATAGACACCAGTAAAGGTAGATGTGAGGCATCTCTCTTTTAAAGCTAATAAGAGTCCTGAGAAGAAAAGGGGGAGGGGGAATACAATATTGCAGTTTCAGGTTAAAGATTTAGATTGCATAGTCATTTAGTTCTGTAATTATACATTTTAATAACTGTCTTCATATCCAGTGGAGGATTTTTAGTGATCATGTTAAAGAATTTCAGGTATAGAAAAGGCTTACCCTTATATAACATGCTGCCTTCTAACTTTACTTCACTTTGCAGCACAAAGAAGAGTTTTGTTGTCATTGCAGTTCTTGTGCTCATTTAAATTTTTGTAAATTATTTTATAAAAATTTAAATTTATATAGCACCTTTTTTATTTTAGAGGTTCCCAAGTACAAACTAGGTGATGGTCTTGACCAATAGCCAGGGCATGTTCCTCTTACAAAAGGACCATGCACATCAGATAAGACTCTTGTTCTACACGAACTGCACAGTATTAGTTTAATCAGTTTCGCAGGGATGAAAGGTTTAGATGACTATTTTGGGATTTGAACCTATGGTACTAGGGAGTCAAAATCTAACACTTTATGACCTTTATGTTGTCTCCTTAGTCATTGTTTTGGAAAGAAGTTTAGAGGTAGATTAGTGGTGTGCATGTGGTGTATGTTTTTTTGTTTTTTTTTTAATGCAAACTTATTTAGGATAGGATTAGAATCTCTAACTTTTGTTACAGAACTTAGACATAACACTAACCAAAAGGAAAAAAATATTAAGCACATAATGTACAGAATATACATTGTATATGTATATAAAATGGCTTGTGATGGAGAACTGATCTGATGGCATATGCAGCTCCATGTAATGGACCTTGTTTTGAGAGCAGTCATGAGGCATATTGAGTGTGTCTTCTTCCCTAAATGTATTGTTTCTAACTCCTGTTTAGCAAAGGGAAAAGAGAGCTTTAACTCCAGTGCTTTAACTGGTATGTTGACATTGCTAATTTGACTGTTTTCTGTAAACATAATAATACCTAGCTCTTACATGGCACTTTCTATCAGCAGATCTCAAAATGCTTTACAAAAGGAAGTAAGTATCATAACCAAGGCATTTATTGTCATAATATTTGAGTATTTTGAAAATGTCACTCATGGTGGAGTCTGTTCTTAAAGACGAAAGTAAAATTTCTGAAAATCTCTCTCTCCAACACCATTAAATAAATACGCGATGCATTTTATTGTACTGAAGTTAGATGCACAAAATGGAATGTATCATTACAGATGATATTGCAACTATTATGAATCTGGAAAAGAGATTGAACCAACAGTGTTTTGGATATGAATAAAATTAAATTACCAAACTTAGAGCCATACAGAATCCCAATGCCCCGACACTAGTGCTTAAATAAGCATAATATTTAAGAGTATCATCATTGATGTGATTAGGGAGTTTTTGAACTGATAAAGGGGCTTATATGCTTCCCCCACCATCTCATGACAAACAAAAATAAGCCTTTGACTGAAAAGAGAAAAATTAATGAAAATGCATAGATTTTACAACTCCATCTAATGCACGCTTTAAATTTACAATGGTGTATTCAAAGCCCAGGTATGCACAGGAAATGAAATGCTGGCCTTTTTGAGAACAACAATCAGTATCCCTTTGCAGTGTTTACATACTCCGTAAAGAGTGCTACACATAACATTTCTGGAACATTAAAGTATACAATTAACATTTAGTGAGTATTTATTCTCCATGTCAAAGGGAATAATTTTTTTTAAAGAATCTTGATATGTTGATGTAGGCAAACATTTCCAAACTTTGATGCCTAAAATCCTAAATCCATCTTCAAGTACCATAAGTGACTGGATTTTTCATAAGCTCCCATTAGAGTTAATGGAAATGCAGGTTCTCATCGTCTTTTAAAATTTGGTCACTTTATTTAGGTGTCTATTATTAGCTACTGAAGTCTGAATATTTGACCTTATGCTTAGCCTTACTGTTCAGAGGAATTTACTGGGCCTGATTCTCTGCTCTGTTACATCAATCTTGCATCATTGTAACAGTGGAGAATAAAGACCTTTGAAACTAACAGGATCTATTTCTCATAAGTTAGTAAAGAACTGAAGTATTAATGGGAGAATAGGTCCTCAATATATATGATATGAGGCAAATTCCCTGTTCGTGTGATTAGACTGGTCCATCAAGTTTGATATCCTATGTACTCCTAATATAGTAGAATTAAAGCATTAACCTCTACCTTTGTTCTCCTGTTGTTAGTAGCTTTTGAAAATTTAACAGTAGACTTGTGCTTCCTAGATCCACATTCCTTTGATAGATGCCAGAAATATGGTGACTAAAAGTACAATTCTGGTCTTAAATGTAAAAGCTCTTTGTTTCATGTCTTAAATAAACTGTTTTGAATTTATTTTATGTACTGCAGCCTATTTATGTAGGTTCCTGACTTAAATGTCATTTTGTAACATTCAATTTTACAATTTGTTTTCTTTAGATGGAAAGTATAAATTATAATCACCAGTCACTTTGATGACTTAACTTTTTTTTGGCCAGCTACAAATATAAAACTGAAAGGGAAAGAGGAAAAGACTATCTGTGTGTACAAACATAAATCATGTAATGTTTGTGTTATTACTGATGGAAAATAAGACAGGTTTTCATGTGATTATTGAACATACATAAATACTCTTACTGTCTAATGTGGTACTACATTACATTTCAAAGACGACCTTTTATATATTAAAATACAAAAATATGCTTTGTTAAAGGATTAAAGAAAGTAACAAAGTCTGAGAAGCAAGAAAATTCATAGCTAGGACAGAAACTCCTTATGCCTTTGTATTGCAATAGTTAGGCAATTAAGCCAAATTCTGCCCTCAAAAGTTTGAAAAATCCCCTTGATTTTTAGTGGGATTTATGCAGTCATATGAAGGCAAATATTGATTAAAGATGGGAGTTTCAGAAAATTCTTGCTATATTGTGGATTCAAGTCATATCCCCAGTTACTTTAACAGTTTAGGTTTATTTTTGTTTACAGTAATTTTAAAATAAAAGAAATGAGGCACTGATACGGTATGGCTTATTTGTGTCAGTGTACCGTATTTTTGTTTCTAAGGGTTTAACACCATGAATAACCTAATGCATCAAGGGAAAGAATAATTTCTTTGATAATGCAACTGTTTGCCCATTGTGTCTAATGACAAACTGTGATATACCAAGAGTAAAACTATTGATTCAATGCAATAGCTTAGTTCTAATGGAACTGAACCTTTTATATGATAAATGTTTTGTCATGTACTTACTGTACATATACAGTAGCTACTTAACATTTATCTTTTTATCTGCATTAAAGACCTAATCCTGCAGTCTTGACTCAGAGAGAACTACCACTTAAATCGATGGGAACGTTGAGTGCAGGACTTGGTCCTAAAGGTAGTTTAAAGATAACTATTTTTTTTAGAACAACTTAAACCTGAAATCACCAAAAAAATAAAATTAAAATTTCCCTCAAACAAAAAAAAAAGGACCAAAGTTGATTTTCTTTTTCAAAATTTGAAGAAAAATATGCTCTTTGGCTAAAATCTTGTATACCAAATTCAAACCTGAAACACCTCTGTCCCCATTGTTATAAACTCCTGAAAATATGGTTTTACAATGGAATCTTCTAGTGACCCTTAACTACAGTGTCTTGAATGCAACATTAAAATAAATAGTGTAGTACAGATAAACATGCCTCCAAATTATATACCCGTTGTGCATGAAACCGTAATTCTGAAGATGAAAGGAGAAGCTTATTTGAAACTAATAAATGATTTTTATATGCAATTGAGGTTTTGGTTTCTTTCCAAGAGTTCCTTTACTAGTTTCTCTAGAGAGAAGAGATGCTCATCCACATCTTCTGGTACAAGATTCCTGATGGAATTGGCAAGTTCAAACAAGTATTCTGTGTTTCTTCCACTGGGACCAACTGCATTAAAAATCTGTTCAGCAATGTCTTCTAGGGGTGCTGGACCAAGGTAGTTAGGATTATCACAAGTTCCAATATATAATAATACATTAAATGGTTTTATTGAGGGATCTTTTGGATAGAAAATGACAGTTGTAGTCCTGTAGCCTCCTTTCTCTCTGAAGTCAAGGTATGCCTTTACTTCAACTTCTTGTCCTGCAGGCAATCTGTAAGCAACACCCCATACACAACCCTGTTGAAGAACACAACCAGAAAGGTAAAGCCAAACACTGAAAGGATACTACCAATAAACTTAATTTAAAACATTATATTGTTGGTAGAGCCCTTTCTACAAAGTGTGTTCCCCCCCCCCCCCCACCGGTCACCCTCTCCCTTCTTTATTTAGGAAAAGAACTGAAATCAAAATGGCACTTGTTTAAGAACTCTCAGTTGACGTTAATTATGCCAAATTCCTTCTGCACCCCATTACTGATATTGGGCTTAGTTTTAGAAATAAAGAAAATTTGGTGCAATTTATTTCTGCTAATGTCTGGTTGTTGCATTTGAATTTAGAGCACTATACACATAGGTTCATTTCTGTTAAATGATGTTTGCTAAAGCATAAGCAGAGGGAAAATAAAATGAGTTTTCACAATCTTACAAAAATAGATTAAAAATAGATTCCTTAGATGGAGATTTAAAAGTAATTTTCAGTAAATTATTCTTTTCAGGTAGTTAAGCTTCATTTCTAAAACCTTGAATATTCCTTTATTCTGATACCTATATTTTAAAGGATTGTTTTTTTTTAATTTATATGCATCACCATGTGTAGAATTCAAAGAGAGAAGACTATCTTAAAGTTTTGGCTTTATTTTCTGTTACTGGGGAAATTCAGTGCCACTCTGGATGCACATAATTAATGAGCCGCACATATTAATTTTTTGCACAGAAAAAAGCTTCTGCTGAAAAGTTGCTTCAGTTCACCAGTTTTCTCACCAGAGGATGCTGTGGTGAGAGAATGCAGCAGCAGCTCCCAGCCAGTAGGGAAGAGAGAGCCTTCTTACAGCATATGTAGGACCAGGTCAGGAGATTACTGGGGTGGGTGGGGTGTGGAGGCAGACAGCATGAGGTTTTGTGTGTGTGTGTGTGTGTGTGTGTGTGTGTGTCAAACACTGACTCATAAGGGTTAGTCAGGGAGGCCAGACTGGGACAGGGGCTGAATGGGAGTGGAGGCAAAGAGCCACATGGTGACAGGAGAGGGGGTGTAGAGCCACACGGAGACAGGTGTGGCTGAGTAGGGCACAAAGACACAGGGGACAGGGAGGAGGTTCAGGGCCATGGTGGGGAGGGGTGGGGGAGGAAAGTGGGTGTCTGAGTTGGGGAGGAGGGACATGTATTTGATTCAATGGGAGAGGCTAGGGTCTCCATTGGGGAAGCTCCCTAAGAGTCATACTCCCCCAACCCAACAAACCTGTTCCATAATTCTCCCACCCACATCCAACAGCCCTCCAAGTTTACACCCAGGCTCCTTCCCAGCAATTATTTCCCTCTCCTTCAGCTCCTGTTACCCCTGTCTCTCTCTCCCCACCCAGCCTTTGCACTGCTTCTTCAGTGTGTGGGAGATACGGTTTTGTATTGTAGTTTAGATGAATTATTACTTAGAGTTCTGCATTAATATGCCTAGTAAAGAATTTATTTGTCAAACTCCCCCCCCCCCCCACCTCTGAATCTTTTTTTGTTGTCTGTATTGTTACAGACATACTTGCTGACAGGTTGTCATAAGTATGAAGTAGCTTACAATTACTGTTTTAGCTGTGAAGGGTTAACCTGAAACAACCTAGAGAGGGAGATGACAATCAACGGGGAACAAAGGAAACGGTTTTTAGTTTCACTCCCCCCCCCCCTCTTTTGTTTTCGAGCTGGCTCGGGGTCTGTCTGTGTGTTCCCCTGGCTATGGGAGGAATCACACTTACGTTTCTATTCTACATTTCTATAATCTTATAAGAAAACCAAGTCCAGCAGTAAGTGATTTGTAATCTTGAATTGTATTACTTGATAATTGATCCATGGTGTATCTTTGCTGTTAAGTTAGCAGAGGGAGAAATTCCAAGGGAGGGGGGTCAATGAGGGCTGTGTGATGCAAGGAGTTTTTATTCTCTATTAATTTCTGTACAAGGGATCTGTACTTCTTCTTTTCCTTTTATTAAAATCTTTCCTTTAAGAATCTGACTGTTTGTTTCCATTGGATTGATCCTGGTTTGGATCGGGCACATCTCACAGTAAGTGAGGGTTTGTGGTCTTTGTTCTTGAATCTCTCCCAGGTAAAGGGGGGGGAGGGGGATTTGGAGGCTGTTACAATAGGGTTCCAATTTACCCTAACCCATGGTTTTGGGGGCTCAAATTGGTGGTGGCAGCGTTTTCTAAGTCCCAACTGGAGAAGTTTGGGTTTTGGGGGAAAAGTTTTAACCTAAACTGGTAAAATAAGTTTGGGGGGTTATTTTTTTCTTTCATGCAGGGTCCCCACTTTACCCTAGAGTTCAGAGTGGGGGAAACAAACCTTGACACAGGTATTTTGAAATAAATGACTAAAAATAATTGAAACTGGTGTGATTATATTATGTTGTTTTGATCAAAAAAAAATTGTAGAATTTTGCAGAATTTTAAAGTATCATGTGCAGAATTAAGGTGTTTTTTTGGAGCAGAATTCCCCCAGGAGTAATTTTTCTCATAACTAAACCCTATATATCAGAGCACCCAACAAAACTGTTAGCAAAAATGGCATTAAAATATTTTTAACAGTGGTTCTCAAACTTTTGTACTGGCGACCCCTTTCACATAGAAAGCCTCTGAGTGTGACCCCATCGTGTAAATTAAAAACACTTTTTATATATTTAACACCATTATAAATGCTGGATGCAAAGCGGGGTTCGGGGTGGAGGCTGACCGCTTGTGACCCTCCTCTCCATGTAAGAACCTTGTGACCCCCTGAGGGGTCCTGACCCCCAGTTTGAGAACCTCTGATCTTTAAGAATCTAGATGTTTAGCCATGTGTAATAAAGCTGGGTGGGAATTTTCGGAAGAAACATTTTTTGTTAATGAAAACCAAAACTTCTAGTGAAAATGTATCTCTTTTTTTTTAAAAAAACAAAACAAACAAACAAACGTGAAGGTTGCGCAGGTCCAGGGTGTAATTTCTGGTTAAGACAGAAACCTGAACCCAGAACAGCCAACAGTTTTGTGCTTGGAGTAAGCACCTGGGATGTGGGAGACTCAAGTTCAAGTTTCTGGTTTGAATCAGGCAGAATAGGGACTTGGGTCTCCCTCATCCCAAGTGAGTGCCCTAATCACTAGGCTCTTGGCTATTTTGGAGTTTGTCTCAATTTTTGCAATTTTTTTGAAAGGCGTAGGATTTGTCCCAATGAGAAACAAAAACAAGGTTGAATCCTCAGTTCTTCACAAAACAGAATTCTTGTTTTCTGTCCAGCCTTAATGTTTGTCTTCAAAGCTACAATTCCCAGAGTTTTAATATTATTTTGGCTTAGAGATGGTAGTCTCTCCCTCCCTTATATATTTTCAAACAAGAAGAAAAGTCCTAGTGACTGAGCCTGGTGAAATCTGTATATGTACAGTGACCATGCCACTAGTGCTTAGCAATGATTTTTAGATGAGGCCTTAATTTTTTATGTTCCCCGTCTATCTGTCTTCTCCTGCAACTTTCCAGGAGGCAGAAAAAAGAAATGGTGATTTCTAGGATAGCCATGAAGGCAATGATGTGTTTTTTTTTTTTTTTTTTTTTACTAGAAGGAAGTTACTTATTTTTGAATTAATTCAGAAATAGCCTCAAATTTAACCTGCCCTTCATAGGACACTGCAAAAGCAAGTCATTGTTGACCTGAAGTTGGTATAAAAATCCTAGGCATTGAATTGACTACAAAACAAAGTGATAAATTTGTGTATCATTCTAAATTAATCACTGCCTTAAGCTATTTGGGGGGATTTCAGCCCCTAGACGTTACTTATTTTTCAGCTATTAAGCCATATTGGGTACAACGAAATATTTAAAATACTTGAGTTAGAAAAAGCAACTACTACATGTATGTGACGGTTACTTGTCATAATGACCTATGTTTTATTTCCTTCCCCCGAGACCACATCTGGTTCAGCCATGCAGTCCCTGATGAACCAGAGGAAACTACTGTTTTATCCCTTTCAGATGTAGTAATTTTACCTTTGACCAATACTACTACAAATGGGTACATCCGTACCAGTAACCCACACCTCTCCCCAGATTGTTTTCTTATGTGGATAATCTCTAAAAGTTTTTGGGTGCAAGAGAAATTTCTGTTCACCTCTGCATGCAAGTCTCCTCTTGAGCTGTGGGCTACCTCTACTGCTTATGCGTACTGATGCTAAAACAATGAGACTATAAGTCTGTTATTGCAGAAACAAGGATGTTTTGTACCATATAACACAACTGTTATGGGCAAAACAGTTCATGGGATTGGTATTGGATCTAGAGGAGTATTGGTTTAGATGTCAAAAGGAGGAGGCAATATGACCGTTTCAAGGGAAGTGTTCTAGCTCCTACCCCTTGTCCTTTTCCCTTTTTAAAATATTTTTCAATGAACTACCAAGGGAGAGAGTTAAAGCAGTTCTCCAAAACAACATTTTCAAATTTAAAGTTACCTCCACCTTTTATTCACTTTTGTTTCAGCCATTTGCGCTCAATTTAATTATAAACAAACCAATTGTTGAATCAGTTGATAGTCTGTCTATAATGTATGATATTCTCAAAATAATTTAAGATTGCATCTAAATCAAGATTTAAAAAAAAATCTGGTGGTTTTCTCTGAGACTCCTGCAATCACAAATAAGTTTGTTTAACAATACAAACACAGCAAAAACAAACAACCATTCTTTGCTTATATGGGAGTGTGTGTATAACATAATGGTATCTAACAGTACTGTAGTGTGAAAAAAAACTTACCAGAAAGATACAGAAAGTCACATTGACAGACACTGTACTGCATTGTGCTTGTTTTGTCAGCTACAAAAACATTGAAGTTTATGATTACAGTTACACTTACCTCTATTCATTGCTATCATTTCAGAGAAATGTCAATGTTACAAGTATTTTGCCTCGCTGAATAATAATTAAAAGTACAGAGAATCTTCACTGTTATGTCAAGCATGAGCCCTATTGAGACAAACTCCCTCCAAGGTGTCCAAACCCCTGCACATTATGCATGCTGGCTACACACCAGACTCGCCCTACCCCAACTGCAACAACTAGGCTAGAATGTACGAGCTAAAAATGAAAACTACCTCAGCTCTTTGCAAGGAATTTATTTAAATGAGCTCCCTGCCTCTTCACACCACTGCTCACTAGCTTAGTGTCCTCCCTGTCCCAAATTCACTTGTACTTGATAATCCCAGAATGTTTTAGGGAATTTACCAGTAAACTGGGTTGTGGACCCCTTGCCCAGATTAGTGACTCCTACTATTTCTCCCTCTGCACACATTGATTCTTATTTGGGTTCATAGAAAATCTTAAGTTTGGACCCTTGTTTCCCCTTCCTAATTTAGCATTGTTCTAGCTCCTCCAACATTTCCTCCATGACTGACTGACATTTATCCGGCAGCTAGGTAAGAATCTGCCTGCCATCTCCTTCACAATCTAGCCTCTTGGGCCTTAGCAACAGTCCCCATCTGCATATTCAATTAATCCCTGGAGCCATATTTTTCCTGACAGTGGTGCTAAAGCTAAAACCTGCATTATATCAGGGCATGGTTAGACTGCCGCTTTATAGCGCAAAAAGCCTCCAGGAGCGCTATAACTCTCTAACCATACACACTGTCAATGCACATTTTGTGCAAAAAGTCTCCCTTTAGAGCGCAACTTGTAAACCTCCTCTCAGAGCGTCATAAGGCTTTTTGCGCTAGCCCTGTAGCGTGTTAGTTAACAAAAATGGCTTGAATGCATACAAACTAACTATATATTAACTATATATAATCAGGAAAAAGACCTGGGAGTCATTGTGGATAGTTCTCTGAAGGCATCCACGCAGTGTGCAGCGGCAGTCAAAAAAGCAAACAGGATGTTAGGAATCATTAAAAAAGGGATAGAGAACAAGTCGGAGAATATCTTATTGCCCTTATACAAATCCATGGTGCGCCCACATCTAGAATACTGCGTACAAATGTGGTCTCCTCATCTCAAAAAGGATATACTGGCACTAGAAAAGGTTCAGAGAAGGGCAACTAAAATGATTAGGGGTTTGGAACGGGTCCCATATGAAGAGAGATTAAAGAGGCTAGACTTTTTAGCTTGGAAAAGAGGAGACTAAGGGGGGATATGATAGAGGTATATAAAATTATGAGTGGTGTGGAGGAAGTAAATAAGGAAAAGTTATTTACTTGTTCCCAAAATAGAAGAACTAGGGGCCACTCAATGAAATTGGCGTGCAGCAGGTTTAAAACAAATAAAAGGAAGTTCTTCTTCACACAGCGCACAGTCAACCTGTGGAACTCCTTACCTGAGGAGGCTGTGAAGGCTAGGACTATAACAGGGTTTAAAAGAGAGCTGGATAAATTCATGGAGGCTAAGTCCATAAATGGCTATTAACCGGGATGGGTAATGAATGGTGTCCCTAGCCTCTGTCTGTCAGAGGAGGGTGATGGATGTCAGGAGAGAGATCGCTCGATCATACCTGTTAGGTTCACTCACTCCGGGGCACCTGGCATTGGCCACTGTCGGTAGACAGGATGCTGGGCTAGATGGACCTTTGGTCTGACCCAGTATGGCCGTTCTTATGTTCTTATAAAGATGACATGCTAAGAGAGGCTAAATAAATCTGGTCCTTCTGTATAAGAGCACAGTCCTGTTTCCCTAGCTCATTTGGGTAGTCCAACTGGGTCATGGGAGTCCTTCAGTAGGCTGACTAATGGTGAGCAATAATTATCAGACTAGGCCCATATAAAGTAGTTGCATGTAAAAGCATGCTTCCTTGTCACAATCTGACAATACCAGATATCTGGGCAAAACCCCTCCCTTGTCTCCCCCAAATAAAAACAACACTTCTTGCTATTTTATAAATAAAAAAACAATGTAGGTTTTCTTTTAAGAGGACAGATTTAAGGCCCAATTCTGCCATTCTTCCATTTGTTTTACTCTGCAAATATTTCAGTGGGACTTTTCATGGAAAAAGGGCTTGCCCATCCATAGTAAGACTAGCAGAAGCAGGCCTCTAACCTTTCCCAAAAAGGAGCTTTTGTTTAAGCTCACAATATTAATCAGTTCATCTTTGAATCAGAGAGTTTAAGCAAGAGTTACTGTGGCTTAATCTTGACAGATTGTATTTTATGGAAGCTATTTTATGGGATGTTGCATTAGAACACTGTCTCAAACTGGTAATAGCTTTCAGATTGTATAAATTTGACAGTAGCAAAACTGTTTAAACAAGGGTACTTGGGTATTCAGTACGATGCTTAAAACTCTGCCTTCTATAATCATAAAGCCAAAGCACTTCTAGTTGCTTTTAGACTACATAGCTAAACTAGATCAGTTGAAAGCCATTATATGTACAATTCTGTATAACATTTGGATTTTAAGAACATGTTTTGAAAGCAAGAAAAATAATCAGTTATTTATCTACACATTAAGATGAGAAAATGCAGATTCATAGAGCCCTTAAGTTCTGAATGCAGTAGGACATTCTATATGCTTAGAATAAATATTACGTACAAAAAAGAAGTACTATACCTCAGGATCTTCAACAAGAGTCACAACTCTTCCAGGCTAAAATGAAAAGAAATATTGCTAGTTCAGTGAAAAGCTCTTTTTGTCAAATCATTAGCAAAAATGAACAGTAAAAAGAACTTTTTTTTTTTTTTTTTTTTAAATGGACAGAGAACCAAAGAGTCTAATTGAAATCTATCCCTTTAGATGATTGGGGCTCTAGCGTGTGTGTATGTGTGTATATATATATAATATATATATCTAATACAGATCACTTCATACACACACACACACACACACACACACACACATATATATACACAATATGTTGTGAAGTGATCTGTATTAGAAAACTATATGAGAGTTAATTGGTGGTAAAAGTTAAGGTTGGTGTAGATAAACAATTTTGAGTTCCTTACTTTTGGGTGTATTATGTAGAGTGACTCCTACTGCCATTAAAAAGACAATGGCAATCTTGACTTCACTGATGTAGGATTGGGCTATTATTGCGTTTTCAAAAAATTGTGTATGTAAGACATTCTTAGCCTCTTAGATTTTATTCTGAATTTATATATGTTGCCAGCTCAAGTCTGTGAGAAACTAATATGTAATTCCTTTCCCACACATCAATTTTCAACAGTGGTTTATGCAAAAAATTACTTAACTGTGGTATAAAGGATTATCTGGTTTATGAACATTTTCTATTGTTGATTTCAGCTTGTTTTTGTCATCTTACCATTTTCCAGCAACAAACAAACAAAAACCCAACTAAGCATGTCCCAATAAGAACACAATCTGGGTACATGAGATTGCAATGAAGTACATACCCTTTGGTTGCTGAAATCACTCACTCCTGCCCCATAAAGGATTTAATGCATGTCTGTGTTTCTATTAATCACATCCCATTTTCTAATATTTTCAGACTTAATTTGCGTGACTTGCATTTGCCCCTTCAGTTACCAAACAGTCCAATGGGAAAAGACACAAAATAAGTTAAGACTTTAAATTCAGTGGTAGGCCATAAGACTTTAAATTCAGTGGTAGGCCATAAAGATGAAGAGTGAGTTTGGACTCTGGTTTGGAGGAAAGGAGGTTTGGGGGGGAGAGACCAGGCTGGGTGGGTCAGTTGGGGGGGGTTGGAGGAAAGGAGGTTTGGGGGGGAGAGACCAGGCTGGGTGGGTCAGTTGGGGGGGGGTTGGAGGGAAGGAGGTTTGGGGGGGAGAGACCTGGCTGGGTGGGTCAGTTGGGGGGTGGGTGGGAGGGAAGGAGGTTTGGGGGGGAGAGACCAGGCTGGGTGGGTCATTTGGGGGGGGTTGGAGGAAAGGAGGTTTTGGGGGGAGAGACCGGGCTGGGTGGGTCATTTGGGGGGTGGGTGGGAGGGAAGGAGGTTTTGGGGGGAGAGACTGGGCTGAGTGGGTCAGTTGGGGGGGTGTGTACAGTTTTTTTTTGTTTTGTTTTTTGTTTTTTTTTGTTTTTTTCAATAAAAAAATGTTTAATGGAAAGCTCTGTTATTGTGTTTTTCTTTTGAAACAAAAGCTGTTAATTAGTTTGAAAAACTGTACGAATTGTTTTTTCTAAACTAAAACCTCGTTATTCAGGTTTAATTGCAGTGTTGGCACTTTGAAAAAAACAAGTCGTTTTGGTTTGCAGTTTGGGCACTTGGGCTCAAAAAGGTTTGCCATCACTGCCCTAGGTGGATGGGTGGACTTTGGGATATGTAGCTGTGGCCAGATCTCTCTTAGATTCTGGACATTCTACTGTTTTCAATACAGTATTTTCATACTTCTTGGTGGTCAGTCTATATCAGTTTTATGCTCATGTGTCCCAATAGTGTGATAGGGCCACTCACTTGCTCTATGGAGTACCTTAGGCCTCTTGTAGGAATCACAAAGACTTCTGGAGATATAAAGCACTACTCAACATGAGTAAGAGTGGAAGAATCTGTTCCATTCGTTTAGCAATTTCTGATTTAGCCAAAGTATATAGGCAAATAGACTAAGATATTTACTTGCTTGTTGAATAAAGAAAATTGTCCTCTGTGATGGGCATACTACTGGTTCCCTTCCAAGCTTTGGAATGATAGCTATTGCATACTTTCATACAGAGGGATGGTTTTAAACTACCCTTTTAATGCCACATTAAACACATGAGGGGGCCTACCAATTTCTTTAAAATGTATATTAATAATCAATATGGACCCAAGGTTTGCCATTTTTCATACAGTTATGTCTATAAAAGACTTTTCTCAGAAGGATTGTTCATATGTCTGTCTAAAATAATTCTGTAAGTTTTGCTTTATTCATGTGTACTTTTTTAAGAATTGGGTTCTCTATTATGTAAAGTTTTTTTAAAAAAATAATAATTGGTAGATTAAATTATTTTGGATGGATAATAGCTCTTCTGTATCCCTAACTGTATCTAGTTTGTATTCTTTTCCGTTTTTTCTCCCCATCAGCTTCTCATTTCCTTTTTTTGTATACAGAGCGATCACATTTCAGCACCTCAGTTTCCATATATGTTGCTTTGTGAGTCTATCAGGATAGACAAATAGCAAACTGGAACTTGTTTTTTAGTCCATGCAGTAGTGCTTTGAGTATGTCAGTTTATTAAGCTTTGGCAGAGAAGCATAAATGGAAACAGGTACTAAAATGCATACCCACTCATTCTGATGCATACTCTTCAGGAAGGAAAGTGATGGCAGAGGAATGAGTTTATCTAAAGGAGGTGTGTTTGTTGTAGAGGTGATCCCGGCAATTACAGACTGGTAAGTCTAACGTCTGTACCAGGCAAATTAGTTGAAACGATAGTAAAGAATAAAATTGTCAGGCACATAGAAGAACATAAATTGTTGGGCAAAATTCAACATGGTTTCTGTAAAGGGAAATCGTGTCTTACTAATCTATTAGAGTTCTTTGAAGGGGTCAACAAACATGTGGACAAGGGGGATCCAGTGGACTTAGTGTACTTAGATTTCCAGAAAGCCTTTGACAAGGTCCCTCACCAAAAGCTCTTACGTAAATTAAGTTGCCATGGGATAAGAGGGAAGATCCTTTCATGGATTGAGAACTGGTTAAAAGATAGGGAACAAAGAGTAGGAATATGTATAGGAATGGTAAATGTTCTGAATGGAGAGGGATAACTAGTGGTGTTCCCCAAGGGTCAGTCCTAGGACCAATCCTATTCAACTTATTCATCAATAATTTGGAGGAAAGGGTTAACAGTGAGGTGTCAAAGTTTGCAGATGATACTAAACTGCTCAAAATAGTTAAGACCCACGCAGACTGTGAAGAACTTCAAAAAGATCGCACAAAACTAAGTGATTGGGCAACAAAATGGCAAATGAAATTTAATGTGGATAAATATAAAGTAATGCACATTGGAAAAAATAACCCCAACTATATATACACAATATGATGGGGGCTAATTTAGCTACAACTAATCAGGAAAAAGATCTTGGAGTCATCGTGGATAGTTTTCTAAAGACGTCCATGCAGTGTGTAGCGGCAGTCGAAAAAGCAAACAAGATGTTAGGAATCATTAAAAAAGGGATGGAGAATAAGATGGAGAATATCTTATTGCCATTATACAAATTCATGGTGCGCCCACATCTTGAATATTGTGTACAAATGTGGTCTCCTCATCTCAAAAAGGGTATATTGGCATTAGAAAAGGTTCAGAGAAGGGCAACTAAAATGATTAGAGGTTTGGAACAGATCCCATATGAGAAGAGATTAAAGAGGTTAGGATTTTTTAGCTTGGAAAAGAGGAGACTAAGGGGGGATATGATAGAGGTATATAAAATTATGAGTGGTGAAAGTGAATAAGGAAAAGTTACTTACTTGTTCCCATAATATGAGAACTAGGGGCCACCCAATGAAATTAGTGGGTAGCAGGTTTAAAACAAATAAAAGGAAGTTCTTCTTCACACAGCGCATAGTCAACCTGTGGAACTCCTTGCCTGAGGCGGCTGTGAAGTATAACAGGGTTTAAAAGAGAATGGATAAATTCCCTAGCCTCTGTTTGTCAGAGGGGGGCGATGGATGGCAGGAGAGAGATCACTTGATCTATACCTGTTAGGTTCACTCACTCCGGGGCACCTGGCATTGGCCACTGTCGGTAGACAGGCTACTGGGCTTATGTATTTGTTGTGTAGCATGCCTTATGTTCTTATGTATTTGTTGTGTAGCATGCCTTCCTTATGTTCTTATGTATTTGTTGTGTAGCATGCCTATCTTACATAAAACTTTCCATGGCTGACAGCATTAAATAGTTACTCCATGGTCCCTATATTGATGTAAACAATCATCAGTCAGAAATAAGAAAGTTATAGTAGCTGTGCTATCTGTCCCTGTACCAACCGAAAACTCTATAAACCGTGGTTCTCCAGAAGCGGCAACATGTCCCTGCTGCTCCTAGGAAGAGGAATGGCTACAAGGGGTTTGGAGTGTGGGAAGAGGCTTGGGGCAGGGGGTTAGGGTGTGGGAGGGGCTAAGGGTGCCAGATCCGAAGGGCACTCACTTTGGGAGGCTCCCCGCAAGCGGCGACCTGTCCCAGCTTCTCTTAGGTGGAGGAGTGGCAGGAGGTTCTGTGCACTACTTCCACCTGCAGGTACTGCCCCTACAGCTCCCATTTATCCCAAGTCCCCTCTTGCACCTCAACCCAGAGCCCCTCCTGCACCCAAACTCCCTCCCTCTTAGCTAACTGGCATATTTCACTTACTGGCACCCCAGTTCCCCCAACACAGGGGATAAAACAGCTTTTAGTGTAAAAAGAATCAGAAACAATATATGTAAATGTCTTATGTTGTGCCCTGAGGCTTACTAGACAAGGGCAAACAAAGTGAATTTCAGAGGCAGGTTCCTTCAACTGAGAAAGTTCTACCACTGCTCCTATGGAGTAAACGTCCAGGAAGACACAGGAATCTCCCAGCTGATCTTAATGGCTGCAACAGGGTATAGTTTGGAGATGGTCTTTCATAACCAGATTCTAAGCCATTCATGGCTTTAAGGGCCTCTTCACTTCGAGAGAAATTCCAGTGCAGATACTAAAGTTCATATGTTTGAGCCCACCTCACTCCAGGTGTGCAGCCATGTTCTGCACCAGCTTTAGTTTCCAGGTAAATTTGAACGGTAATCCCATGCATAGCCATCCTTGGCCTGGAAGTGACAAGAGGCATGGATGACAACAGTGAGGTTTGCAGTGAAGTGGCCAGTTACCAGCGTGGAGAGAGGTTTTTTTTTCTCAACAAGCATTTTATGAAAAAAATTATCTGAAGATAGTTTTAATTAAGTTACATTATCATTCAAAGATATCTCATCATGGAATTGGGATTATAAATTCTTATTCTGTAGTATGAGACAATATATTCAGTAGTTCATGGATTAGGGGCTGAATTTTATGGGTTCCACAGGCTTCTGTATAGATTACTAGCATAAGTGCCCGGCGTTGCTCGGGTCAGTCGGAGGTGGGGAGGGGGCAGACAGTTGACACCCCCTGACCAACCCCAACACCCACACCTCACCCCTCACCCACCCCGACACCTTCCCACCCCCCCCGACCAACCCCGACACCCCCCGGCTCACTTAACCCCCAACCAAACCCGACACCCCCACCTGACCCCCCCCCCACCAAACCCGACACCCCCACCTCACCCCCCGACCAAACCCGACACCCCCACCTGACCCCTCGACCAAACTCGACACCCCCACCTCACCCCCTGAGCAAACCTGACACCCCCACCTCGCCCGCCGACCGAACAGTGTATTTAATAATCTGTGTGCTACACAGTGCACCGTGAGCCGGGGGGGTGTCGGGTTTGGTCTGGGGGGTTGGGAAGGTGTCGGGGTGGGTGAGGGGTGAGGTGTGGGTGTTGGGGTTGGTCAGGGGGTTTTGCGGTTGATGGGGAGGGGGTGAGGTGGGGTTGTCGGGTTCAGTCGGGGGGTAAGTGAGCCGGGGGGTGTCGGGTTAGGTCTGGGGGGGTGGGAAGGTGTCGGGGGGGGGGTGAGGGGTGAGGTGTGGGTGTTGGGGTTGGTCAGGGGGTGTTGCGGTTGGTGGGGGTGTGAGGTGGGGGTGTCGGGTTTGCTTGGGGGGGTGAGGTGGGGGTGTCGGGTTTGGTCGGGGGGTAAGTGAGCCGGGGGGGTGTCGGGTTTGGTCTGGGCACCCACCCCGACACCTTCCCACCCCCCCAGACCAACCCCGACACCCCCCGGCTCACTTACCCCCCGACCAAACCCGACACCCCCACCTGACCCCCCCCAAGCAAACCCGACACCCCCACCTCACCCCCTGAGCAAACCCGAAACCCCCACCTCACCCCCTGAGCAAACCCGAAACCCCCACCTCACCCCCTGAGCAAACCCGACACCCCCACCTCACTTACCGTCCCACCAAACCCAACTCGGATCCGTCGCGGGGGAGGGGGGGGGGCAGAGCTGAGGGATTCCGGGGACCTTCGCAGGTGGGGGGGGGCACAGAACTGAGGGATCTCCGGGGTTCCGTTGGGAGGGGGGAGGGGCAGAGAACTGAGGAATCTCCAGGGTTCCATTGGGAGGGGGGAGGGGCAGAGAACTGAGGGATCTCCGGGGTTCCGTTGGGAGGTGGGAGGGGCAGAGAACTGAGGGATCTCCGGGGTTCCGTTGGGACGGGGGAGGGGCAGAGAACTGAGGGATCTCCGGGGTTCCGTTGGGAGGGGGGAGGGGCAGAGAACTGAGGGATCTCCGGGGTTCCGTTGGAGGAGGGAGGGGTGAGCTGAGCGAGTGAGGTGTCTGTTGGAGGGGGGTATTATGACATCATCACCACCTAACCGCCCAGCTGATGTGATTGGCCCTGAAAGACTTTCACCCCTGGGGGGTGTCAGAGGTGAGATCCGAAAATTTTTCGACCCTTACCAGCATCTAGACCCTAATACCCCTCACTGTACCAAATTTCAAGTCTCTGGCTCAAACGGTGCGGGAGGAGTTCGCTGTCATACGTACATACATACATACATACACACACCACTTGACTTTTATATATATAGATAGATAGATTTAGGTTAATCTTTTTATCTAACCCAATGGAACTCAGTGCTCAGTCTAGAACAGGGTTTCTCAAACTGGGGGTCGTGACCCCCCGGTGGGTCGCCGAGCACTCCCCGTGGGATCGCGAGCTCCTGCCGCCGCAACTCGCGGCGACTGGGGCCGGCGCACAGCCGGCAGCCCGCCCGCGGCGGGGACGGGGGACCGGGGCGCTCCCGGCAGCCTGCCCGGCAGCCCGCCCGCCCGCGGCGGGGACGGGGGACCGGGGCGCTCCCGGCAGCCTGCCCGGCAGCCCGCCCGCCCGCGGCGGGGACGGGGGCGCACGCGCTTTTTGTGTGTGTGTGTGTGTGTGTTTTTGTAATTTGGCGGCTTTTCGGCGGAGGGGGTTGCGCCGCGCCGCCGGATCACAAAAAGGGGTCGTGGTCTCAACTAGTTTGAGAACCGCTGGTCTAGAAGATACCATAGAGATGCTTGATTTTGCAGATCTCAGACTGTGGACTTGTGTCTCCAGAGGTAACATGCTTGTTAGCAGCAAAAATGTTTTTAAATAAATATGTAGAAGTGAGAAATAACAGACCTCAACTCTGCACATTTGTGTACACAGAGTCAATCCCTTACCTCTCTCTAAAAGTGCAGATTCAAAGAGTTCAATGAATAGAAGATTGTTGGGGAACTTATTGGGGAATAGATTTAGACAAGGAGAAGAAATTTGGAGATAAATGTAAGAAGCAAGGGACATATGCTTGTTTTGTTAAAATAATATAAATTTGCTGCTGGAGAAATACTTAACGCTGTTGTTTTAGTTAAATAAAATAATTTAAATGTCTGGTGATTAAATGTCTGTCTGTTCTCCTCCTAATACAGCATGATAAGAAAATCTTCCAAATATTAATGATTAACCTGTTGAATTGGAGATAGTTCACCTCCCAGTGACTTCATAAATATCTGCTTCAATTATTTTTGGTAAATGAAATAACCAAACAATCATTCATTTTCTAATATAGCTGTAAAACTGTTCTGAAAAGTTTTCAAAATAAATCACTGTTTAAAAATGTATAGTGTGTACCTTCTAAAAATTAAACCTACATCTAGCTTGGAGTTGTAAAGAATATATATTAAGGTTATAACAACCAACAAGAATGCACTTTTATGTAGAAAACCTTGATTAAATTGAGTCTTCCTGACTAGTGATTTAAATCATGATTTAAATCAAATTTATTTAAATCAAATCCATACCTCCAGTTACCACCTCTCCAGTCATAGGGGAAGTCAGAAAAGCTGGGCAGGGGGAGTTAGTGGGTTATAGATTGAATTCATGGCTTCTTATAACAGTGTTTATATTCAGAGTCTCTTCACTTTGAATGGTCCTTTGAAATGTGTGTTAACTACTTATGCTAAGGGATTCTCTGGAGTACATTTTCCAGTCCTGAAGAAGAGCTCTGTGTAAGCTTTTCTTTCTTTCCAACAGAAGTTGGTTCTATAAGAGATATTAGCTCACTCATCTTGTCTTTCAAATATCCCGGGACTAACACAGCTACAACAAAACTGCATATAAGGAAGAGTGTGATAATTTAGGAGTTTCTCCAATCCACCTTTTTTAAAACTCTCCTCAATGTTAAAAGCATGATAGTAATAGGTGAAAACATTAACAACTTAAAAACTGTTTCTTTAAAAAAGGCCACCATCACGTATAGTTAATTAAAAGAAGAAAAAAAAAAGTAATTCCAGATACCAGACCCCTGCCTGACCCACCTTGCAATTTTTAAGGCACAACTATCATTTATTTCTCTCTCTTGTCACTGAAAGAACCATACAACGGGGAATGGACAAAACTAAGTGACCAGACAGAATAAACACAAGCTGACAAGATGTCAAATGCACACAGTAAAACCACCAAATTGAGGAAAAAGATATACTCTGATCTTTCAGTTGTAGTGATAGGTGTGACTTGTTATAAACCATTGCAAAGTGTGATGATGATGTCCCTTTAAATATTCACTGTTAAATATACATGTTTTATAGAAGAATCAATGCATATAAAACAACCATTTTTTAAAACATAAATAAGGATTTTGGCCCCCAATTTTGTCAAAAGAATTGTGTGGAGTCCCATTGACAAATGAGGTAGGGACCCAATCACATGATTCTCTTGCAGGATAGGCATGTCTCTTTCTATATGAAGTATAATGCTTTGCTCTTTAACCGGTTGGTTCTTTAAAAAAAAATCAAGTTTGCTAAAAGTAATGATAAACAGTATCCTTCCTTTTTTATAATTTGTCAAATTTATGTCCATTTATGTTTTTATGAACTTATGCCTTGATCCTAAAATGAGCTCCACAGAGGCTCTGGTTGTAAACTCAATATAGAGTAGACTTGACATATTGTTAGCAGCTGATCTCTGAGTGTGAAAAATTCAGACTCTGATACAGCACTTTTAGCACAGGATGTTAAGAGTACTGTACTTGACAATCCGCTGGACAGCTTTTTTTCCCACTTAATTTTTGGGTTGATCTTTCCCACAGCGCTACTCAGCAAGCGAGATTAACTATACTTTTTAAAGTAACTGCAAACATTTACCAGTAAATATTATTTGGCTGGCAAAATTATTTGGCTGGTAGGGGGGCCAAAACAAGAGTGAAGATGGGCTGAAACACACCATGAGGATTACAGAGAAGATGAATAATAAAAGATGATACAGAGTGGGGGAGCAGATACCAAAGGGAGGAGTCCCAACAAAAGAATAGTTATGGAGAGGGACTAGACAGTGTGGGAGTAAATTATCACTTTTGATAACCTCTGATTCTCCTCCCCAATATGTCAACTGTTAGGTCAGATCCTGGTCTTTTTATATTCTGTAGAGCAGAGTAAGCTGGAGCATTTAACCTAGGTTTGAACTTTGCCACAGTCTTCAATTACATGCATGCAAACTCCCAAAAGACGGATACTCAGACATTCCTAGATGGATCTCCTACTTTCTACCTGTATGTTTGGTTAGCTGCCCAACTAGTGGTTGACCAGTTTCAATCAGGCACAACACAAAAGATGTAGTGCCACAATAGTGCTGCACAATATGCATCTCTATGATCTTTGAATGTTTATGGATCAAAGTCAAATGGAGTATTTGATCAGTGGAAAAGATGACATTTGTCTGTAGACCTTTGATGGTGCTTAATCCCACACACTTTGGTTGGCATGCTGAATTCTTGTGTCACATGTGCACTGCAAATATGAGAATACCGTACAGTCCATGAAGATAGTCTGCCAGATAATCATACCCTCTGGAACATGAGAATTTTACAGATCAGAAAACTGAGGCACAAAGACAACAGCAAGTCTGTGGCGGAGCCAAAAGTAGAACCCTTGGCTCCCAAGCTTCCACTTTCAACCCCTAGACAATATTTATTGTTAAACACGCTTAGTGTAATTTCTGTGGTCTTCAACAAAGGCATGGAGAAAAGTTATTTCATGTTCCACTGTAGGATAGGAAGTCCACTGTAGGATAGGAAGTATATCCAAAGCATAGAATTTGAACTATATTAGTAGCATTGAATTTTGTCTCTTTATCTCATGAAAGATAGGCCTTAACGCAGCTGAGGCACAGAAGTCTGAGGAGGTGTCTCAGAAAACAGCTGTGTTTCTGTCTATCCTAGTCTTCAACATGCACAATAATTAAAGTATCTGATGTGTTATCAGCTTATAAAGCCATTCCAAGGATTCCAGTGATAAGCCACAGTGACCATATTAATATTTATAACCCTATGTCCTTACAAATACAGTAGAACCCCGCAATACCGGGGATCAAATGTCAGTGAACATAACATTAATGCCTCCTAATGTACTAGCTACTCTTATTTATGACTCTCAGACTAATCAAATCAGCGTCTTAAAATGTAATGGAGCTAGTATACTTAATGCCACGTGTTTTGCAAGAAGACAATATTTTACATTTTTAAATTTTCCTTATCTACACTGTGAACAACGACTATCTTTCTAATGTAGCATCCTACTTACTATATATTATGGCACTAATAGCAAGCATTGCATTTTTAACTATTGTTTAACTACATTATTACAATAAGGTAAGTTGAGCAGTTAAAGTATGAATACAAGGTCATCATTATGTTAAGCCGAGTTTTGTACAAAAAAGCTTGCAGTCATTGTTGTACATAAAAATGCTCATGTCGTCTTTGTTGTACTGACTATGGAATGTTGTAGCAGCAAGTATTTTCAGTAGGTTTTTCAACTTGTAGGCTGGTGTTTCACTGCTATACTTTGAAATGGGATAATAGTGTTGAAGGGTTGGTTCACTTGCAGTTTATGCACCATGAATAAATTTGTTCCTGGTGTAATTCCTTGGATTTTAAATCAGTGGTGAGCAACCTGCAGCTCACAGGCCACATGTGGCCCATCAGGGTTTACAATGATTGTCTGCAGACATTGCCACTTGCAGCTCCCAGTGGCCACAGTTAAACTGACCCAGTATAAGGGACACTCCTGCATTTGCTTAGTGCATGTTAAAAATAAAGTTATAACATCTATTAACAGCAAAGTGGCTTTCAGAGCAATAATAGTCACACAGAAGGCTGTGATACATTTGTGTAGTAGGTTGCTGGTTGAAAGTGACAACACTTCAAAATTAAATTATAAAACCTAGATAATGTATATTGTGTATTAGCTCAGTTTTATAATACACCACAGATTATAGTGTCATCAATCTGACAAGCTAACACTCAAAGAAATTCAGAGTTAAAACAAAATCCGGATTGACTTTACACTCAACTCTTTTTTTTCTTTAAAGCATTAGCTCATTTAGGGTTAGATTATGCTTCTAGATCCAGCCTTGAGCCCCTAGTCACTGTGAAATCTGCTTTGCCCCCAGAGTAATCGTAGGAGGCATGGTGTCTCAGAGATTCTCCTCTAAGGAACAGCTCCCCTGGTGATCCCTTCTTGTGCGGGAAAACACAAGTGAGGGAGGAATCTGCCACAGCCCTTTTACAAGATTCTTCATGCACACTCACTAGAACCCACTTCGCACACTCGTCTGCACAACCATTATAGATCAGGGCACAGTCTAGTCCATAGTAAATTACAGCTATGACTTTTGCAAAACAAAGAAATTGGGCACGTGACGATTTTGCTGCTTTATGGTGAGTAAAGGAGGTCCAAAAGGATTTTTCTGTATGTGGTTTTACATTAAAAATTTAAAGAAAGCGAGGAATAGCACCTTAGAGACTAACTAGTTTATTTCAGCATAAGCTTTGTGGGCTATAGCTCACTTCATCGGATTCATAGAATGGAACAGAAGTAAGATGCATTTATACACACAGAAAGAAAGAAAGAAAGAAAAATTGTACATTAGCATACCAATTCCAAGAGGGCTGTTAAATGTAGATGGGCCATTACCAGTAGGAGAAAAAAAA
This sequence comes from Sternotherus odoratus, assembly GCA_032164245.1. NCBI lineage: Eukaryota > Metazoa > Chordata > Testudines > Kinosternidae > Sternotherus > Sternotherus odoratus. The sequence goes on from JAVMKO010000003.1 coordinate 146,187,439, forward strand.
CAACCCTTTGAAATGGATTTCTGTGTCAGGTAAATTAACTCAGGAAATGCGAATGGTTCTCTCATTACACTAATTGATTGCAAGTCCTATTTAGCTCCTGGTTAATTGTCTCCAGTTTGAAAATTAATTCCAGTTCCTCAGTTTCTCGTTGGAGTCTGTTTTGGAAGTTTTTCTGTTTCAAAATTGAAACCATCAAATCTTTAATGGAATGGCCAGGAAGATTGAAGTGTTCTCTTACTGGTTTTTGAACTGAACTTTTGGCTGAACTTTGTCCTCACCCACAACTATTTCACATTCATTTGGAGACAATATATACCTTCAAGTCAGCAGAACTGCTATGGGTACCTGCATGGCCCCACAGTATGCCAACATTTTTATGGCAGACTTAGAACAACTCTTCCTTAACTCTCGTCCCCTAATGCCCCTACTCTACTTGTGCTATATTGATGACATCTTCATCATCTGGACCCATGGAAAAGAAGCCCTTGAGGAATTCCACCATGATTTCAACAATTTCCATCCCACCATCACCCTCAACCTGGAACAATCCACACAAGCGGTCCATTTCTTAGACACAACTGTGCTAATAAATGATGGGCACATACACACCACCCTATTCCGAAAACCTAATGATCGCTACACTTACCTACATGCCTCCAGCTCCCATCCAGAACACATCACTCGATCCATTGTCTACAGCCAAGCTCTAAGATACAACCGCATTTGCTCCAGTCCCTTAGACAGAGACAAACACCTTCAAGATGTCTACCAAGCATTTTTAAAACTACAATACCCACCTGGGGAAGTGAAAAAACAGATTGACAGAGCCAGAAGACTACCCAGAAGCCACCTACTACAGGACAGGCCCAACAAAGACAAAAACAGAACACCATTAGCCGTCACCTTCAGCCCCCAATTTAAGCCTCTCCAATGCATCATCAAACACCTACAACCTATCCTGAAAGATGATCCCACACTCTCACAGATCTTGGGAGACAGACCAGTCCTCGCTTACAGACAGCTCCCCAACCTGAAACAAATACCAGCAACAGCACAACACATAACAAAAACACTAACCCAAGTACCTATCCTTGTAACAAAGCCCGATGCCAACTCTGTCATCATATCCATTCAACCGACACTATCATAGGACCTAATCACATCAGCCATACCATCAGAGGCTCATTCACCTGCACATCGACCAATGTGATATATGCCATTCATTGTGTGCCAGCAATGCCCCTCTGCTATGTACATTGGGCAAACCGGCCAGTCTCTACGCAAAAGAATAAATGGACACAAATCTGACATCAGAAATCATAACATTCAAAAACCAGTAGGAGACCACTTCAATCTTCCTGGCCATTCCATTAAAGATTTGATGGTGTCAATTTTGAAACAGAAAAATTTCCAAAACAGACTCCAACAAGAAACTGAGGAATTGGAATTAATTTTCAAATTGGATACAATTAACCAGGGGCTAAATAGAACTTGTGAATGGTTCTCTCATTACACTAATTGATTGCATTTCCTGAGTTAATTTACCTGACACAGAAATCCATTTCAAAAGGTATTTTTTTTCTCCTACTGATAATGGCCCATCTACATTTAACAGCCCTCTTGGAATTGGTATGGTAATGTACAATTTTTTTTCTTTCTTTCTGTTTGTATAAATGCATCTTACTTCTGTTCCATTCTATGCATCCGACGAAGTGAGCTATAGTCCACGAAAGCTTATGCTGAAATAAATAAACTAGTTAGTCTCTAAGGTGCTACAAGTATTCCTCACTTTCTTTACGGATACAGACTAACATGGCTGCTATTCTTGAACCTATTAAAAATTTAGTTCTTGTCTATCCTGGAAAATGCAGGTCTCTCTATGAGGGAATTTTTACAGAAAATTCCACCTGTGTTAGCATCAGTTCAGCTGCATGAGCATTTACAAACCTATGAGTGCTGAACACAAAAGTTTGTCATTTAATGATGTTGGTGTAATTAAGGAAGTACAAATCCAGTAGCATGGACACAGTTATACTGATATAACAATCTTTTTCCTGGTATGGTTTATTCCCTACAGGGTGGGGAATAAAGCCAGATCAGTAAAAGACACTTTAATACCACTAAAAATGCATCCACGTTGGGGAGATGTACCAGTATCACTATTCCAATAAAGAATTACACCCATAACCAAAATAGTTATGGGAGTAAGTACCAAACTTCTATATACACCAGGCCTAAGAGGTCTTCCAGCAAATGCAGGGAAGAGTGTAATTGATATTTCCTGTAGATCTGTTTGTAGGTCTTTATTGGCATTCCAGAAATTCATCCTGGATTGATAAGGGTCCTAGTAATCTGAAAAAGCTCTTCAGAAATAAAATATGGGTCATTATTTTGCTATTTAATGACGAGATTGTCTTGGTGTTAAAAAAAAAAGTTTGAGACATAAAAACGTTGTATAAATTAATTACTGCTGATTCATGGTTGCATGAACCTATACATCCTCCTTTTGAAAATGCAGCATTTCCTTTTTCAATTAGTATGATTCTTATGTCTTCACTAGAGCTGCTCTCTTTCAAAGTCAGTCTCCAGTTTTAGCTTGGAGTTGCCAATGATATGTAAATAAGGTGACTGCTTAGGGGGGAAAACCTCAATGAACAACAAAAAAGTATATTTTAATTAAAATGAGCATTTACCATTTTTATTTCATAAAGTAGGGAAACTTACTTGAATATTTGGCCCATTTTCATATACCAGATCCAGTATGTTAATGATCAATTAAGTATTTCTGATGACTAAATCATTAGCCACATATGCAGCTGTAAATAACATAGCCCTGCCCCATCAATGTCATTCCCCTAATCTGCTGGATGTTTCTGTAACCTATTGTTTCCTTAGCATTTGTTGAGCTATTTAGAATTATATAAGGGTGATAGCCCTTGTGCAGTGAGAGTGATGCAGGATTTCAAAATGCAGTAAAACTATATTATGCTCCTTCCTGTGGCTTGAAAAATACAGCTGTCCATAGGAAATTGGAAAGGATGCATATAACTGGAAACTGTTTTTAACTTCATAATTCTATGGTTTATTTTTTTTAAACTTGATTAAAAAATATGATAATCTCTCCTCTTTTAGTTTTATCAACAGGGTAAAAATTATAAAGCCCACACAGAATGAAGTAGTTTGTGCACATCTCTGCTTTGCTTTAGAGTTCTAATTATAGATTCATACTTCCCCCTTTTAAGATTCAACAAAAATGAGATGTATTTTCTCCTGGCTATTTTGCTAGATGCACATTATTGATTGGGATACATTTCAACTACTGAAATTAACTCTTTTTGGTTATTCTTGCTACCATTACTATCTTAGAGGTCTTGCATTGCTTAAAAGATGTCCTGTAATGTGAAAGTCTACGATTTAGGACAAAAATGACTTTAAGATAGTAAGAGTCTCTGAACTATAAGGAGCAGTTCAGAGCCTGCACCTAGTACATTGTTGGCATCATACAATCATAAGTTGGAAGTTACACCTGAAATGGTCACTTCCAAATACTTATGAAAGGAAACTAGAGTGTTTTGAAGCAGAAGGCATGTCTTAAGATGTATTGGGTTGTATGTGCAAGGTAGATAGGTTTTCTTAAGCTTTGAAAAAGTACTGAAAGGATCAGTATAAACATCAGCCTCCACTCAGTACTCCCATTTTAAGTGATCACTTGAAGTATTTCCTTGCACTTCTATCTTAAGTTAAAATAAGTTTCTCCCTACATGTTAGCACAGTGCCCAACACAATGGGACCTAATTCTCCTCTAGGATCTTCGAGTGTTAACACCTCATAACAAATAATGTTGATAATAGTCAGCTTGTATTGGTCCCTATATTGTCTTAAGATAAATTTAATTATACAAACAGACCAAATTCAAATGTATTTGTCTCAAACTTGGTACCATCACCCAGGTCTTCTTTTCTCTCCTCCATTTTGTTCTTGTTGCATCTTGTCCCTACTTATACCCAGTTCCTGGAACTGTAAATGGATGCCACCAAAGTTAGTAAGGCTCCACATAGGCTCAGGGAAGTCCATCTAACTGAGGCAGTTGCTGATAGGGTTCTTGGAATATAAACTCCAAGGGGCAGGAACTGTTTTAAGAATATGTTTGTACAATGCCCAGGATGGTGAGGTCCTGGTCCTAACCGAGGCCTCTGGGCACTAATACTTTAATATAAAAATTAATAAAAGTATAAAAAATACACTGAATTTCAATGTGTTCTTAAAATTATATAGAATGTAGGTTCCTCCAGGGAATAGTGAGTGTACTGCCCACACTGATGGCAGTTGTGATGGTAATGGGATGGTTTACACAAGTGGTGAGCTAGTGTAATGGGATCCACATGTAACAGGAAAATATTAATTTTGGAGCTTTGCCCGCTTTCTTTAGAAGCTCTTTTCACATTAGGGCTTATCTATGCTACCCGTCAAATCGGCGGGCAGCTATCGATCCAGTGGGGATCAATTTATCATGTCTAGTATGGACGCGATAAATCAATCGCTGAGCGTGCTCCCGTCGACTCCGGTACTCCACCAGAACGAATAGCACAAGCTGTCGAATTACTGCTGTGAAGACACCACAGTAAGTAGATCTAAGTACATTGACTTCAGCTATGCTATTTACGTAGCTGAAGTTGCATATCTTAGATCGATCCTGTGCAGTAGTGTAGACAAGCCCTTAGAAGGATCAATTTACTTATTTCATGCCAAATGGGAAATAGTATTGGTATATATTATTTTGGATCAATAATTTCATTGGTAATTACATCAGTGCTGGAGGTGAGAAATGAACTTCAGCTGAAAGCAGCAGAATGGATTTAGTTTGGGAGGTTACAAAACTAGCACTACAAGATCTGAGGCTTGGCCTACACTACCAATTTATGTTGGTATAACTAATCCACACCCCTGAGCAACACAGTCACACCAACCTTAACTCCTTGGTATAGATAGCACTACGTCAAGGGGGGAAGGCTTTCTCCCATCTATAAAGCTATTGCCTCTTGAGGAGGTAGAGTACTTAAGCCAGTGGGAGAAGCTCTCCAGTCAGTGTAGGTATCATCTTCAATAAGCACTAAAGTGGTGCAGCTGTGCCAGTGCAGTGCTGTAAGTGTAGACAAGCCCAAAGTATTGTTTTGGAAGTATAGGGGCATTTTCTAGTTTTGAAAGTTTGCATATGCTGAGTTATTTGGAAGTCATGTGTATGTCTCCAAAGCCCTGACATAGCTGGTATGGCTTTGGGATTTCTGAGGTATAACTATTACAGTAGCACAAGATTTTTCTAATACAAAATCAGAACCAATAATTTAAAATATCTAGCTATGCAGAAGATAACACTGTACTTTTAATCATATGAATATTGAAACTGTGTTTGGCAATTATTCACCAATTACACAGATAAAGTAATACTGTGCTTCTTTGAGCAATGCCATGAGAGTGAACCCATTTTACTTTTCAAAAGTTTACTTTTGTATTTCAATAGACTAACAAAATAGAGAGCTTATACATTACACTGCTCCCTAACCTTCTTCCTTCTTTAAAGGGATACTCAATTTTTGTAAATTAGGCAATTTTTAAAAAGAAATCAGATTTTTAAAGCATTCTTTTAATATATTCTAAAATTCTTTTTAAAACATTCCTTTAAAAATAGAGTTTCAGATCCTGATTCAGATAATAGAAGGATCGTTTTAGCAAGGCTGAAACTGACTGAGGCCCCAAATATGCAATCACCTGAATGATTCTGTGAGAAGTCCTATTAAATCAAAAAGGACTTAAACATACAAGTAACTACTTACTTGTAAATGTTGGCAATATTGAACCCTAAGGCCTCTGTCTTGCAAGCTGTTTCCGCCCCCCAGTGCCAAAGCAGACCTCCATTGTGTTCAGTGTTGTTGCTCTGCATAGGCTATACCTGGCAGATCATCTTTTGTTAGATTGAGGCCTTAATTACTATAGGGGAAAAGGGTGAAACTAACTGCACAGAATGCTGACAAATACATAAAATAAACGGGGCAGGGTGGGAGACACGAATTTGTTCTGTTAGTATCTAACAGAAAACAATTAGTTGTTACATGTTACTAATAGTAGGTACAAAATGTTCAGACCAGTGTGATTCTCCAGCAGATAGTGCAAAAGATTACCCAGTAACTTTGATCACGAAGATGATGTAGGCAGGTAAAAGGGGTGGTAGTTTGTATAGATATAGGGGTGGAGGATTGTAAAGCTATATATGTGAAATTGATATTAAATATGATTCATTTGGAAGGTAAGGGAAAGTTAGAGGGTGTTACTTTGTATTTACCTGTAGAGAATATTTTAAAACTGAAGTTTTGAAATTGTGAGTGTGTAGTGGAACAGAGATGAGACCTGTATGAGAGAGGAGTTTGATTGGGTGTGTGAAGGGGACCTGCTTGTACATGAGAGAATAGTCAAACTGTGGAAGTGTCGTTTAGTGCACAGAGGACTTGGGGGGTCTGAGAGGAGGACCTGTTTGTGTGGGGAGGAGAATAAGGTGACCAGACGTACCAGTTTTATAGATATTGGGGCTTTGTCTGATATAGGCACCTATTTCTCCCCATCTCATTTTCTCACACTTGCTTTCTGATCACCCTAGGAGAGAATCTGTTGAGGGTATGTGGTGCGGGTGACTGCATGCAGGAAGTGTGTTGTGTTGTGTGTGTTCTAGTGGGGGAGAATGCCCGAACGTAACGTAGGGATAGTTGGAGGCAAAGGTCTGTATGGAGGGGAGCTGAAGAGCGACCCATACCTGTATTGGGGGTATGTGGAGGGGTTCAGCGGTGGGATCTGGGTTACTGTCTGTATAAACTCATGGGGGTCAGCTCAGTGCTCCCTGCTTTGGATGGGACGCCGGTCAGCATAGCGTCCCCCCCCTCCGCAGCAGCAGATTAAATATCTAGAACGGGGAGGACTAATAGCAGCTGCCACCGGCACTTCCCCTCTCCTGCCCCCTGGGGGCGGATGATGGATGCTTCCCTCCCCGGTCGGGGCACCGGCAGGACCTGCTCCCAGCGCTCACCTTGCCCGGCACCCCGCGGTGGTCGGTGCTTCCCTGCCAGAACCTCCTGCTGTAGCCCGTGATGTACCCGACCATCTTTTCCTCGTAGGGGAAATCCACCTTCCAGATGAGGGAGCCGTAACCGAACACCCACATGGTTCTCGCCCTGCCTCCGTGCCGCCGGCCGGCAGCCGCCCCTGCCGGTGTCTGCTGCGCTTTCCCCGGACTAAGAGCAGAGCGGCCCCGGAGCGCTGCGTGTCACACGGCGCCGCCTGGCAGAGCACCATGGGGCTTGTAGTGCCTGGGGCCCCTGGGCGCCTCTCCCGGCTGGTGACCCTGCCCTGCCCCCGCGCGGGCGGGCGCCCCGCCGCGCTCACTCCCGGGGCTGAGGCCACGGGCAAAGGCCACGCCACTCGCAGCCCGGTAGGTGCTGAAACGGACTACAACTCCCAGCGTCCCTCGGGGGGCCTGAGTCCTTCCTCCTCCCCCCGCGCTTCAGCGGGGCGGGGCTGGACAGTACGGGGCGGGAGGGAGAAGATGAGAGGCGGGCGTTGCAGGGCGCCCTGGGGTGCCGGTGCCGGTGCCGGTGCCGTCCCGTCCCGTCCCTTCGGGAGTGCTGGCCTTAGGCGAGCGTCGCCTTGTGGCCGCCCAGCCACTGCCCGAGCCTGGCGTGTGGCTCCAGTGCTGGGTACGCCGCGAAGGACCAGTCAATGCAGTGGGCTCCCTACAGATACTTTTTGTCACCTGCATGGAAGACCGTTGTTTTCTAGGTTGTAGGATATGTGGCATAATAAATTACTAAGTAGGGATTTCAGGATTTTCCTTCTGCCCCTCTGCCGGACTCCTTGGGAGGCCCTGCATCTTGGTACCTATTTAAGCCTGCCTTTCCCCTCTTTTGATGTAGATAACGTTACCAACATATACCTCCAGAGGTGCATTGGGATTTCTTTAACTTGTACAATCAATTATTTTTTGTCAAGGTCCAAATTACTTGGTCAAGGTATTGTGGAGGTTCATACTCCAGAGAACATCATAAAATTTATGATAATAAGTAATACAAAGATTTTGTGGTCCATTCAAAAGTGTCTGGTGGTCAAGCTTTGGCCCGCAGTCTGCCTGTTGACTACCCTGCTTTAACTGGTGGAACAGCTTTCAGCAGTGGTTTGCAGGTCCTTTATTTTATGCAACAACTGATTTGAAACCTGGGCACAGCTCACTTTAGCCTCTTATTTCTAAGCAAAGTTCCATGAAGTTTACAGCATGTAGGTTTTTGGACAAGTCATTTTTTAAATTACTTGTTTGAGGTGTTGTGCATGGATTTAAAAAGTGGCGCGGGGTCTTGTAAGAGTAGAGTTTTGCCTTGATGTCTTTAAAAATTTCTCTCTGTTATCATGTGCAGTATGGTGTCCCTTCACTTGCCACTTCAACACCAGAATTGTCTGTGCATTTTGTGTGTTTCTGAAAAAGGATAACTCCAGAGCATCTGAGACATCAAATGTGCTGGGGTCCTTTCAGAATGCGATATTATATACAAATTTAAATAATGTTTTGTGGTAATGTACTTTTTTAAATAAGCAGTGTAATTTAGTGGTTAGATTATCAGAGAAATTGGAAATAATGACTCAGTTCTGCTGCTGACTCATCATGATGTTGTGTACATTAGGGAAACTTTGCAACAATGTCCCACTCTTGCTAATGCCAATTCTGTTCCCTCCTTTTTAGGATTGGAAAGGATAGTGCAGACAAACTGTTTTAGGGTTTGTTCACACAATGGGTTTATTTCAGACTGGCATTTTTTTCAAATTAAAATGGACTGCATCCACACAACACAAGTCTTATGCATTAACTGGCTAGTTAGTACAAACTGGATAATCCACTTTAATTCATTCCAAAATGAATTTCCATGTGGAATATTGTGTATAATTAATATAGAGTTCGTGTGGATGCATCCGTATTTCAGGTTAATTTTTCAGTCCTCCCACTGGTAGGACTCTGCATTGTTTTACACCTGGACTGGACTGTCTGCTCACCTATGTGCCCTCTGCTGCTCAGGGGTCATGATGACCAGATGTTACCTCCCTATTTACATGCCTGGCATGCAGCCAGGAATACACTGTTTGTGATTAAACACTCCTGGAGCATTAGAGCAGTGCTATAGCAGCTATGCCTTGTGCGTCTGTGGAGAGCCATGCAGAGGTCATGGATTTTCTTGTGATCTGGGGAGGGAACTGGTGCAGTCAGTCCTGCTTTAATAGTAGCCACTGTAATCTATCTATATATATAAAAGTCAAATGGTGTATGCGTGCATGTATGTGCGCTTACTCCTTCCACACTGTTTGAGCTAGACTCTTGAAATTTGGTAGTTATAGGCTTTAGGGTCCAAATCAGGGTAAGAATCGAAAATTTTTCAAATCTCATCTCTTACACCCCATAGGGGTGAAATTCTTTAAAGCCCATTAACATCAGCTGGGCAGCAGGTTAAAACCTACTGTTCTCTGTGACATAGTTATGATGTCATAATACCCCCCTCCAATGGACCCCGCACTCGCTCAGCTCTCTGCCCCCTCCAACGGACCCCACACTTGCTCAGCTCTCTGCCCCTCCCCCCTCCAACGGACCCCACACTCGCTCAGCTCTCTGCCCCCTCCCCACCTCCGACGGACCCGAGTTGGGTTTGGTCGGAGGGTAAGTGAGCCGGGGGTGTTGGGTTTGGTCTGGGGGGGTGGGAAGGTGTCGGGGTGGGTGATGTGTGGGTGTTGGTGTTGGTCAGGGGGTGTTGGGTTTGGTGGGGGGGTACGGTGGGGGTGTTGGGTTTGGTTGGGGGGTGAAGAGGGGGGTCGGGGTTGGTCGAGGGGTAAGTGAGGTGTGGGTGTCGGGTTTGTTTGTGGTAGGTAGGGGTGTCGGGTTTGGTTGGGGGGGGAAGTGAGGTGGGTGTGTCAGGTTTGGTCTACGGGGGGGGTGAGGTGTCGGTGTTGGTCAGGGGGTGTTGGGTTTGGTAGGGGGGTGACGTGGGGGTGTTGGGTTTGGGTGGGGGGGTGAAAATGTGAGTCAGGGTTGGTCGAGGGGTAAGTGAGGTGGGGGTGTCAGGTTTGCTCTCTGCCCCCTCCCCCCTCCAACGGACCCCACACTCGCTCAGCTGTCTGCCCACTCCCCACCTCCGACGGACCCGAGCAACGCCGGGTATTTTCGCTAGTCTATATATACCGTATTTTTCGTCTTATAGGACGCTCCGTCCTATAAGACGCACCCTCATTTTTTAATACAAAATCCGGAAAAAAAAAAAAAAAAAAAAAAAGCGCCTCGCTCTCCCGTCCCCGCCGCGCGGGCGGGCTGCCGGGGTTCCCCCCTCCCCGCCGCGCGGGCGGGCTGCCGGGGTTCCCCCCTCCCCGCCGCGGGCGGGCTGCTGGGAGCGCGCCCGCGGCGGGGTGGGGGGAACCGGGACGGTCCCGGCAGCCCGCCCGCGCGGCGGGGATGGGAGAGCGAGGCGCTTTTTTTTTTTTTTTTTTTGGTCCGGCGGGGAGGGGGGAACCCCGGCAGCCCACCCGCGGCGGGGAGGGGGGAACCTCAGCAGCCCGCCCGCGCGGCGGGGATGGGAGAGCGAGGCGCTTTTTTTTTTTTTTTTTTTGGTCCGGCGGGGAGGGGGGAACCCCGGCAGCCCACCCGCGGCGGGGAGGGGGGAACCTCAGCAGCCCGCCCGCGCGGCGGGGACGGGAGAGCGAGGCGCTTTTTTTTTTTTTTTTGCATTCGCCCTATAAGACGCACCAACTTTTTCCCCCCCGTTTTGGGGAAGAAAAAGTGCGTCTTATAGGGCGAAAAATACGGTATAAAAGTCAAATGGTGTATGCGTGTATGTATGTATGTGTGTATGTATGTATGTTCCCTTATTACTTCCACACCGTTTCAGCTAGATACTTGAAATTTGGTACAGTTATAGGCTTTAGGGTCCTAATCAGGGTAAGAATCGAAAATTTTTAAAATCTTACCTCTTACACCGCCTAGGGGTGAAATTCTTTAAAGCTCATTAACATGAACTACACTGCTCACAACATCATGTGGGCAGCAGGTTAACACATGCTGTTGTCTGTGATATAGTTATGATGTAATAATACAGATAACCAGAGAGCTTAGTGTTGTGTAGCGCAAACATAATTAAATACACTGTTTTTTTCTTAAAAAGGACCCTATTCGTTATGCCGCATAAAAAGCGAAAATGTATCTGAGAAACCACATCTAAATGCAAGAGAATGAAATTACTTAGACAAAATTAGACTTCTGAACAAAACTTGTATTAATAAAAAACATTGTAGTATTTTTACATTCCAGTTTCCAATTACAAATACCCCGAGCAATGCTGGGTATTTTTGCTAGTACTGTATATTGTGTAACAGATCGCCTTCTCACCCCTCTTCACAAACAGGCAGGAGACTCTGCGGTGACTCCAAACAGTGCTCTTTATTTACAGTGCAGCTTGTGCAGACCCCACCACCTACTATACACAGCTCTACAGCTTAGCTCTATACACAGCTCTATAGCTTAGGTCCCTCTCTCTATCTCACTCCTCCACCCCCCCACCTCCACCCCCAGGCTTCCTGCCTGGCAGGCTTATATCCCCCTGAGGAGGCTGCCAGGTGCAACCCATCCAGGCTGATTGCTCTGGAGCCCAGGTGGCTGATTAGGCTTTCTGCAAGGGAGGTTTGCAGAGGGCTTTTCTCCCTCTTAAAGGGGCGGCAGGCTGGGTCAAGCCCACCCTGCCACAATTGGCAGAAACATTGCAAAGTAAGGCAGCCTTCTCAGGATTACTTCTGTGGGTAGCCTATCTCTTCCAGTGATGCAGCATTTCTGGGGGTGAATAAAATCACTGCATGGATTTCTGGTCTGCTCTTTGTTTTTTGAAAAAGGGCTCTTCTCTGCCTCAGTATTAAGCTTGCGTTATCCAATGTTAGGACTGCCTGCAGAAGTGGACGGGCAGACAAAGGTGTCCCCTGCAAATATCCTAGCGTCTGTCACCCTCAGCCCATGTAGACATCCAAATTCTTCTGCCCACCCCTAGATTCCTTGCCCCTGCAAACCACCCAGTCCAAATCCCTGAAACTTTGCCCACCTTAGCCAGTCACAGCCAAGGCTCCTGTGCAAAGGGAAATTCAGTTGAAACACTTATCTCCCAGACTGGGAAGAGACTTGAAATAGCAATCCAGAACTAATGAGAGAGAAGCATTTTATAATTGTTTCCATGGAGACTTGAATTGCTTCAATAACTACTTGTTTTGTTTCTCAGCTTCCCCTGCTTCTTCATTTGATACCCTAAGGCCCCCAAGGACAGGACCATTGTTAACTGCAGAACACCTGATTAATCAGAAAAGGGAAGACCAAAGGCGAAGTGTTTGGGGACTTTGTTTTCTCTCTAATTCGCTCTGGGCTATCAGGTGAATCAGACAGTTTTTTATTCTCTCCATCTATAACCTTTCTAAACAGCAACAGTAAGTAAGTTAGCCAGGCACGGCTATAGTTATATTTGTGTTATCTCACTGGTGAATTTCTCAGGTTTTTGGGGAAAAATCCCTGTTTTTTCTCTGTAACTTGTACTCAACAGAGAGAGGGGGAGGGGGAGGACTTCCTCTGTGGGTTAGTGTCACGGTACTGAAATAGTTTGGTACCGTGTAGATCAATGGGTGCACGAAATATTATGTGAAGGGGGTTATAACAGGTGTCTTATGTATGTATCTATTCCATGTGTGTATCTATTCCATATGTGTGTATCTATTCTGTAACTAAAGTTAAAGGTGCCTGTAATGCAAGCTTAGGCTTGGCTCCTGTGAAGGCTCAGACAGGCTGGGGCTGCCTGATGGCCCATTAAGGGACATCAACCACACAATGGACTTTGTATATGCCTGTCCACACCCGAGCTTCTCTAGGAATGTCACTGCCTGGTCAGAAACTGAATCCTGGAAAGTCTGGTGATTGGACCTTGTGACTGTAAACCTCCATTTTGCAACCGAGCTCTGCAAAAGAAGGAGGAGGGTCTTGGCCCAGAAGACAGAGTCTATAAAAGCTGGAAGAAGCATTCTCCATTTTGTCTTTCACCTCCAGTCTTCAGCCTGCCTTGTTTCCAGCTTTGGATGGAACTTTGCTACTCAGGGAACTCTGGATAATGGTACTGACCCATCCCCCAAATGGGATGCATCCAAAGACTTTGATTTGAACCTGCAGTTTATTCTACCTTTGCTGCAAGCCTGAGCTAAGAGATGTGCCATTACTGCATGTAATTGATTTCTTTTAACCATTCTTAACCCTCGCCTATACCTTTTTCCTTTTATAATAAACCTTTAGATTTTAGATTCTAAAGGATTGGCTACAGCGTGATTTGTGGTAAGATCTGATTTGTATATTGACCTGGGTCTGGGGCCTGATTCTTTGGAATTAGGGAGAACCATTTTCTTTATTTGGGGTATTGGTTTTCATAACCATTGATCCCCAGGACAGGTGGCTGCTGGTGGTGATACTGGGAATCTGGAGTGTCTAAGGGAATTGCTTGTGTGACTTGTGGTTAGCCAGTGGGGTGAGACCAAAGTCTTTTCTGTTTAGCTGGTTTGGTGCCTTAGTGTGAAGAAACCCCAGCTTTGGGCTGTAGATGCCCTTTTGGAAGCAATCTGTCCTGATCTGACACTCACAGTTAGATCCCACCAGGAACAGCACCGTCACAGTTAGGTTTTCATTAATTCTTTTTGTGATTGTAAATGCTTTTCCACTGATTTTTTTAATAAGGGATTTGTTTTTTCTTTTTTCCTTTAATTAAAATCTTTCTTTAAGAATTGGACTGCTTTGTTTTCCATTGCGTAAGATTCAGGCTTTTGAATCAGGCACCTAGAAGGATTATTTCTCAAGCCTTTCCCAGGGAGGGACATATAGGTTTGGGGGGACTTTTTGGAAAGAGGGGGGACTTCAACTGACCCTGCCCCCTAGTTCTTGGGGTGTCACTTGGTGGTGGCAGCCTATTGTTCCAGAAACAGGAGAAACTTGTTGTAAGAGTGTCCTTCCCTTTCTCTGTGCTCTGGGATACAGAGAAAAGGACTCTTCTTTGCCAGACCAAATAACTACAAGCTGCTTCCCAGCCTAAGTTAAGTCTTTAAACCCCCACACCCCACACCTTACCCGTGGGGAAATGGAGACCAAGTTGCCACCACTCAGTAATCACCCCAAGACCATGGAGTGGGGTACCATGACACCCAACTCCCCCTCTTTCTCTCCCTGAGAAATCGGGACCCTCAGCGCTGTTTCACTGTCCCTGATAGCCCAAGGCAAGATAGCTACAGCACTCCGATCTCACTCTCTGTGAGATCCCCAGATTCAAGGCTCAGATCACCTTACTAGAATTACCAGACAATTTTTATGGGTATAAAAAGTTTAATAAAGAAAAGAACAAGCATACAATTAATGCACTACACAGGTATTGAATATTCTAACCTCAATCTTCTTGCCTAAACCAACTCCCCCCCCCCTCCCCCCCGCTAACTACATAGATAGGGACACCAAGATCGAATGCAAGGTTATGCAGGACAATTTTACTTACTGGTTTAGCTAGTTATGAAGACATACAGGGAAGGGATAAAGTTGGGGGTCCATAGCTGGACAAAGGGTCCTGAGTCAATTCAAAGCCCAGATTGAACTGAACTCCACTTCCTGGTCTCTCTGTGTCTAGCCAGCCTCCTCTGACATAACATTAACCCCACACAGACAAGACAACACTCCACACTTATGACACTTGTGTCTTGGGGAAGTTTTAACCTAAGCTGGTAAAATAAGCTTGGGGCGTTATTTCTTTTTTCATGCGGGTTCCCACATCTGTACCCTAGAGTTCAGAGTGGGGAAGCAATCCTGACATGCACCTCTTTACATCGCACTATGCCATCACATAGCAGGCTAAAGATGCTGCTGTGTTTGGTAGAGCTGTGCTACAGTTTGCAACTCAGTGAACTCCAATCCTTCTTCTAGGGGACTGCTTGGGAGTCATCTACTTGGCATTGACATGAGCAGTCACTCGAAGAAGAAAAAACAGTTACCTGCCTTTCATAACTGTTGTTCTTCGAGATGTGTTGCTTACGTCCACACCAAGACCCACCCACCTTCCTTCTGTCGGAGTATTCAGCAAGAAAGACCTGAAGAAATGGCGAGTTGGCAGGGACCTATATATACCGCCATAAGGGCACAACTCCATGAGGATCCATAGCCGACCCGATCGGTACTGCTGGGGGAAGAAATCTTCTGATGATTGTGCACATGGCGCAGACACCCCTACTTGGAAGGGGCATGAGCAACACATCTTGAAGAAGAACAGTTACAAAAAGTAGGTAACCGGGTTTTTTTCCATGTCACTGTTAAAAATCTTACTCTTATCAATTTACTTACATGAAGAAAATTAATAAGACAGACCAGTCCTCGCTTACAGACAGCCCCCCAACCTGAAACAAATACTCACCAGCAACTGCACACCACACAACAAAAACACGAACCCAGGTATCTATCCTTGTAACAAAGCCCGATGCCAACTCTGTCCTCATATCCATGCAACTGACACCATCATAGGGACCTAATCACATCAGCCACACCATCAGAGACTCATTCACCTGCACATCGACCAATGTGATATATGCCATCATGTGCCAGCAATGCCCCTCTGCTATGTACATTGGCCAAACCGGCCAGTCTCTACGCAAAAGAATAAATGGACACAAATCTGACATCAGGAATCATAACATTCAAAAACCATTAGGAGAACACATCAATCTTCTTGGCCATTCCCTTAAAGATTTGATGGTGTCAATTTTGAAACAGAAAAATTTCCAAAACAGACTCCAACAAGAAACTGAGGAATTGGAATTAATTTTCAAATTGGATACAATTAACCAGGGGCTAAATAGGACTTGCGAATGGTTCTCTCATTATACTGATTGATTGCATTTCCTGAGTTAATTTATCTTCAACACTTGCTATCTAGTGCAGACACAGAAATCCATTTCAAAAGGTATTTTTTCCTCCTGCTGATAATGGTCCATCCAGATTTAACAGCCTCTTAGAATTGGTATGCTAATGTACAACTTTCTTCTTCTTTCTGTGTGTATAAATGCATCTTACTTCTGTTCCATTCTATGCATCCGATGAAGTGAGCTGTAGTCCACGAAAGCTTATACTGAAATAAACTAGTTAGTCTCTAAGGTGCTACAAGTATTCTTCACTTTCTTTACAGATACAGACTAACGTGGCTGCTATTCTTGAACCAATAATATAACTGACAAACAAGTTGACAAACAAGTGATGATTGATGGAATCATCAAGTTGTGCAAATATTTTACCTGAGTAACCTCATGCTCTTCTTATTGCAACCCCTGTCTGATGTATATTTTTTGCCCCCATTACTGTAATAATATAAAGGTATTTAAGGCGTTGCTTTGCTCGGCATTACAAGACCTAAATGATGTAGACAGCTAAGTCTCCATGACTAACACACTTTTTGAAATAGGATTTCGCTGTCTAAGGCTATGTCTACACTATCCCCCGGATTGACGCTCTGGGGATCGATGCACCGGGGTCGATTTAGTGGGTCTAGTGAAGACCCGCCAAATTGACTGCAGTTTGCTCTCTAGTCGACCCCACTACTCTACCCTGAACGAGAAGTGTAAGGTAAGTCAACGGGAGAGTGTCTTGTGTCGACCCAGTGTGGTGTGGACCTGGTGGTAAATTGACATAAACTACGTTGACTCCAGCTATGTTATTCACATAGCTGGAGGTGTGTAATTTAGGTCGACTTACTGTGGTAGCGTAAACATGGCTCCAGTCACTTTTAAGCTTTGCAGTGCTGAGCAGAGCATGCTTTATCTGCCTTTTAAAAATCTGGGCATGAGCAGCTCATAGTTTATAATGTATTCATCCTTACAGTACTCCTCTGAGGCAGCAAAGCATGATAGTGCAATGAAACTAAGGCCTGGTCTACACTAATGAGATAAGTCTAAGTTACGCTAGTTAAAATACGTAACTTAAGCCGACATAGCTTAGACTGACTTACAGCGGTGTCTACATGACACCTCCCATCGATATAGCTTCTGCTCTTGGGAAGGTGGAGTGCTGAAGTCCATGGGAGAGCACTCTCCCATTGATTTATCGTGTCTTCACTAGACAGGCTAAATCAATGCCCACTGCATTGATCACAGCAGCTGGATTTAGGCTTCAGTGAAGACAAACCGTGAATGATTTGCCCTAGGTCACAAGGGAGGTCTGTGGCAGAGCAGGGAATTGAACTTGGATTTTTTGAAGGGTTAGGCTAGCATCCTAGCCAGTTTAATCATCCTGCCTTACCATCACCTATTTTTCCTTTATCACCGTTTCCATGCCTGTATATCTGCCTTGATTCTGCAATCAGATTCATGCAGAGCCTGACTAATATCTGTAAGGTGCTACATGGGTGGAATGGTCTGTCTGTGCACCTCTAATTCCAGGATCAGGCCAAAGGTTTGTAGATCCTTTTGGCCCAAGGACTGTGTTTTTACTTGTCAATATGAAGTATGTCTTAAGCATTCAAAAATAATAATTTGTAAAGCATTTCAGAAATGTCATTCAAAGATAAAGGAAAAGTATGTATTCTTCTTCGAGTGATTGCTCATTTGCATTCCAACAAGTGTGTGCGCACCGCGCATGCACGGTCCCGGAAGCTTTTCCCTAGCGGTACCCGTAGGGTCGGCAGGGGAGACCCCTAGCGTGGCGTCCTTATAGCAACGTATGTATACCCCTGCCGACCCACCCCCCGGCTCAGTTCCTTCTTTCCGTTCGTGACGGTCACTGGAACAGCGTTTCGTAGTGTTCTTTCACTCGTAGCGGTTCTTGTGTGTGTGTGTGTGTGTGTGTGTGTGTGTGTATGTATGTATGTATGTGTGTGTGTGTGTATATATATATATATATATATATATATATATATATAGTTATATATATATATATATATATAGTTATAACAAGTTACATAGTTCTAATTAGAAATTTATTAGTGTAATTATTTGTTAGTAGTTATTTCGTCTTAGTGTATATATAAGTAAGTTTACTTCTCCGGCGCTGGGGCATGCCTCGCGCGCCGGGTTTCAAGAGCTGCAAAGAGTGCGGGAAGCCGATGCCAAATAGTGACCCTCATTCCCGGTGTTTAAAGTGCTTGGGAGAGGGTCATCAGGCAGAGCGTTGTACCATCTGCAAAGACTTTAAGCCCCACACTAAGAAGGAGAGAGACTCTCGCCTCAAACTACTATTGATGGAGTCTGCACTGCAGCCCTAACCGGAGCAACCGTCTACCTCGGTGCACAGTGCACCGTCCTCGGTCTGGGTCGCGGCGGCACCGACGAAGAGCCAGAAGGCTCCCCGGCACCGATCCCCGCATCACCACACTGGTGGTTCAGGGAAGCACCGGTCTCAGTCACCGGTGCCCTCCAAGAAATCTAGAGTTCGCTCCCCGGCCCGCAGAGCCCAGGGTGAGCCCTCTGTGGTGCAGTCCGCTCCGGAGCATGATCATCGGCCCCGTACCTAGCGAGCACCATCAGCCGCCACCTCAGAACGTAGGGCTGCTTCTCCGAGTGCAGAAGTGTCTCCCCAGAGAGAAACGCAAGTGTTGGACATGCCGTCGACCCCAGAGGCTTTTGACGCGGCCAGGGATCTCATCAATTTTACAAGAGACCCTGCTCCAGCACCGTTTGTCATTCCAGCACCGGTAGCCAGAATAACGGTACCGATCATTCTGCCCATGCCGATGACCCCAGTGCCGTCAACCTCGGCAGCGACATCAGCGCCGATACCGGCACCGTCGGTCTGATCGTCCTCTGCACCGATCCCGCCTTCCCCACTGGAGACGACGCAACCTACCTGGGCACCGACCATGAAACGTCCTGGGAAACCTACGATGTTTCAGAGACAAGGCGTCGTGGCACCGGAGGGTTCCACACTGCCGTGGTTGGCATCGGAATATTCCTCAGAGTCCGATGCGGGGTCGTCAAGATCTCGCCATAGCTGACATTCTTCCCGGTCCTATCGCTCCCGGCATCGGCGCCACTCCCACCACCCGCACCTACTCACCTGGCCCGTGGAAGGTCAAGGCCCGGTGCAGTGGCCGTTTTGGACGCTGTTCGCGTTCCACTAAGCCCAAGGCCCGGCCTTGGTGCCGGCGTCGCTGCCTTTGGTACCGAGAGGACCAGTATCAGCGACGATTATGAGACCTCCTTTTGAGACGGCTGAGGAGGAACCGGTGCCCGGACCTTCAGGGGTTCAGGGCCCCACACCTGGAGGAGCCCAACACACCTTGCTTGGGGCCACGTACCAACCGCCCCAAAGCAACCAGCAGCCGGAGGACCTGCATTTCACCTCCTCCTCTTCGTCACCTGACGAGGCAGTAGCGGGCTCCTCATCTACCCTTCCCCCCATGGACATTAGGGGACACCAGGACCTTCTACGAGAGGGTTGCCCAGAACCTCAATCTCCCAGCAGAGGATATTAAGGAAGAGGTGGACCTTACTGTGGACATTCTATCATCCGATGGACCGGTCCGTATCGCCCTGCCGTTCATAAAAACCATCCAGGCCACTATGGACACGCTATGGCAAACTCCCTCCTCGCTTTCTCCAACTGCTAAAGGGGTGGAAAGACAATACTTTGCCCCACAAAAGGGTTACGAGCACCTTTTCACGCACCCTCAACCCGGCTCCCTAGTCACAGACGCTGTTAATCATAGGGAGCGGCAAGGGCAGACAGGGTCCATCCCAAAATCCCATGACACCAAAAAGCTGGACTTGTTGGGCAGGAAAGTGTACTCCTCGGCGGCACTGCAGCTGAGAATATCAAACCAGCAGGCCGCACTTGGGAGATATGCTTTTAACTCATGGTCCGCCCTGACTAAATTCCAAGAGTGGGTACCCAAGGACTCAACCACAGAGTTCAAGGCAATTGTTGCGAAGGCTAGAGTGGTGTCCAGAGCCTCTCTTCAAGCAGCTTTAGACTCGGCCGACTCAGCGACAAGGCAAATGGCAACAGCTATAGCCATGCGTCGCGGGGCTTGGTTGCACGTCTCGGGCATCCCACCCCCAGTACAGGCCACGATCCAGGATTTGCCCTTTGACAAACAGGGGTTGTTTGCTTTGGACACAGATAAAAAGCTGCACACTATGAAGGACTCAAGGGCCATGCTGAGATCCTTAGGTCTTCACACTCTACAACCCCAGACGAGACCTTTCAGACCCCCCCTTACTCCCCCAGCGTGATTTTATCAGGCTCCTCCTCCTAGAAGAGATCAGCGTAGGAGAGGCGGTAGGGGAAATAACCATGGACATCCACATTCTAACTCCCGACAGGGCCAACAAAACCTGGGGCCCAGCCAGTCATTGGGACCCAGACCAAACTTTTGAAGTTGCGCCCGAGGACGTCAAACCAGTCTTCCTGTTTATAGCCTCCCTACCCTTCGTGAATCGTCTATCCCATTTTTACCAAGCATGTTCTCTCATCACCTCGGACAAATGGGTCCTCAGCTTGGTAAGAGTGGGATATTCTATCCAATTTTCTTCCCTCCCTCCCAACCATTCCCCCTCCCCATCCCTCTTCAGGGACCCTTCTCACGAGCAACTCCTAGTTCAGGAGGTTCACACCCTCTTGTCTCTGGGAGCGATAGAGGAGGTTCCTCAAGAATTTCGGGGCAAGGGATACTACTCCCGTTATTTCCCTATTCCAAAGGCCAAAGGCGGTCTTTGCCCCATCCTAGATCTGCGAGGCCTCAACTCCTACATAAAGAAGCTGAAGTTTTGCATGCTCTCTCTAGTGACCATTATCCCTTCTATGGATCGCGAAGACTGGTTTGCCGCCCTCGACTTAAAAGATGCATATTTTCACATCTCCATCATCCCCAGTCACAGGAGATTCCTAAGATTTGTGCTAGGGACTCGCCATTACCAGTTTACGGTGCTCCCGTTCGGGCTTTCCACTGCCCCAAGGGTATTTACAAAATGCATGTCTGTAGTGGCGGCATTCCTGAGACGAAGGGGGGTCCATGTTTACCCTTACCTGGACGATTGGCTCATCAGGGCAAGGTCAAAAGACCTACTAACTCACCACATAACTTTCACCAGATCTACATTCCTCAGGTTAGGACTAATTCTAAATGAGCCAAAATCGACCCTTCTACCTACCCAGAGGATCAAGTTTATCGGGGCAATATTAGATTCTCAACAGGCAAGGGCTTTCCTACCTCTTCCCCGGGCCAAGGCAATCTCAGATATCGTCCATTCACTCCTTCGATTTCCCATGACTACGGCCAGGAATTGTATGATTCTGTTGGGCCATATGGCAGCGTGCACGTACATGGTGCCTTATGCCAGACTCCACCTCCGGCCCCTGCAGACCTGGTTAGCGGGTGTCTACAAACAGCGCAGAGGCCCCCTCGACCTCATAGTGACTCTCTCAAACCATACCTTGCGCTCCCTTCACTGGTGGCTCCAACCCCGCTTCCTAGGGGTCGGGGTCCCGTTCCAGAAACCTCAGCCATCATTGACTCTGGGGACGGATGCTTCCGACCTCGGCTGGGGGGCGCATCTGGGAGAAGTCAGAACACAGGGTCTCTAGTCCCAGAGCGAGCTGTCCCTTCACATCAACGTAAGGGAGCTCAGAGCGGTCCGTCTAGCGTGCCAGACATTTCAGGACCACCTACGAGGGAAGTGCGTGTCGGTTCTAATGGACAAAACAGCCGCAATGTTTTATATAAACAAACAGGGTGGTGCTCGCTCCTCTCCCCTGTGCAGGGAAGCCCTCGCCCTCTGGGATTTTTGCATTCCCCGTGAGATTTACCTCTTAGCCACTGTAAGCGAGCGGGCACTCACCCGGCGGCACCTCCTGCTGGTCGACTGTGGAATTAGCGTTTTCAGACTCTGAGGCGCACTCTGCCGGGGGGATGTCCCGCGTCTGCTCTGGTCCGATCCTAGCTCAGGCCGCCAGGGAATAACCAGTCTTTGGATAGGCTGGCTCTGGCCTGGGCTTCCTAGCTTAGGCAGCCAGTGAATACACAGTCTAGGAGTGGGCCAGCTCTGGCCTGGGCTTCCTAGCGCAGGCCGCAGGTCAATAACTGTCTATGAATAGGCTGGCTCTAGCCTGGGCTCCTAGCTCAGGCAGCTAGTCAACATACACAGTCTCTCAGTAGGCTGGCTCTAGCCTGGGCTTCCTAGCTGAGGCAGCCAGTCAATATATACAGTCTCTCAGTGGGCTGGCTCTAGCATGGGCTCCTAGCTCAGGCAGCCAGTCAATATATATACAGTCTCTCAGTGGGCTGGCTCTAGCCTGGGCGTCCTAGCTCAGGCAGCCAGTCAATATATATACAGTCTCTCAGTGGGCTGGCTCTAGCCTGGGCTTCCCTGCTCAGGCAGCCAGTCAAGATACAGTCTCTCAGTGGGCTGGCTCTAGCCTGGGCTTCCTAGCTCAGGCTGCCAGCCAATATATATAGTCTACTCACGGTCTTTTAACAGGCGTCAGGGTCCTAAGCCCTCAGGGGCCCAGTCCATCCCTGGCTCCTCAGGGTATTTGGCAGCCGGTACTCCCGGCCAGTCGTCCACTGCCGCGGGGTAGGCGGCCGCTGGTGCCACGGGCCCGTCATCGGTGGTCATGGGGTATGTGGCCGCCGGCACTCCGGGCCAGTCATCCGCTGCCGCCGGATCCGCGTCTGCCGGGGCTTCCAGGTAGTCGTCCTCGGTGGGATACGTGGCCGCAGGTACCCCAGGCCAATCGCTCTCCGCAGCGGGGTCGGGGCCACCACTCCAGTCGGCGTCCAGGCGGGGTGGCAGCCGGTCGGGTGGCGTCCGCCTCTCCTGCCCTGGTCCGCCCCCCTCTTGGCGGCCGGCGCTGCCTCTTGTACTTTCGGGTCCCGTCCGGCACTTCTGGGGCGGGGGGTGTGGCCGCCTCGGCTACACCCTCCATGGCGGGTCTCCGGCTCGTTCGCCCTGCCCCTCGGAGGGGGCCCACCCGGGCCCACTACAGCCACCTATCTCCCGGGGGCTCAGAACGTGCTGGCGGACATGCTCAGCCGCTCCTTTCGGGGTCACGAATGGTCCCTCAAACCGGATATTACCCACTCTATCTTCCTAAGGTGGGGATTTCCCCTCCTGGATCTGTTTGCCACAAGAGCCAACAGGAAATGCCAGAGGTTTTGCTCCCTCCTCAACCTCAGTCCAGGGTTGGAAGCAGATCTCGTGGACAAGGGGCCTGCTCTACGCATTTCCCCCATTCCCTCTTGTTCACAAGGTTTTGCTCAAGGCCCGTCAGGACAGGGCGTCCCTAGTACTTATAGCACCAGCCTGGCCTTGTCAGCACTGGTACACCTTACTGATGTCCCTGTGCGTGACGAAACCGATAACTCTTCCTCTCTCTCCGACGCTAATTTCTCAGGGTCACGGGCAGATGTTACATCCCAACCTGCAGTCCCTCCACCTTACAGCGTGGAATATCCATGGCTGAATCCCTTGGAGCTGCAATGCTCAGACCCGGTCAGGGACATCCTACTGGGCAGTAGGAAACCATCAACACGAGCAACCTATACAGCCAAATGGAAGCACTTGTCCTTGTGGTCTCAGGGCAAGGGGAGGGATCCCATATCCTCTCTGATATCCTGTATTTTGGATTATCTCCTTGAACTGAAGCAGCAAGGTTTAGCGTTCTCCACCATGCAGGTGCACCTGGCTGCTATATCTGCTTTTCACCTGGGTTTTGGGGGTACTTCAGTCTTTAGCAATCCCCTTGTACTAAGGTTTCTGAAGGTCTTGGAGAGGTTGTATCCCCCAGTTCTTCTTCGAGTGATTGCTCATGTGCATTCCAACAGTGTGTGCGCACCGCGCATGCACGGTCCCAGAAGATTTTTCCCTAGCGGTACCCATAGGGTCGGGAGGGACGACCCCTAGAGTGGCGCCCTGATGGCGATGTATATATGCCCCTGCCAACCCACCCCCCACTCAGTTCCTTCTTTCCGTTCATGACGGTCACTGGAACAGCGAAGCTTCGGCTAGTTCATTGCGGTATCGTTCTCAGTATCAATAGTTTATCCAGTTTCTTAGTTATAGTGTAGTTATAGTTATAATTAGATACTATTAATTGTATATAGTTTTTTCTTAAACTCCGGCACCGGGGCATGCCTGGAGCGCCGGGGGTTCAAAAACTGCGAAGGCTGTGCTAAGCCTATGCCAGTTAGTGACCCACATTCCAAGTGCCTTAAGTGCTTGGGAGAGGGTCACCTGGCTGAGCACTGCGCGATCTGTAAAAGTTTTAAGCCTCGCACCAAAAAAGAGAGGGACTCACGCTTAAAACTTATCCTCATGGAATCGGCACTGCAACCTGAGACGCCTTCTACTTCGGTGCGCAGTGCACCGGCGTCGGTGAGGGACCCGGCGGCACCTAAGGCAGACCAAAGAAAACACCGGCACCACTCTCCCCAGCGCGGGAGCTCCCGAAGGCACCGCTCTCAGTCACTGGTGCCTTTGAAGAAATCAAGAGGTCGTTCCCCGGTCCGTAGAACCCAGGGTGAACCCTCACCATTGAGGCAGACTTCGGGTCGTAAAAGCGAGTCCTGTAAAGTGCCCGCGGCGTCTACCGAGGTTGGTTCACATGTGCCCCTCGGTGCCGCTTCATCCCCTCATGGGATGTTGGAGCAGCCGGATAGACCCTCGACGCCGGATACATTCGAGGCGGCTCGGGACTTAATTGCGATGACCGTGGATCTAACCCCGGCACCGACTCCAGTCCAGACTTCGTTTGTGGTACCGGCACCGGTGGTCCGAACTCCGGCACCCATTATCCCGCAAGATACGGTGCCGCTGATTCCTGCCCATCCGGAAACTTCAGCACCGGCACGGGCGGCATGGGCTCCCTCGGCACCGGTCATTCCAGCCCTGACGGCTTCCGAATCGCCGGCACTGAGACGTATAGAACAGCACCCAGGGAAGCCCACGATGTTTGACAGGCATATTGCGGCACCGTCTGGGTCTGCTCCACCATGGTCGGGATCAGATTACTCATCTGAATCTGATGTGCAATCCTCCCGGTCTGGTCGCAGTCGACATACTTCTCGCTCCTACCACCATTCCCGGCACCGCAGATCCTCTCATCACCGGTCCCTTCCTTCCTGGCTTCCTCAGGATCAAGCTCCAGTGCAATGGCCCTTCTGGACGCCGTTCCACCAACAGGGACCACCATCAGTCTCGGCCTCCTTGCCCTCGGTGCCGCGAGGACCGGTATCAGCTACGATATCAGTACCGCCCCCCGAGCCGCCCCCGGAGATCCCGGTGCCGGGCCCTTTGGGACTACACCGCCCCCCCTCGGACATGGAACAGCTAAGCCAGGGAGGGGCCCCTGATGAGCCTGCACTGGTGGAACCTAGAGAGGGTCCACACTTTGCAACATCCTCCTCATCCTCACCTGACGAGGCAGTTGCAGGCTCGGTCTCACCAAATTTGCCCCCCATGGACGTCCGGGGTCATCAGGAACTCCTCCGCAGAGTAGCGCAAAATCTTAACCTCCCAGCGGAGGAGGTGGAGGAGGAGGTCGACCCAACAGTGGACATTTTATCTACAGGAGGCCCTACAAAGATAGCCCTCCCATTTATTAAGACCATCGAGAAAGTCTCAAATACCCTCTGGCAGACACCATCTTCTATACCACCTACTGCTAGAGGGGTTGAGAGGCGCTATTTTGCCCCTCAGCAGGGATATGAACACCTATTCACCCACCCACAGCCGGGAACCTTGGTGGCGGACGCCGTCAACCATAGGGAGCGCCAGGGGCAAACGGGCTCTACCCCTAAGTCGCATGACGCTAAGAAATTAGATTTATTTGGGAGAAAAGTTTATTCCTCAGGGGCCCTCCAACTGAGGATTTCAAATCAACAAGCGGCCTTGGGAAGATACGCTTTTAACTCTTGGTCAGCCGTGACCAAATTTCA
Source organism: Sternotherus odoratus (assembly GCA_032164245.1). NCBI lineage: Eukaryota > Metazoa > Chordata > Testudines > Kinosternidae > Sternotherus > Sternotherus odoratus. The sequence goes on from JAVMKO010000003.1 coordinate 146,213,469, forward strand.
AGACCAACTACCTAAAGAATCTAATATGGAGTTCAAGGCTATTCTGGAGGAAGGCAGGGCAGTTTCTAGGGCAGCCCTACAGGCCGCTCTGGATTCTGCTGATTCAGCCTCCAGGACCATGGCAACGGCTATTGCTATGCGCCGGGAAGCCTGGTTTCAAGTCTCGGGAATTCCAACCCCAGTTCAGTCGACCATCCAAGACCTGCCTTTTGACAAACAGGGGCTGTTTTCTTTGGATACGGACAAACAGCTCCACTCGATGAAAGACTCAAGAACTATGTTGCGCTCCTTAGGCCTCCACACGCCCCAACCTCTTTGGAGACCTTTCAGACCTCCTCCTCCCACACAACCACACCCATACCAGATCCCTCCTCGACGTGACCAACCTAGGAGGGGAGGTAGGGGTAATGGTAGAGGACGCCCTCGCTCATCCTCTAGAAATGGACAACAGAATTCGGGGCCCAGACATCAGCCAGGGGCCAGGCCCAACTTTTGAAGATGCGCCCGGGGGCCTCAAACCAGTTCCCTTAGATCCTGCCTGTCCCTTTGTGAACCGCCTATCCCACTTTTACCAGGCGTGGGCCCTAATCACCTTGGACAAAAGGGTCCTCAGCTTGGTAAGAGTGGGATATTCTATCCAATTCTCCTCCCTTCCACCCAACCACCCTCCCTCCCCGTCCCTCTTCAGGGACCCATCTCACAAGCAACTCTTAGTTCAGGAGGTCCATACCCTCTTATCTTTGGGTGCCATAGAGGAGGTTCCTCAAGAATTTCGGGGCAAGGGTTACTACTCCCATTATTTCCTTATCCTGAAGGCCAGAGGCGGCCTTCGCCCTCTTCTAGACCTGCGGGGCCTCAACTCCTACATAAAGAAGCTGAAGTTCCGCATGTTCTCTCTCGCGACTATTATCCCGTCTATGGATCGCGGGGACTGGTTTGCCGCCCTCGACTTAAAGGACGCATATTTTCACATTTCAATCATCCCCAGTCACAGAAGGTTCCTGAGATTCATGTTGGGGGATTGTCACTACCAGTTTACGGTACTTCCGTTTGGCCTATCCATTGCCCCAAGGGTCTTCACAAAGTGCATGTCCGTAGTGGCCGCATTCCTGAGAAGGAGGCAGGTACATGTTTACCCTTACCTGGACGATTGGCTCATCAGGGCAAAGTCAAAACAACTAGCAATCCAACACATAGCTCTCACCAGGGCTACATTCCTCAGGTTGGGCCTCATGCTAAATGAGCCAAAATCGACCCTAGTACCCACTCAGAGAATAGAGTTCATAGGGGCGATATTGGACTCTCAACAAGCAAGGGCATTCCTACCTCCTACTCGAGCCAATGCCATAGCAGACTTGATTCACTCTGTGCTTCGATTCCCAACTACCACAGCCAGGAACTGCATGGTCCTCTTGGGACATATGGCAGCTTGTACGTATGTAGTGCCACACGCCAGGCTCCGGCTTCGACCTCTGCAGACCTGGTTGGCGAGTGTTTACAGACAGGGCAGGGATCCTTTGAACTTAATTGTCACTCTCCCGAACCACACGCTGCGTTCTCTCCATTGGTGGCTCCAACCCAGCTCCCTCAATGTTGGGGTCCCTTTCCAGAAACCTCAGCCATCAATAACTTTGGGGACGGATGCTTCCACCCTCGGCTGGGGAACACATCTGGGAGACGCCAGGACTCAAGGCCTCTAGTCCCAGAGCGAGCTGTCCCTCCACATCAACATCAGGGAACTCAGAGCGGTTCGCTTAGCCTGCCAGACGTTTCAGGACAAGTTACAAGGCAAGCGTGTATTGGTGCTGACAGACAATACAGCAGCAATGTTTTATATAAACAAACGGGGGTGCTTGGTCCTCTCCCCTATGCAGGGAAGCCCTGGCCCTCTGGGATTTTTGCATTTCACACGACATTCATCTTCAAGCCACCTATCTCCCAGGGGTTCAGAATGTGCTGGCGGACACTCTGAGTCGCTCTTTTCGGGGCCACGAATGGTCGCTCAGGGCCGACATTGCGCACTCAATCTTTTTCGAGTGGGGGTTTCCCCGCCTGGACCTGTTTGCCACAAGAGCCAACAGGAAATGCCAGAGGTTTTGCTCTCTCATGAACCTCAGCCCAGGGTCGGAGGGGGATGCCTTTCACATCTCTTGGAAGGGGGGGTCTGCTCTACGCATTCCCTCCGTTCACCCTTATCTACAGAGTGCTGCTCAAGGCCCGTCTGGACAGAGCGTCCATGATCCTCATAGCACCGGCGTGGTCCCGCCAACATTGGTACACCCTATTGGTGTCCCTTTCCACCATGAGACCATTAACTCTCCCACTCCTCCCGACACTGATCTCTCAGGACCACGGGTGACTGCTCCATCCCAATCTGCAGTCCCTCCACCTTACAGCGTGGAATATCCGTGGCTGAACCCCTCGGAGCTCCAGTGATCTAATCAAGTCAGGGATGTCCTACTGGGTAGCAGAAAGCCTTCAACTCGGGCTACCTATGCGGCCAAGTGGAAACGTTTCTCTTTGTGGGTCCAAGATAAAGGAGTTGCCCCTCTTTTAGCCCCGATATCCCTTATCTTAGATTACCTCCTTAACCTTAAACAGCAAGGCTTAGCGCTCTCCACTGTACGTGTGCACCTCGCTGCCATATCAGCTTTTCACCCAGGCGTTGGGGGAGTCCCAGTATTTAGCAATCCACTGGTTGTACGCTTTATCAGGGGTTTGGAAAGGTTGTACCCCCCGGTGAGACACCCAGTTCCACCGTGGGACCTGAACCTGGTGCTAACAGCTTTAATGAAGCCCCCCTTTGAACCCCTGGCCACTTGCCCTCTTTCTTATCTATCTTGGAAGACGGCCTTTCTCGTAGCTATTACTTCTGCTAGAAGGGTGTCTGAGCTCAGAGCTCTTACCTGTGAACCCCCGTATATGGTCTTTCATAAAGATAAGGTTCAGTTACGCCCTCACCCGGCCTTCCTTCCTAAGGTGGTTTCTTCTTTCCACATAAACCAGGATATATTCCTCCCTGTCTTTTTTCCAAAACCCCATACCTCTAACAGGGAGAGAATGTTTCATTCCTTGGATGTAAGGAGGGCTTTAGCTTTTTACATACAACGCACAAAAGCCTTTCGTAAATCTCCACAACTTTTTATTTCAGTAGCGGAGCGGATGAAGGGGTTGCCGATCTCTTCCCAACGCCTCTCGGCATGGATAACATCGTATATCAAGCTTTGCTATAACCTCTCGAATGTTTGTCCTCCGCCGTTAACAGCCCATTCGACCAGAGCTCAGGCCGCATCCACAGCGTTCCTGTCGCACGTTCCCATCGCTGACATCTGCAGAGCAGCGACATGGTCTTCGGTTCACACCTTTTCTTCGCACTACGCAATCGTGCAACAGACAATGGAGGATGCTGCTGTCGGACAAGCAGTCCTTGCAGCTGGCATTGACAGTACTCCTAACCCTCCTCCGACATAACTGCTCGTAAGTCACTGTTGGAATGCACATGAGCAATCACTCGAAGAAGAAAAGACAGTTACTCATCTTTCGTAACAGTTGTTCTTCGAGATGTGTTGCTCATGTCCATTCCAAATCCCTCCCGCCTCCCCTCTGTCGGAGTACCGGCAAGAAGGAACTGAGCGGGGGGTGGATCGGCAGGGGCATATATACATCGCCATAAGGGCGCCACTCTAGGGGTCGCCCCTGCCGACCCTACGGGTACCGCTAGGGAAAAATCTTCCGGGACCGTGCATGCGCGGTGCACACACACTGTTGGAATGGACATGAGCAACACATCTCGAAGAACAACTGTCTTTTCGTCAACCCGGTCCCCCGTGTGACCTCAACCTCGTTTTAACAGCATTAATGAGGCCTCCCTTCAAGGCCATGGCCACCTGCTCGCTCTCTTATCTCTCATGGAAGACGGCTTTCTTAGTGGCGATTACCTCTGCCCGTAGAGTTTCCGAGCTCAGGGCGCTCACCTCTGAGCCACCCTACACTGTCTTCCATAAAGATAAGGTCCAGTTACGCCCTCACCCGGCCTTCCTTCCCAAGGTGGTTTCATCCTTCCATTTAAACCAAGACTTATTCCTACCGGTGTTTTTTCCTAAGCCCCATACCACTAGCAGGGAAAGGATGTTTCATTCATTGGATGTGAGGAGAGCTTTAGCCTTTTACATACAACGTACTAAAGCGTTTCGTAAATCTCCACAACTTTTTATTTCAGTGGCAGAAAGGATGAAGGGGTTGCCGATTTCTTCTCCGCGCCTCTTGGCATGGATTACATCATGTATTAAACTTTGTTACAGCCTCTCGAATCTTACTCCTCCGGCGTTGACAGCCCATTCGACCAGGGCTCAGGCCGCATCCACAGCGTTCCTGGCACACATTCCGATTGTCGACATCTGCAGAGCAGCGACATGGTCTTCGGTTCACACCTTCTCTTCGCACTACGCCATCGTGCAGCAGGCTATGGAGGATGCCGCTGTGGAACAAGCAGTCCTTGCAGCAGGAACTCAGGGTACTCCTAACCCTCCTCCGAGATGACTGCTCGTAAGTCACTTGTTGGAATGCACATGAGCAATCACTCGAAGAAGAAAAAACAGTTACTCGCTTTTCGTAACAGTTGTTCTTCGAGATGTGTTGCTCATGTCCATTCCAAATCCCTCCCACCTCCCCTCTGTCAGAGTACCGGCAAGAAGGAACTGAGCGGGGGGTGGGTCGGCAGGGATATATATACGTTGATATAAGGGCGCTACTCTAGGGGTCTCCCCTGCCGACCCTACGGGTAGCGCTAGGGAAAAGCTTCCGGGACTGTGCATGCGCGGTGCGCACATACTTGTTGGAATGGACATGAGCAACACATCTTGAAGAACAACTGTTACGAAAGGTGAGTAACTGTTTTTTATCCATCGATTGTGTCAAGATACAACAGTTTCAGAATAATTTGCAGAGAGATTTTAAATGTCACTGAAACACACAGCAAAATTCTGTCTCACATGATGGCAATAGTGTAAATACTGCCTAAAATTGACCCCCAAAGGGAGTCCCCATTAGATGAATTAAACTGGGCAGGCCTGACAATCTTGGGTCGAATTTTAAGAGTATGCTGTCTGTTGTAATTAGACTTGCTGGTCGAATAGTAATTTCTTTGCCCTCTATTCTCAGAGTGAGTTGTGGAAGGATGGATTTCACAGAGGCCTATTCAGACAGATGTTCCAGTGTTGGACTTGCAGCTAGAGAAGGAAACGTCAAAAGTTTGAGGAAACTAATTAAACAGGGATACAGCGTTGATGTTCCTGATAACAGAGGGTGGATGCCAATCCACGAAGCAGCATTTCACAACACCAGTGAATGTCTGAAACTGTTAATTAATGCAGGTAATTGATTCAGGATGAGGCAAGTTTTTAATTTTCCTGCTTACTTCCCCTATAAATTGAATGTACTGTAACATAAGATAAACCAACCTCATTCACTTTCTGATTTCCTTTGTGACTTTAAATGTGGTTAGGGTGAGAAAAAAATCTATCTATATCTATATATATAAAAGTCAAATGGTGTATGCGTGCGTGCATGTATGTATGCTGCCTTACTCCTTCCACACCGTTTGAGCTAGAGACTTGACATTTGGTACAGTAATAGGCTTTCGGGTCCTAATCAGGGTAAGAGTTGAAAATTTTTCAAATCTCACCTCTGACGCCCCCCAGGGGTGAAATGCTTTAAAGCCCATTCACATCAGCTGGGCAGCAGGTTAACACCTGCTGTTCTCTGTGACATAGTTATGATGTCATAATACCCCCCTCCAATGGACCCCGCACTCGCTCAGTTCTCTCCCCCCTCCAACGGACCTGAGCAACGCTGAGACGTCTGAACAAAATTTGTATTAATAAAAAACATGGTAGTCTTTTTACATCCCAGTTTCCAATTACAAATACCCCGAGCAACGCCGGGTATTTTTGCTAGTATGTATATATATAAAAGTCAAATGGTGTATGCGTGCGTGCGTGTATGTATGCTGCCTTACTCCTTCCACACCGTTTGAGCTAGAGACTTGAAATTTGGTACAGTTATAGGCTTTAGGGTCCTAATCAGGGTAAGAGTCGAAAATTTTTCTAATCTCACCTCTGACGCCCCCCAGGGGTGAAATTCTTTAAAGCCCATTCACATCAGCTGGGCAGCAGGTTAAAACCTGCTGTTCTCTGTGACATAGTTATGATGTCATAATACCCCCCTCCAACGGACCCCTCACTCGCTCAGCTCTCTGCCCCCTCTCCCCTCCAACGGACCCCACACTCGCTCAGCTCTCTTCCCCTCTCCCCCCTCCAACAGCCTCCGCACTCGCTCAGCTCTCTCCCCCCTCAGGTAAGAGTCAAAAATTTTTTAAATCTCACCCCCCTCCAATGGCCCCCGCACTCGCTCATCTCTCTCCCCTCTCCCCCCCACATCTAAATTCAAGAGAATGAAATTAATTAGACAAAATGAGACCTCTGAACAAAATTTGTATTAATAAAAAACATTGTAGTCTTTTTACATCCCAGTTTCCAATTACAAATACCCCGAGCAATGCCGGGTATGTTTGCTAGTATATATATAAAAGTCAAATGGTGTATGTATGTTCCCTTACTCCTTCCACACCGATTCAGCTAGAGACTTGAAATTTGGTACAGTTATAGGCTTTAGGGTCATAATCAGGGTAGGAATCGAAAATTTTTAAAATCTCACCTCTTACACCCCCTAGGGGTGAAATTCATTAAAGCCCATTAACATCAGCTACACAGCTCACATAACATCATCTGGGCAAGAGATTAACACATGCTGTTGTCTGTGACATAGTTATGATGTAATAATACAGATAACCAGAGAGCTTAGTGTTGTGTAGCGCAAACCTACTTAAATACAGTTTTTTTTCTTAAAAAGGACCCTATTCGTTACGCCACGTAAAAAGCGAAACTGTATTTGAGAAACCACATCTAAATGCAAGAGAATGAAATTACTTAGACAAAATGAGACTTCTGAACAAAATTTGTATTAATAAAAAACATTGTAGTCTTTTTACATCCCAGTTTCCAATTACAAATACCCTGAGCAACACCGGATATTTTTGCTAGTCTCTCTCTATATAAAAGTCAAATGGTGTATGCGTGTATGTGTGTATGTATGTATGTTCCCTTACTCGTTCCACACCGTTTCGGCTAGATACTTGAAATTTGCTACAGTTATAGGTTTTAGGGTCCTAATCAGGGTAAGAATCGAAAAAACTTAAAATCTCACCTCTTACACCCCCTAGAGGTGAAATTCTTTAAAGTTCATTAACATCAACTACACAGCTCACATAACATCATCTGGGCAGGAGGTTGACACATGCTGTTGTCTGTGACATAGTTATGATGTAATAATACAGATAACCAGAGAGCTTAGTGTTGTGTAGGGCAAACATAATTAAATACACTTTTTTTTTCTTAAACAGGACCCTATTCATTATGCCGCGTAAAAAGCGAAAATGTTTCGGAGAAACCACATCTAAATGCAAGAGAATGAAATTAATTAGACAAAATGAGACTTCTGAACAAAATATGTATTAATAAAAAACATTGTAGTCTTTTTACATCCCAGTTTCCAATTACAAATACCCCGAGCAACGCCGGGTATTTCTGCTAGTATATGATAAAAATGGCACCTTTTTGCTCAAATATAGGAATACTCTGTTAGGTGTCTTTGAAATATATAGTCTTCTGGAAAAAAAAAGTTTTCTCTACTGTTAAGCACTTCTGAGCAAAATTCTTAGATCCTAGTGGAGTTTGCATTGCTGAAGTAGTAATTATCTTATTATATGTAACCCCCAATGACTCTGTCTGCTAGCAGCTCTGGGAGAGGCATGCTGTCCCTGGTAGGGAGGGGGAGCCAAGGCAGACTCAGCAGTCTGGAGCAGTCAGCAGTCTGGAGCAGTCTTGGGAGTTCCAGTGCTTCCTATTTTTAAGATTCGAGCACTGACATCCATAGAGTGACCAGATATCCCGATATTATTGGGACTGCCCTACTACTGGGGGCTTTGTCTTACACAGGCAGTCTATTTCCCCCTCTCCTGCGCATTGCCCTCCCCATCCTGATTTTTCACACTTGCCATCTGGTCACCCTAGAAATACACATGCACACACACATTATTGTTCTTTAATAGTCTCACATTTACATTTAGACTAATTTATTAGTAACATAAAACATCTACCTAGTATAATATATATTTTTTAACATAATCAGTATTCTCATGTACTTGTGTGGTTCAAAACTAGTGAAAATTGGTAAAAAACCTAATAACTTTTGTAAAACCTGGAATTTTTTTGGTGAAAATGGTAAATACCGAATACCTTGTACATAGCAGAAAAGACTTGCTAGGCTGACCTGTGAACTAAATGGAAGTGGTGTTCCCTATTTGGGTAGCAAAACTGCACCTGCCTCCCTTAGGAGCTTTGATTCTTATGGTTCAGGACTATCTGCTATCCCTAAAGTATTCAGAGCTATCCATCAGCTGCATAAGGGTACAATTAATAGCAAAATCAGCTCATCATCCTCTCATTCAGGATTGCACCCTACTGTTTCTCACCCTACTGTTGCTAGATTCTTCAAGGACCTCACTCATGTTTCCTCCAGTCTGGAAGATCCCTCCTTCCTGGAACCTCAGTATAATTTTAGTTGGTTTAATGGGGACCCCTTTTGAGCCCTGAGCAATTTGCTCGTCATACTGTTTATCTATTAAAATTGTCTTTTTAGTTGCTATACATCAGCTCAAAGTGTAGGAAAAATTCAGGCCCTCATGGGTAGCCTTCCATACGTTGTTACATCAAGACAGTGGCTCACCCTAAATTCTTACCAAACGTTATCTCAGATTGTCATTGAAATTATGTGATTCACCTATTGTTTGTCTTTCCCAAGACTCATTCAAACCAAGGGGAAGCCAAACTGCACCACTTAATGTGGTTAGTGCTCTCTTATATTATGTCAACAGCCCCTTCAGGAATTTGCCAGGCTAGTTGTAACATTTGCGGTTAAGGTGACTAGTCAGACAATAGCTATCCAAAGACTGTCTGGGTCAGTGTTTCTCAACCTTCTCGATACACGAGGGACTGGCTTGCTGTGTCAGAGAGATCTTAGGGATTGGTGCCGGTCCACAGACCAATCAATGAGAAACATTCTAGATCAGTGTTAATGTCAAACTTTTTAGAGGGACGCAGTGAGTTTTCCCACTAACCTCCTGGGTTGCAATGCCACTTACCTAAATTTAGCCTGGCTGTCCCTCCAGCTGATGGCATTGTGACTTGGCATAGAAGGTCACATTGCCCACCAGCACTCTGATGCTGAAACTGAGAATTACTGCCCGGAAACTTTGTAGATATCTAGATGTATGTGCTTTTAAAAGGTTTCCTAGCCTGTGCACGGTTAGACAGCAGAATCAAAGGACTGATTCCTTTATTAAGATAAATGTATTAATGGCCCCAGTTCCACCTAGATTCAATTGGAACATCCCCTTTATAAATTAGGGGGATGGAAGACTCAAGTTTTTTTTAAAAAAAGAGCTGGGGGGGGGGGGGGAGGGCTGATTCAAAAAAGGTTGAGATCCCTGGCCCAGACTGTATTAAATCATGCTGAGGGATAGGTAGTTTAGGTCCACCCCTGCTAGTCAGAATCAATTCCACCAGGACTTAGGCAGTTTCTGCAGCTTCTTTGAAAAGGATTCCTCTTTCTTCTATTTTCAGAGGAGCTATGTGGAATGCACTTTACACTTTCAGCCAACACTATCCTCAGTTGAAACCTAAAAAATCTGATGCTTGCCTTGGCCAAGCTGTCCTGCAGTCATTATTTAAATATGACTTCTAATCCCAACCTCCTGATTATGAGGTCTTGCTAGTCATCAGAGGTTGAATCCATGTGGACAATCACTCAGAGAGGAGAGAACAATTACTTACCTTAAAATAACTGGTTCTAGAGAGATATTGTCTGCATGGATTCTACAACCTGCCCTTGTTCTCTTCTACCATGGAGCCATATGCCATCTGGATCGTGTCTTGGTGAAGGAACTACGGGATGGTTGAGCCTGCTTCACCCTTTGTGCTCTTGGGTGGGAGCTATGCGGGGATCCAAGGTACAGGAATCCTGTAAGATAAGTGGCTTTCCTTTTTTTTTTTTTTTTTTTTTTTTAAGAATTTCATGTTAGAATTTTTTTTTAAATTTTCCTTATTCTTAGCTCCATCTGATAACTACATAAAATCAAAGACATTTGAGGGTGTATGTGCATTACATCTTTCTGCAAATCATGGATGTTTGGAAAGCGTCAGTGTTCTCTTGGAGACAGGAGCTGAGGCTAATGATGTTACTTATGAAGAAACTACTCCACTATTCCTAGGTAATGTATATATATATTTTTAAAATCAGACAATGCTAGATATGTAGGAAACAGTCATGGTATTACCCCTAATTCTTTCATTGTCCAGTAAGTTTCATATTCTTTTGTGACCTGTATAGTGGCATACCTTTGGTTCTAAGATGCAGACACTACTGAAAACTTCTTTAATTTTTCTCCTTTTTCTATCTTAATGCATCTGCTTCAGACAATGTTTTTAAAGGGAACCCACAAAATGGAAAACTTTTTATTTTATCCCTTTTTGTTTCTTTGAAATATAAACAAAGATTGGAAGTTGTGTGACCTTTTAAATGTAAGTTGTCTTTGTTTTGTTTTATTCCTGCTTACTCTTAATTAGAAATTCAGGTCTGTCCACTCTTACTTCTAGAAAACTTGTGCATATTTGTTTATACTATTAGCATACTGATATTTCTGGACTATGCATGGGGTTGTTAGCAAAATTTTCCTGTCTTTAAATTGTTAATTTCAGTACAGCTCCAAGCCCAATCCTTACAGCTGCCAGCATTTTTAAACAACCTATTGATTAGACCTTTCGTAAGCTGAGTTGGACAACATGGTATTAAAGAATCAGTGGCTTGAGAGCTCCTACTGTCAATATTAGCCATGGCGTTAGCAATGGCAGGACATTTTTGCTAAAACAAATCTGTACCATACACAAAGCCAGGTGACTGGAGGACTAGTAAGATTTATGAGATCATAGGAGTAGGAGACCAAAACTTGAGCAATTAACAGGGGAATGTATTTTTAGTCAACCATTTTAAAAATCATATTTTATTTTATTTTTGTTTACATTACCTAACTCAAATGCCTGGGATTGAAATTGGGAGGAAATATTTCTTTTTGTGAAAGGTTCTGCAGATTCACTTCTTCAGTCTGATAATTCACCTTTCAGCACAGCATGTTGCCTTCTCCCTTTTAGCCAATTCCTTATCCACCTTACAATTCTTGTACTGATCCCAATCTTCCCTAATTTAATTAATAATTTCCCATATGGCACTGTGTCAAATGCTTTACTGAAGTCCAAAAATATTAGATCTACTGACTTTCCTTATCTAAAAAATCAGGGCTTGGCTACACTTGCAACTGTAGAGCGCCTTGGGTTAAACCAGCCTTCAGAGAGTGCACTAGGGAAAGCGCTTCAGTCTGTCCACACTGGCAGCTGCATGCACATTGGTGTGGCCACATTTGTGGCATTTACAGCAGCATTGGGAGTGGTGCATTATGGGCAGCTATCCCAGCATTCAAGTGGTCGCAACATGCTTTTCAAATTAGAGGGGTGGGGTGGAGTTTGTTGTGTGTATGCAGGGAGAGAGAGAGTGAGTTTTTGGAGTGCTGAGAGTGTGTCAGCACACTATCATGTAAGTTCAGATCCCCCTACCTCTCACTCACTCAGTAAATGTTTGCTTTGCCCCATTGCAGATAAGCAGCCGCTGTCTGAAATGGAGCTCTGAAAAGTCACTTCTGCATTCCTGCAGCATTTCACAAGAAAGGGAAGAGAGGCCACTTGGCTTAAGGGGATTATGGGGCGTTTCTGGAGGTCAATCAGAACGCAGTAATATAACTCCTCATTTACACTGATGCTGAAATGTCTCACCCGTACAGCTATTAATCCTCTCGGGGAGGTGGAGTACCAGGAGCGCTCCAGCCAGGGAGTCAGAGCGCTTTATGTTCCTTGCCAATGTGGACAGGGAGTAAGGTAGATCACTTTGGGAGGCTTTAATGATGGGTAAAGTGCCAGTGTAGCCAAGCCTTCAGATATTTCCTCACAGGAGGAAATCAGGTTAGTGTAGCGTGACTTTGGTAAACCCATGTTGCATTACGTCCCCTTTTATCATATGAATTTAATTATTCTTTCCTTCACAATTTGCTCTAAAATGTTGCATACTATCAAGGTCAGACAGATCTATAATTACCTGGATCATTGTCTTCCCCCCATTTTTAAAATATGTATGATATCAGATATTCTTCAAACATATGTACTACCCTTGAATAGATCTATATATATAAAAGTCAAATGGTGTATGCGTGTACGTATGCGTGTATTTATGTATGTGCACTTACTCCTTCAACACCGTTTGAGCTAGAGACTTGAAATTTGGTACAGTTATAGGTCTTAGGATCCTAATCAGGGTAAGAGTTGAAAATTTTTCAAATCTCACCTCTGACGCCCCCCAGGGGTGAAATTATTTAAAGGCCAATCACATCAGCTGGGCAGCTGCTGTTCTCTGTGACATAGTTATGATGTCATAATACCCCCTCCAATGGACCCCGCACTCGCTCAGCTCTCTGCCCCCTCCCCCCTCCAACGGACCCGAGTTGGGTTTGGTCGGAGGGTAAGTGAGGTGGGGGTGTCGGGTTTGGTCCGGGGGTGAGGTGGGGGTGTCGGGTTTGGTCGGGGGGGTAAGTGAGCCGGGGGTGTTGGGTTTGGTCTGGGGGGGTGGGAAGGTGTCGGGGTGGGTGAGGGGGGAGGTGTGGGTGTTGCGGTTGGTCAGGGGGTGTTGGGTTTCGTGGGGGGGGTAAGGTGGGGGTGTTGGGTTTGTATGTGGGGGTGAGGAGGGGGGTCGGGGTTGGTCGAGGGGTAAGTGAGGTGTGGGTGTCGGGTTTGTGGTGGTAGGTAGGGGTGTCGGGTTTGGTTGGGGGAGAAAGTGAGGTGGGTGTGTCAAGTTTGGTCTACGGGGGGTGAGATGTGGGTGTTGGTCAGGGGGTGTTGGTAGGGGAGTGACGTGGGTGTTGGGTTTGGGTGGGGAGGGTGAAAATGTGAGTTGGCGTTGGTCGAGGGGTAAGTGAGGTGGGGGGGCCAGGGGGGTGAGGTGGGGGTGTCAGGTTTGCTCTCTGCCCCCTCCTCCCTCCAACAGACCCCACACTCGCTCAGCTCTCTGGCCCCTCCCCACCTCCGACGGACCCGAACAGTGCCGGGTATTTTCGCTAGTAATTTATTAAAAATCCTTGCGACTGGACTAGCAATCTCCTGTACCGGTTTCTCAGTATTCAGGAAGTTATCTAGTTCTCCTGATTTGAGCGCATTAAATTCTTTAAGCTTTTCTTCCACCTCAAAGGTGATTGTTTCCATATCTAGACATTAATTTCCATTAGCCATATTGTCTTCATGCACATGTTCCATATTATCATTGTTACTGAAAGATGAGAGGAAGTGTGTATTTAGTTTTTGGGCCAGATTATGTGTAATCTTTTTGTTCCCATCAACACAAGAACATAAGAATGGCAATACTAATGATCAGATCAATGGTCCATCTAGCCCAGTACCCTGTCTTCTGAGAGCGGCTAATGCCAGGTGCCCCAGAGAGACTGAACAGAACAAAGCAACCCATCCACAATCATCCATTCTCAGTCTCTGGCGATCTGAGGTTTAGGACAGCCAGAGTGTGGGACTGCATCCCAGACTATCTGGGCTAATAGCCATATCCTCCCTGAACGTATCTAATTCTTTGTTGAATCCCATTAAAGTTTTGGTCTTCAGAAAACATTCCCTGGCAATGAGTTTCACAGGTTGACTGCGCATTGTGTGATGAACTTCCTTTTGTTTACATAGCAGCCCAACCTCATCCTTCCTTATACTCTACTTATTTATATAACTAAAAAACTTCTTTATTATTTATTTTAGTTTCTTTGACAAAACCTAATTCAGCTTGACTTGTAGCAATTCTCATTTTATTCCTACATTTTCTAACTTCCACAATATAGATTTATTTGCTGACCAACTCCTGTTTCCATTTCCTATAGGCTCTTTACTTACGCCTAATTACCTTGTCAAAGTAATTATTTATTCAGCTGGGTCTGGAGTCTTTCCCTATAAACGTTCTCCCCCTTTCTCAGAATGCAAATTTCAGATAGTTTTTATATAGTTGAAGAAGTTCAAAGTTCTTCTTCGAGTGATTGCTCATATGCATTCCAGTTAGGTGTGCACGCGCCGTGGGCACAATTGTCGGAAGATTTTTCCCCTAGCAACAGGCTGGGTCGATCAGGGAGCCCCCTGGAGTGGCGCCGTTATGGTGCCGCATAAATACCCCTGGGACCCAGCCCCCACCTCACTTCCTTCTTGCTGACCGTGTAGGTTGTTGGAATTTTGGAGCTCTGCTTTCAGCGATCTCCATTTCTCCTAGCTTTCTTGTGTTAATTAGTTCTCAATCGTTCTTATCAGTACTTAGTAGATAGTAGTTAAGGGCAGGGAGGTCTCCTCCCCTGCTCGCCCGGGGCTTTATGCCTCCTAAGACTCCGGGATTCAAACCCTGTGCGCAGTGTGGGAAGCCTATGCCAGGTGGCGACCCACACGGAGACTGCCTTAAGTGCCTCGGAGAGGCTCATCTAGTCGAGAAGTGCAGGATTTGCAAGGGATTCAAACCTCGCACTAGAAAGGACAGAGAGGCCCGACTCCAGCAGATCTTGATGGAGGCGGCTCTTGCTCCGGCACCGGAGCCGGGTAAGCAACCCGCACTGGCGCAAAAGGCGGCCCCAACGCCCGCTAGACTGTCCGGCCCAGGGCCCAGACCGAAGCCTCGGCACCGGTCACACTCCCCGGCCCTCAAAGAGAGGTCCGAGACGGCCATCGTGGCACCGGCAACTCAGCCGCCTGTAGAACAGCGTCCCGTGGGGGAGCGTTCAGGGCAGCAGCCGCCGGCACCGTTGACTCCGGCGCCGATTCAGGCCCCGTTGAGTCCGGTACGTGTGAGCTCGCCCCTCAGAGTGCCAGTGCAGCAGCAGCTCCTCCCGTCCACTCCAGAGACTTTTGCTGCTGCGAGGGAGCTCATCACTTTGACTGCCTCTCCGGTGACCCAGAGACCCGTACAATCAAGAGGCAAGCCGCCTATGATTGCACCTATGGTCTCGTCCATAAGACTCTCGGCGTCCCGGCACCGGACGCCGATCGCACTCCCGGCGCCGGTCGCAGTCTCTGCACCGGTCAGCCTCGAGACCTTGTTCCAGGTCTCCTCGCTCTAGATCCCAGCACCGCTCTCAGTCTCTTCACCGGTCAGAGTCTCGGCGCTGATCGGAGTCTTGGCGCCGTTCACCATCTAGGTGCTGGTCGTACTCTCGGCGCCGATCGTACTCCCGGCACCGCTCTCCGAACCGGCACCGGTCACTATCCCGGCACCGCTCTCCGAGCCGGCACCGATCACGATCCTGGCACCGATCATCATCTCGGCGGCGGTCTCCATCCCGGCACCGGTCTCTGAACCGGCACCGCTCTCCATCCCGGCACCGGTCTCCATGTCGGCACCGTTCCAGGAGCCAGCACCGCTCCCTCTCCGGACGTTGAGAACCTGCCCGGTCCCGATCTCGGCATGGTTCTCCGTCCATGTGGCAGCAATTCGCGGGCTCGGCGCCCCCATGGCCCTCTTCATCGGCCTCGGCCTCGCCCCGCTCCATGCAGGGTCAGCAAATTGCGGCACAGCATTGGCCAGCCCGGGATCCAATGAGCTGGCCCACCTGGTCACCTTGGGCGTACCAACAAGCTCAAGGGGCCCCGTCTGCTGTTACTGCATCGGAGCCCAGCATACCGGAGGCATCCCTCAGTCGCCCACCTGTCGGCGGAGTGGACGGCGCAGCCGCGGGGGTCATCGTCGGCTGTGCCTCTCCAGCAGGACGTACCCACGTGCCCTGCAGAACCGGAGCAGTATTCATCCTCTTCTCCGGACGAGGCGGTGGCGGGCACGTCATTTTCCAGTCCACTGCCTGTGGATTTGTCCGCTCACCAGACCCTATTGAAGGCAATAGCCAAGGGCATGAACCTCCCCATGGAAGAGGTGGCTGAGTTTGAGGACCCGGTTGTGGACATATTGTCCAAGGGCGGACCGGCCAGGGTGGCACTTCCTTTTATTAACACCATTAAAAGGTCTATGGCCACCATCTGGCAGACACCGGCCTCTATTCTACCCACAGCGAAAGGGGTGGAAAGGAGGTACTTTGTCCCAGCGAAGGACTACCAGTATTTTTATGTCCACCCTCAGCCTTCCTCCTTAGTGGTGGACTCCGTAAACAATAAGGAGCGCCACGGGCAGCAAGCCCCAGCCCCCAAGGCAAAGGAGGCCAAAAAGCTGGACCTTTTGGGGAGGAAGGTTTACTCTGCGGGTGGGCTGCAGCTCAGGGTGGCCAACCAGCAGGCCCTCCTGAGCAGACATAAGTATAACACTATGGACTCCTTGGGCAAGTTTGAGAGTGTTATACCCACAGAGGCTAAGGAGCAATTTAAGGCCTTTGTCCAACAGGGCAAGGATGTGACCAAAATTTCCCTGCAGGCGGCCCTCGACTCTGCAGCCAGAACGGTTGCGTCGGGGGTCACTCTTAGGCATAGTGCGTGGCTGCAGTCCTCCAACCTCCCCACAGAGATGCAGCACACCATACAGGACCTTCCCTTCGAGGGCGAAGGTCTCTTCTCTGAGGCCATAGATACATGCCTGCAGACTCTCAAGGACAAAAGGGTGACCCTCAAAACTCTGGGCATGTATACCCCGGTTACCCAGAGAAGGCCCTTCCAACCCCCCAGGACTCCTTCCAACGAAGGGGGCGTGGCAACCACCGTCGCTCCTCTTCACGGCAGGCGGGCAAGCAGCAGCCCCCAAGACCCCCCCAAGTCCCAAAGCCTAACTTTTGAAGTTGCGCCCAGGGGCAGAGCACCAGTCGGACATCTGGATCATCCCTTCTGTGATCGTCTGTCCCACTTCCTCCGTGCCTGGTCAGACATTACATCGGACCAGTGGGTCCTCCGCACGGTGGAGCTGGGATATTCCCTCCAGCTTTCCTCTATCCCTCCCTCCCACCCTACCTCCCCGTCCCTCTTCAGGGACCCCTCTCACGAGCAACTCCTCGTACAGGAGGTGTGGTCACTTCTCTCGCTGGGAGCCATCGAGCCCGTCCCAGAGGAGTTCAAAGGGAAAGGGTTCTACTCCCGCTATTTCCTCATCCCCAAGGTGAAAGGGGGCTTATGGCCCATCCTAGACCTACGCGGACTGAACAGCTACATGGCCAAGTTCAAGTTCCGCATGGTCTCCTTGGGCACTATCATTCCCTCTCTGGATCCAGGAGACTGGTTCGCTGCCCTCGATATGAAGGACGCTTACTTTCATATTGCCATAAAGCCCTCCTACAGACGTTACCTCCGTTTCCTTGTGGCAGGGGAACATTACCAGTTTGCTGTCCTACCCTTTGGCCTGTCCACTGCACCCAGGGTCTTTACCAAGTGCATGGCGGTAGTAACAGCGTTCTTACGCCGCCGCGGGGTACATCTCTACCCGTACCTGGATGACTGGCTGATATGGGGCACCTCCAGGGACCAAGTGTACACGCATGTGCAGCTCATCATAAACACATTCGGCCGCTTGGGGATCCTCCTCAACGAGGGGAAGTCTACCCTGGAGCCGACCCAGAGGATCGAATTCATAGGGGCCCTCCTGGACTCTACCGTGGCAAGGGCATCCCTCCCACAGCCTCGTTTTCTGGCCATTCAGTCAGCGGTCCATGACTTACGATCCTTCCCAATGGCAACGGCTCGGGTGTTCCTCAGCCTACTGGGTCATATGGCGGCATGCACGCATGTCACCCAGTACGCCAGATTGCGGCTGCGCCTGCTCCAGTCCTGGCTTGCATCGGTCTACAGGCCGAACGTGGACAACATCAACGTCCTTCTCACTATCCCAAGGCCTACCCTCAATGCTCTGGCCTGGTGGGAAAATGAGGACATCGTCTGCCAGGGTGTTCCCTTCCTCCCGCCCAGCCCATCCATGTGCCTAGTGATGGACGCATTGTCTCTGGGTTGGGGAGCCCACCTCGGCGAACTCAGAAGGCAGGGCCGCTGGTCGGAGGCCGATCTCCGCCTCCACGTCAATGTCAGGGAGCTAAGAGCGGTTCGTCTAGCGTGCCAGGCTTTCCAGAGCACGCTAGCAGGTCACTCTGTAGCGGTGCTAACAGAAAACACCACAGCCCAGTTTTACATCAACAAACAGGGCGGAGCGCGCTCGAACCCCTTTTGCCAGGAAGCGGTTCTCCTTTGGGAGTTTTGCATTGCCCACTCCATTCACCCGGTGGCCTCTTTCCTCCCGGGAGCCCAGAACACGTTAGCGGACCACCTCAGCAGATCGTTCCTGTCGCACGAGTGGTCCCTCTGGCCAATCTTCCTACGGTGGGGGTTTCCCCAGATCGACCTCTTTGCCACTCGGCAGAACAGGAAGTGCCTCCAGTTCTGCTCCTTCCGGGGCAGCTCCCGGAGCTCCCGAACAGACGCCTTTCTCCTTCCCTGGACGGGCCACCTGCTCTAAGCGTTCCCTCTGATCCTGCTCCTCCACAAGGTGCTCATCAAGATCAAACAGGACAAGTCGCGTATGATCCTCATAGCCTTGGCCTGGCCCAGGCAATGCTGGTATGCATCCCTTCTCCAGCTGTCCAAGGCCCCTCCCATCAGCCTCCCGCTATGGCCAGACCTGATCTCTCAGGATCACGGTCGCCTACTCCACCTGGACCTGCAGTTCCTGCATCTCACAGCGTGGCTCCTGCATGGCTAAGGGGCCCGGAGCTCTTGTGTTCTGCCGTGGTGCAAGGTGTTCTTCTGGGGAGCAGAAAACCATCAACCAGAAGCACCTATACCGCAAAGTGGACCTGCTTCTCTGCTTGGTGTATGCAGCGCAACACCATCCCCAGGGAAGCTTCCGTCCCAGTCATCCTGGACTACTTGCTAGACCTTAAACAGCAAGGTCTTTCTACCTCCACTATTAGGGTCCACCTGGCGGCCGTCTCGGCGTTTCACCCAGGCTCGGCAGACCACTCGATCTTCTCAGACCCTACGGTCTATAGATTCCTTAAAGGGCTGGACAGACTTTACCCACAGGTTAAGCATCCCGTCCCGCCCTGGGACCTGAACCTTGTGCTTTCCCGCCTCACCATGCCCCCTTTGAGCCTCTCGCCACGTGCTCCTTGCTGTACCTCTCTTGGAAGGTAGCCTTCCTCGTAGCAATCACCTCGGCATGCAGAGTGTCCGAGATCAGGGCGCTAACCTCAGAACCGCCGTATATGGTTTTTCATAAGGACAAGGTGCAGCTACGCCCCCATCCAGCCTTCCTTCCCAAGGTGTTGTCTCCCTTCCATGTTAACCAGGACATATTCCTGCCGGTCTTTTACCCAAAGCCCCACACCTCTGGAAGGGAGCAACAATTGCACACGCTCGACATTCGAAGAGCTCTTGCATTTTATTTAGACCGCACAAAGCCATTTAGAAAAACAACACAGCTCTTTGTTGCGGTGGCGGATCGGATGAAAGGCCAACTGGTCTCCACCCAAAGACTCTCCTCCTGGATAACCTCATGCATTCGCACCTGCTACGAACTGGCGGGCAGGCCCGCAATCCAGATAACAGCACACTCCACGAGAGCGCAGGCGTCTTCTGCTGCCTTCCGGGAGAGAGTTCCGATCATGGACATCTGCAGGGTGGCTACCTGGTCCTCCGTTCACACCTTCGCCGCCCACTACGCCATAGTCCAGCAGACCAGGGACGATGCGGCGTTTGGTTCAGCGGTCCTACGCTCAGCAATGGGTTAATCCGACCCCGCCTCCTAGGTATTGCTTGTAGTCACCGAACTGGAATGCATATGAGCAATCACTCGAAGAAGAAAACAAGGTTACTTACCTGTAACTGTTGTTCTTCGAGATGTGTTGCTTATATCCATTCCAAACCCACCCTCCTTCCCCACTGTCGGATTAGCCGACAAGAAGGAAGTGGGGGGGGGGCTGGGTCCCAGGGGTATTTATGCGGCACCATAACGGCGCCACTCCAGGGGGCTCCCTGGTCGACTCAGCCTGTTGCTAGGGGACAAATCTTCCAACAATTGTGCCCGCGGCGTGTGCACACCTAACTGGAATGGATATGAGCAACACATCTCGAAGAACAACAGTTACAGGTAAGTAACCTCGTTTTTCCTCCTCATTGAAATCCATGTGCTCTTCAGTCCAGCTGTCTTCTTTAACTAATACCTTTAATTTCCCAAAGTCTGTCGTTTTGAACTAAAAAGTCATAGTTGATTACCTGGTTTTGATTATCCTTCCATTTAATTTAAACGGAATCAACTCATGGTCTCTCGATCCAAGGTTATTTTCTACAATCAGTTCTTATATGCTCTCTTTGCTACTTACTGAAATCATGTCTAAAAGTTCATGACCTCTTGTTGATTCAGTGACAATTTGATGAAGAAACTGTCATTTATCACATCCAAGAATAACTTGGTCCTACCAGTATTAGTAGCATTTATTTTACAGACTGTATGCGTAAGTTAGTCTTCCATTATGACACAATTCCCAAAAGTATTTCTCTTTCTAATAATATAAATAATATGAATATTAAAGAGATCACTATTCACATCTGAGTCTCATCTTGGGGCTCTGTAGCACTCTCCCAGTAGAACTTCTTTTACAATCCTTCCCCAAAGTGATTTTAACCCAACAGATTCTGTTTTGTCTATACTATCTCTTTCTATTTCTTTACAGTTTACTGCTTTGTTGATGTATGCCTCTACCCCATGAACTTTACTTTTATTCTCTCTCCTAAACGGTGCATACCCTTCAATACCTATGTTCCACTCATGAACGCTATTTCACCATAATTTTGTAATCCCTAAAGTTTCTGGTTTGACCTCCTGCACCAGGAATTCCAGTTTCTCCATTTTGTTGCCCAGACTCCTTGCATTTTTGTACAAGTATTTCAGATGCTTTCCTCAGATGACACCCAGTTTTTTTGGTTTGTAATATTCCATTATCTTCATTTAGCAGGGTTTGTGTGTGTGTGTGTGTTCTTGTGTATTGAAGCCTTGTGTGGAAATTTCACGAGTCTTTCCCAGCCTTCTCCCCTCATCTCCTAATTTAAATTCCTTCTTATTAGTCATGCCAGTCTTGATCCAGAAAAATAATACCCCAGGTTACAAAGTGGAGCCCATCAGTTAAGATGTCTTCTTTCCAAAGTGCCTCCCAGTGGTTGTACAGCATACCATTCTGCATTTTTAGATATATGGGAATTTAAATGTTTGGGAATACATTTCATTGTTGTATGATAAGCCTTTCTCATAGCACCATCTTTGAGCCATCTGTTGATCTTCATTATCACATCACGCCTTCATCCACCTCTAGGGACCAGAAGTATTCCACTGAAAATCACCTGAGCTTCCATTTCTTTAAGTGTCTTACCCAGCTGAGCATAGTCATCCTTAATCCATTCCATTGAGCATCTAGCAGTGTTTTTCGTCCTGACAGGGAGCACAATCACTTTTCCCCACTTCCTTCGGGGTCCTCTGTAGCCTTATGTCCACATCTCATATCTTTGTTCCTGGCAGACAGTACATTCTTCCATTCTCTGGATCTATTCTGGTGACATGCCAATTCTTCTGAATATGGAGGCCCCAATCACATAGACCTGTCTCCTGGTGTTGATATGAATCTGTTTTATGTCCTCTCTCACAGTCTTCTGAACATCATCCTCATTTTTCCTTAGGCTCTGGTCAATGTCTGTTTCCATCATCTCTTTCTCTTTTTTGCAGGGACTGGCTTCTATTCTTTTCTTACTCACCACACCATTTTTTGCCTGTTTCTCCTCCTCATTCCTTAGTGCAGCAAACCTGTTATGCAATTTAATTTCACTGCTACCTGGTCTTTCCTGCCTTGTGCTTGTGATTATATTCTTCCATGGATCAGCCTCCTCTTCTGGCAGAATGCCCTCTAGATCAGGGGTAGGCAAACTATGGCCCGCGGTCCACTTGTGGTCTGCGAGCTGTTTTTATCCAGTCCACAAGCTCCTGCCGGGGGAGCAGGACCAGTGGTTCTGCTCTCTGCAGCGAGGCACTCTGAGAGCGCCCCAGAGAGTGGGGCTGGCTGCTGGCCAGCGCTCCTGAGCCCACGCTTCCGGGCCTGCGCTCCCGAGCCAGGGGCGGGGCTGAGTGCGGCAGACCGTGGGGCCCCGCGCTGCCAAGGCAGGGGCCGGGCCAACCACGGCAAGCTGCGGGGCCCCGTGCTCCCAGCCCGGGGCCAGGCGGACCGCTGCGAGCCGCAGGGCCCAGCACCTGGCTCAGCAGGTAAACGGGTGGGGCTTAGGTGGTGGGGTCCCCGGGGGTGGTGTTTAGGCTGGGTGAGGAGTCTCGGGAGGTGGCAGTCAGGGAACAGAGAGCAGGGGGGCTAAATAGGGGATAGGGTCCTGGGGGGGCAGTTATAGTGTGGGGCGGTTTCTGGAGGCCAAAAAGTTTGCCCACCCCTGCTCTAGATCCTTTTGTTTGACAGGTTTCCACAAATCTTGAGTTGTCGCTATTACCTCCTCTCTCCTCTCCTCCTGCATCATACTTTCAAATCTCAGTCTGAATCCCATTATTGTCTCTAACTCAGGGATCAGTAACCATTGGCACACAGCCCGCCAGGGAAAGCCTCTGGTGGGCCGGGCTGGTTTGTTTACCTGGTGTGTCCACAAGTTGGGCTGACTGCAGCTCCCACTGGCTGCAGTTCGCTGTTCCAGGCCAGTTGGGACGGTGGGAAGCAGCACCGGCCGAGGGATGTCCTGGCTGCCCTTCCCGCAGCCCCCATTGGGATCGGTCCAACCTGCGGGCACAGCAGGTAAACAAACCAGCCCAGACCTACAGGGGCTTTCCCTGATGGGCCTCATGCTAAAGGTTGCCGATCCCAGCTCTAACTGTATCTCTGATCCTTGAATCTTCTCTGCAATAAGCTGTATCAGATGACATTTCATGCATACATAGATTCCATCAGATATCCCCTCAAGGATGATGAACATCCTGCAATGTCTTCATCCAACCATCTTCTTTCTCTCCTCTCCTTGGGGAGCTATCATTATTTTCTTGTCTAGATCCTATTCTTAGTAAAGAAGAAATGGGAGTTAAAAATCCCAAACTCCCAGTTACAAATGCCCACAGAAACTACTGTTAGATGATTGCTAATGAATAGTAAAGCACAGGGGGAACTAATTTATGTTTGAAAGACTACTTCAGTCTCCATGGGATGGCAATATGATGTAGCTGCAAAAAGATTAATATCATTCTGGGGTGTATTCACAGGAGTGTTGCATATAAGACCCGGGAAGTAATTGTTCCACTCTGCTCGGCACTGGTGATGTCTCAGGTCGAGTACTATATCCACACTTTAGTGAAGATGTGGACAAATTGGAGAGAGTCCGAGGACAGGAACAAAAATAATAAAGGGTGTAGAAAACCTGAGCAATGAGTTAAAAAAAACCCTGGGCATGTTTAGTCTTAAGAAAGGAAGACTTAGCAAGGACCACATAAGTTTTCAAATAGGCTGTTATAAAGAGGATGATGATCAATTGTTCGCCAGGTCCACTGAAGGTAGGACAAGAAGTAATGAGCTTAATCTTCAGTGAGGGAAATTTTCGGTTAGATATTAGGAAAAACTTTCCAACTAAAGGTAGCTAAGCTCTGGAATAGGCTTCCAAGGTAGGCTACGGAGTCCCCATCATTGGAAGTTTCTAAAACAGGTTGGACAAACGGATTGTCTAAGTTTACTTGGTTCTGCCACAGTACAGGGAACTGGACTTGATCCTTCTCGATGTCCATACAGCCCTAAATCTTTGATCTTTAAAAAATATTTTTCCATCAGAAAATGGACTGCATTTTTCATATATAATACTGAACAGCTGGTAATAAGTGACCTAGGCAAGAAAGGCCAGAGCCTGTATCCTGTCATCAGCCCTTGAGGTGTCCATTGAATGGAACTGTGGCCAAAAGTTTAAAAAAATAGGGGAAACATTATTCCTAGACAAAGGGCATGTCTTCACTACGACTTTACGTCGACTTTAACGACGTTAAGTCAAATTAAACGTGTACCTGTCTTCACATATGCCATTTAAGTCGATTTAAAGGGCCCTCAAAATCGACTTTATAACTCCTACCTGATGAGAGAAGTAGCGCTAAAATCGACATTTCAAGGTCGATTGTGGGCTAGTGGGGACGCAACTGACATTACTAGCCTCCAGAGGCTGTCCCACAGTGCTCCATTCTGACCGCTCTGGACTGCCTCACTGCTCCACTGTGACCGCTCTGGACAGCACTCTCAACTCGCTGCTCTGGCCAGGTAGACAGGAAAAGACCCGGGAACATTTGAATACCATTTCCTGTTTGGTCAGCGTGGCCAGCTCACCTGCACAGCTCAGTCACCATTCAGAGAAATCAGCATCACAAGACTCCATGCAGAGCTCAGCTGCCCTGGAGACCAGCCAGAGGAGAAGAGCTCCAGCGTGGTCCACTAATGAGGTGTTGGATCTCATCGCTATCTGGGGAGAGGAATCCGTGATGTTGGAACTCCGCAACAACAAACGGAATGCCAACACGTTTGCCAGGGTCTCCAAGGCCATGCTGGAAAGGGGCCACAACAGGGACGCCCAACAGTGCCGCGTGAAAATTAAGGAGCTGAGGCAAGCATTCCAGAAAGTCAAGGAGGCAAACGGACGATCAGGGGGCGCGCCGCAGACATGCCGGTTCTACAATGAACTAAATCAGATAATGGGAGGCGCCCCCCCCACCATCGCACCGGTCTGCGTGGACTCCACCGATGGGATAATCGTCAGGGACGAGAACGATTCTGATGAGGACGACAATGAGGAGGAGGAGGAGGGAAATTTCATGGAGCAGCAGGAAGCCAGCGGAGAAACTGTGTTAGCAGACAGCCAGGAGCTGTTTATCACCCTGCAGCCAGCACCCTCCCAAGCCTCCCAGGGGGGTAAGTGTTTTTTTTTTTAAGGGATTACATGACGCATGATTTTTTAAGGGAAGCATTTATTAATGGTTAATTTGCCCTAAGGACTTAGCGTGCTTTCATTGCTGGTCAGTTTCTACTCAAAGAGTCTGTCAATTTACTCCGGGATTGACCGGAAGTCCTCCACGGACATTTCACTGAAGCTATCCAGGAGGTAGCGATGAATCTTCCGCAGCAGATTTCTGGGGAGAGCCGCCTTATGTGGTCCCTCGTGATAGGAGACCATCCCACGCCACGAAAGTAGTAAGTAGTCTGGTATCATTGAGCAGGCTAGCATTGCGGCGAATGGACCAGGACTTTGCATGGAATCAAGGAGCATGCGCACTCTATCTCTCTGAGAAATTCTCAGCAAAGTGATGTCACTCATAGTTGCCTGTTTGAAACACGGACTGCAATTAGTAGGGAGATAAAGATTCCCAGCTGCAAAGTAATCTTTTCTGCTGAAGACCGACCAACCGCCCCCCCAAAAACGCTCACCCACCCCTCCTCCCCCCCCCCGCCAGCCCGTAGTGGTAGCTAGCAGGGAATCTAAACAGTCTGCAAGTGGTTGCTTCCGCTTAAGATCCAACGCGCACCCAACCACCCCCCTCTCCAGCCCGAAGCGGTAGCTAGCAGGGAAACTGAACAGTCTGCAAGCGGTTTGCCTCCGCTGAACAGCCCCAACCAGCCCTTAGCCATTAGCGAGAGATTTTTGGGCTTTGCTTTGCAGTTTGCGGGTCAGTGGGAGCCACGCGGTGGGGGGAAGGGGGAGTGGGGTTACTCTACAATATGCAAGTGCTGCTTTTAACTTACCATGGCTGGCTGCACGGTGATTTCAGAAGCCGTGTTGGGCTGAGGCACGCATATGTGTCTGAGATGCTGTGACTTTTCTGTGAGCTATTCAGTCACTTTTAGGTGTAGAACATGACCTTGTACAGAAATCATATCAGGGCTCTGAATACTGAGGTTGCAAATGACATAGTACTCCCATTGTGTAGCGTCCGAGACTGCATCTGTCTCATAACCTTGAATGTATCTGTCTGATAACTTTCAAACTTTCTTTGCCCACATTCGCCCACAGATGAACAATTATCTCAGAATCCCCCGTCCTGCTCCTCCCGCCGTGCATCGCAGATACGAAAGCGTAAAAAGAAAACGTGAACGCGCGATGATATGTTCACTGAACTGCTGGAGAACTCGCGTGCTGAGGCAGCCCACCAGACGGAATGGAAGGAAAGATTGATACAGTCAAGGCAGGAATCAGCGCTACAGTCAAGGCAGGCAGCAGAAAAGAGGGAAGAAATGTGGCTGCAGCGACAGGACCGCGAAGAAAGACGCATGGATGCTTTGCTCCGGATAATGGAGGACCAAAGCAACATGCTGCGCTCTCTGGTGGAGCAGGGCCAAAGATCACCTCTGCAGCCCCTGTGTAACCACCTCCCCCCCTCCCCAACTCTCATAGCTTCCCCACCTGGGGGGGCAAGCTCCATGGACCAACCTACTCCACCCCACAAGCCAGCACAAGCAGCAGCAGGCTCAGGTTCTCTGAAAACTTTTAAAAGCTGCTGTGTCTTGGCCCCCCCTCCTCTCCCCTCTTCCCCACCCTCCTCTGTCCGCTCATCCACCAGTGCGACTGCTGGTTTCCCTCCTCACCCACCCCTTACAGGCTACCATGACAGTGATCCCCTGTATTTGTATTTCTGATGAATCAATAAAGGAACCATGATTTTTAAAACAGTGAATTTATTTCCTCTGCAAGCATGGGGAGGGGGGAGGGAAAGAGGGTGCAAGGACAGCAGGCTTAGAGCAGAGCAAGGGAGCAGGTTCTCAAACGCCATGTCGGGCACTCATAAAACTGTCTTTCAAGGCATCCCTGAGGCGCAGGGCCTCATGGTGCGCTCTTCTACTTTCCCTGCTGTCTGGCTGCTGGTAAGTAGCAGACAGTAAATTTGCCTCTGCTTCCCAGCCCGCCATAAACGTTTCCCCCTTGCTCTCACAGAGATTGTGGAGCACAGAGCAAACAGAAGTAACAATGGGGATATTTCTCTCGCTGATGTCTGAGCGAATCAGTAACGAACGCCATCTCCCCTTCAGACAGCCAAATGCACACTCTACGGCCATTCTGCACTTGCTCAGCCTGTAATTGAACAGCTCCTGACCCCTGTCCAGGGCTCCTGTGTAGGGCTTCATAAGCCAGGGCATTAGGGGGTAGGCTGGGTCCCCAATGATAACGATCGGCATTTCGACCCCCCCCACGGAAATTTTCTGGTCGGGGAAGAAATTGCCTTGCTGCAGCTGTCTAAAAAGCCTAGAGTTCCTGAAAACACGAGCGTCATGAAGCTTTCCCGGCCACCCCACATACAGGTCGGTGAAACGTCCCTTGTGGTCAACCACTGCTTGCATGACCATTGAATAATATCCCTTCCGGTTTCTGTACTCGGCGGCCTCGTAGTCCGGTGCCAGGATAGGGATATGAGTCCCATCTATAGCCCCACCACAGTTAGGGAATCCCATGGCGGCAAAGCCATCAATTGTAGCTTGCAGGTTTCCAAGGTTTATAACCCTGGGTAGCAGCTGCTCGACGATTGCCCTACTTACTTGCATCACAGCAGAGCCCACTGTAGATCTACCCACCCCAAACTGATTTGCGACTGACCGGTAGCTGTCTGGTGTTGCAAGCTTCCAGAGGGCTATCGCCACTCGCTTCTCAACTGTAAGGGCCGCCCTCATTCTGGTATTCTTGCACCGAAGGGCCAGGGAAAGCAAGTCACAAAGTTCCATGAACGTGCCCTTTCGCATGCGGAAGTTTCTGAGCCATTGGGAGTCATCCCAGATCCGCAGCACTATGCGATCCCACCAGTCCGTGCTTGTTTCCCTGGCCCAGAATCGGCGTTCGATGGCATGAGCCTGCCCCATTGCCACCAAATTTGACAGATTGTCAGTCGCCCCACTTCCAAAAACGTCAGTGTCTCCGTCCCTGCTGTGCACGTCCTGGTCCATCTCCTCCTCACTGTCGTCGGGTTCCAGAAAGCGCAGTTGTCCCCGGATCGCATTCCTCTGCAGACGGTACAGCATGAAATCCGCAACCGTGATCGAGGTCCTCACAACGGCCATTACTGCAGCCGTGGCATCAGCGGGCTCCATGCTTGCAGTGCTATGGCGTTAGCGCGGCGCGGAGAAAGGGCGTGAATTATGGGATGCCTACCCACAGTGCACCGCTTGTAATGGGGGTCGGCGGCGCAGAAAAAGGGCGCGAAATTTGGAAATGCCTACCCATAGTGCAGCACTTGAAATGGTGCCTGCTGGGGGCTCCGGGAACTGTGGGATAGGTACCCACAGTGCAACGCTTGTTATGTCGACGCTTGCAAAAGTTGTGCGGACAGACACTGTCGACTTGCTGTGCTTTGCTGTGCTTAGTGGGGACACACAAAATCGACTGTATACAGTCTGCTTTACAAAATCGAATTAAAGGAAATCGACCTACTGCTGTAGTGAAGACATACCCAAAGTGGTAGTATGTCAAAGTTCAGTTTTGCATATTTTACTGACATATTATGAAAGCTTGAGTACAGGGTCTTTATAATAGAAGTGCTGACTATTAAGATACCTGAGGTAATGACATAAAATAATAACTAGACTTATAATAACTTGTACTTTTGAGAATTTTCTTTAAGTGCCACCAGATGTCAGTGTAACCAAAGGACCAGAAAAATACTGCAGTGGATTAAAATAGCTTTCATTACGGTGTGTTCTTTTGAAGAAAAAAAAAATCAATTCATTTTGACAATGATAAATAAAGTAGATGTTTTCTTCAGAAAAATATGTTTTTTGTCAGTATGTGTAACCTCTACTGCACATTAGATGTTTGCTCTATGCAAAAACTTGTGTGCCTAGAATTTTGTACTAAATATTTTTACGTGCTTATTACGTAGATGCATAAAACCCAAGCCTAGTAAACTGCGCACATGAAATTAGCAATGATTGGTACCTACACCACAGAAATCATAGATCTTCTACAAATATTAAGATAAACTTTTGTGAAATAGTACAGCACTTCACACTACAGCCTTGCTGACCATAGTGGTGTTCTAGATGAGACGGTGTTTCTGATATACTGACTTAGAATTCTGTTTCCATTAGATGCATTGGAATATAGTGCATCTTTTTAGCTTTTTGTACTCTTTGGGGAATTCTAATTGAGAAGTTTCCTGAACAGTGTTCCCTAGGACATGCTTTGTTTGCTTGTGTGGTCTAAACAGAGAAATCATTTTTATTTTCTCCAGTTGTGTTTTTTTAATTTGATACTGAAAAAACTTTAAATATTTTGACAGATTTTCTGTTTAACATTCATATGTGTGAGATATGGTGCATGGATATAGTACAGGTATCAGTGGGTTCATAAAAGGGAAACTTTACTCATATTAAGGAGTTACAACATCACGATAACTGGAGATGTGGAAGCTTTAGTGTTTGTGACGTGATCAGAATCTCTTTGTGTATTAGTTAATTTTGCTTTGTTATAGATC
Organism: Sternotherus odoratus; assembly: GCA_032164245.1. Taxonomy (NCBI): domain Eukaryota; kingdom Metazoa; phylum Chordata; order Testudines; family Kinosternidae; genus Sternotherus; species Sternotherus odoratus. Next base: position 146,243,139 of record JAVMKO010000003.1, read on the forward strand.
TTAGATTACATCATTTTTTAAACTTGAGAGACTGACAAATATCTGTTGTCTAAGAAAGGTGGCACTTGAATAAAGGGGAGCAGAATTGTACTCAGTATATTTAGGGATATTTTCAGGATAGGATTCTGCCCCCATAAGATTTTATGGGGGAGGGATAGCTTAGTGGTTTGAGTTCAATCCTTGAGGGGGCCATTTGGGAATATGGGGCAAAAATAGGGATTGGTCCTGCTTTGAGCAGGGGGTTGGACTAGATGATCTCCTGAGGTCCCTTCCAACTCTGAGATTCTATGATTACTGTACAGCATACCATTCTGCATTTTTAGATATATGGGGATTTAATTCAGTTTAGGAATACGTTTCATTATTGTATGATAAATTGTGACGTTGGAGATGGCTGAACTTAGCAGAACCCAGACACTATTTAACGTATAATGGATATTTTAGTTGTATATATGGTCATATTTAAAATAACTATGATGTCTGCAGTTCAATTGAAGGGTTATTTAAAAATACTTCTTTGGTTCAGTGCTGAGTTAGGAGAATAAAAGATATAAATACAAAGTGCAAATGCCTTTGACAATTAAAATTAAAATGTATTTTCAAAATTGTTCATTTCTCCACTGAGGGTGGAATTTTCAAAAGCACATGGGGGAGTTAGGGGAACAACTTCCATTAAATTTCCTTTAGGTGCTTTTGAAAATCCCATAGTTAATATCCGTCTACAAATATCAGTTTTAATAGTGTTTAGGAGTGGGCACAGAATTCTTCAGCCTTTGTTTTTTTTTATGTACAAAGCCTCAGAAGGGGAAGCAGAACCTGTAGCTTTTCAGATAAAATAGTTAAAATCTCATTCATATCCAGTTGCGTGATGGAAGGCAAGGGAGAGGAAAGGTGTATTAATCTCTGCTTTCTGTGTATGGTGTTAACTGCTATACTTAGGTCCTTGGTTTCTGTCTTTGCGTTGATTGTATCCATTCATGAGTTCCACTCAGGTTTTTCCTTCACATAGTTGCCCCAACTCAACTTCTAGATGGATTGCATGGGCAAGTTTATAGTCCCTGCAACTGAGTCAGTTAAAGCACCAATTAGCATAGGAGGATTGGGTATACATTTGGTGTGATTTGTGAACATGTGAGGAACTGTTCCTTCTGTGAATTCCAAAAGAGCCAGTTATTAAAGGCTGATGGAACATTGACTAGGCACACAAGGATCTGAGGTTTCTGAAGGCCTACACATTAGTATGCATCAGTGATTGGTCCTTGTGACCTCTATGATGCACTGTGATGGTGCACTGGGGCAGGACCATGGTTTCCAAATTCAGGGTCAAGTCAAATGGAAAGAGATGGAGGCAGTTCCCATCTCTAGATTGAGTTTGCCAGGACTCGTAGCCTTTGGGCATCTGTTGTTGTTAGTTTGATATTGATAAAGTTTCAGGCAGTCCAGGCAAATTCCTGAAGGATTTATTATGTATCTTCCTTCCCCTTTGTCCAATCAAGTGAAGTTAAATTTCTTTCTTCATTTTTGCCATGACTTTCACAAAATCATGGATTTTCGTGATTTTCAAAGAATTTCTCACGCTGAACCCTTGACACTTGGGGATTTTTGCATATGAAAAGTAGATGCAATGGGTAAACTATTGAGCTAAACTCCATTGAGAAACTTTAATTAAGTCAAGTTAAACTTTGGATTGCATGGGGAATAGGAGCTGTTCAACAACATTGTGAAACGCAAACAATCTGACTCGTGAACTCGCACGCCGAGCTTGAATTCCCATTGAGACGATGAAGTTTCTCCCTTACCTAAGTTAAAAAACAACAGCAAAAATTCAATTCTGATGTGACAAACTATTGTTCAAAGCTGAAGAACTGAGGCAAAGTCCAAAAACTGTGATTCTCACCAACCTTTGTTTCATTGGGTATACTCAGCACTAGGGCAGGGAAATGAGCAGAGTTGCTCTGCTTTATGTTGGTGGCTGACACCCAGAAAAAAAATATGGAAAAAATCTTCAGCCAGTTTGTTTATCATAAGTATCCAAAGCTTAGATTTACTAATGGAAGGAAATAGTTTATGTAATAGTTAGAGACATTAAAATCCATGTTTCCAAGATGACAGTAGCTAAACTCCCAATTCATTGGGGCCAGAATTTTACCCAGTTGTATGCTGAGGGCACCTGAATATAGGTATGTATAGAAGGAAATGATGATAGTCAGTGTGTGGCCTTGAGTTTCTACATCCTGTGAGTCCCCAAGTTCCTCCCCTTGAGAAGAACAATATGTAGGAAACTGAGTTTTCCCTCTGTTTATCTGCCTTCTATACCACCTCTTATGAGTTTTTCTTTAGGAGAGGTGATCTGGGCTAAGAGAGTGGGATGGACAAGAAAAGATGAAGAGGTGAGTCCTCCCAATGAGAACATCAGCAGTAGCTAATCACTGTGGAGGAAGATGAAGTTGTTGTTTGTTAACAAACGTCATAAAACGTTGCAACAGAGGGCATGAGATTTATAGGTTCAGGAAACCATTACGGCTGCCACTTGGCAGGCAGAGGTGAATTTGTTGATAGATGGCCGGGGGCCTGTCCACTTGTTGCTGAAGAAGTTCCCCAACATGCTCACTAATAACAGGCTGGTGCTCTGCCTTTTTTTTTGCTTGCTTTTACTCAGGACAGATAGGGTTTGAATAATATGTAATAATTTTTCCTTTTCATCTCTAAGTTCAGTTGCTGTATCACAAACATTGGTTAGTAATATTAATGTTAAAGAGAAATTATATATTTTCAGGTCATAATTATTTTCTAAAAAAATGTGTTAAAGTTAGCTAGGATGTTGTCACAAAGACGTAATACAAAATGTATTGTTGATTTAAAAAATCCATAAATAGTGTAGCGAGGGTGCTTTATCTCCAAAGTAACATCATTATGTCTAAGAAAAATTAGCACTTGGAAGTTTCATAAAAACAACCTACTGCATTCATTATTTTCAATACTGTGGTGATCTATTGAAGAGCAGATTGGTTTGTAGGAGAGTAACCCAATAAGTGATCTAAAGGCAAGTTTTTGTGTGAGTAAATGTTAGGAGAGCAGAATTTTGAGGCTAGTAGCTTACAATCATATTTACATTACCCTTTGATTTATTCTCCTTCCATCTTTGTCACCTCCCTCTCTTGACTCACCTTCCTGTTACTTAATACCTTTTTTCTGTTCAGGTTAGGCTGCAAATCGCAGGGAAAAATAGTGCTGTTTTTCCAGTAGGAAACACTTTACTGTTGTTTCTTAGTGAGTGGCAAGGATTCTGCAGTCATACTGAGTGAGAGAGACTAGGATCCCATTATTATAGTTTGTCTCACTCTCTTCAAGCTCAATAGTTAGAGCACTTTTATTAATATTATTATTGATTACAGTAAAACCTCCATTTAACGGACTAATTCGGGCGAGGGGGTGTCCGTTAAATGAAAAAGTCCGTTATTTAATAATAAAAAAAACCCCAAGCTGTCGGAGCAGCAGCCCGACCGCCACAGGGTCGGGGCGGCAGCTCCGCAGCCCACCCGCTGCTGGGACCCAGGTGGTAGCCGGGAGCCGTCAACCAGCCCGCCCAGGTCCTGGCTGCTGGGACCCGGGCGACAGCCGGGAGCTGGCAGCCAGCCTGCCCACTGCCTGGACCCGGGCGGCAGCGGGGAGCCGGCAGTCAGCCCGCCCACAGGCGGGACCCGGCAGCTAGCCAGCCCGCCCGCAGGCGGGAGCCAGCAGCCCGCCCACTCGGGCGGGAGCCGGGAGCCGGCAGCCCGCCCGCAGGCAGGAGCTGGGCGGGAGCCGGCAGCCCGCCCGCAGGCAGGAGCTGGGCGGGAGCCGGCAGCCAGCCCGCCCCGCAGGCGGGAGCCGGCAGCCGGCAGCCAGCCCGCCCGCCCCGCAGGCGGGAGCCGGCAGCCGGCAGCCGGCCCGCCCGCCCCGCAGGCGGGAGCCGGCAGCCGGCCCGCCCGCCCCGCAGGCGGGAGCCGGCAGCCGGCGGCAGCCAGCCAGCCCGCCCCGCAGGCGGGAGCCGGCAGCCGGCGGCAGCCAGCCAGCCCGCCCCGCAGGCGGGAGCCGGCAGCCGGCGGCAGCCAGCCAGCCCGCCCCGCAGGCGGGAGCCGGCAGCCGGCGGCAGCCAGCCAGCCCGCCCCGCAGGCGGGAGCCGGCAGCCGGCGGCAGCCAGCCAGCCCGCCCCGCAGGCGGGAGCCGGCAGCCGGCGGCAGCCAGCCAGCCCGCCCCGCAGGCGGGAGCCGGCAGCCGGCGGCAGCCAGCCAGCCCGCCCCGCAGGCGGGAGCCGGCAGCCGGCGGCAGCCAGCCAGCCCGCCCCGCAGGCGGGAGCCGGCAGCCGGCGGCAGCCAGCCAGCCCGCCCCGCAGGCGGGAGCCGGCAGCCGGCGGCAGCCAGCCAGCCCGCCCCGCAGGCGGGAGCCGGCAGCCGGCCAGCCAGCCAGCCCGCCCCGCAGGCGGGAGCCGGCAGCCAGCCCGCCTGCTGCCTGGACCCGGGCGGCAGCCGGGAGCCGGCAGCCAGCCCGCGACAAATGGATTTCGGATGCATCAGACTTGCTTAGAAATTTTGTCCGTTGCATCCGAAGTCCGTTAAATCGAGGTCCGTTAAATCGAGGGTTTACTGTATTACTTTTATTATCATAGCAAACTTAGCCTGTCAGCAGTGGGTGCAACAAAAATGGTGCTGAACATAATTTAACTTCAAGTGTAGCCAAGGAATTCAGAACCAGCCCAGAATCTGTGGCTAAAACCAACCTAACTCACTTTCTGCAATGAAGCTGAAAAGGGTTTGTCCTTGGTGCACTGGCATTTAAAACTGTGTTCAGCACCAGTTTCACTTGTTAGTGACACCTGAGATCCTTGTGTACACCAGCAAATGTCACCTGTGTGAGTAACAGGACATTTGCTGGTGTACACAAGGATCTCAGGCAAGAAGCAGCACTGCTGTACTTGTATGGTTTTGAGTGCTTATTGTCCTTTGGACCTATGTTGAACAAAAAAGGAAGGTATTTGTCAGCTGGACAGACAACCAACTGGTTCTTCCCTGTATTCTCTATAATACTTATTTTAAATATAATTTGCAAATATGTAACCAAAAATTAGCTAAATGCATTTTTATGTCCTGAATGCCTCAGATAGATAAGGGAGGCTTTTGGCATGTAATTAACTCTAAACAGGCTTTGTCTTTTGTGGCAGACCGCTCTCTCACCCCTTCTCAGGAACACAGGCAGGAAACCCTTTTTTGCTCCAAAAGTGCCCTTTAATTTACAGTGCAGGACCCCACCACCAATATATACAGGTTAAAACAATTCATTAACATCCAGCTCGAAGTAGCTCATTAATATCCAGCTCTTAAACAGCTCATCAATATCCAGCTCTTAAACAGCTCCACAGGTTCTGGCTCTACAAACTCTATATAGTTCAGCCCCTAATACAATAATACAAACACAGCTCTTGATAGCTCATACACAAACTCACACAGCTCTTGATAGCTCATACACAAACTCACACAGCTCTTGATAGCTCATACACAAACTCACACAGCTCTTGATAGCTCAGACACCACCACCACCCTGGGCTTCCTTCCTGGCAGCCTTATATCCCCCAGAGGAGGCTGCCAGGTGCAACCCATCCATGTTGATTGCCCTGCAAGTCAGGTGGCTGATTAGCCTTTCCTGCAAGGGAGGTTTGCAGGCTGGTGCTCCCTCTTAAAGGGCCCGCAGGGCTGGCTCAGGCACTCCTGGCCAGCACCCTGCCACACTTTCATTTCAGTATCCTCAACCAAAGTCAAGCCAGCCAGCTCCTGCCACACTTAACACTGCATCTGTAATGGTGCCCTGTTGGGGAAAATAGAGCTGTCCTAGGGGCACACAAAAGTGTAATTGTTTATTATATAGTATGGTTTGCGAAGTGTTTTTTGTGTTTTATATTTCAAAGGGTATAAAAATAATATGAAAGACATCATAAAACTGTGCTATATAATGAAAGGAAAAAAACCCAAAACACTTTACCTGAGCTATCATGAATAGGTTTCATGCCCCAGCATGGTTCTTCAAAGCCTCTGAAATTAAGGCACGCATTGTGTGGGGGTCTGGCAGCTGAAAGAGGGGTCAGCTAGTGTGGCTTTGCAGAGGCTGAATGGAGGTGAAGAGTGCACTTCTTTGTACAATCTATTGAGGGTTTTCAGACCATAACAATATATATAGCTGTGTGTGTTAAGAAAATATTCTCAGCTCACCTTTTAAGTTCTACCTCTATAACCCTTGAGGTGTCAATGCCATTAGAGAGAATTTCAGTTATTCTCTGCAATTTAAGATGTTTCTCTAATTGTATAAGTTACCATAAGTAAAGTGTAACAACTGTCTGTCTGTGGTCTAAAGAACTCTGAAGTAGGGGTCTGTCACTGAAAGTAGAACAACATTTTGGCTTGTAAGAAAGGCAGGATAGGAAGAAGACAGATTCATATGAACAAAGGCACTGTGAGGCCCTAAAGAAAAGAAATAATATGTATAGGAGAAAATATTCAAGAACTATTCATCTATCTGAATGTGATCCCTGTAATGCCACTAAAGACAGAAAGACGTATAGTGATAGCCGGGCAAGCAGTAGCTGTGCACAGAGCTGCTTTAACTTTTGCACCTATTCAATTTTTCAAAGATTTAAAAACATTTTAGACAAGATAGTATCAACAGCTTGCTTCAGAGGCCAAGCTCTTTCCTGCTTCCCTCAACTAGAAATGCATAACCTCATATCTCTACCAAAATATTAAAATGTGCAACACATTCAAGGGGGCAGAATCACAACTTCTCCTGATTTGCCTCTGAGAAGTACGTGTGAGGTTCTCTATGGAATTTTGCACATTGTTACTTTGCACTTTATAGTATTTGTAAGTCTTTAAAAAAATTTACAAATGTTTTCTAAGTTTAGGAACTCTCCAAGAAATTATGTACTGAAGATTGTATCATACCTATATAAGAGTGGGGTTACCCCAGTCTCTGTGCTCTTGAGTACAAAGACTGGGACTCTTCTATTGCCAGACCACTTAACTTTAGCTGCTTCCCAGCCAAGTTAATTCTCTACACCCCAAGACTCTCCCCTTTACCAGTTGAGTTCTTGGGGAACCACGGCTGCCACCATCTGAGTAGATATCCAAGGCCCTGGATGGGGGTACTCAGACTCCCCCCTACCTCCATCTATTCCCCCTCCCCCTTCTCGTCTGAAGAGAGAGGCAGACTTCGTTCCTTAGCTCATACCCTGAGCTGTTTCTTATACCTACCCCCCCTCCCTCCCCTCTTCCCAAGTTGGAAGCAGAGGAAACCTTAAGGGAAAGTAAACCAAATGTTTTATAACTAAAAAGATTTAATAAAGAAAAAGATTAGAACATAGGCACAGTACAGCTTACAATTTAGAATTCTCTACTTCTCATCTGAAATGGATAGAGACACCCTAGATAGGCACAGACTTGATGCAAAATCAAAATATTACTTACATTTAGCTAAGTAGGAATATAAGAAGGAAAGTTGAGTCATCTCCAAAGCTAGAGATGAGCTCTTGGACCCTGGCCCCTGCTGCATGGCCAGCAAAACGAAACTAAACTCTAAAACCCCTCCCTCCCTCTCTCATGGCAGGGAGCTCTTACGTCACTTGTTCTCAGGTAACAGTAACCCTCTCCAGCACTTTACACTTATGACAACCTATTTTACATCTAGGCAGATCATGTAATCTCTTTGTTCCTTAATTTACTTGTGGGTTATAGAGTGTGTTGGTGGTAGAGCTACATGTAGTACCCAGAACTCCTGACTCTATTCTTTCCAGTAATCAACAATCACTTTCTTTTTATGGGTATTTCATTTTCAGCTGTGCCTACAATATTGGTACACTAGTAAGTGTCGTCACATACTCTAGTTCCACTTCTCTTCATGCTGAATGTGAGGGTAAATGGAAGTTGCCTCTAGGACTGGTGTTGCTGATTATGATCTCTCATCACAGAGTGTAATCAGGAGTATGTCCACTAAGGTTGATGTAGTTTTACACCAATGTGGACTAAAGGCTTAATTTCCATATATACAATTTGTGTTCTGTTTTTAAGTTAAAATTTATTGAGGAAGAGGAGAAATTAAAATGACTAGCAGATGTTTCCTTAATTATGTTTTCCACAGATCTTCACCTGCTGGAGAAAGAGATGTTAGTTTTGTTGTACATTGGAACTTCTGTTCCCTGTGAAACCAAATTATCAGATTGATAGTACTATATCTCCATTATCCATGTACTGATTATCATATTCTTAAACGATAGTTATCAATGTCTACATTTTGGAGCTTATAAATGTTTTGCTTCACAAAGAGGCAACACTGGATATAATTTCTGTTTCATATGTAGAGCCTTAGAGAGTAGGTTTTATATGTTTGGATTTAGATCTGTAATCAAAGATCATAGTGAATTAGTTTTGATGTCTGTTGGGGGACCTATAAAATAATTCTGACTACTGAAGTGAAAATTTGATGACTAAATCACTGACCTGACCAGTTCCTTGAATTCTGCCTCTTTGGTCAGAATAATTTTTTACTACTCTGTTTGAAGCTGTAGAAAATGGACATTCAGAAATTATAAAGCTTCTACTCCAACACGGAGCAAATATTAATGGATCCCATTCTTGGTCTGGATGGAATTCTTTGCACCAAGCTTCTTTTCAGGTAACCTATAAATTATTATTTCATTTTCATGTAAGTAGTGTGTTTTACCCTTTTAAAATGACAGGTTGTACAGTTTTTGTTTCCTACTCTGGCGATTTATGATTGTTAGGGTAAGGCAGAAAAGGCAGTCTAAATGCTAATGATCATTCTGAATGTCATACTATGCTACTGCAGCTATAGAAAGTGTTGGGCAGCAATGATTACTTAAATATTAAAAGTACTGCAGGTACTTAAGAAGTGATCAGATATAACATTTGGGAAGTAAATCTGTTATAAGATGCACTTAATTTTTTGGGAAAGACTTTCATTGTATCATAGATGAGGCCAACCTGGTCTCTTCTGAATCTTTTTTTTAAATTCAGCATAAAAATGTATCAGATTTAAAGTTGCAATATGATAATTTAATTCTATTTATATTTATTGGACTGGGTAAATGTGCAAGATTCTGCCACAGACTTTCAGAATACCATAGAATATTGAATATACTCTCTATTTTCAATTTCTACACAGAGTAAGAATGGAAAAAGTAGGGTTATATCAATTTCACTGCTCTTTTTTCTAACAAAACAAAAATATATTTATTTCAGGAACATACTGAAATAATAAAATTGCTTCTTGAAAAAGGAGCAAACAAGGAATGTTTGGATGACTTTGGAATCACACCTCTGTTCATTGCTGCTCAGTATGGGAAGCTGGAGAGTTTACGAGTACTTATATCACATGGTAATTGTCACCTTTTATTTAGTATTAGTAATTATTTTATAATGTTAGTGAAATATCAGCTATGAACTGGTATATGAAATTATCACAGAATTCTTAAATCTTACTATTCCAGTGTCTTGCCTTGCTTTCCCTTGAGTCAGACTAAGAAATAGGAAATAAAACATAAATGCTTGTCTGCAGTTGAAATGCTACAGTGACATAGGTAATCCACCTCACTGAAAGGCATTAACTAGCTTGATGGAAGAATTCTTGGGTTGACTTTGCTCTTTGCTCTCTGTGCACCGGGAATTAAAAATTTTTTACACCCCTGACCAACTTAGTTGGGTTGACCTGATTTTTGTTTAGGTAGACCAGGCCTAAACAATGACCTCTGACCTAGGTAAAGATTAAGGATCTGATTGTGAAACCGTTAATCACACTGAGTAGTCCTTTACTACATGAGAAGTCCAATTCATTTCTATGGATTACTGCAGGAGCAATATACCCTTAATCATGCTGAATAGTATCACAATCTGGTCCTAAAGTTACAGTAGTAATTTCTTCAGAATCTTAGACTAACAGAACTTGGTGTGCATCTCTGAATAGTATGCTCTCACTAACCTTTCCAGACAATCAAATGAAAATTAAACAGTCATAACTATTAAACTGAGCACCCTAAACCTAGCCATAACATCACATACTAGTCAACAACTCTAGTATCTGAGAATGGGGCACTATTTACAAAAAGTAATTTCTAACGAAATATTAACTAAATCTTTGCAATTTCTCCACAATGTCTATCATTTATCTGATATTGCTCTATTCCACTGCACAGTGAGACAAGTACTTCCCAGTCTCATACAAAGTACTTCTCTCATTTTACAGTAGGAGTAAGAAACCCAATAGAAACCCAATATAAAGTTGTAAAGGTGTAAATAAAAGTAATGACTCGGTGGTTTATAGTTCTGTTTATTAAGCATCTTTTACTATCAATGTATAATGCACTGCTATACCAGAGTGCAAGCCCAACAATCTGCCAGCATAGCAAGATTACTGGCATGTTGAATGATAGGAATGTCTTCCTTTGAATGGAAGAAAGTGGTTCAGTGACTTTAAAAGAGAATTTGAAAAGACAAGCATTTGACATCAGTATTTTCTTCCTGTCCGATTTAAATAAAAATCAAAAATACTTTGAGAACTTTAGTTCTAATCACTTTAGTGTATAGGCAATTTGAAAACATGTAGCAGGTTAGTAAAGTAAATATGAATTCTTCTTTGAGTGCTTGCTCATGTGGATTCCATCGTAGGTGTGCACATGGGCCCACATGCGTAGTCATTGGAGAATTTTTCCTTAGTGGTGCCCATAAGGTTGGCTATGGTGCTCTCTGGAGTGCCATGCTCATGCGTCAGTAAATCAGGTGCCGCTGGTCCTGCACCCTTTCAGTTCCTTCTTACTGCCTGCTTCTTACTGCCCGTGGTGGTCAGTCGGAGCACCTCTGTCCCTTGCTTCACAAGTGGTCAGCAGTTTCTCTTCTATCTTAGCCTTGTGCTTCTAGCTGTAAATAGTTTAATCATTTGTTAGTTAGTTGTTAAGTACCCGTTAAGTGATTAGTTAGTGTCCTGACGGGGACTTTGCCCCAAGTGGGGCATGCCCCCGGTCTCCGGGTTTCAAGGTCTGCTCTTCATGTAACAGGCCTATGCCTGTTAGTGACTCACAAAAGAGCTCACCCCGGGGAGTTCCTCCTCCCAAAAGGACCTCCAGGGAGTGGTAAATGGCCCACGCCGGACAGCACAGTCAACGCACTCTGAGCCCCCTGTCACCTAGAGAACTAAGAGCACCTCTGTCACAGCCCCCACCACGTGTGGCAATGGAACTGGCTAAGGCTCCCCATGAGGACAAGCCCGCTGGCATGGCCTTGCACAAAACATGCAAGGACCACTGGTCTCCAGAGCCAAGACAGAGTCTTAGGTCGCACGTTCTTGATCTCCATGTCAGCCCAGGTGTCCGGCTCACCACTGCGAGTGATTGGCTCCGCGCTCTCAATCCCCGTCTTCATACCAGAGCTTGCTCACGTGTCAATCTCCCCAGCACTGTTGTTGGTCGCCGTTGCCGAGACCCCGACGTTGCTCCCCAGCATGGCACTGCTTGCCCTATTCCTGGCACCGGTTGGACCGTTCCCAGCACCGGTCACTGGTGGTGACAGTGAGCCACCAGTCCCAAGCCTCCACAGCCCACCTTGTTCACTGGAGGGCTCAGAGGCGCCTGAAGTTTCTTGCCTAGACGGCATTGTGATTGGGCTCTGGAAGGTGCATTCGTGGCATTTGTGCTGATATGGCAGCAGGGTCAGTGGCTAACCCAATGGCCTTATTGGAACATCTGGGAATTCCCATCATGCCATTGCCCCACTCCTGCCAGCCATCAGTCACAGTGCCAGACAGGCCAAAGTTGGTGCCCACAGCAACAATGGCCCCAGGTTTGGTGCAGGACACTATGGCAGCCGCTGCGGATGAGGAGCTGGGACCCCCCCTCCCAAGGCTGCCCTCTCTGATGGGCGAGGACACCACCAGACCACCCCCAGTCATCCAATCAACCTCCTCCTTTCCAGATGAGGCAGTGGTGCCGCCCCCCCCACCCCCAAGCTAGTCTCTTGGGCTATTTTATGGAGCATCAGGCAGTGCTCCGCAGGATGGCTTCCAACTTGGGCCTCAAGGCAGAGGAAATGCAGGAGCAGACAATCGCATCATTTAATGGGCTCTCGGTGTCTGCCCTGGCCTGCGTCACACTCGCGGTACACGGCGGGGTCTTAAATATTGCCAAAACCATCTGACAAACCCTGTCCTCCATGCTGCCCACATCTAAGAGGGCAGAAAAGAAGTAAGTACTTTATCCCACCAAAAGGGTTTGAGTACTTGTACACCCACCCATCACTGGGATTGTTGGTTGTGTCGGGGCCAATAAGAGGGACAAACAGGGACTCACCAGTTCCACCCCTAAAACTAAGGAGGCCAAAAGGCCGATTTGTTTGGTTGCAAAATATATTCTATGGCCAGCATCAAGTTTTGGGTGGTGAACCGCCAGGGCCTCTTGGATTGCTATAACTTTAACTTGTGGGACAACATGACCTGTGACCCACAACCTTCACATCAATGTCAGGGAGCTAAGAGTGATTCGCTTGGCCTGCCAGACTTTCTTGCCCCAGCTGGAAGGCAAGGTAGTGCAGGTTCTGATGGACAATAGTGACACAATGTATTATATCAGCAGGCAGGGTGGCGCCAAGTCTTGGACCGTTCTCAGGAAGCACTCAGCCCCTGGGACTTTTGTGTGCGACATGCCATTCATTTGGTGGCCGCCCACCTGCCTGGAATGAAGAATGCCCTGGCAGATTGCCTCAGCAGGGCCTTCTTGTCTTTCCACAAATGGTCACTGCATCCGGAGGTGGTCAGCCTAATCTTTTGCAAGGGGGGCACTCCCCCGGCAGACCTGTTTGCGTCCTATCAGAACAGGAAGTGCCATGTTCTGATCTCTGCTGGGCAGAGAAGGGATTCCTGTTGGACACCTTCCTGATCCTGTGGTTGGGAGCTCTGATATATGCCTTCCTGCCGATACCATTAATCCACCAAGTCCTGCTAAAGGTGAAGCAAGACAAAGCAACAGTCATCCTCAGTCCCAATGTGGCCTTGTCAACAATGGTTCGGCATGTTGCTGAGTCTTTCAGCAGCCATCCCGCTGCAGCCGTGTCTTCGGCCAAATCTGCTGTCCCAGAATTTCGGCAGTCTACTGCATCCGAACCTGGTGGCCCTGCACTTGACATCCCGGCTACTGCATGACTAAGTGGGAAAGAACAGCGGTGTTCCACTGGTGTCCAGCAAGTCCTCCACCAAGGTGCAGTGACTATGTGGCAAAGTAGAAATTGTTCTCATGCTGGGCCTCTGATCAGCACATTTGTGCAGAAGAGTCCCCGCTGCAGGACATCCTGGAGTATTTGCTGCACCTTAAGCTCCAGGATCTGTTGCTGTCTTTTGGTCTTGCTACACCTGCTGGCCATTTCAAGACAGGTTGTACTTTGCCCATCCCATGATGGCACGGTCATCCTGCTCCCTCCTGTTTCTCTCCTGGAGGGTCTCTATTCCATTACTCATCCTCCTGCCCCCCTATTGGCAAGAAGGAACTGAGAGGGCGCAGTGCCGGCAGTACCTGATGTACAGTGCCATGAGTGCGGCACTCCAGAGGGTGCCACAGCTGGCTCTACAGGTACCACTAAGGCAAAAGTTTCTGATGCCTGCACATGTTTGCACGCACACACCTAACTCATTTTGAAGAACAACAGTTACGATAGTAGGTAACTGTTTTTCCTTTAATACCTGTGGGAAAACTTCTGAATGACGAAGCAATTTTGTGAAAGCCAGTACCTAACTAATGCTGTAATGCAATTGTAATGCAATTTGTTAATTGACTTTTGTGTTTTTGTTCTGTTATGATAATCATGCATCATATTATATGTTTTATTCTGTTAGGTGCAAATGTCAATTGTCAAGCCAAGGACAAAGCCACTCCATTATTCATTGCTGCACAGGAAGGCCATGCCGAGTGTGTGGAACTGTTGTTATCAAAAGGGGCCAATCCAAATCTCTACTGTAATGAGGAGGAATGGCAGTTGCCTATTCATGCAGCAGCCCAAATGGGCCATAGCAAGTAGGTGATAGAAAAATCTAATAAATGAGTCAACTCACTAAATGGTAATCAAGAATTAGAATTTTCAACTATAAATGGAAGGGAAATATTGTGTTTTGGACTGTGTTTTTTAGTTTAGAATTTCTAATTCTCTTCACATTATAGTTTCAAAGCCTGACCCTGCAGCTCTTGTCCATGTGGAACTCTCATTAAAGTAAACAGACATTTTTGCTTTGGAGCCTTACCTAACTTCCTTTGAAGGCAGTGGAAGTCCCACAGAGAGAGGGGCTGCAGAATCATGTAAGATCACCTGATAAGCATATTATTACTATTTTGTTTATTTTATGTGTTAGGTGTAAATAATAAAATATGCTTGTCCAAAACTCTTAAGGAGCCCTTAATTAGAAATGCAATTGTAAATGATAATCACAGAGCAGCAAAAATAATCATATACCAATAATGAATAACTACATGAGGCAGTAAATAAGAGCAGCAGAACAGTCTCTTTAATCCACCCAGGAGCATAGCTCCACCCCTCCCCCCCCAAACAGCAAAAAACAACAACCCCAAAATGGATTTTTGCAGTAGAATAGGTCATCAGATTTGAGGTATTTCACAGCAAAGGGAGGGGGCAAGCAAGTTTCAGGCGCCCAGTTTCTCACAGAGATCTGCCAGTAGCCCCCATCTCTTTTATAAATGGGGGGGGGGGGAGATCCAGCTAGAGTGGCTCCACTGAGCACAGTTTGGGCTGTACATCACAGGGAAAGAGGCACATTCTCATGTTCCAGGCCTTTTAGGACTCTAGTTCATGATCAACACCTTAAACTCCCCCTGAAGTGCCAGCGCAGTTCCTGGAGCACCGGAGCCACGTGTTTCCACAGAGACGCCCCACTCACTAAATGAGCTGCTGCACTCTGCAAAAGCTTCAGCCTGTGAATGATTTTAAGGTATAGACCAATGTAAAATGCATCTTGTGGGAGGGAAGGGGCATGGAAAACAGTGAAATAAAGGATGCAACTTCCTAGCCAGCCTAGTATAGCTGTCAAACAGTCTCTGTGCTGAGTCAACATCATCAGGTGTCATGCTCTGGTAACCTGTGGTAGAAACTCTCAGTCAAAAGGGCTGATATTGCCTGTGCCGTGTCCTCCAGCTGCTTCACCCAAGCCACCATCACCTAAGCCTTGTTTGGACTGAGCTTCAGCCAGCTCACTCTCATCCATTCTCCAACCTCAAGAAAGCATTGACTGAGGAAACCTCATTGCCTGGGGTGTCATAAATGAGGGGTTCTCAAACGGGGTCATGACCCCTCAGGGTGGTTACATGGGGGTCATGAGCTATCAGCTTCATGAGCTAGCAGCTCCCAGCCCCCCATAAAATTAAATTATCTCCCAGTTTTTGAAGTAAAGGGGTGGGGGTCACAATCAGAGACTTGCAATGTGAAATGGGTCACCGATACAAAAAGTTTGAAAACCACTAAGATATGGTTGTCATCAGTATACTGAAAACACTATACGCCCATATACGTCTGGTTTGGATAGGGAGGAGAGATGTCAGGATGACATCCTGCGGTAACCCACACTTGAGAGCCCTTTGCGAAGAGGTGCAAGTACCCATAATTATGTGGTGCAATCTAGGCAAGAGAAAACAAAGATACAGAAGAGCAAAAATCTCCTCTCCCACCAACATTTGCAGGTGAGTCAACAGCATTTCACAATTAGTGGAATGTAGTAAAACCTGCATGGGAGCTTGATCTTCATCCATTGCCAGGAGATCTTTGACCATCATAACCAGTGAAGTTTCTGTGTTCAAAGTGACAGGGAAAAGGTGTTTCAGAGGAATATAAATAGTGTGAGAGATGTTTTGCCACAGCTATTAACTTACTCAAAAATGGAAGATGGATTGGCAAGATTGTCAAGGCATGGCTCTTTGAGCAAAGGCTGTGTTAATTTTTCCTTCAAAGCAACAGGCAGGCTGTTCTCTCTAAGAAAAGCTTTGATAATCACCCTCTGCAAAGAACAGTACTTCCTTACTGAACTTCATTAATCAGGAAGAATCTGGGTCAAAAGTACAGGGTGTAACACCAAATTCTCCCACCATATCCAATGCCTCACTGAGTGCCAGTGGGCTGAATTCTAACAGAGAAGACTTCTCCTTTGTCTACAGTTTGTTAAACCAACCCTGCATATCTGAACAGCCACTCCTACTACTTTGTAAATGTCTAGATCCAAACTTTGCAGAATAGGCATATCTCTATACAGTAAACCCTCGATTTAACGGACCTCGATTTAACGGACTTCGGATGCAACGGACAAAATTTCTGAGCAAGTCTGATGCATTCCTGATCCATTTCTGGCGGGCTGGCTGCCGGCTCCCGGCTGCCGCCTGGGTCCAGACAGCGGGCGGGCTGGCTGCCGGCTCCCGCCCGGGTCCCAGAAGCGGGCAGACTGCGGAGCTGTCGCCCCGACCCTGTGGCGGGCGGGCTGCTGCTCAGACAGCTCATTTTTTTTTATTATTATTAAATAACGGACTTTTTGATTTAACGGACACCCCCTCGCCCGAATTAGTCCGTTAAATGGAGGTTTTAGTGTATCTCTGTAAACCAATCCATGACTAAAACTAATTAGAATCAGAGATATTATTACAAATATATCAATTCCAGACTATTTTGAAAAACATCTTTTATGATTTGTTAAGAAAATTATTTCAGTATAAACTTGATACTTACAGTTCCATATGCTTAAGCACGTTAGAAGTTTTTTGTGTCTATCTGATATTCTGAATGTTCTTTTTTTTACATATTTATTTAATTAAAATGATGTGATTATATTTCAGGTGTGATTTTGTTTTGAACAATGTCCATGGGAAAAATAGCCAGGATAAATAACATCTAACTTTTCCATATATGTGAAAAGACTCCACAATAAACATAGTTTTAAATGTTACAGCATATTGGGATTGCTAATACCAGTTACTGATCGGACCTGTGACACAGGAAAAGACAAAGTGAGCCCTGTCTACTCAGCAGTTTACGGTGGTAATGAAGAGTGTTTGGAAATGTTACTTAAAGAAGGCTATAGCCCAGACGCTCAGAAGTGCCTAATCTTTGGCTGCATATCACCTATGTGCATGGTTTTCCAAAAGAAGTATGTATATCTCTAGTGTTTTTTCATTTATCATAAGTTAACTATACTGCTATTTATCTCAGGCTTTTAAAAATATATACTTTTTATTCCCTTTTCAAGTCTTGAGTCTACAGAGTAAACCTTAAGTATCTCTTTAGTACACTAATTCTTGGTCACATATACGAGCTAAAGAACCTTGCTAAAATCTCCTTTGGGAAGCTCTGTTCATTGAAAAGGAGTCTTGTAGAACATAATTGGAGTCTTGTTTCCTGGCTTTCAAAAGGCCTTATCAACCATCTCTGTCTTTTGGGAACTTGACATGATGCTGTAATTGAATCAAATAGATTCTTAATTAGCTAGATTCTTTTTAGTAAGATTGAGTTATTGGAAAATATTATTTTACTTTCTGTGTATGCCAGTCTTTTGTGTAAAAACAAATCAACATAAAATCGTTTTAGACAAGTTTCTTTGCTTCTCTCCCCTCCTCCCCCCGAAAAAAAAAAAGAATCTGTTCCTGGGACAAGACTGTCCCATACTTTGAAAGCAGAGCTTACAATATGTTACAGGTGTTGTGAACTACTAAAGAGTTTATACTTGGATTATAAATCCCTTGATCGCTGTGTCCCATTTGTTCTGTACACTGTGTATGACACATGCTGTTGGTGCTCAACATATTGGTTATTTGATACAACAGAGAAAAAATTGTAAAATGTAACTACAGTAAAACCTCGATATAATGGACTAATTCGGGCGAGGGGGTGTCCGTTAAAGCCAAAAGTCCGTTGTTTAATAATAATAAAAAAAACGAGCAGCCCGCCCAAATTAGTCCCTTATATCGAGGTTTTACTGTATAATAAACTATCACGGCAGCCGGGAGCCGTCAGCCAGCCCACCCGGGTCCCGGCTGCTGGGACCTGGGTGGGAGCCGTCAGCCAGTCCTCCCGCCCGGGTCCCGGCTGCTGGGACCCGGGCGGGAGCCGTCAGCCAGCCCGCCCGCTGCCTGGACCCGGGAGGCAGCGGGGAGCCGGCAGGCAGCCTGCCCGCTGCCTGGACCGGGGAGGCAGCGGGGAGCCGGCAGGCAGCCCGCCCACTGCCTGGACCGGGGAAGCAGCGGGAAGCCGGCAGCCAGCCCGCCGGCTGCCTGGACTCGAAAAACAGATTTTGGATGCATCGGACCTGCTCATAAATTTTGTCCGTTGCATCCGAAGTCCGTTAAATCGGGGTTTTACTGTACTGTTATATTAACTTAATTTACCTGATATTGAAAATATATTCATGAGGCAGGACTCCTGTCTGCCCTTCAGTTCACTATTTTGTAGTTATTAATTTTATTAATAAAATTGGTAAAATCTCCTCTTTCACCTAATTCTGTGTATAGTTGGGTTTGTGGGACCTTTGAACAATAAAATCAAAACATGATAATTATCTCATTATTCTCTATCTACTATTCCCTCCTCCCAAAACTTGTTCTTAGAGAGAGTGCATTATACATTGAATCAAATCTAGATACCAGTGAAAATAATGGTGCAGGATTAGCTCCCAAGACACTTCTTGGGAACTCTGAGCTTCACATGTGATTCTGAGCTATGTTGTACAAAAGTTATATTCATGATAGATTTAAATTGGGATACTAAGTACAGATATTTTAATAGAGTTAACAAAGTCCTGTGGCACCTTAAAGACTAACTATAAAGTTTTGAAGCATGAGCTTTCGTGGGCTAATACCCACTTCGTCGGATGCAGGCAGTAGAAGTGCCTACTGCCTGCATCCGACGAAGTGGGTATTAGCCCACGAAAGCTCATGCTTCAAAACTTTATAGTTAGTCTTTAAGGTGCCACAGGACTTTGTTAACTCTGCTATTCCAGACTAACACGGCTACCACCCTGATTCTAGATATTTTAATGAATCTGATATTGGACTAGGCATTAGAATGATAGGAATATTCAGTACTTGTACATATTGGAGAATAATATTTGATAAACGCATACAAATTGTTTGTAATAACTACATTTATTAGTGATTTAATACTTTGACAGATGCAATTTTAACTTTTTTTATGTACTGTATATCACAGCAGTATATTAAATAGAAACATTCAGAAGCTGATTAAAAAACAGAGGAGACTTTTCCTTAGGGGTCTATATTTGAATTTGATTTGGGTAGATTGCTACATTTTGTTCATGTGGGGAGAAAAGGGTTTGTAATGTCATATTATAAAGGGACCTTACAACCTATAATATATACAGCAAATTATGAAAAACTAACATTTAAAAATAAGGGAAGTGGAAGGGGAAAAGAGGGCTGGTTGGAACAAAACAAGAGAAGAGAAAAGCAGAGGATAGAAGGAAGCGAAGTGAGAGACAAAGGAGGAAGAAAGGAAAGAGACAAGAAAAACAAATCTCCAGTCATCACCCTGGCCTAGACCATGCAGAGGAACAAGGAGGTGTAAAGTATCCGTTACTCTTCTGCATGATTTATCTGTATTTCCATAGCTGCAAGTATGGGCAGAACTTTGGACTTCATCTGCTAAGGGAAGGTGTTGCTTCCTGAGTGCTTATTCCAAAGTTACCATGGAGCTATTTCGCCTTTGGTTATTTTTTTAAGGCAAAGATGATGATGGCGACTGAATGTGATATTGATCAGAAACACAAAATCAAATTATTTGTACAGTGATTCAATAATAGGAATTCAGTTACTAAATTAGTAGGGTATAAAGTACATGGCACCTATGATTTCCTGATTCCTAGTATCCGATGAACTGTATCCACAATACAGAAGACACATTTGTTGTTTCATATTATGAAAGAGGTAATTTGGTGATTACCTGGGAAGTTTTCTTATTGTTTAGGATGTTGACCCTGGAGTGGTTGTAACGTTTGATAGGTAGGGAACTGGCAAAAGTGTTCTTTGCTGAAGCTTTCAGTAATGTTAAACTTTGTTATCCCTGACAGTTTGATATTGGTATTGGAGTGTACATCCTGTACAGATTGATGTTTGGTTCAATTATGCTCAACTGTTAAAATTTTCATGATAAGCATTCTATATGTATTATATATGTGAAAGTTATAATGTGCATGCATTTCTCTTATCAATATTCGTGAGTGTTGCATATGTTCTTCAACGGGATAGTAAACACTTACTAAAACCCTCTCTAAACATATTGTAAAATTGCTTCAAAAGAATCTCTCAATATGCACCATGTGTCTAGAAGCAATACAGAATTTTAATAAATAACTTGCCAGTTTAGTAATTTTCCCGAGTGAAAATGCTGCAGCAACATTTGGCTTAAATTTATTCCGCTTCAGCTAAAAGGGCATATTTCAAGGGAGGAAATCAGCAAGGACATAATTTTTTTTCTTTTTTTTTTTTTACTGTGAAAGTATGTCCCTGTGACTGTGCCTGTTATAGCTAATATTTCTCTGGTCAGGCTGCAAATGATTTTGAATTGCTTGAGGCAGGAACTCATGCAGATCCTGAACTGCGCATGTGAAATCATACATCTGGATAATAGCCAGAATGTGCTCTGCCATGTCTCCTATAAATTATGTATAAGGTTTGCAGTGAAGCAATACTTAGGGTTTATTGTATTGAATTTCACTACATACCTCTTAGACCATGTCTTTAAAAATCAATAAGCATAATTTCACTGTTCTGTCCTATCCTTAGTGTATAATAAATATAGTTTTTAGAAAACGAATCAGCCCTGCTAATGGTAGTCAAAAATGTTGCTACAAATGAGGCAGGCAGCAGAGGTGTAAATTCCAAACTGCCTCATAGAACCAACATTCTGCAATCAAATTATTACGTAAAGGCCATATGTGCAACCAGCACACAAATGATTGGTTATATCATTCAGTCTCATAATATCATTAATAAAGACTAATCATCAGATTTTAAAATGTGTCTTGCTGATAATTGCAATGATGGCAAAGAAACTAATGATTTTCGCTTTACTTTTTAATCTTTTTTAAATTGGCGTGGGCAAACTTTTTTTGGCCTGAGGGCCACATCAGGGTTCAAAATTGTATGGAGGACCGGGTAGGGAAGGCTGTGCCTCCCCAGACAGTCTGTCCCTGCCCCATCCACCTCTCTCCCACTGACCACCCCCTGACTGCCACCCTTAGAATCCCCGCCCATCCAATCCCCATCCCCGCTCCTTGTATCCTGACCACTCCCTCCAGAGATCCCCTGCCCCTAGCCACCCCCACCAGGACCCCACCCCCATGTAAGTCCCCCTGCTCCTTGTCCCATGATCGCCCCTCCCAAGACCCCCCACCCTAACTGCCCCCCCCAGGACTCCCCCGCTCCCTTGCCCCGACCCCTATCCACACGCCCACCTCCTGACAGACTCCCATGCTCTATCCAATCCCCCCGTCCCCTGACCGCCTCCCCCCAGAACCTCTGCCCCATCCAAAAGCCTCCTGTTCCCTGACTGCCCCCTGGACTCCCTGCCTCTTATCCAGCCTCCTTCCTTCCCGCCCCCTTACCATGCCGCTTAAAGCAGCAGTCCGAACAGAGCTAGATGTGCTGTCCCGCAGGAGCGTGCAGCCCCGCTCCCCGAGCACCGCCTGCATGGCGGTGTGGCTGTGGAGGGACAACAAGGAAAGGGCCGGGTGCAGCCTCCCTGCCCAGGAGCTCAGGAGCTGGGCAGGATGGTTCCGTGGTCAAGTCGTGGCCCGCGGGCTGTAGTTTGCCCACCCCTGTTTTAAATGAATCAAAGGAATTTAAATTGCTATGTAAGAGGAATAGACTATTTGGATTAAATTACCTTGTGCATATATGCACAGGTCTTTTAGCCTGCAAAGTCTTGATTAAAATCCAGTATAGAAAGAAATGGCTCTTAGTTATGAGATCTTGGGTGACAGCATTTCAGCATTCTAACACAACTGTCTTATTGCAGCCCACAAAACTTATCTGGACAGCAGATTTTCAAATTAAAAGCAAGATCTTTTATAAATGATTGTAATAAAAGTGGGGGCTAACTTAATGTTTCTCTTAAATCATGCTAAATATAAACCTTAAGGAAAAATGTTGATAGGCCCACTGGTTGATGGCATTACTCTAACTTCAATACTCAGAAAGCCATTGGAAAAAAGTATTGAACAATCAATTTGTTCAAACCTGGAGGTTAAGATAAGTAATAGTCAGCAAGGATTTGTCAAGAATAAATCATGCCAAAGCAACCTAATTTCCCTCTTTGACAGGATAACTGGCCTCATTGATGGAGGGAAGAAGTAGATATGAGTTATCTGAACTTTAGTAAGGCTTTTGGCACTGTGCTGCATGACATTCCTTAAGCAAACTAGGGAAATACGGTGTAGATGAAATTACTGTAAGGATAGTGTTAGAAGGAGCAGGTTGACCCAGAAGTGAATGTGAGTACAGGCTTCTTTATTGCGATACTTGTTCCCCTGGAAACAATTGTCCAGTAAACAGCACACTCTTTAAATTTAAGTTAGTATGTAAATGCCTACAACCGCTACAACACCCCAAAAACCCTTATTAAGTAATAGAAACTCCCATATGATAATTTTACCCACCCCATTGAATAATTACAGCATTATGCATATTTACCTTGAAGATACATTTCTTTGCAGTAATTTGTTGCTACAAATTCCCTTAAACTGCAGTTTTCAGGGGAGGAAGGAAGGGGCCATGACCCAAAGCTCGCTTATCATAGAATCATAGAATATCAAGGTTGGAAGTGACCTCAGGAGGTCATCTAGTCCAACCCCCTGCTCAAAGCAGGACCAACCTCAACTAAATCATCCCAGCCAGGGCTTTGTCAAGCATGACCTTAAAAATCTCTAAGGAAGGAGATTCGACCACCTCACTAGGTAACCCATTCCAGTGCTTCACCACCCTCCTAGTGAATTTTTCCCCCCTAATATCCAACCTAAACCTTCCCCACTGCAACTTAAGACCATTACTCCTTGTTCTCTCATCTGGTACCACTGAGTAAGTCTAGATCCATCCTCTTTGGAACCCCCTTTCAGGTAGTTGAAAGCAGCTATCAAATCTCCCCTCAGTCTTCTCTTCTGTAGACTAAACAGTCCCATTTCTCTCAGCCTCTCCTCATAAGTCATGTGCTCCAGGCCCCTAATCATTTTTGTTGCTCTCCTCTGGACTCTTTCCATTTTTTCCACATCCTTCTTGTAGTGTGGACCCCAAAACTGGACACAGTTCTCCAGATAAGGCCTCACCAGTGTTGAATAGAGGGGAACAATCACATCCCTCGATCTGATGGCAGTGCCTCTACTTATACAGCCCAAAATGCCGTTAGCCTTCTTGGCAACAACGGCACACTGTTGACTTATATCCAGCGTCTCATCCACTGTAACCCCTAGGTTCTTTTCTGCAGAACTGCTGCCGATCCATTATGTAACTGGGAAAGGAAGGAAGGAGGAGATAACACTTCTTTACCCAAAAGATAGCCTTTAAATCCCCACATTTCTTATGCAGTTGCAGCACTTATCAGTTCTTAACAAGGGAAAGGGAGGGGAAAGGGATAAGACTATCTATTAAGTGAAGGAATAGTACATGCCTATGCCTACTCCTTGGTACCATGCCAGCACACCAGTGGTTTTCCATGCTTGTTATATGCCCTAACATATCCCAAGAGGGGGTGCACAACTGGTTGAAAAACTGTACTAAGAATAATTATTAATGTCTCACTGTTAAACTGGGAGGTTATAGCAAGTGGGATCCTACAGGGGTCATCTTGGGTTTGGTAGAATTCAGAATTTTGATTAGTGACTTGGATGATGGAGTGAAGGGTATGTTTATAAAATTTAACGATGTCACTAAGCTTTGGAGCACTTTGGAGGAGAGTATTAGAATTCAGAATGATCTTGATGAATTGGTCTGAAATCAACAAGATGAAATTCAATAAAGACAAAGAGAAAGTACTGCACTTAGGAAGAAAAAAATCAAATGCACAAATACAAAATCGGAAATAACGGCTATGTAGCACTACTTCGGAAAAGGATCTGGGGGTTATTATACTGGATCACAACAGGGACCTCAACATGTCATCTAGTCCAACTCCTTGCTTAAAGCAGGACTAACCCCAACTAAATGATGCTGCAGTGAAAGCAACAAATGTCAACCGGGGTGTATTAACAGGAGTGTTGTATGTAAAATGTGGGAGACAATTACTCTACTTTAATCAGCATTGGTGAGGCCTCAGCTGGAGTATTGTGTCCAGTTTTGGGCATCACACTTTAAGAAAGATATGAATAAATTGGAGAGATGCCAGGGGAGAACAACTGAAGTAATAAAAAGGTTTAGAAAACATGATTTAAGAGGAAAGATTGAAAAAATTGAGCATGTTTAGCCTAGAGAAGGGAACTACAGGCCCACCTCAGTGCCTGGAAAAATCATGGAGCAGGTCCTCAAGGAATCAATCCTGAAGCACTTACAGGAGAGGAAAGTGATCAGGAACAGTCAGCATGGATTCACCAAGGGCAAATCATGCCTGACTAACCTAATTGCCTTCTATGATGAGATAACTGGCTCTGTGGAGGAGGGGAAAGCAGTGGATGTGTTGTTCCTTGACTGTAGCAAAGCTTTTGATACGGTCTCTCACAATATTCTTGCCAGCAAGTTAAAGAAGTATGGGCTGGATGAATGGACCATAAGGTGGATAGAAAGCTGGCTGGATCGTCAGGCTCAACTGGTAGTGATCAATGGCTCCATGTCTAGTTGACAGCCGGTATCAAGCGGAGTGCCCCAAGGGTCGGTCCTGGGGTCGGTTTTATTCAATATCTTTATCAGTGATCTGGAGGATGGTGTGGACTGCACCCTCAGCAAGTTTGCAGATGACACTAAACTGGGAGGAGTGGTAGATACACTGGAGGGTAGGGATAGGATACAGAGGGACCTAGACAAATTAGAGGATTGGGCCAAAAGAAATTGGATGAGGTTCAACAAGGAGAAGTGCAGAGTCCTGCACTTAGGACGGAAGAATCCCATGCACTGCTACAGCCTAGGGACCGAATAGCTAGGCAGCAGTTCTGTAGAAAAGGACCTGGGGATTACAGTGAATGAGAAGCTGGATATGAGTCAACAGTGTGCCCTTGTTGCCACAAAGGCTAATGGCATTTTGGGCTGTATAAGTAGGGGCATTGCCATCAGATCGAGGGACATGATTGTTCCCCTCTATTCGACATTGGTGAGGCCTCATCTGGAGTACTGTGTCCAATTTTGGGGCCCACACTACAAGAAGGATGTGGAAATATTGGAAAGAGTCCAGAGAAGGGCAACAAAAATGATTAGGGGCCTGGAGTGCATGATTTATAAGGAGAGGCTGAGAGAACCGGGATTGTTTAGTCTACAGAAGAGAAGACTGAGGGGAGATTTGATAGCTGCTTTCAACTACCTGAAAGGGGGTTCTAAAGAGGATGGATCTAGACTGTTCTCAGTGGTAGCAGATGACCGAACAAGGAGTAATGGTCTCAAGTTGCAGTTGGGAAGGTTTAGATTGAATATTAGGAAAAACTTTTTCACTAGGAGGGTGGTCAAGCATTGAAATGGGTTACCTAGGGAGGTGGTAGAATCACCTTCCTCAGAGGTTTTTAAGGTCAGGCTTGATAAAACCCTGTCTGGAATGATTTAGTTGGGGAGTTGTCCTGCTTTAAGCGGGGGGTTGGACTAGATGACCTCCAGAGGTCCCTTCCAACCCTAATATTCAATGATTCTAAGACTGCAAGCAGTTTTCAAATGTGTAAAAGTGGTAACTGATCAGTTGATTTCTATGTTCACTGAGTATAAGAGAAGTAATTGGACTAGTTTGCAGCATAGAAGATTCATATTAGATATTAAGAAAAACTGTCTAACTGTAAGGATAGTTAAGCATTGGAACAGGTTACCTAAAGAGGTTGTGGAATCCCTGTCAATGGATGTTTTTAAAAACAGTCTAGACAAGTACCTGCCAAGTATGGTCTTGGTCTACTTAATTCTGCCTTAGCACAGGGGATGGACTAGATGACTTCTCAAAGTCCCTTCCAGCATTATACTTCTGATTCTGTGAATTTCAGGACATTTCCAGGATTCTCAGAAATGGGGAGCATTTTTATCAAAATGTTATGTACCTTGTCTGTAAAAGTAAATACATTTAATATGTTAAATAGAAGTGTAATGAAGTATGTATCCTGTCTACTTATAACAGAGACATGGTAGATTGCGGAATGGGACTGATATTTCAACACAGGCTTTCACTTCTAGGTTACCAATTTAAGTGTGAACAAAGTGGGGGAGGGAGAATGGTTTGAGCATTGGCCTGCTAAACCCAGGGTTGTGAGTTCAATCCTTGAGGGAGCCGTTTAGGGATATGGGGAAAAAATAGGGATTGGTCCTGCTTTGAGCAGGGGCTTGGACTACATGATCTCCTGCGGTCCCTTCCAACTCTATGATTCTATGTTTATGTTAACCAGATCAAGTGGTGACTGAGTATGTGAAATTAATTGGTAGTCTTAGGTCAGTACTTGTTTGGTTTTGGAGAGATGTACACAGTTAACTGGTATTAATTGTTGTTCTCAGTAGAGAGTCCAGGGATTGAGAGGAGAACAATCTTGCTGCATCTAGGTGATCCATACAAAGCTGATTTGAAGCATACTGATAGGACAGAATGAATAGAGCCTTGTGTTGATAAAAAAATTGTATCTGCATCCAGCCTATAATCTTCAAACATGATCCATGGATATCTGCAGTTTGCAGGGTTCTAGATATAAAATTTGGAACCACAGCCATCCACGATATGGTCCGCCGATATCCACATCCTTGGAATATAAAGCAGATATCTGCAGAATTGCAGGGCTCCAAGTATGAGAAAGCTTGACCTTCTGCTGCCTTGGCTTCAGCTATCCTTTGGATAATTAGCAGGCTTAATTTTCCAGTGCTATACTGATCCAGCATCTTTCACAAACATTACTTAAACTAAAAATTATTGCTGATATAATTTAATTCAGTTTCTTTTTTAAACAAATTTTCAGGAACAAAAATGCAAAAAAAAAATGCAAAAATAGTTGTCAGAGATAATACTGATCTCTTTTGGGGAATATAGATTACTTGAGTGACATTTTAAGGTGATGCTTTCTAGAAACAATCACTGTTGCAATAGTCTAAAATGGTTTGTTACAAAAAGTTCTCTAGTCTGATTCTATAGTAACATTAGCAGTATATTTTCAGTATTTTAACAAATGTCTTGTTTTATGTGTGATAGGTTTTGTGGTTTAATTCCTATTCTTCTGAAATATGGGATCCACCTACTCGGGATTAATTTGGGATACTGCCTGCATCACAAAAAGTTTTCTTGGTTTCGGCACTTCTTGAAGGTGGGCTGCCCAATGCCTTCTGGAGAACGCTCACTAGAGTTTACAAAATATGCCGTTAAAGCTCAGGAACAGTACAAAGAATGGCTACCCTATCTATTGTTGGCTGGATTTAATCCACTGAATCTGTTGTGCAGACTGTGGTAAGAAAGATAATACTGCCTTGTATTTTAGATGTTGTGTACTAACTACTGATCTCCAAATTCATGACTAGCCTAGTTTAACAAACGCTTTCACTGAGCAGCACATCGTAACCAGTGCTTAGAGTGTGCCAGGTGACAATGGGTTTCAGACCCAGGAAATAAAATATCTAACCAGCAAGCCAGATTGCTGAAGGGTGGGTAGCACATTTTAGTACCTCTGGAGGAAATCACCTTTTGATTTTCTGCCTTGTCCAATTGCCCACCTCCTGGAAAATAGCAGCCAATCAAAGTTGCTGAACACTGTTTTCATAGGACAGCAAGGAGCAGGAAGTCTGCCTTCTCCTCCCTCTTGTTTCTCTGTGAGCTATTAGAGGGCTCCTCTGCTCTCTTCCCCCTGCTTTCCCCTCTTCCTCCTAGCAAAACCTAGTTTGGGAAGAGGGAGAGGTGACTCTGCTGCACGCCCACCTCCCCGGTCTGGAAGAGGGGGTGTGGAGAACTCCAGAAGCTGCAGGAGGAACAGAAGTGAGACTGGAGGGGGAAGCGTAATGGGGACAGAACAGATGGGAGCGCAATTGATATGGGGACTGGAGGAGGCTAGATTGAGGGGTCAGGATTGATTTGGGGATTATAAAGCAGAATTAATTTCCCAGGAGAACAAGCAGATGTAGAGGTGATGACAGACCCCGCCATTTTTCAGATCACTTTAAGCACTGATCATAATTAAGTTATCTAACTCAGGATCATGAATGATAGAGATTTCAAATGTTTTGAGTGAAAAGTTCACAAGGGCAGGGTTCAATGTTTTAAAACATTTCCCCTGGTCTGGGAAGAGAGCCAAAGCAAGGCTTGGGTGTTTTTTTTTTAACTCCAAGGAATGGGGTGCTCTGCATTTTTTACTGGCCAGGCTTTTTTCCCTATCAGTTCCCACCCCCGGTGACAATGGTGTGCTACCCATCCCAAATCAAATGAGGTATGTAAGTGCAATAAAACAATGGTATAAGAAAAATCTCAGATAATTCTTTTTTCTTGTGAAAAAATATTCCCTGGAACCTAAACCCCTCTATTTACATTAATTCTTATGGGAAATTGGATTTGTTTAACATCATTTCGCTTAGTCACATTTTCCAGAAACATAACTACAGCGTTAAGTGAGGAGTTCCTGTATTCACAAAACTTTGCATATTTCATTAGTAATTCCATTTACATGTAATCTTTAATTTGTATAGAAGGAATTGAACTTTAGTCTCCACTCAGTTTTAAACATTAATTTGTTTTAAATTTTATGATATTATAGTTGAATTTGTCATTCTGCTTTCAATGTTAATTTCAATAGACTGATTTTCTTGATTTAGTGAAAGTTTATATTCATTGATTTTCTACTCAGCAGTTAAAGCAACATATTTTAAGCCTGACATGATAAATGTTATTTGTGATTACACTGTACTTACAAATAAAGATCAGTGTATGATTGAGTAAACACTGTAAACACTGTAAAAGTCCTAATTTTTTGTGACTCTTCTTGTCCATTTGTATTGTATGTAACATTTTTTATACTATCAACTAAACTACAAGTGTTTTTATACGTTTCTTGACTTGACTAATTTAAAAACATTCTTGTTAAAATAACTGCCTTTTACAGTGTAATCTACAGATTTGATATATTTTTGCAACTTTAAATGCAATGCTAGTTTTTTTTCTTCCTGGAAAATAATGGCAGAATAATACAAAGTAAGTGCCATCTGTGCATATGGTTGATTAACTGTCACTGGTTAATGGTTGTACAACTGTACAATATAATGGTCAGTGTACTAGAGTAATAGTAGATTTTAGTGGGAGTATCAAAAGTGGTAAGCAAACTCACGATGGCATTAAAGAAAGCAATGCAATCAGATTTATCACTCCTCTGCATTGTTCAGATAAATACATGAAAATGACTCTTGTTGGTCACACCTGAACTAAATTAATGCTTCAAAATGAAATAATAGAAAAATAGAACAGGCAAGGAAGTTTTTTATTATTTATTTTAATCACCCAGTACATTTGTGTGTTTCACAACACGTTATGTTTTATGCTATTGGTTGAGTCAGGTGAAAATGGAAGAATACATATATAGCTTAGAAATTATTATGTGAAAGTGCAAGTACTGTATTTCAGTAAATTTCAAATACCTTTTTTAAAAAATAACTTCTTTAGTCTTCCTATGTAACCCACTTATTCTGGGAAGGCTATTGTTTACCATTTTTTACACATTTTCTTGGATAAATGATATAAATCACCCTAAAATCAGTGTGTGCATAAAACTCAAATTTTTATTCTTTAGGTTTTGGTTTGATTATTTTTTAAATAAAATAAGCCATTAAACATTTTTTTCAGATGTGGTGGAAAGACTAGTCAATAATGTGAGACACTCATTCACCATGGTGTTGAGACCTTATAAAAACCGAGATAGAGATGGAATATGCAATTCTTGAAGAGAAAAATACTGCCTGTTACTAAGGCAGATACATATTAAAGTGTATACTTTCTCATACAGTGTAGCTTAATTCTAAAAGTGATGGAGGACGATACAATCGCTTTAGTAAAGTGTTATGCTGACAAAGTTATTTTAGAATTCCCTTTGATGTTTTGTTGTGCTTAGGATGTAGATTTTCAGGAACTTGTAAAAACACAAATCTTTCAATATGTTTCCTCCTCTCCCCCAAGATTATCTTTGAGGTACTGTGTACAACAGTTGACAATGTTATGTGGTAATTTTTTATTGTGTAGGATTTATTCTGTGAATGATGACATCCTTAATTTCACTCTGGAGTTCACTAACTGGAAAATACTTCCTCCAGCTATAGAACAAAATCTCTCTGACCACAAAGAAACCTCCACCTGGGTTCCACATAATCATTTTGGTAAGTAAAGCAACTAATCAGCTAATTTCTGCACATACCAATTTCCAGAATTTAAGAGGGAAATAGCTCTTTGGAACAATATGTGAAGACTGCAGAATGTAAAATTAAATTGGATAGAAATTGTGTTTTCATACCTGGGGAGAGTTGTTTATATAAGATCATATTTGAATTAATGAAATAAACGGTATAGTAAGTGGAATACATAATATGTTTCAAACTGATACTTTTAGTCAGGATTATCCTCTCCATGCAATTACTGGTATGCAGATTAAATTAAAAAATGTCTAATGTAAATACTATTTTAAATGCCCTTAAACATGAAAAGGCAGCAGGATGGCATCATTACACATGTATGAATTGCAATTCAGAGAGCCTATTGTTTAGAAAGATTTTGAGGACTACTAGTTAACCTTGACCTTATTAAGTAACCTTTACAGGTCAGTTGGCTTGACAATTGGTATGAAAAAGTTTTAGTAGTTAGTTCAAGAGATTAGGTAAGTATGCCCTTTGGAGGGTGAGTGTAAAATATATGGTAAGGGCACCGAGTGTAAGTTAATAGTCTAACTTACTAAAATGATTTGTTCTGCCTCTTAAATCTTCTAAGGGGAGATGATGGATATTACTTGATTACTTTTTCTAGGCAATGTTCCCCTAACTTTGCTTATTGAATGTGATTTATACACTCAATACAAAAATGTCTATCCACTGATCTAAGCACTTTTGACGGTAATTAAAAATACAGACCATATAAATATTATAATACATACTTAGAAATCTAGCAGCCTCTCTTCCCTCCTATAATTAAAATATTGTCAACCAAAAAATGAATAAATATATTTCCACAAATACTCACAAATACCAAAGTCCCTTAGCCTGAGTCAGCTGGCATGGGCCAGCACAGATGTCTAAGTGCAATGTATGCCCTGTATCAGTGGTTTTCAAACTCTTGTACTGGTGACCTCTTTCACATAGCAAACTTCTGAGTGCGACCCCCACCCCCCTTCTGCCACATAAATTAAAAACGCTTCTTAAAATATATTTAACACCTTTATAAATGCTGGAGGCAAAGCAGGGTTTGGGGTGGAGGCTGACAGCGACCATCCAAGGGGTTCCAACCTCCAGTTTAGAAACCTCTGCCCTATATGGTGTACAGGCACCATTTGTACTCTTAGAGTATGTGTACATTGCAACATAAGCCCAGGGTTAGTAGAACTTGAGTTAGCACACCCTGGGTTTGTTAACTGAGGGCTTGAGCATCTACACTTATTTGTAACCTAGGATAGTAATTGTTGGACTGTTGGTCCCAACCTGGGGCTCCAGCATCTATACTGTATTATGCAGGCCCAAGTCCAACTACCCATATCCCAGGCTTTCTAATGCCCTCCCAATAATATGGCCACGCTAGCCCTTTGTCCAGGTAAGTATTTGACTGTCTACCAAACTTAACTGTCCAGAGGGCAAAGAAAAGTCAGCCTGTGGGACTATGGAATACTTTTGGCGGACTCCCAGAGCACCAGTCCAGTGGAGCTGCATCTATCCTGCAAAATGATAGGACTTGAACCCTTGTTCCCAGCTTGACTCAGGCTCGGCCCCTCTCCCCTATGGGGTCCCAGGACCTGAATACCTACCAGTCCTGGCCTAGCAAGATTTGTGTGTGGACCGAAGGAAGATTAGGCTTGAGCCTGTGTTTGTAGCCTGAGCTTACACTGCAGTGTAGACATACCTTTAGGCCTTGTCTACACTACACAGTTTTGCTGACAAAAGGTATCTTTTCTCAACAAAACAGTGGACGTATACATACAACGGTGCTAGTTTTGCCAACAAAACTCTTGTTTTGGCACCAAAACCACCTCAACCAGACGCATAGAGCTTTTTGCGGCAGAGTTTAATCGACAAAATTGGAATATTCATGCCATCTCTGCATGCATTTAGGGAATCCCATTTCTGCAAAGCCATCCACTATTTCACATATGATGCCATGAGTCACAGTCCTTTGTAGCAAGATGCAGTTAATGGCTCTGCACACTTACGTTAACGCTGCCCCAATGATCGACTCCCTGACTTCAAACCAATATGTGACTGACTGGTCAGCTTCCACACTGCAATCAATCACCATGTGTTTCTCCACTGAGAGGGCTGCTCTCATTTTGGTGTCCTTGCACCTCACGACTGGGGCGAGCTTCCAAAGGAAGATGGCTACCGCATCTGAAAGTTCTGCAGCCACTGTTCGTCATCCCAGATTTGCAAAATGATGTTATCCCACAACTCAGTGCTTGTTTCCTGAGCCCAAAAGTGATGGTCGACTGTGTTCAGCTGCTCCATGAATGCCAAAAGTAATCTGATATTTCTTTCCATAGGAATCAGCAGGTCAGGCAACTTGGATACCTGTTCAGATTGGGAGCTCATGATGTACTGCATGACTGTCCGTGATGTGTTAATGACAGTTACCACAACAGTAGAGAGCAGTGCAGGATCCATCTTTTCACACAGAGAGGCAGGCGTACAGTAAACCGGGGCCATTGAAAAATGCTACAAAAGCATTGAGCCCACACCCATCATGCACTGCGATCCATTCCGCTGTTGCACAAGATCTAGCTGCAGAAGGTGGCAAGTAGCACAGTGGAATAGCTATCCACTGTTGATACTAGAGCACCCACTGTGAACATGCTTTGCTGATAGGAGGAGCATAGTGTGAACATGCAATAGCAATGTTGTTATAGCGCTTTTTGATCGACATAACATTTGTTGACAAAACTCTGCATTATAGACAAGGCCTTAGTGTCTTCATAAGGAAAATTGAAAGTGTAAACCGAAACCAGGATCATAATGTGATAATATCAAAACATAGGGTGTTTTAGTGAGTTTTTTTTTTTTCAATGGGAAGCTGAGGAAAAAAGAAAAGATGCACAGGTCAGTTCTGGATTCTTGGAATTCCTATAGTCTTTTTTCATCTCTTCCTTCCTCACTCTTCCAAACCTCTGATTTCCTTCCAACAGTTGTGAGAATTGTGCTAATTATTAGTCAGAAAGTGGGATAAGCAGCCTCCCCAGAATTTAATGCTACTGCTTTCAAAAGTAACATTTTTCAAAAAATGACTGAGAAGACGTTAGTTTCTCTCTCTAGTTTTTTATAGTCCCTTCATCACAAGGGCTAAAAGAGACTCTCATCCCTTTTAAAAAACACCTCGTTACTGCATTCTATATTTTATGTTGTTTTGGACAGGACTGTTTGTTGGGACAGAACACTTCTTGTGCAGCAGCGAGGTTGGTTCAGTGTGGTATGAGGGTGAAAGATGACATAATAATAACTTAAAAAAAAAAGTGGAACATTTTTCTTTGAAGATGCTACATTTGAGAAAGTTTTACCTTAAAAGAATATTGATTTATTGCAGCTATTATACTGCTCTCCACTGTCACTGTAACAAGTTCATCTTATTTTTGACTTTGAGGCTTTTTTAGGGAAAGAGGTTGTGTTTTGAAGTCAAATGAAAAAGAGGGAGAAATGAAATGGAACGTGTCTCTTTATAGTCAATGTGACTTTTGAACTGTGCTGTACTTAAAGATCATGGAAAAGATCATAGAAGATCATGAAAAATTTCAATATAACTGGCAATCTTTTTTGCTTTTGTAGTTAAAGGGTCTGGTTTTGTGTCTGGTATTTGTGAGGCAATCTTCAATGTGTATATATGGTATTAAGTATAAAACTGTACTAGTAGTAGCATTTCCCAAGAAATAGAAGTATGCTTCATGCCAAAGTAAAAGTGGCATTTTACAACCTATAATACAGACTGTGGAACATATAAATATGATGACTGAAATAAATGAAACTGAAAGCACCCAAGGCAAACATCACATTGTATAACCATTAAGTATTGCATATTTGCCTGAATATATGAGTAAAGGGAATTGTTGAGAATGAAAGGAATAAAGATAAATACAATAGAACTTCAGAGTTACAGACGCCAGAGTTGCAAACGGACCAGTCAACCACACACTGCATTTGGAACCGGTAGTACTCAATCACACACCAGAGTCCCCCCCCATCCCCCAAGGCAAATACTGTACAGTACACTACTGTGTTAAAAATAAACTGCTTAAAAAAGGGAAAGTTTTTTTTAAAAAAAGATTTGACAAGATAAGAAAACTCTTTGTGCTTGTTTCGTTTAAATTAAGATGGTTAAAAGCAGCATTTTTCTTCTTCATAGTAAAGTTGCAAAGCTGCAGTAAGTCCAATGTTCAGCTGTAAACATTTGAAAGAACAACCATAACATTTTGTTCAGTTACGAACATTTCAGAGTTATAAACAACCTCCATTCCTGAGGTGTTCATAACTCACAGTTCTTCTTCGAGTGATTGCTCATGTGCATTCCAACAAGTGTGTGCGCACCGCGCATGCACGGTCCGGAAAGATTTCCCTAGCGGTACCCGTAGGGTCGGCAGGGGCGACCCCTGGAGTGGTGCCCTTATGGCAACATATATATGCCCCTGCCGACCCACCCCCAGCTCAGTTCCTTCTTCCCGTCCATGACGGTTGCTGGAATTTCCGTATTAGCTATTCATCGGTATCCCACTCTCAATAGTTGTTTTGATAGATTGTGTATATAGTTCGTATTACTTTAGTATTAGTCTTACTTACCTCTTATATAGATTAGATTAGATTCGTTAACGTTGTAGTTGATGCCTCCGTTCCTGCACCGGGGCATGCCTGGGGCGCCGGGCTTTAAGAATTGCGAGCTCTGCGGGAAGCCTATGCCCAATAGTGACCCTCACGCCAAGTGCTTGAAGTGTCTAGGCGAGAGCCATCAGTCTGAGTGCTGCTCCATTTGCAAGAACTTCAAGCCACGAACAAAGAAAGAAAGAGATTATCGCTTGAAGTTGATCCTGATGGAATCTGCCCTTCAGCCACAGGGAGATCTCCCATCCACATCGGTTCGCAGCGCCCCTCCGAAAGTCCCCGACGGCACCGGTCTCAATCTCCGGTGCCGCAGAAAAAACAAAGAGGCCGCTCGCCTGCCCGCAGATCTAAGGCAAAGTCGACGTGGCAGACTTCGGGTCACATGGATGAGCCCCGTAAAGTGCCAAAAGCGTCTGGCCCGGTGCGCACTCATACATCCAGGGATGATGTAGCGCAGCACAAGCCCTTCCAGGATTTTCCCATGCCGTCGACCCCGGACACCTTCGAGGCAGCCCGAGAGCTGATCGAGTTGGCGGGTGACGCTGGTCTGGCACCGATTTTACCACCTTTATCCCTCGTGGCTCCGGCTTCGGCAGTGACCCTGGTACCGTTCGTGGCGCAGACACCAATCTCCAGGTCGGTGACGCCGATTATAGCCCCGATGCCAACGGGGTCGGTACCGGCGGTGCCTTCTACGTCGGCACCTTCTATTTCCTCGGTGCGGGCTTCCTCGGCTCCGACGGTGCACACTTCTGTGGAGATTCCACAACCTCCCTCTACGGCACCGCAGACCCACCCGGGCAAGCCCACGATGTTCCAAAAGCACATCGCGGCACCGGAAGGATCGGCACCACCATGATCCATCTCGGAGCATTCTTCTGACTCGGACGCCGGCTCCTCCTGCTCCGGCCGCAGCCACCGCACCGGGGTAGCATCCCTTCGTTCAGGTCGAAGTCACCGCACCCATAGATCCGACCGGCATCATTCTCTGCACCGTCGCTCTTCGTACTGTTCTGCACCCTGGCCTCAGCAAAGCCAAGGACCGGTGCAGTGGCCATTCTGGACTCCGTGGGCTTTCCACCAGATGCAGGGACCACCATCTGTGTCCGCATCTCTGCCCTTGGTGCCGCAGGGTCCAGTCTCCGCTACAATTACTAGACCTCCATCCGATGTACCGGAAGATGAGCCGGTACCGGGTCCTTCGGGTCTGGGCCATCACCCTGTGTCACATTCGCATCACTCCTCGGCAGGCTCCCCCACTGAGCCACCCACGGGAGATCCCATCCAAGAGGAACCTCACTTCGCCACTTCTTCCTCCTCTTCACCTGATGAGGCGGTGGCAGGCTCATCAACATCGGGCTTACCACCTATGGATGTTAAGGGGCACCAGGACCTCCTCAGGAGGGTGGCCCAGAACCTTAACCTTCCGGCAGAGGAGGTGCAGGAAGAGGAGGATCCCACTGTGGACATCCTTTCTTCTGATGGACCGGCTAAGATAGCCTTACCTTTTATCAAAAAGATCCAATCCACTTCGAACACCCTGTGGCAGACACCTTCCTCAATCCCTCCGACTGCAAGGGGGGTAGAACGCCATTACTTCGCACCCCGAACGGGTTACGAACACCTTTTTACACATCCGCCACCGGGATCTTTGGTGGCCGATGCGGTGAATCATAGGGAGAGGCAGGGTCAAACAGGCTCCACGCCTAAGTCCCAGGATGCCAGGAAATTGGATTTATATGGCAGGAAGGTTTACTCTTCTGCTTCGCTGCAGGTAAGGATCGCGAATCAGCAAGCAGCTTTGGGACGTTACGCATTTAACTCATGGTCGACTGGCCAAATTCCAAGAAAAGGTTTCTAAAGAGTCGACCCCCGAGTTTACTGCCATTGTCGAGGAAGGCAAGGTGGTATCCAGGGCGGCCCTACAGGCAGCCCTTGATTCGGCGGATTCGGCCTCCTGGACAATGGCTACAGCCATAGTAATGAGGCGCGGTGCTTGGCTGCAAGTTTCAGGTATTCCGCCGCCAGTCCAGGCGACAATTCAAGACCTTCCCTTTGATAGGCAGGGCTTGTTTTCGGAGGACACTGACAAAAAATTACATTCAATGAAGGACTCCAGGGCCATGCTTCGCTCCCTAGGCCTTCATACTCCACAGCCAGTCAGATGCCCATTTAGGCCTCCACCAGCCCCTCCATCTCGTTTCTATCAGCCAGCCCCCAGGCGAGACCAACCCCGAAGGGGTGGTAGAGGTAACAACAGAGGCCGCCCATGCTCCACATCTCGCAATGGCCAACAAAACCCAGGGCCTAGGCAGCCTCCAAACAGCAGGCCCAACTTTTGAAGATGCGCCCGGGGATGACGATCCAGCTTCCCGATCTTTGCCTTCCCGCCCTTTCATGAATCGTTTGTCCTACTTTCATCAGGCATGGTCTCGAATCACCTCAGACAAATGGGTTCTCGGCCTGGTGAAAGTGGGATACTCTATCCAATTCTCCTCCCTCCCACCCAACCACCCCCCTTCCCCGTCCCTCTTCAGGGACCCATCTCACAAGCAACTCCTAGTTCAGGAGGTCCAAACCCTCTTGTCTTTGGGTGCCATAGAGGAGGTTCCTCAAGAATTTCGGGGCAAGGACTACTACTCCCGTTATTTCCTTATCCCGAAGGCTAAAGGCGGCCTTCGCCCTATCCTGGACCTGCGGGGCCTCAACTCCTACATAAAGAAGCTGAAGTTCCGCATGCTCTCCCTAGCGACCATTATTCCCTCCATGGATCGCGGAGAGGTAAGCAGCTTTGGGACGTTACGCATTTAACTCATGGTCGACTGGCCAAATTCCAAGAAAAGGTTTCTAAAGAGTCGACCCCCGAGTTTACTGCCATTGTCGAGGAAGGCAAGGTGGTATCCAGGGCGGCCCTACAGGCAGCCCTTGATTCGGCGGATTCGGCCTCCTGGACAATGGCTACAGCCATAGTAATGAGGCGCGGTGCTTGGCTGCAAGTTTCAGGTATTCCGCCGCCAGTCCAGGCGACAATTCAAGACCTTCCCTTTGATAGGCAGGGCTTGTTTTCGGAGGACACTGACAAAAAATTACATTCAATGAAGGACTCCAGGGCCATGCTTCGCTCCCTAGGCCTTCATACTCCACAGCCAGTCAGATGCCCATTTAGGCCTCCACCAGCCCCTCCATCTCGTTTCTATCAGCCAGCCCCCAGGCGAGACCAACCCCGAAGGGGTGGTAGAGGTAACAACAGAGGCCGCCCATGCTCCACATCTCGCAATGGCCAACAAAACCCAGGGCCTAGGCAGCCTCCAAACAGCAGGCCCAACTTTTGAAGATGCGCCCGGGGATGACGATCCAGCTTCCCGATCTTTGCCTTCCCGCCCTTTCGTGAATCGTTTGTCCTACTTTCATCAGGCATGGTCTCGAATCACCTCAGACAAATGGGTTCTCGGCCTGGTGAAAGTGGGATACTCTATCCAATTCTCCTCCCTCCCACCCAACCACCCCCCTTCCCCGTCCCTCTTCAGGGACCCATCTCACAAGCAACTCCTAGTTCAGGAGGTCCAAACCCTCTTGTCTTTGGGTGCCATAGAGGAGGTTCCTCAAGAATTTCGGGGCAAGGACTACTACTCCCGTTATTTCCTTATCCCGAAGGCTAAAGGCGGCCTTCGCCCTATCCTGGACCTGCGGGGCCTCAACTCCTACATAAAGAAGCTGAAGTTCCGCATGCTCTCCCTAGCGACCATTATTCCCTCCATGGATCGCGGAGAGGTAAGCAGCTTTGGGACGTTACGCATTTAACTCATGGTCGACTGGCCAAATTCCAAGAAAAGGTTTCTAAAGAGTCGACCCCCGAGTTTACTGCCATTGTCGAGGAAGGCAAGGTGGTATCCAGGGCGGCCCTACAGGCAGCCCTTGATTCGGCGGATTCGGCCTCCTGGACAATGGCTACAGCCATAGTAATGAGGCGCGGTGCTTGGCTGCAAGTTTCAGGTATTCCGCCGCCAGTCCAGGCGACAATTCAAGACCTTCCCTTTGATAGGCAGGGCTTGTTTTCGGAGGACACTGACAAAAAATTACATTCAATGAAGGACTCCAGGGCCATGCTTCGCTCCCTAGGCCTTCATACTCCACAGCCAGTCAGATGCCCATTTAGGCCTCCACCAGCCCCTCCATCTCGTTTCTATCAGCCAGCCCCCAGGCGAGACCAACCCCGAAGGGGTGGTAGAGGTAACAACAGAGGCCGCCCATGCTCCACATCTCGCAATGGCCAACAAAACCCAGGGCCTAGGCAGCCTCCAAACAGCAGGCCCAACTTTTGAAGATGCGCCCGGGGATGACGATCCAGCTTCCCGATCTTTGCCTTCCCGCCCTTTCGTGAATCGTTTGTCCTACTTTCATCAGGCATGGTCTCGAATCACCTCAGACAAATGGGTTCTCGGCCTGGTGAAAGTGGGATACTCTATCCAATTCTCCTCCCTCCCACCCAACCACCCCCCTTCCCCGTCCCTCTTCAGGGACCCATCTCACAAGCAACTCCTAGTTCAGGAGGTCCAAACCCTCTTGTCTTTGGGTGCCATAGAGGAGGTTCCTCAAGAATTTCGGGGCAAGGACTACTACTCCCGTTATTTCCTTATCCCGAAGGCTAAAGGCGGCCTTCGCCCTATCCTGGACCTGCGGGGCCTCAACTCCTACATAAAGAAGCTGAAGTTCCGCATGCTCTCCCTAGCGACCATTATTCCCTCCATGGATCGCGGAGACTGGTTCGCCGCCCTTGACTTAAAGGATGCATACTTCCATATTTCAATCATCCCCAGTCACAGGAGATTCCTGAGATTTGTGTTAGGGGATCACCACTACCAGTTTGCAGTGCTCCCCTTTGGTCTGTCCACTGCCCCAAGGGTGTTTACAAAGTGCATGTCGGTAGTGGCCGCATTCCTGAGACGGAGACAGGTACATGTTTACCCTTACTTGGACGATTGGCTCATCAGAGCAAATTCAAAAGAACTGACAATCCAACAGATAGCTCTCGTCAGGGCTACATTCCTCAGGTTGGGCCTCATCCTAAATGAACCAAAATCTACCCTAGAACCCACTCAGAGAATAGAGTTCATAGGGGCAATATTGGACTCTCAACAAGCTATGGCATTCCTACCTCCCACTCGAGCCAATGCCATAGCAGACTTGATTCACTCCGTCCTTCGGTTCCCAACTACCACGGTCAGAAACTGCATGGTCCTCTTGGGCCATATGGCAGCCTGCACGTACGTGGTACCATACGCCAGGCTCCAGCTACGACCCCTGCAGGCTTGGTTGATGACCGTTTACAAACAGGGAAGGGACCCCCTGGACCTTGTCGTCACCCTCCCAAACCACACGCTGAGTTCACTTCATTGGTGGCTCCAACCCAGCTCTCTCAATGTGGGGGTCCCTTTCCGCAAACCCCAACCAACAATAACCTTGGGGACAGATGCCTCTGCCCTTGGCTGGGGAGCTCATCTGGGGGACACCAGGACTCAAGGCCACTGGTCTCACAACGAGCTGTCCCTTCACATCAATGTCTGGGAGCTGAGAGCAGTTAGTCTCGCGTGCCAGGCGTTTCGGGACCAGTTACAAGGCAAGTGTGTGCTGGTCCAGACGGACAACACAGCGACAATGTTTTATATAAACAAACAGGGTGGTGCTCGCTCTTCTCCCCTATGCAGGGAAGCCCTGGCCCTCTGGGATTTTTGTATTCTACACAACATCCATCTCATAGCCACCTATCTCCCAGGGGTTCAGAATGTCCTAGCGGACACCCTCAGTCGCTCCTTTCGGGGCCACGAATGGTCGCTCAGGCCCGACATTGCACATTCAATCTTCCTGCAGTGGTTGGCCACGAGGGCCAACAGGAAATGCCAGAGGTTTTGTTCCCTCATGAAGTCCAGGATCAGAGGCAGATGCCTTTCGGATCCCTTGGAAGGAGGGTCTTCTCTATGCATTTCCTCCATTCCCCCTTATTCACAGAGTGCTGCTCAAGGCCCGTCTGGACAGAGCGTCCATGATCCTTATAGCACCGGCGTGGCCCCGTCAACATTGGTACACTCTATTGGTGTCCCTCTCCATCTCCAGACCTCTAACCCTCCCTCTCCTCCCGACACTAGTGTCTCAAGACCACGGGCAATTGCTTCACCCCAACCTCCAATCGCTCCACCTTACGGCGTGGAATATCCGTGGTTGAACCCCTCTGAGCTTCAGTGCTCCACTCATGTCAGGGAGGTCTTATTGGGTAGCAGAAAACTGTCAACTCGTAACACATACACAGCCAAATGGAAACGATTTTCCCTATGGGCTCATGGTAAAGGAGTAAACCCCACTTCAGCTCCCATATCCCTTATCCTAGATTACCTTCTGGATCTTAGGAACCAGGGCTTAGCCATCTCCACTGTACTGGTACACCTGGCGGCCATATCAGCTTTTCATGCAGAAGTGGGGGGAGTCTCGGTATTTAGCAACCCACTTGTGGGGCGTTTTCTCAGGGGATTGGAAAGGTTGTACCCCTCGGTGCGACAGCCGGTTTCTCAGTGGGATCTTAACCTGGTGTTAACAGCCCTCATGAAACCCCCCTTTGAGCCCCTAGCCACCTGCCCACTCTCTTATCTTTCTTGGAAGACGGCTTTTCTTGTGGCTATTACCTCTGCCCGACGGGTCTCTGAGCTCAGAGCTCTCACCTTTGAGCCACCGTATACCATCTTCCATAAAGATAAGGTTCAGCTACGGCCTCGCCCGGCCTTCCTTCCTAAAGTGGTTTCCGCTTTTCATTTAAACCAGGACATTTTTCTCCCTGTATTCTTTCCCAAACCTCATGCCTCCAGCAAGGAGAGAATGTTACATTCCTTGGATGTGAGAAGGGCTCTGGCTTTTTACATAGAACGTACAAAAGCTTTTCGTAAATCTCCACAACTTTTTATTTCAGTAGCAGAGCGGATGAAGGGGTTGCCGATTTCTTCTCAACGCCTTTCGGGATGGATCACCTCGTGCATCAAACTGTGCTATAACCTCTCGAACGTTTCTCCTCCGCCATTAACAGCTCACTCGACCAGAGCTCAGGCCACATCCACAGCGTTTCTGGCGCACATTCCAATTGTCGACATCAGTAGAGCAGCGACATGGTCTTCGGTTCATACCTTCTCCTCGCACTACACCATCGTACAGCAGACCTCGGAGGATGCTGCTGTGGGACATGCTGTCCTGACAGCAGGCACTAAGATTACTCCTCTCCCGCCTCCGAGATAACTGCTCGTAAGTCACTTGTTGGAATGCACATGAGCAATCACTCGAAGAAGAAAAGACAGTTACTCACCTTTCGTAACAGTTGTTCTTCGAGATGTGTTGCTCATGTCCATTCCAAATCCCTCCCGCCTCCCCTCTGTTGGAGTACCGGCAAGAAGGAACTGAGCGGGGGGTGGGTCGGCAGGGGCATATATACGTTGCCATAAGGGCGCCACTCCAGGGGTCGCCCCTGCCGACCCTACGGGTACCGCTAGGGAAAACATTCCGGACCGTGCATGCGCGGTGCGCACACACTTGTTGGAATGGACATGAGCAACACATCTCGAAGAACAACTGTTACGAAAGGTGAGTAACTGTC
The DNA here is from genome assembly GCA_032164245.1 of Sternotherus odoratus. Lineage (NCBI taxonomy): Eukaryota > Metazoa > Chordata > Testudines > Kinosternidae > Sternotherus > Sternotherus odoratus. The sequence continues at coordinate 146,286,011 of JAVMKO010000003.1, forward strand.
TTTTTTACTGTACTCTATAGTAAGTTACTATAGATCAGGGTGGGCAAACCTTTTGGCCCCAGGGCCACATTGAGGTTCAAAATCGTGCGGAGGGCTGGGTAGGGAAGACTGCCTCCCCAAACAAACCGCCCATGCCCCCATCTGACCCGCACCCACTTTCCGCCCTGACTGCCCCCCTCAGAACCTCCAACCCATCCAAACCCGTCCCCTGCCGCTCCTTGTCCCTGGATCGCCCCCCCGAGACCCTCCCACTCTAACTGCCCCCCCAGGAACCCACCCGCTATCTAGGCCCCCCCTCTTTCTTACCTGACTGCCCCCTCCTGATACCCCCCACCCTAACCACTCCCATCCCCGGACCCCCACCACCTAAGCCCCCTCCCTTACTTACTGTATTTAGCCGGGCGCTGCAGCCTTAGTGCGGGGGCCCACAGCAGAGCCCCACAGGGTCTGCCGTGCTCCAGCACCCCGTGGGAGAGCACGGGGCCTTGGAGCCGCGCTCTGGCCGCCCAGCGCCCCGGAGCACAGGGCCCACGGCTCACGGTTGCGCTCCACCCTCTGGCCTCTCCGGCCAGTGGTGCGGGACCCCATGGCTCGCTGCCACGCTCTGCCCGTCCGGCTCACCGGCCCTGGAGCGCGGGGCCCCACGGCTCCCTGCGCTGCTGCTCAGCCCGCCCAGGAGCGCAGCACCCAGCCACTGGCACCGTGTCCTGGGCTGAGCTCGTGGGCCGGATAAACATGGCCGGTGGATCACGTGGCCCACGGGCCGCAGTTTGCCCATCTCTGCTATAGATAGACTGGATACGGAGTTTATATTGGGAAAACAATACTTAGGTTTTTAACCCAAGATACAATAGAAGTGCTGTGGATGATCTTCCTCAATGGAGACTGATCCCAAAGATTTTTCTTATGTGCTAAAATTCCTGGTTTTTGTGTTTCATTTTGTCCCTATACTTCTGCTAAGTATTCTGTATTTTCCTCAGAGGGTTATAAGACCTTGTGTTTGCCAGTTGTAGAGTTCCAGAATTAATACTGCTGTTCACAAAGGAAGAAGGCATTGCACATCTCTAGTAAATACTTAGTATTAAAAAGTTTTCAATAATTTTGAGCATGTAGTGTAACAGAACATGTGTATTTAATGGTCAAAGTATTAAGTGACACATTATAAAGTATATTAACCCATAGGATAAACAGTTCCTTAGTTACTGTGAGATTGATCCTCCGCTGTTAATCTGTCAGGATAAAAATCCTAGAACCTAAAGCCATGGCAAATGTTTTTAGTCTCAACAATAGAACCAAAATGATCCTGTTGAAATTGGGATCCTACTGAAATGGCATACATCTTTTCCAAAAAAGAAAAACATTGAACTCAAATAACATACAATTAACAACAGTAGCCTGACTTTAAGATACTATGCAAATAAAAGAGAAATTAATCACCAATAACTATTTATTGTGTGTGTATATAAATAAATAAAATATAGTATATGGCTGCTTGCAAATCAACATTCTTGGCTTATACACACCTACTGTTGTGAGCTTGGAAACTTCTAAAAGAGCAGTACTCATTAGGGCCATGCGTGTATTGCCATCCCCAGGCATTCAAAAACAGTGAGTCTGATTCCCCAAAATTCATGAGATTGTCTTAAAACTAACAAGATTAAAATAATACATTTTATGTCATTTTATTTATTTTATGCCGTTTTGAATCTTTAGGCTTCACATTTTCAAGGTTTTCTACACAAATATGAGGGCTAGAAACCTTTTTAAAAGTTGGTTAGTTGAGATTCTCATGTAATCATATTACTTCAGGAGCTGGGACTTCAAGAAAAACACCAAATATTCTGAGACTTGTGATAAAGTTGCAGAGCTGGCAGCATTGCAAATGCTCCTTTTCAGATACAAACAAAGTGAGGCTATAAAAGGAATCTTGGCATTCCTCCCTTCACAGCTGTTTCTACCAAATTAAAAAAAAAAGAGTGAGGTAGATGGATCTGCAGATGCAATGTACCTGAACAGCAGATACGAGGAAAATAACTTTTCTTTCTCCTTTGCTAATTGTTCTGCAGATCCTCACTCACAGGGGATATAGAAAATCAAAACCCAACATTAACCACCCAAGAAAGGGAGCAGATAAGACCTAATTTAAACAGTGATTGCAGAACTGCCCTCTGGCCTGATTGGCAATTGATGTGGTAGTTTTACAAATTTTGGTCTGAGGCACACTAAGCATGCCATTGAAACTGTAACTAAGCCTACTAGAGTGTGGTATCTTACCCTAAAGAATACCAGCTTGATCATAACAAGCCTGCATAACAGCCTAATTCATTTAAGAAGTCATTGAATAAAACTTAGATTCCTTGTAAGATAAGGGTGAAATGAGAGCAGTTGGTGTAGTGGTGCCCTTTTCAATAGTCTCAGTTGCTAAATAGTCTTGCCCAAATTGTTTGAAGGCACTAGTATGCCAGTGGTCTGGTAAACTGTGACAGGGAGGGCTCACAGGTCATAAAAGTGTGTATCCGTAGAGGGCATTTTGAAGGAGAATCAATTGCTAAGGCTGTTGCTTCATTTTTAACTCCCAGCATACTCTTCAATTTTGCTAAAATCTGCTGGTTTCTTCGTGATATCTGCTGCAAAATCTAAGAAACAAGAGCCTAACTCTGAATTTCTTTGCTTTTATTGGTTTTATGTCAGACCTTTGGTATAGTTTTTGTGTGATTGATGAATAATACATAATCCTGGTCTTGCAGTGAGCCATTTTGACAGTTGTTGCCATACCAACATCTGTAATCTGCACCATAGGGCCCGCCTACTCCATTGGCGATCAGGTGAAATATGACACTGAACCGTAGTAGTGCTGTTGGGTGACCTCCAGCAGCGATTCCTCTGTTGCCTTATTTCCTGACTGATTCTCCCTTCTCCTGGAGAACAGAACTAATGTCTACTCCTGTCAAGGTCTGCCTCCCCACTCTGAACTGTAGGGTAAAGATGTGGGGACCCTGCATGAAAGAAGAAATAACCCCTCAAGTTTATTTTACCAGCTTAGGTTAAAACTTTTCCCCAGAACATAAAGTTCTCCTATGTCTGGGCTTGGAAAACGCTGCCACCACCAATTTAAGCCCCCAAAACCATGGGTTAGGGTAAATTGGAACCCCCTTGTAACACCTCTCAAATCTCCTCCCTTCACCTGGGAGAGGTTTGAGAAACAAAGACCAAAATCCTCCCTTGCTGTGAGACGTGCCCGATCCAAACCAGGATCTATCCAATACACTAAAACCTCCATTTAACGGACTAATTCGGGCGAGGGGGTGTCCGTTAAATCAAAAAGTCCGTTATTTAATAATAATAAAAAAAAATGAGTTGTCTGAGCAGCAGCCCGCCCGCCACAGGGTCGGGGCGACAGCTCCGCAGTCTGCCCGCTTTTGGGACCCAGGCGGGAGCCGGCAGCCAGTCCGCCCGCTGTCTGGACCCAGGCGGCAGCCGGGAGCCGGCAGCCAGCCCGCCAGAATTGATCAGGAATCCATCAGACTTGCTCAGAAATTTTGTCCGTTGCATCCGAAGTCCGTTAAATCGAGGTCCGTTAAATCGAGGGTTTACTGTAGAAACAAGCAGACAGAATCTTAAAAGGAAAAGTTTAATTAAAGAAAAAGAGAAAAAGCATAAACTCCTTGTACAGAAATTAATAGAAAAACCCTTAACATCACTCAGCCTCCTGACCCCCTCCATAGGAATTTCTCCCTCTGTTAAGCTTAACAGTAAGGAACACTGTGGATCAATGATCAAGTGATATAGTTCAAGCATACAATTCACTTACTACTGGACTTGGCTACTTTCAGATCACTTGGTTACTTTCAGATTAACCCTTTACAGGTAAAACAGAAATTCTAAGCTACTTTATACTTATGACAACTCCCTTCTGAGGGTATGTCTACACAGCAGCTGGGAGCAAACTTCCCAGGGTGGATAGATAGACACACACTAGCTGTGGTTGAGATACTGTGCTAAAAATAGCTCTGTGCCCATGGTGGCATGAGTTGTGGCTTGTGGCAGCCACCTGAGTACATAACCCCAGGGAGGAGGAAGAGAAGACACAGCTTCCCTGTCCACATAAGCCAGGGGATGAGAAAAGGAAGAGAACTTCCCCCACCCATTTTGTGGAAAGGCCAAAGAGAATTGTCTCCATCAACAAGGCTTGACAAATATATCCTTACTCCTATTAGCCTGAGAGAAAAGGCAATGAAGAAATGGCAGGGGACAAAGAGAAAGGACTTCATGTTACTGGCCTTTATTATATTTCCTTGGCAAAAAGGGGACCTTTTTCTACTGTAAACCCTCGGGGAGGCAACAGATTGTGGCCTGAGAGGAAAGGAACTCTGAGGTGACAGTAGCCCAGGAGATAGATAGATACAAGTTTGTTTTTTTGTGGTTAGAGCACAGATAAACCTGCACTCTTGTATTTTATAAACGTTCTTTTTGCTCCGTCACACTCCTGCTCTTGAGATAAAGGTCAGCCAATTACTTATGGAAACCACGTAGCCACACACCACCCATTGGGAGAGTGTGGGAAGGAGCGTGAAGATACGGTATGTGATCGTCAGTTGCTAAATAGATCAACAGAAGAATGAAATACCATCTTTTAATAATGAAAAGGTTAAGTTAAACTCTGATCAGAAATTGTTTTTTCCTGTCTTTTGTATGGGTTGGCTAGTATAACGTAATGTCTGCACTTGGATAGTTGTTAATTTAATTAACCTTCACTCTTCTCTCCATATCCTGCCCCTCTCTGTTAGCTCACTCAATAGATGGAAGATGTCCTCTTTTAATCTTAGTTCCTTTTCTCTTATTTCTACTCCCCCTCACAATCTCATTGAAACGCCTACCATGTTCCCGTGATCCAGACTCTTTTTTTCTTAACATTTGAATTCTAACACTTTTTCACTAACTCCATTGCTTCTCCTCTTTCTTTCTGCCACTCAGCACTGTTGGCAAAAAATCTGGCATGCTGATTCTTTTTATACTTTTAAATCTGCCTTAAATTCCATTAAAACTGCTCTTTGTTCTGTAAGCAAATCCTAATGCCATTCTGAAGACTTGGCATTTAAGGTTTAATGAAGCCTTCCATTTTAAACCAAGTTTGGCCCTTTTCACTGCACCCAAATTTATCAAAAAAAACCCTCAAAAATATTAGGTAGAATGTTGTTCCAAAGCAAAATGTTTTGGAGCATCTGAGGCAAATCTGAGAGACTGGGAAGTCCAAAAAATAACACAGTCTCACTTTATGGATATATTTCTAATCTAGTTATTTAATTTTTGCTCATCATAACTCAGAAATGGGTTGCTCTAGATACTGCAGCTCTGGTTTAAACCTTCCTTTTGGCAAAATAACCATAGCAGCAGAATTATTGTAGATGATTTTACCACTTTGCACTGCCAGATTGGCAGTAAAGAGTCCTTGGTAAAAATGAGACTCAAACCTTTAAGTATTTATAAAAGTCATGAATTTTTATAAGATTGTGACCAAGAGATTGTTAGTGAGAAATGTGAGTTTAAAGCAAATTTTTCTATAAAATAAGAAGAGGAAGACGAGAGAGAAGGAAGTGAAAAGAGAGAATTATATTATGGAAGACAACACAGTTAAGTCTCACTGGTTCCTTTCTCTTATATAATCAGACATATTTTTGTTTTTTTCTGGTGTCTGTCTGAAACAAAAATTGAGCTTGTACCAGCCCAGGATATTTCTTAATATAAGGGAGTGTCTATGGGGAGACTGCTGCTTATTCACCTTTTAGCAGATTGGTCATTCTTAATCAATCAGATTTTATAGCAACATTTTACGTAAAACAAAATCTTAATGTATTATATGAAGACTTCAAGCTGCATTCCAACATCTGCATTGTTTATTTATTTGGCATATGCAATCTGGTCAAGCTAAGCCTCAGAGTTCTTGTAAACGATGTTCAAGTCCCAAAGACATCCAGGATGTTGAATAATTTTGCAGTCTCCAACAATATATGTCATGGTTTGTGGCTGCCCACATTGACATAATGGATTGTCTGTAAAACACAACCAAAATTCTGCTGCTGCATCTGTATTAAATAGTAACAACATATTGTAATGTATTTTCTCTGCATTAGTACACCACTTGTCTCTTGGGCTGCAATTTGATGAGACACAAGTCAGGGGTATATCGAGATGTACAGATATTCATATGAACTATATTGTATCTATATGTGTGTGTGAGAGAGTTCACACACAGATGGTTTATAATTTCTAATTTCACAATAAAACATTACCCAACACAACAGGTTAAGACAACTCGTAGGTATGTTGTACGAAAATGTAATTGTGAGTCTTGGTTCATTAAAGGAGAAGTTGATTAGTAATAGCCTGAACAATAATAAGAAAATATGGCAATTGTTGTCAGTAGCTACCTGTGTGGTGCTCTGCTCTTGTTTGATGATGATAACAGTCGGCTGCATGTGTGTTCCCTCTGTGTGCTGCCCCGGCTCTGCACAGATAGCTGGCACAGCAGACCCTGAGAGAACCCCCAAAGACCACAGACTCCAGTAAGGTACAAGACACCCGGCCAGGTTTATTGTCAAACAAAGCACAGTGATAGTTTCCTGTAGACTCTACAAGACATAGTATGAATTTGTGCCCCCTGACAATGGACTGGTCAGTGGAGGGACTCTCCGCTGCCCCCTAGGCCAGACAAAGATGACCACTCAGGGATGTAGTCTCATACACTTTTGCAAACAGATTACTCATCACTCCTGATGTATAGAGGTGCAGCCCCTCTATTAAGGGGTTGCCTTTCTCACAGGTTGGTTGGTTGCTTTTTCACAGGTTGGTTCAAACAAATCTATCCATCATACTGTCTATCCACCATGTTGTTCTGTCATATTATCTATCTATCATGTTGTTCTCTTATACTGTCTTTAAGATGGGTCTGCCTGTTCCTTGTTATTTTTGTGGGGGATGTGTTCATACCCAGCTGTTCTGGCACATGTTCATGCTTCTAACAGCCCTCTTCTTGCCAACTTCTGTGAGCGGGACCTGCCTCTGGCTCACAGCCCAGCTTTGTTATGTTAGCAACGTCTTGACCATTACTTCAGTTCAGGCCTCAGGCTTCATATCGGGCCTCTGATACCAAGGATTTATGTCTCAGGGACTCATCTTACTACAGCAATCATACTATCATGAACCAACTACTTTTGTCATCAGTATTGACTCTTTTCTCCCCCACAGGAAATTAGTATTTCCTTTGTTGACTTTCCATCCTCTCGATTTAATTTTGTCACTCCCTGTGTGTACCATGACATCTGCTAATCTCTGTCCAAGCAACTGGTGGTTTAGGCAAGTTGAGAGGAACTTTTTAGTAAAGGGTTAAATAGTTTGTTTTCATATATATCAAGATTAAGGTATTTTTATCCAGCTGATACAGGGACATTTTAACATGATGGTTTTAAAACTGCTTCTTCAGACATTAGAACTCTGATTAATCATCTGGCAAGTGGTTTATTTAATGTTCTTTTATCAAAGAAGAGAAGAGAATGCTAAGAGAAGCAAAAATATAAGCACATAGTTTAATCCCATAAATTCCTTTCCTCAGTTTTATTTTTGTTTCTTTCATTTTACAGCCTTTATCCCTTCCTTGGCTCACCTTTGTCGTCTTGAGATCCGGTCCATTTTAAAAAGTGAACACCTACGATCTGACCAGTTTATCCATAAATTGCCCTTGCCCACTTGTCTACAGGACTATCTGCTGTATTTAGATATATTGAGAACAAATGGCATTCCAGAACTGGTGGATTTTAAGAGTGAATGGGATGAAGGAACATTTTGCCCAACTCCTTCCAGTTCAGAAGATACTCAAAAGGGAACCATGTGGTGCTGAAGCTTGATAGTCCAACTGCCTGAGACTGGACCAAAATGTTGCAGACTTCATGGATGTCAATTAGCAGACTCCATAGGAGAGCCACTGTATCTGCATATTTGCTACTCTAGTAAAGGGTTTTTTTCATATTACAGTTGTCATTTTAATTAGAAGTATATTGCAAGTTATGATGTTCTCAACTACGTGGAAAGCTTTAAAAAAAAATCTGTTCTAGTTCATTCATTTGTATTTTTTCTTTCAAAAGAAAATTCCTTCCTCTTATGTGGTAAAATCAACCTGTTCAGTGAACATAGTTTCTAGGTAGCTATCCCTGTCCGTCACTAAATGAATGTGAAAAATCCTATTACAAGTGCTATACATGACAAACAAAATATGTTTTAAAGTAAAAAATTACAAATTATATGAGTATTCTGTATTTACATGTTGAGAAATGGTCTAGGTGAGCTAGACATCTGAGATCACTGAATGTCCGAAAGGAAAGTGCTTGTTGAGGTAGGTCTGATCCTCATGATAATGGACAATAATCTGTTTTAATTTGTATGAATTAATTAATTTATGATTAGTTGCTTCTATTCTGCCTTCCATGAAAATGTTTTAGGATATTCATTTTATTATAAAAATATACATAGTATTTTATTTGAAAACCAGTAATACTTCCTCCCTCCCAGCTTTAAAGACATGAAAATGCAATTTTTGGTATTTAAGAGATGTAGATCAGGTTTATGCACAGACTCGATAGAAGAAAAAAGCAGTATTCAGATTAGTGTTTGAACAGCACATACTACAGTGGTATTTGGAATGATGTTACAGTAGAATTGAAATGCTGCAATAATCCCAAATTTCATGTTCACATTCATGGACTATTTATTCTAGTTCCTTAGAAATTAGAGTACAAAAGGAATTCAGGTTCAATATGAGTGTGGTGATTTATCCTATTAATTACTCTAAAAAGTATTTTGGAGTTTCTTACTAATTCTTTTATTAGGAAATTAAACACCTACCTGTTCAGTGATTCCATATCTGCATGTTGAAAAGAGGAGTTTAATCTGCTGAATGTATTTTTTCTTTAATTACATAGCATTGACAATCTCTGTTCTGATTGGTAATGACTTGAGTTCTGGCCCTGTTTGGGATATTTCTGGAGATGGAATGCTTTTGCTGGCTATCCTCACTTCTGCTTTTCTGTTACCAATGTCCAAACTATGTCATCTATCTAGAGCTGACCATGGTCAGGAATGCAATCAATGGTGGATATTGTAGCTTAAATTAAAAAAAAAAATACTGCTGGGTTGGAAAAGTTAGCCATCCTTCATAAATGGAAATGCAAACTATACACATGAGTGAGAACAGTCAATTCAAGTTCCTTCTTGCCTTCAAAAGATCTTATTACCTTGGGTACATTTATTTCCACATGAGGTTTGTAGTGAGAGGAATTTGATAACACTGTGTAAAGATGTGCCTTGTACTGTGCTGTACTAGAGTGCATATGTTCATTGTGAGGATACAATGCTAATGTTGTAATCATTGGTATCGCCTATATTTTCCATGTGTTATCAAACCGTTTGTCTCGTTTAATAAACAATGTAAAAAGAAAATTTCCATGTTGGAGTTCTTATCAAATTTCAACATGCTTGCCTTTGGATCAGTCTCAGTTAGTCTCCCCACAACTGTAATTTTTGTAGGAGTGGTGCACCAATGTACCTTCTAATTTTTTTCCATCCAGGTGCCAAATGAATTTTGTTATGTGCACCAATATTGAAGTAATGTGCAGATGCGCACCACCAGTAGAAACAAAAAAAACCCTAGATCTAATGTATATATTTTTAAAAGTTATCATAGGGATAACTACTCCAGCCAGGACAGGTTAGACATTTCAGAACTCACTACTCAAAGAATTAAATTTAAGCATAAGAGAAAAATAAAATTATGAAATGCATAGATCAATCAAAAAACTAAAATAACAACACTTTGAAAGAATAAAATTTATACAGAATACATGTGCATTGCAGGAAGTACCAAGAAGTAACAACAGTAACACGCGTATTTGTTGGGAAGTGAGTGTGAGACGGTGTGTGTATGTGTGTGTGTGTGTGTGTGTGTGTGAGATAGCAACAGTGTGTGTGTGAGAGAGGAATAGAGTGTGTGTGAGGAATAGAAACTCTGTGTTTACGTGCATATGTGTGAGAGACAAACTGTGTGTGTGAGAGAGGGAGAGAGAGACTGTGTGTGTGTGTGCGCGCGTGCTGGCTGCTAGGGAAGCATATGAGAGACTGTGCACTGTCTCTCTAAGGTACCCACTGGGAAGCTCAGACCTCAGCAGCTGAGTTCTCCTGATCTTGAGCTCTGTCCCCTCTGCCCTGCTCTGCGGAGATGGAGTACAGCAGCACTCCTTCCCATCCCACCCTACCCACCCCCGCACAGCCAGCAGGAGGGTCCCAGGAGCAGGTGGCCAGAGGTTCCAAGACACAGGGCAGGTGCAATGCAGCTACAGAGCAGCGGAGGGAGAGGCACCTGAACACGTCGTCATGCGTCACCCTGCTAATCAAGTGTGTGGGACTTGATTCACTCCTAGGCAGCTGCACGACCACACAGCCTACAGGGAACACAGGTGTGTACCACATCTTAATAGAAACAGTTTCCTGGATCATGTCCATTCCCTTTCACAATTATGCAGTCTATTTTCCGCACCTGTAAGTGATCACATAAGGGCCAGTGGCAACTACAACAATTGTTTATATGGAAAAGTAATAATAAAGTATTATGTATTTTTAGCTGTCTTTCAATGAAATTTAGCAGCTGGAAATAGGAGGTGATTGCCAGCCAGCTCAATCTCATTGTGGATCACAGTAGTTGCTCCATAGACTACCAATGGACCAAAGACCACAGCTGGAGAACCTGTGCTTCAGAAACTCATCATCTTTGATTTTAAACTCAAAGAGTTGTTAAATGTGAAATAACAGGTAATTAAAAACAGAAGAGGCCAAATGTAAAGTGAGCTGATAATTGGAAGAAAAATATAGCCTTTTTACATAATGCTTGTATTGATATCCTTCAAATGCCAAAGTGATTGTGTTTTTAGTAATGGAGAGTGAAGGGGGGTGTTTGATAAAATGGTAAAACAGAGCAACATAAATGCATTATTGTGCAGATTTCACCAGTCAAAACTTTCTGTCTCCTGACTTGTATTTCACATATGCCCCTAATAGGTGAAGTGGAACAGGTGGTAATTGCAACTGGATTTTTTTTTCTCCTGCTGAGAATGGCCCATCCAAATTAAACAGCCTCTTAGAATTGGTATGGTAATTTACAACTTATTTTTTTCTGTGTGTATAAATCCATCTTACTTCTGTTTGTTTCATTCTGTGCATCCAATGAAGTGGGCTATAGCCCATGAAATCTAATGCTGAAATAAACTGGTTAGTCTCTAAGGTGCTACAAGTATTCCTCATTTTCTTTATGGATACAGACTAACACGGCTGCTATTCTTAAACCGAATTGGAACAATGAAATTCATGAATACTATCTGATTGTCTCCCTTATCAGTTAAGAGTTATCATAACGTTTTGCTCACTGGTTTACCATATGGATGATAAAGTTCATCATGAGTCAGTAAAAAATGCTAATTTTCACTCTGTTTCTAACAAGACAAAGTATGTGGAGAAGAAGGTATATGTGGTGAGCTTATAGGCCAATTATTTCAGAACTATAAATAATATGAAATTATGAGGTTAATATGCATGTTTGGATCAAGTAATGTGAACGTTCCTGAGGAGATCATTCTGGCAAAAGAATTAATAAATAGAGGTTAGTTTGTTAATAGTATTTTCCCTCCCAAAGTGCTTACAGAACTAAATCTCAGGATTTGAGCCCCGCTCAAGTCCAAATGTTATTGGGCTGACTCCTGTCTCCCCTTCCATTTCTGTTAATGTAAAACAGAAAAAAAAATCCATTGGCCAAGGCCAAAGTTTGATAGACTCTGAATTTCAAGACCCTGAATCCAAAGAAACTGCCTCATGATACCTTGTCACTGCTGGGCATTTTGAAATATGAGCACTTATGATGCTCCCATACGTTTCTGCAGATGGATTACCTGCAATCCTTGGAATCCATGCCAGGTAATGTCTTAGAGTGGGTGAACATGTCATGTTCTAGGTTCCAGAAATATAGAATGGTATATGGTGTGACATGTACATTGGAACTATCTTCACAAAGTGTGCCCTGGTGCTATCATTTGGATTACTCTGAAACCAGAAGCTCTCAAGACTTGGGCTCTTAGCGTCCATATATGCAGTTGCCTGGTGGAAGACATTGCAAACATAAATGACACCTATTAGGCCCAAATTCAAGAGATCCGCAAAGAAGAAATGAAGTCAAGAATTACTACAGATGCATATCTCTGGTTTCATACTAAAGGCTTCTCTATCCATTGCGTTGATCTGTTTGACCAGTAAGCACCCAGAGGCAATAATAAATGTTGTCAGTGGCAAAGTGGCACTACCATCAGTCAGTGTGGACAATGTACTTACAATTGGAATTCCCAAATGGAAGAATTTGAATGTAGCTGGCCCACAGAGTTCTGTGATGCAATAACAAGGAGAGTAGAGAGACTGACAATGACAACCAAAGAAAGCATATATACGTTGATCCAGCAAAGGTATTTGACTCTAACCTGATCTAGTCAAGAGTGATTGGCCTACAAACAAGTTCATGAGAGGTTCATGACAAGCATATTTGATCACATGTATTGGCTCATGTGTCAACATCCGTGTTCAATGACTGGTGACATGAGGATTGCTAAGGCTAACCTAAAAAAAGCAGCTGCAGAGTTGTCAGCTAGACATATTTCACAAGAAGGCACCTGCATAGTCACTGACAGTTTCACAGTTTTTTGGCTAGCAAGTAGTATCCTCAGGCAGGACCCGGTAGCACCACCTATTAAGGTTGCCCAACACTTCCCATTATAAGACCCTGTTTTCAGTTGCTTATAATTTTGCCAAACTTTAACCATTTGGGTTGACATTTTTCATGATGTCTGCCTCAGGCTGTATTTTGTTGTTGTTGTTTGTTTTTAACCAGAGTGATTTAGCCTTTTTCAAGAATGGGGTAAAGAAAAAATATTTTTTGTCCATGTGAGATTCTGGTGGCCTTTTCTTTGAATATCTTTGTCCAGTACTTGGGAGCAGTGTCTTGAAATATAGCAGGAGGGTTGCCTTTATGTCAGGGATGAGTCTTTTGTCATCCCTATAAAAATCTGCCCAAATTTGGCCAAATTACAAGCCATTGCAAATGGTAGTTTGCACATGGTCAGTAGAGCCTTCTTAGATTTTAGCAGCTTAATTTTCTGAAGATTCCATCTGCACTGGGCATGCTCTAGCTTGAGACAAAGCTGGATTTTCCATGCAATTGTATCTCTGGGCTGCTGTGGGTCAGGTTGGGTCCAGACAGTTTCTCTTTGTTGTGCTCTCAGGGTACGTCTACACTACCCGCCAGATCGGTGGGTAGTGATTGATCTATCAGGGATTGATTTATCATGTCTAGTGTATTGCTATACACTCCGTCGACTCCTGTATTCCACCTCTGTGAGAGGCGGAAGCAGAGTCGATGGGGGAGCAGCAGTGGTCAGCTCGCCGCCATGTGGATGGCCAGGTAAGTCAACCTAAGATGCACTCAGTTCAGTTACGCTATTTGCATAGCTGAAGTTGCGTATCTTTGGTCAACCACCCCACCCCCCCACAAGTGTAGACCAGGCCTCAGTGACCCACTGCTGGGCCAGTCAGGTTGGAGGAATCAGCTGCTTGAATTGAATGAAGAGAGGTAAAAGCTGAATTTATGGGAATGAAGGGGGATTTCTTTAGGACAAGGAGTCTTCTGGGGGATTGGGATTGGGGGTTCTGGTGGAAAGGGACTGGGAGTTGTAGTGAGAGATAGATTGGGCATTTAGGCGGAATGGGGGCTGTCTTGACAAGGAGATTGGAACTAAGAGTTACTGGAGCCTTGGAAGGGTTGGGGGGAACGCATGATGAGGAGCTCTAGGGCGTCTGGCTGGACAAAGACTTGGAATAGGAACCACAGATTTTTCAGACTAAGGAAATGCAGTAGATCTAATATAGCTGGATTCTAGTAAAGAATTTGATACAGTTCATCATGGGAAATCATTAGTTAAAATAGTGAAGATGGGGATTAATACAAGAATCAAAAGATAGGTGAGGAACTGGTTAAAGGGGAGACTATAACAAGTCATGTTGAAAAGTGAACTGTCAGGGTGGAGGGAGGTTACTAGTGGAGTTCCTCAAGGACTGGTTTTAGGACCAATCTTATTCAACATTTTCATTAATGACCTTGGCAGAAAAAGTGGGAGTGTGCTCATAACATTTGTGGATGATACCAAAGTTGAGAGGTATTGCCAATACAGAGGAGGACCGGACCATCATACAAGATTTGGACAAACTTGAAAATTGGAGTAATAGAAATGGGATGAAATATAATAGTGCAAAGTGCAAGCTAATGCAGTTAGGGACAAGCACCAAGAATTTTTACTATAAAATGGGGCTTTATCAGCTGGACAGAGGAGGAGAAAGACCTGGGTGTACTGGTGATTACATAATCACAGGATGACTATGAGCTATGAAAAAAAGGCTAATTCAATCCTAGGATGCATCAGGCAAGGGATTTCCAGTAAATATAAAATATTGTTGCCGTTATATAAGGCACTGGTAACACTTCATCTGGAATACTGGGTGCAGTTCTGGTCTCCCATCTTTAAGAAAGATTAATTCAACTGATGATCAGAGGAATGGAAAATGTATTTTACAAGAGGAGACTCAAAGGGGAGATATGATTGCTCTCTATAAATACAGGATAGGGATAAACATCAAGGTGAGAGAGGAATTATTTAAGTTAAGGACCAATGCTAGCACAAGACCAAATTGATAGAAACTGGCCCTTAATAATTTTAGGTTTGAAAGATTAGATGAAGGTTTCTAACTATCAGCGGAGTGGAGTTCTGGAACAGCCATCTAAGAGATGTAGTGGGGCCAAAAAACTTAGCTTGTTTTAAGTCTGAGCTTGATATGATTATGGAGAGGAGGGCTTGACGACCCTGTCTGCAATTACATATGGCCCATCCACAATTGCTATTAGCAAATATCTCCAATGGCCACACTTTTATGGGGGAGAGCTCCGAGTTACTATAGAGTATTCTTTTCCCTGTGTCCAGCTGGTGTGTCTTGGTCACATACGCAGGGTCTAATTGATTGCCATATCTGGGATCAGGAAGGAATTTTCCTCCAGGTCACATAGGCAAAGATCCTGGGGGAGGTTTGCCTTTCTCTGCAGGGTGGGGCTAGTTTGAACTAGAGTAAGTAGTGGATTCTCTGTGACTTGAAGTCTTTGCATCAAGATTTGAGGACTTCAGTAACTTAGCACATGTTATGGGGGTGGATGAGGTTCTGTGGCCTTCAATATGCAGCTCAGACCAGATCATGATGGTCCCTTCTGGAAGATGGTAGAGCAAGGTCACTGGAGCTGTGATGGGAGTCCAGAGGAGTGAGGCTATGACTTGCTGGATAAGGAGACTGAGATTAGGATGAGAAACCTGATGGGTGGAAACTGGCACTGGCTAGATGAAGACAATGAGATTGAAGAGCCAGGAATGAGAAAGAGGTAGCTCTGGAACAAGAACAGATTGAGAGGGACAGAGTAGAAGGGGTCATGTTTTGGGGGATAGGCATGAGAGTCTGTGCCTCCTAAAGCACACACCATTCCAGAATTTGGAATGGAACCCAAGATTCCTTTGCTGTCAGCAAATATCTGCAAAACCTACTGGCAACACGTGTCTCATCACCCTCTACTGCTAGGCTACACAGAAGCTGACTGCCTACTTCTGCTACCAGTTACTCCATTAGCTTAAGTGGCAGAAGTTTGGGCAGTGAAGCTGAAGGTCAATATGAGGGCAAAAGATGGATATTAGGAAATACCATGATTGATGTTGCTTGTACAAATCTGCATAATTGTGTGGCAGTATCTCTACCACTTCACGCTCTCCTGTGTGATTCCCCCCACCCCTCTCCAGTTATTAAAAGAGCAAAAAAGGCACCTAAGCCGTACCTATGGGGAAACTAAAAGCACAAAAATGTACCATAATATATATGCTATATAAAAAAGCAGCCATGGACAGCAGATACAAATAAAGCCTCAGCTCCCCTCCACCAATCACAAGAAACAACGTTAGCCCTGTGGAACCAATAAAAAGCCACATCTGTTTCTACTGATTTCCTTTAGAACAACTGCACTTGAAATTAGTATTAATCCTCAAAATGGGCCTATGCTTTTATTCTTACCATCTTCAGTAGCTGCCAAAGATGATTTGCATCACAAGCTACTGGAAACTTCAGAATTACAGACGTCCTTTTACAATGTGATTTCACTCAGCAGGGAAACTGCAACGAGAGCAGTTTTACTACAACAGGAGTAACCATAAACATTTTATACACAATTCAGCCTTGGGAAGGGGGATTGGGATGGGGAGGAATAGAACCTCTACTCAAGAAATTGTATCTTTTTAAAGTGTGTGGGGTAGCAGTTCCATTATGTGCTGGAAGCATGGATATTGAGTGTGATTGATTTCTGTGCCTGCAAACACAAAAAAGTAAAAATTCAAATTACATCGGACCATGCACCAAGCTGAACAAATTGAACATGTCAGCAGAATATTTAGGGACAAAGAAATGGACTTGTACCGAGGCCCAGTGCTGGGTTAAGGCATAGGCACTAGTGTTCCATGCCCATGGCCCCTACTCATGGGAGCCATGAGATTACATCAGAATCCCAGCTTTTATTTCCTTATATAAGTTTCTAGCCATCACAGAAAAGCTTGACAGTATGACCAGAGTGTAACCAATGCAGTTGCCTGAGTGCAGAGAGAATGATACAATAGCCCTGGGAAGGGAACTGACCCATGCATCCCACTAGGGTGTTAATTCCAGGGCTCACTGTTCTGTGGTGCATCTATCAGTGCCCCTTCCCCCTCAGTGGTTGCTGTGTGGTAGGAGGAATGAGTGCTGCAGGGAGGGAATACCCACCAACCAGATATGCCCTGGCTACTAACATAACTAATGGGGAGCTTCTCTGTTGCAACCCCTGCCTGACTGGGCCTAGGACAAGGATCCCTGTGGCCAACTCTGCTGGTCTGGAGAGGAGGAGGTCTCTGCTGTTGCTCCTGGGAGGCAGAATAGGGAGGGGGGAATGCCATCCAGCTGCTTGTTTGGGGGTGGGGGGGGGGGGAGAGAGAGTGTGTCTGTGTGTGCAGGTGGAGCTAAGTTGCATGGTGATGTGCAGAGTCACTAGAGGCCTGAGTCATACAATATTGAGGTTCCTGAATGCCTTGATCAGGCCCTGATGAGTTTAGTATCTTCATTTTGTCTCATTTGTTGTCCTCTAAAGGCTCATTGCCAGCACCAGTTGATCATTTAGATCTTGGTTGACTACTACCTAGTTATCAATACAGATACAGTAAACCCTCGATTTAACGGACCACTATTTAACGGACTTCGGATGCAACGGACAAAATTTCCCGATGCATCCGAAATCCGTTATTGGGGGCTGCCGGCTCCTGCCCCGGGGAGCCAGGCGGGAGCTGTCAACCCGGCTGCCCGGATACCGCAGAGGGGAGCCAGGCGGCCGGGTTGACAGCTCCCGCCTGGCTCCCCACAGCGGGGAGCCAGGCAGGAGCTGTCAATCCCCCCCCCCCCCAAGAGCCAGGCCGGCGGCGGGCGGGAGCGGGGGGGGTTGACAGCTCCCGCCTGGCTTCCCGCTGCAGGGGAGCCGGCCGGGGTGGGCTTTGACAGCTCCCGCCGGGCTCCCCGCAGCGGGGAGCCCGGCGGGCGGGCTGACAGTTCCCGCCAGGTTCCCCGCTGCGGGGAGCCAGGCGGGCGGGCTGACAGTTCCCGCCGGGTTCCCCGCTGCAGGGGAGCCGGGCGGGGGGGGGGGCTTTGACAGTTCCCGCTGGGCTCCCCGCAGCGGGGAGCCAGGCGGGCGGGCTGAAAGCCCGGCGGACGGGAGCGGGGGGGGGGGTTTGACAGCTCCCGCCGGGCTCCCCCCGGCGGGAACTGTCAGCCCGCCCGCCTGGCTCCCCGCTGCGGGGAGCCCGGCGGGAACTGTCAGCCCGCCCGCCTGGCTCCCCGCTGCGGGGAGCCCAGCGGGAACTGTCAAAGCCCCCCCCCCTTGCGGGAAGGGGGGGGAGGTGGGAGGGGGGGGTTTGACAGCTCCCACCCAGTAAAACCTCTATATAAGGGACTAATTCGGGTGAGGGGGTGTCCGTTAAAGCCAAAAGTCCTGTTATTTAATGATTTTAAAAAATTATTAAATAACGGACTTTCGGCTTTAACGGACACCCCCTCGCCCAAATTAGTCCGTTAAATCGAGGTTTCACTGTAATAGTATTTTTCATTTCAGAGCTGCTCTTGAAAAATCCTTAGCCCATCAGCAGAGCATTTAAAAACTAATACAAGTGCTGTTCCTAGTTCAGTAATAAAAATGAAGCGGCTTGGTAGGTAGTCAAGCTGCTCACTAGGGATTTTATCTGAAGTCTGGGATGCAGAGGCTAAGTATGTAACTCCTTCTAGGCTCCAATACCACTGAATTCAATGGGAGGCTTTTCATTAACTTCAGTTGGGCCCATAGAAAGGAGGACAAGCCCAGTCCTTTCACAGGAGATTAGAATGAATGGAAATCTTACAGTTTTTAGGACATAAATGCAAGACTGTTTTCTCTGCCTCCACACTAACAGTAAAAATGAAATACAGTAAAATCTCCATTTAACGGACTAATTCGGGCGAGGGGGTGTCCGTTAAATCAAAAAGTCTGTTATTTAATAATAATTTTAAAAAAGAGCTGTCGGAGCAGCAGCCCGCCCGCCACAGGGTCGGGGCAACAGCTCCGTAGCCCGCCCGCTGCCTGGACCCGGGCGGCAGCCAGGAGCCGGCAGCCAGCCCGCCCGCTGCCGTGACCCGGGCGGCAGCCGGGAGCCGGCAGCCAGCCCGCCCGCTGCCGTGACCCGGGCGGCAGCCGGGAGCCGGCAGCCAGCCCGCCCGCTGTTGTGACCCGGGCGGGAGCCAGCAGCCAGCCTGCCTGCTGCTGTGACCCGGGCGGCAGCCAGGAGCCGGCAGCCAGCCCGCCCGCTGCTGTGACCCGGGCGGCAGCCAGCCCGCCAGAAATGGACCAGGAATGCATCAGACTTGCTCAGAAATTTTGTTAGTTGCATCCGAAGTCCGTTAAATCGAGGTCCGTTAAATCGAGGCTTTACTGTAGGTGTGAGGGAACCAAAGATTAAAATCAATCTAACATTTGGTTAACCCAAATCAAGCCCGAAGCCACAGGTATGATCCCAGTATAAACACATTACCTAGAAAGACAGAGTAATGCTGCTTTTCAGCATAATTAAGTTATTTGGTCACAAGGAGAATGACGCCATGGAGAATGACTACTCTCTGCTTTACCTCTTTCACCTCTCTCATTCTGCCCCTAATTCTTGCAGAGCTCTGATCAAATGAAGTCAAATTCAGATGTTTCTGTGCCGAAACATCTGTACAATCCTCAGTAGTAGAAGGCACACACTACAAAAAAAACCTTTTCCCTGCTCTGTGTCTGCCTACTCAGTTCAATCTGCATCATCTGGGACATGAGGGCAACACCAGGGCACTAAGATCTTTAACTGGACCACATTATTTTAAATTGCTGGAGTAATATCTCCCTACCATTCAGATATTTTACATTTTGTATAATTATTTGCTGGTGGGAAAATATACATTTTATATCTTGAGATTGAAATGGAGCTTGTAAGTGACAAATGACAAGAAGTGCACTTAAACTACAGCATCACAGAGCTCTCATTTGGAAAGCACAGGGTGGCCAATCAATGCTCTTGGAGTAGAAAGATGCTCAGAGTGTTTGACCTGGAAATAAACTCTATGAGCTCTTTATTTTGAGTCAATAAACGTCTCAGCCTCTTAATGCCATAAGACTACTGTTCTCTAATGGAAGAAATATCATTCAACATAATTTAATCAGGGAAAAGAAAGGCTGCAGTTTGCTGACAACAGCTATCGACTGGTAATATAATTGAGGGCTTGTTGGAAAATTATTGAAAATTAATGACATAATTAGCTTCAAAAATCACTATTCCTTAAAAAAGAAATGGTACTATAATCTTTTTTACTGATTTGTTATTTCCTTGCTCTTTTAAGGGCTTGATTTGACAACAGAGAAACGAATGTAAAAGAAGACCTTTGACGACTAAACAGTTACAGAACGCAACGAGTATCAGGCTAAAATAGATTGGGAAAAATCCTACCACCCAAAAGAGGCCACGAATCTTCAGGGGAGGGATACAGAATGGATCATAAATATTACTATAGCCGATAGTAGTGGTTATGGACGGAAACGACCTATAGAATTTAACTGAAAATTATATCTTTTTGATAGGTGCTTTGCATCATCCTATATAATTCAATAGAGAATTCTACATACCAGCAATATCCCTGCTACATAAATTCTATAGGATGGTTCAAGTAATCTAAAGAAAAGATAAGGAATCAATAAATAAACAAAGCAGTTTCTAAAGAACAGCGTTACATTTCTATAGAACCATACTAGTTTCAGAATTCTTAAATTCCAAAGGACTGTTCCATTTCTGCATAAGTCTGTTTAGTCAGGCTTGATGCAAGGGATGAGGATTAAACCCCTAGATAGCTGGGGAAGCCATCTGTCTTCAAGGAACTTATCTATAGAGCTCTGCATGGATAGAAAATTTGTATCTGCACCCGATCCACAAAGTTTGAAGATATCCATGGGTATAAAGTGGATATCCACAGATTTGCAGGGCTGTACTTATGGAACACGGGACAAACTCCCATTAACTTCCATATCAATTGGATCAGCTGTAATTGTGCCCCTGCAGACATAATTTGCCAAAATTTATGCTCAGTACAGTTATCAAATGCTTGGAACTTTGTCTTCTTGGGCTAACCACATCACTTCTCCATTTATGTCCACTTGCTCCTTCTTCATCACATCAAACACAAACTACTTGGCTTCACTTTTACAGACAGTTGTGGCTTAGTCCTATCAACTGTTAAACACTATTGAGCTGTTGACCTCTGCCTCTGCTTTGCCAGTGATGCTAGCCTTAGTTATGCATTAATCAAATGTTCCCACAAGTGCTTTTGCTCTTTCTCTCACACTGCCCCAATGCATTAGAGAAGCTCCCCACAAAAATCTACAGTGCTCCTATGCTGGCCTCCTTCAAATCTCTTCTTAAAATATACTTCTGCTTTGATGCCTTCAAAGCACTAGCTAATGGCTAGGCATCTGGTGTATGGCATTTCTGCTTATCTCACTGATCAGTGCCTCACTGTTGTGTTCCTCAGTCTCTTTGTTGCATCCACTTCTTGTCTTTCATCTTATACTTAGATTGTAAGGTCTTTGGGCAGAGGTTGTCTCAATTATGAGTTAGTACAGTACTAAGGACATGTGATCCCTCCTGTACTACTGCAATACAAGTAAATACCAAGAAGCACAACATATTCTTTAGTATCTTACAATCATGTAATAGTGTTACTGCCATGTTTTGGTCGATTTACTATAGAATACTGTAAGGTAGTTTGGCTTTTTTTAAATGTAAGGTATTGCTATTTGGTTTTAAGTCTAGAAAGGGGCTCAGGTGTTAAGATGATAAGTGCCAAATGTATTTTTATTATAATTAATGTACTATAGACTATTCTGTAAAATCTTTATTGTGCAATCTTGCTATGACTATCTTCATTTCAATCTTAGCTGAGAAGTGATGTGATGCTGTACTTGTCTGTATCTATGGGTATTCTCTAGTGTTTCTTGCCATAGTGTTTCAGGCTCTGATTCTGCACACAGATGCCCTAAGGAGATCTTTGACTTCTGCTGGACTTCATATAGGTACAGGTGTGCGTGCTAGTCCATCTGGCTACTATTTATGAGAGCTATCACATTTGTGGATTTAGCAAAGTGAGATTGTGTTTGGTTCTACTGTATTCTAAATTAAGGAAATAGGATTCAAGACAGCCATAGCAAGAAGCCAGTCTGAATCACTGCGGAATCAATGACTTGTTCATACATTCTGTAGGCTGATGTGCTACATATTTTAGTCTGAATGGCATGCTAACATACAGCCTGATTCTTGACCTACTGTGCAATTAATCAATCTTCTAAATTGACAGCAAGAAAATTAATTTTGAAGGTTTTTGTTTATGTTAGAACAAGGTTTTTATGCACACCCGTTGACAATAGCAAACAAAGGATTTCAAGGTCCTTAAGAGCAGAATTGTGAATTTGAAAATTCTATTCTTATATTTTCTGCCACACAACAGAAGTTAAGTTATGAAGTACAGAGTCATATAAAAGACTTAAGACCTTGACTTATTTTGACTGCCTTTAAGATCCGAATTTGGGGGAGGGAGTGATTGTCAAATTAATGCATTAATTTGCCGGTACTGTGTTTCTGGAAGCTTTTGCTTTTTAACTTAATGAAGCAGAAATTGACAACAGAATGAAAATATACAATTAATAAATATACAATAGCATCCAGGCTGCTTGAGGCCATATTTGGTACTATGCGGACCAATAGAATACAAATAAATGTATGTTCTACACTGGGAAAAGATTCCCTTATAAAATATGAATGAAAAGGGGAAAAATCCAAAATATTTTAACAGTAGAGGGAGCCAGATAGCCTTCTATTGGTAACAACCACAGGGATGGTTGATTAGGTACATCATGAAATTAGCATTGTTTGTCACTATATTGCACAATACACGTAAATACAGGTTCCATCATCAAATTATTTTATTAAGATAGCAACTGTTTTGCTACGATGGGAGAGAAGGGTTGCTTTTCAATTTACACTTTCATGAGACAGACCCAAGTGAAATCTTTCCAGAAACCTAGTGTCTCAATGTGAGCTATTGGGCTAATGAAGTAAAATCTATGCAGCCAGCTATCATGACGTATTTTGCTTCTGCTGAGTAATAGGTGATAAAGAGTGTGAACACTGAGAAGAAATAGGCTAAACTTTCTTTCCTCTCCTCTCCATGGCTGAAATTCACCCCTGTACAAATGGCTTGTTCAAGTTGCATGTTTAACCTACTGGTCAGAGATAATGTGTGCTATGTCTGACAATCAGCACAGGATGTGGGTCTGTTATATCCCATGGATACAAAGTCTGGCTGGCTCTTTAGCTTGAACCCTGTTTGTGTTTCAAATTTCATTAAACCTACATGAACTAAGCAGCATGTGAATTACCTTCAAGAGGAATATGGCCTACAGCCATACCACCCTGAACACACCTGATCTTGTCTGATCTCAGAAACTAAGCAGGGTGAGGCCTGGTTAGTACTTGGATGGGAAACCTCCTGGGAATGGTGGGTGCTGGGGGGGAGGGGGGATTTCTCAGTGGCTTGAGCATTGTCTGCTAAACACAGGGTTGTGAGTTCAATCGTTGAGGGGACCTGTAGTGGGGTGGCTGTAGCTTTGCAGGGCTGTAGCTAGGGAAAGGCAGCCCACCAGAGGCGGGGTGGGGAAGGATAGCTCAGTGGTTTGAGCATTGGCCTGCTAAACCCAGGGTTGTGAGTTCAATCCTCGAGGGGGCCATTTAGGGATATGGGGCAAAATAGGGATTGGTCCTGCTTTGAGGAGGGGGTTGGACTAGATGATCTCCTGAGATCCCTTCCAATTCTGAGATTTTAAAAGTCCTGTCCATGCTCTGGCACTGGCTCAACACCCTGAGCCCGGCCCAGGGATCCTGGCCAGACTCCAGAGGATAGTCCCCAGGTTCTTCTGGCCGGGACTGCACTGGGTCTCTGCAGGGGTTTTGGGTCTTCCCCTGGCGGAATTAGGACAGGGCCTGGTTTGCTTGCACAGCCAGGTCCATGTCTTCCGCCTCCAGGCCCTGCAGAGACTCCTTTATGGTGAGGGTAGTCTGGCATGGAGAACGTTGGCGCACGCCTTCCTCCGCTGCCTCTGGGGGCTTCGATACGACCAGCAGCTCTTTTTTCTCCACCCAAGGGGTCTTCCGCGAGACTTCTCAGAGCTTCAGATCTTCTACCAGGATCTCCTCCGGACCTGGAAGGTCTTCGGGGTGACCAGGTCCTTTGCGGCCACTGAGGGAGAGGATCTCCTCACGGAGCCCCTGCTACACAATCCCACCTTTCGTGTGCAGGTGGCGGAGTCTCCCTTGGAGCACCAGAGGCTGGTCCTGGCAGAAATCACTAAACTCGGAGACCTCCTGGACTACGACAGGGAGGACTGGGCGGATCCCCGTGCGCTCGCTCAGCGCATGGGGCTCTCCACACTTGTGACCCCCCTGTGCGTACTCCAGGAGGTATGGAATGCTCCACCTCCCGTCTCTCTCGGTTTCCTGCGGTGGGTCCTGTGAGAGGGTTTTCCCCGCCTACCCCTCAGCCCGGGCCCTCCGGAAATACTACTTGGGCCCCAACTTCATGAGCCCTCCCGGCCTTCCCACTCCCACACTCCGAGCTGGCTGCATACTTTGCAGCCGGTTTCGTTCCGAACCAAGCTGAGGAACTAGCTGTACACGCTCATGCTCCACATGTTACATCTCCTCACCCTCGCGTCCCGCCCTGACACCAAGTGGCAGGACTACCTGCCACCTAAAGAGGGTGAGAAACCCCGGTGGGCCAGCCTCTATTCCACCTTGATTCCACGGCCCGCTGGGGATATTAGTTGGCGGCTCCTTCATGGAGCCGTGAGCACGGGCGTGCACCTGGCGCAGTTACCTCCCGTGCCTGAAGCCTGGCCCTTCTGCGGCGTGAGGGAGGACCTAGCGCACGCCTACCTCGAGTTTATATTCTCACGCTCTGCCTTGTCTTTCAGGTCATGTTACAAAGCCTTTTTAATAATACCCTTGTGCCCTGATGAGCTCACTAAATAAAATGAATTTTTGTTACCTTAAGACATTTGAATTCCTGAGAGAGTGTTTCCCTTTTTTTAATCACAGCCCTTACATACCCATCAAAGGTGATCAGTTTCCTCCACCTTACAGAGTGCAGAGACCATCTTTGTGTCTAGTTATTTGAAAAAAGGTTTTTGTTTAAGCCAGTTAGTACTCCTAAAATAAAGCACTCCATTAGTCCTCTCCAGGCCATGATGTATGTTGTTATGCTCAACTCTAAGGCAGAATTCAAAAAATCTTCTTCCTTTTTTTCTGTTAATCCAATTTTTTGCCATTCCTCTTTTAAATACTTCTGTAGAAGGCTTTTGAATTCTTAACAAAAGGGTATTTCTGTATCAAT
The DNA here is from genome assembly GCA_032164245.1 of Sternotherus odoratus. NCBI lineage: Eukaryota > Metazoa > Chordata > Testudines > Kinosternidae > Sternotherus > Sternotherus odoratus. Next base: position 146,311,241 of record JAVMKO010000003.1, read on the forward strand.
GCTTCCATTTCTTACAGTTTTTAGCAGCTGTGTCATTTCATCCCGTTATCCCCAAATGCAATCCAAGCTAATGCTACGTGTATCCTCATCTGTACTAACTCTGTTATTAGAAATATTATTTAATTGATTAAATGACTTCTACATTCTGAGACACCCTTTTTTAAAATCACCCTTGGGCTTGAGATTGAATCTGAAAAAATGACCATCACTGCTGGATGGACATCTCAGATCCAGTTTAATGCTTGCATTACTGCTACTAGTTCAGCTGTCATGACAGTTGCATAATCAGATATTCTGTTAGATGTACTAATTCTCAATTTTGGTATACAATATGCTGTCCCTAGTATTCCTGTTTTTTCTTCTTTTGGACCCATCTCTGTATATTTGACAAAACCAACTCCACTTTTCATTATATACTAGCATATTTCTTTTTTAATACCTAGTATCTTTTTACCCTTACATTTATAGAATCACTCTAAAACCATGTTTGGATATGCAACTTTCCATCCATAGCTAAATTTCGCAAAACTAAAACATTTGACCTCATCTCTCCTCATTTTAGCTCAAACAACACGTGGAGTTCTCACATTGTAGGCTATAGTTCACCTCTTGAATTCCCATTAATCCTTGTATATTTTTTGGTACTTTTGTCATTGCAGCTCCCATTAACTTTGGTCTAGAAAGTTAGGTCCAGTAGTTTCATTTGTAGTGTAAATGGCATTTCACTAGCAGCTATCTGTAGTGTGCATATAGGTGTTGTAATAAACAGGGCCGGCGACAGGAATTTTGGGGCCCCGTATGGCAGATCGTACGCTCCCCCCCCCCCGCCGGTCTCCCGCCGCCTGCTGGGTTCCCCTCCCCCCCCGCCGGTCTCCCGCCGCCCGCGGGGTTCCCCCCTCCCCCCCGCTGGTCTCCCGCCGCCCACGGGGTTCCCCCCCCGCCGGTGTCCCGCAACCCGTGGGCCCCTCCCCGGCCGGTCTCCCGCCGCCCGCAGGGTTCCCCCCTCCCCGGCCGGTCTTCCGCCGCCCGCGGGGTTCCCCCCCCGCCGGTCTCCTACCTCCCGCGGGCCCCAACCCCCGCATGCGCTGCGGCCGCGTGGCCCGGCCGGGAGAAGCAAAGGGGGGCAGGGGGAGGCTGCTGGGTGCCAGGGGAGGGGGCTGGTGAGCGCTGCAGCGGCTGCCCGGAGCCGCGCCTTGCTCACAGGCCCCGCGACAAGGGGGTACAGCTGCGTACCCACCCCGGACTTCAGGGGGCCCCCCTGAAGTCCGGGGCCCGGTACAGCTGTACCCATTGTACCCCCCTGTCACCGGCCCTGGTAATAAATGCACTGCACACAATTCATACTGCCTGGGCTTGTTTTAAATCGAATTTTTAAGTTCTGATTTTGATGCTGATCTAAAAACTTGGCAGCCATAGCCGATAAATGGTCTGATTAAGGCTCTGCATACCATCAGCAGTGTGTTTTTTCCTGTGCCTGCTTCTATTCTTTGTGTTTAATGTGTTAATTAGCTTTCTGGCCTCCCCAGCCCATACTAATATAATTAGATACTGTCAGCCCACCCTGTGGGAGTTAATTAGTGTTTAAGTGATCAGAGTGCTGTCCTAGCTGTTGAGTCCGAACACTCTGTCACCTGGAGTCACTTGGGTAAATGAGAGGAAAATCAAGTCACCTATTTCCATTGCATTTTATACTCTTACTAGCGAAAATACCCGGCGTTGCTCGGGTCCGTCGGAGGTGGGGAGGGGGCAGAGAGCTGAGCGAGTGCGGGGTCCGTTGGAGGGGGCAGAGAGCAAACCTGACACCCCCACCTCACCCCCCTGACCAACCCGACTCACATTTTCACCCCCCCACCCAAACCCAACACCCCCACGTCACCCCCCCTACCAACCCCAACACCCCCCGACCAACACCCACACCTCACCCCCCGTAGACCAAACCTGACACACCCACCTCACTTTCCCCCCCAATCAAACCCGACACCCCTACCTACCACCACAAACAAACCTGACACCCACACGTCACTTACCCCTCGACCAACCCCGACCCCCCTCCTCGCCCCCCCAACCAAACCCAACACCCCCACCTTACCCCTCACCCATCCCGACACCTTCCCACCCCCCCAAACCAAACCCAACACCCCCGTCTCACTTACCCCCGGACCAAACCCGCACCCCTACCTCACTTACCCTCTGACCAAACCCAACTCGGGTCTGTCGGAGGTGGGGAGGGGCAGAGAGCTGAGCGAGTGCGGGGTCTGTTGGAGGGGGGAGGGGGCAGAGAGCTGAGCGAGTGCAGGGTCCATTGGAGGGGGGAGAGAGCTGAGCAAGTGCGGGGTCCGTTGGAGGGGGTATTATGACATCATAACTATGTCACAGAAAACAGCAGCTGCCCAGCTGATGTGATTGGCCTTTAAATAATTTCACCCCTGGGGGGCGTCAGAGGTGAGATTTGAAAAATTTTCGACTCTTACCCTGATTAGGACCCTAAGACCTATAACTGTACCAAATTTCAAGTCTCTAGCTCAAACGGTGTGGAAGGAGTAAGCGCACATACATACATACTTATATATATATATACTAGCAAAAGGGCCCAGCGTTGCTTGGGTCAGTTGGAGGTGGGGAGGGGGCAGACAGCTGACACCCCCTGACCAACCCCAACACCCCCTGGCTCACTTACCCCCCGACCAAACCCCACACCCCCACCTGACCCCCCCAACCAAACCCAACACCCCTACCTCACCCCCTGACCAAACCCGACACCCCCACCTCACTTACCGTCCGACCAAACCCAACTCGGATCCATCGCAGGTGGGGAGGGGGCACAGAGCTGAGGGATTCCGGGGACCTTTGCAGGTGGGGAGGGGGCACAGAGCTGATGGATTCCGGGGTTCTGTTGGGAGGGGGGAGGGGCAGAGAACTGAGGGATTTCCGGGGTTCCGTTGGAGGAGGGAGGGGTGAGCTGAGCAAGTGTGGTGTCTGTTGGAGAGGGTATTATGACATCATAACAACATAGCTGCCCAGCTGATGTGATTGGCCTTTAAAGACTTTCACCCCTGGGGGGTGTCAGAGGTGAGATTTGAAAAAATTTCGACCCTTACGACCATCAGGACCCCAAGACCCCTAACTGTACCAAATTTCAAGTCTCTAGCTCAAACGGTGCGGAAGGAGTAAGCTTACATACATACATACACCATTTGACTTTTATATAGATAGATAGATAGATAGATTTTTTTTTTCCCTTGTGAGGGGAATATTTTATCTGTTTACTTAGGACAAAATGTTGAAACCTGGGTGCCTAATATTCGTTTCCTAAATACCAAGGCACTAAAGCAAAGTGGTATGATTTTTTTTTAAAGTGGCTGAACATCTGAAATTATCATTGACTTCATTGGGATCTGTGGGTGCTCAATACTTTTGGAACTCAGGCAACTTTGATTTAAAATTTAGTTTCAAAACTTCAGGCTACCATGCTTAAAAACAGAGGTAACAAAGAGTCCTGTGGCACCTTAAAGACTAACTTCAAGCAAACATTCGACGAAGTGGGTATCGGCCCACGAAAGCTTATGCTTCTATACTTTATAGTTAGTCTTTAAGGTGCCACAGGACTCTTAGTCTGGAATAGCAGAGGTAACAAACACGGCTACCTCTCTGATTCATGCTTAAAAATGTGGCCTCATCTATTTATTAAATATCCCTACCCCCAGACTTTGTAGGAGATTCATTACCCAGATTGAATTTTGCAGCTTTGGGCCCATATCTAATAGTCATTCATGTCACTTGCTAACCCATTTTTTCTGGTCGTGTTGGAGGGAATATTAAACATTTCATTGTTTCAGGTATCCTAGTTTTCCTCATGTATTGATCTGGCTCAAAATCATCAGGGGATACCAGCTAAATCCTATTTATAGAAATGTTTGTGTGTAAAGCTCACACACATAGCTGCTCTGCTTCCTCTCACGGAATGCCATTTAAAGGGCAAAATGAAACCTAACATTTTTTATTTCCGTCTAATAACAGACATTCAGTGAATGCAGAGCTCTGGCAAGAGTTATGGTTAGTAACAAATATAGAAACATATATTTCTCAAGCTCGGATTAATTTTATTGAGTGAAATTGTATAATTGTATTTTGGCATAATATAACTGCATTCATTAAAGATGAGATATTCAAAAGAGTCTGAGAGCTCTTCCCCCTCCTGGGGCCGCATTGGCTGTTTACAGTTGCTGTAGCTACCACAGCTTTGGGCTGCTGCAGGGCTTGGCAGCTCCCCACACGGGTGAGGGACTTCCGCTCTGTGACATGCTCAGACTACAAGAATAGGAGCGAAGTCTGGATGTGCTGAATGGGGAGCTCTGCTTCTTACTGCCTTCCTACTACATAAATAAATGACAATGATTTGGTCACATGTATGTGTATATTCATTTGTTTTTCCTACAGTTAATTAAGTATTTTAGGAAAAATTGTCAGAGGCCACCAGGAAGAGTTGGTGGCAGCACTCTGAAGCCACCAAAAGATTTGTTGTGGATGGTACAGAACAGGGGTTCTCACAACTATTGGGTAGTCTCTAGTCTCAGCCTTCTTTTTTTTCACTTGCACTTGGCACCAGATGGACTTCCAAGAAGCTAGCTTGCATTGGCTTTCTTTACTTGTCCCATAGTATTAAATTATCTTCAATTCTATTGATTCTCCCTCTCATGTCACTAGGATCCCCATGGACTCAGTGGAAATTTAAAAGGAACATCCCAGGCATACTATAGAGATCTTTTGTTCTTCATCTGGATCACATATGATCTAAGAAATTATATCATCTCTAAATGCATGCCTTGCTTTGTATCATTGGTTACATATTTCACAGCTCTGGCCAAAAATCTATTAGCTGCTGAAAAGCAAAAGGTTTTATTTCTGAGGTATGATGTTACTAAGTTGAAAAATGTTATTAATGAAAAGGATTGGTGTCTGAAAATGGACTGAAAAATTTGTATTCCAATTGACTGAGTCATATGTTAAAAGTCCTCCAGTACAACCACACAACTGTCTAGAAATCAAAGTGTAAGTGTAAAATAGAACTGTAAAGCCCTTACCACTAAAATATCTCAACTGTAAAACATGCAGGAATAATTTTGCATAGAAATTTTTTTTCCAACAAGTATTCAAGCATATAAAATACAATGCAAGGAAACTATGAAAAATATTACACATGTTTACACTTTGTTTGCATGTTTACTCTGATGCTATCAAAATCTCTTGCTGTTTCTGTGGTCTTACTCACTCTCCCAGTGAACCATGCTCTCTTTCCTCAGTGGATAAGGTACTGGGGAATGGAATACATTGCCACATATAAATGTTTTATTAGGTATATATTCAGAATCATACTAGGGTTATCTTTGAAACCTACTGAAGGAAGATTAAAACAAGCTACAGGCAGTCTGGGCTCAAAGGTCATAAGTCAAGGGAGGTGAGATGTCTGGACCCAATTCCATCCTTTAATTACAATGTTGTTGAATTGGGGAGTCAGAAATTCAGGCTGGGAAAGAACACAAGTCTCCTGCATGGCTCCATATATTACTACCCCCAAACCACACCTAAAACTTTGCCATTCAAAGGGTAAGAAGTACGGGCAGGCTGAGCCATTCAGATTCAGTGAGGGTGCAGACAAAAGGGTTCAGAATTCAGGTTCAACTGCACTGAAATATAACAAATTGTATCAATGAGATTTCGGATAAAGCTTCCAAAAGCACCTAAGTCACTTTGGCATTGCAAGATTTAGCTTAACTTGTAGGCACCCTGCCACCCCTGGAATTCACAACCCTAAGTTGGACATTCAAGCTCTTTGTGCATTGGGGGGGGGGGGAGGAGAGTTGAGTGCTTAATGGGGATTCTCACAAGCCAACAAACTGAGCAGGGACCCACCTAATCCAGTCAGCAGTGAATGTCAAGGAAAGGGAAAGGACTTAGAATCCAGGCCTATAGAGGGATTTAAATGCATAATTCCCACAGATCTGGACCTCAAGAACCTATCTATGCTTGGGATGAAAACCCATGAACTCTTTTCTGGAGTTAGGCACCTGGTCAAGGTCAGCCCTTTCTTGCAAAAAACAGCAGTGAGCAAGCCCCCACGCCCTGTTATAGCTAATAACCATGGGGTTATTGCACTCATAGGGGTGACTGGTTTTCAAATTCTTGTTCTGGTTGATTCAGCATAGGAACTCAAACTCCACTTACCAGATCCTAAGGATGTGCCCCAACCATCAAGGCTATTGGGAATCTCATGTGCTAGTGTTGTTCCACTTTGTATTAATTATTCATTATACTAGAGAAAGAAAAAGTGAGAGGCTGACTCATAGTGATTAGGACACTCACCTAGCATGACTGTCAGGTTCAATTCACTGCTCCAATTAATATTCATACACAATGAAACAGCTTCAAGAGGAGAGATTGAAAAAGCCCCTCCCACGCAGACCCAATAGCCTGGTAGTTAGGGCACACTCCTGGAATGTAGAAGACAAAGGTTGAAGTCCCTACTCCAAAGCAAGCAGAGTCTGGTTTCATCATGGCCCCATCCAGATGTCAGGTGAATACCTTAACCACTAGGCATGTGGGTATTTTGGGTGGGACACAGACACTGTCAGCCTGACCTGCTCACCCCCTGGCTGTCTTTTGTGCTGGCTAAGATTGCTCTGAGAACAGCTACCAGATCATGTTCCAGAAGTGAGAAAATGCCTACTTTGAGAATAGTAGCAGGGGCTAAGTATGAGCAAGGGCTCCAAGCAGCTCAGTAGGCATGGGGTGGGATCAGCATTTAGGAAGCTTTGTGCATGCCCATCAGGAGAAACTTAGGCACCTAGGAGACTTTAAGCACCTACAGGGTTAGGCAGCAGCTTAGCAGTGGTTTTGTGAATGCTGGATTTAGGTTTCAATGTCCCTTAGGAGCTTAAGTCTCAATTTTTTAAAAATCTGTTTTTGAAAATTTTATCTTTCAGCTCCAAATAACATAAATGTCCTGAGATTAGCAAGGTTATCACTGCAGGTTTAAGCTGCTTCCATACCAGAAAGCATTTTGAAACTAATCCCAAATAAAACCATAAAAGTGGGTTTGGAAGTGGTCATTTGAATTTGGTTCACCTCCTGAGAAATAATGGTCAGACTTTAAAGCATTGTTAGCAGTATCGGGTGGACCTTTAAAAAGCAATGAGATTTACAGAAGCCCTAGCAAGACTTGTAAGCACAGCAAGAATGGTAAATAATGATACAGTACAATATAAACAATGGTCACCGACTTTATTAGATGGAATTGGGATAACAGTATAGCATCTGGGATTAAATCCATAGTAAAATGTAGATAGACCAATAATCAAAAGAGACAGTATACCAAGCAGACCAACCTCCAAAGGCAACTGATGGTGAACAGTCAGCTGGCTATCCATGAAGATCCAAGAAGAAAGAGGGAACAATCATCACTAGAAGATGTCAGTATGCAGAGCAGAGCAACACAGGCTCAATGCCTGGAAGTCTAGGTAGACAATACTGTGGATGGTTCCCTTGCCACTACTTACTGGGGCGGAATATCTTCATAGGCAGTACTGACACCTTGTTGCTGGGGTCTCTTGGAGCATCTGTGGTAGGAGTTAGCCCTACAAGGTGACTTACCCCTTCTTCTGAAGTTTTTTTTCTTAGAGCACTTCATCTCTGAGGCAGCCTACATCACTGGGATGGACTGAATGGAAGAGGCCAAAGTTCAGGAGGAATGGGAGGGACTCAGATCTCCTGGATCTTAGGGAATGCTCTATGAGGAGGAGCTTCAATCTCACCTCTTTTTCCTTGTGAGACCTGCTTTTAGACCCTGCGCAAACATTGCACTTGGAAGGGGTGTAAGAGCCTTCACCAGAGACAGCTGGAGTGCCTGTCACTTTGGTGGGAAAAGCCTCTGGTAGGCTTTGAATCCTGGGGACTTTGCCATACCCCGGAAGCTAAGCTGCTGAGCAAAAGGGTCAAGCAACTGGTCCCAGTTAGAGTGTGGAGGGGCAGGGGATCTTAAGCATAAATGTGTACCAAAATTAAACAATTTAAACAAATGTTAAAAAAAATAAAAGTAAAAAGGCAACAGCAGAAGCTTCTAGAAAGCAGCAGACACTGCAGTTGCTCCATCTTAAGCCACCAGTGGTTGAGAAGGAACTAGAGTGGCAGCAGGTTCGCTAATCTCTATATATCCTCACTCTGGAAGGTATAGTTTGCGGACAGACCACAAACACTGCTGACATAAACTGATGGTCAAGAGTGCATGGGCGCATGCACATCCTACAATGGAACACCCATGGGGACATATACTTGAAGAAGAACTGGTAAGTAAGATCCCATGGAAAGAAAAACTAAGTGAAAACCAGTTCTGGAGATTAGTATTGTCTCTTTGAGAAACTGCCAAAGACACAACAGCAAACTATCCCTATGCTAAGGAAAGATAGAGCCATTTTTTATCTTACTATTTATCCTATCAGGAGATCTTTGATTACATGAAAATCAAAAAGGAATCTTGCAAAAACTGGAAACACAGACAAATTGCTAAGGATAAAAACAAAAGAACAGCACAAGCATTTAGGGACAAAATCAGAAAGGCTAAGGCACAAAATAAGTTACCTCTAGCAAGGGACATAAAAGGCAATAAGATGATGTTCTATACATATATTTGGAGCAAGAGAAAACCAAAAGAAAGTGTAAGTCCTTTACTTAGTGGGGAAGGAGAGCTAATAACTGATGGCATCAAGAAGGCTGAGGTGATTTATGCCTGTGCTTCAGTCTTCATTCACTAAAAAAGGTAGATTGTGATCAAATACTCAACACAATTATTATGAACAGGGGGTAGAAATGCAAGACAGATTGAGGAAAGAACATGTTAAAGATATTTAAATAAACATTTAAGTCATCCTAGAGTACTTAAGGAACTAGCTGAAACAATCTCAGAAATGTCAGAAATTATCTTTGAGAAGTCATGGAGGTTGAGTGGGGTCCCAGAGGACTGGAGAGGAATAAACATATTTTAAAAGGGGAACAAAGAGACCCCAAAGAATTATACACCAATCAAGCTAATTTCAATACTTGGAAAGATTCCAGAACAAATTAAGCAATTCATTTGTAATCACCTAGAGGATAAGAGGATCTGAGTCTTCTCCCTCAGATTCCTCACTGCCTTTCTAGATTTCTTCCAACCTTGACCTTGCTTTAGGACCTTATGCACATCTCCTCCCTAGGCTTACTGCATATTGGCCTTTCCTCCATTCTCTACCAACTAGAGAGGGACCACAGAGTTCTTCCTTTCTCCCTCCAGCCTCCTCCCTTGATGCTCACCGCCCAACTCCTCCCTCAGTTGGGCTTCATCTTCAGTGGGGCCCAGCCCACCTCCAGGTATGCTAATTGCTCTGTTTCTGTTTCATTAACTGTGGGGTACATAGCCCATCCCATACACAGTCAGTGAACAAGGCAGGGGACTTGTGGAAAAAAACAGAGCATGATCATGTAACTATCATGATATGATTATGTAACTAAGTATTATCATATGCTTATAAGGAAGACAAATTAAGGTTCCATGGGCATCCATAATTCTGGCATTTTTGAACTATTGAGTTACTCTACTTTGTGATCCTTACATTTTTTTACCATAGTTTTTTGGACAGAATCTAGACACTAAAATTAGGAACAGTGATAACTGACATTCCTTTCTGACTCACTAATTGAAAAGTTGGGAAATACACTCCAGACTATTTCCCCCTTCCAAATGAGGAGTTTAAGTTCATATAATACTTTCTACCCCCTTCATTCCTTCCCCCTCCCCCTTTGCCCTGTAATATTAAAGCTTCATACGTTTTTACAAAAATCTCTATCTTTTCTGCTCCCAGAGACAGAGAAAAATTTGATATAAAAGAGGAAAATGTAACATTGCACTCCAGGAGTAAGCCAAAAAGACATCCCCTGCCTGTGTGCTCATTTGTAGTACATGTCTACTGATTTGAAAGTCTAGGATAATGCAGGAACTTTGAGGCTTTGAATTCTTTCAGTTATTATGACCTCAGCCTAAGATTGCATTAACTGATTACATGGTATTTTTATTTGCTGTAATTTCTACCCTTTGTTCAAAGTATTATGGTAATGTTAGTCAATATACAAGTAATGGGAAATAAAGTTTTGCTCTGCAGCTCTTCCTACTGTTTCACCTCTGCTGCAGACAGCTATAATAGAGCACACACAAAGGAGTAAATGATTTCTCACTATGCTTTGGGATGCCTGACAACTCAAAGTATTCTGTATATTATTTATTACCAAGTGCTGTGGCAGAAGAAAAATGCAGTTATCCATGAAAATGTGGCAAGTAACAATAAGGTATCAGGCCCTTAAACTATAATATTTCAGCTCAGATATGAAAATGATTAATAATGAGAAAAAACACTCTGAAGGACCACACTCAGCTCTGCAGGGGAATGATGGGAAGTAGTTATATGGGAGCTATAGACACAAACATGCAGACATGGAAAAAATTGTTCTTTAAATTGTTAATTGTTCATGTTCTTTAAAAATAATTCCAAATATTTCCAAATTCTCTAGGTGTCACTGAATAGAAGGACAGTGTGACTGGTTAGCACAAGGGACTGGAGTTAGAACTTCTGGGTTCTAGTCTTGATTCTGCCACAAATTCACTTGAGCAATTCATTTACCTACTGTGTGACTTGTTTATTCATCTGTAAAATTACTTTAATTTTAATTTTCACAGTGCTTCAAAGTATTATGAGACTTTTTAAATAAAAAAGTATTTTGAATCTATTTGTTGCCCCATCATCTCACTCCTTCCTTTCTCTCTGCCCTTTGTGTTTGTTTAAGTCACTTGTCATTTTTGCTTTTTAGACTGTGAGCTCTTTGGGCAGGTCCTGTCATTTGCTAAACAATCATATAGCACCTAGTCCAATGGGGCCCAGACCTGGTTGAGGCCTATAAGTAATGCTGCAATATAAAGGATAACTAACATAAAACAAAATGCAATGATCTAGTTCCTGGAATGTATAGCAGAAGGCACAATGCATTAATTGCATAACATCATACAATTCTCAGAGGCTGAGCCAAACCATTGTCTCACCAAGGTCAACATTTAGGCCCTGTCTTCACTACCACTTTAATTCGATTTTAACGACGTTAGGTCGAATTAAACGTGTACCTGTCTTCACATACATGCCCTTAACATCGATGTAAAGGGCCCTCAAGATCGAATTTGGAACTCCAGCCTGACGAGAGAAATAAGGCTAATCTCGACATTCCAAGCTTGACTGTGGGCTAGTGAAGACGGAACCCGACATTAATAGCCTCCAGAGGCTGTCCCACAATGCTCCATTCTGACCGCTCTGGACTGTCTCACTGCTCCACTGTGACCGCTCTGCACTGCACTCTGAACTCGCTGCTCTGGCCGGGTAGATAAGACCTGGGAACATTTGAATACCATTTCCTGTTTGGTCAGCGTGGCCAGCTCACCTGATCAGCTCAGTCGCCATTCAGAGCAATCAGCAGCACTAGCCGCCATGCAGAGCTCAGCATCACAAGACTCCATGCAGAGCTCCTCTACCCTGGAGACCAGCCAGAGGAAAAGAGCTCCAGCATGGTCCACTCGTGAGGTGCTGGATCTCATCGCTATCTGGGGAGAGGAATCCGTGATGTTGGAACTACGCAACAACAAACAGAATGCCAACACCTATGGAAGAGTCTCCAAAGCCATGCTAGAAAGGGGCCACAACAGAGACACCACACAGTGCCGCGTGAAAATTAAGGAGCTGAGGCAATCGTTCCAGAAAGCCAAAGAGGCAAACGGACGATCGGGGGGCGCGCCACGGACATGCAGGTTCTACAATGAACTAAATCAGATAATGGGGGGCGCCCCCACCACCATCGTGCCGGTCTGCGTGGACTCCGCAGATGGGATAATCGTCAGGGAGGAGACTGATTCCGAGGAGGACGACAATGAGGAAGAGGAACATCTCACGGAGCAGCAGGAGGCCAGTGGGGAACCCGTGTTCCCAGAGAGCCAGGAGCTGTTTATCACCCTGGAGCCAGCACCCTCCCAAGCCTCCCAGGGGGGTAAGTGTTTCTTTTTTAAGGGATTACATAACACGTGATTTTGTAAAGGAAGCATTTATTAATGAGTAACTTGCCCTAAGCCTAAGGTCTTAGCATGCTTTCATTGCTGGTCAATTTCTACTCAAAGAGTTTGTCAATATACTCCGGAATTGACCATAAGTCCTCCACGGACATTTCAAGGAAGGTATCCAGGAGGTAGCGATGAATCCAGCGCAGCAGATTTCTGGGGAGAGCCGCCTTATGTGGTCCCCCGTGATAGGAGACCATCCCACGCCACGAAAGTAGTAAGTAGTCTGGTATCATTGAGCAGGCTAGCATCGCTGCGAACGGACCAGGACTTTGCCTGGAGGCAAGTAGCATGCGCTCTCTAGCTCTGTGAGAAATTCTCAGCAAAGTGATGTCATTCATGGTTGCCTGTTTGAGATACGGACTGCAATTAGTTGGGAGATAAAGATTCCCAGCTGCAAAGTACTCGTTTCTGCTGAGGGCCAACCAACCTTCCCTCCCCCCTCCTCCAGCCCGTAGCGGTAGCTAGCAGGGACTCTGAGCAGTCTGCAAGCGGTTGCTTCCGCTTCAGATCCAACGCGTACCCAACCCCCTCCCCCCCAAGCCCGTAGCGGTAGCTAGCAGGGAATCTGAGCAGTCTGCAAGCGGTTGCTTCCGCTTCAGATCCAACGCATACCCAACCCCCCCCCCCAAGCCCGTAGCGGTAGCTAGCAGGGAATCTGAGCAGTCTGCAAGCGGTTGCTTCCGCTTCAGATCCAACGCGTACCCAAACCCCCCCTTCCAAGCCCGTAGCGGTAGCTAGCATGGAATCTGAACAGTCTGCAAGCGGTCTGAAGAGCCCCAAAAAGACCTTAGCTAGCCCTTAGCGAGAGATTTTTTGGCCTTTGCTTTGCAGTTTGCGGGTCAGTGGGCGCCATGCGGTGGGGGGAAGGGGGTGGGGCTACTCTACAATATGCAAGTGCCATTTCTAACTTACCATGGCCGGCTGCATGGTGATTTCAGAAGCCGTGTTGGGCTGAGGCACGCATATGTGTCTGAGATGCTCTGACTTTTCTGTGAGCTATTCAGTCACTTTTAGGTGTAGAACATGACCTTGTACAGAAATCATATCAGGCCTCTGAATACTGAGGTTGCAAATGGCATAGTACTCCCATTGTGTACCGTCCGAGACTGCATCTGCCTCCTAACCTTGAATGTATCTGTCTCATAACTTTCAAACTTTCTTTTCCCACATTCGCCCACAGATGAACAATTATCTCAGAATCCCCCGTCCTGCTCCTCCTCCCGCCGTGCATCGCAGATAAGAAAGCGTAAAAAGAAAACGTGAACGCGCGATGATATGTTCACTGAACTCCTGGAGAACTTGCGCGCTGAGGCAGCCCGCCAGATGGAGTGGAGAGAAAGAATGATACAGGCAAGGAATCGAGAGAGGCAGGAATCGAGAGCCGCTGCAGAAAAGAGGGAAGAGCGCGAAGAAAGACGCATGGATGATTTGCTCCGCATAATGGAGGACCAGAGCGACATGCTGCGATCTCTGGTGGAGCTGCAGCATGCCCAAAGACCACCTCTGCAGCCCCTGTGTAACCACCTCCCGCCCTCCCCAACTCCCATAGCTTCCCCACCCAGACGCGGGGTGAGAACATGGGGGGGGGGAAGCTCCGTGGGCCACTCCACTCGACCCCACAAGCCAGCAGCAGCAGCAGCAGCAGCAGCAGGCTGACGTTCTCAGAAAAGTTTTAAAAGCTGCTGTGTCTTTCCCACCCCTCCTCTCCCCCCTTCCCGCCCCCCCCTCTGTCCGCTCCTCCCCCACTGCGACTGCCGGTCTCCCTCCAGGATACCAGGACAGTGATCCCCTGTATTTGTATTTCCGATGCACCAGTAAAGGAACCATGATTTTTCAAACAGTGTTTTTATTTCCTCTGCAAGCATGGGGAGGGGGGAGGGAAAGCATGGGGAGGGGGGAGGTAAAGAGGGTTCAAGGGCAGCAGGCTTAGAGCACAGCAAGGGAGCAGATTCTCAAACGCCATCTCGGGCACTCATAAAACTGTCTTTCAAGGCGTCCCTGAGGCGCAGGGCCTCACGGTGTGCTCTTCTACTTTCCCTGTTGTTTGGCTGCTCATAAGTAGCAGAAAGTAAATTTGCCTCTGCCTCCCAGCCCGCCATAAACGTTTCCCCCTTGCTCTCACAGATATTGTGGAGCACAGAGCAAGCAGCAATAACAATGGGGATATTTCTCTCGCTGATGTCTGAGCGAATCAGTAAGGAACGCCATCGCCCCTTCAGACGGCCAAATGCACACTCTACTGCCATTCTGCACTTGCTCAGCCTGTAGTTGAACAGCTCCTGACCCCTGTCCAGGGCTCCTGTGTAGGGCTTCATAAGCCAGGGCAGTAGGGGGTAGGCTGGGTCCCCAATGATAACGATCGGCATTTCCGCCCCCCCCCCCCACAGAAATTTTCTGGTCGGGGAAGAAAGTGCCTTGCTGCAGCTGCCTAAAAATCCGAGAGTTCCTGAACACTCGAGCGTCATGAAGCTTTCCCGGCCACCCCACGTACAGGTCAGTGAAACGTCCCTTGTGGTCAATTACTGCTTGCATGACCATTGAGTAATATCCCTTCCGGTTTCTGTACTCGGCGGCCTCGTGGTCCGGTGCCAGGATAGGGATATGAGTCGCATCTATAGCCCCACCACAGTTAGGGAATCCCATGGCGGCAAAGCCATCTATTGTGGCTTGCAGGTTTCCGAGGTTTATAACCCGGTGTAGCAGCCGCTCGACGATTGCCCTGCTTACTTGCATCACAGCAAAGCCCACTGTAGACCGACCCACCCCAAACTGATTCGCCACTGACCGGTAGCTGTCTGGCGTTGCAAGCTTCCAGAGGGCTATCGCCACTCGCTTCTCCACTGTAAGGGCCGCTCTCATTTTGGTATTCCTGCGCCGGAGGGCCGGGGACAGCAAGTCACAAAGTTCGATAAAGGTGCCCTTTCACATGCGGAAGTTTCGGAGCCACTGGGAGTCATCCCAGACCTGCAGCACTATGCCGTCCCACCAGTCCGTGCTTGTTTCCCTGGCCCAGAATCGGCGTTCGATGGCATGAGCCTGCCCCATTGCCACCAAATTTGACAGATTGTCAGTCGCCCTACTTCCAAAAATGGCAGTGTCCATGTCGTCCCCGCTGTGCACGTCCTTGTCCATCTCCTCCTCACTGTCGTTGGGTTCCAGAAAGCGCAGTTCTCCCCGGATCGCATTCCTCCTCTGCAGACGGTGCAGCATGAACTCCGCAACCGTGATCAAGGTCCTCACAACGGCCATTACTGCAGCCGTGGTGTCAGCGGGCTCCATGCTTGCAATGCTATGGCGTTAGCACGGCGCAGAGAAAGGGCGCGAATTATGGGATGCCTACCTACAGTGCACCGCTCGTAATGGGGGTGGGCGGCACGGAAAAAGGGCGCAAAATTTGGAAATGCCTACCCATAGTGCAGCACTCGAAATGGTGCCTGCTGGGGGATCAGGGAACTGTGGGATAGGTACCCAGAGTGCAACGCTCGTCATGTCGACGCTTGCAAAAGTTTTGCGGACAGACACTGTCAACTTGCTGTGCTTAGCTGTGCCTCGTGAAGACACACAAAATCGACTGTATACAGTCGCGTTCACAACATCGAAATAAAGGAAATCGAACTACTGCTGTAGTGAAGACATACCCTTATACAAGCAAAAATACAGGAATAGCAATTGTTCACTTCAGTAAGACTGACAGATATTCAGCCCCTCTTAGGCCCAAGACCATGTGTGGTGCTATAATCTTTTAACAGTGTTGGTGTTAAGGCTGATTCCCCACTCTGACACTTCGAGTGTAGAAGGTGGGGGCCCACAATGATTCTAAAAATGAATTCTAGCCACTATCCAGGCTTGTATTAAACTTTCAAGGTTACAGCTTTTCTCTGACTTTGGATGGGTAGATGCTGCCACCACCCAAGGGAAGAACCCCTTTGAGAGCCCAGGAAGGCACACTGGGGAATTCTTTCCTGTGTGGTACACAAGCCTTTTCACCCCACTCTGGGGAAGAGCTGAGAAAGAAGAAAAAAAAAAAAAAAAAAAAAAAGGGAAATCAGCTGTTGCCACCAGCTAATTTAACAACGTGAACAAAAACGTGCACAATTCTGTTCTTAACAAAGGTAAGCTTTATTAATAAAAAAAAAGAAAGAAAATACATCTGGGAACTCAGGTTATTGCTAGATTTTAAAAGGGCAAATACAAGGATTAAGCACCAATAATAGCTTTCATGAGGTCCAGCTTAAAGGTTACAAGCAAAACAAAAGCACCTGGGGTTAGCACAAAAGAGTCCACAAGCATAAAGAAATAAAAATGATAAACCTAATCGAGTCTTCCTAGACATTTCCTGATCTACTTACATATCTGGGGTTTCAAGTGACTTGTTATTAGGTATACCAAGGATTTTTGATACCTGGCCCCAAGCTTCTTAAGCATAGTTGCTGCCCTGTCCACCTCTCCCAGGGAGAACAACAACAGACAGACCAAAGGGGAGTCTTTGTTCATTTTTTAAAAGTTCTAGCCTTACCATTGTCTCTTTTGGCCAGGTGCCCACTCACTTCCATTTATCTATGCATAGCAGAGACTTTAACCTTTTACAGGTAGTGCAATTAGAGAACAGCTATTAAGAGGGATTTTTATAGCTACTGGCTGACTGGGAGTCCATAAAAGGGAGCTACCTCCCCCCACTTCATTTATTAGTTAGTCAGATGCATTTCATTAGTGTCAATTTAGATATTTTAACATTAACCTTATATTTTCTACATCAAAATGCTGGACACTATTGTGGCAGTTTCTTTAGGTCATAAAATATACAAGAGACAAGAATACGTACACTATTTTTGAGATATATGCTAGCATCGGCCAGCTTCTGTGTCTGCACCAATACATGCATATTTCCCAAAGTGGAGGATTTCTCCCACCTCCCCCAAATAGTGGTTTAAATGACTTACTCAAGAAACACTGAACAAATATTGTTAACATTCACTTGGAGCAGAAGAACATCTTTGGTAGTGGCTAAACTCATTTGGCTTTGCTCTTCAATCCAAAACACTGTTCAGTGCACTGAACACTTGTTCTACTAGACTGTTTATTCCTAATAAACCCAGAGAAAATTCTAGTCAGGAAAGCAATATATCTTGAAACAACAGTTTGTAGTTATGAAATGACAAAGCATTTTCAGTGATGAAATGAAAAATAGGAACATTTCAAGTGTTCAAAAAGAAGTTCCCGTGAAACAATATGGAAAACCAGGGTTGTCTCATTAAGACTGGGGCCTATCATCACTTTAATTACAGAAGTGTATTAAATATATTGTCAATGAAAATTACTTATTTCTACTATTTAAATTACCAAGAGCTAAAACAAAATATATTCTCTCACTTACCCCTACCTAAGATACTCAGTCAATATTATTCCAAGGGGCAAGAATGTCAGAAGACTTTAGTTTTCAGAAGAAAAAAATCCCAATTTACATATTGAAAAAACTCTCAAACCTTGAAGAAAAGGATCATAGATCAAATTCTTCATTCCTATTGACTACACTAGCCTTATGCCATGAGCGAATTTGGCTTCAAGTGATTTCTGCCTTGGTCATTACAGACACTCATTTGAAACTAATACAGGAATGTGGAGTGAATTGAAGAAAACAGTAACTAAAAAACTACAAGCACAAAAATGAACTGAAGCAATGTATCATGGACAATTAGATGGAGCAAGAAATTTGCAAGAAATATATAAACAAAAATGTAGTGAGAGTGTTCTGAGAATTCAAGGTATGTAATAAAAATAAAATGGTGGATGGACACACAAGCAAACACTAAATAGGATAACTAAAAATGAATTAATTTATACACTTCTAATATTTTTTGTATTTGTCAGTATATCATAGAAATGTAGGCTGGTAAGGACCTCAAGAAGTCATCAAGTCCAGCCCTGTACACAGTGACAGCACCAAGTAAACCTAGACATCCCTGACAGGCATTTGTCCAATTTGTTTTTAGAAGGTTCCAGTGGTGGGGACTCCATGACCTCCCTTGGAAGCCTATTCCAGAGCTTAACTATCCTTGTCGTTTGAAAGTTTTTCCTATTATGTAACCTAATTTCTCTAGCTGCAGATTAAGACCATAACTTTTTGTCTGACCTTTGGTAGACATGGAGAACAATTGATCACCATCCTCTTTATAACAGCTGTAACTTATTGGAAACTTATCAGGTCACCCCTCAGTTTTCTTTTCTCAAGACTAAGTATACCCAGCTTCTTCAATATTTCCTTACAGGACAGTTTACTAAACCTTTTATCATTTTTGTTGCTCTCCTCTGGACTCTTTCCAATCTGTCCACATCCGTCTTGTGCCCAGAATTACTTCAACTGGGTCTTCACCAGTACTGAATAGCATGGGACAATTAGCTCCTGTGTCTTCCATACAACACTCCTGTTAATACACCACAGAGTCATATTAACTTTTTTTTTTACAGCTGTGTCACATTGACAACTCATTCATTTTGTGGTCCACTGTGACCCCCCAGATCTTTTTCAGAAGTACTATCATCTAACCAGTTATTCCACATTTTGTAGCTGTGAATCTGATTTTTTCCTTCCTAAGTAAAGTACTTTGACTTGTCTTTATTGAATTTCATCTTCGAAATCAGACCAATTCTCCAATTTTTCAAGGGCATTTTGAATTTTAAACCCATCCTCCAAAGTGATTTCAACCCATACTATCTAGTTGTCATCTGCAAATTTTATAAGCATAGTCTCTACTTCATTATCCAAGTAATTAATGAAAATATTGAATAGTAGTGGATCCAGGACTGACCCCTGGAGGCCCCACTAGGTAGGCCCACCCAATTTGACATCAAATCATTGATAACTACTCTTTGAGCATGGTCTTTCAGCCAGTTATGCAACTACTTTATAGTAAATTCATCTAGACCACATTTCCCCAGTTTGCTTATGAGAATGTCATGCAGAACTGTGTCAAAAGCCTTATAAAAATCAAGGTATACCATGCCTGCTGCTTCCCCTCATCCACTAGGTCAGGGATCGGCAACATTGGCATGTGGGACCACAGGGTAAGCACCCTTAGTGGGCCCCGCTGCTTTGTTTACCTGGCGTTTCACCGACCATGGCTCCCACTGGCTGTGGTTCACCGTCCCAGTCCAATGGGGGCTGCGGGAAGTGGCGGCCAGCACCTCGCCGCTTCCTGCAGCCTGCATTGGACCGGGACAGCGAGCCGCGGCCAGTGGGAGCCGTGGTCGGCGAAATGCCAGATAAACAAAGAGGCGACGCCCTCTAAGGGTGCTTACCCTGCGGTCCCATATGCCAATGTTGCCAATCTATGCACTAGGTCAGTGGTTTGACATGATTAATTCTTGACAAATCCATGCTGACTATTCCGTATAACCCTATTTCTTCTAGGTGCTTACAAATCGATTGTTTAATAATTTGCTCCAGGGTTATTACAGATACTGAAGTTACGCTGACTGGTCTATAATTTCCTGGGTCCTACTTGTTCCTCTTTTTAATGATAGGTACAATGTTTGTCTTTCTCCAGTCTTCTGGGACCTCTCCCACCCTCCAGGAGTTCTCAAAGATAATGCTCAATGGCTCTGAAATTGCTTCAGCTAGTTCTTCATGTACTCTAGGATGAATTTCATCAGTCCCTGCTGACTTGAATACATCTAATTTATTTAAATATTCTTTAACCTGTTCTTTCCCTATTTTGGCTTGCATTCCTTCCCCTGGATGTCATTATTAATTATGCTGAGTATCTGGTCAGCATTGAGCTATTTTAGTGATGACTAAAACAAAATAGGCATTAATCACCTCAACTTTCTTGTTGCCATCCATTATTAGCCCTTCTTCCCCACTAAGTAGAGGACTTACACCTCCCTTTCCCCCCCCTCCCTTCCAAAGTATTTATAGAACCTCTTCCTATTGCCTTTTATGTCTCTTGCCATGTATAACTCATTTTTTGCCTCAGCATTTCTGATGTTGTCCCTAAATACCTGTGCTGTTCTTTGTACCCTCCTTACCAATTTAACCATGTTCACATTTTTGTAGAATTCCTTTTTAATCTTCAGGTCATACAAGAGCTCCTGATGGAGTCATCTTGGCCAATTACTGTACTTCCTGTCTTTTCTGTGTATATCAGAATAGTTTGCAGTTGTGCCCTTCTGCATAGTTGTGCATATTGTCTCTGTGAGGAATTGCCAGGTCTCCTGAACTCCTTTTTCCCTTTGACTTTCTTCTCATGGGATCTTACCTATCAGTTTGTTAAAGTCTGCTTTTTTGAAGTCCATTATCCTTATTCTACTGCTTCCACTCCTTCCTTTCCTTAGAATCCTTGGGCAATTACTGTCACCAAATTACCCTTTACCTTCACATTCTCTATCAGTTCCTTGCTGCTGGTCAGACTTGGATTACTAAAATCATGTGCTCAATCACAGCCTCTCTTTACAGTTCCAATTACACAGTTAAATGATACTTGCATCCTATAACACCTGACAGAAATAAATAACACAAGGAGAACAATATAGGGCCCATTGAAGTCAGGGGACATTTCAAGATACTCTGCACCTTGCATGGTTGAACCCATAGCATAAAGCAGGAGTTTCTCTCATTTCCAGCCCAGTGTCTAAATGTTGGGAGGCAACTGTACTTCAAAGAATCGAGCAAATCCAGTGACTGCAGTTTTACTTTTGAGAACTGTTACTGATTTTGCCACCCTTCATTCTGCTTACTAGTAGGAAAAGGAAAATCATTTGCAAAGTCCCTCAGATGAAAAAGGACTTTAATTCAATTTTTTTAAAAAGGTATAGCTTTTTCTCTTCCTAACTGAGGCCCCAGTTAGCTCCATACTTGCTGATCCAGCCTTTGGATTCAGTTGGTCCACCTACATAAAGCCAGTTGGGAGCCTGGGATTTTTCCTGTCTTCAGTCCGAATATTTCCAATGAAGTTTCTAGATTATAAAACAATAAATGTTCACAGGCTGCAGCAGGTCCCATTGAATTTAGTGGCACACATCCCATTCACTTTAATGGGAGAAGAATCAGCACTCAGGTGGTTAACCAATCATTTTTCAATGGGACCTATGCTTTTAAATCACTAGTAGCACTAGTATAAGGGGTTACTAGATGACTCTCTTCTGGAAAACTTTCTCACTAGAAGGGCAAGTCTAATCAACTCTTATGCACCACCATCATTTATTTTGCAGCCTTCATATAAACTCTAGCCCCCAAAGGCTTTCTAGAGTAAATAAGAGCTATAAAGTCACAGATTTTAAACAGAGCAAATGCAGAGTGCTATTAGGGTGACCAGATGACAACGGCTAAATATCGAGACACATGAGGGGGAGGGGGAGCCACAGGATCCCCACCCCACTGAACACCTGGCTCCGCTTGAACACCCCCCCCCCAGGCTCCGGGCGCAGCTCCCCCCCGCCGTGGGTCAGCAGCACAGGGCTTCCACGTGGCTCTGGTTCTGGGCAACACCCCCTCTCCTGCCCCTCCAGGGCCGGGCACAGCCTCCCCCCCGCCCTCGTTGTGGGTCGGTGGCCGGCACAGGCCCTGCCCCCCTGTTCTGCGCGAACTCCCCCAACCCACTCCCAGCTCCAGGTGAAGCCTCCCGCTGCGGGCCAGGCACAGGCGAAGGCGGTGCTTACCTCGTGGGCAGGGGGGCAATGCCGGGGACTCTTTGCAAGTGCCGCCCTTGCAGCATGTGCATGGCTCTGTGCCCGCCCCTGGGGCCAATTTGCAAGCTCCTGCTGGAGCTGCCTTGGCAGGCAGAGCAGCAGTGAGCGGCCCGCCAGCGCCTGCCTGCTGGTGCCTGCCTCCTGGAACTTCCCTTGGTCCCGAATATTGGGACAAAGGGCGTCCCGACCAATGCAAGGTCGGGACGCGGGACAAGTCCCCTAAAATCAGGACTGTCCCGATAAAATAGGGACGTTTGGTCACCCTAAGTGCTATAGGTATAGGCAAGGAATAAAAGATGTCTAAGACTCTCTGCTGTGCCAAGACCCATTCAGTTCTAGAAGGAGGTGGAGGAGATAACAGGACTCCCCAATTCTTAAACTACTCTGGTAAGAGCATAAATTAGAGCAGGATAGGGTCTGATTACAGTCACTGAGAAACTATATACCACTTAAAAACTGGCCAAATGCAGGCATGCTTCACCCCACACCCCAAGCCCTTCACAGCAGGATGAGGGAACAATTGATGATAGGGCCTATGACCATGCTGAAGGAATTTTCTGCTGGTCAATTAGGGCATAAGCAGCACAAAAGTGATAGGAGCAGTAAAAGAGAATTTCTCCCTATATGATTTACTCCGCTGAGAATCTGGATCTAGAACTCTAGGGCTGTTTGATTTGGAAGAAAGGCAGGCATTCTTCTCTGATAGCCAAGAAAATGATTTTGCAGTGATAGGCAGCTGCTGCAGCACCACGTGGAGAGAACTGATGTATTGAACTGTGTGATCTGGCAGCTTAGGAGAGACTAGCCTACAACAAATGACAGAATAAACACCAACATTTTGAAAACATCTGGATGGCATTTCTGACTATACACAGTAAAAGGAAATTGACATCAGACAATCCTTATGTGTAACGTACATGTGTACTGACAGATCAGTGTAATTTACCTTTGTCTACATCAGTTTTCTTTATACCTCCTAAGCATCTAATTCTTTTCCCTTTGTCTTACCTTTTTCTCTCTCCTTCTCTCTCTATCTATTGGGGTTGCTACATTTCTTCACCTTCATTCTGCTCTAATCTCTCCACTCCTCTCCCTTTTGGTATTGTTATTTTCCTGAAAAATTAAAAAAAGACTTGATCAGACATGTCTTTTTGTATATAAATAAGCATATAGGATTAAATAAGTATTGGAATATATTTGACTTCATTGTAAAGGGATGTCTACACATCCAGAACCTTTCTGCCCATTTAATAGGGTAGCCTAGGCAACCTGCATTTTTGTGTTGGGGATAGAACCAACCGAGCTATTTTTTTTTAAACAAAAAAATTAACCTTTGCACATCTGGGAATTTCACAAAGCACATAACCTGATTATGCCTAAACCCCATGAATTATTCATTTAGCTTCAAGTGAGAGAGATCGCATTTAATTATGTTTGAGGGGCATCTTCTATAGAATTAGATGGCAAAATCCTCATTTATCTACCTAGCAGTTTTGAGTACAACTTATAGTGGACTTTAAACTTACATAGGGATGTTGGAAAAGGATGTTGGCTCAGAAAATGTATGAAGGGAATTAAACAACATATAAATACTACCCCAGACAATATAGCTGACTACTCATAATCTATTTATGTATTAAATTCAATGAAAGGTTGCCTCTATTACCACAAAAATAAAAACCAGTGATAAATTAGTAATACCCAGATATTTAGACGGTGATCATGGGTTGTAGTCTTTATGGAATTATGAAATGCCTATTTATGCATAAACAACAATAGGCTAATGAAGGATTTATATCAATAGCAGAGTAACTATATCATGTCACATTTGGCAGCATGCCAGAAATTAGTTTCAAATGCAGGACTTCCATTTAAATACATATTAGTTGTTTGTATAAACATTTTGTAATACACTTTTTATGTAAAGTGCTTTGAGATCTATTGATGAGAAGTATTGTACAAGAGCTATGTATAATACCATGTAATATTAATGACCCTCTATAGTTTCAGAGGAATTCATTGCCAAATAGCCAAAATTTAAAGTGCAATATTGTCTTTCCCGTACGCACATAATTGATATTTTATGGGACTGATTCACACGATTTTACTCTTGTTTTATACAGGTATAACTCAGTCCGTTTCAATGGAACTGTGCTGATGTATAATTGGATTAACACAATGAAGAACCAATCTCTATATTAACATGTACCTGGAAGTCCTTAAATCAAGATTTGAGGACTTCAATAGCTCAGATATAGGTGAGCGTATATTGCAGTAATGGGTGGGTAAAATTCTGTAGCCTGCGTTGTACAGGAGGTCAGACTAGAGGATCATAATGGTCCCTTGTGACCTTAAAGTCTATGAGTCTATGTAATTTGCATTTAGTTTTAGAGAATTTTCAGTTTAGTTCAATAAGGCAGTGATAATGTAACAGGAATATTTACAAATGAGGACTCCTTTGTTTTTAATGTTTGAAACAAAGAGTTATTTATCTAACAGAACAAAGACTGGTTAACATGGGCCTAAAGTCATCTGAAGAAAACAATAAAGGAAGAGGTTTTCAAGGTGCTCAGATTTGCCCTAACTTTGCTCCCACTGACTTCAGTAGGAGAAGAGTTAGGCCAAAACTGAGCATTTTCAAAAATTCTGCCCCATTCCTGCAACTGGAGCCACACAAATGGTCCCAAGGGACTCCACACAGACATAAGGATCCACCTGCATGAATCTCACTGCAGGATGAGGGCCTGAGCATGGGGCAAAACAATCTTTTAAATCCTTGCTGTAAAAGAGAAATGAAAAAAAAAACTAAAATGGAATCACCACTATTGACCAACACATTTTTGACTACAATATCTCACATGACCATACCCATTTTCCTGGCAGCTAATTTTCACTTAAAATGTCCAATGTGGGAACAGTTTTAAACCAAATAAGAATGAGAACAAAATACTTGAGGACAGATTTGTAAGAAGGCAAGTAAATAACTGCATGCAAAAACATGAATTTCCTAGATTCTAAGACCAGAAGGGACCATTTTGATCATCTAGTTATATCTCCTGTATAACACAGGCCATAAAATGTCCCAAAATAATTCCTAGGTCATATCTTTTAGAAAAAACTCTTTAAAAATTATCAGTGATGGAGAATCCACCATGACCCTTTGTAAATTGTTCCAAAGGTTAACTTACACCTTCTGGAGAACTGGAACAAGTTGTATAGTGGGGGTGCTGAGAGACATTGAATGAAACTGTAAACCCTGTATATGCTGGAAACCACTTAAATCCAGGGATGTGGCAGCACCTCCAGCTCACTTCAACTTTCAGCGATTGTATAGTGTTGTACCTTTCTCTGCTAGATTGAAGAGCCCCTTATTAAATAGTTGTTCCCCATGTAGATACTTACAGACTGTAATCAAGCCACCCCTTTATATTCTCTTTGCTGAAAAACAGATTGTGCTCCTTGAATCTATCACTAGAAGGCAGGCTTTTGGATCCTTGTGGCTCTTCTATGAGCAGTCTCCAATTTACCAAGATCCTTCTTGAGTCGTGGGCACCAGGCTTGGACACCATGTTCCAGCAGCAGTTACACCACTGCCAAATACAGAGGTAAAATAACCTCTCTACTCCCACTTGAGATTCCCCTATTTATGCAACTGAGTACAACTGTATGCTTAGGATTTGATCTTGCCAGGCTTCTATGGCTGGAACTACAATGAAAATCAATGGGAAATCCAAGTGTAGAGAGGTTGAAGGACTGGTCCATTAATGTGACTTCCCAGTTACCCCAGCTGCATGTACCAATTGCATAATTGGAAGTGCTACTGCCCAATTAGGCATCTTCCTGGCCGTTTGAACACAATTTGTATGTGCAATTGGATTATCAGTCACCTCTGTGTGTCTCAGTTTCTCCATCTGTAAAATAGAAATAATGATGCTGAGCTTTGACAAGCACTTTGAGATCCACTAATGAAAGATATTATTGTTATCAAAGTATTATTAATAGATTGTGGAATGGATCTTCAAAGGCCCTTAGGCATCTATTGTTTTAGAGGGGTATGATGAGAGGCTGCCCCAGGGATGGTGGGTTGGGAACTCTCCAGCCACCTGAGGAGTTCCAGGCTCCCCATGCCTGGTCGGGCAGGTGTGGGGAGCTGCCATGGGGGGTGCCCTGGTGACTGAATGCTGCAGTTGTCTCCACTGAAAAGAACTGCCTCTGGCCAGTGCAAACACCAAGGCAGCACATCTCACTGGTTTTGGTAACAACTATTCAGGAGGAACAGCTGGGAGCTGCAGGGAGTGGGTGCTGCTTTGCCCCTCTCCAATCTCTGTCCATGCTCTGGGGAATGTCATGGCCACCAAAAAAAATCCACTGGTGGCTGCATTTGAGAAACGCTGGAATAGAGTTGACAGAGCATGGGCTGGTCTTCTCTGATGAGAAATATTTGTTTGCATTTGTAATCTTCATTAACTTCAACAGAGCTACACAATTTATACCAGTTGTGGATTTGGCTCAATAATTTCTATTTAAGCAGTGGGGATACCAACCTCCAACTTCAAAAACAGCTGTGTCTAATTCAACAGGCTTTTAATTAGGAAAGAAACCTGCTCAAGGGCAGGATTTTCTTAATGCTTGGATGCCAGGCAAATAGTTCCAGTGTGAATTAAAGAGAAGAAGTTGGAAGTGTTCTTTAGTGCAAGGTGAACATTAAAAATTAAGAGATGTGTAAACAAACTTGCAAGGCTGATGGGGCAATAAACAAGATTTGCTGTAAGTGGTACTAAATGATGACAAATGTGACCAAGTGGGAATAAGTGAAACCAGTGAGATGCTAAGTGAATAAGTGAAACCAGTGAGGTGGGTATTGTCTGGAGAGGGTTGGAGAGATGGGGAAGAGGAGTTATATAGGTGGCACTATATGTCAAAAGTTGTGCAAAACCAATGAGATACAATTTAATAGTAAAGCTCATAGCAGCTAACTGCAGTGGTTGTCATTAAAGAGTCAAAGTTTGTCAATTACAACACGCTGCTACCTAAACCATCGTGCTTTCCCCATGTACTTAGAATAAGAAATAAGTGATCTAAGATCCCTTTGTGTGATAACTGTTAAGTATATAATGACTTTTTAAGGGTGATCTATGTACACCAGGTAATGTCACATTTAGCAGCTGATAAAGCTCCACTCAGGCTGGAAAAGAGTGGAAACAAACTTACTTCCTGGACCACCCAGTAAGGAGATAATAGGAGAAGCTCCTCACTAATACTGTACTTCAGAAAGTAGATATATCAGCTAGATTCAAAACCATCCTGCATTTACTGTTTATAATAGCGAGGAGATGACCGGGGTTAAAGTAACTTAAGTTTCTTACCAGTAGGGGGGCTTGGCTGGGGCCCCCAGAAGGAGTGTGGGCTCGGCGGAAGGGGCGGGGTTGGGGGTGGGTCAGAGCCAGCCCCTGTACCGGTAAGGGGCCTCCTTCTCCCCCAGTCCCCTCCTCAGCCCAACCCCACCCTGCCGCCGGGGGGCTCCGGTGGCAGTTTAAAGGGCCCAGGGTGGTAGTGGGCTCTTTAAATAGCTATCGAAGTCCCACTGCTGCTTCCCTAGGGTGCCAGCAACAGGGCTCTCATCCCGTGGAGCCCTGCTGCCGGAGCCCTGGGGAGGCTGCAGCGGGGCTCCGGCACCTATTTAAAGAGTCCAGTGCTGGGCCACCCCTACTGCCCGTGCCCTTTAAACTGCCACCGGAGCCTCACCGCAACCTCCCCCGGGCTCCCGCAACGGTGGCTCTGTCAGCAATTTAAAGGGCCTGGGGCATATTAGGGAGGCTTGCATTCATTCTGCCCCATCTCTACATGCTGTCAATTGGTGACCCTCCCTAGAAGTCAATGGAGTTTCACTGATTTGCATCAGCTGAGGCATGGCCCATATATTTTTCGTTAATTTAATTACAAAATAGTACTGTGAAGGAATAACATTCTGATATTTATCCCTTAGGGACAAGCTAAATGTATCCATGGTTACAGAGAACACTGAGTTAGGAGCAGGGATCTGGGGGTAACAGAATGCTGGTGGAGGGGTGTGAAATACTGGGGTGGCAGGTGGGTTGGTGTGCACACAGTTACTGTCTCTCAACACCCATGAACTTTTATGCTATACATGTAGAATGTGGTGCTAATGTGGTTTTGCAAGGAGAGCTCATCAATTCCCCACTTCCCACCCCCAACTTTTGAGTAAAAATTACTCCACTGAGTTCAGGGCTCTTAGGAGAAAGAGGGAAAAGGGGTATTGTAGAGAGGTTAGCAGGGGGCTCGTCTCTCTCTGGGGCGGTGGAGAACCACACTGCCTCACTGCTGCTCTACGGCGGGAATTAGTTCGGCCACGGAAGTCTTCTCTGGCAACCCTTGTGGAGGCAGAAATAAGTACAGTTATGCTGGGGCCCTTGGTCAGGGCGGGGCAACAGTGACTCCGGCGCCTGGGCCCTCAGGCAGGGGCTGAGCAATAATACCATAGCAGTAGTAATAGAAACAGTAGTAAGCCTGGGCCCTCAGGCAGGGCTGAGCAACAATAACACCACAGTAGGCCCAAGCGTCTGGCCTCTTGGTGACTGTTTTTGCAGTGAGCTCTGCTTTACGGTCTAAGGTCAAGCTTTTATACTTCTGCGGCACTGCTTGACACTCTGGCGGGTGGGCTTAGAGCTCACTAGCTCTGTCCACTCTGGTGTCTGGAGGGATTCATCTCTCTCCAGGGTGCGGGGAACCACACTGCCTCACTACAAGTATATTGTGGTGGTCTGGTAAGAATATCATTGCCAATCTGCTCAAAGGGTTCCTTTGCAGGTACTGTAATACTAGGATAATAGGAGTATTAAAGTTCTTGATGAGGCAGATACCATCAGTATCAAGACCACCTGATGTGCACCAAAGTGCTAGTAGCACCAATTCAGCAAGTATCTAAATCTATTAACCACCAAGCACACACAGCTCTGGCACAGCTAGGCAATTCAAGTGACAACGTAGTTTGATCCCAAATTTCTCTGCCCTAATTTAATGCTGAGATCATCTCAGTAAGAAGAATAGCACTCACTGAATTAACAGAAAATGAATGCTAGAGATAAGTTACTCAGGGTAGTAAATGAGGGGTGATAGAGAATGGGTTAAATAAGCATTATAACTAGGAGCAGAATGTAATGTAATTCCAAGGATGTTGCTGCCATGCACTGCAATGGTAGCTCTGGACACAACTATGTAGGTTTCATGAATTAGATGATTAATTAAAAAACATCTTGACATTGCAGGACTTCAGTAAACAACAGTCTCTCATGGCTGAAATATTTGTTCAAATCAATTACTGAAATGGGATTTATTTTCCTAGGTTTTATTTTTTTGTTAAAATAGACACTAGTTTTACAAACTGGAAAAGTAGGATGGAAACAGAATGAAGAACAATGATCGTTCTGTACATATCTTCACATGACTGTCAGGAGACAATTCTTCTGGCCCATTGGCAAATGATGCTGTAGTGTTGTCTATAGATTGCACAGGGTCATGTTGCTCCTGTCAGTGTTGGTAATTGCCCATGTGTTTAAGCATTGGTTAAATTCAGTTTTTACAATCTTTACATACCATTTTAAAAAGTGGCATAATTAATAGGCCATCTAAAGGTGTTCCTTTTATCACAACTTGCCTACTTCTAAATGAGACCATAACAATTTCTCAACTCTTGCAGATGTAGTGGGTTATATTAGGGGGCACACAGTATTTTCACAGTACTGAATAACATTTGGGTTGAAAGGCTCAGTTGGGCTACAGGCAATACTTAAAGAAAATGAGGAATACTTGTGGCACCTTAGAGACTAATCAATTTATTTCAGCATAAGCTTTCATGGGCTATAGCCCACTTCATCCCATGAAAGCTTATGCGGAAATAAATTGGTTAGTCTCTAAGGTGCCACAAGTATTCCTCGTTTTCTTTACGGATACAGACTCACACGGCTGCTAATCTTAAACCTGATAATACTTAATTACTAGAAGCATCCTTGAAACAAAATGAGTTATTCAGAGTTTTCATACTGAAGTTTCATACTGAAGTTTCCAACTTGTTTTGTTTTATGTTATTGTCCATGTAGTTTTGTTGCCATCATAGTTTACTTTTTTTTTTTTTTTAAGACCATCAGTCTCATTTCTGATGAAATAGTGTAATTGTTCCTTCTTGGCATTTGTAGCCCAGATCATACAGCACATTATGCATGGCTGGAACTCTGTGAATGGGTGGAATCCAGAGGCAGATAGGGCACTGTATGGGTGCAGTGCATTGCCGGCTCATGGCCTCGCTCTTTATTAGTTCTCTGATTTGGATTCCATTGCATAATGATTAAGACTACAATTTAGTCATGGGTATTTTTAGTAAAAGTCATGGACAGGTCATGGGCAATGTAGCAAAGCGGTGACTCACCACTGCAGCGCCTTCCGCTGGTCGTCCAGGGAATTAGCTCATCCAGCCTCTGGAGAACCCTCTTTAGGCTGATGTCCCGCTTGCCATTGGCCCCGTCTGCCTCCCTGGACCCCGGTGCCCTCTTCCCTAGGGTGCTGCACCCCTGCAGTACCCCCACAGTCTTAGGGTCTCCCCTTCCCAGGGAACCCCCACCCCCATCCCCACCTTGCCTCAGTCTAGGCAACTGCCAGTCACCACTTACCCCCATTCACTAGGGCAGACTGCAGTATCATTGGCATTCATCACTGGCAAGGGGGGTTGGCCTGCTGCCTCTGTAGCCCTGGGATGCCCCCTGCAACTCCAGTACCCTTTGTTGGGCCTTCCCCTAGGCCCTGAAGCTGGGGTTTGCCAGGCCTCGCCTCGTCTCGCCTCACCTCTGTACCACTCTAGGTACCTTGACAAGCTTCCCCAGCAGCCAAGCCTCTCTGCCTCAACAGCTAGAGGGGACTCTATCTCTGCACCAAACTGAGCCCTTTTTATCAGGGCCAGCTGGGCCCTAATTGACCTAGCCAATGCTACAGCCCCGCAATGGACTGTTTTAACCCCTGTTTACCTGGAGTGGGGCAGCTGCCCCACTACAGGCAATAAACAAAAAATCAGTTCCCCATGACTTGTCCATGACTTTTACTATAAATACCCATGACTAAATCCTGAGGGAGGAGGGGCACACAGGGGACCAGTGCTGGAGCGGGTGCTCCCCTGGGGCTGCTGCTGGGGATAAGCAGGAGGGCACTGCTGTGTGTGTGTGGGTGCCCTGGGGCCAGGAGCACTAGCTGCTGGGGACTGCCAGCAGTTTCTGGTTCAGCCGCCTCAGGGACTGCTGCTCCAGCAGTCCCAGGGCCAGCTGCCCGTGGCCACCCAAACTGCAAATGGCCCTGGGGGTGCTCAGTTACCCGAGCATCTGGTTGCAGATCCGCTCCAGCTCTGGCTGGTATGGCTGTCCCTAGGGTCTCCTAAGCACGGGTCCTGGAGCCAGCTGCTTGGGCTGCCCTGGAGTCAGCTACACCGGCTGTTGCAGAAGTCAGAGCTCATGGAAATAGGGTGACCAGACAGCAAATATGAAAAATCGGGATGGAGGGTGGGGAGTAATAGGCGCCTATATAAGAAAAAGACCAAAAAATCAGGACTGTCCCTATAAAATCAGATCATCTGGTCACCCTACATGGAAAATCATAGAATCCGTGACTTCTGCCACCTCCGTGACAGATACAGAATCCTAATAATGCTATTGGCTCAGATCCTGGTTGTTGAATGCACAGCATGACTCAGCAAAGGCAGTGGGCTGAGCAAAGGTGGCTGTAAGCTATCATTGTGCTCCCCTGGTCCTTGGCTGGCTGTATGCTAAGCCCATGTCTGAAGATAGAACAGTCCAAAGGCCACCAAATCACTGGGCACAAGGCAGCGCAGACTGCACCCTTTTTGTCTCAGTCACACCCCTATTCTCAGTTGCTGGGGTCTTTACAGGAGCTATTATGAGGGATTTATGTGACCGGCAGAGCTCCTTTTGCTGGTTTTATTTCTCTTGACTGCTTATGCTAGCTCCAAGAGCTTCTTAGGGTTGGTGGTGACCCCAAGGCAGGGAAGAATCTTAATTGGTGTTTTTTGCTTATCACTCTTAGATGTACAAGTTACACTTTATCCTTTGTTTTGAGCACGCCCATGACAACAGCTATAATTAGAATGGTTCTAGAGTTTAAATAAAAGGAATCACAAAATGTATGGAATTCACATTGACTTACAGGGGACATGTGCTTTATCTAGAACTTAATTTTAAACATACAAATCAGTCATGCTTACGGTACACTAGCCATTTGTACAAAGTACAGAATAGAAACATGCCCCCAGAGGGCTGCTTGAACACGTTTCTCAACCAGGATATTTAATGTATGATGTCTTTGAGTTCCTCACTCTTTTTAATCAGATGATAATAAGGTTCTCCTACTGGCAAATATCAGCATTTCAAAAAGCAAATATTATAATGTTTCTGAAAAATAGAAATTTGCTTTCTTATTGATATAGTGATTTTTTTGCAATGGAACCTCGTAATCTATAGCAAACAAATGCATTTCCCAAATTGTGAATATTTTTTTCTTCTGCTTTTAAACTAGACTTTTAGGACAATTATACTCAGAAGGTTCTATAATTTGTTATGCTTCCTTCTATGCCTGGAATTGCATTTTTAATATCTTGGCAGATGGTGTTCAAACACCTATCAATTTTACACCCACAGTTCCCTGGGTGCCAGTTGGGCATTACTTTTGAGCTTCCTTTTTTTCTTTCTCTGATTACACCACATTGCAGGTTTTTTTAAGTCACATATTTTGAAGTTTTCAGTGTAATAATACAGTATGTCACCAGCTTGCTAGATGTATATTTTCAAATCCCAAATCTTTCCCCCTCCCCATTTATTTCAGTATCTACACTAAGGTCTTGCAGTTCTTTTTTAGCTAATAGCGCATCTGCTCAAATGGTACAAAGGTACTGCAAGGTTGAGAATGAAGGAAAATATAGATTTCAGTGGATTAAATCTGAGTTGTGCATGGTGCCCAGGTGTAAATAAATCTACAAGCTAGAAACATAGTTATTCATTTAAGTAATATCTTGAAAATAGGCTTCCAGCTATTTTTGCTACCCAGTTTTGGCTAAAACCAGGGAATGAAGCAGTGGGAGGATGTATTTTAGGTTTTTTTTAACTAACAACAAAATAGCTTAGTTTAAGATTTCAGCAAAAACTGTTAATTTTTATTCTGAGTCTGAATCATTTTGCCTGTCTTTAATCTGAAAATGATCGTGAATAGGACATAACTTGAAAATAGTGCTATCAGTTAAAAGTTAGAGAGCAGGACAGTGTCACAGGGTTACTCATCACACTGGTGCCTCCTGCTGGCTGTTTTGGGAATTAGCTCTTGTCAGCAGGTGTGGTGGTGACTCTCTTGTCCCCGTCTCTGCCTGCAGATCCAGTCTCACTGCCTCTGCTTCATGGCACAGCCCTCCTTCCACAACAGTTTATTCTAGCCGCTTCTCACAGTGGCTTGGTAATACATAGCTTTTCACCAAGGAGGGAGTGGAGTACTGAGCTCCCTCCACCCCTGCTCTCCCAATGAGAATAGGCTAGGCCTGGGGAGGGGAATAGGAGAGGGGGAGCTCTGCTCCCCAGGAGGCAACATCTGACACCCACCAGCAGGGGCCAAACGGGAGGCCCTTGTAACCAGACCTGGCTCACAGCCACTTGTTGACCACTTATTCAGCGGCGAGTGGTGGGAGGGGGACCCAGGCCTGCCCATTACTCTGGGTTCAAGCCCAAGGACCCTGTACACAGCAGCTTCCCACTGCCCTTCCTTTCTTTCTCTACCAGTCTGTCCAATTCCCTGGACTACTTCCCCCAGCCCCAGCACCTTTGGCTTCTAGCTCTATCACCCTCTTCCCAGGGCCTCAGGACTGCAAGGTGTAGCAGCCCTGTTCATGGTGCTAGTTCTACAGCCCTCTAGGAAGTCAATCTCTTCCCTGGGGCTTCCTTCAGCAGATTGACTTGCTCTGGCCTGCAGCTCCTTTTTATATGCTCTGGGTGGGCCCTGATTGGCTGGTCCAGCCACCACCAGGGCCGGCGACAGGGGGGTACTACGGGTAGAGCTGTACCGGGCCCCGGACTTTAGGGGGCCCCCGGTACACAGCAGTACCCGTAGTCATTCCCCCTTGTCGCCAGGCCTGGAGAGCGGGGAAGGGGCGGGGAGGCGGCGCGGCTCTCTTCCGGATGAGCGTGCCTGTCCCGGGCAGGAGCAGTGAGCCCGGCCACCGGCAGTGGCGCAGTCCGGGGGAGAAGGGGGGGGAGCAGCAAGGGTGGGTCACGCCGCTCCCGGGCTCTCGCTCCTGATGCGGCCAGCTGTCAGCTGGGGGGGGGGAGCGCCGGCTGGGCTGGGGGGGGCCGGCTGGGCTGGGGCCCCCCCAGCCGCTGTCAGCTGGGGGGGGGAGTGCCAGCTGGGCTGAGGGGGGCCGGCTGGGCTGGGGCCCCCCAAACTATCAGAGTAGGTGGCCCCCAAATTTCTGTCGCCGGCCCTGGCCACCACCCTAATTGATTGTTTCCTTGCAGCCCTCCAAGCTGGGTTTTAACCCTATCAGGGCTAGGGCAGGGCAGACACCCCATCACAAACAGGAAGAGAGCTTGCCCTGGAATATAAAGAACCCAGTGAGGATGACATCATTCATGAACAGGTTAATTTGGAGCCAGATGATATCTTGGTATGATTTAAAAGAGACAAAGAAGAGCTCCA
Organism: Sternotherus odoratus; assembly: GCA_032164245.1. NCBI lineage: Eukaryota > Metazoa > Chordata > Testudines > Kinosternidae > Sternotherus > Sternotherus odoratus. The sequence goes on from JAVMKO010000003.1 coordinate 146,345,850, forward strand.
ATATTAGGAGTAGCGACTCCTATGCTTATGAACTTTGGGAGACAGTCTGAAGACATGCACCCCCATGTCTGAAGGGATGATAGGTAGCCAGAAAATACAAATAGGAAATCTGTTCCTGTACTTGGTCTTGAAATAGTTCAAAGGGTAAATAAAATCACTCAAACAACTACAATAGCGTACTTTGATTAGGACTTGGAGAGTGGAAGCTGCAGAACAGTGGTCTTGATTCTCCATTCCCTTGCCTCGTAGTCATTTCCACTGGTGAAAAGTGGGTATAAAGAACACTCCTTGTGCCCAGGCAAGAGTGACGATACAAAGCACAAAGCCATGGAGAATCAGACCCAGTATTATTTGAAGGACAGCTGCTCTTGAGGCAGAGTAGCCAACTGCTAAACAAGGTTATTTGGTAAAAGCATTTAGGTTCCAAAGAAGTAGCCAGAACTTCCAGAGAAGCCACAGAAACAATGACCAGCAGGAGCCAGCCACAAGGAGCTCTCAGGGTAGATTGCTTTCAATAAAAGGAAACAGAAAAAGAAAAGAGGAAATACAAAGGCTCTGTGAGACAGCATGTTGTAACAATGGTCATCTTGATCTAACACAATTGGAGTGACAGTGCAGACTGGTGAAGTAGCTCACTTTCCACTTACAGGTACAGTACTTAAAAAACAGCCTGACAAAGGTAAAATGATGTGCACTACACATCAAGTCCTAGAGCGAGTTGTTCAGATGTCAGGTCATTAACTACAAAAAATTCCATCCTTTTACCAAAGATTGCTTAACCATGAGGACTGTCTTCAGAGAGTGAGAATTGCTATCCAAACACCCACTGATGTCTATGTACCTGTCTTAATGCTCATACTTTGCTTCTCTCTCTTTATTCCTGAGGGAATTCTGTGACAAAAAATTAAAAATGATGCACACAGTATTTTAAAATTCTGCAAATTTTATTTGTCAAAAAATAAATGTGGCTCCAGCATGGCAGTGGGGAGCACAGGCCACTGGCTGCATTGTGGTGGGAGATCACTCTGAAGCCCTCACCTTCCCTGGACAGGTACTCGGCAGTGAGGCTGCACCTGACCCTGACATAGTGAAAGGGCTGGGCCTGCCCCAGTAACACCCTGGGGCCCTGCCCCTCTGCACCAGGTGCACCAGGTGTGGGTGGGCAGGCTCAGTCCAGCAGGATCCAAGTGTGGAGGGGCTTAGTGTGGGGGGGATCCAGGTGTGGGAGGAGGTATCTGGGTGCGGGTGGCTCAGTGCGGGATCTGGATGCATGGAAGTTCGTTGCGGGGGTTCCAGGTTCCAGGGCAATGGAACTCTGCAGGGCATCCAGGTTGAGGTGATTGGGGCCAGCAGGGGGGTAGCTGTGGGAGGTTCAGTGTGTGTGTGGGGGGAGATCTGGGTTTGATGGGGTGGGGATCCAGGTGCAGCTGGTTGGGGATGAATGGGGTGGGGATTTGGGGTGGGATTTCAGGGGGGGTGTCTTCTTAATGGTGGAGTCCCAGCTGCTGCTGAGGGGATGCCGTATGCTGGGCTCTCGCTTTCTTCCATGATTCCCCAATCCCCTTTTCTTCTCCATTCCCCTCCCCTCACTCCCACATTCACATCCTCCTGCCTTATTCCACCTCCCTTTCTTTCCCATTGCCTCTCTCCTCACCCCCCTGCCCTCATTTCTCCCACCCCTCCTTACCCAGCCACACTGTGGGCATTCACTGTTGCACAGAATAGAAAACAGGAAGGCTCCCAGCACACACAAGGGGAGTGCAACTGGCACTAGGACCCACGAGGTGGTGTTCAGCTGCAGAGTCACTGGAGCACAGACAGCCTCATTCAGCTGGGCTGCTCTGCACTTGCAGAGTGAGGTGGGGGTGGGGGACAGTGGCATGTAATGCCGCTGTGTATCTAGAGCTGGTGCAACCCATTAGGCAAACTAGGCGATCGCCTAAGGTGCCAAGATTTGGGGGTGCCAAAAAGCAGAGCCCTCAATTTTTTTTAAAGCATTCCTGGGCTGGGCTGCCTGCGGTGCGCTGACACCTGCGGCCCTCAGACTCTCTCCCCTAGTTCAGGCAAAGCCGTGCCGCTCAGGAGTGTCACGGCTTTGCCTGTGCTGGGAGAGGGAGTCTGTGAGCCGCAGGCGGAGCTCTGCCCAGTCGCTGGCACCCCCGTCAGTTTCAGCCTGGAGCCCTCAGACCTCTTCTCCCAGCACTGGGGAAGCCACTACAGGCTGAAACTGACATTGCAGGTGAGGCGGGGGAGAGGGAGCAGAGGTGAAAGTAAGCCGGTACGCCCCGGTACTGTACTAGGGTGGATCGGCTTCCCCAGGCACAATTTAAAGGGCCTGGGGCTCCCAGCAGCGGCTGGAGCCCCAGGCCCTTTAAATTGCTGCCAGAGCGGGAGCTGCTACTGCCCGGGCCCTTTAAACTGCCGCCGGAGCCCCGCCGCAGCCTCCCCCGGGCTCCTGCGGCAGTTTAAAGGGCCCGGGCGGTAGTGTAAGAAAAGGTTAAAATATAGGAAAATGTCTTACTGAAGCTGGGTAACTAGCTCTGAACTGCTTTAAGTTTTTATCTTGTGTTATGCATTCCTGGAGGCACCACTGGGCCTCACTCATATCTTGTCCTGTACATTTCATACGTTTGTCTTACCACGTATGTTTTAGCTCATATCTGCATGTATTCTTACCCCATATGTACCATTTCATGATAGGAACTTTGTGTTTGTATGTCTTGTTCTTTCCAGATAAATAAGTAAATAGATAGGAAACAACGTCATGTTTTTCACCTGTTAATTTGCATGAGGCCCTTCTTGCCTCCTCCTCCATGTAAAGAACCATATAAAAAGTCTTGTAATGATGTATGAGGGGAAGCCATAATTTGAGAGCTATCTCTGTGGCTTCACTTCGCTAGCGAATAAACTTTTGTATTCAAGTTTTCTCCAAGGCCTGCCTGTTCTTTGAAGGTAAATTGGGACACCTCCAAAGGAAACGAGCCATTTGTGCAACAGTAGCAGCACACCGGGTTCTTTAAATAGGTCTCGGAGCCCCGTCGCAGCCTCCCCAGGGCTCCGGCAACACGGCTCCGCGGGAACGGGAGCCCGGTTGCCGGAACCTTAAGGAAGCAGCGGCGGGGCTCTGAGAGCTATTTAAAGAGCCCACTACTGCCCCAGGGCCTTTAAATGGCCCCTGGAGGTGGGAGGGGAGGGAGGAGGCCCCTTACCACTACGGGGGCTGGGCTGGCTCTGACCCCTCTAGCCCCGCCCCTTCCGCCCAAGGTCACACCCCTTCCGGGAGTCAGAGCCAAGCCAAGCCCCCGTACCGGTAAGAAAGTTAATTTACCTTCACCCCTGAGAGGGAGGGGAGGGAGCTGCCGCCCGCAGGGCTCCTGGGGACGGGGGAGGGCGCAAGGTGGAAGTTTCGCCTAGGGCACGAAATATCTTTGCAGCAGCCCTGCGTGTATCCCCCCCATGCCTCACCTCTGTTTGGAGGGGTACCAATGGTCACTCTCCGCAACCCCCCACCCACCCCAAGGGGCTTCCTTTTGCTTCCCTGCCATTTTCTGCAGGGACACAGGAAATCTGTGGGGGAGCCATTTTCTGCAGGTGCACAGCCACACAGAATCCCCCCAGGAGTATCTCTTGTTCTCTTCAGACTGTGACTACAGGATCCAGATGTCAAACTGGGACAGTAGATTTTCCTGCATCAAAAATTTGTCCATTGATGAGCTCCTAATGGCTAACAGGAGCTACATTCTGCTACCTAAAATACAGTAAACCCTCGATTTAACGGACCTCGATTTAACGGACTTCGGATTTAACGGACAAAATTTCCAGTTCGTATGTCATATGTGAAAATTAACACCCTGTTAATTTTAAAATGCTTTTAACCAAGATTTGCTTATAATTAAATTAACAGGTTATTTTTTGTTATTAATTCACTGTTACAGTAGACTCCCGATTATCCGGGTGCGGGTTAACTGGGCTGCGGATTAACCGGGATGTCTAAACGGGTCGGTAGGGGAAGCCCCAAAGCGGCGGCGGGCTCAGCGTTAGCCTGCTGCTGCTTTGGGGCTTCTCCCACTGGCCCCTTACGAGCTGGGGTCTCAGCCTGCTTCCAGCCTGGGTGTAGGAAATGCAGGCTGGCAGTGGGCTGAGACCCCGGCTGGCAGGAGCCTGGGAGGAAAGCCCAAAGTGGCAGCAAGCTCAGTGCTGAGCCCACTGCCGCTTTGGGCTCTCGCCCCAGGCTTCTGCCAAGTGCCCCAGTCAGCTCCCGCTGCCAGCCTGGGTGCAGGGAACCCAGGCTGACAGCGGGAGCAGACTGGGGCAGGAGGCAGGACCCCAGCTGGCAAAGGGCCAGCGGGGGGAAACCCCAAAGTGGCAGCGGGCTAAGCACTTAGCCTGCCGCTGCTTTGGGGTTTCCCCCACTGGCCCCTTGCTAGCTGGGGTCTCAGCCTGCAGCCAGCCTGGGGGTAGGAAGCCCAGGCTGGCAGCAGGAGCTGAGACCCCAGGTAGCAGGAGCCTGTGGAGAAACTCTAAAGCAGCAGTGAGCTGGGAGCTCAGCCATTGCCGCTTCTCAGCTCTCTGTCACTTTAGACTCCCCCCGCCCCCCTGCAGGCTCCTGCCAGCCGGGGTCTCAGACCGCTGCCAGCCTGGGCTTCCTACACCCAGGCTAGCAGGGGAGCTGACTGGGGCAGGTGGTGGGACCACCACCATCCACTCCCACCCCCAGGGCAGCTGGTGAAACCCGCCCCCCCCCAAGTAGACGCGTGATTATCCAGGATTTTATTAACTGGGATTAAGGTTTTCCCGATCATCCCGGATAATTGAGAGTCTACTGTATAGGAAACTTTTCTGTGAAATTTAAACTTTTCATATGTACTTAATTTTAATTACACAAACGTGTCTACATAAGTAAAAACAGGTAAACTAACTAATTTGTCCATATTTTAACATACGCATTTGGAAAATCTACTTTATCATATAACGGACTTTCGGCTTTAACGGACACCCCCTCGCCCGAATTAGTCCGTTATATCGAGGTTTTACTGTATAGCTCATTATTTTCAAATTAGCACTCCAATAAGTGTTTTCAAAGGAATATGAAAAACCTGCTTATTAATGGAAAGAGTCTTCTGTATATTAGATGATGATCACAGTTAACCGTAAAGGATTGTTTTACTACACATGTGGAAAAATGAAATTTAAATACCTTATTTTTTTCCTTTTAGTGTTCATGTGTTTAGCTGTTACAGCTTCTTCCATATCTTTGCTAAAACCCATTCCCAAATTGCATGCTAGAAGAGTGAGGTTAAAGCTCTGCTGTGTTTACTTGGTTTTATTTGTTCTGAATTTAGAATTAAAACCTTCAGTAGACCAAATGTATCAAGGGCTTTCAGTTTCATATTATGAAGTGTGTTATTATGCATAGTTCATTCTGTTAAAAACTGAAACGTGTAAACCTAAATTAAAATGCAGGGACTGGATCATTCAGAAGGGACCTCTGGAAACATTGCCGATTTTTCTCATTAACTAGAGAAATATTTTAACTGTTGCTTTTTTTTCAAGGCGACTGATGAGAAGAACTGAGGTGGCAAGAGTCTTAAAAGCTGCAATGTAGGGTTCTGACTGTTATGGCTATTTATCTTATGTTGCCTGCCTCTTTATGCTACCATCTGTCTCAAAACCTAATGGGAACTGCCTGTAGTTTCAGGGGTTGGAAAATATATGAATTACAAGGGACTTTAGAGAAAGGATGCACACATTTAATATTTTCAATTTTTCTTTCTTTTAAGTCTCACTTCAAGGCTCTATGTGTGATATAAGAAGCAAGAAAAACACTGATTATTTGTTCTTCAGTTTTTGTGGTGTCCTGAAATCTATAATTAAAAATAAAAAGTTTTAATACCTTCATTTTCTGACTGTGAAACTGCCACACCACATCTGTTAGCTCGTCATTATGATTTAGCCTCTTACCAGGGACAATACTGGGGGAAGTTGATCAGTTTGATTAAACTCTCCCAGAAAGGCAGATGGAGAGAACTCATTGATGAAGTAATCATTGTGATGTTTTGGCACCTGTTGTTAATTCATTTTTATTATTTGATTAATGCATGGCACTTTGAACACACACAGCGTGGCACATCCCTTTTGTAGAAGGATCTAGGGAGAAAGGCAATCTCTGAGAAGACTGGGTCTCAGGCTATATAACATTCTTGTCAGGTATTCCAGTTTACCTCTATAATGTGATGATGCAATCTGGGGGTGGATTTTCAAAGGCAAAAAGGCCCAATCTGTCAGGTTTCAGTGCGAGCTGGGTACCAAACTTTTCCTTTGTGTATATGAAAATTTCCACTCATGACTGTGTAAAATAATTCTATCATGCCACATATTTTATTATTTGAACAGTACATTAAGAACATAAGAATGGCCATACTGGGTCAGACCAAGGATTCATGTAGCCCAGTATCCTGTCTTCCAATAGTGGCCAAGGCCAGATGCCCCCGAGGGAATGAATACAATAGGTAAGCATCAACTGATCTATCCCCTATCACCCATTTCCAGCTTCTGGCAAACAGAAGCTAATGACACCATCCCTGCCTATCCTAGCTAATAGCCATTGATTGACCTATTCTCCATGAACTTATCTAGTTCTTTTTTGAACCCTGTTATAGTCTTGGCCTCACTACATCCTCTGGCAAGGAGTTCCACAGGTTGACTGTGCACAGTGTGAAAAAATACTTATTTTTGTTTGTTTTAAACCTGCTGATTATTAATTTCATTTGGTGACCTCCAGTTCTTGTGTTATGAGGAGTAAATAATGCTTCCTTATTTACTTTCTTCACACCAGTCATGATTTTATAGACCTCAATCATTTCCCCCATTAGTCGTCTCTTTTCCAATATTTTACATTGGGTAGAGTTATATTAGCATATAATGACAACCCCAGTTGTGATACACACATGCACAAGTTATTTCATAGTAAGATTTTTTCATACTACTGGTTGTCACTGATGTATTTGCCAACAGAAACTTGATATCATGTTTCCTCTACACTTCTATATACAGTACTTCTTATAATCTCCCATCAGGACTTTGCTTTTAGTGCATTAAGCAAGCTTATAGGGATCTGACAAGATACTTGGTGCCCCAGGCAGGAGAGTGTCATTGACAGAAGAGCTCTATCATGGAATGGAAAGCTGCATTTGAGTCAATGGCAGATATGCAACATAGTTTCCTATTTCCATGGGAGCACAGCAAGCTGTGTTCTATTACCATTATTGTTCAATAGCTACATTGACTGATGGATAAGCTTGAGGGGGCAGCTCTTGATAGCATTGAACTGAATACCTTCTGCTATGAGATCTCAAATACATCAATTATATTGTCTTATTGTCTCAGTCTGTAGCTGATGGCTGATCTGGTCATGTCAGAAGCAGTGTGCATTGGTCTGGTTTTATTAATAAAAATAAAATAAAATAAAATAATATCTGAATAAAACTGAGTCATTTGGCACTACCATCAAGCAGCCTCCAGCTCCAGATTGCAACCAGCTTAGTATTGACCTGTGTGGATGAGACATTGAGCAGGTGGCAACTGTCAAATACTTAGAAGTGTGATTGACTGTGCTGGAGGATACTTGAAATATGTGGACATTCAAAAAACAGCAGCAATGCCATGCTTTGGTGACCATACCACTGTTATATTATCTCTGCTATATAGCTGTGAAAGGCAGGCATTGATGAAGGCCAGAGTGGCAGATTTGATGTTTTTGATTCTCATAATCTTTGTCAGCTGTTACATGTTAAGTAGAAAGACAAGATCAACAATGAAGATTATTCATAGCCAGACCTAGCAGTTGCCTCCACCAGCACTGGTTGGATATTGGCACCTTTCTTGGTACAGACTTATCATTAGGATGGAAGATCAAAGAATTATGAAATTTGTTTACCAAGGAATGTTGCTACACAGCCAGTGATCTTGTGGTCACCAAAAGCTTTGGTGGTGCAAGAAGATCACTAGTGATAGCCATAAACTGAATAGCCATCCAGAGCACCTTAAGGACCTAACTAGAGAGTGATCCAAGTGGCACTTGATCTGCAAGGAGGCTACTTTCCTTTAGGATTTGTCGTGATGATGATGATACATCTGCGGTAATGTCTTGAGTTGTGTGTACATGGGTCATCCTGAAAAGCTTTCTAATTGTCTTAGGAGACAATTTTAAAGTCTAAAGGAGACTTTTCCTCTCTGCTCAAGGCATCTGTGTATTTGGAGCAAAGCATCTAATGACAAATATACACATTTTAAAATGACAGACCTGATTTCTATAGAATTTCTGTGTCTATGGTGTGCAGGATAGGAATGACTGTGAAATCTCAGACAGCCCTCGATATGTTACACCTTCCATGGTGCCTTATATGTGTTGTGTGAGGGAGAAGGAGCAATGGATAGTTAACTGGGAATTTATATTTTTAATCAAAACAAGTAACGGAAGTTGTTATGAATGAGAACATGAAACGAAAGCTCAGTGAATTTTGGTAATCTGTAAAAGCTCTTTGCATTCGCATGATACGTTTTGTCACCATATGACATAGCATTTTAAAATAATGATACCTTTTTTGCAGAATTGTGATTAGAGAAATTCATTTTGAGCAGATTATGGCTATTTTGTACTTTTAAATAACCCCAAAATAATAATTTTTGGCAATTTTTAAAAGAAGTTTTGAAACTCTTTTTTGTGTGAGCAGTCTTTGCTGGGGACACTCACATTTTTGCTCTGATTTGAGTTAGCAGCTAATGCCTGTTGTTCAGAGAAGTCTTTGTTTTGCAGTTCGGTCACATTTCTATTCTGGAAATGAGTAGGTTTATCTGATGATGTGCAGCTGACAAAACCTGACATACAGGAGCTCAAATGTGTGGTTAGTACAAATGCAAATTTTGATAAGGTTTAGATATTTTCTATGTAGAGTTCTTTTGCTATTAACTAAGTTTTACATCCATAGGAACTTGGAAGAATATTAAGTTATCATGTTGTGTACCGATTTTGTTTTCCTTTATGCAGAATAAAGCTTTAGCTGTCTATTAAGTTGGATTGGCAGCCTCTGGGCTCTTAGGCTTGGTCATACAAGGAGTTGAACATTGTACACCTGATCCAGCAAAGCACTTAGCATGCAAATAGTACTCTTGACATCAGACTACGCACATGATTAAAGTTAAGCATGTGCTTTGCCGAATTGGGTGCGCAGTGCTCAGCACCTTCCTGGATCAGGCTTTCAACCAGGCATTGCTGGACCTTGCAGAGGTGTTGAATTCAGGTCCAGAATTTAGTCTTCTGGACCTGAGGCTGGGGCTGGTAAAGGGTGAGGATGGCGTAGTGACATTCTGTCCATCTTATGCCAACAGGATCGTTTTCTTACACAGGGGCATTCTTTGATGAAATCTGCCAGCTATTTTAAACTGTAATATCCAGTAGCAGTACTGTAGTGCTGAGGATTTCAGTGTATATTCTAATATATGTATTATGAATATTTCCATTTAAAAATGTTCTATGGGTTCAGTCACATAAGACAATATTCCTGTGAAAATCAGCAGAATTTTAATTGGCTTCATTTCTACTAGTCAGCAGATGATGCTTTGCTCGCAATTTACAATTTTGTTTTCCTGCTGTCCATGTGCAGTTGGTTTTGTTAGGGGACAGAGCAATACATTCAAATAAACATATTTATAATCATAACTCATATTTGGTAGAATCAAATTATTCCGTCTTCAAAAATCATTTAAAAATATGTTATCTTTCCCCAGTCAGCATCTTGAGCTAGGAAGTTATTGTCATCAAACACTATGTAATGTATATTGTTTGTTTACATTTAAAAGCTGGTCTTGACTTGTTTCCTTCAGATTAAAATTTCATGTGGTTGCATCTAGTATTATTATTTAATATTTCTATTATAATCAGATTTGGGATTGCATTTTGCAAGGTAATTTACAAACACATGCAAAGATGCTATGCTATCTCTGGCCTCAGGAGCCCTGATCCAGTGAACAGATAGCTGATATTCTTGAATAAAGTCACTCATGTCCACACAAGGTGCTATCTTTCTTAATGAGGATAGCACCTTGTGTGGACATCAGATAGGGATTTGTACTATTCTGTACTTCGTACAAATGGCCAGTGTACAGCACCGTAAGCATGACTGATTTGTATATGTTTAAAATTAAGTTCTAGATAAAGCACAAGGTGCTATCTTTCTTAATGATTTTTTCCCTCTGCTGTTCACAGTTTCTGCCTCTACTCTGCTCTGCCATGGCAGAATGGAACATATCCAGTAAAAGATAAAACAGCCTCATTTTGCATAGTCCTTTCTACTTACTCTCCCCTCTCCCTTGGGAATCTTGGGGGGGGGTAACTGTGGACATAGGAAGTCACTGGCCATGCAACTCCAGTGGAATTGCACAATGGTGAGGACAGGAGTGATGTCTGTCTGCAATGAGAGATACTGCACAGACATGGGAACATCCAGATATGGGGGAAGGCCCTGTGGTCATTTCTAAACCCATATGCCCCACCCCACTGACGGGATGGGAGGGATGAACTCTGAGGAGGATACTTGGACGTTTCCTCCCTGAAAGTTTCCTTCTGTGGGTTTCACAATGGAAGGGAATGATGCAAGACTCACCACTTACTGAACATTCTTACTAGTGAAGTAAATCTTTTCTGTGCACTAGACCTGGCTTATATAGCAATTATTTTGAAACATAAAGAAAATGCTTCTTGCACACCAGAGGCCTTATTCTTACCTCACTTTCAGCAGCATTTACACCACTGTGGCTCCACTGATACTTTATATTAGGGTGAGATTAGAATCAGGCCCCAGTTCTTGCTCAATGTGAAAACAGAAAATGCTTCTTTGTGCCTTCATCAGGTGAGGGCACTGCTCCTTCATCAGGTGAGGGCACGTTACTTTTACTAAAATGGTATATCATTGTTTATACTCATTCCCTGTTTGAAATGAAGGCTTCTGAAGAACTTTTTCTTAGCTTCCTATTGTAATAGGGAGAACCTGTGTGAGGTTACACCTGATTCTAGGATACTGTACTTTTGTTCCCATTACAAAATCCATTATACCCATTTTACTTTAACACACAGTTTGCCATGGCAATCAACCCTATGAAGAGTTATCTCCGCTGTTAGTCCAGAAACTACTTATAAGTGTAAAGCTGCAGTGCACAACCATGCCTGCGGTAATAACTTAAGTAATAGACTGGTATTGTTCTTCAAGACCTTTAGTAGTTTCTGCTGTCTGCTGAAAAAAATCATTCTCATACTTAGAGTATTTCCCCATTCACCATTATTGTATGTCATACTGAATAGAACTGTCAAAAGGCAGAAGATTATTGTTGGTTGGGGTGCTTATCTCGTTGCTGGGAGAAACGAGGCTTCACACAGGTGGCTAGATGGAAAGTGGTGAGTTTATTGAAGGGAGCGGCATTACTATGCTGGGGGCCTCGGTCAGCACTGCCGTGATACAGGATGTCTGACACACCCAAGCGATATCCAGAGAAGAAGCCCAACCCATGAGGGTGTGCCAACACAGATATGCTCCTACTCATTTGCATCTCATACATATTCATCTCATTAATAGCAAGCAGCAAGCTAATTGGTTGATTACATGCTGTTTAGCACTTGTTGATTACACTGTCCTGCCTCAGTTTCCCCATCTAATTTCCCACACATTCGTTCTCACACAGACAGGGTAAACACTCACACAGCTGAGAACGGTTCTCAGACACACACAGATAACAGAAGCTCAAGGCTATTCTCACAGATAACACCATTACGCCCTCTCCTCGAGTTGACTCAGAAGTGTAACTACGCCCCCTAGTGGTTGCCCGTCACAATGATCTTCCGGTCACTACATCCTCCCCACGCTTCTGACGAGACTCCAGGGGACAAAAAGGGCAACACAAACAACGGGGGCACTGAGTACCAAGGTGCCCCCTCCCTCCTCTGCACACACACAAGGAAAGGGAGGGTGAAGGAGACAAGCAACAGAGGCACCTGAGGCCTCCCCTGACCCCTCTCCCCTTACCCATACACACACACAAAGCTAACCACAAAACAACACAAATAATCAAGGCTAACACTAGCTCTCCCCTCCCCCCGTCGCTTCTTAGATGACTGCAACTCCTGCTTCCATCTTGGGAGCAGTCCACCAGACACTGGCCAGGACGGGGGGGAGAGCGGCCTCCGTGATCGCTGTTGCTTCGCTTTGCACCTGTGAAAGGACGCGAACAAGCACAGATTACAAAGCGGTCTCTGCCTCCCAGTGGGGGGAGGCAGCCGTCTGGTTGCCATAGGCCACAGCATCCAGCGTTTCATCTCTGCTGTACCTGTCCAGGGAGTCAAGGGTTAACTCTAAGAACAAAAAGGCAAACACAAAACAAGGCGGGCCACCGGCAGCACACCCTGGCGTTGGCCGGCCAGAGATGTGCAGTCGTGCCCACATCCAGAGAGCCTGGCCCGGACTCAACAATTGGACCAGGTCCTCCTGCACAATGTCCATCTCTTCTGGCAGCTGATGTACTTGCATTCACACGCCAATCGGGAGCGGGCCCTGCCAGGCTGACTCTTGGCAGGGACCATGCAGGCCAGGGCGAGAACAACCGTCACGATGAACGCCTGGGTCTCCGAACTACTCTGGTCCACGCCTCCGTGGAGCGCCCCTCCATCTGCATCTTGGCGCTTGCCCACGTGGATTCCAACTGCCGGGGGGGTGGAAGCCAGTTCACCCACACAGCTGTCTGCTGCCAGGGCTTGCTCGAGGCCAGGCGCCTTCAAGAACCCGGTGACAAAAATATCCCCCTCCACGCCATCAGCAATCGTCTTTAAAACCAGGCTGTGCTTTCGGCTTATTTTTAGCTCCATCTTCCTCCCCCCTCCCCCCGCTCAGGGAAGAGGGTGGGGGCTGCAGTCCAGCTGCAAGCGCCCCGTCCACTGGGCTCCCTGCCAACTCCTGGGCTGCCTGCCAGCACTGGGCTGCCCGCCAACTAACTGATAACATTTGACTGTTGGCCAAAAACCTCTACAAACTCTGCAGCAGATTCTCTTAAAAGGTATATACACCTTCACACTGCAACACATTTCAAACACAGACACACCCCCCGTGCCCGCAGCTTGTACACCGGGCACACCTGTGGGGGGTGGGAGTAGCCTCTCCGCTCTCCGAGCCTGGGGAGGGGCTCCAGATGTTGCCAATCTCAGGTCCCAGGGTCCCATAATGGGGCTGTTGTCACCACCCTGACCTGGGCAACTGAACGGATTTTGCTCCTACCTAAATAAAGTGGGCTTCGCCCCTGCCTTCCTGGCGTCTGTTGACAGCACACTACTGCACTTCACAATGGCATCTTCATCTATGGGGGCACAGCCTTCTGTGCCCCTGCCTCACAATTGCCTCCCGCCTCTCTGGATGGCTTCCCATATCTGCACGGCTTTCCATGTCTCTGTGGCCTCCCGCTTCTCTGCGGGCCCCCCACACCTGCATGGCTTCCCGTGTCCTTGAGTGGCTCCCCATGACTGCACAGCCCCCCCGTGTCGGCATGGCCCCCCACGTCTGTAAGCGCCCCCCATGACTGCATGACCCCCCTGTGTCTGCACGGCCCCCCGCCATCTTTAAGCAGCCCCCCGTGACTGCACGACCCCCCCGTGTCGGCACGGCCCCCTGCGTCTGTAAGCGCCCCCCCGTGACTGCATGCCCCCCACCCATGACGGCACGCCCCCCCCGTGTCGGCACGCCCCCCCCCCCGCATCTGTGAGCATCCCCCCCCCCGCATCTCTGCATAACCACTACTGAGTTAAAACTTCTCTCTGTCTGTTTAATCTACTTGCTTTCTCTGTCAAGGTCACTTGCTCAGTCCAAAAATTCTCCTGCTACCAATTTTCAATTACTGTTTCCACAGGTTTTATCTCTCTCTGTGTAGGCAACCCACGCCGCCTGGGCCCGATCCTGCTCTTTTACCTTCTGCACTTGCAGAAGGCTCCACTTCCTGGGCCTGATCCTGCTTTCTACTTTCTAGAGCCTCTGCCTTCTGCAGAGACTCCCATCCTGGGCCCGGAGCCAGGTAGACACAGCCACGCCAACTCACCCATAGTGCACCACTCCATCCCAGACCACCAGCTGGCTCACGACCGGTACTCACACGCGCAGCCGGCCCCCCATCACTCCACTGGGAGCCATCCTGGTCTGCACTGCTGGGCCAGCAGCCGCTGCCCTACTTCCCCTGCCTTTGGCCACTTGTGGGACGCTTTACCGACCCTGCTCGCTGCGCCATTTGTTGGCTGGGGTGCTTATCTCGTTGCAGGGAGAAACGAGGCCTCACACAGGTGGCTAGATGGAAAGTGGTGAGTTTATTGAAGGGAGCAGCATTACCGTGCTGGGGGCCTCGGTCAGCACTGCCGCGATACAGAATGTCTGACACACCCAAGCGATGTCCAGAGAAGAAGCCCAACCCATGAGGGTCTGCCAACACAGATATACTCCTACTCATTTGCATCTCATACATATTCATCTCATTAATAGCAAGCAGCAAGCTAATTGGTTGATTACACGCTGTTTAGCACTTGTTGATTATGCTGTCCTGCCTCAGTTTCCCCATCTAATTTCCCACGCATTCGTTCTCACACAGACAGGGTAAACACTCACACAGCTGAGAATGGTTCTCAGACACACACAGATAACAGAAGCTCAAGGCTGTTCTCACAGATAACACCATTACGCCCTCCTGGAGTTGACTCAGAAGCATAACTATGCCCCCTAGTGGTTGCCCGTCACAATTATCTTCTGGTCACTACAATTATGATGCTAATCTCCTGATGGGGTTGAAGAGGTTTTCAAAATCTGGTCTGTTTCTTGCTATACAACTACTTTGGATCCTGTCACTTAATCTAATTTGTCAATATGCATTTGAGTTTTATGGCAAGTGCAACTTCTATCTGTCCTTCAAGTATAACTTGAGAATTTGATAATAACATTCATATAAGGGGCAGATTTTATTGTTAAACAGTTTTCTGTAATGTTTTTCACAAAGAAATAAACCCACTTGAGAGCGCTCATTGACACTTTGGAAATCAGCAATAAAAGCCAGAGCTTTCAGATTCTCAGCATCATGATAATGTGTCTGTTTTGCTTTGCACTGAGAATTCATTAGCGTACTGTAAGTAAACACTTTTTTTGTTATTATTGATTTTTTTCTAGCAGTGAATGAATATATCTATTCAGCCTGTTCATTATCACTATGAAGCATCTTGACATATTCAATTTTAGAAATACTTAGCAGAAAACAAGAAACAGGAGTTTGAAGGAGTAGGTCACCAGTATTCTCCAATATATCTCAAAATGTTAATTTCATTAGACATCAGAACGAGAAAAGGATGCTGATTTTACAATAACTCTAAGATTCTAACATAAAATAATTCATCAGGCTTGTATCTGTTTCTTAAGTATGCAGTTCACTCTAGCTGTTTAAATCCTCTTTATTCCATATTCAGGTTCAAGTATAGTTCATGTCATGAATATTACTACTTTTTCTGAACTTTCAGAATGCTTCTAATTTATTAGTAGAGATTCATAATAATTATAATCCTTTTTGACTAACCTTTCTAAAAAGCATAAGCATTTAGGTTTAGAAATATATAACTGGGGTTTTCATTACAATGAAGCTATGGTATTTTTTATTCTTACTTTGCAAATAAAGTACAGAAGTAATGAACATACAGAGTATGAGTTATAATAAAACAGGATTTTGTATTCTCAAATCTTCTTCACGCAACAGTCTATGTTTCATTTTCATTAGATAATTAGAACTGTAGTATTCAATGACACTGCAGAACTTTACTTTGCAGTGAGGGGACAGCTCTTATAACTGGCATTCATTAAATATGTGGAAACCTGTTTCTAAATTTCTTGAGGCCTGAGTTCTACCGCCTTGCCTGTTGTACAGTCACTTACCGCTGGAAAGGAGAAGCCACCATTCTGATTTTGTGGCTCATTTTGCCCAGGAGTAATGTAACACCATTGCACAATGAGCATGCAAGGTACAGAGCTCAGCAACAACTTTCTGTTTCCTTTTTTGTGACCCGGAAAGTTGTTTTCGATACGACATAACTTATAAGGGTGTTTTTTAGAGAAATAACTTTAAATTATTGTCAGATTATCAAAAATATTATTTAAAATAACTAATATAGGATAGCTGTGAGTCTGTGACCTTGAGCTAGTGTGAAGACACCTCACAAGGTGCTCCATCTTGACTGAGAAACAGTAGAGTTGAAAAGCCATGTCATTTTTACAAAGCCACTTTTTAGTTTTAAATGTATAGTGGGCATCAGTCTTAATGTTAGTTACAACTCTATACCAACTTTATACTGTAAATAGATAAATGGCATTATCCAGTTTAATAAGCTGGGTTTCCAAGCAGTGGGAAAATATAGATTAAGGTAGCACAGAAATGTAACAGAAGTCCTATTGTGTCTTATTTTTGTTTGGAAAGACGTTAGCAATAGCAGCACATTTTGGGCATTGCCAGATTTACATGATAAATCACTGCCTCTAAAATTTCATCAAAAACTGACATTTTCACAGCTCTGCTGCACAGATTCTTCACACGCAACTGTCCCTGGCCTTTTAAACTCATCTTAACCATGTATTTACGTTATGAAAGTTGGACAAAACATTGTGAAAATGTAAGACGTTGGTTGCCCAACCTCTGGGCTGGCAAAAGCTATACTGACTCACTGGGAAAAAAAGCAAGAGAATCTTAGTACAACATATGGTCATTCTATACAGTAGTAAGGAGATGAGCATAGTAAGTTATTGAAGGGCTCTATTGAGCAGTAACAGGGCTATAGGAAAGCCAGTCAACATTTTTTGTTTCTCTGATGAAAACTGGACCACTCCCTGCCCCAAACCAAACTTGTCACAAATAATTGTCAACAACTTAATTTTCTGAGTTTGGCTAAGATACTGATTTTTTTTTTTAAACATTGAAAGTGGATTTGGGATTGTTAGCAAGCATTTTTGGCAAACAAAGTTTTTAAACAACATAGTTGTTTGGCAACATAGTACTGCTTCCATGCTTGGCTCACCCCCCCCCCCCCAAGCTTGCTGGTCCAACAGCTGCAGTAGAGAAGAAGATAGGTGGAAAGCTGCTGGACCCCAACCTCTTGGAGTGCAGAGTGGCAGCAGCAAGCCCTCAGGTCCGATCACATGCCACTGGGCACCACCGCTAGCACCATGGACTATGGTGAAGTTAGCACAGCATCTGATCTCAGGGATGGGGCACCCATGGAACCACAGCAGCTCATCCTGCCCTGCGCAGCTCCCCCAGATGAGATGGATCGCTGCCAGTCCAGGGGAGAGATGCAATCCCCAGACAGGGTGGCCAGATGTCCTGATTTTATAGGGCCAGTCCCGATACTTGGGGCTTAGTCTTATATAGGCACCAATTACCGCCCATCTAGGGTGAGCAGACAGCAAGTGTGAAAAATCAGGACAGGGGCGGAGGATAATAGGATCTTATATACAAAAAAAGACCCCAAACTTGGGACTGTCCCTGTAAAAGTGGGACATCTGGCCACCCTACCCCAATCCCCTGTCCTGATTTTTCACACATGCTGCCTGGTCACCCTATCCCCAGCCCAGCCAGCTGTGTGTGATAATTCCAGCCAGCCAGCCCCTGTTGCTTGAGTTTCTTTCATTTTCACTCCCTCAGCCAGACCGCCTCCTCCCCCTAGCACCTCACCCAGCCCAGCCCTGCCAGCGGGGAGGGGAGAGATGGGGTTCTCCACGGGGGAAGGGGGAGGAGAAAAGGGAGGGTGCTCTGTATGGGGGGAGAAGAATGGACGTTATGGGGGAAAACAAAGGATACTGTCAGAGCCGCCCAGTCTGCCTCACTTCATAACGGGGGGAGAGAGTCACACTCACAGGTGAGTTCCTTCCCCCACTCCTATGTCCTCCCCTTCCCAGAGACCCCAGCAGCCAACTCCCTCCCTCAGACTGTGCTGCAAGTATTTGGCTCTCTCTAGGACCCAGCGCTGTTCTTACATACTCCACTGCTTCCTGTCCTTCCCAGCTCCCAGCACAGCATGGTGCCCCAGACCTAGTGGTACCCTAGGCGACTGCCTATTCTGCCTATGGCTAAGGACAGCCCTGCAAACCAATATGATGTCAGTCTTCATCACCTATTAATTCAGCTTTCCCTCAAGCACATTCATGTTTTCTCCAACATTGCCCCTTATGCATCGGGAAACAATCTGGAAAGCTACAGCACTGTAGCTAAATTCCTCCACACTGACACCTACAAGCCACTTGGCAGTGGGTAGGCAGGGCGGTGAAACAAAATGTTTTTTTCTTAGAAAATGTCAATTTGTCAAAATCATCACTTTTCAGAAAACATTTCTAGAAAAGTGCCCTAACCATTGGGCTATTGACTCACCTCGTGTGTTTTTTTTCATTAAAATGTTTGAAAGGTCTGAGCTTTGTGCCAATAAGGAACAAAGTCAAATATTGAAACCTCAAAAAATCTTCATGAAATAGAATTCTTGGTGGATTCTCTGTGATTTGAAGTCTTTCAATGGAACTTTGAGGACTACAGTAGCTCAGCCAGAGGTTGTTGGGCCTACTGCAGGAGTGGATGGCTGAGATTCTATGGCCTGGATGTGCAGGAGATCATAGAATCATAGAATCATAGAATATCAGAGTTGGAAGGGACCTCTGGAGGTCGTCTAGTCCAACCCCCTGCTCAAAGCAGTACCAATCCCCAACTAAATCATTCCAGCCAGGGCTTTATCAAGCCTGAACTTAAAAACCTCTAAGGAAGGTGATTCTACCACCTCCCTAGGTAACCCATTCCAATGCTTCGCCATCCTCCTAAAAAAAGTTTTTCCTAATATCCAATCTAAACCTTCCCAACTGCAACTTGAGACCATTACTGCTTGTTTGGTCCTCATACCCTGTTTCCCCGAAAGTAAGACATCCCCCGAAAATAAGACATACTTCAAGTTTTGCCTCTCGCTGTAATATAATGTAATGTAATTTTGGAAGCAAAAATTAATATAAGACACTGTCTTATTTTCGGGGAAACACGGTATATCACTGAGAACAGTCTAGATCCATCCTCTTTAGAACCCCCTTTCAGGTAGTTGAAAGCAGCTATCAAATCTCCCCTCAGTCTTCTCTTCTGTAGACTAAACAATCCCAGTTCTCTTAGCCTCTCCTCATAAGTCATGCACTCCAGGCCCCTAATCATTTTTGTGGCCCTTCTCTGAACTCTTTCCAATTTTTCCACATCCTTCTTGTAGTGTGGGACCCAAACTGGACACAATACTCCAGATGAGGCCTCACCAATGTCGAATAGAGGGGAACAATCACGTCCCTCGATCTGCTGGCAATGCCCCTACTTATACAGCCCAAAATGCCATTAGCCTTCTTCGCAACAAGGGCACACTGTTGACTCATATCCAGCTTCCATCCACTGTAATCCCTAGGTCCTTTTCTGCAGAAATGCTGCCTAGCCATTCAGTCCCTAGTCTGTAGCAGTGCATGGGATTCTTCCGTCCTAAGTGCAGGACTCTGCACTTCTCCTTGTTGAACCTCATCAAATTTCTTTTGGCCCAGTCCTCTAATTTGTCTAGGTCCCTCTGTATCCTATCCCTACCCTCCAGCGAATCTACCACTCCTCCTAGTTTAGTGTCATCTGCAAACTTGCTGAGGGTGCAGTCCACACCATCCTCCAGATCATTGATAAAGATATTGAATAAAACCGGCCCCAGGACTGACCCTTGGGGCACTCCGTTCTATCCACCTTATGGTCCATTCATCCAGCCCATACTTCTTTAACTTGCTGGCAAGAATACTGTGGGAGACCGTATCAAAAGCTTTGCTAAAGTCAAGGAACAACACATCCGCTGTTTTCCCCTCATCCACAGAGCCAGTTATCTCATCGTAGAAGGCAAGTAGGTTAGTCAGACATGATTTGCCCTTGTGAAGCCATGATGACTGTTCCTGATCACTTTCCTCGCCTCTAAGTGCTTCAGGATTGATTCCTTGAGGACCTGCTCTATGATTTTTCCAGGCACTGAGGTGAGGCTGACTGGCCTGTAGTTCCCTGGATCCTCCTTCTTCGCTTTTTAAAGATGAGCACTGCATTAGCCCTTTTCCAGTCATCCGGGACCTCCCCCAATCACCATGAGTTTTCAAAGATAATGGCCAATGGCTCTGCAATTACATCAGCCAACTCCTTTAGCACCCTTGGATGCAGCGCATCCGGCCCCTTGGACTTGTGCTCGTCCAGCTTTTTAAAATATTCCTGAACCACTTCTTTTTCCACAGAGGGCTGGTCACCTCCTCCCCATGCTGTGCTGCCCACTGCAGGAGTCTGGGAGCTGACCTTGTTCGTGAAGACAGAGGCAAAAAAAGCATTGAGTACATTTGCTTTTTCCACATCCTCTGTCACTAGATTGCCTCCCTCATTCAGTAAGGGGCCCACACTTTCCTTGACTTTTTTCTTGTTGCTAACATACCTAAAGAAACCCTTCTTCTTATCCTTAACGTCCCTTGCTAGCTGCAACTCCAAGTGTGATTTAGCCTTCCTGATTTCACTCCTGCATGCCTGAGCAATATTTTTATATTCCTCCCTGGTCATTTGCCCAATCTTCCACTTCTTTTAAGCTTCTTTTTTGCATTTAAGATCAGCAAGGATTTCATTGTTCAACCAAGCTGCTCGCCTGCCATATTTACTATTCTTTCTACATATCGGGATGGTTTGTTCCTGCAACCTCAATAAGGATTCCTTAAAATACAGCCAGCTCTCCTGGACTCCTTTCCCCTTCATGTTCATCTCCCAGGGGATCCTGTCCATGAGTTCCTTGAGGGAGTCAAAGTCTGCTTTTCTGAAGTCCAGGGTCCATATTCTGCTGCTCTCCTTTTTTCCCTGTGTCAGGATCCTGAACTCGACCATCTCATGGTCACTACCTCCTTGGTTCCCATCCACTTTTGCATCCCCTACTAATTCTTCACGGTTTGTGAGCAGCAGGTCAAGAAAAGCTCTGCCCCTAGTTAGTTCCTCCAGCACTTGCACTAAGAAATTGTCCCTTACACTTTCCAAAAACTTCCTGGATTGTCTGTGCAGTGCCGTATTGCTCTCCCAGCAGATATCAGGATGATTGAAATCTCCCATGAGAACCACGGCTTGTGATCTAGTAACTTCTCTTAGTTGCTGGAAGAAAGCCTCATCCATCTCATCCTCCTGGTCTGGTGGTGTATAGCAGACTCCCACCATGACATCAGCCTTGTTGCTCACACTTCTAAACTTAATCCAGAGACTCTCAGGTTTTTCTGCAGTTTCATACCGGAGCTCTGAAGGTGTCGTACTGTTCTCTTACATACAATGCAACTCCCTCACCCTTTCTGCCCTGCCTGTCCTTCCTGAACAGTTTATATCCATCCATGACAGTGCTCCAGTCATGTGAGTTATCCCACCAAGTCTCTGTTATTCCAATCACACCATAGTTCTTTGACTGTGCCAGAACTTCCAGTTCTCCCTAGGCTTCTTGCATTTGTTTATAGGCACTTAAGAGAACTCGCTGATTGTTCCACCTTCTCAGTATGAGACAGGAGTCCTCCCTTCTTGCGCCCTCCTGGTTGTGCTAGGTCGCGGAATCACATTTCCCCACTTACCTCAGGGCTTTGGTCTCCTTCCCCCGGTGTACCATCAGGCCAGATGATCATGATGGTCTCTCCTGTTCTTAAAGTCTGACTCTTGTTTTCTGATCAGCTGAAGTGAAACCTCAACATTTTTCAAGAAATGGAATTCTTGTTTTCTGGCCATTCCTGGTTGAGGCTGCTACTGTTTGACCAAACAACTCTCCTTCTCGCCAGTCCCTGTTTTTCTTTTTCTCTACCTGTTTTCCCTCCTTATATGCTAAACTGTTTGATCCTATAGGCAGTATCATAATGAAATATTATTATATTTTTGAGAACAGGTCAGCTTTGTTTAATTGTATTTCCTAAACCGTTGTACCAGGACTGATTACATGCTGGGTATTGGAGAATGCAAGGCAAACACTCTGCAGGCAATTTTATTGCACAAAGAGTCTAAAGAGACATAGGTGTGAGGAGTTAAGTGTGAAAAGAAACTGGTAAAGTTTTGCACCCATCAAAATGAAATTAATACACACTACATATGGATAAAAATTAGTTACTGTCAGAGATTATCAGATGATGAAATCTAAGGAAGCAACAAGAATATATGGAATAATTTGGGTTTACTAATTTGTGTCACTTCCATGTAGTCATGGAAGGTTTGGACTAGATCAGTGGTCGCCAACCTTTCGGTCCTCACGGACCACTAAAGTAAAAATTTTGAATCCCGCAGACCACTAACACCTCAGCCCCCCCCCGGCTCGAGCGGTGCGCCCCCCCCCGGCTCGAGCGGCGCGCCCCCCCCCCGGCTTGAGCGGCGCGGCGCGGGCCCCCTCCCCCGGCTCGAGCGGCGCGGCCTGGCGCGCCCCCGCCCCAGCTCAAGCAGCGCGGCCCCGCGCGCCCCCCAGGCTTGAGCGGTGCGGCCCGGCGCGCCCCACCCCAGGCTCAAGCAGCGCGGCCCGGCATGCCTCCCCCCCCCCCCAGCTCGAGCGGCGCAGCCTGGCACGCCCCCCCCAGCTCGAGCAGCGCGGCCCGGCGCGCCCCCCCCCGGCTCGAGCGGCCTGGCGCGCCCCCCCCCCCGGCTCGAGCGCCCCCCCTGGTTTGAGCGGCGTGGCCCGCCCCCCCCCGGCTCGAGCGGCGCGACCCGGCGTGACCCCACCCGCCTCGAGCAGCGTGGCCCGGCGCCCCCCCCGGCTCGAGCGGCCCGGCGCGTCCCCCCCCCCGGCTTGAGTGGCACGGCACGGCGCCCCCCCCGCCCCCCCAGCTCGAGCGGCGCGGCGCGAGATGGGAGGCAGGAGCGAGCCGGTGGTTGCTGGCCGCCGGGGACGGGGCGGGACAGGCGCCCGCAGTCTCTTGCCTGCCCGGAGGGGCGGCCGTTAGGTAGCCCGGCGCCGTGGACCACCGAAATTTTCTCGCGGACCACCAGTGGTCCACGGACCACCGGTTGGCGACCGCGGGACTAGATGACCTCCTGAAGTTCCAACCCTGATATTCCATGATTCTATGATCTGTTTACTCCCCTCTATCAACATGATCAGACAAATCCCATTAGATTTTTCTGTTCTCACTTACTGCTGTCTCAGCATCACTTGTGAGCTGCTAAAGGCATTGTTTCTTTCACTATACATTTGTATTAGAAATCAGCCTTCACAAATATTTCTTAATGAGCATGATAACTGTTGATACAACAGTTGGAACATATATTTCTCTTAGTACAGCACCACAAGAAGTTGTCCTTCTAGTAGCTGTGTTGGCTGGGAACTGAGAAATCCTTAGAGAATTTATCCCAGACCATATTTTGCAACACATTTCTTGATCATCAATATGGCATGACTCTCACTGCTGTTCATATCTACTTGGGATTTGCAACCCCTGTAAAGAAGACTTGATCAAGAGGTACCACACACACACACACACACACACACACACAAAATTCAATACATTGTCACTTAAACAATAGGACAGACATCTCACCCTGACAGCTCTTTTTGCACATGAGAAAACAAAACAGTTGCTTAACGGTGTAACTGTCAAGTAACTCACTAAATAGATACCAAAATAGTTCTACAGTATTCTATGCTTCAGCAGAGGGGATGACATGTCATAGTGTGTGCAGAAGCAATTAATAAACACTGAACCATGAAAATCTTCTGTGCTATCCAGCCTAGTGAAGAATATACAGCCAGCTATAGAGATGGTGGGGTTCATCAATACATTCTGTATACTCTTGGTAGGATATCATAGTCAAGTCTTCAGGACATGGGTCCAATTATGGATATGCCAAGTTCAGTTGCAAATAGACACCTAGGGCCTCAGAGACAACCTGCTCTTTTCTATCCTGTCAGTTGCATGGGCACGATTCTGCGTGCAATATGAGTGCATAGCTACATATACGTCTAATTGGCAGCCGGTATCAAGTGAAGTGCCTCAGTGGTCAGTCCTGGGGTTGGTATTGTTCAACATCTTTATTAATGATCTGGACAATGGGATAGATTTCACCCTCAGCAAGTTTGCAGAGGATACAAAGGTGGGGGGAGAAGTAGATAGATATAGGGTCCAGAATGACCTAGACAAATTGGAGGATTGGGCCAAAAGAAATCTGATGAGGTTCAACAAGGACAGATGCAGAGTGCTGAACTTAAGAGAGAAGAATCTCATGCACTGCTACAGGCTGGGGAACGGACTGGCGAAGCAGCAGTTCTGCAGAAAAGGACCTGGGGATTGCAGTGGATAAGAAGCTGGATATGAATCAGCAGTGTGCCCTCGTTGCCAAGAAGGCTAATGGCATATTGGACTGTATTAGTTGGAGCATTGCCAGGAGATTGAGGGAAGTGATTATTCCCTTCTATTTGGCACTGGTGAAGCCATATCTGTAGTATTGCATCCAGTTTTCGGCCCCCCACTGCAGATAGGATGTGGACAAATTAGAGAGAGTCCAGCGGAGGGAAACAAAAATGATCAGGGAGCTGGGGCACATGAGTTATGAGAAGAGGCTGAGGGAACTGGGGTTATTTAGAAGAGAAGAATGAGGGGGGATTTGATAGTAGCCTTCAACTACATGAAGGAGGGTTCCAAAGAGGTTGGAGTTAGGCTGTTCTCAGTGGCGGCAGATGACAGAACAAGAAGCAATGGTCCCAAGGTGCACCAGGGGAGGTCTAGGTTGGATATTAGAAAACACTATTTCACTGGGAGGGTGGTGAAGCATTGGAATGAGTTACCTAGGGAGGTGGTGGAATCTCCATCCTTAGAAGTTTTTAAGCCCAGTTTGAGAAAGCCCTAGCTGGAATGATTCAGTTGCTTTTAGTCCTGCTTTGAGCAGGGGGTTGGACTAGATCAGGGGTGGGGAACCTTTTTTCTGTCAAGGGCCATTTGGACATTTATAATGTCATTCGCGGGCCGCTCCCCCCCTCCCCCCCCCGAGGAAGCCCAGGCTGGCAATGGGAGCTGAGACCCCAGCTGGCAAGTGGCCAGCGGGGGAAACCCCAAAGCAGTGGCAGGCGGAGTGCTTAGCCCTGCACTGCTTTGGGGTTTCCCCCGCTGGCCCCTTGCCAGCCGGGGTCCTGCCACCTGCTCCAGTCAGCTCCCGCTATCAGCCTGGGTGTAGGGGGTGATCTTCATTTACTCCCACCCAGCCTCCCCCCATCTAACCGCCTTTCCTCCCCCACCCCTGCCTGGCCCGGCCCATCCCACCGAACCTAACCTCCTCCCCCCTCCCACTCCCAACCCAGCCTCCTGCCCCCCCATGCCTGACCCACCCAGCCCAGCCTCCCCCCCACCAAACCTCCTTCCCTCCCGCACCCACGCCTCGCCCACCCCGCCCAGCCTGGCCTCCCACCCACCGCCCCCTTGCCTGCCCCCCAGCCCAACCTCCCCCCCACACCCCCTTGACCATCAGCTCCCCGCGGTTCCTCCTTTTGCCGCCCGGCTAATGGTGGTCGCGCGGCGCTGGCGGCTCCCCCAAGTGCGAGCCGCCCCCTGCCTGGCACTTCGCATGGCGCCAGTGGCTCCCCCAGGCATGAGCCGCCCCCGCCTGGTGGCCGCGCGGTGCCGGCAGCTCCCCCAGGCGCGAGCCGCCCCCGCCTGGTGGCCCGTGCGCGTCCCTGGCCGGCGGCTGTGGCGCGTCCCCGGCCCCACCACGGGCCGGACAGAATGATTTGGCGGTCCGTATAAGGCCCGCGGGCCGGAGGTTCCCCACCCCTGGACTAGATGATCACCTGAGGTCTCTTCCGACCCTAATCTTCTGTGATTCTGTGATTGTTTTTCAGGAGCAAAGCTTTCCTTTTAAAAATATTCTCTCTACTCCTTCAAAATGTAAAACAAATATATAGCAATGAAGTATCCTATTCCTAGTTCTTCATGCAACCTGAAACAACAGCTCTAAGAGGTCCTGTTTATATTAATTCTGAAGCCTAATGATGCTACTTGAAATGCAGACATTATCTGTGATTATTATTTACTGCAATCATTTTAGCAGAAACATCAAGCTAAAGTGCTATCTTTATTGGCTCTAGTGGCAGACATTAGGATAGGATAAGATGGAGTTGCTAGTTGCTCTCAAGTTGTGCTGCAGTGGAAAATATAGAATTCAATACCCCCCCTTTCAGATCTTTCAGGTCTCCTCTGCCTGTGCTTGAAATGGGGAGACAAAGAAGTGAGGTATCCCTTTCTCCCCAAAACATAAAACCTTGAATGCCACATGGGTTCCAAAAGACACCAAATGCTCATGTCTTCCCAGGTGCAAATAACTCAACTGTCAAAACCTCTAGCTTCCCCATGGCAACTTCTATTAGTCAGTATTGTATTTTCAGCACCAAAATCTAGTAATGTTGAAAAGTGTAAATTAATGGGTAGCATACAATAAATTGAATTTGTTTAAGTAAGATCTTATACTGGAATGGGATGTGGTGAGAAGGCTTGAAATGATCCCTGCTGTAAATGGTGCATGGTCTTTACCTGGCTGACAAGGAGCATGATTAAATGAGTTGTGAAAATGAGTTGTCTCTTATCCAATGTTTTTTGATAATAAGGAAAGGTTTGAAAGGGTTGAAATTCCTGGGATTTATCCTGGGTCAGGAACAGGATTGGAATCATATGACAAGTTAAACCGCATTGTCAGTGGGTCAAGAGACAACTTGTTTGTAACTGGGTCCCCTGTATGCAGTTCTGCTTGTAGTTTATATAGGCTTAAAGGTGATCAGGACTCAAACCATACAAAGCATTAGAATGAACTGCATCTGGAAACAAACTGGTAGCAAGCTTAGTCTATGCAACATATTGAGTATGGAGTAATTTCTTTTCACTTATAATATTGAAATTCAACATTTTAAAGTCCTGTCCCCACTTGAGTTCAGAATCAAGTTTTTAAATGATTCCTGTTGAGTGACACTAACACTGTGACTGTCAACCTGGGCTGCAGCATGATTATAATATGCCTGTCTACCCAGGGAAGACAACTCCTTTTGTTATTAATAAAACTGAGCAAAATTTTCTTAAATTTTGAGTTTTTGACAACCTCCCCCCCCGCTAAAAAAAACCAATCAAAGAAACCCAGTCAACCCTTTCAAAAAAACAAAACAAAACAAAAAACCAAAAAGTACTTAGAATCATAGAATCATAGAATATTAGGGTTGGAAGGGACCTCTGGAGGTCATCTAGTCCAACCCCCTGCTCAAAGCAGGACCAATCCCCAACTAAATCATTCCAGCCAGGGATTTATCAAGCCTGACCTTAAAAACCTCTAAGGAAGGTAATTGTACCACCTCCCTAGGTAACCCATTCCAATGTTTGACCACCCTCCTAGTAAAAAAGTTTTTCCTAATATCCAAGCCCACATTGCTGATGCTCAAATAAATTTGTTAGTCTCTAAGTTGCCACAAGTACTCCTTGTTCTTTTTGTGGATGCAGGCTAACATGGCTGCTACTCTGAAACATCTCAAAAAGAGTTGTCAAAAAACTTCAGCGATTTCAGCCACTTGTAGAACTGGTTGACGTTTTATGACGATCAAGATCTCTGATTTCTTTTAATTTCAAAAACTAGTAAAAATTGCAAAAAAAATTCCTGTGAACTTTTCCCTGTTTTTTCCTGTAAGCAGTTCTTGTTATAGGGCAATTCTCCCCAAATATCAGTTTTGATAGTGTATTTTCTTATTATTTCAAATCCTAATATAAACATGGCATAGCCATGTTATAAAATGGTGATAAGCCATTTAATAGCCTGCAATTCAGATTCAACTTCATGGCTGCTATTATTTCTAATGGGTGGAACCAAATATCCAGATCAAAACACTAATGGATTTTGCATTCCTTCTGATTCAAACTTCATTGCTGAAATTCATCTCTATTAATAGAAGAGAAATTAAGGATGCTATGTATTTAATTTTTTTAAAGTATATTTTTATCTATGAACAGAGCGAAGAATATCAAACCTGGAATATAGCTAAATGTTTCTCCGTCAGGTGTGAAATTCATAATTCTACTTAATTACAAGTTTTCTGAAACCATTAGCCTTGGCTTCTAACTGCAGTACTATCTTTACCCTATGTGAACTCTGATTAGTAACTCAACTTGTCATCTGTATAATAATGTCAATTATCATTTCTTTTCTTTTTGAAAGAAGCCATCCCATAAATCAATGTTCTTTGCTTGTGAGACAACTGCATTACAAAGTGTTTCTTTGGTATATAAATCCTTTATTGTAATGTGAACATATTGTACTTTGTGTACCTCCAGTCAGTGTATGCTTTATGGTATTAGTCAGAAGCTAAATAAAGCAATTGTGAATCAAAGTTTCATAAATAATGTATTTATTTGAAACTAATGGTGATAACCGTGTGTTCACAAGTTTTATGACAATTTTAACATTTTAATGGGCCCTTAAATACACAGAATCATTAATCCTTAATCCACATGAGGTTTCCAAGTCATTAGATCAATTTCAACAACAAAATTCCTCTATGCCTGTAGGTATAGAAATGGGAAAATTTTCTAGTACTTGGAGAGATCTAAACATAGCATTAAAAAAAATCCAAAGAGACAAACTTTGATTCGCCTTTATAGATTACTGTTGCAAGCTTGCATGCTATAAATAGCCAAGTGGCCAGGAGATACACAGGTGGTGGCTTGTGTGACATAGCTCCAAGTCTGTACTTGTGGGTCCTGCATTTCCTGGCAGATTTCACTAGCCTCAGAGGCTCACTGTGACCCTCCACGTGGCCCTTCTCTCTCTAGAGACAAGGTCACAGCCTGTTGAGCCATTTTCATCATAAGCCAGTGAGAAGAAGTTATCCTTCCTGGCACAGTCTCTGTTGTCTCCCAATCACAATGATTAATGAGGGGGAGGTTGAAACGGGGGGGAGCCCGGGCCCGCCCTCTACTCTGGGCTCCAGCCCAGGGACCCTAATAGATTCAGCTAAGATGGCTGACCTTTTAGCCACAAAACACAATACAATTCCCTGGGCTACTTCCCCACAGCAGTCCCTGCTTCTTCACACTCCACTTCACCCTTACCTCAGGGCCTCCTTCCTCGCGTATGATATGTTGTCTACCACTCAGTCTCACCGACAGCACAACCTCCTCTCACAACTCCTGACATCCACACCCACCTGACTAAATGGGAGGGTTTTTAACTGGTTTCAGCCAGCCCCTGATTGGCTTCAAGTGTCCCAATCAGGCCAGCTGTTTCTGCTGCTTTCTAGAAGCTTCTCCTTTGTTTGGCTAGCCAGGGAACAGGGAGGCTGATATACCTCCCTTCCAGCACTCTCCTATACCCTTCTGGTCTGACTCCGTCACACTTGGTTAACCTCCTGAATGTATATCTGGGGTGTTGTACTTTGGCGGCTAGCTGCCATCCATGGTATCTCTGACTACACTGCTATTTTTAGCATGCTAGCTCTAGGAGAGCTAATGTATGTCGGTCTACCCATAATCCCAGTTGCAGTGTAATATACTGTGATCTTGTACCCCGTAATAATTTATAGAAACATGCTTATGAGTATAAATATGATATAACTGGAATATGTTTTATGCTAGATGTGCTATGTAACATATTTTTGCAAAGGTTATGATCTACTCAATATATTCATCTTTTGTATGCATGTATCATTTTTATATCTGAAGTTATGAGCATTGGCTCTATGCTTGTATATAAAACTAGCAAAAATACCCGGCGTTGCTCGGGGTATTTGTAATTGGAGACTGGGATGTAAAAAGACTACAGTGTTTTTTATTAATACAAATTTTGTTCAGAAGTCTCATTTTGTCTAATTAATTTCATTCTCGCATTTAGATGTGGGGGGGAGGGAGGAGAGAGCTGAGCGAGTGCGGGGGCCATTGGAGGGGGGGAAGGAGGGTGAGATTTTAAATTTTTTTTATTCTTACCTGAGGGGGGAGAGAGCTGAGCGAGTGCGGGGTCTGTTAGGGGGGAAGGGGGGAAGAGAGCTGAGCGAGTGGGGGGGCCGTTGGAGTGGGGAGGAGGGGTGAGAGAGCTGCGCGAGTGGGGGAGCATTGGAGGGGGAGGGGAGAGAGAGCTGAGCAAGTGGGGGGGCGTTGGAGGGGGAGTGGGGAGAGAGCTGAACGAGTGGGGGGCCGTTGGAGGGGGGAGGGGGGAGAGAGCTGAGTGAGTGCGGGGGCCGTTGGAGGGGGGAGGGGTCAGAGAGCTGAGCGAGTGCGGGGTCCGTTGGAGGGGGGTATTATTACATCCTAACTATGTCACAGAGAACAGCAGGTGTTAACCTGCTGCCCAGCTGATGTTAATGGGCTTTAAAGAATTTCACCCCTAAGGGGTGTAAGAGGTGAGATTTGAAATTTTTTTGATTCTTACCCTGATTAGGACCCTAAAGCCTAAAACTGTACCAAATTTCAAGTCTCTAGCTGAAACGGTATGGAAGGAGTAAGGGAACATACATACACACACACATGCATACACCATTTGACTTTTATATATATAGATGTTTGCTGTAGGAAGCACATAAGGCAGATTTGGTCAACATAGTTGTCATGGTACCGAAATAATTTGGTACCATATAGATCATTGGGGTACCAAATATTATGTGAAGGGGTCATAGCAGGTGTCTATGATCAGGTTATGGAGGGCGGATTATGAATGTGCCATTGATATGTGTGTATCTTTTTGGAACTGAAGTTATGAATATTGAATATAGGGTGCCTGTACTTCAAACTTATGCTTGGCTTCTGGGTGAAATCTCAGACAAGCTGTTGTTAACTTGAATGGCCTGCCTGATGGCCCATTAAAGGGCCATCAACTGCACAATGAACTCTGTCCACACCCGAGGAGCCTCCCCAGGAATGGGACATACCTGGGCAAAGACTGAATCATTGAGAGTCTGGTGATTGGACCATGTGGCTATGGACCTCCAGTTTGCAACCGGACTCTGAACGTGCTCCATTTTGTCTTCTACCTCCAGCCTGCAGCCTGTCTTGCTTCCAGCTCTGAATGGACTTTGCTACACAGGTGAACTCTGGACTAAGGTGCTGACCTATCCCTAAATGGGATGCTTTCTAAAGACTTTGATTTAAACCTGCAGTTATTCTACCTTTGCTGCAAGCCTGAACCAAGATATTTGCCATTACTGCATGTAATTGATTTCTTTTAACCTTTCCTAACCCTCACCTATACCTTTTTCCTTGTATAATAAACCTTTAGATTTTAGATTCTAAAGGATTGGCAACAGCGTGATTTGTGGGAAGATCCGATTGGTATATTGACCTGGGTCTGGGGCCTGATTCTTTGGAATTGGGGAGAACCGTTTTCTTTATTTGGGGTATTGGTTTTCATAACCATTGGTCTCCAGGACAGGTGGCTGCTGGTGGTGACACTGGGAATCTGGAATGTCTTAAGGGGATTGCTTGTGTGACTTGTGGTTAGCCAGTGGGGTGAAACCAAAGTCTTTTCTGTTTGGCTGGTTTGGTTTGCCTTAGTGTAGAAAAACCCCAGCTTTGGGCTGTAGTTGCCCCTTTGGAAGCAATCTGTCCTGATCTGACAATCACAGTTGGACCCCACCAGGAACAGCACCATCACAATAGTGAGAAGGGGTTATTCAACTAAATGAGACTACTTAACTAGCAATGAACATTGGGAAACCCCAATCCACATTTGAGTTTTTCTGGGAACATTCAAACTAACATGTAAACAATGGCATTGGCCTGCAAAAAGCTGAATCATTCATAGACATGTGACTTGCCCAGGTGGCTAAAGACTCCATCTTGTAGTTTTGATATTGCACGGGACAGCAAAGGAGTTTCCGTCCGCAAGAAAGAGAATGTAAAAGGCCCTGAAAACCCCTCCATTTTGTCTTCAGCTGGCTCAGAAGATAGCCTCTCCACCTCAAAGAGATGCCTGAAAGAAACTGAAACAAAGCACAGTAACTATGGGGGTGAGAGTGATTGCTGGACCCATACTAAGAAGGAGTCTAGTCTGTGAAAAATACTTATTGGAACATCTCTGAGGGTGAAATTTACTTGCATTTAGTTTTCTACTGTATTAGACCTAGACTTGTGTGTTTTTGTTTTATTTTGCTTGGTAATTCACTTTGTTCTGTCTGTTATTACTTGGAACCATTTAACTCCTACTTTTTATATTTAATAAAATCATTTTTGCCTATTAATTAACCCAGAGCAAGTATTAATACCTGGAGAAGCAAACAGCTAAGTATATCTCTCTCAGTGATATAGAGGACGAACAATTTATGAGCCTAAGCGTCATACAGAGTAAAACGGATTTATTTGGGGTTTGGATCCCACTGGGAACTGGGTGTCTGAGTACTAGAGACAGGAGTACTTCTTCAACTGTTTTCAGTTAATCCTGCAGCTTTTGGGGGATGTGGTTTGAACCTAAGTCTGTGTTTGTAGCAGGCTAGCATGTCTGGCTCAACAAGACAGGGTACCTAAGTCCCAAGCTGCCAGGGAAAATGGGCTCAAAGGTAGTCTCAGCAAATAAGGTGGCAGTCCCAAGGGGGTTTCTGTGACCCAGCCCATCACACATACCTTTAGGATCCAATCCTTCAGCTGCTTACTACTGGATGTAAAACCTTGCTACTGTGAGTAGATCAGTATTATACTCAAGCGAACATATTTGGAGATCAGGCCCTATATAAACTATGTGCAAATAAGGGGAGGAGAATTGCAACACTGTCAACCCCAATTGATCAAAAATTCCTGCGTCATGTCCCCCGGAATCACGTTCTCTGTATTTATATATATATATCTTCCGGCTATCTGTTCCATTCTATGCATCCGATGAAGTGGGCTGTAGCCTATGAAAGCTTATGCTTAAATAAACTTGTTAGCTTCTAAGGTGCCACAAATACTCCTGTTCTTTTTGTGGATACAGAGTACCATGGCTGCTACTCTGAAACTTGTCTCTTAAGTTATGCTTCTCCCTTGGTTTATAGGTCTATTGGAGGACGTATTTTAAAGAGGGTCTTGAAAGACAAAAGGGTGGAAGCACTGTGGGCTAAGATGGGGACGAGTTCCAGGCAGAAGGGATGGTGGGGAGAAAGACCTGGATGCAAGATCTTGGCTCCACTGAAATCAGTGGGAGTTTTACCACTGACTTCAGTGAGTCCAAGATTTCACTCAATAACGGGAAAAAGGGTATGTCTTCACTATGAAATTAGGTCGATTATCTTGCAGTCGATTTTTGTAAGCAGACTGTATAGAGTCGATTTTGTGCATCCCCAAAAAGCACATCAAGTCTGCAGCATCTGTCCACACAACTGTGGCAAGCGTCGACATAGCGAGTGGTGCACTTTGGATAGCTATCCCACAGTCCCCAGCAGGCATCATTTCGAGTGCTGCACTGTGGGTAGGCATCTCATTATTTTGCGCCCTTTCTCCACGCTGACGCCATAGCAGTGCGAGCATGGAGCCTGCTCAGGTCACCGCTGCAGTACTGGCCGTTGTGAACCCCTCATGCGTTGTTGTGGACTTTATGTTGCATCGTATGCAGAAGAATGCGATCAGGAGATGACTGCGCTATCAGGAGAGTGATGACAGTGATGTGGACCTGGACCTGGACCTGGACCTGGACACTGACATTTTTGAAAGTAGGGGGTCCAACAATCCGGCAAATTTGGTGGCAATGGGGCAGGCTCATGCCATCGAACGCCGATTCTGGGCCAGGGAAACAAGCACTGACTGGGGGATCACATAGTACTGCGGGTCTGGGATGACTCCCAGTGGCTCAGAAACTTTCGCATGCGTAAGGGCACATTCATGGAACTTTGTGACTTGCTTTCCCCGGCCCTCCGGTGCAAGAATACCAGAATGAGAGCGGCCCTCACAGTTGGGAAGCGAGTGGCGATAGCCCTCTGGAAGCTTGCAACGCCAGACAGCTACCGGTCAGTCGCGAATCACTTTGGGGTGGGTAAATCTACAGTGGGGTCTGCTCTGATGCAAGTAAGCAGGGCAATCATTCATCTGCTGCTATCCAGGGTTGTGAACCTGGGAAACGTGCAAGCTACAGTAGATGGCTTTGCCGCGATGGGATTCCCTAACTGTGGTGGGGCTATAGATGGAATTCATATCCCTATCTTGGCACCGGACAACGAGAGTGCAGAGTACAGAAACCGGAAGGGATATTATTCTGTGGTCATGCAAGCACTGGTTGACCACAAGGGACGTTTCACCGACATGTTCGTGGGTTGGCCAGGAAAGGTTCATGATGCTCGTGTGTTCAGGAACTCTAGGATTTTTAGAAAGCTGGTCTTCCCAGACCAGAAAATTACTGTGGGGGGTGTAGAAATGCCGATTGTTATCTTTGGGGACACAGGCTACCCCTTAATGCCCTGGCTTATGAAGCCCTACACAGGATCCCTGGACAGGGGTCAGGAGCTGTTCAACTATAGGCTGAGCAAGTGCAGAATGGTGGTAGAGTGTGCATTTGGCCATCTTAAAGTGCACTGGGATACATTACTTACTCGCTCAGACCTCAGTGACAGAAATGTGCCCATTGTTATTGCTGCTTGCTGTGTGCTCCACAATCTCTGTGAGAGCAAGGGGGAGACGTTTATGGTGGATGGGAGGCAGAGGCAAATCTCCTGTCCACTACTTACCAGCAGCCAGACAGTAGGGAAAGTAGAAGAGCGCACCAGGAGGTGCTGCGCCTCAGAGACGCCTTGAAAACCAATTTTATGAGTGCCCAAGATGGCGTTTGAAAACCCGCTCCCTTGTTCTGCTCGTCCCTAAGCCTGCCGTCCTTGCACCCTCTTTCCCTTCCCCCCTCCAACACTTGCAGAGGAAATAAATTCACTTTTAAAAATCATGCATTCTTTATTGCTTCTTCACAAACACAGGGGATGACTGGAAAGGTAGCCCAGAAGGGGTGGGTGAGGAGGGAAACGAGCAGTCAGAGTGCTGGATGAGGGGAAGACGGGGGAGAGGGGAGAGGAGGGGGTAGAGGGGCCAAGAAACAGCACCTTTTAAAACTTTTTAGATAAACTCAGCCTGCTGCTGCTTGTGCTGGCCTGTGGGGTAGAATGGGTCGGCCCCAGGAGCTTCCCCCCCTGGTGTTCTCACCCTGCGTCTGGGTGGGGAAGCTATGGGACTTGGGGAGGGGGGGGAGGTTGTTAGACAGAGGCTGTAGAGGTGATCTTTGGTCCTGCTGAAGCTCCACCAGACACCGGAGCATGCCACTTTGGTCCTCCATTATCCGCAGCATCACATCCATCCGCTTTTCTTCACACTCCTTCCGCTTTTCCTCGCGCTCCATCCAGCTCTCTGATGCAGCCCTGGACTCTTGCCTAGACTCTAACAGACTTTGCCTCCATGTATTTTGTGACTCTAAATTTTTTCTCTCCATTCACTCTGCCAAGTGGCCTCAGTGTGAGAGTTCTGCATTAGTTCATTAATCATGTCATCATTCGTCTTCTTCTTACGCTTCCTTATTTGTGATAGATGGCGTGAGGGGCATGAAGGGGGATGCAGAGATAAATGTGCAGCTTCTGTGGGAAAAAAAGGGACAAGGTTATAAGACAGACACATTTTGCAGCACAATGGGAGTAATATTTAACGGTGAAACACAGTATTCACAGAGCTGATATGCTTTCTATACAAGGTCATATTCCGCACCAAAACTGAGTGGCTGGCTTTCATGTTCACACAAGCATTCACACAAGCATCTCACACATATGAGACAGCCTCAACACGGCTACTGAAATCACCATGCAGGCGGCGATGGTAAGCCATATTCTTTACAGCAGCGCTCCGCTTTTCTATACTAACCCCTCCCCCTTCACCCCACTACGTGGCTCCCTCCCCCCCCCACCGCGTGGCTCCCAGTGAACCGCGAGCAGCAAACACACACACACTGCTTGGGCTATGGGCTGGCTGGGGCGGGATGGGGGGTGGGGGGCGTTGGGGCTGCTTCGGAAAGAGCCATGAGCACACACGCTGCTTGGGCTACGGGCTGGCGGGGGGGGGGGGGGGCACGGGCCATTGACCTGTGCAGGTAAGCTCGCCACACTGGCCAAACAGGAAATGAAATTCAAATGTTCCCGGAGCTTTTCCTGTCTACCTGGCCAGAACAGCGAGTTGAGAGTGCTGTCCAGAGCGGTCACAGTGGAGCAGTGAGGCTGTCCAGAGCGGTCACAATGGAGCATTGTGGGACAGCCACTGGAGTCCAATAATGTCCCCATGCGTCCTCACTACTCCACAATCGACCCAGAGAGGTCGATTTCAGCGCTACTCCTCTTGTCAGGGAGGAGTACAGAAATCGATTTTGAGGGCCCTTTAAATTGACGCAAATGGCGGCCGTGTGAGGACGGGTACAGTTTTATTTCGACTTAACAACACTAAAGTCAACGTTAAGCCATAGTGGGAAACTAGGTGACAGGGTGCCACTTGAGCTTGGGGCAGGCACACTGGCCTGGCAGGTGGCCAATCTGCCTAGCTACAGGACCTTTTTTCCTTTTCTGCCTGGAGACTGGGCCTCATTTACATCTGCCCAATCAGGCTCTGAGGGTGTTTGCCCCTCAGCCCCTTTTATTTCTCAGATTTGGCGCCAAATTCTTCAGAGGCATCTTACAGTCTGGGATTGATCACCCCAGACGACACCTCTCCGCTCCTGAATCTCCCTTGAGCGTGAAACGTGTGGCGGTTGTGTTCGAGTTCGCTATGCTGTTCGTGTATTTGGTTTGCGTGAGTGTTTAACACAACTTCTGACATGTCATTTGTGTATTTTTTCTGTTTCATTATTGTAAACTAGTGTAAAAGTCCGTGGACACAGGCCAACAGTAACAGCCCCCCCCGCTCAGCCCCCCCTCCAAGCGTGCCCCCCTACACCCCCCCTCTCCAAGGCCCCCCCGCTCAGCCTCCCTGCTCGTTCAGCCTCCCCTCCCCCCATGGCCCCCCCGCTCGTTCAGCCTCCCCTCCCCACCATGCCCCCCCTGCTCGTTCAGCCTCCCCCCCACGGCCCCCCCACTTGTTCAGCCTCCCCTCCCCCCCACGGCCCCCCTACTCATTCAGCCTCCTCCCCCCACGGCCCCACGGCTCATTGAGCCTCCCCTCCCACCCACTCCAAGGCCCCGGCTAGGCTGGGCGCAGCTGGCCGGGCCGTTCCCGGGCACCCCCGCCCCGCCGGTCCAGCGTCCCCTTCCCGCGTCCCACCTGGCCAGAGCCCCCTGCCTGCGCCTATTGCACCCAGCCACCCTCCTGCCCTAGGCCCCTGATCCAGACCCTGCTTCCCTCTCAGCAGCGTACGCGCGGTGGCCATGTTGTGCTGCCGAACTACACCTCCCAGCATGCTACACCTCCCAGCATTCCATTAGTCTGGGCCATCTCTACTGCGCATGACGGCTTCACACAAACTTTTCTAGCCGATTATTATATAGGATTGTTACCTCAGGATTTGTGTTGTCATTTGTGTCTCAGTCCTTCCTAGGTACTTCCCTCAGAGTCTGAGGTGTCACTTAAGTGACCTTTCCCTGCAGTGGCCTTCCCTTGTTGTAAATGCCTGTGAAAAATCTTATGTTCCCATTGTGTCTCCCTGGTAGCTGTATTAGTGCTATTTCAGGAAAGTAGCTTGTTCATTAGAATTGTTTAACGTTTATCTGTTTGGTAAACCTGTTCAAATAATAGTGGTTCTGTTTTGTGATAGTAATAGCAGTTTGGTAGTTCTCTTGTTGTATCAGTAAGAAAACTTGTGTTGTGATAGGAACTTGTTTATTAGTATTATTTGTTTAACATCTGACAAAATTGTTCAATAGGTATTGTGACAGAGTCAGACCAGAAGGGTATAGGAGAGTGCTGGAAGGCAGGTACATCAGTCTCAGGATGTGCACCTTTTGGTTTACCCAGGAGGTGGGCAGGCCTAAGCCCGTCCATTACTGAAGTCCCTCCTCCAGCCTGGCGGGAGGGACACTGGACCCGGGGCCAATTAATTACGGGGGACAACTAATGAAAAAAAAAGGACAAGGGAGTGCGTGAGGGTTACAGGTTTAAAACAAGGGTACAGGATGGGGACACCGAGCAGAGAACCCCACACAGCGCCCACTGCTCCGCGAAGCTATCGAGGGAGCCAGTGGACGCTGCCCAGTGGAACTCTGCCCGGATACGTGACTGAATGAGTGACCAGAAGTAGGCCCCACAGTCGCACTGTACCCCCTCGTCTAGCATCCTTCTCCTGGTGTTATAGATGGTGGTTTTGGCAAGCGCCAGGAGGAGGTTGACGAGGAGGTCTCGCGACTTTGTGGGGCCACGGATTTGGTGTCCAAAAAGAAAAAGGTGTGGGGAAAAGTGCAGCCAGAACCTCAATAGGAGGTTCTGGAGGAGCCGGAATAGGGGCTGCAGCCTGGCGCACTCGAGGTAGGTGTGCGCCAGGACCTCCCTCACTCCGCAGAAGGGGCAGGTGTCGGGCATGGGGAGGAACCGCGCCAAGTACACGCCCGTGCTCACGGCTCCGTGAAGGAGCCGCCAACTAATATCCCCGGCAGGCCGTGGAATCAGCGAGGAATAGAAGGTGGCCCACCGGGGCCGCTCACCCTCGTTCGGTGTTAGGTAGTCCCGCCACTTGGTATCGGGGCGGGACGCGAAGGTGAGGAGATGTACCGTGTGAAGCACGAGCGTGTAAAGCTGTTTCCTCGACGCGGTTCAAAACGAGACCGGCTGCAAGGTGTGCAGCCGGCTCGGGGTGTGGGAGTGAAGAGGCCGGGAGGGCTCACGAAGCCGAGGCCTGAGTACCATTTCCAGAGGGCTCGGGGTGAGGGGCGGGCGGGGAGAACCCTCTCTCAAGGCCCGCTGCAGGAAACCGAGAGAGACGGGAGACAGGGCGGTCCTCACCTCCTGGAGTACGCGCAGGGGAGTCGTAAGGGCGGAGAGCCCCATGCACCGAGCGAGCACACGGGGGTCCACCCAGTCCCCTCCGTCGTAGTCCAGGAGGTCTCCGACTTTAGTGATTTCTCCCAGGACCAACCTCCGATGCACTGAAGGAGACTCTGCCACCTGCACACAGAGGGCCGAATTGTGTAGCAGGGGCTCCGCGAGGAGATCCTCTCCCTCGGTGGCCACAAAGGACCTGGTCGCCCCAAAGAGATGCCAGGTCTGGAGGAGGTCCTGGTAGAAGGCCGGCAGCTCCGAGAGGTCTCGCGGAAGACCCCTCCGGTGGAGAAAAAAGAGCTGCCGGTCATAGCGAAGCCCCCGGAGGCGGCAGAGGAAGGCGTGCGCCAACGTTCTCCATGCCGGACTACCATCACCATAGAGGAGTCTCTGCAGGGCCTGGAGGCGGAAGACATGGACCTGGCTGCGCAAGCAGACCAGGCCCTGTCCTCCTTCCTCCAGGGGAAGACTCAGAACCCCTGCAGAGACCCAGTGGAGTCCTGGCCAGAAGAAGTCCAGAACCTGCTGACTTTTGACTAACAGGTATTTTCATATTAAGGTCTATTAACTTATCCAGCTAGTAATGCATAACAAGGTAATAGGTGAATCCATAGACTATGTGCTTAGTCTTATTCTCCTCTTGCAGATTTAGACCTTGCCTCTGATTTGTACTACATACCTGTGCAAGGGAGCAGTATTAGGCTCTCCTTGCATCTCTATGTGGACTACCCATACCATAGGTGTGTTGGAGTAAACTACTTGCCAGCGTACTCTTCCATGAGAGAGAAGGGTCAGTGAATTGGCAGAGCCTTTGCCGGAGTAGCTGGGTTAGTTTGAGCAGGAGGAGGGAGGGAGGGAGGGAAGAGGAAATAGTAATTTACAGGTGCCATCACTGAATTACTACCTCCCACTCCCAGGCAGGAGGAAGTGGGAGAGGAATTGTTTTACAGGCATGTCTGAACAATGCTTCCTGGGGCTCCTCCTTCAGGTCATATGCTCCCCTGGTCATGGCTGTGCCTAAAGGTACACAATCTAGTCCTTACTGATCTCCAGACTTATGCTGATTTAAGTGAGAGGAGTCTTAAGCCCTTAATATTTCTCTTGTGCATTAACTTTAGTTTTTCAGATTTTTATTTTTGTTTTACTTTCCTGAAGTCGTTGGATACATTTAATATTGTCTTGTAGAAGCCAAAGTCCTTCGTTGTCACAGTGATGAAATTGTGACTCCTAACTTTTACCTTTATGCCCCATAAGTGCTTTGCTTACTTCTCTAAAATCCCTTGTCTACTCCTCAATAACTAGGTAAAGCTAGAAGTTTTGTACTGGAATTGGATGACAAAAATTCCTGACTGACCAAATCAATAGTTAGTTAGCAGAAAACCATGTGATTTATTAAAAAACAAGGCTCCAAAATTCTGGAATTTTTTATTTCAATTTGTTAGATTATTTGCATGTTTTGTGGTGGTGTGAATTTTTAAAATAATTTTGTGTTATCTAAAATCTGCAAACAAATGTAGACTAAATTCTTTGTATGTTTAAAATAAGTCTTGGCAATTTAGATCTTGATAATATTCTATTTATTGTTTTCCGTTTTATTGTCTAACCATCACATTTAGTTGATCTTTGGGAGTTTGGTAGAAATTCTGTCATTTGTAAAACAATCCCTACTTGCTTTAATATATATTTGTTACATAAACACAGCCTTTGCAAATAATTTTAAATGGTTAATAAAGCAGACTATAATTTACATATCACTGCTTAACACTACATTTTGCTTTGTAATTTTTGCCTTGATGATTACTAATTATTGCAACACCTAGGGCAATTTTTCAAAAACTCATATTCCATTTCCAGTAGTCTGGCTTTTGACACAACTTGCTCATGTAGGTTTGTTGGTCACGCCAAAGTGAAGGATTCTCACATTTTCATAAATGATCACAGTCCTAGAATTCCTTGTTTAAAAATGACTCACTTCTCATTTTGCCCATTAATAGTGATGAATCAAAGAGGAAGACAAAATGTTTTGAAAAACAGATGTGTACATTATGCAGTAGAATAATGCACCTATTCAAGGGAGAAATACAAATTTCCATTAAACAAATTACAGTCAATTAGGAACAACCTTAAAATGAATGTTATTATTTTGCATGTCTTTATACTGTATTTATTCTTCTGAAGTGCATTAACTGAATCCACAACTGTCTGTGCACTAGGAAGCGTTCAGATACTAAGGCAATGGGTGCCATTAAAAAAACCCTAGATCCATGTTGGAGATCACTGTCTTCTTAACAGCCAGTCAGGTGCTGAGAGAGTCCTCCATGTTCTGAATTATAGCATAGAATAGGCACACCAGGTCCTCCACAGTCAGTTGGGCTGGAGGAGGAAGTGCAGCACATGTAGTAGACTGGCCTAAAGCTTTTGGAAGAGGAAAATCAGAGGTTTGGGCCACATGAACTGCAGTAGTGGTGTCCTCAGAGTCTCTTTGATGCCTTTGCCTCTGTTCCACAACTTGAACATTTGTTACACACTGCTGAGTCATTAGCCACTCTGACCTCCCATTCTTCTCTAACTGCCAGAGTCCATCTGCTGTCAGCCTCACTCCAGCTGTACCACCACACGGATTTCCCTTTCTTCTCCCTTCTGTGTCTCCTCCGTTGCCTCCTCACAAAATCTTAATTATACTGATGTAAGCAGTGTCAGGGAATTGCAGGAATTGCAATGACTTTGCAGTGTCAGTATGGGTGACATCCAGTGGTGAGTTGCAGAAATTGCAGTAGCTTTTGGAAAATAACACCTGATTTGCTTAGACACACCCACCGCACCTGGCCTGCCCTCTAACAGCCAAAATGATCACTTTGGCTACTGTGGGACCCCCAGTTTCTGTAGTATTGGGGCAAGAATGATAGAGTGCTGATTAACATGTTTATGTGAATGAGGGGTTGGGACATTGATTTGGCCTTTGGCATGCTGGAGGGACTCGCCTTCAGCTAGGTAGCACTCGGTAAACAAGGGACAGGGGTTCCAAAACTCACTGAATTGAGAGAGGCTGTAGACAGGCTCAAGACCTTGTGGTCAGGGCCTTGTCTGAGGGCCGCACAGGCCTATTGCACCTGGCCTCTCTCCCCAGTGGAATGTCAGAGCTGACTTTTGCTTCCTTTAGGAGTCTAACTTCAGCCCACGGAGCTGAAGTTGTTTTGGGTCTGGTGGTGCCTCTGCACTAAGGCCCCCCGCTATGAGCTGGAAATCACTTAAGAGCTGGAAATCACTCAGCTTTATCTTAAGTGGGGGGCCCTAAGCAGAGCGGTTCCTGTGCCAGCTGACCCGTTCCTGAGACAGCTGGCCGAGCAGCCCCGGTGCCGGCTGACCCGTTCCTGAGACAGCTGGCCGAGCAGCCCCGGTGCCGGCTGACCCGTTCCTGAGACAGCTGGCCGAGCAGTCCCGGTGCCAGCTGACCCATTCCTG
Organism: Sternotherus odoratus; assembly: GCA_032164245.1. NCBI lineage: Eukaryota > Metazoa > Chordata > Testudines > Kinosternidae > Sternotherus > Sternotherus odoratus. Next base: position 146,388,317 of record JAVMKO010000003.1, read on the forward strand.
AGACAGCTGGCCGAGCAGCCCCGGTGCCGGCTGGCCCGTTCCTGAGACAGCTGGCCGAGCGGTTCCTGAGCAGTTCCTGAGACAGCGAGCAGAGTCGAGCCACGGGCAGAGCAGTTCCTGAGTCGGCTAGCAGGGCGGCTAGCGGAGCCACCAGCACCCCACGGAGAGACTGGGCCGTCGGCCTCGGACCTCATGAAGGTACCCTCCACTCTGCTCTCCACTTCCACCCAGCCTGGGAGGTAAGACTCGGCAGAGTGACTTTCCACCAGGGACTCCAGAGACTTTGGGGCTGTTAAACTTTTGGGACTTTGGGTGACTTTTGGGGTTGCTGGACTCCAGGGACTTTGGGCTATTGGACTTGTGGGACTTTGGGTGATGTTTGGGTTGCTGGACTCCTGAACCCACAGGAGAGGACACAGCCCAAACTTGCTGGGGAGGGGCAATTTGCTCACGGGTTGGTGTATGAACCCTAGGTGTGGTGTTTTTCCCAGTTTAGTGATGTCATTTACCTCATGTTAATAAAGATCTTCTGTTACACCGATCTGTGCTTGCAAGAGGGGAAGTATTGCCTCATTGAGGCGCCCAGGGGTGTGTTAGGATTTTCCCAGGTCACTGGGTGGGGGCTCGAGCCAGTTTGCATTGTATTGTTGAGAGGGAACCCCTATTTACTGAACCCGGCCCTTGTCGCTGCCAATTCTGAAGGGCAGAAGGGTTACATTTTGGGGGCTCGTCCGGGATTACTGGGTCAGTACCCCCTTGCAAGCCCATTTTGAGTGATCCATTAAATTGGGAAAACCCACAATCTAGTTCTTGTTATTTGATCTGTTACATTTGGAAAGGATTACCGGTTGAATAATGTCTCTACACTTGCTAGAGGATTGGTGCAAAGGAATGAATATTAACCCTAGGAATTGTCTCCTGGTGACAGGGGTGACAGAGGAATTTGATGAGGGCTCAATAGAACCTGTCCTAAGGACATCCACTGAGTACCTCCATAAGTGCAAAATGCGTGGGCGCTTGTTTGTGAGGGAGGAGGGGGCTTTTGCTGTACTGTGTGAACTGCCCTCGGCGGTGGACCCTTTACAGGTTCCAGGTACAATAGCAGTGGCCGGGGGTGAGTGGAAGGTAATAACCCCTGGGAGCCAGTCCTCACCAGCCCCTGCACCGGATGTAGAGTTTTTAAAGAAAATGTCAGCCTTCTTGGGGAAAGAGGGAAAGACTTTGGCTGACATGCCAGGTCTGTTGGGTCTTGACCCAGGAGTTCCACGCCGGGAGACTTATCCTTCACCTGATGACTGGGTGAAGACTTTAGGGAAAGCATTAGAGAAGGTTGTGCCACTCCACCCTGAGTCAAGCCCCTATCGTAAACTGAGGTTGTTTTCTGGGGGTCCCACCCCAATACCTGGGGAGGAAGCATTTGAACCCTGGCTGGAACATACCACTGAAATGCTGCAAGAGTGGGCGGTGCCTGAAGCTGAAAAGAGAAGGCGACTGGTAGAGTGCCTCAGGGGGCCGGCCTTAGATGTGATTCGCACCCTGAAGCTCCGTGACCACGGGGTCAAGGTAAAGGACTGCCTAGAGGCCCTTGATCACGCCTTTGGGAGAACTGAGAGCTCAGAGGATGTTTATTGCAAGTTCCTCAATGCCAAGCAGCAAAAGGGAGAGAAAGTCTCCGCCTATACCCAAAGGTTGGAGAAATTATTACAGAGAGCCATCATGAGGGGAGCCATAGCAGTCGAGCAAATGGACAGGACTAGATTGGCGCAGATTGTGAGAGGAATTCAATACCAGAACCCAATCCTCCTCCACCTTCGATTAAGGGAACGGCAAGACAATCCACCGAGTTACTCTCAGCTGATAAAAGAGGTCCGAGAGGAAGAAGAGAGGCAGGCAGCTGGCGAGGTTTGGGAAGTTCAGCCACACCAGGTGACTGGAAACACATCCATACGAACACCCAAGGCACTGATGGTGAGTCCACAAGAGGAACTTACCCAACGGGTGCAGGTCCTGACACAGAGAGTGGCTGAACTAGAGAATACCTTTGATTCAGAAAAGATTTCAAGGTACAGGGAACCACCCTCTAACATGGTCCAGCAGACTACATTTAGAACCTCTGTCCCACCCAGGCAACAAGGGAAGGGACAATCCTTCTGCTACCGGTGTGGCCAGGATGGGCACATGGCTGCGAGGTGTCCGAACGCGGAGAATCCCACGCTAGTATATCAAAAGCTGAGGACCACCTGGGGAAGGTCGGGAAACGGCCCCAGGGCCTGGGAAGGGAGCCGCCCAGGCCAAGAGGGTGTGGAGGCTCCCCTGGAAAGAACCATGCGGCCCGGATCCCACCAGGATTAATAGGACCTCGAGCGGAGGTCACTGTGAAAATCGAAGGGACCGAATGTAGAGCAGTGCTTGACACAGGATCCCAAGTGACTATCATATTCCAATCTTTCTACCAGCAGATGCTTAGGCATCTGCCTATATGGCCCCTGACAGGGGTTGGCCTGTGTGGCCTCAGCATGGATGAATACCCCTACCGGGGGTATGTCATAATACACCTGGAGTTCCCAGAAGAGATTGCTGGGGTGAGGCAGGAGGTGGACACTGCTGCTCTAATATGCCCTGACCCTAAAGGGGTCTCGGATGTATCAGTGCTAATAGGGACCAACTCCAGTCTCTTTAAGGTGCTTGCAGATTACTGCAGACAGCGGGCGGGGGACCAATACCTGAACACCTTGATGATACACACGCATTGTGCCGCAGCCTACAGGAAAATTGAGGACACCAGAAAAGTGATGCCTGATTTGCCCCTGGGAGCATTGAAGTATACGGGCCCAGGCCCTTTAGTGGTGCCTGCAATGACTGAAAAGGAGGTGCTTGTCATGAGTACCTGCCTAAAAGGCAGCAAGGGAGCACTAGCGGTGGTAGAGCAGCCAGCTGAAGGAGGCCTCCCTGAAGGAGTGCTGGTTCTCAGTGGAGTCATAACCCTACCTGCTGAAGCCCAGGAAGAGGTGACTATACTGATTGCTAATGAAACAAGTCGTAATGTTGTTGTGAAGCAAGGACAAAAGATAGCAGACCTCTTTGAGCCTGAGTCGATTGTGACACCCCGATGTGAAACTCAGAGTCTGGCAATAGACCCCGAAAAGTTTGACTTTGGAGATTCACCATTGTCCGAGGAGTGGAAAGATCGTTTGAGGAAGAAACTTTGTGAAAGATCCAAAGTGTTCTCACTGCATGAGTGGGATGTGGGACGTGCCAAAGGAGTAGAGCACCACATCAGGCTACATGACTCTCGACCCTTTAGGGAGAGATCGAGGAGGATTGCCCTCTCGGAGATGGAAGATGTGCGACATCATCTTCAAGAGCTAGCTGCAAATGGCATCATTACAGAGTCCCGCAGCCCATATGCCTCACCCATTGTGATAGCCCGTAAAAAGAATGGAAAAGTCCGGATGTGCATTGACTACCGCACCCTAAACAGCCGTACTGTGGTTGACCAGTACACTATGCCTAGAGTCCAAGATGCCCTGGATTGTTTGCTGGGAAGCCAGTGGTTCTCTGTGTTGGATCTCCGGAGTGGATACTACCAGATCCCCCTGGGAGAGGAAGATAAGGAGAAGACCGCCTTCATCTGCCCATTAGGGTTTTATCAGTTTGAACGCATGCCCCAGGGGATTTCAGGGGCGCCTGCCACATTTCAACGTCTTATGGAGAAAGTAGTGGGAGACATGAATTTACTACAAGTTTTGGTTTATTTGGATGACCTGATTGTGTTTGGAAGAACATTGGAGGAGCATGAAGAAAGATTACTTAAAGTGCTCGATAGGTTGGAGGACTATGGTTTGAAGCTCTCAATAGACAAATGCCAGTTCTGCCGAACCTCAGTGAAGTATGTGGGGCACATCGTGTCCCAAGAGGGCGTGAGCACTGATCCCGATAAAATAGAAGCACTCACTACCTGGCCTCATCCAAGTAACTACAGAGAACTCAAGACCTTCCTTGGATTTAGTGGCTATTACCGCAGATTTGTTAAGAACTATGCTACGATTGTAAAGCCTCTGAACGATCTTACCCGGGGATACCAGTCCGGAAAAAACAAATCTAAAACCAAGAACAAGGGGAAGCCCACAAAGCCTCCTGTGCAGAGACACTATGGCCCATTTGCACCGTTTGGGCCCCGGTGGGATGAGAGATGTGAGAGGGCATTTCAAGAAATCATTGCTTGCCTAACGCATGCTCCAGTCTTGGTCTTTGCTGACCCCAGCAAACCGTTTATCCTGCATACTGATGCCAGTTTGGAGGGTCTGGGAGCAGTACTGTACCAGGAAGTGGAAGGTAAACGTAAACCTGTAGCCTTTGCCAGCCGAGGACTGTCTGACAGTGAAACTCGCTATCCCATCCACAAGCTGGAGTTCTTGGCCTTGAAATGGGCCATCACCGAGAAATTTCGAGACTATCTGTATGGTGCTCAGTTCCAGGTGTGGACAGACAACAACCCATTGACTTATGTGTTGACAAGTGCTAAGCTAGATGCTACAGGGCAGAGATGGGTGGCCGCCTTGGCTAGCTATGAGTTCAGCATTCAATACCGCTCAGGGAGAAGCAATGTAGATGCAGACGCATTGTCCAGGCGTCCGCAGGCACCAGAAGTTGCTGTGATACCCACGGATGGAGTGAGAGCTATTTGAAGTGTGAGTCGCCGAGGGCCAGAGACCCATGAGAGCTGTCATGGATGTGTTGCAGAAGCGTTGGGCCTGCCCCCGGAATGCGTGCCCTCCGCTGCAGTGAACTATACTGCATTGAACCAAACTCCCTTGCCCATGCTCAATGTGGCTGACTGGCAAGAAGCCCAGCTGCAAGATACTGACATTCGTGATACACTACTTGCCAAAAGGGAGGGGCGAAGCCCGGCTGCAGTGGTCACACCTACCCTGGAGTGTAAACTACTGTTGAGAGAGTGGACCAAACTAAAACTGATTCAAGGAGTACTACACCGAGTGACTATGGACCCTTTACAGAAACAGCGAGCACAGCTAGTGTTGCCAAAAGAGTACCGAGCCTTGGCCATGAGGGCACTGCATGATGACTTTGGACATTTAGGGATGGAGAGGACCCTGGAACTTATTCGTAGCAGGTTCTATTGGCCCCGGATGGCTGAAGATGTTCGCAGGAAATGTGAGACATGCACTCGATGTGTCCAAAGGAAAACTCTGCCCACAAGGGCTGCATATCTCAAGAACATCACCAGCAGCAAACCATTAGAACTGGTATGCATTGATTTCTTGTCTCTCGAAGTAGACAGGAAGAATGTCGGAAACATCCTAGTAGTGACTGACCATTTTACACGGTATGCACAGGCATATCCCACCCGAGATCAGAGAGCCACCACTGTCGCTCGAGTACTGTGGGAGAAATATTTCGCAGTCTATGGATTCCCGGCCCGGATACACTCAGATCAGGGGCGAGACTTTGAGAGTCACCTTCTGAAGGAGGTACTGAAAATAGCGGGAATTAAAAAGTCTAGGACAACACCTTACCATCCGCAGGGTGATCCCCAGCCAGAGAGGTTCAACCGAACCCTGTTAGATATGCTGGGGACTTTGCGACCAGAGCAGAAGGCAAACTGGAGCCAGCATGTGGCATTTCTGGTGCATGCCTACAACGCCACCAGGAATGATGCTACGGGAGTCACCCCATATCTCTTGATGTTTGGGCGAGAACCCAGATTACCCATAGACCTGTGCTTTGGTGTATCAGAGGATGGAGATAGCTATGAAACCCATCAGCAATATGTAGCCCGGCTAAGAGAAAAGCTGCAGGATGCTTATCGCCTAGCTACATCTGCAGCTAGGAAGAATGCAGACCGCAACAAACATCGATATGATGTGAGGGTACGTTTACAGGAGCTCCAGTCAGGGGACAGAGTCCTGCTGTGAAATCTGGGTATTGCTGGCAAACACAAGATAGCTGACAGATGGAAGGCAATACCCTACCTAGTGATGGAAAAACTGGGAGATCTGCCGGTCTACAAGATCAAACCTGAAGAGGGTCCAGGGCAAATAAAGACAGTGCATAGAAACCTATTGCTCCCTGTGGGGGAATTGGTAGGCACCCCTTATGAGATGGGCCAGGACAGAGCAGCCGGGCAGAATAGAAGTGCTAGGCCAAAGCCGCCATCCAACAGGGCCTGCGGGCATTCTGAAGATAACCTACCCCTAGCCAGCATGTCGGAGAGTGAGGCCGAGGAGGAAGACACGACCAGGGCGTATCCCAGAATGGAAACAAGACTTCAGTCTCCATCAGCTGAGCTGATAGAGAGCTCTCCCTCCTCAGCCCTAAACCCTGTGGCGGAGGTATTTCAGCCAGTTACAGGCACCCCTGAGCCGCTGGTGGGACCCCCCTGTGATGACGCACACAGTTTACTGGACAATGGAGACATCGAGGGGGAGGGGGCCCTAGGCACAATAGACTTTCCACTACCGGAACCAGAGATGCAGAGGCCTGGGCCAGTAGCCGAGGGATCCTCAAAGGAAACCTCCCCATCCGTCACTCAAGAAGATGTTCCCCCCACTCCTGCAACAGAGACTCTCAATAGAAGGGACAGGGTAATAAGACCCGTACAACGGCTAACCTATGATGCACCCGGGGTGGTTAGTGAGGAGCCCATACACTTAGCACACAGGCTTGTGGAAGCTAAAGTGGGCTTTCTGAGGCCCTTTGGAGGAAACCAATGAGTCGGTATGATAGGGAGTGGGGTTTGTCGGGACGACAAATTTTGACTGGGGGGAGGATGTAAGCAGTGTCAGGGAATTGCAGGAATTGCAATGACTTTGCAGTGTCAGTATGGGTGACATCCAGTGGTGAGTTGCAGAAATTGCAGTAGCTTTTGGAAAATAACACCTGATTTGCTTAGACACACCCACCGCACCTGGCCTGCCCTCTAACAGCCAAAATGATCACTTTGGCTACTGTGGGACCCCCAGTTTCTGTAGTATTGGGGCAAGAATGATAGAGTGCTGATTAACATGTTTATGTGAATGAGGGGTTGGGACATTGATTTGGCCTTTGGCATGCTGGAGGGACTCGCCTTCAGCTAGGTAGCACTCGGTAAACAAGGGACAGGGGTTCCAAAACTCACTGAATTGAGAGAGGCTGTAGACAGGCTCAAGACCTTGTGGTCAGGGCCTTGTCTGAGGGCCGCACAGGCCTATTGCACCTGGCCTCTCTCCCCAGTGGAATGTCAGAGCTGACTTTTGCTTCCTTTAGGAGTCTAACTTCAGCCCACGGAGCTGAAGTTGTTTTGGGTCTGGTGGTGCCTCTGCACTAAGGCCCCCCGCTATGAGCTGGAAATCACTTAAGAGCTGGAAATCACTCAGCTTTATCTTAAGTGGGGGGCCCTAAGCAGAGCGGTTCCTGTGCCAGCTGACCCGTTCCTGAGACAGCTGGCCGAGCAGCCCCGGTGCCGGCTGACCCGTTCCTGAGACAGCTGGCCGAGCAGCCCCGGTGCCGGCTGACCCGTTCCTGAGACAGCTGGCCGAGCAGTCCCGGTGCCGGCTGACCCGTTCCTGAGACAGCTGGCCGAGCAGCCCCGGTGCCGGCTGGCCCGTTCCTGAGACAGCTGGCCGAGCGGTTCCTGAGCAGTTCCTGAGACAGCGAGCAGAGTCGAGCCACGGGCAGAGCAGTTCCTGAGTCGGCTAGCAGGGCGGCTAGCGGAGCCACCAGCACCCCACGGAGAGACTGGGCCGTCGGCCTCGGACCTCATGAAGGTACCCTCCACTCTGCTCTCCACTTCCACCCAGCCTGGGAGGTAAGACTCGGCAGAGTGACTTTCCACCAGGGACTCCAGAGACTTTGGGGCTGTTAAACTTTTGGGACTTTGGGTGACTTTTGGGGTTGCTGGACTCCAGGGACTTTGGGCTATTGGACTTGTGGGACTTTGGGTGATGTTTGGGTTGCTGGACTCCTGAACCCACAGGAGAGGACACAGCCCAAACTTGCTGGGGAGGGGCAATTTGCTCACGGGTTGGTGTATGAACCCTAGGTGTGGTGTTTTTCCCAGTTTAGTGATGTCATTTACCTCATGTTAATAAAGATCTTCTGTTACACCGATCTGTGCTTGCAAGAGGGGAAGTATTGCCTCATTGAGGCGCCCAGGGGTGTGTTAGGATTTTCCCAGGTCACTGGGTGGGGGCTCGAGCCAGTTTGCATTGTATTGTTGAGAGGGAACCCCTATTTACTGAACCCGGCCCTTGTCGCTGCCAATTCTGAAGGGCAGAAGGGTTACACTGTATTTAGATTAACCTTTTAAAACAAAGCCATTTTGTGTACATGTGCTGAATACCCAAGTCAATGCCTTAGTCTGTGCTTTGTTCCATTACCTACTCTGTGCTGTTTGTCTTCCTTTATAACATCACAACTTTATTAAGGCCTTGATTCTGCAAGGAGATCTGAAGGAACAGATGCTTCCTCTGAGGTAGAATTTCAGTGAAGTCAATGAAAAATGTTTGCAGATCTCTGTATGGAATCAGAACTTGGGACTGTAAAGTGTTCTGTAAACACACATAATTGACTGACTTCACTGAGATTTTGCATGAGAGAAATGGAGCATGGGACTGTAAACTGAGTGGGGCAGGGACTTATTTTTTACTAAGTTTGTAAAATAACTATCATGCTATAGGAGCTATCCAAATAATAGTAACCGATTTCAGCTTTCAGATGTACAAATTAAGCCCCTGTTGCGTTATTTTGTTGCTAATAATATCCTCACTACAGCTCTTGTGAAAGTGAATCCTCATTGCCTGGTGAGAATCGTAGAAATGTTGGGCTGGAAGAGACCTCAAGAAGTCATCAAGTTCAGTCCCCTGCACTGTGGCAGGACCAGATAAACCTAGACCAAATCTGACAGGTTTTGTCCAACTTGTTTTTATAAGCTTCCTATGATGGGCACTCCATGACCTCCTTTGATGTTTGATTTCTAACTCCGGAAAAACTCCACTGTAGGAGTCCCAACCATCCTGTTCTGGCCTGACACAAACTGTATGTAAACTGCAGAAAATGCAGAGAATAAAAGAGACTCAAACAGCTAGAGGGATAGCTGACCCATTTCAGTTACTTGCTGTTATGTAGCCAGCTTAGTAAGTAAACCTGGCAGATTGCTGCCTAAAGACTTGTTTTTACTTTGCCTGATTAACCATTATCATTTTACTGCTATTCTATGGTGTATGTATCCAGTAGACAAACCATAAAACATGACATAATGTAGATGTTGCAATTTAGCACTCGAGTTTTCTAGTCTAAAACATTACTTAAGAATTAAGTAGACCAGGGATCGGCATCCTTTGGCACGCAGCCCATCAGGGAAAAACCTTGGAGGGCTAGGACTGTTTACCTGAAGCTTCTGCAGGTTTGGCCAATTGCGGCTCCTACTGGCTGCGGTTCACTGTTTCAGGCCAATGGGGGCTGCGGGAAGAGGTGGCCTGGCCTGCATCACTTCCCGCAGATGATGAAGGTAAACGAACTATCCTGGCTCACCAGGGGCTTACCCTGATGGGCTATGTGCAAAAGGTTGCCGATTCCTGATGTAGACTTTCACCACATTTTTTAAAAATTAAAAGGGGCTTATAATTAGTATCTCCTGCACAGAGAGAAGTCGTATTGAAAATATTGTACATAATGAGTGTTCTATAAGACAATACATCACTCATTTCTCTAAGGTAGAGGAGTTATACAAACAAAGAGGTAACGAAGCTCAAACTCTCAGACACAAATTTATTACTGAGAGAGAATAACTGATGCCAAAAGGGGTGCTATTCTCTCCTCATGGGAGAAATGTAATTCTCAAAGGGGCAGGTGATGATGTCTAAGGAAAATTATTTCTACTGCTTTAATGAGATACTTAAAAGATTATCCCGAGAATCTCAAAAATCTTACTCCAGTTCCCTTTTAAAATGTTTATTTCCATTATTTTTCTCCCTCTAAATGGTTGCTTTGTTGCTTCAAGGAGCAGAAAGTGTTAGAGTGAATATCATTGAGTAAAAATAGATTCTTCAGGGACTGCTGGGGTGGATCACAAAGAAATATAGAGCCATTTTTAGTTAAAGTGAGTCAAATATTTGTCTAAAGCTACTGATTTATTTTTTATGTAATGCTGTTTTTGACAGCTCTATAACTATTGAGTGTTTAAAAGTCATTTTTAAAGAATAATTTTTTCATTTTGTAGAGGAATCAGAAGGCCAAGAGGACATAACATAAATTTAATTCTTAAGAATGGGAAGAATTCTTAAGTGTTTTCTTGTACACTTTATGGAGACTGGATATTGACTCAGCCATGAGCCATATATCAAAGCTTAATTGGTAATGCACTTTTCAAAGGATGATGTTGATATTGCAGCAGGATCCTCCATCCTTCAAGAAAGACATATGTAATATCCTGACAATACTCCCAAACAAGAGTTGAGACAAACCAAAGAAGAGAGCGGCTCCAGAGAACATATCCATGTTTTAATATGGACCAAGTGCATTCCGGGTAATGGCCTTGGGAGTTTATTAATTATGTCTATACATCTCTGTACTGACTACAGCTGATAGTACCTCACTATAAAGATCTGCAATGTAATGTTCTCAGAGTGCTTTACAAACATCTAGTTTACCCTCATGGAACTTCTCAGATGTACATAAAGATGATTATCCATATTTTATTAAGGAGAATACTGAGGCACAGAGTGGTTGATACTCCTATCTAGATACTACGGCAGAGTTATTCTATCAGTGGCGGGTATTTCTCAAAGACCCCTGAGAGATGCCAGAAGGTGCAGTAGACGTTGGAAGATCCAAACATGGTACTAGCTATAGTATGTAACCTACGACTTAAATTAGCTTCTGTACCAGATGATTGGAGAATAGCTAATGTACCACCAATGTTTAAAAAAGGTTCCAGAGGTGATCCTGGAAGTTACAGGCTAGTATGCCTAACTTCAATACAAGGCTAATTGGTTGAAATTGTAGTAAAGAACAGAATTATCAGACACGTGTGGGGGAAGAGTCAACACAGCTTTTGTAATGGGAACTCATGCCTCACCAATCTATTAGAATTCTCTGAGGTTGACAACAAAAATGTGGACAAGGGTCATCCTGTGGATATAGTGTACTTGGACTTTGAGAAAGTCTTTGACAAGATCCCTCACCAAAGGCTCTTAAGCAAACTAAGCAGTCATGGGATAAGAGGGAAGATGCTCTAATGGATCAGTAACAGGTTAAAGACAGGAAACAAAGAGTAGGAATAAATATTCAGTTTTAAGAATAGAGAGGAAAATAGTGGTGTCCCCCAGGGATCTGTACTGGGACCCATGCTGTAAAACACATTCATAAATGATCTGGAAAAAGGGTAAAGAGTGAGGTGGCAAAATTTGCAGACGATACAAAATTACTCAAGATAATTAAATCCAAAGGAAAGTCTAAAGAGTTACAAAGGGATCTCACAAAACTGGGTGACAGGGCAACAAAATGGCAGATGAAATCTATATATATAAAAGTCAAATGGTGTATGCGTATGTGTGTGTAGGCGTGCGTGCATGTATGTATGCTGCCTTACTCCTTCCACACCGTTTGAGCTAGAGACTTGAAATTTGGTACAGTCCTAATCAGGGTAAGAGTCGAAAAATTTTCAAATCTCACCTCTGACGCCCCCCCAGGGGTGAAATTCTTTAAAGCCCATTCACCTCAGCTGGGCAGCAGGTTAACACCTGCTGTTCTCTGTGACATAGTTATGATGTCATAATACCCCCCCTCCAACGCCCCCCCGCACTCGCTCAGCTCTCTTCCCCTCCCCCCTCCAATGGACCCTGCAGTTGCGCAGCTCTCTCCCCCCTCCCCACCTCCGATGGACCCGAGCAACGCCGGGTATTTTTGCTAGTTCAATATAAATAAATGCAAAGTAATGCACACTAGAAAACATAATCCCAACTGTACATACATAATAATGGGGTCTAAATTAGCTGTTACCACTCAAGAAAGAGAGCTGGAAGTTATTGTGGATAGCTCTTTGAAAACATCTGTTCGATGTGCAGTGGCTGTCAAAAAATGAACAGAATGTTAGGAACCTTAAGGAAAGGAATAGATAATAAGACAGTAAATATCATAATGCCTAGGCTGACCATATTTCCTTGAGACAAAAATGGGACATTGAGATAGCAAAAACAGGACGGGGTTATGTAATATTCTGTATTCATGAAAAAGTAAGACGATAAAAAAAGTCTTTATTACAGTAGACTCTCGATTATCCGGGAAAACCTTAATCCCGGTTAATAAAATCCCGGATAATCAAACGTCTACTGGGGGGGGGGGTGTTTCGCTGCTGCCCTGGGGTGCGGGGGGGGAGGGGGAAGGTTGTGGTCCCACCACCTGCCCCAGTCAGCTTCCGCTGCCAGCCTGGGTGTAGGGAACCCAGGCTGGCAGCGGGGCTCAGACCCTGGCTAGCAGGAACCTGCGGGGAAACTCTAAAGCGGCAGCCGGCTGAGCGCTCAACCTGCCGCCGCTTTAGGGTTTTCCCCCCAGGCTCCTGCCAGCCGGGGTCTCAGCTCCTGCTGCCAGCCTGGGTTCCCTACACCCAGGCTGGCAGTGGGCGCTGACTGGGGCAGGCGGCAGGAGCCTGGGGAGAGAGCCCAAAGAGGCGGCGGGCTGAGCACTCAACCTGCCACCGCTTTGGGATTCCCCCCAGGCTCCTGCCAGCCAGGGTCTCAGCCTGCTGCCAGCCTGGGCTTCCTACAGCCAGGCTGGCATCAAGTTGAGACCCTGGCTGGCAAGGGATCCACCGGGGGAAACCCCAAAGCGGCAGCAGGCTGACTGCTCAGGCCGCTGCCGCTTTGGGCTCTCTCCCCAGGCTCCTGCCAGCTGGGGTCCTGCTGCCTGCCCCAGTCAGCTCCCACTGCCAGCCTGGGTGTAGGAAGCCCAGGCTGGCAGTGGGAGCTGAGACCCCCGCTGACAGGAGCCTGCGGGGACAGTCTAAAGCGGCAAAGAGTTGAGAAGCGGCGGCAGCGGCCGAGCTCTCAAGCCGCTGCTGCTTTAGAGTTTCCCCGCAGGCTCCTGCTAGCTGGGGTCTCAGCTCCCGCTGCCAGCCTGGGCTTCCTACACCCACGCTGGCTGCAGGCTGAGACCCCAGCTGGCAAGGGGCCAGTGGGGGAAACCCCAAAGCAGCGGCAGGCTGAGCGCTCGGCCCCCCGCCACTTTGGGGTTTCCAACCGCTGGCCCCTTGCCAGCCGGGGTCCTGTCTCCTGCCTCAGTCTGCTCCCGCTGTCAGCCTGGGTTCCCTGCACCCAGGCTGTCAGCGGGAGCTGAGTGGGGCAGGTGGCAGGAGCCTGGGGAGACAGCCCAAAGCTGCGGCGGGCTCAGCACCCAGCCTGCTGCCGCTTTGGGCTTTCCCCCCAGGCTCCTGCCAGTCGGGGTCTCAGCCCGCTGCCAGTCTGGGTTTCCTACACCCAGGCTGGAAGCAGGCTGAGACCCCAGCTCATAAGGGGCTAGTGGGAGAAGCCCTAAAGCAGCGGCAGGCTAAGGCTGAGCCCGCCGCCGCTTTGGGGCTTCCCCTACTGACCCGTTTAGACATCCCGGTTAATCCGCAGCCCGGTTAACCCGCACCCAGATAATCAGGAGTCTACTGTATTGACTTGAGCTAACAATTATTCCTCAGTGACAGAACTCATACAAAAATTTAGGTAGACGTAAAGGGGGACTGTATTTCACCACGATCGCACCATGAATATTTCTCCGATGAAGTAATCTTATGCAGCAAATTTTGGTCTTTCAATATCTTATCATAAAACTTCTCACACTCCATGATTCTCTTCAGACACCTCAAATGACCCCCTATTTGCCTCCCCCAACCACAGCAGCTTGTGGCTATGGCTCAGTTTCCTCCGTAGCATCTCACAGGCAGAAGCTTGTGCAACAAGAGCTTCCCCCGGGCCAGCCACTCTGCCTTCCTCCTCCAGGCAGGCCCACAACCGCCTCCACTATCAGTAACCCTTCTGACTGACCAAGTCCTCTCCCTACATCTCCTGCAGCAGAAACACGGCTTCTCACCAACCCCACCGCATCGCCCACGCATGCCACAGCCACCTGCCCAGGCCTTAAGTGTGCCTTGAAGACTGACGCCTCGAATGGGCTCTGAGGCTTGGCCCAACCCCCGCATCCATGTGTTCAGGGAGGGGGTTTACCATGGTACCCCTACCCACCTGCCATCTCCCCAACCCACCCCCTGCCCCTCTTAACATCCAGCCCTGGACTCCCCAGTACCTCTCTTCACAGACAACCCTGTTCCCCCCACTTCCCCCCCACACCTTCACACATGGCCCCATGCCCCCCACCCCCTTCACTCACAGCCCTGGACCCCCCCAGTACCCTCCTTCACACACAACCCTGTGCCCCCATTCCATGCCCCCCACACCCCCAGTACCCCCTTCACACACAGCCTTCTGCCCACCACCTACCACCCCCTTCACAAGAGCCATGGCCTCCCCACTTCCCCTGTGCCCCTCTTCACATGCAGCCCCAGACAGTACCTCCCTTCACACACAACCCTGTGCCCCCCACTTCCACCCACTTTCACACATGGCCCCTACGCACACCTCTTTCCCTCTGCCCCCCTCACACGAAGCCATGGCCCCGCACCCCATACTCCCTCCCCCTCCACTCCATGCCCCCCGCCCGGTCCCCCACCACCTTCACGCGCCTTGAGCAGCACGGTGTTGTTGGGGACGATGTTCTCCAGCTCCATGGGGCCCAGGGCGGCTCCGCCTCCTCCCCGCCTAGGCTCGCGCTGCCTCCGGCTCTGTGCGGCGCCTGCCCCCTGGCTCCCTGAGCTCGCAATCCCTGCGCTCGCGCCTCCAGTGCTTCCCCCTCATTGGGCCGCACGTGGCGTTTCCTCCACATGGGGGGGTGGGGGGAGCGAGGCGCCAGGCAGCCCCTGCCCGGCCAGCAGCTCCACTCCGCCCCACATGGGGGCGGCCCAGCTAATCGCGCCGCACGGGCTCAGCGGCGGTGGAGGGGAGGGGGGAGCAGGCAGGGCCAGCGACAGGGTGGTACAACGGGTACAGTTGTACCGGGCCCTGGACTTAAGGGGGGGGCCCCCCTTAAATCCGGGGTGGGCCCGGTATGCAGCTGTACCCCCTTGTCGCTGGGCCTGTGAGCGAGGCGCGGCTCCGGGAAGCCACTGCAGCGCTCGTCAGCCCCCTCCCACGGCACCCAGCAGCCTCCCCCCGCCCCCCTTTGCTTCTCCCGGCCGGGCCACGCGGCCAGAGCGCATGCGGGGGATGGGACCCGCGGGTGGCGAGAGACCGGCCGGGGGGGCCCCCCCGCACGATCTGCGTACGGGGCTCCAAAATTCCTGTCGCCAGCCCACTGAGCTGAAGTTGCTTTGGGTCTGGTGGTGCCTCTGCACTAAGGCCCCCCCTATGAGCTGAAATCACTTAAGAGCTGAAAATCACTGAGCTTTATCTTAAGTGGGGGGGCCCTAAGCAGAGCAGTTCCTGTGTCGGCTAGCAGGATGGCTAGCGGAGCAGTTCCTGACCCAGCTGGCAGAGCAGTCCCTGTGCCGGCTAGTGGACCAGTTCCGGAGCAGTTCCTGACCAGTTCCTGAGACAGCTGGCAGAGCAGTTCCTGATGCAGCTGGCAGAGCAGTCCCTGTGCCGGCTAGTGGACCAGTTCCTGAGCAGTTCCTGAGACAGCTGGCAGAGCAGAGTCGAGCCGCGGACAGAGCAGTTCCAGTGTCGGCTAGCAGGGCGGCTAGCGGAGCAACCAGCACCCCATGGAGAGACTGGGCTGTCGGCCTCAGACCTCGTAAAGGTACCCTTCACTCTGCCCTCCACTTCCACCCAGCCTGGGAGGTAAGACTCGGCAGAGTAACTTTTGACCAGGGACTCCAGAGAGTTTGGGGCTGTTGAACTTTTGGGACTTTGGGTGACTTTTGGGGTTGCTGGACTCCAGGGACTTTGGGCTATTGGACTTGTGGGACTTTGGGTGACGTTTGGGTTGCTGGACTCCTGAACCTACAGGAGAGGACACAGCCCAAACTTGCTGGGGAGGGGCAATTTGCTCACAGGTTGGTGTATGAACCCTAGGTGTGGTGTTTTTCCCAGTTTAGTGATGTCATTTACTTCATGTTAATAAAGATCTTCTGTTACACCGATCTGTGCTTGCAAGAGGGGAAGTATTGCCTCATTGAGGCGCCCAGGGGTGTGTTAGGATTTTCCCAGGTCACTGGGTGGGGGCTCGAGCCAGTTTGCATTGTATTGTTGAGAGGGAACCCCTATTTACTGAATCCGGCCCTTGTTGCTGCCAATTCTGAAGGGCAGAAGGGTTACACTATAATAGCTTAATTAGAAGTTGTCTATATTTTATGTGGTGTGACTGTGCCTTTAACTAGAAAAGGAACAAACATTTGCTATGCTACACGATTTCATAGTAAAGAGTGTGGCTGAAGAGGAAGTTGGTAGTATGTAAACATTTTCTAACAACTGTGAAAACTGCAGTTATAGAGTAATGCATAGGTAGTTTTGCTTTAAGTGGTATATTAGTCACAGTACAACAATATTAAAATTTGGGGGCATGTGTATAATTATATTTTTTAAATTTTTAGGGTTTTTTTGTAATTTGCAGATCATTTGAAAAGAAATTTTATCTTGCTATTTTTATGCAGAGCTTTTTAAAATGAGTATATATTACTAAACACTTCTCTCTCTTCAGTCAGGCCTCTGGCTACTTATTTCCATCTTCCTCTTTTCCCTCCTTGAAGCAGATTGCCCCCCTGATGAGATGCAAATGGCAAGATGATTATGAGAGCCTGACTGAATGAAAACACATATTTTTGCCTCCATCTGAAAAGTGGAAAGAAGGAGAGAGATACAAAACTACACTTCTACTTTAAATTTAATCTTTTCTTTGTCAATTGCCATTTTTTTCTGCTTGCTAACTCTAAAATGGAAATCTACCCTGACTTGTTTTCTCTATTGGGTATTGAAAATTGAAAGTTCTGTTTGACGGTACACTTACACAACATATGAAGGCGTGATTGTAGCAATGGTAGGCATACCAATGCTAGCTTTAATCTAGGTAACATGGGTAACAATTAATAGTGAATAACATAGGTTTGTATTTGGGCAAGCCACCTGAGTTCAAGCCCAGTGGAAGCCCAGATACATGCTTCAGTTGCTAGCACAATCTGAAGCCTGTCTTGACACATCTTCACTATTGTTACCATTGTTAGATAAAAGCTGGCATGGGAATTGTGACGTTTCAACCCATAATGCTTTAATGGAAATAAGCTTGTGAATGTATGTAACCCTTCTGTCCTCAGAGTTGGCACCAACAAGGGCTGGGTTCAGTATCTAGGGGTTCCATCCCAATAACACAATGCAAAACCAGCTTGAACCCCCACCAAGAGATCTGGGACAAATACATACCCCCCCCCCAGCATCTCTAAGAGGCAATACTTCCCCTCTCAGAAGCACAGAGTCTGAGTGTAGCAAAAGCTACACTGTGTATAACAGAGAGAAATAATGCAGCATTATGTTGGGGAAACACCACAAACAGGATTCATAACACAAACCATGAACCAGAAGACCCACTCCCCAAGCAGATTGGGCTGTGTCCTTTCCTTTGGGTTCTTGAATCCAGCAACCCACAAGTCACCTCTCCCACAGTTTCTGTCCTTTGTCAAGGCTGCCCCCTCCCCATAGATTCAAAAGTTCATCTGCAGAGTCTACCCCACAGCCTGGTCAGAAGGGGTGGGGATATGGGGCACCTTATGTGCTTCGTTGCTTGTGTTGATGGCCGATTGCTACCCCTCTCTGCTGCTCATGTTGATGGCCAATTGCCATGCCTCTCCACAGGATTTTGTTGCAGTCTTCACCATAAGCTGTTCCTCTCTGTCAACCGTCCTGCTAGCCACTTGTCTCCACTAGCCACTCACCAATATATCTACAGGCCCTCCCACTACATAGCACAGCTTTCAGCTCTCAGTAACTTCATCTCTTTTGGTGATTTCAGCTGGTAGTAGAGAAGCCTCAGTGTTGGGGCACCACTGGTCTGAAGTAGGCCTAACACTTAGACCTAGGTATCAACGATTGCAGCTCTATAGCATGTATCCAGACTCCTAATGGAATCAAAATTAGCTCTGGCCCACACTGCCAAGTGCAAATCCCTCTTCCTTTCTCTCTCTCACAATTCACTGGGTTTTTGAACCTAGGTCCCTTGCCTAGTGAGTGCTACTTAGTTGAGGGCGAGTCCCTCCATCATAAAGGGCCAAATACAGTTCCATTGTCTTTGATTCACATAGCCAGGATAACAACACTTTATTCTTCCTGCTCCAATAACAAAGAGTCTGGGGATCCCACAGCAGCCAAAGTGACCATTTGGACAAGCAGTGCTATCATGCTAGGCATGGTGGGTCTCCAGTCTCCAATCACCTTTCCCCTTCTCTATCTGGCCACATGTTGCTGTCTATAGATCTATACTGCAACAATGACCTGAGCATCTAATCTCTCATCTAGAGCCCATATAATCTGCCAGGTCCAATATAGATTTGTTGTACAGTGTGGGTGCAATTCTAAGTGTTACTACTAGCATGTTAAGCTGCAGTTGCAGCAGAGTGCAGACATTTTTAGCATCGTGCCAGTCAGTCTTGCTCCTGAGGCCTCCTTCATCCTGTTCTCCTAGGAGCCTGTGAAGGTTCTTGGGGTACCCAGGACTGTGAGTCACCTTGTTATTCTCCTGCCTCCAGCATGAAAGATACTTGCTTGTGTTTAACTAGCTCCCTGACACCACCAGTCGGTTAGTCACCCAAGAGCTGTCCTCTGGGCTATGCCTTTGCAGGTTAACAATAGGTGTAGAACAGCACCTGGGCCCCTTTGAAGTGTTCTATAATATCTATCCCCTTATCCACTGAACACTTACAAAAATACCAGGTCCGCTGTTCCCATGGGAACAGTGTACACACCAGTTTGGAAGACTAAACCTAGCATCACAGCACTTGGATATATTTACAGTGAGAAGAAGGATAAGTTTATTACCAAAGATTTAAGAGACAGTGAGTAAGGACACAGGAAACAAATGTTACATATAAAACAAAACCATAGCATGCTTTCTAGAAACTAAACGTAACAGGCCAACCTTCTGTCTAAAGAAGTTTTATCTCACCCTAAGTCTTCTGTAGTGCTTTTAAGGCTGGTTGTAAACTTGTTTTCATGAATGTTAAATACACTGCACTTTTAGTTCCTAGGTGCAGGATGATGGGGTGTCTACTTTGTTCCCCAAATATAGTCCAGCAAACCTTTGAAGTGTGTCTTATGATAAGATTATTTTTCTCTGCCTGTAAGTTTTGAAATTCTTACAATTCTTCAGCTGCTTTCAGCTTATATGGGTTCCTCCTGTGGGCATTCTGCACCCCCCCACCCCCAAAAGTTCTACACTGAAAAATTAAAAATTCTGTGCACAATATTTTAAAATTCTTCAAAATTCTGCAGGTTTTATTTATATTTATGTATTTATAAATAAATGTGGATGCTCCAGCATGGCAGTGGGAGGACAGGCCTCTGGTTGCATGAAGGTGGGAGATAAAATTGCAGCCTCTCCACCGCCAGGACACTGACTTGGTGGTGAGGCTGCACCCGACTCTGACACAACAGAAGGGCTGGGCCTGCCCTGGAAATACCCTGTGACCCTACCCCTCTGTGTCAGGTGCACCAGGTGGGGGGGAAGGCAGACTCAACCAGACAGGATTAAAGTGTGGAAGAGCTCAGTGTGTATGTGTGTGTGTGGGGGGATCCATGTGTGGAGTGAGAAGCTTCTGTGTGGAACAATCTGGGTTCAGTGTGGGGGTCTAGGTGTAGGGGATCTGGATGCACAGAGACTCTTTGTGGGGGTTTCAGGTGCAGGGGCAATTGAACTCTACAGGAGCTTCCAGGTGAAGGTGGTTGGGGCTCAGTGGATGGTTTGGATGTGGGGGAGGATTTGGGTTCTGGGGGAGTGGGGCTTGTGGAGTGGGGGTCTGGGTGAAGCTAGATGAGGGTCAGTGTGGTGTGGGTCACGATGTCGGGGCTCATGGTGGTGCAAGGGGGTGGAGCTCAACAGGATGGGGGTTTAAATGCAGTGAGCTCAGTAGGGGTGATTTGGGTGCAGAGGAAGAGGTCAAGAGGCATAGGTCTGGTTGCAGGGAGACTCCAGATGCAGGGATTCAGATTCAGTGGAGTGGGGTTCAGATATGGAGGTCTGTGGATCGGGTATAGGTGTAGAGGGTGAGGTTTGGCAGGGGGGAGGGTCCATGTATGGGAGGTCTGGATGCACAAGTGCTGGGAGGATGGGTGAGCAACTCCTGGCACAATCAAAGAACTGTGATGTGATTGGAATAACAGAGACTTGGTGGGATAACTCACATGACTGGAGCACTGTCATGGATGGATATAAACTGTTCAGGAAGGACAGGCAGGGCAGAAAGGGTGGAGGAGTTGCATTGTATGTAAGAGAACAGTACGACTTCAGAGCTCCGGTATGAAACTGCAGAAAAACTTGAGTCTCTGGATTAAGTTTAGAAGTGTGAGCAACAAGGCTGATGTCGTGGTGGGAATCTGCTATAGACCACTAGACAAGGAGGATGAGATGGATGAGGCTTTCTTCCAGCAACTAAGAGAAGTTACTTGATCACAAGCCGTGGTTCTCATGGGAGATTTCAATCATCCTGATATGTGCTGAGAGAGCAATACAGCTATGCACAGACAATCCAGGAAGTTTTTGGAAAGTGTAAGGGACAATTTCTTAGTGCAAGTGCTGGAGGAACCAACTAGGGGCAGAGCTTTTCTTGACCTGCTGCTCACAAACCATGAAGAATGAGTAGGGGATGCAAAAGTGGATAGGAACCTGGGAGGTAGTGACCATGAGATGGTCGAGTTCAGGATCCTGACACAGGGAAAAAAGGAGAGCAGCAGAATATGGACCCTGGACTTCAGAAAAGCAGACTTTGACTCCCTCAGGGAACTCATGAGCAGGATCCCCTGGGAGATGAACATGAAGGGGAAAGAGGTCCAGGAGAGCTGGATGTATTTTAAAGAATCCTTATTGAGGTTGCAGGAACAAATCATCCCAATGTGTAGAAAGAATAGTAAATATGGCAGGCGACCAGCTTGGCTGAACAGTGAAATCGTTGCTGATCTTAAATGCAAAAAAGAAGCTTAAAAGAAGTGGAAGATTGGGCAAATGACCAGGGAGGAATATAAAAATATTGCTCAGGCATGCAGGAGTGAAATCAGGAAGGCTAAATCACACTTGGAGTTCCGGCTAGCAAGGGATGTTAAGGGTAACAAGAAGGGTTTCTTTAGGTATGTTAGGAACAAGAAAAAAGTCAAGGAAAGTGTGGGCCCCTTACTGAATGAGGGAGGCAATCTAGTGACAGAGGATGTGGAAAAAGCAAATGTACTCAATGCTTTTTTTGCCTCTGTCTTCACGAACAAGGTCAGCTCCCAGACTCCTGCAGTGGGCAGCACAGCATGGGGAGGAGGTGACCAGCCCTCTGTGGAAAAAGAAGTGGTTCAGGAATATTTTAAAAAGCTGGATGAGCACAAGTCCAAGGGGCCGGATGCGCTGCATCCAAGGGTGCTAAAGGAGTAGGATGATGTAATTGCAGAGCCATTGGCCATTATCTTTGAAAACTCATGGCGATTGGGGGAGGTCCCGGATGACTGGAAAAAGGCTAATGTAGTGCTCATCTTTAAAAAGCGAAGAAGGAGGATCCAGGGAACTACAGGCCAGTCAGCCTCACCTCAGTGCCTGGAAAAATCATGGAGCAGGTCCTCAAGGAATCAATCCTGAAGCACTTAGAGGTGACGAAAGTGATCAGGAACAGTCAGCATGGTTTCACCAAGGGCAAATCATGTCTTACTAACCTACTTGCCTTCTACGATGAGATAACTGGCTCTGTGGATGAGGGGAAAACAGTGGATGTGTTGTTCCTTGACTTTAGCAAAGCTTTTGATACGGTCTCCCACAGTATTCTTGCCAGCAAGTTAAAGAAGTATGGGCTGGATGAATGGACCATAAGGTGGATAGAAAGCTCTCTGGATCGTCGGGCTCAATGGGTAGTGATCAATGTCTCCATGTTTAGTTGGCAGCCGGTATCAAGCGGAGTGCCCCAAGGGTCGGTCCTGGGGCCTGTTTTATTCAATATCTTTATCAATGATCTGGAGGATGGTGTGGACTGCACCCTCAGCAAGTTTGCAGATGACACTAAACTGGGAAGAGTGGTAGATACACTGAAGGGTAGGGATAGGATACAGAGGGACCTAGACAAATTAGAGGATTGGGCCAAAAGAAATTTGATGAGGTTCAACAAGGAGAAGTGCAACATCCTGCACTTAGGATTGAAGAATCCCATGCACTGCTAAAGACTAGGGACTGAATGGCTAGGCAGCAGTTCTGCAGAAAAGGACCTAGGGATTACAGTGGATGAGAAGCTGGATATGAGTCAACAGTGTGTCCTTGTTGCCAAGAAGTCTAATGGCATTTTGGGTTGCATGAGTAGGGGCATTGCCATCAGATTGAGGGACATGATTGTTCCCCTCTATTCGACATTGGTGAGGCCTCATCTGGAGTACTGTGTCCAATTTTGGGGCCCACACTACAAGAAGGATGTGGAAAAATTGGAAAGAGTCCAGAGAAGGGCCACAAAAATGATTAGGGGCCTGGAGCGCATGAATTATGAGGAGAGGCTGAGAGAACTGGGATTGTTTAGTCTACAGAAGAGACGACTGAGGGAAGATTTGATAGCTGGGGTTCTAAAGAGGATGGATCTAGACTGTTCTCAGTGGTAGCAGATGACCGAACAAGGAATAATGGTCTCAAGTTGCAGTTGGGAAGGTTTAGATTGGATATTAGGAAAAACCTTTTCACTAGGAGGGTGGTCAAGCAATGGAATGGGTTACCTAGGGAGGTGGTAGAATCACCTTCTGTAAGAGAGTACCCTCCCCCACTCTAAACTCTAGGGTAAAAGTGTGGGGGTCTCTTATATGTAGGACCAAATCACTTTACTTTCCCAGCCTAAGTTAAATCTTTTTCCCCAAAACCCAAACTTCTCCAGTTGGGCTTGAACTCTGCTGCCACCATCAATGTGATTATTCCAAAACCATGGAGTGGGGCACATTGAAAGCCCCTGAGAGTAAACCCCCCCGCTTTACCTGGGAGATTGAGACACACAGACTCCGTTCCACCCCCCTGCTACCTGGGAGAGGTTCCAGCACACAGACCCTCACTAGCCGTGATCTGTGCCAGATTCAAAGCTAATACAACTTCAACCAAACACTTCTTATAACAAAAAAAGGTTTAATAAAGAAAAGAGAAAAGCTTACAACTTACACAGACTTCACAGGTACTCAATTTCCTAGCCCTAACCCCTCCCTTGAGATTTCTCCTTCTGATGAGGTTAGAGACACCATAGATCAATTACAAACTCATACAATCAACAATTCTACTTACTATTAGTCCAATTTAGCAACTTATTCAAAGAGATGAATAGGAAGGAGATTACATGCTCCCAAAGCCGGGAGAGAAGAGAAGATGCAGACGGCTGAGTGCCGAGACTAAAGTGAAACTAAAAAAACCCCTCCCCCTCCCATAGGAATGCTAGCTTGACGTCACCACCTCTCCTGTTCAGGTTAACCCCTTGCAGGTAAAACAGTAAGTCTAAGGCACTTCATACTTATGACACCTTCCTTTGAGGTTTTTAAGATCAGACTTGATAAAGCCCTGGCTGGAATGATTTAGTTGGGGATTGGTCCTGCTTTAAGCAGGGGATTGCACTAGATGATCTCCAGAGGTCCCTTCCAACCCTAATATTCTATGATTCTATTCCTCAAACAGTGATTTCTCACCCTGTGGCTAAGGAGCGATAAGGGCAGGAGCAGGGGTGGATGCAGCCATGGGGAGTTTTATGGTCTGACACAGTCCCATCTGCTCCTTGCAGGTGAAGATGAAGCCCCATCCTCTCCTGCCTCTAACTCACACAGCCCTGTGGTGATTTACCTGTTTGCCGACTGCTCCGGGTACCTGACATGATGTATCTGTGCAGCTAGGGAGGGGTGCATGACTGCTCTTGCAGCTTCTCTTTGCATCCCTGTCAAAAAGTCATTCTTCTGTGGGGAAGTAAATAAATCTTCCAGGGATATGAATTCTGTGCATGTGCAGTGGTGCAATTTTTTCCCCAAAATAATGAGTAATGAGACACACTGTCAATGAGAAAATACTTAATTTAATTTTAACAGAGAGCCAGGTGAATAAACATCCATTGTTTGACAGAAAACCTGTTCGTCAACTCTGCCTTGCTATAGACATATTTTCTGTATGTATACAGTATTTGTACATACATTTCATAACACAGTTAATGACCATTGTGACCTCAGCTTTTATTTAAGACATCACATGGCATTTTTTGGTGAACTAGAACGTGCATACCAGAATCAGGACATTTCTGTAATACCCTTGTCAGTATTAAACAGAGCCTAGTCCAGAACCCACTGAAGCCAGTAGAAGTCCTTCACTTAACTTCTATAGGTTTTGGAACCTATTGCTCCTCCATGTGTTTGCTATGTATACTGCTCTGTTGCAGGACAAAGGCTCTCTCTGGCTACAAGGAAGGATTTAGCCCATTGTATCTTATTTGATGAAAGGAACAGCATTTTCAAACCAGCGAAGTACAGTAAAAGTGCCTCAAACAAATCAATTGTTTTAATCTCCATTGTCCCATCACAAGTTTTGGTAGAATTGGTTAAATAGCCCTGATAGCAATAAAGCATTTGGGGCTCAAGTTTGTTTCATCCAGTAGTTTGTGGCCAGGCAGACACCTAAAAAGAAATAAAAAACATAGTTTGTCTATAACCCCAAGGAGCAGCAAGCCTCAGAGCCCAGGACACGGACCTGCGCTACAGGTCTAACAATAGTAGCATAGGCATTCCCACCTTGGCTGGCTGGAGCCTGGGCTCTGAAGCCTGGCACAACAGATGGGTCTCAGAGCTTGCGCTCCATTCTGAATGGGAATGTCTACACTGCTATTTTTAGCCTTGTATTGTGATCCCCATGAATCTGAGTCAGTTGATCCAGGCTCTGAGACTTGTGAGTGTGGTTTGTTTGTTTTTTTGGGGGGGAGGAGGGGTTGTGTAGATGTACCCTTGGAGATGTGTATGTACCACTACTATGTAGGAATGTGAATGGCTTCACACAAATGTAATATCAGCCTGGCACTTAAGAGCAAGAGAGCTTAACAAGGCTGGGATGACTAAATACTTCATGAAATGCTACAGAGGGTCTGCTGTCACTATTGCCAGAGGCAAATTGTCTTCCACAAAGAGCCCAGTAAAAATGTCACACCTGGAGATACTTTCTAATTCATTTCACTTTTGGCAGAGCAAAATTGTTTTAAATGGTTTTGTGTCTTACCTTTTTCCGGAACTCCCCAGTAGTTCTGAAATGTGTCTGTTTTATGGTTTCCAGAATCTCTTTGGCTGGCTAAAATAATATATCTGTCCCTATGCAGTGAGCAAAATGTCCTTTCCCCCATAGCTTTCATGATTTCATTAGATTAAATAAGATTTTTTTATAAGAGCAATTATGTTTCTTTTTGATGATGAAACATACAATTGTTTCTAAGATTCTTCTCTACAAATATAATTTTAACAATAATATATTCCATTTGATCCAGCTCAGAAATGATAATTCAATTATTTATTTCTCACCTACCTATAAATGGCAGGCTACGTCTTCAATTAAAAAAAATCTGATGTCCTCATACACAATTCATGACATGCAGAAATCTCCTTTTACCTGAACAGTGTAGAGTTGGGCCTAATGTACAGTATTGCTCACCAGAAGCTTATGAAATAGAATAGGTGTTGGAGGTCAGAAATATGATGGAATATTTTGCCTAGGAGGTTTATTTGTAAACTGCTAGCCATCAGTGTAGGATGCACATCGCTGAAATCTTTGTAAAGGTGGCATTTTTTTTGTAGAAGTGATGGATGAATCTCTTCTTTGGTATGGCTAAATAATAGTATCCAAATAGCTACCTATGAATCATATCAGGGTAAAGAGTTCATAAAATCATAAATCTCAGAGTTGGAAGGGACCTCAGAAGATCATCTAATCCAGCCCCCTGCTCAAAGCAGGACCAATCCCTATTTTTCCCCCATATCCCTAAATGGCCCGCTCAATGATTGAACTCACAACCCTGGGTTTAGCAGGCCAATGTGCAAATCACTGAGCTAGTTCAACCCCTATTTGAAACAGTGATTGTGGTTCTGGGAATGACTGTTAACATGGCTAAAGTCATGGTGCTTCACAGTGGATAAGCACAGAGGATTGACTGATTAGTGCCTTACTCATGTGTTGATGGGTGAATTCTCACAGAGAGTGCTGACTTGTAGGTGGGCCAGCATCATTTCTAGTTTGGTAAACTGTATTCATTCAAATATATATAGAATTAATGTGGCCATGAAAAGGGTGTATTCTACTGCCAAACTCGATCTAACTTCAATTCCCCTACTTTTGATTTGTAATGCCTCTCCAGAGCTATTACTATGACTTCTTCATTCTTCATGGCCACCTTGGTTCCCAATCAACCTGACTCCCCTCCTTTTGATGCACGCTGTGTGATGACTGATCTGACTAATACTCATTTGGTTCCATGTAGATTAATTAATGGTCCTGGGTCCATGGTCTGCTCCCTCAAGCCATTCTGTTCTGCTCCACTTTACATCCCACATGCTTCTTTTGATCCTGGCCTTAGTCATATTATAAAGACACTTTAGATCAGTAGTGGGCAACCTGCAGGCTGCAAGCCACATATGGCCCATGATGGGCAGAATTATTATTATTTTTTTTACTTTTTCTGCCTCACTTCTCCAGTATTTCAGTAATTACTTTCATAGCATTTTCTACAGGTTGATTTTCAGCAGTCTTTAGAGCTGAGAAGATTTTTACATAACTATAGATAATGTGTGTTTCTGTTCTCTCCACTCACCCCTCCCCACACACATACCCCAACCATACCAGTATGTGAAAACTCCAAATGGGAACAGGGAGCATCCATCTGTGAAATTTGGGCTTTGCGCTGTTTACTACTTACTTAGGTGAAACTGATGACAGAGACTCAGTAATAAA
This sequence comes from Sternotherus odoratus, assembly GCA_032164245.1. Taxonomy (NCBI): domain Eukaryota; kingdom Metazoa; phylum Chordata; order Testudines; family Kinosternidae; genus Sternotherus; species Sternotherus odoratus. The sequence continues at coordinate 146,415,500 of JAVMKO010000003.1, forward strand.
CTAGTGACAAGAAAGGGAGGAGAAGGTTGTCAGTCAATCTGACAGCTTGTCTTGATGATGCAGGTCATAAGGAGCATATTTGCAGCAACTTGTGACACATCATGCTGGGTCAGTAGCATAGAAGCAAATATTTTATTGAGAGCTGAAGGGGAAGAAGCAGAAGCTGTAGTGTCTGGGTTCTGGAGGAGACCAAGAGCTTGTACCAAAGGAATCTTGCAAGTTAAAGTAACACTCTAGCAATTAGTATAACGCAAAGATGGAGACCAGGAGCCAGCTACATGAAAATGGACAAGAAGCCCACTGAACCCTCAAGTCTGTCGATCATAAGAGATATAACATATACACTAAAGAGAATAAAATGTAAAAAGTCAATTGTTGGGTACCTGACCTAATTTTAATTGCTATGTGATGGATAGGAATCACCCTGGGCCAAAATCTTAAACCATAGGGAGGCTATTAAACCTAAGCTCTTAAATCCATATTAATAAATAAATGATGTGGTTTTCAAAAGCTCCCAGTAACTTCCAGTGACTTCAAAATAATGTCTTCCATGAGGACTCTTAGGCATACAGAACTTTTGATCCTGGCCTTAGTCATATTATAAAGACACTCTAGATAAGTAGTGGGCAACTTGCAGGCTGCAAGCCACATGTGGCCCATCAGTGTAATCTGATTGCAGACTATGAGACATTTTGCTGAAGTTGACCATCCACAGAGGAGCTGTGGGAAGCCCACAACTGCTCTAGACAGGGCCGGTGACAGGAATTTTGGGGCCCCATACGCAGATCGTGCGGGGCCCCCCCCTCCGGTCTCCGGCCGCCCGCGGGCCCCTCCCCCGGCCAGTCTCCCGCTGCCCACGGGCCCCCCCCCCAGCTGGTCTCCCGCCACCCGCGGGCTCCCCCCCGGCCGGTCTCCCGCCGCCCGTGGGCCCCAACCCCCGCATGCACTCTGGCCGCGTGACCCAGCCGGGAGAAGCAAAGGGGGGCTGGGAGGGGGGGTTGCTGGGTGAGGGGGCTGACGAGCGCTGCAGCGGCTGCCCGGAGCCGCGCCTTGCTCACAGGCCCGGCGACAAGGGGGTACATCTGCGTACCGGGCCCGCCCCGGATTTAAGGGCCCCCCCCTTAAGTCCGGGGCCTGGTACAGCTGTACCCATTGTACCACCCTGTCGCCGGCCCTGGCTCTAGATATTTCCAAAAGATGTGGGTATTTATTTTGTGCATGAGTGCTTCTGAAAACATGCCCCTGTAGGTCTGTACAAGTTGAAAGTGTATCCTAATAAATAATGAATGCAAAGAAATGTGAATGAATTAAAACTACACTAAAGAAATTGACTTATTGGACCAGTTTTTCTAAAGAGTTCTGCCCCCAGCAGCTCCCAATGTTCTCAACTGTTAGGCCTCTTAGGTGCCTATATTAGGTGAAAACAATGGAGCTGATGGTGCTTGTCTCTTCTGAAAACCTGGCCACTTTATTTAAGTGCTCAGATGAGAACATTTGGGTACAACATTTTCTGAAAATCTGGCTTCAAAGATATTCTTAAAGGAAAGCTTCAGCATGATTTTGAATAGAATCTGTTCATGTAAAAACAGTGGATCTTGAAACTACCATTACAAGTTCCTCACTCTCCAGCCTGACCAGGGCTGGATTAATGCAGGGGCTTTGGGGGCTGCAGCCTAGGGCCTCAAGCTAAGGGGGGCCCCAGAGGCCCGTGGGCTGGATGTGGCCTGCTGGTTCTTTTCATCTGGTCCATGGCAAGTCTCCGTACCACGGGCCGAACCCCAGTCCCTGAGCCTCAGCACCCCACCCCCCGGGGCTGTAGCCATGAGCACAGGCTCGCCAATGTGCCTCCATGGCCCCTTAGTAAGGGGTGTTTAGGGAATCTTTGTGTGCTGTCGCCATACCTAGGGCCGGATCCGCAGATACCATTGGCCAACTACCATGGCCAATGGGAGTTGCAGGGGCAGGATCTGTGGGCAAGGGAAGCGGACACCATGCAGAGCTGCCTGGCCCCTCTATCTAGGGGCCAAATATGCCGGCTGCCTCAGGGCAGTACAGAGCTAGTGTTATGTTTATAACAAGTGCATGGAATCTGTGTTTATTGACAGTACAATTTAAAGCATTAAAATCAGCATATGCACCCATTCACACACACACAAACACCTACCCCACCCAAAAAAAGTTCTGCAGCTGGATCGTATAGTTACTAGTCCTTAGTGTTGCTCGGTTAGTTCCAGTAGCCAGCTGAAACTGCCCATGTGGGAGGGAAGCTGGACCTCAGTCGAACGCGTTCAAAGCTCTGGTGTTGATACAGAACAAACCCAAGGTCCTATGGCAATACACCCTTCTTTTATAGTAATAAGTTCAGATACAAGTCTTCAGATCTTGTTGTGTCACATCGGAGATGTTAATCACGAGGTAGTCAGGGTTGTTCCCAGTCAGCATTATTTGGGTTGTTACTGGGATGATCCATAGCTGTTTCTTATCTTGTCCCTCTGGCTCCACTCTTTATCTTGTCCTTGAGGTGTATGCCTTTGCTTTAGGGTCGTCAATCTGCCATCCATGATTCTGATAATAAAGTTGGTGCCTATCAACATCTTCATTCCCTTCTTGACCATCCAACCCAGCTGTCTTTTCTCAGTTAATTACCATACGTTCTTCGCTCAAATGCCAAACAGCAAATAAGGCAATAATTGCAGCTTTATTGTTCTAAGAACAGTCATTAACACAGTCAGCAAAGAATAAACTCAAAACAATTTCTTCTTACTAATTCAAGGGTACAATTCCTTCTTACTAATTCAAACCTAGCAAAATTGAATATAAATAGGCTGACCATATTTCCTTGAGACAAAAATGGGACACTGGGATGGCAAAAACGGGATAGGGTTATGTAATATTCTGTATTCATGAAAAAGTAAGACGATAAAATTTTTTATTACATGAACATATTGACTTGAGCTAACAATTATTCTTCAGTGACAGAACTCATACAAAAATGTAGGTAGATGTAGAGGGGGACTGTATTTCACCACGATTGTACCATGAATATTTCTCCGATGAAGTAATCTTATGCAGCAAATTTCGGTCTTTAAATACCTTATCATAAAACTTCTCACACTCCATGACACAATTTTGTTTTACAACTAACATAGCCCTCATTGTCTCAACACTTAATCTAGATTTCTCCTTTGACCACATACTGTTCATAACAGAAAATATTCTCTCGACAGGTGCTGTTCTTCCTGGAAGACAAAGAATAAACTCTACAATATTACAAAAGTCTTAAAAGTATAGGTGTTTTTTGCTCATTTCAGAAAAAATCTTTACCCATCTATCGGATACAGAAATGTTGTCTTTATTCCATGTATCCAATTGCCTCACAATTGTAGATTTTATGAAGGTCCACTGATCGAATACACGAGTTTCTTCTGTTTCTGTGCGTGTGTAGAACGCGCAAGACATTGTCACGGTGCAGGGCCTACCAGTGGGAAGCGCTCCCTCGGCCCCCCTCCTGGAACGGGCACTGAGCCATAAATAACACTCTCAAGGTAACGGCAACCCGTTATCTCCTGGGAAGATGAGCTCAGAACACAGTCCTGCAGCTGCTTGTTGCTTTGTCTGCCTTCCCTAGGCTTTTTCTCGCTTTGCTATCTGTATGTGCTTGAAAGCAAGTTCCCAGCTGTATGAGTGTTTACCCCACCTGTGTGAGAGCAAACGCATGGGAAACTAATTGGGGAAACTAAGGTAGAATTACATAGTCAATGAGTGTAACCAATCAATTGTTGCTTGCAAATGAGATATGAGTATGTATGAGATGTAAATGTGTGAGTGTACTTAAGCCCACTCCTGTGGGCTGTCTGGAGGGCTTTTTTCCTTCCCGGCTACTGCTCCGTAGTGTCGGGTACTCCTTCTGCGGTTGCGCTGATCTGATAAGCCCTCTCGGCGCCGAGGACCGGGACCTTCCAATAAACTCACCTACTTTATTTACTTAACCACGTGTGTGTGCCTTGTCTCGCAAAATCCAAAGTACCTCACTACAGCGTGTGATGAGTTCCTCGTTCAGGCTGTCCTGTATTTCTTTCCATTCAGGTGTCTTCCTTAGTAGCACCCACTTGAACTTCTCAGTGTTTCCTACACTGCACTTCCACTTGTTGATATATTCTAAGCTGGTTTCATAGAAATTCTCGACTACCTCAAAAAACTTAGCCTCATTAATTTCTCCTGAATCTACTAACATTTTCGGTTGTTTTTTTGACATCAGTAGTTACAAACACTTCACTTTATCTGGACTCCAAATTGTTTACAAGATTTTCAATGTTTATGGCTACTTCTGTAGCTGAAATATTATCTTTTTCAATTAAACTAATGTATGTTTGGAACGTAGACACTTGATCTCTTGCAAATGACAACCACAATTTCAAACAGGGATCTTCAAACCATTTTCGCAAGATAACAGGGCATTTTTCTTGAGAAAGAATATAAGAACTAAGCCCATCAAACATACTTAAAATTCTGTCAATTGATGGACCCAAGGACAAAAATCTTGTATTTCCATGCTCTAACAATTTAGCGTAATTGTTTCCTGCAAAGTCACAAAAGATTTTCAGTTCTTCAACTCTAACTGTGTATATATGGAAGTATTTGTATACTTTCACTGCAAAACATTCAATATCAATTGGTAAACAGTTGACAGCACACTGGAGACAATTGTGTATAATGTGTGCCCCACAACCAATATTGATAATCGGCCTCTTCAGTTCAGTTTCAAGTTTTCGCCACACATTATTTTTGCCAAGTCTTTTGCAACCACCAAAATTGGTGTTCGTGTTATCTGCACACAAAGCAACAATTTTGTTTTGTAAAGCAAATTTGTCAATTACTTCCTTCAACATAGCACACTGTAGATCGGATGTTTCACCAGGTAAGGAAACAAAGTCTATAATTTTCTCTTGAACACCACAATTTGGCAAAAAGTACCGCACAACGATTGGAAAAAAATTGATGTCTTTTTTGTTTTATGCATCTAAACTGATTGTAATGCTTTTTGTTTTATTCAAATCCTCTATTACTTTGCCCAATATGTATGGAGATAAAATGTTGGTAATTATTGCTTCTGATTTGGTACGTGCTGACGAAAATTTTGGTTCATAAATTTTCTTTATCAATGTTGACAAACAATCATTTGCGCGAAAACTTTGGCCGTGACGCACAGTATGATAAGCAAAAAGAGCTTCACTTGCTCCAATTTTATCGCTTTCACTATCACCATCACATCTCATAAACGAACTGATGTTTTTAACTGAAGCCAGAGTCTTTTCAGCACCCTTATGTTTCTGGCTACGTAGATGTTGGTTGATGTCACTTCTACCTCCATGAGCAATGGAAAAATGGACATTACAATGTTGGCATACCACTTTTGTTCCATCACTACACAGTTTGTCTGGTTTAATAAATTTGAATTCCTTCTGGAGATCGTCATTAAAACTGCAGTTTCGCCTCTTTGTCTTTGGCATTGCAAGGATAGACTTTAAGCTTTAAAAAAGAAGACGCCATTACAGATGCCACCGCATCTGAGCGAGGCCACTGTCACCGACATGTGCATTCCCACTACTTCCTCTTTCGTCACACTAGTGGTTTTACTGTACACATTGATTAGCATAGAGTCTTATGAGAAACTAGTGTAAAAGCCCGTGTACACGGGCCACCAGTAACGGCTCGCGGCCCCCCACACTCGCTCAGCTCTCTCCCCCTCCCCCCTCCAACGGACCCCGCACTCGCTCAGCTCTCTCCACCCTCCCCCCCTCCAACGGACCCCGCACTCGCTCAGTTCTCTCCCCCTCCCCCCCTCCAACGGCCCCCGCACTCGCTCAGCTCTCTCCCCCCTCCAACGGACTCTGCACTCGCTCAGTTCTCTCCCCCCTCCTCCCCTCCAATGGACCCCGCACTCGCTCAGCTCTCTCCACCCTCCCCCCCTCCAACGGACCCCGCACTCACTCAGTTCTCTCCCCTCCCCCCTCCAACGGCCCCCGCACTCACTCAGCTCTCTCCCCCCCTCCAACGGACCCTGCACTCACTCAGTTCTCTCCCCCCTACCCCCTCCAATGGACCCCACACTCGCTCAGCTCTCTCCCCCCTCCCTCCTCCAATGGACCCCCCCACTCGCTCAGCTCTCTCCCCCCTCCCTCTCTCCAACAGCCCCCCACTCGCTCAGCTCTCCCCCTCCCCCCACTCGCTCTGTTCTCTCCCCCCTCCCCCCTCCAAGGCCCCCACACTCACTCAGCTCTCTCTCCCTTCCCCCCCTCCAAAGGCCCCCCCACTCGTTCAGCTCTCTCACCCCTCACCCCCACTCCAACGGCCCCCCACTCGCTCAGCTCTCTCCCCCTCCCCCACTCCAATGGCCCCTCAACCCCTCGTCATGTGCCTGACAGCCCAGCCTGCTCCCTCCCATCCCCCCAGCAGCATGGGGAAGGCGGTCTGCTCCGGCTGGGCTGGGCGCAGCTGGCTGGGCCGTGCCCGGGCGCCTCTGCTCTGCCAGCCCAGCGCCCCCTTCCCACTCCCCGCCCGGCCAGAGCCCCCTGCCTGCGCCTCCTGCGCCCAGCAACCCTCCTGCCCGTGCTCCCCGAGCCCCCTGATCCAGACCCTGCTTCCCTCGCGGCGGCGCACATGCGGCAGCCATGTTGTGCTGCTGAACTACACCTCCCAGCATGCCGTTCGTCCGGGCCATCTCTACTGTGCATGACGGCTTTGGACAAACTTCCTTAGCCTTTTATTATATAGGATAAAGAAGCCGCGTTCAGTTTTTTACAAAAAACAGGACAAAATTGACATTTATATTAAAACGATGGGATGGTCGGGAAATATGAAAAAAACGGTACTGTCCCATTTAAAATGGTACGTATGGTCAGCCTAAGTATAAAGCAAAATAATCAAAATGTAGTACAATTTACTTGAGACAATCTCTTCCCATTAGGCTTTTGGCCTACACTAGGACAGGCAGGGATTCTGCCTTAGCCCTGCTGCGCCGCTGACCAGGAGCTGCCCGAGGTAAGCGCCTCCTGGCCAGAGCCTGAACCCTGCACCCTCTCCTGCACCCCAACTTCCTGTCCCATCCATGGCACCACTGCAGAGCCCACCCCCCCAGCTGGAGCTGGATCCCCTCCTGCACACCAATCTCCTGTCCCAGCCCTGAGCCCACTCCCCCATTTCAAACCTCCAGGGATGTCACAAAATCTAATAGCCCTGGGCCCACAGGAGAGTTAATCTGCCCCTGAGCCTGACTTGAATACTCATAGCTTGATTTTCAAAGATATTGAGCACCTCTATGTCCCACTGATTTCAGTGGGACTTGTGTATGCTGAGTCACTCAGAAAATCAGACCATCAAATGCTGATGTAATTCTATAGAGAAGTATAATATTGCCTTCATCTCCCTTTCTGTTCATACTAATAGGTTGTTTGTTTGCAGTGAGATAGATTGCTCTGCAGAACTTGCATAGACACAGGTCATAGAAAGTATAAATGGAAGAGACCCCTGAGATTATCTCCCTGAAAACACAGGATATATTTTTCAGATGGACTATGTTTTTAATGTTAAACTGAGGCTTTTCTTACATTATACCCAATTGCGTGAACTGATCCAAATCTCTAAACTCATGTTACTTTTAAAACCCTAATCCATTTATTACAAAATGTTAGCAAGCCTTGAATATTTTCAGCATTTTTTGGTCCTTTCATACCTGCCAGCATTTCATTGCAAATCATAGCATGCCAAACAGAAAAGTCAAGGTAACTCTTTTTGTTTGTTATACGATGGAATTTTTGTTGTTGTTGACATCCTACATTCACCGATTGTATTGTCTCCTAAAGATAAGTTTATGTTGATCTGCCCTTATCATTTTTCTCAGATATTTGTCTTGGTATTTTTAAACTATTCAAGCTGTGGATTTGTTGACTCTTTCAGGACATTCCTACCAAAAGAGATAAGAACATTTATTACGTGTGCACATGCAATGGTATTGGGGAAAAAGTAGATGGAGAGTGTTTGTTTGTCTATCTTATCTTTATTCATGAAGCCCTTGAGGGTGATGGAAAAGGGTACCAGGAATCCATGCAGGCTGTTGCCTCATAGGGACACATTTAACTTTGTTCGTTCTGGTTGCCTTAGCTAATGTACATATATAGGCTAAACCTTGTATGCTGCTTATTCTGCACTTTTAATGCTATCAGGAGTGTTTAATTTTGTATGCTATGGGCTCAGGTAGGATTGGTAGTTCCCTGAATTATATTAATACTGAGTAGGCACAGCTGGAGCACAGCAGTATCTGGTATTTTTCAGTGCTGCCAAAGGCTATGGTCCAGAACTAAAGGCCCCTTTTGAATTGCTCATTATAAAATATATTAACCGGTGAGCTGTAGACATACATAGGTAGAAACATTTAATCAAACCAGCATGGCCAACTATTGCGATTTTAATGTGAGTTTCATAGTATTTAATGTTTTTCTTAAAAGCTGTTGGAATCAAGAGAGTATATGAGAATCTCACTTTTCATTTTTAAATATCTTTGTTTCCAACTCTCATGATTGTGGAGAAAAGCTTGAGAACATAAAGCAAGTGGAACCCCAAGGGCTCAGAAACCTGAAGGGAAATAAAAGAACCCACAATTTATAATTTAAAAATGAATCTCATGATTTATAAGATGGTCTAATTAGTTTTGAATGCCAGTCTCATGTTTTGAGTGTTTGTTGTTATTAATACTGCAAACTTCTGTTTTCACATATCTTTGTACAGCTATAGCAGATTTTTGGAATTCCACCAAAGTCACATGTCTACCTGAAATATGGGCATCTGTATAATACCCTATGATAGCTAAACCTGTAGTCATTGGTAGTGTTACAATACGTCCTGGGTTTCCCAGACTTGTCCTCTTTTTTGGTTGTCTGTGGCCAACTCCAGATTAACAGTGAGGGTCACCCAGGGCAACATTGGAGTGAAGGAGTATCTCCCCCTAGGGAAGAGGAGGGGTGAGCTGAGGCAGAGTCTGAGTGGGGAGGGCAGGGTCCATGCGAGGGAGTCTTCTCCCCTACCCTGCTATTCCTCACTGGAGGGGAAATACCTCACACAAACTCAGCCCTGCTCCCAGACGCTGCCCCAGATCCCTCCTGCCCACAGCAGGAGAGACTCTCTCACTCTGACATTGTCCTTGACTCCCCTCGCTCACTGAGAGGAGAGATATTGCCCTCATGTGAGATGGGCAGTTCTTACTGCATCTCTAAGAGAGTATCCCTGGGGAGGGGTGTGTGTACTCACTGGAAGACTGTGGTCGTGGTGCCAGCAAGGCATTGGTACTCCTAAGGCTTGGGAGGCACAGCTGAAACACCATATTATCAGAGAATCATAGAATATTAGGGTTGAAGAGACCTCAGGAGGGCATCTAGTCCAACCCCCTGCTCAAAGCAGGACCAACCCCAACTAAATCATCCCAGCCAGGGCGGGCTTTGCCAAGTTGGGCTTTAAAACCTCTAAGAACGGAGATTCCACCATCTCCCTACATAACCCATTCCAGTTCTTTACCACTCTCCTAGTGAAATAGTTTTTCCTAATATACAACCTAGACTTCCCCCACTGCAACATGAGACCATTGCTCCTTGTTCTGTCATCTATCACCACAGAGAAATCCTAACTCCATCCTCTTTGGAACCCCCCTTCAGGTAGTTGAAGGTTGCTATCAAATTCCCCTTCTTTCTTCTCTTCTGCAGACTGAAGTTCCCTCAGTCTCTCCTCATAAGTCATGTGCCCCAGCCCGCTAATAATTTTTGTTGCCTTCCGCTGGACTCTCTCCAATTTGTTAACATCCTTTCTGTAGTGGGGAGCCCAAACCTGGACACAATATTCAAGGTGTGGCCTCACCAGTGCCGAATAGAAGGGAATAATTGCTTCCCTCAATCTGCTGGCAATGCTCCTACTACTGCAGCCCAATATGCTGTTATCCTTCTTGGCAACAAGGGCACACTGTGGACTCATATCCAGCTTCTCGTCCACTGTAATTCCCAGGTCTTTTTCTGCAGAACTCCTGCTTAGTCTGTCAGCTCCCAGCCTGTAGCGGTGCATGGGATTTTTTCCTTCTTCTCCTTGTTGAACCTCATCAGATTTCTTTTGGTCCAATCCTGCAATTTCTTTAGGTCACCCTGGATCCTATCCCTACCCTCCAACATATCTACCTCTCCCCCCAGCTTAGTGTCATCCACAAACTTGCTGATGGTGCAGTCCATTCCATCATCCAGATAATTAATGAAGATGTTGAACAAAACTGGCCCCAGGACTGACCCCTGTGGAACTGGCGGACAACTAGACATGAAGCCATTGATCACTACCTGTTGAGCCCGATGATCTGCCAGTTTTCTATCCACCTTATAAACAATTCACCCAATCCATATTTTTGAACTTGCTGGCCAGAATACTGTTCCAAGATTTTTCCAGGGTCTGAAGTGAGGCTGACCAATTTGTAGTTCCCTGGATTCTCCTTCTTCTCTTTTTTAAAGATGGGCACTATATTTGTCTTTTCCCAATCCTCTGGAACCTCTCCCAATCACCTTTTCCTTCAACAGGGAGGATGGATGAGAACACGAGTTGTGCCTCAAACTTCTTTATCCTTCTTCCCAGAGCCACATAGTTGGCATTGATTCACTCAAGGACATCGAAGGTAATCTCTGCTCTGGCTTTACTATGCCTACTTGGCCGAACAGTCTCCCAGCCTAGCCTCCTCCCTCCCCACCTGATTGCGGCTTTCCCAAGCCTGACGGGGAGCTCCGAGCTGTTCATCCGCTGTAGGGTGCATCAACTCTGGGCCCGACTGCACTTGCGGATCAACATCTTGGCAGCTGCTACTCAGACCTCCCTCAGCTCAGTGGGTTTGCTGGTTCAGAGACTGTTCCGTTCTTCACAGCTCAGGGCTGAGGGCCGCCTGCAATAAATTGGTGGCTTCTTTCTCTATCACTGTAATCAGCAATAAAAGCTGGTAGATTTGTCACTGGTTGCTCTGACACATATTTCCTTGCTAGGGGAATCAAAAAGTCATTAAATCTAGTGACAAAATTGCTAAATTGGCAGCACTGCCTCTGGGTGGATTTTTGAAATAAGAGTTAAAGTTTGGGGTTTTTGCAGAGCAGACATTGCAGCTCAGAAAGAGCTCTGATTAGTCTGCTTCCCCATTGGTCCCTCCTCTTCATCTGCAGTTGGTTGGTTCATTCTCTTGCAGCCCTGGTTCCTAGCCCTGGTTCCCAGCTCTAGGAGGGGGTCCCACAAGGAGGGGAAGTGCTGACTGATGATTGGCACTGTGTCTTAGGCTAGTTGCCCTGCCACTATGACAGGGAGTTACACTCCCCCCCATCTCTAGTGAGTACCCCTGCTAGGGTGACCAAATATCCTGATTTTATAGGGACAGTCCTGATTTTGGGTCTTTTTCTTATATAGGCTCCTATTACCCCCCTACCACCATCCTGATTTTTCACACTTGCTGTCTTGTTACCCTACCTTCACACTCCTGGGTGTGGTTTTCTGTCCCATCTAGTGCAGTGGTTCTCAAACTTGTTGATTTGGTGACCCCTTTTGGCTCTGCCATGTCCTCTCACACCCCAGGTATGTCCGCCAAAATGCCGCCGAATTGAACTCTTCTGGTTTCGGTGGCATTTAGACGGACACGCAGCATTTGTTTCTGTGTCCGCCAAAATGCCGCTGATAGTGGAAGCTTGCACTTTGGTGGTTTTTTGGCGGGCTCTCTCGCATGTTTGGAGCTTCTGTTGAAATGCCGCTGAAGGCGTCGGCAGCTTGCAACCCTCCTGGAATCGACCTGCGACCCCCAGGGGGGTCAAGACCCCCAGTTTGAGAACCACTGATGTATATGAATCCTAATTCTCACTCAGTCCTGAAGGAGAGACCTCGAGAAGGAGACTTGCTGCAGCAAAGTTACAGGGATCTTGGAGGCTGCCCCTGCCCTGCAACTCTGTCCTGCCTGCCTGATGTCACGGTCTCTCTGTGAGGTCACTGTCTCCCAAACACTATTGCCCAATAGGCTGCGGTCCTGCAAAAGGCCTTTGTGATGTCACTGCCACATCCACCCATCCCCTGCAAGACTGATGTCCTGCCCCCGGACAGTCTTTTTGGATACACTGACTGATCAGAATAAAGTGCTCTCAAATGAGCTACAGACCAAACAATTGTTCCTAGTCATTATTCACCAAATATTTTAGAAAAACTAGAACATTAGAATTATCACCCATTCAGAGACAATTATTGGAGAGAAGCAGCAATAATAATCAAATACCTGATTGTACACCTTGTATGTAAGTCATAACCAAAGAGAACAAAAGGACCAGAGTCCTTCCTGTCAATAGCCCTCTGCTTGGCCAATCAGCATGGAGACTCTGACTGATGGATGCTGAGGGGTCTCATCAGATGTCCCGAAGGGTGGACCAGGTCACCACCGGAGGGGGTCACTCTCACAGCACTATTCCAGCCCCATCTCTTTGTGAGGGCCTCGCACAATAAGAACAACCCTCCTCCCCAGACACACACATACCTCTTTGGTGGAGGGATGGAAGCAGAGAAAAAGGGAAAAAAGAAAGAGGAAAAAGAGAAAGGAGTGAGGAAAAGGGAAAACAAAAAGGACAAACCTCAATGTCCCCAGTGATTCTAAGGGACAAAGTCCTTGGTAGGAAATCAAATTCTGACACCCTAACATTGCGATTTCTGTGCCTAGAATTGAGCCGGCACCAAGTGGATCAGACTGAACAGGTTCCAAACCTCTGAGAGGTTCTTACCTTTTAAACAGGGACTGCAAAATCAGAAGTAGGAAAGGAGACAACTCTGAAGAGGTTCATCTTCATGTACATGAATCGTAATTCTCACTCAGTCCTCAAGGAGAAATCTTGGGAAGGAGACTTGCTGCAGGCTGCCTCTGCCCTGCAACTCCATCCTGCCTGGCTGATGTCGGGGTCTCTCTGTGATGTTGCTGCTTCCCAAACACTTTTGCCCAATAGGTGAGGTCTTGCAAAAAGCCTTTGTGATGCCACTGCTACATCTACCCCTCCCCTGTAAAGCTGATGTTGTGCCCCTTGTCAGCCTCTTTGGATGTTTGAGTTGCTTCCCCTGGCTCTAACCACCCAATGACTGTTGAGCCTGGGGATCAAGCCAGCTATACAGTAAAGCATCAGAGGTTGCTTCCAATGCCACACTCAGTTTTTCATAAAATGGTAGACTTTAAGGTGAGAAGGGACCACTAGAGCATCTAATTTGAGCCCCTCATATCCTAACCCTTGATATATCACAATAGCTAAGTTTTGATCAAAGCATATATCAGAAAAGCAAGTAGTCTTCATTAGAAGACATCAAGAGATGGAGAATGCACCACCTCCTTCGGTAGTTTGTTCCAAAGGTGAATCATCCTCACTGTTAAATATTTGAGCCTTATTTCTAATATGAATTTGTCTATTTTCACCTTCCAACCACTGGGTCTTGTTATGCCTTTCTCTGTAAGATTAAAGAGCCCTTTAAAACTCAGTATTTTCTCTCCATGAAAGTGACCTCAAACTTAGACACCTCAAAAATGTCACCTCTTGACCTTCCCTTCTGATAACTAAACAGGTTGAGTTCTTTCAGAAGCTCACAAGAAGGCATTTTTCCTAGGATGGACTCGTCTTCCTCTCTAGTGACCTCCAGTGCTAAAGACACTACCCACCCCAGCCCATTGAAGGAGGAGCTCTTGTCTCCATTCCCTCAATCTTCCTATGATAGCATTCCTTGGCAGTTTCTTTGTCAGATTTCTCTTTCTCGTTTTGGTGCCTGTATTCTTCCATTCCCTTGGTGGCTACACAGTGGAAGGGGCCTTTGCTACATCGCTGGCCACCTTAACCTAGTGTTTCCTGTGCCTGGAATTCAGTCAGCACCAGTGGATCAGACTGAACAGACCAAAGGCTCTTACCTTCTACACAGGGACATTTGTTTTCTAGCAAAATGGGTAGTGGGAAAGGAGAAAACTCCAGAGAGGTTCCTCCTGACGCTCAAGTACATGAATCCTAATTCTCACTCAGTCCTCTCCAGGAAAAACCTTGAGATGGAGACTTGCTGCACAAAGCCACGGGGGTCTCTGAGGCTGCCCCTGCCCTGCAACTCTGTCCTGACCATAGCTGATGTCAGTGTCTCTGTGAGATCACTGTCTCTTAAACACCTTTGCCCAATAGGCTGAGGTCCTGCAAAAGGCCTTTGTGATGTCACTGGCACATCCACCCCTCCTCTGCAAGACTGATGTCCTGCCCCGAGCCAGCCTTTTTGGATACACTAACTGATCAGAATAAAGTGCTCTCAAATGAGCTACAGACCAACAATTGTTCCTAGTCATTATCCAGCAAATATTTTAGAACAACTAGAACATTAGAATCATCAACCGTTCAGAGACAATTATTGGAGAGAAGCAGTAATATTAATCAAATACCTGATTGGTTATGACTAACATGCAAGGTGTACAAAGAGAACAAAAGGACCAGAGTCCTTCCTGTCAATAGCCCCCTGCTTGGCCAATCAGCATGGAGACTCTGACTGATGGGCCTTGAGGGGTCTCATCAGACGTCTCAAAGGGTGGCCCAAGTCACCACTGGAGAGAGTCACTCTCACAGCACTATTCCAGCCCCATCTCTTTGTGAGGGCCTCCCACAATAAGAACAACCTCCTTCCCAGACACACACATACCTCTTTGGTGGAGGGATGAAGCAGAAAAAAAGGAAAAAAAGAAGCAAGAGGAAAAGGAGGGAGGAAAAGGGAAAACAAAAAGGACAAACCCTAATGTCCCCAGTGATTCTAAGGGACAAAGTCCTTGGTAGGAAATCAAATTCAGCCACCCTAACATTGTAATTTCTGTGCCTCGAATTAAGCCTGGCACCAAGTGGATCAGACTGAAGAGGTTCCAAACCTCTGAGAGGCTCTTACCTTCTAAACAGGGACTGCAAAATCAGTAGTAGGAAAGGAGACTACTCTGAAGAGGTTTATCTTCATATTCATGTATAATTCAGTGGTTCTCAAACTTGTTGGTTCGGTGACCCCTTTTTGCTCTGCCATTTCCTCTCGTGCCTCGGGTATGTCTGCTGAAATGCTGCCAAATTGAACTCTTCTGGTTTCAGTGGCATTTCGGCAGACACGCAGCAATCATTTCTGTGTCTGCCGAAATGCTGCCGATAGCGGAAGCTTGCACTTGGGTGGTTTTTTGGTGGACTCACACGCATGTTTGCAGCTTCCGCTGAAATGTTGCCGAGAACCACTGATCTAGTGGCACTGAGACAGAAACAGTTAATGAGTTTGCTCTATAGCCTTTAGCTAACAGGCTTTCGGCTCATGCAGTAGAAGCTCATACATTAAGCTCCACAGCTCCCAGGTTTGGTCCCACCCATGGACAAGCAGCATCTCTCTCTGTTACACATACACATAGGATCAATGTCTGCTCTCATTCACAGGTCCAGCTTCCAATGACTAGAGTTACCATATTTTAGGTTTCCAAAAAGAGGAAAGTCGAGCTGAGGAGGAAAGGGAGGGTGAACTAGAGGGGGTACAACTGGTGATGCTGGAGAGGATACCTGGGATGTGTGGGAAGGGTGTAGGTGTACTGTTATCTGTTGTATCATTGAAAGCTCTAGGCTGGAATTTGCATTGACTTGTTTCATGCACATTCCTAAAATACCCTGCATGTATCTGCTCCTCTAGGTACAAGAACCAAAGCTTTTCTTATGCTTACTTCATCCCAATCTGTTACTAATGTAAAATGACTGAAAAAGTCAATTTCTAATTAACAACAAAGAAACAAGATCAATACATGTTTAGATGTATTAGGTTTACATCACACTTCACCCAAACTTTTGCATTTTGATGCTGAATCCTAAATGGCTGCCATTCTTGTGCAATTCAGCATGTTTTAAGTAATAATTCAATGTAATGAGTTGGGTAATTCAGATAAGAGGTAAGTGGATCTACCAGGCAAACAAGGAAGCATTTTTAATTGCCTTTAGAAGTGTTTACAAGACTGTGTTGCATAAGAGGGCTATGACAGAAAATGTAAGAAATATTTTTATTAACATATAAAAAAGAGAAACACAAAATGGTGTTTAAAATAAAACAATTAGCCTCCCAAACACATACGGCCAATATTACCATTAGTTGCTGTCACAGGTTTCTGTAAAATGTATGAGGTTTTTCACATTGCAGGATGATAACTGTAAAAGACACATGACAAATAGCTTTGTGAAGAGCATGTTACTTGTATATGGAAGTGCTAACTATTACATATTAATGGAGTAATTTATCAGTAGATGATTAGCACAATACACGCCTGCAGTGACAGCCAGATGTTTGTGATACACCCACCAACAGATTTTGTATGTAAGGGAAAAAGAAGTGAATCATCATAGGAAGAAAAATAGCTACAAAAATTAACTAATTATAAGCAAACTCATGTGCAAAGGCCATGGCACAAAACAAGATTAAACTACCTAGGGACATAAAGGGAATAATAAAACATTTTACAAATACATTAGGACCAAGAGAAAGACCAAGGACAGAGCAGGCCCATTACTCAATGAGGAGGGAAATACAATGACAGAAAACACAGGAATTGCCAAAGTGTTAAATGTCTCTTTTGTTTCAATTTTCACCAACAAGGTTAACTAACATACTAAATATCAGTATAAATGGGGTAGGATATGAGATCAAACTGGGGAAAGAACTAATTAAGAATTACTTGGGGTTTGTCTACACCAGTAGCAGTGCAATGCTGCAGCTACATGTTGCAGCTGCACTGTTATAGTGCTTAGTAAAGCCACTATCTGCAAGAAGCCCTCCTATTGACATAGTGCTTCTACACTGGGACTTTGGTCAGCATAACTGTGTTGCATAGTGGTGTGGATTTTCCATACCCCAGAGCAACATAGTTATACCAACATAGGTTTGTATTGTAGACCATGGCTTAAACAGGTTAGATGGCTTCAAGTCAGCAAGGCCTGATGAAAAAATCCTATAATACTTCAGGAACTGGCTGAAGAGAGCTCACTCATTAGCAATTATGTTGGCGAAGTCATGGAAAATGGGAGAGGAACATTGGAAATATAGTACCTGTGTATAAAAAGGGGAATGAGGACAAGATGGAGAATTATAGACCAGTCAGCTTAACTTCAGAACCCAGAAAGATAATGGAGCAAATACTCAAACAATTAATTTATAAGGACCTAAAAGATCATAAGTTCATAAGTAATAGTCAATATGGATTTGTCCAGTACAAATCATGTCAAACCAACCTAATATCTGTCTTTGACAGGGTAACAAACCTTGTGGATGGGGAGAAGTACACATGAAATATCTCAACTTTAGTAAGGCTTTTTTGATACTGTCTCACGTGACCTACCAATAAACAAATTGGGGAGATCAAGTCTAGATGAACCTATTGTAAGGTGGATGCACAACTGATTTGGAAAAAACATTGTTTTTATCAATGGTTCACAATCAAGCTGGAAGAGTTTGTGGAGTCCCGCAGGGATCTGTCTTGGGTCCGGTTCTATTCAGTATCTTTATAAATGATTTGGATAATGGCATAGAGAGTAAACTTATAAAGTTTGAAGATGATACCAAGCTAGGAAGGGTGCAAGTGCTTTGGAGGAAAGGATTAGAATTCAGAATGATCTTTACAAACTGGAGAAATGGTCTAAAATAAATAGGATGAAATTCAATAAGGACAAATGCAAAGTACTACATTTGCAAAGAAATAATCAGTTGCAGAAATATAAAATGGGAAATGATTAAGAAGTAGTACTGCAGAAAAGGATCTGGGTTTTATAGTGGGTCACAAACCAAATATGAATTAACAATATAATACGTGCCAAAAAAAAATAAACATCATTCTGGGATGTATTAGCAGGAGTGTTGTAAGGAAGTCTCGAGAATTCTTCCACTCTACCCAGCACTGAAAAGGCCTCAACTACAGTACTGACAGCGAGGAATACTTGTAGCACCTTAGAGACTAACTAGTTTAATTCAGCATAAGCTTTAGTGAGCTATAGCTCACTTCATCGGATGCATAGAATGGAACAGAAGTAAGATGCATTTATACACACAGAAAGAAAAAGAAAAGAAAAAAAAATGTACATTAGCATACCAATTCTAAGAGGGCTCTTAAATGTAGATGGTCCATTACAGTACTGTGTCAAGTTCTGAGCAGCACACTTTGGGAAAGATGTGGAGAAAGTTCAGAGGAGAGCAACAAAAAGCCTTCAAGGTCTAGAAAACATGACCTACAACAAAAGATTGAAAAAATTGGGTTTGCTTAGTCTGGACAAGAGAAGATTTATGGGGACATGATATATGAAAGAAGATAACAGTCTTTGAGTACCTAAAGGTTGTTATAAAGAGGAGGATGAATTGTTCTCCTTATTCGCTGAAGACAGGACAAGAAGTAATGTGCTTAACTTGAAGCATAGGAAAGACGTTAAGAAAAACTTCTGAACTGTAAGGGTAGTTAAGCACTGGAACAATTACCTAGGATGGTTGTGGGATTTTTGTCATTGGAGATTTTTAAGAACAGGTTATATAAACTCCTGTCAGGGATGGTCTAGGTAATACTTAGTCCTGCTGCAATGCAGGGGACTGGTCTAGATGACCTATCACGGTCATAAGAACATAAGAACATAAGAACGGCCATACTGGGTCAGACCAAAGGTCCATCTAGCCCAGCATCCTGTCTACCGACAGTGGCCAATGCCAGGTGCCCCGGAGTGAGTGAACCTAACAGGTATGATCGAGCGATCTCTCTCCTGCCATCCATCACCCCCCTCTGACAGACAGAGGCTAGGGACACCATTCATTACCCATCCCGGCTAATAGCCATTTATGGACTTAGCCTCCATGAATTTATCCAGCTCTCTTTTAAACCCTGTTATAGTCCTAGCCTTCACAGCCTCCTCAGGTAAGGAGTTCCACAGGTTGACTGTGCGCTGTGTGAAGAAGAACTTCCTTTTATTTGTTTTAAACCTGCTGCCGCCAATTTCATTGAGTGGCCCCTAGTTCTTCTATTTTGGGAACAAGTAAATAACTTTTCCTTATTTACTTCCTCCACACCACTCATAATTTTATATACCTCTATCATATCCCCCCTTAGTCTCCTCTTTTCCAAGCTAAAAAGTCCTAGCCTCTTTAATCTCTCTTCATATGGGACCCGTTCCAAACCCCTAATCATTTTAGTTGCCCTTCTCTGAACCTTTTCTAGTGCCACTATATCCTTTTTGAGATGAGGAGACCACATTTGTACGCAGTATTCAAGATGTGGGCGCACCATGGATTTGTATAAGGGCAATAAGATATTCTCCGACTTATTCTCTATCCCTTTTTTAATGATTCCTAACATCCTATTTGCTTTTTTGACTGCCGCTGCACACTGCGTGGATGCCTTCAGAGAACTATCCACAATGACTCCCAGGTCTTTTTCCTGATTGGTTGTAGCTAAATTAGCCCCCATCATATTGTATGTATAGTTGGGGTTATTTTTTCCAATGTGCATTACTTTACATTTATCCACATTAAATTTCATTTGCCATTTTGTTGCCCAATCACTTAGTTTAGTGAGATCTTTTTGAAGTTCTTCACAGTCTGCTTTGGTCCTTACTACTTTGAGCAGTTTAGTTATCTGCAAACTTTGCCACATCACTGTTTACCCCTTCCTCCAAATCATTTATAAATAAGTTGAATAGGATCGGTCCCAGGACTGACCCTTGGGGAACACCACTAGTTACCCCTCTCCATTCTGAAAAAGTTCCATTTATTCCTACCCTTTGTTCCCTGTCTTTTAACCAGTTTTCAATCCATGAGAAGATCTTCCCTCTTATCCCATGGCAGCTTAATTTATGTAAGAGCCTTTGGTGAGGGACCTTGTCAAAGGCTTTCTGGAAATCTAAGTACACTATGTCCACCGGATCCCCCTTGTCCATATGTTTGCTGACCCCTTCAAAGAACTCTAATAGATTAGTAAGACACGATTTCCCTTTGCAGAAACCATGTTGACTTTTGCCCAACAATTTATGCTCTTCTATGTGTCTGACAATTTTATTCTTTACTATTGTTTCAACTAATTTTCCCGGTACGGACGTTAGACTGACTGGTCTGTAATTGCCAGGATCACCTCTAGAGCCCTTTTTAAATATTGGCATTACATTAGCTATCTTCCAGTCACTGGGCACTGTAGCCGATTTAAAGGATAGGTTACAAACCCTCGTTAATAGTGCCGCAATTTCACATTTGAGTTCTTTCAGAACTCTTGGGTGAATGCCATCTGGTCCCGGTGACTTGTTACAGTTAAGTTTATCAATGAGTTCCAGAACCTCCTCTACTGATACTTCAATTTGTGACAATACCTCAGATTCGTCACCTACAAAAGACAGCTCAGGTTTAGGAATCTCCCTAACGTCCTCAGCCGTGAAGACTGAAGCAAAGAATTCATTTAGTTTCTCTGCAATGACTCTGTCATCTTTAAGTGCTCCTTTTGTATCTCTGTCATCCAGGGGCCCCACTGGTTGTTTAGCAGGCTTCCTGCTTCTGACATATTTAAAAAACATTTTGTTATTACCTTTTGAGTTTTTGGCTAGCTGTTCTTCAAACTCCATTTTAGCTTTTCTTATTACATTCTTACACTTTATTTGGCAGTGCTTATGCTCCTTTCTATTTACCTCACTAGGATTAGACTTCCACTTTTTAAAAGATGCCTTTTTCTCTCTCACTGCTTCTTTTACTTGGCTGTTAAGCCACGGTGGCTCTTTTTTAGTTTTCTGGCGTTGTTTTTTAATTTGGGGTATACATTTGAGTTGGGCCTTTATTATGGTATCTTTGAAGAGAGTCCATGCAGCTTGCAGGGATTTCACTTTAGTCACCATACCTTTTAATTTCCGTTTAACTAACCCCCTCATTCTTGCATAGTTCCCCTTTTTGAAATTAAATGCCCCAGTGTTGGGCTTCTGAGGTGTTATTCCCACCATAGGAATGTTAAATGTTATTATATTATGGTCACTATTTCCCAGCGGTCCTTTTATAGTTACCTCTTGAACCAGATCCTGTGCTCCACTCAGGACTAAATCTAGAGTTGCCTCTCCCCTTGTGGTTTCCTGTACCAGCTGCTCCAAGAAGCAGTCATTTAAAGTATCAAGAAATTTCATCTCTGCATTTCGTCCTGAGGTGACATGTACCCAGTCAATGTTGGGATAATTGAAGTCTCCCACTATTATTGGGTTCTTTATTTTGACAGCCTCTCTAATCTCCCTTAGCATTTTGTCATCCCTATCACTGTCCTGATCAGGTGGTCGATAATAGAGCCCTATTGTTATGTTCTTATTAGAGCATGAAATTACTATCCATAGTGATTCTATGGAACATGTGGATTCATTTAAGATTTTTACTTCATTTGATTCTACACTATCTTTTACATAAAGTGCCACTCCCCCGCCCCCACGACCTATTCTGTCCTTCCAATATATTTTATACCCTGGAATGATTGTGTCCCATTGATTGTCCTCGGTCCACCATGTTTCTGTGATGCCTATTATGTCAATATCCTCCTCTAACACGAGGCACTCTAGTTCACCCATCTTATTATTTAGACTTCTGGCATTTGTGTACAAGCACTTTAAAAACTGGTCATTGTTTATCTGTCTGCTCTTCCCTGGTGTGTCAGATTCTTTATGTGAAAATTTCTCATCTGATCTGGCCCCTCCTTTATCCTTTTCCATCTTTTCCTGTTTAAAACCTAGAGAATCTCTAACGACAGACCCTCCTGTAAGAGAAGTCTCTATCCGATCCACGTGCTCCTCTGCAGCAATCGGCTTTCCCCCATCTCTTAGTTTAAAAACTGCTCTGCAACCTTTTTAATGTTTAGTGCCAGCAGCCTGGTTCCACTTTGGTTTAGGTGGAGCCCATCCTTCCTGTATAGGCTCCCCCCATCCCAAATGTTTCCCCAGTTCCTAATAAATCTGAACCCTTCCTCTCTACACCATCGTCTCATCCACGCATTGAGACTCTGAAGCTCTGCCTGCCTACCTGGCCCTGCGCGTGGAACTGGAAGCATTTCTGAGAAAGCCACCATAGAGGTCCTGGATTTCAACCTCTTTCCTAGCAACCTAAATTTGGCCTCCAGGACATCTCTCCTACCCTTCCCTATGTTGTTGGTACCTACATGTACCACGACCACCGGCTCCTCCCCAGCACTACTCATAAGTCTATCTAGATGCCTCGATAGATCCGCAACCTTTGCACCAGGCAGGCAAGTCACCATACGGTTCTCCTGATTATCACAAACCCAGCTATCTATATATCTGGTCCCTTCCAGTACTATATTTCTACGATTCTGTGCCCGTGTCTGGTCCCAGATTTTCCTAAGAAAAAAGAGACCCTTGAACTCAGTATTGATGACAAGGACCTCAGACTTATAACAGATCACAAATATGAATCAACAATATGGTGAAGCTGTAAATAAGGTTAATACCATTTCAGGGGCATTAACATTCACATTGTATGTGCATGCAGGAGATAATTGTCCTGCTCTACTCAGCACTGCTGAAGCCCCAGCTGGTGTACAGTGTCCAATTCTGGACATGGACAAATTGGAGAGAGTCCAGCGGAAACCAACAGCCTCCCTTAAGTGTCCTGCTGTCTGGGGTAACTTTGGTTGTTGTTACCTTGGACTTTGGGGCTGGACTTCCAAGCTTTGGAGCATCATAATTTTTCCAGCTTGTATCAAGGCTTTGTTTGCAGCCATAAGAGCTAGAAACATAAAATACTGATATCTTGGAGCATAGTTCTGTGGCAAGGGGTGATTTCTGTAAGCAAATGCTGTAGCCACAGAACCATGGCAAAACTCTGCTCACACTGCCTGAGTCTCCCCCCTTGGATAGACTTTTCCTCTTTGTTTTCCCTTCTCTTCACCCATTCACTCCTCCATCTTCTTTTCCTATCTCTTACCCCAGGACTGACTCCTTTTCTTTTTTCTTTTCTCTCCTCTTCTCTTTCCTTTCTCTTTCTTCTTTTCTTTTCTCTTTACAGAAGAATCTTTACAGTGTCACTTCTACATTGGATTTTCTCTGGCTGCTCGGCCTGGATTCAAGGGACTAAATCCTGATGGGATTAAGATAACCACTACCAGAATCAAATCTGGATTGGGAGGGTTGTAACTGACTGAATGTAGTAGGGGATGGAGGTAAATAATATTGGTTGGTGACTGGAAGGAAGCTAATGTGACTTTGTATCACATTAGTCTCTTTCTTCCCATCACACTGTGGGGTGCAGTTCAGGCCAGTCAGAAGTTGTGTTACTGCTTGTATTATAACCTGGAGTGTCCCAAAATGGTCCTGCTACTGTTGGGTCCCTGTCTGGGACACATACAGAACCAGCATGGACTCTGTGTTCTGTATGTGGTGCAGTTCTGATTCAACCATTCTGAATCCAACAGTTGGCCAGAAGTTATCACAGACACACTCTTGTCTTGACCAGACTTGGTTAATGTTAGCAGATGACCCCAACACACCCCCAGTCCCAAACCCCTCTGCTATGCAATGTCCAGCCCTGTCCTGCAATGTTCCCCTGTTGTCTTGATAGTCCTATTTAATGCTTATATGTAAATTGAGGTAAACCCACATTCCTTTGTTCAGGACAGACCTGTTTACCAACCCCCTCTGACATGCCTGATTTAAACACACTTTAGTCATAATTTCAGCATATATCCATAATTATTAATACACACTGGATACACATATCACACAAGAATATTTAGGATCAGTGAGTTATTAATTTTCAAATGATACCTCACAAGGCATATTTTATAAAAGATTATTACAATACGGTGTAGTTGTCAATACCCAGGTTCTTCCTCATCATCAGATTGGCTGAAGGCAAAATGAACTAAATCATGAATTCCCCATAGAAGACATAACAATTATGGTTGATGCCAGTAAAGAGTTTGATCAAGAACATCACCACCACTCAGGAACAAAAAAATAGTGTGGGCCATTCTCTTTAAGTGAATAAGTTGTTTAATAGGAAGAAAAACTTGTGGAAAGAGAAGATACTGCAATAAAATTCAAAAATCTAGTCAGAGGTGAATTCTGATTTAAAATATTACCTTCAAATATTCTTCTACATACTTTTAGATGAACATAGGGTGGTAAAGTCAGCAGACCTTTTATTTATTACTTCTGATGTGCAATTGCATTAGCCAGGCACAGGAGAGCTCATGCTATTAAGTCTACAGATTCAGAACTTCATCCGCACAGGGTTATACTGCTATGCAGTCAATAGATGTAACCGCTTGAGGTGAATATACTTTTTAAATTCCCATCCTATGAGACAGATCAGAGTAAAAACAGCTACAGTTTTATCTGGTGTTACTTTGAACTGCAAAACAAACTGTAGCTTCACTTAAGCCACCTGCTATGATTCATCTGGGGTTATCAAATGTATATATTAAAAGATGTAGTCATAGACATATAATACTGCATTTTAAAATAGAAAAAGTATTTAGGTATTTGATGTGTCGGATGAACATCTGCCTGATAATGACTTATTCACAAATATTCATCTTGGGTGTTTGGTGTCCACATCTGTGCTGGTATAGGGGGAAAGAGAGGGAGGATGCAGGAAGGGTGGTCTTTGCTTAATGCACAGGATTTGGAACCAGGGGATTAAGTTCTATTTCCTGCTCTGTAACAGGCTTTTTGTGTGACCTTGGTGCGAGTAATCTTACTTCTCTATCCTTCATTTTCTCTATCTGTGACATTTGCTAAGGCAGATTCACCTATGTTTGTAGAAAGTATTGAGAACCGTTACTGGAAGCACTCTAAGGTACTGGAGACTACGAGGTGTCCAGAGGTGTGTTTAAGTGGTAACCCTGTTTAGGATGAGGTATCTCATAAATGGTATAAAGTCGGTTCTAGTATACTGTCTTTGGTGGAAATTGGGAAAGGATTTAGCACACTAGCAGTTAACTTATTCCAACCCCAGTTGAGGAGAGACCTGAGAATGGGAGGGGGAAACAAACACCATTTGGAATGGTATGCTAAACTGTATTATACTGTTCATACCCAGGTGGCACAGTGTGTAATATGTGTTATCTGAGCTTACAGCATATATACCTGTCAGTACCTTAAAATGTCATAAAGAGAACATAGCTCATGTATTTCTCTGGAGTGGAAGCTCCGTAACCAGTTCATATCTGGTATGTGACATGGTATCAAAAGTAAAGGCAGCCTAACTGGTGCCAGAAGAGAACAGAAACAGAAGGAAAGTAGCAACAAAGGCTGCAAAGGGGGGGGGGAGGGAGAGTAAAAAAAATCACAGGATCAATCCAATTAGAATGCTGCTCCTCAATGGTCCTAAGAACTTTAGCTTTCATAAACCTTCAGAATGGACAGACTGGAAGTAACCCATTGCAAGATTTTACTTTGCAACCAACCTTGACAAAGGAAACTGGAGACATAGAGGCATACTCTTTAATTTATGCCATGGGGAAGTAGGAGAACATATTTTTGAATCTTTTATCTTTACTGAAGACACTCACAAAGATGACTATGAAGAGGTTCTGGCTAAGTTTGAGTAATCCTTTATACCTCAGAAAGGTGATTTTATGAAAGGGTATGTTTTCACCAGAGAATTCAACAACAAGGGGAATTTGTTGAATCTTTTATCAGAGTTTTACTTTCATTGACAGAAAACTGTGATTTTGAGTCTGTAAAGAATGAAAATATTCGAGATAAATTAGTAATATGGTATGGAGATAAAAATATCTTTCACAGAAGCTGCAACTAAAAACAGATGTAACCTTACACACAACTATTCAAACAACAAAGTAGTCTGAGCTGGTGAAACAGCAAAACCAAGAGCAACTTGCCAAACTTCAAAGACAAGAAACTAGTGTAGGAGCAATAAATAGATGCCACTTGAGTACTAATATTCATTACCATAAAGCCCCAGAGGCAAGGAGAGATAACTCACAGACTAAGTGCACAAGTTACATGTATAAGATGTGAACATTTTCATATCCTGTAGCGGGGTGGCTGCCCGTCCCTAGCCAGAAAGGGTTGAAACAGCCTAGGAAAGGTTTGTGGCTGGGAGCAAGCAAGCTCCCCAGGCTGATTGGTTGAATAGGCTCAGCTGGGTGGCCACGCCCCAAACTCTAGCAGGCCCTTATAAAAAGGCTGAGAGGCAGGGGCCTAAGACAGACAGTCTCCTTTGGCCTGTCTTAGAGGCAAACAGGCCTAGCTGCTGGGTAAGCCTAGGGTACTTGGAATGGAGCAGGGCTGGGGGGAGAGGCAAGAGTCAATGGGGAGCTCTGACCTGGAAACCCTCAGGCTGCAGGGCCTAGGGAATGGCCCAACAAGGGGTACTGGGGTGGTAGGGGGCAGCCCAGGGCTGCAGAGGCAGCAGGCCAAACTCCCTTGCCGGTGATGAATGGTAATGATAATGCAGTCTGCCCCAGAGAATGGGGGCAAGTGGTGACTGGCAGTTGCCTAGAATGAGACAAGGTGGGGATAGGGAGTGTGGGTTCCCTGGGGGGGAGACCCTGAAACTGGGGGGGGGGGTACTGCAGTGGTGCAGCCCCCAAGGTAAGAGGGCACCGGGGTCCAGGGAGGGACTCTGGGCAGCAGCAAGTGGGACTGCAGAGGGTGCTCCGGAGGCTGGTGAGCTGATTCCGCAGACACACCAGCAGGAGGCACCATGGGGTGAGTCACCGCACGCTTACATAGCCCAAGGGATGTATGGCCAGTCAAAGGTGCAAGATGTAATAAATGTGTAAAATATGGACTTTTTTCAAAACCAAAGCAGCAGGGACTTGACACGTATTACAAAAAAATCAAGAGCCATTTTTTCTGGGATTTATCATGTCTGATGACACAGAGCCTGCCTGGAGAATGAAACTGAATATTCATGGAATGATTATTGACTTTAAAATTCTGTCAGGGACACTGCTGACAGTCACATCAGAAGGGACTTACAATCACCTTCAACCCATCCCAGAGCTGAAATTATATGATACAGCCCTGACTATCCCTAGAGGTATTCTGAATTGCATGGGCCAGATCACCACAGAAACAACTTACAAAAGAAAAAAGCTTTTCATTCAGAGTTCATGGGGAAGGGGGATGAGAAGGGGATAGAGGAATGGGGGATAGGGGCAGGTAACAGAGGGGAGGGGAAAAGGAATGGGGTGCAGAGAGGGAAAGGTGGTAATGGGACATTGGGGAAGGAGGATGGGATGGGGAAGAAAAGGTGATAGGAGAATGGGAGGGGGGGGGGAAGCTTTGCCTGTAAGGCCCTCGCTGAGCTGGACCAATCCCCCCAGCATTGGCAGCCCACCTCCAGTGGGTATCCAGCCATAGATATCCCCTCCAAATACCCTCTCCAGCACCTCCCAAATATCTCTCCCAGTACACAGGAACCACACTCCCCAGCACCCTGTTCTCCAAATTCCTCCTCCCTCTTCACACAGCAGTGTCCTCTATTTGGAACTTGGTAACTCTAGGGGGTCACTCTGTTCTCACTGCCTTGGTTTCTGGAGCTGAGGGGAGTGAGTCTGCCCTGCCAGCAATCTCCTGCTCCCAGCACCTGGGCTGGGCACCAGGCTCACATGGACGAGCTCAGAGATTGGGCTGTGTGACCCTGAGTCTGGCAGCCACAGGGCTGGAGATGGGCAGCCCAGAGGAGCAAGGGGTGGCTCTACTCTGCATGCAGGGAGTATGGGGAGTGTGACTTGGCTGCAACGGCAGGTCCCCGGGTAGCAAGAAAGTGTGACCAGGATGCCGAGAGACAGGTGCCCAAGGGGAATGAGTGCTCCAGGGAGCACTTTAGGGAGCATTTCATGGTAGCCAGGTTCCATTGGGAGAGGCTGCTCCAGCGAGTGTCACTGGCTGGCGCTGAACTCCTTTGGGGCAGAGGCAAGAATATGTTGGGGTGGAACTCGGAGCTGTGCCACCCACCATGCCTGGGGAGTATACAGCTGTGCAGAGTCTATCTGGCTCGGGGAGCAGGCCAGGGAGGGCTTCCAGGAAGCCAGCCAATGCCCTAGCTCCTACAGCCCTGAGAGCCAGGGGCCCAAGTGGACTGGGTGGCTCCCATCAGCTTCAGATCTGTCAGCTCCTGGCAGAAGGTGAAAGTCTTCAAATTGTGGGGTGCATCCCCCTAGGGAGATGTCACACTGTTTTAAAACCTCTATGCTAAATGGGAGGCAGAAATATGGGGAGTATGTGACTCTGTTTGCTCTGTTACGGCTCTGTTGGTGATACTGGACTTTTGAAATGTGCTCCAGTTCAAATAACCTTAAAAGACAATGCTGAACCATATAGAATAACACCTAGCTGCAGATTTATGCAAATTCAGAGGACATCATTACCTGGTCATAGTGGACTATTTTTCCAGGTATGTAGAAATAATGTATATGAAAGACATGGTGCAGAGCTTAGAGAAACTGAAGTGCACTTTTGCTCATTTCAGTATTCCAGAACCATAAGTGATAAACAATGATCCACAGTTTACCACAGAATAATTTAAATCAATCCAAATGAAATATGATTTTGATTCTATTACTAGCAGCCCACATTACCCACAAGCAAATGAAGAGGCTGAGAGAGCTGTACAGACTGCTAGGACAATTCTTAATCAGGAAGATCCATTCTTCTGAGTTACAGATCAACACTAATAACAGCTACTGGATATAGTCTAGTGCAAATTCTGATGGGAAGATAACCTATAACTATTGTTCTGACTTTGGTTCATTCCTAATTTCCAGAGTGATCAGACACGCAAAAAGAGCTTACAAACACTTTTACAACACACATCACTCAGATATAGAAGTGCAGGTCTAGAACCTGGTGTATGTCAAACTGGATGGAGAAAAAGAACAGAGAACTCCAGCTTCCTTAAAGACAAAGAATTCTCCACCAAGGTCATATTTGATTGAGAGTGACAGTGGAGAGCTCAACAGAAACTGTCAGCATCTACAGTTTGTTCCTCAGAAAGAATAATCAGCAGATCTAACTCTACAGATGACGGTTGCAGAACAAGAAAATTCTAAGACTTCAATCATTGCAACGAATGGACAGCCAGATGACCAAGTTATTGTGTAATTAGAAAACCACTATAATTCAGAGATACTTAACAGACTGATACATATTGAACTTTAAAGATAAATATATTTTTTGTAAATATTGTAAATAGTAAACCTTAAATGGGGAGATGCACTCAAGGCAGGACTACATAATAACTAGCCCATTCCTGACAGGTGGTTGTCTAACTCGGTGGTTCTCAAACTTCTTGGGTCGGCGGCCCTTTTTCTGTTCCTCGCGGGCCACTGTGACCCCTGTGTGTCTGCCAAAATGCTGCCTAGCTGAATGCTTCCAGCTTTAGTGGTATTTCAGCGGAGATGCTGGGCGCTTCACAGTGTCTGCCGAAAAGCCACTGAAACCGGAAACTTTCACTTTGACGGCTTTTCAGAGGACACCGTGAAGTGCACGGCATGTCTGCCGAAATGCTGCTGAACGCTAAAGCGTTTGGCCGGCGGCACTTCTGTGGCACAGGGAGTTTATGACCCCTCAGGAATCGCCCCGTGACTCCAGTTAGGCCCAATGAGAATGGAGTAGCAGAATTATTTCTCATGTCTTGCTTACAACAGTCCTGCTAATACATTCCAGAGTGATGTTTGCTTTTTAGCAACAGTGTTACACTATTGACTCTAACTTAGCTTGTGATCCACTATGATCCCCAGATCCCCATCTGCAGTACTCCTTCCTAGGAAGCCATTTCCCATTTTATATGTGTGCAACTGATTAGTCATGGACTAGTCCATATCTGGTACATAACACTGTTGATATAATTTTTTAAAAATAAATAATTTCCTCTTGGCCCTGGTGGGATGCTCATCTAGTCCATCTTGCATGGAAAATTTTACCTGTCGTACGGGGCCTTTGTGGGAGAGTGGAATAATTGGGGATTCTTAGAGGTTCCAGTCACAGGGTGGCACTAGCCCTTTAGAAGAGAGGACAAGTGTACCTGTGATTCATCAACTCACTCCAATTGGGTTTAAAAGAGGTCCTTTGGGCCTTAAAGGGCAGAAAGATCTGGTGAGACAGTCAGGAAAAAGGCTAATGAGAGCTGTCTGTGAGCTGGAGACTGGCAAGAGGTGAGAGCTGCCAGAAACAGAAAGTGTTTCCTGGGAGAAGACTGAAGGCAGGAGAGCAGCAAAAGGGATTTGCTGACTGATCTCCCCAAACCAGAGAGCCAGGGCTGACGGCCAGAGACCAGCAAAGGCAGTTATCTGCTGGAGAGCTGGTGCTGATAGATGAAGGCAGGGAGAGCAGTAGAGGAGCTTACCTGCGGATGTCTCCAGGTTGGACAGCTGGATTAAGGCCGGACAAGGCTGAAGGACTCCTAGCAGAGAGGCTGTGAGGGTTCCTGCAGAAGAGAGTAGGACTGCATTACATTTGGAAGGGCTGAGCTGCTGTCCTGGCAGATGAATGGGAGAAAATTGATGAGGAAGAACTCCCAGCAGAGAGGATGGGGGGTTCCCCCTGGGAAGAATGGGGTTGTGCTCCAGCTGGAAGGGCTTGGGTGGCTGTCCAGAAGGGTGGAAGAGGCCTGATGAAGAGTCCAGGTGTGGCAGAAGACACAAGAGGGTGGTATATGGGGTGTTGCCGGGGTAGATGTCAAAGGATGTTAAGGATAAGGGCAATTATTTAAGCCCCATCCCATCAGTAAAACCCACATACCCCTTTTGGAGTAAGCCCTCACCTTTTGTAGTGTAGTTTCTTTATAAAACATAAATCTTTCAGGTTAGGTTTTTACACCATACTCTCCCTGATAGAACTCAAGCCCCTATACATTCCAAAAGGAAATACACAGGAGTTCAGTTCCCTCTCTGTAGTTCAGGTAGAAGGTGTGGTTTTTGCAGGGAAACTAGGATTAAGTTTGAGTTACACTTTTTGTTTCTAAGGTGATGACATTCTGATACAAAATACATTAACTGGGCCAGATTCATACCTGTATATTGGCATAGCTCCCACTCACAATAGCTCCATTGGCTATGCCAATCTGCAGTCACTGAGAACGTGGCCCGCTGCCTTTTGCTAAGTAAATAGTAGCATCTCTTGATAATGTTTGTACACTGCTTCTTCAGCATCCTAGCTGTGTGTATCAGTGACCACCATCTGCATTTTGATGCTATATATTTTTTGAAACTACATTTCAAAATCCTCATTATCAATGCGTGAAAAAATCTTTGACATTTGTAGATTTCCCCTCAAGCCACAGCACTTTAAAAAACAGAAAATGAAACTTGTTCTTACAAATATATAGCAATCCCAAACTCACTTGTCTTACCATAAGGAGCTAGGTACAGGAACTCCTCACTTAAAGTCGCCCCGGTTAACATAGTTTCAATGTTAAGTTGCTGATTAATTAGGGAACATACTCATTTAAAAGTTGTGCAGTGCTCCCTTATAAAGTCATCTGGCAGCAGCCTGCTTTGTCCACTGCTTGTAGGAAGAGCAGCCCATTGCAGCTAGCTGGTAGGGACTTGGAACCAGGGTGGACCAGCAGCCCCTCTATCAGCTGCCCACTCCCCTAAGTTTCCTGTGCGGCATGTGCTGCTCCTGCCCTCTGCCTTGGAGCTGCTCCTGGGATCCTCTGCTTGCTGTGGGGTGGGAGAGGGAGGGAAAAAGGAAGGACTAATGTCAGGGTGTCTCCCTCCCCCCAGCTCTTGCACCCCACTTACCCCTTCTCCATACAGAGCAGAGTGGGGACACAGCCTGAGAGAGACAGGCAGAGCTTGGGGAAGCAGCTGCTGTCTCAACTTCCTGATCCACTTAAAAAGATAATGTACTTAAGAGTGGGGTCAGCTGACTTAAAGGGGCAAATGCGCATCTCTCACTCACACACGGTGTGTGTCTCTGTCTGCCATGCTGCCTTTTAGAATGTGAGGCTACATTAATAACGTGTTAATCCTTGAGGGATCAGCCAAAAGCTAGTTCATCATTTATCAGTAAGGTATTCCATGGGAAATATAGCACTCTCTAACTTCACCACCTCAACCAAGCTTCACAATCATCATTGCTGTGTCCAGTATTAAATTGTTTGTTTAAAATGTATACACTGTGTGTGTGTGTATATATAGTTTTTTTGGTCTGGTGAAAAGAAATTCCCTGGAACCTAACCCCCTCCCCCCCTTCCCCCGTTTACATTAAGTCTTATGGGGAAATTGGATTCACTTAACATCGTTTTGCTTAAAGTTGCATTTTTCAGGAACATAACTACAATGTTAAGTGAGGAGTTCCTGTATGTATTTTAAATTGTTTTGTTACTCTGCGCCTGATATTCCAGGGATATCATATCCTGGAACATACTGTACTATCCTGCATACCTACAAGTGGGACCTTTGTATAAACAGCCATTCGCACAACTTTTCTGTCTCATTTGCAGATTTGTATGCCACATGGCACTGGTACAGAATCTGAAGGTTAGGATAACTTGATAATGCAGACAGATATTTTAGAATCACATTGCCTTGATTTTTATAACCAGAGTTCTGTATGTTTGAGTGTGCATCTGCATTTTTCTTTGGGCAACCAAACTTCCCACTTTTTTTTTTAAGTGAATTCTACCTTTTATATGAATGTAATCATAGAATCATAGAATATTAGAGTTGGAAGGGACCTCTGGAGGTCATCTAGTCCAACCCCCTGCTCAAAGCAGGACCAATCTAAGCATGTTTTAATAATAAATATTGGATTTAAGTGGATTATTGATTTTAAGATAGGATATAAAAGTAACACTTGCTACAATATAAGAGAGTAGGAGTAGAATGACCTTTTAAGATTATAACCTTAAACTATTTCAAGACCTTCTACAGAATCTAGGCAATTATGTAGCTGGACTTTGTTTTTCTATATCCTTTCTTTGAATCCCAGAGCTGAATGTCATTGTTCACATTCAATTCAATCATTTCAAGACCGTGTCTGATAGAACAGATTCCCCATCTATGGCATGTTGTTATTTTAATCAAACTTGCCTTCAGATTGTGGGCCTGGTGAACTTTAAGAACAGTGTTGTTTAAACAAAGTGTGCTAGGAAGGTGAGTTCCAGTAATTTCTTTTTCATTGCTCAGAGATATGCAGACATGAAAACAGCACTATTTCTTCCTTTTTCTGCAATATGCTATCCACCTACAAAATCTATAAAATTAAGATGTACAGTTTGCAGGGCATGAGTTGAAGATAAAAAATAAACATGAAGAAGTTGCATTGCTTTCAGTGGGCCTGATTCTCCATTGCCCTGGTCCATGTGTAGTCATCTACATTTGTGCAGCATGGATGTAAAATGCTTAACTAGGTTAAATCCTCTGCTAACACTAGTGTTTCACACCCATCTTGCTAAGGTTACATATGAGGTGCAATACAAGGGAGAATGAGACTCAGAATGGAATGTCTTTTATTCAGGGTAATACACTGAGTATTGGAAGGAAATTGCCCAATTCCCTGTATATAAATATATTTGCTCAGTTACTATTTATTTGTATTACAACTGTATAGTGGGGAACAGGGAGCACTTGCTGGACAATGACGTACAATGCTCATTTGCACAGAAAGCTGATTTTAATGTAGCTGTCACTTATTTTTTATAGTGAAAGATCAGCTCGTTGATTCAGGCTGAAGTTCTGGAAAGCACAATGCTTGGGATGTTTCTCAGCCTGATCAACCCAATGAGTGCCAAGGATAGTCATCATCTTTTAAGATTGGGCCATTAGTTTGTTGTGCCCAAAATACCCACTACCTGTGTTTCATCTTGAACAGTAATTCTCAGCCTTTCTCATAATGTCACACCATATATCCTTCTTCCATAATTTCAGGCTCTCCCCTGCATACAGTTATGTAGAAGGGGAGGGTGGGTACAACACTGTAGTTCTATTTGGGATCCCTAAATTGAGAAGCCACTTTCTAGAATGGTTCAAAGGTAAGTTGGTTATTCACTCAATGTCCCAATGGTTGCATTAAGACCAAATATTTAAACACAATTCAGGACTTGGAAACAGTTGAAAGTTTTTTAGCATGAAAAACTTGTGATCAGTTCACTTACTGTCTCTGAGAGAACTCAGCATCCAAGGTGAATGTTAATGGTTTGAGCGTGGTGGTCCCTGCAATGAGGAGAAGTCTGACTCAGAAACTGATACATTACTGTAAAGCAGATAACTGAGAGAACAGTGGTAATCTTGACAAATGGTGATGAAGAATACATATAAGAATACATCTCTTTTTACATACAAAGAATACATCTCTTTTTACATACAAAGAGACAAATATTTTAAAAAGCTAATAAATACATGACAAGGATAGTCCTGCGGATAAATGATGCAGAGACTTTGGAGAAAGGTACATCAGACTAATGTGTGTGCTGTTCAACATACGGAATTAAAAAGAGTCACAAAGTCAAGTATGTGTAACATTAAATATGAATAAGGATGAAGACGAGACTAAGTGAATGTCAAGTCTGTGTCTTTTCATACAACGAAGTGGAATTTTCTCAGAGCTTTGGTAGAAAAAAGGGCACAGTGTAATAGAGCAGACAGGGTATTTCATATAATATGGGGGCCAATGTAAATAACAAAACATCTTTTATCTGCGCTCTTTTCAGAAAATCATTAATGCAACTTTTGATTGTGAACATCTAGATCATTGTGAACACTACTGCAATTTGCCTCAGAAAATGAAAGGCAGAGAACAAAGAGCAGCGTGAGTCAGAAAGGGATGAGAGTGGAGTGCCAGATAATGAGGAATAATGCAGTCAAATACAAATATGCTTTTGATCATTTATAGGATAATAGATGAGAAAGATAGTTCAGTGCAGATAAATGTAGAATAAATTACTTTGATGAATCTTTGTCACACTAGACTGTGCATGTCACAAAACAGATTCCAATAAAAAGGAAGAGTCAAAAAGCTCTGTGCTCTACTAATGAATGATGAAGAGCAGGGAGACAAATCTCCATATACAGAATGCTGATGATAACAATGAAGCTTGATCCAGTGTCTTGTGAGGTGGGTAGGGTGTGTTAAATCTCAGGAGCAAAAGAAAATTAGAGGAATCCAAAAGATAAAAGCTTTTAACTATTTAATTATTTTTAGAAATTATGAATATGGAATTGAATGTGATAGACAGACACACGCACGCATGCCAACTCTTGATACCCAAATAACTGACATAAATATAAATGAATGGGGTCCTAAAAGAATTTCCCTCAATTCACTAGTAGCAGCAGCAACATTGGGAAGTAGCAGTATGTCTCCACATGCAGCTGTGAGGCAGATGTCACTAAATGTCTATTATCCTAGAGTTGTCTGAGAGATTAGAGAGATGACATGTTCATGGGCAAATTCTCCCATTGCAGATGGAGGTGGTGCAAGGGAGCGAGGCGGAGCCTGCTGTGCTTGGGTGAGATGGGCCACCCTGTCAATGCAGGGCAGGATGACGCAAGGACTCTTCCATCCTTCTGGACAGCAGGTTTAACATCCCATATCCCTCCCCCATGAAAACAAATGAGAAAAGAAGAGCCTTCGTACTGATTACAACAGACATACCTAAATCCCAGATCTTTAAACAGTGGAACCAATATTTCCTTCAAGTAGGAGGGTGGAATCTTCTCCCTCCACATACACCCAGGCCCTTTCAGAGGTCCAGGAAGGCCCTGGACAACTTCTAGCTTTTGAGGCCCCTAGCCATATTAAAAATAAAAAAAATGAGACACACAGTCTAATCTTGTGCCATCAGAATGGATACATTTTTATTAATATTTATGAACATCTTTAACTCTTTACTATGACAAAATCTATCTAAGTTAACAAAAAATGTCTTTTACCAAATCACCTCTCTTATATGCTTAAATTTTCAGCTCTAAGCTGAGACAATGTGTCACTTTTTGGTCTGATAGGGATGCACATAAAAACAAGTTGTGAAACTTATCAAATACCAAAAAATTAACAAGTGTCTAAATCTGAGGCCCCCTTTGAGCTTGAGGCCCAGGCCAAATAGCCCTTCTGCCCCCTCCCCTCTGATTGGCCCTGCATGCACCTTATATTTAGGCTTGGAAGGATTAGATTTTTATCAGTAAAAGTCCAGTTCACCGTACACACACACACAAACCAATGAAAAAATATTTCCATTGACAATAATTGAAATGTACAGACAGGTAAACAGAGACTTTGTAGGCAAAATGCAGTGATTTAGACTATTAAATTCAGGGCTGGCCTTACCATGAAGCAAACTAAAGTTGCCGCCTCAGGTGCCAGACTGTGGCGGAGGGTGTCACTAGGACCCAGAGTGTAGAAAATTGTGTCTGCTGTTGGTCCATTTATATTTTCTCTGCTTTTAGATGCACTCAGAGATGGTGCAGTGATGTGCTGGAGGAAAGAGGGCACAAGAGACAAAACAGGCAGGCAGGAGAAAAGGTGAGAGGGAATAACATAAAGCAGCAGGAGCTGCAGAGAGAAAGAGGAGGAGGAGCCTCTTATGTACTTCTCTAGCACCCCCTGAGACTGGGCTGATTAACACCAGCTTCTCAGGGAGCTTCTTGTTTCCTGCTGCTTCCCTGAACCCACTTGAGGAGAACAGGCAGTCAACTGAAGTAGTAGGAGGCAGTTAGGCCCTTAAGACACCGATATCCTCCCTCACTCAGGCCCTGCTACCAGCCTGCTTATTTGTTCCCTTCAATTGAGTGTTGAGAGCC
Source organism: Sternotherus odoratus (assembly GCA_032164245.1). Lineage (NCBI taxonomy): Eukaryota > Metazoa > Chordata > Testudines > Kinosternidae > Sternotherus > Sternotherus odoratus. The sequence continues at coordinate 146,452,314 of JAVMKO010000003.1, forward strand.
ACTATAGCTGGCACGGAACAGCAGCTATGAGTGAAAGAAGAAAACCCCCTTCTGGGGCAGCATTCAGAAAAAGAAAGAAAGCAAAGGCAGCTTTTCTATCTAAGCAGGATGGAGCTCTCCTGAGATACATAGACACAAATGTTCACAGTGAGCCTTCCGGCCCCAGTGAGGATGTGAGTAGTGAGGAGATGCCTGATCTTCCAGTTAGTCAGAGTGAAGGTGACCTGGAAGCTACTGCAGCTTCCATATCTCCATCTCAAATTGATATAATCATGCACATTCCTGAAGAAAAGTGTAGATCAGAGAAGAGTGTGTTGGAGGCACAAGAAACATCTTCTGCTGAGTTTAGTTCCTAAAATCTAGATGATGCAGAACTGCAGACCCACTTAAGCAGTAGCCTGAGGGGCTTCCTTGTACTGCATGGACCACAGCAAGTGAAAAACGTCATGTTCCCCAAAGACAATGAAAATAGAAGTTTCCATCCAACACATTGCTGGCGTGAAATCCCCAATGGGGACAAAGTGGAGAGGCCATGGCTTATGTACTCAAAAACTCAGAATACCACATGTTGTTTTTGTTGCAAACTTATCCAGTCTAATGTTCCAGCCGCACTGGGTTCTACAGGAACAAAGGACTGGAAAAATCTGGCTAGAAATTTGGCATGCCATGAGAAGGCAGCAAATCACCGGAGGACATTCCATAGGTGGAAAAAGCTTGAGATGAGACCTAAGGTTACAGGCCATCATAGATGAACATCATCAAGAGAAGATTGCATCAGAGTTTCTTTACTGACAAAATGTCCTGAAAAGTCTCATTGCCACTGTGAGAATGCTTGCTACCCAAAACCTAGCACCGTGTGGCACTTCAGGTCAGCTGTACATGTCAAACAATGGAAATTTCCTTATAATTCTGGAGCTAGTGGCTGAGTTTGATGCTGTAGTCTGGGAGCATCTAAGAAGAGTCACTACCCAAGAAATGTACACACACCACTACCTTGGAAAAAAATTCAAATGAGATCATAGACTTACTGGCAATAAAAGTCAAACAGAAGATTATGGCAGATCTGAAGTCAACAAGATGTTATTCTGGACTGCACACCTGACATCAGCCATATGGAACAAATTACTTTAATGGTGCATTTTGTATAAACAACAGAACCTAGTGAAAATGTCGCTGCAATGGTGACTGTCAGAGGGCATTTTCTAGAATTTATTTATAGCTGGAATGACAAATGTGCTTCTTAAAAAGCTGGAAGATATAGGAATTGCGATAGCTGACATGAGAAGTCAGGGCTAAGATAATGGTGCCAACATGAGAGGAAAGACACAAATCTGAGAGTTAAACCCTTCAGCTTTTTTTGTTCCGTCACCCGTGCAGTTCTCATTCATTGAATTTGGTGGTCAGTGATGCAGCACCAGCTTCTAGTGAGGCTGCTGAATTTTTTAATGTAATTCAAAGCATCTATGTATTTTTCTCTTCATCAACTCATCAATGGCAAATTTTGAAGCAACATATGGGAACATCCTCTCTGACACTGAAACCACTGAGTGCCAGATGATAGGAAAGTTGTGTGGAGGTGACAAAGCCTATCAAACACCAAAGTGGGAAGATAGATGTTGCCATTATGGAGGACTAGCGAAAATACCCAGCGTTGCTCGGGTCCGTCGGAGGTGGGGAGGGGGCAGAGAGCTGAGCGAGTGCAGGGTCCGTTGGAGAGGGGAGGGGGCAGAGAGCAAACCTGACAGCCCCACCTCACCCCCCCGACCAAACCCGACACCCCACCTCACTTACCCCTCGACCAACCCCGACTCACATTTTCACCCCTCCACCCAAACCCACCACCCCCATGTCACCCCCTACCAATCCCAACACCCCCTCACCGACACCCACACCTCACCCCCCGTAGACCAAACCTGACACACCCACCTCACTTTCCCCCCCAACCAAACCCGACACCCCTACCTACCACCACAAACAAATCCGACACCCACACCTCACTTACCCCTTGACCAACCCCGACCCCCCTCTTTACCCCCCCAACCAAACCCAACCCCCCCACCTTACCCCCCACCAAACCCAATACCCCCTGACCAACCCCAACACCCACACCTCACACCTCACCCCTCACCCACCCCGACACCTTCCCACCCCCCCAGACCAAACCCAACACCCCTGGCTCACCCCCCGACCAAACCTGACACCCCCCCACCTCACTTACCCTCCGACCAAACCCAACTCGGGTCCGTCGGAGGTGGGGAGGGGGCAGAGAGCTGAGTGAGTGTGGGGTCCATTGGAGGGGGGAGGTGGCAGAGAGCTGAGCGAATGCAGGGTCCGTTGGAGGGGGTATTATGACATCATAACTATGTCACAGAGAACAGCAGCTGCCCAGCTGATGTGATTGGCCTTTAAATAATTTCACCCCTGGGGGGCGTCAGAGGTGAGATTTGAAAAATTTTCGACTCTTAGGACCCTAAGACCTCTAACCGTACCAAATTTCAAGTCTCTAGCTCAAACAGTGTAGAAGGAGTAAGCACACATACATACACGCACGCATACACCATTTGACTTTTATATATATAGATAATGCTATGACGGGAACTGTTCGTGGGAGAACAGTGGCAGAGGGAAATGAAATTACCAGAAACATACATAACTTCAAATTTCTGTGTTGCTTAGTTTTGTGACATGACATACTGTTTGAAATAAATGCTGTAAGCAAGAGTCTCCAAGGTGTTGATCTTGATAAATCTGGAGCAATGGAACAACTGGACAAAGCAAAGTCATACCTACAGTTTTACCAGTTAGATGAGGGATTTCAAAACTTTCTGAAGAGTGCATAGAAGTTGGCAGAGGAACTTCACACTGAAACTATTTTCCCACCCATTCAAGAATACAAGAATCATTGAAGAAGAAGACATTTGATTACAAGGCATGGGATAATCGCATAAGAGACCCCAAATAACAATTCAAAGTTAAGTTCTTTAACCAGGTGCTAGATTGTACAATACAGTCAGTTGAAGAACATTTCATTCAGCTCAAGGAACACAGCAGTATATTTGGGATGTTGTATGATATTCCACAACTCCTCACTATACCTGAAGAAAACCTACACCAGCAATGCAGGGCACTAGAGGCATAATGACATGAGCGATATTGATGCAAGTGATTTAGGTGATGAACCGAAAGCCCTTTCAAGATACATTTCAGCAGGATCAACTCCAAAGGCTGTTCTTGAATACATGTGCACAAATAAGATGACCACCCTCTTTCCAAATGCTTTTGTTGCTCTGCACATTCCCGTAACAGTTCCCATAACACCAGACAGTTCCTGCTCTAAGACTTCCTGTAACAGTTGCCAGTGGAGAATGCAGCTTCTCCAAGCTGAAGTTAATAAAAACACATCTACACTTCACACTGACACAGAAGAGGCTGGTCGGCCTTACAACCATCTCAATAGCGCATGAGCTGGCCCAGACTGTGGTCCTTCAGGAAGCAGTTCAAATCTTTGCAATGAAAAAGGCATTGAAAAGCACCACTTTGATTATTCAAACAGACAAAAATGCCAGTGTTTACTAAGTTATATTTGCTATTCAGGCATTTGAAAGTTAAGTGATACTTAAAACTTTTGAACAAGGCATTTTAAGTTAGTTCTCCTTTATTGAGGTAGGTAGCAGAGGAGTTTTATGGCTAAACCACCCTGAAAACACATGATCCCATCTCATCTCAGAAGCTAAGCAGGGTCAGGCCTGGCTAGTACTTGGATGGGAGACCTCCTGGGAATACCAAGGTGCTGTAGGCTTAACATGGGTGTGGGGCTAGCAACTCCCCCCGGTAAGGGAACCAATTGCTACTGAAACACCAACACCAGTTGGTGGCCCATACACTGGCTGGGGGGTGATGGGCAAAGAGAGAGCAGAGAAGTACCATGAGAGTAAACAGGAAGAAGATAGAGTTGAGATGTTTCAAAATTTTGGCCCAAGTGAGGGGGTTTAGGGGTGTCATTTGAGTTCCCTGCCTCAGGTGCCAAAATGTTGTGGGCTGGCCCTGATTAAATTAGACTTGTTTCCAGTGGACTAATGAATGAATAGCAAAAACAGATATAATTTATCAATTTAAGGATATGTACTTTGAATATTTTGCCATATGATGTTGACAATTTGTGTTTTTAATGGTTTATAAAGTTTTAACTTTCTGAATTTCAATGTGTACTGTCAGTAAATATCTGACTCCCTCATAATTTTTTGCAACTCTGAAAATTTAAATTGATAAAAATCTGAAAATGCTTAAAAATTAACATCGATATCCATGAAAATGATAACAAAATAAGTATTGAATTCTGCCAAGCCTACTTATATTTAAATAGGAACTGATCCCCCCCCCACACTACTAAAAATGCGTGCCTCCTCTCCCCCTATTTTCCTACACAGTTTTCTAATCTTAAAGAATTGATGCTCAGTCTCATGCATTATTCCCTCCTGTCATCTCTTATGCTCAACATGTATATGATGCTTCTGGAAGAAATACTGAGGTGATGTTATTGTCTCTAAAATTAGAATGACACATCGCACTATGTCTCTGGACACTGCTAGTGTAATTGGGCTACCCATTGTCTTGCTAGGGTTGGGACTTTAATGAGGCTGAACTAGCTGCAATTAAACAAAGACAAGGCTGAGGCTAAGCTGGTAATTTGGGAGGAACCAACAGATGGAATTGCAATGTGAACATCTGCTCACTTCATTGGGAAGTTGTGTTGTAATGTGGGTCTACAGTCTGAGGAATTTGAAATGCTAGATTGCATACTTAACTTCTTTCAGGACTGATTCTTATTTCAGTGGTGAGGGACTTCTGAACCATCTATAATTCCTTCAGACAATAGCCCAGCTTTTAGCAAATGCCCTTTTGTTAGAGCCTCAAACTTAATGGGGTTCCAGAGGTTACTGTACTGTAGTTTCCTTAGTCTTCCCTTGTTTCCCTGAAAGGAAACGATTACAGGTTATTTCAGCAGTCATTGTCTAACATTAAACTGGAGATCCTTAGTGGTGAACGAATGGCTTGTCTTTGTGATCCTCCCATCCTGCAGTCTGTGTGTAGTAGTGCTCTCAGCTGTGATGAGTTAACATTTTCCTAAAATGAAATATACAAATGTAAGAGAAGCTGTTCATTCATTAACATTACAGAATGATGCCACGGTTTGGAATCAAGGTGGCTGAGGTAATGCAAGATACAGAACAGCATTTCTGGCAGAGGCATTTCCGGCAGAACCCCTATAACTAGAGGGTTGCACACTTTGTTGCTTTTGTAGGTCCAGGGACTCCTTATGTTCCTCAGTTTCCCTTGCACAAACACCCTTTGTGCCACCCACACATCCCCTCCTATTCAGGGGCTCCCTGCAACCTCCCCACTTCTTCCTTTGTGCCAGGGGCTCTGGCTGGGTGCCCCCTCATATCTCCCATCTCCCATACTCCTTTCCCTGTATATTCCCCATTCTCTCCCCTGACGGGTTCTATGTGCCGCCATACAAGGGTCCTCCATTCCCTCCCTATGCCAGGATCTCTGTGATGCCCCCTGCATTTCCCTCCTCTCCTCCATTCTTGCCTATTTGTATCTGTCTGGGAGAGAAGTCATTTGGGGTATCAACATTTCAAAGTCCTTGGGAAGATGGGCAGAGCCGAGATGAGTGTTATTGTTACACTGAGAAATGTGAATTGCTGCCATCAATCAATGCTTTGATCTACAGACAATTACAGAACTTGCTGCCTCTGCTGACCACATGAAAGGAGCTCCATGTGTCCCACATTTTCCCCTTCTGGTGTTTTGAGTTTCACCAAAATCAGTAATGTTCTGACTATTTATGTTTATAACATTCCCTGAAATTTTGGGATTGATTGGATGTGGCATTCAAAAATTACCACATTACAAATAGAGGGAAAGAGGCTATGTCTTCACTATGGAACCTACAGTGGCACAACCTTACCACCGCAGCTGTGCCACTGTAAGGTCTCTGTGTAATCACTCTATGCCAGTGGGAGAAGCTCTCCTGCCGGCTTAATTAAACCACCCCAATGAGCGGTGATAGCTATGGTGGCGGGAGAGCATCTCCCGCCAACATAGCGCTGTGCATTGTGGCACTTTTGTTAGCAAAACTTCTGAACAACATAAGTTTGACCTACAAAAGTGCTAGTGTAGACAAAGCCAGAGAAAAGCCACCAAGCTGTGTACGACATCACTTTGTTCAGCCATTTAATAAGTTGTGTTGTTACCCAACTACTTTACCAGCTGCTGTTTGCCTGATGTTACCATCTTGCTGATCTGTCCACCTGGTTAGAATTTAGCACCCAGATGCAACCGTAGAACTCGAAGTATTTATTTAAAAATGATCTAATGCAAAATTGAGGTCCAGTGTGCTTACATTTTAAAATCATTGATACACAATGCTTCAGCTTTTAGCTGAGCTGTGAAAAGCTCTGATGTCATTAAGCTTTTCAGCTCACTGCCACAAGGGACTTCAAAGATGAAGCAGAAAAACAGATTGCTTCTTTGCCTGGGTGGAAGTGAGTTGAAAGCTTAATGATTATAAGCCTTCTCTGGCTCAGACTGAAACCAATGGAAATCTTGCCTCTGAACTAAGTGGGTTCAGAATCAGGCCCAGCAGATGTACATGTTGCACACCAGTGATGTACGAAGCTCTGCATGTCAATGAGTTCAAAGTTTAAGTTTGTTTATTTTATTTATACAAAGCTTAATTTTTTCCACAGCATGTGGAAAAAAGGATGTATGGATGTGAATACTGGGAAACTAATGCTGCTGACAAGAAGAAAACTGAAGCCTTTGAGATGAGGTTCTGGCAAAGACTCTTGTGAACTGAACTGTTTTGAAGGTGGAGACAAGTCAGAGTAGTGCATCCTACATTCTCACCATGGTGGATCATTACATTAAATTCCTGGTCACTACATCCTTCAGGGAGATCATGGCCAGAGCCAGGGGTGGCAGAGCCTTCCCAAAAGTGTGTGTGTGTGTGGGCCCCACCCCCTGAGGCCCCGCCCCTGCCCCTGATGCCCCTTCCTTCCCCTTCCTCCCTAGGCCCTTCCTCTTCCTCCAAGCACTCACCTATTCACCAGAGGCCCCACTCCCAGCCAAGGTGGAAGCCGGAGCAGCGCTGGAGACAAGTGAAAGGTCCGTGCCACAGCTCCCCACAGATGCCCGCACGTCTCTTACCTTGACTGGAGTGTGGCTCCAAGGCCCTGCCACGCCCCTCACCTGAAGTCGGGTCAGGGTAAGAGCAGTGTGGGCAACTGTGAGGAGCTGGTGTGGACCCTCCTTGTCCACCTGCTCTGGGACAGGTGGGGAGTGTGACAGATTTCTGTTACCAATCTGCCTAGCACCTCATGTGATCAGGCTAAGGTCGCAGGATCGTTAGGGGAGGAGATGAAGAAGCACACCAAGTGACTAAATTTTAAAGCATTTTTAACCAAACAGCAGCGGTAAGTGCCCAAGTTACTCAGAGGAAGGAAGGAAGCATTAGTGCCCGAGCCCTAACCCACTTTCATATCACACACACACGACCCAAGGCTGGCCAAGCCTGGGTGTAATTTAAGAAGAAGGGGGGAAGAGTGGATGGGAATTCTGCCCTGTGCACAGGTTATCCAGGGTCCACTGCAGATCTCCAACGTGCTTCCATTCTCGGGAGGGTTTTTAAGCCCTGGGTGTTCCTGGAGGCATCTTGGCCAGGGGAACCTCCCTGTTTCCCGTGCCTTTTGCACCAGTCCAAACCGGCTCTCTGCAACTCCTCTAGCTTTTTCATAACACACCAGCTTCAGGGTCATGAGGCAGACTGTTGAGTGTCACTAGGCCAATCTTCACAAATGTGTAATCTTTTAGTCCTACAACTTTTTCAGTTTTGTTTGTTTCAGTTCTCATTTTTCACGCCCATCTGTGGCTGAGAAGTGGTTTTTCGCTGCTTAGTGTGCAGAGAGTGTGTCTGTGTAAGTCCTTGGGCTTCTTATTTCTGGTCCTGACTTAACCCCAAATTAACCCAATCCATTACATTTAAAAGTGTTAGCAATGTGCGCTGCTGGTGCTTACTCAGCGGACCCCAAGAGAAGTGGGTAGTTCTTACTGTGGTAGTAGCCCTGGGGGCAGGAACATGGGCTGGAGGCTGCTCGGGCCCTCCACACCATGGGCAGGTGGAGGATCCATGCCACAAGGCTCCCAGAACTTCCTGGGATCCTCAGCCAAGTTCTGCCAGCTGCCGACGTAGCCAGGAGGTGGGCCTCAGGTATGGGGGGGGGGGGGAAGAGAGTGGGGTCCACCATTGTGAAAAGTGGGTTGTCCAGGCCTATCCACTTTCAAGAAGTGGGAGGGCCATTGTCCCCTACTCCCCCCCCCCCAATTCTAGCACCATTGGCCAGAGCAACTTCAGGAGCCTTCTGACACTACTTTGTCAAGCCCTAAGGCTACCCCACCAAGGTGCTCATAGCCTTTTGAGTCACATATGTTCAAGGAATTGTGATTTCTATATGGCAGCCACTTGCTGAGGATGACAGCCTACAACCTACCTCCAATTTGTCTAGGTCACTCCCTATTCCTACACTCCAGTGTTTCCACTTTTCCCCCAAATTTGTTGTCACCTGCGAACTTTCTGAGGGTGAAATCCATCCCATCATCCAGATCATTAATGAAGATGTTGAACAAAACTGGCCCCAGAACCGACCCTGGGACATTTTCCTCGATACTGGCTTCCAACTAGACATCGAGCCATTGATCAGTACCCACAGAGCCCGACGATCGAGCCAGCTTTCTATGCACCTTGTAGTCCATCCATCCAATCCCTACTTTTGTAACTTGTTGGCAAAAATACTATGGGAGACCATATCAAAAGCTTTGATAAAGTCAAGATATATCACATCTACCACTTTCCCCATATCCACGGAGCCAATGATCTAATCATAGAAGGCAATCAGGTTGGTCAGGCATGGCTTGCCCTTGGTGAATCCAGGTTGACTGTTCCTGATCACCTTCCCACCCACACCATATCTCAGGAGGAGGGATGGCTCAGTGGTTTGTCCATTGGCCTGCTAAACCTGGGGTTGTGAGTTCAATCGTTGAGGGCCACTTAGGGATGTGGGACAAAAAATCTGTCAGGGGACAGTACTTAGTCCTGCTAGTGTAGGCAGGGAGCTGGCCTCAATGACCAGCTCTATGAGATTGGCATATATTAAAGTGCTTCAAAATGGATTCTCTGAGCACCTGTCCATGATTTTTCCAGGGACTGAAGTGAAGCTGACCAGTGTGTGGTTCCCCAGATTCTCCTTCTTCCCTATGTTTGCCTTTTTCCAATTGTCCAGGACCTGCCCTGATCATCATGAGTTTTAAAAAATAATGGCCAATGGCTCTGCAATCACATCAACCAACTTTCTTAGAACCCTCAGATGCATTATTTTTAGTCACTTTTATATTATATCAAATGAGTGATGTAGATATAAACATTTTGTCTGATGGATGTTGGTACAACAGAATGACAGCTGCCTATTGTACCATATGAATGAATTATGATGGGCTTAGTAAACTGTGTGTTTTTATCCAATCAGAGACCAGTTTATGAATAATGTAATTTTTAAAAAGTATATAAGAACTCCAAGATGAAAGGCTCCTTATCCTACTACTAATCCTCTGGGCCATCCAATCTCTTAATGACTAACTATTGTTTGTTAGTGCCACTGGCATCTGAGCTCTGGGAACAAACTAAAAGGTTTTAGCATGCTTTTTGTGCAAGTGAGTTATATGAAAGATTCCTCAGCCTCAAAGATCCTCTTCCAGTACAGCTGGTAAAAGAATTGTATATATTTGTCACGTGGGCAGAGAGAGAGAGAGTGCCTCCCTAAGTGAATGTGATTTAAAGGAAGTGTCGATTCCTGTGTAGACAAGAGAAGAATTAATTCAGGATTTGACTGAATTAGTGGAAACAGGTTTTAGGGGAGCAACGGGTAATAAATAAATGCTTTATGTCTTTTCTCTCTAGCAAAGTCCTATTTTAGTATGATTTGAAAGAGGAGAATATGAATATTGACTTTCCGAAGGGACTTTATCTCTAGCATCACTGGACTGGAGGAGAATTTACATTTGCATGTATTCAAATACAGACTCATGTTTTGGGGACTTATAATTAAGTAAGATCTTTCTTTCTTTCTTTCTTTCTGTCTTTCTTTCTTTCTTTCCATTCATAGCAAAGATCTAAATATTCAGTTAAGAAAATCAAATTCAGTTAAGATAGGGAAAAAAGATTTTCAGATCAAATTTTGAAATGTGGACTGAGTGGATCAGATTGCTGTTGTGCAAAAATACTATCACAGTTGAGCAACTCCAGCATTCTCTATAAAATCAAATCAAATCCATTTAACATTAGCCTTCTGTTTAAAATCAAAATCCACATGCAAAAGTAAAAAAAAAAAAAAAATCCACCCCTCCCCCCACTGCACAGCCAGGTCATTTAGCTGTGAATGTAAACTGTTCATTTTTTTCAATTCACATGTCCATTTACATGAAAAAAATCAATGGATTTCAGTGCTTGTGTGTGTATGTATTTTTTAGGGACAGACGTTAGCCTCCACTTCACAAGAAAATGGCCAGAGCTCAGACTGGTAAGCAGCTACTTAGTTGGAATTCTACTTCTGAGAAAGTTCTGAACTGAACAGAACAGCCTGAATCTGGGCTCCTCCAGTGCTACTCATCCCTGTGGGCTGTGGAAATGATCTCAGACATAGCTGAGTCCTGACCTGGATTACATAGTAGGAGCCAAGGTCCAATAGCAGGAGCCAAGCTCCCTGGGGAAACACAACAAGCAAATCCATCCTCAAAAAACCTCCAAAACATGCAAACAAAAAACCCAGTTGAAAATGATAAGTAAGTCTTATACTAGTGATTATTTTTAACTAGGATAGAGCCATAGCTATGTGGGTTTGGGGTGGTGTGTATCTGAGGAGGATAGGAATAAGGGGCATTTCGCAGGAGCAAAATAAATTAACACTACCATTGTTGCCCTGGAATTTGGGCCCCTTATACCACAGGTGACAGATATACATGATCCTGCTTGCAGGGCCGGTGCAAGGATATTTTGCACCTTAGACAAAACTTCCACCTTGCGTCCCCCCTCTCCCACTCTTCCCCAACTCCTCCCTTCGGAGCATCGCTTATTATAAACTTTCAAAATATTTTCAAAACTACACCCTTTTTAGTCACATATACTTCCTTCCTTCATTCTTTCATATCAAAATCTACTACATTTTATTCTACGTTTAGAATATCCAGTTATTGTTATTAATAAAATGTATAAAATTAGAATGGTGGATACTCTGTCATACAACAACTGACAATATCAATATGACAAATTTCAACAACCTACACATGCATATACATAAACACAAACACTCAAGTACTTAAAATACACACACAATTGACACAAAGTATTATTAGTGAAATGATGCAGCAGCACTTGCCAGAGTCTTAGATCTACTACAACTCATCAAAAATAGTTAACCTCAGTTGACAACCTCCGAAAACTAGTAAACTTAGCATTATAAACAGACTGTTAGAATGGGTAATGGTTGTGTGCGATGAGAAAAATGGCATCATTGCCACTTTGTACCGTAGTGAAGCACTACGCTTGGGCCCGCAATGCAGAGCTGCCGTAGGCTATAGCTGTAATGTACGAGAGAATGACAAGTTAAAATGCACGTTCACCAATGTTTCTCTTTTCTTTATTCATTCGTTTTCCAGCAATAGTGTAAACAAAAATTTTGGGCACTGCTTTTTGGTGTCCCCAAATCTTGGTGCCCTAGGTGGCCGCCTAATTCGCTTAGTGGTTACACTGGCCCTGCCTGCTTGTATCACCCTTATTATAAATGTTATCCCTGTAGAAAAGAATTTCCTTCATTCACATCTGCTAATTTCTGATGAAGAGCTCCACCAGTTTAGTAGCACATAAAATAGAGTTCAGGTTCAGAGGCCTGGAATATAATTTCCTGTAAGCAGAAAGCAAACACAAAACTCCTTAGGTCTGGGTTCAGCCAAGTCCTAGGGTCCTAGGTGTGGAGCCTTTTCAAAGGTGTTATTGTTTCTTTCTTAAGCAACTACTCTACCTAGCATCCCCTAGAATTTTGTTCAAGACATGAAGTTAGCTGATAATTGAAATCCATTATTCACTAGGGAGAAGGGTCTACAGCATGTTCTGCTCTCCATATGTCCCCAAAATTTGACTTGAGTCTAGTGCTTGGCCTTGTATCTGTAAATTTCCCCTCAGGGCAGAAAGAGCAGCAGTGGATGGTAGGTGAGTACTCTATTCCTTTAAAATATAGCCATAACCTATTATTAGAAGGCTCAGCTGAAGCAACATGCAGCTGAAAGACTATTTTCACACCTGTGTATGGTATGGCCAGAAGTTTATGCTTTTCAATGATAGAGTTATAGAAGGTACATTCCAGTTTATAAATTGGGGACTGTCAGTTTAAGCAAAATTTTCCATTTCGTTCATGGATGAGTGAAGAATAATTTTTTTAAGAGGATAGTAGTGTATGAATCAAATGCTTTTTCTACTGACAGGACAATCTTTATAATTACAGATGGCCATGCTTCAGTTGCTTTACACTTCCAACAATTGACAGTGAATATTAATGATTCTGCACTATCTGTAAGAGGTAGTTTGAAGCTGTAATTCTGCAAAACGACTGTATATTCTGGAATTTTACACTGCTAAACTGGAGTCTTCCTGACTCAATAGTATCTTTAACATTGTAAATGCTGCCAGAGTGATTCTTTAACACTGCAAAATATGAATAAATTCAGGCCAATCTCTCTCTCTCTCTTTCTCTCTCATATTCCCTGGTTTATTTTTAATAGTTGAGTCAGAAGAATGGGTATGTATTAGAACATTTTGGGGATTGGGTGGACACTTCTGAACTGTGGGATATGGGCTGGATTTCATAGAATCATAGAATATCAGGGTTGGAAGGGACCTAAGGAGGTCATCTAGTCCAACTCCCTGCTCAAAGCAGGACCAAACCCCAACTAAATCATCCCAGCCAGGGCTTTGTCAAGCCAACCTTAAAAATCTCTAAGGAAGGAGATTCCACTATGTACCTAGGTAACCCATTCCAGTGCTTCACCACCCTCCTAGTGAAAAAGTTTTCGAATGTTATACCTGGAAGACTAAGCCCTCATGCAGTAGTCCCTAGGAGGATGGTGCATGTGTTAGGCAGGCTGGATGGCTGATAATATTGTGCTATTCTTGAAATGGTCACCTTCCAGAATGAATAGTATAAATCATAGCACCACCAGAGGTCATGAGAGTACTGTTATAATAGATAGGCCTCAGCAAAGAAGTGTGATGGTTTATGGAAGGACTTGAAGGAGATGCCCCAGTACAGGAAGTGCAGTCCAGGCATAAGCAGGAGTGAAAAAAATGGCTAGGAAATGGACATCAGAAGAATACAAAGAGAGAGAGAAAGATGTGGAGAAGCTAAAGTAGTAGGAGCTGATCAGTGATTAGGGTGACCAGATAGCAAGTATGAAAAATTGGGACAGAGGGTGGGGAGGGGTAAATAGGAGCCTATATAAGAAAAAGGGCCCAAAATCAGGACATCTGGTCACCCTATCAGCGATGTAGGTGAGTAGCTGTGTACAGAGTTTTATAAGTAATGGCAAGGGCCTTTTAGTGCTGGAAGCTCAGGGTCCTGAGTTAGCACTAATAACTTGAGCATTGGCTGTTGATTTCCTAGCTGCTGCTTTAATATCTCTGTAAAGGACTGTGTTTTTTAAATTTCTGTTGCCATAGATGCATGGGGTAAGTCATGCTTCTATTTGACAGCCCACACTTAAACTCTATGAAATAACGTATTTTCATGTTTATACTGCACTTTAACCATAAAAAGCCAAAACAGGAGGATATAGCAACATCCTAGTCCCTCTCAGCTTGTCCTCCCACCTGCCTAGCCCTCTCCTTTCCCAAGAAGCATTTAGTTAGGCCTCTGCAAGCTGGGCTGATAGCCCCATGCTTGCTTTACCTAGGGCACTAGCCATTCCAGATTATGGGCTCTGTGCCACCCTTGTTCATTGCTGATTTTCTGAGCCCCCCAGTACCTGGTACTTCCCAATATGAAAGGGGACAGGAACAAGCAGCAAGGGAAATGAAAGAGAGCAGGAGGGAAAGCAGGCTGGAAGAGGTGTTTTCAGCAGCAGATTGCAGAGTGGGTCTGTCTCCACAGATTGGTTCCAACCCCTGGACACACACACACTCATATTTCTCATGGCTTCCACTCAAATAGAAGAAACTGGCCAGTTTTTAATGGGCTGAACATCTCTGGATTATCCAGTGTCCTGAGGGTTAACATTTTCTTAACCTTAATTGGTTAAAAAAAGTTCCAGTCCAACCTAGATAAATGTGTTTGTCTTTGATTTCCACTGAAATAAAACCAGTACAATAAAGTTGAGTCCCTTATTCTCTTCTTTCTGAAGTTTCTTCTCTCCATAACCTTAAAAGGAAGTAATCAGGGAACCTTTCCCTCAAATTCCATTGACCTCTTCTAGAAAGAGCAATCCATTCTCATCCCAGTGCTGGCTCTCCATTACACTGAAGAGCTGTGGCCCTTGGTTACCTGGAAAAGTAATGTTTGGAGGGTACTTAAGGAGTTGAGGCAACAATGAGTTCTCTTCAATGTGCTGTGTGGCAGCCGGGGTATATTCCCCAATTTTGTATTGTTTCTTCTCTTGTGGTGGGGGCTTTACATTATAAGAATTAAATCTCATGATTTTTTGCCATTCTCCACTGTTCTAATTGCTCCAGGTCACTTGGTGCTTTAGTTCTGTTCTACTGTCGGTTTGCTATCCTAATCCTAAGTGGGAGGAAGTGAAGCAGGAGAGTGTTGTACCAACTTAAATAAAAACTAGCAGAATCTTATAAGAGGGACATGGCAAAGGACCACATTTATTGCACATACAGGCAAGAAAAGCAACACAATACCAAATTACTTATTTCTAGTTGGTGGTTCGTCCGTCGATTCGACAAAGACCACTCAGTCATCCATGAATTGCTGGGGCTGATTCTGTCTGTGTGTGCGCAGATGGCTGATGAGGCCAATCCTTGCACGAAAGGTCCAATGACAGATAGGACAGGAGATGAGGAGGACATCTCCAGTAGGGTTTCTGGCACAGGCTTTTCTGGCTTGCCTCTTGTTCTGCTGCAGCTGTCCTTTTGGCCTCACATGATTCGGCACCTTTATACATGGAAGAGCGCCATGTAGTCCGATTCATTGCGCTTTGTTCCCAAGAGTCAGGATTGATGTCAAACTCTTTGAGGGCGACTTTGAGAGTGTCATTGAAGCGCTTCTTCTGACCCCCATGAGACCGCTGTCCTTGTTGTAACTTGCCATAGAAAAGTCGCTTTGGTAGCCGATGGTCTGACATACGGACTACATGCCCTGCCCAGTGTAGCTGTGACTGCCTCAAGATGGTAAAGATGCTGGGCAGGTTTGCTTGGGTGAGTACTTCAGTGTCTGGCATCTTGTCCTGCCACTTCATGTTGAGGATTTTCCTGAGGCTTGTTGTGTGGAAGTGGTTCAGTTTCTTGGCGTGGCGCTGATACACAGTCCAGGTTTCGCTGTCATAGAGCAGTGTAGGAAGAACAACCGCCCTGTATACTTTCAGCTTGGTCTGGGTAGTGATGCCTCTTCTATTCCAGACGTTGGTGTTTAATCTGCCGAAACTTACACTGGCTCTAGCGATCCTGATATTCACCTCATCATCTATGGTGGCATTTTGGGACAGTGTGCTGCCAAGGTATGTGAATCTATTCACTGCATTGAGTCTCTGGCCATTAATAGTGATGTTGGGCTCAACATAGGGCTTATTTCTAGTTATAACCCATCATTAGACACATACACACACTCATGCATTCATTCCTAAGAGTTCTGCCAGGTTGTTATAGTTACCAGCTTGAGGGTTGCTCGTGCCAAGTTACTGGCCAGGTAGCCGAGCCTTTGTCCGATGCACATCAGATGCTCCTGGAGAGTGCTAGCAGAACTAGACTCAACGTCTTGTTATTTTTACTCAGTTCTTACAGAGATTTTCTCCCATGCAAGCCTATGGAGGACGCTTTGTCATGCAGTTGTAACCTTTGATGAGATAATAAATCAACATGTAGCACTTCCATGACACCTGGGGGGGTTACCTTGTGAATCTTTGTTCTTCAGCCATTTGGCCCTCTTGTCCGGTGATAGCAGCGTGGGGTCCTGGATTGCCCTTTAGCGTCATCCAGTCACCTTCACCTTGCACATTCTTCGGCCTAATGATGCGAGAAACTGTAATGCTCAGGTTGGTACTAGTATCTCTTTCATTTCCTATATCCACTTTCTACTTTCCCCTTTAATCACCATCCTCCCTTTACACCCATCTTCTAACACTTCCACTAAATCAATTAACATAAAGATAGGAAAACAAGTAAAAACATAATAAAACATTCAAGAAAGGCACAGCCATTCTTCAAAGCCACAATAATTATCTAGTAAGGCTTTTATCTTTTCCCTTTTTGATTTAACTATTTCGATTCTGGCTAACAAGAGATATGGGATAGCTTTGGGGACCGAAGTGTGGGTCACTCTAATACTCCAGGCAGTAGGGACAGCAGACAGTCAGAAAGCACCAGACTGTCATTCAGGTCACCAGCTGTCTGCGAGTGGATGTGCACTACCTGGACCAAAGATGAGCTTAAAGGCGCAGACTATCAGGCTGCTTCCCTATGCCCCTGCCCTACTGTGGGAGGGAGTGAAAGTCTAGCTTTTAGCTCTCCCAGAACTGCCTGAGCAAAAACTCGCCACCTGCTCATGCACACAGCTTTTGGTCAGGCACATCGAACTAAAGCATTAGTCAGGTTCCTTTAGAACTCAAATGCACACCCCTTTTCTGACTCACATTGGCAGCAGACAGAGGTATCTGCTGCTATTTCATTTCAGCTGTAAAGAGCTGAGACTACTCAAAACAAAAAAAAATAGACTGTTTTATATTTACTTTTCATTTTTTTAATGACTGTTTAAATAGACTGTTTTATATTTACTTTTCATTTTTTTAATAAGCAGCAGTGTCTGCTGATACTCTGCAACCTGTCCATTCAATTTGCTCTGGGGTTTCCCCTCCACCAGTACTGTCCTTACTTCATAGTCCAAATCCATGAACTCTCATTTCCTACAGGCATTGTTCTGCCCAGCCTGCTGATGGACATGGAGATGAAGGAAGGAGGATAGAGGGATAGATTCTCAGGCATGTCTGTTAAAGTTGTTTTCAGAAAGCTATTTTAGGCAATCAGAATTTGAACCCATGGGCAACATGAGTTTTAATTTCTATTTAAAATGTGACTTGAGCGGTTTTGTTAACATGAGTGACAAAGAGTCCTGTGGCACCTTAAAGACTAACTAAAGTATTGAAGCATAAGCTTCCGTGGGCTAATACCCACTTCGTCGGATGAAAGCAATGGAAGTGTCTAGGGGCAGGTATAAATAAGTAGGCAAGAACCAGGTTGGAGATAACAAGGTTAGTCCAATCAGGTTGAACCAGCTTGTTATCTTTAATCAGGGAGGGCGAGGCATTCCTCTAGCAACTGAACTGGAGGTGTGAACTCCGAGAGAGGAGAAGCTGCCCCTGTAATTAGCGAGCCATTCAAAATCTTTGTTCAATCCCTGATTGATTGTATCAAATTTGCAAATGAATTGCAGCTCTGCAATTTCTCTTTGCAGTCTGGTCTTGAAGTTATTTTGCTGCAAGATATTGACCTTTAAATCTTTAATTGTGTGTGCAGGGAGATTGAAGTGTTCTCCTACAGGTTTTTGTGTATTGCCATTCCTGATATCCGATTTGTGTCCATTTATCCTTTTTCGTAGGGACTGTCCAGTTTGGCTGATGTACATAGCAGAGGGACATTGCTGGCACATAATGGCATATATTACACTGGTAGATGTGCAGGTGAATGAACCAGTGATGGTGTGGCTGATCTGGTTAGGTCCTGTGATGGTGTTGCTGGTGTAGATATGTGGGCAGAGTTGGCATCGAGGTTTGTTGCATGGATTGGTTCCTGAGTTGGAGTTATGGCGTGGTGTGCTGTTGCTGGTGAGAATCTGCTTAAAGTTGGCGGGTTGTCTGTGGGCCAGGACTGGCCTGCCTCCCAAGGCCTGTGAAAGTGAGGGATTATTGTCCAGGATGGGTTGTAGATCACTGATGATGCGTTGGAGAGGTTTTAACTGAGGACTGTAGGTGATGGCCAGTGGTGTTCTGTTGTTTTCTTTCTTGGGCTTGTCTTGCAGCAGCAGGCTTCTGGGTACATGTCTGGCTCTGTTGATCTGTGTCCTTATTTCCTTGTGCGGGTATTGTAGTTTTGAGAAAGCTTGGTGAAGATCTTGTAGGTGTTGGTCTCTGCCTGAGGGGTTGGAGCAAATACGATTATACCTCAGTGCTTGGCCGTAGACAAAAACCTGTAGGAGAACACTTCAATCTCCCTGCATACACAATTAAAGATTGCCGCAAAATAACTTCAAGACCAGACTGCAAAGAGAAATTGCAGAGCTGGAATTCATTTGCAAATTTGATACAATCAATCTGGGATTGAACAAAGATTTTGAATGGCTCGCTAATTACAGGGGCAGCTTCTCCTCTCTCGGAGTTCACACCTCCAGTTCAGTTGCTAGAGGAATGCCTCGTCCTCCCTGATTAAAGATAACAAGCTGGTCCAGCCTGATTGGACTAACCTTGTTACCTCCAACCTGGTTCTTGCCTACTTATTTATACCTGCCCCTAGACACTTCCATTGCTTGCATCCGACAAAGTGGGTATTAGCCCATGAAAGCTTATGCTTCAGTACTTTAGTTAGTCTTTAAGGTGCTACAGGACTCTTTGTCACTTCTGCTATTCCAGACTAACACTGCTACCTCTCTGATTTGTTAACATGCACTCTTAACTGTCAAAAATCTGCCTACAGGAAGCTCAGCCACTTGTCAGTCTCTCAGCACCAGAATCCCTACTATTCCAAATCAAATCTGAGTCCATTTCAGAAATCTATATTTGAAAATGCTACCAGATACCATATAATCATCATAGACTAGTGCAGAAAGGCAAGCAGACAGTCTACTTGCTGGAAACAGCCTTAGCTCAGTATCTTGGCAATCTTATACCTGTAATAAACATACTCTCACAATGCTTTATGTCATTCCAGGAATAAAAAAAGCACTTCTTAGCTTACTGAGACCCCTTCAGTATGTAATAGTCTTTCTCTGATTTTGACTGCTGAGGTTTAACTTCAAAAGAGCACAGGTCCTGTAAAAAATGATACACTTCTGGTGCCTTTAAGGGTAGGAATGATTGGTAGTTTCTGTTACACCTGTCCTGTGTAGAATAATACAAGCTTTGCTTCTATGTTAGATCAAAATTAGAAATGGGTTCCAATTGCACATTCAGATCTGCATTTGTATCTGTGTAGGTATGTTTGGATCCAAGGGCTTGGCGTGACCCATTGCTGACATTGTGAGCTCTTTAGGATACTGAATGTCTCTTTACACTTTATCCAGACATATAGTAACACAATGGGGCCTTGATCCCTTCACTTACTACTTTAATATAAAGAGTAATTTAATAATTAATAACATAAATTAATAAATAATAAACAAATATTAAATAATAATGCTTGTAGCGAGGGGACATAGCTGAAAAGCCCAGATCTAGATATTCGTAAAATTTATACTAGTGCCTAGTTACTGCAGTGAATGGGTGCTTCATAAATACATACAGCCAGTTCCAAACTTTGCCACAATTTGGGCAATGTTTGGGTCTGGTGTTTTGTTTGGTATCAAAACTTGACTATTCAAGAATTCCTGGCCATTTCCCTTGGAAATCTGCTAAAACACTGAAACTATCTTATAGCTATTGCTGTTTTTGAATCTTTTCTGTAATATAAGGACAAGGACAACTTTTTTATTGGTGTCCATGTTGCCATGTCACACAAGGAATCATCAAATGTAGGTCTAAAAGGGACCTTGATAGGGAAAGACTTTCCATTAAATGTGCTACTTGTCCCTACAGCTCAGTCCTGCCTTGCAGGAGAAATCTGCTTCTTATTTTGGATGGTAATGTTGTCACGGTCTGACTAACCTTTTAAGGGGAGTCAGGCTCAACCTTGCCTGCGATAGTGAGCTCTTTTCCCAACTGACCCTAATTGCCTGAATATCAGATGGCCTTGGGTAATTATTGGACCCAGCTAAGAGAATGAAGGTTTGCGCAGAAGGGTGAAAGAGCTCAACTCGAGAGAAGAGCTTCGGGAGGCAGTTTATACCATGGGATAGGCCCTCAGGGAAGTAGGGAGCAGTGAGGAAAAGACTTCTGAAGTGATCTGCGAGAAGGCCAAGCCACACTCAGATGACTTGTGGGTAGATCAGAGATGAGGATCCAGACAAGACTCCAGAGAGGCAATCCATGAGTTAGCATTCTGCAGAAGAATGGAGAGCTGGGAAGGACTCAGGATGGATTAAAAATTCAAGCCTGGGAAAAGGGAAGAAGTTTTTGTAGGTTTTTATTTTGCTTTTGTGTGTGGTTGAGAGACACCAGGGAGATGCTTTCGGGGAACTACTCAGCCAGACGAATGGAATGGAAGGGGAGCTCCAGAGGGGCATAATATGTCATATTAATGACCAGTATTGTGCAGGACATTTTCTGTTTGGGACTTCGATGCCCTAGAAGGCAAGGGACTAAAAGCAACTTGACCACAGGGCTAAAGGATTAGAAGAGCCAGACTACCACAGAACTGGAATGGCTTTTGGTAGGGTGTACTAGTTGAGGAAACCTGCTATGTCATACCCTGCTATACCAGGGTATATGCATTGACTCTTTTGATAATGCATTGCATTGCAAGTGGGTGTGAGACCAAATCCTGTCTCAGTACAACATACAAAGGCCTTAGAGTTGCCAACACTCTAGGATTGCTCTAAAGGAGTTTCCAGGAATTAAAAGATTATTTTTTTAATTAAAGATTATGTCATGTGATGAAACATCCAGGAATATGTCCAACCAAAATTGGCAACTCTAAAAGGCTTCTGGTTGTTATTTTCTTTAGCTATCTATTATCTTGATCCTGTTTGTTTCTTTTTTCTGCAGTGGCCATTTGGCCATTGTATCACCAAATTCTATTGTTCTATCAAAATGGTTAACTGCATGAACAGCTCTAGAAATATAAAAATTAATAAATTTGAGCCACCCTAGCCTCCCACTTACCTCTCCTTTTATATCAACTCCAACCTTTGTGTTTTTTTCTCCATTGTATCCCTAGGGCGTGTAACTGATTCTTGTGAAAGGAGTCAATATATGTTTCATTCAAATCCCTCTCAGGTAAGAAATGTCACAAACCTCTTGTTAAAATAACAAATACAACATGTATTACACTCTAAGATAAAACCTGAGGGTTTTTTTAATTTAGTTTGTAAAGTCCTTGGGGGCAGGGATCATTCCCTGTCTGGGATGCTAACATATCCATAGAAACCCTTGATAAATCCCTGGCTGGGATGATTTAGTTGGTGTTGGTCCTGATTTGAGTAGGGGATTGGACTAAATGACCTCCGGAGGCCTCTTCCAACCCTAATCTTCTATGATTCTATGACTAGCATTCCACTGAGAGCACTAATGGCCCTGGTGAGAAACATCCCTTTCATAGCAGAAATGATGGTTCTTGTAATATAAAACTACTTTCTGTACCCTGTGCAAGATGGGGTTTTTTTTCATTTTCAGTTTTATGACAAAGATCAAAGGAGAGAAATCGAAGACACATGTGAACTAGTGAAGTAAGGTCCAAACCCCTATTTCAACAGCTCTCTTGTAAATTTCAAAACACATAGATAAGTTGTTCACCATGTCTAGCTGGAACAGAATATAATTTTTAAGACATCCTGGTGGAGTTAGCAGTACACTCCTGCACTTATGCAGCAGCACATTTGAGAGTGAAGGTCATATGATGCTGATGATTCTGTCATTGCTCATGAAATATAACAGGAATCTCCTTACACAAGGCCTGAATTTAAGATTTACTCTGCACAAGTGCAGTCAAGGATAAGATATTTCTTTTGAACAAAGGGTGTATCACAGTTGTACTCCTTATAGGTGTATTGATCTATGGGGTGTGGGATTGAGATTGGCAGTATGTGAGACCCAGCAGTGTGCTATAGAAAACCTGTAAAGTTTTACAAAACAGATTTCACAAGGGAAAATATTTTTAATCAGTTTGTCAGTTTGACTGTGTGCTTGATTGTTT
Source organism: Sternotherus odoratus (assembly GCA_032164245.1). NCBI lineage: Eukaryota > Metazoa > Chordata > Testudines > Kinosternidae > Sternotherus > Sternotherus odoratus. The sequence goes on from JAVMKO010000003.1 coordinate 146,474,635, forward strand.
GTTTGAAAAGTGTGAATTGGGAGTGCTTTGTTCCAGGTGGGCCTTGAGTGGGCCTGATTGTTATAAAAAGGCAGTCAACTGTGAACGAGCTGAGTGGACAACAGCGGAGAGGCTAACAGAGGGAGTTTGCCTGGAGAGAACCCACTGAGGCTTTCATCTTGCAGGCTTTTCTGAGTGGTTACTTCAACCGCTGAGGAAGCTCTTAAAAGGAAGATACTATCGATGATGAATGATCAGCTGTTGTGACCTGCACAGGATGTGTCATGTTTGTCTTTCTTTCACAGGACAGAAGTGACTTTGTCTGTACAAAGTACAAGCTGGTCTTCATATTGGAAGAGAAGGTTCAAGGTCTGGAGAAACAACTATCAACCCTGTGTTGCATAAGAGAAAATGAAGATTTCCTGGACAGCCGTCAAGATATGCTTCTACAGGCACAACATTCTGAAGAATCAGAGCAGGATGCACAGTGAGGACAGAAGGCCAGTGAAGAAATTTGGCAGCATGTGACCTCCAGAAGAAGAAAGAGGAGCGTCCATGTACCAGCAAAGCAGATACAGGTGAGCAATCATTTTCATGTTCTCTCCACAGGTACTAATGTGGGAATGGTATAGATGATGCATTTTAGGGAAGAGATCAGAGGGAGACTCCACCAAGTGGAAGGCATGAGATGCACTGTCCTAGGGATGGGGGTTCCATGACTACTGGTCCAAAGAGAAGGAGGTGGGTGGTAGTGGTTGGTGACTCCCTCCTCAGGGGGACTGAGTCATCTATCTGCTGTCCTGACTGGGAAAACCAAGAGGTCTGCTGCTAACCCTAAAATTCATGGTGTGACAGAGAGACTGCCGAGAATCACCAAGCCCTCAGATTGCTACTCCTTCCTGCTTCTCCATGTGTGCACCAATGATACTGCCAAGAATGATTCTGAGTGTACCACTGCAGACTACGTGGTTCTGGGAAGAAGGATAAAGGAGTTTGAGGCACAAGTAACAAAGAGTCCTGTGACTCCTTAAAGACTAACTAAAGTATTGAAGCATAAGCTTTCGTGGGCTAATACCTAGTTCGTCAGACTGCTTGCATCCGACAAAGTGGGTATTAGCCCACGAAAGCTTATGCTTCAATACTTTAGTTAGTCTTTAAGGTGCCACAGGACTTTTTGTTACTTCTGCTATTCCAGACTAACACGGCTACCTCTCTGATTCTTGAGGCACAAGTGGTATTCTTGTCCATCTCCCTGTGGCCGGAAAAGGCATGGGTACAGACTGTTGAATTGTGGAAGTCAATGAATGGCTACGCAGGCAGTGTCAGAGAGAGGGCTTTGGATTCTTTGACTATGGGATGGTGTTCTAAGAAGGAGTGCTAGGCAGAGATGAGCTCCACCTAACGAAGAGAGGGAAGAACATCTTTGCAAGCAGGCTGGTTAACCTAGTGAGGAGGGCTTTAAACTAGGTTCATTGGGGGAAAGAGATCAAAGTCCCGAGGTAAGTGGGAAAGTGGGAGAAAGCACGAACAGGAGAGCACAAGAGGAGAGGGCTCCTGCCCCATACTGAGACAGCAGGACGATCAGCAAGTCATCTTAAGTGCCTATACACAAATGCAAGGAGCCTGGGAAACAAGCAGGGAGAACTGGAAGTCCTGGCACAGGAATTATGATGTGATTGGAATAACAGAGACTTGGTGGGATAACTCACATGACTGGAGTACTGTCATTGACAGATATAAACTGTTCTAGAAGGACAGGTAGGGCAGAAAAGGTGGGGGAATTGCATTGTATGTAAGAGAGCAGTATGATTGTTCAGAGCTCCAGTATGAAACTGTAGAAAAACCTGAGTGTCTCAGGATTAAGTTTAGAAGTGTGAGCAACAAAGGTGTTGTCATGGTTGGAGTCTGCTATAGACCATCAGACCGGGGGATGAGGTGGATGAGGCTATCTTCCAACAACTAGCAGAAGAAACTGAGAACTGGAATTAATTCCAATGAGAAACTGAGGAACTGGAATTAATTTTCAAATTGGATACAATTAATCAGGGGCTAAATAGGACTTACGAATGGTTATCTCATTACACTGATTGTTTGCATTTCCGAGTTAATTTATCTTCAACACTTGCTATCTAGTGCAGACACAGAAATCCATTTCAAAAGGTATTTTTTCTCCTGCTGATAATGGCCCATCCAGATTTAACAGCCTCTTAGAACTGGTATGCTAATGTACAACATTTCCCCCCCCTTCTTTCTGTGTGTATAAATGCATCTTACTTCTGTTCCATTCTATGCATCCGATGAAGTGGGCTACAGTCAGAAAGCTTATGCTGAAATAAACTGGTTAGTCTCTAAGGTGCTACAAGTATTCCTCACTTTCTTTACGGATACAGACTAACACGGCTGCTATTCTTGAACCTAACAGAAGTTACTAGATCACAGGCCCTGGTTCTCATGGGGAACTTCAATCACCCTGATATGTGCTGGGAGAGCAATACAGCAGTGCACAGAAAATCCAGGAAGTTTCTGGAAAGTGTAGGAGATAATTTCTTAGTGAAAATGCTGGAGGAACCAACTCGGGGCAGAGATTTTATTGACCTGTTGCTCACAAACCGTGAAGAATTAGTAGGGGATGCAAAAGTGGATGGGAACCTGGGAGGCAGTGACCATGAGATGGTTGAGTTCAGGATCCTGACACAAGGAAGAAAGGGGAGCAGCAGAATACAGACCCTGGACTTCAGAAAAGCAGACTTTGACTCCCTCAGGGAACTGATGGGCAGGATCCCCTGGGAGATGAACATGAAGGGGTGTAGGGTGCGAGAAGATTTTGTAATGGTATGCATATAGAGAACGCTCTCACGCTAGACACCAGGGAAAGGTTACTCCCGGTCAAGGCAACATCCTTGCATACCAGCGTTATCTATTGTATACCAGAGCTCTGTAGCTGCTAATTGCCTGCTAGGATTGTGTGATACTAATGAAGCAAAACAAGTTATTAGCTATTCATGAGGTATGCATGAGATGTAAATGTGCATGTGTATTTCTATGTCTCCATGCCCCTGCCTAATGGGCTTCACCCTGAGCATTGCTCCGATGCATCCGGCTTTTCCCATCTCGGTGACAGCAACGAAGGGAGCCTCCGTTGCGGGTGTGTCACTGTCCGCCTTCAATAAACTCACCAATTTTATTCAGCAGCTATGTGTGTGCCTCGTTTCTACGGGACTCTGAGTACCCTGCAACAAGGGGAAAGGAGTCCAGGAGAGCTGGCTGTATTTTAAAGAATCCTTATTGAGGTTGCAGGAACAAACCATCCCGATGTGTGGAAAGAATAGTAAATATGGCAGGCGACCAGCTTGCTTAAGTGAAATCCTTGCTGATCTTAAATGCAAAAAATAAGCCTACAAGAAGTGGAAGATTGGGCAAATGACCAGGGAGGAATATAAAAATATTGCTCAGGTATGCAGGAGTGAAATCAGGAAGGCTAAATCACACTTGGAGTTGCAGCTAGCAAGGGATGTTAAGGGTAACAAGAAGAGTTTCTTTAGGTATGTTAGCAACAAGAAAAAAGTCAAGGAAAGTGTGGGCCCCTTACTGAATGAGGGAGGCAATCTAGTGACAGGGGATGTGGAAAAAGCAAATGTACTCAATGCTTTTTTTTGCCTCTGTCTTCACGAACAAGGTCAGCTCCCAGACTCCTGCACTGGGCAGCACAGCATGGGGAGGGGTGACCATCCCTCTGTGGAAAAAGAAGTGGTTCAGGACTACAGTAAAACCTCCATTTAACAGACTAATTTGGGCAAGGGGGTGTCCGTTAAATCAAAAAGTCCGTTATTTAATAAAAACAAAAAACCGAGCTGTCGGAGCAGCAGCCCGCCCGCCACAGGGTCGGGGCGGCAGCTCCGCAGCCCGCCTGCTGCCAGGACCCGGGCGGCAGCTGGGAGCCGGCAGCCAGCTCGCCCGCTACCGGGACCCGGGCGGCAGCCGGGAGCTGGGAGCCAGACCGCCCGCTGCCGGCATCGGGGTGGGAGCCAGCAGCCAGACTGTCCACTGCCGGGATCTGGGCAGCAGCTGGGAGCCAGCAGCCAGCCCGCCAGCGGCTGGGACCGGGGCGGCAGCCGGGAGCCAGCAGCCAGCCACCTGCGAAGGGGACCGGGGCCGCAGCTGGGAGGGGTCGCGGTCTGATATGGATCAGAAATTTTGTAAGTTGCATCCGAAGTCCGTTAAATCAAGGTCCGTTAAATCGAGGTTTTACTGTATTTAGAAAAGCTGGACGAGCACAAGTCCAGGGGGTCGGATGCGCTGCATCCGAGGGTGCTAAAGGAGTTGGCTGATGTGACTGCAGAGCCATTGACCATTATCTTTGGAAACTCATGGTGATCGGGGTAGGTCCCGGATGACAGGAAAAAGGCTAATGTAGTGCCCATCTTTAAAAAAGGGAAGAAGGAGGATCCAGGGAACTACAGGCCAGTCAGCCTCACCTCAGTGCCTGGAAAAATCATGGAGCAAGTCCTTCAGGAATCAATGCTGAAGCACTTAGAGGAGATGAAAGTGATCAGGAACAGTCATCATGGATTCACCAAAGGCAAATCATGCCTGACTAACCTAATTGCCTTCTACGATGAGATAACTGGCTCTGTGGATGAGGGGAAAGCAGTGGATGTGTTGTTCCTTGACTTTAGAAAAGCTTTTGGTACGGTCTCCCACAATATTCTTGCCAGCAAGTTAAAGAAGTATGGGCTGGATGAATGGACCATAAGGTGGACAGAAAGCTGGCTGGATCATCGGGCTTAATGGCTAGTGATCAATGGCTATATATTTAGTTGGCAGCCGGCATCAAGCAGAGTGCCCCAGGGGTCGGCCCTGGGGCCGGTTTTATTCAATATCTTTATCAATGATCTGGAGGATGGTGTGGACTGCACCCTCAGCAAGTTTGCAGATGACACTAAACTAGGAGGAGTGGTAGATTCGCTGGAGGGTAGGGATAGGATACAGAGGGACCTAGACAAATTAGAGGACTGGGCCAAAAGCAATTTGATGAGGTTCAACAAGGAGAAGTGCAGAGTCCTGCACTTAGGACGGAAGAATTCCATGCACTGCTACAGACTAGGGCTAGGCAGAAATTCTGCAGAAAAGGACATAGGGGTTACAGTGAATGAGAAGCTGGATATGAGTCAACAGTGTGTCCTTGTTGCCAAGAAGGCTAATGGCATTTTGGGCTGTATAAGTAGGGGTATTGCCAGCAGATCGAGGGACGTGATTGTTCCCCTCTATTCAACATTGGTGAGGCCTCATCTGGAGTACTGTGTCCAGTTTTGGGCACCACACTACGAAAAGGATGTGGAAAAATTGGAAAGAGTCCAGAGAAGGGCAACAAAAATTATTAGGGGCTTGGAGCGCATGACTTATGAGGAGAGGCTGAGAGAACTGGGATTGTTTAGTCTACAGAAGAGAAGACGGAGGGGAGATTTGATAGCTGCTTTCAACTACCTGAAAGGGGGTTCCAAAGAGGATGGATCTAGACTGTTCTCAGTGGTACCAGATGACAGAACAAGGAGTAATGGTCTCAAGTTGTAGTGGGAGGGGGGAGGTTTAGGTTGGATATTAGGAAAAACTTTTCCATTAGGAGGGTGCTGAAGCACTGGAATGGGTTAACTAGGGAGGTGGTGGAATCTCCTTCTTTAGAGATTTTTAAGGTCAGGCTTGACAAAGCCCTGACTGGGATGATTTAGTTGGGGACTGGTCCTGCTTTGAGCAGAGGGCTGGACTAGATGACCTCCCGAGGTCCCTTCCAACCCTGATATTCTATGATTATATCACCTATGAGACCCTGAGCATTAAAGTAGTAGATTCTTCGTGTTAAGGACATAACTCAGTGGGTGTTGCACATGAAATCTGATACGTTTTGAGTTGTCATTTCCCAGGTTTAGAAGCTTATTTATCACAGGCTACTTATTTATTACAGGAGTCACTAAGTCCATTAATTTGAATTTTTGGTAATAGTGAGTGGCATGAATGAGAGATGAGAATAAAATCAATGTGGAGAAAATGGAGTCCTAGTTTTGTTGCTAAAGGAAGTCAACAGGAACCAGACCTAAGAAAATAATTCATTGAATTTCACCCCTTTTTGTTTGCCCTTGATCATTTGCACATGGTGAAATTCTGAACTTTATTCATTATTCAACATTTTGAATTTCTTCAAGGAATTTCTTGAGTGAATTCACTGAATTTCTTCAATAAACAATTCTTGTCCTGCAGAACATGTGAAGAGTTGGTTGTAAAAATTCACAGTTGGTTATTTGTGTAATCACAAAGGCTTTATTTCTGTTTAATCAGCACAGCATGAACTATGAATTTTACATTCTGAATATACAGTTGCTTTTTGTGAATATTGAAATATTCAAATTGTGTGTAACTATTTGCACTTAAGGCCCTGATTCAGCAGTCCATTCCTATTCAGCAAAACAGTTGCCTAACTGCTTAAGTCAATGAGATGTATGCACATGCTTAAATGCTACGCTGAATAGGTAGGCTGACCATTTTGAACGGGACAGTCCCGTTTTTTACATATTTTCGGACTGTCCCATCTTTTTAACATAAATATCAAATTTGTCCCATTTTTGCTTTTTGTAGGGACCCACGGCTGGGTCCCGCCTCCTCCCACCCCCTCCCGCAGCCCTTCAGTCCCTTCCCCTCACGGCCTTGGGCCCCCCTCCCCAGCCTGCTCCCAGGGCCGGCGACAGGAATTTTGGAGCCTCGTACGCAGATCGTGCGGCCCCCCCCCTGGCCGGTCTCCCGCCACCCGCGGGCCCCAACCCCCACATGAGCTCTGTCCACGTGGCCCCCGCATGCGCTCTGGCCGCGTGGCCCGGCCGGGAGAAGCAAAGGGGGCGGGGGGAGGCTGCTGGGTGCTGGGGGAGGGGGCTGACGAGCGCTGCAGCGGCTGCCTGGAGCCGCGCCTTGCTCACAGGCCCGGCGACAAGGGGGTACAGCTGCGTACCGGGCCCACCCCGGATTTAAGGGGGGGCCCCCCTTAAGTCCGGGGCCCGGTACAGCCGTACCCGTTGTACCACCCTGTCGCCAGCCCTGCCTGCTCCCCCCTCCCCTCCACTGCCGCAGAGCCCGCACGGCGCGATGAGCTGAGCCGCCCCCACGTGGGGCGGAGTGGAGCTGCTGGTTGGGCAGGAGCTGCCTGGCGCCTTGCTCCCCCCACCCTCCCCATGTGGAGGAAACGCCATGTGCGGCCCAATGAGGGGGTAGCACGGGAGGCGCGAGCGCGGGCATTGCGAGCTCAGGGAGCCAGGGGGCAGGCGCCGTGCAGAGCCGGAGGCAGCGCGAGCCTGGGCGGGGAGGAGGCGGAGCCGCCCCGGGCCCCATGGAGCTGGAGAACGTCGTCCCCAACAACACCGTGCTGCTCAAGGTGCGCGAAGGTGTGGGGGGGACCGGGTGGGGGGGCATGGGGTGGAGGGGGAGGGAGTATGGGGTGAGGGGCCATGGCTGCGTGTGAGGGGGGCAGGGGGAAAGAGGTGTGCATAGGGGCCGTTTGTGAAAGTGGGTGGAAGTGGGGGGCACAGGGTTGTGTGTGAAGGGAGGTACTGTCTGGGGCTGCATGTGAAGAGGGGCACAGGGGAAGTGGGGAGGCCATGGCTCTTGTGAAGGGGGTGGTAGGTGGTGGGCAGAAGGCTGTGTGTGAAGGGGGTACTGGGGGAGTGGGGGGCATGGAATGGGTGGCACAGGGTTGTGTGTGAAGGAGGGTACTGGGGGGGTCCAGGGCTGTGAGTGAAGGGGGTGTGAGGCATGGGGCCATGTGTGAAGGTGGGGGGGGGGGAGTGGGGGGAACAGGGTTGTCTGTGAAGGGAGGTACTGGGGAGTCCAAGGCTGGATGTTAAGAGGGGAAGGGGGTGGGTAGGGGAGATGGCAGGTGGGTAGGGGTACCATGGTTAACCCCCTCCCTGAACACATGGATGCGGGGGTTGGGCCAAGCCTCAGAGCCCATTCGAGGCGTCAGTCTTCAAGGCACACTTAAGGCCTGGGCAGGTGGCTGTGGCATGCGTGGGCGATACGGTGGGATTGGTGAGAAGCCGTGTTTCTGCTGCAGGAGATGTAGGGAGAGGACTTGGTCAGTCAGAAGGGTTACTGATAGTGGAGGCGGTTGTGGGCCTGCCTGGAGGAGGAAGGCAGAGTGGCTGGCCTGGGGGAAGCTCTTGTTGCACAAGCTTCTGCCTGTGAGATGCTATGCAGGAAACTGAGCCATAGCCACAAGCTGCTGTGGTTGGGGGAGGCAAATAGGGGTCATTTGAGGTATCTGAAGAGAATCATGGAGTATGAGAAATTTTATGATAAGGTATTGAAAGACCGAAATTTGCTGCGTAAGATTACTTCATCGGAGAAATATTCATGGTGCGATCGTGGTGAAATACAGTCCCCCTTTATGTCTACCTAAATTTTTGTATGAGTTCTGTCACTGAGGAATAATTGTTAGCTCAAGTCAATACCGTAGACTCCTGATTATCTGGGCGCGGGTTAACCGGGCTGCGGATTAACCGGGATATCTAAACGGGTCAGTAGGGGAAGCCCCAAAGCGGCGGCGGGCTCAGCCTTAGCCTGCCGCTGCTTTGGGGCTTCTCCCACTGGCCCCTTATGAGCTGGGGTCTCAGCCTGCTTCCAGCCTGGGTGTAGGAAACCCAGACTGGCAGCAGGCTGAGACCCCGACTGGCAGGAGCCTGGGGGGAAAGCCCAAAGCGGCAGCAGGCTGGGTGCTGGGCCCACCGCCGCTTTGGGCTGTCTCCCCAGGCTCCTGCCACCTGCCCCACTCAGCTCCCGCTGACAGCCTGGTTGCAGGGAACCCAGGCTGACAGCGGGAGCAGACTGGGGCAGGAGGCAAGACCCCGGCTGGCAAGGGGCCAGCGGTTGGAAACCCCAAAGTGGCGGGGGGCCGAGCGCTCAGCCTGCCGCTGCTTTGGGATTTCCCCCGCTGGCCCCTTGCCAGCTGGGGTCTCAGCCTGCAGCCAGTTTGGGTGTAGGAAGCCCAGGCTGGCAGCGGGAGCTGAGACCCCAGCTAGCAGGAGCCTGCGGGGAAACTCTAAAGCAGCAACGGGTTGAGAGCTCGGCTGCTGCCGCCGCTTCTCAGCTCTCTGGCGCTTTAGACTTTCCCCGCAGGCTCCTGTCAGCGGGGGTCTCAGCTCCCACTGCCAGCCTGGGCTTCCTACACCCAGGCTGGCAGCGGGAGCTGACTGGGGCAGGCAGCAGGACCCCAGCTGGCAGGAGCCTGGAGAGAGAGCCCAAAGCGGCAGCGGGCTGAGCAGTCAGCCTGCCGCCGCTTTGGGGTTTCCCCCGGTGGATCCCTTGCCAGCCAGGGTCTCAACTTGATGCCAGCCTGGCTGTAGGAAGCCCAGGCTGGCAGCAGGCTGAGACCCCGGCTGGCAGGAGCCTGGGGGGAATCCCAAAGCGGTGGCAGGTTGAGTGCTCAGCCCGCCGCCTCTTTGGGCTCTCTCCCCAGGCTCCTGCCACCTGCCCCATTCAGCACCCGCTGCCAGCCTGGGTGTAGGGAAGCCAGGCTGGTAGCGGGAGCTGAGACCCTGGCTGGCAGGAGCCTGGGGGGAAAACCCTAAAGCGGCGGCAGGTTGAGCGCTCAGCTGGCTGCCGCTTTAGAGTTTCCCCGCAGGTTCCCGCTAGCCAGGGTCTGAGCCCTGCTGCCAGCCTGGGTTCCCTACACCCAGGCTGGCAGTGGGAGCTGACTGGGGCAGGTGGTGGGACCACCACCTTCCCACCTCCCCCGCACCCCAGGGCGGCAGCAACCCCCCTCCCCCCCCCCAAGTAGACGCTTGCTTATCCGGGATTTTATTAACCGGGATTAAGGTTTTCCCAGATAATCGAGAGTCTACTGTAATAAAGACTTTTTTTATCGTCTTACTTTTTCATGAATACAGAATATTACATAACCCCATCCCGTTTTTGCTATCCCAATGTCCCGTTTTTGTCTCAAGGAAATATGGTCAGCCTATGAATAGGGATAGATGTGTTATGCCTGGGATTTCCAAAGGTAGTTAGGCACTCAGTTCCCATTGAATTTCAGTGGGACTTAGGCACCTCACTCCCTCAGACTCTTTAAAATACCAACCTTAAGTGCCTAAATATGAGCTGAACTCTCTTGATGATCTGACTGCTTATTTTGGTGCTTGAGTGGAAGGTGTTCAGTGCTGAGCTCTTGAAAATCTATATGTCCACTGGGCCCCTGCTAATGAATTTGAAGCCAACAAAATATAAGGGGACAAAGTACTATGAAGATAAAAAGTGCTATCTAGAGCTACCTGCACTAAGCAAATTGTTTTTACTGAAGATATAGGATCAGATCCAGAATTCAGAGGCGCTAGTGCTGATTTTACATCAACTTGCCCATACCCTGTAATAATGGTCTGACACACAAGTTTGTGGCTATGAAAACTGACTATTTCCTGACAGGTTCAAGAACAGCAGCCGTGTTACTCTTTATCTGAAAAGAAAGCGCGGAATACTTGTAGCACCTTAGAGACTAACTAGTTTATTTCAGCATAAGTTTTCGTGGGCTATAGCTCACTTCATTGGATGCATGGAATGGAACAGAAGTAAGATGTATTTATACACACAGAAAGAAAGAAAAGAAAAAAAATTGTACATTAGCACACCAATTCTAAGAGGGCTGTTAAATGTAGATGGGTCATTATCAGTAGGAGAAAAAACAACGCCTTTTTGAAATTTGAAATCCATTTCAAAAAGGTTTTTTTTCTCCTAAGACACGTTTTTTTCTCCATAAGACAGGTTTTCCATTTCTTGCATCACCCTAGTAGCCCTTCTCTGTACCTGTTCCAATTTGAATTCATCCTCCTTTAACATGGGAGACAAGAACTGCACACAGTATTCCAGATGAGGTCTCACCAGTGCCTTGTATAACGGTACTAACACTTCCTTATCTCTACTGGAAATACCTCGCCTGATGCATCCCAAAACCACATTAGCTTTTTGCATGGCCATATCACATTGGTGGCTCCTAGTCATCCTCTGGTCAACCAATACTCCAATGTTCTCCTCCTCTCTTACTTCCAATTGATGGGTCCCCAGTTTATAACTACAATTCTTGTTATTAATCCCTAAATGCATAACCTTACACTTCTCACTATTAAATTTCATCTGATTCCTATTACTCCAGTGTACAAGGTCATCCAGATCTTCCTGTATGATATCCCAGTCCTTCTCTGAATTGGCAATACCTCTCAGCTTTGTGTCATCCGCAGACTTTATTAGCACATTCCCACTTTTTGTGCTGAGGTCAATAATAAGAAGATTTAATAAAATTGGTCCCCAAACCGATTCCTGAGGAACTTCACTGGTAACCTCCCTCCAGCCTGACCGTTCACCTTTTAGTATGACCCGCTATTGTCTCCCCTTTAATTTCTTTACAGAACACACATTTGACTTCATCTTGCTGTACATTGTTGTAAAGTTGTGATGGCCCTATCTGTTGAGGTTTCTGGGTAAAATCCTGGCCCCACTGAAGTGTGTGGGAGTTTTGCAATTGACTTCAATGGGGAAAGATTTTATCCTCATTGTTTTATTATGATACAATTTAATGTGAAGTAATACTTACTCTCTCTTCCAGATCTTTAATGAAAATGTTAACAGACTTAATACCAATATGTCATTAGCTCCTTTCCCCTACCAGGATTCATTGTCATATATTATTAACCTTTTTGAACAGTCCTCTGGCAGTTTTTTATCCATGAGAGAGTGTTCCCATCCAGGCCATTTTGAATTAATTTAGAAATTTAAATCTAGTCTGAGATGTTTCAAATGCTCTGCTAAAACCACTGTAAGGAGCAAAATTAATCTCTGGTATAATTCCACTGATTTCACTGGGATAATACAGGAAGAATATGTCATTATGTCAGTTTCATTCTCTTCATCCACTAATTTTGAAATTCTTTCCAAAAGTGCTGCACTGCGCCACTGGGACAATAATCCCAGTCCTTTCATGATGTGGTGCCTGTTATTGTACTTTATTGCTTAAAGGCATAATTGGTAGTAAATTATCTGGAAGCTAACCAAGTTAATGTCCAGCTCTGATTTCCAATCAATTTTTTATTTTGCTCAGAGTAAAGAAGCTACTATAATAACACAAGGCAAATTTTTGGAACAGAAATACAATTAATTTTATTTCTTCTCCCAGTGACTTTCAATACTAAGAGACTTACAGCTGAACCTTCTTTGTGCATCTTGGCACAATACATGTAAGCATGTTTCTCAAGTACTTTTTAGACAATATATTTGACAGAATGTATTCTGTACTGCCTGTTTCTCTCCCTACGCACAGCTTCATGGACCATTAGATTGAAGTTTGCCTACCACACTGCTGCTTCGCTGAAGGTCCATCGTTCACTACGTTAGCAACATTATCAAAGAAAAAGTGACATTGCCAAGTTCTTTGCTGTATGTTGTTTTTCAATTAGCTCTAAAATTATTTGTGTCGAGGTGGGAGAGGAGAAGGGATTTGAGCATTTATAGTTTCCACTTTGAAAAGGGAAGAATGTGAGGTGTGAGAAGAAATTCCCCCTTCTTTTGGTCTCTCTGAACATCTCATTGTCTGAGGACCATTGTTTCTGCTCATCTTTGACTTCTTAATAACCCTTATTGTTGAAGTACTGCAATGGGAAGCTAACAGCAGTAAAAGTGGTGGTAACAAAGTTGTGGGGCTGCTAACAAGCAAGCCCCTGTAACCAAGAGAAACCAAGATGAAGTGTTCATTATTAAAGAAGGTCAAGTTGAAGGCACATGAGAAAGGATCACTCATGCAAGAGAGTGTCCCCCTCACAGTTCATCTTCCCTCTAATTAAAGCTGTAGCATACAAGCCCAACTTCTTGACATTTTTATTGTATTAGTTATTTTAAGCTCTTATGTAAATGTTCTTACTGTCACAGCTCTCATGCAAGCAACCTCAGGTGGTAAATCCTCAAAGATTAAAATTCTGATACAAATTTTTTTAAAAAGTCAGTGCCAACTATATTAGAGAAACTACAAAGAAGTGATACAATGATAAGACCAGAGCACTGTACAGAGCTGATACAGAATATATCTTTTTTTTTTGCAATACTGTTGCTTTGAAAGGTCAAGACTATTTTGTGAAGGTCAAGACTACAACAGGGTTCAAAAAAGAACTAGATAAATTAATGGAGGATAGGTCCATCAATGCTATTAGCCAAGATGGGCAGAGATGGTGTTCCTAGCTTCTTTTTGCCAGAAGCTGGGAATAGGTGACAAGGAACAGACCCCTTGATGATAACCTGTTCTGTTCATTCCCTCTGGGGCACCTGGCATTGGCCACTGTCAGAAGACAGGATACTGGGCTAGATTGACCTTTGGTCTGACCTAGTATGGCCATTCTTATGAAAGACTTTTAAGCTATTGAGGAGTGCCAGTTGTAGTAAATTATGCAGAATTCTCAGAGTACAATGACAAGTTGGAAGAACAATACCATTTTAAAACTAAACTAACTGTACAGGTCCTAGCACAATGACTGAAGCTCCTAGATGCTACCACAAGATGAATAAAAATCAAAGATCGTCTTAGTGATTATGGCCCTGATTCAGCTTAGAATGAGCTTAATTCCATTGAAGTCTAAGCATATGCTTAAAGTTAAGTATATACTTCAGTTTCTTGCTGAACTAGGGCCTAGAAGATCTGCTCACACTCTACTCAACTTTCAAACTGATTGAAACACACATTTATTAGAATTATTTCTGTTGCTTTATCAGCCTCCCCCACAAGGATCAAGCCCCTGTTGTCCTTGATACTGGATGAATACAAGATCCCTCCTCCAAAAAGCTCACAGTCTAAGTCAACAATCCTGCAAGTAGCTCTGTGTGGGTAGATCTGACTGCAGGACTGGGGCAGACATGGAAATATGGGGAGGAAGAATACAATCAAAATATAACCATAATTTTAACGAAGTAATAAACACATTTTCTAGAATCTCTTTTGAGACTGTCAACCCCTTGAGTCTTTGGGCCAAATTCTCTGCTTGCATAACTTAGCAGAGTTCCATTGACTTCAATGGAGGATTGCCAATATACGGCAGTGAATGCGGCCTTTTGCCCTCTGCAAAGTCACCATCATAGCCTGGATGAACTTCTAAATCAACTAAAAGTGAAGGCTACTCACCTCTCACTGGAGTTCTTCCACATGGACTTTGCAGATTCACATTCCTGGAGATGTGCCCGTTGTGCAGCTCTGATGGTGGAACGCATGCTAGGATCACCTATTGGAGCACTCTTGTTTCACCTCCTATTGCTCCCCTCACCGTTCTTGAAGATTTTGAGCGTGAAGCTATGAAAGGGAAAGTGACACTCCAGACCCCTCAATTTCTTCCATCATCTCCTCAGGTCCAAGATTATAATTAGGTCTCTGAGGAAGAGAGAAATGTGTGTGGAAAGTGGGAATTTGCAGAGTCCATCTCAAAGAACTGCCATTACAGGTGAATAACTTTAATTTTTTCTTCAGGTGGACTATATACATTCCTACTCAAGGGATAACTTAGTAAGTGGTATTCTCATCCGAGGAGCATGGACTAAGTCTACACTTCCAGCTGGGGAGTGATTTCATCTTGGGGAGGCATACATTAGCTCTCATCAAGCTAGCATGCTAAAATAGGGTGTAGCTGTAGCAATGTGAGCTGAAGGGGAGATTAGCCTCCCCATATACATAACCATGTAAGACTTGGGGCAGCTGTCCTGTCCCACTGTTGCACTACAATCTATTTTTAACATGCTCACTTGATGAGAGGTAGAGCGAGTATGTCTCCTCGAGCTGGGAATCATTCAGCCAGCTGGAAGTATTGACATATTCAAAGAGTCCTCAATGAACAGTGACTGAAGTACTACTCTACCAAACTGAGTACCCACGTGGGGTGCTAGAATGAAGAGTGCTTTGTTGAAGTGTGAATAGAGTTCCAGATTGCAACTCTATGTATTTCTAAAATGGGGATATGACTCCAGCATGCTATTAAAGACACTGTAGTGAGGAGATGTGGCCTCCCTCGGAGAGTAACATGGAGGGACCATAACATACCCCTTGCTGGGAGGAACCAAGAGAGCCACATCCACCCCGCCCGAAGCAGAATGTGGATTAGAAAGAGGAAGTACAAAAGGTGGGCCCTGCAGCTCAGTTAGGGTGGAGCTGCAACTGAAGAAAGACACATCTTGCCTGCTGCGGGAACCTGCAGAGGAGCTGCCAGGGCTGCTGCCTGAGGCCTGTCCAGAGCTCCCAGGGCAGCCAGCTGACCAAGATGCTGAGGAGCTGTTGGGGCTACCCCAGGGAGACAAAGGATAAGTACGACGTAGAGGTACCAAACCCAGGAGATGTTGGAAGTAGCCCATGGAAACTAGAAGACAATCTGGTTGAGTGTTGGCCTGATACAAGGTCAGTGTATTGCAGGCAGATCCCTGCTGACCCAATGGTAGACCACTCTGCAACTCTTAGGGCCCTGAGCTGGAATGCCATGGAGTTGGGCGGGCCCACATCCCCCTGCCACTCCATACTTAGGGTGGTAGCACCCTCATCTTAGGCCAGGAGGCCTGAGGTATCTACCGTCCACCCTTACCTAAGTCCCTAGACTGTGCTGGTGCTGATCCTCGTCTGAATCTCTAGACTATGCTGGTGCTCACCCTCACCTGAGTCTCTAGACTGTGCTGGATCTGACCCTCACCCCAAGTCTCTACTATGCTGGTGCTCACCCTGACCTGAGCCCCTAGACTATGCTGGTGCTGACCTTTACCTGAGTCTCTAGACTGTGCCTTCATTTGGGGCTTTAGCCTCTTTCTTCTCTTCTGTTGTTGAGCAGAAGGCAGCTGATATTGATATTGGTATTTCTGAGTAAAATAATATGCATGAGGAAGGATAATGTTTTCTCCAGTATTTAAAGACACTCCAAGCCTACCTCTCAAGACAAGGAGACCTCTAAAAATGTAGCTGTCTATGTAGTGCAATTAATTTTTCAAGACTTCATCTGTCCTTGACCTGAGCAAACTATCATCTTCAAGTGCAAACTGTTCCATAGAGTCTCTCATTTCAGGTGGTAGCCTGGAGAATCTAAGCCATGCATATCATCTTAATGTGATGGCTGAAGCTACTGTCCTGGCTGCAGCATCTGAAGAGTCAAATGAAGCTCTCAATCAATGTTTGCTACCAGTTGCTCATCAGCTATTAAGGATTTAGCTGATTTATTTTGCTCTTCAGTAGGTCTTTACCAAATAATGTCACCTTCTCCCCAAGATGATATGGATACCTGGATATTAGAGCCTGGTAATTAGACACTCTAATTCCCAGTGAAACTGAAGAGAGAACCTTCCAGAACAGAGCTTCCATCTCTTTTCTCTCTCTGTCAGATGGAGTATAGTGCACTTGGCTTCATGCTGAAGTGCAGCAACAATCACCAGTGAGATGGGTGGGTGGGGTGGGAAAGATTTCCTGTATAGCAACTGGAATAGGTTGTCTGCTTTTTCAACATGACCTAACCAGAGGTAAAATTTGTCCATAGAGTTTTGGCTGGTTGCAGTAATCCCTCCAAGACTGGGAGGGTGATTTTATTTTTGGAAGGAGAACACAATATATCAATCACTGGATGAGCAGACTCTTTTCCTGACACTGACTGGATTTTTAAAGTTGAAGCATTCTGACCTTCAGTTCATGAAACTGAATTACCTCTTCAGATGGAGAAGATGCCAACAATATCATCAGGGATATCTGATCATTGGGCTGCAGGTCTGTGTCCTGGCACTACAATAGGTTTCACTGGTTCTTCTGATGGCATATCTGGGCCTAACATCTATACCCTGCTGTTGTAGACAATCTGGGAACACCACATCCAGTGTATGATATTTTTCTTGACTATGGAGAGGATGAGTGTGTTCTGTGTTCCTATAATATCTAGTTGAAGGTGAGAAGGGCCATGTGGTAGGTCATGGATGTAACTGCTATTCTTGCTAATATTCAGTGTCAAGCTCCTTAGATAGTACCTACAGAGGTAAGGGGTAAGCTCTGTGAGCTATGTGAAGGATCTGTATAACATTTATTTGAGTAACCTTTCTTTTCAGCTAATGGAAATGGAGGTAATGTATTCTATCTATTATAGTCTGATTCATTGTTTGATTGGAAATCCAATCTCACATCCGAGGCAGTTAGTAAGGGTGAAATGAATGGTCTCTGCAGTTTTCAAGCTGAAAATTGGGAACAAAATTTCCTTGGTGAACTTGCAAGTGTTCTTGTGGGAGGAAATGAAATGAATGGGGAAGTCCTTATCTGATCTGTGATTTTCTATCTCTTTCTGGGAAGGGGGGTGGAGAGGGTATGACAGGAGTGAGAAATGATAGTGGAGCCTTTCTTTTAGTCCCCTTACCACTATGCTCTGTGTATGTAGGGGTCTGCATAGGCTCTGGATCTGACAATGGCTCAGACTGTGGATCTAAATGGTATACAGGTACCTGTGCTGCTATTCATATAGTAGATTCAATTGGAATCAGGGAGTCACAACTGACTTCTAGAACCAATACACTTGATAATTAAACTCTTCATTTGGGATTTGTCCTTTACTGGGACTTTCATACTCTGTCAGATAGTTGGATCCAGTGATTAGGGTCTTTTGGCATTGATGGATTAGTATTTGCCCCAGGAGTGGAGGATGATACCTTCATCAAGGTTTTAGATCAGTGGTGGGCAACCAGCAGCCCGTCAAAGATAATCTGAGTGCAGCTCACAATCAATTTGGGTGACATTGATCATCTGCAGGCATGGCCCCCTAGCAGCTCCCAGTGACCGTGGTTCACAGTTCCCTGCGGTCCACAGCTCCAATTGGCTGGTAATGTTGAACCGCGGCCATTGGGAGCTGTGGGAGGCTATGCCTGCGGAGAGCCAACATCAACAAAATGTCTCACAGTTTGCCCTCCACTGTCTTAGATGCATTGTATCCCCCAGGTGTCAGAAGCTGATGCAGTCCAAACGGTAGTCATGCATCCTTGGGTTTTGGAATGAGAGGGTTTGGCTGCTAGAACCTCCTGGAGCAGCAAGGTGTGAAGCTGGTTTTGGCATTCCTTGCCAGCTCTTGAGGTGAAGACGCTACCAATAGCACATTGTGAAGGAGAATGATCTTACAAATGAGCCAGACACTTTGTATGGGCATCTGAAATGGGAAATACAGCAGGGAAAGAGACAAGCTCTTCAATTCTGGCCTCTTCCTCTTTGGGCCTGTACCAAGGTGTGGACGTTAATCAAATAAAATAAATAACTTTTTGTAAAATAAAATAAATAATACTAATCCTAACTAAGGAATCCAGCTAGAGCACTGAGTCTTTGGCAGCATTGGATCTGGGATATGTTGACCCAGAAAGGTTCCTGGTACATCTGCTACTGCGGTTGGAAGGGACTAAGGTGACTGGAGTACCACACTTCCTTTTATAGCCTCACCCTCAGAGGAACAGTGAGGGGAGGGAAAAGATGAGACATGAAAGAGCCTCAACATTCACTAATATCAGACGTTCTATATTAGAGCTGCATGTACCAGTGGATCCCTTGAGTGTGAATGTGCAGAGGCAACTCAAAGGAGAATGTTACATTTCTCATTTCTACCTACAACAGCACATCATGGACTTGCAGGAGTTTTTGGGTGAAGATAGTGGGAGAAAATCAGTGAAAACTTAAACACGTTATAAATATGAATGACTGCTTTTGGGAGAGATGGCCAGACTTTCATGAATTACAGAATGGAATGATTTAGATCATTTGATAGGAATTAGATAAAGATATTATATTGTTTAATAAGTCTGCTGTATGATCCTAAAGGGACAAAAATGGTGGTTTGAACCTGTGGTCAAAGGACACTTCCTTAATTAAGAATAGAATTGTCTGTTTTTGTTTCTGTTTTTAGACTTGAGACTTCACTCACATATAGTCAAGGGAGTTTACAAGGATGTTGTTAAATTAGCCACTTACTAATTTTTTTTAACACTTTTAATTGTGTTTTTATTCACACTTTATGGCATTTTAAGGATCAGTGTCTCTTTTTTTTATCTTGTGACTTTTTTTTTCTTTACATAGGAGAACGTTTTCATTAGCCCTAAAACTAGGGAAGGATGGAGAGGTTTATGTTTTGACTCAGGCTCTACAGAACATTAAATAATTGGTTCAAGGAAATCTTAACCTGCAGCACTTTGTGCACTAGTCAAAGTGATTCCCATCTTCTCTTGCCATTCACAAATCTCCTTGCCTCATGCCATGGAGAGAAGCAGCTGGAGTATACCACTCCTATGACAGCAGAAGAGAATCCTCAGGTGCTGCCTTAAACTTCTTGTGCTGCTGGAATGGTACAAATGATACTTAGGGTATGTCTACAGTAGAAATGTTACAGCAGCATAGCAGCTGCACTACAACTGTGCCACTGTGACACTGTAGTGAAGACATTACAGCGATGGAAGAAGGGGTTCTTCCATCACTGTAGTAAATCCAACTCACTACGGTCGTGTCTACACCATGGCTTAAGTGGGAAATTTTTCACAGCCTTGAGTGATGTAGTTAAGCTGACCTAACTTTGTAGACCAGCTTTTAGGAGGGATAGAGGATCTGGTCCAAAGTATTGTGACTAATTCATTGGTTACAATGTCTCCTGGTGCTCCCCCTGTGGTGATGCCCTTCCATACTGTCCTCAGCATAGGGTTGTGGATGAAACAGCATAGAATGAGTGTTGCATTGTCTCCATTCTACCATGTAATAGGTATGTCCTTGCCAGAAAAGAAAGCATAAATAGACATTCATGTAAATTGTAGTTCAGAGTAGTGATAACTAGAAGCAGCTGTTAAATCGAAGCATGCAGCTTCTGTCCATCTGTGACATTATCTACCTGTTTGTGTTACTTTACCTAATCTTTGGAAAAGTAATACAGACCGGTGCATTTCCAAAGTTGCAATAGAACTGTTTGTGATTCCACTTTTAATATGTCACTTTTAATCAATTGGCCTTAGTTCACAGCTTCTGACTTCTGAGTCATCTCTGAACTATCAAAAAACAGGCCACTTTCCCCCAAAGGGTTTACACTTTGGGCTCTAAACCATTCCTTCTTCAAAATCATGAAACCATTCAAAAGCAGCAGGGGAACTCATCATTGCTGGAACTAGGATTGCTGGGGGGTGCTGCTGCACCCCATAGTTTGAAGTGTTTTCTATTGTTTACAGTTTGGTTCAATGTTTATCAGCACTGCCACTATATAAATTGTTCCAGCATCCCTGGAGGAAACCTAATGGCTACTTCTCAGTGACTTTTTTTTTTTTTAATTAACTATCTGTGGAGTAGACTTCCCATGTTAGCTGCTTGGCATTTCACTGAGGGAATTTGCACATTCCTTTTCTTATTAACTTGGAGATTGCACAAATCAGGCCTGCAGCAAAAATGCTTGCAAAACCTAGTTTCTCTTTCCTTTCCATTCCTTCCTATCAGAGAGGATGAGCTGCCATCCACCTGTCATATCTGCCTGTTGGTAATAGCCGCAGTGCTGTGAGTTATTTAAATATATCTTGTTTACTACCAGGGAGGATTTAAAATACTTTCCCCTCTAGAGCATATTTATTCATTTCTACCATCTGTGGGGGAAAATGGATTTTAAACCCCCAAACAGTAACCTAAATAGATACCAAAGACCCCTGATACCAAATGAAAAGCTGCATTTAGCTATCACATCACATAGGGTAAAACATGAATTGAGGCAACAAAATACAGAACATATTTTCAAACAAGTACTTTTTGTCTGTGCTGAAATATGCATATCTGGAAAGCAGAGGATCCTTGACTATATAGAATCTGACATGCTCTTTAGGCATCTCAGTCAAGTTCTACTTAAAATGAGAGAGAGAGAGAGAGACATTCTCAGAGGTATCTCAGTTTCCTTTGTGACAGCTGGTAATTGTAGCACACACAACACACACAGCTCAATATTTTGTGACTAAAATTTGTCCTGAGGGGTTGACATGGACCCACCACTACATTGGGTATAGTGTAGAATAAAGTCCCACTGCAAATAGAAATATATCTGAGGTGTGGCTTATGGTACCTCAGTTATTTATAGTTCACTAAGTAGCATTGTGTGGAGTTGAAGTTTTTTGGTCTTGTGGGTTATATTGGGGGGGTGAGGGGTGTCCTTTCAAGCATTCTTATGAACCAACTGACATTGTGGGCCACAATGTGTCTAGACCTAGCAGGAGTGTGTGAGGAAAGGAAGTAAGAATCCTCCCTCTCTCACTTGGCTCTGGCCAAACACCAGAGCAGACCCTACATTGGGGAAGGAACATTGGAATTGCTGGACTGGATCACACCTGAGGTGCATCTGGTCCAATATCTTGTGTCCGACAATAGCCAGTACTGGATGTGACAGAGGAATGTTCTAGAGCACCCAAGTAGGAAGACACCCCATAATCTGCCAGATACATAGATTTTATCCAATCCCTCATAGTCAGAGGTTGGCATTAAACCCCAAAACATCAGGTTTAATATCCCTTCCAATACTCTTTTGGTTGGAGTTAGCTATTTGTAGTTTTGATATCCTTATTACCCATACAAATGTCCCATCTCTCTTTGAATCTTGCTAAATTCTTGGTTTCAACAACTTCCTGTGACAATGAGTTCCACAGTATAATTTCACACTGTGTTAAATAGTATTTCTTTTGGTCAGTTTTCAATTTGCTACTTTCAGTTTCATTGAATGTCCTCATGCTTTTGTGTTATGAGACAGGGAGAAGAGTTGCTCTCGTTCTACCTCCTTCACACCAATCATTACAGTATAAACTTTTATCATTTTCCCTCTTATTTCTAAAGCAAATAATCACAGTCTTTTCAGCTGCTCTTCATAAAAGAGTATTTCTATGCCCATAATCAGTCCTTTTATATGCCCTTTTATAAACCCCCTCTAATTCCACAATATCCTTTTTGAGATGGGGTGACCAGTACTGCACACAGAATTCCAGACAAGGCTGCACTCTGATTTATATAAAGGTATGATATCCTCTGTATAATTCTCCATCTCATTCCTTAGGCAACCTAACATCTCAGTCACTTATTTGGCTACAGCTTCATATTGAACAAAGGTCTTCATTAAGCTATGGAAAGTGATGCCCAGGCCCCCTTTCCAGAGCTGATACAGTAAATCTTGAAACCTCTAAGGGGTATGAGTAGTAAAATTTTAATTCATAGAGGACATTCTTACCTAGCAGACCCTGGGCATGGTAGGGATGCAGTGGACCCTTGGGTAGCCACTTCCTTACATCAGCCTTCGGTGCTGCCTTGTTCAATGGGTGTGTGAAGCAAACTACATCACCAAATGAGAGGGTGAAGCCGCTGTGGTCCCACAGCTGAACGGTGGGATTGTGCATCATCAGGCACAATCCCTTTCTGAAGTCTCCCTGAGGCAGTGCATCTTTCTGACTCTGTAGGACTAATGGCTGTTTTGGTAGAGACTGGATCTTACTCTTTTGGTGGAGGTTAAGGTTTCGAATGATGCCCTTTGTTGGTAAAATGGTAAAATGTAATGCAGTATTACATATTGTTAAGCCACTTGCACCCATTTTGCTTACAGTAGGAATCAAACATTTGCATGAACTGTATGTTATTTCCATTTTAGTGAATAATACTCCTGAAAAGCACATGCTGGACAATGAAGTTTTTCTGTTTATACTAATAGAGATACAGCATTATAGTACAGGAAGAAGTGCAAGTTTCCCCACACTACCAACCATTGTGCTACTAAATTAAGAAGGCCAGTTTTAATTGCAATTTTTATTTTTGAACACATTACAAAGTTCCATTCAAGTCAATGGGACTCTTCACATGCTTAAAATGAAGCATGCTGTAATGAGGTTATCTGGGGCTTTTCTCTCTCTGGGACAGTGGGGACCCCCACTGCCTCACTAAGTTTGGGAAGAGGTCTAGTAGGGAATTAGTCCGGCTCCAGGAGTCTTCCTCCATGGCTTTTGTGAGAGCAGAAACAACACAGTTAGTCATCAGCCCAAGCCCTGGGTTAGAGCGGGGCAATGGTGAATCAGATGCTGAGGCCCTCAGGCAGGGACTGAGCAATAACAGTTTATCAACAGTGAGCCCAGGTCCTGGGTCTGAAGGCCTGGGAGAGGGGGAGACTGCCACCCACAAGTTGGGTGGCAGGGGAGACGTAGGCTCTCCCACTCTACTGCATCCCAGCCCGGGCCCTAGCTGCTGTGTCAGTGGGGATCATGGCTACAATACAATGACATGGGTTCTGGCAGTGCCGCAGCCAGACTAAGGTCGGCTGTCCCTGGGCTACTTCTAGACTTCCCCTCTTGAGGTACCTGGGTCAGGGTGCTGTCCCCAAGAGGGTCCAACCTCATGGGTTCCTTGGGATCATTGGTGCAAGGCAGGCTTGGCCACTCCTCCAGGTAGCTGGACTAGGGCAGGCTTTGGGTCCACTGCGGGTTCCTGGGGCTTTTGAACTGGGGTAGGCCGGAGGCATCTGGTTTCCCTGGTGGCTACTCTCTCAGTGAGCTCTGGGGTCAGGCCTTATACTTCCTGTGCCGTGCCTGACCCTCTGGGGGCAGGCTCAGAGCTCCCCAGCTCCGCCCACCCTGATGTCTGGAGGGGCTTGTCTCTCTCTGCGGCAGCAGGGACCCACACCATCTCACTACACATGCACTTAAGTAATGTGCTGGATGGGGGCCATGGGGAGTGAGACATAGGGCTTGTCTACATTTACGGGGGATCGACACAGGTCTAATGAAGGTCCCGATAAATTGACTGCAGATTGCTCTCCAGTTGACTCCGGTTCTCAACCAGAATGAAAAGAGTAAGGGAAGTTGACAGGCAAGCGTCTCCTGTTGACGCAGCGCAGGTGGACACAGCAGTAAGTTGACCTAAGCTACGTTAACTCCAGGTACATTATTCACATAGATGGAGTTGTGTAACTTATGTCGACTTACACCCATAGTGTAGATTTTTTTTTTGGTTTCAAGGTGCCTTTATTGTCAGGTGCCCCTCCCCCATAGTTTGGGTAGATGGGGGGGGTGTTAGATGCTGATACAGTCGGAGGGGTCCAGGGAGAGGGTGACATCAGCCTTGCAGTGGATGGTGCTGGGGGCTCCGGACAGCAGCTGGCAGCTCGGCAACTCCAGGGCAAGGTCCTTCACACAGGTAGCCATGCTCCCGAGCGCGGGGCCCAACGGCTCAGGGGACAGCAGCACAGCGCGGTGCTCGGTGCTGTCTGTGCTGCTCTCAGCGCAGTGGATGTGAGGTGCCCGGCAGATCCCGTACAGCAGCCCCGAGACTCTGCCCACCGAGTAGTAGCTGGGTCCGGCCGCCTGCTTGTACCACACCTGAGCGGGCAGGCTGAGCAGCGCGGCCAGGGCGAGGCAGAGCAGGGCGTGGGCTCCCTGCATGGTGCCAGTGGGCTCAGGGTGGCTCCCACCCATAGTGTAGATAAGGCCTCAATCCATGCTCCAAAGGAGAGAAGAACTGTAGATGTGATGAAATTGTGAGGAACCTTGAAGATGTGGTTAAGAACCATCAACTTGACATGCTAAAAAATCAGTAAAATAATAAAGGGGAGTAAGTTATTCTTTTTTTTCAGTTTAAGGAAGTAATTAAGTCTTGGTTTGTATGCATGAACAGCATGTAAATAAGCATACCATGTGGATTAATTAGTACAGTAAACCCTCGATTTTACGGACCCCGATTTAACGGACTTCGGATGCAACGGACAAAATTTCCGATGCATCCGAAATCCGTTTTGGGGGCTGCCGGCTCCTGCCCCAGGGAGCCGGCTGGATTGACAGCTCCCGCCCGGCTCCCCGCAGCGGGAAGCCGGGCGGGGGGGTTTGACAGCTCCCGCTCGGCTCCTCCCAGCTGGAAGCCGGGCGGGAGCTGTCAACCCCCCCGCCCGGCTCCCCGGAACGGGGAATCGGGCGGGGGGGGGGGGGTTTGAGAGCCTCCGCTCGGCTCCCCGCAGCGGGAAGCCGGGCGGGGGGTTTGACAGCTCCCGCCGGGCTTCCCGCTGGTGGGAGCCGGGCGGGGGGGGGGGGGGGTTGAGAGCCTCCGCTCGGCTCCCCGCAGCGGGAAGCCGGGCGGGGGGGTTTGACAGCTCCCGCTCGGCTCCTCCCAGCTGGAAGCCGGGCGGGAGCTGTCAACCCCCCCGCCCGGCTCCCCGCAACGGGGAGCCGGGCGGGGGGGGGGGGCGTTTGAGAGCCCCCGCTCGGCTCCCCGCAGCGGGAAGCCGGGCGGGGGGGGGTTTGAGAGCTCCCGCCCGGCTCCCCGCTGGGGGGAGCCGAGCGGGAGCTGTCAAACCCCCCCGCCCGGCTCCCCGCAACGGGAAGCTGGGCGGGGGGTTTGAAAGCTCCCACCGGGCTTCCCGCTGGGGGGAGCCGGGCGGGAGCTGTCAACCCCCCCGCCCGGCTCCCCGGAACGGGGAGCCGGGCGGGGGGGGGGGGGGGTTGAGAGCCTCCGCTCGGCTCCCCGCAGCGGGAAGCCGGGCGGGGCGTTTGACAGATCCCGCTCGGCTCCCCCCAGCTGGAAGCCAGGCGGAAGCTGTCAACCCCCCGCCCGGCTCACCGCAGCGGGGAGCCGGGCGGGGGGAGGGGGTGGGGTGGGCTGACTAATTAAATAACGGACTAATTCGCGCGGGGGGGTGTCCGTTGTCACCCGAAAGTCCGTTATTTAATGATTTAAAAAAATTATTAAATAACGGACTTTCGGTTTTAACGGACACCCCCCCGCCCGAATTAGTCCGTTATATCGAGGTTTCACTGTAGTAATGAAAACAGTGGTCCCACTATTCCATAACCTTTACTAACTACAATTAAATGTTCAATACAAAGTAATTAAGTCAGACATTTCCTATATTTATTTTCTACACAGCATATACTATGCATGGAGACCAGAAATTATGTCGACTGTGAAACTTCTCTTTCCTTGGTTATCTCATTTTACCATATTACCCAGAACTTGGTTGTTGGTGGGTTTTATCACATGACAATCACATAATATTACTACTGGCTGTCATGGCAGTTTCTTGCTAGGCTTTTATTGTTTGTGTCTTGTTGTTTCAGAACTGATTCATAGTTACTATGTGCATGGTTCAAAATAGCAAGCTGATGCTGTAAATAAAATGTGGTTGGGAGGGACAAAAGAACATATAGGGCCAGACCCTCAGCTGACTGAGGTAGGTCACTGTAGTTGCATTAAAGATAATGAAGTCATGCTACTTTATACCAGGATCTGGCCTGTATAGTGTGGAGGCCCAATTATACCTTTTGTTATTTTAGATGGAATTTGAGATCTTCTGTGTATTCTAATTGATGGCGAAGTGTAATCCATGTGCAAAAGTACTGGGCGGTGAGTTGGGAAAGATACATCATCCCTTCTCCTCAATTTTTAATTCGACTCCGGGGCAAAACAGCGTACTCTCCCCTCTCACAAACCTCATTTCCATCATATTACTACAAAACATAGAAAATTTAGCCTTCAAAATGATAACCTGTTCTTTAGGGTTTAAAGGTTCTGACAGTGACTTCCTGTCAAAATTGTGAGTTATTCATGATCTTACTGTGCAGGACTGATCTCTGGGATCCTCAAAGCCTGAGGTTTGAGGTTACCTGGTTTCTGCCACACCAACTCATGGATAGGAAACTATCTGCATTGCCTCCTGGCTACTAGCTGGCAGCTTGTAGCTGGAAGAGGAGTATGTGGGAGCTGAAAGTGAAAAGTTGATATGGCAGTAATGGCCAAGCAAGGGGAATGAGAATAGAAGGCTGGATGGAGTGTGGAATTTAGTAGGGAGAAGAGAAGGAGAACAAAAAGTTAAAACCAATTCTGAAAATGACAGAGGGAGAGGAGATGGGGAAGAGGCAGATGCTTAAAGAAGGAGTAATAAAGCAACACAAAAGGAAAACAACTACAAAATCAACCCCACTACAAAGCCCCCAAAACAAAAACCCAACCCCAAAATAACCACCCAAGAGATGTGCCTCAAGCTGTGATTTCATCAGCTCTCACAAGCGAAACAACAACTGAATGCTGACATAGCTAGAATCAGAATTATAAGAATGTGTTTAGACTTCATTGAATGCTTATGAGTTGCTGCATGCATTAATTTCACTTATCTGTATCCTATATTGTGAGGTAATATTTGAATGGTTGTAGTGAAAGCTCTGTAACACTGTAAATCACCAGAAAAGAGAAGCATTAATTAGTGTGAAGTGCTGATCTTCAACAAGTGTTACAGCCTTCCCAACAAGAAAGACGCCAAATGCATTATTGTGGAATGTTACAGAAGACAAAATACTTTGTTGTTTTGCTGTACCCTCACATGAAGATAAGCCCTGCAAGTGGCTTCCTCCCATCAGTTGAGTTGGCAGCTCAGAGCACATCAGGAGGGGGATAAAAACCTAAACAGAAGGAAAAAGATATGTCTATATTGTTTGTCTCTGAGGGCCAAGGGTTTTCTAGGCATAATCAAGAGATTCCCAACTGCTTAACCTGTTTTAGCTCTAAAGGACGTATAGAGCTTGCTTATTATGGAAGCTTCTATTACCTTTTAAAGTTTAAGATTGTAATTCATGTGTGTATATGTATGTTTGGTTAGGGAAATTGAAGATAGGGCTTTGAAGTTGTGGCTCAGTCTTGAGCTCAGTCTCTGAAGCTCACCCACCTCTTAGGTTTCAGAACCTAAGTCCATCCCAAGCCCACAACTTCAAAGTGCAGTCTCTACAGCTTTTTTTTTTAAAGAGTGCTAGTATAAGCCCGATTAGACCAAGTCTGTTGACGTGGGCATGGATACTGACTCCAAAATGATGTGCAGACACACCAGTAGGTGCCACTGAACATTCTGGAAGAGTATGGCCCACACATGCTGTCTTTGTGGGATTTAAATAGCTTATCCCAAAACCCAACCGAGATAAATTAAATGAGGATACATTAGATGTTACACTTTTCCCAAAGGAAGCCAAGCTTCTCTTTTCATGGTTCAGATGGTATTTTGTTTTCTTAGATGAGCAATTCTTTTGCTGCCAACACCCTGTCATTTTTTGGAAACTCTTGGGAGTCTAACTCACTCAGGATGTTGACAAAAAATTGGAATCTGCTTTCTGCACCCTGGGAATAACATTACAAAGCTGTTAGTTTTATTCCATCTCTATGCTTGTGGACTCTCAGTGGTTTCATACAGAAGTCTGTGAAATATAATGTAAAATTTATATTCATCTAGCTGGCTCAATCTCCATCTGCCAGATATTCAAAAAAGATTGGATTAAGAACAAACAATTCCCCTAGCCTGACACCCCCATGAGGTTGTGTGCAGTTTGAGCCAGCTTTCTCATCTCTGAATCTCCAATGCTACTTTTGAATGCAAACCCTCTAAGTCCCATAATTCCTCATGAATTTAAAACAGAGCAGTGATTAGATTTCTTCAGTAGACTGACCTCTAGTGTTTCAACATGACAAGCTCAAGAGAAGAGAAATAAAGATAGGCACTATGGAATGATGCCAAAAAATCCTTCTCACTGAATGATGTTTTACAAGCCCACAAGATAACATTGATTTAATAAAGAAGGAAATATGGAAAGTGTTACTATGGTATCATGAGGTATATTTATATTACTTTTGTCACATATAGGTTCCATGGTATTTTTAATCTTTAATTATTGAGCTCAATTTTTTGAAATTACAGGGGGGCTTTTAATTTTTTTTTTTGATTATGCAGGATTCTGAGAGATTGAAATATTAATTGAAACAAGAGCTGTCTCCCTCTTTCCTGAGAAAAATCAAATAATCTCTGGAGTCCCAGTTATATGCAAGATTTTATTAAAAGTCTTATGGAGGTCATTGGAACAGCCAACACTGAAACGTGCTCTTATTTTATACTTGAAAAGCTTTAGTTTAATGTTAGAAACAAGTCATACATATCTATTATTCATAATATATATTTTTATGTGCATATAAGAACCCAGAATACCAGTGGAATTTTATTGCTTGGGGCCTGAGCCCCAAAAATGCTAAGCTGCAACTGTGAGGAACTGATTCCCTTTACTTCCCTTTGAGGGAGCTGGCCTCCATCTGCCTCCACCCCAAAATTGCAGCAATACAAAAGGGTTGCCATTTGTTCACATTTCTAAAGCAGATTTCTAGAGACAAAAATAAAAAAGAGCTTCATCTATTATTGTGATACTCTAAGGGAAGCCTTTGTTTTTTTTTTTATCTGATCGATTTCACATGTGTTTCATAAAATCAAAAGCATATTCAGTTATTTTTTGTGGAACTATAAAATCTCCACAGTGAACAGGAGAGATTGCCTCCTGAAATAGGAATGACAGCTATTGCAGAAATTATTTAAAAATAAATGTGTGATAAAAATTGTCACACTCCAACCAAGCTCAGCTACTTTTTTAAACTATTCTGCTTTGGAGGCTCATTTCCCCCTCTTTCCACAGAAAGTGAATAACTGGATAAAGTAGGAACCTGATTCAAACCCACCCCAGTTGGCTGTGGGTCAGAACTTAAGAGGGTGGGCTGGGGGTGGGAGAAGAGGGGACTTTGGTGCTAGAGTTATCAGCAGCAGTCAGCATGTGATAGAAATGTCTCACTAATTGTTCCACACCTTGGCCTCTTGGCTAGATAGAATCTTCTATAAGTAAGGTTAGCCTTACTAATTTTCCATACATAAGTGAGTATCCATGCAAAAATGGATATATACCAATGTGCATATGTAGGTAGTTTGGAAATGTAGTCTCCAGCATCCTGGACACCTGCCCGAGAGACTCTCCCTTTTTCTGAACCATAGTGCCTTAGCTGAGATCTACAGAGGAGCTCAGACTAGATCCCTCTTGAAATAAACCAAAGAGGGCAGCTGGTGGGGAGTTCTCCAGTAGGGCCACTTTCCTTTGGTGTGCATCATTGTCACCCCACCAGTTCAAAAGAGCCTGAATCTATTGATGTTCAGGTTAAGACTTACCTCTTTAGGAGAGCTACTGAGGGAGTGAATGTTGTCTGAGCAAACGTGTATTGAAAATTTGTCTTCATGTATTTGTTCCCACAAATGTATGTATTTTTATGTATGTAAATATGTATGTATTTTTATGTATGTAAAATATGTCTGTATTTTTATCTATGTAAATATGTATGTACTAGTGTAAAAGCCCATGTACACGGGCCAACCGTAAGGGCTCGTGCCCCCCCGCCACCCAGCCCACCTCCCCCCTGCAACGACCCACCCCTCGCCCAGCCCCCCTCTCCCCTGCAACGACCCCCCCCTTGCCCAGCCCCCCTCCCCCTGCAACGACCCCCCTCACCCAGCCCCCCTCCCCCCTGCAACAACCCCCCCTTGCCCAGCCCCCCTCCCCCCTGCAACGACCCCCCCTCGCCCAGCCACCTCCCCCCCGCTCAGCTCCCTCCCACCTCAACTCCTCGTCATGCGCCCGACAGCCCAGCTAACTTTATATGTGTAACTGCTCCTTGGTGCTCTAGATCGCTCAGGCAGGCACGCGTGGTAGCCATTTTGTACCTCCGAATTACAACCCCCAGCATGCCGTTCGTCCGGGCTGTCTCTACTGCACATGACGGCTTCACACACCATTCGCTTGTCTTTTATAATATAGGATTTTTCCCACATAGACTTTCAGTGATCACTATATTTTATGGAGTGTGGAAGTAAAAAAAAAAAGGATCTGAGTGCAGCCATTTTAGTTGACTTAGGGACAGAGCTAGGGTAACCAGACATCCTGATTTTATAGGGACAGTCCTGATTTTTGGGTCTTTTTCTTATATGGGCTCCTATTACCCCCACCTCCTGTCCTGATTTTTTGACACTTGCTGTCTGGTCACCCTAGACAGAGCAAAAAGAAGGACTTGTGCAAGTAAAAAAAGCTGCAAAAAATGCTGTTCTAGCATTTCTTCAGGAAAATAAGGGTGGAATGCTGACATTGAGCAAGAACTGTTGTGATAAGTAGGCTATCAGGAAGAAACATGTACAAACAGGAAATAACCATTGGATGTTAATGTACGTAATGGGAGAGTATAAATACTTGTCTTGAAGCCGCTTGTTTTTGAAGATCTGCCCAAGGACAGGGGATCCTGTGTCCAACTGCAGTCTTCCCTTGCAATTGCTCACAATAAAGTGTCTCTGACTTGTTGCTAACAAACACAGAGTGAAGACTTGTTTTCTTCCACAGGAGTTGTTGTTTAGTTTCTTTTGGAGACCTTGATTTATTATTTTCATTAATTCTCAGAGGTACCCAGCGTATGATATAGTTTAATAAACCTAACAAACAGGTTATTCACTTGCACGTGCACACACACACACACACAATGGGTGTATAACTACTAGCAAAAGTGAACCTTGATCAATGTTACCTTGAGACTTGCCAAAAATTTGGACCTTAACAGCAGAGAGTTCAGTTTCCCAATGGAAAAATTAGCAGATTATTGTATTATAAATGGAGTTGTACTGATCAAAAAGCTTTAGAGACTGATTTACAACATTACACAGAGTTTAGTCTAATAAGGGGGAGGGATAGCTCAGTGGTTTGAGCATTGGCCTACTAAACCTAAGTTTGTGACTTCAGTCCTTGAGGGGGCCATTTACAGAAGTGGAGCAACAAATCTGTCAGGGGACAGTACTTGGCCCTGCTAGTGTAGGCAGTGGACTGGACTTGATGACCTTTCAAGGTCCTTCCAATTCTGTGAGATAGGTATAACTCCATATAACCTTCAGAAGTACTATATAGAAATAAGACATCCATGTCTGGATAAATAACTTAAATAGAAATATGTATAAGAGAAAAGTATAGGATTATATGTTCCTTTTGCAAATACAGGGCCATGTTATATGCTGGTCTATATTAGGGCAGTTCAACTGAAAACAATAGTCATGTACCAAATTATACCAGCAGGAAATTTTGATCATATTTTTAAAAATAATTTTACAGTTTTCATATTTTTGCAATGATCTAACATGTTACTGTGGGCTGAAATCTGCTTTTCTTTTTTGTATGACTGATTTCTCTTAACATTATTACATCTAAGAGCCTACATTTGTGCTCTAATACTTATCTGTATATGAGGAAAAATTATATGGACAAACTCTTTCCTTTTACCCTTCTAGTTTAATTGTACATCTATATTGTTACAGACTGACTGAAGCAGCCTATTAGTTTTTTCCCCAATGTAACAGGCACTGAAAAGATGACCAGAAAAAGCTCTCTTCATGTCACATTTTAATTGAATTGTTCAGAAAATAAGCACATAGAAGCATAGTCATTTCCTTAACTTAATCACAACTCTAGCACTGAAGTTACTATTACAATCTTCATGGGTTCAAGGCAAGGTCAGTCATTCTTTCTGAACGTGATAAACAACATTTCAAATATGAATGTGAAAATGGCACAGCTTAGTTCAGAGAACTGGCAATGGGATTAGGTCACCAGTTCACATCTGGACTGATCTGGTAATGATTGCTACTTGGTTGTTCACAGTATGTGAAATGAATTGCGGGCATCAATCCACCTCTCAGTTATAACCAACTGACATTGGTGGTGGTAGTCTCAGCATAGTGTTCAGTCTGCATTCTGTCTTTGATCTACTTCCAGGGTGATCTCTGCAGAACAGAAATGTGGAAAATTTGCACTACCACTGCAAGTTTCAGGCGGTTGCATCTGAACTGCAGTTTTCAGTGCTGTTGATCATAGAATCATAGGACTGGAAGGGACATCAAGAAGTCATCTAGTCCAGTCCCCTGCACTCATGACAGAACTAAGTATTATTTAGACCATCCCTGAAAGGTGTTTGTCTAACTGCTTAATCACCCTGCTAGTTAGGAAGTTTTTCTTAATGCCCAATCTAAACCTCCCTTGCTGTAATTTAAGTCGATTGCTTCTTGTCCCATCCTCATTGGTTAAGAAGAACAATTCTTCTCCCTCTTACTTGCAGCAACCTTTTATGTACTTGAAAACTGTTGTCATGTCCCCTCTCAGTCGTCTCTTTTCCAGCTGAACAAACCCATTTTTTTCAATCTTCCCTCATAGGTCACGTTTTCTAGACATTTAATCATTTTTTGTTGCTCTTCTCTGGACTTTCTCCAATTCGTCCACATCCTTCCTGAAATGTGGCGCCCAGAACTGGACACAGTTGAGGCCTAATCAGCGTGGAGTAGAGTGGAAGAATTACTTCTAGTGTCTTACTTACAACACTCCTGCTAATACATCCCAGATGATGTTCATTTGTTTTGCAAGTGTTACACTTTTGATTCATATTTAGCTTGTGGTCCACTCTGACCCCCAGATTTCTTTCTGCAGTACTCCTCCATAGGCATTTCCCATTTTGTATGTGTGCAAATGACCATTTCTTCTAAGTGGACTACTTTGCATTTGTCCCTATTGAATTTCATTCTATTTTCTTCAGACCAGTTCTCCAGTTTGTCCAGATCATTTGAATTATAATCCTGTCCTCCAAAGCACTTGCAACCCCTCCCATCTTGGTATCATCTGCAAACTTTGAGTGTACTGTCTATCCCGTTATCTAAATAGTTAATGAAGATATTGAGCATCATATCATCTTTATATCAACCACCAAAATATATATTGATATAAAGGTGCCTTTTGCAATTCTCTTGGCTTATTCCTTGTGCCCCTATTTCTCTCTGGAGCATTTTTGCTCTGCCATATTCCACCAGTCTGTTCTATAATCCCATGGGTATGGATTGCTTTGGTAGCCACTTTGAAATGTTCCCCAGTTTTAAGATGTTTCCTGGTCTTTTAATGCTCTTCCCATCACTTGATGCTCCTTTGGCCCTCTTATACATTATTCTCCCTCTCCTTGATGAGCTAACAACTTTGGTAACCACTCTTCCCGCAACCCACCCCCTGCAGAGCTTAGCTCCTGTTCTACACTTCCTTGTATGGCCATTAAAAAAAAAAGTGTAGTTTCCAGTTTCCATATCTGAAATGTCAATTTTCCACTGATGCTTTATGCATGCTGTCTAGGTCCATATATGATAACCAGAATCTTATGACTATAGAATTCTGTTCAATACTTTCAAATGTCTCAACTACTGTGAATCATAGAATCATAGAATATCAGCGTTGGAAGGGACCTCTGGAGGTCATCTACTATTGGATGGGACCTCTGGAGGTCATCTACTATTGAAGAATTCTGTTCAATACTTTCAAATGTCTCAACTACTGTGGCCACTGTCGGAAGACAGGATTCTGAAATTCTGTTCAATACTTTCAAATGTCTCAACTACTGTGAATCATAGAATCATAGAATATCAGGGTTGGAAGGGACCTCTGGAGGTCATCTACTCCAACCCCCTGCTCAAAGAGGACCACCCCAACTAAATCATTCCAGCCTATAACAATGAATAAATATAAAAAGTGTGCAGAATAACTAATATATTTTTGTACCATGGTCATTATCAACTGTAGACAAAATGTGTTATTTATGCAATTTTTCTTCCCTTGTATTTAAAGATATTGAGTGAAATCCTGGACCCATTGAAGTCAATGGAATTTTTGGTTTGACTTCAGTTGAACCAGGATTATACTTACTGTGAATAGCAGGGTTCCTCCAGGAGGAGAGGTAAGTGTGAGAGTGCTGTTCCTGGTGGGATCCAACTGTGAGTGTAAGATCAGGACAGATTGCTTCCAAAGGGGCAACTACAGCCCAAAGCTGGGGTTTTTCCACACTAAGGCAAACCAAACCAGCCAAACAGAAAAGACTTTGGTTTCGCCCCACTGGCTAACCACAAGTCACACAAGCAATTCCCTTAGACACTCCAGCTTCCCAGTACCACCACCACCAGCCACCTGTCCTGGGGATCAATGGTTATGAAAACCAATACCCCAAATAAAGAAAATGGTTCTCCCCAATTCCAAAGAATCAGGCCCCAGACCCAGGTCAATATATAAATCAGATCTTCCCACAAATCACGCTGTTGCCAATCCTTTAGAATCTAAAATCTAAAGGTTTATTATACAAGGAAAAAGGTATAGGTGAGGGTTAAGAATGGTTAAAAGAAATCAATTACATGCCATAATGGCACATCTCT
Organism: Sternotherus odoratus; assembly: GCA_032164245.1. Lineage (NCBI taxonomy): Eukaryota > Metazoa > Chordata > Testudines > Kinosternidae > Sternotherus > Sternotherus odoratus. The sequence goes on from JAVMKO010000003.1 coordinate 146,509,725, forward strand.
TGGTTCAGGCTTGCAGCAAAGGTAAAATAAACTGCAGGTTCAAATCAAAGTCTTTAGAAAGCATCCCATTTAGGGATGGGTCAGCACCTTAGTTCAGAGTTCACCTGTGTAGCAAAGTTGATTCAGAGCTGGAAGCCAGACAGGCTGCAGGCTGAAGGTAAAAGACAAAATGGGGAATGTTCTTCCAGGCTTTATAGACTTCCTCCTGTGGGTGAAGACCCTCCTCCTCTTTATGCAGAGTCTGGTTGCAAACTGCAGGTCCACAGCCACATGGTCCAATTACCTGACTCTCAATTATTCAGTTTTTGCCCAGGCATGTTCCGTTCCTGGGGAGGCTCCTCGGGTGTGGACAGAGTTAATTGTGCAGTTAATGGCCCCTTAATGTGCCATCAGGCAGGCCATTGAAGTCAACACCAGCTTGCCTGAGATTCCACCCAGAAACCAAGCATAAGCTTGACGTACAAAGATACACACACATCAATGGCATATGCATAATCCACCCTCCATAACCTGGTCATAGACACCTGTTATGACCCCCTTCACATAATATTCGGTACTCCAATGATCTATATGGTACCCAGTTATTCCAGTAATGTGACAGTGGGAAATCCTTTGACTGTTTAGGGATGGTTTATATTCTTCTTACCTTGCTCTGGCAGCAAAGGGACCTTAGCAGGGGCTCAGGATCTAGTCCAAAGAGCTCACTAACAACACAAGTCCTGAACACCACCAACCCCACACATTGCAACTTTAATTCTGTCACTGTGGGAGATGGGGAAGTATGAGTAAAGAAAGGACAGTAATCTGGTATCCCCAAGGGACAGATATAAGGTTATGATGTGCTGTTTGTGGATGGGTAGATGGTAGCTGAGTCATTAGCGCTAGATTCACCAATGGATTTGGGCACCTAACTGCCATGCTAAGTGCCTAAATCCAAAATTTATGTCCTTAAAACCACTGCTCATCTGCTGCTTAATCATGAAAGTGCCTAAATTAAATGATTAGGCATTTCACTCAAGAGACAGAGAGAGAGAGAGAGAGTGAAAAACTGACTATATAGTCTAGTGGCTAGGGCCCTTACTCATTGGGTATGTCTTCACTACCCGCCAGATCAGCGGGTAGTGATCGATTGCCAAAGGCAGTCCCGTCGACTCCGGAACTCCGGCTCACCAAGAGGTGCAAGCTGAAGTTGATGGGGAGAGCCCGCTGCCGTCGTGAGGATGACAGGTAAGTCGGCCTAAGATGCGCTGACTTCAACTACATTATTCACGTAGCTGAAGTTTTGTATCTTAGGTCAAACCGTCCCCTTCCTGTAGACCAGCCCATTATGTGGGAGACATACTTTCATGTCCCTGTTCCCATGACTATTTAAGTATTTTAAATAAAGTGGAATAGCTTCAACAGGAGAGACCAACCGCACAGCTCAGTGTTTAGGCCTAGGTTTAAGTCTCTGCACAATCTCAGGCAGAGGGGGATTTGGTCCTTCAACCTCTAACCACTGGGCTAAAGAACCCCCCAGTGCTTACAATGGCACCATCACTTCTTGAAAGAAAAGGCTTGAGTGGCTAACTTCAGGGAAGGCTCACATATCAGAACCTTGAACAGACATAGGCATCCCCTTCTAGCTCAAAGTTGGGAGTGTAAGTTCCTGTGACGGGTAGGGCTTAGGATAGCATTTCCTGCTGACTAGCTTAGGTGTCTCCCACTCATTGTGCTGGTTTTTGTTAATCCCATTCTTGGGTGGCTAACCGTGTCCATGCATTGTATAGGGTAGGTTCCACTAAGAGGCGGGACTGCTAAAAGTTAGGTGTTGCAATGCTGAATTTAAGTCCCTTTTGGCAGAGTCTGTGTTGGTGGGTAGAGGAGGCGAACTATTAGATTACTTAAGTTTTATTTGCCTGTTTTTTCAATTCTATGTTAGACGCTATGTGAGGAACAGCATTTAATTGATAGGCAGGGTAGAGTTTTTGAGTTTGTATATGTATAAGCAAGCATGCTCAGTCCTCCGAATATGTACAACTTGGAATGGTGCTTATTATAGTACCTATGAACTATGGTCCTCCTTTGATTATATAAATATTTCTGCTTTTGGGGGATAATTCTTCAGAAGACTGAAGCCTCCCACCCCTCGTTGGGCAGGTGCATTTGCACAGAGTGTGTGCAGATTTGAGACTTGTACTTGCACCTCTAGCTACCTGATTTGCACCTACATTTTGATGGAGGTTCACATTTACATTAACATCCACCATATAACTGCATGTGCAAAAATTCAAGCACAATTTTGTGGGTGCTAACCACCCTTTTCAAAATCAGACTCTTAATGGTTGTGATGCTGTCTAGCTAATTTTGAACATGGGTATTTTGTGCAAGATGAACATTTTACTAACTGCAGCACAACGTGATTCATTACAGTTGGGTTTATATCCAATACAGAATTGTGTTAATGGTGCTGTCTTTTGAATATTATTTAAAACCAAATTCCTTCCTTCCTTATCTTTTGGGTGTTAGATACATTTTTGTGTTTTGCTTTTAAGTATCCTAGTGTTCTTTTTTGGGGGGGAGGGGAGGAATATATGGGGTATCTCAGATAACGAGGGCAACATGTTCTCTCTTTGTGAATTTATTTTTTATTTTTTATGTTTGGGGTTGTGCAGGAGTTATTGCTGAGTATTTAGTGGTTGTTTTCTTTGCCAAATTAATCTTCTGCTGGTGCTTAAAACTCAACTTCACATGAAACCTTTGGCAGCTCAATAGAACTGTGATAGATGACAAAGAGCATTTTGAAGACTAGACCATAGTCAGAGCTGTAATAGAGGAATTAAACTGCAGATTTCATCATTATGCTATTTTAGGAGGGATAAATTAATCATACCACATTTATATAAATGAGATCAAACTGTCAAGAGCAGAGTTCTCACTAGCCAGGCTATTTAACAGTGAAAATAGCATTGGTTATGGCTTGAATATAGAGTGCAATGTAGCAGTAACAGTTTGTCTTAATATTGTTGGCTTGCTGATGTGTGTAGTAGCTGGCAACTCAGCCTTCCCTAACACCAGTTTTTGCAGTAGTGGGTCAAATCTGTGGCCCCTATGTAGATGCTATTTAGGATTTATTTAGCATAAAGCTTAGCTCTGCACAACTCACTGTATGTGATTTTTTTTTTCTTCTGCCAGGGAAAAGAGCCCAAATGTGGTGAACTCTACACACAAATAAAATTTTACAGACAGCAAACCAATTTAGGCATTGAAATAGGTGGTGATGGTCCAGCTTATGTGACAGGTATCTCTTTCTAACAGCATTTTACGTATATGTTGCTTACATAAGATGAAACATATGGACCTTGGGACTATGGCACAATTCCATGCCTAGGCAAGACAGAATAATATGGTGGAGAAAGTGAGTGCAATGACTTCTCCCTCTGTTGGGATGTATCTGCCAAGTAATGTGGTTTGCAATCTATAGAACCTTCTGGATCTGCTGTGGCTCTGGGACTCTCAGTTAGCAGTAGCCAGTGGTGACTTTTTCATTTGCATCTGACTCAGAAATTGCAACCTTTCCTTTTGGATGTGGACCTTCCTGTGGTTAGCCATGCCTTTCTTGCCTCCATATTCTATCTGTCTAATTTATCTTGGCCACCATATTGGAGAAGCTGAGACCCTCAAAGCTGATTATTGTATTTAACCTGGCAACATCCCTGTGAGATAGATTATTCTCATCTTTATAGATGAGGATCTGAGACACAGAGAGATTAAGGGCCAGACTTTCAAAGACATTTAGTACCTAAAGATGCAGATAATTGCTAGTGGGATTTTCCAAGGTGCCTAAACAGGTTAGGTGCCTAAATCACATTAATTTCAATGGAAGTTAGGTGCTTATCCTGTTTTTAACACTTTGGGAAATCCCACTAGATACCTGAGTGCATCTTCAGGCACTTAGGTGCCTTTGAAAAATCTTGCTGTAAGAGATTTTAAAAAAGGCACACAGGAAACTTAGGTTTCCTGAGTCCTAGGCCAGTGTCTGAACTCTTAGATTAGTCTTGTTTTCTAGGGCTATGACTACACTGCATCTTAAATTATGTCACTCGGGGGTGTGAATTAGCCATCCAGCTGAGTGATATAATTTATGCCAATTTAGGAGCTAGTGTGGACAGTGTTATGTTGGTGGGAGATGGGAAAGCTCTCTCCTACTGGCTTAGAGCAGCTACACAGAGACAGTGGTGCTGTAAGTTCTCTAGTGTAGCCTTAGCCTGGGTCTTTGCCTTGTGTAAGCAGGGGAATAGTCCTGCTATTTGGGGAACTCTCCTGGCTTCTGCACTACCCCGGTGAAATGGGCTAGCAGCGGAAGGATCTGAGTCCTCGCTCCCACTTCCTTTACCCAGAGGCCTCCCTGGCCTTGAGGACTCCCCTTCCACTCTCCTGTCTGGTGGAGTTCTCATAACCCCAACAAGGCTGGGCCCAGGATTCCTGGGGGGGCTCAACCCCAAACCCTGCTGTGGTTACCTAGGTCAGGGGCTAGGGTGTCCCCACTCCGGGGTGCTCTCTCTGCACTGGGCACTTCCCTGGCCCACTGATCATTACATAAAACTTAAAGCAAATGAAAATTATTTAATGAACAATTTATCTTAAAATGAATAAGGAAAAACTAGAAAGTTTAGAGAAAACATACCACCCTGATCTGTGGTAGCAGGGTACATCAAAACCAGTGTCTCTGCAAATGTCAGGACAGTTCACAGTCTATTCCTGGTGGGTCCCAAGTCTCCTTCTCAGCTGTGCTGCAGGGATGCTGTGACTTGGACACTTACTCTGGTGGAGGCCACACGCTCTTAGGCTCTGGACTGCTCCAGTTCCACTGCTCTGTCTCAGCGCCACTCTGCCTCAGCACGGCTGCTGCTGCTGCTGCTGCCTCTAGCCCCCTGGACTGCTGCTCTGACCCCTCTGGCTCTGGCTGTTACAGCTCTGCTCTGCAAGCAGCTCCTGTGTCTCTACCCCCAGCACTGGGCTGCTTCGTGGGCTGCTTCCCTGACCTCTCTGCTTCTGGTTCTTGCAGCTGCTTCCAGGGCAGGTCTGCTCTCTCTGGGCTGTGCTCCAGCTTTGGATTGATCACTGGATGTGGTCCACTGGTTGGATCACTAGCTTCCCCAGTCTAGACGGGGTATTGATGGGGAGTGTTCTGAGAATGCTGATCTACGCCATATTAATAAAACATTTTCAGGTGTATTTGGCCAAATTAATCCTAGATAGTTGGGGATCTGAGGATATATGAAATAAAAACCAATGTTAAAAATAGGTTTCAAAGGTAAATGGTCCTTCATCTGAGAGGTAGGAGAAACCATTCTTTTAAATTACCAACAGTTTTATACAGCTTATCTGTTAGTGGCACTATTTTTGTAGTAATATACACAGAGGGGCTTAGACCCTTTGACTCAGTACTGGGGGAGAGAGTGTGGCAAAATTGGGATGGCAGGGACTGGTCCAGTCCTTGGCATTCATTATGGCAACCTCAGGACACCTGGCTGACTACAGCCTCAAGGGGTTGTTGTGGTAGCTAGGGAATGACAGGGTACAATGATTTCATGGTCCTGCATCTGTGCTGGAGGATGCGGGGGAGGGGAGGAAGGGAGAAGAGCATAGGAGGTGTAGCAGCTGATACTGTGGCACGTAGATTCTCCCATACATAACAGCCTTCCCGGGTGCAGGAGTGTAATTTCGAAGGATCCTGATGTTCTCCTGTGGTATAATTTCATCTTTTCAGTTTTTTCATTCTTTTAATAAAAAATATTGCAGGCAAGAACCTCTCTCTGCTTGAAAGGGATTTGAGTTTTAGATAGAATAAGAATGTGGTCAAATTTAGAATGTGTAGCTATGCAAACAGATCTTTAAATTGTTGTGCTATTCTGTGGGGAGTAAACACATCAATGCCTGCACTTACAGACTCATTTCAGCAATCAAAACTGGTTTTTATAAAATGTTAGGTGCTTTCCCAATTCACAAGTGCACCTACTAGAGCATATTGTTGTTATCCTGGAGTGTACAGGGAAACTTGGCTTTAACATGCATGGGTAAGTTGAATACTTTAGTCCCATGGACAGCAGCAAGCATGCATATTTTATGTGTAGTACAAATTAGCCATGCATAGTACCAAATGCATGCCTGAGGGAGGCATGGTGCTTTGAAAATGGAATCCAAATGAAATTTACTTATTGGTAAAGGAATCAAATCCTGAGCTAGATCCTCAGTGGAGTAAATCAGCACAGTTCTATTAATTTCAATGGAGCTGTGTCCATTTGAAACAGCTGAGGGTCTGGCCTGCTGTGAACATCAGGTAAACAGCCATATTTCTATGAATACATTAAAAGTACTTTATATAATTTTTACATACATACGTTTTCTTAATTTAAAAATCTGGTATAACACCTGATTCTGTAAGCATTTCTAACTGAGCATAGTGCTTTATTGCCATAACAGATTGCCACAGATGGGATCCTCTTCCAGAGGAGAGCCTGCAGTAACTGGAGTGAGGAAAGAGGAAGTACCTTAGCATGGATTTAGAGAGGAAGAGTGGGGAGCCAGTCTGCAGCCCATCCATCCATCTTCCAACTTGAATAAGTAACCATGCACAAGCTAATATTGTGCCAATTTTTAAAAAGGCTAAATGGGATGACCCAGGTAATTCTCTTGCCTGGGATTGATATCAGGCTGGGGCCACAGCAGGAAGGTGGGGACGGAAGCTGAATCAGGGCCACAGCAGGGGGTGGGGCCAGGAGCAGAGCCATGGTCGGGAGCCAGGGACGGAGCAGAGTTTGGGGAAGACGGGAGTTGGGTCATGGGAGCTGGCCCAGGCCCCACTGAACATTCTTCTCTGCATCACCACCACCCGAGGGTCCTGCCCCACTGTTTGGAAACCACTGCTCTAAAATGATGAAAGCTAGGAATGAAAGCCAGGTTGGCTTTTACTTTTATTAGGGTAAGCTAATTAAACTATAAGATTTCTCAGGTACTTATCACCTTAATAGCTAAAGATAAGATTTTCAAATGCTCCTAGATGATGTAGGCGCCTAAATCCCATTTTCAGAAGTGATTTAGGGCTTGTCTTCATGATGGGCTAATGACTACAGCAGGGGTTCCCAAAGTTGGTTCACAGCTTGTTCAGGCAGGCCCCAAGGTGCTTTGTTTACCTGAGCGTCCGCAGGTACAGACGCTCACAGCTTCCAGTGACCATGGTTCGCCATTCCTGACCAATGGAGCTGCGGGAAGTGGTGGCCGGGAATGGCGAACCCATTGGCCGGGAACAGTGAACTGTGGCCACTGGAAGCTGTGAGCAACTATACCTGCAGACACTCAGGTAAACAAAGTGCCTCATGGCCCTCTAGGAGCTTACCCTGAACAAGCCAGGAACCAACTTTGGGAACCCCTGATCTACAGGGATGTGATTTCTAAAGCATACTGATGTGTTTCACATTAATTGATCTGGATAGATTCTGTGGGTGTGCTTTAATGAAGTGCTCTTTGAAATTGTACTACATTAAAGCACACTAGGGAGCCTTTAGTGCACACCGGCAGGCTCAACATGGACCAATTAATGTGCAACACAATAGTGCACTTTTGAAATCACACCACTTGTACAGCACTTTACCCACAATTAGTTCCAGCCTGTGTATTGAGGAACTATACCATCAGTCAGAGTGAGACACCGCTTGATTCAAATCCTGTTTAGTTTGTAGAACTTGGACTGCAAATTTACTTTTATTTCTTAGGTAACTTTGATCTCTCTGCTTACTACTTACAATCATTTAAAATCTACCTTTCTGTAGTTAATAAATCCATTTTATATTTTACCTAAAACAGTGTGCTTTGGTTGAAGTGCTTGGGAAATCTCAGCTTAGTTTACAAAGGCTAGTGGGTGTCCTCTCCACACTGAGGGACAGGCGGACTGGGTAATGAACTTACACTGGTCATGCTTCTGACCAGTGCAGGATGGTACAGTTCTGGGGAGCAAGGCTGAGAAGCTGCAGGAATTGTTTAGAGTCTCTATTGTTGGCTCATGAGTCGCCAGGGAAAGCACTCATGTAACTCAGTTGGGTGTGTTCCTGACTGGATGTCAGTAAGTTCAGCACACGTCAGAGGTTTGTAGCTTGGCAACCACTTCAGAGTGAGAGGGATACCTCCACAGTGGTAGGACAGAGGGTTTAGAGTAGGGGTGGGCAACCGTTTTGGCCCAAGGGCCACATCAGGGTTACAGAATTGTATGGAGGGCTGGGTAGGGAAGGTTGTACATCCCCAAACAGCCTGGCTGCACCCCCTCTCTGTCCCCTCCCCTTTCCTGCCCCGTGACTTCCCCCACTCAGAACCCCCAACCCCTCCGCTCTTTATCTCCTGACTGCCCCCTCCCAAGACGCCTCCATCCTAACTGCTCCCCCAGGACCCCACCCCCTACTTAATCCCCCCTGATCCCTGTCCCCTGACTGACCTAACCCCTATCCACACCCCCACCATCTGACAGACCCCTTGGGCTCCCACACCTATACAACCCCGACCCCCATTCCCCATCCCAATTGCCCCCCCAGAACCTCTGCCCCATCCAACTGCCTCTTGCTCCCTGTCCCCTGACTACTCCTTGGGACTCACTGCCCATTAGCCAACTCCCTGACCTCCTTACCATGCTGTTCAAAGCAGCATGTCTGGCAGCCATGTGTCTCGGATGGAGCTAGACACGCTGCCTTACAAGAGCACGCAGCCCCAGCTCCCACAGCGCTGCCTATGTTGCTGCAGGGGATGGGGGACAGCTTGCCTCCTCCGCCAGGAGCTCAAGGGCTGGACAGAACAGTCCCACGGGCCGGATGTTGCCCCTAGGTCATAGTTTGCCCACCCCTGTTTTAGAGGTCCCACAGTCCAGGTTGCACCCTGGAAACCCTGTCACAGTGTTAATTGTCCACTTCATCTTGAATGGTTTCTTGCAACATGTGTTCTACCCTTGTATGTAGTTGTGAATCTTATCAAGACCTAAAGAAGAACTCTGTGGAAGCTCAAAAGCTTGACTGTCTTATCAGCAGAAGTTGGTCCAGTAAAAGATTACTTCACCTACCTTGTCAGTCTGTTAAATATCCAAAGGGTCCAATCCTGCAGATGTTTACACATGGGAATGAAGTTACTGTGTGTGTGTGAGTGCTTGAAGGATTGGGCCTTAAAATAACAGAGCTGCAATCTAAACAAATCTTACTGAATGTATGAAATTGCATTTTATAGGATTTTTTTTATTAGATATCTATGAAACATGCAGGCAGCTAGATATGTTTTAATATGCACAGTCACCCCACAGATGAAATGCATTCTTTAAAAGTGAAGGCCTAATTTCAGCCTTGGTATAAGTGGATGCAACCCTCCTCAAGCCAGGTGAAGTTGTACTGTCTTATGCTCCAGAAGCTAAAAATGCCCCCAAAGACAATGTGGTAAAGTTAGGGCTGCAGTTTTAGGGCTGCATTTTTGATCATCTGTGTTCCTGAGTGCCCACTTGCAATGCCTAGGGCCTGTTTTTTCAGAAGGGTGAACACCTGCAGCTTGCATGGACTCCAAGATGAGTGGTGGGTGCTTGCATCTCTAAAAAACAGGCTACAGGTATCATAAGTTGGGTATCCCAGAATTGTGACTTTCAGAATGCGATGCCACTTTTAAAATGTGTGCCATACAGACAAGCAACAAGTATAACATAATTTAAAAATCCCCTCTATCAAAACCTGGGTATTGCAGAGTTAAGATGTTGAATTAATTCTTTTCAGGAAAAAGAGTTAAGTCTTATGAGACTGTAAATCCTGTTAGAAAATACTCAGCCAACATTCCACGAATAACCTTACCTCTTCAGTCTAACTTTTTTTATTATACATTATTTTGTGCCTGATTATATCATTGTCTTTATATGGGGCTTTTTTATTGTCACTGTAAATATGGTTATTTCTGTGAATGTATTGGTGGCGGTACTCACTGTTATGCTTCCTTCTCATAGTTGTATAGAATTTCTGGCTGAACTTTTTTTGATGTGAAATTCAGTCCAGAATGCCCCTGATGATTAGAGATCATGCTGTTGTAGAACTGCAGTGTATTTTTATTTGAGTGATATCAGAGTGTTTGATAACTGTGCTGTTTGTGGGGACGCTGCAGATTTTGGAGCCATTGTTGAGAAATAGAGATGACATGACAGCTGTGGATCAATGGTATTGAGGGACCTGAGAACATTCCATGGGGGAAAACAACACCCCACCCCACCCCAGATACAGACTCCCTATCTTTAATACAACAGGAATACAGGTACATCAGACTTGGTAGTCAGGGGAATACTCTCTTAAGAACCTGGAAGTAAAAATAAATTAAACAATTTTGCAAAACATAGTAATGCTGGTGGGTACCACAAACCATCGTTCCCTTATTTTTCTATAGTGGGTGCATAAAGTGCAAAGTTCAGATGGAGTAATAATTTGCATTGTAAGGGCATGATCCAAAAGCCCATAGAAACAAACCCCCTTGATTTCATAAGGCCTAACACAAAGGCCAATTATTTTTTCCAGTTCACACATTTTCAGAATTCTTATAGGCTGAAATTTTCCATGTTTTGTTTTAGTGCCAGTGTAACCAACTGGTGTTTCAAGTCCCACTTTGTCCCCAGTGGCTATAAATCTATTGTAGCCCAAGCTAGAGAGCAATGACTCTTAAAATCAAGCTACAGCAGCTCATAATTTTAGCTCAGCCAGTGCCTGGTTCAGTTCCTGGCATATTGGCTAAGATGTTGGCCATCAATGATATGGGTGTGTGGGAATAAGAGTCGGTTTCCACCCTGGATCAGGCCTGCAGGGAGCTGAAGGCAGTATCCAGGCATAAGAGAGGTCTCTGCACTGGATCAGGCCTGTAGGGAATTGAAAGGAGGATCCAGGCATAAGAGCCTACCCTCATAAATTCTCCACAGCAACCCCCTGTGTAACAGGAAAGAGGGCAATACAAAAATTGCCTCACAGCAGCGTCCTCCAAGCCACGAAGTTCCCTATCTTGGGGTCTTACCATAACTTAGCTATTCGGTTTCCCAAACTACTGCCAGTAAAGTAAGGCTTCAACTTATCACCATATAGGAGGTAGACAGGTTGGACCTGGAAAGGCATACTTATCACCATATCAGGAAGCAAACAGGTTGCGTCTTGAAAGGGGGCATTTAGCACCATAGTAGGGAGTAAAGGATGATTCAGAGAGTAAGGGCAGGAAGCAAAAGGATGATTCAAGGAAAAGATTGGGGATAAAAGATGCTGTAAACTTAATTTGGGGCTCACTCTGTTGGTTGCGAGATGGAGGGGAACGAGCAGTCTGGATGCTGTAACCGAATAAATCGCCTCTTACCACTCCACTCAGACTCATCCCTTATTCGACCGTGCAACAAATATGCATGTTAATAGTACTGAGAACTAGAGGTGTTTTTTACTTGTATATTACCATGGAGTTTAAAAATGCTTGCTAGAAACACTCCTGTTCTTTCTTTTCTACATGATGCTTATGGAAGAAACCTGTACCTTGTTTCCATTTTGAGAGGTTAAAGCAGGTAAAATACATTACAGGTGAGTCAGAGTTTGTAAATCCAAATGATTAGCAAAGGTGTAGTAATCTGCTGGATTTCTGTAAATCTCTCAGGATTGCCCAAAATGGCTTTGGGGATGTCTGTCAGAATCCGTAGGTCCAAAGATACCAAGGTGCTCCTAAGGTTCATTCTTATAGCTGTCTTCCCTAGAAAGCAGTCTAGCACATGTTTCCATCACAGTATGGGTTTGGTAAATTTTTCCTTTGTTGAACGGAACAACCTGTGCGTTGAAGTTAGAATTCTTCTCATTTACAGTTCTAACACTTCACTCCCCATTAGTGGCCAATCTAGTTACAGAGACCTATATAATGCATTTAATCTAGCCATATAGACAATTTTTCATAGCCAGAAACAATCTTTCATTAGTTTTTGTGTAATTTTATACATTAAGTAAATGCTCATCTAAACGTTAATGTGTCCTTTGACCCAAGGCTAAGTATAAAGATAGTAATCACAGGAAACAATAAGCAAAACAATACTATTATGTTCCTTTCAGCTATTCTAACATGCAAATGAATTGGTATATTTAACACTTCTTTGAGAGTCGCAACCAAATGAATTGTTCTGAAACTCTGATCTGGGCTGGCCAGTCAGCATCACAATCATCATTTGTCATGTCCTGCATCAAATTCAATTGCACTTCTCAGCACAGTAACCTTGTCTTTCTTTTTGTACTACATGCCTTTGAGCACTGTAAAAATGTCATAATTCCTACTATGTTGAGAAGGCCTATGGTTGTCCAAGGGCCCTTCTGTATCCTCATCCTGCATACGAACAAAATATACTTAGAATAATCTATGGTGTGATGTTGAGGATCATCTGTGATGTGCTTCCCTCTGGGCTACAGGGCTAGGAGCAGTGAAGGACTAACACAAGATCCTGACTTCTGACAGTGTAGAACAGTGGTCTCAAAGTCCTGACATGTGGGCTATCTGTGGCATGAGAACCTCCCCACTGCAGCCCATGTAAAAGAGATGTATGCAGATATGCTGCCAGCAATGTCTGTTGCAGGCGCCCCCCCCCCCCCCCCGCATAGCTCCCTTTGGCTGGGGAAGAGGGACGGAGATACCATCATTAGTTGCTCGACAGAGTCATCCATGGAGGCAGCAACACTTTTTTTCATCATGAATATAAACAAGTCAAGTATCAGAGGTGTAGCCGTGTTAGTCTGGATCTGCAAAAGTGACAAAGTGTCTTGTAGCACCTTATAATCTAACAGATTTTAGGGATCATGAGCTTCATCAGATTAATGTTGTGGAAGTCTCCAAAGGCAGGTATAAATATGCAGGCAAGAAAGCAAGGTAAATTCAATCAGGGGTAGGTGGGGGGTGAAGCCCACTTCCAGCATGTGATTTGGAGGTGTGAATGCCCAGAGAGGAGAAACTGCTTTTGTAATTGGCGAGTCATTCACAGTCAATATTAAGTCCAGACCTAATGGTGTCGAATTTGCAGATGAACTGGAGCTCAGCAGTTTCTCTTTGAAATCTGGTCTTGAAGTTTTTTTGCTGAAATATGGCTGTTTTTAGGTCTGCTATTGTATGTCCAGGCAGGTTGAAGAGTTCTCCTACAGGCGTTTGTATATTGCTATTCCTAATATCTGATTTGTGTCCGTTTATCCTTTTACGTAGGGATTGTAAACAAGTCAAAATACCAAACACAACTATCTGATGCACACATTGCAACAATCCTGAAAGTTTCAACTGCTCAGTCACTGAGGCCAAACATCAACAAACTGAGAGAACTAAAGTGTTGCCAGGTGTCCAGCAAACACTAAAAACTCTTTGGAAGGCAAATAATTGTATAGAGTTGTATGATAGTTTTATTATTTATAAGAAATTCAAAATAAAAAATACAATATAAACATTTTCTTTACTGAACACCATCTTCAGTGATATTACGGTCTGCTGTCAGAATCTGAGGACTGACTGTGACCCTAAGGTAAATTGAGTCTGGTGTGGAGGCTAAGGATCTGAAGGGGAAATCAAATTTTAATTTTTCAAAGCAGACCTCCTCTATATGCCTACTGGCCTACAAGACAAGTGCTACCACTTCTGTTGCCAACTCCCTTTGGTGGCAGTGCTCCTATGACTTTTCCAATTTGCTCTGCATGAGGCAGAAGAGGACTTACTGCTTCTCAGAGTTATTTTATGTGTGTGTGTGTGTGTGGCAGTTCAAGGGTAAAACCCCTAGAATGCCCTACCTCTGTGAGTTAAACCCTGCTTCCTGGCAGGAGGCCCAGGGGTGGGGGCTGGTAGTATCCGGCAGGAGAGCCCAACTGGAAGCCCTAATAAGCACAGACTCAGGGAGCTAGCAGGGGCTGATTGAGCACAGCTGAGGCAGGAAGCTGACCAGGCTAGAAAAGCCCTGACTCATGGTCAGAAGGGGGGCGGGGAAAGGCAGATTAGATTAGATTAGATAAAATAAGATCAGAGCAGAGCTCTGTCTCCTGGCTGCAAGTAAAGTGCCTCGGGAGCCTGGAAGCCCAGGAACCAAGACAGTGGGGTTGCAACTGGAAAGCCATGCACAAGGACTGTAAATAAAGGATACTTGGGTGAAACACTGAGGAATGGTGTAAAGTCCATTATTTGGAGCAGGAAGAACACAGGACTGGCCCGGATCCTGTGACACTGGGGGCTTGTCCGGGACTCTCTGAGCCATTGTGATTGCTGGCTGCTATGATGGAGGAGACCCTGAAATGGCTGGTGACCACGGTGTAGGAGATACAGCAGGCCCAGCAGACTGAAAGGCAGGCCCTCCTGAAGTGGCAGATGGAGCAGCAGACTACCCTCCAGCAATTCATCAGGGAGCAGTCTACGGCACAACAGCAAGTCCTCCAGCAGATGGTGAGTCCACTGGTGGGGGATGGTGCCAGACCACCAGGATGGGGGCTATGTAAGATGGGTCCTGCAGATGACCCCGACGCCTTCCTAGGGACCTTTGAAGGGTGGCTACCGCCGCTGGCTGGGAGCGGAGGACCTGGGCATTGCGGCTAGCCCCATACCTAGGCGGGGAGGCCCAGGTGGTGTTTATGGCCTTCAGCGACGCACAAGCCCAGGACTATGATGCAGTGAAGGCTGCTATATTGGACCGGGTGGGGCTATTGGCGGAAAGGTATCGGCAGTGTTTTCGTGAGGCCCGGTTGACCGAGGGCCTGCGGCCCAGGGCATATGGCCAGAAACTATTGGACTAGGCCACAAGGTGGCTGAGGCCCGACGCTCAGTCCCTGGAAGAAGTAATGGACCAGGTGGTACTGGAGCAGTTCTTTTGAGGGCTCCCAGACCCAGTTTGAGTATGAGTCCGGAGACACCAACCGGCCCAGGTGGTAAACGCGGTTCAGCTGACAGAGGAATATCTTGAGGCAGAGGGGCCTCGGCGAGGGATGAAGTCGGCCAGGGGATGAGAACCGAGTAAAAGCCTGCCCAGAGTGGCCCTGAGGAGAGGGCCAGCCCCAGGGCCCACCCATGCCAAGGAACTTACCTGTTGGCAGTGCGGGCACCCAGGCCACAGGAAGCAAGACTGTCCATAAATGGAGTGTAGGCTAGCGGACATCTGTGGGTGGACTGGAAGGCCGAGGAGAGCAGGAAACCACCCCCTTTCCACGGTGCCAGTGCTGTTGGGGAGGAATCCCCAGTAAGCACTGGTAGATTCAGCTTCAACCTGGTCACTGGTGAGAAGAGCATTAGTGAGGCCCCATTGGGTGGTCCGGGGGGCAAAACAAGGCCTATTGTGTATCCATGGGGACACCCATAGGTATCTGGTAGCACGGGTACCCCTGGAAGTGGAAGGGCTCTTCCAGTGGTAACGGGTCGGGGTGGTGGATAAATTAGCCTACCCAGTCCTCTTGGGAGGGGACTGGGGAATTCCCTCCAGGAAGGTCCGGAGCCAGGGCAAGGGACCAGAGGAGGGGACGGTAGAAGGCCCTAGTGAGGGGACAGAGGGGGGCAAAGGGACTCTCGATCCCCCTAAAGGGAAACCAACTCCCTCCCCTGGGCTAGCGGAAAGGGAATCAGTAACTCCTAGACAACAAGCTAAGGTCAGACAAGAATGCTGGCTGTGTGGGGCTGAGAAACACTCCGGGGAAGCCTGCCCTGACTGTGACCCTCCAGGGAAGGAGGGAGATAGAGAGGATCTGGTGGACAGGCCACAGAGCCCCGAGCCGGGGCACCTGGCCAACCGGCCACCGCTGGAGCAAGGGTGCAGCCTCTGCCAAGCGAAGGGGCATGAGCGAGGGAGCTGCCCTTACAGGGGATGTGGGAAAGGGCCTGAAGACCCCGGAGAGGGTCCGCAGGAACCTATAGCAGGGGGGCAAGGGCTCCCGGTGCAGATGGGGTTTGTCCGGCCAAAAAGGGCCAGGGGAAAACGGAGCCTTGTGGCTTGGTGAAGGGGGGAGATGTGTGGCAGGGCAAGGGTAAAACCCCTAGAATGCCCTGCCTCTGTGAATTAAACCCTGCTTCCTGGCATGAGGCCCAGGGGCGGGGGCTGGTAATATCCAGCAGGAGAGCCCAACTGGGAGCCCTAATGAGCACAGACTCAGGGAGCTAGCAGGGGCTGATTGAGCACAGCTGAGGCAGGAAGCTGACCGGGCTAGAAAAGCCCTGACTCATGGTCAGAAGGGGAGGGGGAAGCTGGGAATGGGAGTGGGAGTGGGAGCGGGAGCTCTGTTTCTTGGCTGCAAGTAAGGTGCCTCGGGAGCCTGGAAGCCCAGGAACCAAGATAGTGGGGTAACTGTCAGGGGATTGGGGGAGCATTGTTTGTCACTGGAAAGCCACGCACAAGGACTGTAAATAAAGGACACTTGGGTGAAACACTGAGGAATTTTGTAAAGTCCTTTATTTGGAGCAGGGAGAACACAGGACCGGCCTGGATCTTGTGACAGTGTGTTAAAGATGTAGTTTGACTGAGGTTTGTAATTTTTGTTGAGGGGAAGAATTAAATGACTAGCTTAATTAGTCCATTTTTTGTAATGCCTACTTCACTTGCAACGTTACAATCACAGCGATCATAAACCTGAACAGGCTGGCAGTGTTGCCTGATAGAATTTCCCCAACTACTTTTTGCATTCATCACTCTGTGTGTGCACACCAGCTTTTACAGCTAAGACCGTCCCTTAAGCATTGGTACAACATTTTGGATGCCAGTGTCCTTTGTTCCTGTGAGGCTGGGCTGGGTTTGTCCCATACGTGCCCTGATGAGCTATGGATGGCCTCTCTACTCCTGGAGTGTTTTTGCCGGGGCTTGTTTTGAGCCAGGAGGACACATTTTCAGCCACATAACTATATACATGAACTTACAACCTATAACATTACTATAACAACAATGCTCACTGCAACATGAGCCTTCCGAAGACACCCAACATGACAAACTTTGCATTGGATACCACACAATCATATTATAAGGATGAACATGGGAGTGCAGGGTGTTCTCCTGAGATACAGAGCACCACAGAAATCTCCAAGTGTTAGTTGGAGTGCACTCCCTGTAGTCTATTTGGGCTATTCAAAATTCAGGTGCAGAATTCCATGCTTTGTAGAGGACATTTAATATTAAAACCATATACCCTTTAGAATTAATTTACCTAAAAAGTACCAAAATATATAAGCTCTGATTCCCCAGAGCATTACTCCAATTTTGCCTGGTGTAATTACATTGATTTTAATGCTGTTGTACTGGTGTAAAACTGTAGGAATACAATGGTGAATCAGTTCAGTAATCACTTCAGGGAAAGAATTATTATAACAATTCTGGCAAAATATTGTCATTACCGTTTAACCCATGCCTTTCTGGGAGGTCTGCACTCTTATAAATGAATTCCACTCTGCAATGCAGAATGTTTCTTTTAGATCTCATTGGGGAGGATATTACTCTGTCTAAGTATCTGATGTCACTGGAAGGCAAAATGCAGAATTCTGAAACACTCTTGTGAAAGACAGATTCCTAAAAACTAATTAATTACTGCATTGTGATAAAATAAGAGATGCTGTGGGTTTTAAAAGCTGACTTCAGATCAGCTCTACAATTGACTTGATTAAAAACTTAGATAATTACAAAAATACCTTTGGCAACTGAAACAGTTAGTCAAAAAGGTAAAAAATAAATCTCAAGCTTTTTTTTCAGTGACAGGGGAGTAAATTCTATTATAGGCTTAAATGTAATTTCAAATATAAAGGATTGAGTGTTACTTTTGACAGTTATATTAATTGATATAAAACCAGTGATTTTAGTGTAATGTGACAGAGTTTATAAAGTTGCTGATTTGAGTGGGTTCAAAATGTTAAAAGTTTGTAAACAGGCTTCATTAAGATGCATACATTCCATTAACTGATATGATATGAGTAGCTCCTTAATTAGCACTGAAAAGAGTGTTAACTAATGCCTTAGCAGCTGTCCTAAATCTGAAGGATCTGAAAAATTATTCAGGTTCTCTTGTTTAAATAGATTGAAACTGGGAGACATTAACTAAAAAAAAAAGAATTTTAAGTGTAACCCTTCTGCCCTTCAGAATTGGCAGCAACAAGGGCCGGGTTCAGTAAATAGGGGTTCCCTCTCAACAATACAATGCAAACTGGCTCAAGCCCCCACCCAGTGACCTGGGAAAATCCTAACACACCCCTGGGTGCCTCAATGAGGCAATACTTCCCCTCTTGCAAGCACAGATCGGTGTAACAGAAGATCTTTATTAACATGAGGTAAATGACATCACTAAACTGGGAAAAACACCACACCTAGGGTTCATACACCAACCTGTGAGCAAATTGCCCCTCCCCAGCAAGTTTGGGCTGTGTCCTCTCCTGTAGGTTCAGGAGTCCAGCAACCCAAACGTCACCCAAAGTCCCAGAAGTCCAATAGCCCAAAGCCCCTGGAGTCCAGTAACCCCAACAAACACCCAAAGTCCCCAAAGTTCAATAGCCCAAAGTCCCTGGAGTCCAGTAGCCCCAACAGTCACCCAAAGTCCCAAAAGTTCCACAGCCCCAAAGTCTCTGGAGTCCCTGGTCAACAGTTACTCTGCCGAGTCTTACCTCCCAGGCTGGGTGGAAGTGGAGGGCAGAGTGGAGGGTACCTTCACAAGGTCTGAGGCCGATGGCCCAGTCTCTCCGTGGGGTGCTGGTTGCTCCGCTAGCCGCCCTGCTAGCCGACACAGGAACTGCTCTGTCCACGGCTCGACTCTGCTCTGCCCGCTGTCTCAGGAACTGCTCAGGAACTGGTCCACTAGCCGGCACAGGAACTGCTCTGCCAGCTGTCTCAGGAAGGGGTCAGCTGGCACCGGGACTGCTCGGTCAACTGTCTCAGGAATGGGTCAGCCGGCACTGCTCAGCCAGCCGTCTCAGGAACGGGTCAGCTGGCACTGTTCAGCCAGCTGTCTCAGGAACGGGTCAGCCGGCACCGGGACTGCTCTGCTTAGGGCCCCCCACTTAAGGTAAAGCTCAGTGATTTTCAGCTCTTGAGTGATTTCAGCTCTTGAGTGATTTCAGCTCATGGGGGGGGGAGGGGGGGGGGCTTAGTGCAGAGGCACCACCGGACCCAAAGCAACTTCAGCTCCGTGGGCTGAAGTTAGACTCCTAAAGGAAGCAAAAGTCAGCTCTAACATTCCACAGGGGAGAGAGGCCAGGTGCAATAGGCCTGTGAGGCCCTCAGACAAGGCCCTGACCACAAGGTCTCAGAGCCTGTCCACAGCCTCTCTCAATTCAGTGAGTTTTGGAACCCCTGTCCCTTGTTTAGCGAGTGCTACCTAGCTGATGGCGAGTCCCTCCAGCATGCCAAAGGCCAAATCAATGTCCCAACCCCTCATTCACATAAACAGGTTAATCAGCACTCTATCATTCTTGCCCCAATACTACAGAAAGTGGGGGTCCCACAGTAGCCAAAGTGATCATTTTGGCTGTTAGAGTGCAGGCCAGGTGCGGTGAGTGTGTCTAAGCAAATAAGGTGTTATTTTCCAAAAGCTACTGCAATTTCTGCAAATCACCACTGGATGTCACCCATACTGACACTGCAAAGTCATTGCAATTCCTGCAATTCCCTGACACTGCTTACATCAGGTAGAAAACAATGTAAATACCCTATTATTTGCACACCATACAGATAAATATTCAAAATTCAATGAGATGTGACCTAAGCAGGTCTTGTTAGCTAAATAGTCTACCTGCGTATACATATAGAAATGTAAAACCACTTTTCTCTATAGTTGATTAAAACAATAATTCCTTTTGAAAAGACAGATTTTTGGGGAGAAAGGGGAAAAAATGTCTGACTTGACTAATTGTGACTAGAATAAATCAAGCCTGCAGTTAATTAAAATCAATTATAGCCTTGAAGTCCTATTGAAAATGCTAAGAGACAATACCACATCTCCTACTGAATTTCAAAAATTGTTTTCTCAGCATTCAAGCAGCATTCCTCAATCATATCATGACCCCCTTCTGACAACAAATATTACTACATGACCCCAGGAAGTGGGACCAAAGCCTGAACTCTTCCCAGCCCTGCTGCCCCAGAAGCAGGGAAAGCAAAAGCCCAAGCCCCACAGCTCAGGGTAGGGGGGGCAAAGCCTGAGCCCCACTGCTCTGGGCAGTGGGTTGAAGCCAAAGCCCAATGACTTCAGCCCCCACTGCGGAGCCTGTAACTGAGCCCTGTCACCAAGGGCTGAAGCACTCCGGCTTTTGCCCCGGGCCCCAGCAAGTGTAACTTGTGATTCATTTTGGAGTCCCAACCCACAGTTTGAAAACCACTGCTCTATGTGTTTCCGATGTCAAACTCTCACCAAACTGCTAGCAGAAAGAATCCTCAAGCCAAATGAAGGTAAGCATTCCCCCACCTAGCTTTCTTGTACGTTATGACTAATAGCATGCTCAGAGCTATTCCACTTGGGATAAATACTTAGTCATTGGGCCATAGAGAGTATAAATGAATCTATACCCTGGTGGTCAGGGCACTCACCTGGGAGATTCTTAGTATCTCCTGAATCTGTTCTTTTAATAATAAACTTATTTTTTTATTTCCCTATAAATATATCTAAGTGCTTTGGTGTTAAGCAAAGTGGTGATCTGGAGTTGAATCTTGCAAACTGGAGTGTACTTTCCTTTGGGAATAGCAGCCTGGTAATTCTGAGAGTGTCCAGTGGATAAGGGGCTGGATGCAACAAGAAACCCTCCAAGAATTCAGGGATTGGGTGTATTTATAACTATCTGTCCAGAGTGAGGGAGGCTTGAAAGTTAGTGTTATGTTGCCAAAGGCTGATGGTTTCAGGGAACTTATCCACAGCATAAAATCATAGAAGATTAGGGTTGGAAGAGACCTCCAGAGATCCTCTACTCCAGCGGGTCTCAAACTTATCTTTATGGTGACCCCTTTTTTCATGAGCAGCACGGCGGCGCGACCCCTTGTGTGTCCGCCGAAAAGCCGCCGAATGAATTACTTCCGCATTCGGCGGCTATTTTCAGTGGACATGCCGAGTGCTCCCGAAATAGCTCTGCATATCCGCCGAAAAGCCGCCGAAAGCGGAAGTGATCGCGATCACGGCGGCGGCGGCTTTTCAGCAGAAAAATCAGCTCACGACCCCTCGGGAAGCGGTCGGCGACCCCCCGAGGGGTCGCGACCCACAGTTTGAGAACCCCTGCTCTACTCCAACCCCATGCTCAAAGCAGGACCAACCCCAACTAAATCATCCCAGCCAAGGCTTTGTCAAGTCAGACCTTAAGAACCTCTAAGGATGGAGATTCCACCAATCAGGGACAAGACTTCCTTAGGCTAATGGTAGGGGGCGGTGATGAGCATACTCTCTGGAAAACAGGTGTCTCAAACTGGGCATCCAAAATCACTAGCTGTGACATTATCTGATTAAAATATTACCATATAGATTATTGTTGTAACCATTGTTATGATTTGCTGGTTATGATTATGCTATCTGCATGCATGTATAATTTTTGTATTTGAAGTTATAAGTATATATATCTGGATTTCATATGTTTGCTTCTGGAGTTACACCCACAAGGTAGCTAGCCAGCACATCTTGGAGGGACTATTCAAGTTAAATGGTTTATCAAGAAACTCTTTGTTGACAATGGACCATGGAAGACACCCATCTACACTAAGTGGACTGTCATGTAAACGTGTTGTCTGGAGTGTAGGTAATGGTTTTCTGCAATGACTGAGGGAAATTGGGCATGAACATGTGACTTGCCCATATAACTCCAAACTCCATCTTGTTGCTGTAATTTTCCATAGTAAAAACAATGGAATGCCCTCCACATGCAAAAGCTATAAAAGGCCCTGGAAATACCTCCATTTTGTCTTCAATTCTGCTTCTTACCTCGGGAGGAACTTTGCTACAAACTGAAACTCTGAACAAAGGAATGGCAAGATATTCCTTTGCCATTACTGTGTGTAATTGATTCCTTTAACCAATTTTAACTCTCACCTTTCTTTCTTTTTATGAATAAACCTTTAGATTTTAGATACTAAAGCAGGGGTGTGCAAACTACGCCCCCCGGGCTAGATCTGGCCCACGGGCTCCTCCTAACCAGTCCCTGAGCTCCGGCTGGGGAGGCTGCTTGAGCCCCTCCCCCTGTCTCCCTCTCTGACCTGCAGCCTCAGTGTGCCACGTGAGAAGTTCTCTGGGGGGCGGGGCTGCTCTACAGCGTGTCTGGTTCCGGGCCACACAGAGTGCTCTGGGGGATCATTGTGGTAGTGTGTCAGGCTGAAGACCAGACATGTTGTTCTGAGTGGTGGTGTGGTAAGGTGGCCATCGCCGTGGCCAGGCTAGGACCAGGGCAGGGGGTTGGATATGGTGTGGGCGTTCCAGGGGGCCTGTCAGAGGACGGGGGTGGGCTAGCGTTTGGGGCAGTCAGGGGACAGGAAGCAGGGGGATTGAATAGGTGGTGGGGTCCCGGGGGATGATTAGGAGGCAGTGGGGGACTCTGGAGGGGGTAATCAGGGGACAAGGAAGAGGGAGGCTTTTATAGGGAGTGGGGTCCTGGGTGGGGGCAAGGTTAGGGTGGGGGTCTCTGGAAGAGGCAGTCAGGGGACAAGGAACTGGGGGTGTGTTGGATGGGGTTGGGGGTTCTGAGGGGAGCAGTCAGGGGGCAGGAAGTGGGTGGGGGGTGGATAGGGGATGGGGCCAGAGTGTTTGGAGAGGCACAACCTTCCCTACCTGGCCCTCCACACAATTTTGAATCCCTGTGTTACATATTTAAATATCATTCAAATAAATTTCATGCATTCATGCCAGCTGTCTGCAATACTTTAAATTTTGCTAATGGTTATGGGAATACATTATGAGTGAAAAGAACAGTGTGTTTTAATGTATCTAATAAAGTAGAATTCAAGAATCAGAGAGGTAGCCATGTTAGTCTGGAATTGCAGAAGTGACAAAGAGTCCTGTGGCACCTTAAATAGTAACTAAAGTTAAAGACTAACTAAAGTAGAATTGTACATCTGTAGCTATCCTCTGATATTTTTTTTAAAAGCAGCCATGCTGAAGACATAAATGACACATTTTATGATGACCATACATTTATTTTGTTATTTTAATGTTTTAAGAATGGCTATTGTTGTCCAGGCTTATAATAACATTAAATGCTGTGGTAGCCACATATAACCTTGTCCTTCAGAAACCACACAACATTAGTAATCTAGGGGCGGACTTACCGTATATACTCGAGTATAGGTCGACCCGAATATAAGCCGATGCACCTAATTTTACCACAAAAAGCTGGAAAAGTTATTGACTCGAGTATAAGCCTAGGGTGGGAAATGCAGCAGCTACCGGTAAATTTCAAAAATAAAAATAGATACCGTATCTATCAGGATTTTCACTCACTCCAAATGAAAATACATTTTAAACTTCTTTTAGTAGTTTTCACAAGGTACATCCGGTAAATCACCCACAAAATGTAAGTGAGTGCATCTGATAGTTGGAGACCCTTGAAGCTTCTATAATAAAACTATACTGATTAAAGACTGTTGTATTGATTGCAATCATTATTGGCTCAACCTGCCTAAAGGAGAGTAAATATGCATTACGCCCCGGTTCCTCCCATCCCCGCCGGAAAAAAAAAAAAAAAAAAAAAAAGCGCCTCGCTCTCCCGTCCCCGCCGCGCGGGCGGGCTGCCGGGAGCGTCCCGGTTCCCCCCTCCCCGCCGCGGGCGGGCTGCCCGGTTCCTCCCCTCCCCGCCGGAAAAAAAAAAAAAAAGCGCCGGGACGCTCCCGGCAGCCCGCCCGCGCGGCGGGGACGGGAGAGCGAGGCCCTTTTTTTTTTTTTTTTTTTTTCCGGCGGGGAGGGGAGGAACCGGGCAGCATTTAGAGGATCTTGAGAATTTAAGTGCTTCAAGTGGGATCTTGAAATCGTACATCAGCAGAAACAAAAATCTTGTCTTTAAGAATACTGGTGGAAGCCATTTAAAAAGAAGAAAATGTGTATCTTTTTTTTTTTTTTAATCCAAGTTCATAATCTAACAGAATTAGGAATATCTCATTATGTAGAATTTAGGAGTAGATATCAGTGGTAGTATTAGGACACTGAGGGAGTGGGGTGGGGTTGAGGGAATTCTAATTCTGCTTAATATTATTCCCTGCAATAAAAAATGGCTTATAATATTAAAATAACTTACACTTCCTGTAAACTATATGTATATCTCCTATTAAAATGATATAATGAAGGTTGGAAATCTGTGAAAAATAGATTATAGGCAACAGACTATTAATTTATTATTTAAGAGACAGTTAAACATTGTCCAGATTGTGAATTCCTACCTGGCAGCTGAGCATCTGCTTACACGAGTAGACCCTTTGGCTTCAGGGAGACATTTGATTGGAATTTTTCTACTGCTAGGCCATGTACATTCTGACATGCTAGTATATTGTACTAGTTTGATTTTTGCGTTGTATATGTCCTGCATTTGGCCTTTATCCCTGAGGGCTTTCTCAGATGAGTAGTAGATAGGGTGCCATTTGCTTACTTAGTACCTGATCTGCAAATGCTGTTGTAATAACCTTTTGTGACATAGGAATACTGGCTAGAAATTAAAATTACTTTCTGGCTCCAATCTCATCACTTCACAGGATTCCAAAGGGTAGTACTTCTGTACCATGACAGGAGCATGATCCACCATCTTAGTGGCTAATGTTACAACTACCAGGTATACTACATACTATTGTGAATAGTCTTATTGATTTCTAATGTAGTAAAAGTCTGACAGCATTTGATTCTTAGATCATAATTTTTTCCGAGGAGAGACATTGTCTTTATTTGTTTGTACAGTGCCATGAGTATTTATGATGAATAAATACAGTTATCGATAGATGTACAGGAACTCCTCAGTTAAAGTCATCCTGGTTAACATTGTTTCATTGTTACATTGCTAATCAATTAGGGAACATGCTTGTTTAAAGTTGTGCAATGCTCCCTTCTAACGTCGTTTGTCAGCCGCTTGCTTTGTCCACTGCTTGCAGAAAGAGCACCCATTGCAGCTAGCAGTGGGTGGTTGGAACTAAGGTGGACAGGCAGCCCCCGTATCAGCTCCCCTCTCCCCTAAATTCCCTGTGCACCAGCTGCCTAGCAGTCTATCAATTGCTGGCAGTTCAGCTACCCGTTCTCCCACTGCCATGTGCTGCTCCTGCCCTCTGCTTTGGAGCTGCTCCCCGAGACTCCTGCTTGCTGTGCCGGGGAAGATGGGGACAGGGGCAAAGGGAGAAAAGGAAGAGGGGGGCTAATGCCAGTGTATCCCCCTCTCCCCTGCTCCTGCACCCCACTTATGCCATCTTCCATAAAGCAGGGAAGACACACAATGGAGGGAGCTGGCTGGCAGCAGCTGGTCTCTGCAAGCTGATCTAATTAATAAGGCAGTGTACTTAAGAGTCGGCATACTTAAAAGGGACTCTCTCTCTCTCACACACACACACACACCGTGTGTGTCTCTGTTTCTGGGTGAGAGTTACCCTTGAGGGCTCAGCCAGTTGCTAGTTCATTTAGCAGTAAGGCATTCCTTGGGAAATATCCCACCTTCTGACTCCTCCACTTCAACCAAGCTTCACAATCATCATCACTGTGCACCAGTATTAAATTGTTTGTTTACAAATTATATTGTGTGTGTGTGTGTGTATAATACAATCCTTTGGTGAAAAATTTCCTTGGAACCTAACCCCCTCGTTTACATTAATTCTTATGGGGAAATTGGATTTGCTTAACATTGTTTCGCTTGAAGTCACATTTTTCAGGAACATAGCTACAGCATTAAGTGAAGAGTTCCTGTAGTCTTTCAGCTAAATCAGAAAGCCAAATGCACAATGTAGTACTTCCAGTTGTATTGTCCTCAGTTCTGTTGTAGCCTAGATAGGTTCTTCCATCATTATCATAACTGTAATATGCACAGGATTTTTAATATAAACACAGAACAGCATGTATATTGGAGAAGGCAGGCAAATAAGTAATCCTTGCACTTGAAGGTGGTGAGGTTAGTTCCTGTAGGAGTTTGCTCCAAAGGTTTACCAGCCTCTGAGAAAGCCCTTTCTTCTGCACAGACAAGCTATTCCCTCAGACTTTCTGTGTGATCTTTGGCAAATTGCTTAAACTTGTTGCCTCTGTTCCTACTGTGTTTTATTTGTATTCTTTTTCTCCCACCTGTTATCTGCCTGGTCTATTTAGATTTAAAACTCTCAGGGACAGGAACTGTCTGTTGCTACCGTGTTTCCCCGAAAATAAGACAGTGTCTTATATTAATTTTTGCTCCCAAAATTACATTACATTATATTACAGCGAGAGGCAAAACTGGAAGTACGTCTTATTTTCGGGGGATGTCTTACTTTCGGGGAAACAGGGTATATGTTTGTGCAGTACCCTGCACCGGGGCCCTGGTTGGGACTTGTAGGCACTGAAGTAATACCAATAATAGAATCGAAACCATTAAATACAGGATGTAAGAATGAATTGCAATATTTTACGGAGCATGGATTTTCAGTTAAGTGAAAGACGTTTCACTCTGGTTCCACAGATGCGACACACCACAACTGAAATGTCAGCTTGTGATATACCTTTCACTTCACAAAGATGCATGCCACACGGTGACAGCAGATTGTAAAAATAGACTATGTAGTTCTGAAATCTACCGACAGACAGAGTTTGAGTATGTCATAAAGCTTATAAGGTCAGTGTCAGTAAGCCATTTTTAACTGCTCTGCTGATCAGATAATATTCTCATTATCTGGACTAACTCATACCTTGTGTCATGGGCTCTCAAAATTTTGAACTGATTTTTCTTTTTTTTTTTGGTATGAAGATTGATTTTTAAATCCTATTATACACACTTGGGGGTGGAGGGAGAAGGGAGACTGCTCCATATTTTCTAATTTAATTTTTGTCAGGTGTGAAGCAAACACAGACTCATGCACTCTGAAAAAACTCTGTCTGACAGAAACTTAAAATAACCATTCACATTCTCAGTCATTATCTCATAATTCTCTAAACTGTCAAAGTACTTTTTCAGAAAGTTTCATTAGTTTTTTGCATGTTAATGTTTGAGAAGCTCTAGTCCAATGAATGCAGATTATCAGCACTCCTCCACAGGAACCTGGAGGCATCACAGCTTCAGGGACTGGACAATACATCATCTTGTGAGAGACAGGAGACTGGGACTTCGAAAAGACAGTGAGGAAATAGTTACTTAACTACAAACAAATGTTGGATTCTCTTTCTTGTGAAGAAATATGGCCTTTTTTTGTCTTCCAGCATTGGATCCTGCATGTTAACGGAGCACTCTCAACTCATGCTGAAGTCGGCTGGCTGCAATGGGATTTAAAGATGCTCAGCACCATACCAGTAGATGCTCAGCCTCCTACAGGATTGGATTGCAAGGGCCTGATTTGCAATTGCTTTACTCCAGTTTTCTATCTACACTGCAGTAACTCATTGGTTTTAACAGAGATACTGCAGTATAAAACTGGAGTAATGTGGTGGTGGATCAGGCCCTAAGATTGTAGCACTGCAGCCCTTATTCACATGAATAGTTCCACTGAACTCAGTAGGTCTGATTCTCCTTTCAGCAATACCGACTTTACATTTGTGTAACTCTAAAAAATGGATCTATGCTGGTGTAAGAGAGAAGAGAAACAGGCCCAATAAACTTGATTCTGTACTCTCACCAGTGTAAATCAGAAGTAATGCACTGAAGTCAGTGGCTTTACATTACCATAAAACTAGGGTACAGTAGAGGAAGATCAGGCCCAATGAAACCACACATGAGTAAGTGTTGCAGTATCAGTCTCTAAATGCTGTTACCAATGTTGTTGTCATTATTATGAGAATGAGGGGAAGCAGAACTGTGCTTAACCTGCACCAAGTGAGGGTGTTGCACAAACTGCTTCGTTCCTTTGGAGGCTATCCCAATTTACCTTCAAAGAACAGGCAGGCTTCAGTAGGTTTCCGAAATACAAGTTTATTTGCTAGCAAACAGGGAGCCAAGGAGTTAAAACTCAAAGCAAATGACTCAGCTCTATACATGGCTGAGGCCTTTTTTATATCCTAGTGTGAATAAGGGAGGGGGGGGTTTCAATACACTTAAACAAGCGGAAAAGCTTAATGGCTATCACACCCATTGTCCGGTATTAATCTATTCCATTTAATAATAATAAATGGAGATATACCAATCTCCTAGAACTGGAAAGACCTTGAAGGTCATTGAGTCCAGTCCCCTGCCTACACTAGCAGGATCCGCCTGCCTACACTAGCAGGATTGAGTACTGTCCCCTGACAGATTTTTTGCCCCAGATCCCTAAATGGCCCCCTCAAAGATTGAACTCACAACCCTGGGTTTAGCAGGCCAATGCTCAAACCACTGAGCTATCCCCCCACCCCCATTTACCTGTCTGGAATTCTTTAAAGACAGGAGGTACAGGATTTTCAGACACTGTGGCTCCTGCCATGTGAAAAACACATTTGGGGCAGGGTGAGAATGAGTTTAAGATGCATGCAGGGCAGGGGTCAAGAGTGCATATGCAAGGAGTGAGAATATAGTTTAAGACTGTTTTAAAACCATACTACACAACATTCATAATACAGTTACTTCTAAGCTACATTATTCTAACAAGGGGGATTAAGCCAAGGGCTGGAATGCCAGAGCCCTGTCCAATGAAAGTAAGAGGGGTGGTGGAAGATGTCCCAGTCAGGAGGTGTAGTCTCTTTCTAAAGGTCCCCAATCTGGTTTAAACTGTTCCTCCCCAATGTTCAAAGATAAAGCTAAATAGGCTTTATTAGTAACCTTTTTGTTATGTTAAAATACTCCAATGCGAGGTAAAATCATGTGACATGGGGCAATGTTTCTGCCCAGCCTGCAAAGAGCTGCAAATTACTGAGATTGATGTTCAGAGGTCACAGCAGAGAGGAAGCAATAAAGAGTCTTGTAGCACCTTATAGACTAACAGATTTTAGGGATCATGAGCTTTTGTGGGCTAAGACCCACTTCATCAGATGAATGCAGAGAGGAAGGTGGCTGCAGCTCAGTGGGTGAATGAGCAGCGGGTGAGGCAGTGAGGAACCGTGGCTGGCAATGTGGTCAGTGGCGAGGAACCACGGCTGGTGGGGTGGCTGGCTGGAACAAGTGAAAGCAAGGTGCCTTCTTCCCCGGATGGGAGGTGAACTCAAACCGATGTACCTCTGAACCTTAGGTCCTCAGTGACCAAGGAAAACCACTGTGAATGGAGTATGGCGGGGGAGCAGAGGGGACACAAAAAAGGAATTTTTGGTTGAAGAACATGAGGCATAAGGCACTGCTCCATGCACTCTGGTGTGGGTGTCCTGCTCACAGTTTTATAATCTTGAATCCCGCTTGTGGTATTTTCCCTAATTAATGTTGGGTGACTTCCCTCCTTTCATTAAAAAGTTTATTTTCTGCACTCGGACTCTGTGCTTGCGAGCAGGGAAGTATTGCCGCTCAGAGGCACCCAGGGATGGTGTGTAATTTTACCAGGTTATTGGGTGGGTGCTTGAGACAGTTCTTTTTTGTATTGTTGAAAAGGAACCCCTAGATATTGAACCTGGTCCTGGTTGCTGCAGGCTCCACCTGACAGAAGGGTTACAGCTTGATAGTAGTAGTAATAATAAATAGATAGATAGGTACTTTGGAGTTCCTCTCAGTCCTCCCTCTTGACTAATGTAAATATTTTGTGCCATCAGAATATCTTGCTACCTTACTTCAGCCCCGCTTTCCTTTACTGTTAAATATGTAGAACTCAATATATGGCCCATTTTGGCTGTTCAACTAGGGATGAAAATTGGAGACTTTCAAAACAAATGAGTATACAGCTGAGTTGTCAGGGTCCTCCAGACTGAGCAGTTGAAGGGGCACAGGGATGGGCTGTGGTTTATGTGAAAGCATTTTCAGATCTACAGATCATTTTCAGATCTTCCAAGGAAGGAGCTATAGCCCTTTGTGAACTGCCCTACTATCCGCAGACATTTAAACAAACACAACACAAACTAAAGACTCTCGAGACTCAAATTTATCTGCTGGACCATGCTGCCATACTCAAGGTGTGCAAGCAGGAAATGGAAACCAGATGTTTATGTAGCATGCAGTCTCAATGTACTGGTTTTACATTACAATGGCATTGAGAACGGCCTGTCTGGAGCTTCCATAGGTTCTTTAGAGGAAACTTGCAGAATGGGGGCTGAACAGATGCCTTGTCACAGTACTCAGCTTGCTTATCTTTGATCACAACTCTGGGAAACTTAAATTCTAGGCTGCTGGAGGAAAGTGCTGTGAGGAGCTGCCATAGTGGTTTCAGGCACGTTACTGGTTTGTTGACATCTCCCTGTACACCTTTAGTAACTAATCTGCCTGGGCTTAGTGAATCCTAGGAAGTCATAGGTGGGGTTCCAAACAGTAAATCATTTTGGGTACAGTAAATGAAAATGTATGATTCCTGTTTCTTGGATATGGCTGGCAACTAATTAAAAAAAAACAACAGCTATTAATCAGGTCTGATTTAATTGGGTCATTGTATCTGATATTGTGTGTGTGTGTATGAACAGCAGCTGACACATACCTTTTATTAAGGCTCAGTTACAATAAAACATTAACATACTGGATTGTACAATATTCAAGATCAGGTTAATATTTAAAGCACCTGGCTAAACATTCTGGCTTGATGGCTTGGGGGGGGGGGGGAGAGCTTCCTCTTCTGTGTGCTAGAAAGGATGATCAAATTTATAAATATCTATCCTATTTTTGGGGCACTTATCTTATGCATGTAGTTGGTGGAAAAGTTTTTCCATTACTAGGATGGTCCATATTTTGCTAGACCTCAGTTCCATAGGAGGAAGAGGATATACATTCCAATGCAATGCGAAGTCTAGCTGCTAACAAGAAACGAGATAAGTTTGTTGTTCTGTTTAAAATAAAGTGCTTTACTGCATCATTAAGTAATCAGGTAAAGTGACTTCTAGAAGATTTGGCTAGGTCACCAAAGGCAGTACAAATCTTTCCAAACCATACACAAAGGGGTACAAATCTTACCCCTTTGAAATCAATAGAAGTTTTGCCATTGATTTCAGTGAGTCCAGGATTTCACCGAGGCTGTTCATTTTGGTCAAAAGCATTAGTGATGTAAATGGTAGGTGATACTATTTGAACATTGGGCCAATTGCACTCCTATATCAATGTCAATCGAGAGCAACTTTACAATTACTCCCACAACTGATGTCTGAGCCTCAGGCCTTGTTTTGTGCAGTGCTGATGAAGTGAGTCATGAAAGAGGAATATGCAAGTAGATACTGCAGCACCTGAGGAAGAGTGGGAAAGATGGGGCCCAGCATGCTGGTGTATGAGGAGTTTATCCTGTCAGCTGCACATTGGTTAGAAGATCAGTGTATATGATTAAATTGCACTAGTTTGGTATTCTGTGGGTGTGTAAAACAAGTGTGTGGAGGGGGGCAGGGGAGGTAGCAGGAAAAATAAACAGTATATTTAAGATCTGATTTATCTTGGACTCTTCTGTTAATTAATTTTCCTGATAGTATGTGAACCTCTTTTCTGACCCATATACCCCTAACATACAATGTTACCTCACTGTTGACTTGCAGCTGAATTTGGATAGAGGCTTCCATGGGAGTTGCAACCTACTTACTCCAATTTTAGACTGGAGCATTGATGGAGTTGCAGGGATACTACTGCCCCTGGAGTTGGCACTCTCCCCAGCATGGTTCTGGGCTCAAGGGGTGTTGCAAAGGGAGCTATAGCCTCAGCTGGGCCCCATTTTCCCAGGCTTCCTCAGGTGCTGCAGTACCTACTTGCATATTCATCTTTCATTACTCATTTAATCAGCACTGCACAAAAGTAGGCCTGAGGATCAGACACCAGTTGTGGGTCCGATTTCTCCCTTGCAACAAGTCTGACACTTCTCATTTTGAATGTCAACAGAAAAACTACCATTTATTTCAATGGTGCTGGTTCAGATCTGTAAGCAGGTGAAACTCCTGTTGAATTTTGTATTTGTACCCATTGATGCAGTTTGAATTTATATTTAATATTTATAAACCCTAAAAATGTAATTCAGAAAAAAATAAATCAATTGGGTTAAATTTATCGTTGGTATGAACTAACTACATTGATTTGTGGTATCACACCAGAAATGAATTTGGATCTTTATCTAGATGCATGACAGCAGGATTTTCATGTAGTAATGCCAACTAATTAAGGCAGAGCAGTTCATTAGTTCAGTGCTCCTAATTGCTGTTTTTACAAAACCCTGCAGACTTCCTGCATGCAGCTATAATTGTTTTAATATATGTACTCTCTCCCCCCTCCCCCCAGTACAGCTAGGTTCACAAAACTATTTTTGGAGATTAAAACACCTGGTGACTATTGAAGGAATGGAATGTATAAATGGTAGCACTCCAAAACCTCATGCTCAGTATGAGAACAATTTCTTCCCTAGAGAGGCCAGAAAAATCACTTGATCACATGGAAAAATTAAAAGTACTGTCACTGGGATACTGCAGGTGTATTTATGTTTGTTTTTCTATTTCTACAATTGATTTCAGTACTTGTAAAAAGCATGGAACAGCAATGGCTATTACAAGATCCTTTACTAGCCCTCTCAATGTGTCTCTACTCTGATCTGGAGGCTAGTTTTTTCTCCATGCTAATTCAGTACTTGGCTTCTCTGCTGAACATGCCAAGAAAGGGGGCAGGGTAGTACCAGTTTTGAGGATGTCTTGGATAGTCCACTAGGAACTAGGCAGAAACCACCAACTAGCTCACTTTTGTTTTGCAGTAATCTAAGGAAATGGCAGTTTCAGAGCAATTTTTGGTGATCTTAGATGCTTAGGACAGATCCTCAGCTGAAGTAAAGGATCACTGCTCCACCAGCTGAGGATTTGCCCCTTAGATTATATGAACAGAAATACACAGGTGTTGCTTAGGGTCAGATTTTTGTCTGTCTCCAGCCTGGATGCACAAGATGAGGTATTGCACCATGCTATTCAAGAGTGCAACATAAAGTCTCTCCTATATACTTCTTGAGGCACATAGTTTCCTGGAAATCCCGAAGGGAACTTTGCGCTGGCAGCAGTGTGGAGCCAGATTCTGGCACAAACATAGAGGTGACAGTGCAAGGGATCTGCAATTTGCCTTCTACCAGCCTGTAGATGGTTGAAGTAACTTTCCACGTGAGGAGCACTGGCTGAAAAGAGGTAGTGACTGGGGTAAATTGATTCATTAAGCTCCTTTGTGGGGACCTCTGACAACAAAAGACCGCTTTAATCTCCACTGGCATTTTACAGAACTGCTAGAAGACTGCAGTGATGGAAACAATGCCTGAGCTCTTACAGTGTCTGTTCCCTTTGGGCCCAGTGCCACAAGAGATGAAGCTGGCCCAATTTCTGAAAAAAGTCCTATTGAAAGAACTGACTAAATGACATGGGTGCCAATAGAGTGGGTGCAGAGGACTGACTCCAGATTTGTCCTAGAGTAACAAATTTCCTATATTAGGAAGACTGCAAGTTCTTACCATACTGTCTAAATCTGAAACTTGGAAGGATGTACATAAAACTGTTCATTTTTGTTATTTGGCTGCGTGCTGCCCCAGCTCTGTGCTAATAGTCAGCACAGCAGATCTAGAGCGAACCGCCCAATGACCACAAGATCTATTAAGGTACGAAGGCACCAGGCCAGGTGTATTGTTGACAGAGCATGGTAATAACACCTGGTAGACTCTATGAGGATACTAAGACATGTGACAATGGACGTTCAGTGAATGGCGGGACTTTCCATTCCCCCTTTGACTGGACCAATACAGTCTCTCAGAGATACCTCTTTATACCCTGATGCAAACAAATTACATACTTCCCCTCTGATACAGTTAGTTACTGCCCCCGATATGGCTAATTATCACCCATCTCCTTGTACATGTTGGTTTGATCAAAATGTGTCTATTCATCACACTGTCATCCTGACCTTATCTCCTAGGAGGGGTCAGTGTGTTCCTGTTATACCTGGGGAATGGTTTTGTACCATCCTGGATATCAGGATGTTCTGGTATCACTCTTCTGGAATGTGCTTGCATGAGAACGTCTTAGGAATGTGTGTTTCTGCAATATCGGCCCTGTTCTTGCCAGATTCTGTGAGCCTGCAAGCAGGCACAGCCTGACATTTGCTCACAGCGTGACTTTTGCTAACTTCGCTTTATATCAGCAAAGCCTGCCCACTACTCCCAGCTATTTATAGACGTTGCCTGAATGTGTCTGGCTGAATGACTATTCAAGTATTTTATCCAAAGTGGAACAGCTTCAAGAGGAGAGATTTAGAGAATACCCAATAGCCTGGGGTTTGGGAGGGAGAATATTGCAGTTCAGGTCCCTGCTGCAGAGCAGGGACTTGAATCAGTCTCCACCCACATCCTAGGTGAGTGCTCTTGCAAGTGGGCTAAAGGCTGCAAGGGGGTTCCTCCTGCTCTGGTTTTGAAGTCACTAGAGATCCTTTGTTAACATCAAAACATACTCCTGAGGGAACTTTGCACCAAAAAATTAAAAATGATGCCCACGTTCTTTTAAAATTCTGCAAGATTCTGCAAATTTTATTTGTCAATAACTACATGTGGCTTCAGCATGGCAGTGGGGAGCACAGGCCACTGGTTGCACTGAGGTGACAGATCACCCTGAAGCCCCCACCTTTTTCCGGTGCAGAGACTTGGCAGTGAGGCTGCACCTGACCCTGACACTGTGCAGAGACTGGGCCTGTCCCAGAACACCCCAGGACTTAGTGTCCGAGGACTCAGGTGTGGGGTGAGAGGTTTCTGTGAGGTACAATTTCAGTGGGAGATCTTGATGCACAGGGTCATTGTGGGGTTCTGGGTGCAGAAGCAATGGCACTTTGCAGGGGATCCAGGTGAAGGTGGTTGGGGCTCAGCAGGGGAGTCTCAGTGTGGGGAGTTGGGGCTTATCAGGGGGCGTCTGGGTGGTGAGAGAGTGGGTTTGATGGGGTAGGAGTTCAGGCAGGGGAGCTGAGAGGCAGCCTCCTTCAGCTGGGCAGCTCTGTGCTTACAGAAATGGGGGGGGGGGCAGTAGAATGTAACCCCATGTGTCCCCCCCATGCCTTACCTCAGTTTGGAGAGGGCAATTCCCCACACCCCCAACTGTGCCTATAGTTATCCCTTTCCCCTGCACAGCTTCCCTTTGTTTCCCTGCCATTTTCTGCATGCAGAAATTCTGGGGTGGGAAGATGCATTTTCTGCAGGCCCACGGTCATGCAGAATCCCCCCAGGAGTAAAACAAACTGTTCTGATGTTTCAGTGAAAACAAAAGAAAACAAAATTTTGGGAACAATTTGCCAAAGGTGACATGACATTAAATGTTTTGGAAATCCAAATCTCAGAGAAGTGGAGGGAAAGGGGGAGAAATTTGCACAGCTCCACCAATAACCTTCATCCTATCTCTAGGACTCCTGCCGGCCACAACTCTGACCCCTGCCTGGGGATCCTTACTGACCCTAACACTAGTCTTGGGAGCCCTACCCCATGTAACCATTAATATTTGGAAATAAATTTAACTAAATTTAGTACAATTTAGAAACAAATTTAGTTAAATTGGTGCAACTTTTGTGTGTAGGCAAGGCCTTATAATGCCCTTAGGTGTGTGTTATCTGTGGGGAACTGGCTCAGATTGTGGGTCGGAGCCAGTGTGTGGCCATTATATATAAAGTTTGACACTCAGGCAGGAGAATCATACAGAGAAGTGAAATTGTGATATTAACTTGCGAGAACTTTTTTCCCTGAAAGAAAGAAGTTAGAACCTGCCTGAAAGGAAAAGTTAGGAAATTAAATCCACAAACTCAGCATGCAGGTTCCTAAAAAAATATCTTATCAGCATCATAGACACATACACTAGAATTTAAAAAGGAAGCAAGTAGAAACCCCCCTACAGCATGTTTAAGAGATAAGGGTTTTTTGACTGAATAATAAACTATTGTATTTTTAAAAAAACAGAATTCCAGACCAAATAATTCTAATAAAGTGAAAGCTTTTGACAGATCAGAGAGCTAAGTGGTAACTTGAAGAACTAATAGCCAAAGATATAAAGACAAAGCATAAATTAAAATAATCATATATAAGATATCTGAGGGAGAATGAGTGGGTTTGCTAGATCACCAGGAGGTGCAAGGTACCATCAGGGAGGAGACCGATTACAGAGAAGCTTTTTGGTTTGCTTTCTTTATACGCTAAACGTATTTTCCATTCTAAAATCAAGAAGAGGCTAAGTTGTAGCTTTCAGGAAAAATACGATAACACCCTGTTGGTGGTAAATAGTGTGAGATCTGGGTTCCAGTCCACGTCAGAGATTTTTGGTGAAATAAATGTGTTCTCAACTAGTTCTTTGATTGTTGATTCTGAAAGCTGATTGATGTCGTACACAGATTTTGAGAACCACCTATTTAGGTGCTAATAGAGAGGGTTGTAGTAACTTGTAAACTGTCTCTAATAAAAATAATAAATCTTTTATTGGACCAGTGTCTGCTGGTGAAAGAGACAAGCTTTCAAGCTTACACACAGTTCTTCCTCAAGTCTGAGAAAGATACTCAAATGCTTGTCTCTTGGGTCCAATAAAAGAGACTCAAATGCTTGTCTCTTGAGTCCAATAAAATATATTATTTCCTCCACCCTTGTCCCTCTAATATCCTGGGACCGGCATGGCTACACCAACACTGGAAACAACAATGGAATACATTATTATTATTATTATTATTATTATTATTATTATTTCTATACAATCCACTAAATGCTCTCAACACTTTACAAACAAAATAAACAAGAGCTCTAGATAGTTAATCCTTCAAACACATGCATACACGCGTAACCTTCAGTATGTGAGTATTTCCATTTAATTCACTGGTACTACATATATGCTTAAAGTTAAGCACATGTACAAGTATTCTCTAGATGCAGGCCTAATTATAGACCTAATACAGTGCATGGAAGCCAACAATGGGGGAAGATACAGGGAAGGGGGTGAGTAAAACATAATAAGGGCTCAGAGTTTCATAGATTTGTGCTCTTATTAATAACTTTAGATATAAAATGATACATACATACAAATTGAACAATCAAATTCAGCAAATCATAACTTTTGCAATGATACCTCACATGACTCATCTTGTGCAAATTGCTTCATAATTATGTCATAATCATACAACTATGAA
This sequence comes from Sternotherus odoratus, assembly GCA_032164245.1. Taxonomy (NCBI): domain Eukaryota; kingdom Metazoa; phylum Chordata; order Testudines; family Kinosternidae; genus Sternotherus; species Sternotherus odoratus. The sequence continues at coordinate 146,547,012 of JAVMKO010000003.1, forward strand.
GAATATGGAGTGCAGTATCATAGGATGAAATAGTAACCCCGGGTTTCTATGAGGATGTAGCTCTGGAGAGGGCTGATGAGACATTTGGGGAATGTGTGGTGTGATGGATGTGTGGATGACCACCTGGAATTGGGGTATCACTGAGCCCCCTGACCCACCAGCCTGGGCTCCCTCTCAAACTGCACTGCTGTGGCAAACTGCAAAGCCCTCCAGCCTACACTTTCACCAGCATTCATACAGATAGGGACACATCCTGCTGTAGTTACATGCAGGCTCTCTAACCATGAGCTTCCCAGCCTGAGATCCCAGAGCAATACCGTCCTGCCCTGGTCAAATCTGACCAGCATATGGGTTTAATACCCAGTCTGCCTCTCCCTCAATGTGAAGAGAACACTTGTAACAAAGCAGAGATGTTCCCCAAACACTCCAGTCAAAGCCAAGGGTTGGCATCACCGTGTTGTGTGATGGAGATGTGACAAAATTACTGTACTTAGTGATGGACATTGAAAGGGTTATGTCATTCAGTCATTCAATGTTTTTTGAAAAATTACCATGGACCTCAAAATTTTTACCACAATCACATTGCTGACTCCTGGTCAAAGCTTACTGGCTTAGATTAAAACAAAAACAAGTTTATTAACTACAAAATATAGATTTTAAGTGATTATAAGTAATCACAAACAGATTAAAGCAAATAACCTAGCAAATAAACAAAAACACTAAGCTTAATATACTAAATAGATTAGATATGAATTAGTAGATTCTCACCCTGAGAAAAGATACAAGCAGGTTGCAGAGTCTTATGGGACAAGCTGCACTTGCTTTATAGCTTGGAATTCCCAGGTGTTTCATACACAGGCTAGAAATCTCTTTAGCCTGGGTCCAGCACATCCCCTAGTTCAGTCTTTGTTTCTCAGGTGTTTCCAGGAGTCCGCTTCTGTGTGGAGTGAAGAACCACAGATAATGTCACTCCCTGCCTTATATAGCTTTTGCATATGCTGGGAACCCTTTGTTCCCAGACCAATGTATGGAAGAATAGTGACATCCCGAGATGGAGTACGCATTGTGTGGCCTGGTCACATGTCCTTGTAAAATCATAGTAGCTTTCACTCACAGGCTGTCCGTAGTGTTCTCTGGCAGGCTTACTGGGTGGGAGATATGCTTTTCATTAGAGTTGCTACCTGTCTGGTTGTCGACTGGAAGGCCCGGTTGAAAATGGAACCCTGGCTGCTTCAGTCAGCACTGTTCACTGGGCTGTTAAAAGTCCAGTTGGCAGGGCTGACAGGCTCCCTACCCAGCTCCACGAGGATCCCCAGAAGCAACAACATGCCTCTCATCTCCTAGTTGGAGGGACAACCAGGGAGCACTCGCTCTGCATCTCCCATTGGCCAGGAGCCACAGACAATGGGAGCTGTTGGGGGTAGTGCCTGCGGGCAGAGGCAATTAGCATGCACTGTGCAGAGGCACCTGGCCACACCTCCTCCTCGGAGCCAAAGGGCCATATCACTGCTTCCAAGCTGCCCCCTGAGACAAGCACGGCCTGGAGACCGCACCCCACACCTGCTCCCTCACTCTAATCCACTGCCCTAAGCTCTCTCCCGCACCCAACTCCCTCCTGGAGCTCCACCCCCCGGGTAACCCAATCCCCTGCCTCAGCCTGAGCCCCTTACCACACTCTGAAACCCTATTCTCCACCCCCATACTCCACTCCAAAACTCCTCCTCCCCAGCCCCTAGCACCCCAACCCAGATGCCCCATCCCCCACCCCAAGCCCCTGCCCCAGCCTGGTGAAAATGAGGGAGCATGGGGGAGAGCCAGCGACAGAGGGAAGGAGCCTCAGAAATTGGCAGGGCAGGGGTGGGGTCTCAGGGAAGGGGCGGGGCAGGGCAGGGGGTGGGGAATGGGTGTTCAGTTTAGAAATTTGTCACCCCTACTTCTCCTAAGGCCTATTGGTTTCCCTAATGGCTCATTTGACCAGAATAGATCCTTCTCAACCAATAATTTAGACTGAAAGCATCTTGTCGAGTGGGCATTACCCAGGTGTAACTTCATTTGAAGTACAGATACATAGTCAGTATCTATAACTTCAGATACAAAATGATAAATACATACACATAGGATAATCATATTCAGCAAATCAAAACCTTTTCAATGACATCTCACATGACCCATCTTGCATAAAATGCATCATAATATTCTATAACCATATCATAATAATATCACTATGAAGAATATTAGGGACAATGGCATATAGGGGTTGGAATATTGGACCACGGGACCCTATATCCAGAGAAAGGGCACCAGACATGGGAGTTGGTACCCTGGCAGTGTGCCAAAAAGGCCAGATACAGGAACAGTGTCTAGATACTACTCAGATTAAAAAGCATGTAGGATCCAATGTTTGGGTCCAACAGAGTATCCTTGTGATTATTCACAATGGAGAAATCAGCCAGAGCTGTAACACTAAGGTACTTACATGGTCCCCATTACTCTAGTATCTTAGCACCACATAACATAACAATGTATTTATCCTCACAAAACCCCCATGAGATAGGAAAGTACAGTTATCCTCTCTGTACAGACGGGGAATAGAGGTAAAACCAAGACTAAGGGAGTTAGTGGGAGTTTTGCTATTGTCCTGAATGGGGTCGGGTTTTCACCATAAGTGACTTATTCATAGTCACACAGGAAGTCTATGGCAGAATAGGGAACTTCTCTGGAGTCTCCCAAGTACTAGGCTAGCTCCCTAGCCATTGGACTGTATTGGCTTGTTTAAAAAGTTTAACTCATGGGAAATTACAATTAGCAAAAACAAAACAACCCCCTCATTCCCTTCTCTATTTAATTTTCATTTACTTTTCTAGAATTCCTCAATTTCTTTGTTAGATTTTCAAAATTTGGTGTAATTGTATTGATTGGAAAGCAGAACTTCAGTATGGCAAAAGCTATATATACTCTTATAATATAAAGTTCAATTTATTTCCTAGGAACTAGTATGGTTTAACAATGTTATACTTAAAAAAAATAAAAAGGCTGGACTATTGTTCTTAAGATTTTCATATTACCATCTTCAGTTTATTTGGAATCACTTCTCAGGTTACAAGAGTAGGAATGACATGTCAGACATTGGTATCACTGACTTAAATTTTGCCCACTTGAAACAACATGCCTACTTTAAATCTGTTTAAATCATACCAAGAGCACTGGGGCTCAGGAACAACACCACCACCATCACTAACAAATCTATAGCATTATGCATAAGATCTTGTGAGATATCAAACAATGAAAATACCATTCATCTGTCACTTAAACTACTGCACTGTTAATTAAAAAAGCCAAACAAAACAATATGCACAATTGCTTCAACCAAATATCTTGTTCAGAAATGGGACTAGAACTTAGTGGTGGTGGTTTCTTCATATTCACTAGGGAGACATTTGCTGTGCTTGCAAGAATTCTGCTTTCTTCTATGCCCTGGTTCCAACTGGTGTCTGGGAACTCTGGGAAGCTCAACCCTTAAAGTCACAACCTCTAATAACAGAGGATGGTTGGGGCTCTTCAGGTAAAGTGGGGCTGTTTTATTTTCAGTTAGAGGTTCAACCACTTTGTTACATATGAAGAATATAATATACCATCTCATAACTTGCAACATTTACTCTTTTAGTACAGAATGCATTTTCTTAAAAATTCAAAGTAAATCTTTAAACTAATTTGAGTTAAAATGTAATTACAAAATTAGCCTCTTAAGAAACTTTGCATCTAAAGACAGGCTTTCCCCCTCCCATGTATATAGACATTTCAGACTTCCAATATAATTAAAACTCATTACAATCTTAGGCATAGGCTATATTTGAAGGAATTAAGGTGTGACTAAACTAAATTAATAATGACTATTGTATCTAATTGTTATGATTATAGACAGAATTAGGTCAAGAGCTTGGGCTTTATGTATCTGCACCAAAATTGGTAGAGGGTGAATCTTAAGTATGTTTAGTACAATCGTAGTTTTTTATAAGAAATGCTATAGTATGGATGGTCATTTACATTATAAGGGTTTATACAAGGCAAGCACTAGTAAATCTAGCCCTAAAAGCTAGTTTTAAAAATATTAAAGGTTGACATTAATTATTTGAAGATCTGTAGAAATATTGCATAGTAGCATTCTCTTTGACTTTCTCGTTTAACATTTATGTATACAAATGTCAGTAATAAAAAGGTATGGGACTTCCTTTTAAAAAACCTACTGTTAAAATGGAGTTAAGGTTGAATAGTAATCTGGGGTATAAAAAAATTACAGGAATGTTGCAATTATCCCCCAAACAAACATAAATCCAGGAATTGAGTTAAAAACAAACCAATATGAAATTCAGCATGTTATCAGAAATGCACAGGTAAGACATCCAAATAAACTTAACTCTGCCCTGTTTCGACACTGAGGGAAAAATACAAAAAATCTAATGTCTTTAAAAATCTGTTTGACCTAATCTGGGACCAAAAATCATAATTGTATGGAATGGTTATTGTATGGTGTCACTGCAGATTGTCCCATCGGCAAAAAGTGGATTAATTTTATTTTAGTGCACATCCACTCTCCCAGCTGCATCTTAGACATTCTTTTGTTGATTGCCCTGTTTGTTGAAATCTAAATATATTTATTTAAGATATTCACTCTCCTTTTAAGGTCTGTGTTTCCTTAAGATAGCTACCACATCTCAGGGAGGTAGATTACCTACGGGGATGGGAGGACCCCTCACATTGTTGTAGTAAATGTCTTCACTGAAGCACTACAGTGGTGCCGCTGCAGCTGTGCTACTGTAGAGTTTTAAGTGTACATTAGACCAGGTATCAGCAACCTTTGGCACGTGGTCTGCGATGGTAAGCCCTCTGTTTACCTGCCATATCCACAGGTTCGGCCAGTTGCAGCTCCCACTGGCCACAGTTTGCTGCTCTAGGCCAATGGTGGCTGCGGGAAGTGGTGGCCAGCACATCCCTCAACCTTGCTGCTTATCGCAGCTCCCACTGGCCTGGAGTGGCAAACTGCGGCCAGTGGGAGCCACGATTGACCAAACCTGCAGACATAGCTGGTAAACAAACCGGCCCAGCCCTCCAGGCAGCTTCCCGACAGGTCCCTGGTGTAGAAATAGCCTCAGTCTAAATTTCTGTCTGTCAACTAAAATGCAAGTATCATTTGCCTCTTGACTGCACTCCCACTGAAGTCTTATAATTGTGGGCTTGGTTCTCCCCCATTCAGGTCACAGGGTTTTGCCACTGACTTCCCTGAGAGCTATATCTGTGCAACAATGATAGAATGCAGCCCCTTCTGTTTCATAATTATTCAAATTGTATATTATGAATTTATTCTGCTATTTATAGCGCTAATTCATTAATTTTGTTACCTGTATCCAGTTATCATATTTTAGTATTTTTACCTCTTCTGTGCCCCACTTTCTCAAAAAGCATTGTGTAAGAATTAGGGAAAAAATAGGAGAGATAATTTAATAGCATTTACAAGTGCAAGAGTTCTGTATAAGTTTTATTTATTTATTTTATTTTTTTTTGGTGTCCTCACCAGGACAAAGGAGAATGGTATTCAGATCACAGAGGAAAGCATCTAGACCTAGCAATTTCCTACAATGTTTAATCTTTTTATTTTTATTTAATATAACACTTAGCTAACTCCATAATTGTTCAGTATATCCTATGTGTTCCTCATATAAACATTCACATTTTTAGTTCCCAAGAATATCTGATACAGAAAGTGCATTCTGTATTACCCTCTAAATTGCTTTGATCATCTACTTGGCTTTTACTGATTAAGGAAATTTTGTAGCTTCATAAGAGATGAAGGCTCAATCTCCTCTGTTACAGGTATGGTGAGGGCGGGGGGATGGGGACAGGGAGGGAGGAAATTAACTGGCAAGTGCAAGTGTAATATTACCTATGTAATAAGCTTCCTTTTTGCTGTTATTGCTGTTGACAGGTTGACTGTATTATAATTTTGTCATCCATATAAATTGTTGGTGAGGGCTCTCATTAATTCTAAGAGGCAAATGTAAAAATTATCATATTAACAGTCTTTAGGTTTTTTTCTTCTTTTGCTAAATGAATGTGGGGGACATACAAAAATCCAATTACTTTTTTTAGCTGTCCCCAAGTTCTGACTACCTCATCAGAATTGAATTCTAAACAGTTCTGGTTAATCAACATGTGACAACTTTATAGATATAACTACAGGATTATAATGGGCTGACTGAACTGAAGTTAATTTCCACTTGGCTTTTACCTTCTAATTATTTAACAGCTCAGCAACAAAAATCCTTCACCAACAACATGCCTGCAGGGCTCCTGGTAGACAGATGTAACACAGTAGAATTTAGCTACAGTAAACCCTTGATTTAACGGACCCCGATTTAACGGACTTCGGATGCAACGGACAAAATTTCCGATGCATCCGAAATCCGTTATTGGGGGCTGCCGGCTCCCGCCGCAGGGAGCCGGCTGGGTTGACAGCTCCCGCCCGGCTCCCCGCAGCGGGGACCCCTGCGGGAGCTGTCAAACCCCCCGCCCCCCCGCCCGGCTCCCCGCAACGGGGAGCCGGGCGGGGGGGGGGGCGTTTGAGAGCCCCCGCTCGGCTCCCCGCAGCGGGAAGCCGGGCGGGGGGGTTTGAGAGCTCCCGCCCGGCTCCCCGCAGCAGGAAGCCGGGCGGGGGGTTTGACAGCTCCCGCCGGGCTTCCCGCTGGGGGGAGTTGGGCGGGAGCTGTCAACCCCCCCGCCCGGCTCCCCGCAATGGGGAGCCGGGCGGGGGGGGCGTTTGAGAGCCTCCGCTCGGCTCCCCGCAGCGGGAAGCCGGGCGGGGGGTTTGACAGCTCCCGCCGGGCTTCCCGCTGGGGGGAGCCGGGCGGGAGCTGTCAACCCCCCCGCCCGGCTCCTCACAGCGGGGAGCCGGACGGGGGGGTTGAGAGCTTCCGCCCGGCTCCCCGCAGCGGGAAGCCAGGCGGGAACTGTCAACCCCCCTGCCCGGCTCCCCGCAGCGGGGAGCCGGGCGGGGGGGAGGGGGTGGGGTGGGCTGGCTCCATATAACGGACTAATTCGGGTGGGAGGGGTGTCCGTTGTCACCCGAAAGTCCGTTATTTAATAATTTAAAAAAAATATTAAATAACGGACTTTCGGTTTTAACGGACACCCCCTCGCCCAAATTAGTCCGTTATATCGAGGTTTCACTGTACTGCTAAAGAAAATTACATCTAAAATGATGTTGAAATATCTGAAAGCAGAGAGACATTGCTTCTCTTAAGGATGTAAATGAAAATGATCGATTAGAATGCAAATGTAAAGAAAGCGAGGAATACTTGTAGCACCCTAGAGACTAGTTTATTTCAGCATAAGCTTTTGTGTGTATAAATGCATCTTACTTCTGTTCCATTCTATCCATCCGGCGAAGTGAGCTATAGCTCACGAAAGCTTATGCTGAAATAAACTAGTTAGTCTCTAAGGTGCTACAAGTATTCCTCGCTTTTTTTTACAGATACAGACTAACACGGCTGCTATTCTTGAAAATGCAAATGTACTAATACATCAAAAAATTAAAACTAATAACAATATAATTAAAACAACAGCAGTCTTTCTGACATGCAAAACTAAATATATCCTGAAAACAGCATTTCTGAAAGTAACTTATACTGTCACTATAGATAGAAAACTGGTTTATGGCATTCAACAAAAAGCAAGTTGTGCTCCTAGGTTTTTGTCTTTTCCTGAGATTGTGAGAGATTACTTAAAGGGCTTGTCTCCATTGGCAAGTTTCTGTGCAATAAAGCAGCTTTTTGTGTTCAAACTGCAGATGTGTACATGCTGCCAAGCCACTCTGACTGCAAAAACTCCTCATTTGCAGTGTTGCAAAAACCCCACCACAACAAGAGTCATAAGGCTATTTGCGCAGAGGCTCCAGTGCTCTATTGCCAGTGTAGACACTTGATTTCTTTCTGCACTATAATTGGCCTCTGAAGCTGTCCCATAATGCCTCAAGTAACCACTCTGCTCAATATTTTGAACTTGGCTGCCCTGGAGATATGCGCTTCTCACTTTTCAAAGCACCATTTCTCATATCCATTGCGTGCTGTGCTGATCTGCTGCGGAACACAAAGCAAACCATTAATGTGGAATGTTCATGCTGTTGAATGCAGAGGCAGGGTGTGTGTGTGTGTGTGTGTGTGTGTGTGTGTGTGTGAGAGAGAGAGAGAGAGAGAGAGAGAGAGAGAGAGAGAGAGAGAGAGAGAGAGATTGCTGTGCAGAGAGCCCAGGGAGGGAGGCTGGAGCCGATTTTGGGGTTTCCCCCTTCCTCTACCTCCAGACTGGTTGCTTCGTGCCGCTGTCTGAACTTACAAGACAGTATGGTAACACAATCACTGTCTTTCAAAACACATCTCTCTCCCTTCCTCCATACACCTCCTACTAGGGTGACCAGATTGGAAGAGTGAAATATCAGGACAAATTGGGGATGGGATGGGGGAGGGGGGTGCGTCGGAGGGGCGTGAGCAGAGGGCGGAGCATGAGCAGGGGGCGGGGCATGAGTGTGTGTGGGGGGGGGCACAACAGGCACAGGCGCACAGCCCTGACCAGAGCCATGAGAGGGGCACACAGCCCTAGGAAGCTGAAAAAAGGGTTGTAGAAACCATGGGGTCAGGGGTTAAATATACTATTCTTTAGTTTATATATTTAATGAAAATAAATGAATAATCTGATAGTATTACATTGTTATTGTTTTTATTTTGCACCTTCCCCTCCCCCAGACACTCAGGGAAGACCTGACAGCCCTGCATGACTTGGTTTGCAAAGGGTGGGAGTGGCACCCTACAAGTGACCCGAACTTTCGGGGGAAAGGGTGGCTTTTTTTCCTGGTGCACTTCCACCTTTGGTCCCCGCCACATCACGCACGTACCATACAACCATGCCCCCCTGTTTTCCAATTGCGCTTTTGTGCGGCTGTGCCTTGTGCTGTTTTAAACTGTACCAGGCGGGGTTTTTTCTGCGGCGCGGCAGGGAAGATAGAGGAGGTGCTGTCTTTGTTGGCTTTAAGGGCTGTCCCCCACTAGCACCCCAAAACACATACACCTCCCTCACTGCCCATCCCCTCCACCCCCACCTCCCAGACACTCATCCCAATAGCCCCTGCCCCTTTCCCTGGCCACACTCACCAGCCCCACTGGGAGGCCTTTGGCTCCTAGGATGAGAGCAACAAGGGGAGTCTCCAGACTCTCCAGCCAAAAGGACTAGCTCTGTGGATCTCAGTGGCTGGGAAAAGTGCCAGTGGGAGCTGCCAGAGCCTGGAGTGGGGCTTGCAGCCAGGTAAGCATGCAAAGCCCCCTCCCCCAAGAGCCAGAGAGACCTGCCAGGGACTGAGGTAGGGAGTCCCAGCTACGCTTACATGTGGCTGCTCTGTTCTCCTGTCCCAGGAAGTATCCAGCAGGCAGGTCCCTCTGGCTCCTGGGGTCAGGTCAGGACTGGGTCCGGGCAGGAGCTGGGTTGGGAGGGGCGGGGGCTCTCTGCCCCCTCTGCAAGCAGCCCAGCCCCTGCAGCATACTCCATGGCAGAGACCTCTCCTGCGGGGAGGGACCTGGCCATTTAGAAGCTGCCTGGGGCAGTGGGGTGTGGAGCTGTGCTGCTGATGAGGTGAGAGGGGCCAGAGCAGGGGTGGGGTGGGGCACTACTTGCAGGTGCTGGCAGAGAGAGGGGGCAGGGGCAGAGAGCCCCCAACCACCCCCTCCAGCTCCTCAGCAGGGATCATCAGCCCCACCCACAGCCCCCTGCCCCAGACAGAGAGAGATTCAGGACAGGTCTCTCTCTGATGGTGCATGCGGGGGGAGGGGGGCTGCTTGCACAGGTGCCGGCAGAGACCCGTCCTGACTCTCTCTCTACCTGGGGCAGTGGCTGTGGGTGGGGCTGATGATCGCTAATGAGGGGCTGTGGGGGGCTCTCTGCCCCTTCCCCTCTCCCTTCCTCTGTCGGCGCCTGCAGGCAGAGCCCCCCTCCTCCGCCCCGCAGCATGCTCCGGTGCCGGCAGAGAGAGGAGGCTGCTGTGACTCTGCCTGGGGCAATCAGCTGTGCGCTCCTGCCTGCAGGGAGTGTCTCAGCCGCCCTGCCAGCCGGAAGCAGTGAGTGAGTGGAGCAAGGTCCCGAACATCGGGACAAAAGGGTGTCCCGACCATACTTCGGTCTGGACGCGGGACAAGTCCCCTAAAATCGGGACTGTCCCGATTAAATCGGGACGTCTGGTCACCCTACCTCCTACCCCTACTTCAGTTGAAAAGCAGCTGCCAATGTAGTAGGGTGCCTATGGAACAATGGGAGTAGGAAACCTGTGTCATTTGATGCTGTGCCTGCCTTATGAGCCACTGCAAACCCCTTCCAAAGCACCCTGCTTCTAGTTGCACAGGGGGGTAGCTACCACAATGCCCTGCTGTTTTTTGCCATTACAAGAGCTGCTAATGTGGATGCATTCCAACATCACAAGGAGCACAGTGTGGCTACGCAACAGCCGTTTAATTCCAGCTATTTAATAAAAGTGGTATAACTTGTGGCACAGAAACTTGACAGTGTAGATATCCCTTACTCACCTCAAGGACTGAGATGTAAGCTAAACCTCTGTTTTCAGAAACCAGTGTCTTGTGCATGTAAAGTTGAATGCATATGTACAGGAATCCATATGTACAGGTATAAATGCCTGGGTTTTTGCTGCAAGCTATCAAGCATGTGCACGCTGCCTCATAATAATCCAGGGATAACATGTGCAAATTCTACCACTTTCAGGTGCAGAAGTATGAGGTAGTTTTTGCCACATTTGCACCTGCAATGTATGGGAACAAATATAACCCAACTCCATCACAAAATATCTTCGCTTGTCCTTTGCCATGGTGCTGCAAATAATGAAGACATTCATAAAATTACCTGTCTTAAATAGAATTATCCAATAATGTAGCTGGTGATCAGAATTTTCTTGAGTTGCCCTTAATGTTTAAATTAATCAGAATCTGCAACCATGCCCTCCTCCCAGTAGCAATGAATTCCATAGCCTATTTAGATGGTTGTCCTTAAAATATTTTACTAAATGTATGTTTTAGATGCTGCTTGTAACTCTTAGGACTGGGGGACTGTAGGACAGGAAACAGGAAGGAGGGGGGAGGAGTTGTGCTTGATACAACAGTATGCAGTGTTGTTTCAGCCATGTTGGTCCCAGGATATTAGGCCTTGTCTACACTAGTGTTTTGTTGACAAAAGTCAGCTTTCGTCGACAAAACAGTGGAGGTGTACACTACAACTCTTCTCCTGCTAACAAAAGTCTCCTGCTTTTCCGACAAAATAAAACCACCTCAATCTTTTTGCAGAAAATTTAGATGGACCCAATCTGAAACTGCATGCATGCATACTTGCTTATCCTCAGGAGTGAAATATCGGCTTCAATGACCCCTGCGTGTGGAAAATGGTGGCAGAATTTACCATCACTTGCAATGATCCCCTTAAAAAACCACCTAGACCTCTTGTCCCATCTTGAACGCAAAACTCACCATGTTTAGGGCATTTGCTTAGTGTGTTTGCCAAAGGACTGGTATGAAATAGGTGTATTTTGCTATTATGATTTGATGCTGTGAGTGCACTAACAGTCATGCTTCTGTTTATTGTGCTTGGTGATTCACAAGCACCTGCAATACCATACAGAAGTACCCCTTTATGTTTCAAGGAGTAAAGAGGGGAAATTGCTTGTAGGGCTCACCCCAAAAAGCTAAAGCAGGTTCTTTCTAGTGTTTATATGTGATGTAGGCTATTTCATATTATCTATGTGATAAGATGGATGTTCCTCCATAAACGACATTTATACAAACCAGTGAAACTACTATGGAGACAGAGAAGCCTTGGTGTCAGGTTCATTAGAAGGATAACGAATAGTCACAGTCAAATGTTTCCCTTTTCTTTTAATTTATTAATGAATGAATGGAATTTTTCTTCATTAAAATTTGCCAATATATAGAAGTTGGTCTAATTATAATAGAAAAATGGTATAGACAGCAAATAGCTGGTAGCATAATTTATTTAAGGAGTTTTTCTTAGAGAAATGTGCTAATTGTCCTTACAATGTTTATATATGACAACACTGTCTCAAACTGTTCTTTTATCATATCTCAGAAGCTAAGTAGAGTTATAAGCTGGTTTAGTAGTTGAATGAGAGACTTCAGGAAAAAACTTTGTGCTATTTCTAGTTAGTCCATGTCTATACTACACCATTAAGTTGACTTAAATTACAGTGATGATCAAAAACTGCTGCAGTTACATCACCTGTTCATGTTCACACAATGCTCCTTGTATTGGTGTAGCATGTCCATATTAGATGCTATAGCAGTGACAGAGAGAGCAGTTTACCATGGGTAACTATCCCATTGTGCATATTGCCACCTTCTCCCACTAGGAGTTATGAGAATGGATTGCAGTGCATTGTGGGAGTGGGATCACCACCCCATGATGCAGTTTTGTTTGTCCCATAATTCCAAGGGCTTCTATGTTTCATGACATTTTTAAACTGCCCCTCTAAACTTTGCGTCCACCATCTCTGCCTGAAACATGGATACTGCACTGCTCATCGGTCTTGTGATGAGCATTATGAGCACAATGTGCCTGATACTTCTGTATTTCATGAGCTGTGAATCTGAACAGGAATCTGTGGTGCCTACCCTGCTGTATGCCATGGAAAGAAACAGTTCAAGAATGATTGGGAAACAAGCACAGAATGGTGGGATCAGATTGTGATGCAGGTCTGGGATGACGAGCAAGGCTGCAGAACTTTTGGATGCTCAAAGCCACCTACTTGGAACTGTGTGCAGAGTTTGCCCCCACCCTGAGATACAGGAACTCCAATACAAGAGCTGCCCTCTCAGTGGAGAAGCACATGATAATTGCTGTGTGGAAGCTGGTGACTCCAGACTGCTACAGATCAGTTGAGAATCAGATTGGAGTTCGGAAGTCCACGGTGGGGGTTGTGGTGATGCAAGTGTGCAGGGCCATTAATCACCTCCTACTATGAAGGACAGTGTCCTTCTGTAATGTGTAGGAAATAGTCATGGCTTTGTTGCAATGGGATACCCTAACTGTGATGGGGTGAGAGATAGGATTCATATCCCAATTTTGTCCCCAGACCATCTTGCAACGGAGTACATCAACCGAAAGGGGTACTTATCTATGGTATTGCAGGCACTGGCGGATCCACCAGGGTCATTTCACTGATATCAATGTGGGGTAGTCAAGGAAGGTGAATGACACATGCAGCTTCAGGAACACTGGCCTGTACAGAAAGTTGCATGCATAGACTTTCTTTCCAGACCAGAAGATTCCAACAGGGGATGTGGAAATACCCATAGTGATCTTGGGAGACCCCATGCACCCCTTACTCCCATGGCTCATGAAGCCTTACACCGGAAACCTTGACAGCAGGGAAAAGCACTTCAACAACAGGCACAGCATGTATAGAATGTGCATTTGGCAGATTAAAAGCATACTGGCTCTATATTTTTGAAAGTTAGAGTCTTCAGTGAAGAAAATATTCTCTTGGTCATAGCAGCTCACTGTGCTCTGCATAACATTTGTGAAACCAAGAGGTAAAAGTTTCCATGGGGTGGAACACTGAGGTGGATTGCCTGGTAGCCAATTTTCAGGAGCCAGATACCAGGGCTCTTAGAGGGTCTCCACGCACGGTTATTCAAATCAGGGAGGCTTTGAAGCAGCATGTTGACAATGAGTCCCAGTAGCGAGTCTTTCTGTAATACTTTCAGCCAGGCTTTGTTTTCTTGCCACCGTGAATGACACTTACAATGATTCTTCCCTGAGCGTTATTTGTAGTCTGCAAATGTGCCAATTTGTACTGTGTGTATAAATTTCTGCCGAAACCACCATGTGTAGGACACAAATAAAGAATTATTGTATTTGTAATACTAAATTTTTATTAAACAGCAATACACAGGTTAACATTTCTTGAAAGGGTCATGACAGTGTTGGAAATGAGGATCTCACAGCTGCTTGTAAGCCCAGCTGTCATTATGGAAAAAGTCCCTGGGGTGGAGTGAATGGGGTACTGCGATGTGTTGGGAACCTGTGAGGAATGTGTGTGTGGACTTTGTGGAAGGCATGGAACACAGTTCTGTGTGGGCTGAAGGGAGAGTCGAGCACCCATGTGCTCCTACTGCAGCACAATTAAGGACCTGAGCATTTCTGATTGGTCCTCCAGGAGTTTTATCATCCCTCCTGACCCTCTGTTATCTGCTCCTGTCTCGTCTTCTGGCTATCCATTTCTACTTTTTTGTTAATTGTCTCTCTCCATGCTCTGTGCACACTATCAGCCTGATCAGACAATTGCAGCACTTCTCAAAACATGTCCTCGTTCACTTCTCGTCTTTTGTTTCCTTATCTGATGGAGGCACTCTGCAAGCATAAGCAAGCGCAATGTCTACAATGACCCTGCGTCACTCTAACTTCATTGCAAAAAGCTCTATGCCACTTCTCAAGGTGGTTTAATTATATTGACGTAGGAGGAGAGTTAAATCAGCGGGAGGAGCATTGTTGTTTGTACATCTCCACTGTTTTGTCGATGAAAGATTACTTTTGTCCACAAAACTGTGTAATGTAGACAAGGCCTAAGTAAGTGGCAGTCTTCCCTCTCAGTACATGTATTAAAAATAAATAAATAAAGGCAATGCTCTTCCAAGGTTTTAGGGAACTCTTTGCTGCAGGGTGTGCCATCTTTTAGATCAGATGTAAAACTCCGATCCTGATCACATGTATTTCCCTGGTATTTTCTACAAGAAGTAAGCAGTTTTTAGGTTAAATTCTAATATGGGTAATTACATTCTGCTTACCTAAAGCCCTTCCTGCAGTTTCAATTAATTAAGTATTCTTCTCTACCTGCCCTACACTGCTGTGTAGCATAACTATGTGCTGATAAAAACAGATCACATTTGATTTTAAGACAAGGTAATTTTGTTTGAGAGAGTCATTATTCCCCTCACATTATCTTCACAAGTGAGTAATAACCCAGCCCTTTAATTGAAGACCAGTGGGCAACACTAACTTCCATGCCCAATGTAAAAGTTGTCTGAACCCCCCTTTCGAACCAGATATTGTAAGGAGGGCTGGGGTGCCTGGAATGCCAAGTAGCTGTTTGATATCCCAAAAGGGAACAACATAAACAAATATTAATTACTTTGTATAAGTAAAGAAGTTCATAAATATATAAACAGGAACATCTCCCCTGAATACTTACAAAATATGTGAGTCTTTCATAATTGTACTAATAAGATTTCTTTAAACCCTGGCTGTGAAAGAAGCTAAATAAAGAAACAAGTGCTTCAGGAATATGAGCTTTATTAGAATACTGTGCATAAAATAGTAACGTTCTATAAATATTGAAAGCATGTTGAACTATTAATGTACAGGCATTTCCCAGAATATGGGAAGCTAATAAAAATGATTGTAGGTTCAGCGACTTGAAAAGTGTGATTCTGCCCTGAACAGTGACTCTACAGATGGCATGAAGGGTCTTAAAGAGGTTTATATTAACGGTGTACAGTTCACATATGTTTTTCATCTAATTTCCAGGCCTGCAAACTACCCCTGGCATCTTAAAGTCCAGCAATGTTCTACCTAGCTCACAGATCACTGCTACAAAGTATACACTATTGGAGTAGGCTATTGGTATATTACCGTGCAATGGAGGTCTACATCTCTGACCACCTGGAGATAATCTGCAATGAGAACTCGACAGTGGGGTGGGGGAAGAATATGTGCAGGGGCCTTCTTCACTCTTTCTTGGGATCTGTGAGTGGTGCAGGCAGGGCAGATCTTCACTTTTTGGGGAACCTAACACAAAAGTGAACCCAGCCTGAAGTTCCCCATTTTAAGCGTGTTCTGGGGATAAATGTTGGTGCGTACCATGGAGCCATGCAACCTGGGACCCAAAGTGGGGGCAGATGGAGGAACATACATGTGGCTCTCAGTGGATCGGTTGGAGGCAGAATCCCTATTTTGTTCCATGGAAGGACAAGACCCAAAGCCTAGGGAAAAAGTCAGCATTCCCCCCCCCCCCCCTTCAGGGTCCTTCCAATAGGCTTTTACATAGAAAGAAACAAACAGATCTTCAGTTAGCAACTCTGACATAGGGGCTGGAATCGCTTGTTCTCATTTTAGCAGTGCTTGGTTTACAGGGTTTATAAGAGTAAAGAGTAGCAAATATTTGTCACTACTGTTACTCAAGTCAGCAGATATGCCTTAGAACGCTTAAAGGGCCGGTCTGGTGACTAAGACTATACCATTTTTACATATCCTACAGTTGCTTTTCCTGGTCCTAACTATACCCTTTACATTTAACAATGTAAATAACAATGGATAAATAAACCCTCAGATATTGGGGATATCAATACGAGAGAGAAGCAACTATATGAGGTTTCATTTTTTTCACCCAGGATTTTGTAAAGTAAATCTAAACACACCCACAGGTACAAGGTTTGTGCTCTTCTATTAGCAGAACTCCAGCAATCTGTCCCATGCTTTAGCAACTTGTACACTACATTAACTTTCAGCAGCATGGATGTTCTCACATTTCAATTTAGTGAATTTAAAGGGACACATCATTAAAGCTTTCTCAGACCATTATTTTCTGCAAGGAAGGAGGAAAAAAAGTAGAAGATACTTTTGTTCAGACAAGCAAGTAGATTGGGATGTAGGAGACAGCCAACATTAGCATTTGTATTGGACCTAACTGGCTAGCAGGGCCAGTTGTTACAAAAAGGGTTGCCCATGGCAACATTTCTGTCACTGGATCTTTCAATGTACTTTTCAAGGCTGGAGTGGGATTTTACATTCCTCAGTCTCATTTGTCTGTGATACAATAAGGTAAACTAGGATTTAGAATTAATCTGAATATTAGTCTCTCCAAACAAGAGGAACTGATAAGTCTTAAACTTTTAGTT
This sequence comes from Sternotherus odoratus, assembly GCA_032164245.1. Lineage (NCBI taxonomy): Eukaryota > Metazoa > Chordata > Testudines > Kinosternidae > Sternotherus > Sternotherus odoratus. Next base: position 146,564,015 of record JAVMKO010000003.1, read on the forward strand.
GTGACATCCTATCTGAGCAGCACAATGGCCAGTAGACATTGCTAAGGTTTTTAAGATGTGGGAAGAATAGTTGATTAAGATTTAATGTCCAGGCATTTTCCAGAATGTGGGAAGCTAATAAAAATGATTGTAGGTTCAGCAGCTTGAAAGTGTGATTCTGTCCTGAACAGTGACTCTAGAGATGGCATGAATGGTCTTAAAGAGGAAAATAATTTTAGGAAAATAATCCTAGTTTGGTTTTTATAAATTTTAATAAAAAAACAGTTGTAACTGGCATGCTGTGTTGTCTGGCTCTGAGGACCCCAGGGAAAACAGAAGCTAAGGTAGAAACACAGGACTTAATGGTAGCACCATCACAGGACCTAACCAGATCAACCATCACTGGTTTATTCATACTGGTTCATTCATTCACCCCTTCAACTCCCTAAATTACCCTAGGTTACTCCCTAAATAATTTTAGGAAAATAATCCTAGTTTGGTTTTTATAAATTTTAATAAAAAAACAGTTGTAACTGGCATGCTGTGTTGTCTGGCTCTGAGGACCCCAGGGAAAACAGAAGCTAAGGTAGAAGCACAGGACTTAATGGTAGCACCATCACAGGACCTAACCAGATCAACCATCACTGGTTCATTCATACTGGTTCATTCACCTGCACATCAACCAATGTCATATATGCCATTATATGCCACCAGTGTCCCTCTGCTATGTACATCGGCCAAACTGGACAGTCCCTAAGAAAAAGGATAAATGCACACAAATCAGATACGGTAAGTGAGGTGGGGGTGTTGGGTTCGGTCGGGGGGTTGGGGGGGGTGTTGGGTTTGCTTGGGGGGGTGAGGTGGGGGTGTTGGGTTTGCTTGGGGGGGGTCAGGTGGGGGTGGCGGGTTCGGTCGGGGGGTAAGTGAGCCGGGGAGTGTCAGGGTTGGTCTGGGGGTGGGTGGGAAGGTGTCGGGGTGGGTGAGGGGTGAGGTGTGGGTGTTGGGGTTGGTCAGGGGGTGTTGCGGTTGGTGGGGGGGTGAGGTGGCGGTGTCGGGTTTGGTGGGGGGGTAAGTGAGCCAGGGGGGTGTCGGGTTTGGTCTGGGCACCCACCCCGACACCTTCCCCCCCCAGACCAAACGTCGGATGCAGCCTGAGCCCTTCAAGTTTATGTCAGCTGGCAGGAGCCAGCCACAGGTTTCTAATTGTGATGTAGATATATCCTCAGTATCTTTGTAAACAAAGAACATTCCACCTGCTCTCTTATTTCCTTCAGGTAAAACTGTTCACCTCAGTTACTTTATTTGGATAAATTGGAGAGTCCAGCAGAGAGCAATGAAAACGATTAGGGGGCCCATGATTTATGAAGAGAGGCTGAGGGAACTGGGCTTATTTAATCTTCAGAAGAGAAGAGTGACGGGGGATTTGATAGCAGCCTTCAACTACCTAAAATGGAATTCCAAAGAGAATGGAGCTAGAATGTTCTTAGTGGTGGCAGATAACAGAATAGAACAAGGAGCAATGATCTCAAATTGCAGTGGGGAGGTCTAGATTGGATATTAGGAAACAATTTTTTACTAGAGGGTGATGAAGCACTGGAATGGGTTATCTGGGGAGGTGGTGGAATCGCCATCCTTAGAGGTTTTTAAGCTTGACAGCGCTCTCGCTGGGGTGATTTAGTTGGTGTTGGTCCTGCTTTGAGCAGGGGATTGGACTGGATGACCTCCTCAGGTCTCTTCCAACCCTAATCTTCTATGATTTGCATTTTTGAGGATGAAAGTTAAAACAAATGGCATTAAGGGCAATAAGTGCATGAAGCAACTGATAAATAATAACAATGGATGTTATTACTTATTATTCAGATTTAGGACAGATTAGAATGGAATGGATGTGTTCTTTCTCATATATAAATAGCTATGACAATTCCACATTTATCAGTGACACTATCATGCAGTGATAAGCAAAACCTAGTGATCTTCTGCCAAAATTTTAACAAGGGATTTCTCCTTTCAAGATTTCTCCCCTTAGCTTGTGACAAAACATATATGTATTACGGGGTTCTTGCAGAGGGGAGGTTTTTGGGGGGTTCTTGGAGAGGGGGAATGGGGATTTTATTTCCAATTTATATAATATTTTCTCCCATTTGTCGTTGCAAAGAAGAGAGGCAACGTCACTTGGCAAACTCATATAATTAATGTAATCTATACATTGAGACACTGCTCATCATCTATAGTTTAAGAGGGTGTGGGAAAATGAAGACTTTGTGGTAGGTTCTAGAGATACCTTCCACTGGGAAATGTCTTTTTAAAAAAATACCTAGTATCTGATGCAATCTGACACACTGCAAAGGTGAAGTTTTAAGAATCCCAGGTATTAAAGTCCATGGCAGGGATGACTAATGCTCATCAGAGGCAGGGAAAGCAACTCAGTGCTCAGGAGAAATTTGTCCATGGGACCTCACTCAAATCCCCCCCCCCCCAATAATACCCCATCAGTGTAGAATAAATTTCCCTTCATCCCAACTCTGTGCACCTTTGCACCCTTTTAAAGCTGTTAATTTAAGAGAAGAGCTCTTTCAAATGATGCTTCTCCACAGAGTAGCTGCTTTGGTGTCTTAGGCTGTAAGAACCTCCAAAGCAGGCTGTTCAGTGAAACGCTGCTCATAATAGCGACACACAACACTGAGTCACACTTTTAAAAGTGTCCTCTGTTACTCAACACACATAGAGCTAAAGCGAGTTACTGTGAAACACCTAACATTGGAACCTAGTGCCAACTCTTCCTTCTGTCTGGTTGAAGAATATTTAATGAAGTGCTGGAAGCATTCTCTAGCATGTCACTCGCAGAACTTGACTTTATCAGAGACATCAGACTGCTAAGGCAAATAATGGGCCTGATTTTCAAAAGACCTGAGTACATACAGCTGTCACTGAAGTCAGCATGCTTGAAAACCCCGCTCTTGTGTATTCTTAAGGGAGTTACAATATTGCTGTTAACAATTACTTTTCCTACAGCTAACTCTGTCAAATATTCTGTCACACATTCATAACGATATGACAGATGCAATTTCCTTCCTGGTATCTTGTAACTTGCTATAGTCATTGACTATGGGCTACCTGGCATAGGAGGGAAAATCTCACCTTTGCCTGTTTCAGTTGGAGATAATTTTCCATTAAAGCATGCTTCTACTTTGCAAAGTAATAATAACATCATGGGTGTCCCACAAATATTGAAATAATTGACACCATAAATATTTGCTAAGTTCTCAAGTAAAAACTCTTTCTTCTACGAGCCCTGCAAACAGCCTGCAATCTGAAAGTCAAGTTTTTTCCCCCCTGTACAATGTGGACAGTAATGAAGGTTCTGCAGGCCAAACACTGTCCTTATTAAAGCCGGTCACAGCAGCTCTCATCTTCAAATAATTCTCTTAGTTCCACCTGCGCAGCACTGAAGGCAATAGTGCAACTGTGGACAGATAGCCATGCAAATGGAATATAGTTAAGTGTTCTGGTGTTGATGCTCACACCAAAAAGGAATCCAGTTCTCTGGGTTGATTCTGCAGAGCTCATAGTAGTAGATGGCAGGAATAAATACGAGTCTGAACTGCTTGGTAAGAAAACACCATTGTTCCATAGGCTCTTTCTGGGCACAGATCTGGAATAGGCCTCTTAAAATATATATAGAGAAACTCAAACATAACTTTTTGTAAAGCTCAAAATAATTAACTATTACTTTAAATAACCAGATACCCCTCCCTTCCTCTTCCCACAACCGAGCAGCAGTAAACAATTAAACATGATACACTCCTGGGCAGCGGGGAGAGAAGTCGCTGCCCTGCACCTGCCAGGGACAGAGAACCTGCTATAATGCGACACTGCATTTTCTGCAATGGGATTTCTTGGATCCCATTTGTTGTGTTCTAGCGGGGTTCTACTCTATCTACTCTATCTATCTAGGAATGATGGCTAGAATGCATGAGGGAGTTTTGAATTTTCAAAATCCAGTGGAAAAAAACAATAAACTTGCTTCTAGTGTCTGGTTCAACAAAGCATTTACCCACATGTTTAACTTTAAATAAATGTTAAAGACAGGATGACCTGTTTTACTGAATTAGGGAATTAAGGTGCAAGTTCTATCTTCATCTCTTGCCGGGAAATGTTTCTAAAAACTGAGTATGCAAGCAGGGCTGGCCTTAGCATGAGGCGAACTGAGGCGGCTGCCTCAGGGCGGGGGAGAGAGGGGGCACTAGGACCCAGAGTGTAGAAAATTGTGTCTACTGCTGATGCGTATGTGTTCTCTCTGCTCTAGATGCACAGAGATGGTGGGGTGCTGTGCTGGAGGAAGGAGGGCACAAGAGACCTTTCAAAGTTTAGGCCCAAGCGAGGGGCCGTAGGGCGTCATTTGAGCTCCTTGCCTAAAGCGCCAAAATGCTCTGGGCCAGCCCTGTATGCAAGCAATAGCCAGAGGTGAAAGTAAGCCAGCGTGCCCAGGTACGGTGTACTGGCAAGAAACAGCAATGAGTTATATGGGTTTGTGGCTCCAGCAATATTGAGGGCCCAGGGCCCCGGCTCCACCAATGTTTGGGGCCAGGTCTCCCCCACAACCCCAGCTGCTTCCTCCCCTGAGTGTCCCCCGAGTGTCCCCTGGCCTCCCCTTGCTGCCCCCCCCATGAACTTCCCTGGGTCCCAGAGTAGAGCGTCCCTGTCTCTCCCCTACAGCTCCATGCTGCCTCCCTGCATAAACTGTCCCCCATTCACTAATGGCCAGGCTTTTACCCTGCCCTTCCCCCTTCAGCCTTTTCATTTTCTCGAGGAACCCTCCACCAGTACAGCCGCCCCCCCTTCCCACAGTCACCGCTTCTGTACCATGCTGGGCAAGGGGCAGCCCCCCCAGTGAGGCTATAGAGGAGGAGGTGCACATGTGATGGCAGCCCCCCCCCACCCCCATGGCACCCACCACAGAAGAGGTGAGGGAGATTCCTGGACCTGAGAGGGGCCCTAGGAGCACGTGCAGTGACAGTGGTGAGGGTGAGTGTGCTGCTCGGGGGGAGAGGGAGGCCTGCTACCCCAGAGCTCACTGCTGCCGGCGGGGAGAGGGCTGTGGGGAGTCCTCCTCTTTGGTGCCATTCCGGGGCAGCCTGCCTTCACCCCAAACTGCCACACCAGAGAGCCCTCATCCCCCTGCACCCCAACCCCATGCCCTAGCCCTGAGCCTCTCCAACACCCCAAATCTCTCATCTCCAGCCCGAGCCAGAACTCTCATCCCCCGCACCCTAACCCTCTGCCTCAGCCCTGAGTCCCCTCCCACACTCCAAACCCATCCCCAGCCTTACCCCACAGCCCTTACCCCTGCCCTTACCCCTGCACCCCCACCCAGAGCCTTCACCCCTCCTGCACCCAATCCTCTGCCCTTACCCCTGCACCCCCACCCAGAGCCTTCACCCCTCCTGCACCCCAATCCCCTGCCCCAGCCCAGGTCATGCACCCCAGACCTCCTCCCCTACCCTAACGCCCTCCCAGTGGGCAAGTGGGGGGGGGGTGGAGTTTGGGAGGGAGCAGAGTTTGTGCAGGACGGGTTCTGGGCACCACCAAAATTTCTACAAACCTGTCATCTCTGCTGGCAAGAGCTGGTGCATCGTACCAGGGCAGACCGACTTCCCCAGGCAGAAATTTAAAGGGCCCTGCTGCTGGAGCCTTGTGGTAGTCACAGTGGGGCTCAGGTGGCTACCGCCCTAGGCCCTTTAAATTGCTGCCGGAGCCCTGCTGCCGCTACCCCAGAGCTCTGGGGACAATTTAAACGGCTCGGGGCAGTAGAGGCAACAGGAGACCCGAATCCTTTAAATAGCCACCGGAGCCCCGCCCCCGCTACCCCAGAGCTGCGACTGCAGGGCTCTAGAGATGATTTAAAGGGTCCTGGACACTAGCAACAGTTGGAGCCCAGGGTCCTGCTGCTGGAGTCCCGGGGGTCGCGGTGGGAGCTGGGACCTCCAGGGCTCCATCGGCAATTTAAATGGCCTGGGGTGCTGCTCTGGTAGTGTCAACTAGAGTCCCGACCCTTTATATCACCCCCAAATCTCACGGCTCCCAGACACCTCTACAGCTATGAGCTTGGGGGTGATTTAAAGGGTCTGCGGCTCCCATCTGCTGCTACTGCAGCCCAAGCCCTGGGCCCTTTAAATCCTGATGTAAAAGGCCCAGGGATTTAAAGGCTCTGCCTTGTCTGGTAGAGGCTACACCTCTTCTGGTTGAGGCTCCGCCCCTCCTCAGGACTCCAGAGTAACGGCAAGTCCTTTAAGTTACTTTCACCCCGGCAATAGCTCTCCTTAATGTACACATTCTTTGCCTGTCCCAGAGTCATAAGTCTTGCTGACTATGACTACATTATAGGGGTCATATTATATGTTCAGAGAGATGAACTGCTTTTGAACTTTTTATCCAACACATTAGGCACAAACTGTCTTCAGTGCCAGGCAGGCCTTTCTTTTCTTTCTTCCTACTTTTTTCTTCAAAACACAGTTTTGCAGGAACTGCACAGAAAACTAGTCTCTGCTAATGTTTTAAAACCTGTCTGGTGATGTCTCAACGCAGTGATTGAGTGTAGGAGATTGTTCTGTACTTTGGAAAAAAATTCTCCTCAAGAAGGCTCCAGTGATATAGAGAAACTGATGGAGTTTATTACTCTATTCCATCAGAAGTTCCTTTTCTTTCTTGCTCCCCGGCACAGAGGAAGATTTGTTTTTACCTTCTTGGCTGTTGGAGATTCAGAGTGCCATGACCAGGTTATTCTTCTAGGCCCACAGGCTCTCTCAGTTCAGTTCAGCAATTCTTGTAATTGAAGACAGGCAATGACCTTAGCTCTTTTAACTTGCTCTTTCTAATCCCCCTAGTCACAACTCTTTTGAAGTTAAGTTTACTTACGCATTTCTGTTCTAATCCCTTATTTTCAGTGACTTATAACTTTGTGTAATGTTCATCTTTCAGGATTTGATTGCCACATGCATGTGATACATAGGTTTCAATGTTTGAGCACAAATTATTTGACTCGGTAGTATGAGAGGTGTGTGTGTGACCTTCCCCATTATTTAAAAAAAAAGAAACCTTGCAGCACTATTTTGAAAAGATCTGGGTCTGGAAAGATGAAATTTGACAGAGACGCAGCGCTTACTGAGCACCACTAGCTAGTGTCTTAAACCACTTTGGATATGGCCTAGATCAGTGGTTCTCAAACTTTTTGTAGCGGTGACCCCTTTCCCACACCGAGCCTCTAAGCGCGACCCCCCCCGGGGGTCAGGTGGGGGGGGCATGCCTGCAGCCCAGTGTGGCGGTGGCCAGGCTCGGGGGGGTCCAGCAGCCCCCAAGGGCAGGGACTGGGGTCGAGAGGGGGTGCCTGTAGCCTGCTGGGGCAGGGGCTGCGATGGGGGGGTTCCAGCAGTCCCCCAGGGCAGGGGTCGGGATTATGGGGGGGTGCCAGCACCTCCCCGAGGCCAGCGAGAGGGGGTTCCAGCAGCCCCACAGAGGTGCCGGGGCTGGGTCGGGCACGTGGCAGTACCGGCAGCCTGCCGCAGCAGGAGTCAGGACTCGTACCGGGCTCACGGGGCTGCCAGCAGCCCACTGCGGCGGGAGCTGTGGTTGGGACCGGCCTTATGGGGGCCCCGGCAGCCCACCATGGCGGGGGTGCTGGCAGCCCGCCGCGGCAGGGGCACTGTCTGCCTGCAGTGGCAGGGGCACCGGCTACTTGCAGAGTGTGGCAGCATCATTGTTCGGGGCCGGCTGCTGGCAGCAGGGGCTTGCGACCCCCACAGAACTGGCTCGCAACCCCCAGAGGGGTCCCGACCCCCACTTTGAGAACCAATGGCCTAGATAAATGCTTTTGAAAATGACCTACACCTATATGCATCACAATCAGTATAATCTTAAGCACAGTGTCTGGTGAAGGTAGACATTGACTAAAGAGGGATGTAGGATAAATTATCTAAAATGGGGTGGGCAAATGTTTTGGCCCGAGGGCCACATCTGGGTTGCAAAACTGTATGGGGGCTGGGTAGGGAAAGCTGTGCCTCTCCAAACAGCCTGGCCCACACTCCTTCCACTTTCTGCCCCCTGACTGCCCCCCTCATAATCTCCAACCCATCCAACCCCCACCCCCCTCCTTGTCCCCTGACCGCCCCCTCCTGGGACCCTGCCCCTAACTGCACCCAGAACTCCACCCCCTATCCAACCCTCCCTGCTCCTTGTCCCATGACCACCCCCACCTGGGACCCTGCCCCTAGTTGCCCCCCCCCCGGGACTCCACCGCGTATGCAACCTCCCCCTGCTCCCCATCCCCTGATTGACCCGCCCCATCCAACTGCTCCCTGTCCCCTGACTGCCCCCGAACTCCCTGACCCTTAGCCAACCCCCACTCCCTGCCCCCTTACCATGCCACTCAGAGCAGCAGGAGCTGCAGGAGCAGCAGGCCAGAGCGCTGGCGGTGCAGTGATCTGAGGCTGAGGGGGAGGAGGGACAGCAGGGAAGGTTAGCCCAACTCTGCTCTAAGTACTGCTAACTTCAAAGTGGGGAGTAGCATAAGATTGATGTTGTCAGATGCCACCGGTGTGGTGCTCTGCTCTTGTTCGATGATAACAATCGGCTGCATGCATGTGTTCCCTCTGTGTGCTGCCCCGGCTCTGTGCAGATAGCTGACACAGCAGACCCCAAGAGAACCCCCAATGATCACAGATTCTGATAAGATACGAAGACACCCGGCCAGGTTGATTGTCAAATGAAGCACAGTAGTAGTTTCCTATAGACTCTATGGGACATACTATGAATATGTGCTCCCTGACAATGGACACAGTTGAGTCAGTGGCGGGATGCTCCACTGACACCTAGGTCAGACAAAGACATCCACTCGGGGATGCATTCTTATACACAGGTACAAACATCACTCCTGATGCATTGAGGTACAGCTCCTCTACGCATATAGCCTCTTCCCTGGTACATGTTGGTTCGAACAAACAAGTCTATCCATCATATTGTCCTTTTGACCCTGTCTTTAGGAAGGGTCTGCCTGTTCCTTGTTATCTCTGTGGAATGTGTTCGTAACGGGATGTTCTGGTGCCATCCTGGCACATGTTCATCTTATTAGTGCTTATATGTGTATACGTGCTTTAGCAGCTTTTTTTCTTGCCAGCTTCTGTGAGCTGGGCCTGCCTCTGGCTCATAGCACAACTTTACTTTATGTTAGCAAGGTCTTGACCATTACTTTAGTTCAGGCCTCGGGTTTATGTTTCAGGGACTCATCTTACTACAATTGATATCTCAGGTGCATAGATATAATGTGCTAAACAGATTCAGGGGAAGAGTCTAATGTCTTCATATAAATATGCTGAAAACTCTCTTTGTTATTGGGACTATGCATATTTAGAGTTCTCAAACCTGTTTAGGATAAGGGCAAGGGCTTTCTGTGTCAGATCAAAAAAGAAATTCCTCTGTCCTCTCCTATCCCGAGCAGTAGAAACAAACTCTGCAGTTCATTTAGAATTTCATGGAAGGCAATGTTCCTTTAATATCTGGTAGATAAGAGAAAAGCCCTCAGTGCAGTAGACAGTTTTTTTGGTCCTTCACACTAATCTATTCTGAGCTTCCCAGAGCTGAGTCTGTTAAATTAAATGCCACTGCAGCATACATGTAGGAATCAGTCTGATCGGTACCTTGCAAGATGACAGTGCATGAACTCTGTTTTGGAACTGGGATAGTACCTAACTATCTCACTAATAGAAATAGTTTAAGTAAACTAAGGATAGCGATTTGTTTCCTGCTGATAGGTAAGTTTTAAACTGAAAACATTTATTGAGGCTTATTTACCTTGCATATCTGTTGTAAGCTTAATTAATTAATTACTGCGAGAACCTGATGAATAATACAGAATAATAAACAATAGCAATATAACAATACTAACCTCTGATATAGCACTTTTTCATTTTAGGATGTCAAATTATTTGCAAAGGAGCTTAAGGATGATTACCTTCATAAGAGGGAAAACTGAGAAGTTAAGACCAGCATTTTCAAAAATGTCTACTAATTTTACGTGCCCAACTTGATGTTTATATCTCAGGTTGAATATTGAAAAAAACAGGCACCCAAAATTGGTAATTACATTTGAAAAGTTAGCCTTAAATACATGCCCACTTCCCAACTGTCAGTCAGTGACAGAACTAAGGACTGGTCTTCACTAGGGGGGTGGATCGGCTGTAGATACGCAATTTCAGCTACGTGAATAATGTAGCTGAAGTCGGCATCCCTACAGCCGACTTACCTGCCGTCCTCATGACGGTGACAGTCGGCAGCACGCTCCCCCGTCGACTCCAGCTTGCACCTTTTGGCGAGCTGGAGTTCCGGAGTTGACGGGGGCGCCACTGGCGATCGATTTATTGCGTCTTGATGAGATGCAATAAATCGACCCCCCAAAAATCGATCCCTCCCCGCCATAGTGGAGACAAGCCCTAAGACTAGAACCCAGGTAACCTGACACCAATTCCAATGTCCCATCCATTGGTCTCAGCAGCTTTCCAATCTGCAACTTAATGAATGCTTATACTACTACTGCTAACCACTGAACACAACATTTCATCCCAACCAAATACATGTAGTTATGTCATTTCTGAGCTTAGAAAGAAACCCTATCAAGAGATAAATTTTGAAAAGAATTGTCTTTTGGGAAGCATAGAGCCGCGGTCGCCAACCGGTGGTCCGTGGACCACTGGTGGTCCTCAAGAAAATTTCGGTGGTCCACGGCGCCGGGCTCCCTCATGGCCGCCCCTCCGGGCAGGCAAGAGGCTGCGGGCGCCTGTCCCGCCCCGTCCCCGGTGGCCAGCAACCACCGGCTCGCTCCTGCCTCCCATCTCGCGCCGCGCCGCTCAAGCCGGGGGGGGCAGGGGGGGGCGCCGTGCCGTGCCACTCAAGCCGGGGGGGGGGGGGGATGCGCCGGGCCGCTCAAGCCGGGGGGGGGGGGGCGCCGGGCCACGCTGCTCGAGGCGGGTGGGGTCGCGCCGGGTCGCGCCGCTCGAGCCGGGGAGGAGGGGCGGGCCACGCCGCTCAAGCCAGGGGGGGGCGCTCGAGCCGGGGGGGGGGGGCGCGCCAGGCCGCTCGAGCCGGGGGGGGGGGGCGCGCCGGGCCGCACTGCTTGAGCTGGGGGGGGCGTGCCAGGCCGCGCCGCTCAAGCTGGGGGGGAGGAGGCGTGCCGGGCCGCGCTGCTTGAGCCTGGGGTGGGGCGCGCAGGGCCGCACCGCTCAAGCCCGGGGGGCGCGCGGGGCCGCGCTGCTTGAGCTGGAGGGGGGGCGCGCCAGGCCGCGCCGCTCGAGCCGGGGGGGGGGGCGCGCCGCTCGAGCCGGGGGGGGGGGAGGGCTGAGGTGTTAGTGGTCTGCGGGATTCAAAATTTTTACTTTAGTGGTCCGTGAGGACCGAAAGGTTGGCGACCACTGGCGTAGAGCATATTATTAGGTTAGGGAAATAGAAAAATGTATACGTACGCCCACTAGAATCACTTTGCTTAGAAAGATTAATGCTTAAACAGTCAATGGAGTGCATGCCTTTCAAGTCAAACAATAAAATGTGAACACATTGGTCAGCACTTGAGAGAGATAAGTGATTACTACCTAAAGATTGTGATGAAAATGGGTGAAAGTTTACACCCATCTGTTTACTTGTCACAAAAACTGTAGAATGGATTGCATGTGTGCTACAACTGGTTTCAACAGCAGCAACAAGAAGAAATGAGGGGGCTCTTGTGGCCTGTCAATAGCTTCTTGAGGGAAAGGAGTCTTAAACTATTGCTCACATGAGACCCGTCAAAAGGAAAAGAGAACCTAAAGAGAGAGAAAAAAATAAGAGTAAAAGCAAATAGTAAACAAGACCACCTGAGTTAGAATATGCCTAGCTTGGTACACTTGCTAGGAAAAGGCATGCTGGAGGAAGAGTCTGAAGACAGAGCTAATGGAAAATGATTCCACTGGAAAATTTTCAGTCAGGAAATGTTGATTTAACTAAATAAAGACCTTTTATGGTAATGTATTAGTTTGGTAGAAATTTTCAAGGAGTCAAAGAATCTCAGGGTTGGAAGGGACCTCAGGAGGTCATCTAGTCCAACCCCCTGCTCAAAGCAGGACCAATCCCCAATTAAATCATCCAACAGTGTTTTTGCCCCCATATCCTTAAATGGCCCCCTCAACTCACAATCCTGGATTTAGAAGACCAATGCTCAAATCACTAAACTGTCCCTCCCTCTGGGGATAGCCCTCCCATATCATCAATATGTTTCCTTTAGATAAGGTTGAAATATTTCCTTAACATTGAAACTTCATTTTGATTTTAATGTTATAAATTATAACAACATTATAACAAGTCAAAACAAAATATTTTAATCAAGTCAAAATATTTAATTTCACAAAAATCTGAGATTTTTACTTTAAATTTCAAAGTCTCTGAATTTCTCACACAGCAGCTATTCTATTTTTCATGCAGTTCTCTGAGGACACAGAGGCATAATGATTTGCTATGGAAAGTAAAAGTGCATTGAAAAAATATTCTTCATAAAGTATAGTTGTAGTCAGAGAAGTCATCATACTAGGTACACCTGAAGAAGCAAAATTTACAATAGTGTTATTTGTATTCCTAAAATATCATGAGATTATTTTTTAAAATGAGATTTTAGAAAATAATAAATGTTTCAGTCTTTATTTCTTAGAGCACATGACTCGAGGAGCTGGGACTTTAGGAAACACACCAAGTATCAGAAGACTCCTGATGCAATCACCAGAACTGGCAACACTGTAGCATTCTGGTGTTTCCGACACACAATATTGTGATGGTGTTTTTATTTTTCCACAAGCTGCCTTGCAGGAGGGGAAAGTTAGGGAGAGGCTGTGGAAATGGAAAGTAAAAGTGTTTTTGTGTATAGGGATGCCAGGGAGACAGGCATTTTAGTTGCGGGCTTTGGCATCGTATAATTGTTGGGTTTCAGGAAACTGTGGTCTTACATAATTTGTTTGGATAGCCTCATGTTAAAATATCAAAGTATAATCAAATATCATAGTAAAATATTTGTGGGTACTATACAATTATAAATATAGCAATTATACAAAAAGAATTATATACCAAATGACTTGTGTCCAAGCAAACCAGTTTGAATTTTACATTTCAGATATCCAATACTCAAAGCAAAGCTCACAAGCAGCAGTTCACATGTAATTCATAGGCTGAGATATGCTTGTATAAGGTACTAGCAAAAATACCCGGCGTTGCTCGGGTCCGTCGGAGGTGGGGAGGGGGCAGAGAGCTGAGCGAGTGCGGGGTCCGTTGGAGGGGGGAGGGGCAGAGAGCAAACCTGACACCCCTACCTCACCCCCCGACCAAATCCGACACCCCCACCTCACTTACCCCTCGACCAACCCCGACTCACATTTTCACTCCCCACCCAAACCCAACACCCCCACATTACCCCCTACCAACCCCAAAACCCCCTGACCAACACCCACACCTCACTCCCTGTAGACCAAACCTGACACACCCACCTCACTTTCCCCCCCAACCAAACCCAACACCCCTACCTACCACCACAAACAAACCTGACACCCACACCTCACTTACCCCTCGACCAACCCCGACCCCCCTCCTCATCCCCCGCAACCAAACCCAACACCCCCACCTTACCCCCCCACCAAACCCAACACCCCCTGACCAACCCCAACACTCACACCTCACCCCCCCACCCACCCCGACACCTTCACACCCCCCCAGACCAAACCCAACACCCCGACCTCACCCCCCGACCAAACCCGACACCCCCACCTCACTTACCCTCCAACCAAACCCAACTCGGGTCCGTCAGAGGTGGGGAGGGGGCAGAGAGCTGAGCGAGTGCGGGGTCCGTTGGAGGGGGGAGGGGGCAGAGAGCTGAGCGAGTGCAGGGTCCATTGGAGAGGGGTATTATGACATCATAACTATGTCACAGAGAACAGCAGCTGCCCAGCTGATGTGATTGGCCTTTAAATAATTTCACCCCTGGGGGGGGCGTCAGAGGTGAGATTTGAAAAATTTTCTACTCTTACGGTCATTAGGACCCTAAAGCCTATAACTGTACCAAATTTCAAGTCTCTAGCTCAAACAGTGTGGAAGGAGTAAGGCAGCATACACACACGCATACACCAATTGACTTTTATATATATAGATTTGTTGAATAAATTCAGATAACTGACAAATTTGGGGAAATTATAATCTATCCACCAACAATAAAAAATGGAAGATAGGGCTAAATACAATTAATAAATTCATCATTGCAAATACATCATACAGTACTAAATATCAGCTAAAGTTGTCAGCTACATTTGATTTATACCACAATTGTATAAATAGGTGAAGAGAACACAGTGTCTGAAAATCCTTGCCAAATCTTGTAGAATACAATTTTCTCTGGGTGTCCAGTCTCTATCCGACAGTATATCTTTGAATACAGCCATAGAGATATACTGGAATAGCCTACACAGTTGTAAATCCAAGGAATTACTGTCTAAAATGAGATGAAACATAATATAATATAGTTATAGTGGGGTGAAATACATCATTCAGAAGCTCAAATGCCCTGGGCAAGTTTCAGCTGTGACATAGAATTTAAGGAGGTCAGGAATGACAACACATTCATTTCACATTTTAAAACACTTTAAAGTGTTATTTAAAGCACACAGAACCAGACATAAACTGCATAACAGTATTCTCATTTATCTATGAGCCATGTCCTCCATCACTTCTCCCCTTTAAGAGGCATGTTCTATCTATGGCTGGAGAAACATTTTCCACTGAAACAATTATGGATAGAAAACTGGGGTTTCAACTACATATTTTTTTTTCTCAAAGAGTATCAGCTTGAAAAAAACAAAACCCAAACACCCAAAATTTGAACATTTCAGTTCAGAAATCTGTTGTGTTTCATGAGTTGCAGTTCAGGAGCATCTTGCTCCCATTCTCCTTTTTTAAGTTGCTCTTCCTTACAAAACTACATCTCCCGTGGTGCACCACACACCTGATCCTCACATGAAATCCTGTGGTGGCTCTGCAAGGAGTTTGAACAAGGTGCAGCATCATGACAGATGTAGTCTAGTCTAGGAGAGCTACACATAGGTAAAAATGGGTGGTAGAGATAGCTCAGTGGTTTGAGTATTGGTCTGCTAAGCCTAGGGTTATGAGCTCACTCCTTGAGAGGGCTATTTAGGGTTATAGGGAAAATTGCTGCTGGATGATTTAATTGGGGATTAGTCCTGCATTAAACAGGGGGTTTGGCTATATCTCCTGGGGTCCCTTCCAACCCTGATATTCTATGACAGGGGCATGAGAGAGACACCTGAATTACAATGCCCAGCAGGCACAGCTGTTGGCTTAGGTGGGCAAATTTTAATGTCAAAACAAAAATATTTCAACTTGGTTCCACAAATCAAAATGAAATGTTTCAGTTGAGAACTATCAAAACAGATAATTTAGATCTACATTTTCTGGATCAAAAGGTTTTGGTTTTCAACTGAATTTTTTTGTTTTCCAATTAAAAGTCAAAATTGTCACCAGAGGCAGGGTGGAAGGACAGAGAAGAATCCCATTTTTGAACTGATATTAGCTGTATCTTCTCTAGTTTATCCAACTCTTCACTTAGGCCCCAATCCTGAAGTCAGATCTTCACAGGTGGATCCTTGCAATGACACCAAGCCCCACCTGCTTCGGCAGGGTTCTTTGCACATGGATGTGATTGCAGGACTGGGACCTTAGATCAGAAACTCATCAGGACAGGGACACACCTCTAAGTTTCCTGATAGGCACCTAGCACTCTTGTGGAATGGGAGGGGGAAATGTATAAACAATAGTAGCAACACTTCATCAACTCTGAACTCACCCCCCAGCCTTGAAGTCACAGTCCTCTGTTCCAGTTTTTTCCAGGTATCTTTGGGGGGGTGGAGTGCTGTTCTTTGAGCTAGCTGAGAACAAAATGGAGAGGTTTCTCCCAGGTTTATATAGACTTCCTCCTCTGGGTGGAAAGCCCCTCCTCCTTCCTATGCAGAGTCCACATGGACTCTCAGAGCACATGGTTCAGTTGCAGGACCGAACCAGACTCCCCTCACCACCAGCCAGGCTGCATTCCTGAGGAAGCTCGAGTGTGGATGGTGTCTACAAAGTTCATTGTTTGCTTGATTGGTTCTCAACTGGGCTTAACTAAGAGTAGTTTTTTCTCAGAGAGCTGCTCAGCTGCTTTCCAAAGTCCACATACAAACAACCAAGCACATAGCCAATATTCATAACTTTGAATACAAAACAAACACATACATACAAGTAGCATGAACAGATCCAGTGGATCATTGCCTTCACAGAGATATTGTACGTGGCATATGTAGCAAAACCATATTCCAGTAATATCATACATATATTTACAGGCACCCCCCCATAAAGCCTTATGGGGTACACCGTCACAATACTGATCTTTCAACCAAGGCTCCCTCTCTTTTCTTTTTTAAAACCTTCTAGTTTAATTAATAAGAATTGGCTGTAAGCATGTATTAGGGTAATATCTGAAATATTCATTAACCTAGGAGGTCATGTGTCTGATCCTTTGGGTTTGGTAGAACTTCTTATATGGTGAATAAGATTTTCAATAATTCTCATCATATTTGACTTTGGAATCTGGGTGGAGGCCTAAGGCTGGGTTGCTATGGGAACTGTATTATTGTCTTCTGGGTAACCAGTACGTTATTATAGAAGCTATTTTGAGCCTAGCTTGGTGGATTTAAGTACCGGAATGACCACCAGCTTTGAGGATTGTCTTCTCCATTCTTTGCAGTTTGCCTTAATTGAGTAACCTCAGTGTAGCTCCCCTGGGGCCTTGGTCACAACATTAATCTGATTTTTGTTTCCTTTTTTTAAAGGGATGGATGAATCAGTTTGGACCAACCCAAATCTTGAACAAAATCTGAACTTTTTTATTAGTGAGTGTGCTGTTTGGAAAATTATAGTTAATCTTAAAAGAAATAAACAAAAAAGTGTTAACATTTTGGAGGTTCATTACCCATCACTGATATTTGTAATTATGTACAATGAAGAGGGATAGCATGGGTTATTTATTGAGTTAACTATCGTGCAATTGTTTTTGATAAAGTTATATCTCCATTGGAAAAATAATAGTAATTTATACAGTTAAGATAAAGTCAAAAGTTGAAACCCAAATCCAAATCCAAAGGTTCCCCCAAGTCAAGAGGTATATTAGAGCGGGAAGAAATTTCTCACTCAAAACTTCTTTTTCACTAAAAAAGGCAATTTGAAATTGGCCAAAACAGTTAGAAAATTTGTGGTGATTTGGGCAAATTATTTGTTTGAATCTGGGGGAAAAAATCCCAAATAAAACAGTTCCAAAATGAAACACTTTGATTTTTTTGCAGAGACTTAGGGCTCTAACTCCAGCATTTAGTTGTCATGCAAATGGACACTAAATATTCAATTATTTATACAGAGTGTAACAAGTCACCGGGACCAGACGGCATTCACCCAAGAGTTCTGAAAGAACTCAAATGTGAAATAGCGGAACTATTAACTAGGGTTTGTAACCTGTCCTTTAAATTGGCTTCTGTGCCTAATGACTGGAAGATAGCTAATGTAACACCAATATTTAAAAAGGGCTCTAGAGGTGATCCCGGCAATTACAGACTGGTAAGTCTAACGTCTGTACTGGGCAAATTAGTTGAAACAATAGTAAAGAATAAAATTGTCAGGCACATAGAAGAACAGAAATTGTTGGGCAAAAGTTAACATGGTTTCTGTAAAGGGAAATCATGTCTTACTAATCTATTAGAGTTCTTTGAAGGGGTCAACAAATATGTGGACAAGGGAGATCCAGTGGACGTAGTGTACCTAGATTTATAGAAAGCCTTTGACAAGATCCCTCACCAAAGGCTTTTTCATAAATTAAGTTGCCATGGGATAAGAAGGAAGATCCTTTCATGGATTGAGAACTGGTTAAAAGACAGGGAACAAAGAGTAGGAATAAATGGTAAATTTTCTGAATGGAGAGGGGTAACTAGTGGTGTTCCCCAAGTGTCAGACCTAGGACCAATCCTATTCAACTTATTCATAAATGATTTGGAGGAAGGGGTAAAAAGTGAGGTGTCAAAGTTTGCAGATGATACTAAACTGCTCAA
This sequence comes from Sternotherus odoratus, assembly GCA_032164245.1. Classification (NCBI taxonomy): domain Eukaryota; kingdom Metazoa; phylum Chordata; order Testudines; family Kinosternidae; genus Sternotherus; species Sternotherus odoratus. The sequence continues at coordinate 146,582,194 of JAVMKO010000003.1, forward strand.
AATAGTTAAGACCCAAGCAGACTGTGAAGAACTTCAAAAAGATCTCACAAAACTAAATGATTGGGCAACAAAATGGCAAATGAAATTTAATGTGGATAAATGTAAAGTAATGCACATTGGAAAAAATAACCCCAACTATACATACAATATGATGGGGGCTAATTTAGCTACAGCTAATCAAGAAAAATATCTTGGAGTCATCGTGGATGGTTCTCTAAAGACATCCATGCAGTGTGCAGTGGCAGTCAAAAAAGCAAACAGGATGTTAGGAATCATTAAAAAAGGGATAGAGAGTAAGACGGAGAATATCTTATTGCCCTTATACAAATCCATGGTGCGCCCACATCTTGAATACTGTGTACAAATGTGGTCTCCTCATCTCAAAAAGGATATATTGGCATTGGAAAAGGTTCAGAGAAGGGCAACTAAAATGAGGGGTTTGGAACGGGTCCCATATGAGGAGAGATTAAAGAGGCTAGGACTTTTTAGCTTGGAAAAGAGGAGACTAAGGGGGGATATAATAGAGTATATAAAATTATGAGTGGTAAGGAGAAAGTGAATAAGGAAAAATTATTTACTTGTTCCCATAATATAAGAACTAGGGGCCACCCAATGAAATTAGTGGGCAGCAGATTTAAAACAAATAAAAGGAAGTTCTTCACACAGCGCACAGTCCACCTGTGGAACTCCTTGCCAGAGGAGGCTGTGAAGGCTAGGACTATAACAGGGTTTAAAAGAGATCTGGATAAATTCATGGAGGTTAAGTCCATTAATGGCTATTAGTCAGGATGGGTAAGAAATGGTGTCCCTAGCCTCTGTTTGTCAGCGGGGGGTGATGGATGGCAGGAGAGGGATCACTTGATCATACCTGTTAGGTTCACTCACTCTGGGGCACCTGGCATTGGCCACTGTCAGTAGACAGGATACTGGGCTGGATGGACCGTTGGTCTGACCCAGTACAGCCTTTCTTATGTTCTTATGTTAACTGCTTCATCAGGAGAGACTGAGAGAGCCCCAACCCAGATGGGGGAGACCTGGGATCAAGTCCTCGCTCCAAAGCAGGGATTCAAAGCTGGGTCCCCCACATCTCAAAAGAATGCTTTAATCACTGAGCTATTTAGTATAAGGCCCCATCCCCCACCTCCTCTCCCTCCATTTTGTGAATGGTGTCTAAAGGTTGGAGTTAGCCACCTAAGTCCTCTTTTGAATAAAACCCTTCATTTCCATTTAAAAAGAAAAATCAAAGAAAATAAATGTCCTTCATCAAAATATTTTAAACAAACAATACATTTTTTTACCCAAAATGATTTTTCCTGACTTTGATTAACTAAACATTCCCCCCTCCCAAAATTGATTTTGCATAACCCCCCAAAAATGTGGGGTGATTTTTTGGAGCTGCCAGCAACCCAAAAAGACAACCAATTGCACAGTTGTATTATTCTGATCAGGTGCATCAGTTTTGGCCCATATCTAGCTATTCATAATATCATATGTAATTTATGCCACCTCTTAATTATCATACCACTATTATATTTTGTTGCAATATTATAAATGATAATCCCATATTTTGACTTTGCCTATATAATGTTTCCTATTATTTCATAATATGCTTTGTTTCAAACAGGTATAAAATGTTTACAGTATGATTACTAAGATAAGATTTCAATCATTCATGTGAGCAGCTTCAGTTAGCTCAAACTTCAAAAATTGAAATTACTGTAGCTTTATGGTATCTACACTTACATTATAATACTGAATTTAATGTTCGGTATGAATCATTTTGTAGCCCTATTAAAAGCTTGAAATAGAAAAGCAGATATCCTGTATTTTTAATCAGAATAATTTGTTGAGGCTCCAGACAACATATAAAAATAGCAACTTCTAAATATGCTCTCTGAATGGATGAATTGTCGAAAACCAAGCTAGTTTAGGATGAATATATGATGGCTGTTAAAATACTAATAGTACTAGTAATGATTCAGATGTTTACAACTGTCTCTAAAAAAGATTTTGCAAAATCCATATTTGTATCTGCAAATCAGTATGTCCACAAGCAATTTGTTAGCCAATACATAAAGTTTACACACATACTCCTTAATAGGTATAATGAACATGGTATTAATATGGGTGGAGAGTGTGGGTAATCATTCTAAAATTGTATTATGCTTACTCTCGCTCACATATGCTCAAGGAACTGTAATCCACACCGTGTAGAGTCAAGCACAGGAGTTTATTATGCACAGTGCTGGTGGAGTGTCACTTTGCTTATTAGGCTCAGAGACACTGTAGAACAATGAATTACAATAGGTTATATATGATGCTCATTGAGCGGAGAGAAGAAATGGGGATGGATTTTCCCATGCAGCAAGACAAGATACCGTATTTTTCGGCGTATAAGACGCCTTTTTAACCCCCCAAAATATTATCAAAATTAGGGGGGGCGTCTTATACGCCGAATATATGACTGCAGCCGCCCCAGCTGGAGCTGGGGCGGCTGCAGGTGGCCCGGCGGGCGGGGCGGGGCGGCGCTTCCCCCCCGAGCCCACCCACATGTGTTCCGGGCCGGCGGGGAATGGGAGCAGCTCCCCCAGCAGCCCGGCGCTCCCCCAGCAGCTCCCCCAGCAGCCCGGCCCGGCTCTCCCCCAGCAGCTCCCCCAGCAGCCCGGCCCGGCGCTCCCCCAGCAGCTCCCCCAGCAGCCCGGCCCGGCTCTCCCCCAGCAGCTCCCCCAGCAGCCCGGCCCGGCGCTCCCCCAGCAGCTCCCCCAGCAGCCCGGCCCGGCGCTCCCCCAGCAGCTCCCCCAGCAGCCCGGCGCTCCCCCAGCAGCCCGCCCGCGCGGCGGGGACGGGAGAGCGGCGGTTTTTTTTTTTTTTTGTCCGGCTTTTTTATGTAAAAACTCGGGGGCGTCTAATACGCCGGAGCGCCCTATACGGCGAAAAATACGGTAAGCACAGTAAGCCAATGGTCTAAAAGATTACATAATGGTTCCTCTCATGGCCCAAATTAACATATTGCTGACACACAGGTAATTACCCCCAATCTATATCTATTAAAGTATATACATTAAATCCTAATTTGGGGATTCAGGACAATGAGGTAGTAGCTTTCCCAGTTGACGCATAGGTGCATTCCTGGAGATTTAAAGGAAGAAGGCAGTAATTAGTACTTAACAATAACAATTGTTTATAAGTTTACTCTTGTATTTCTGTGGGCTAGGATTAGCATTTATCTGGGAGGGGAGGGCATCATAACTGTGTCAATCATATTAGACCTCTCCCCGGACTCTGTTTGGGATCTGAGGGGTATTGTACCACTATCTCCTCCCTGCATTAGAAAGTTAACTTTGAGGCCTTTCTCAGTGCTTTATATGTCTATAAAGTTGCCCTATTATGTTTGGAGTTATGCTGACTTACTGACTTGAAACACACAAGGTTATCTGCTTATCCCAGTTTCTTCAGAACCCATCTATTGTTTTTCTGTTAGTGGGATCTCATGCCCAGGCCAAACTGTGGACTCTGTGCCTATATGAAAAGTTCTTAGAAGAAACTGCAGTTAAGATCTTACATCCACAGCAAGTTGATTCTGGCCCTTAAGTGCTATGTATTCCACAATACCATGTGGCAGTACAACTCAGCATTTGACATAGCTGAATAGGAAACCTGTCAGAGGCAAGATACAGTAGGGAATACGTTCATGGCTCAACTACTTTGGAATGCTGTGTTTGGAAACAAGAGATAACAGGGATACCAGAAAACAAGATAACAGAGAAATACAGTCTTGGGTGACATATAAAGTTCTATCTAACCAGTAAACAAAACAATCTCTAAAAGTGGTTTCAGGGGTATATTCTGGGAAGCACCTCTTCTGTGTAAGGTGAACTGACACACTGCAAGAATTTGCTTCCTGGAAAGGATAAGTGACATGTTATCGTTCTTTCCTATGACATATTGCTTTGTCTTTACACCAGGGATTGGTAACTTTTGACACGCGGCCCATCAGGGCAATCTACTGGCTGGCCGGGATAGTTTGTTTACCTGCAGCGTCCTCAGGTTCGGCCTATTGAACCTTCCACTGGCCGTGGTTCACCGTTCCAGGCTAATGGGGGCTGCGGGAAGCAGCGTGGGCTGAGGCATGTGCTGGCTGTCATTTCCCACAGCACCCATTAGTCTGGAACAGTGAACTGTGGCTGGTGGGAGCTGCGATTGGCCAAACCTGAGGACACTGCAGGTAAACAAACCATCCAGGCCCGCCAGTGGATTTCCCTGATGAACCGTATGCCAAAGGTTGCCGATCCCTATTTTAGATAATAGATTTGGCTGTGTTTGGTTTTTTAGTCTCTTGAATATTCTTAATATTGAACCACAAGCAGTCGATCTGTTGGCTGTACAATTTAATCAATACATTTCTTGACTGGCATGGGCGGATGTCAGGTGTTCAGTTTTGGAAAGCTGAGTCTGTATGTTTGTCTTATATGCATAAAATTTGGTATATTGAAATATCACCTAATTATTGTTTGTATTACCATGAACCCCATTTGTCAAGGTGCTGTATGAACACCGAATGAAAAGACAGCCCTGATTTGGTTTGCTTAAGATAATAACACATCCAGTGTAGAACACTACACAAAAAGATATGCAAAGAAAGACATAAAAAGTTATATATTTCAGTCAGCAAACTTTAAATTGTCCCTACGGCCACATTTTGATCTCATTTATACTAGGTTAAAATGAATAATTGCACTGGAAAAAATGGAGTAATGCCAGTGTAAAACCAATGTACTTCTGATCAGAATCAAGCTCATAATATTTGCAATATAGTATACCTTTGTAACAGGGAAGATGGGTTCTGTTGACCCAGTTTTTGTGACTCTATAGGGCAGGGGTGGGCAAACATTTTGGCCTGAGGGCAACATTGGGGTTCAAAATTGTGTAAAGAGCCGAGTAGGGAAGGCTGAGCCTCCCCAGCTAGCCTGGCCCCACCTCCTATCTGACCCCCACACACTTCCCACCCCCTGACTGCCCCCCTCAGAACTCCTGAGTCATCCAATCCTCCCCACTCCTTGTCACCTGATCGCCTCCTCCGGAGATTCACCCACCCTAAGTGCTCTCCCCAGGACCCCACCCCCTATCTAAGCCCCCTTGCTCTTTGTACCTGACTGGTCCTACCCTAATCACCCCCACTGGGACCCCACTGCCCATCTAAGCCCCCCTGATCCTTGTCCCCTGACTACCCCCTCCAGAGACCCTCCACACCTAGCCCCCCCAAGACTCCACTTCCTATCTAAGTCCCCTGCTCCCTGTCCCCTGTCCCCTAGCCACACCCCCTCCTCCTGACAGGCCCCCTGGGACTCCCACACCTTATCCAACACCCCCCCCCATTCCCTGTCCCCTGACTTCCCCCTGAGATTCTCTGGCCCTTATCCAACCCCCCTGGCCTCCTTAGCACACCGCTCAGAACAGCGTATCTGGCCTGCAGCCAGACACATTGCCGTGCAGCCCCAGCCCCCAGAGCGCTGCTTGTGTGGCAATGCTGCGGGGGAGGGCAACAGAGGGGAAGAGGCTGAAGGATAGGGGGTTCCATAGGGGGTGGAGTCCCAGGGGGAAGCTAGGGGCAGGGTCCCAGGTGGGGGTGGTCAGGGGACAAGGAGCAGAGGGGATTGTATGGGTTTGGGGTTTTGAGGGTGGCAGAAAGTGGCAGGGGGAGTGGGTCAGGCTGTTTGGGGAAGCATAGTGTTCCCTAACCGGTCCTCTATACAGTTTTGCAACGCTGATGTGGTCCTTAGGCCAAAATTCTTGCCCACCCCTGACTTAGGGCCATATGCATGTAGATTGGGTGAGGTGTGAAAAATATTCCTGCATATGTATCTGTGACTTTACTTTATCAGCTTTTTACCATCCAATAACAATTTAAAATCAAATCCAGAAATGATGTAAGATTATTGGAAAAGATTGTATGATTCTCAAAGAACATTTTATCATACACATTTAGCCTCTTTCTTTTTGCAGAAGAACTGAAAGCAGTTTATGATTTCCTCAAACATATTGTTCAATAGTATTTAACTAATTATTTTGTTTTCTTCTTAAACTCATATGTTCATTGCAAAGATTTTGCTGCAACTACATATTAAGCCCAATATAATGAAGGGAGCATTCAAAGCTTTCATAAAGTTTGGTTCAGAAAATCAGATTTAACCTGTATTGATATTTGAACTGTGTATGTTTATTTGTTTTCTGATTGTTCAGATAAGCTTGTTCCCTTGGATGAGTGGAGAAGTAATGCTGGCTTAGCCCTGGTTTACACTACAAACTTAGGTTAGTATAACAATGTCACTTGGGAGTGTGGAAACCACACCCCTGAGTGATGCAATTATGCTGACTGAACTTGCTGTGTAGATAGCGCTATGTCAATTTGAGGGCTTCTCCTGTTGACAGAAGCTCTGTTGTTGTGGTAGGTAGCGTCTTCACTACCTGATACAGCAGTGCTATAAGTAAGCGCTATAAATAAGGGCTGTAAGACAAGCCCTTAGTTACTCACATCATTTTACTTTTCTGTGTGAATTCAAACCAGTAAAACTAGATTGCACAAAGGATAATGGAATGTGAATACTATGAGCTTGGACATAGCAAGTTCATTATTACTTAAATTGTAAGGTCATTTAATAATAAATGGAGATATACCTATCTCCTAGAACTGGAAGGACCTTAAAAGGTCATTGAGTCCAGTCCCCCACCTACACTAGCAGGACCAAATACTGTCCCCTGACTGATTTTTTTTGCACCATATCCCTAAATGGCCCCCTCAACAGTTGAACTGACAAAGCCTGAGTTTAGTAGGCCAGTGCTCAAAACACTAAGCTATCGCTGCCCCCTTGGGACCAATACTCTTACGTTTTGTGTCTGTACAATGCCTGGAAAATGAGATCTTGGCTCACAACTGAGACTCCTAAATGCTGCTGTATGCAAATAACAATTAAAAAAAAGTAAGCAAGTATTTGTGCTTTTTTGTAGATGTTACTTGTAAGGCCCGCTTTTCACATGCTTTTATATTTGTTCATTACCATGTTTTTTTTTTTAAAAAAGAATGCCTGTTTTTAAACTTTAAAATTGCAACCATAAAGCTGCTTCTAACAAATTACTATCATCATCTAAGGTGGCTCTGCAGCTATAAATTCATGTGATCTGCTATTGTAAAAAATAGCAGTCACAAAATCAGAATCAGCCACAATAAGGTTCATAACCAAAGAGAAAAATAAGTTCACATAAGCATCACTCCTTTTTCTCTCCCTGCAAGAATATACAGTCTCAATCTAGGGTATTGTTGTAAATAGACTTGTTCCGTGACACATTATCCATTTATCTATATTGTGCATCTGTTTATTTATTGTATCAACATTAAATAAAATAAAAAACACAACAAAGATTCTGCACAAAAAAGGATGAATTTTGTGATACCTTGGAAAAATGCCAAATTCTGGTGTGGTACAGTCCACAGGGTCTGGAGTGAGATGGCTGGGACAGTTCACACCTCGCAGAGTATTTTTTTTCTGGCTCTTTGTAGACTCAGGCATGCAACTCAGCCTCAAAAATGTGAACTGTCTTTACAACCATATGGACGAAAATGTCTTTTAAAAAAAGAGAGCTGAGTTTCTGACACATAATTCCACAGCAATTCACAGTGAATTCTGAGGCAAAGTTACACAGTCATGCAATATACTAGGCCCTGCTGATGACCCCGTGTGGAGCCCAATCTTTGCAATTTGCCTTCCAGGGCTACCATTCTTCAAACCCTTCCATTAAACACTTGTCCAAGGAAAGGGGTAAGATGGATTTTTTTCATTAAGGACCAAGCAGACTCTCTGTATCTAGTCCCATCCAGTGATTCTGATAGACCCTTTTGGCCAGATTGCAGTTGGTGCAAATCAGCATAAGTGAATGGATTGTTGAAGGTCTGGTTCTTCAGGTACATAGCTATAGATGGTTTTGTTAGGGCAGACTCAGTTTCCCTTGCTCCTTCTCCCCATGTATTCTTCCTCACCAGCCATCACTTAGTTAAACCCCCAAGAGTGGCAAAGCATTTCAGTAATAGTGCTGACAAACAAGTTGTTTCTGTATTGCTATCTATACCAAGAATGTGACCTTGCCCAGATAATCACGGGCTGTAAGCCTCATGAGATGAGCTAATGTGTTATATCGCCAGATTGCATTATATGTATGTAACGATTTCGCTAGGGAATGAATAGACACCTATTCATAAGCTTGTTGGCATCATGTAAGCTTTCTCAAGGTCTACACACCAGGTGCCTCAAGAGGGCAATGACCTAGGCGTGATGTAAGGGTTTGCTAATGCGCATGCTGCAAGTAAGTCTTTTCCCTCCCTCTACCCATTCCCCATCCCCTTTGAATATACTCTATAAAAGGCTGCTTGGTACTGATAATAAACGGAGCTGCTGCTAACCCCCTTTCTGGACCGAGAGGAGGGTGCCTCAGTTTCCCCTTTGATCAAAGTTGACTTGTGTGTTTCTTCAATGGTCTCTGACAGCTTGTGAGCTTCTTGCCGCCACTACTATCCGGAGTGTACGGTAAGGGGGAGAGACGTGCCATTAATTTTCCCCTGACAGTTTCAAAGAAGAAACAAAACATGAGACTACATCCGTCTTCTAGAGAAAAGAGGAATGTTTCCTTCAGCCAAAATATAGTGTAAAAAATGAAGGAATGATAGAGCATGCATCTCCCTTTATGAAAAAGACTTATGGAATTAAATACAAGATGGTAACCTGTTTACCTGCTTATATGTTTTATGACAAACCTAGATAATTTACTGGAGCTGTTATCATTATTATATAATTCTATAGGAAGGTTTTTCATAAAGTTTAACAGAATAATATACTTCTATAAGTTCTATGGGCTTTTCTAAGTGTTATTTCTGGAGAACTCTATTAGTTTTGCTCTGGTTAAATTCTATAGTACTTCTTTTGTAAGGGCATACTTGTTAATGGGTCTAAGTAGTGTACTGATCTTTATTTGATGTGTAGGAGATAATTTGAGAATCTTGAGATGTTAGCACCTATGATATAAAGAGTACATTTTGTGTTCCTTCTGGTTTTTGAGCTGCTTTTTACTTCGTCATATGCCTTTTGACTATAAGCTTTTTTGAGGAAGGTAAATTCAGGCACATTTATATATTGTATTTTTATTATTTTCTTTGTCCTGAGATAATGTATCACCTGGATATCAGTCCTTTTGATCTGTCAGCACTATGGGGGGCACTGATGTCGTTTCTTAGAATGTTACTTTCATCATTATGGGCTACGTAAAAGGTGACACCTACTGATTTGGAGAGATGGTATACACTACAGTCAGTCTTCTCAATACCTCTCTATGGTCCAGGCTTCAAACATTTGTAAACTGCAGATATTTCCATACCAATACAAAGTGCTGTAAGATCTGCAGTCCTCTTGATCAGCTCAATGACCTTCACCCATATAGGAATTTTCTACTGAAGTGAATCTCTCAAATTTAATTTAAAGGATGGTGAAATCACCCTTTGTTAGTTAGTTGACCTTATCAGAGCTTTAATGTAATTAAAACCTGGATTAATTTTAATATGTACAGTCTCATCACCACACATGATGTAAATCAGTTACATATGTGCATGCTGCACATTGTACTGTTTAACCTCAGTGACTATAGGTTTAGGAAGAGAAAAAAATGTGATCAATTAAGCATAGATTGGTTTAGACTTAAGGTTTTCAGTTTCCCAATATCAAGTGCTAAATTCAGATTTCCAAGCAATGTTTTCCATATTCACAGTGACGTGAGTCATGATATATACAGCATCAACTGATAAATTAAATGACATATCAGTCTAAGAAAAGTAAGCTATGGTTTAAAAAAAAGTGTAGTAACAGCTTCAATGCTTTTTTTTTCTTTTAGAGAAAAAGAGTCATAATCTGATTTTATTTAGGGCTTGATCCCAAACCCACTAAAGTCAACTGGAGTCTTTCAGTTGACTTCAATGGAGTCTGGATCAGACTATTAAGTTATTGGTGTTAGAATTTGACCCAAATGCATTCTGAAAAGTTTTAACTGCTCCCTTGTTGTGAAATAGGCATGAAATCCTGGCCCCTTTGAAGTCTGTGGAAAAACTCCCACTGACTTCAATGTGGCCAGGATTTTACCACAAATTCCTATTACACTTTTGCCTCTTTCCAGAAAACTGCTAAGAGACCAATGCATAATATGATTTTAGGGAATAGTAAATTAGTAAATATTTTGTTTGCTTTCCTTGTCATTTAATTCTTGACAACCAGTTTCTAGAACCTAATAACACATCTATGCCCCTTTGGCCCTAAAAGCATCTCAGTGCATGAGGTTCACAGATATCTGGTAGTGAGTTTCAGCTGGCCTGACCAGTTCAGTGTATCCCAGTTGATTAATACAATAAACTGTACTTGATGTGTCACATAAGATATCATTAGAAAACTAATAATACACTGATAATTAATATTCTTGCATGGTGTACATATGGTAAATATCCAGGCACCATACAAACATGAAGGAAAGGTGGAACTAAAATATATTGACTAGAAAAGCCTGGGAAATAGGTGAATAGGTATCTTCCAGACAAAGTGTAGTTGACGCTTCTAGCCAGGTGTCAGAGTCAATTAACAATTACATGTGAAGCGGCCATTCATTTGCATTTTAGCAAACACCACTGGACAAAGAAACCGGCATGGAATTTCCTTCACCAGCAGACTCCATGTCTCCTTCCTCACAGCTTGAATGAACTTTTACTTTGTGGTGGTATCCTTCTGAAGCATCTATTTCAAAGGTTCACTGGATTATAAAAGAACTTGGGGTTCTTTCACCCTCTATTTCTTTCACCTAAAATTACAAAGGAACTGAGCACTTTGGACTTTTGGGGAGATCCTGACCAGAGGGTTTATCAGCCATTTTGATGGCAGGTACAGTGATAAGAATTTTATCTTGAACCAAGACTGTAGTTTTGTTAATCTTAGCCTCTAGAAAGCATTTTTATGTGTTTGTAACCATTTGTAACTCTATCCTTCAAACTCACTAAAATGCAATATCATTTTATTAATAAACTCGTTTAACCTTTATTCTGTGCTATATTTGAATTGAAGTGATAGTTAACTCCAGTTAAAGTCATAAGATGTGCAGTTTGTCTCTTCAGAGGAGCAAAGGAATCTTATTATTCCTCTAAATGCCCAGGAGAGGGCTAGGCACTGCAGAGCACAGGGTTTTGGAAAAATCCCAAGAAGCTGGGGGGTGGGCAGGGAGAGGTTAGATCATTTTGCCAGGTATAACCAAGGATGGTGGAAGCCCAAGTGTGGCTGTGATGTAACAAGCAAGCTGCTGGAGTCAGAGCTGCAAGTCCAGTGTTGCATACTCAGTGCTGACTGGCTGGGAGCATCCAGACAAGGGAGCTACAGCAGCAAAGCATTAGAAGGTACCCAGGATTACAGGGCAGGTTATAACAGGCAGGGTCTGGATTGCAACCTAGAATTTCAATATTCCTTTACTTGTTTATATCATTTCATATATATTTTGGGCAGCATATATACTATTATGATCTCAGTCAGTTTCTTTGCAGCCTTTCTAAGACAACTCCAGGGTTTGCTTTATTTATTATGATCTCAATTCATAATAAGAAAATGGACATGGATTTTCTGAACACATCTACAAAATGTTTTTTGTTCTTTTGCAATATTCTATATTTCCTCCATTTTTATATTATTCTTGAGATTTGCAGCTGATGCAAAAGTTCAGAGACTAGGTCACAAGATGCCACGTTCTCTCTATAAGCAATTAACTAACCTGTTTCTGAATCTGTGTGCTTTATATTTTGAATCTATAAGTGTATATTCTATATATATGATGCCCTGGGTATTTTGTAAAATGTTATAATTGTCTGGAAACTCTGAGTGTTTCTCTTCTTTGCACCTTATGAAATAATTGAAGGAAATATATTTTAAATCAGATATTTATGACTGTCAGTTACACGTTTTAGTGTCCAATAATGTATTTGTAGGCTATATTTAAATGTCCCAACACATAGCAATGAACACTGAAAATGAATGTAAGACCTGTCAGGGCCTGTGAGTTCCTGATACTTCTTGTGCTTGTGGCTTGTGCATGGCGGAATTAGTCATGAGGGCTAAGGAATTGGGCTGGCAGAGTAAAATGCCTACAGTATGTATGGTGAACAGAATATATATACATTCTTCTGAACTGTATGATATCCATCAATGTTCTAGGAGTCAGAGGGTGGGGGCAGAGAAAAATACCTCTTGTGGGATGAAAAGCAGATGTAGAATGTTTTAAAGATCATTTCTTCTGAGTGTTACTGAATGCCATTGTCTTTGATCACTGTGAAACTTATATTTGTTGGGATCATAATATTTCACCATGGATGAATATTTCTCTATGGATGGTGAATCCTATTTGAATTAGAGATCACTGCATTACTTAAGATGGACTTATCTAGGGGAAAGTATTGAAGAATGTTGATTTTTGAATATTTATTGCTAAGCTCACTACAGTTAACATTTCATAAACTTGTTTCATAACTAGTACATTTTGAATTGGTTCAAAACCTTTAGTTGTATTTTTGTCTCTTCTGGTTTCAGTATCTCATCATCAAGAATACACACATATTATGAAAGTCAGATGAACTTAATGAGAAACTGTATAGGAACAATTCTCTCCTGATTAGTTTCGTATTTGGGGATTCACATTGCAAGTTAGTGTATTATACAGACAAAGGTGTGTGAAATTTGTAAATTGTGATGCTGAGATGAAGTAGCAGCACCTGCTGGGCTCAAGAGTGTCTCTACCTGGGAATGGAATAGTCAGGTTTGCTGCATGTGTGTAGGGAATGAAGCTGGCTTTCTCCAAGAGGCACAACAAAAGAATATGCAGAAAAGCAGTGGAGTAAATGGGGGAGTCTATATTCTGTGAGGGGTAGTTTAAGACATTGTAGGAAAGGAGTGCTAGGAGGCTAGGGTGTTCTACAGAGGGAAGATAGGGAGGTGGTCCTTCCAAACTGCTCTTGTGTATGATTATGGGACAGTTTATGCTGTAAGCAAATTCAGTGTGATCTTTGTGTCCCAGAATCTGAATTCCCCTCTTCTTATGTACATGGGCAGCAGCGGTCTGAGTTTCCATATAGTTCCACCAAAGTGCCTCAGCCCCATGCTATATGGACAATATCTGGGATTATGTGGTCTTGATGAAACTGAATAATGAGGCATGTTCTTCATAAATACACTTCTGCTTACAATTACTTCAGTTGCCTAGGAGGCAACTATGTAAATTGTCCCCTAGCAGAGCAACTTTATCCTAAAAAAGTAAAAAGATGTGTTATGTTGAGTATATATTTAAAATATACAGGAAATCCCTCTCCCTAGGGCCAATCTGACAATACAAATTAGACAGTGGAAGAGTTTCCTGGGTGAAAGTGTTGAAAATGTGGGCCATTTACAAGTAGCCTGGACAAAAGCATTCACTTTGTACTAGAGGGACCTTCCCTCCTATTCAATAATATGGGAAGGGCAGGGTGGTCACGACCCCTCCAGATTGCAAACCTTGGATTAGGTTATCATTAGAATTCATAGCAGAATAAGCATTTGCACTGCATAGCGAGGAAAAGGGTGGGGGTTCACCCATGATATAAATGTGGACTAAGTAACAACATAGGACTTGTAGGTGCAGCAGAGGTGGTGAAAGTGATGACAGGTAATTCATTCCTCTAACTGTGAGAGCTACATTCACCAAACTAAAACTATGACATTAAAATATCAGACTGCTTAAAATTCTGCTTGACAAGTGCTTAGTTAGTATAGCTGCATTTTGTGTGAGCAATCATTGGACTCTTGAAGTGTTAGAGCTGTCAACTGGATTAAATGAATGGTGTATTTAATATTATTACAGGAATTATGTTTTGTCATGGAAATGCCTCTTTCCCCTCACATTACCAATAGCAGTCAGTTTGCTTTTATATATTAACTAGCAAAAATACCCGGCGTTGCTTGGGTCCATCGGAGGTGGGGAGGGGGCAGAGAGCTGAGCGAGTGCGGGGTCCGTTGGAGGGGGGAGGGGCAGAGAGCAAACCTGACACCCCTACCTCACCCCCCGACCAAATCCGACACCCCCACCGCACTTACCCCTTGACCTACCCCGACTCACATTTTCACTCCCCACCCAAACCCAACACCCCCACATTACCCACTACCAACCCCAAAACCCCCTGACCAACACCCACACCTCACTCCCTGTAGACCAAACCTGACACACCCACCAAACTTTCCCCCCCAACCAAACCCAACACCCCTACCTACCACCACAAACAAACCTGACACCCACACCTCACTTACCCCTCGACCAACCCCGACCCCCCTCCCCACCCCCCGCAACCAAACCCAACACCCCCACCTTACCCCCCCACAAAACCCAACACCCCCTGACCAACCCCAACACTCACACCTCCCCCCCACCCACCCCGACACCTTCCCACCCCCCCAGACCAAACCCAACACCCCCACCTCACCCCCGACCAAACCCGACACCCCCACCTCACTTACCCTCCAACCAAACCCAACTCGGGTCCGTCAGAGGTGGGGAGGGGGCAGAGAGCTGAGCGAGTGCGGGGTCCGTTGGAGGGGGGAGGGGGCAGAGAGCTGAGCGAGTGCAGGGTCCATTGGAGAGGGGTATTATGACATCATAACTATGTCACAGAGAACAGCAGCTGCCCAGCTGATGTGATTGGCCTTTAAATAATTTCACCCCTGGGGGGGGCGTCAGAGGTGAGATTTGAAAAATTTTCTACTCTTACGGTCATTAGGACCCTAAAGCCTATAACTGTACCAAATTTCAAGTCTCTAGCTCAAACGATGTGGAAGGAATAAGGCAGCATACACACACGCATACACCATTTGACTTTTATATATATAGATTTGCTTATATGTGTGTCTTAGTTATTGTTGAAAATGTAGTGGAATCCTTTAGTCTAGGAGGCAAAGGAGTTTATAATTTGGAATTTTGAATGGGCCCATCCAAAAATATTGCTTTTATTTATAGAAAAATCTTTCCAGACTTTTCTATATTTCTATTGTTGGTAGGACCTATCAGTGTAGGGTCTAAGGAGAGCACTGGTAAGTTGATGTTTGACTGGAAAAAGAAAAAGGTTGCTATACTCTATTCATTGTTTTATAGCTGTGTGAATTACCTCCTGTAGTATACAGTGTTTTATAAAATCATTGAAGGCAGTCTCATAAAATACATTTGATAAATTTATCAAAGCAATGGTTCAAAAACTTGGTACTATTTTACCTCAAATTAAAAATAATATAAAATAATCTGTGGATAAAAATTAAGAGTCATCTTCTCAATCTCTTCATAGAACAGTTTTAATTTGATTTAATCTTCAAACCTGTAGGATCCATGCCAATACAACAATTCAAGACAATATTGTTATGTATCAGAGATTGGAGGCTCTGGAAAATAAATCCAGGTTTCCAAACTTTGTGCATTAGAAGTAAAGGTAGACTTGGGTTTATTGCTCTACTTGTTAATAGAGAAGATTTGAAAAATGAACTTACAAATCTTATTTATTAGGATATTGTTTGCCTACCACCTACAGAAACGTTTAGGCAGAGGGGGAATCAATAACAAAAAAAAGGAGGGGTCAGGTTGTCAGACCATTTTAGTTGTCTTTGGACTTGTAAATAACCCTGCTTGTTGTCAGCTATATAAATAACCAGACAGATGGATAGACAAAGAACAAGAGACTAGAGCTGATTGGGTAATTTCTGTTAACATGATTTTGGATAAAAAATACAACTTTTACAAAATAAGAATTTTCCACGAGAAGATTGTGATTGTGCCAAAAAATCAATTTTGCATTAGGAACAATCAAAACAGAATATTTTGTTTTGTGTTCATTCACCAGAATAAAGATGTTTTGGTTTGTCAAAGTGAACCAGAACAATTTGTTTAGCAGCATTTGAACATTATACTGCATCTGCCCATGGTTAAGTAGCACCTCAGGGGAATTGTGGTTCAGGTGCTTTGTGCCCCTACTCTCTGCTATGGGTCAGAATTCTTTGCTGGACTGATGGTTCTCAGGGTCCCCATGACTGTGAGTCACCTTGTTATCCCTCTGCCTCCAGTGAGAGGAAGACTTGTGCTTAACTGTGTGTCAGCTCCTTAACACCACCAGCCTTCGGGCCTCCCAAACAATCTTCTGTGGGCTATGCCAGCCCTTCCTTTGCCCTGAAGGTTAACAATGGCCAGTTCCCCAGCTTCTTTGAAGTGTTCCCTCATAATGTCCAGTCCCTTATCATAGAATCATAGAATATCAGGGCTGGAAGGGACCTCTGGAGGTCATCTAGTCCAACCCCCTGCTTAAAGCAGGACCAACCCCAACTAAATCATCCCAGCCAGGGCTTTGTCAAGTCTGACCTTAAAAACCTCTAAGGAAGGAGATTTTACCACCTCCCCAGGTAAGCCATTCCAGTGCTTCCCCACCCTCCTCATGAAAAAGGTATTCCTAATATCCAACCTAAACCTCCCCCACTGCAACTTGAGTCCATTACTCCTTGTTCTGTCATCTGGTACCACTGAGAACAGTCTAGATCTATCCTCTTTAGAACCCCCTTTAAGGTAGTTGAAAGCAGCTATCAAATCTCCCCTCAGTCTTCTCTTCTGCAGACTAAACAATCCCAGTTCCCTCAGCCTCTCCTCATAAGTTATGTGCTCCAGCCACCTAATCATTTTTGTTGCCCTCCGCTGCACTCCTTACAATTTTCCACATCCTTCTTGTAGTGTGAGGCCAAAAACTGGACACAGTACACCAGATCAGACCTCACCAATGCCTAATAGAATGGAATTATCATGTCCCTCGATCTGCTGGCTATGCCTCTGCTTATACAACCTAAAATGCCTTTAGCCTTCTTGGCAACAAGGGCACACTGTTGACTCATATCCAGCTTCTCATCCACTGTAACCCCTAGGTCCTTTTCTGCAGAACTTCTGCCTAGGCATTTGGTCCCTAGTCTGTAGTAGTGCATGGGATTCTTCCATCCTAAGTGCAGGACTCTGCAATTGTCCTTGTTCTTTTGGCCCAATCCTCTAATTTGTCTAGGTCCCTCTGTATCCTGTCCCTACCCTCCAGTGTATCTACCATTTCTCCCAGTTTAGTGTCATCTGAAAACTTGCTGAGGGTGCAGTCCACTCTATCCTCGAGGTCATTAATGAAGATATTGAACAAAACTGGCCACAGGACTGAGCCTTGGGACTCTCCACTTGATACTGGCTGCCAACTAAACATGGAGCCATTGATCACTACCCATTGAACCCAATGATCTAGCCAACTTTCGATCCATCTTATAGTCCCTTCATTCAGCCCATACTTTTTTAACTTGCTGGCAAGAATACTGTGGGAGACGGTATCAGAAGCTTTGCTAAAGTCAAGGAATAACACATCCACTGCTTTCTCCTCATTCACCTTGTTATCCCTTCACTCCATCTTCAGTGAGAGGGACACTTGTTTATTTTCAACTGGGTGTCAACTCCACTAACCTGTCAGCCACCCAAAAAATTTCCTCAGGGCTCTGCCAGCCCTTACTTTGCTCTGCAGGATAACAATAAATGTACCCCAGACCCCAAGCCCCTTTGAAGAATTGTCCTGTAGTGTCCTGACTCATATCCACTGAACACTCTCAGTAATACCAGGTCTGCTCTCTCCAAGGAAACAGCTTGGATGATTACTGGATGGTACACTAGCTTGGATGATACACTAGGTTGGATGATTTAACTCAGGAGAACACCATAGAGTTGAGATATATTTGTAGTGTAAACAACAAGATGGTTTGTTTATTTATCAAAGGTTCAGGATTCAAGAGATAGTGAATAAAGATAATGGAAACAAGGGTTACATAGAAAACAATCATTACATGATTTCTCGAAACAAAATTTAACAGGCTTACCTTTTGTCTAAAGAAGTTTAACTTGCCCAAATGACCTTTGCAGTGTTTCACCCAAATCTGGCTGAGATCCCATGAGTTTCATGAATGCACTGCCAGATTTCATCCTAGGTGCAGGATTAAGGGGTGTTTTCCTTACCTTCTCCTTATATTCTACAGAGTCCATTGTCTGTACCTCAGAGTTGCAGTGATGCCTCACATTCTCTTGTGTGTTCCCTAACTGTTGGTTTCACATACCCTCTCCACCCCCATTGATTTTATATGTAAATGGGGCTTCCATTGTGTTGGCTTACTATGCTTGATTTACATGTGGACTGAGAGGGACAGATGCATAAATATCCTTTATCTGGAAGAAACATGTTTGTCAACTCTGCCTTGATATAGATTTTAGGAAAATATTTTAAGGATTGTGGCATCTATTTGGGTACCCGAGGAGTGGGCGGGCCTAGGCCCGCCCAGAACTAAAGTCCCTCCCCCAGCCTGGCGGGAGGGACACTAGGCCCGGGGCCAACTAAATACGGGGGACAACTAATGGCAAAAAGGCGGGGGAGTGAGTGAGGGTCACAGGTTCAAAACCAGGGTATAGGACGGGGACACCGAGCAGAGAACCCCGCACAGCGCCCACTGCTCCGCGAAGCCATCGAGGGAGCCAGTGGACGCTGCCCAATGGAACTCTGCCCGGATGCGTGCCTGGAGAAGTGACCGGAGGTAGGCCCCACAGTCGCAGCGGACCCCCTCGTCTAACATCCTCCTCCTGGTGTTGTAGATGGAGGTTTTGGCAAGCGCCAGGAGGAGGTTGACGAGGAGGTCTCGCGACTTTGTGGGGCCACGGATAGGGTGCCCAAAAAGAAAAAGGTGGGGGGAAAAGTGCAGCCAGAACCTCAATAAGAGGTTCTGGAGGAGCCGGAATAGGGGCTGCAGCCTGGCGCACTCTAGGTAGGCGTGCGCCAGGTCCTCCCTCTCGCCGCAGAAAGGGCAGGCGTCGGGCACGGGGAGGAACCGCGCCAGGTACACGCCCGTGCTCACGGCTCCGTGAAGGAGCCGCCAACTAATATCCCCGGCGGGCCGTGGGATCAAGGTGGAATAGAAGCTGGCCCACCGGGGCTCCTCACCCTCCTTCGGTATCAGGTAGTCCCGCCACTTGGTGTCGGGGCGGGACGCGAGGGTGAGGAGATGAATCGTGTGGAGCACGAGCGTGTAGAGCTGCTTCCTCGGCGCGGTTCGAAACGAGACCGGCTGCAAGGTGTGCAGCCGGCTCGGGGTGTGGGGGTGGGGAGGCCGGGAGGGCTCACGAAACTGGGGCCCAAGTACTAATTCCGGAGGGCTCGGGGTGAGGGGTGGGCGGGGAGTACCCTCTCGCAGGACTCGCTGCAGGAAACCGAGAGAGGCGGGAGGCAGAGCGGTCCTCACCTCCCGGAGTACACGCAGGGGGGTCACAGGGGTGGAGAGCCCCATGCGCCTGGCGAGCGCACGGGGATCCGCCCAGTCCCCCCCGTCGTAGTCCAGGAGGTCTCCGACTTTGGTGATTTCCGCCAGGACCAATCTCCGGCGCACCGAGGGAGACTCCGCCACCTGCACACGGAGGGCCGAATTGTGAAGCAGGGGCTCCGCGAGGAGATCCTCTCCTTCGGTGGCCACAAAGGACCTGGTCACCCCGAAGAGCTTCCAGGTCCGGAGGAGGTCCTGGTAGAAGGCCGGCAGCTCCGAGAGGTCTCGCGGAAGGCCTCCCCGTTGGAGAAAAAAGAGCTGCCGGTTATATCGAAGCCCCCGGAGGCGGCGGAGGAAGGCATGCGCCAACGGTCTCCATGCCGGACTACCAGCACCATAAAGGAGTCTCTGCAGGGCCTGGAGGCGGAAGACGTGGACCTGGCTGCGCAAGCAGACCAGGCCCTGCCCTCCGTCCGCCAGGGGAAGACTCAGGACCCCTGCAGAGACCCAGTGCAGTCCTGGCCAGAAAAACCCCAGGGCGAGCCTCTGGAGTCTGGCCAGGATCCCCGGGGCCGGGCTCAGGGTGTTGAGCCGGTGCCAGAGCATGGACAGGACCAGCTGATTTAACACCAGCGCCCTCCCGCGGAGGGAGAGGCAGTGCAGCAGTCCCGTCCATCTCCGCACCCGCTCACTCACCCTGCCCTCCAAATCTTGCCAGTTTTCCGGCGGAGAGGGGTGCGTGGCGGAGAGATAGACGCCGAGATAGAGCAGCGGACCCGCACTCCACCGGATGGCCTGAAGCGCGGGTGGGAGGGAGCTGACCCGCCACCCGTCCCCGACCACCAGGCCAGAGCTCTTGACCCAGTTGACCCGGGCGGAGGAGGCCGCCGAGTACACGGCTTGGCAAGCCTCCACCCGCACCAGGTCGCCCGGGTCCTGGACCACGAGGAGTACATCGTCGGCGTACGCCGACAGGACCAGCCGCAGCTCCGGCTCTCGGAGCACCAACCCCGTCAACCTCCGCCGGAGGAGACAGAGGAAGGGCTCGATCGCCAGAGCGTACAGCTGACCCGAGAGGGGGCACCCCTGCCGTACTCCCCGCCCGAAGCTGACCGGCTCGGTCAGGGTCCAGTTGAGCCTGACCAAACACTCCGCCTCAGCGTACAGCACCCGGAGAAACCCCACAAACTGGGGACCGAAGCCGAATGCCTGCAGAGTGCCCAGGAGATACCCGTGGTCCATCCTGTCGAACGCCTTCTCCTGGTCCAGGGACAGGAGGGCGAATGACAGACCATCCCTACGGCCTAGCTCTAAAAGGTCCCGGACCAAATATAAGTTGTCAAAGATGGTACGGCCCGGGACCATGTAGGTCTGGTCGGGATGGACCACGTCCGCCAGCACGGACCCCAGCCGCAGCGAGATGGCTTTCGCTACGACCTTATAGTCCGTGCTGAGGAGCGAGACGGGACGCCAGTTCCGAAGGTCGCGGAGGTCCCCCTTCTTCGGCAATAAGGTCAGCACCGCTCACCTGCACGAAAGAGGGAGGACCCCGCATTGCAAGGACTTGGCCCAGACGATGACGAGGTCCGGGCCGAGGACGTCCCAGAACACGCGGTAGAACTCCACGGTCAGCCCGTCCATGCCCGGAGACTTGTTGGTGGGCATGAGCCGGAGGGCGGCCGAGAGCTCGGCCAGAGAGAGAGGCGACTCCAGCCGGTCTCGGTCGCCCGCGCTGACCGTCGGGAGCCCGGTCCAGAGCACCCTGCGGGCTTCGGCTTCGGTGGGATCCGGGGAGAAGAGGTCGGCGTAGAAGGCCCTGGCCCTTCCACGCAGCTCCTCCGGATCCGTGAGGGGGGTGCCATCCGCCGCCAAAAGGCAGGTGACATGCTTTTTGGCCCCCCTCCTTTTCTCCAAGGCGTAGAAGAAGCGGGAGCTGCGATCCATCTCCCGAAGGAGACGGATGCGGGATCGAACGAACGCGCCCCGGGCCCTGAGGTCCTCCAGAGCCCGGAGCTCCTCCCGCTTCTCCCTGTACGCTGTGCGGAGGGGTGGATCCTCGGGGCCGGAGGCCAGGCGCCTCTCTAGCTGTAAAACCTCCCGTTCCAACTGCTCTATCACCGCACCCCGCCGCCGGCTGGCGCCCCGGGTGTAGTCCCGGCAGAAGAGCTTGGCGCGCACCTTCCCCACGTCCCACCACCGCCTCGCCGAAGGGAAGGAACGCCGCTGGTCCCGCCAGGCCAGCCAGAACTCCCGGAAGGCCGCCACGAAGCCCGCGTCCTCCAGCAGACTGTTGTTAAAGTGCCAATAGGCCGGCCCGGGCCTCTCCGAACTCAGAGAGGCCGTCACGGTCACCATGTGGTGATCCGAGAACGGGGCCGGCCGGACGCCGGAGGCGCGGGCTTCCGCCAGATAAATCCGGGACAGGTAGAGGCGGTCTATCCGGGAGAAAACGGGCTGCCCTTCCCCCACCCGGACATAGGTGAAGGTGACGTGATCGTCCGGGTGGTGGGCTCGCCAGACGTCCACCAGGGAGTGCTGGTCTATGATCTCCCTGAGGACGCCCGCGGCCGTCTGGGATCTCTCGACCCCCGAGCGGTCCTGGTCTTCGAGGGTGGTGTTGAAGTCCCCGCCCAGGACCAGGCATTCATGAGGATCCAAGGTGCCGAGAAAGGCCGCCGCCTGCTGAAAAAAGCACACCCGGTCCGGGCGCGCGTTCGGGGCGTACACGTTCACTAGATTGAGCACGACGCCCTCCACGCGGGCCCGGACGTGCAGCAGGCGGCCCGGCACGACCTCGGCGACCCCCAGCACCTCAGGCCGTAGCCCGGCGGAGAACAGGGTAGCCACCCCAGCCGAACGGGTGCTGAGGTGGCTAAAATACACCCCGTTCCCCCACTCCAGCCGCCAGCTAGCCTCGACGGCTGGAGCCGTGTGGGTCTCCTGCAGGAAGATCACAGAGTACCCCCCCTCCCGAAGGAAGGAGAGCACCTGGCTCCTGCGGAGACCCACCCTACAGCCTCCGGTGTTTAAGGTGGCAATGGTGGTGTACTTCATGAGGAGGGCTGGGGTGGATCCTCATGGGCAGGGGAATGGTCGGGCCCCGGTGGGCCCCGCAGCAACCCATGCTCGGTCCCGAAGGCGAGCAGGGAGCTGCGGAAATTCCGGGCCCGCATGTAGGCCGCCATGCCCTGCCTGTCGGCCCCTTTCCCCTCCCCCAACAGGGCCTTTACGGCCCGGAAGATGAGGTGGAAGTCTCCCCAGCGCTGGAGGGCGAGCTGCACCTTATCCCTGGAGCCACGAGTGTCTCGCAGGAAATGGCGCAGCTCGTCCCCCAGCGCCGAGGGAGACGTGGTAGCCGAGCGGCTGCCGCCCTCCGGTAGGGCCCCTGAAGGAAGTTTGTGGCCCGCGGAGACGGGCGGGTGGGGAGGGCGACGTCGGCGCGATCGCGCCGAGCGACCCGTCTCCGTTCCCGGCCCGGAAGGGGGCGGCGGAGGGGGCAATGCAGCCCCTAGGACAATGGGAGTGGGAGACTCTAGAACCACCCCCTGAGAGTCGTCCGGGTGACTTGATGACGGGACAACCTCGGGGGTGGCAGGAACGATGGGAGTGGAAGGGGCGGGGAACAGGGCAGGAGTAGGGACCGGGGCTGGGATCGAGACCGGAGTGGGGACTGGGGCTGGAGTCGGGGCAGGGACGGGGATCGGGGCGGGATCGGGGGTTTGGGCCGGGTCAGGGTCGGTGGGTGGGACTGGCACAGGGTGAGGAGTTGGGGTAGGGACAGGGGGCGTTTCTGGGTCCGGGGCCAGGGAGGTTGTAGGGGGAAGGATGGGATCGGGGTCCCCGGCAGCCAAGCTGCCGGGGTGCGGCTCCTCTCGACCTAGGGATGGGGTCAAGGGACCGGAAACAGGAGGGGGGCCCTCCCCGACGCCGGGCGTGGGCGACTCAACACTTGCGTCACCCACAGCCACGGCATCGGGCACGTTGGAGACCTTAGATGGGCCCCCCTCTGAAGGGGAAGCCGACCGCACGGTCCCGTCGGCGCCCACTGGCCCGGGGCCCGGCCGCTCGTCGCTGGCCGCCGCCCCAGAGGGCTCGGCGGCCTCGGCTGGTGCGCTCTCGGCAGCCGGGCAGATGGGCAGGGTCAGGGGCGCCCCGAGGACCAGAGCGGGGGCTTCCTCCGGGGGAAAAGGGCAGGAAAAGGGAGGGGGCGGCGGGAGCAGAGTGCCGCCCTGATCGAGGCCCGCTGGTAGAGGACCGTCCTCCCCCTGAGTGAACGGGGTCAGGTCCAGGGCCTCAATTTCATCATAAATGGAGGGGAGGGCGGGCCCTTCGGCCCCAGCGGCCTCCCCACCGGACCCCGGGGCAGCAAGCGCCGCGGCGTCGGTGGTAGCAGAGGTGGGGGGGTCCGATGGTGTGGGGGCCTGAGGGGCTCCCGCAGTGGCCCCCTCGCAAGGAGGGTGAATGGGAGGGACGGGATCATCCCGCCCTGCTGCCGTGGCCTTGGTGGACGGCTCCTCCCGCTGGGCTCTATCCGGGGTCACGGCCGAGGGGGTCTTGGTCGTCGCCGCCCGCGGCAGCTTACGGGGGGCTACCTCCCGCTCCCCATCGGAGGGAGGGGAGCGGGCCCGTGGCCTGCGGGAGGCACGCTTCCCCCGGACGAGTACCCAGCCCTCCAAGGTGGAGGTGGAGGTGGAGGGCCGGTCCGTTGGAACGGGGCCAGGGGCTGAGGGAGTCGGAGTCTGGGGTGGGACAACGGGGGGAGGGGAAACCTCCCCCTGGGGCGGGCCCTCCCTCTCGGCTACAGAGGACCCCGTCACCCCCTCCCCTGTAGAGGGAGGGGCGGCAGGAGCAGCAGTGGCGACCGGGCGACCGGGGGCACCGGCGTTGACGGGGCCGGCCCCCTCTCGGGTCGCGGGGGTCCCGGGCTCCCCCTCAGTCCGGGCCAGGGGGCAGTCCCTCCGGACGTGCCCCGTCACCCGGCAGAGGAAGCACCGAGCCTCCCCCGTCGAGTAATGAACCCGGTGGTAAGCCCCTCGGTGGGGCACTAGTAAGGAGCCCTCCAGGGGCGCTCCGCCACGTGCCACCGCCGGCGATACCTGAAGCTGCACCTGCCGGCGGAAGGATAGTATGTGGCGTAGGACGGGGTCCTTATAGCCCGAGGAGAGAGGGGTGATAGCGGAGATGGGCTTCCCCAGGGTGGAGAGGGCGGGAAGCAGGGCAGCGTTGGGGAGGCTGGGCTCGACAGAGGTGAGGACCACCCGTACGCCCAGGTCCTCTAGTGGCTCGAGGGGCACGAACACGCCTCCCACCGACATGCCCTTCTCCACTGCCTCTTGGGCGGCGGCCTCCGATGCTAGGAAGAACACCATCTTCCCATACATTTTGGAGGCCGCCACGATGTTCCGGGGGCCCACCACCCGCGCCAGCGCTCGCGCGTAGGTTTCCCCATTAGGCGAGGCTGGCACCAGGTGGCACCGGATCCCATGCCTCCTGGTGAGGGAGTGGAAAGGGCCCGGCCCCCTAGAGATGGCAGCGGAGGCAGCGGGCGGGGCGGTCGGCGGGGCGGCGGCCACCTGGGCGTACGCCCTGCGGGCCGGAGGGCCCGCAGAGCTGGTGGAGGGGATGGCCGGGGAAGGGGGGGGCCGCGGCAGATGTCGACGCCGCGGCCGGGGGGGCGGCCCCGCCCACGGGAGGTGTCGATTTCCGGGCGGGGCCCTTTCCCTTCTTTTTCCCCTGGCCCTTCTTGCCAGGGGGAGGGGCGGCCACGGCAGCGGCAGGGACCGGGCAGGGGCCGGTCGAGAGGGTGGCCGCAGGAGTGGACAGGGACGACGGCGAGGGAGGGGGAGGGATCGGGGGAGTGGGGGCTGAAGGAGGGGCAGGGGTAGGAACAGGGGCAGGGGTCCCCTCCATGATGGTATGGGGAGAGGAGGAGGCCCTATAGGGGTAAGGACAGGGGATGACCACTCCTCCCTGCTGAACTGTGGACAGGAGAGGAGGGTCTGGCGGAGGGGGTAGGTACAGGAAAGGACTAACCCCTCCTCCCTGCTGAACTGTGGACAGGAGAGGAGGGTCTGGTGAAGGGGGTAGGTGTAGGAAGGGACTAACCCCTCCTCCCCACTGAACTGTGGACAGGAGAGGAGGGCCTGGCGGAGGGGGTGGGTATAGGAAGGGGCTAACCCCTCCTCTCCTCCGAGCTGCAAACAGGAGAGGAGGGTCTGGCAGAGCGGGTAGGTACAGGAAGGGACTAACCCCTCCTCCCCGCTGAACTGTGGACAGGAGAGGAGGGTCTGGTGAAGGGGGTAGGTGTAGGAAGGGACTAACCCCTCCTCCCCACTGGGCTGCAAGTGGGGGAGGAGGGTTCAATGCGGGGGAACAGGTAAGGGAAAGGGGCTAACCACTCCTCCCCGCGGGGCTGCGAGCGGGAGAGGAGGGCGCCCCAAGGCACGAGAAGGGGAAGTGGGGGCAACCACTCCTCCCCGCTAGGCTGGAGGCGGGGGAGGAGGGTGCTGGCAGGGGTCGGGGATGGACACTGGGGACAAAGCAAAAGGTCCGGCTCCTCCGGCTGCACTAGGAGGAGGAGAGGGGGCTACAAAACCATGGGGTGGGGGGTGAAAGTGCGACTGAGGGGGGGGGGCACAGGCACCTCAAGGGGGACCGTAGGTACACGCGATGGGGGGGGTGAGAACTAGGGAGGACCGGGGAGTAAAGGGCCTGGGTAGGAACACAAAATGGGGGCTAAGGGTAAAAGGCTGGGTGGGAACCAAACTGAGCTGCAAAGTTTGGGGCGGGGCCAGGGACAGAGGCTGAAGGGTTAGGGAAGGCAAGCTAACAGAAAAGAGTCCTTGGGGAAAGTAGGTATGGGCGGGGCAGACTAGGGGGAGGGAGTAACCAAACTATAGAGGCAATTAGGGGGGGCAGGGAAAGGGTTGCGAGGGGTGGGGACCCCCACCAGCCAAACGCAGCTGGGGGGTGGGGGGTAGGAAAAAAGTCCGAAGTGGGAGACATGCACCCACAGGTGCCTGTGTAGCACAGTCCTCTCTGCTCAGTCTCAGATGGTAGAGGTAGCAGGGAGGCCAACCCCACGTCGAGGGGTGAAGAGCAGGTCCGGAGGTGGATGGGTCGGTGGAGGGGGCAGCGGTGGGGGTGGGGGTGGTCTGGGGAGCAGATGGGCAGGGGGGGGTCCGTGCCTCTCCCCCGCACTCCCCCCGGCAACAGCGGTTCCACCAACCCAAGAGCGCAGATGACAGAGTCACTCAGTCCAGTTGCAAAAACCCCCTCCACAAAGTCCTTTGATGGACGACTCTTTTCCTCACCTCCTCGACGGCAGCGGTGGTTTCGGGGTGGCGGTGAGCAGCAGCAGGATTGTCGAGAGGCCCGGCGGTAGTAGTGGTGGTGGTGGTGGTGGTGGTGAAGTTGTCTGGGCCTCTCCCCCCCCAGAAACAACGGGGGGGGGTAGGCCAGCAGGCCTCCCCCCCACTCAGCAGCAGTCCTGGTTGGTGAAGTGGTGGGGGGGAGCTCAACCCGGCTGGTAGTGAAGTGAGGCAGTCCAAAGGGGGAGCTCCCAAAGTGATGGCAGCCCCAGGGAAACAGTGGGGTGTGTGAGGGTGAGAGAGGCCTGGCAGCAGTGGCAGGCCCAGATGGAGGGGGAAGGGGGAAGGCAGGGGCTTCAGGGGGCAGGAGTGGTGGTAGTAGTAGCAGCAGCAGCCCCTGCACCCCTAGGACCCCTGGTGGGGCCTTCCCCTAGGCCCTGCAGCCTGGGGGTTTCTAGGCTGGAACTCCCCTAGCTCCTTCTTCCTTGCCCTTGGAAGGTGTGGCAGGGTTGGGGGGAAAACACCAGCATTGCCCTGCCACTTCAGGCTAAAGCCTGCTTGCAAGAGGCAAGGCTAAGGGCAGAGACTAGTACAGCCCAGCTGGGAGCCCTAACGAGGGCTACCCAGCAGTACCTAGCTGGAGCAAGTGGCTTCAGCTGGGGCTGGGAGCTGTGAGGGCTTGAAAAGCCTCAAGCTACAGTTAGCAGGGAGGCAGGCTAGGAAGGAGGCAGGGAGGTGCTCTGTCTCCAAACAGAGGGCCAGAGAGCCTCAAGGGCCAAGGCTGTGAGCCAGGGGGGGTGAAGGTAACCAACATGGGGGTCTTGGGGAGCACTTACTGAATGTGATAAAGCTGCACTGTAAATAAAGGACACTAGAAAAACACCGAAAAAGGTGTGGACAGCACCTTTGTTGGGGGCACCAGGCTGTGAGACACAGGAGGACACAAGGCGCAGGAGGGGACCCTGTGACACGTGGGGGCTCGTCCGGGACCTCTGAGCCATCGTGAGGAGTGGCTGCCAAAATGGAGGAGACCCTTAAATGGCTGGTGACCACAGTGCAGGAGATGCAGCAGGCTCAGCAGGCAGAACGGCAGACCCTGCTGCAGTGGCAAACAGAGCAGCAAGCCACCCTCCAACAGCTTGTCCGGGAGCAGTCTACCGCCCAGCAACAGCTGCTCCAGCGGATGGTGAGTCCACCGGTGGGGGATGGGGCTAGGCCACCAGGCTGGGGCTTGTGCAAGATGGGCCCCGGCGACGACCCTGATGCATTCCTGGGGACTTTTGAAAGGGTGGCCACAGCCGCTGGTTGGGAGCGGAAGGACTGGGCGCTGAGACTGGCCCCCTACCTAGCGGGGGAAGCCCAAGCAGCGTTTATGGCCTTGGGCAACGCCCAAGCCGGGACTATGATGCTGTAAGAGAGGCGATATTGGACCGGGTGGGACTGTGCGCCAAGAGGTATCGGCAGCGATTTCGGGAGGCCCAGTTGACAGAGGACAGAGGACCTACAACCCCGGGCATATGCCCAGAAATTGCTAGACTGGGCCATGCGCTGGTTGAGGCCCGATGCTCAGTCCCTGGACCAGGTGGTGCTAGAGCAATTATTCCGGGGGCTCCCAGACCCAGTCCGGGTGTGGGTCCGCAGGCACCAACCCGCCCAGGTGGCAGACGCCGTGTGGCTCACAGAGGAGTACCTGGAGGCAGAGGGACCCCAGCGAGGAGTAAAGCCAGCTCGAGGGGGAAAGCCTTGTAGAACCCCACCCAGAGGCGCGACCCAGCCAAGTAGAGCCCCGCCGGGAGGGGCTGTGGCGAGGGCGCCCGCCGCCGGGCCCGTAAGGGCCAAGGAGCTGACCTGTTGGCGATGCGGGCGTGCTGGCCACAGGAAGCAAGACTGCCCGCTGATGGAGTGTGGGCTAGGGGACTTTTGCGGGTGGACGGGGGGGCGAAGACGGGGCCGACCCTCCCTCTCGCCACGGTCCTGGTAGTGGTAGGAGGGAAACCTTGGGAGGCCGTTAGGGACTTCGCATCCACCCAGACTTTGGTACGGAGGGCCGTGGTAAGGCCCCAGTGGGTGGTCCCGAGGGCCAAGATGGCCTTGAGCTGCGTCCACGGGGACACCCGCCGGCACCCGGTGGCAAGGGTGCCCCTTTAGGTGGATGGCCGCTTCCAGTGGCACAGGGTGGGGGTGGTGCGCAAACTTGCGTACCCAGTCCTCTTGGGGAGGGACTGGGAGACCCCGCCCGAGGAGGCCCCGAAATAGGACGGGGGACCTAAGTGGGGTTCCTGGAGTGACCCCATCAAAATAAAGGGGGGGGCAAAGTGGGTCGGGACTCCCCGAGAAGGAAGGGACCCCCTTCCCCGGAGGCAAGCGAAGGTGGGGGAAGAGAGAATGCTCCTAGACAGGAAAACAAGCACAGCAGGGAATGTTGGCTCTGTGGGACAGAGAAACGCATGGAGGGGCCTTGCCCTGAGTGCGACTCTACTAGCCAGGGGATCCAGGAGGATCGGGACACCGGGTCAGAGGACCCTAAGGCGGGGGAGAAAAATGAGGTGGTAACCTCTGGGGACAGGTGCGACCTCTGCCAGGGAGAAGGGCACAGGCGACCGAACTGCCCCTACGGGGGGTGTAGTGAGGGACCGGAGGCCCCCGTCGGGAAAAATTGAAGCCCACCTAGAGAGTGGTTATGCCAGGCCGAAAAGGGGCAGGGGCAGGTG
Organism: Sternotherus odoratus; assembly: GCA_032164245.1. NCBI lineage: Eukaryota > Metazoa > Chordata > Testudines > Kinosternidae > Sternotherus > Sternotherus odoratus. Next base: position 146,611,645 of record JAVMKO010000003.1, read on the forward strand.
GAGCCAGGGGGCTCGGTGAAGGTGAGGAGGTGTGTGGCAGGGCTGGGGTAAAAACACCAGCATTGCCCTGCCACTTCAGACTAAAGCCTGCTTGCAAGAGGCAAGGCTAAGGGCAGAGGCTAGTATAGCCCAGCTGGAATCCCTAACGAGGGCTACCTGGCAGTACCTAGCTGGAGCAAGTGGCTACAGCTGGGGCTGGGAGCTGTGAGGGCTTGAAAAGCCTCAAGCTCCAGTTAGCAGGGAGGCAGGCTAGGAAGGAGGCAGGGAGGTGCTCTGTCTGCAAACAGAGGGCCAGAGAGCCTCAAGGGCCAAGGCTGTGAGCCAGGGGGGGTGAAGGTAACCAACGTGGGGGTCTTGGGGAGGACTTACTAAATGTGATAAAGCTGCACTGTAAATAAAGGACACTAGAAAACCACCAAAAAAGGTGTGGACAGCAACTTTGTTGGGGGCACCAGGCTGTGAGACATAGGAGGACACAAGACGCAGGAGGGGACCCTGTGACAAGGATACATATATAACTTCTCACATAGTATCTGTACATTCATTTCACAACTATTTTAATGCCCTGGTTTAAGATCTCATATGATATTCTTTGGTGAACCAGAACGTAGGTATCAAGGGCAGGATAGTCTTGTAACCTCCTTATTGGATGGCATTGAGGGGTTTATCAGTCATAGCAGGGCCGGCCCTCAGGGGATGCAGGGCCCAGGGAGGAAGTAACAAATCTGTCATTTCCAGGACCAACCTATCACTTCTGGGACCAACTGTGTTGGGCCAATTGTATTGGCCCGCAAGGTCCCCCAAAGGGGGGAAGGGATAGCTCAAGTGGTTTGGGCATTGGCCTGCTAAACCCAGAGTTGTGAGTTCAATCCTTGAGGGGGATATGGGGTGAAAATCTGTCAGGTGACTTTATTGGGGATTAGTCCTGCTTTGAGCAGGGGGTTGGAATAGATGATGACCTCAGGAGATCATCTAGGACCAATCCCCAGGCCATCTCCCCCATGATGCACCAAAATCCCCCATCTGACCAGTTCCGCCACACAGAAATTTAGATTTTTTTTCTTTTGCTTAGCCTTTCTAGTGATCAAGTTGAGAGGCAGATGTTTTTTAAATATCAACAACAACAGAAATCCCTTTTGCAAGGTGACCGAGTGTTCATATTAATTGACACAGCTAAGGGAACACCCATTAGAAGGAAAAGTTTTTAATTTCTTAGAGAAGAAATTACAAAAAATAATGATAGAACAGCATTTTTTTCCTCTGCCAGACTTCAAGTAACATTAAATGATAAGTGATCTGTGTTTAGGTGCTAATCCAGAAATATACATACCAGTGTGATTAACTTTAAGCATAATCAAGGGATGAATTTTTTTAGTTTCAAAATGTATTTTTTTTTTCAATTGGCAACTAATTGAAAAGACTGATTTAGATAAGGATTTACAATTTACTGAAAAAATATTCCTTTCCTTTGAAGAATTTGTAAGAATTTTATAAACTCTATAAACTTGGGCCAAATCCTCCAGCTGGCATAAATTGACATAGTTTCCTTGAAGTCAAAGAATGTGGTCAAATATTTGTCTGTCTATAATAACTACAGTGCCAAAAACGTTTTTCTCTCTCTGGTCATCTTTGGGCTTTTTCTCTCCCTCCTCCCTCCTTTTAATTTGTTGGCCAAATATGTTATACAAACAATCCAAACAAAATTATGGAATTTGATATCAAAATGTATTTATTTCGAAATAAATACTATCTTACTCCCTTAAGTGGCAAAGGGTATATTCCTGCAAAGGAGCATTAATATGGTCATGAAGACAGATAAGCAAAGAATTTTAAAATGGGTGTGTAAAGTTTCCAATTTTATTTATTTGAAAGATGCTTATTTAAATTACTTGATTTTCAAAAGTATTAAACAGCCAGCAACTCTCATTGACTTAAGCAGTTGCAGACCCATCATGGTGCTGGTGGCATGGAAAGTGGTGTTGCACAATCCTGTGAAAGAAGAGTGGTGTAGAAGTGAGGCGATAAGAAGACTTATATAAGCACCAATATTGTGGGATTTATCCACACATTTGAGATCTGTCCTCAAACTTCAATTTCTGGATGCCTATCTCTCCCATTTCTTCCTTCCCTGTCCTCAAACCTCCAATGGAATCTCTTCCTCCACCCCCTTCTATGAACTGGGCAAATAACCCGCCTTCTGTGTGACCTCCAGCAAACCCCGCTTCATCCAATAGACCACATTTACTTCCCTTCCCAGGATTTGCAACCGGATAGTAGCTTCTCTCTCTTTTCCTTTTGGCTATTCCTAACTTTTAAAAATCCTGTTTTGGAAACCTCAGTTTCTTTGCTGGCCACTGTTCAGAGTCTGAACTGGTGCTTTCTCATCATACATACCTCAGAACACTGCATAATGCTTTCAACAAGAAAATGTAAACTTTGTGGTTTGCTCTTGCCTCAGCAAAGAGACACATCTCAGTTAGCAATACTAAGGGGAGAAAATTTGTCTCCGGTTAGAAAAAAGAGAGAGAAATTGAGCTATTGAATAGAATTAATAATGCTACAGTCCTATTACTGCTCCAGTGGAAACCTGGTTCCAAATGTTATTGACATGGTCCAATAGAGACTTAAGTAGGTGTGCTTAGATTTGGAGAATTTTAACACTCTCTGCGTTGAAGAAGGCAAAAAATCCACAGATGGGAAAACTTGGAAGGATTTAACACTATATTAGAAATCTGTCGGGTTTCCCATTCAGATCAGGAGCAGCACTCTCATTGACATGAACAGAAGATGATGTTAGCATATGTGCACATTATCTCAGATTACACTGCAAGAGTGCTTAGAGTTTTAAGCTTCAGAGTGAGGAAAACAATTGGGTAGGAGAGCAGCATGCCAAAAGCATTGGGATTTATTCTTCAGCATGAGGCAGACTCAACACGCTGCAGCCTGACTTAGGCACAGAATTCTTCTATGAGCAGTTCAACTCTCAGGATTATAGGTAATTTAGTATTATCAATTTCTATGCTTTGATATTGAAAGGAAAAAGGGGGCGGTGTAAGCTTAACTACTTGTCTTTGGAACAATGGCTTAAGCTGACTAGTTCCAGTAGATGTCACTGTGGCCCCCACATTAGAACCATCACATTTGTAGATGTCATTTAGTATGGCATACAATACACCTGATATCAACAACATTCAAACGTCTTTGTAATGATGGCTCTGAATTACAACATTCTCTGTGTTGCCAAATCCAGCTCTTTATTGAGCAACAAGAGGACAGATACCTGCTATTTCCCCTCTAAACTCCAACAAGGAATGCAAAACAAATACATACATGAACTGTGATCAGCTGTAGCAGAACAAATGAGGAAAATAGCCCAGTGGAAAATGCTAGAGAAATTATTTTCCCAGGAAATATTATTGTGGTGTGCTGTGTTACAGAAAGCCTTGAATTAATACATATGGCCTTAGCATTAAGGTAAAGAAATAGCTGTGAGAATAAATGTGAGAAGAGCTTGGAGCTCTATGTAAAACTGAAAGATCCCCAAATATCCTGTCTCAGAAATAGTGCCTGAAATGGATTTTTCAGGGTTAGACACTAATTTGATATGTTCATATGAAGGATCTTATATTGAATAGGGGTAAAGGATATCAACTGGATTTTGACAACTTAAACCAGTGGTTCTGAACCCGCAGCCTGTGGACTGTGTGTGGCCCAATCAGCATACAGTTGTGACCCATGTGACATATTCAGGGCCATAACTAGGGCAGAGCATGAGGGGCACCTGCCCTAGGGGCAGAGCCAGTGTGGGGATTATAAAAATGGGGGGGGGGGGTACAGAATCAGACCCAGTGTCAGCCCCCGGGCATGATTGGACTCAGTGATGTCAGCCCCCTTCCCTGTACTAGATTGGGCCCAGCAGCAGTGGCAGGAGATGAGGGCGCTCAGCGCCCTCCCACCCCACAGGATTGTGGGTCCAGTAATCCTGCCTAGAGCAAATTTACCAGCACTTGGACCAAAATGGCAGGTGGGCAGGGCAGGCTGTATGTCTGAGTTATGTGCAGCCACGGTAGGGTTGGCAGATACCTGGTTTTCAATCAGAATGGCCAGTCAAAAAGGGACCCTGGTGGCTCTGGTTGGCATCACCAACTGGGTTGTTAAAAGTCTGGTTGGTGGCGCAGTGGGGGCCTGGGCTAAGGCAGGCTCCCTGCCTGCCCTAGTTTCATGCAGTTTCTGGAAGTGGCCACCAGGTCCTTGCAGCCCCTAGGTGCATGGGTGGCCAGGGAGGCTCCACATGCTGCCCCCGGCCCTAGTGCCAGCTCCGCAGCATGGCCAATGGAAGCTGCAGGGGCGGTGCATGCAAGCACAAGGGCTACGAGTGGAGCCTCCCTGGCCACCCATTCCCGTAGGAGCCTCAGGGACCTGGCGGATGTTTCCTGGGAGAGCTGCACTTGCCTAGAGTCCCCTCCCCCATCCAAACTCCCTTTCAGAGCATGCGCCCCCCCAACACCCTGCCCCAGGCCTGAGCCCTCTCCTGTACCCCAAACGCTTCATTTCTGGCCTCATCCAGGAACCCACACCCCAGCTGTAGTTCTCATCCTCTCCCTCACACCAACCCTCTGCCCCAGCCCGGTGAAAGTGAGTGAGGGTGGGGGAGAGGGAGCGATGGAGGGAGGGGTGAGAGATCAAGCAGGGGCGGGGCATCTGAGAAGGGGCAGGACAGGGGTAGGGCCTCAGGGAAGGGGTGGGACAGGGCAGGGATATTCCTATTTGTGTGATTAGAAAGCTGGCAATGCTAAGTTGAGGCAGGAGACCAGTGGGCATGGGGAGAGGAGTACAGGAGGCTGGGGCATAGGGGATGGGGATGCAGCTGGTGCATGGGGGACAGACTCTAGGTCGGGTAACTGGTGGCTGGGGCTCAGTCTGTGAACAGAGGGCTAGCTATTTGGGTACAGTCCCTGGATGGGGGAGGATTGAGAGCTGGGGGGGCCAAGTTCCTCGGAGGGCATTTTGCCCTGGACAGGTCACCCTGTCTATCAAGGGCAGGTGACTGTGCCAGCCAAGTGTTGGGGGGTGGTGTCTGGATGTTGTGGGAACAGTCCCAGATGAGTTGGATGATAGGGGGCATTCCCTGGCTGGAGGGGGGGGGGAGTCTGGGGAGTAGATGGGTGCATGGGGGGCAGTCCCTGGCTGGGAGGGATGGGTATATGGGAGCAGTCCAGGACTGGGGAGGTGGCTCCCTGCACTGGGCAGAGCTTCCCATCTTTGCAGGCAGGCTCCTCAGTCATGCTCTCCAGGCCTGAACCCAGCTACACCGCTAGCAACAGCATGGAAGGGAGGATGGCAATACACACGCCATGCTCCCTCTGAGCCACCATGAGACTGGTGGAGCCTTCTCCCTTCCTGTTTTGTCACAGGTATTTTCAGTAAAAGTCACCGACAGGTCATGGGCTCCCATGAATTTTTCTTTATTGCCTGTAACCTGTCCATGACTTTTACTAAAAATATCTGTAACAAAATCTTAGCTTTATGTAACCCACATACCTTCTGGGTGTGTTGTCTGTCCCATCTAGTGGCACCAAGACCACTTAAAGAGAGATTGATTGAGTTTGCTCTATAGCCTTAGCTAACAGCCAGCTGACTTTTAGCTCACGCTGAAGAGGCTCATGCCCTAAGCTCCAAAGGTCCCTGGTTTGATGCTACCTGCTGATGATCGGGTTTGATAGCATTACACTTACACATAGAGAGCTACATATGTGGTCCACAATGGTAAATAGGTTGAGAACCACTGCCTTAGACTATCAGATACAGAATCATTCTCAGGAGAAGCAGATTGTGAGGGAGAACCAAAAAAAAAAAAAGTCGGAAAGCAGAAAAATGAAGCAGAGACAGGTGTACATGAGATATAGCTAAATGAGGATACCCCAGGATTCAAATTAGAGTGCTTCTCCTTCCTACTCTAAAGCAATGAAGGAGTGTAAAGAAAATGGATGGGACAGGGAAAAAGAGAAGCTCTGAAGAAATGAGAAATGGAAAATGAAATCTGTAGTATTATATCAAGTGCTTGGATAAGTGCTGAATATATGTTTAAATTATAACTGATTTATAGCATGTGCTCCCTAGCTTACTTCTCAACTCCCTCTCCTTTCAGCAGAAATTTTATGGCCCTCATCTCTGCTTCAAAGGCAGTGACAAATTTTTTTGGAAGGAGCAGCACACAGACATGCACCTTCACCAGTCTAAGAATGGCACAGAGCCCTTCATCCAATTGCCCTATAGGGAAGCAGCCCCACTTCACAGCTGGTCTGGAATTTAAAAAATGCGCTGGAAACTTTTTCCTTTTGGGAAATGGGGAAAACTTTCCATAGTCCCTGATACATGTATTCATTGTCTCTGTGATCCTAATTAAAGCACAAACATGGTGCAATAATAGACACTCCAAAGTGCTACATTATCACTTAAGGGCTTGGGTTGGCTTTTGATAGATGTGTCACATAGCTTGCCCTGTAATAAGCACCTAGAAGATTCAAGGAAAAGTTAGAAACTGTTGTTCAATGAAACAAACGTAGGACACATCACTGTGAGTGCTAGCTAGGTACCTCTCCAGTTTATGCTAAAAGCTCAGATGTGCCTATTCAGATGTATTTAGAGCGAGTGCTAGAAGCTTCCACTTCCTTATACCCATGAGCATAAAGCTAGATACAGTCCCAATGGAGATCAGACATTTCTACATGCTAGTTCTACTTTGAAACTGCTTACCTGTAAAGGATATGGCAGGCTCGTGGCCCTTCTCCCATCTGAATCCCAAGCCAGGTAACTTTAGATTTTTTTGTCTTTAACATGCTAATTAAATGCAAAAACCAAATCCCTATCTAACTCAGAATTAAGCAGGAGAAACAAAGTACTCAGAAGTTTGGATAAATTAATGTTGCCAGAAATCATCCTCAGTGCACATGATATATAGAAAATAGGGCTATTTCCTCAGTTGGTGTGAATCAGTTTCAATAGAGAAATGATGATTTATGGCAACTGAAGATCTGAGCTGCAATATGTTCTAATCCTGTGTTCCATCTTAAATGTAAAGCTCTAATGTATGATAGTTTGCTAAGGCAGACCATAGCAAGTATGTGAGATTCAATGTGCCTGAGCTAACAGTGGAGAAACAATCTTAACCCTTGAATTTCCTCACTTATGAGAGTTTGATTTATCATCTTTAATGTTGAATTGATGTTAGGGTTCTTTTAATTATTATTTTGCATTCCATCAGTCTAATCTAGCAATGTTTGTGGCCCCTATTCTCAGTATCAAAACACCGTAGATGCTGGACTTGCTTGAGCATGTCCTAGAAGAGATCAGTGTTCCCTTAGGAATGCCTGCTTCTCATTTTTTAAAAGCACTGAACTATCATGATTTAGCCAGTGCATTTCTGGGTTCTTTCCTTTCCTATTTTGTGATGGGAGGCTTATGTTAAAGGTTCTCAAACAGAAGGCCCTTGAGTAAAGCTATAATCCTAGCCAGGAGCAGGAAGGAATAAAACTGTCAGTGTTACAGTACCATTGGTAATGCTGCTGTAACTCAGATTCTCTCAGCTTTTCCATTATAAAGCTCTATAATAGATGCTTTGTATGGTGCATCAGCCATTTTACTTTATGTTGTATCGAAACTTGCTAACAAGGTTGTCAATCCCCATAAACTCCTTTTGCAAAACATGCTTAAAATCCTTGTAATTACATTTTGTATGTGGTGCATTAAAATCAAAACAATTTTAGACTCCCCTAGAAAAATTATAAGGAAAATATGCAAGTTCAGGTACAAATGTGTTTTTCCAATCTGTTACCATGGAGATTAATCATAATGAAAAAAGGAATAAGATTTTACCTGCTAGTTTAAACACATAACCAGATAACTTGCCCAGGGAGAACAAAGTTACAAAGTTTTACTTGCATTTTTAGACAATTTAGTTTTCCTGGCTGAAGCTAAAGTCTGTTAAATTAAAACATTACCCACTGTTGTTTTGCTAAATGGATTAAGTGCCTTTATTTGTAAACTTATGGGCAATGAATATACCTTATTCAACTAAATGGCTGGTGGTGTATAAACAAAACTCATGGGGGTGCAGGTCTGATCCTGCTCCTATGGAAGTCTATGGCAGCTTTCATTTAATTAGAAATCTGTTTTTTTTGGTTTTCTTTTCAATATTTTTTTTTAAAAAAGAGAGAAAAAGAGTTATCATTCATTGTATATAAGCCTGAATCCTTGATGTAATGTTAGTATTGTAGGGACAATAAATATCTCGGTGTGTACTTAATGTCTGTCATTATAATAGCTGAGCCCCTCACACTAGCTGGTTTGAAAGATGACCTGTGGGTGCTGAATAAAATTCTACAGGTGAATGCAGATCTTGTGGCTGCCCATGTGAACCTTAGTGGGAGTATAAGGGGCTGTCTATCAATGGCTTCAGGCTTGCCTCTCTCTCTCTCTGAGAGATGCAACAAAAAGTTGTTTAGTCAATTTCTCTTTTGCCTCCAACATTTTCACAGGGGGAATTCATAGAGTTGCATGGTGCCCTAATTTTCACTCCAAATAAGACAGAAGTGATCCTGGTAGGATGGAAAAAACAAGCAGAAAATATGGTGAGGTTGTTGGGCTCAGTACAGAGGTTTGAGGTTATCTCCTCACTATTTATTACTTCAATTCTTAAATCTCTGGCTGTTGTGTGATCCCGAGCTGCTTGCAGATAATCATATAGGGCCTTTAATTAGGTTAGAGAATAGCAGCCATGTTAGTCTGTATCCATAAAGAAAGTGAGGAATACTTGTAGTATCTTAGAGACTAACCAGTTTATTTCAGCATAAGCTTTCGTGGACTATAGCCCACTTCATCAGATGCATAGAATGGAACAGAAGTAAGATGCATTTATACACACAGAAAGAAGAAAAAAAAGTTGTACATTAGCATACCAATTCTAAGAGGCTATCAAATCTGGATGGGCCATTATCAGCAGGAGAAAAAATACCTTTTGAAATGGATTTCTGTGTCTGCACTAGATAGCAAGTGTTGAAGATAAATTAACTTGGAAAATTAACTTGGAAAATGCAATCAATTAGTGTAATGAGAGAACCATTCACAAGTCCTTTCTAGCCCCTGGTTAACTGTATCCAATTTGAAAATTAATTCCAGTTCCTCAGTTTCTCGTTGGAGTCTGATTTGGAAGTTTTTCTGTTTCAAAATTGACATAATCAAATATTTAATGGAATGGCCAGGAAGATTGAAGTGTTCTCTTACTGGTTTTTGAATGTTATGATTCCTGATGTCAGATTTGTGTCCATTTATTCTTTTGCATAGAGACTGGTCGGTTTGGCCAATGTACATAGCAGAGGGGGCATTGCTGGCACATAATGGCATATATCACATTGCTCGATGTGCAGGTGAATGAGCCTCTGATGGTGCGGCTGATGTGATTAGGTCCTATGATGGTGTCAGTTGAATGGATATGAGGATAGAGTTGGCATTGGGCTTTGCTACAAGGATAGGTACCTGAGTTAGTGTTTTTGTTGTGTGGTGTGCGGTTGCTGGTGAGTATTTGTTTCAGGTTGGGGGGCTGTCTGTAAGTGAGAACTACAAGCTATCAAGAACAGTATCCCTGACACTGTCACGGCAAACCAGCTGGAGACACCCTCCCACTGACAAAGCTATTGCCGATCATTGAGGGTGGGTTCATTTTGCTTGCAGGAGAGCTCTCTTCTGCTGGCAAAGAGCATTTATACGGGAAAACTTACAGAGGCACAGTTATAGTGGTACAGCTTTGCTGCTGTAAGATACGCAGTGTAGACATAGCCTAAGAATGAAAGCATACCCTCTGTGACATTCCCCTCTGGTATTGTCTAGACTGGTGATCTGCTAAATCACTCCAATCCTTGACTCTGGGAGTCAGACTTACCCTGTTCTGCTGTGAGAATCCCCACTCCTGTGCTGTTCACACACAGTCTCTGGCATGTAAGCTGCTCCTTGGATTGTGCAACCAAATGACACTAGCCAATACCTCCAGTCCCAGACACAACCCTAGGAAACTCTGTCTTGCACTGTTCAGTTATGCCCACGCTATGCTGCAAGCTTATATGTCTGTCTCTAATTTTTTGTGTGCTCTTCCACTGAAGTTATTATGGGTAAAGCTGTGAGATAATGTTCTATATTATATTTGCATAATGCAGGTAAAAACAACATTTTGTATGTTCTCACTTCACAGTAGTGTTTGTAAACCTTTAACAAGAGATTTGTACACTAGACATTTCTAATGCATAAGAAGTGAGAGAACATGTGGTTGTACTGCTGTCATTTCCAAAAAACTTTAATAAACAAGGTTTATTTACTGTTTATTCATTCAAAACTCTCAGGCTTTTTGATAACTACAGTAGTTGTTAGTTGCTAAATGAATGGCTTAGTCATTACACTAATTGAATCTATTTCCCTAGTTAAGTTTCCTTATGACACCTTCTTGTCAACTATCAGACACAGATCCACTTGATTATCACTACAAAAAGTTTTTTTCTCCATCTGATAATGATTCATCCAAATTAAACAGCCTCTTAGAATTGGTATGGTAATTTCCAACTTTTTATGCTTTCTGTATATAAATGCATCTTACTTCTGTGTGTTTCATTCTGTGCATCTGAAGAAGTGGGCTATAGTCCACGAAAGCTTATCCTGAAATAAATTAGTTAGTCTCTAAGGTGGTACAAGTATTCCTCATTTTGTTTACAGATACAGACTAACAAGGCTGCTAATCTTAAATTTGCTGCATTAAGTGATTCATGGAGTAGTCATCCTGAATGCTTGTGAAAGAATCTGGTATACTGTAACACTAGTAGTAGTCATAAAGTGCCTGCCAAGTTGGCATTAAAGAGCTGCAGTATTCTTATTTTTATCTGGCCGTGACTTAAAGAAGGTTTGAGGTAAAAGACCACAGCGAACTGGATAGCTTAAGCATGTAGATAATGGAGGGAGGATCCTATTCCATCCCCTCCACATGTGTTACACCACTTCTGTTTCTGCTCCCAGTCAGAACCAGGGAGGACAGTGGCACTTGTAAATGAGGAAAAATATGGGGGAAGAGGACAGGGGTAGGGAGGACAAGTGATCTGCTCTTTTCTCAGTCCTTCAAAAAAAGCTTCAGTTGGAAATTTTGGATGAAAAAGCAGGTCATTTATTTTATCTGAATTTCTTTGCTCATGACAGGAGACAGCAACGCCTAGGAAATATATAGAGAGGTAGGAGGATAAAACAGAGGTTTTATATGATATACAATTTACTCTTATATCTACAGTGTGCATATTAAATACAGGGAGAGGGCCATGCCAAAGTTATAGCTTAACAAAGTGTTGGCAAATTGTTGCTCTCAGTTTTAAAAGAGTAAATCCAGTGGAACTCACCACTACATTTTAAAAGGGAAAACTTTTTCAGAATAATAGTTTGGGCTGGAAAAAACCTTGTTATGGGTTGGGAGTAACAGCTGCCTTTTCTTCAGGATAAATATAAAGAAGCCTTTGTAACCAAGTGGCAGAAACAATAGCAGTAGTACCTGAAGTACAAGCACATGGACAAAGTTGCATAGAAGCTGAACCGTGTGGCCCAAAGGATGTATGTGTGTTTGAGAAAGAGAGTAATAGTAAAAAGAATGAAAAAAGCAGTCAGGAAGCTCCATACACTGCCTGAAGAAACAAAGAAGGTGGCCTAAAGAAAAGCCTAGAGAAGAGCTTTGGGGCCAAGTGCTGGCTGAAAGGGGCTGAGGCAAAGAGCAAAGAAACTATCTCTGATTCCTCTTGTGTTCAGGGAAACAGGATATACATTCTTTGAAAATAAACAGGATTTCAACAGATATCTGACTCAATCATCAGTTTCTCTTCCCAATGCAAATAGCCTCCAGGAGCTTGAGCTTTGGCTATGTGCTTGACTAAGAAGGGGTGAAAGTAACACAGATAGTTAAACCATCTGTATAGCTAGAACAAAAATATAAATATTCCCAATCGGTGGCAACAGAGTGTACCCCCACTCTTACCCCTCTTTACTGAATGGATTTCAGTGATATGCTTCGGCAGTCACTGGGGTTCTGTGTATGTCATTTCTCTCTCACAACATATATGTATTTAGTACTGTGTATAAGCAAAGGCCCCCTAGTTGGAGGAGCATATAGACAGCAACCTATGGTAGTTATGAAAACAAGCAGGTGCTGCTTGATCTGTGGTGGTGTGTGAGCCTATGGCACCTCTACTTATGGGTCTAGACCATCTATAGTGCAGAGGAGCTAGGGATTTGCCTTGGCTACATGGCTATTCTTAAGTGATTTGTCAGCTGCCCCAAAGCTGACACATTAAGCCCTATAACTATAGAATGTAGTAATTTAAATTTTTTGAGAATTAAGTGCTAGAAGTGGCCAAGATAATAAGTCAAGGAAGGTCTTTGTAGTGGTCTCTCACTCCCAATGGGGAGAGAGGCCACCCTGCCTCACTCTAGGCAGAAATAGATTTGTCATCTTTCTAATGACTGGTATCCAGACCCTTGAAGCCCCACCCCTGCGCTGCCTCTTGCCCTCTAGATCAAGGAAACTGTCAAGTGGAGGCTCAGTCTTCTCACCTCGCAGTCAGGTGGCAACTACTGCACTCCCTCCTTAGGGTTTTCTGTCTCCTCTGACTGCAAGGCATTGGTCCACTCAGGAGCTTGTCTGGGATCCTGCAGAGGACTCTGCTCACTGGAAGAGAGATCCACTCCCTCCCATGGCCTAGTACAGGGGTGGAGAAGGGCCACATCAGGGTTGCAAAATTGCATGGAGGGCCGTGTAGGGAAGGCTGTGCCTCCCAAATAGCCTGGCTCCGCTCCCTATCTGCCCCCTCACAGTTCCTGCTCCCTGACTGCCTTCCTCAGAATCCCTGACCCATCCAACTCCCCCTACTCCTTGTCCCCTGCCGCCCCCTCCAGAGACCCCCTCAACCACCCTTCCTAGGACCCTACCCCCATCCAACCCCTTTGCTCCTTGTCCCATGACCACACCCCAGAGACCCTCCCCTACCAACTCCCCCTGTCCTGACCCCTCCACCCCCAACACACACCCAGGACTCCCACACCTCATCCAACCCCACCTCATCCCAGACTGCCCCCCCAGGAGTCCCCACCCATTATGCAACCCATAGCTCCTTACCATGCCAGACAGCAACATGTCTGGCAGCTGCACCCCATTTTAACTTCGCAGTCGGGTTGGGGTGGCGGCCAGGAGCTCTTTGCCCATGTCCCCTTCTTCTGGCACCTGCAAGCAGCTCATTGCATGTGCCACAGCAGAAACCTCTCCTGGGCTAGAGCCTGGCTGCCCTGACTCTGCCTGGGGCAGTGGGGTGTGCTACTGCCGGCAGGTGGGTACCACATCCGCTCTGGAAGAAGTCGTGAGAGGCACCGGCCTCTGGAAGGTTCCAATATCGGGACAAAGGACATCCTGACCAAAGTATGGTTGGGACGCGGGACAAGTCCCCTAAAATTAGGACTGTCCTTATAAAATTGAGACGTCTGGTCACCCTAATGCCAGTACACAACCTTGTTTTACACCAGCTTAGCTGACAAAAGGCTCAGAGGCAGAGCTACTGCACAGGATGGAGGCAGTCAGCTGCTCATGGAGTAGTCTTTCAACGGTAATAAATGTCCTTGGCAGCCAAACATTGACATGATTTTTCACAGAGCCTCACGTTTGGCAGTCAAAGGCTTTGGTGAGATTAATGAAGGCCATATACCAGCTCCTGGTATTGTTCTTGACATCTTGACCTGATTTTTGCAGCCAGGAAGACCCAGGAAAAATATCAAGAAAAAATTATACTTAGAAGGAGGCAAAAGCAGAAATAATGGACTAGATGCTCAGCTGGTCTAAATTGGCATGACTGCAGTGAAATCAATGGAAATTATGAAACTTCACCAGTTTCCACCAGCTCTGGACCAGGAGATCAGGAATGAAATTATCTAAGTCAGTTATATACAAAAAATGCTGTTTATCTATGGACCAGTTTCATTAATTGGATTTTAATCTCTTTAGTTCATTAAAGGCCTGATTATGATCTTGCACAAGTGTAATTGTACTGACTCCAGTAGAGTTATTCCTAATGTTTTTTCACTAGGATAACTAACATCAGAACAAGGTCCTAAATCTAAATACTACCATGACAGCCCATGATGTGAAAGCAAACAGAAGGGAAGACACAGAACAACCATAGCAGCAGCTTCCATAAAGCAGATATTTCAGATAAATCACTATTGGCTGCTATACGGAAGAGAGAGAGATGTTGAAAGCAAACCTGGTCAGGACTTCTCCGGCTCCATTTCTTCAAAGACGTTTTCTGCATCAGGTGATGCAATGTGAGACTCCTGGGTATGGCCCAGATGATATAGGACATTAGAAGCAGATGACTTGCCAAGTCAGGAATCCGTCAATTCCTGATGAGTAACAGAAAGAATCCTAGAAAACATCTGTTTAGTTTGAAGTTTTGAAAGAATTGCATTGGTCAGTGTATGATTTATTTAAAAAGCAAAATTGTTCTTCCATAATAACAGGCTGATCTTTCTCCTTAGGGACAGGTGTACTAGATTTATGGCATCAGGTGCTTAACTGGAGGATAAATTATAAACAGATTGGACAGATGTCCAAGATAATAAGTGCTAATTTTTTGTAATGATCATCTGGGCCAGGTGACTCACTATTAGGTACTTCCACATTATATTTAGCACCTTCTCAGGTTTATTTAAGCCCCCTGAGTTTTTGAAAGTTTAGGTGGGGTTAATTTATCTGAGAGACAATTTTGAGATTGTGGGTCTGAGGCCTGAGGGGAACAAACATTTACATAAAAGGTGGCAAATTCCACTCAGAATTATACTATTCTCATTAACAGTTACTCCTGAGGACAGGTCTAGCCCAAGGTTCAGGAGGACCAGTCATGCATGAGGCCAGCTAAGATCAGTGAAGCTTACATTTAGTACTGTTTTTATCCTTATCAGTATCCATTGAAGTACCAAGTTCCAGCTTGTGTATTTTGACTGCTTCCTGTTTCTTAGCAGTATTTAGGGTTTGCTATAAGCTTTTCCAGATACATTTTCCAGATCAGAAGAGAGACTGAACAGTAAAGTCTATAACCTGTCAGTCATTGCTATCAAATCCCCAAACAGCTATAAGAAATTCTTTCTCTTCACTGGTATAGGTTTGATCCCACTGGAAAACCACTAGAACAGCAGAATACTTTAAAAAGAGCTGGCTGACACTTTTTTGTTCAAAACTTTTTTTTATTTTGATGAAAAATGGTTTCCCATCCTCCACCCCCCCAATAGAAAACTTTTGCAAAAAGCTTGTGGGTTTTAGATCAAAGCCAGAAACTCTGAATGTTCAAAATTGCAGTTTTGTTCCACCTTTTTTCCTTTTAACACTGAATGTAACAAATGTTCTGGTTCAAACCCTGCCAAATGGAAACAAACTCCAACTTTTTACATATTTTTGCTCTGTTTTTAATAAACTTAATAAAGTCTTTGTGCTTCTTTAAGAATCCTACAGTATCCTCATGGAAGAAAAAAGTTTGTTGTCCTTTGATTGAATAATTTTGCACCAGACAATTCACTAAAAAAGAGGAATTTATCTTTCAAATGTGCAGCAACGTAATGTTGGACCTTGATGGCTCCTCTTTCTCCACATCATACACCTCCGTATGAATGGAGTAAGGAGTCTGGAGAAGATTTCTTGTCTGTGATCACTTGTTCAGGTTTCTTATTGTCACAGATTTTCCTATAGGTTTTTCTTCTTCTGATACACTACACGAGACTCACAATAATCCCTTACATCATTCTGTATTCCTGGCTAATAGAAATTCCTCTTTAGCCTGTCATAAGTTCTCTGTACCCCCAAGTGACCAGCAAAAAGGCCAACAGGAGTTAGCAGCATTAATTCCTCATGACACTGCCTGGGTACAACCAACTGCTTATAGGGCTGCCCAGGGCCTTTCTTCTTTCTCATGGAAGCCTCTCTATGCAACTTCCTATCCTCTTCAAAAATCATATCCCCATTTTCCATTCCTAGAATTTCCTCTAGCACACATTTCCTTATACTCTGGGGAGGGGGGAGGGGAGAGGAGGGGGATAGGGGGAGGGAGGGATAGCTCAGTGGTTTGAGCATTGGGGGACATTTAGAGATATGGGGTAAAAATAGGGATTGGTTCTGCTTTGAGGAGGGGGTTGGGCTAGATGATCTCCTGAGGTGCCTTCCAAATGTGAGATTCTAGGCCTTTTGCTCATCTGCAAAACTCTGACAGCTAAGGACTAGGACAGCCTCTTCAGTCATCAACACTTCCTCCTCTGGCCCTGACGATATGCTCTCTTTCTCTGGTGTGAAGGAGCTCAACCCAACCCCTACCTTATCAGAAGGCAGGTTGCTGGTCTCTGCTGCAAAGGAATCAAGGAGATTTTCTCCATTCCCCCCAGCAGTTTCTGGGACTTCATCAACTCCTTCCAGGGACCCAACACAATATTCCTTCTTGCTGTGGGTAACCACACTAACATCTTATCCCTGTGGGGAAAAAATAATAATTTCCAGCTAACATATCAGCCAGGATGCCTTCCATCACCCCCACAGCCAAAACACTTTCCAAATCTTCCCATGCCACCTGAATTATAGTTAGTGGCACAGGGAATCTGGTTCTAACCAACCCTACAACCTCTGTCATTTGACCAGGTAATATGCTGGCATCTGGGACCACACTCTGCTTACCCAGATAAATTTGTGCCCCTGTGTCATTCCACCCAAGACACTCTCTATTACCTTTCTGTATTTCTGGCAAATTTTAACAACCTTAATGTGCTCCATATCTGGTTCCTCTGGATCAGTCCCCGTGAAACTCACCATGGATGTCTCTGCTGGATGTGGACAAATTGGAGAGAGTCCAGTGGAGGGCAACAAAAAATGATTATGGGATTGAGGCATGTGACTTACGAGGAGAGGCTGAGGGAATTGGGGTTATTTAGTCTGCAGAATAGTACGGATAAACCACCCTGAACATGCCCGATCCCATCTGATCTTGGAAGCTAAGTAGGGTCGGGCCTGGCTAGTACTTAGATGGGAGACCTCCATGGAATACCAGGTGCTGTAGGCTTAACATGGGCATGGGGCTAGCAACTCCACCCTGTAAAGGAACCAATTGCTACCGAAACACCAATGACATCAATGGAGAGATCTGTTGTTGGTGGCCCATACCCCGGCTGGGGTGATGGGCAAAGAGAGAGAGTCTGCAGAATAGAAGAGTGAGGGGGGATTTGATAGCAGACTTCAACTACCTGAAGGGGGGTTCCAAAGAGGATAGAGCTCAGCTGTTCTCAGTGGTGGGAGATGACAGAGCAATGGACTTAAGTTGTGATGGGGGAGGTCTGGGTTGGATATTAGAAAAAACTATTTCACTAGGAGGGTGATGAAGCACTGGAATGGGTTGTCTAGGGAAGTGGTAGAATCACCTTCCTTAGAGGTTTTTAAAGCCCTGGCTATGATGATTTAGTTGGGGTTGGTCCTGCTTTGAACAGAGGATTGGACTAGAGGACCTCCAGAGGTCTCTTCTAACCCTAATATTCTATGATTTATGCTTGAGGCATCTCTGGGGCTCCTGTACCATGGGCAGCCATGGTATTATGGACTATTGGGGGCCTATTTTCCTTCAGCTTGGGGCATCTATCCTTTAGGTGTTCAGTGAAGTTACAATTGTAGCACCTTCTTGGATATTCTGTTTTTACAGAGGTTTGGGATGGGGGCTACTATTGGGGGAGTGATCTTGGGGAGATGAGTGATTTGTCTCCAGCTACCCTCCTTTTCCCCAGGGTTAAAGCAGGAACTCTGCTTTCCACCAGGTTTACACCCCTCTTTCTGTGGTTTAATCTAAATCCATGTCTAGGTCTGCTCAACAGCCTCAACTAGAGATCCCATCTCATCCACAGTTTTGACCTATAGACACTGTTTCACATCATCTTTATATATTCTTAGGAAATGCACCTGAGTAACAAGGTCAAATATTTCTTCAAAGTTTTCAATCCTTTTTCCCACCAAATCTTTTATTTTGTTTACATATTCCCCATTTTACCATATATGTTTCAGGTTTAATCTGAAATCATTTCAAAACTATTTATTTGAATTTACAATAATCGAAAACATCCTGAATTAGCATTTCATTTAATATATTCAAAGCTTTATCAATTAACTTTGCAACCAAAATGGGGATTTTCTTGACCTCAGGAACTTCGTGAATCACACACAGCCTCTCAAAAGTAGTGAAATATACTGCAACATCGTCTGTGTCTTTCTATGCAGGACACAATTGTTTCAAAATGTTTCTTTATTGCACCTGCAGTATCCAGGTTTCTACTACAGTCCCCTCCCCACTTGTAGCTTCCTCTAAACACCCAGGTTTGCCCCTGCCTGATGGAAATTAGCATATAATGTCCAGAAGGATTCAAGAGTATATTTGTTTAGCAATGATTCTTAATATTGCAATTACAGACATCTGCTGATGTGAATGAGGAGCCATTAGATTTTTATAAAATTAAAAAATAGATCTTTTTTAAGATGTTATGTTGAAAATCTAACACAAATGTAGAGAAATACATAATCTTTCAAAATGATGTAAAATGGAAGAGAAAAGGCTTAGAACACCTGGGAAGAGATTTCTATAGATAATTAAAGTGCTAGCAAACTTTATTGTTTGGTAATCAGCTGCCACATTCCCCCATAGAGGTTGCTGCACTGTAGTGGTGAGGAAGAGTGAAATTTAAATGCATGACCCGCTTCCTCTGCTGCAGGTCATTGTTGCTTGTTATTAACAAATGTCATTTCTATGGGGTTTTAAATACATGAGTGCATTAGAAACATGGGATAAGATCTGTTCTTAGCCCCAAAGAGTGTATAAGTCTAAAGCTTCAGTCGTATAATCAGATCCGTATCAGCATACATGTGTGGAGTTCCATTAATTTTTATAGAGCTTCTAGCAATTACAAAAAGCCATTCCTGCAAATCCAATAGCAGGTTTGAGGGCTGAGTTAGACAAGTCAGACATGGCAAGATTCTGGACAATGGTATGAAGGATGTGGGAGTTGCATGTAATATTTTATTAATATTATGTTCAATTTGTTGTGGTATTTACTGTACGTATGTAAGGGGTTAATTAAATAATGGGTTAGCTGCCCATACACAAGAAAAGAGGGGAGGGAGAAACAATGAATTGATAACAGCTGCTCTGCAAAAACCTGATAATATCTGCCCTGGAGGAAATTGGTCCCAAAACCGATCCCTGAGGAACTCCACTGGTAGCCTCCCTCCAGCCTGACAGTTTGCCTTTCAGTATGGCCCTCTGTTGTCTCTCCTTTAGCCAGTTCCTTAGCCACCTTTCAATTTTCATATTGATCCCCATCTTTTCCAATTTAATTAATAATTCCCAATGTGGCACTGTATCAAACGCCTTATTGAAGTTGAGGTAAATTAGATCCACTGCATTTCCTTTATCTAAAAAATCTCTTACTTTCTCAAAGAAGGAGAACAGGTTGGTTTGGCATGATCTATCTTTTGTAAAACCATCTTGTATTTTGTCCCATTTGCCATTGACCTGAATGTCCTTAACTACTTTCTCCTTCAGAATTTTTTCCAAGACCTTGCACACTACAGATGTCAAACTAACAGGCCTGTAGTTACCCGGATCATGTTTTTTTTCCCTTTCTTAAAAATAGGAACTACCGTATTTTTCGCCCTATAAGACACACTTTTTCTTCCCCAAAACGGGGGGGGAAAAGTTGGTGCGTCTTATAGGGCGAATGTGCGCCCCGGTTCCCCCCTGCCCGCCGCGGGCGGGCTGCCGGGAGCGTCCCGGTTCCCCCCTCCCCGCCGCGGGCGGGCTGAGCGAGGCGCTTTTTTTTTTTTTGGGGGGGGGTCCGGATTTTTTATTAAAAAACGAGGGGGCGTCTTATAGGCCGGAGCGTCCTATAAGACGAAAAATACGGTATATTAGCAATTCTCCAGTCATATAGTACAACCCCTGAGTTTACAGATTCATTAAGAATTCTTGTTAATGGTCTTGCAATTTCATGTGCCAGTTCCTTTAATATTCTGGGATGAAGATTATCCCCCCCCCCCCCTCGATTTAGTCCCATTAAACTGTTCAAGTTTGGCTTCTACCTCGGATATGGTAATATCTACCTCTATATTCTTATTCCCATTTGTCATGCTACCTTTATCCCTAAGATCCTCATTAACCTAAAGATTGAGGCGAAGTATTTATTTAGATAATGATACACCTTCTCTAAAGGGTGTTTTTAGATCTGGTGATCCTAGAATAAGCAATGGCCTATGCTTAGGGCAGCTTTCTGGGAATGTGGGAGGCCTGGGTGCTTGTTCCTTCTGGATTTGAATCTGAGTCTCCCACATGCCAGGAGAGTGCCCTAGCCACGTGGGTGGAGGGTTACCTGTTGCCCACATATATTTTCACGGTATTTGAATGTACATTTGGAAGCACCCCCTCCCTAGGAAATTTTAATTCAGGCTTTTCCACTCAAATGCTTGACTTTGCAACTTTAATGTTCTGCTTAACATAGTTTTGTTATGTCAATAATTGTCTATCTATGCTCTATAAGAAAGATGCAAGTAACATAGCACTAATTGCTATAGGTTCCAATAAAATCATATAGTGCTTGTTATTAATGTGAGCATACCAATCAATGCTCATAAAATTTTATGTTAATCACTTGGAGTTAAATGTTCGCCCCACTGAAGTTAATGGCAAAACTCCCATTGACTTAACAAGATCAGGATTTCTGCCTTGGTTCCTGTAGGGACCAGAAGAGGGGAAGGTAGTAGAAGCAAGAGAAGCTTTTCTGGGAAGATACTTTCAGGGGGAAATATTATCTCCTTTCCTCTCATGTTCTCAATCAGTTCACTACCTTATTCTAATCTCTAGTGAATAATTTGCAGTACAGATATTCTTTCAGTACCCATAGGTAGGCTGATTTCTCCCTGTTTAGAAGTACTCCGGACACTGCAGTACACATGCAGCATCTCCCTGTTCCATGGTAATCTTTTGTCAACTGTGCAATTAAACATTGTGTAGCTCAATATCACTTCTGAGTCCACTAACTTTGAGTGGGTTTCCCCCCTTTTTTCTGTTCTGTCCTATAGGTGTACAGATCCACATTTCATTAACTTGGTAGTTCTGCAGTAGATAGTTCAAACACAATACTGTTTTGAAAAGCTCATTTTTAAAATGGAGAGTGAATGTCCTTCAGGGGTAATATTTGTGTTTTACTCCAATTGCAGTATATGAAAGAGATCACGCTGAAAAGCACTGCAACTGTGTTCAGTCAAAACCTTATCAAGTCCAATGCATTGTTCAATACTTGTGGTATTTTTATTTTATATATAGTCACTTATAATTCAACAGAAAAGCATTTAGATTAATAGAAAGAGTCTTTGGCTTGGTGTTACTTTAAGATTTTAAAATACAGAGGTTTTGAAATCTTAAATGCATGTGCAATATTTTTCTTCAACACACACTTTTTTCAGAATGACTGTTTAATCTTAGCACATGCTAAGATGAATGGGAGAGGCAGGGCTATTGTGTTACAATAAACAAACAAACCAACCATCAAATTTGCTACCACAGAATGCTAAAAATGCATTATCAAGACTTTTGTGGCACTGTCATGTTATGCTGGGTCCCGCTGCTCTGTCATGTCACATTATATCCTGTCTAATCTGATCTGACAAGATTTGATGATGCCTACCCACAAGTAACCAAAAAGCAAAGAGTGTAATATGACTGAAACACTTTCAACATTTAAAAAGAAAAATGTTAGCTATTTGTTCTAATTTCATTAGCAAATAATCAACCTTAATATTATTTTGTGTTGAATGGGGACAAAATCAGATGATATATCAAAACAGAGTAGGGATTGCTCAACTCCCTCTCTCTCGGAAAGACAAGTGATATGTCTCCAGTGTATGGCAATTCAATTTGGAAGATGGCCCAGACACTACATCTATATGTCCCATTTCAGAGCTGAGACTTCATAGCAGCTGGAGCATGACACAAACTGGGAAATTTACAAATACTACAGACACTTAAACTGAAACTAGTTCAAACTCAATAATAAAGGACTCTCAAAATCTTCTTGCTGGCTTTATGCTACTCTGTAGATTGCTCCCAAGAATGCCTGCTATTCTCCTGGGAATTGTCTGTGTAATCCTGCAGCACCTTATCAGTGATTCTGAAATGGCAACATCATTCTGCATTTTGGGCTGCATAAGTATTGCCAGCAGATCGAGGGACATAATCATTCCCCTCTATTCGACGTTGGTGAGGCCTCATCTGGAGTACTGTGTCCAGTTCTTGGGCCCGCACAGCAAGAAAGAGGTGGAAAAATTGGAATGAGTTCAGAGGAGGGCAACAAAAATGATTAGGGGTCTGGAGCACATGACTTATGAGGAGAGGCTGAGGGAACTGGGATTGTTTAGTCTACAGAAGAGAAGACTGAGGGGAGATTTGATAGCTGCTTCCAACTACCTGAAAGGGGGTTCCAAAGAGGATGGATCTAGATTGTTCTCAGTGGTACCAGATGACAGAACAAGGAGCAATGGTCTCAACTTGCAGTGGGGGAAGTTTAGGTTGGATATTAGGAAACACTTTTTCACTGGGAGGGTGGTGAAGCACTGGAATGGGTTACCTAAGGAGGTGGTGGAATCTCCTTCCTTAGAGGTTTTTAAGGCCAGGCTTGACAAAGTCCTGGCTGGGATGATTTAGTTGGGCTTGGTCCTGCTTTGAGCAGGGGGTTGCACTAGATGATCTCCTGAGGTCCTTTCCAACCCTGATATTCTATTATAATATGATTCTTAGATGTCTGGACCAGAAAGATGCTATGGTAGTCACAACAGGTAAATAGACTCATGTCTAGATGTGGTTCCATGCTAAATTGGTGCTTCTAAAATAATCTATAATCTAAAATTTTAAAAATGATCATTTTCTGGTTTAGATGCTCCAGAGAGAAATCCTCCACAAAATCCTACCTACCTATCTCAGGCTGGGTGTGGGGTAGTGAATGGAGTTTGACAGCGAAGTATGGTAGAGCGTATTCTTTGGCATATTTTACCAAGCTGAGAAGGTGTTGAGCTAAAGTCCAGGTAGTACATAGTCTGACCATATCTCCATCGCTATAAGGCAACCAGGCCAAAGTGGAAGGAGTGCTGCAGCTATATGTAAAAAGGCTGGCACCCCAAATGCACTGCTGCAAAATTCTCCTGTCAAACAAGCCACACAAAGCAGAATAGAGTGGGAAACTGAGCACAGACTCATGCATCAGGCTGACCAACACTCAGAACCCGGGGTAGCACAGGACAAAAAATGGAAAATGGCTAAATTAATAGTCCAACTATTTGTTGCAAGTCACAACACAAGAACACTATCATCTGATCCATATATAATACTTACACTGAAATCACAAAATCAGTAAAAGCTGACATCATCAGGATATGCAAAACAAGAAGAACAATAGCTCTCATTGCAGAATGGAAAAGCAGAGAACAAGTATTCCAAGGAAGATCATTTGACAATACAGAAAGAACTGGAGGTGTTGGATTCATTGTCAGGAAAGAAACAGTCAGCTGAGACATCATATCAACCTTGAAAACAGTTCTCATGCTTCAGAAAAAATGAAGGAAACTAATTAAAATTATTCAGGTGTATGCTTCCATGCAGCAAGTGGAAGATGAAGAAATGGAAAATTTCTACAAAGAGCTGGAGGAGGTAATGCAGAAAAGATTCACCTACACAGTTATCCAAGGGAACTTAAATGCAATAGTTGGTGGAAAGGAGAGTGAGAAACAAAAGTATGTGGGGAAATTTGGTAAAGGTGTAAGAAATAATCGTGGAGCACGTCTGGTTGCATTCACAGAGGCAAACCATCTCCATGTAATGAACACAATATTTCACAAAGAACTGTGTTGTCAGTGGACATGGAAAAGTGTGGATGGAGTCACACTGAATCAGATTAATTATGTAATGACATATTCCAGAAGAATCTTCAATGATGTAGTGGCAGTAGGAGAATGAATTATTTTCACAGGCTCAGACCATCATATGTTGCACTCAAGACTATGTGTTTACTATGTCAAAGAAGACCAAATTAAGAGAAGCGAGAAACAGAAGCCAAAATAGCACTTCTATGAATGTCCAGCATACACAGCAGGTAACAGATGAAGTTCCTGAAGTTATGTGGGAAGAAATTGAATATGCAGTTCATAACATAAAGAGAGGGAAGAGTCCCAGAGTGGACCATGTTTGGCTGGAATATCTCAAAGCAGGGGAAAATACTCTCTTCAAAGCATTGGCACAACAGTTCACCACCTACATCAATAGCAAGTGTGTTCCAGATGCATGGAAGAAATTGAAAACAATACTATTAATGAAGAAAACGATCCAGAACAACTAAACAACTTCTGTCTGATCACATTCCTCTCACAAGTGTATAAAGTTTTCACTCACATCATATTCAGTCTGATTAAGAAGGATACAGAAATGCATGAAAGCAGAGAATAAGCTGGTTTCTGAGTAGGGTATTTGACAGTTGATCAAATCCATCCAGCTCATCGAAAAATGCAAGGAATACAAAGTACCACTGTGTATTGCATTTGTCGACTATAAAAAGGCATTCAACTTGATAGAGGATTAACACTGTACTCAACGTGCTCAATGAAATCGAAATCCACCTGAGGTACATAGACCTGATGGAAGAAATTAACCACAATTTCTCATCAGAGAATATTATTCAGTGTCCCCTGCATTATTAATATATGCAGAGGAGTTGGAGAAGGTGACACAATCTCAATGAAGCTGTTTGCAGCGTAGTGGAGTAGCTGTTCAAGAAATTGAACTGGGAAGAAGGAATCAGAATAGTTAACACATCTTCTCTTTCCTGATGACTGTAACACTGGCAAAGGACACAGCAGAACAAATTGCAGCAACTGCAAACACTTTTGCATGAATCAGGTTGGAAGTGAATACGTCAAAGATGAAGTAGCTGTGGAATGAGCATCGTGCAGAAGGAATCATCACTGTGAACAGGAAAGAAATTGAGGAGATCGACAAATATATTTACCTGGGCCCGCAGCTGAGTGGACACAACTCATTTGAAGGGAAATGAAGTAGAAGGCAAAAGGCAGAAGGCAAAAAGGGTGGGCAACTTTCAACAAAATAAAGATGTCTCTAATGGGTGAATGAACTGTCCATGTAGGAAAGGAAAGAATTGTTCTGCCAGTAATGATATGCAGAGCGGAAAGCTGGTCAACAACAAAAGTAGAGGAAGAAAAATTTTCTGTTACCCAGAGAGCAATGAAAAGGTCAATGCGTAAGATATTGCTCCGTGATCATATATAGAATGAGATCAGAAGATCACATCCTTAAAGGTTTTGAAGGCCTGGCTTGACAAAGCCCTGGCTGGGATGCTGTAGCTAGTGTTGGTCCTGCTTTGAGTAGGGGATTGGACTAGATAACCTCCTGAGGTCTCTTCCAACCTTAATCTTCTATGATTCCATGATTCCAAGGCATACAGAGGTGACTGATATAGTGCAAACAATGTACACTGTAAAGCAAAGATGGACAGGTCATGTAGTTTGCAGGCAAGACAATAGGTGGACAATGAGTATTCCCAGAAACCACAAGCGACTTCTGGGCCCACCTTAAATGTGCTAGGCCAATCCCATGACAAAACTCTTTGGCCAGAAATGGAAAGAATGCATTCACAACAAAATAGAATGTAGTGGCATCAAGGGACGGATGAGAACAAACTAGACAAAGGTGACAAAAATGAGAGATGAAATCCACCCCTGCATAGAAGGCCACCTCATGTTCCAAGCATCAACTAAGTCCTGCTAAAGCACTTAAGGATTTAAGTGATGTGTAGGCCCATCTTGGTGCTCAGCACTTGGATACTTCATCCTTTAGGAGTGAATAGGTCTCACCAATGTGAACATGAGTTGACTTTAATTAGAAAATAACGTATTCAACTCAAATTTCAGGCTTCATGTTATAAAGGACTTTTTTGTGGGGAAATAAGAATTGTGTGTATCATTTATTCAGGCTGTGTTATAGCACAGCCATGAGTATAGGAGCTTGGTTTGAGATATACACTTTTTTTAGTTCATTTATTTATTTTTGCATGTGTATATAAAGCTTTGACCAGAAGGAATTAATAAGTGAATGTATGATGTCATAATACATATAGAAAAATAGTTCTAAAAATAGAAACTCTGGCCCAAATTCTCTGTTGACAAAGATTCAATTAATTTCAGTGGACATACCCGAGTAGAGAACTTAGCCATGTATTTATTCTTTTTTGCATCCAAAATAACTGGTTATTATTTGTATTACAGTGACATCCAAGATTGGGGCCCATTGTGGTAGGCACTGTATTTTTACCCTGTAAGAGTGCTTATGCCCAGAAAAGTTTATGATCTAAACGAAATAGATGAGGGAAGAAGGTGGTATTGTGTTACCTGTTTTCAAGATGAGGAACTGAGGCCCAGAAACATCACATGACTTGTCCAGGTGTCACAACAGAGTTCTGTTGCTGAGTTGGGAATTGAGTCCAAAAGTCTTGAGTGTCAGTCCCCAGTGCCGTAATCACATAAAGGATATCCTTCCTTTCTAATCAAAAGAATCTTTTACAAAATAATGCTTATACAATAGAGCCTGAGAGTTCAAAAACCTCAGGAATGGAGGTTGTTTGTAACTCTGAAATATTAATAATTCTGAACAAAACATTGTGGTTGTTCTTTAAAAAAATTACAACTGAACATTGACTTAATACAGATTTTAAACTTTATTATGCAGAAAAAAAATGCTGATTTCCCTTTATTTTTTTAGTAGTTTACATTTAACACAGTACTGTATTATGCTTTTTTTTTTTTTTTTTTTTTAGTCTCCGATGCTTCCTGATTGTGTACTTCTGGTTCTAAATGAGGTGTGTGGTTGACTGGTCAGTTCGTAACTCTGAGTTTCTCCTCCAGCCCAATTTTAAACAAATATTTTATTTCACCATTTTTGTCTTCAGTTTAACCTCAGGTAACTGCTGATATCACTTTGAAAACAACTTGGTAAATGTCTTTTTTCTTCCTGGTGACACTGTTGTGCCGTCACTTTTTAAGAGGACTTCCCTCCTGGGGATAGATGGCATAGTGTGATCACAGAGGAGCAAACAAATTTCTCCTGGAACTACCAGGTTTGCTATTAAGAGAAAATACTGGTTTTATGTCTTAAGAAACTGAAATATCAATGATACATGTTCTCCAAGCCATTTGCATCTAGGTAACCCAGAATTTAACACTGCTGTTTGGATGAGGAATGTGCTAGTGGTTCTGCCGCTAGGGAACTAAAATAATCCAAAGGGAACTAATTTAAATTTCACATAATATAATACTTGTCCATATTAACCTTGTTTATATTTTTCCAGAAACTCTCTTTGATCTATTAATGAACCCCTTCCCAATACCAGTACTCTTATCCTGCTTTTCTTTCCTATATTTGGATGCAAATCCAAGCACCCAGAACCTAAGCAATGGAAGATATTTTCCAGTGGCAACATTTCATTTTTTGGCAGAAACTGCAGGCAAACAAAACAATTGTTTTGATGATTTTTGGAGTCACATTTCGAGTCTGTCACACCGTTCATGTGATGATGAGTTGATTGGGCTGTTTTATATTCCTGGATGCTCTTTTTGGCTTTGATTCTCCATTAATTCTGTTTGAAAACAAGTTACTGTGCCAATTCCATTCCACAAGGGAAAGTTGCAGATGACTATTCATGATCAAAAGGAAATAATAATTTTCTCGTGGCCATATGGTTATTTTGGAAATCTGTTTGTTGACCTCAGAGTTGGTGTAAATTAAGGCTGGGCACCAGATTACAGTTCAGAAAGTGATTGAAAGAGAATGAAATAACTGGAACCATAGGAAATATTTATGGCAAGAGAACAGGAGATTCATATTAAATAAACTGAAAATAAAATGACCAAAGAATCACTATCAAATGTTATGTAATTCAAAATCAAGACCCAATTGTAAATCACTCAGTTGGGAACTAACCTTACAAGGTTCTGTGCATTTCTTTCATTTATCTGAGGACCATGTATTCCCAGTAACATGCCCAGAGCCTATACTGCTATAGGAAGTAGGGGTTCCATTATTAAAAAATAACACATAGGTGCATATTTCATGTGGGTTTTCTAGCAATTATTTTAGAAAAACATATGCTTTTCTTAATCACTCACTAAATACCTTTTTTTTCTGAGGGCATTTTGCTAACTCTGTATGTGTGTCTGTGTGTGTATATGTGTGTGAGACAGAATCCTTACCATTAAGTATTTATTTTATCTTTAAAATAGTTGAAATAGCTGATAAAGTGGAGGATGAGTGTATAGATTCTGGCTCTGCACTCATGGTGCTTTAAAAGAGAAATTTTGATATGTGTTAAAATACTAAAATCACCATAATTCTACATTACAGGAGAGCACCAAATGCCACCCTCACTGTAAATGAGAGGCTGGTCATGGAAGACACCATATACAGTATTTGTTGCTAAAAGGGTCACTTTCTTTGGCACCAAATGAAAGAACAAACACATGGAAAGGGGGGGAAAAACAAGCTAAGATCAGAAGGTTGTAGTTAGTTGGGCACCCTGGCAATGTCTTATTTCAGTTACACCCATCTGTAGTACTAGTTGTCTGTGTGGTGCAAATACTGAGAATTAGACCATATCATAGGCAAAGCAGCAGAGGTTATATATTCATAGGATTCAAGGTGTAAGTCCAAAAGGTACCTTGAATATTCTGTCATCTATCTGATATATTTCTAGTCATGTCATAGCCTTTTAGGATTATGAAAATTACAGGTATGACACTTCACAGTGATACTACTATGATATGATTTAGGGGTGTTGATTTATCACAGTTAACTCACGCAATTAACTCAAAAAAAAATGAACTATGATTAAAAAAATTAATTGTCATTAATCGCACTGTTAAAGATTAGAATACCAATTGAAATTTATTAAATATTTTGGATGCTTTTCTACCTTTTACAATATATTGATTTCTATTACAACACAAAATACAAAGTGTAAAGTGCTCACTTTATATTATTTGCACTGTAAAAATTATAAAGAAAATAAATATTTGCACTTTAAAAATGATAACAAAAGAAATAGTATTTTTCAGTTCACCCCATACAAATACTGTAACTTACAAATGTAGATTTTTTTGTTACATAACTGCACTAAAAAACCAAAGAATGTAAAATTTTAGCACCTACAAGTCCACTCAGTCTTACTTCTTGTTCAGCCAACTGCTAAGACTAACAAGTTTGTTTACATTTACGGGAGATATTGTTGACTGCTTCCTATTTACAATGTCACTTAAAAGTGAGAACAGTCATTCACATGGCATGTTGTAAGGTATTTATGTGCCAGATATGCTAAACATTCACGTGCCCCTTCATGCTTCAGCCACCATTTCAGAAGACATGCTTCTGTACTCATGATGTTTTAAGAATAACATTTTACTGTTTTCTCTTAAATCCAAAATACCTGTGCATTTCCAGCCAGTAAGACTTTTTGACCTCGCTCTAGCAAAGCTGCGAAGAACATGTCTCCTTTAAGCACATGAGTAGTCCCAATGAAAGTTGCTGTTATGTCACCGAGTATCAGGGCTGATTTAGGCCCTGACCCAACAAAGAACTCAAATGTATGTTTAACTTTAAGCATATATGTACTTCCAGAATGAATTCAAACACATTGTACCTCAGTGACATTTATTTAATAACGATTAATTTATTATGGTTCATATTCTACAAGGAGCTTTAGTTATAATATATATTTTCATCTTCTTTTGTGGAATTCTAGTCTGAGTAAGGAATTTAGGATTTGGGTGCATATATCATTTGTTTTCCAATGGCATACAGTCCTGGGTTGTTTAGCATAGCATTGTGGCACTCATGAACACTACCTAAGGAATACCACATCTGACAGAAATTGCAGAGGGAATTTAAGGAGGCAGAATGTAATTACCTAAGTTTGAATTGGAGCTAACACCCCCGTATGTCTACAAGCACCATGGGATATCCAGTAACTATGAGTCATGAGGAACTTTCTTTTATTGTTATGTCTAATCTACAATGCAATAATGGAAGCTGTTGATCTTGGAATGAATTGATATGATTCACTTTCTTTGGCAAGAAGTGAATAACTGACATTGTCATTCCATATGAAGTACTCATGTTAAGCATTTCTTACATTAAGTGTCTGGCAGATGTTCCTTTGGCAAACTTATTCTAATCAATAACAGCTCTAGGAATCATTGAAGGATATTCTAGTTCTTTTCCTGGTTGGACATTTTGATTCTTCATTGCCAAGAACCGGTTGGACAGTAACAGCCCTTTTGATATTTTTTTAAGAAGTTAAGGTTATCATTTGGTTGCTTTTTCAGGATGTTTCCAAATTAGCAAATTGCCAATACATTTTTTCATCTTAATTTGTTACTTTTTGGTGTGAAATTGAGATTTGTATGTATACCTGTTAGCTTTAAAATCTAATCAAGCCCCTACATTCAGATTTCCTGTGTTTGTGAATGGGTATATAATTTGTAGTGTGTGCTGCTTGCCAAGTTTTCCAGTAGAATCTGAAAGTTACTGACACTTTGAGAATGGAGGTTGTTTGTAACTCTGAAATGTTCATAACTCTGAACAAGCCTTCATGGCAGACTGCTCAGCTCAGGGGCTCACAACTCTGCTGTGGCTGCCCAACGAGTGGGGACAGGCAGCTGGTTTTAGCTCCCTGGCTGCAAGGGTGAGATCTGAGACACCCTAGGGCACTGGGCATGCAGTGCAGGCTGTGGTTCTTTAAAAGTGAGCTGGTCCTCCTCCATGCAGGCAGGAGCAGGGATTCAGCTTCAGTTACTTACACTCCAGGCTAGGTTTCAGTGTCAGCTTGGGAAGTATTTTTCAGGGGCTCTGAGTTTGCAAGCTTGTCTCCCTCCTAGCCAGGGAGGAGGAAGAAAGGAAAACAACATTCACTACCTCCTACCTATAGGTAGCTTCTCCGGATCATGATGATAGGGTGTTATGAAGGCAGAAGAAGATGAACCCCGCATGCCCCTTGGGCTTACCATGGCTGCCTGTAAGCCGAATTCTGTTGCCCAGCCATATGTGATGTGTCACACCAAACTGGCAGGCACTCTGCAAACTTGTACTGAAAGAACATGTGCTGCGTGGTTTTGGTTGCCTGATTCACTGTGAAAGAATCTCCCCTTTGTTCTCTAAAATATATCTTTTTAAATTCTACTCTCCCTTTTTTTCCTCATGCAGGTGCAAATGTTTCTATGCTCCCCCTGTCATCTGCATCCCAGAGGCTATCCCAGCTCGCCCGCTACCAGGACCTGGGCGGCAGCCGGGAGCCGGCAGCCAGACCACCCTCTGCTGGGATCGGGGCGGCAGCCAGGAGCCGGCAGCCAGACTGCCCACTGCCGGGATCGGGGCGGGAGCCGGCAGCCAGCCCGCCAGCGTCTGGGACTGGGGCAGGAGCCGGGAGCCAGCCCGCCTGCTGCCGGGACTGGGGCGGCAGCCAGACCGCCCGCTGCTGGGATCGGGGCGGCAGTCGGGAGCCGGCAGCCAGACCGCCCGCTGCCGGGATCGGGGCGGGAGCCGGCAGCCAGCCCGTCAGCGGCTGGGACTGGGGCGGCAGCCGGGAGCCGTCAGCCAGACTGCCCGCTGTCGGGATCGGGGCGGGAGCCGGCAGCCAGACCGCCCGCTGCCGGGATCTGGGCAGCAGCCGGGAGCCAGCAGCCAGCCCGCCAGTGGCTGGGACCGGGGCAGCAGCCGGGAGCTGGCAGCCAGCCCGCCAGTGGCTGGGACCGGGGCGGCAGCCGGGAGCCAGCAGCCGGCCGCCTGCGAAAGGCACCGGGGCCACAGCCGGGAGGATTGTGTGGGGGGCAGAAAAGGGAGTTGCACTATATGTGAAAGAAAATGTAGAATCAAATGAAGTAAAAATCTTAAGTGAGTTCACATGTTCCATAGAATCTCTATGGATAGTAATTCTATGCTCTAATAGGAATATAACAATAGGGATTTATCACTGATCACCTGACCAGGACAGCGATAGTGACGATGAAATGCTAAGGGAGATTAGAGAGGCTATCAAAATAAAGAACTCAATAACAGTGGGGGATTTCAATTATTCCTATATCGATTGGGTACAGGTCACCGCAGACAAAATGTAGAGAGACAACATTTCTTGATACTTTAAATCAGTGGTCTCCAACCTTTTTATCGGCGCGGACCGGTCAACGCGGGACAGTGATTGCTTGCGGCCCGGGGGGTCGTTTAACTTTTTTTTTCCTTCGGGGCGACGGACCTCTGTATGTCCGCCGAAAAGCCGCAGAAACTGATGGCGGCCAAAAACTTAAGTCTGCGGACGGCGGACCGGAACAGAAGGCAGCGGGCTGTTCCGTGCCCGCCAAAAACCCGCCGGAAGTGAAGGCGTCCCGGAAGTAAAGTCTGCGGACGGTGGACCGGAAGACAGGGC
Organism: Sternotherus odoratus; assembly: GCA_032164245.1. Lineage (NCBI taxonomy): Eukaryota > Metazoa > Chordata > Testudines > Kinosternidae > Sternotherus > Sternotherus odoratus. Next base: position 146,644,294 of record JAVMKO010000003.1, read on the forward strand.
GGCGGCGGGCTCTTCTATGTCCGCCGAAAAGCCGCCGGAAGGGAAGGTGGCCGCGGACCGGTAACAATTGCTCCACGGACCGGTACCGGTCCGCGGACCGGAGGTTGGGGACCACTGCTTTAAATGACTGCTTCTTGGAGCAGCTGGTAGAGGAACCCACAAAGGGAGAGGCAACTCACAATTTAGTCCTGAGTGGAGAGCAGGATCTGGCCCAAGAGGTAATTATAACAGGACTGCTTGGAGATAGTAACCATAATACAATAACATTTAACATTCCTTGGTTGGAAGAACACATTAACAGCCCAACACTATGGCATTTAATTTCAGAATGGGGAACTATGCAAAAATGAAGGGGGTTAGTTAAGCTGCATGGACACCTTTCAAATACACCATAATAGAGTCCCAACTTAAATGTGTACCCCAAATTAAAAAACACAGTAAAAGAACTAAAAAAGAGCCACCATGGCTCAACAACCATGTAAAAGAAGCAGTGAGAAATAAAAAGACATCTTTGAAAAAGTGGAAATCAAATCTTAGTGAGGTATACAGAAAGGAGCACAAACACTGTCAACTTAAGTGTAAAAATGTAATAAGAAAAGCCAAAAAGGAGTTTGAAGAACAGCTAGCCAAAAACTCAAAAGGTAATAATAAAATGTTTTTTAAGTACATCAGAAGCAGGAAGCCTGCTAAACAACCACTGGGGCCTCTGGACGATCGAGATTCAAAAGGAGCACATAAAGACGATAAAGTCATTGCAGAGAACCTAAATGAATTTTTTGCTTCAGTCTTCATGGCTGAGGACGTTAGGAAGATTCCCAAACCTGAGCTGTCTTTTGTAGCTGACAAATCTAAAGAAGGTTTTGGAATTAATTTATTAACTGTAACAAGTCACCAGGACCAGATGGCATTCACCCAAGACTTCTGAAAGAACTCAAATGTGAATTTGTGGAACTATTAACTATGGTTTGTAACCTATAATCAGCTTCTGTACCCAATGCCTGGAAGATAGCTAATGTAACACCAATATTTAAAAAGGGCTCTAGAGGTGATCCTGGCAATTACAGACCAGTAAATTAGTAGAAACAATAGTAAAGAATAAAATTGTCAAACACATAGAAGAACATAAATTGTTGAGCAAAAGTCAACATGGTTTCTGTAAAGGGAAATTATATTTTACTCATCTATTAGAGTTCTTTGCAGGGGTCAGAAAACATGTGGATAAGGGGGATCCAGTGAACATAGTGTACTTAGATTTCCAGAAAGCCTTTGACAAGTTCCCTCACCACAGGCTCTTACGTAAATTAAGTTGTCATGGGATAAGAGGGAAGATCCTTTCATGGATTGAGAACTGGTTAAAAGACAGGAAACAAAGGGTAGGAATAAATGGTAAATTTTCAAAATGGAGGGGGGCAACTAGTGGTGTTCTCCAAGGGTCAGTCCTAGGACCAATCCTATTGGTATCCTATTGATTAATGATCTGCAGAAAGGGGTAAACAGTGAGGTGGCAAAGTTTGCAGATGATACTAAACTGCTCAAGATAGTTAAGACCAAAGCAGACTGTGAAGAACTACAAAATGATATTACAAAACTAAATGATTGGGCAACAAAATGGCAAATGAAATTTAATGTGGTTAAATGTAAAGTAATGCACATTGGAAAAAATAACTCCAACTATACATACAATATGATGGGGGCTAATTTAGCTACAACTAATCAGGAAAAAGATCTTGGAGTCATCGTGGATAGTTCTCTGAAGATGTCCATGCAGTGTACAGCGGCAGCCAAAATGGCAAACAGGGTGTTTAAAAAGGGATAGAGAATAAAGTGAAGAATATCTTCTTGCCTTTATATAAATCCATGGTGTGCCTACATCTTGAATACTGCATACAGATGTGTCTCCTCATCTCAAAAAAGATATATTAGCATTAGAAAAGGTTCAGAGAAGGGCAACTAAAATGATCAGGGGTTTGGAACAGGTCCCATACAGGAGAGATTAAAGAGGCTAAGACTTTCCAGTTTGGAAAAGAGGAAACTAAGGGGGGATATGATAGAGGTATATAAAATTATGAGTGGTGTGGAGAAAGTGAACAAGGGAAAGTTATTTACTTGTTCCCATAATATAAGAACAAGGGAGCATCAAATGGGCAGCAGGTTTAAAACAAATAAAAGGAAGTTCTTCTTCACACAGCGCACAGTCAATCTGTGGAACTCCTTGCCTGAGGCGGTTGTGAAGGCTAGGAATATAACAGGGTTTTAAAGAGAACTGGATAAATTCACGGAGGCTAAATCCATTAATGGCTATTAGCTGGGATGGGTAAGGAATGCTGTCTATAGGCTCTGTTTGTCTGTTTGGTGATGGATGGCAGGAGAGAGATCACTTGATCATTACCTGTTAGGTTCACTCACTCCAGTGCACCTGGCATTGGCCACTGTCGGTAGACAGGACACTGGGCTGGATGGATCTTTGGTCTGACCCAGTATGGCCATTCGTATGTTCTAATTATAGGGGACAGAATCTGAAACTGTTACCTTGCGTTCTTTTCAGGTCAAAGAAAGTGAAAATGTATACATACTTATGTGTAACAAGTATGGAAACTATGCTGAAAGGCACATACAATGGCAATATTATATCCCTGAAGAAATTTTAGGCCACCTATAGTACTCTAATTAAGGAATTTTCTGGTTGTTCTTTTATTGTTCATTCCAATATGCAATTTCTTTGGCCCCCACTTTTTGTTCATTCAGTATTCTTTCTCTACAACAGCCTCTTCCTTTTTTAAAACACCAGTTCTCTTTTTCCCTTGAAGTGAGAATTGTTTAGCATCAAAAAGTCATCATTTTGATTGCCTCCACATGATATCAACTGTTATAGCCCTGCTTAAGTATGTCAGGTGATATCATATCATACCATATGCTAGTCTAATTCCACTGGAGTGTTTCTCTTATCAGGCACTGTTTTTATACCATCAGAGGGCTTTTTTGGGGTGGGAGGGGGACTGTTTTGGATTGGTTGGTTGACTTTTTAAATCCATTGCTCATAGCCTATCTCCCAATTTTTTCCCTGAAGCTGGCCAGGGCTACTCCTATTCAGTTCCCTCAATCTTCTCTTTCAATAGACTTAAAATATTCTCTACCTCTGATGTGTTTTTGTTACGCACTGTTCTTCTTACACTTTCCATCTGTCTCACTGAGCCAAATGGGAGGTTTGAAATAATTGCCCCAAACACACTGAGAGCTAACAATGGGATAGCTGCCTCCATATTTATGTATCCAGGCCAGATCTTGTACCAGATCATTCTCTCTTTTAAAAAAGTTGGGCTTTGGGCAAGGGGAATGCCACAAGGACCCTTCCCCCTCAGTTTTTCCTCCACGCTGTGTTCTATCAGACACTTGCATACGAGAGTTAGCACTTCCCAAGCTTTTTTTAAGGGGTGACCTTCCTCTTGCATCTGACGAAGTGGGTATTAGCCCACGAAAGCTTATGCTTCAATACGTTAGTCTTTAAGGTGCTACAAGACTGTTTGTTACTTCTGCTATTCCAGACTAACACAGCTACCTCTCTGATTCTTGACCCTTCCTCAGTGATTCCAAGGAGTTCTATGGGAATCATGGAGGAATTTAAATTAACTTACAACTTCTTCCAGTGCCTTCATACAAACCATTGGTAGAGTTACCAATTTTTGGTTGGAGAGGCAGTGAGGTCTAGTGGAACGTTCCAGCTCAGGACTCCCAGGTTTTATTCCAGGGTCTACTGCTGACCTGCTGTGAGATCTTAAATAAGTCATTGTCACCCCTCTGTGCTTCCCTCCTCTCTCTCTTGTTTAGTTAGAAATTCACAAAAGCTCATAGAATAATTTAAAAGTGCTTTTAAATTAATAGATTTCCCTTAAGACTCAGTTCAGCAAAACACTTAGAATTTGCTAAACTTAAGCTTGTGAGCAATACTGTTGAAATCAGTGCGACAGCTTACATGCATGAATTTAAACAGATGCTTAACTGCTTAAGTGCTTTACTGCATCAGGACCAGACTACCCAGAAACCTATTTACAGATATAGTCTAATTTTCCACTGCTCAGGCTGCCTTTTGAGCTTGATTGACACTGATGTGGAGAGCACCTGATTTTAGGAATATTTTCAGAGCTCTGCTTTGAAACAAATCTTCAGAATTCTATAATTAAAATAATGGAAAATTTACATTTTTCTGTTTTTGAAGGTTAAGAAAGCCAGGCCTTCACGACAACACACCACTGCAACAGAACATATTTAGCTGAAGTGAATTGGCTACCCTAGAGAAAAACCTTTAAGACCTGAGGTAATGCAGAATTTTAGTGTTCTTGCCTGCTAGAATGTCAGTCATCTGCACCCAGTCTTTGAATGACGAGGCTGTCATTTAGGTTGGTATTTTGAAATCAAAGTTCTGCTGTGAATTTCTGGATTTTAAAGTGCAGGTTGGAGGGTTGATTTGTAAGGAAAACAGGGAAATAATTACAAACACTGGAACATTGCAGCAATATGCCAGCCCTGTTGCCATTCGGGTCTTTGTATAGGGCAGGTGAGAAAATACCTCCAGAAATGGAGAAAAATCTGGGAAATTATGGGAAACAAAATGGACAGGGGCTTGGTACAGTACTGTGACGATGTGTTTAGTTTCTAATTTTTCAGGTATGGATGTAGGCTATGCCTGTACAGAATGGTTTCATCTTCTGTGCCACCCAACTATTAGCAATGAGTAGTCCTGATGTTACATATTAATTATTGTAAAGTTAGTAAAGCCAATAATATTACTGTAGCGGGCCCAGCTGGGCCCCCTCTGAGCAGGAGGGTGAACTGGCCGGGGATCCAAGATGGCCAACGGAGCCGAGGCGGCCCAGCCCCCCGCCCCGGAAGTACCCGCCAGGACCCGGAAGGGTAAAAGGCGGGGCCAGCTGCCAAGATGGCGGCGCCCAGGGAGAGGGAGAGGGCGGATGGCCCGACTGGGAGCGGGCCAGCAGCACCGCAGAAGGGAGCAGCAGCCCTGACCCCGCGGCGGAGAGGGACTGGCCCGGCATCCCGACAGCCACCTACCCGGGGGCCGAGGCCGACGACCCCGACCCCCCGGAGACCGTGGCCACTGACCTCCCGGAGCCAGAGGGCGGCCCAGAGAGAGCGAGTGCAGAGGTCCCTAGTACGACCGAGGACGACTGGCCTGGGGTCCCAGCCGCGACCTACCCCGACGAGCAGGGGATGGACTGGGCCCCCGTGGGCCAGGAACCCTGACGGCAGCCCACCGGAGGGGTGAGTAAAGACTATGTGCTTGCTGGCTGCCTGAGCAGGGGAGCTCAGGCTATAGCCAGCCCATTGAGACTGTTTATCTGGGGACCACCGGAGCTGAGACGCCCCGACTAGACCCCTGTAAAGACTGTGTGCTTGCTGGCTGCCTGAGCAGGGGAGCTCAGGCTATAGCCAGCCCATTGAGACTGTTATCGCTGTGCGACCGGAGCTGAGACGCCCGGCCAGAATCTTATTAAAGGCTGTATATCCGGGCTGTCTGGGACAGAACCCCGGCTAGAGCCAGCAGCCTTACGGACGGTGGACCAGGCCGGTGTGAGGAAACCCTGGCCCGAAGTCAGAACAGACGCGGAAGCCACCGACAGAGGGCGCTCCGAGTGCTGGTGAGAAGCTAATTCCCCATATCACCAGCCGGGGGCGCCTCAGAAGTGGGTCAACACCTCTACAATTACCTTTCATTTATATAGCTTTTTTCATTCAAGGATTTCAAAGCACTCTATAGTCATTCATGAAATGTCCTGAAGCCCCTGTGAAGTACTGTAGGTAAGTATTTTTATTCTTGTTTAGTGTTTTAAAATCTGTGGCACAGAGTCTGTCTGTGGTCACACAGGGAGTCAGTGGCAGAACTGGGAACAGAACCCAGAATTCCTGACTTCTGGCCTTGTGCTCTAAAAAGTAGGGCCTTGATCCAAATCCCACTGGAGTCATTACATATTTTTCCATGGTCTTTAATAGGCTTTGGCTGGCTCACTGATGCCTATGGAAAGACTTCTGTTGACTTCAGTGGGTTTTGTTTGGATGAGGCCCAAATTATTCCACCTTTAAGCACTAAATCACATTTAATTCAGTGTACAATTGCCTTACTTGGTAGCAGGATTCATATTACAGATCAAAAGAATGGTTTGAAAAAGTCATCTGGGAACTCTAAAAGGATATTCTAGTGCTTGTGAGTTGGGCAGCTCTTTCCTTTTTCCTCCCCCAAATACAGTATTTCCTATCAAAATATGATCATAGAATCATAGAATATCAGGGTTCGAAGGGACCTCAGGAGGTCATCTAGTCCAACCCCCTGCTCAAAGCAGGACCAATCCCCAACTAAATCATCCCAGCCAGGGCTTTGTCAAGCCTGACCTTAAACACCTCTAAGAAAGGAGATTCTACCACTTCCCTATGTAACCCATTCCGGTGCTTCACCACCTCCTAGTGAAAAAGTTTTGTCCTAATATCCAACCTAAACCTTCCCCACTGCAACTTGAGACCATTACTCCTTGATGGTAAGGAGGGGAAAAAAACTAAAACAAAACAAAATCTCTAGAGATGCAGTATCCTTATATTTTACATTTCAATACAATGTAGTTGCCTAAGACTACCATATCTTACCACAATGCACAAAAGTTATTCGAAGTGCCAGTGAATAATAGTAATTTCCTCAGTAGATCACAAGAGAAATACCAAGGCCTGAGTCTTCATTGCCTTGCACCACATGTTGCCCTTTATATCATGGACATGATAACATGGGCATGGAGGCAAACTAACATGGGCATGGAGGCAAACACGAGTGGTCAGTGCCTCCTTGGTCAAATCAAAAGCCTGTCGGTGGTGGGCCTGCCACCGCCAGGGGGTGGCCCTGCACACCAAGGCTTGGAAAGGGTGCGTCACAAAGGCCAGGTGGGGGATGATGAAAGCATGCCAGAAACCCACAAGGCTCAGGTGAACTTGTAGCTCCCTCTTGTCCTGGGACACAGGGTAGCTCTGTACAGTGTGGTGCACCCTCGGGGGAATCTGGCACTCTGGCCCCATCCAGAGGCTTCTCGGAGGCACCATAGTGCAGGCAGGCTCCTGCATCTTCTTGGGGTTTAGGGCCCAGCCCTGCCCCTCGAGTCCCTTCGTGACTCGGTACAGTGCCTCGGTGCCCTCCCCCATGAGGGCCCGAGGGCATGACATCATCAAGGTACGAACACAGGTGTGTGCCTGCCGGCAGGATCACACCAACAAAATCTACCTACATCAACTGCTGGCAGCTGGCAGGCAAACACTTTTAACTCTTTTCCGCCGCTTTTCCCCCCCTGTTAGGACCGGAAGATATTGTGACGGGCAATCTCTAGGACGTGTAGTTACGCTTCTGAGTCAACTCCAGGAGAGTGTATAGTAATGCTATGAGACTGACCTTGCTGTTATCTGTGTGTTTGGGAACAGTTCCCAGACTGTTCCCAACTGTGTGAGTGTTTACCCCGTCTGTGTGAGAATGAATGCGTGGGAAACCAAATGAGGAAACTGAGGCAGGACAGCGTGTAACCAATCAGCTTGTTGCTTGCAAATGAGACATGAGTATGTATGAGATGCAAATGTGTGAGTGTACTTAAGCCCACTCCTGTGGGCTATCTTTGGGGCTTTCCTTACTCTTTTCCCGGGCTACGGCTCCGAAGAGACCGGGTACTCCTTCTGCGGTCGCGCTGATCTGATAAGCCCCCTCAGCGCCAGGACCGGGACCTTCCAATAAACTCACCTACTTTATTTACTTAACCACGTGTGTGTGCCTTGTCTCGCAATCTCCAAAGTACCTCACAACAAGAAAGGAATGACAACTGTCACTCAGCAATCATGGCACAACTCTGTCTTCCGACACCACCGGCAGTGTCTGCCTACAAGCCTGAAGATCAAGGATTGGCCTCCTCAGTGACCAAAGAGCCTATGAAAAATAAAACCCATGGAAGAGATAATCGTCTACTGCAAGGGATCACCTATAACGAGGGTTTAAGGTCACTTGCACTGATCTGACTACATGTGGTGCAAGGCCAGGGAAATCAGACCTAGAAATATGATTTTTAAAATACCCCTAAATTTGCTAAAAGGGTAGAATGCCTATCTATATGTAGGGTCCCCTTATAGCTTTTAACTTTATTAATCCCAATTTCACAAACAGACTGGCCACAAACTTCTGTCAAGTGCTGTGTGAAAGATACCCAAATGAAACTCTATTTGTCTTAAAATTTCCTTTGTTTATAACCTATTGTCTCTCAGGAATGCACTGGACCTTGAAATTAGAAAGGCTGAATGATGTGCCTTGCTCTGACTGTAGTTTGATCTCCTGCATCTGGTATTACAGTAATTTTTATGATACAGTGCAAGCACCTATGTGAGCCTGAACCCTCTGTAACAATAAGTCTTCTGATTTTTTTTTCTCCATACAATAAGTTTGCTTTTAAAAAATACCAGTTTCAGGGCAGTAAAGCTATTTTAGAATTTGTGTCAAATTCAACTAATAGTTTTAGCCAAAATGCTGGGTTGGAAGGAGAGGGGAAATCAGAAATTTCAAAAAAACAACAACCATTTTGGCATTTTGTTTCAAATCAACATTCTAAAAGGATGGATGGGAGAAGAAGAGGGGGAAGGATGGATGGGAGTTCTGCCCTGTGCACAGATCGTTCAGGGTCTGCTGTCGATCTCCAAGTTGCGTCCACTCTCAGGAGGGTTTTTAAGCCCTGGGTGTTCCTGTGGGCATCTTCCCTTTTCCCCTCCCCCCAGTTCTCTTTGCCTCTTGCTTTTTGCATCAGTCCGAATTGGCTCTCTGCAGCTCCTTAGCTTTTCCATAACAGGGTCGTGAGGCAGACTGTTGAAACCTTCACAAATGTGTAATCTTGTTAGTCCTACAACTTTTTCAGTTTTGTTTGTCTCAGTTCTCATTTTTCACGACTAGCTGGGGCTGTGAAGCAGTTTTTTGCTGTTTGGCATGCAGAGGGTGTGTCTGTGTAAGTCCTTGGGCTTCTTATCTCTAGTCCTGGCTGAATTTTCAAATTAACTTGTTTCTTTCCCCCTTGGTCCCTCACAACCTGCAAAGGACCCTTCCATTTCACATTCACATCTTTAATCTGTCCCCACCACCAATCCACTACATATAAAAGTCTCTCGAAGGTTTTGTAGCTGGAAGAAGTAGACTGGCTGAGCTCTGTCGACCCCTTGCAGATCCACTCAATTTTGTTCCCCTCTTTCACTCTTGCTGTGCAGCTGAAGTGGGACTCAGTCAGATCAGCTGTGCTGCTGTTGACTGTAGTCCACCCACTGAAGGTATGATAAGGGGCAGCTGTCCATATGGATAACTTCTACCTAAGTGGACCTAGGAACCACAGGATTGGGAGGCCTTGCCTCTTGTATGCTTGGTGGCCCCCACCTTACGGAAAGCTTTAGAGGGTCAGCCTGATGGAGTTTTAATGCTTCACTGTCCCCTTCCTTTGATTTCTTGGTAGGGTGGGTCTACTGAAATTCCTTAGCTTGTATGCCTCGCAGACCCTAATTGCCTATTAAAGTTAATGGCAGTTTTAATGAATCAATTCCCTGTGCAGCTATTTCTCCAGATTTGAAGAATACTTTTTAAAAAATTCATACAAAAATCTCTAGGCACCCTGACAATTAGTTAGTCTAACAACAAATGATGACAAGTTTGTGCACTGAGATGCTAGCACAACCTTGTAGTGGTTTTTATCTTGGTCTTTTTTGTTCTGCTGCATCAAGGTTGTAATAAAATTAGTCTATGAAGGCTGGAAGCTTAACTTAAAATCTATTTTTCTATTTTATTTTTATTAGAAATATAGAGGCTGACCTTGGCAACTATATCTCCTGAGACTAGTTTTGTAATGCAGGTCTTCAAAAGCAGGCGTTGCAGAGGCAGCCTACTAAAGGCACAAAATATCTACCTAAAAATGTATTCAACTCATGTTTGGAGGCAGAAGGGAAAAAAGTAATAAACTAAAAAATAGTTGCATTTATTCATAGCAGGAAATATAGCTTTACACCACAAAAATATAGGTGAAAGTAATTTGAAATGATAATTGAAGCTACGAGCAGGGATACTGACAATTCTATTTTAGGCTGACTGTGTGCGTATGTGTGTGTGTGCCCATGTGTCCAAATTATTGTTTTAATTTGATGGATAAAATCCCCTGGATTGCAAGTATCTATTCTTGTGGTCATTTTTGGGGAATAATCCCTTTATAATGTTTAAGGGAACTATTTAATGTGGGGCAACCTTCATAACGAAAATAATTTCTCATGGAATCTGATGTGTTTCCATCAGGATGAGGTGGGGAGGAAGAGGAGAAAAGGCTGGACTCTGAGATGGTACAAACTCCTTTTTATGAAGGATTGTCTGAGGTATTTAATAGATGGGTGGAGGCCAGGGTAGAGAAGGTTCCCCATAAATTGTATGGTCAATGGTCTGATCCTGGGAGGTGGTACTGAGTGCCACCATCTTCCATTGACTTTAACAGGAGTTCAGGATAGTTAGCATCTACTAAGAAGTGCTCAATACCTGATGGGATGGGCCCTTAATTAGGATCCACCCTTAACTATATTTATGACTTGTAATCTACCTGACCAACAGGGAAAACGTCATTAGGATCCTTGGATAGAGCGGATAGTGTGGATTGTTGGCCAGTATGTTCTGTTTCATAGCAGAGGAAGAATTATCCAACAAATGAAGGACAGATAAGTCCTTGGTAGAAAGAACAGAGCCTTGCTCTAAAATTTCTCTTTTTAGGTTCTGCTGTCCAGAGGTCCCTTTGCCTGACTTCTGGTATGCCCATCAATTTAGATGACTGGAGCTGCTGACTGGAAGGGGTGGGAATGTTTTAATGTCAGTGATGTGTGTTGTGTACAGCTTCCTTTAAACTTCCATCCAGCAAAAGTTATGAGGCTCGGTGCAGGTGAAGTTATCTGGCCTGTGTCAGGTTTGGTTAGATGAACCATAAGCTATCAGGATTGGAAGAGATCTCAGGAGGTCATCTAGTCCAACCCCCTGCTCAAAGCAGGACTAAATCATTCCAGACAGGTCTTTGTCAAGCCTGACCTTGTTCTGCCATTTGGTATCACTGAGAACAGTCTAGATCCATCCTCTTCGGAATCCCCTTTCAGGTAGTTGAAAGCAGCTATCAAATCCCCCCTCTTTCTTCTCTTCTGCAGACTAAACAATCCTAGTTCTCCCAGGCTCTCCTCGTAAGTCATGTGCTCCATCCCCCTAATCATTTTTGTGGCACTCCTCTGGACTCTTTCCAAGTTCTTCACATCCTTCTTGTAGTCTGGGGTTCAAAACTGGACACAGTACTCCAAATGAGGCCTCACCAACGCCGAATAGAGGGGAATAATCACATCTCTCGATCTGCTGGCAATACTTATACTTATACAAGAAGGGCACACGCTAGACTCATATCCAGCTGCTGGTCCACTATAACTCCTAGGTCCTTTTCTGCCAAACTGCTGCCTAAACATTCGATCCCTAGTCTGTAGCCATGTATGGTATTCTTCCATCCTCAGTGCAGGACTCTGCACTTGTTCTTGTTGAACCTCATCCGGTTTCTTTTTGTCCAATCCCCTAATTTGTCTAGGTCCCTCTGTAATGTATCCCTACCCTCCAGCATATCTACCACCCCTTCCAGTATAATGTCATCTGCAAAATTGCTGAGGGTGCAGTCCACGCTATCCTCCAGATCATTAATGAATTGAACAAAACCGGCCTCAGGACTGACCCTTGGGGAACTCCACTTGATACCGGATGCCAATTAGACATGGAACCATTGATCACTACCCACTGAGCCCGACATCTAGCCAGCTTTCTCTCAACCTTATAGTCCATTCATCCAGCCCATACTTCTTTAACTTACTGTCAAGAATACTGTGGGAGACTGTATCAAAAGCTTTGCTGAAGTCAACGAATGACACATCCACTGCTTTTCCCTGATCCACAGAGTGAGTTATCTCATCATAGAAGGCAATTAGGTTAGTCAGGCACGACTTGCCCATGGTGAATCCATGCTGACTGTTCCTGATCACTTTCCTCTCCTTTAAGTGCTTCAAAATTTATTCCTTGAGGACCTGCTCCATGATTTTTCCAGGGACTGAGGTGAGGCTGACTGGCCTGTAGTTCCCTGGATCTTCCTTCTTCCCTTTTTTAAAGATGGGCACTATATTAACTTTTTTCCAGTCATCTGGAACATCCCCTGATCACCGTGAGTTTTCGGAGATAATGGCCAATGGCTCTGCAATCACATCCGCCAACTCCTCTAGCACCCTCGGATGCAGTGAATCCGTCCCCATGGACTTGTGCTTATCCAGCTTTTCTAAATAGTCCTGAACCACTTCTTTCTCCACAGAGGGCTGGTCACCTCCTCGCCATACCGTGCTGCACAGTGTAGTAGTCTGGGAACTGATCTTGTCTGTGAAGGAATAGGGAAAAAAAAAGCATTGAGTACATTAGCTTTCTCCACATCCTCTGTCACTAGGTTGCCTCCCTCATTCAGCAAGGGGTCCACAGTTTCCTTCACTTTCTTTTTGTTGTTAACATATCTGAAGAAACCCTTCTTGTTATTCCTAACATCTGCTAGCTGCAATTCCAAGTGTGATTTGACCTTCATAATTTCACTCCTGCATGCTTGAGCAATATGTTATAGTCATTTGTCCAATCGTCCATATCTTGAAAGTGTGTGTGTGTGTGAGAGAGAGAGAGTGAGAGCGAGAGATAAGGTGCCAGTTAAATTGAAGCTGCAGTTAAAAACAAAAATGTTCGTATCAAATATATCATTTATGTATCAACACACAGTAAACAGTAACTACCAAGTACCTACCTATGTGTTCCTATCTACCAAGTGAAAGAGAAACTCAAAATGATAAATAGCAAATTCTAAGTGATCTTGAGATTTTCAGGGTTTCTTTTAGGAACCCTTGACTAAGAAGTTTTCAGGTTTTTTATAGCTAATCCTTTGGCTAGTTAGATTTCCCCCTCTCCACCCAGGTCAAATCTTTGCCAGAAATGTTCTTGGTTTTTTTCCTTTCCTTTATTATTATGAGGAATTTCATGGTGCTGTTTGTATCTTGGCTGACTGTCCCTTTTATACTCTACTGCCATGGCTTTTATTTATTGCCTCTAGTAATGTCTAGTAGTTCTGGATATTCTTTCTTTTTTTCTTGCCTCTTGACAAAATGGAGTACCTTCAGTGAGCTCATCTTCTGTGGAACTCTTTTTAACAGTTGTTATTAACCCCATTTTACATATGGGAAACTGAGGTAAATAGAATAAAGCCAAAATTATCAAAAGCATCAACTAATGTGGGAAATCTGAGAAATTTATGGCCCGACTTTTCACTTTACAGCACTTGCTGTGTTCAGCATAGTGCTCCGATTGCTCAGCACTGCTGTAAATCCCACCCAAGTGTCCCAGCTTGGGTATCCAGGAAATGTAGAGCACACAGTTAATCACCCCCACGAACAGTTTGGTGGTAAATGGCTTTGTTTTCCTGTGGTCCCCTAACTCATTCACCACACAGCTTCCAACATCAAAACCAAGGAGGTAAGGGTCTTACTGACACCAGCCTCACTTACTATACAACTCAAAGGGCACAACCCATTTTGGGGACTGAAGAAATCATAGAATCTCAGAGTTGGAAGGGATTTCAGGAGATCATCTAGCCCAACCCCCTTGCTCAAAGCAAGACCAATCCCTATTTTTACCCCATATCTCTAAATAGTCCCCTCAAGGATTGAAGTCACAACCCTAGGTTTAGTAGGCCAATGCTCAAACCACTGAGCTATCCCTCCCACCATTTTTTTATGGGCTCTGTGGAAAAATACAATGTGACTATGTAATGAAAGACTATATCATAATACACCGGTTTTATAGACAACCTAAATTCAGGCATTTCCTAATTTTTGAATGCCTGACTTTTCAACTTTAACATTCTTTTACCATGTAGATTTTTAATGCAATTTCCTAAGATTTAAAAAATAAATGTTTCATATGGAACCATACTGATCCCCAACCTAGGTCATCAGTGGCCTTGGGATCTTTAGATTCACAGTACAGTTCTTTACCATTGAGCCAAGAGCTTAGCTAGTAGCAATAAAAGGCTATTCTTGTCTATGTGGACCTGCCACTGGGGTTGGGGAATGGAAACACACACTTTCTTGGCACACTAATTTGCAATTTGCTAGACAGCAAAGGAATGCTGAGACTCAGAAATAAAGGGATCAGTTATAGGTTCCGTAGGAGGGTTTTTCTCTAATGGCTTCAGACAGATACTTCTTCCCTCTTCTCCATAGCCTTTTTGGCTCCTATTTTCCTGCTCCCCTGCTGCTATCCCATTTCTACACTAAATAGTATGAAATATATGAAATATAGTATAGTATAGTATAGTATAATAATTATAGTATGAAATAGTATTTGCATGCACAAATGTTCAGCTAGTGTTTGTTCATGTGCAGGTATCACTATCGTGCATGCTCTCTGACTAGGGCTCTGCAAGAATTAAGCAAACATGCAATTGTTGTTTGAAATACTAGGCAGTGACATGTTAATGTCACAAAATACATTACTGACACTCTCCCAAACACTCTTGTAACAGGCTAGGTGAGTTCCCTGTTAGCAAGTGCTGGAACCCTTTAGGGAGATGCTACCTAGCAGGTGCAGTTCTTGAGAACATGATATATGGGAACCAATCCTGGGAAGTAGACTTGGGCTGGACATTTGTTGTTTGTTCCCTTGTTAATAATGCCAAACCTCAGGAAAGGAGTGAGTTTGGAACCTGTACATTATGTGTTGGCTGTTTGGAAGAGAAGTGGGAATGCCATATGTTCACAACTCTCATCTAGGATACTGAAGCAAATCCTGGCCCTGACTGTTCTGATGGCTCGGAAGCAGTTCCATCGTTCTGAGACCACCTGGCATAGGCACTCCAATCAGTATTTATACCTTGGAAGAAAAACTCTTGTCTAGCAGCTGTGGGTATAACCGTCAGTAGTGAACACCCTTCCTCACCCATTTTCAAAAGAACAGTCCAAACTGCTGTTGGGGTGCGACTGATGGGAAGGGGCATATAATGGCTGTTTCATGACAGCAGTGATGTCATTGAAATTACAGGAGGAAAACAATTGCAACAATAGCTTGGCCATAGAGGTGGAGTTTCTTTCCTAAAAATAGCGATACAACTAGTTTCCTAAGTGTAAGGCTGTAAGGCTGCTGTTGGAAGGCATAACTTACATATGTCTGGAATAGTGAAGTGATTAAAATATAGAATGGTAAGAGTACTGTACAATGAACATCAAATAACTGTTTATGAATAAATATTGATGTCCAAAGAGACCCATTTACGGTATCTGTGAGTTGGAATTTATACATAGCCTCTCTTTAACTTACTGCAGTGTAATGTTTAAATTTTATCTTTTATTTACATAGGAAAAAAAGTTAAAAGATTGTCACTTATTTCTGAAGAACATCATGTTCATGTGAAAAATTTCAATTGTCTGCTGCAAAGATCATATACTAAGTGTGACAAGGTGGCTCCTCGGACTCCCCAGACTCAGGTCCTTTGGGGCTCTGGTGCGGCGAGTGCTTTGTCGGCACTCTGCCTAGGACGCACAGAAACTGGCTTTCCCTCCCCCTTAGCAGTTCTCTCTGGCTGAGTTTGGCTTCTTGCTGGCTAGGAAAGGCTAACTCCCTCCTGGGAGGGACTCCTTGTCCTGCTCCCCTGCCTGCTGACAGCCTCTCTGCCTCTTCGTCTCTCACTCTCTCTCTCCTTTGCTCCCCTCCCTTAGCTGGGGAGGAGTGTTTCTAAAGGGCTCTGACAGCCTCCTCAATTGGGTTCAGCTGATCCTACTTCGGCCAGTGGTAGCCTTGCTCAGCTGGACCCGATTAACCTGCAGTTACCCCTCTCTCCACAACCCTCTCTGGCAGTCGTCTGCCCTGGGTTTACCACATATCCCCCCCCCCCTTGCTCAACACCATGGGGTTGGGCTACTTGGGTCTCTGAACAGTGTAGCCTCGACAGGCCGTCCACATTTCCATGCAGGAGGCCGGATCTATGTTGCACATGGAAGTGGAAGGGTTGTAGCGAGAGGAACCATCTTGTGACCCTTGCATTCTTGTCCTTGTTTTGGTGCATCCACTTCAGCGGAGCATGGTCCGGGACCAGGGTAAACCGTCTTCCGAGCAGATAGTAGCGGAGGCTTTCTACGGCCCACTTTACCGCCAGGCACTCCTTCTCTACTACGGCATATTTCCGTTCCCTGGGCAGGAGCTTCCGACTGAGGAATAGGACTGGGTGGTCTTCTCCATCCATCATCTGGGAGAGCACCGCTCCCAGCCCCACCTCAGAGGAGTCAGTCTGTAATAAAAACTCCTTCTCCCAATTGGGGGCTATTAGCACGGGGCCGGTGCAGAGGGCTGTCCGCAGATCCCAAAAACGCATCCTCTGCTGCGTTCAACCATTTCACGATGTCCGGGCCACAGGCCCTCGTCAGGTCAGTTAATGGGCATGCCCTGGTGGCGAAATGGGGAATGAACCGTTGATAATACCCGACCAACCCCAGGAACGCTCTGACCTGCTTCTTCCGGACTGGTCGTGGCCACTTCTGGATCGCCTCTAACTTGTTAAGTTGAGGTTTTACCAGGCCTCTCCCCACTATATACCCGAGGTATTTGGCTTCCTCTAGCCCAATCGAGCACTTGGCGGGATTTGCAGTCAGTCCTGCCTTCCTCAGGGTGTCTAACACTGCCTCCACCTTCCCCAAGTATGTCTCCCCGTCGGGGCTATAGATAATTACGTCATCCAAGTAGGCGGCTGCATACTTACTGTGCGGCCGCAGCAGTTTGTCCATGAGCCGCTGGAAGGTGGCGGGGGCCCCATGCAACCCAAAGGGGAGGACTGTATACTGGAACAAACCCTCTGGGGTGGCAAAGGCCATTTTCTCCTTGTCCGCCTGGGCCAGGGGGATCTGCCAGTAACCTTTGGTCAGGTCAAGGGTGGAAAGAAACCGCGCCGTTCCTAGTCGGTCAATTA
Organism: Sternotherus odoratus; assembly: GCA_032164245.1. NCBI lineage: Eukaryota > Metazoa > Chordata > Testudines > Kinosternidae > Sternotherus > Sternotherus odoratus. The sequence goes on from JAVMKO010000003.1 coordinate 146,661,381, forward strand.
GCTCGTCTGTTCAGGGTAACGGGTATGCATCGAACCAGGAAACGTCGTTCAGCCTCCGGAAGTCATTGCAGAATCGCACACTGCCATCTGGCTTGGGTACCAAGACCATGGGACTGGACAACTGGCTATGGGACTCTTTTATAACCCCTAATCTCAGCATTTTCCGGACTTCCGCCCCAATCTCTTCCCTTTTTGCCTCTGGGATCCCCAGGCTCTGTGTGGATGTGGTGGTGCACTTCCATGGTTCGGCCTGGTGCCTCCGAGAACACGTCCGGGTGGCGTCGGATCATACTGATCACTTCCTCTCATTAGTTTGGGGTCAGCTCGGGGGATATCCCTATCTGGCTGGGCCGGTTCCCTTCCTGGGGGGTTGCCTCTAGCACGACCACTTGAGCCTCTCTATCCTGCCATGGTTTCAGTAGGTTCACATGATAGATCTGCTCCAGCTTCCGGCATCCAGGCTGTTGGACTTTATAGTCTACGTCCCCCACGACTTCTATCACTTCATAAGGCCCTTGCCACTGGGCTAACAGCTTGCTTTCCGCCGTGGGTACAAGCACCATCACCCGGTCTCCCACCTGGAACTTCCGGCTCATTGCCCGCCAATCGTAGTACGTCCGCTGGGCCTCTTGGGCCTTCTTCAGGTGTTCTCACACAATGGGGGTGACCTGGGCTTTCCTCTCTCTCATCCGTAACACATGTTTGACAACATTTCTCCCCGGATTCGGCTGTTCTTCCCAACCCTCTTTGGCTATATTGAGTATGCCCCGAGGGTGGCGTCCATATAACAACTCGAATGGGGAGAATCCCGTTGAGGTCTGCGGTACCTCCCTCACAGCAAAAAGTAGGTAGGGGAGCAGGGTGTCCCAATCCTTCCTGTCCCGGCTCACTACCTTCTGTATCATGCTCTTCAATGTTCTATTGAAGCATTCGACCAGGCCGTTGGTCTGGGGATGATAAACCGACGTCCTTAGGGTCCGCACTCGGAGCATGTCGCATAGGTCCTTATCAATTTAGACACAAAGGGGATCCCTTGATCATTCAGGATCTCCTTGGGTATCTCTACTCAGGAAAAAATCTGCACCAACTCCCGGGCTATGGTCTTGGACATCGTGTTCCGTAGGGGCACAGCCTCCGGGTATCGTGTGGCATAGTCTAGCACAACCAGTGTGTGCTGATGGCCCCGGGCAGATTTCTCTAGTGGGCCTACCAGGTCCATAGTGATCCTCTCAAATGGGACTTCAATAATGGGTAGAGGTACCAAAGGGGCCTGTAAGTGTGGCCGGGAGGCATGGAATTGGCAATCCGGACAGGAGGCACAATACCGCCGGACAGCCGCATAAACTCCGGGCCAAAAAAATCTTTTCAGGATCCGATCGAGGGTTTTATCTACCCCTAGGTGGCCCCCGAAGAAATGGCTGTGGGCTAGATCCATTATGCCTCTCTGGTGCTTCTGCGGCACCAAGAGTTGTTCTATGGCTTGTTCTGGCATCGGGACTACTCTGTATAACAGGTCCCCCTTTATTATATAATACGGCCCTCAACTCTTCCTTCTACCGGGACCCCATTCACCTCAACTACTTCCTTACGGATATTGTGGTAGGCTGGATCATTGGCTTGATCCTGCCCAAAATTTTCCATTGACGGGCCAATTGGCCGCAACTCTGGGGTATCTACCACCGTCTCCCTCTCGGGGGCAGTCTGGGGGGCACTGGGTCCGGCGTCGGGTTCGCCCACAGCTCGCCTAGCCCTTTTTCCCCTTGGGGCTTACTTGTTCCCCTACCAGCGCAACCCTCCGGTACTGGGTCAAAATCTTCGTCCCCAATTCCTTAGCTGCCCTCCTCTCCCTCCGAGACTTCCTGGGCCCCCCAGGCATGGAGAATAACTCCAGGTGAAATTCCTGGAAGGCCAGGGACCCGCGACCACTCGGCGCCATCTCCTGGATCTCGGCGCTAACTCCTTCTGCCTCCCTTCCGGGGAGCAAGCTATCAAACCCTGGGAAGTCTCGTCCAATGAGGACTGGGTAGGGGAGCTTCGGGACTACTCCCACCATTACCTTCGTGGGGTTTCCCAGGATGTCTATACTTACGGGGATGGTGGGGTAATAGTTAACATCCCCATGCACACAGGATATTCCTGAGCGCTTGGCCCGGGACAGTTGGTCTCGCCCGACCAGCTTCCCTGAGACCAGTGTGACCGCACTCCCGGAGTCCACTAATGCGGTTGTTCTAATGCCGTTCATCTTAACGGGCCGGGTGTATCTATGGGGGGCCATCGCAACCCCCACTTGATTTATTAGGTCACATGTACCTTCTATCCCCCCAGGTCACATTGCATGGGTTCCACTTGGTTTGGGCACTGGGCAGCTATATGCCCTACTTCCCCACATGCATAACAATGTATACCTGCTCGGGATAGCCCCCTGGTTTTCGGGCTGTTAGGTCTTACCCCCCGAGTCTCGTTCCCCCAGCCCCCAAGTCTCTCCGTGCTCTCAGGCTATTCCCCAGCCTCCTTTTCCCCCCCCCCCATATATCAGCTTGGAGTCATGGCAATCTGGGACCTGCCTCTTATTCGGGTGCATTCCTTCCTTGGTAGTCTGAGACGGCTCCTGGGAGGCTAGGTGTCTCTCCATGAGGGCTACTAGCTCGTCATAGGAGGAGGGATCATTCTTACGGACCCACCCCCTTATGTCGGGCGGCAACCCCCGCATATACCTGTCCAGGACTAGGATTTCTACCACTTTCTCTGGGCCGTGGGTCTCAGGCCGCAGCCACTTCCGGGCGAGGTGGATCAAGTCGAACAGCTGGGTCCTCGGTGCCTTGTCGACCTTGTACCTCCACTCATGGAACCGCTGGGCCTTCAGGGCTGGCGTCACTCCCGCCCTTGCCAGGATCTCGGCCTTTATCTGGAGATAATCCGCAGCTGCCTCGGTTGCCAGGTCAAAATAGGCCTTCTGGGCCGCCCCACACAGAAAGGGGGCCAGGATGCTTGCCCACTGCTCCCGGGGCCAGGCCTCTCGCAGGCTGTTCTCTCGAATGCGAGAAGATAGGCCTCGGTGTCATCGTCCGCCGTCATTTTCTATAAGTAGTTGCTCGCCCGCAGCGGCTGGGCATCAGGGCCCTCACGGGCCATGGTGCCCAGGGCTTTTATCTGTTTTACTACCTCCTGCAGGGTGGCTCGGTCCTGGGCTGCCTGGGACATCAACAATTGGTTAGTCTCTTGTTGCACTCGAACTCCTTCCTGTTGGGCCATAGTGGCCTGAACCAGTGCCTTCACCACCTCCTCCATTTTAAATTTTTTTTTTTGTAGGGGGGCTGTTGCCCTGCTCCGAGAGGACTTGCCACCAAGTCTACTCACTGCATCCCGCCTCTGACACCACGTGTGACAAGGTGGCTCCTTGGACTCCCCAGACTCAGGTCCTTTGGGGCTCTGGTGCGGCGAGTGCTGTGTCGGCACTCTGCCTAGGACGCACAGAAACCGGCTTTCCCTCACCCTTAGCAGTTCTCTCTGGCTGAGTTTGGCTTCTTGCTGGCTAGGAAGGGCTAACTCCCTCCTGGGAGGGACTCCTTGTCCTGCTCCCCTGCCTGCTGGCAGCCTCTCTGTCTCTTCGTCTCTCACTCTCTCTCTCCTTTGCTCCCCTCCCTTAGCTGGGGAGGAGTGTTTTTAAAGGGCTCTGACAGCCTCCTCAATTGGGTTCAGCTGATCCTGCTTCAGCCAGTCGTAGCCTTGCTCAGCTGGACCCGATTAACCTGCAGTTACCCCTCTCTCCACAACCCTCTCTGGCAGTCGTCTGCCCTGGGTTTACCACATAAGCTATACCGAACCCTAAGAAAATGCCAGTATTGTTTTTAGGAATTTCTTAAATAATTTCTTTTTCTCCTCACAATTTACAGCATAATCTGTTTTATACATTCATTCACATGTTAAGGTGACTTTAAATACTGATGAAACAGATCTTCTACTATTCTGAAATTTTATGATGATTATGTTACATGCAAGCTTATAACAACTCCAGTTAAATTTTAAATGTAATCTTTCTATAATTTTGGCATTTGGTTGTATAGCAAGTGGCTCATCTTATAATGAGATTTATTCTTAGATGGTTGAAGACAGTGCAACCACTCTCTTTCTAGCTCTATTTTTGTCTCTGAAGAATTTTCTCTTCTTAGGAAAGCTATCAATACAGGTCAATGTTGCCTTAGGAAGCTGACTCTAGAAGTGGTGTGATGCATTATATGGATCCCACAATCATCAAGAAGGGGTTAATGAGAGCCTGTGGGTTCAAGCATCCCTGAGCTGCTACACCTGTGAAAAGTTTTAAGCCTAGAGTGAGGTATTAAAATGGGGAAAGTGCAGCATACTTGGGGCTTATTAGGAGAGGAAGTGGGACCTTTTGAGCTAGCTCCCTAAAAGGTGGCTTGGCTGGGGCCAAGTTCTAGACAAAGACCAGAGCCTCCCTAGGATATGTAGGTTTGGCATGAGACTCCGATATTTCCTTTGTTTCTCAAGGCTAATGTAGCCTTTTCCTTTTTATACCAGAAAGGCTGAGTTTGTTGCTTTGTCTAGGGCCTGTGTAAAACCAGAGTATCACTGTGAAAACCAACAGCTACCAGTAATAAACCTGTGTTGATTTGATCACATAGTAATCTTGGGGCCAGGTCACTTTTGGTCCCACAACATTTTGCTAGCCCAAGATTTGTAAAGGTATTTAGGCATTGCTCTGCTCAGCAATTGACTTTTCAACGAGACTTAGGCTAAGGGTATGGCTACATTACAGCAGCATAGTGATGGTGCTCCAGCTCTGCTGTTGATGCTTCCAACACAGACAGAAGTTTTTTTTTTCCAGAGAAATAGTTAGACCACCTCTGAGAGTTATTTCATTGACCTAGCTGTGTCCACCATGGGGGTTAGATCAACCTAACATTACCAGGTTTGCCTGTTACTTTGGGGTATGCTCATTTATTAGGGTTACTCTTCTGAGAGAGGTGGGGTTCTGTAATTCTATCATTGTACTGCCTGTGTCACTTGTGTGTTCATATGAAGCTCTACTTCTCCCTGCTGCAAGTCCCCTCCCAATGGAGCTATCCTGGCAGGTCCTAGGTTCCCCAGGGCTGAGTTCTTTCAGCCCCAGAATCAGATGAAAATACATACACACAAACCAACAGAAAGTTTGAATGGACTGGGTCAATCAGCAGTCTCAAGCTGACCTCCTCATATGACCCTGGAATCAATGGGTTGGGTCAAGCAGCACTTTCAAGCTTCCACCCTTATATACCTTATACTAGTAGTAACCCACTTGATGAGGAAACCCCTCAGTATTTTTGATCTTTATCTTTAGTGTTGCTACAGAGTAAATGGGGAAGCTAAAGACACAAAAGGGTAAAGTTGAGAGAGAGAAACAACCAGCTTAACCATAACAGTTATTTATTGAATAATAACTACACAAGGAGAGCCTAAAGCAACATAACAGTTACATTATTAAAAGCTAATACCTGACCTAGAAAACAAAACAAAGAGAGAGAGAGGGAGGTATCTCACCCACTCCATGAGGCTTGAACTGGTCAGGTTCCCAGGTGATGGTGGTAGCTCAGGGTCCTTGAGTGCTGGAGCCAGGCAGAACCCCCAGCAGGATTGTCAGGAGAAGATGGAGTCCCAGTGGAACTGATGCATAGTTTGGGTCCATACATCGGAACACTTGGGCATAGGTTTTTGTAGAGAAAATACACTGGTTCAAGGGAGAACACTAGATTTTGTTTATAGGTAAACTAAAGGCTCAAGGATGGCTCAAGGATTTTCTTTCAGCTAGACAATAGGAGCTGATCACTCTTGGCTATGGGTAGTGTTTTCTTCCAGGGAGCTCACAATGCAATTAGGCTGCTTCCGTATTTTGGATATCAATCAAGAATTCATTACTAGAATTGGTCTGATAACTGCTTAGCTGGTTGTGTGCAGGCATAGGTTCATTAACATCTGGAGCAGAGATCCCCCATCATGCAGTACTTCCCTGTTTTTTCTGGTCCCAGAGTTCAGTGTGGTTCTTGCGTTGGAATCTGTTTTTCATTCTGTATGCTAATGGAGATGCCTTAATCTTGTCTTCCTTGTCAAGAGGGGTCTCGGTGTGTCTCCCAACTCCCTTCACTGCTCTCTGCAAGTCTTTTCTCTATTTGGTTTTGGTTCAAGGAGAGGCTAGGGGCGGGGTGCCTTTCATGAGTCAGACAGGGTAGATACTGTGCCCTGGTTCCCCAAGAATACAGAGTTGACTGGTATCACTAATTATGTCGCACAGCGTACGAAACATCCCACAGCCCTGAGTGATGTAGCTCTGTCAATAACATTTTTAGGTATAACCAGGCCCACCACTTTTAAAAAAAAAATATTATGTGTAGGGTAGCTTTACATTGCTGAAAGCCAAATCAAACTAACAACCCTTGGCAACAAGCCTAAGAGCTTAAGTCAACAGGCTTGCGGGTCTTGCACTACGGGGGTAAAAACAGCAATGTAGGTGTTCCCGCTCAGGCTTGACCATGGGCTCTGAAGCCCAGCCAGGAGGATTTCAGAGCCCAGGCTCCAGCCTGAGCAGGAATGTCTACACTGCTGTTTTTAGCCCAGTAGTGTGAACCCTACTCACTTGACCCAGCTCTGAGACTTGCTGCCAAGGACTGTGTGATTGTTTTTGTTTTTTTGCTGTATAGACCTACCCTTTGGCTCCTAAATCAATCAGGCCTTAAAATACTGAATGGAGCAATGCCTAAATACCTTTTAAAATCTGGGCGTTGGCCTGTGTCTGTGCCTGTGACTGAACGTCATTGGGACTTAGGAGTCCAAGAAATTTGTACTGTGTGTCTGAGCAGCATATACAGAACTTTTGGCAGTTAAAATCGAAACTTTTTTGCATTCTTAAACTATTTTTGATTCACACATACAGAAGCAATCTTATGTCAATATTGCCAAAGGGCAGGTGAACTAAAATTAATAGTACTTTCTCTTCAAAACCACTGATGCTTTAATAACTTTTATATGCTATTTGTTGGCATGGAAACATGATACTGGGGCTTTGAGAGCTCATCTGAGGAGGCAGACTTTCCCAGCTCTTCTCCCTCCCCCATTTTATCTGCAGTCTGCAACTACATCCTAATTAGTAACACAGATTGGTGGCTGGTTTCAGCAACAAAACTCACCAAGCTATGTAGTAAGTAATACCGGAGAGAATAAGAGAAACAAGCTGGGTTTGTATAGGAAACAATGATCTGTAATATAGACTAGCACCACCTTTTCTCAACTACAGTAAAACCTCCATTTAACGGACTAATTCGGGCGAGGGGGTGTCCGTTAAATAAAAAAGTCCGTTATTTAATAATAATAAAAAAATGAGCTGTCGGAGCAGCAGCCCGCCTGCCACAGGGTCGGGCTGCCGGGACCCGGGCGGCAACCGGGAGCTGTCAGCCCGCCCGCTGGCGGGACTCAGGCGGGAGCCGGCAGCCCGCCTGCTGGCGGGACTCAGGCGGGAGCCGGCAGCCCGCCTGCTGGCGGGACTCAGGCAGGAGCCGGCAGCCCGCCCGCCTGCTGCTGTGACCCGGGCGGCAGCCGGGAGCCGGCAGCCAGCCCGCCCGCTGCCTGGACCCGGGTGGCAGCCGGGAGCCGGCAGCTAGCGCACCAGAAATGCTACAGGAATGCATCAGACTTGCTCAGAAATTTTGTCCGTTGCATCCGAAGTCTGTTAAATCGAGGTCCATTAAATCGAGGTTTTACTGTACTGTTATTTGGAGACATCAACAGCAGTTTCTGCCCAGTTTCCATGTCATTATGGCAACAATATATATTTGACTTATGTATGCTTTCAGTGCTTCAATTACTACAATAATCTGCCTAAGCTAAGAATTGATTTATCTGGGTTCTTCAGTCCCAAGTACATTGGTATTTGTATATTTTGCTAAATGAGTTAGAAGCTGAGAACAATGCTGATGGACTTGCAGATATTCATTGATTCTTTGTATTGCAAAAAGCCTTCAACTGGATATTTGTATTAGATCTTATTGTAGTGCTTTAATTATAAATTATTCTCATCTTCCCTGCAAGAACCTGATCCAGAAAAACACTTACATTTAAGCAACAGAGTAGTTGTAATAACCTAGAGTTAAGCATGTTCTTAAAAGTGCTTTTCTGGACCTTGAGGCCTGAAAGAAGTAAAGCTACATGCAATACATCCTTAAAAGATTTCTCTCCATCCATAATATTATCTTGCTCTTTTCACCTTCTATATTATCATCTCTTTTCTGTGAAATAATAGCAAAACAATCCTGGATAAAGCTGATTTCTTCTGCTTTGCCCACTTCACTTTTATTCAGGTCACTAGCGAGAGATTGTTAACATATTTGTGTGAAATATTTGCCCGAATATTTCAAATTATTCTTTGTCCAAATACTTTATCACAGGACCTTTTCTGTTGAAGTTTCAAGAAGACAGTCACATCATTTAATCCACTACACATTTGACACAAATCAGTGCAATTGACGGTCTTAGTTTCAAACTGGCCATTAGTGGCACAAATAGACTTTCATTCTAGCGGAATAGTGTTTTTTAATGTCAAAGTGTATTCGAGAAATAGTGTGATTACAACTGTATAATACCCTTGGCCCCATTCTGACGATAAAATAGATGTTCAGCTTGCAATAGGTTCTCTATACCTCATTAAATGTAACCCTTTTCTCATAGCTGAAATGCAGTTTGAAATGCACTTTTACTGTATATTAGTACATGTCTATTTTTCAGTGTGAGATAACTGTCATTTTGAAAATTTAGATTGGTATGTGAGCTACTCCCTTTCTCTCTGAGCCTCCTCCATTATCCTATATCTGGAATAGCTATAGAAGCCAGTTGCCAATATCATGGAAAAATTGATGTAAACGTCTGCTCCTGGCCCTATGTGTTTTATAAAGGCTAATTCTTTAAGTATTTATTATTTTGTGCCTATGTAACATAAATACTTGTGCCTTTATTTTAACCCCAAGTCGTCTTTGTGATTGAGAAGCATTACAATCACAAAACATAAAATTTAAATCAGTATGCATATAAAACATGAGGGGCTTATGTGTGCAATAAGAACAAAATGTAAAATATGTAGTCTTTAACTAGCATTCAGGTGGGGTTTTTCTGAGAATGCATATTTAATGTATGTGCAAATGATTCCATTTCTTCAACCTCATTTTAGCAGGGAAGTGCTAACGATTGACCACAAATGAACACTTGCAGTCAGATTCTAACATCATTACCCTGATGTAAATCAGAAATAATTTCATTGGCTGAAGAGGAGATATTTCAGATGGACATTGGTGTAATGAAATCAGAATCCAGCCTTTCGTATGCAGCAGCAGCCACAGAAAAAGCAACATCCTTCAAGTGGTTGGCTTAATAGAACAGGACAGGGCTGTCTCACCCCAGTCCACTCGCACTGATGCTTCTGATGCTGCCATTTCAAATGCTTAAATGGTTTTCACTGTTGTCACTGCACATTGCTGAGAGTTGGGTCAACTGTCACAAACTGATTTTTTTTATGCCAAGAAGCTGGAAACAAATGTAGACTTGATGGAAGAGATGGTGGAGGATAACAACAGAGGCTTGAAGCAAAGCTCAATTTTTTTAAAAAAACACTGATGTAGAAAGCAATATTTTAAGGGAAACAAAATGCAGTTCTTAAATGAAATGAAATCAAACCTCACCTTTTATGAAAAAAACCTTTCTATGAGAACTTGCTGGCATGAGGAAAAATGCCCATTTGATAACTATATAACATTGCTCAAGAACAACTGGTTCTTGTATAAAGATTTCCACTGTAACAGATTCAGTATTGGTCAGGCATTGGTTTATCTTCTGGATAAAGTCTGGCTGAAATTAATACTACAGCTGGCCATCTTATGCTTGAGATCCAAACACTGTCAAAAATTATAAAAGCTTTGGGGTGATGGGGAGGGGGAACAGAACAATTTACTTGGTAGGGTTAGATTCCTGTCTCTTTTCAGGGTTTGTTGCTATTGTGTACATGATGAGTATTCCATTGCATCTTGCAATCTGAAGTGGAATATTTTACTCTGCTTGTTTTTTCCACGTTAGATGAAAATCAGATTCCTAAAGTAGGTAAAGACCATAGGTCTGATTCTGATCTCTCACCATGTAAATCAGAAATAAGTCTATTGACGTCAATGGGCTCATACTAATTGAATACCAGTATAATGAGGAGAACCTGGCCTTTGGTATCTATTCTGATTTGGCTGCATGATTTTAAGCAAGCTAACCTCTCAGAAACCCGTAGCTGTGCTTTTGCACTGGAACAGTCTTGTGTAATTGCACTGAAGATTTTTAATTCCATACGAGTCAGTTCCTCAGCTGGTGTAAATTGAGCTGCATTGAAATTAAGAGCTATGCCCAGTAGCCTAGTTGAGGATTTGGCCCATAATGTCTGTTTGGACCTTTATAGATGTGTTCAATGTAAATACAGAAGCAAATAAACTAGGTAAACAAAGGTGTATTAGATATTTATTAAGGGATATATAATATATTTTAAAAAGGAATGGAAAACATTTGTGGTGGTCTATCTGATGCTTATTCTCAAACATCAGGGCATCTGCTTCAGTGATTTGTTAATGCTTAGTCAAGCCTTGAAGCTTTAATGTTTTAAACACAATTAGGAGCTGAATTGGAAGTTTCGATGCACAAGACTGTTGGGTATGCGGAGCCCATAAACGTTGTTGACAAATATTGTCCATACAAGCATTGTTCACTCTGTGTCCTGTTGGAAATATACTTTTCTTGTTATGAGGGACAGATTAAATTAATACTGAGGATACAGCGGGCACAGAGCAGGGAAATAGTGTGATGAACTACTGTTTGGTAGCTGCAATGTTTGAGGTGTCAGCCACATGCTAAAGGAATAGACACTAGGGAACAGATTAAAGTTCACTCTCATGTTTGTGTTAGTTTCATATCCTTTAAACTTCTCTTGCATGTTTGAATCTTTTAATCATTTTCTTGTGCAGTGTAAGTCTGAAAACAAAACCTCAGACTTATTTTCACTCCAGAAGAAATGTAGGTTCTTTGTTCCTGCAATAATTCCACTAGTCCCCTTGCTGGAAAATTAATGACAGACTTTTTACCATAATTAATGGTAACCCCACCCCCTCCCACATTAGAAACTCAGGTTTTTAGCTACTTTTGGGGGTGGGGGGCGGGATGTGATCCTAACTTCATTAGTGCTTTTGAAAATCTCACTTTCCATGAAATGGGAAAGAACAATAGGTGTGGCTTCCCAAGGAGTGGATATTGTGGAACAGGTCAACGCCAAACAATAAATTGTAATCCTAAGAGGTAGCAGTTCTAATTTTCCCCTATGCTTAGAACAAGAATTGATGTCTTAGATTGTATGCCAGGACTCTGAATAAGGTAATTGCAGTGCTCACCTTAAAATTATTAGTCCTTTCTTTTAAATTCAGCCTCCTGTCCAGTATCAGTTGTCAATCTATTGCCCCACACTGAAATGCTTGCTACTAACTTTAATCTCTGGTGTTGATGTTGGAACACTATATCTTTCCCTCATCCCACCCCAAAGGATGTTTTTGTGACTAAAGCACGGGATGGAGTTAGGAAATCTGGGTTTAATTCCTGACTCTGACATATACTTTGGAAGAAATTTACTCTTGGAGTTGCAACTCCTTCACCTATTCCTGGTCATCCCAATAAAGTGGGGTTGTAGTCAAAGTACATCACTGAGCCAGTCCTTCTGGTAGACTTATTGACTCAAGTCTTGCAATCTGGGTTCCATAAGTGAAGCTGAAGAGGTAAATCTAGTTCCTTTCTTTGTATCTTGAAGAAGTTATTTAATTTCTCTCAGTTGTAAGAATTAATTTGTTTGTGTTTGAATAACAATTTGAGATTGCACTTTGTCATCTGGAAAGAGCTATAAATGTATAAACAACATGCCACAGTCTATGGTTCACCAAACTAAAGCAGTACCAGGCAATGTATAAAGTTAAAATACTGTAGATACTGGTGCCACGGGTTGAGTCAGAGAGACTGCCACCTGATGTGCTGATACTACCTCTGAGCCCATCTTCCCTGCCAGCCTGGGACTCCAGTATCCTGTCTTGTTGATCAATACACACTAGCCTGCTATAAGCACAGACCCATGTCTGAACCACATCCCCCACACAAGATACAGATTTAACTGAAAACAGCTTAAGAAGCACTCCTGTTTCTAGCACCTAGATACCCAGTTCCCAATGGGATCCAAACCCCAAATAAATCCATTTTACCCTGTATAAAGCTTATACAGGGTAAACTCATAAATTGTCTGCCTTCTATAACACTAATAGATATTTGCTCCTCGAGGTCTTTGTCACTAACTCTGGGTTCAGTAATAAGCAAAAAGTGATTGTATTAAATACAAAAAGTAGGATTTAAGTGGTTCCAAGTAATAACAGATGGAAAAAAGTAAGTTACTAAGCAAAATAAAGTAAAACATGCCAGTCTAAGCCTAATACAATAGGAAACCGAATACAGATAAAATCTCACCCTCCGAGATGTTCCAATAAGCTTCTTTCACAGACTAGACTTCTTTCTAGACTGGGCCCAATCCTTTCCCTGGTACGGTCATTCTAGATTATGTGGGTAGCTAGGGATTTATCATGACTGCAGCCCCCTTTGTTCTGTTCCACCCCTTCATATAGTTTTGGTGCAAGGTGGGAATCTTTTGGCTGTCTGGGTCCCCACTCCCCTTCTAAATGGAAAAGTACTAGGTTTAAGATGGATTCCAATACCAGGAGACATGAACACATGTCCTGTGAGACCCCAAGCCTTCATTCTTCCTGGCCTGACTCACAGGATGGTTTGAAAATAAATGGATCCATCAGCGGTCAATTGTCTTGGTTAATGGGAGCCATCAAGATTCCAAACCACCATTAATGGCCCACACTTTGCATAATTACCATAGGACCTCAGAGTTATATTTCATATTTCTAGTTTCAGATACCAATAGGATGAACATACTCACTAGATTATAAGATTTGTAATGATACCTTACAAGAGATTTTTTTGCATGAAGCATATTCCAGTTACATTATATTCACACTTATTAGCATATTTTCATAAAATCGTATGGAGTGCAACTTCAAACCCTCCTCCTGAACTTACTGCCAGACACTTGGACTCTCTTTGAGCTCCCTGCTGTCCCCCAAAAGGGAATATGATGCTGATCCAGCTGTGGGCTCACAGCTACCACCTATGACAGACCCTTCACTGATCAGCAAAATCCCCCTCCTCCCATCACTCAGGTTGGGCTTGCTTCCAGCTACAGAGTCCTTGGGGGGTGTATTGGAGCGGGGAGGTCTGTGTCCACTGCAGCAGTCACCAGGATTCCAACTTCCATCTCCAGGATACATGTCTCTATGCACCTCTTCCACTCCATTACAGCCAGTTCATGCTTCTGGGTCTTGATCTGTGCTTGTCTTCGGGCCTCAATTTCTTTGTCTTTTTAAGCTCAAGGCTTGCTGGTGTGCAGCCCCTTGTCTGGCTGCTTCTGCCTCCAGGGCAGCCTTTTTCCAAGCAAATTGCATATCAATTTCCATTTGGCTTCCCTTGAGACTTTCACTCAATGAACTGGGATACCACAGAGAACTCCCTCCTGCTAGAACAGGCATGCCTCCATTCCTGTCTTGCTGAGTTAGACACTCCAGTCATGCTTCAGCAGAGACCCAGATATTGTACCACACCCCTCTGCAGTTCACTGAAATGTATTCAGTTCAGGGGTTTCTTAGTTAACAGTGACTTTCCCAGCACCTACTGTTCAACCTTTCTGGTCACAACTGGTAAATCATCTTTTTATCCCTAGAGCTTGTACCACTAGAGAGAATATTTATTTTGCCTTTGAAATGCACCAAATTTTACACAATTCCCCCCCCAAATATTGCATTTAAGAGAAAAAGATGGTCTCTTCCAAGCTTGCTGCACCCACACATCAAGCTGTGCAAATCGATGTGGTGCCCCACTATCAATGTATAGCTCTTCATATATATTTTTTCAGAGCCGAAGTATAAATATTTTCAGTAAAGTGCGCTTAAATGCTGTTCTACAAAGTGATGTAACCACCTCCTGGGTTACAGTTATGAGACAGCACCATGTTTAAATGGAAAAACATGTGCATAGATTTCCTATTTCCTCTTCCCTATTGGCCATATCTTTAGCTGGTGTAAATGAATATAGCTCAATTACTCACTGTGTGTGTGTGTGTTTTAAATGACCATTTAAATTGCAAATGCTTTTCTAATGTTGCCCTTTTTATATGTGCAAATTTGTCTGTCTTTTTCTAGCTGGGCTTTTCTCTTATGTGAAGTTTTTGGATCAACTATATTGTTACATCAAAAACCTGTCATTTTGAAAAACAGCTTTAAATTTATAATGAGAACAGAGTGAATAGTTTGCAAAGAATAACTTATTAGAGTTTAGGCTCTTTGAGCTAGCAGTGTATTGACAAGTACATCGAGACTTAGAAGCATTCATTATTTGAAGTTTTTTCAGTAAACATCTTTTTCAATGTTTATGGTGAATATTCAGCATTTGAGCTCTGTCTACATGCTGTTCATCAGAAGCATCACATTATATTGTTTCTGCTCCTGGATTGAATAAATGCACAAGCACTTTGGCACAGATACTTGTGTGGGTGAATCAGAAGTTTGGTTTCCACTAATGCTCGTGCATGCGTCTTTACAATTTGCTTTCCACCAACCTTTAGGCCAGTAAGACTCGGTTGTTTGGTGTTTGAGCCTTTGGCCTTCTGCAAACATGAGTGAAACTAATTTGTTAAAAAATAAAAATTGTGGACATCTCTTCATAGCTCTAATTCACCCACACTATTTAATAATAATAAATGGAGATATACCAATCTCCTAGAACTGGAAAGACCTTGAAGGTCATCGAGTCCAGTCCCCTGCCTACACTAGCAGGATCAAGTACTGTCCCCTGACAGATTTTTTGCCCCAGATTCCTAAATGGCCCCCTCAAGGATTGAACTCACAACCCTGGGTTTAGCAGGCCAATGCTCAAACCACTGAGCTATCCCTCCCCCCCTAAAAATCCCCTGACAGATTTTTTTTTTTTTTTTTTGCCCCAGATCCCTAAATGGCCCCCTTAAGGATTGAACTCACAACCTTGGGTTTAGCAGGCCAATGCTCAAACCACTGAGCTATCCCTCCCCCCTCTATTTAGAACTATGCAGACAACTGTTAACTATGCAGCACCAGTTCATCACCTTTACCCTGATACCTTACAAGGCATGTGAGATCATGATTATGTGAAAATGAAGAATATGGGGGTTACAATACTCTCTCCCAAGGTACAAAATGTCACAAGATGGAAGTGAGGTTTTGTTTGAATGAATTATTGTATGGAATAGATTTCAGGCTCATGACCTAGATTCATTTGATCACATAAAGAAAATTATTTAATTGTGAAATTCATCTTGGTGTAGAAAGGCCAGCCCAGAGATTTTGAACCAGTTAAGTACCTATTCGACTCTCGAGTGAACTTTACTCTTAGGCAGTAAAATAGTACAAATCCCCCTCTAAAACCAATCCAATTGCAAGATAGGGCCATAGTGACTAAATAAAATCCATTTTAAGTGGATGTGTTATAAGTAATTTATAACAATTTGTAAGCAATAAATTCACTGACATTTTGTGTAAATCACCCACAGGATCCTTTTAATATAAAATTAGCAAAAATCAGTCTGTCCTCAACCATTTACAAAGAGCGAAAAGGGCTAGATTTGCTGCATTAACTGTTTGCACAGTTTTTTAACAAGTATTCAAATCACTATAGCAATATAACTCAGTTAAACATTTTTCTGAATTCATTCACATTATTAAAATTGCTAATCCTGTATATTTTAGTACAAGGTTAGAACTCCATTATACAGCTACTGACAACTGCTCATTTGGCATGGAGAATTTAGTAGAAACTTTCTAGTTTATACTGTGGGGGAGAAGAAAACTTCCAATTTTCTTAAAAGCCAGCTACAGTTTTTGTTTCAGTGCCTGAACTGCTTAATATAGATACATTTTGCAAAGGAAGTAAATTGGCATGTACACGGGACCAGCACTTAACGAGGGGGGCAGCAATGGATTTATGGTGGTGTGTTCAGTGTGTGTGTTAAAGGTTTCATCATTAATCATCTCCTTCCTCCAACACATAGGCAACTTTAAATTGGGATTGGGTTTATAACAAAAGCAAAGAACTTGATGATTACATACGTATTTGAAGTAATGGAGTTATAATATCAGTGCCCTGTAAACCACTAAAGGAATAGCTTCTTTGCACAGTATATTGTGTATATACAGGGTAGTCCAGTCTGCCTGCATGCCTTTACCTACACAACGAGTTCAAGTCAGTAGATGATGGAGCTGTTGTAAGAATCTGCCCTCTTCCACCTTGGATCCTCTCACTTAAAGGAGTAGGACCTGCCTAGCATTTCAGTGGTCTCCCTCCAATCTCCAACATGTCTGCTTAGGTATCACACTGATTATTTAATCTTTACATGAGCCAAACTAAACTAAGTATTTTTCCTCCTAAATCATCTCCACTGCCTCCATTCTGTGTTAGAGTAGATAACTCCATCACCCACTCTGTCACAATGGCTCATAATATGACAGTGATATTAGGCTCCTCGCATTTCTTCTCCCTACATGTCTAGGCCATGCCCAAGTCTTGCTGTTTGTTCCTTTGCACTGTTTTGAAGATCCAACTTTTCCTCCCTTTACTGACTGCAAATCTGTGTCATAATCATCTCTCATTTTAATTATTGTAACTTCTCTTTCTCTGACTTTCCTGATTACCCACATTGTTTCTTTCCAAATTTTGGCAGATAAAATTGTCTTCCTCACCCATTGATCTGACCATAAAGTTTAAATTTAATCCTTGGATTAATAGCCCTCTGTTGTGAGGTACTTTGGATTTTGCGAGACAAGGCACACACACGTGGTTGTAGAAAGTAGATGAGTTTATTGGAAGGCCCGGTCCCTCGAATAGGCGCTGAGGGGTCCGATTCTGATCAGCGCGACCGCAGAAAGGGGTGCCTAGCACTTCGGAGTCGTTGCTAGGAAGGAAGAGCCCACGAGCAAATACAGGAGTAGGCTTAAATACACTCACACATTTGCATCTCATACATACTCATGTCTCATTTGCAAGCAACAAGCTGATTGGTTACACGCTGTGCTGCCTCAATTTCCCCATTTAGTTTCCCACGCATTCGTTCTCACGCAGACGGGGTAAACACTCACACAGCTGGGAATGGTTCTGTTCCCAAACACACAGATAGCAGCAAGGTCATTCTCATAGCTGATGATACCATCATTATGCACTCTCCTGGGGTTGACTCAGAAGCGTAACTACACCTCCTAGTGGTTGCCCGTCACAATGTCTTCCGGTCACTACACCCTCCATAACTCCAGGCCTGCCAGTGTTACTGGGTGTTGTTTCAATCCAAAGCTCTTGGTAACTTTTACTCTGTGCAAGGTGGTGTCAGGAAATAAATTAGGGGAGACATGTTCCTATGACCGATAAATGGCTGGCACAAACAGGAAACACAAGAGTGCTTTCACTTAAAGTTAAACTTTACTTGGTCTCAAGCACCTACACACATCTGCAACAGGTTAGTAAAACACTCCCAACCCTTGATAATTATCAAAGCTGAGTGTGGCTCTCAAGTGGCACAGCGGCAGCCTGTCTGTGAGTGGGGACTGCAAGATGCATCCAGAGGGAGAGTCCAGAAGAGTCCAACTACCTCAAACTTCCCCCCTTATTTATACATAGACATGTCCCTTGAAGAAAACTTGTTAAGCAAGCAGTTCCAATGGTCAAGCGAGAGGCTTCCTTCTGATTATTGATTAACCAGGTGTGGTTTTTCCAGAGTTTGCAGCCTTGAGGCCCCCCAACAGACACAACCTGGGGCACAACCTGCTCTTCTAAAATGCATGTATTACCAACTTCAGCACAATTCTTATCAGGAAGGACGTGGGATCAAGCTGCCCTCTCTGTGGCACCCAAAGACCCCCCTCCCTCCTTACTTGGTCAATCTGAGGTTGTGACATGGTCAATTTACAGCCTGCTGACTTGGCTTCTTTTAGAAACAAGTCATCGTGGTTTCAGGCACTTTACTGGTTTGCTGACACCCACCTGTACACCAGCATATTCAGTCTAGTTGCTTCTGAGTTAATTTCTCTACCACCCACTCTTCTGCACTGCCAACAATGCTAATTTCATGCCCAGTTTTTCCGCCTCATCCACAACCATCTCTGTGCCTTTTCTCTTATCCCCTTGCCTAGGCCTTCATAGGTTTGGTTTGACAAACCACAGCACTCTCTTCATTTACACCCCTCCTTAAGACTTGCACAATGTCAACCAGAACTGAGTTAACAGTAATGAAACCCGAGCTCCTGACTGAACAACCAAAATGTGTGCATGCCTAAACTAAGAAACTGAATGGCCTTGCTGCACACTTTGTCCTGCCTTCTCCATCCATTTCCTATTGCTTCTTACCCACACTAATTGCATCCCATCTAAAACTAAATGGTAAGCTTTTGGGAGCAAGAGCCATGGGTTTTTGTTTGGACTGTAAAGAACCGAAAACACTTTTGGGAAACTGCAGAAGCGATTGTATATACAGTGTTTATTCTAGGGTACAATGCTAAGATACAGCTCCCTGACACTTCAGTACTTTGCTATTCTAAGTGGGGCATGTGAAAATTAAAACATAGTTAAAGGGTATGTTTTCATATTAGGCATTAAAATGTGCTTATTTACAAAAATGAAATGATGTGGGAAAGAAGGCACTTATGCTTGTTGCATAAACAGTGCAGAAGAGAGACTCTCCAGAGGTAATTAATTTTCATAGTGCAGTATATCAGAATTATCCCTGTAAGGCTTATAGAACGATTCTTAGTGCATTTTTAATTCAGCTTCATTCTTAATATGCTCATGATGTAGAGTAAGCTGGGGATGAGAAGTGGTGGGTTGGAGTGAACAGGTTCTCAGAAATTCCTACAGGCAGAGGAGCAGTGTCAGTGGAATGGCTCGGAGGGAATCTGCTCAGAACAAGGCGACTGTGTTAGAATGACATCTCATTCTAACCGTGAACATACCGTACAAGCCTCTGGCTGGAAGGGGAGGGGACGGGGAGATGGCAAGAATATGCCACTAATATTTGAACAAGGGGCTCTCCCAAAAGATTGCCCAAGAGAGAGATTTCCTCCTTAGCCTGTGACAAACTCTGCAAGTACTTTCAGAGAGGATGGGGCATCAGATTGTTGGTGTTTTTCCCTTTAATTAAAATGTTTACTCATAGCCAAAGAGAAAACAGCACCTGGCAAATGAGCTAGATTCTGCCTTGCCCTTTGCATGGGTGTAGTGGGGAAGAAGGGAATATTCTTTCTTTGCCTTCTCCCACTCTTCTCTCCCTCCTCTCCACTCCAACACTCTTTCCTCTCTCAGCCCCACTCCTGCATTTCTGGGAGCCTGGTGGCTACTCCCTGCATGCAACTCCAGAACAAGGCCAGGCATGACCCCATCCCTTATCTGTGCTAGCTGGGCAGATGTGTAGAGGAGAGCATGCTGAGCCATTGGGCAGCATGGACAAACTTTCTGTAAACCAGGCACAATCCCACCCACAGTATCAGTGCAGCTCTGTGTGTATCTCCAAATGTGGGTTTGTGTGTACATAACAAAAACTGTCTCTATGCTGAGACTATGCCTCCACTATCAAAAAAGGGGATTTTTACAGTAAAATAACTAATTCAAGACAACCATCTCTCTGTAAAACCCTAGCAGGGACGAGGACCCTGTACTTCTTACGCCAATGTAGTGAAGTAAGATCAACTTTATCCCCCCCCCCCCGCCTAGCTACATGGAGGTAATAACTACACAGCTTTGTTTCCACTAGGATTTTACAATGAGATAACGAATGTGAGTTGGCTTACTGTAAAAATACACCTTTTTTATCAGCAAAGACATAGTCTCAATATATTGATCTTGTTAGAACTTATCTCCACCACACTAATTCCATGTGATAAAGTCTTGTGTTCGTATGTACAGGATAGCAACCATCTTTCTTTTTTGTTAATGCTGGGATTTCTATTTTTTGTTGAGTTGATTCTGGGCTCTTGAATATTTTTATGTACTCTTTGATTCCATGTTCCTAGGAGGCGTGCTTGGTATAGGATGATGTCAAATTCAGAATTCCAGATAAATACCAGCTGGACACTTACTCTTACAGTATAAGCTCTTTCTCCCCCAGAAATATTTTAGATCTTCTAAAAATCAGGAGAGTACACCTAGAATTTCAAAACTTTCTCAGGGAATCCCTCATTTTCTATGTCTCACCCTAGCACCATACAGCCCCTCACATTGGTTTGGATGGCTGCTTAGCTATCTAATCTATGGTTGTCTTTGGTACTTTAGTATCATCTTAGTATCTGTTGACTTGTCTACATGACAATTTCTAATGTTTCAACACACGTTCCTTAGCACGTGTCAATTGTAATGGTGACTAGGAACACTCGTTCCTTGACTACAGTTCCATTTTACAATTCTATTAGTGGCCATGTGTTAAACTACAACCCCAGTGTAGTGTACTACCCCTTTAAGGGGCAGTCTCCAGCTTACAGCCAAGACAGCTTGGGTACAATCATGCGGCATTTTGTCAGCCTCTAAGACTGGGCTATATAATCAGGAAAAGGAAACCGAGCAAGGAAGGTGGGGACCAGATGCCATGCTGGCTGCTACAGATTGTAGCTATAGGTCACTAACCTAACCTGAGCCTAAGAGACACTATTTATCTAACTATATATTTAGTTGTTCTGATTCAAGGTACTTTGTCTACTGGGCTAAGCAGTTCCTTCCTGACCTGATGCCTAAGGGAGAGGGAGAAAAGCCTCTTAGATCAATATGTGACTAGAAACTCTGCCAAGTTTGGTGCCATTTTTAAAGACCACATTTATTTTTCTTTAATTTGGTTTTAGTCTTCCTCTTTTTTAATCCACAACACCCCTCCAAAGTTTGATTCATCACCCACAGCTCTGACAGCCTGTGCCAGGCCACCTTGTAATAAATGTTTGAACCAAATTGTAAAAAACTAGCTTCATGAAATGAGCTGTCACTTGTTCTTAATACATGGGGCTCTGCTCGGGCATAGAAGGTATGTCTACACTGCAGCTGGGAATGAGCCTCCAGCCTGTGTAAACAGACTTGGGCTAGCTTCATTTGAGCGGGTGTATCAAAAATAGCAGTGTGGACAGTGCAGCTCTGGTGGGGATTTGGGCTAGACACCTGAGCTAAGGTTTTGGGGGTCTGGTGGGCTTGAAAGCTTGAGCTGCTGCCCAAGCCATAGTGCTCACATTACTATTTTTATCACACTGTTGCAGTGAGGCCTTAGCTAGGCTATGCCTACTGTGAGGAGAGACTGATGGGGTGGGATTTGAGTTATTACAGAGAATTCCTTCCTGTCTGGCTGGTGAGTCTCACGGTTTCGCTGATCACCATTTTTTTTTTGGAGGTCGAGAAGGAATTTTCCCCCAGGACAGATTGGCAGAGGCAGTGGGAGTTTTTCGCCTTCCTCTGCAGAGTGGGGCACGGGTCACTTGCTGGAGGAGTCTCTGCAACTTGAAGTCTTTAAACCATGATTTGAGGTCTGCAATAGCTCAGACATAGGTTAGGGGTTTATTACAAGAGTGAGTGGGTGAGATTCTGTGGCCGCAATGTGCAGGAGGTCAGACTAGATGATCCTAAAGGTCCCTTCTGACCTTAAAGACTGAGTTTGTGTTGAATGACATAACATCCCCCCAATGTCTGTCACTAAGTCTGGTAATTTTGTTAAGTATCTGTTGCGCAACATGGTGATGCCTACCCCTGCCCCTGTGCTTTAGGGGGATGCGGGGTCTAGGCAGCCTGGGGGGTTAGTGGTTAGCAAGTGACTTGGTCCCAGCCTGCTCTGCCCCACTGTCTCCTGGCATTGCTCAGGGATGGTGGCTTAAGAGAAGTGGGGTGGGGAGGGGGAAGAGAGGTGGGGCAGGGTGGGGTGGGCTGGGGGCAGGTTGCTTTCTGGTGCCAGGCCCCTCACTAACCGTCCAGGCTGCCCTGGACCACATGTCCCCCTGAAGCACAGGGCCCCCAAAAGTGCAGTTGCCCCAGTCCAGCCTATGGACAGGATGGCTCTGCTTGAGCACCACCAAAAATTATACAAACCTGGCACCCATGCAAGGTCATACATAGAGTCTGTTCCACAGTCAAGAACTGAACGCAGATCTTCCCAGTCCTATCCAGTAGCTTCACTATAAGCTGCTCTTGCATGCATCCAGGAGATTTCTTTATTCTTATCTAGTTCCAGACCCAGCCTGTCACATAAGTCACAATTTGTGGTGGTATCTTGAACATATTGTATCCATTTAATATACAGTGCAATGGAATTTTTGAATCGGTGGGTTGTTTTTTTTTTTTATTATTTGGAAAAGATCTTTTCCTTATCACCCCCCTGCCACCTGCTTTATATGCATGTCTGTGTGTCCTATACCGGAAAAATGTCTTGTTGTGCAATGAAATGAGAATTCATTTGTATAATTGCTCAGTTATTTAAAGGAGGGAAACAGTCTTCAAATTACTACTTCCACAAGCAGAATAGTTTGTGCACCTACATTTTAAAAAAATAAACTTTCCCCTCTTTTATATAAAATGCGAAGTTTGGGGCTTCAATAGCATAAAATAAATTATTTGAATAATTGATTTGTAAAAGATGGATTCTTTTCTGTTTCTGCCCAAAGATCACACACAAAGTGCAGGAAAAAAAGTGGCATATGGCATTATGGAATTTTTGTTTAAACCTGACATGCAGTATCAAAAACATTGTTTACAAAGTGACAGATATAATTAATTCAGAATAACTCATTCAGAGTACACTTGGCTGTGCTGTATGGATAGAAGCCATTTTTAAGGAAGTTGTTCCTATTTAAGCATTCCTGCATATTGTAGATAGTTACCTAAAGAAAAAAGATAAGATTTCTTGCTGACGATCTAAAGAATGTGAATAAGGTTGCTGACAGATGGCTTACAGATATCATTCTCAAATAACAGTATGTATAATTAGTACTATGCAGATGGTATGCAAAATGTTCTTCTCTATACTACCATAGACTTTTTTTTTTTTTGACAAAGACTATTTTAAGAGTTGAGTTTGGAAAACACTGTAACTCCATTAAGGATTGATCCAATTGCTACCTGACTGCTAGCACAGTTTACACTAAGCTCTTTGGGGCAAGGGGTGTCTTTTCATTCTGTGTTTGTAAGTGCCTAGAACTGATTCATGACGAGGCCTCCTAGGTGCTACCACAATACAAAGAATATAAGAGGCGAAAGTCAACCAATTTTTGAGTTTGCAGACCTGTAAACAGAGGAGAGTTCAGAGGCAGGACAGTGAAAAGCTTTTTTCTGAATTTAGAGAATTATCTAACAAACTGGCAAAAAAACATTTTTGGGCTTAATATTCCTCCTATCCCACATGAAGGACTCTACTGGGGTTTTCATGCTGGACCCTGCGGGTGATCCTTGCTGATGTGTTTTTGACCAGGCTGATGGTAATATCCACTTCTGATATATCCTTTATGAGATGCTGAGTGGCTAAGGTGCTTAACTACAATTCCAAAGGCTGTGGGTTTGGGTTTTGTTTGGTCTCATGTTGAAGGACCACCTATAGTTCACCCAAGTGCAAAATGGGTACCTGATCTATTGGGTTACAGAAGTCAAAGGAGATTGGACTTGATGCTGGCCGCACCACTTCCTTGGGTACCATTGGCTATGAAAATTATATGCCTTAACCACAGCTACCAAATGGCTCATAGGCATGGGGAATTTTGATGGCAAAGAATGAACTCCGGCGGTGAGTTTGTATGATTTGTTTATTATTGTATTACCATCAGATCTAGAAGCCCCAGTCATGGATGAGGACCTTATTGCATTAAGCACAGTAAACATGAAACAAAAAGAGCTCACAATCTTGACCAATGGTCCATCTAGCCCAGTATCCTGTCTTCTGACAGCGGCCAGTGCGAGGTGACTCAGAGGGAATGACCAGAACATGGCAATTATTGAGCAAGCCATCCCCTGTCGTCAAGTCCCAGCTTCTGGCAGAAGATGGCTATAGATGGACAGGGGAATATAAGGAAACAGTATGACAATATTGGTCACTATGATGGCCAGTGGTCCCAGTGCACCAGTGGCCTGGTCATTGTTAAGTTTTTTGTAGACATCACAGCAAAGGTGATTGTGGCAGGGCGGCGACTCACCCTGCGGCACCTCCTGCTGGTCCATCCGGGAATTAGCTTACCAGCATCTGGAGCGCCCTCTGAAGGCCGATGTCCCGCTTGCTGCTCTGGCCCAGAGTCCCTCCCAGACCCTGGTGCCCTCTTCCCTGTACCCACTCAGGTCTTAGGGTCTCCCCTCTCTGGGGAAACCCCACCCTCTATCCCCACTTTGCCTCAGTCTAGGCAACTGCCAGTCACCACTTGCCCCCGTTCACTGAGGCAGACTGCAGTACAATTGCCTCTCATCACAGGCAAGGGGGGTTGGCCTGCTGCTTCTGTCTCAATAGCTATGGGCTGCCCCCTGCAATCCCAGTATCCCTTTGTTAGGCCTTCCCCTAGGCCCTGCAGCCTGGGGGTTTCTAGGCTGGAGCTTCCCCAGCTACTCCTGCCTTGCCCCAGCCCTGCACCAATCTAGGTACCTTGCTCAAGCTCCCAGCAGCCAGGCCTGTCTTCCTCTGCAGTCAGAGGAGACTCTCTTTCAGGTCCCTGCTGGTCTGTTTGGGCCGTGGCCACCCAGCTGAGCCTACTTCCTAATCAGCCCAGCTTTCCCTACTCAGCCTGGGAGCTGCTTGCCCCCAGCCATAGCCCTTCCCAGGGCTGTTTTAAACCTTCTCCACTGGAGTGGGGCAGTCGCCCCACTACAATGATCTTTAAGGAGTGTTTTGAAGAAGGACTATGAGTTAATTTTGTGGATGTCTATAGGGAGCTCCTCCCAATATTAGGGGCAGGTTGGGAGAAAGCACAAAGGTACTTGTTTGGAAGATGTTTCAAAGAGATTGGCATCATTGGCTGATTGGAGGCAGGAGTGGACATCCTGATAAAGCATTGAAAGTGAAGATTGGCATCTTATGATTGATGTTATAGAGAAAGGGGAGCCAGTGGAGGAATGTGGAGAGAGATAGAGGTGAAATGGGTAATGTTGACAGGTTAGGAAAATAATCCTTGAAGCACATTCTAAAAGGACACAAACAGTGCATGTGTCAAGGCCAGAGAAAAGGATGTTGCAGTAACTGACATACAAGATGAAAGCCTGGATGAGCGTTTTAGCTGTGTGGAGGGATTTTAAAAGGCTGCATCTTAGAGATGTTACATTGATGGATGTAACATGATGTGAGAACTGAGAGAGGTCTGAGTTGATGCTGTTGCCCAATATATGGACCTGAGTGACAGGTAAAATGTTGGGTGGAGGGTTCTGTTCACTGTGGGGAAGACTTGGGTGCAGGGAGACTATTAAAAACTCTTTTTTTTTAACCATGTTGATATTTAGCTGACTGCTAGACACCCCTGAGAAGATGTCAGAGAGACAGGTTGAGATTTTAACTTGGACAGAGGGAGACAGGTTTCGAGTAGAGATCCAGATCTGAATAGTGTGCATAGAGTTACATAGTTACATTTGTGTTTTTGGTGGAAAATACCAAAAGTATAGAGGGAAAAGAGAAGGAATCAGAACCTCCACAGAAATTTTGGGGGTAGATGAGGAGGATCTGCTGAAGGATACACTTAAGGAGGGATTATAGAGAGATAGGAAAATCATAAGAGGACAGTCAGGGAAGCCAATGCAATTCAAGATTTCAAGAGGCAAATGGGGTCAAGGGTAGGTTTTTTAATATGGGAGAGAGAGACTAAATCGTATTCCTACTGTGGGGGGCAGGAGCCAGAGGGGGTGAGAGGTTCAGGGACAGTGGGTGCAAGGGAGATGAGTAAGTGGGATGAAATTGGATCACTGAGGCAAGTGTAGGGTTTAGAGGAGAGCAGACAAGGCAGTTCTGTGTTTGTGACAGGGAGGATGAAGGGACAGTGTTGGAGGGAAAGTGAGGGGAGGGGAGGGGGAAGGACAAGTGACATTTTAACAGTTTTTCTCTCTCTGCACAGGATCTTGGTCACTTCTTTCAAAAGGAGTGGAGGGGAGTATTTGAGGAGTGAGTCCAGAATGGCAAATGGCATCTGGAGTGTGAGTGTGTGATTCAATTAGAGTTGTTTAGCGAGATGGCAGAACTGAAAGAGGACAGCACGCCAGTCTAGCCTTAGGATTTCCATCACAGATGCTCTGCAGTGAGAGAGCAGAAGCATAGGAGGTGGATGCTGGGGTATGTGTCAGGGCTGGGAGTTGGCATGGTGAACCAAGATGTAGGAGAGAGGATCAGAAGAGTCAGGGTGGAGGAGAGTGAGTCAACAACTATATTAGTGGAAGAAAGGAAAGAGATGGGTGGATTATAGATGACAGCAACATCACCCAATTCCTTTCTCCGCTCCCTCTTGAAGTGCAGTTCAAAGGAGGAGGAAGTTTAGAAGAGAAGCCAAACACTCCACCTCAGTTTGATCTAGAATGGGGAGTGCAAGAGGAGAGGCCTTTGTAAGAGGCAGCATCAGACAAAGGGATCCAAGTGTTTCTGAAAGACAGAGGCTGGAGATATGAAGAGATCAGGGATGGCTAAGATCTTTGAGAGGGAGTGCCTGTTCCAAAGAGGGTAAGAAGAGGAGATGAGATGGGGGAGAATGGCATGAGGGGGTGGACTAGGCCCAAAGGCACTGTGCTGGAGGCCTCAAGGTTCTGCCACAGCCATCCCAGGAAAGGAGCAGTGGAGAGGTCCGCCAAGCAGGCTAGAGTGGCTTCAGAGGAAGCAGCCAATCAGGGCCCAGGAAGGCCTTATAAAAGGAGCTGCAGAACAGAGCAGTAGTTAGTTGCTTCTTGGAGCAGGAGAAGAAAGGACTGCAGGCCTGGCTGCCTAGAAGAGCAGCAAGGCCATGGACAGTTTGCTAGCAGGGACTGGGGGGGCATTAAGGGAGCTCCTGGTTGGTAGGTCTAAGTAGGGACTGAGCCTGGGGAGAGTGCTGGGCTACTTAAAGACCAAAGCCTAGGGAGGGCTAGAGAGAGACACCACCAGAAGGGTACTGAGATCAGTCCACTGGGGCCCTAAACCAGAAGGGGTTCGAGCTGGTTAACATGCAGACATTGTGACTCAGCTGGAGTGCTATGTCACTGACAAACCCATCTGAGAGTCACTGAAAGGGGTCACCAGAACAAAAGAACACAGACATGGCCAACCAGAAGGGGGCACTCAAGAGAGGTGGGTGCCAACCCAGTTAAAGATGGGTATGAGTCTTCTCCTTCATGGGTTCTCAAACTGCATTGCACTACAACCTGCTTCTGACAAGTTACTTCATGACCGCAAGAGCCTGGGACCAAAGCCTGAGCCTGCCCAAGCCCTACTGCCCTGGGCAGCTGGGCCAAAGCTGAAGCTCAAGTGCTTCAGCCCCAGGCTGGGGCCTGTAACTTGAGCCCCGCTGCCCAGGGCTGAAGCCCTCAGGCTTTGGCTTTGGTCCTGGGTAGTGGGACTCAGGCTTTGGCCCCAGGAAGTATAAGCCAGCCCTTGTGACCCCATTCAAAGGGGGTCGTGACCCACTTTGGGGTCCCAACCCACAGTTTGAGAACTGCTATGTTACTGTATTACCTGGCACTATAGTTTCCCAATGCCAAATTCCTTTAAACTCATAGTGATGCACCACTTAGTGACCGGCAGGCACTTGCACCTCACCACTTACATAGGAATGGAAGCATTAGCTAAATCTTCATTCTCTGTGGGTTTGTCTATACTTACAGTGCTGCAGTGGCATAAGAGCTTCTCCCATCGGTGTAGGTACCCTACTTCCCTGAGAGACAATAGCTGTGTCGATGGAAGAAGCCCTTCCATCAACATAGTGCTGTTTTAAAGAAGGGGTTAGGATGGTATACCTGTCTCTCTCACCCCCTATGTTATACTGACATAGGTTTGTTTTATAGACCAAGGGTAAAAGTACCAGCCATCTGCCAAAATACCTGTGTGTGTGTGTGTGCTACAAATCTCATAAACATGGGTGGATTTAGTCCTTTATCTTTCTCAATATCTACCTTATTGTCTACCTTCCCAAAACCTAGTTCACCAGGGAGCAGTAAGATGAATAGTTAATGAATGTGAGATCTCATGAAAATGAGACTAGAGCAAGATACAGCATGGATCTGTCGGGCCAGTACTTTATCATGCATACTGTTCTAATATTTTATTTTAATATTATCTTGTAATCTTCTGAGGTTATGTTTAATCTCCACTTCCGAGTGGCCAGGACTTATAGATTCATTAAATGAGTGCTCAGACTCAGGGTTTGCTTTTTTGGTCTATTTTTATATCTATTATGCACATCATTCTTCTTATTGAATACAAGAATGCATAGAAGCAGCACCAAAGCTTAAACAGATCTAGTGCCACTTTCAGAAAACCAGCAAAACAGCTTGGAGGTCACATTCCTAGCTGGAATCTTGGGCTGTCAGTCAAATTCAGCACCTCTTTAGGTGCGTGGCATGTGCTATTCATCCTTCCAGAGATTCAAATGGAGCGATTCATTTCATCCCTGTTATACAGCTGTTAAATCTGTTAAATGTGGCCTTTCTCCTGAAGCACCGTCTATTAGGCTGGAGCTGGAGGGATAAGTGATGGAGCAAGTTTGTGGGGAGTCTGAAGGCTGCCTCCAGGCTAAAGGAAATGGGTGACAACTTCAAAACTTTTGAATAAGTTTTGTATTCTCACCCACACTTTGAGGTTCACCCAGTGCTATTTTTGCACAGTTTGTGCTGCATGTTTCTGTATACAAGGATAGCTCCAGGCCTCTAAATGCTGATAGAGTTATCCAAAATTTATAAACTGCTCAGGTCCATAATAAAGAATAATTTATGTTGTATGTTTCTGACTTTACAGAAGGTCACTTTAACAATTCAGGAGCCAGTATTGGTCATGTTAAGAAGAGGAAGCTGTTCATTGCTGGTTCTACTGGTTGAGTTTGGATTTATATCAAATCCATTAATGTTGATTTCAGTAACCATGATCTTTTTCTAGGGTAAATTGTAACCAACTGCTGCAAAGTAATTGATAAAGGAATCAGAACATGGTCTTAATGAGATACTTTACTTCTGTAGTTCGGCTAAGATACAAGTATGACTGTTAAATTCTCTTGACAGAACACGGGGTAATGGTCTCAAGTTTTAGTGGGGAACGTTTAGGTTGGATATTAGGAAAAACTTTTTCACTAGGAGGGTGGTGAAGCACTGGAATGGGTTACCTAGGGAGGTGGTAGAATCTCCTTCCTTAGAGGTTTTTAAGGTCAGGCTTGACAAAGCCCTGGCTGGGATGATTTAGTCTGAGATGCTTTAAGCAGGGGGTTGGACTAGATGACCTCCTGAGGTCCCTTCCAACCCTGATATTCTATGATTCTCTCTGCCATGTTCAAATGCATCCAAAGCTTTCACACTTCTCTAAAATGCAAAATGAAAACATTTCAACCAAGTAGATGATATTACAATACTCTGTGTATTATGTTAGATATATCTCCACAGAACATTTATTGAGTTTTACCTTGTTAGCGGTTGTGCTGTTGTCAAACTTATCATTTCTGATGTTAATAATACCTGCGATTGTGCCTGTTGGTAATGCTGTCATTGTACCTGCTGCTATGCCTGCCCACTTGGTCCCTCATATATGCTTGACAAGCTGTAACATCTTTTCAGAAAGGATGTCCAATTTTAGAACTGTCAAGAATCAGGGTGGTAGCTGTGTTAGTCTGGAATAGCAGAGGTAACAAAGTCCTGTGGCACCTTAAAGACTAACTTTATAGTTAGTCTTTAAGGTGCCACAGGACGTTGTTACCAATTTTAGAACTGTGATTTCTCTCTTCTAGTAGTTCTGCACTACACACAAATGCTCCCCCACCAAGCACAATTCACCAGCCATACCTGTATCCCCACATCCTGCCTGTGCTGCTATCTGGCTTTGATGTCATCAGCTGTGCCAGAGTACAAATTATCCTCCCTACTCTCTCCTTCAGAAAGTTTCACTTCAGTTCACCTCCAACCTTTCCTGGTAGATAGAAGCTACAGAATCTCAAACAGGTGAAGAGAAAGAGGTCACCACACCCACAGTGGGTGTCTTACAGCCAGTGCTTCTTGCCACAGGAGGAGGTGGCATGGTTATATGATGGGGAGGGAAAATGTGCCTGGGTTGGACTAGATGACCTCCTGAGCTCTCTTCCAACCCTAATAATCTGATTCTTTGACATAGCTGGCACTACACCGCCCTTTTCAGGACGCACAGCTGGGGTGTGCAGGGGCTTGCTGAAAGAATGAGGATGTCTGGGATTTCTATGCCCAATGGGCCAAAGAGGTCCTTTTGGCTAGGCTGCAAATTAGAACAGCCTTCAGGAAGGTATATTATTTCTCTCTCTCCCCCCCCACCCCCCCCGCATGTTGGGGCTGGTATCAGTTCAGGGATGAATTGGTCCCAAAGAGACTAAGCAAAGTCAATTGTACAGTAATAACAGCTCAGTGCGCTGACAGCAATCCCACTCAAATTTTTGAAAGCTCATTTTTTTCCCTGTGCTAATTTTTCTGCAGCTGAGTCAGTACAGTAATAACAGGAAGACTCCTTTGTGGATTGGAAAGTGAATGCAGGGCAGTGTGAAACATATCAGAAAACAAAAATAGCTGCATTTATTTTAAAAAAAATATAGGAATATACTGGAGCATAGCAGAAGCCCAGCTGAGGAGCTCATTACATTTTATTGGATATTCAGTCGAAAGACTTTAAATTTAACAATTAAAAAGACACTGGGGAAGAAGGCAATGTTCCATTTTGGTACATTAAACATCTTGTTTATGTTTCAGTTACTGAGCTCTCAATGTCTGCAGTGGCTGTAGCTTAAACATTGAGGGTTTCCTTTATTTTAGAGGGGAGAAAACAACTGAGGAAAAAGCCCTTTAATTGGGGAGCGGACCAAAATACTTTGTGCAAAAAATATTTAATCCCAGTTGAGCATGGATATGAACTTGCACTAATTTGCAAGTGATCCGTAACTTTTACCATGCAGAAAGTGATTGGTATGCTATTAAAATAAGGCAAATTTTGCTGTCTTGAATCAGGCAAAATCTCTATTCCTTTCAATGGGTTTTGATTGAGTCAGGACTGCAGGATCTGTTCTCTTCTAAAACCATTCATAAAGCAGAATGGATATTGCTAATGACCAAATGTAAAATGGAGGCATAGAACCATTTAATTTCATCTCATCGGGCTTGATTCTTATCTCATTAAAACCAGTGTAAATCAGGAGTAAACCTGTGGTAATACCCTCTGACTTCTGGTATGATGGTGTATATGGGAGGAGAATCAAATCCATAGAAGAAATATCTTCTGTTGTGTTACACCTCTAATCCCTCCTGATTTGAGGGTGAGAAACTGTCTTCTGTGTAATTAGTGTTGTGACGGGTTGAGATCACAGAAACCCCTTAGGAGCTGCCACCTGATGTGCCAAGGCTACTCCTGCCTCAGTTTTCCTGCCCAAACAGCTTAGGACCTCAGTACCCTGCCAGGTCTGAGCCACGTCCCCTAACAGCTGTGGGCCTTCCTGGAAACAGGCAGGAGGTATCCTTACCTCTGGCACTCAGATGCTCAACTCCCAATGGCGTCAAACCCTGAATAAAATTTGTTTTGCCCTGTATAAAGCTTGTACAGGGCAAACTCATAGATTGTTCGCCCTCTATAATAATGATAGAGAGGTATGCACAGCTGTTTGCCCCCCCCTAGGTACCAAAACATACTCCAGGTTAATTAATAAGTAAAAAGTGCTTTTAATAAAGATAGGAAATAGGATTTAAGTGGTTCAAAGTAGCAACAGACAGAATAAAGTGAATTACCAAACAAAATAAACAAAACATGCAAATATAACACTATTACAGTAAAAAACCTGACCCTCTGAATTCCTTCTTTCAGGCTAAACTCCCTGTTAGCCTGGGTCCAGCACTCACTCGCACCTCCCCTGCAGTCACAGTCCTCTGTTCCAGTTTCTTCCAGGAATCCTTGGGAGATGGAGGGCTGTTGCTTGAGCCAGCTGAGAACCCCCAAAATGGAGCGGTCTCTCCCAGGTTTATATAGGCTTCTTCCTCTGGGTGGAGAGCCCCTCCTCCTTCCTATGCAGAGTCCACATGGCCTCTCAGAGCACATGGCTCAGTTGCAGGCCCAAACCAGACTCCCCTCACCACCAGCCAGGCTGCATTCCTCAGGCAGATCGGGTGTGGACGGCAGGGCTGGCGACAGAAATTTGGGGGGCCCCTACTTTGATTGTTTGGGGCCCCCCCCAGCCCAGCCAGGGCCCCCCCCAGCCCAGCCGACAGCGGATGGGGGCCCCCCCGCCCAGCCACCCCCCCCAGCCCAGCCGACAGCGAATGGGGCCCCCCCCAGCCCAGCCGGGCCCCCCCAGCCCAGCCGACAGCGGCTGCCTCCCCCCCCCCCAGCCCAGCCGGCGCTCCCCCTCCCTCCCCCGGGCAGCGAGAGCGGCGTGAGCCGCCCTTCCCCCCCCCCCAGCACTGCTGCCGCCGGCTGGGCTCTGCTCCTGCCGGGGCCAGGCTCGCTTGTCGGGGGAGAGACGCGCCGCCTCCCCACCCCTTCTCCGCTCTCCAGGTCCAGCGAAAAGGGGGGACAACAGCGGGTACAGCTGTGTACCAGGGCCCCCCTAAAGTCGGGGGGCCCGGTACAGCTGTACCCATAGTACCCCCCTGTCGCCGGCCCTGGTGGACGGGTATCTACAAAATTCATTGCTTGCTTGATTGGTTCTCAATTGGGCTTAACTGAGAATAGTTTTTCTCAGAGAGCTGTTCGGCTGCTTTCCAAAGTCCACATGCAACCAACCAAGCACATAGTCAATATTCATAACTCTGAATACAACACAGACACATACATACAAATAGGATGAACAGATCCAGTGGATCATTACCTTCCCAGAGATACAGTATAACTTTTTAGCAAAACCATATTCCCTTAACACAGCGGTTCTCAAACTTGTTGAGACCGGGACCCCTTTTTATGCTCCGGAGGGGGGGCGTGACCCCTCCGCCGAAAAGCCGCCGATTTTTTTTTAAAAAGCAAAAGCAAAAAAAAAAAGCTGACCCCCCCCCCTGCTCCCCGTCCCCGCAGCTCCTCGGCTCCCCGTTCCCGCCACGGGCGGGCTGCCGGGTGCGCCCCAGCCCCTGCAGCGGGCAGGCTGCCGGGTGTGCCTCAGTCCCCGCAGCAGGTGGGCTGCCGGGTGCTCCCTGGCTCCCCATCCCTGCCGCGGGCGGGCTGCCAGCTGCTCCCCGGCTCCCCGTCCCCGCCGCGGGCGGGCTGCCGGGTGCGCCCCAGTCCCCGCAGCGGGCGGGCTGCTGTCTGCTCCCCAGCTCCCCGTCCCCGCCACGGGCGGGCTGCCGGCTACGCGCTGGCCCCAGTCGCCGCGAGTTGCGGCGGCAGGAGCTCGCGACCCCCCGGGGAGCGCTCGGCGACCCCCCAGTTTGAGAAACCCTGCCGTAATATCATACATATATTTACAGGCACACACACCCATAAAGTCTTATGGGGTACATCGTCACAAGTGTCTTCTACTTTTATTATTTGTATATATTCAGGTGCACCATTGTATGACAGACCCTGCCACAAAAAGGTTACAATTTAAACCAACAAAGTGAGGGCTTGGGACAAGGGATATAGCTTACAACTAGGCTACATGCACTTGTGGTGACATGTAGGGTATATGTAGCTACAGGCTGCAGTGAAAACCAGGCAGCATCTACTACGGTGGTGCATAGCTATGCACCTCAGTGAAAGACTTACTTTGAGAGCTCATGTTTGCTGATTATCCATCATGACCCCCAAATCTCTTTGAGTCACTACTTTTTGGTACAGGTCCACAATTCTGTAAGTAGTTTTCATTCTTTGTTCCTAGATGCAGGACTTCACATTTGGTTTTACTGAACCAAAACCCAAATGTTTGGTTGTACTGAAACCCATATTGTTTGCTTAGTCTCAGTTTATCAAGCAATCCAGATTACTCTGTATCAGTGCTGTGTCCTTTCATTATTTACCACTTCCTCAAACTTTGTGCTGTCTGTGAACTTTATCAGTAATTGATTTTCTTTCTCCCAGCTCATGGATAAAAATATTAAGTAGCATAGGACCAAGAACTGATCCTGTAAGACTTCACTAGAAACACTTCTGCTAGATGGTGGTTTTTCTTTCACAATTACATTTTGAGACCTATTAGTTAACCAGTTTTTAATCCGTTTCGCATATACTATGTTGATTTTTGTAGTGTTCTAGTTATTAATTAAAATGTCATTCAGTGGCAGGTCAACTGCCTTGCAGAATTTTCTACAATTCCTAGCTTCTAATTTATATTCATTACTATCTACTTGCCCTTTATGAATGTCTGAGTGTTTAGTACTGTTATTTATGAACCATAATTTTGATTGATGGTAAAGACTGTTACCCATAGAGGTGATGTCATCCATACATAAAATATGTCAGGGTGGCTTTTTTTGCTGTCATGACTTGCCAGTGGCAATCCATTTTAACTGAGTTATTCTAGGATAACACCATAAAAGCTGCAGATAACAGTTATTGCATGTCATTCACCAGGGCTACTTGAGCAGAAGCATGCCCACTTCCTGCTGCCTACTTGACCATCTAATTGCCCATTACATTTTAGACTGAAAACTGTTAAGTGTCTCCTTTTAAGATCTTTAAATGCTGTTCTTTTTATTGGAAACAAATTAAATTCCTTTAACGAAATTTTTAAATACTTTAGCTAGTGTACTCTACTGTTTGCAGTCAAAAGGACTGATCCATTAGACGCAATGAAGCATTATTAATAAAGAAAATACACAGAACACTATATAATGTTATATATAATTATGAACACTATCATAATTGTATGATGTAGTGAGTTGGACCATTACTACTGTAGCATGTTTTACGTATGGGCTGGTGTATCTTTCATTTTGAATTCCCTTATGGGGAAACTTATTTTCAGCTGGAACTGTGAGCATTCATGAGGAGAAATCTGATACAAACAGGATTTTCTGAGGGTTTTTTTCTAACCACCTCTTTAACCTTTCCATCATTGCTTTCATATATGAGAACTTATTTCTTGTGTTTGACTTCAGAATGCTATCTACAAATACGAAGGACAATTTTTCTGACTAAAAAGAGATGGGAAGCACAATACATCTAGAAATCATTTATTTTTAAAATGTGAAGGAAAACGTTCTGCTTTTCACTAGGGGAGGTAGACTGGATATAGTGGATTTTACTGTGGTTGTTCAGTTTACAGGTAAGGGGGTAAATCATCACAAACCATTGGATAGAGAGGAGGGTTTTACAATTGACCTCATCAACTCATGAAGCTTCTTCCTAACGTAAATTGTTTAAAGCTATTTTTTTAAAAAATGATACAGTATATGAGATGCTGTCAGTATAATTATTTGGATATTGGTGGTAACCTGGAAATATATGGAATTATACAAATAGCAATGATGATCATTGTCCAAGGTGAATTTACAACTGGATCTGGAGCAGGGGAAGCTTTTCCCCATTGACTGGGATGTAGATGGTGATCTGTGGTGCACTGATCAAGTGTCAAAATGAGGTAACGTTATCCCTTATGAGCTGTTTCATGTAACTGTGGGTATAAACAGGCAGGCAGAGGTGGACCACATTTATCTAACTGCTATCACCAGAATGCGTAAATATTTCCCAATTCAGTAAACTACAAATGACGATAGTGTTTCTCTCTTTCTTCCCACCCTGTGAGAAAAATAGCCTGGTTAGTTCATAGCTGTCCCACAACAAGTTCTATGCATACATCCCTCCCCAGATCAAAGTAACTAATTTTCTATCTATTTCTTAAAGGAATTAGTTTCATGGTTGGCTTTCCTCTTGCAGAAGTGAGTTCTGTAGTGCAGATCTGCCTCATGAAAACTATTTTCAATTCTCAGCAGCAGAGTGATGGAGAGACAATTTTTCCTTCCCATGAAAACTTTTATTAGATCCAAATTTTGTTCCTATTCCAAATCACAATGAAAAGTCACAGTCTTGAAAATGTTAATGAACCAAAAAACATTTTTTGGGGGAAGAATAGAAGAGTTTGGAGGCAGCGTTATTGGCTCAATCAAAACATTTTGTTTCAACTTTGACTTTTTTTCTTATTTAACCTTTCAGTCTAATTAGCTTGTTTTTTAATGAAAAAAAATTTTGAATTGTAAAAATGGAAATTTTCTTTGGAAAGCATCAAAACAGAACCTTTTGATGATTTCAAAACTTTTTTCATGACTACTTTTTTGGTCAGGAAATTGTGAAATCCAACCCTGTTTTGTAAACAGTGCCAATAAATCATCTTTTTTAATTCCAGCAAAAAATTCCCAGTCCGTTTTACTGAGGAGCCACTCATGTTGATCAATGATTACATTGTTCCAGTAGGGATCTTTCAGGTAGCTTGGGTCAGCTTCATGCAGGGCTTTGATTATCAAGGTAAAGACTCTGAACTGGACTCTGTATTCAGTTGGGAGCCAGCATAGAGCATGCTAGCATGATGTGTTCACAGCTACCTATCTTGTTGATCAGATGTTCTGAAGCATTTTGTACAACATGGGGCTCAGTTAGGCAGTGTGGGTCCATTCTTAAGTTTTGTTGAATGAACAGCAATCTTCCCTGTATGCTTCGTGTCTTATGAGAGAAAGAAGGGGAAACCATCCTCCATTCTTCAGTATTTTTATTCACTCTTTTCCACTGCTTCTTTTGCAATGCTCTTTAATCTATGAATTAGTCAGCAGGGCTTTGGTAAAACTCACATTGATTTCAAGGGAAGCAGAAAGAAGCTGATGATGAGCATTTCTGAAAATCCCACTCTGCTGCAGTCAAGGCTGCCACAGTAGCATAGAGTTCACTAGTGTGTATTTGTATATTTTTAAAATAAAAGTTGCAAAATTTGCATGCTACATTAACTATCTACATTGGACAAACAGAAAAGGGAGTGAGTAAAATAAACAAAACAAAACAAAAAAACCCTCTTGGAAATTGCTGTAGTCATGCAACACATGTCAACCACACTCCATTTAAATTCTTTCAGTTAAAATACTTATTCCAATGATATTAAAAGCCACAGTAACTCATTTTACTGTATGTTTTCTCATTCATTTTGAGATACATACATCTTCATCTCTAGGTTTTTGAATGTGAGATCCTTTTAGCCATGTTAGAGTTTTCAATTCACAGGAAACTTCCTTTTAGTTATACGTTTTGAGCATGTAACTTGCAGTTTGATTCTCAATAGACTGAGAAGAAGGAGTCATGTTGCTTGAAGCAAAGGAAAATGCCAACTGTGGTTTTCATATGCTCTGTATATCACAAACAATTGAGACTTTATGGAAGTTATTCATAAATATTTACACATGATGATCATTAGCTATTGGGTACCTGCAGTGTAGCTACCTTATGTTTATGAAACACTCTCTCTGGAGATGAGTGAGAATTTCAGGGAATCCCAGCTAATAGGAAACAAGTATTTTTGTATGTGCCCAGGCCAAGTCAAAGAGAGAATGTATTCTTCGAAAAAGCTGGCAATAGGGAAAACAAAAGGAAGCTAAAGGGTTGAGATGGGGCCAGGAAGGAAGAGTGAAAGCAACAAAGGATGAGACTGGAAAGAGGTGGGAAGAAGTGTAGAAGGAAACAAAGTAAGTGTGAAGAAGTGAAGAAAGGAAAGCAAAACAGAAGTGCAATAAAGAAAGAAAGCTTCCTGATCATTGCAATTCCCCACCCCATTTTCCTCCCAATTGCCATTGATAACTGCAATCTGCTTGCCTCTGAGAACATGTAATTATACAGTTAGCATCACACTGGCTGCAAAACATTCATTTGCATTCACAGAGAATACTAATTTCATTTTGATTCAGATGATAGCAAATGTTCCCACGTTTCAGTTACTTTCTCAGTCTTCCCTTCTCTTCCCAATCTTTGCAGACCTCTGTTTGCTTTCCTGTAGTCTGAACTCAGTTGATGAAGATAAAAGAAGTATTGGAAAGATTAGGAAAAAATTATAGGGAAAGATAATTTCAAATATTAGATGGCAAGCTCTCATCTAAAACCAGGATTCTCACCTCAGGTGTGTAAGAGCTTGAAAGAATAATAAATGCCCACACCATTCCTAGCTCAGTCAACCATATTATTTCATTCTTTCAGATGATACTACAGTATCTGTTTTCTTCCAGGGATGAATGGAAATAGCACCTGGGAAAGTACACATTCATAGCATCTTTTTCCTCTGCATACTATGTGTATATGGGTTTCTGTGAGGTGCTAGTAAGAAATACTGTAGTACCTTGATTTCATCTGGTTTTTTAGATGGGCAATTTTGGAAAAATCACATTTGGAAAATTGTGGGTATTTCTGAGCTTCTCTCAGCCATTGAAGTATTCTGACTATCCAATATGACAATCAACTGAGTGGTATTCACTTATGCCAGTGATAGAGCCTGATCATGTTGCCCACTAAGGTAATGGCAAAATTCCCATAGACTTCAAGAAGATCAGGATTGGGTCTTCCTTGGCTTCACACTTCAGTAGAGTCATTCTAGACTTACAAGTATGAAACTGAGAGGAAAATTTAAGAGGAAAATTTGGCCCTCTGACTCTTTATTGTGAGTGGTTTTTCCAGAGTTGGCGTGAGCAGGATCAAAACTTCAGAGCCAAACTCCATGAACTTTGGATATATTCAGAATCTGAAACCAGATCCACATGTTGCACCTTGTTCCTATCTCTGTTCAAAAGAAGTGCTTCTGCATTGCACCAACAATAATTGACCATCATGCTCTGATATCACATTCAATAGTTACCTCCGCTGGCATCAAAATTTAAAACCATGGAAATTGGCCATAATTTACTGATAACCTGAGCTTTGGAATGTACAGTGCATGCACTTAAAAACTTTATTATGCTTTTAGATTGTGACATCAGCATCTGTAGACATACCTGATCTAGCTTTGATCTAGCTAGCTTGAGTATAAAAATAGCAGTGAAGTTGCAGCCTCCCCATCTAGCTACTTGAAGTAGTCCTAGTTGAGCTTGCACAGTCTGTATTGCCTTGGCTTTGCTGCTGGTTTGTGCTGGATGAAAGATAGCCTGGTATGTCTACACATGTTGCAATCACACCTCTGATTGGAGAAAAGACATACCTTGTTGCCAAGAAGGCTAACAGCATATTGGGTTGCATTAGTAGGAGCATTGACTGACAGCAGATGAAGGGAACTGATTATTCCCCTCTGTTCGGCTCTGGTGAGGTCACATTTGGAGTATTGTGTCCAGTTTTGCCCCCCCCCCCCCGAAAAGATGTGGACAAATTGGAGAGAGTCCAGTGGAGGGCAACGAAAATGATCAGTTTGCTGGGGCACATGATTTACGAGGAGAGGCTAAGGCAGCGGGTCTCAAACTTACCTTTAGCGCGACTTGAGTGTCCACCAAAAAGCCGCCGAATGAATTACTTCCACATTCGGCGGAAATTTTCGGCGGACGTGCCGAGCGTTCCCAAAATATCTTGGCATGTCCGCTGAAAAGCCGCCGAATGCGGTTTGAGAACCCCTGGGCTAAGGGAACTGTGTTTGTTAGTCTGCAGAAGAGAAGAGTGAGGGGGGATTTGCCAGCAGCCTTCAGCTACCTGAAGAGGGGTTCCAGAGAATCATAGACTCATGGAATCTTAGGGTTGGAAGACTTCAGGAGGTTATCTAGTCCAATCCCCTGCTCAAAGCAGGATCAACAAAGAGGATGGAGCTCAGCTGTTCTGAGTGGTGGCAGATGACAGAACAAGGAGCAATGGTCTCAAGTTGCAGTGGGAGAGGTCTAGGTTGGATATTAGGAAACACTATTTCATTAGGAGGGGGTGGTGAAGCACTGGAATGGTTTACCTAAGGAGGTGGTAGAATATCCTTCCTTACAGGTTTTTAAGGCTCATCTTGACAAAGCCCTGGCTGGGATGATTTAGTTGGTGTTGGTCCTGCTTTGAGCAGGTGGTTGGACTAGATGACCTCCTTTGGTTCTATGATTCTATGTAGGGATTTTACTTATTCCAGAGATATACCTTTATATTTAAAATTATGGAAAATCAATAATTTCTCTAGAGTTGAAATTAGTTTCTTCAAGTGTACTTGCTGAGTTCAAGGGTAACCTAAAGGTATTCACATAATACTCACCTGCTTCTGCTCTTTTCCTTCTTAAGAGTTTTCCAGTAGCATTAGTTCTGAAAATTACATTTTGGATTTCTAGGTTTAATGAGATATGTGATGTGCGTTTTACACTGATGACCGTTTATTTTATATTTAAATAGCTAACGTACTCTCTTAGCATTATTTTTACCCCTTTACTTTCTATATACATTTGAAGTATCATCTCATGTGCTTGAAAACGAACGCAATATCACACATTTGAAATACTACTGTATAATAATAAATCCTATAAATAAATCATGTGCTTTTATTGCACTTTCACTTTGAAATACTAATTCTGTTTACTTCCTGCACTGCAAGATTGTCAAAAGAGAGCATGAAACCTTCAGTGTCACACAAAATATATTGACCAAGGTCCAAAGCACTATGCATCCCCATGTTCAAGGTATTTTCCGTGCTATGCTTGGAACTGGACGTTGGCTTATCCTATGCTATAACTTGAAAGGGCAATGGACTACCAAAGCCAAGGGACATAATTAATGCTTAGTTACTTTACAGTGCACTATTAAATGGATTATTGACTTTCAGCTTTGCATAAAGGTTGTAAGGATATACGTTTATCTAACGGGAAATAGTAGAGTATGTAATAAAGCATGGGAAACTAATGAGTATAGCACTTTGATGTTGGGTTTTGTGTATCCAGTAAATTACTTGTGAAAAGATATAAAAAGGACAAGTTTTATAAATCACATCTCAACTTATGTGTGCTGTTTGTGACTAACACTATGATATTTAGCAGCCGTTCCCTTTAGCTACTAGCAAGATAAATTAAACAAATATTATAAATCTAGTTTGACGTTCATGACTATCAGGGCTGGAAAGTGGCCGGGAGTGTGTGCTCTTATGGACTGTACTTAAGGACACTCTGTTGTAAAGTTGTGGGAGGGAAATACCAACATTGTGGATTATCAGGCTTTATGCTAATTTTCACACATTTCATGTGAAATGTAAGATTTATTTA
This sequence comes from Sternotherus odoratus, assembly GCA_032164245.1. Classification (NCBI taxonomy): domain Eukaryota; kingdom Metazoa; phylum Chordata; order Testudines; family Kinosternidae; genus Sternotherus; species Sternotherus odoratus. Next base: position 146,702,820 of record JAVMKO010000003.1, read on the forward strand.
TCTGAATTTTTTTCTGGTGTGGAGGTAACCTTCTTACTGATAGCATGAACAGAGGTTGTGTTATTTTGTTGTTTCAGACTCGCCAGCTAACATGCAGCAGTGGCAGAGATGTGACTTTTGTTATACCTCATTCATCATTGACTTAGGCTCTGATCCAGGATCCAGCAAAGCGACTTAAGCACATGTCTAACTTTAAGCAGGGGACTACTCACATGCTTAAAGTTAGGCAAGTACATAAGTGTTTTGGTGGCTCATGGCCTGAATTGAGATGTTAACCTCATATCTTAGGAACAGAGGACCTGATCCATAGCCCACTGAAGTTGAAGGGAGTCTCCTCACTTACAGATGATGAAAATCAGTTAGAGGTACAGAGAGAGGGGTGCCATCTCCATAGCATATTTCCTAACCTTCCCTCTCTCTCTATCTCCAGTGTGAGATAACTATGCTCATTTGGGAATATGCTGTTGACCTGTGCTATAAAATGGTCACCAGGACTTGTGATATAAATACCAAATGGCACATAATATTTCCTGGAGGTTTTGGTTCAGTGACCCTAAGGGTGAATCATACTGCTCCTACAAAGTAATATTTTAATTTGTGAGCTATGTAATCAGATGATGCTTATGGTTTCTATTCAAAACTCCCCATTACTTTCAATCACTACTTTTGCTTTTTAAAAAATAATTGGCATGATATGGCCCATCGTCCATCTTCTATTTCAAAATCAGTATGTAAGAGAATGTATGCACATAAAATTGCTTATAGGGAATGGTTCAAATATTCATCAGGCATAGAGTATGATTGTCATATGCTTAATCTGGGCTGCAAGCAAACTTGATTAAAATAGATAAAATTTAGAACTATGATTCCACATATTCAGTTTCTGGTAAGATATCTAGATATAGATATAAATATAAATAAAATATGTTGTCTCCAAAAGTTGTTAGGATAACATAGATTGTATTGATATTTGTTGTCTTGTAGTTAATCAAATGTGAAGTCTTTTTTGTGTGTGTTAAGATAATTATTTAGCAAGAGAAATAAGTAGCATTGGAACCTTTACTAAGTGCATGTGTAGCATCATTGGAAGAATGATCAATGTTTTGCTAGATGCCAAGGTCTCAATGGCTAATCCAAACCACATTACCAGATGTAAAATCCCAAATAAAATTTACATTATCTTTTCCTGCTTTTAAAAATGAGACATTTAGTCTTACCCTCATTCTTACTGTCCAATGGGTAACATGGTTCAGTATTAGCTGTTGGCACACAGAAGAACAGGGATTACTCTTTCAAAGCCAGTCATTCTTTAACAGATGGACAATGCTTGAATAGGTGAAAACATGATATGGAGGCCTGTTCCATATTTGTAAGCCTTTCTGTGAACAAGGCAAACAAGTAGAGTGTTAAACTAACAACAAAAGGGCACCGCAAAAGAGGGAAGAAATGAACTCTCATTTAGAGCTAAATCATTATGTGGAGAACAAAAGTAATTAAGGCACTAGGGGATGTGAAGAGAAGAAATTATTTAATTACCTATACACCAATGTTAGAAGTCTGGGTAATAAGAGCTGTTGGAATTAGCTGGGATAACTAAAACCTGTGGGAAGATTTGCATGATTAGAATGTTAAAATTAATGGTTATAACCTATTTAGGAAGGATTGATTGGGCAAGAGGGGAGGAGTAGTGGCACTCTATCAAAAAATGCTTCTATCAAAAAATGCTTCTATCAAAAAATGCTTCCTGCTTCTGAGTCAGTGACAACTTGGAAGAAAATGATCTTGAATGCTTTATGGATCAATGTCCTAAAAACTAAAGCACAAGATGGGATACTACTTGGTATGTGCTACAGACCACCAAATCACACTGAAGAAGAGAATGATGGGCTCCTTTAGCACCTATCTGTAATATATAGGGAGAGGGGAAAGCTGCTATCATGGGGAAGTTCAATCTGAGTGATATATGCTGGAGGTCTCTGTCTGTCAATTTCTAAAAATTATAGATGACAATTTCCTAAATTAGAATTGCATTGAACTTGAGGAAATTTATATTAGACTTCATCTTGACAGATAAAGAGGAACCGTTCAAAGAACTAAAATTAGTAGTTGCTTAGGAGCAAATGATCATAACCTAATTACGGTTGTATGCAAACAGAAAAAAAGTCCAAACCAATTTATATATATATATATTTTAAAAGGGCCAGTTTCACAAAACTGAAAACAATTAAGAGCAAAATTAGCTGGGGAGATGAATTTGAACAGAAAAAAAGTGAATAACTGGGAGCTGGTTAAGAATATGTAGTATATGTCCCCAAATCCAATTCCATAATTTAGAAAAACAACCTGGGTATAGAGGAAGTGAAAACTGCTATAAAAATAAACAAATAATATATTAAAATGTGAAGGGATATGGGGAAATTGACAGCAATTAATATAAATTGGAAGTTAGGAACTGAAAAAATGGATAAAGGATGCAATAGGACATGAGAAATGAATGGCAGGCTAAGTTAAGGACAATAAGAGAGAATTTTAAAGTATATTAGGAACAAAAGGAATCCCTATGATATTTGTCCAGTGGAATTGGCAGAATTGTCACTAATAATGCAGAAAAGTCAGAAGTATTTATTACATATTTCTGTTCTGTAAATGGAGAAAAAAGCCAGATCTGACAGTAACTCAGGAGGATGTTAAACAGCAGCAATTAAATTTAAACCTTTTCAAATGAGTAGGTCCAGATAACTTGAATCTGTGAGTTTTAAAAGAGCTGGCTGAGGAGCTCGCTGGACCATTAATACTGAAAATTTTAATAAGTCTTGGAACACTGGGGAAGCTCCAGAGGACTGACAGAAAACTGATTTTGTACCAATATTTAAAACCGATAAACAGGATAACCTGAATAATGATATGCCTGTCTGCCTGACATCAGTCCCAGGTAAAATAATGGAATGCTTGAACATGAGCTTCTAGTGTGACACTGTAGCCAGAAGGACTAATGTGATTCTTAGATGTAGAAACTGGAATGTAAAGTCAGAGCAGAGGGATAATATCACCCCTTTATTTGGCACTGCTGAGATCTTTAGTAAAATACTATGTCCAGTTCTAATGTGCACATTTTTAAAAGGATGTTGATAAACTGGAGAGAATTCTCAGAAGAGCTACAAGAATGATTAAGAAACTGGAAAACATCCCTTTAAAAAAAGATTCAAGGAGCTGAATGTATTAGTTTATTTAAGAGAAGGTTATGGGGTAATATGATTAATCTATAACAGTGGTGGGCAACCTGCAGCCTATCAGGGTAATCTGCTGGTGTGCCGTGAGACAGTGTTTACATTCCGCAGGCATGGCCACCCACAGCTCACAGTGGCCACAGTTTGCCGTTCCCAGCAAATGGGAACTTTGACTCTTTAATCTGGCAGACAAAGGTACAACAAGATACAATGGCTGGAAGTTGAATCTAGATATATCAGCCTCAAAATATATTGCAGATGATTAACATTGAAGATAATTAAACATTGTAACAATTTACCAAGGATTTGGGTCAATTTTCCAGTAATTGAAAGTTTAAAAATTCAAGATAGAATGCTTTTCTAAAAGATATGCTTTTGTCCAAACAGGCCTTTATTCAGGGAAGTCCTTTGGCCTGTGTTATATGGGTGGTCACACTAGGTGATCACTGTGGTCCTTTCTGGCCTAGGAAAAAGCAATGGCAAAAGCAAAAATTGAAAAAAAATCATTATTTTTGGATTGCCATATAAAATTATACAGAAAAAGAAAGGCACCATCAAATGAATCACTGTGAAACTTCTGAAAAGTAAGAACATCACACAAGTTAAGTTATGCATGAATTGACACCTCTGAAAATTTTCCACTTATGTGAAAGAATCCTGTGAGAAAGTAGAATTTGGTTGGTGATTAACTTCAAAACAATCAGTGACAAGTTTAGGAAAAAGTAATAGTACTGTAGTAGAATGCAAATGGGTTCCATTTAGAAGGTTAATAAACAATAGAAGGTGACCCTGAAGGCACCGTATTATATCATAGTACATCATCAAATGCCAGGCCTGGCAGTGAATGAGCTGAAGGTCAAGAATTTTTCATCTTTTCATTAAATAATCAAAATGGAAATCAAAGAACAATTTAAAAAATAGTGGCATCAAGATTAGAACTATTAAAGCCTGCTCGATTTTAAATGGCAAGGTTGTTGGGGTTGGAGACCATGAGCTATTTTCTTCCAGTGCAGTGACCTTTTGTAGTATTTTTCCTTTGGGCAAACTGAAAATAGGGGGGAAAACGAAGGGAAGAATCTCAGACAGTTTGTTGTGACTATTTATATTCTTACTAATGTAAAAGCCCGTGTACACGGGCCAACGGTAAGGACTCTCATGGCCCCCCCGCCCAGCTCCCTCCCCCCCCTCGCCCAGTCCCCAATGCCCCCCCGCTCACCCTCCTCTCCCCCAATGTCCCCCCGCCCAGCCCCCTCCCCCCCAATGCCCCCCCTGTCCAGCCCCCTCCCCCCAGCCCCCGCCCAGCCCCCTCCCCCCCACACCCTCTCACCCAGCCCCCCTCAATGCCCCCACACCCAGCCCTCTCCCCTCCGCCCCTTCCCCCCTCCAAGGCCCCCCTCACCCAGCCCCCCCTCCAAGGCTCCCCCTCGCCTAGCCCCCTCCCCTCTTGCCCAGCCCCATCCCCCCACCAAGGCCCCCCTCACCCAGCCCCCCTCCAAGGCCCCCACTTGCCCAGCCCCCTCACCCCTCCAAGACCCCCCCGCCCAGCCCCCTCCCCCCTCCAAGGCCCCCCTCGCTCAGCTCCCTCCCCCTGCAACGACCCCCCCCCACTCAGCTCCCTCAACTCCTCGTCATGCGCCCGACAGTCCAGCTAACTTTATATGTATAACTGCTCCTTGGTGCTCTAGCTCCGTGTGATTGAGGCGGGCACACGTGGTGGCCATTTTGTGCCTCCAAACTACAATCCCCAGCATGCCCTTCGTCCAGGCCGTCTCTACTGCTCATGACGGCTTCACACACACTTCTCTAGCCGATTATTAAATAGGATTAGGAGCTCAAGATTCTGTTTTATTGATGATCCTTTTTTTATACTTTGTTTGGAAACTCATGAGCTATTTAAATTTAATGCTTAGTGAAAACACCAACTTCTATGATTCCAATAGTCTGCCTTCTGTGAATAATTGTGCTCTTTCTAAGCAAATATGTAATTATTACCTGATTTATTATGTTGCTGCTTTATTCAAAGAGAGGCGTGAAATGTTAAGTCTTCTGGCAAGGATGGGATTTTCATGTACCATATATTTTTAAAAAGTGTTTTATTTTAATAACATAAGTATGCTGCTTTGGTCTGAAACACACTGAGATACCAAAGAAAAGTCCTCTTTGGATCATATAGTGACTAAACTAAACAGATTAATTTAATCTGGTGTAGACCTTTTAGCCATGCCTATATGTGTAATATATGCTAAATTTCCTTCCTCATTGCTGAAGTCAGCAATGAGTCCATTTTCTATATAATCTAATCTCTGTGTGAACAAATGTACAGGTCAATCCATCAATTGGTAGCATAGATGTATCTAAGAACATATTTACAGCAGAGTCCTAGCGAATCTAGGCAGCAATCCAGTATCCAAATAATTATTGTATATTCTTCTTTCACTGTGTTTTTATTCTGTTTCAGGGAAATAACATATTCTCCTTTCTTCTGCACAGTGACAGACCAAGTTAAGAGTACAGGAATATTCTATTAGCTGAGCTAATGGAACAGCTCTTTCTGATAAACTTATGTAGCTCTTTGGAAGTGACAAGTTTTGCGTGTTCAATTTCAGTCTGCTTCCTGGACATGGTTATCAACTAAAAAAAGGTCCCTTCCTTCTATTTTCCTACATTACAGTCTAGAAGCCTCACTTGCTGCTAATGAATGTGATTGAATACACGTAGCACTAACGCTGAGAGAAAATATTGAAAGGAAATCTGCACGTTTGTTTGACTATGTAAACAAATCAGTTATGACTGTATTTGGACCCCTTCTAGGACCAGGGCTGGCCCACAACATCCCACTTCATCGGATGCATAGAACATGATAGAACGTGCATCCGATGAAGTGGGCTATAGCCCACAAAAGTTTATGCTGAAATAAACTGGTTAGTCTTTAAGGTGCTACAAAGTCTTCCTCGTCTTAATTAGAAAAGGTTAGGCAGTGCAACTGTACCTATTAACATCTTCAGAGAACTTGGCCTGTACTTTTATTGATAGAGCCATCTTGGTGTCATTACTGGGGATGTGCACCATTTGCCCTAAGGGAAATGAGGGACTTAAATGCCAAAATAAATGTACTATGCCACAATTTAAAATATATATTGAATTGTTTTAGCACTCCTGTCTTTCTCTTTTTCCTGAGGCTACAGAAGCCCTGCAGTGCTCAAATTATCTGTGAACCTTTGTGAAAATGCATGCTCAAAGCCTCACTATTACTTTTTGTATTAATCGCCTCTTAAATTTTGCAGATGCTTTTCTTAAAGGATTTCTCATTCTCAGCCCAGAGTACTCCAGAACATACAATAAGAGAATTGCTAATTGGGGTTGGAAGAGAAGAAAGGTGTAGATCAAGAGACATCAAATGAGGAAGGAAATAACCCTCATTGCTAAAATCCTTTGTACCGCATTCAATCTGTAGTTGGAGATGAGAGAGAGGGAGAGCTGCATTAATCATTTTTGATGGGTAAATTTCATCCTTGTTAATTTATTTATGTGCAAGAGAGGGATGGGATAAGGTTTGACTGAGATGAGGGGAAGCTACCAAGGTGAATTAAAAAATAGCATAAAACCATACAGTTTAGTTCTGGCAACTTTTTGCCCCTAATTATTCTCACATAAGTGAATAGGACTGTAAATGTCTGAATAATGCATGCTATTCATCAAAACTATTACATGAGAACTAAGTATACTTTCACTCACTTTTAATACCTGCATGCCAGTTTTATGGAGCAAAACTGAATAAATGGAACATAAATTGACTATTTTATGGAATAAAATAGAGAGGACAGATGGTTCAGTGGCTAGAGTGCCATCCTAGGTTGTGGAGACATAGGGATAGAGGATTGGAAGGGACATCCTGGGCCCTTGAGTCCACTCCCCTGCTATTGAAGGCAACCCCTTCATATAATCCAGTTAATAAATTTATCAAGATGTGCTTAAAAGTAGTTGAGGAGTTTGCACTATTGTTGTTCCAGAACTGCACTCCTGGAGACCAAGGCTCCATTCCCTGTGTCACTCTGTCACTCACTATCTGTGCCCCAAATGTAAAACGGAGATAACAGCACTTCCCTCCCTCACACAGGTGTTGGGGATAAATACACCAGAATTGATCAGGTGACTATGGTAGCCATATAAGTACTTAAGAAAGACGGAAAGAATAATAGAAAATGCTGTGGTCACTATGCAGCCATAGCTGTAGCATGTTTCTTTAGAATCATTTACTGGATCATATTAGTATATCAGTATCTATTTTTAAAAAATGGAATGATAAAAAATGTGCTAATGCTTGAATCTACATTAACTAAAGTTCATGCTTACAAAATCCTGTCTCTCTTTAATATGGGTGAAAAACGTAAGAGGTTGATAAAGCTTTAGATAGACAATAAGGCAAGCAGAAGAACTATATTTCTTTGGGAAATAATATAGTCTCCTCTGTTGCACATCTTGCTTCTAAATGTACTTTTTATTGTTAGATAAGATCTTAGACTAGTTTATAGTAACAGTATAAGCAGAAATGGGGCTTCTGGATAAATACTGTAAAAAGAAACAAAATTAGTAATGATTGTAAACAAGTTAGTTTTGCTATGTTTATATGCAGTAACTGACAAAATGCTGTTAATCGGTTTAATTGTTTATTTGATAGACTGAAAATGCAGCCACATCACAATTAGATTAGTTTAACTCTGAACTCATTACACAGCAACAAAAGGTGCTGTAGCCTACTCATTGTTTGTAGTGATCACTACTTGCATCTGGTGTAGAGCTGAATTAACATCATACATGGGCTGGCAGTCTGAACTTAATAGTATGAGCAATATTCTCAAAAAGCCATCAACCTGGCCTTAGGTTTGTGTCAACAAGGATCTATATAAAGAGTAGACTCTCCAACTGATATTGGGTTTTCACTGTTCTAAGTGCTGTATAGACACAGTGAGAGGTTCTGCTGTGAAGGGTTTATAGTCTAAATCAGGGGTGGGCCAACTAAAGCCCAAGGGCCACATGTGGTCCGCCGGCCATTTTTATCTGGCCCGCCAGTGCAGCCCAGGGTCACGGTGCCAGTGGCTCCACACTCCAAGACTGTGGGCCTGTCCAAGCGCGGCGTGCCGCGCTAGGCCCCGTGCTCCCGGGCCACAGGCCAGACCGAGGGTGGCGAGCCCTCTCCCCCGGAGCCATGCTGCCGCCCCACCCTCCCCCGAAGCCGCACCGTGTGGACAGCGCTCCAGGGGGCCGGGCCTGCACACCCTGCCCTCCCCCGAAGTCACGCGGACAGCACTCCGGGGGGCCGGGTCTGCACCCCCCTCTCCCTTGGAGCCACGCGGCACAGAAAGAGCGTGAGCAGAGCTCCGGGGGAGGGGGGGGAAGAGGGGGGCTGTGTGGGCAGCGCTCACCCCCTCCTCTGGAGCTGTGCCAAGCAGCTACGGTAATGGGGGGATAGGAGGTGGGGTTCTGGTATGGCAGTTGGGGTGCTCTGGAGGGAGCAGTCAGGGAGCAGGGTGGGTTGGATAGGGGGTGGGGTTCTGGGGTGGTGGTTAGCAGGCAGGATGGGAGGGTGGATAGGGGTGGGGCAGTCAGAGGACAGGGAGCAGGGGAATTGGGTAGGGTGTGAGGTCTTGGGGGCTGGTTAGGGGTTTCTGGCAGGGCAGGGGCAGTCAGGGGAAAAGGTGGGGGGGGTTGGATGGGTTGGGAATTCTGAGGGGACAGGAAGTGGGAGGGGGCTGGATTGGGGGCGGGGCCTCCCCTACCTGGCCCTCCATATAATTTTGCAAACCTGATGTGGCCCTCGGGCCAAAAGAGTTGCCCACCCCTGGTCTAAATACACAAGCTAGGCAAAAGGTAGCAGAAGGGTGTTTTACAGGTGAGAAACTGAAACACAAAGAAATTAAGCGATATATCCAGCAGGATGTCTGTGGGAGAACCAGGAGTTGAAGCCAGATCTTCTGAGACCCAGCCTTAACCATTCATCTGTACCATATTTGCTTATGTAAATCTTGGAGGGGAGATGATCATGTCCCCTAGATCTGCAAATAGAGAGGATAGTCCATGTACAGATCTCCATTGAAACTGATGTTGCGCTGAGATGAAGATTACAAAGCAAAGATGATACACGTGAGGTGCTTTTACTTTTACCATGGAGTAATTTTTGTGATAATCCTCTGTCTTTAAAGGATGTGCCAGGACAGTCATGGCCAGGGGAGGCTAGCCTGGTCACATCACAGACACTCTCAGGTACTAGGGCTAGAACTTCTACAATCACAGGACTGGTGTGGAAGCACGAGGCCTCCATATAGATGGCCCATGATCTCAGATTATGATGCAAGGAGAAAAGATCCAGCCCCTCCAGTGGAACTCCACAAGGGATTCTTGTAGACCTGTTCAACTTTGTGGGCTCTTACTATGGCATTGGGCATTGTGGCCTCTTGTATGCAAAGGGATCATCATTTGATTTTGGACCTGATTCTTTATTCCCACTACACACAAATTCCCATTAATTGACATCACATTTCTTGTGTCTCAGGAATGTAGGATCAAGCTGTGTGTACAAAAGTGAATTCAAATTTTATTTTATTTATTTAAAGATGGTCTGTTATATATTTAGGCAAATATAGGTATAGCTGAGTTTATTCATTTTCCCTGTTATACTTTTATATGTCTATCATAATCTGTAGAGAGATTCCTAATGTTTTTTTAATTGGTCCATGTTATAATCCCACTTACTTAATGGTTTCTTTTTGCACTTATTATTATTTTTGCTATTTTTCTGTCTGTCTTTTTTTAGAACATGCAGTTGTTTTTAATAGGAAACCAATGCAGAGCTTTTGCATTGCTTTGATTTTCGATATGCTGTTTTTCAATTTAAACCCTGTGTCTGAAAAGTTTTACAAAGCAAAAGCTGTACATTTCTCATTTAAGCCCCTATTTATATTGCAGCCTTTGGTCTTGATTCTCAAACAGTTACAGACGTGTTTAACTCTAAACACACGAGTAGCCCCATGATAAAATTAATGTCTTCATGAGTAAGTGTTTTCAGGATCTTTGTATATTTCAATGTGTGCACAAAGTGATAGCAAACATGAAGTTAATCTAGGAAACTTTGGGGGAGGTCCTGGATGAGGGCAAGTCATACCTGACCATCCTGATTGCCTTCTATGATGAGCTGACTGGCTCTGTGGATATGGGAAAAGCAGTGGATCTTGACTTTAGAAAAGCTTTTAATACAGTCTCCCACAGTATTCTTGCCAGCAAGTTAAAGTATGGATTGGATGAAAGGACTATAAAATGGATAGAAAGCTGGCTGGATTGTCAGGCTCAATGGGTAGTATTCAGTGGCTCAATGTCTACTTGGCAGCTGGTATCAAGCAGAATGCTCTAGGGGTCTGTTTTGGGTCTGGTTCTGTTTAATATCTTTATCAGTGATATGGATGATGGGATTAATTGCACCCTCAAAAAGTTTGCAGATGACACTAAAATAGGGGAGAGGTAGATACACTGGAGGGTAGGGAAAGGGTCCAGAGTGACCAAGACAATTTGGGGGATTGGGCCAAAAGAAATCTGATGAGGTTTAATAAGGACAAGTGCAGAGTCCTGCACTTAGGATGGAAGAATCTCGTGAATGGCTACAGGCTAGGGACCGACTGACTAAGCAGCAGTTGTGGAGAAAAGGATCTATGGATTACAGTGGATGAAAAATTGGGTATGAGTCAGCAGTGTGCCTTCATTTCCAAGAAGGCTAATGACATATTGGGCTGTATTAGTAGAAGCATTGCCAGCAGATTAAGGGAAGTGATTATTCCCCGCTATTTGGCACTGGTGAGGCCAAACCTGGAGTATTGCGTCCAATTTTCGTCCCTCCACTACAGAAGGGATGTGGGCAAATGGGAGAGTGTGCAGTGGAGGGCAATGAAAATGATAAGAGGGCTGGGGCACATGACTTATGAGAAGAGGCTGAGGGAACTGGGGTTATTTAGTCTGCAGAAGAGAAGAGTGAGGGGGGATTTTGATAGCAGTCTTCATCTACCTAAAGAGGGGGTTCCAAAGAGGATGGAGTAGGCTGTTCTCAGTGGCGGCAGATGACAGAACAAGAAGCAATGGTCTCAAGTTGCAGTAGGAGAGGTCTAGGTTGGATATTAGGAAACACCATTTCACTAGGAGGGTGGTGAAGCACTCAAATGGGTTACCTAGGGAGGTGGTGACATCTCCCTCCTTAGGGTATTAGCCCACAAAAGCTTATGCTTCAGTACTTTAGTTAGTCTTTAAGGTGCCACAGGACTCTTTGTTATCTCTGCTATTCCAGACTAAGAAGGCTACCTCTCTGATTCTCCTTCCTTAGAGGTTTTAAAGGTCAGACTTGACAAAGCCTTGGCTGGGATGATTTAGTTGGCCCTGCTTTGGGGGGATTGGACTAGAAGACCTGCTCAGGTCTCGTCCAACCCTAATATTCTACAATTTTATGAACATTTTATCTTAAATTTCATATTAAATATGCTGAATGAATGAGACCTTACTGAAGTAGATGTGACATCTTGCTAATGCTATATAAATTAATGATCATTACTTTAATACACAAAATAAGAAATTTGTATCTAGGTTAAAGTCCCAGAGGTGATGGGAAGACACAACACCTAATAATAAATTCATGATCTGTCTTACAATTTAGTTTGACTGTTGGAAGGATACACCATGTTTGGCATATATTCTATACTTAATCTAGACTAAATTAATGCCCAGAACTGTGCAGCCAACCAAGACTTTATGCGGCCACTTCACATTCACACAAATAAGTAAAATGGGGCTTTGATGGTGAATCTTGAGCATCAGAAAACTTCTCCCTGTGATCCAGAATTTGGATGCATGATTTGTGGAGGGAGAAGACATGTAAAGTCTCATTCTTTGAGTGTGACACTTGCTCATTGGCATGCTATCTCCCTGGCACACACATTCCTAAACTTATCTCACTAGTTTTGAGTAAATATTTAAAGATTTAAAATATTTTTACTCAGGTGCTGAAAGAGACAACAAACAGTGTTTGTAGGTTTGGTCACAAAACAGGTTGTACAGAAGTTGGAAGACCAAGGGGATATTAGATCTCTTGCAAAATGGAAGTTCTTCTGTGCAGCCAGCGCATTCTATACTAGTGTAGCCAAGCATACATGTGAGAAGTTACCTTTCAATGTTAAAGATGGCAACATTTGTGAACTTTGAGATTAGGGAAAACTATACTTTCACACGGGCTAAACATTTTGTTGGCAGATAACAGCACATGTTCAATCTCTCACCAACTGAGATAGAGAAACTCCAAGATGAGTTTGTTGATTACCAATTGATTGCAGAAATTAGGTGTCCCTCAGTGTGTATTGGATGAGGCAGCACTACAAACTGATACAGATAACACTACTGTGCAATACAGGAGGGACACTGTGGGGGCATACTTTAGCAATGTCAAAAGCCCTAGTGGTCTTTTCAAGTTCCCATTATTGGCAAGGGTTGCCAGACTTGTCTTAATTTTAACCCACTCAAATTCAGGAGAAGGGAAGTGTTCAATCTTGTCTGAAAGATTGACACCCATTCAGACCAAACCTTGATGGGATACTATCCTCTATTATGCAAGTGAAGCTGGGAAATCCTGAGCCGTGGTTTAAATATGAACCACCAAAAGAGTTATAAAAGCATCAAAAGGGGCTACATGGTACTATAAGAAAGCACATGAATAAAATGTAAAACCAAATTAGATATTAAAAGAAATGTGGAAACTGAATCCTTATAGTTTGTTAGTTTAAAATTGATTAACTTCAATTTAATTACTTTAATTTTTACATTCATTTAATGGATTGTTTGGTTATGTTTTAATTATTTAATTTAGTTTGCATTTATTTATTTTAGAATCTGATTATTTTAGTTTGCTGTAAATGTAATATGAGCAATAATATACAAACCTAATAAAATGTGTAAAGTGTTTTCCAACTAGAGGATCAATAATACAATGTGATATGCAAAATAAACATATTGTTGTATTGATAAAACAGTTTTTTCTTTTTCGTTATATAGAAACAGTTTATTTCTTAATATTTCTCTCTGTCCACTGACTGTGCGCCTAAAACAGTGGTTAACTCTTGTCCTCAGGGATTTCAAACCATTCAGGTTTTTGTTCTAACCAGCAAATAATTGTTTTTATTAAAATCCACTTGTTTGCCTTGCATATAGAATTCCCACATGCCCTAGACTTTAGTATGAATTAGGACATTAAAGTGTTTCATATGTAACATTAAGCAGTGTAAAACAAAACTATTAAAACAAACTGGTTGGATTAAAAACCTGGACTACTGGATGTCACCAAGTACCAAAGATGAGTCCCTGTTTTAAGCAGTGACCTAACTCACCACCTTGAAAGTCTCACTCCTTTGGCCTTGAATCTCACTATTTGTGTCTGTAAATCTCACTCTTAGAGAGACAGCCCTTAGTCTGAGGGAGCTGCCTTTGGACAGTGAGTTTTCTGCCTCTTCAATCACTCTGCAGTATAGGAATGTTGGGGGCAGGGAACTGACGTTCTAACCTTGGAGTGGGTTTTTCCCCATGAGAAGGAGGAAGAGGGTGCAGAACTATCCTGAGCTGCTAGGCTCCTTCTCCAACCTCCCTATCTATGACAATGGTATTAGCTGCTCCTTCTATCCCTTCCTTTAGCCAAAAACTTCTCTCTGTTCCTCACGGGTTGGGAAGAGCGTTCCATGAGAGTCAGGAAAGGAAGAGCTGAGTTTTGACATCTGATCCCTTTTAATCAACTCTCTTCTGGGTATCACCAGAGACAGGGCCCTGTGGCTTGGGGAAAAAAAATCAACCCTCCCTTGTCTCTTCTCAATACTGTGCCTACTTTTTAAAGTCTGTTGTCCTATAAATCTTCTCTTGGACAAGCAGTTTTCACTAGCAGCAGTGGCCTTTCTTTCACTCTGTGGACCGGTCCCTAACTATTCTGTCTTTTTGAATGGGTTAGATGTTTTGGTCCAGCAGCATTGCAGTTATAGACATGTTTTTTATTGTAAATTTTCTCCCCCCCCCTTTTCTTTTTTCAATCTCCTGTTTCTGCAGTAACTTGCTCAGAGTGGGAGTGAGAACACATTCATTTTCCTGAAGTGTTGCTATGATCTGTATCACAGGAGAGGAGAGAGAGAATATTAGAAGATCTCCATTTATGTGTTTATAGTCACCTGTCACTATTGATCATTAACTAATCTTGCTAGCAGTATGGATTCAATTTTTCTTTTTTTCATTGTGGATTAAGCAATGTTACCAACATACATTTTTCTCTGTCAGCTTTTACAATAAATGTGTGGTGCACAAAAAGGTCAAAAACCATCCCCCTCAGGCAGTGTGTAAGACAGCCTTTTATTTTAAATGGATTAAAACTTGCAAATAGAAACCCTTTAATGGCATTAAAATGAGACTGTTACACTTTCAGCTGTCTTAAATGGCTGCATAAAGGCTACAAAATGAACAACATAATTCTTGTGTGAAGATCAGTGGGAAAGCAGAAGTGAGAGCTGTGAAAAGGCAGATATTTGCTTGTCATTTAGACACCGACTGAGGGAGTATTGGAAGTTGGGCAGAGGACACTGGAGGAAAGGAAGGTGAAAATGACTTCAGAAAATGGTACAAACAGGAAAGCCTTGAAGGCTCCACATTTGGAAGTGAAACTGAACAGGGGTCTACGTAAAATGTCTAGAATGAAGGGCATTTTCTACTTGAAAACAAATGTAAGCAATTGTAAGTGTTAGTGGTTCATAGATGAGGAAGTCATGAGACAGTTTGTACCTGTGAATGCCTCTTCCACTGAGGAATCCAGTCGGTTTGTTATTTTCAATGTTTCCAAGACTAGGCATATTACGGGCTGTCATAAGTATGTAACCCTTCTGCCCTTCAGAATTGACAGCAACAAGGGCCGGGTTCAGTACATAGGGGTTCCCTCTCAACAATACAATGCAAACTGGCTTGAGCCCCCACCCAGTGACCTGGGAAAATCCTACACACACCCCTGGGTGCCTCAAGGAGGCAATACTTCCCCTCTTGCAAGCACAGATCAGTGATCAGAAGATCTTTAATAACAGGAGGTAAATGATATTATTATACTGGGAAAAACACCACACTAGGTTCATACACCAGCCCACAAACAAATTGCCCCACCCCAGCAAATTGGGCTGAGTCCTCTCCTTTAGGTTCAGGAGTCAAGAAACCCAAAAATCATGCAAAGTCCCCAAAATCCAACAGCCCAAAGGCCTCTGTCCCTGGTCAAAAATTAATCTGCAGAGTCTTACCTCCCAGGCTGGGTGGAAATGGAGGGCAGGTTGAAGTGTACCTTACATGGTTCGAGTCCGACTGCCCCACCTCTCTGTGGGGTGCTGCTGCTCTGCGTGCTGCGCTGCTTCACTAGCTGTCCCACAAACTGCTCTGCTGGTTGCTCCACTAGCCACTCTGCTAGCCGACACACAAACTGGTCTGCTTCGCCAGCTGTTGCCTCTGCCAGCAGCTCCACACTGCTCTGCCAGCAGCTCTGCTCTGCCAGCAGCTCGACTCTGCTCCACCAGCTGCTCTGCCAGCAGCACAACTCTGCTCTACAAGCTGTCTCACAAACAGCTCTGGTGGTTGCTCTGCTAGCCGACACACAAACTGCTCTGCCAGCTGCATGGCTCTGCTCTACAAGCTGTCTCACGAACAGCTCTGCTGGTTGCTCCACTAGCCGACACAGGAACTGCTCTGCTTAGGCCCCCCCCCACTTAAAATAATGCTCAATGATTTTTCAGCTCTTAGGTGATCTCAGCTCTTAAGTGATTTCAGCTCATAATGGGGGGGAGGAAGGGGGACTTATTGCAGATGCACTACAGGGCCCAAAGTGACTTCAGCTCAGCAGGCTGAAATTAGACTCCTAATGGAAGCAAAGGTCAGCTCTAACATTCCACTGGGGACAGAGACCAGGTACAATAGGCCCATGGGGCCCTCAGACAAGGCCTTCACCACAAGGTATAAAAGCCTGTCCACAGCCTCTCTCAATTCACTGGATTTTGGAACCCCAGTCCCTTGGCTAGTGAGTGCTACCTAGGTGATGGCGAGTCCCTCCAGCATGACAAAGGCCAAATACATGTCCCAGTCCCTCATTCACATAAACAGATTAATCAACACTTTATCATTCTTGCCCCAATAACAGAGAAACTGGGGGTCCCACAGTAGCCAAAGAGACCCTATGGGCTGTTAGAGTGCAGGCTAGGTGCGGTGGGTGTGTCTATGCAAATAAAGTCCATTATTTTCCAAAACTCACTGCAATTCCTGCACTTCGTCACCAGATGTCAGGGTGGAGCTCATCCTGACACTGCTTACAAGTATAAAGTAGCTTAGAATCACTGTTTTACCTGTAAAGGGTTAGGGTTAGGGTTAGGGTTAATCTGAAAGTAACATAAGAGGGTGATGACGCAACAAGGAGAGTGTTTTAGTTTCATTTTCTCCCGCTCGTCTCCCTCGGCTGTCTGTCTGTGCTGATGTTCGCCTGGCTGTGGGACAAACTAACCTTCTGTCTCTATATTCTACAATTTTATAATCTTCTAAGAAGACAAGTCCAGTAGTAAGTGATTTGTAAGCTTGAACTGTATCACTTTATAATTGATCCATGGTGTTCTTTTACTGTTAAACTTTAGCAGAGGAAGAATTCCCAGGGGATGGGTCAGTTATGCTATGTGATGTAAGTGAGGTGTTTTTCTATTGATTTCTGTACAAGGGGTTTATGCTCCTTCTTTTCCTTTTATTAAAATCTTCCTTTTAAGATTCTATCTGCTTGTTTCCATTGAATTGATCCTGGTTTGGATCGGGCACATCTCACAGAAAGTGAGGGATTTCTTTGTTCTCAAACCTCTCCCAGGTGAAGGGAGGAGATTTGAGAGGTGTTAAAGAAGGGGGTTCCAATTTACCCAACCCCATGGTTTTGGGGGCTTAAATTGGTGGTGGCAGTGTTATTCCAAGTTCAAACTGGAGAAGTTTGGATTCTGGGGAAAAGTTTTAACCTAAGTTTTAACCTAAGCTGGTAAAATAAGTTTGGGGGGCTTATTTCTTCTTTCATGCAGGGTCCCCACATCTTTACCCTAGAGTTCAGAGTGCGGAGGCACACCTTGACAAGGGCCAATGTACCCCTCTTCAGTAACAGGCCTGTTGGAAAAATTGCTGCAGGTAAATACTAAGATAAGGCTTTCACCTAGGCATAATACGTGAAGGATCTACATCAGGGATTGGCAACCAGGGTAAACTCCCGGGTAGGCTGGGTTGGTTTGTTTATCTGCTGGGTCCACAGGTTCGGCTGATCACAGCTCCCACTTTGCCGCTCCAGGCCAATGAGGGCTGTGGGAAGCGGTGGCCAACACATCCCTCAGCCACTTCCCCCACTGGCCTAGAGCGGCGAACCTCAGCCAGTGGGAGCTGTGATCGGATGAACCTGTGGACGTGGCAGATAAACAAAACAGGCCTGGCCCGCCAGGAGGCTTACCCTGGTAGGCCATATGCCAAAGGTTGCTGATCCCTGATCTACATCCTCTTTCACTCATGTGACTTTCTGGCACTATCCAGACAGGAGTTGGAAGAACTTATTAGATCAAAATGTATCACAAAGTGAACTCTCAAGAACTATGGTGTACATGAGCCAGTACATTTCACAATGATTTGTGGTTTATTAATTAAACTTTCAACTGATCTGAATTTACAGTGTTATGAAGCAGAGGGATTATACCTAAGACTGTATAGGAACGTTAGGAAGAAAAGCCACTGGGACCTTTGCTCCTGTCCCTGATAATAATGTGCACAAGTCTGTGAAAGCTGTGTAGATGTTAATTTGTTGAGTTTCTATGGAGTTTTTCAAGGAGGGAGTGTGAAAGAATCCAGAAGTTTCATGTCCAGCACCTGCATATCTGTCCCAGGCAGCACAGATGCATAAACTGCTTACTGCTCCCCCAGCATGCTACAGAGCCTGGAGAGCACAGCTGCTTTGATGGTTTTCCCCAGACTGCCAGCTGCCCCAAGAATTCTCCTAAAGGAGAAGTGAACAGCATAAATTATTCCAGACTGCAGAAACTCATGCTGCAGTGGATTGTGTGCATGAGAGAGTCTAGCTAGCCCTCAGATGGGAGCCACAGGCAAGGGCTTGTGTATGGGAGTCAGTGTGACATAGGAAGTAAGGCTAAAAGAAATAGTGCAATAACAAGAATTGAGGCATAGGGTAAGGGAGTGGCAGGCATACTTGTGCCTTGCGCTGGCCCTGGGACTATGTCCTTTATATTCTGAACTAAACAGTGAATGTAGTGAAATTTATGATTACACCAAAGCTTTAATTCCATCATCCCAAGCAATGCTGAATGGTACACATACTTGTATACTGATAATGGCAATAAAATGTAAGTCCCTTGGCAATCTTGAGAGCAGTGATGTGCTGTGACATTTTTAATCAGACATTTAATTCTATAGTTGCATGCAAGGTAACATCACATGTATGGGACATGCAAGGAGAAGCTGTGTGGAAGACACCATTTCGTTTTTCCAAATGGCATCCTCCGTGAGTGTTTGGGGGAGTGGAAGGCATCGTCCAATAAGCACAGCCAGTCAGGAAATCCTAATCCGGGCTTTCATAGCATCTAGTGCCTGAGTTGCACACCACTGTTCAAGAGGATGGTTTATGTTCTACACTAAAAAAAAAAAAAAATTAACCCTGTCCTCTCCTACCTATCCCCACATCCCTCAGCTGATATTGTTTGTGTTTTGTACACTATAGCAGCTGTGACTCAACTAAGAGCTGCAGCACCGCCATCAACTGAAATAAAAGGGGAGCACCTTTCTGAGAACTATTCGCCTTACAACTGGAATTAGCTTTCCTAGACTTCAGATTGTGCAACCTGGATAAGGAACTGATGTTTCAATGGCATTTTAACATAAATATATAGAACCAGTAGAAATTCTCACACAGCTGTATTAGCGCTTGGGAACAGACATAAGAAACTGTATGTCAAAGATAAGGGAAAACACTGGATAAATAGAAGATAAATCATGACCAAAAATAAATAGCATTATAGGGCTGTTACCTAATGGTGAAAAACTGAAACTTGCATATATGAACACATCATGTCAAGCTGTTGAAAATTATGGTAAAGTAGATATTATGGAAACATAGCTTGTTGCAAAAAGATACGTCTGTAGAGTCAGGCTAGACAGATGTCAGGTGTATTGAAAAAATGAACAAGGGAGACCAGAGGTGTAGGATCAATGGCAGTTATGGGAAGTACTGAAAAAAATGAGAGAGGGAAGATAGAGATGTGGGATCAAAGCACACTGTTGATAAAGAAGCTGCACTTGCTATCTCTCATAAAGAAACATGAGTCAGCAGAAGTCCAGACAGGAGTAAAATACTTATAAAAGGGGATCTCATTAGAAGCAAGTTATATATTGTGTTTCCTGAACATTAGAGGATGAAATACTTAAAAATCAGATAAAGGGATCATTCAAGTGCCGGTGTGAGAACAGGTGGCTTTATCTCCCAAACTATACAGTGAAAATTCTTTAAGGGACATGGTACAAGAGAAGTAGCAGTGTTTGGCATACAAAAGGTGGTTTCGTTACTGAGCATGGCATACATAATATTGCCAAGAATGTTTTCAGTTGATGGCCAACTGTAGGCAAATTAGAAATGGGGGTGGGGTTTATCATGAACAGTGGCAGAAATATTAACTTTCCATTAATCTGGAAAGTAAGACCAATTGTTGACAAAATATTGATTGGCCTAAAAATCGAGGTGGCATATCAATAAAAGAGTAGACAAAAGATACTTTAAAGCCAGGCTGGTAGATGTCTATAGCACACCCAAGTAAAGATATCAAATACAGTCAGTTAGAATAAGTAGGAAATTGCTAGCAATAATAATATTTAGTATTTATATAGCATTCTTCATTCTTCTTGGTAGGGTTGCTCAAGCTGGAAAGGTCAAAGAGTAAGGACCAGATGAAAAGTAGCCCACTGTCTCTTTAGGTTGGGATCTGAGCAATAGGCCAACAATCTATCCTTTTCTGGAAAACAGGATGACAGACAAGGATGGTGGAGCCTCATTTGTGCCCTCAGAAACATCTGACAGCATGAGAAAGATTCAGATATTCCTGGTCTCATAGGATACTGAGAGTGCTGGGGAGGATTTTGCATTCCACTGCCTGTTCTGCGACACTGCAGAAAGGACAGAGAGCACCTCAAATCCTACAGACTCCCCAGCTGGTTCCCTCTCAACTGCATGCAGTGATTAGAAGCCATTCTACTGTGCAGAGCTAGGCTATTTGGCAGCTTTGGCTATTTAGTTGTTATGCTAAGGATTATGGGGTTTCACTTCACTTCCACCCAATTGGGGGACTAGAAGCAGGAAATCAAGTTAAAAGTTTTGGCTGCTGGTATCTGGAGTGCTGGGAAGAGTAATGGGAATATTAGGGATTTTTCATAATCTCTTTTAAACTGCTATCACTGTGGCAAATAATCATAGAGACTGACTTACATTTTGAAGGTTGTCGGCTTAGAGGAAAAATAGCAACATTGTTTCAAAATAAAAATTTAGAGGTCTGCTTTCTAATCTCACCCTTAGGTAAATAAGAATAACTCAATGGATGTTGATGTTACATTGATATGAAAGCTGTGCACAAGATCAGAATCTGGCCCTAGTCATGACCAAACTTCCTTATGAGGTTAATAAAGTTTTCAGAAAGATCACCTTTCACAGCTTCTTAAAAATGGGTTCAATGAATTTACCTCCCCATCTTCCCATAAATAGACACAGACTCAGATCCTCAGTGATGTCAAAACAATATAGGAAAAAGGGGAATTTCAAGATGTTTTGAAACATTTTACACAGATAAAAACCATCCATATCTTTTGACAATTTGAGGGTTCTGTCTATACCACTTCTAAACTGTGAATGATTTTATGAAATTGTATCATGAAATTTCTGTGTCATGGAAAGCCTGTATGTATGTGGATCTACCATGATTTAGGAGGTTGTGTCCTTCGAGGTTTTTAAGGGCAGGCTTGACAAAGCCCTGGCTGGGATAATATAGTTGAGGATTGGTCCTGCTTTGAGCAGGGGGGTTGGACTAGATGACCTCCTGAGGTCCCTTCCAATCCTGATATTCCATGATTCTATGATGTGTGTTTCTGCCATGCCAGAGACAATAGTGTGTGATCAACACTCAACAATCATCTATTTAAAGTATAACCCCTTGGGGCTATGATGTAGCTGGGGGGGGGGGCACTTTTTCCTCCGGTCTTAAATTCAGATGTGGGTGGGAAGCATTGTTCCTAACAGTCATAACAGAAGAGGCAGGTGACCCCAATATAAGTCTATAAAGAGACTCACATGGGGAGTCCTGGGGGGAGACACATTTTATATCAGATTAACGTGAGGGAAGCTGCTGCGGGGATAGGGCAGGGCAGGCAAGGGGGCAGAAGACCTATTTGCCTGATGGAATACTGATAATCCCCCCCTCCAAGGGCTCAAAAAGGATGAGCTAGTGAGGGATGTGTGATTAGGGTGTCTTGCACAATCTGTACTCTCCTGTGCTTTTTAGGATAAAGCATGAAGGTATTAGGCTGGGTAAAGTGTGTATGTGATGCTGGCTTTATATAACTACTGTGTGCCACTGCTACTGTTGCCAAAAAGCTTCACATATTTTGGGGTGAGGTTAGACTGGGGCTGTTTTAGCGCTAAAACCCCTCTTTAGCGCTATAATAGCACTGCCAGTACACACTCCCAAGGCACTTTTTCCGCTTTTACTTACCTTTTAAAGCGGTACTGGTAAACCTCAAAACGAGAGGAATAAAGCTTTCAGCGCTGCTGTTTTAGTTCAAGGGATGCAATGTGTACTCCCCTTGCGTTATAGTGAGCCTCCAGCCTCCGGCATCCTGGCCCAGAATCCCCAATGCATCCTCTCTGGCCACCATTTAAAACTCTTCTGTCCCGTCCTCAGGTGACCCCACGTCAGAACCCTCCCCCATAGTCATATAAAATTTAGAAACCGTGACGCTCCTGCGGCACGGCTGCCGGGTCCCCGCTGCTGTGGGCGGCAGGGCCGCCGGGTCCCCTGCCGCTGTGGGTGGCAGGGCTGCCGGGTCCCCTGCCACTGTCCCGGGTCCCCGCCACGGCGGGCGGCAGCCCAGAGGTGCTCCCAGCCCCTGCCCCGGTCCCCGCCACTGCGACACAGCTGCCGGGTCCCCTGCCGCTGTGGGCGGCAGGGCTGCCGGGTCCCCGCCGCTGTGGGCGGCAGGGCTGCTGGGTCCCCTGCCACTGTGGGCGGCAGGGCTGCCGGGTCCCCGCCGCTGTCCCGGGTCCCCGCCGCTGCGGGCAGGGCTGCTGGGTCCCTGCCACGGCGGGTGGCAGCCCGGAGGCGCTCCCAGCCCCTGCCCTGGTCCCCGCCGCTGCGGGCAGGGCTGCTGGGCCCCTGCCACAGCGGGCAGCAGCCCGGAGGCGCTCCTAGCCCCTGCCCCGGTCCCCGCTGCTGAAGCCCCCCCAAATAAATGGTTAGGGAAGGGAGGTGCAGAGCCTGTCAGTTTCGGAAAAGAAACTGACAGCCAGAAGTTCCCTCCCTTCCCAGTCCCCTCTCACCCCACTCCTTTGCAAAGAGGGTTGCACTCAGCTGAATGCTGGGATATCTGCCCTATCCCGCAACTGCTACTGCCGCCAAAAGCGGGACAAATGTGTTTGCTCTTTGCCGCTAGAGGGCTTCAATATGGACACCCTCTAGCGCAACACCTGTAGCGCTAAATCGGGAAGCGCTTTAAACAATAGCGCTTCCCCCTGTAGTCTAACCATACCCTTGGGATGGAGCTCTGGGACAAGGGTTTGCCTAGGTCTGAAGGATCGGTGCTGTGCCCAGAGGAGTTAGGAAGCTGATCAGTGGGTTCAAATGCTCAGAAAGGCATGCCAGATATGTCTTCATCCTGACAGTGTGTGTAGGGACACTGAGATTGGGGCAATGGCTGGATCCATCAGTTTAACACACTCCAGTGCATCCAGAGCACAGTAGTCCTAATAAGAGAGGTAGCCGTGTTAGTCTGGAATAGCAGAGGTAACAAAGTCCTGTGGCACCTTAAAGACTAACTATAAAGTTTTGAAGCATAAGCTTTCGTGGGCTAATACCCACTTCGTTGGATGCAAGCAGTGGAAGTGTCCAGAGGCAGGTATAGAAAAGTAGGCAAGAACCAGGTGGGAGGTAAAAAGGTTAGTCCAATTAGGCTGAATCAGCTTGTTATCTCCGATCAGGGAGGGTGGGTTATTCTTCTAGCATTTGAATGGGGGGTGTGAACATGGAGAGAGGAGAAACTATTTCTGTAATTAGCAAGCCATTGTAGGTCTTTGTTCAATCCGAGATTGTTTGTGTTGAATTTGCAAATGAATTGTAGCTCTGCAGTTTCCCTTTGCAGTCTGGACTTGAAGTTTTTTTGCTGCAGTATGGTGACTTTTAAATCTGTAATTGTGTGTCCAGGCAGGTTGAAGTGTTCCCCTACAGGTTTTTGTATATTGCCATTCCTAATATCTGATTTGTGTGCATTTATCCTTTTTCGTAGGGACTGTCCAGTTTGGCCGATGTACATAGCAGAGGGACACTGGTGGCATATAATGGCATATATGACATTGGTTGATGTGCAGGTGAATGAACCAGTGATGGTATGGTTGATCTGGTTAGGTCCTGTGATGGAGTTGCTGGTGTAGATATGTGGGCAGAGTTGGCATCAAGGTTTGTTGCATGGATTGGTTCCTGAGTTGGAGTTATTGTGGTGCAGTGTGCTGTTGCTGTTGAGAATTTGGACACCACTGGCCATCACCTACAGTCCTCAGTTATTGTGGTGCAGTTATTGTGGTGCATCACCTACAGTCCTCAGTTATTGTGGTGCAGTGTGCTGTTGCTGGTGAGAATTTGGACACCACTGGCCATCACCTACAGTCCTCAGTTAAAACCTCTGCAACGCATCATCAGTGACCTACAACCCATCCTGGACAATAATCCCTCACTTTCACAGGCCTTGGGAGGAAGGCCAGTCCTGGCACACAGACAACCTGCCAACCTTAAACAAATTCTCACCAGCAACAGCACACTGCACCACAATAACTCCCACGAAAGCTTATGCTTCAAAACTTTATAGTTAGTCTTTAAGGTGCCACAGGACTTTGTTACTTCTGCTAGTCCTAATAAGTGACCTGTAGAGTGCTTGCCAGGATCTGAGACTTTTCTCCATTAAACCTTCTTGAATGTTGGTCCTCTGGCAGAAGACTTTATGTACAGCATATCTGTGGGTGGTATACTGGTTCCAAACTGGTGAAATTGAAGGAGGGATGTAAAAATCAGGCTTACAAAAAAATATGAGCCAGAACCTTAGCTCTGAATTAGTCTCCATTATAATATGATAAAATTAATCCAAATGAGAGACATTGAAAAGAGTATGGAGCAGATCCTCATTGGAACTGTGGAGATTTAGGAATTTACAGCAGTTGAGTATTTGAACCATAAAGTGAGGCTAAAAAGGTTGAAAGAAAATAAATACTACAAACAAGTTAAGGTTTACTAAAATAAACACAGAGGAGAGGTAGCTGTGCTGGACATACACAAAGATTCGTGGGCTGAAATTGAACTTCATCAATACAACAGTTTTACATTTTCAGCTGGAGGTATTTTTTCATCACTGCACAGTACCTTACAGGACATTAGGAAAGTTAGAAATGTTTATAACAATACCAGAAAAATAAGACATATAGACAAAATACAAACAATGATTTTAAATTACTATTTAAATTACTATCCTGTCATTCTGCCTCGTCCCATCCCTGCCCCATAATTAATAAATAAAAGAAGAAATGAGGACACTAGCAAGACGTTCTCTCTCAGCCTTATCTCTTTGCTTACAGATTGTGCCCCTTTCCCTTACTGTTGATCTGCATTTTGTCCTTTTAGGTTGTAAATTCTTTCTGTTTATTTTATACAGAGACCTTGATCCTAGTCAGTCCTTTATTGCTACAATGTAAATGAATAATAATTAATTTAAGTGGTACTACTGACACATTGCATTCAGTAACTGTGGGCTGGTCTTCACTGTGGGGGGGGGAATCGACTGAAGATAGGCAACTTCAGCTACTTGAATAACATAGGTGAAGTTGGTGTATCTTCAGCCGACTTACCTGTCATCCTCATGGCGATGGCAGTTGGTGGCATGCTCCCCTGTTGACTCCAGCTTGCGCCTTGCAACAAGCTGGAGTTACAGAAGTCGTTGGGGGCACTGCAGGTGATCGATTTCTCGTGTCTTAACGAGATGCGAGAAATCGATTACTAAAAGATCGATTGTTACCCGCCAATCTGGCGGATAGTGAAGACCTACCCAAAGTGTGTAAAGGAAGGATAGCATTGTATACTTAGGATCTCAAGTCCTCCTAATACCCAGAGATCCCTGATGGTTGGGTCCTCAGTAGAGCAGGGTGAAATATTTGGTGAGCCCAAAGAATTTTTAGAATTTGTATTGATTTTGCCAAATTGTTCATATTAAACACCATAACACCCTGCCCTCTGCCAAAAAATTCCAAAGAAGTAAAAACTTCTTCTTTCAACACTTTCAAAATGAAACATTTAAATGTTTTGGTTCTAAAGGACTTTTCACTTTTAAAATTGCATTCAGGTTTATTTTAAAAATAGTTTTAAACTATTAAATGCTTAAAATAAAAGTTTAATAAAAATTAAAAGTTTCATTTGACCTAAAACAATTTTTGACTTTTTTATTGGCTGAAAATTTGGGGTGGGGGGAAGCAAACCTTATTTTCAGTATGACCCATTTTTATTTTTATTTTAATTTTTGAATTACCAGTAACCTGAAGAATGAATTCTTCACATATCTTTAGTCATCACAGACGCAAGACTGCAAATTAAAGTACAGTTAATCTCTTTTGGATGATTGGTTGGTCTGTCTATTTATCTCCAATATTTGCAAATGATTGTAGTTTCTCAGCAGCAGAATTCCCCTATAACACATTGTTTCCGAACCCAGTGTTCTAATACCCAAAATAGGGAATCTCACCTTTGCTACCACATTGTGCCCTTTCCCTAGTTTTGCCATCCAGGTCCATATCCTCCATCCAGAGCTATATTGGTCAACGACTGGACTGACTTTAATATGGATACAGTATGGTGTAACTCCCATGACAGTATTCAATTGTGAGCAATTTAGCCCTGGAAAGAAAAGAATACAACACTAACCACTAAGGAAAGCGGGTAACCACAGATGATTCATCCTGCCAAAAGCCCTGGTATCTGCTCTCAGTGCTTTGTGGAGGGATGTGAGACATAAAACAGACAATTAGTAAATGCCCAAGTGAAGTATAATTTGTCTCTTATGCATCTAACTTTGCCAGAGTAAACTGAGATGTTGAGTAATGGATTTGGTTAATGTGACTGTCAAAATGCTAAATGACACCACAGTGTTAGTCCTATAATTAAATTGTAATTGGAGAAGGGTTTAAATCAACTCTGGAAGAGGCTTAACGGTTGAAACCATGAGAAGAGTTATACTTTAATGGTATACATTTATATACTTAGCATTTTGTGCAGCCTATTTGCATTGCTTGACTATAAAGTATTTCACGGTGGAACTGATTTGTTACTCGATTATAACTGCATTGTGTCATGTGATCTAATGACTCCTTGTCAGGAAGCAAATCCCAGCCTGCACTGCCAGCATTCTTGAGCTAAAATGGTTAGCAGATCAGCTCTAGTTATCCCAAACCCAGGTGATTTAAAGCAACAATGGACATTAAAATTACAAGCAGAAAGTCAAAATGGAGGTATGGCAGGTAATCTGAATTTTTGCACTACTGCGCTTAAAAAGAGATATATATACTAGCAGAGAAATAGGTATATAAACTAATTATACAGATACATCATGCTTGTATAAGAGCCAATTTTGTTAGTGTATGAGGGTATGTTTATCCATATAGATGTACATGTATGTTTTGGAGTCCCTTGTTTACAAAATTTGCATGGTCTTTTAAAAAGAGAATGTAACTTGCTTTCTGAGTAAATGGGGTCATCAATATTCTGTCCAATCCAGTACAGTAGGAGCAGTCTCTGTTATCCATTTGAGTACAGCCTTTTTTGTCTGTACTAACATTAAGTGACATGCTAAGTAATGAATTTTACTCAAATACCATTCCATATATTTTGCTGCATGTTCTAATTTAATTATTAAAATACCTAACTCAGTTGAAGTTTTATTTAAGTAAGACAATCCAGCACTACTCAATGCAGCACTACACAGAATACAGAAAAGGAAATATACATACCAAATCTGAGACTGGAAAAACACAAACGGCAGCCTGCTTGTGTTCACTTCTGACTAACTGCCTAAAACTCATCTTTTATCTACTGTTCAGAACAAAGAAAAATCCTTCCTTATGCTTGATCTTATTTTGAATCAATAAGTCAATGATATTTGTAACTAATTTATCAGTATTAGGACCATCTGTGATGAAAATTAGCTCTTAATACAGGGGTGGGCAAACTATGGCCCGTGGGCCACATCCAGCCTGTGGGACCATCCTGTCCGGCCTGCCTGAGCTCCTGGCAGGGGAGGCTAGCTCCCAACCCCTCCTCCGCTCTCCTGACTGCCCTCCCCACATGTCTCCACCACATCCAATGCTCCCTGTTCCCTGACTGCCCCCAGGCCTCCCTGACCCTTATCCAATCCCACTCCCCCCTCCGCTCACATGAGCCAGTCACGCTGCTGCAATGCTCCCTGGCAAGAGCAGTGGGCCGGAGTGCTAGCAACGTGGCTGCGGGAGAGGGGAGACAGAGTGGGAGGGGCCGGGGCTCGCCTCCCTAGCTGGGAGCTCAGGCAGACCAGACAGGACGTGGACAAACTACAGCCCCAGGGGACACATCCAGCCCACAGGACCGTCCTGTCCAATCCACGGCCCCTCCCCCACTGTCTCCTCTCCCTCCAATCAGGGTAATCAGGGGATGGGGAGTGAGGGGGTGAGGTTCCAGGGGACGGATGGGGCAGGGGTGGACATGGGTCAGGGCAGTCAGTGGACAGGGAGTGGTTGGATAGGGTGTGGGAGTCCTGGGGGGGGGGACCTGTCAGGGGGTGGGTGGGGTCGATAGGGGTTGGGGCAGTCAGGGGAAAGGGAGAAGAGGGGGTTGGGTAGGAGTTGGGTAGGAGGTGGGGTCCCAGGGGCAGTTAGGGTGGGGGGTCACTAGAGGGGACGGTCAAGGAACAAGGAGCAGGGGGTCATAGATGGGGGAGGTGGGCTCCCGGGGGGTGATTGGGGGTCAGGGGTCTCAGGAGAGGGCTATCAGGGACAAAGAGGGGGGGGGTTGAATGGGTTGGGGATTCTGAGGGGGGAAGTCAGGAGACAGGAAGTGGGAGGGGGTGAATGGAGCATGGACCAGAAGACTAAGGGGAGATTTGAAAGCTGCTTTCAACTACCTGAAAGGGGGTCTAAAGAGGATGGATCTAGACTGTTCTCAGTGGTACCAGATGACAGAACAAGGAGTAATTGTTTCAAGTTACAGTTGGGAAGGTTTAGATTGGATATTAGGAAAAACTTTTTCACTAGGAGGGTGGTGAAGCATTGGAATGGGTTACCTAGAGAGGTGGTAGAACAGGGGTGAGGAACCTTTTTTCCGCCAAGGGCCATTTTGACCGTTATAAAGTAATCCGCGGGCCGCTCCCCATCCCCCCCCCCGCCCCGGAAGCCCAGGCTGGCAACGGGAGCTGAGACCCCAGCTGGCAAGGGGCCAGCAGGGGAAACCCCAAAGCAGTGGCAAGCAGAGTGCTTAGCTCTGCACTACTTTGGGGTTTCCCCCACTGGCCCCTTGCCAGCCAGGGTCCTGCCGCCTGCCTGACCCGCCCAGCCCAGTCTCTCCCCCCCCAACCTCCTTCCCCCCCACTGACCCGCCCAGCCCGGTCTCTCCCCCCCAAACCTCCTTCCCTCCCCCCCCCACTGACCCACCCAGCCCAGTCTCTCCTCCCCAAACCTCCTTCCCTCCCCCCCCCAACTGACCCACCCAGCCCAGTCTCTCCCCCTCCAACCGTCGGCTCCCCGCAGCTCTTTGTTTCGCCACCCAGCAGAGGGTGGCCGTGCGGCACTTCCCGGCCCCTGCGCGGAGCCGCCCGCAGCCGGTGGCCCGCGCGGCGCTTCCCGGCCCCCGCGCGGAGCCGCCCGCGGCCGGCGGCGGCGGCCCGCGCGGCGCTTCCCGGCCCCAGCGTGGAGCTGTCCCTGGTCAGTGGCTGCGGGCGGATAAAATGAGTTGGCGGGCCGTATAAGGCCCGCGGGCGGGAGGTTCCCCACCCCTGTGGTAGAATTACCTTCCTTAGAGGTTTTTAAGGTCAGGCTTGACAAAGCCCTCGATGGGATGATTTAGTTGGGGATTGGTCCTGCTTTAAGCAGGGGGTTGGACTAGATGACCTCCAGAGGTCCCTTCCAACCCTAATATTCTATGATTCTATGATTCTATTTGGGAATGCACAGCCTTCTCTACCGGCCCTCCATACCATTTTACAACCCCATGTAGCCCTCAGACCAAAACATTTGTCCACCCCGTCTTAATGGATGGACATTAATCCATACATTAATGTTTTGCTGATACATTGATTATAGAACACAGCTGCTATTCCTTATCTATTTTATTACTAAGATTAACAATTACAGATCATTTATGAGCATCCTTATCAATTAAACCAGAGCTTTCCAAACTTTTCATGTTGGTGACACACTTTTTAGACATGCATCATTTCGCGACACAGTAATTCAGTTTTACTAGCAAACCGGAGGTTAAACTAACCCGTTATAAGAGATACAAACACATACATAAATTGTAATAACGAAATGTATGGGGACACAACATATCTCATGAAAACCTTTCATTTATATGTTTAAAAATATATGATTTGTAAGATAATAACATACATTGTTGTCATTTATGAGTAACAGTATGTAAATATGTGCAAGAATTAAAAAAAGCTGAATAACACCAATAACTACTTACCATTTTAATGGGATGTATGAGATTGATGGAATGAACACAGCTTTTCAATATTTGGTGGAATAAGAGGATTAGGGTGCGGGGGGGATAAGCTCTTGCTGGGGTGTGGGCTCTGGGGTAGGGCAGGCTGGGGATGAGTTTGGGATGGGTGTAGGCAGGCTGCTCTGGGACTGGAGCCAGAGAGGAGGACTCCCCCCAGCCCTTTCCCTGCCAGCAGCAGCAAGCTCTGGGTCAGCTTCCTCCTTTCCTGCCTCCACCCCTCAGCAGTAGCACACTCACTCACCCCCATCACAGGCAGCAGAAGCAAGAGGGTGCTAGGACCCTGCAGCAATGGAGGCAGCATGTTGCTGCACAGAACGGAAGAGAAGGGATGCTCTGCTCCCGGGGAGAAGGTGTAAGGGGGCAGCAAGGGGAGGCCGTGGGACCCTTGGGGGGGCAGAGCCAGGTTGCGGGGGGAGGCTCTCTGGTCTCTTCCCCCTCCTCCCCTCTCGCTGCCGGCACCTGCATCCGGCCGCGGTGCAGTCCTCCTTCCCTCAACTATCTCTGCGGGGGGAGGGAGGGGAGTGGGCTTTCGGCCCCCTTCCGCCCCCCTTCTGCTGGCCGGCACTGGCCAAGCCGGAAGCAGCTTGCTTTCCAGCAGTTTTGGCCGGGTAGTGCTTTTAGCTGCTTTAACATTAGCTGCTTTAGGAAGTTCCGGGGGCGGGGCCACGGGAAGCAGAGGGAGCTCCGCGCGACACATTTACACACTGCTGCCGACACACTAATGTGTCGCGGCACACAGTTTGGAAAGCTCTGAATTAAACTGTTTTATCCATTACAACATACGTGAATAATAACAGATATATCTTTATATACTATGAATATTAATGGAAAATAGACAAAGAAAATGAACTATGGACCATGGATTTCTTCCATGGCTTTTGGTTCACATAATTGATAAGCTAAAGACATAAGATCAATCATACACTATTTTATCAATTATAAACATTTTTATAAACTAATTATTTTGACAGAAATCATTTTAGCCTATCAGGAATTATTCTAAAATCATCCTTCAATAAATTATTATAATTTGTATAATAATTATATTTGAGTTATAATTGTGTAATTATAATTTCAAAAAACACCTGCCCCATGTCAGTTATAATTCCTTTCTGGATGTCTGGACATTTCTCTAGGGGTCAAAACTTTAGAGTACAACGAACACAGTCTGTTATTTAATAACATGCTAAAATTCAGATAGTTGATGACACCACACTAGGGTGAGCTAAAGTTGAGAAGAAAATAGCATAGAGAATAAAATATAGGCTTCCAGGACAAAAGCATTCATTAACATAAGCATTTAACCAACACCTTTGTCTAACACATAAAAGATTCTGAGATGTTTGATCAAGAAAAATCATGAGTTTAATATAAAAAGAATAACAAACGATTAATATTTGCCGACAATCTAAAACACACTATCTAAACAAGTTAGTTGTACTGGCATAATATGCAGGAAACAAAATACTGGATGACTTTGTCCAGTACATTTTTATTACAGGAATTGCCCAGAACATCTGTAATGTCAGCAAAATTGCCATGTTACATTTGAAACAATAATTTGTTTGTTTTGTGTTACATAGTTTTAGGGGGATACAAATTTTTATTTAAAACAAAACAAAAACATTTGGCTCTGTGCATTACATAGAGCAGGTTTATACACTTTCTGCATAACATTCTTTAAAAATATTACTTTTGCATCTTTTGCATAATTAGTTGCTTTTCCCTCATTGCCCTGTAAAACATCCTGATCAAGATGTACCTTATTGAATAATAGAAAAGAGTTTCATAATAGCTTTCCTCTGTTATATAAATGGTTCTGAATGGAAAGCAAAGCTTGCACATTGTGTGTGTGTATATGTGTGTTGTATGGGTAGGTAGCTGGGGCTCTGCCCCTTTCGCCGGCCCGGCAGGAAGTCCTAGCCCCTTTCTACGCTTCCGTGCGGCCCCTAAGGGGAATTAGCGGGGCCGGAGGGTCCTAGCTCCCACCCCCACGCCGGGCGGGAGCCGCAGTTGGTCCGAATCCGGGCCCAGCCCCTCGAGCAGGGGCTGGGTCCTAGCAGTTTATAAGCTCTGGCCCTGAGGCAGGGCGGGCTGTAACAAAGTCAGGGTTCAGACCC
This sequence comes from Sternotherus odoratus, assembly GCA_032164245.1. Classification (NCBI taxonomy): domain Eukaryota; kingdom Metazoa; phylum Chordata; order Testudines; family Kinosternidae; genus Sternotherus; species Sternotherus odoratus. The sequence goes on from JAVMKO010000003.1 coordinate 146,735,304, forward strand.
TCAGGCAGGGGCTGAGTACTAGCAGTTTATAACCCCTGGCCCTGAGGCAGGGCGGGGCTGTAACAAAGTCAGGGCTCAGACCCTCAGGCAGGGGCTGAGTACTAGCAGTTTATAAACCCTGGCCCTGAGGCAGGGCGGGGCTGTAACAAAGTCAGGGCTCAGACCCTCAGGCAGGGGCTGAGTACTAGCAGTTTATAAACCCTGGCCCTGAGGCAGGGCGGGGCTGTAACAAAGTCAGGGCTCAGACCCTCAGGCAGGGCTGAGCAGGAGCAGTTTATAAACCCTGGCCCTGAGGCAGGGCGGGGCTGTAACAAAGTCAGGGCTCAGACCCTCAGGCAGGGCTGAGCAGGAGTTCAATGAGTCTGGGCTCAGACCCACAAGCAGGGGCTGAGCAGTAGGTCAGTAGTCGATAGGCCAGGTGCCTGGTCGAGGGGGGAGACTGCCACCCACTGATAGGAGTGGCAGTGGGGGGGCGCAGGCCCACCCACTTCCACTGCGCCCCAGCCCGGGGCCTTAGCAGCGGACAAGTCTCGCTGCAGTCAGTGGGGATCCTGACCGCAACACACTGACATTGGCTCGGGGCCTTCCCCCGGGCTACTTCCTGACTCCCCCTCCCATGGTACCTGGGCAGTCTCGGGGTCCTCCGAAGGTTCCAGGTTCATAGGCTCCTCCGGGTCACTATCGGGTGGCAGGTCTAGTAAGTCCTCCTCTGTTGGCGGCTCCTCTGGATAGTAGACAAGCGGCAGGCTCGGCGGCTCCTCTGGGTAGCAGGCGGACGGCAGGTCCAGCGGTTCCTCCTGAGAGGGCTGTAGAAAGCAAATGTTGATAAATGTTGATGCAGATATGTAAAGATCAAAATATAAGATCTCCATTAAGGAAAATAATAGATAGTTATTATAAATTGTTTAATATTAATGTTTATTTCGATAAGGTTATGGAAAAAGTTTTAAATAATCATGAGTAATAGAATTGGGTTTTGAACATTTATACAATCACTACCTCATTAAAGTAATATGCTGCTATTGCACGTTCTGTGCACAAGCAATGACCCTGCAAAAAGGGCGCGAATTCTGTCCAATCACGCTGTTCCTACCACGTGCCTACTCCACGTGAGTAGTCTAAATCTGCCTAGCAATATGGGATAGCCAATCATGTAACACATATACAAACTGCGTAGTTAACCAAGACTATAAAAACTGTAAGTTAAGCGTGGTTGGTGTGGCAGTTTCTTCACGCTTTTGGGCGACTGTCACCTCGGCCGAATAAACACATTTTGTTTTAAGCCTCATTGGTCTCCTTGAACTTCATTACTGGTCTCCCTCTATAGCCTAGCGAACATCCCGCTACACTCCGGGTAGCGGGCGAGCGGCAGCCTTGGCCGCTCCTCCCAGTAGCGGGCGGGCGGCTGGCTCGGCAGCTCCTCCGGGTACCTGGCAAGCGGCAATGCTGGCGGCTGCTCCCAATAGCGGGGAAGCGGCAGGCTCGGCGGCTCTCGGGCCGGAGCCAGCCCCGGAGCGTCTGGTCTCTCCAGTGTCTGCCGCCCAAGTGAGCTCTGAGGCAGAGCTTTTCTACTTCCGGGTCGGCCCCTGACCTTCCGGGGGTGGGGCTTAACAGGGCTTGGTTCCGCCCCTTCCGGCTCCTGCCAGGGGTTATCTCCCTCCCGGCCAGAAGGGGCCCTACCACCCCTTTACAGTGTGAAAATATATTATATAGTCAAAAGACGAGCGCTTGATGTGAACGTTTCAGATTTCTATTGTTTTCCATATTCCAAATACATCTCCCATCAATCATGATTTAAAGAATAATTTCATTTTGAGGAAAGAACTTCAACAACCTGATCTCTTAAATCTGTATTTTTCTGCATAGCTTTCCTCATTTAAAATGCATCTCCAATTGTATTGATTTTCCCTAAGCTCAGTTTCAGAGCAATAAAATATATTAACTAAAAGATACCGATACTGCAAACTTCTTCAGTTGGACCCATTGAGGAATTTTATTCTTAGTCCAGTAACATTGATATTCTAATTGATAGGTCCTAATGTTGTGCTTTAAGTGGAGGAAGTTTACTCCTGTTTCTCAAAATAACTGGAGACGTTAAACACAAATTTCTATGTATTGTCATTCCATATGCATTTAAGGAACCAGATACATTTAAAACCATAACTCTATTCCCCAAACCATACTCTCATACACCCTGGCTTCCTACTAACCTGGCTCCACTAGAGCTGTATTACAAGCTTATCTCTCTATATAAAAAAGTCATATGCTGTATGCGTGTGTGTGTGCATGTGTGTATGTACGTTCCCTTACTCCTTCCACACCGTTTGAGCTAGAGACTTGAAATTTGGTACAGTTATAGGCTTTAGGGTCCTAATCAGGGTAAGAATCGAAAAATTTTCAAATCTTACCTCTGAGGCCCCCTAGGGGTGACATTCTTTAAAGCCCATTAACATCACCTGGGCAGCTGCTGTTCTCTGTGGCATAGTTATGATGTAATACTCCCTCCAACGGACCCTGCACTCCCTCAGCTCTCTGCCCCCCCCCAACGGCCCCCGCACTCGCTCAGCTCTCTTCCCCCCTCCCCCCTCCAATGGACCCCGCACTCGCTCAGCTCTCTCCCCTCTCCCCCCCTCCAACGGACCCGAGCAACGCCGGGTATTTGTACTAGTTACCAATAAGGATGGGACCTTTGCATAAAAAATAATAGAAATGGGAGTGATGTGCATTCCCCTTGGAACATCTGTTCTTCCTCTAAGCTCTACCAGTTTCCTCCCCTTCCTCTGCATGGCTCCCAGACCTGTGGCGAGCTTTCCATGGGGTCTAGAGGACAGTCCGGGGTAGTATTGCAGAAGCAATTGACTCCATTCCCTGCACACAGATAGATGTTGTGTGTGAGAGAGAGAGAGAGAGAGAGATTGTTGTGTCAAGTCAACCATTGACTGAAAAGTTGAGTAATTTTGACACTCAAAATTACAATAAAAATCTTTTACCTAATTTTTCAGCAGAAAATATTGATTTTTAATAGAAAACCAGAATCCAGAACCCCACAATTTTTGGCTTAAAACCTAAGTGTTTTTGATTTTAATGAAAAATTGAAAACATTGGCAGAAAACATATTTTCTGGGAATTTTTTTTTATTTCGTCAAAACCCCAAATTTCCACCACTGGAGAAAAGTGTTGACAGAACATTTTTGACATGCCCTAGTGAAATCTTCTTTGTATTTGACAGTAGGATTGCCCCGATTACCACCCTGAGGTAGTCTATCAGCACATTCTGACTGTTATCAGCACATTCTGCATACATTTATGATTGGCTAAACTGAGAATTTCCTCTCTATCCTGTATAAAATATATGCACACTGTCCCAGGAGTGGAAGGACGGGAAGGAATTGTGACTCAGTCATGTACAGTCCTCTCCAAGATTAACAATTCCACAACCTCCTCCTGACTTGCTTCAAGGGGAAATAATTTACTGAAGCCATTTACAGGGTAAAGCAGCTCAGCTCCTGTGGTTGACATATTAAAGGGTGTAATCAAAGCTTTGCCCACACCCTGCCTATCTTCACCTGTACACCATTGATTGTGTGGGGAAAGAGACAACAGTATGCTCACCTGGTCTGCTTTCCCCTTCCTTCTATATCTGGGCTTGTGGTTCATTCTGCTGTGCATTCTCATGAGTGTTAGGAACTCCACACTTCTCTGCACCATCATATAAGACAAAGTAGCAATCAGTCTAGCCCTGTATTTGTAATGGTTTCATATCAACAGCCTTTATTCTAGGAGTTGAAGTACTATAGTTTTGAGATGGAAAAACTGTTTTACTGCTCAGCCCCAAGTAATGAATGAGCCCCCCTGAACGGGCTCACCATAATCTTTCTTTGTAATTGTTGCTAATAGCAAAGCAGAGTTTGAGGACAAATGTATATTAACTGCAACACTTCTGAGTTCATGTGTCTAGTCAGGCAGCCTCTTCTTCAAGAGAAAGCTCTCCATAATACATAGCACTCCCTGAAATATTACTTTACCTCTGTTCTCTTTAAAAGGCTAAAAGTTTGGCTTAAGATCACATTAGTTGATTCTGCTGCTGAATGTCAGAGTTTATCCTTAAAAATAATTCTAATAAATTAAATTGTCTACATTTTAAATATCTTTAAAAGAGTAATTTATGCTGAGAGTCTGAGACAGTATATCCTATATAATAATCGGCTAGAGAAGTTTGTGTGAAGCCGTCATGCACAGTAGAGATGGCCTGGACGAACGACATGCTGGGGGTTGTAGTTCGGAGGCACAAAATGGCCACTGCGTGTGCCCGCCTGAGGGATCCTCACTCACACGGAGCTAGAGCACCAAGGAGCAGTTATACATATAAAGTTAGACATACTTGGAGGGAGCTGATCAGAGGGGGGGGGGTGTTGGAGGGGGTCGGGAGCTGAGCGAGGGGGGGGTCATTGGAGGGGGTCGGGAGCTGAGTGGGGGGTCGTTAGGGGGAAGGGAGATGAGCGAGGGGGGGTCGTTGGAGGGGGAGGGAGCTGAGCGAGGGGGGGTCATTGGAGGGGGGAGGGAGCTTAGCGAGGGGGGTTTGTTGGAGGGGGAGGGAGCTGAGTGAGGGGGGTCATTGGAGGGGGAGGGAGCTGAGTGAGGGGGGTCGTTGGGGGGAAGGGAGATGAGCGAGGGTGGGTCGTTGGAGGGGGAGGGAGCTGAGCGAGGGGGAGTCGCTGGAGGGGGGAGGGAGCTTAGCAAGGGGGGTTTGTTGGAGGGGGAGGGAGCTGAGTGAGGGGGGTCATTGGAGGGGGAGGGAGCTGAGCGAGGGGGGTCGTTGGGGGGGAGGGAGCTGAGCGAGGGGGGTCGTTGGGGGGAGGGAGCTGAGTGAGGGGGGTCATTGGAGGGGGAGGGAGCTGAGCGAGGGGGGTCATTGGGGGGAAGGAGCTGAGCGAGGGGGGTCATTGGGGGAAGGGAGCTGAGTGAGGGGCGGTCATTGGGGGGGAGGGAGCTGAGCAGGGGGGCGTTGGGGGGGAGGGAGCTGAGCGAGGGGGGCGTAGGGGGGGAGGGAGCTGAGTGAGGAGGGGTGTTGGGGGGAGGGAGGGAGCTGAGCGGGGGGGCATTGTGGGGGGAGGGAGGGAGCTGAGCGGGGGGCGTTGGGGGGGAGGGAGGGACCTGGGTTTGGTTTGGGGAGGGAGGGAGCTGGGCGAGGGGGGGCATGCGTTGGGGAGGGGGGGAGCTGGACGAGGGGGAGGCGTTGGGGGGATCTGGGCGAGCGGGGGGGCATTGGATTGGGGGGCGAGGGGGGAGAGAGCTTAGCAAATGGGGGGGCTGCGAGCCGTTTCCATTGGCCCGTGTCCACGGGCTTTTACACTAGTACTGAATAATAGAGAAAGTTATTGGTGGTAGAATTAAAGAAAGCAAATATATTGACCTCCATATCTAACCTGACATTTGGGAAAAGTTTACTGAAATCTTGGATTCACCAATTTAAGTAAAAATTAGTCCCTTTCTTATTCTAATTTGTGCACTCTCTGTCGAAAGTCCTCACCAGGCTAAAATAAGCTTATTTTTGCAGTGTTGTTGAAGCTGTGTTGGTCCCAGGATATTAGAGAGATGAGGTGGGTGAGGTAATATTCTTTATTGGACCAACTTCTACAGAGCTTTCTTGAAAGCTTCTCTCTTTCATCAACAAAGGTTGGTCTAACGAAAGATATTACCTCACCCACTTTCTCTCGGATTTTTCCCACCACACGTTCAATACAGAACATTTATAGATCTGGAAGAAAAATACACTGAAAACTTTTAAAAAGTACTCTTAGAAGTAAAAATATCTTGAAATCTTCAGAACTCCAAACAGCTGGTCAATAATAGGGATATTTTTTCAGTATTGTATCTCTAAGAAACACAACACAAAATCTCATCTGTTATATTTTGTACACTTTGTAAGTTTGAATTCAAATTCCAGTTTGCATTATGGTATAGTACTACATAAAACTCTTTGTTGTGAAGCACTTAGGTTAGGAAAAATAGGACTGCCAAGAAAAGATTTCAGATGGAAACCAATTTAGAAAACCACTTGAGAAACATTTATGAATAGAAATGAAACAGCACTACAAAGAAAATGCAAATGGATGAAAAACTAACCGTCTGTGATATTTCATACCAAAAGGCCACCTACTTTTAGAGAAAAACAAGAATTTATGCCCCATTCTATGATTGTTTTAGGACGCAACCCTAACTGTGGAGTCCCTACAGATAATATTGCAGTTGACAAATAATATTTTAAGGCATCTACAAATGGAGCTAGAGTTAAGGTTGAACATCTAACCCCCACTTTCATAGTTCTGCTGAATTTTGTGTGCATGAGTCCCCATCCTTTACATTGCATTAACTTTTTAAAATGGAAGATAGTGTATATTTCATCATTCTAAAATTGAATATTTAAATATTAGTGGTGTCCAAGCATCTGTATTGTTTAAAAGACTGAGATTTCATTCTAATTTAAGCATATGCAAGTCCTTTCTCATTTTTAAAAGAATACATGTTAAGTAATATGTACCTTATCTGTTATAGTCTTTGATTAGATGTAAGCATTCATCCTTATAGTATTAATGGGTACTTGTTCTGGTATGGAGGTGATTTGTCTTCTAATAAATAAACTGCCTGGCTTGAATTATGATGTCCATAAGTGGATATTTCTGTCCTGTCACATTCTTCTATTGTGTTATCTGTTGTCAATATATTTCTGCTACTCCTCCTGTTGGTTTGGTAATTATTCAGGGCTTTTCAAAATTTAGGTCTTTTAATTTTAACATCAATAAAGCTGACTTCAAAATAGATATGGAGCCAATAAACATTAAATGTTTTACAACCGTTATTATGTCAACAGCATATTAATCCTGAATGTAATTCATTACTAAATGGTTATTTGTTGTTCTGTAGCTACCTCCACTCTTTGACAGAAGGAAATATATTGCTCACACCACTCTTTCCTCACCCCCCAGCCCAGGTGGAGTGGCCATCTTAGCTAAAGGGGAACCATTCACAGTGTCCCAGTATTTTAAATGCAACTATTAGAGCTGGTTGAACTATTTTTGATGAAACTTTTTTCATCAAAAAAAGTAATTTTATCTAAACCAAAATGTCACAGAACCGTATCAGTTTCAATGACAATTTTGCTAGGAAGGTTTCTTAGGCTCACAATGGACTCTGAGATAGAAAAAGACTAGTGGTTAGGGTGCTGTCCCAAGAGATCCAGATTTAAATTCCTGAACTGTCTGAGCAGGATGATCTGGGATGAAAAACTCTACTCTGAATCAGGCTAAACAGGGACTTCAATGTGGGTTTCCCAGGTCACTGCCCTGACCACTCAGTTATTCCGGTGTCATGTAGCGAGGTGGTGTGGTGCCCCACTGCCCCGGAGAGGGACGAGCCTCCCCAGACACCAAAGTGAGTGGAGCCAGTGAGTCCTGCCCCCCAGAGGTCATGGGACAGGACAGGAAGTATAAAAGTCCAACTCCAGAGTTTACTTGGAAAGCAGCCGCCGAGGCGGCCAGATGCTGCTGACCTAGCTCACAACTGGGAATCCCTAGCAGCCCGTGGTGAACCTGAGGACCGGCCAGGCTTACTCCACGCTCACTACCTGGAGGAGTTGCCAAACCTGCCCCTCGCTAGCGATCCTGAGGAACCCATGGTCCTGGAACCCTCCAAGGACACCATCTCGACCCAGGTACCACAGGAGGGAGAGGCTGGAAGTGGCCCGGGGGCAGCCAACCCTAGTTAGGCTACAGCACTACCAGAGCCTATGTCAGTATGTTGCGGCCAGGATCCTCACTGACACAGCAGCGGGTCTTCTGGCGCTGCTAGGGCCCTGAACTGGGACGCAGTGGAGTGGGAGATCCTGCATCCCCCCTGCCACTGCAGTCTCCCCCTCTCCCAGGTGCCTCAGAGCCTGGCCTTACTAACATATACTGTTTGATCAGTCCCTGTCTGAGGGCCTGAGCCTCTGACTGGTTGCTGTCCCGCCCTGACCCAGGGCCTGGGCCTGTTAAGGTACTGTTGCTCAACCCTGCCTGAGAGTCTGAGCCTTAACTATTTGTTGCCCTGCCCCAACCCATGGCCTAAGGGCTTGGGCCATAGACTTGTTATTCCCCAACACAGCAGAGAGGGGGCATAGAAAGGCATTGTGGTGCCCCACTGCCCAGAGAGGGACAAGCCCCAGCCGAATCCCTTTACAGGTCACTTTCTCTTTTTCTTTCTCATTTTGTGAAACCTTTTGAAAGAACTCATTTTGTTGTTCCATATTAGAAGATACTCAGTTTTTGAAACCTTCAGTGTTTCAATGTGAAATGGAATTGTTGTCCTCTTGCCAGTTTTTACCAACTATGTACCTAAGTGTGTCAGATATGGCAATTATCTGTAATATTTTTGTGAGAACGTACTGTATTAAGTTTATATATCATTGCGGACCTGGGATTGTATGTAATTCCATGGAGAAGAGTACTCCAGGAACTAAGAACGGTAGTGGGTGATTAGGCAAATTTATTTATTATAATACCTACAGAGAGATACCTCTCCAGGGGAAACTTGCATATACTAGTTCAAATTGGATTCTTCAAGGCCAATAAACAAAGAAATTACTTTTGGGTAAATGGTCTCAGTTTAAACTGACTGAGGGCTGTCTTTCTGATCAGGCAAATGGACAGGACCTTCTGTCCAAAGGGAGGACCCCATCTTTAGGGAAGTGTTGGTGGGACTCACACTAACTAGATCCCTTGCGGAGAAGGGGCTGTGGGGTGATGTCTGGTAAGTACATTAGCATATGATTAGGGTTTTATTCTTTTTAATGTGTTTTCTCTGGAATGCTTTTACCTTAAAATAAAGGTGCTTACTTTAAAAAGCTCTGTCGTAACTCATAACTCTGGACAATGACCCTGTTCTTAGCCCTCAGAGAGAAAGCAAAGTGAAAACACTGGCCTGTTTAGGCACTATCTTGCTGGGGATATCACAGTGTAGGAAGAGAGAGATGAGGGTCTCTTCCTGCTTCTCAGCTGTCAGCTCTCTTGGGAAGTCTGAGCACACGCCTTTGCTGGAGCACAAGGGGGAAATACTAGTGCAGTTGCCGTAAACTTTGACACCAGGTATCTTTTAAACACCTATAGTTGAGTTTAACTTTTGTATAGATTTCACAATGAATATACTTTATGCATGAGTGGATTAACTAGGGAGAGCTAGAAGCAGTGGCAGTGCAGCATAATGGAGTGTGCGTACTAAGTGTGCAATCGTGCTGAAGGGCAAGGTAGTGGAGCATGAAGGTAAAATAGGAGGGAATGAATATGGAGCAAATGGAAAAGCATATGCGAGTATTAGGATATGGCTTTAGAAAACTGACTACAACCAAATATCTCCTGTTCCTCTGAGTAATTCTCAGTGCAGGGGTACATATAACTTTAATTTATTTTCTTATTTTCCCTTCTATGTTCCATCTCATAATAATCTATTCTGCTGGAAATCCTTTTTACCTGATGATTGAAATCATGGGCACCTTATGCCTTTCGTTCTGTGTGAAACTCATGACATATTTTTAAGGTCAAATTACACATGGAAGATTTTTTCGTTCATTTTGTGTGGTATTGACACCTCATTTTACTTTTTGGGAGTCTTTTGTGTTTGGTTTTTATAACCCAAACATTTTAATGGGTCAATTTTCAAAATCTACTTCTGATACAACATATAGTAATTTTGTGATTTCACACATTTGGAATCTTATGTTGATTTTTACCAGGGTGGAAATTTTGGCCTGTGGAGGGAAGAAAAGATGGAACCACACATGTATAGTATGTTAAAGGAATAGATGTATACATACTCCAAGACAGGCAGGTTGGAAGCATCCTAGGATATATGCACTTTCCCCCCCTAATATTAGAAGAAGCATAGGGATCTACTCTCCTGGTATTCCCCAAGCCTATGGTCCAACCAGAACAGAGAGCCAATCTGAACTGAGACCTTGACTGCTGCAGTACATCTTTCCTCTGAGTGGGATCAGGTAGTGGTGTATATGAGATTTCTTACTGGTTCCTCTGGGGCTGCTTTCACTCACAATGACTAGGCACTGAGGGACCTTAAATAGGTCCTTGATGACTAATAGTGGGGACTGCTTCTCAGAAGAAGACACAAGTCCATGCTCTCATTGTTCAGTCAAAGGTCATTCTACTGGAGCTATTGATGCGGGTGGGAGCTGAAGCAATCAATGTAGGCACTTCTTTGCTTCCTTATCAGTGATTGGTTTCCCTTCTGATTCTACTGATCATCCTGCCTTTTTAAATTTCTCATTCCCTTCTCCCTCTGTTGTCCATGGGGATAGATGGAGCTGTCTTCCAAGAGGGAAACCAGCCTAAGATGAGTGTAACTTTAAAACAGAATCTGGGACAGCAAGAGTGATGAAAATGAGTTTGGAGGGCGCAGAGAGAATGGTTACTGCTGTTTATTGTAGCAGGAGATAAAATCCAACACATTTTGCTCCAGGACCTCACAGGATACCCAAAGAATGACTGATTCTCATGACACTTAACCCTGTGGCTACCTGGGACATATAAGAAAACATACAAATCCCAATGTTATTTGACCAAGCTACATTTAAAAGCAACCTATAAGCCAAACTTCATACCAATCCCGTGAAGGGGAAAAGGACCAGAGTATGACTGCTTACTTTGGAATTCTCCCCACCAGGCCACATGGCCCTCTGTCCCCACACAACCCCCCTTCATCCTTAGCAGGTGGTGTCCTTGTGTAGGGAAGATCTGGAAACCTGCTACACCTGTTGGTGTCTTTGGGGAAAGGATATTTACTCCTGCATCACAAGACATGGTTTCTCTCCCCCTAAAATCCTGTACACAACTTGAGGGGCAGGGCAATAAGCAGATCTCACCCCAGACAGCAGCAAGCAGCACAGAGTCACTCCAGCTGCCAGTCCTTTTTCCCCTGATTATGTCAGTGTGAACATACAAAATGCTGCCTACAAATCTTGTGTGTTCTGGGGTTTGAGACTAATTATTTGTGTGGAGAGAGCATCAGGCTACAGGTTCCACATGGCATATATCAAAAATAGGAAATGTCTGAGGCATTTAGAGGAACCTGTTGGTGGGAATCAGAGAAGGGGCTAGTGACATGATCAGGGGGAAAAAAAACAATTGTCTTGGGAGGCGGATGTAAGAAGGAGGGAGGACTGAGATACAGTAGGTGGTGAAAAAATTGTATAAGCTTTGTGTATTAGTGTATTGATACTAGAAGAGAAACCAGATTAAAAGTTTAAATTACTCACAAGATCAAAGCATCCAGAAATGATTTTACTAGATAGCGTATGTTGATCTATTCAGTAGTTTCTTTGGAAAGAGTTTACTTACCATGAAGTAGGATCAATAGCAATTCTCTGGCAAAACCTCCGTTCTCCTTAGGGAGACATCTATTGTGTACTTTGTGGATGATGACTAATGACATATAGCAAGGACCTGCATTGTCTGCATTGTCTGTGTTCTGATATTCTTGAAGTAAAGTTTACATAGAGAAAATATGTTAATGTTCAAGGAATTAGGACATATGACCCCAAAGTGATCTGAAACAGTTCTTTACTGAAATTAAATCGCTGGTTTCATTAAACTTGTCTTCCAGTGGACCATTATGCTAAAGGCTCTTTTGAGTCTCTGTATACAAGGAAGTGTTGAATGTTGCCAAATTTAAACGCATTTAATCCATGATCTTTTTGGCTCACTGATTTATGATGTTTGCACTGCACAGAATGTGTAATACATTATACCAGTTAGAGATTGTGGCATGGTCTGTGTGGTTCAAATGCATGGAAATGTAAAGTACTTAGTTATTTGAGTCTAACAGATGCATTATGTTTGAAATCCTTCACTGTTCTCTCTTTCCTCTATCCTCCACAGAGCATCTGTGAGCCTTGTGCTCTGGGCTTCTTTTCAATCTCATCTCCTCATCTGTTTAGGTCCTTTCTAATCTTACCACTTTGCCATTCCTTCCATCTGCTCCAGTCATTCTAAATGTGTGATCTCACTCTGACTACTACTGCCCTCATGAAAAATCCCTCCGCCATCAATTATATATTTTGTGTATTCCTGTCCTCACATACACACATAAGCAAAGCTTTTCCTAGCACCAGTCTGGGTTATTCAATGTGATTTTATTTTCCTCCCAGTCAGGGTTTTCCATATTCTCCCAGATCAGCTTTTATATTCATTAGTCATTTCCTGGCCATGATGTTCATCCTGACAACTACTCAAACAAGACAAATAGCTGTCTGAAACCTCAGTGCAGAAACCATTTTAGACCTATTTTTAAAAATGATTCCATCTCATACCATGCCTCCCCACTGTCCCTAATTTCAAGGCACATTACTGTCTCTTAACCCAGAATTCCCTATGTTTCACATTAATTTGGGGTCCACTTGATATCTGAGGCAAATACTTTTTAAAAATAAAACAGGAAACTGAGGTTCTAGAAAAAGGTTTTTACATTAAAAGGATGGCTGCCACAACAGTTCATCGCTGAATGGACTTTTTATTTTTTCCTTCAGTTTGGGTCTTTCTCATGCCCTGTGTCAGATGGTTGGGCATTGACAGGTTGATGGGTGTTTGAACAATGGACATGTCAGCAATTTTCTGGGAAAAGTCACAACATGTGACCCATATATGCCATTTACTAAGCATTTCTGCTGTCTGTCAGCTTAAGCTGCATCCAAGCTAGTTCTATGAACAGTCAATCACAATTTAGATTTTCCTTTTATTTTATTTATCTGTTTGATCAGCTCTTTCTCATATCAAGGGAAAGAGTAGAGCATGAACGAATATGTGGAAAGATAATGGAGCAAATAATTAATCAATCAATTTGAAAACATCTAGAAGATTCTAAGGTGGTAAGTAACTGGTCAGCATGATTTGTCAAGAACAAATCATGCCAAACCAACCTGATAGCTTTCTTTGGCAGGGTAACAAGCCTTGTGGACAGGGGGGAAGTGGCATATGTGGTATATGTTAACTTTAGTAACACTTTTGATACTGTCTTGCATGACCTTCTCATAAACAAACTAGGGAAATTCAACCTAGATGGAGCTACTACAATGTGGGTGCATAATTGGTTGGAAAACCATTCCCAGAGAGTAGTTATCAATGGTTCACAGTCATACAGAAAGAGCATAACAAATGCGGACCCACAGGGATCAGTTCTGGGTCTGGTTCTGTTCAATATCTTCATCAATGATTTAGATAATGGCATAGAGAGTACACTTATAAAGTTTGAGGATGATACCAAGTTGGGAGGAGTTGCAAGTGCTTTGGAGGATAAGATTACAATTCAAAATGATCTGGACAAACTGGAGAAATAGTCAGAAGTAAATAGGATGAAATTCAACAAGGACAAATGCAAAGTAATGCACTTAGGAAGGAACAATCAGCTGCATATATACAAAATGGGAAATGGCTGCCTATGAAGGAATACTGCAGAAAGGGATCTGAGGATCATAGTGGACCACAAGTTAAATATGAATCAACAGTGTAACACTGTTGAAAAACAAGTGAACATCTTTCTGGGATGTATTAGCAGGAGTATTGCAAGTAAGATATGAGAAGTAATTTTTCCACTCTACTCAGCACTGATTAGGCCGCTACTGAAATATTGTGTCCAGTTCTGGGTGCCACATTTCAGGAAAGATGTGGACAAATTGGAGAGAGTCCAGAGAAGAGCGACAAAAATAAAGGTCTAGAAAACATGACCTCTGAGAGAAGACTGAAAAAATTGTGTTTGTTTAGTCTGGAAAAGAGAAGACTGAGAGGGGACATAATAGTTTTCATATAAATAAAAGGTTGTTACAAGGAGGGAGAAAACTTGTTCTTAACCTCTGAGGATAGGACAAGAAGTAATGGGCTTAAATTCAGCAAGGGAGGTTTAGGCTGGACATTAGGAAAAAACTTCCTAACTGTCAGGGTGGTTAAGCACTGGAATAAATTGCCTAGGGAGGTTGTGGAATCTCCATGACTGGACATTTTTAAAAGCAGGTTAGGCAAATACCTGTCTGGGATGGTCTAGATAATAATTAGTTCTTCCATGAGTGCAAGGGACTGGTCTAGTTGCCCTTCGAGGTCCCTTCCAGTCCTACAATTCTATGATTCTATATCTGGAACCTCCTATTTATCAATATAGCAATGGTGCGGCACCAGACACCTGTCTGTGAGTGATCCCAAGGTTGTGAATCCATGGATTAGCACTATGTTATTAATACAGAGCTTTCACAGCTCCCATTAATTTCAACTGGAGTTTCCCAGCATTTCTGTACCTAACTGTCATTTAGTCTAGTTCAATTTTTTTTTTAAGTGAAGATTATAATTCCATGGACCTACATGGACCCACAGCTGCTAGTAAAACAGGGAGGGGAAAGTGCTCAGTGTTGACATGATGGGGTATTCTGCACATGTGCACAGAGTACGCCTCTCACAGCCACACCCCCTAAGTATGTGACTTACGTTAGCGTCAGGGAGGTGTTCTGGGTATCTCATGCTCCCTTATGATGGCAGCTGTTAAAGCTGCCTAGCACAGCAGCAGGTACTATAAAGTAATAATAATCCTAGGATTATTCTGCCTCACCATTAACTCAGCTAGGGAGTATGCTGCATTGTAACACATTCTAGTTTGGAGCATAAAGTCACCTGGGAATACCAGCCAGCCATTTTCTTGTGGCAATGCCATATCTCAGCTGATGTTCAAAAGGCAAGATGGATACCGTAAGAGAGATAAAAAATCTTTATTTCTGTTCAATATACACAGAACACCCTGTTAATCTGTTTTCATACTCCCATATCATGTTGTGTGAAGGAAAAGACCTTTCCCACCCCTTTCTATAATCCACACAAATGGTAGATGCCTTAAGAAAACCATTAACAGAAGCAAAAATTTACATATTCACTTAAGTTCCCTGTAAACACCAATTACTTCCCATACCTAATATCCTCACTGGACACCTGCAAATATAAAGAACTGCTGCAGAAGCTGTGTTGAGGCAGCAATTCTCCGGCAAACTAAAGTGCTTGTGTAACAGAATGAGTCGACTGTTAGAGATGCTTCCCCAAGCCTTTGCTTTAAAAACTGCCTGTTTTATTTAGTGTGTACTGATGGGGGCTGTGTTTGGCTTTTTTCTATATTAATAAATAGGAATATGTTGATGTAATGTTACTTTCTGTACTCTGGGATCAAGCAATTTCATAGGCTCTTATTCACAGTTCAGATTGCAGTTTGGAGCCAGACAAACCCCTCTGAGATGTTAGCTAGCTGAATATTGTCTTTTGTTTTGGGTGTTATAAATTTACATGGCATACCCATCAAGCTGTGAAGCAAAAAATCGCCTACAAATGAAAAAGAATTTCACATGCTTCTGAAGAAAATCTCAAGAAAATAGTTTCCCTCCCTCCAATATAATTTAGAGCTTAAAATCACCAGGAAATACCAGGCAACCATTTTTTGTAAGTGCACATATGCAAGCTTTACACATCCATGGTCACAATGCTATATATTTCTAAGATGGGAGAAACTCAAAAGAACAGCACTGTTTCTTGCTTTAAAATTTTTTAGGTGACCTCTTTACCTGAAAATGTCATCTGTGAGGCCAATGAGGAATCCCAGGATCACTTCAGCTGGCTATCACATGTCTGTAGAAACTTTTTTCATTATCGTTTTCCTTCATTTATTTCACAGAGTATCTCTTTAACACTAATTATCATTCCATCAAGGTTCTATTAAAGAAAGCAGAACCATCTGAAAAAATCAGTGTTGTTTCATTCAGTCTCAAATGGAATTAAAAATGATTTGCTGTTTAAAAGAAGATAGGAATCTATCAGGGCTACTGACCAGTATATATAGTTAGACCTGAAAAGGTGTTCAATTGATCCAAAATGTAGTGAAAACATTGGCCTTAGTAAAGAAATAAGGACCTTGTGATGTTCCCCCCATTTTTAACACATTCAGTCTTGAAGTTAACTTGCATGCACACCTCCTACTGAAGTCTGAGATTTTGTGTGTGGGTGTGTGTACATAAAGACTACTGGAGAATTTCAATGTGCATTAATAAGCAACCTAGAATGTTAGTTCCTGTTCCTGGAAAATGGCTTCATATTCTCAGTTTATACATAGAGGAAGGAAGTACAATAGATTAGGGTGAGAGCCTTTCACTTCTAAATTCAAAGCCTACTTAGATGAGAAACTGAAAATGAATCTCCTCTGATTCTAGTCTCCTTTGTATATTTATTGATATCACAGAATTGCTTTGGCATTTGGCACAATTTGACATGATTAACAGTCTCTGTTCCAAAGAGAACTGGAAGAACAGGAGTAAAGCAGGTCAGGGTTGGGGTGAGTAGTACTGTCTGGAAGTTTTTACAGTGACTGCATTCCCTATGCTGGGTTCAGGCTGCTGCTGCTATCAGTCTTCACTTTCACAAGCATTAATTTCAAACACATTAAAAAAAATCTTGAGTCCAGCATTAGGATGGTCTTTAGAATTCTTCCCAATGAGAAGGAATATGACAGAAGATAACATCTCTTTATTCTACCCTGAACATATGAATGAGTGGAAATATACACATGTTTTTTAATGACCTAATGCTAGACTTACTGAATATGTTTATTTTGCCATTACCTTCGGTGTGAGTAGGGTCAGTTCCTAAAAAGACAAATGAAATCAATACCGACATGTACGTGGAAGTTACATATATTGAAATTGTTCAAGCAGGAAACAATCATGTTGTCAACAGCCAAGAATTTTGCCATTTAAACTACTATGCAAAGCAGAAAGAGAAATGGCTTTATAGAATATGCACTCAACAGATAAAAATGGTTCTTTTTATATACTGTGTCCTGAAATAAACCATTGGGGACAAATCTTTGGCCAAAGAGCCAATAAGGATGGCTTGAAAAATGCAGTGATATCCACTGAACCCCTAACGCCCTGATTTACTATGTGCAAACTTGGTAATTACACATGGAAATTGTATTTAGATGTATAAAGTATGTGGTTTTGCAGAGACAATGGGTCTTATTCTATTATCAGACTGGTTTTACACGGGTGTAACTTAATTGATTTCAGTGGAATATTACCTAATTTAGAAGGGCATCCCTGGAAAATTTGGCCCTGATATTCATGGAATATTGTTTTATTATGCTATAACTTGATAATTATTTTAATAATAATCAAAAAAATTTCATGAACTGCAGAAAATAACTACTTAGTTATACCCTGTTTTTGCAACAGAAGGCTGCAGACATCAGTGTGAGCTTTCCCTTCCTTTTTTGTATATTACCAGTACATCTGTGTGCACTGCCATTCTGTATATAAAATCCATATGCAACAAACTTGGCTCCCCTTTGGGACAACTACAGTGATGGCAATTCAAAACATTGTTATGTAATATTTCCTTGTTAATGGCAATATCGCCTGCATGAAATTCTAGAAAATACTGCAAATACTTAAGGTAAGTTATCTGGTTATTTATTGCAACTGAAAAGTTCTGAAGCACTGCCAATGTACACCACCAATGTATATACTGCACATAGTAGGGGGTATTGTGAGGATCAGAAGTTTAGATGCTGAGTGCTTTCAGTTCTCACTGACTTCAGTGGGAGTCAGTTTACATAAGTGCTCAACACAAAGCAAGATAAAATCCTTATTGTCTCCCATTTTTAGAGAGAGCAACGGCATTGTCCAGTACATAAAGCACTGGATGGGACTCAGAAGACCTCGGATTCTATTCCTTATTCTGTCAGTGACCTGCTGTGTGACTGTGGGCAAACCACTTACATTCTCTGTGCTTTTGTTTCCTTTCCATTTTTTCTTATCTATTGTAGGACATCTGGGGCTGGGACCACTTCTTACTATGGATTCGTACTATGCCTATGATATAGGCCTCTATTGTCAGTTGGGGTTGCTAGGCACTACTGTAATACATACAACAAAATAATAAACTCCCACTGAAGGTGCAATAAGAATCTTTACGCTGTTTTCAAGTCTGGCTTGTTGCAATGGTGGACAGTGTATGACTGTCCAAAATATCAGATTGAGCCATTAGCTTCACAAGGGAAAGGGGTAGTGGGCATGTTTGAGAGAGAGAGAATAAAACAAACATGTTAGTGGTGTACTCAATTGCTCTGAACAGCATGTTAGTTTGTGTATTCAGAAAAATAAATTTCTAGGAATAATTTTACACCAATGTTTTATTAACCTGATATTAACTGCTCATAATTCTAATTCGTTGGATAAAATAATCACGGGAAGAGTATCAATTTATATGATATATTCTCAAATGTGTCATAATTAAAACTACGCCACAAAATAATCTCAAAATATCATTCAAGAGTTACCATAGTTACTCATAAATGTGTTGATTTGGTGTTTTTTGATGAATTGGGGAAGGATAAATAACCATCTTCATCTGTCTCTGGAAGACAATATAAAACTAATTCACATTAGGGCCTACATCACTGCTACTAGCAAATATTAGAAAAGAAAGGAGTTTGACCTCTGAGTATATGAAATATGGAAGGGAGTATTATCCCCCCAAAAAGTAAGTCTAGGATTTTTATATATTTATTTTCTGTACTTTGATGTCTGATTTAGAGCTGGAAGGAGATAGATATATTTTCTGACCTAGTTCAGTGAAGGTCTCTGAAATTGTCAGAAAAGTGTGGATATCGATTTAGTCTTCTTCCCCATCCAATTTTAGAGCTGTGGGGCAGAGCTCTTGAGAAATGTAAGCCGAAAATCATCTAGAATAGCTTTTCTCTGCCAAAAGTGCCAGCTATCTGGCTGCCTTCAGTGGGTGTTTCTTATGGATGAAGAGAAAGAAGGGGGGGTTAAAAACAGTAAAAATGGAAATATGAATAGGATCTATTGTTTATTTAAGGCTTTTGCTTTTTGTGGCTGTGTTCATGCTTGCCATTTTTACACTGGGAGGACTTAAAAGCTTATGCTGTTTCTGCAACTGAATCTTTCTATCTTTCTTAGGGTGACCAGACAGCAAATGTGAAAAATCGGGACAGAGGGTGGAGGGTAATAAGAGCCTATATAAGAAAAAGACCCAAAAATGGGGACTGTCCCTATAAAATCAGGACATCTGGTCACCCTAATCTTTCTACTGATGCTACTGCATTATATTAAAAGTTCACTCCACTTTTGTGCTCCAGGTGGCTTCACATGACCAGTTCATGTATACACATGTGCCTCTCTATAAATCTATTCTAGACACCCTGCTTTTCAGTCACTGTGGCACAGGAATTCATTATTATTAATTGGATATTATGTATGGATGTATTAGCAGGAGTATTGTGAGCAAGACATGAGAAGTAATTCTTCCACTCTACTCCATGCTGATTAGGCCTCAACTGGAGTATTGTATTCAGTTCTAGGTGCCACATTTCAGGAAGGATGTGGACAAATTGGAGAGAGTCCAGAGAAGAGTGAAAAAAATAATTAAAGGTCTACAAAACATGACCTATGAGGGAAGATTGAAAAATCTGGCTTAGTTTAGTCTGGAAAAGAGAAGACTAAGAGGGTAACAGTTTTCCAGTACATAAAAGATTGTTACAGGGAGGGAGAAAAATTGTTCTTAACCTCTGAGATAGGAAAAGAAGCAACGGGCTTAAATTCAGCAAGGGAGGTTTAGGTTGGACATTAGGAAAACCGTCCTGTCAGGGTGTTTAAACATTGGAATAAATTGCCTAGGAAGGTTGTAGAATTTCCATCATGGGAGATTTTTAAGAGCAGGTTAGACAAACACCTGTCGGGGATGGTCTAGATAATATTTAGTCCTGCCATGAGTGCAGGGGACTGGTCTAGATGACCTCTTGAGGTCCCTTCTACTTCTGTGATTCTATGATTACTTGTCTTGTGGGAGCAACTAGGTTCCAAATCAAATATTGGAGCCAATCATGCTAAATAATGGTCAAATACATAACAAAAAAAATGGCCCCCACGCTGAAGAGTTTACAATCTGTGTAAGGTATCCTATCAGATATAGCTACAGCCCAGACAGGAGGCCTGTGGCCTGGACATGCAAAGGGACTTACGCAATGCTTAACTTTTAGGTGCCTAGAAAATCACAGGAATGACACTGTGATCCAGAAAACCTGAGTAAGGCATTTAGGGTCCCTATACAATGAATGAGGAGAGATAGGCCCTGTAGAATGCAATCAGCAAAAGCTACCAAAGAAAGGGTGGAGCAGAGGGCCTCAGTGACGGAGAAGGGCAAAAGTGTTTAGTTTTATGCAATTAGAAAGTTGGCAACCCTACCAGTTCAAGTCCCCCCACTCTACCTCATGAGGAGAAGGGATTTGAACAGGGATTTTCCACCTCTCAGCTGAATGCCCTATTCACTGAGCTAAGGGATATTCTGATGTTAGGCTACCTCTGTCTCTCATATTGAACTTGTTCCACTTTAATTTTAAAAAAATATATTAATTGAGCCAGTGAAAGTGTTAGAATCACTCTGTATCCCAATAGCTAGTGAACTTACCTCTGTAGTGGTAAATCCCATCGCTTCATGACAGAGGAAGAGAAACAGAAAGAAGTGCCCCTACCTCAAATTTTAATGTGTAACGCTTACTTATACACATCAGACATGCCAATTCAGATGGTCTGTCATGTCTGAGAGAGTTTCCAAATCCAATACCTCTCCCCTGGTGTTCTCGGGAGAGAGGTGTCATCACAGTCAGGAGCATATGAACCCGTGACCCAGCAGTGATGGTGGCATAGGCTCCCTATCCCTCTGCCATACTGCAGTTCCCTGCCAGGCCTGCATGCCAGGAGCCCATTTCAGCATCACCAGCCCATGAATGCTGCTGCCACTAGCAGGGACCAGCTTCTCTACAGCCAGCTCTTTGTACTCCAGGAGAGGGCAATGAACACTTTGTAATACTATGTATTAGCAGGAATGTTGTAAGTAAGACATGAGAAGTAATTCTTCCACTCTACTCCACACTGATTGGGCCTCAACTGGAGTATTGTGTCTAGTTCTGGGTACCACATGTCAGTAGGGTGACCAGACATCCTGTTTTTAAAGAGACAGCCCTGTATTTAAGCCTCCTGCATGTGTCTTGACTTTTTCTTAAAAACAGCCAAATTGTCCCTTATTTTCTGTCTGTCCCCATCAGTACTGGCGGTTCCTGCTGCTGGCTGGATCCCTGCTCATCAGCCGCTCTCTCACCAGCGGTTAGTTTTGGGGCAGTCCAGTGGCTGACGATAGGGTAGGTGTGCAAGGCTGGTGGTGGGGAAAAGCTACAGAGCACAGGGTCGTCCACTCCCCCTGTTTGTCCATCAACGCAGCCCCCTCTGCATGCCAGCTCTCGGCCAACAGAGCCCCACTCCCGATTCCATTTCCAGACAGCACTGGCTACACACTTGCAGCTCTGGTGAGTGTGGGCAGGTGCCTGGCAGCAGCTGGCAACGTCACCTCTGCCGCCCACCCATCGGCCCTTTCCATGCTCCCCCTCTCGCTTTCTTCTTCCTGCTTTGCCCCCAGCCCCACTGCTTCTCCATATCCCCTGCAGCATGGCACTCCCGCTCCCAGACCTGTGCAGAGAACCAGCCCCTGGTCAGAGCACTCAGTTCACCAGCAGTCTGCCCATAAGGCTCCTTCCTTCCCCCTCTTCCTCTGGGTGGGCCAGAGTTCCAGGAAAGTCAAAGACCCTCTGACTCAGGGTGTTGGCTAGGAGGAGACGAGCCCTGCATGTGCCAAAGCCTCACACAATGCTGGCTTAGGGAAGCCTCTCTACCCCTCAGCTAAGTTCTGGAGTGGTGAGGGAAGCAATTTCCACCCTGTTCCCACCCTGACATTGCAGACTCCACAGCAGCACCCCAGGAAGAGAGTTTCCAAATCCAATACCTCTCCCCTGGTGTTCTTGGGAGAGAGGTGCCATCACAGGCAGAAGCATATGAACCCATGACCCACGAGTCTTAACATCCTCTTCACCTGTTCTCCCCCCACCTGCTCTGGGTCCTGCCCCTGGGAAAGTGGGGCTGCTCTGTCTCCTAGGAACCGTGCTGAGCCACCTCTCTGGCTGAATTCACTGAAGCCCATGCAATCAGGTTCCCTGGGCCCTGGTGCACAATGCCTCTTTGGGGCTTAACCCCTTCATGCCCATGCTGTACTTGGAGGACAGGTGGTGGAGGTGTTAGCTGCTTTTCGGCATTGTGCGGGCAGGAAGGGATAAGCTGCTTCCATCCACAGGGGAGCAGGGGGATGGTAAGAGATGAGTTCTGCAAAGACACGAGCCAGGTCATCCCTTCCCCCTGTCCTGCCCTGCAGCTGGAAGCAACTCCCATCCCTTCCCTCCCACACAGTGTTGAAAGGCAGCTGCTGGACACATTCTGGTGTGAACTCTGACAGAAATCTAGGGAGGGACCCTATGTGCCTCATATGTTTCCCCAGGAAGATGTAGCACCCGATACCAGGAGACGCAGGTCTGTGCCAGCCAGGCATGGAGGACAAAGAGCACCAGGCAGGGAAGATCGGTTAGTCAATCACCACCACCCCAAGTAAGAGAGGTGTACGGGAATGTGTGTGTGTGTGTGTGTGTGTGTGTGACCTCACCCTGTCATTGAACTATAAGGACTATAAAGTGGATAGAAAGCTGGCTAGATTGTTGAGCTCAGTCAGTAGTGATCAATGGCTCCATGTCTAGTTGGCAGCCGATATCGAGTGGAGTGCCCCAAGGGTCAGTCCTGGTGCTGGTTTTGTTCAGTATCTTCATTAATGATCTGGAGGATGGCGTGGACTGCACCCTCAGCAAGTTTGCAGATGACACTAAACTGGAAGAAGTGGTAGATACACTGGAGGGTAGGTATAGGATACAGAGGGACCTAGACAAATTAGAGGATTGGGCCAAAGGAAATCTGATGAGGTTAAACAAGGACAAGTGCAAAGTCCTTCACTTAGGAGAGAAGAATCCTATGCACTGCTACAGACTAGGGACCAAATGGCTAAACAGCAGTTCTGTAGAAAATGACCTATGGGTTATAGTGGATGAGAAGCTGGATACAAGTCAACAGTGTGCCCTTGTTGCCAAGAAGACTAATGGCATTTTTGGTTGTATAAGTAGGGGCATTGCCAGCAGATCGAGAGACATGATCATTCCCCTCTATTTGTCATTGGTGAGGCCTCATCTGGAGTACTGTGTCCAATATTGGGACCCACACAACAAGAAGGATGTGGAAAATTTTGAAAGAGTTCAGTTGAGGGCAACACAAATGATTGGGGGGCTGGAACACATGACTTATGGGGAGAGGCTGAGAAAACTGGTATTGTTTAGTCTACAGAAGAGAAGAATGAGTGGGATTCGATAGCTGTTTTCAACTATGTGAAAGGAGATTCCAAAGAGGATGGATCTAGACTGTTCTCAGTGGTATCAGATGACAGAACAAGGAGTAATGGTCTCAAGTTGCAGTTGGGAAGGCTTAGGTTGGATATTAAAAAAAACTTTTTCACTAGGAGGGTAGTGAAGCACCGGAATGGGTTACCTAGGGGGGTGGTGAAATCTCCTTCCTTAGAGATTTTAAAGGTCAGGCTTGATAAAGCCCAGGCTGGGATGACTTAGTTGGGGATTGGTCCTGATTTGAGCAGGGAGTTGGACTAGATGACCTCCTGAGGTCCCATCCAACCCTGATATTCTATGATTCTATGATCTCATTTGAACATGGGTAATTTTATCAGGTGACCCATATTCAGCATAGGGAAATGTGGTCACCCCACATTTCAAAAAAATGTGGACACATTGAACAAAATCCAGAGGAGAGCAACAGAAATAATTAAAGATTTTAAAGCCATGACCTATGAGGGAATTTTGAAAAAATTTGGGTTGTTTAATTTGGAGAAGAGTATATTGAGAGGGGCCATTATAACCATTTTCAAGTGCATAAAAGGTTGTTATAAGAAGGAGGGAGAAAAATGGTTCTCATTAACCTCTTAGGATAGGACAAGAAGCAATCGCTTAAATTAAAGCAAGAGCGGTTTACGTTGAACAGTAGGAAAAACTTCCCAACTGTCAGGGTAGTTAAGCACTGGAACAAATTGTCTTGGGAGATTGTAGAATCTCTGTCACTGTAGGTTTTTAAGAACAGATTAGACAAATACCTGTCAGGGATGGTCAAGTTATTACATAGTCCTGCCTTGAGTGCAAGGGACTGGATTAGATGGCCTATTGAGGTCTCTTCCAGTCCTATGCTTCTATGAACAGCTTCCCTGTCCTGCTCCTGCCCTACCTAAATGGTACCCCTTGCCCCTGCCTCTGCTATCCTTACCCCTCTCTACTGGCTTGAATGTGCCTTCCTGTCCTCAGTGTTGAGAGGAGTTGTTTCAGGTTCCAGCATGAGTGCCTGGCAGGTGCAATTGGATGGTCTGTACTTCCTCCCATCACAGAAGGTGCCCCAGTGTCTTCCCCAGCCCTTCTCCACTCCTTATCCCTCAGCTCAGGTCTTCCCTTGGTTTCAAGATGAACTGCCACATTCTGCCAGGAGGACTTGGCTGGTGATGTGGGATTGGATTCCACCCATGCTCCCAGCCGTATAAGGTAGGTAGTGCTGCACAGCCATCTGTGTGTAGAGCAAAGTAAATATTGGTGTGTAAGAGAGCAGTATGATTGCTCAGAGGTTCAGTATGAAGCCTATTGCAAGTGCTGGAGGAACCAACTAGGGGCAGAGCTTTTCTTGACCTGCTGCTCACAAACCGTGAAGAATTAGTAGGGGATGCAAAAGTGGATGGGAACCTGGAAGGCAGTGACCATGAGATGGTCGAGTTCAGGATCCTGACACAGGGAAAAAAGGAGAGCAGCAGAATACAGACCCTGGACTTCAGAAAAGCAGACTTTGACTCCCTCAGGGAACTGATGGGCAGGATCCCCTGGGAGATGAACATGAAAGGGAAAGGAGTCCAGGAGAGATGGCTGTATCTTAAAGAATCCTTATTGAGGTTGCAGGAACAAACTATCCCGATGTGTAGAAAGAATAGTAAATATGGCAGGCAACCAGCTTGGTTGAACAGTGAAATCCTTGCTGATCTTAAATGCAAAAAAAAAGCTTAAAAGAAGTGGACGATTGGGCAAATGACTAGGGAGGAATATAAAAATATTGCTCAGGCATGCAGGAGTGAAATCAGGAAGGCTAAATCACACTTGGAGTTGCAGCTAGCAAGGGATGTTAAGGGTAACAAGAAGGGTTTCTTTAGGTATGTTAGCAACAAGAAAAAAGTCAAGGAAAGTGTGGGCCCCTTATTGAATGAGGGAGGCAATCTAGTGACAGAGGATGTGGAAAAAGCAAATGTACTCAATGCAAATGTACTCAATGTCTTCACGAACAAGGTCAGCTCCCAGACTCCTGCACTGGGCAGCACAGCATGGGGAGGAGGTGCCCAGCTGTCTGTGGAAAAAGGAGTGGTTCAGGAATATTTTAAAAAGCTGGATGAACACAAGTCAATGGGGCCAGATGCGCTGCATCCGAGGGTGCTAAAGGAGTTGGCTGATGTAATTGCAGAGCCATTGACCTTTATCTTTGAAAACTCATGGTGATCAGGGGAGGTCCTGGATGACTGGAAAAAGGCTAATGTAGTGCCCATCTTTAAAAACGGGAAAAAAGGAGGATCCAGGGAACTACAGGCCAGTCAGCCTCACCTCAGTGCCTGGAAAAATCATGGAGCAGGTACTCAAGGAATCAATCCTGAAGCACTTAGAGGAGAGGAAAGTGATCAGGAACAGTCATCATGGATTCACAAGGGCAAATCATGCCTGACTAACCTAATTTCCTTCTACAATGAGATAACTGGCTCTGTGGATGAGGGGAAAGCAGTGGATGTGTTGTTCCTTGGCTTTAGCAAAGCTTTTGATACAGTCTCCCACAAAATTCTTGCCAGCAAGTTAAAGAAGTATGGGCTGAAT
The DNA here is from genome assembly GCA_032164245.1 of Sternotherus odoratus. NCBI lineage: Eukaryota > Metazoa > Chordata > Testudines > Kinosternidae > Sternotherus > Sternotherus odoratus. The sequence goes on from JAVMKO010000003.1 coordinate 146,761,260, forward strand.
GAAGAGAATATAAGGTGGATAGAAAGCTGGCTGGATCGTCGGGCTCAATGGGTAGTGATCAATGGCTCCATGTCTAGTTGGCAGCCGGTATAGAGCGGAGTGACCCAAGGGTTGGTCCTGGGTTTTATTCAATATCTTTATCAATGATCTGGAGGATGGTGTGGACTGCACCCTCAGCAAGTTTGCAGATGACACTAAACTGGGAGGAGTGGTAGATACACTGGAGGGTAGGGATAGGATACAGATGGACCTAGATAAATTAGAGGACTGGGCCAAAAGAAATCTGATGAGGTTCAACAAGGAGAAGTACAGAGTCCTGCACTTAGGATGGAAGAATACCATGCACTGCTACAGACTAGGGACTGAATGGCTAGGCAGCAGTTCTGCAGAAAAGGACCTAGGGATTACAGTGGATGAGAAGTGGGATATGAGTCAACAGTGTGCCCTTGTTGCCAAGAAGGCTCATGGCATTTTGGGCTGTATAAGTAGGGGTATTGCCAGCAGATCGGGGGACGTTATTGTTCCCTTCTATTCGACATTGGTGAGGCCTCATCTGGAGTACTGTGTCCAGTTCTGGGTCCCACACTACAAGAAGGATGTGGAAAAATTGGAAAGAGTCCAGAGAAAGGCAACAAAAATGATTAGGGGCTGGAGCGCTTGACTTATGAGGAGAGGCTGAGAGAACTGGGATTGTTTAGTCTACAGAAGAGAAGACTGAGGGGAGATTTGATAGCTGCTTTCAACTACCTGAAAGGGGGTTCTAAAGAGGATGGATCTAGACTGTTCTCAGTGGTACCAGATGACAGAACAAGGAGTAATGGTCTCAAGTTGCAGTTGGGAAGGTTTAGATTGGATATTAGGAAAAACTTGGAATGGGTTACCTAGGGAGGTGGTAGAATCACCTTCCTTAGAGGTTTTTAAGGTCAGGCTTGATAAAGCCATGGCTGGAATGATTTAGTTGGGGATTGGTCCTGCTTTAAGCAGGGGGTTGGACTAGATGACCTCCAGAGGTCCCTTCCAACCCTAATATTCTATGATTCTATGATAATCACATCCCAAGATGCCCATTCCTGCAGGGTTTCATCAGGGGCCAGGAAGGTCACAGCTAAGATTCCATATACTCCTGCCATCTAGGGAACACCCTTAAGGACATCTTGGGGGAGAGGTAATGACTGACAGCCCCCACATAAAATACACCCCATCCCCCATGGACCATGAGAGCAGATTGCAAGGGGTAGGGAGCTTGGGGGACTGGAGGAAAAGTGGGGAGAGCAAGGTGCAGATTAGAGAGAGACATAGGTTTTGAGAAGGGGTTGGGGAAAGAAGGGAAGGCAGAAGGGTCTGGGGGAGGGGAAGCCCATGGACTGCCCATGTAGATGATAAAGAGGTGGAGGGGATTGGCGTTCTGGAGGTAAAGGGGTCATGGCTGGGGGAAGTTGTTGAGGCTAGATCTGGGGAATTGGGGGCCATGATAGTTGGATAGAGAGGGAGTCTCCCAGTTTTGGGGGAGGGATATGTTGAATGGCCTGGGCTGGGGGCAGACAGGGGATATGGAAGATGGAGTGTCACTTAGCTGAAGGACAGAAATACATCAAGAGGCCATCACTTACTGGAGAAAATGACACAAGTTGCTTCCTCCTGGCTTCTGTACCATGGGGCTGGCTGGGCTCAACTCCCCTTTCAAGGTATAGCAACCTCAGGGGTCGCAGTGCTGCTCAGGTTTGGGCATGTGGGGTCACAGTGGCTCTTGCTCAAATTTGGTACGTCTGGCCCCTGTCATCATGATGACAATGCCTGAAGTGGGGAGCTGAGCCCAGTCAGTCCCCTAGTACTTTGACTCATTCTGGCAACCCAATTTTGGGTTCAGACCCCAGGCTGAGAAAATCTGTTCTATTTTATATACAGTTAAAAGCTGGGTGTAAAAAATGTGTTGGAGTGCAGAGCTTTATTATACAGACACGTGCTCTCCTTTGGAATCTAGTTAAACTCATCCTCCCTGCATTGGATAATTTCAGAAGTGATGGTGAATATTAGTTAAAAATACTACCTGATATTCGATCTGTATACCACTACCCCAATTTGCATTTGGCACAACAAATATGATATGGGGATTGTTCAAAGTATCTTATTTTTTCTGAACTTTTGCCCTTTCTGTAGCCTGATTCTATGTGCATACTAGTATGATACATCAGCTGGACTATACAATTTAAAAATCCATTTAACTTTTAATTTGTCATTACCCTTTATGAGTTGAAAAATAATCATGTAAATTAAACAGATGTTTATAGGTAAACATAAAAGATGAATCTCATACCACTTACCTTGGGTCCAATTCTCATCCCTGTTCACTGATATATCTGGAGAATACAAAAAAAAAGTCTGGAAGGATCTGTCTGCACTTCATATTTTTATCCAAGTTTTAACCAGGTTATAATATGGTTGTCTGCACACACAGTTGATGTCCAAAGCACCAGGATTAGTTAGCACATGGTTCCTAGCACTGTGACTATACCTTATTCCAAACCTTCTGTTGAGTAGGGTTGTAACATGATTCTCAGTCTGTAATCTGGTTCTTACATTGTTCTTCTGCTATGCACCAGGGACTGGTTTATCATGTCTGTGTAAATGGGTTAGCCAGTCTTCTTCTTTTTCCTGCTGTCTGTGGGAAAGGGCATCCCATCGTGCACTGCACTATGTGAAAAATGCCCAGGGCTCAATTATCCTTTGTGTAACTCCCACTAACGTGACTGTGAGTTATATTTGAATGAGTGATAGGATAATGAGGGCCCCACAGTTTTCTGTATTCTTTTTTGTATATTTCTGCTTGAAATAGCAATCCATTTTTTGCTGTATGCATTTTCAGGGACAGATTCTGTAGCACCCACTTCCATTTCCTTAGGCCCTAATTTAGCATTTTACTGAAGAATGTGCCTAATTATACATCAGTGAGTAATTTAATTGAATAATAATAATGCCTAGCTCATATGGAGTGCTTTTTGACTGTAGAACTCAAAGAACTTTATAAAATAAGTCAGTATCATTATTCCAATTTTACAGATGGGGAAACTGAGGCACAAATAGATTGAAATGATTTCCCCAAGGTCACCCAGAAGGCTAGTGGCCAAGCTAGAACTAAAATGTAGGTCTCCTGAGTCCACATCCAGAGCTCTATAAAGCCAATTCATATTTAAAATTTTTATTAAAGCTAATGTTCAACATGAAAACATACACAGATTGAGAGGTTAGGTACTGGACATCTGGGGTCAGGCTGGAGTTATGGGCGATTGTAGGTAGTAGGTACAGGTTTTACAGGGCACATGCATATCACATATCCAGCATAGCTCCAGATTGGGGTGTGGGAGTTTTTTAAAGCGTCAGTCTATAGGTGTGTTCGGGTACGCCACCCATGGGGTGTAGTGAAGGTCCGAGTCAGTGGTGGTTCAGGCAATAAGTACATGGGTGGGTGTATCCCTCTGTTTGTCAGGGAAGGGGGGGTGGGTTGTTTCCCTGGTCGTCGGTCTCAGCTACTCGACCTGGTACTGGCGATGTCCCGTGACGTGTTCCGTGTATATGTCTCTGGACCACCTGATGGTATCAGACACCATGAGCTGTCTCATGAGCCGGGCATAGCGCCGACCGATGCCGCACGCTCTCAGTACCGGCTCGTTGCAGGGGTCCCATGCACCCAGGGCTCCTACGATCAGGGCGTGGAGCTGCACCTCATAGCCCTGCGCTCTCAGGGTGTCAGCCAGCGGGGTGTACTTCAGCGCCTTCCGAGCTCGGGCCTCATGGAAGGCCGGTGACCGGTTTTCGAATGGCACCGTGACATCCACTATGAGGACCTTCTTCGTCTCTGCGTTGGTCACGACGATGTCGGGTCGCAGTCGGCTGTCTGTCCCGGGGATGGCGGAGTTGACGGAGATCTTCCCCAGGGACGGTGCGATGGCTTTCGCCAGTCGGTTCTGGATGGCATTGTGGCGGAGCTGCCAGGCTCTAGAGTGTGGCTTGCATCCACACAGGACGTGGGGCAATGTCTCGTTGACGTAGCCGCACCTCCTGCAGCGCTTGTCCCGATTGCCATGGCGGATGGCTCCATTGAGGGGAACACAGTTGAGTCGGGCCCGGTGGATGAACCGCCAGTCGGCGAACCTGGTGAAGCTTCCCCCGTGGAGGAAGTGGTTGCTGGCGTCCCACTTGCTGGACACCTCAAACACCTTGCCCTGGTCTGGCTTCCGCTTCAGGTTCTCGGTGTAGTAGAAGCGGATGGTGTCTTTCAGGGTCCTTTCCAGCATCGTTCTGGCGGTCGGGGTGACGATGGTGTGGTCCGGGGTCTTTATGCGCGGCACTAGAATTCCCAGCTCCCGGCGCTCCTCACACCAACTCCAGCGGCAGCCGATCCTCTTCCCTAGGCGTCTCGAGGCGTTACGGGCACGGGTCCAGAGAGAGGACAGATCTCTCCCTTCTCTCCCGAATTCGGCTTCCAGGGAGCCGCTGAGGTAGGTGGCGATGTCCTGCTCAGAGGGGGTCCTGATGATTCGTTTCCTGATCACGTTCCGTACGGCTTCCTCCGCGATGCTCCTCACCGTCGGGTCCGGGCACGTCAGGAGGCGGAAGGCGTGGGTGATCACCGCCACGTCGCACAGGTCACCCATCCGGGGTACGTTGGCACCGCCCTGCCTGTGGGAAATGTAGATGATGTCGGTGCTGGCCCTCTGTGGAAGGTAGAGCCATTTCTTCACCAGCTGTCTGATGGTGCTATCGGCCTTGTTCAGGGGCACCTTGGCTACGGCCGATCCCCTGAGGACAAAGGAGATGCGGGGGATCAGGAAGGTATTGAGGGCGTTGATCTTTTGCCAGGGGGCGAGCAGGGAGGAGTCGATCTGGGCCGCGTCCTGCAGGATCTCCGCGATGGTGTCTTCGGGGGTCTGTCGGACGCGGACTCCTGTGGGTGTCCCCAGGTGTTGGTATACCTCTCCCTCCTCGAGGGAGGCCATGGGCTTGCCCTGGATCAGGAGCCGTGAAGCTTGGACCAGAGCCCTGGCATTGCCCGTCACGTGGAGGGAGACACATTTTTTGGGGTTGAAGCGGAGGCCCATCCACTGGGCGGCTTGGCTGGCAACGTCGAGCATCCCCTGGAGGCTTTCTGAGCTGTCGGCAATCAGGGCCAGATCGTCGGCGTAGGCCAGGATGCTGATTCTTTTGCCGTGGAGGTCGAAGCCGGCTGAGCCGCTGGAGACAGCTCGGATGAGCGGTTCCATGGCCAGGTTGAAGATGATGGGGCTGAGGGGGCAACCCTGTTTCACGCCGCAGCGGATGGTGATGGCATCCGTCTCTCCGTCCGTGGTGCGGATGGTGGTGGTGCAGTCCTCGTAGAGATCCCGGAGGGTCTGGAGGAAGGTTTCCGGCATCCCGAACTCTCTCAGGGTGGCGAAGATGTGGTGGTGGGGTATGGACCCGAAGGCGTTGGTCAGGTCGAGCCATGCTATGGCGCACTGCCTCCTGGATCTCCTGGCCTCCTGGATTGCCGTCTGAAGGAGGAAGTTGTGCTCATAGCACCCTTCACAGGACATGAAGCCCTTTTGTGCTGAGCTGACTGCGCCCCCGCAGACCGACCAGTCCGTGATCCTTGCCGCGAGGCAGCTGGCGTACAGCTTGTAGATGGTGGAGCAGAGGGAGATGGGCCTCCAGTTGCCGGGGTCGTCTCGTTCACCTTTTTTGTGGATGAGAACGGTCATGGACTTTTTCCAGGAGCGGGGGGTGCGGTGGAACTGCTTGCATTTGTTGAAGATGGCAGAAAGCACCAGACAGCCGGGGTCTCGTTTCTTCAGCATGTAGTAGCGGATGCCATCTTTACCAGGGGCGGTGTTTTTGGTCCTTGCAAGCCTCGCTAGCACCTCCTCTGGGGAGAAGTCTCGCTCCAGGTCCTCAGTGGGGTCAATCTGGGGTAGCGGGGGGAGGCACTCCAGGCGTCGTGCATCAGTCTGGGCTTCACGATCGAATACGTCCCTGAAGTATGAGTAGAGTCTCTGGGGCTGGATGGTGCAGTAGGGGGAGGTCTCATTGAGGATTTCCCTCATGGCTTTTGGGCGGTTTCTCCTGTATAGCTTCTGGATACGGGATGCAGCTGCCGGGTCGAAGCAGCGGCTGGCGATCCCTCTCCTGCCCTGTCTGGTGTTACGGCTCGGTGCGGGGAATCTGGTAGTGGTCTTGCAGAATTGGGACCACGAAGAGTCCCATTGTTGCCAGTAACATTACATTCATTAGTAAATGCTCCCCACTGTGAGTGAGTGCCTTCCAATCTAGCCCTGAAAAAGCATTCAGCAAGAGACTTATCACTACTTCAAGGAGAAACAGAAATGGGCAGAATTGCCCCTGAATGAAAAATACAAGGGTGTGTATGTGTGAGAGAACTCTAATTAAATATTGCTAAGGGAATGTAGTCTGACATATTGCAGCCAAAAATAGCTATAAATAATCAATAAAATATATCTCTCATACAAACATTTATTTATTTCACTTACAGTTTTTCTTATTTAAAAAGGTAATGACTTTGGATACAGTGTTTGCATTAAGAACTCTTTTAGCTAAACAGAATATTTCTATTAATTTTTTCAATCCTCAAATCACTCATACTTCTGCCTTTCTTTTTTTTTCATTCTATTGATTTGCTGTTTGTTTTATCTTCCTGAATAAAAGTGGCTGTTTAAAAATAAACAAAGAAAAGGATGATCAAAGTCTGATTTCACTTTCAGATTTTGCAGGATTTCATTCAGCTGAACATGAAATAAAATTAATTTTATTCCAAAGCAGGAAGACTTTGCCTAGTGTTGAACTGAGGAGTTCTTTGGGTTGTATCCATAGCAACTGATGTTCACAGAACTCCACTGGAGAATGTATGTCCTCCATCACTGACAGGTTTCGAATCCACAGTAGACTATACAGGCAGCTTCACTGTCACGAACACCAGCCCAGTTCCTCCCTGCCAATCGCTTTATTTTTCATGTGATGATAAAGGAAAGAGTGCAGTGCGCCATTCTCAGACATTTATCCAGGTTCTGAAAATAGGAAGTCATTGTGCTGAAATAAAACCAATTGCACATTATCATCTAGAGATTCCTTTGTTAATTCCTATATCTTACAGCTTGCCCCTTGTATCAAAAACATTCCCTCATCCTCTGTGTCTTCAATAGAGGCATCTTGTTTTAAATGCCCCCCGGAATCCTTGCTTTATTTGGACAACTAGGCCTAGCCGACTGCAACATAATTTGCTCATGTTTCATCAAGAGATTACTTTACTGTTTTACTCCAGGGGGAGGGAGGGCAATTGGCTGGAGAACCTTGGGCATGGGCCCCATGGACCTGTGCATTAATCTGCCACTACCCCTGATAGGTCTGATCAAGCTAGTGCACTAAAAATAGAAGTGTAGTCTCAGCAGCACAAGTAGCTGGGTGAGCTAGCCTTTCTGAGGTTTCAGATGGGACTGTATTTGGGGTGGTGAGCCTGTCCCTCTGCTTCTGCCATAGTGGCTAAGCTTCTATTTTTAGTGTGCTAGATTGATCAGAGATAGTACAGGTATGTCTCTTCAAGATGGAAATTATACTTACAGGTCCAGTAAGAGAGGCAGAATGTGGCCCTGAGTGATTTAGCCCATGTAAGGATTGTATGGAGATTAGCAGCTTTTAAAGCTAATATTAATCACCATAGCATGGCTTACTCAAATGAGAGCATTGTACAAACCCCGAATCTGGCCAGGTTCCCCTCCTCTGCCAGCAGGAGAGTGAAGTGACTGACCCTGCTCCTGAACCTGGGGCTTTCTATACTGGAGAAGAGCATGCGGCTTGATGTTCTGTTAGGTCAGCTCAACAAGATTAATCATTGACCAGCCATATTAAATTGTTCTCCAAATTGTAAAATTGTTTGCTTATAATTTACCAGTTATCTGTAAAACCCCTATTAACCTACATCAAGAAGCATTAGTTTTTTGTATGGATGGATCAGGATCAACCACAGCCAGTAATTGTAATGTATTTAAATTGCCTTACTTCCCCCTGCTTCCAAACCAGCCCATATTTTGTTGTTTGGTCTGACTAATAATAAAACCTGACCTATATTACTCTGATAACCTGAAAACAACATTTCCAAAATTGCTCTTTAGCAGCCCCCATAAATAAAGCAAGCTTTATTTTTTTTCCCCTTTTCAGTCAGATTTTAATGGTTGAAATGTCAGCTCATGGCTCATTAAGCCCTTTAAGTGTACACAGCTTGTAGGGAAAAGATCACTTTCCTGATAAAGATGAACTATTTCAGCCTTGGGATCTGCTCCCTAATTAGAAAACATGTATTATTGCAAGGAAATCATATTAAATATGCACCAGGATGAGCAGATGATATATTTCTAATAAATTATACTTATTGTATAATTTTATTACCTTAAGCATCAACAAAAATTCCAATAAGAAGGGAAGAAAATCAAAAGCAACCTTAAAGCCTGTCAATTCTTTGTCCAGGCTGTAGTCACCCTAATCCTTATAAAAGAGTAAGAGTATATCTTACATCTGTGTATGTTGCCACTTAATGTTTTTATTATCTGCAATGTCACACACATACATATTAAAGATTGTTTTCCACCACCTTTTAGCTACTATTCTATAATAAATCTTGAATATACCATTAAATCTTCAGGCACTAACAACTGCCCCATACTGAGACAGAATTTACATTTAGGCATATTATAGCTGCTAATGTAGCTATTTTACATTCAGGGGTTGGTCCTGATTGCATACTACAATGTTTGTCTCTTCTCATTAAGGAATGTTGGACAGTGCAGTACTAGAATACGATGGTATTCAGGATGTATGCTTGTATGACCTATATGCATACATGCACTCATAGTAATTTTCCAGTGGGTCATTCAAGTAGAATTTTGAGGACTGCTCAAAATATTTTCCCCAGGTATCTGAGCCTGCCATTGTGTACAGGCAAAAGGATTCAGAGGAAGACAAAATATAAGCTATGCAGGCAAATTTGAGAATTTCATTTTTTAATGGTTTGAAAAGGCATGTTGTGAAAAAACTCTGACAGAGTAGATCCCCATTTATCTGAATAGAACAAGAATGTGGAATTTATTTAGGTAAGTGAGGTTATACAGGGGATTTTTCAATGCAAATGATACACAACAGGGGACATAACCCAATTTTGCATAATATGAGGTTTTGTATAATAGGAATCTGGATAAGCAAGTCTCCAATCTACTGTATACTGTATTTAAATATAAACCTGTCACTTATTTTAAATAATTGCCACATACTAATTTTCAGAGACAGCATTTGAATGTAAGCAACACTTTTCTCACTCCCTAGCCTTCTGCTTCATTATGCCAAGAAGTTCAACATTTTTGATGATACAGATATTTCCATGGCATCTGATAATGATGTCATAAATTCCATAGTCTAACATCAGTGCAGGATTAAGAACAAAGCAAACCTGAGCTGTGAGGGAGGAAGCTCTTGTTCTTGTAACCTTTCATAATTAGCAGTTGCAAGAAGGATACAGAAAAAAATTACAACAAAAAATCAATTTACTTTGTAACATTCTCTTTGTTGATGTTTGCCTAGGTGTGAAAGTCAGTTCTTAAGTGTGAAGTGTCACTACTGATACAACAGAGACTTCAAGTTAGTTAGATGTTACTGTGGGACAAAAACTTTAAGCTCTCCAAATCTTGGAACCTGATCTTTAGCCCTTTGAAATTAATTAAAAGGCCACCATTCAGAAAGTCTTCAGGCCTTTGGATCAGCTCCATAGGGGAAAATGTGATCTCCATTGCATTCTGTACATCTAAATAGGCTCTTTATAAGTAATTGTAGTTTTATTGATAGTATCTCCACTGAAGTCAACTGAGAGCAGAATTTTTGATCATTGTGTTCTTAGTAAAGAGGAGATTGTCTTGACTTGTGTAATGACATCAGGTTGGTAAGAGAGACAATGTAATGCTTATATAATGGTAGAACTGAGTTCTGTGTTGCATGAAATGGGACATTTTTCCATTAAAAATTATATAAAGGAGAATGAGTTTTATTGCTGAGTAAAGTGGGGAAGTGTTACTGATAAATCAGGCACAGTATAGAAGAACACTATAAGCCTCCTCTAACGTTTTTGCCAATGAATCTGAGTTCAGAGTCATGTTGACATCAGGAAAAAATCAGTACCAGAGGCCATGAGGCTACATCCCATTTCCTTTGCCAAGTTTGCAACAGAATTCCATCAGGCTGGAGTGGATAGAATCCTCCATCTCACAATTAGCAGAGCCATTTTCCCACCTTCACTGCAGCTTCATGATCAAGTATCCTTAGTGGCTGGCCCCACTACATTGTAAAAGGAGGTCAGCCAGTGGATGAGTACAAATATGGATGCATCAACCCATCCCCAATATTCTCTCCAGAACTTGCCTCCACACCTGAAATTATGGTGGAGCATAGCTTTGCAATGGGTTGTGTGCTGTCTATACAAGCTCCCCGCATCTTCTCCACCATCACACAGCTGGATCACACCATTTCTAAAGCATTAAAGGTTCCATCAAAATGTGAAACTCTGTAGGCAGAGGGAGACTGTTCCCCTTTTATAGCAATGTGAAGAATAGTATGTTTGCAAAATGTGGAAAGGAATCCAAAGAGAGAGAAGGGGAAAGAATTTGAAGCCAAAAGAATGAGAGAGCTATAAGCTCAAGTGGAGTGCATTGAGTTAGAAAGGTCTCAGGACAAATGGATGACAATAATTAATGATAAATCAGACAAATTCATAACATTTTGGACAGAAACCTACTAGAATGATAGGAAACATAGAAGACTCCTATATTCCGGGGGCTGGAAAGTTATTGTGCTGTTTTTAAAGGAGCTGAGTTGCCCACTCATGCAAAACCCAACATAGTCCATGGTACATCTGTACCCATGTAGCTATGCTGAAAGTTACCATCTGCCACAAGGTTTTAGTGATATTCCCACAAATATCACCTGTTCATAGGGATGTTTGTAATTTAAATTTTCCAAAGTAACTGATCCCATCTTTGCCTTTCATCTCTTGTAATATAGGCACCTCTATAGTTTGCACAATGTTTTAAAGAAAAGAGTGCCTTTACAATAGCAAGAATATGATGAAGATTTTCTACAGCATCTATTTTTAAGACTGACAGTTTGACTCCATGTTATCACCATGGCAAGAGATTTTAATTGTGTTCTAGTTGGGTAATAATTAGCTTCTCTTCTAAACTGCTTAAGCAGTTCTGAGTCTGAACTTAAATCTCTCTATTGTTTGATTGAAAACAAATGGGTGGATAGCTGAAGGATAAAGAACCCAACATTGCCTGACACCTTTCATGGAATTGAGGCAAAAATTCTATGTGATCCCTATGGTGGTAAATTACATTTTTATATATATATAAAAAACTAACCTCAGCAGTTTATCCTCTGACACATTTGTTATATCAGCTAAATCCCCTTTCTTATTTGTAACTTCAGTGCTTTGCAGGTCTGGAATAGGTGATTCATATTCCATAGAACAAGCTGATTTTTCATTTTTGTATCTATACATTGATATCTGTAGACACATGGTGAAATCCTATTGGCAAAACTCTGACTGATTTCAATTCAACCCCAGTATCTGTATGATATTGGGAGTTGTAGGAACTGCTCTAACTAAGCTTGGCATTTCCATTCTCATCTCCTGGTTTCATTCTGAACCTTTCACCTTTGTGGATGAAATTTTTCCAGTCTCTTCCAAAATGTATTTGTTAGTCATTTTAGAGCACAAGTACTCTTAGCACAGAGTACTTTGAAAAGCAAACAAGAAAACCCAACTTTCTCCATTAAAAATATAGATATATACTTTTTGAAACATTTTTAATGCTGCAATAGCTTGGGATAGAAAACTGAAATTGTCTTGGAAATCCCTCTCTTTGAGTACAGATGCTTATGAGTGTCCTAGTGAATATTTTTTTATATGAATGGCCTATTAAAAACTGTACTTTGTGTGTACACTGCATGAATGATAGAATTCGTTAGTAGTATTGTAGCACTGCTAGGAGAGATGGTGGGGTGCAGTGCACATACAGGTCTGAATAATATCGCTGTATAGTGAAAACCTTGGTGCAGTGAATGACGCATGCCTCCACAGTAGTGCCAGACTCAGTCAGACCCCAATATGGCTCACATTGAACTCCACGGCAAAGCAACATATCTTCTACGTTGCACAATCAGAGCCTCCAAATGTAGCATTTGAGCAGCGAATGAGACAGGAGTCCTTGCTTCACACATTCTACATCTTGTAAGGATAAAAGCTGAGGCAGATCCTTTTATTCACGAGTGAGGATCTTTCTCCTGCACACTTCCTAAGAAAGGGATTGTTAACCATAAAAGGTCCTTTAAGGAATTCTCTAACCATTGAAGTTACATATTATGGTTATGTCTTCATTCTTCCAGTAAGAGAGGGGAAATGCCAAGAGAAAAAAACAGTCCGCACTATTAAGCACTTAAAATGACAAAAGTTCAAAAATGACAAAGTTCAGGTTGCATAGCTTAGCTCTGACCTGTAATAAAAGTGTGACACATAGGAGTTCTGGTAAAACAAATCTCTAAATTCCTTGATCCTGTCACCTGCAGGGCCGGCGACAGGAATTTTGGGGCCCCGTACGGCAGATCGTACGCCCCCCCCCCGGTCTCCAGCTGCCCGCGGGGCCCCCCGCCAGTCTCCCGCCGCCCGTGGCCCCCCCCTGCCAGTCTCCCGCCGCCCGCGGGCTTCCCCCCCCCACCGGTCTCCCGCTGCCCGTGCCCCCCCCCCCCCCCGCCGGTCTCCTACCTCCCGCGGGCCCCAACCCCCGCATGCGCTGCGGCCGCGTGGCCGGCCGGGAGAAGCAAAGGGGGGTGGGGGGAGGCTGCTGGGTGTCGGGGGAGGGGGGGCTGGTGAGCACTGCAGTGGATGCCTGGAGCCGCGCCTTGCTCACAGCCCCGGCGACAAGGGGGTACAGCTGCATACCCACCCCGGACTTCAGGGGGCCCCCCTGAAGTCCGGGGCCCGGTACAGCTGTACCTGTAGTACCCCCCTGTCGCCGGCCCTGGTCACCTGATATGGGTTAGGGTTTCAAAAAGCAAATCCCCAATCCTATGGGAGGCATCAGTATTCAATGGCTCCTGTGGCTAATTTTTCATTGTGCCCTTTGCATGTATGACCATTGCCTCCCATTGTTTTGAGGGGAGGCAGAGAGCCACCTTCTTTGCTACAGGCAGATTGTGGCCTCAGTTCTATTGATAACAATATGAGATGGTAGCCATTTTGAAAGAGGGCACTTTTCCCATGAGTTCCCTGAAAAAGAACATTATTCTTCAGCCTCTACAGAAGCAGCAGGTTTTATTTCTGAAGCATAATGAAAAAAAGACCATTAAAACTAAACATTGCTATTCAAAAACTATTCAAGATTCACATCTCTACCATTTTTGTGCTTCTTGACCGATTGAAAACATTTGGCTTTGAGACACAGACTACTCCCAAAGTTTCCTGGTATTGACTGTAACTGTACCATTTGTTACTACTTACATATAAGGAAAGCATTATTAAAGTTGGGGAGAATTCACTCCCAAATTACTTCATCTTATTCCCACTCTAAACTGTTGATTCTGACTCCTTTGGAGACTTCACTTTGAGAGTACATAAAATGTATGCTGTGCCAGGGGTTCTCAATCTTTTTCTTTCTGAGGCCCCCTCAACATACTATAAAAACTCCATGGCCCACCTGTGCTGTCTGCATATAAAAGCCAGCGCTGGCATTAGGGGATAACAAACAGGGCAATTGCCTGGGGTCTCATTCCCTGGGGACCCTGCAAAGCTATATTGTTCAGGCTTCAGCTTTAGCCCCAAGTGGCAGGGGTCTGGGCCCAAGCTTCAACCCCATGTGATGGGGCTTTGGCTTTCTACCCGGGACCCCAGCAGATCTAATGCTGGCTCTGTTTGGTGGCCCCTCTTAAACCTGCTCATGGCCCCCTGGGGGCCCTCGAACCTCTGGTTGAGAACTGCTGGGCTATGCAGCATTTAGTTGCTCACTACTTTGAAAATCATAATATAGCCTTTCTTTCCTATTTATTAAATCATTACAATTATGTTCTCTTTAATTTTGCAAAGGCTGTTTTAACATAATTCAAACACTCCCTCAGAATGTGAATTTATGGTCCCAGGTACCAATGATAAAGAGTGACCCTATTCACTTAACTGTCCACAGCATTTCACTGCTTGAGGTTTTAATTGCTGGTCAGCACTGACATAGCTGATGATTTATGAACAAGAAGGCAATCAGTTCTGCTTGGCACAGCTGCTATTCACATTTGAGCTAATTCAGTCTCCCTTTATAAATATATTAAAATTAATTTTTACTGGCACATGAAAATTTTTAAACCATCTTTTTAAACTACAGGGATTACTATTATATTCAACAAGCCCCACTGTGATAATGTTCAAGGTAATTTATGCATGCACAGTATTCATTTTGTCCAGGACCTTAATATAGAATAGAGGAAAATCTTACAACAACATTAGGCAGCTAAGTATAATGAAAATAATTATTTACATGAGACACCAAACTATACATTTTAACATGCAGTAGCTTTCTCCATGGTTTGTTTTTACCAACTGAAAATTCACAGGGTAAACCATTGCATAAACATTTGTTGTGACTTAGCTGCAATGTGACAGAGCAATGTTTCTTGTATACTATTTTATTGATGGAGCAATTTGGTTGATATCTATAGGGAAATTCTGCCTATGAGAGGAATTATTGCAATGTTAGAATAATAGCCAAGGGAACTGGATGCACTCACAGCCTTTTCAGCTATAGCCAGATAACATGGGACATACAGAACATTTAACTATGGAGACATAGTGTCCCTCCATTTTGATAATCTCTGTTGTATTTCTGCCCTCTCTTAGTAGTTTAGGGAATTTATCAATATTCCACTTCTTGCTTCTCAACAAGTCTAGAATTCTCTACTCAAATTTCCCTGAGCTAAATAGGCTTTTCTTCCATAGACTGTTTCAGTTTTATGCATCCTTCCCAAATGAATCTGTCTGAAGTTTAAAATCAAAATGTCTCACTGATGAATGAAAAGCAGAATGCTTAGATCCTTTTCTCTTTGCTTAGTGCTATGGTCAAGAAGATGATAAAGGATTTTTTATTTATTTTTTTGGTCATCCCCTCAAATTTATTTCAGTAAGTATGTAGATACTTCAAAAATATGAGGGTGAATAGTCTAGTGGTTAGGCCAAAATAGTGGGATTCAGAATTTTCAAGGGGTCTCTTCTTAGCACTGCCACTGATCAACTAGATCAGAAGTGGGCAAAGTACGGCCCGCGGGCCAGATCCGGCCCGCGGGCTCCTCCAAACCGGCCCCCGAGGTCTGGCTGGGGAGGCTGCTCTTGCCCCTCCCCCGCGGCCTCAGCTGCTGCACTGGGGAAGTTGTTCCCCCGTTGGCCCCCTCCCGCGTGGCCTCGGCAGGACACGGTAGGGAAACTGCTCCAGCCCCTCTTGCCCTGTCTCCCTCCCCCGCGGCCCCAGAGGGCCGCGTGAGCAGCGCTGTTGGGCGGGGCTGCGCGACAGCGTGTCCAGCTCCCGGCCAGACACGTTGCGCGCTCTGGGAGATCAGCGCAGCCGTGTGTCTGGCTTCGGGCCAGACACGCTATTCTAGGCAGCGGCGAGGTAAGAGGACCGGGGCCAGGCAGGTTACCTAAAGGGGCAGAAGGTGGGGGGGGGGGGAGGGAGGAGGTTGGATGGCACATGGGAGTCCCAGGGGGCCTGTTGGGGGTGGAGGTATAGATAGGTGTCAGGGAAAAGGAAGCTTGGATAAGTGGATAGGGTCCTGGGGGGGTGAGTAAGGAAAAGGAGACCTGTGGAGGGGGTGGTCAGGGGCGAAGGAGCAGGGGGGCTTGAGGTGGGGTCTTGGGGCGGTGGCTAAGGGCAGGGGGTCTCTGGAGGGGGCAGTCAGAGGACAGGGAGCAGGGGGGGCTTAGATAGGGGGTGGGGCTCTGGGGGGCCATTAGAGTAAGGGATCTCCAGATAGGGCGATGGGTTGGGGGTTCTGAGAGGGGGTAGTCAGGGGGCCAGAAGTGAGTGGGAGTTGATAGGGGGCGGGGCCAGGCTGTTTGGGAGGGCACCGCCTTCCCTACCCGGCCCTCCACACAATTTTGAACTCCGATGTGGCCCTCAGGCCAAAAAGTTTGCCCACCCCTGAACTAGATAATTCTGACCAAATCATTTAGCCTTCTTTTAGTTCAGTTCACCCATCTGTTGCATTAGTATAATAATGTAATGCTTGCATATCTCATTACCACTGTTGTGAGCCATAATTAATTCATTCGTGCTCATAAAGGGTTTTGGGATTGTTGAATGAAAGTTACTATATGAATACAAAGGTCCAGATGCTAATATTATACAAACCAGCTTCAATGGAGCTACACCAACTTACACCATCTGAATATCAGATCCAAAGTGTTGTACTGCAAATCACGCAGGTTTATTTCCTTATGTATCACAGACTAGAATGATTTCATTATCCTACAGCTAGGGATCATAGAATATCAGGGTCGGAAGGGACCTCAGGATGTCATCTAGACCATGTCTGCTGTAACCAAATCCTGATGCATTTTCTTCTACTATATCCATAAACTTCCTTTATTTCTGTCCTTATGGCCAAATCACTCTGGGAAACATTTCCTAACTAAACGGTTACAATCACTCATCTTGTGTCATTTGGATCTAATCTTTCTATGCCACACCTCAACCAAGATGCTGTTGCCAAAAATAATCTCTCTCACTGGTCACTTTGACCATGTACTTCCTCTCCCCACAAACCCTATCTTTGACTCACTTCATTGGCTTCCTATTATGCTGGACAACAAATGCAGGCTTCTTGTCCTTGTATAATGTCAACAGATCATGGTTGCCAGCAGGCAGGATCGAAGCTGGGACCTCTGGAGCTTAGTGCATGAGCTAAAAGCCATATGGCTGTTAGCTATGACTGTAGAGCAGACTCAATCTCTCTCCCTTTCTGGTCTCAGTGCCACTTGATGGGCCAGAACATGAGACCTAGAAGGTGTGTGGGTTACACTTGCTGTTATGGCCTTATACTGCTTAGCCCTCCCAACAACTCTGACCTGTTCTTTTATGTTCCTGACCCACTACAATGAACCACTGATGCCATCTTTGATTATCCCTTCCTGTTTTCCTGCCTCTGAGCCAAACCCCTTGCTGGTCCTTACATTTGGAACACTCTCTCTTCACCAGATGATTTGTCACCTCACCTTCCTCAACATGTTTAAATCCCTTCTAAACAATTATTACTGCTATGATGCCGCACAATATCATGCCTCACAACAGGTGGAGGAGCAGGGCGGTATTTAGATCCTATACTGGCTATCTAGGGCTCTTGCTTTCAGTATCATAAATCAAGATTGTACACAGAGGAACAGTGGCTATACCTGTTTGTAAAGCACTTAGCACATTTTAAGGTGCCTAAAAACTAAGTAGCTCCTGAGGAATGGTTCCACGTATCAAGCTGGGTGCTGGCTAAGGATTTGGGTATAAGGGTTAAGTGAGGTAACACCTCTTCAGTGGGTTTAACTTTTCCCTTGGTAGCAGTAAAAAACCCAACCAAACACCCCCAAAATACCCACCCCACAAAACAAAATCAAAACAAAGAAACATTTTCAGGCCTTCTTTATATATGAAAAAGAAGCTTAAAAGGGCACACACCAATTTTTTTCACCTTGTGCAGGTGACCTGTAATTAGGATGACCAGATGTCCCAATTTTATATGATCAGTCCTGATATTTGGGGCTTAATGTTATATAGGTGGCTATTTCCCCCCACCCCCTGACCTGATTTTTCATACTTGCTGTCTGGTCACTCTACCTGTAATGTCAAAAAAAGGAAGGAAGGAAGGAAGGAAGGAAGGAGGGAAAGAAAGAAAGAAAGAAAACATTGATTTGCCTAATGTAATGTTCAGGTCCCCAAGCAGCTAAAAAGAAAAATCAAGACATGCATTTAGCTTGGTAGAGAAAAGAGCGGGATCAAGAACCAGCCATGTTTCAAAGGTAAACTGTTAAAATATTTCTCATAGAAAGACTACTCTGTCCTAAAATGGCACTTAATAGCATCTGGTAAAAGGACAGAATGAACAATAAATGGCTAATTTGCAAACTTCTTGTAAATGGAGCTCCTCTATTTTTGGTCAGGTTGTATTTACTTATCAGTAGAATGACTTTGAAATCATGAGAGCAGCGGTTTAATGGGAGATACAAGGATGTGCTCAATTTCTCATGTAGTACAGCTATTTAGTATCCTCATTATTTACACTGACAATGTTCTCAGCTCTCTACAAAACCCAGGGGAGACATGAACCCTTCCTCACACAACATGCTGTCTATTTGGACAGAAGAAGAATGCAGAATCAAACTGACTAGAGAAAAACTATCACACAGCACTAGGGTGACCAGATGTCCCAGTTTTATAGGGACAGTCCCGATTTTGGGGTCTTTTTCTTATATGGGCTTCTATTACCCCCAAACCCCTGTCCCGATTTTTCACATTTGCTATCTGATCACTCTACACAGCACTGCAATATTTTAAAATAGTTGTGTAACAACAGCACTTCTACATGAGGGGTGTTGACATTGGGTGGCATTGTGGAAGGAAGCAATAAAGGATGAGATAGGAAGTGTGCAACAAAACAAGAAATAGTAGGAAATAAGAGTAGAGAGGCAGGAAGGGAGGGAGGGGCAGAGTAGTACAGGGCCTTGTGGGTAGGGTCTGCCATCAGGTCTGGTTTGAGACTAGAAACAAATTGTTATCTATGAAAAATAGTGACAAATTAAAGTTAGTCCAACTTTTAGGCTCTGTAAAATTATTGGTTTAGTTAAATATTTGAAGTTTGGTTAGTAGATTTGGGTCTGGGAGGTTTTTATTGTTTTTAATAGTGCTTTGTGCTCATAATACATAGCTAATTAATAAATCTTTTCAAAACAACTGTGAGGTAGATAAATGTTTATGGATGGGTAAATTGAGGCACAACCAAGTGAAGTGACTTGGCCTTGGGTACCTAACATCTGTTACTATAGTGCTCTTTCTCCCAATTTTATTGTCTAAACAGAAGTCTATGTTTCTCTCCTTTTTCTTTCCCTTTATCCGTCCCTATCAGAAAATTACTGACATCTGAGATTTATATTGTCCCCCTATTTAGATCTATCCTTTATTCCCTGACTAGTATTTTCATATATTTCCCTATTTAATAATAAATGTTGGGGAAATGGAAAGATGCACTGATTGCTCAGAACTTCCAATACAATAGTCTAAATGCTAAAAGTCTCTTAGGGTCCTCGATCAGATTCCATGGCATAACCGATAATCTGGCCTTGTTACAATGAAGAATAGAACTCAGATAATAGGGCCAGCACTTTCTGTGTTATCCAGGGATGAGTCATTGACAAGTGAATAAATTATAGCAGTGAAAGGTCTCCAGAGCAGCAAGGATGATTGCTTTCATATGTATATCCTGGAAGTGAGTACCTTTAGTACCCAAGAGAAGATTTTTTTGTGCTCATGTGAGACATGACATTATGGGGTACATTTTAAGCGTGGCATTGATTTCCATTGGTCCTAATAGGAATTGTGTGGCTAAATCCACAGCACAACATGCTGAAATATTTTCCATTATATAACAGCCAATTTAATAATTGATGTACATGTCTGTTCTGGTATTGATACATACATTCTCTCCCAAATCTGTTAGCTAGATTTAAGAAGATCCTTTTCTGCAATCAGAAGTATACTGTATGTATAATTTGTGGGGGAAGGATAGCTCAGTGGTTTGAGCATTAGCCTGCTTAAACCCACTGCTGTGATTAAATCCTTGAGGGGGCCATTTAGGGATATGGGACAAAAATCTGTTGGATGATCTAATTGGGGATTGGTCCTGCTTGAGCTAGATGATCTCCTGAGGTCCCTTCCAGCCCTCATATTCTATTATTTGGTTTCTGATTTGGGCTATCTTTCTTGGGCTAATTTTCCTGGAAAGTGGGTCCACCAATCAGATAGGCCTGCTTTGGATAATGCTGCAGGGTTTTCTGAGACTTGTTAGTGAGTTGTTTTTTCCCCAGCCCAAACCATATTTAATATGTGTGACCATTATAAGATCTCTGACATCTCCTCTAGATTCTGGTCCCAGCATGACAGAAGGAACAGAGGAAGCCTGGAAAGGTTGAAAAGCACCTTGTAGAGATGTTTGTAGAAGATTATAATTTAGAGACGCTGCCTCATAAGAGACAATATTATGAACATAGAAGTTTGGAGATGTGCCCTGGAGGTCAGTGTTGGTAACACCATATGGCTTGTGTTTTGCAGTTTCCTACAGTAGCTCTCCGGGTTAGTTTATTAAATATTTATCCCTTTCTCATTCACTGCTTTGTTGTTTAATGAATCCAAAGATCATTACACATCCATGGAGTAATTTGCACCATTTTGACCTTCAGAATGTCCTTGCTGCTGTGATGAAAAGGGTTCTGGGGTTGACAAAGCATTCAGAATGAAATAATCACCTCTTGGGTTTGTTGAGAATGAGACTAACCTCAGATCCCCTGGAGATATTTGAGTCAATCCCATTATCCTTGCAAGGATGGAACATTAACAGGAAATGCTGATTTATTCTTCCTGCAGATTTTCCATGGTTTCTACAAAGATTGCTGTAAATACTTTAGGGCAGAGCTGACCTTTGGGCTCTGAGAAGCCTGCAGCCCTGGGTCTTCCTGGGTGAGGTAAAATATAAAGGAGAAACTCAGCTTTCATCTAATAATAGTCATTTGCCTTTTTTTCTTGTGAAGACAGTGTTGGGAAAAGTCTGCCGCTAAAAACCAGCCAGTAGGAATGACAGGAGCAAGGAACATAGCCTTACAAGAGAACCTTTTTTCTAAATCTGTGATTTTAAATACATTGGTAATGATAGGTATCAGATAACAAGTTGGGGAGTGATATGGTAATGCCTCTGTTAACAAGCTTCTGAACATGCTCAGTGTGAATGAGCTCTTTACAGAAGAATGAGAAGGTTCTCACAGAGTGAAGTGCACTTACAAAGTGTTGTTCCTTTTTTCCCATCAGTCTGAGTACTTACTAATTGTAGAGATAAGTGTGTTTGTCTTTCCATGTCCCTGTGTAAATCCTCACAGAGGTTCAGAATATCTTTGGTTGTCTCACTTGTACTTTTGAGAGACTTACTTGCCTGGCAGCTGGAGACAGGTAACTCATGTCCTGTAGTGAAGATGTGGTCAGAGTCTATGGCATCTCCAGAGCCAATGGATTTCCTAGTTCTGTTTTTCCTCTTCTTCCCTCCATCTTTCCTGAGCTGGTAAGTGTGTTTATGGTTGGAACAGAACTATTCAGCCAGTGAATTCCTGTTGTGTTTTGTTTTCCTCTGACTGCAGTGTAAAATGGCTGGTCTAGTGAATCAGTACAGGGCAGCTAATGTGGAGGTAGCACCTGGTGGAGGCATTGCCCTGCAGAATTTATGGTACAGACTTTTGGAGGAGCAAGCACTATTGTGCCCTTTGGAAATGCTAATTCCTAGTGGGACATTTTACACTTCACGTCTCAAACCTGCCCCTCCTGCCACATGTAATTTTTAGGCAGGCATAGCACAGCTGTGGCTTTAGGGAGTTCTCCTTCAAAAATGGTTAGTAGGCATAAACATCATGTGTACCAGATACTGCAAATTCAAGTATCTAATTCAGTGGTGCAAACCATTTGAAAATTTAGCCTTCACAGTAGACGAAACACAGAAGGGAAAAGAGAAGACCAGGTCATGTTTGAGATATCTTTTCTCTCTCTTCGATATGGTCCCTAATACAAAGTCAAGGAAGCATCCGTATGAGATGCTGAGTAGTCCTTCTGCAGCTCACTTAAAGGTAAATAATCCATTCATCCACATACATATGCCAGAGTCAATTTCTTCTGAAATTTAGATTTTGTAAGGCTGGTTCAGAAATGTTAGAACCTAAGACAGAAACTTGCTTCTTTTTAAAAATAGGTATTTTGATTCCAGTCCACGTCTTCTTGTATACAACACACAAATACACTAAAGGTGAAATGCTAGCATTCAGCAAGAGGGATGCTGTATTTAAAGTAGTGTCTCATAAAAAGATTAATTTCTCAGAGGCACAAAGCAACGCTTGCTGAAAAGAACTGTGATGTTGATATAATTCCATTACTCTCAAGCCTGTGATGCACACTGAAGCATAATGATGCCTTAGAAGGAAAAGGAAGGAACTGTTTCACAGATTATAAAGAAATTGTGACGTTTCTTAATAGCCTCTCAGAAGTTCCAGCATTAACTTTTTTATGCTATGATATGTCTGAACTAAAAATAGCCTTTGTTTCTGCACCCGTTATCTTTCTGGAGCTGTTCAGTGGCTATGGTTCCTGCTTGCCAGAAGCTCTTGAATCCTAAGACTATGATTAGTTGGAATTGTGCTCCCTCTCCTTAAAACTTTCAAATCAACCTTGTCCCATTTGAACTGTTATATTCTTCTCCAAGGAATGTATATTACAGTAGCAATCATTAAGGAAGTGAATTCAACTTCAGCACAAAGAAGGTGATATTCCAGAAAAAAACAGTTTCTGTATGTGTGATGGGATCCTTGGGGTGCAATGTGGATGGTAAGACCATTGAGCCACCCAAATGCACTAACATGGGCTTGCACTGTGATGCTAAATGTCAAGCTACAAACTTCTGGCAGGTACTGCACTTACACAGTCAACTACAGGCAGGGACCCGCCGAATTGAGTTAAATGAATGGTCTCCCAGCCACTCAGAAACCAATAATAGAGAGGCTCCGAGAAATCTCTTTCTTGAGTGGTAACAGCTACTTTAGACCCCATCATTATATATGTGTAATTGGGATTCTGTTTTTCAATGTGCATTAATTTGCATTTATCAGCATTGAATTTCATCTGCCATTTTGTTGCCCTGTCACCCAGTTTTGTGACATCCTTTTGTAGCTCTTCACAGGCTGCTTGGAACTTAACTATCTTGAGTAGTTTTGTAACATCTGCAAATTTTGCTTCCTCACTGTTTATCCCTTTTTCCAGATCATTTATGAATATGTTGAATGGGATTGGTCCAAGTACAGACCCCTGGGGGACACCATTATTTACCTTTCTCCATTCTGAAAAGTAACCATTTATTCCTACCCTTTGTTTCCTATCTTTTACCAGTTACCAACCCATGAGAGGACCTTCCCTCTTATCCCAAGACAGGGACCTTTGTCAAAGGCTTTCTGAAAATATAATTAGACTACATTCACTGGATTCCCCCTTGTCCACGTGCTTATTAATCCCTTCAAAGAAATCTAGTAGATTATTGAGGCATGATTTCCCTTTAAAAAAACACTTTGACTCTTCCCCAACAAATTATGTTCATCTATGTGTCTGACAATTCTATTCTCTGCTATAGTTTCAACCAGTTTGCCTGGTACTGAAATCAGCCTGTAATTACTGGGATTACTTCTGGAGCCCTTTTTAAAAATTGGCATCACATTAGTTATCCTCCAGTCATCTGGTACAGAAGCTGATTTAAATGATAGGTTACAAACTACAATTAGTAGTTCTGCAATTTCACATTTCAGAACTTTTGAGTGAATACCATCTGATCCTGGTGACTTATTACTGTTTAGTTTATCAATTTGTTCCAAGGCCTCCTCTAATGACACCTTAAACTTTGACAGTTTCTCAGATTTGTCACCTAAAAAGAATGGCTCAGGTTTAGGAATTTCCCTCATATCCTCAGTTGTGAAGACTGATATAAAGAATTGATTTAGTTTTTCTACAATGGCCTTATCATCCTTGAGTGCTCCTTTATCATTTCAATCATCTAAATGTTTAGCAGCCTTCCTGCTTCTGATGTACTTAATTTTTTTCCCTTTACTTTTTGGAGTCTTTGGCTAGCTGCTCTTCAAATTCTTTTTTGGCCTTTCTAATTATATGTTTATACTCCATTTGCCAGTGTTTATGCTCCTTTCTATTTTCTTCACTTGGAATTAACTTCCACTTTTAAAACAATGCTTTTTTGTTTCTCACTGCTTCTTTTACTTTGTTGTTTAGCCATGGTGGCACTTTTTGGGTTATCTGACTATGGTTTTTAATTTGGGGTATACATTTAAGTTGATCCTCTATTATGGTGTCTTTAAAAAAATTCCATGAAGCATGCACGGATTTCACTGTACCCTTTCATTTCTGATTAGCTAACTTCCTAATTTTTGTGTAGTCTCCCTTTCTGAAGTTAAATACCACAGTGTTGGGCTGCTGTGACATTTTCCCCACCACAGGGATGTTAAGTTTAATTATATTGTCATCACTATTACCAAGCGGTCCAGCTAAAATCAGCTCTTGAACCAGATCCTGTGCTGCACTTAGTAGGAAATCAAGAATTGCCTCGCCTCTTGTGGATTCCAGGACTAGCAGCTCCAAGAAGCAAGCATTTCAGGTGTCAAGAAACTTTATTTCTGCATCCCGTTTTGTGGCGACATGTACACAGTCAATATGGGGATAGTTGAAATCCCCCATTATTACTGAGGTTTTTCTTATTTTTATAGCCTCTCTAATTTCTCTGAGCATTTCACAGTCAGTATCACCATCCTGGTCAGGTGGTAGGTAATATATCCCTACTGCTATATTCTTATTATTAGAGCATGGAATTACTGTACTATACATAATGATTCTATGGTACAGTTGGGTTCATTTAAGATTTTTACTTCATTTGATTCTACGCTTTCTTTCATATATAGTACCACTCCCCTACCAGCATGATCTGTTCTGCCTTCCAATATATTTTGTACTCTGCTACTACTGTGCCTCATTGTATCAGATGGGTAGCCATTTTAGTCTGTATCTACAAAAAAACAATGAGGAGTTTGGTGGCATCTTAAAGACTAACAGATTTATTTGGGCATAATCTTTCATTGTTAAAAAACCCCACTTCTTCAGATACCTTGAGTGAAAATTACAGATACAGGCATAAACATATATTGGCACATGGAGAGAAGGGAGTTACCTGACAAGTGGAGATCGAATGTTGAAGGCCAATTTAGTTAGGGTGGATGTTAGTACCAAGAGAGGGAAAATTGCTTTTGCAGTGAGCCAGCCACTCCCAATCCCTATTCAAGCCCAAATTGATGGTGTTAAGTTAACTGTTATGGGTCAACAGTGTGCCTTCGTTATCAAGAAGGCCAACGGAATATTGGACTGTATTAGTAGGAGCATTGCCAGCAGACTGAGGGAAGTGATTATTCCCCTCTGTTCAGCACTGGTGAGGCCACACCTGGAGTATTGCATCCAGTTTTGGTCCCCCAACTACAGAAAGGGATGTGGACAATTTGGAAAGTTCAGCGGAAGGCAATTAAAATGAATAGGGGACTGGGGGACGTGACTTACAAGGAGAGGCTGAGGGAGCTGGGGTTATTTAGTCTGCAGAAGAGAGGAGTGAGGAGGGATTTAATAGCAACCTTCATCTACCTGAAGGGGGGTTCCAAAAAGGAAGGAGCTCGGCTGTTCTCAGTGGTAGCAGATGACAGAACAAGGAGCAATAATCTCAAGTTGCAGTGGGGGAAATTAAGTTGGATATTAGGAAAGAACATTTCACTAGGAGGATGGTGAAACACTGGATTTGGTTACCTAGGGAGATAGTGGAATCTCCATCTTTAGAGGTTTTTAAGATCAGGCATGACAAATCCCTGGCTGGGATGATTTAGTTGGGATTGGTCCTGCTTTGAGCAGGGGGTTGGACTAGATGACCTCCTGAGGTCCCTTCCAACCCTGATATTCTACGATTCTATGGTTCTGTGATTGGAGTGGACCCCTCTTCTATCCTTCACTATGTCATTGGTACCTATATGTACCTCAACCACCGGTTCCTCCCCAGCACTACACAAAAATCTATCTAGTTGTCTCGAGAGATCCGCAACTTTTGCACCAGCCAGGCAAGACACCATGCAGTTCTCCCAGCCATCGCAAACCCAGCTATTTATGTTTCTAATGATCCAACCCCCCATAACTATTATATGTCTCTTCCTAATAACTGGAGTTTCCATCCCCAGAGAGGTAACCTCAATGTGAGATGATACTATGACATCATCAGGAAGGAGGGTTCCAACTATGGGATCATTTTTCTCTGCTCCAGTTGGATGTTTTCCTTCCCTTCTCAGCAGCACAGAGGCTGTCCCGACTGGGAGTGGACCATTCTACTGAATCCTGGAAAGTCTCATCTCTGTTTAGCTCCTCCAGTTCAGCCACTCTGGTCTCTGAGGGCCAGGAGCTCCTTGCACTGAATGCATACATATGCCACCTGCTCATAGGGCAGGTAATCATACATTCTGCATTGGGTGCAATAAACCAGGTAGCCCCACTCTTTTGCTGGACTTCTGCCGGCATTCACTTTTGACTCCTGCAACTTGTTCCTTTCTTGATGTTTTGCTTTTATCGGGGGATGGTTTTGCTTAAAGTTTAAAGAATGTTAAGTGTATCTAGCCCTCCTACCCGACTCCCTCTCCAAACTCCTTCACAAAACTCCTCTATTAGTCGCACCTGGTTGCTAGCTCCTCTGGTCACTTAGGAGCAGGCTTTTTAAAGTCCTGGTCTTTCAGAGTAGCACCCATCCCCTCTCCCCCCCCAACCCCCCCCCCCCCGCCCCGGTTAAGGGTGGATGGATGCTAAAGGGCTTAGCAATCAAAGCCTCTCTAAGAAGCTCTCAGTCTTGCTTAGCTGGATGCTAGGCTCAGCACACAGTTCCCCAAATAAACAGACCATTTGGTATATTTCAGTTAAGCGGTAAGCACACTATAAAAACAAACACACACACACACACACACACCAACCAGACAACAAACTTACCCCAAGGGTCATGTAATTGCTCCTCCTTCACCCAGAGAACTCCCTTGTAAAACTCTGGTTAGCCGCTTCTGGTCACCTTACTTTTTTCTAAATTAACTGTATTCACTCAGGAAATGATCATTGCAGACAGTTAAGTGAAGATCTCTGCTCCACGTGCACCAGCTATCAAAACAGTGAGGAAAATGTTAGGATGTATAAGGAACAGGACAGTTAATAAAGAAAATACTATGATGCCATTATTTACATCAGTGGTTCACCCTTACCTGGAATATGGTGTTCATTTCTGGTCACCCTATCCCTAAAAGAATATAGCAGCATTAGAGGTGATTTAGACGTTGGTGATGAGAATTATGAGGTGCATCGGAAACATTCTAGCATGAACAGAAAGTGAAAAGATTGAAATTGATTACCTCAGAGAGGAAACAAATGAGAGGAGACCTATGTGAAACAATGGAAGTTTTTGGAGGAGGTAGGTTAGGAACTTCTGTTCCCCCATTATCTCATAACACAAACAAGAGGACATGCAATGGAATTAAAAGGTGGCAAATTCATAATGAATAAGAGGAAATACTTTTTCATACACACACTATTATAGTGCAAAAAGGAAATATTACAATGGACAAGATCTTAAGAATCAATATAAACCCTCATACTTCAGATTTTAACCAATGTCTAACTATTGGGGGTTTACAGGAAACTTTCCCTGGGAGAGGTTTATTCCACTACTGCCTAATGCCAGGTTTCTTTTACCTTTCTATGAGGTATCTGGTGCTGGCCCATGTAGGTGACAGGATACTGCACTCGATGGAGCACTGTTCTCATCCAGTATGGCAGTTTCTATGTTCACTTTGCTTTGTTCCTTGTGGTTCTCACAACTGAGTTTAACATGGTCAAAACAACTGAAAAAAATGGGAAGGCATGTGTTTCTTATGATTATTTTGATGAAAATGTATATATTGGTGCTTTTTGGGGGGAGAGGGCCTGGGACTGGGACTGCTTGAAAGTTTTATGCACCCCAACAAGCCTTTTGATAAACCTGGCTTGTGTTTCAAATTTGTAATAAGATTTCAGGTTATGTGAATGTTTGGTAATTTCAGATTTTAATGAAATAACTTGGCACAGCTGTACTTAAGAAAAAAATTATGTAGGTTATGAGCCATCTAGTAATCTGCTATTTTATATTACATCCCTTAAGCCCCCTAACATGGGCTCCATTCTTACTCAGGGAAAAGTCCTGCTGACTTCAATTGGAGTTTTCTCTGGACAAGACATTCATGATTGGGTCAAATGTGCATTCAGAATTGTAGGTGTCAGGTTAAGGTATACTTAACACTGTTAGTGTCCCCAGTGTTAAAATTCTTGGAGCGGCTGTGAAAAATAATTTATGTGGGCCTAATATGAAAATTCACATGTAGTCTGACTTTCCTCCAAAATGAGGAGTCAAGTACTTTGGGCCTCATTATGTGGGCAACTGTTTCAGAATCCTCTAAAGGATTTCATTTCTATGCTGCCTTCCACATAAACCTATAATCCATATTACATATCTTTAGTCCTGCGTTTAAATTGATTTAAAAGGTGAAATAGTTCCAAGAGCGATAATTAAGACAGAGAAACTTGGGGGAAAAGGCAGGTAAAAATATTCATACAAGTCTCTCTTTGAATCTGGAAGAAGCCCACACTGTGATATATAAATTGCCAGTGTATGACTAGTGTACAGCAACTGAAAAAGAGATTTTTTGATTATAAGGTGTGAGATGTGAACAATTCTGTGTCTTTAATGTGTCCATCCACCTTTTAGCGATTGTGAGGATTTGTTATATGTTTATGGTTGGGGGGTGGGGGGTGGGAGGGGTTGATCACCAATATATGAACTTTAGTGTAATTGCATCTGCATACATCAGATCTATTTTAACACCATATTTTCCCAAGAAGCAGTAGGTGGCCTGAAAAGGATAGAAAACAGAATTGATGTAAGAATTACTGAATTAAGGCTCAAAGCAGGTTTTTTTTCCTTTTTACATAATTTTTCAAGTTTGGATGCTTGTGGAGAGTTTCATGGAAGTTGGCAAGGAAATTTCTGAGAAAAAAATCTATAAGGTTAGGCTCTCTTTCTCTGACACGTTCAGTCTAACTTCCAGAAAAAATAACTGAGTTCAAAGTTTTAAGTATTGGCAGCTTGCACAATTGTTTTTCTCTATGATCCTGTTCTGAAAACTATATCCAGGGGTCCAGTATCAGACGGGTAGCCGTGTTAGTCTGGATCTGCAAAAGCGACAGAGTCTTGTAGCACCTTATAGACTACTAACAGATATTTTGGAGCATAAGCTTTCGTGGGCTTATGCTCCAAAATATCTGTTAGTCTATAAAGTGCTACAAGACTATTTGTTGCTTTTGTATATCCAGGGGATTTTTCTAAGTGTTCTGAAAAGGCTTGTTTACCAGAGTTTGCAAGAAAAGTAACCACATTTCAATACAGTTCAATACTTATGAAATATCTGACATAACTTGGATTGTTTTGATATGAATTCATGCACTCTACCAAGATTCCAGAATCCCCACACCATAGGCACACTCTTTTGCCACCAAGTGGCTACCAATCCAAAGGGTTTTCAGTTAATATCCTTTGCAGGACAAATTAAAGGGATTGTAGCGGGGTGCTCCCCGCTCCCTGCTGGCCAGGGCTGGGATAGCCCTAGGAAAGGGGTCTGGGGCTGGGAGCCTGCAAACTCCCAGGCTGATTGGGAGTTAGGCTCAGCTGTGTGGCCACGCCCCAAACATTCCAAACTGTATAAAAGCCTGGGAGGCAGGCTAGAAGCAGTCAGGTCTCCTCTGTAACCAGAGGGAGACAGGGCCTGGCTGCAGGGAGCCCTCAATAGAGTATCCAGACTGGGATAGGGCAAGGGCAAGGCAGCTGGGAGCCAGGGAGCCTAAGCTCAAGTGAGAGGGCCCCAGCTTGCTGAGCCTAGGGAAGGCCCGGCCCACGGGGTACTGGGGGTTGCAAGGGGGCAGTCTCCTCTGCAAGCAGAGGGAGACAGGGCCTGGCTGCTGGGAGCCTTTATCAGAGTACCCAGACTGGGACAGGGCGAGGGCAAGGCAGCTGGGAGCCAGGGAGCCTAAGCTCTAGTGAGAGGGCCCCAGCTTGCTGAGCCTAGGGAAGGCCCGACCCATAGGGTACTGGGGGTTGCAAGGGGGCGGCCCCTGGGCTGGATAAGAGCAGCAGGCCAACCCCTTCTTGCCGGTGATGAGTAGCCATGAGACTGCAGTCAGCCTCAGAGAAACTGAGGCAGTGGTGACTGGCAGTGGCCGTATCTGAGGCAAGTTGGGGATAGTGGGTGTTGGGTTCCCCAGGGAGGGGAGATCCTAAGACCAGGGGGGTACTGCAAGGGTGCAGCGCCCTCAGCAAGGGGCTCTGGGGTCCGGGAGGGGCACGGGGCCAGTGTGGGGGAAGCGGACGTCGGCCCGACGGAGGGCGCTCCGGGGTCAAAGAGCTAATTCCCGTGACGACCAGACGGGGGCGCCGCCGGGTGAGTGACCGACTCCCTTACATGGATGAAATATAGCCCTATAATTTCTAGAAGAGTCAGGTTTTTGAAAGAGTTTTACTAGCAAATAGGCCCCTTCCAGCATTTAACATGTACTATATAAATCGGATTTAAAGCTTTAAGTGGGTAAGTCAAGAACACCCCATGTTGTTGGACTCTTCAGATAATGTTTGTTCAACGTTTTCTAGTTTAACCGCTTATCATGCCTTGTGTGCCCTTGTGAACTGACATCCACATAGGCCAAAACAAAT
Organism: Sternotherus odoratus; assembly: GCA_032164245.1. Taxonomy (NCBI): domain Eukaryota; kingdom Metazoa; phylum Chordata; order Testudines; family Kinosternidae; genus Sternotherus; species Sternotherus odoratus. Next base: position 146,792,013 of record JAVMKO010000003.1, read on the forward strand.
ACATCATATGCTATATCTTGTTTTGTAGCAAGTATTAGCTTTGATTTTTAAAATATATGATGTGATAATCTGTACACAGATGCAGTGTATAAGAAGCAAACATTTTATTTGGAGTGATATTTGAAATGCATTTTTAAAAATGTCTCTTGAAGTAACTTTGCTATGTCCCTTAATGAACTGTGGAGCTTTGCAGATCCTCTTTTATCTTTGTCATCATTTGAAAATAGGATTACTACAGTTGAGCCTCTTTCTCAGAAATCAGGTAATGGCCCAAGGCCAGATCTTCAGCTAGCATAAATCACTAGAGATATGCTGATGATCTCACCTTTAATGTTCATCTCACTTTTCATGGGATGATGAACACTTTTGGAAAAACTTCAGTTTACCTTTCATAGCAGTATAGTTCCCCTGAGATCTGTTGGCTTCCGACATACTATTATCTTTTTTTTTTAAGCAACTGGGCAATATGAGAATCTTTTCATTTTCTAGAATGTGCTTAGATCTGTCTTTGTTTTTGCAAGTGGAAGTTCAAGGTATTGACACAGAAATGGGTCTTAATATGTCACTTTGGGGATTCTTTATAATGAACGATAGTGTAGCCAAAGTAATATTTGTTTTATTGGAAAAATTCTCTGCACTGGAACTAACTAATACAACAATAGTGCCAAATGTTATAACAAAATTAGTGTGCCTGAGCCTAACTTTCTGACTTACCCAACAGTGGTGCCAGTGGGCTGTTGTCTGGGTAAGGATAAGTAACAACATGAGGAATGCAGGTTTTGGCTCATTACATGGAAGACAGAAGGAAATTATGAATTCTTATTATGTCAGCAGTCTAATTCTGGGAGGTAACACTGACTACCTCAAAGTTTTGTTAATATTAAAGTTTATTTTCCTAAACAGCCCATATGCATCTGCAGTGTCATCAGTGCTTACAAGTATTGCTATATGTAGCCACATTGGCAATGCTGCAAAGAACCCCAGGCAGCTCAGGAATTTTGCCTGAGGGCTTGTCTGGGATAAGCTGATCTAAGTTACGTAGACTTTGGTTACACTACAGGATTATAGCGCGTTTGGTTATAGCGCATCCCATATACAGCAATAGGCATTTCGCTAGAGCGTGTGCACACTAAGACCCGCCAGCGCTAAAGCATGGCCACATTTGAGGCGCTTCTGGCGGCATTGGGAGTAGCGCAATAGGGCAGGTATCCTACATCTTCCCAATCTGACACAATGCCTTTTGGGAAGGGGGTCGTCACTTGCGGCCATTCTGCATCCTGTTCCAACTCCCCGTGATGCTTTGTGTCATATCCCAGAAATCCCTGTGTTTCCATCCACCTCGGCCGCCATCTTTCAACGGTTTCAGCAAGGCATGTGCACTCCGTCATCTGTTTTCCTATGCCGTAATGGATTGCAAACTGCTGAGGAGCATGCTGGTGAGTGTCACCAGCACAACTCTCTGCGCGGCGGAGTTCATTCTTGAAATGGACCGTAACAGTAGTGATGAGTCTGGTGAAGAAGACGAGATCAAGCCGAGGAACGGATCGGACACTAAACTGATCATCGCTTTAACGGACATGCTCACAACCGTGAAACGCCGCTTCTGGGCACGGGAAATGAGCACTGACTGGTGGGATCACATCGTCTTGCAAGTGTGGGACGATGAGCAGTGGCTGCAAAACTTTCACATGAGAAAAGCCACTTTCATGGGACTGTGTGCTGAACTCACCCCCCGTCCTGCAGCGCCAGGACACCAGATTGAGAGCTGCCATCCCGGTGGAGAAGCGGGTGGCTATAGCACTCTGGAAGCTGGCCACCCCAGACAACTACCGATCGATGGCCAACCACTTTGGGGTGGGGAAGTCGACCGTTGGAGTCGTGTTGATGCAAGTGTGCAAGGCCATTAATCACCTCCTGCTATGAAAAATTGTGACTCTTGGTGACGTGCGTGACATCGTTGCTGGCTTTGAGCAGATGGGGTTCCCTAACTGTGGAGGGGCGATCGATGGGACCCATATACCTATTCTGGTGCCCGACCACCTAGCAGAAGAGTACATTAACTGAAAGGGGAACTTCTCCATGGTTCTTCAGGCGCTTGTGGATCACCATGGGCATTTTACTGACATTAATGCAGGCTGGTCGGGAAAGGTGCATGACGCACGCATCTTCCACAACACCAGCCTGTTCAGGAAGCTGCAAGAAGGCACTTTTTTCCCAGACCAGAGGATCCCCATGGGGGAAGTGGAAATGCCCATTGTGATTCTTGGTGACCCCGCTTACCCCCTAATGCCCTGGTTCATGAAACCCTACACGGGGAGCCTGGACACCACCCAGGAAAGGTTCAACTACAGGCTGAGCCGCTGTCGAATGACTGTGGAGTATGCTTTTGGGCGTCTGAAGGCCCGCTGGAGATGTCTTTATGGCAAGCTAGATTTGGCAGAGGGAAGTATCCCCGTGGTTATTTCCGCGTGCTGTGCCCTACATAATCTCTGTGAGCGGAAGGGCGAAGGCTTCACTATGGCATGGACCTCGGAGGTTCAACAGCTGGAGGCCACGTATGCACAGCCAGAGAGCAGGGCTCTTAGAGGGGCCCAGCGTGAGGCTACAAGGATCAGGGAAGCCTTTAGGGAGCATTTTGAGGCTGAAAACGAGTTCTAATGGGAATTGCAGAGGGAGGGAGGGAATGATGGAGGGTGTATTCTGTTAATAGGATAAGGCATTTGCTTTTCTGTACCTGTTAGATACATATGTGCACCGAATACAGAAACCCATTTATTAAAAAGAATTCATTTATTGAACAGCTTTCTCAGAATTTGAAATAAAAGTTGAAAAAAAAGTAAAGTGAGGGAGGGGGGGCAGTTGGGGTGGGAAGGGGTCACTCAGAGATTGGCGTATGTCCTGGACTCATAACATCCAATGCCCTCTGAATTGCTGTGTTCCTCCAACCCCATTTGCGGAGGGCGATGATGATTGTTAGTAGGGGTTGAGTGCAGTGGATAAGGGTGCTGGGTCTGTGGGTTGGTCGGTGAAGAGAGGGGGGTTGGAGGCAGCCGTGGGTGGTAATAACCAGGCAGCTGTTGATAGTGGCCTCAAGGGGACAGAGGGCCAGAAGGGGAAGGGTTAGGGGGCAACTGACAATGGGGGAGACAAGCACGGTGCTGCTGCTCCTGAACGGCAGCGATCCGCTGCAGTCTCTACTTGCAGCTCTAATATTCTAAACAGCTTCTCAGCGTGCTTGTCAGCGCGCTGCTCACGAGCCATCTCCCTCAACTGCATGTGTTCCTCCCTCCACTTCCTCTCCTCCTCCCTCCGCTTGCTCTCATTCTCCTGCCACTGCTGTACAACGTGGTTGTCCGTTGCTGCCTGCTCCATAACTTGCTTCAAAAGATCTTCCTTGGTCTGTTTTGTATTCTCCTTAGCTTCTGAGCAACAGATAAGACTGGTGACATTGATGTCAAGGACAAACCTAGCGAAAGTTACAAGTTCACAGTTAAAACACAAGATCCCCTTGTTTGCAACAGACAGTAGGGAGTCCCATGCATTCCATGATTCTCTGTGCAGTTCCCCTGTCTGACAAAGCTGTAGCACACACAGAGCACACAGAGATACCCATGGAGCCCCGGGCATGGTGAATCGCGGGGACAATGATTGTTTCCCTGCCTTGCTGTACCATGGCTTTGGGGGACCGGAGGGCATTTGTGGGAACTGCACTCTGATGAGCACTGTCCCAACATTCTGTGTAAGTCAGGGGTCTCAAACTCAAATGACCATGAGGGCCGCATGAGGACTAGTGCACTGGCCCGAGGGCCGCACCACTGACACACACACATACCCTCGCTGCCCCGGCTCTGCCCCCACTCCACCCCTTCCATGAGGACTAGTGCATTGGCCCGAGGGCCGCACCACTGACACACACCCTGCCCTCGCTGCCCCGGCTCCGCCCCCACTCCACCCCTTCCAAGAGGTCCCACCCCTGCCTCACCTCCTCCTCTGAGCACGCAGCTCCCCATTCCCTCCTGGAAAGCGCTAGGCACCACCAACAGCTGTTTGGCAAACAAAGCAAGAGCAATATAGGAAGTCCAGAGCTAGAAACACACGCGGCCCAGCCAGGCAGCAGAGAAGCCTCCACTTCTGGCCCCTCCATCCTGCAAACTGCTATGGGGGGACCGGGGGGGGGGCGCCAGGAAGCTTGGCGGGCCACAGGGAAGGGCTTGGCGGGCCGCATGTGGCCCCCGGGCCGCATGTTTGAGACCCCTGGTGTAAGTATTCGTGCTGGAAGATATCTCACTGCTGCGGGTGACGGAGCAAGAAAGGGCGGGGATTTTAATGAGAAGCAGCTTCTGCCCAGGCCCATATGCGGCTTGCATCTGTGCAGCGATGCTCCCCCCACCCCTCTTAGAACAGTGGCGTGGACTGGTGACCGTGGCCGGACAGCGAACACGCTGGCTCTCCCAAGAAACCTGTGCAGGCACATTGCAAGAGCTCTTATTGAGACCTTTGAAGAAATCACTGATGACGATTACCGCGATGTGATAGACTACATCAATGCACTATCCCACATGTAGGCAAGCATTCAAGCATCCCTTTCCACCCTCGCCAAAGATGCCTGCCTTCCCAATAGAAAAGTAGCTGTACCTGCGCAATCCGCTGCTGCTGCCCTGCCTCCCGCAACCGCCGGATGCTGTGGCTGGCTCTGGCTGCACTCTGGGCTTGAGAAGTGTTCCTGGCTGCATGTGTCCTGTTACTCCTCCGTGCCCTGGGTCGCTGCCGCGGCCACCGCCTCCTCCTCCTTCTCCTCCTCCTCCTCCTCCTCGCCGTCCTGCTCCTCTCTGGCCTCCTTTCCCCCCTCCCCTTCAGTGGTGGGCTGGGAAGAAGTGTCCTGGGTGGTCGATGGAGTGCACGTTGGATCACCACCAAATATCGCGTCCAGCTCCTTGTAGTTCTTGCAAAAAAAAGAGGCTGCCCCAGAGCGGCTGTTTGCGTTGCGTGCTTTGCAATACGCAATCCTAAGCTCCTTAACTTTTGCCCGGCACTGCAGAGTGTCCCGGTCATGGCCTCTGTCCTTCATGGCCCGTGATATCAGGCCATACGTATCATAATTCCTGCGGCTAAACCGCAGCTGAGACTGGACAGCCTCTTCCCCCCAACAACTGATGAGGTCCAGCAACTCATGATTGAACCACGGTGGAGATCGCTTATAGTGAGGAGGCATGGCACGTGGAGTCATGGCGAAGCAAAATGGTTACCTGAGGAGCACTCCACGCCTGGCTGGAGCAAACAGGAAGGGGATTTTCAAATTTCCCTGGGATTTTAAAGGGCGGGTCTGACGTGTGGTCACCTGAGGACGCGACAGAAGAGTTTGAAAGTGATGACCAGAGTGGCTCGAACGGGAATTATGGGCCAGACTGGAGGCTAATTAACACACAATGGGTGTTCACATTCACGCCGTTGCACTACAGCGGTAGCGCAACAGCCCTTATTCCCCGTGTGGAGGTGGTTTACCACGAGTGCTATAAACTCGGACTTATAGCGCAATATGTGCCTTGCCAGTGTGTTCGGGTACAGAGTTATAGTGCTCCTGAAGGCTATATAGTGCTATAAAGTGGCAGTGTAACCAAGTCCTTAGAGTAGGCTGATTTGCTGGTGTCTTAAATGTGTTGCAGTGATGGGAGATGCTCTCTGGTCAATTTACCTTACTCTTCTTGGGGAGCTGGAGTACGGAGTTGACCAGAGAGTGCTCTGCATCTATTTAGCAGGTCTTCATTAGATTGCAGCAGCAAGTGCAGCAATAGTGAACACAAGCCCTGGTCTCCTGTGGTTTCCCAATTCACCCAGTAGAGGCTATGTCACAAAAGCTGCAGACAGCTGCAAGAGCTGCCTGCAATACTTGTGCATTCTGAAGAAGGGTAGGTGAGTTGTTTTGGATGAATAGTTTATTTTCTAAAAAAAAAATGTTGTTTTGGTTGATCCAAAACTATTTCCAAAATTTATAATGAATTTACTGAATAGTTTTGGTCATTTTTTACAGGACTTAGGTGCTATTACCCTTTTTCAAGGACTAGTCAAGTAGTCTATACACCATGGGACAGCTTCAGCAGGAGATATTGAGAAAATATCAAGCAGACTATCCAATAGCCCAGTGGTTAGGGTGCTTTCTTGCAATCTGGGATGCTCAAATTTAAAGCCCTGCTCTATTTTCAGCAGAGGGGGGAAACCTACATCTCAGATGAGTTCTATAACCACTGAACTACAAGTGATGGGGTGATGGCACCACTTGGTTCTCCTACTACTGCTCTAGCTGATTTGTGAACCTAGCCCTTCATTTCCTGGGCTTTTATTTTATTTGCCCAAAACAAATCTTTTCATTTGATCCATCTCTGAAACTTTTGTTGAGTTTTTCAATTCACTGAATTTGTTTGGAATTTTTAGTTTTGGTTCAAACAGGTTTTTTTTGGGGGGGAAGGGGGGAGTGGAACTTCCAATTAACCAAAACAATCAGTTATTCACCTCACTCTAATTAGAACCTCCGAGCAGGTGTAGTACAAGAGAGTTGCCCATTCCCTCCTACAGGGCAAGCTTGGAAACAGTGGCCTCACCCCTCTACCACAGTGCAATTATTGAAAACTAGTGTAAAAGCCCGTGTACACGGGCCAAAGTGCTTAATGGTGTTTGCCCTCAGTCCCTCTGCACCGTGCCCTGTTACCTCACTGAGTCCCTCCCCCACTCTGCCACTGCCTCTCAGTCCCACTGCACCGTGCCCTGTTACCTCACTGGGGTCCACCCTGCTCTATAACTGCCCCTCAGTGCTGCTGCACCGTGCCCTCTTACCTCACTGGGGTCCCCCTCCTTCTCTACCACTGCCCCTCAGTGCTGCTGCGCTGTGCCCTGTTACCTCACTGGGGTCCCCCTCCTTCTCTACCACTGCCCCTCAGTCCCGCTGCACTGTGCCCTGTTACCTCACTGGGGTCCCCCTCCTTCTCTACCACTTACCCTCAGCACTATGCCCTGTTACCTCACTGGGGTCCCCCCCCACACTGCCTCTCAGCACTGTGCCCTGTTACCTCACTGGGGAGGGGCCAAAGTGCTTACCGCTGTGTGTCCAGGCCATCTCTGCAGCTTGTGGCGGCCATTTTGTGCCGCCGAACTACCACTCCCAGCATACTGTTCGTCCGGGCCGTCTCTACTAAGCATGACGGCTTCAGACAAACTTCCTCTGGCCTTTTATTATATAGGATAGGAGAGGAGGGCCACTTGGCAGCCTCATCTCCTGTAGGTTAAAGACAAGGGAATGTGCTAAAGCCATTAAGGAAGAAGACGGGGCCAAGAGAGTGAGGCTTCTGGAGGTTGACCAGAGTGGTGGAGTGGAGGCTGATCCCACTTGGGTGGTGGGTTGGAGGGTATGGAACCTGCTGACATGAATGCAGGGCTATACTGTATCTGGGGGAAGCAGAGCAAAACTGGAGGAAGCTCCTAGGCAGTCCATGAACAGGAGCCAGAGAGGGAAAGGTGGCCAGGCTAGGGGCTAAGATAGAGAAATATGGATTCCATGCCAAGGGGGAGATAGGGAACCTCTCCCATATTTGTGGGTGTGCACTGTGTGGGTTTTTCAGGTCGAGATTTCATTGGGGGATAGGATGTTTTCAGAGTAAAGTTTAGCAACTAGGATCGGGGACCTGAAAAAGTGAGGGGGTTATTGTATCAGAGGGGTATCTGTGTTAATCTGTATCCAGAGAAACAGCGAGGAGTCTGGTGGCACCTTAAAGATGAACCGATTTATTTGGGCATAAGCTTTTGTGGGTAATAAAACCACACTTCTTCAGATGTCAGATGAGGGGGGTTATTATTATTATTATTTATTTAGTCTCAAGAAGATTTGGTAATCTTGGAGGGTTTTTTCTTCTGACTTTTAAAGTCCCAAGGATGGCAATAGTGCATAAACATTTCTCTACAGGGCCAGTATATTCAGCCCCGAGTAATCAGAATTCATAAATCAGGTACCCCAAAAGTCTGAGATTGACTTAAATGTCATGAGATTAAAAATAAATTAGGTTTTTTTTCTTTGCCTTCTGGTTTCTGAGCCTTTGGAGTTCACGTTCTGATTGTTTTTCCATGGCCCTCAGGGCTAGAAACTTCCTTTGTTTAAAAATGAAATCTGACAGTCTCATATAATCACCTAACTCCAGGAGCTGAGACTTCAAGCCAAACACCAAATATTGCAGGAGTGACAATGCTGCAGGGCTACACAACAGGCTTGTCTTCACTAAAGCCGGGAGGGATTGATCTTTTGGCGATGGATTTATTGCGTCTTGTCAAGACGTGATAAATCAATCGCCAGCGGCACCCCTGTCGACTCCGGAACTCCAGCTCGCCAAAAGGCGCAAGCTGGAGTCGACGGGAGAGCACGCCGCTGCCCACTGCCGCCGCCGTGAGGACGGCAGGTAAGTCGGCTATAGATACGCCAAATTCAGCTACTTTATTAACGTAGCTGAATTTGCATATCTACAGCCAATCTCCCCCGCCCCAGTGAAGACTAGCCCATGCAAACAAGTGTCTGTTTGAGGCCCTTCTCTGTAAGCACTTTCCATCCAATGTATGATGTCCCACTTGATAGAAAAGATGAGACTCCGGTCTAATAAACACAAAACAGATTATTTATTATTGAGGCTGGACCCACACACGTACCACTGCTCCCTGTTTCTGTTTACTGCTGAGTGGCTGGAGAATAGAGTTTGTGGTGCACCATGTTATCACACAAGGTTTGCCCAAGTCCTGGCTGGGATCAGTCCATAATGGAACGGACTACTGACTGACCGTTGTTTTCAACCATGATTGTATGTGTGGAGAAAGGAAGAGATCTATTGTTGGCACTTGTGAATGAAGAGTCTTTTTTTTAATATAGATGCAGTGTACATTATTTTTTCACTACTGTCAGACAGACCACACAGTGGGAGCGGGGAAGAGAGAATGAGAGAGAGAGAGATCTCCCAAGGGACAACATCCCTGTCATAGGACTATGTATAACAAAGTAAAATTGACTGTAGCTCGGATTAGGGTGGCTGGGAAACTAGAATTCTGTTTAGCAAAAATTGCTGCGGTTTCAAAATCTGATTTAATTCTGCTTTGGAACAAATAGATAAAATATTAATTACTTTCCACTTTCAGTATCTCTTCTCCTAGAGTAAACCCAGGAGAGAGAGCGACAAAGAGAGAGAGAGATCCTCCACATGACTGAATCCCTGGTAGTTTTTTTTTACAAGTTCAACTAAATTTTTTTTTCAAACTTTCTGTAGTATCATTCACTTAGTGAAACATATGAGGGACAGGGGATTTTATTAATTTATTCCCTCATCCACTTTACTCTAATTATACTATGATCTGCACTCTGACAATAGAAGCTCCAAAGGAGACAGGCATGAAATAAGTACCACGGTAATGTTCCAGAGGTGGCCCAAACATATGCAATAGAGCCAATCTCTGCTCATCGGTGAGGCAGAAGCAACATGATCAGCCTGTGGTAGGAGGAAATACCTCCACTCACTCTCAGTGATGTTGCATGGAACAGCCAGCATGGGCTGCATAGATAACCAAACCATATCCTGCCCTTCTCAGAGAGAAGGAATATCTTTGTGAGGTGGCAACCTTAATTGAGTAGTTAGAGATGGAAGAATTAGGGTAAAAATTAAATGATCCCAGTGAAACTTCAGAAAAATAAATCTTTCAGCTGAGAATATTCTCCCTTTCTGTATCTTTTCTTCTGTCTTTTCTCCCTTTACTTCTCTTCTCTCTCCTTGTTTTCTTTTTTTTATCTCTCTTTCAATTGCATTTATGGTTTTGGGTATCAGCAGTATGGATCTAATGCAATGGTTTATACACTCTGTATGTAAATGAATGGATGCCCATTCTGAGTGAACCTGGTTGGCCATTGAACAGTCCCCTTCAATGTCTATTTATAAATTCAGGTTGTGTTTTCACCCTCAAATTTCACTCTAATGCTTAAATTATACAAGTGTTTAGAGAGACCATTATTATTTAAATTGCAATTGTGCCTAAAAGGCTCTAGAAGAGGTTGAGGTTTAGAGGTTCATTATGTTAGGTGCTGTAGAAACACCTAGAGAGGACCTGGCCCAAGAACTTACATTCTGATCAGTCCGAGACCAACTGTGATGCTGGGCCCAAACAGGTTAAGCAGCTAGCAGGCTAGTTGACCCAGATTCAACCTTTAGAGACATAATAGTAGTTAGATTGTGGGGGTTTTGTGTGTTTATTTATATATATATATATATATATATATATACTAGCACAAATACCTGGCGTTGCTCGGGTCTGTTAGGGAGGGGGAGAGAGGTGAGTGGGGGGCCATTGGAGGGGGGAGAGGGGAGAGAGCTGAGTGAGTGGGGGGGGCGTTGGAGTGGGGGGAGGGGGGAGAGAGCTGAGCGAGTGGGGGGGCGTTGGAGTGGGGGGAGGGGGGAGAGAGCTGAGCGAGTGCGGGGTCCGTTGGAGGAGGGGCGGGGGGAGAGAGCTGAACGAGTGGGGGGCCATTGGAGGGGGGAGAGAGCTGAGCAAGTGGGGGGGGCGTTGGAGTGGGGGGAGGGGGGAGAGAGCTGAGCAAGTGGGGGGGGCGTTGGAGTGGGGGGAGGGGGGAGAGAGCTGAGCAAGTGGGGGGGCGTTGGAGTGGAGGGGAGGGGGGATAGATCTGAGCGAGTGGGGGGGCCGTTGGAGGGGAGGAGGGGGGAGAGATCTGAGCGAGTGGGGGGCCGTTGGAGGGGAGGAGGGGGGAGAGAGCTGAGTGAGTGTGGGGGCCATTGGAGGGGGAGAGGGAGCAGAGAGCTGAGCGAGTGCGGGGTTCGTTGGAGGGGGGTATTATTACATCATAACTATGTCACAGAGAACAGCAGGTGTTAACCTGCTGCCCAGCTGATCTAAATGGGCTTTAAAGAATTTCACCACTAGGGGGCATCCGAGGTGAGATTTAAAAAAATTTCGAATCTTACCCTGATTAGGACCCTAAAGCCTATAACTGTACCAAATTTAAAGTCTCTAGCTCAAACGGTGTTGAAGGAGTAAGGGAACGTACATACACGCACGCATACACACATACATACACCATTTGACTTTTATATATATACTAGCAGCAATACCCGGCATTGCTTGGGTCCGTCGGAGGGGGGAAAGGGGACCCAGCATTGCTTGAAGAGAGCTGAGCGAGTGTGGGGTCCATTGGAGGGGGGGGCGGGGGCAGAGAGCTGAGCGAGTGCGGGGTCCGTTGGAGGGTGGGAGGGGGGAGAGAGCTGAGTGAGTGGGTGGGGGGCGTTGGAGTGGGGGGAGGAGGGGGAGATTTTAAAAATTTTCAATTCTTACCTGAGGGGCGAGAGAGCTGAGCGAGTGCAAGGTCCGTTGAGGGGGGGGGGAGCTGAGTGAGTGCGGGGGCCACTGGAGGGTGGGAGGGGGGTGAGATTTTTAAAAATTTCGATTCTTTCCTGAGGGGGGGGGAGAGCTCAGTGAGTGTTGGGGCCCTTGGATGGGGGGAAGAGAGCTGAGCGAGTGTAGGGTCGGGAAACCATAAGTTATGGTACTATAAGTAGTATACGTGATGGTAGTATGACTAAATATGGGAAATTTGAGAATTGGTGTTTTTGAAATTCAAAATGTTGTCAACATTCTGAACATTGAAACATTTTGAACTGCACTAATGATTCCACACATGCCCTGCGTGGCTTATGAAACTGGAACTGGTAACCTGTTAATCACAAGTGGGTGTAGAAATAGGCCTGAGCTGACACATTAGATGCCAACACTACCCTCTCCCTCATATTAGTGGGAATTTCAGGCTCGGATCTGACTCCAGAAGCAAAATTTGCACTTGGGCTCTTTCCTTACTGACATCCTTACTGTTACTTTTTCAGATATACTAAGGACTGACTGGGCAATCAAAACTGTCTTTTTTTTACCACTGAGGTATGTGTGAGGTTTGTGTTGTTGCTGCTCATGTTGTTTCTATCATGTTGAGGACAATTTCAGTTTGCTACATTTCATAGCACCCAGATTCACCCCTTCTCTGAGGCTCAATCCATGCCCCTTTCCTCCATTGCTCGCTCTCCCCAACCCTCACTCACATTCACCAGGCTGGGGCAGGTGAGTGGGGTCCGGGAAGGGGTTTGGACTCTGGCCTAGGGTGTAGGGATAAGGGTTCAGAATATTGGAGGGGGCTCCAGACTGAGCCTGGGGCAGGAGATTGGACTGCAGGAGGGGATGGGGGTGCAAGAACTGGGAGAGAGTTTGGGTGCCAGAGGGGGCTCCAGACTGGGGGGTGGGGGCAAGGGGTTTGGAATGTGGGAAGGTGCTTCAGGCTGAGTCTGGGGCAGGGAGTGGGGGTCCAGGAGGGGGTGCTGGATGCAGGCTCCAGGCAGGAGGTGCCTACTTTGGGTGGCTCCCGGGTGGTGGTGCAGCAGAGGTAAGGCATTGTCTACACTACCAAATTTTGTCACCAAAAACTGCCTTTTGTTAACCAAACAGTGCATGTGTACACTCTGTGATGTGACTTCTGTTGGGAAATTGCCTCATTTTGGCAACCAAATACCTCCAGTCTGACAAGAGGATTAATCTTTTTCCACTACATTTTTCTCAACAAAGTGACAGTGTAGACACCACACTTGATTTTATCACTTAAATTGGCCTCCAGGAGGAGTCCCACAATGCCCATTGTGACCACTCTGGACAGCGGCTTGAACGCCACTGCCTGCAGCCAGGTAAATGACCATCTGCCCCTCCTCCTTGGAATTTTTGAAATTCCATTTCCTGCTGGATCATAGAATCATAGAATATTAGGGTTGGAAGGGACCTCTGGAGGTCATCTAGTCCAACCCCCTGCTTAAAGCAGGACCAATCCCCAACTAAATCATCCCAGCCAGGGCTTTGTCAAGCCTGACCATAAAAACCTCTAAGGCAGGTGATTCTACCACCTCCATAGGTAATGGGTTCCAATGCTTCATCACCCTCCTAGTGAAAAAGTTTTTCTTCTTATCCAATCTAAACCTTCCCAACTGCAACTGAGACCATTACTTCTTGTTCTGTCATCTGGTACCACTGAGAACAGTCTAGATTCATCCTCTTTAGAACCCCTTTCAGGTAGTTGAAAAAAGCTATCAAATATCCCCTCAGTCTTCTCTTCTGTAGACTAAACAATCCCAGTTCTATCAGCCTTTCCTCATAAGTCATGCGTTCCAGGCCCCTAATCATTTTTGTTGCCCTTTTCTGGACGCTTTCCAATTTTTCAGCATCCTTCTTGTAGTGTGGGCCCTGTCATAAGTGTGAAGTGTTGTCTTGCCTGGGTGGGGTTAATGTTACCTGAGAGGGCAGTGTCATCAGAGGAGTCTGGCTAGACACAGAGAGACCAGGAAGTGAAGTTCAGTTCGATCTGGGATTTGGATTCACTCAGAACCCTTTGTCCAGCTATGGACCCCCAACCTTGTCCCTTCCCTGTATGGCTTCATAACTAGCTAAAACAGTAAGTAAGATTGTATCCTGCATAACCTTGCATTCAATCTTTGGTGTCCCTATCTGTGTAGTTAGCGGGGGGGGGGGGGAAGTTGGTTTATACAAGAAGATTGAGGTTAGAACATTCTATACCTATGTAGTGTCTTAATTGTATGCTTGTTCTTCTCTTTATTAAACTTTTTATACCTATAAGAATTGTCTGATAATTCTAGTAAGGTGATCTGAGCCTTAAATCTGAAAATCTCACAGGGAGTGAGACCGGAGTGCTGTGGCTACCTTGCCTTGGGCTATCAGCAAGAGTGAAACAGCGTTGAGGGTTCCTTTTTCTCAGGGAGAGAAACAGGAGGTTTGGGGGAGTCCGGGTGCCCCCCTCCAGGGCTTTGGAGATTTACTTGGATGGTGGCAGCTTGGGTAACCCCATTTCCCTACTGGTAAAGTGTGGGGTTTGGGGGTGTGAAGACTTAACTTAGGCTGGACAGCAGCTTGTAGTTATTTGGTCTGGCATAGAAAAGTCCCTCCTCTGTACCCCAGAGCACAGAGAAAGGGGAAGGACACTCTTACAGGCCCCAAAACTGGACACAGTACTCCAGATGAGGCCTCACCAATGTCAAATAGAGGGGAACAATCACATCCCTCGATCTGCTGGCAGTGCCCCTACTTATACAGCCCAAAGTGCCATTAGCCTTCTTGGCAACAAGGGCACACTGTTGACTCATATCCAGCTATTCATCCACTGTAACCCCTAGGTCCTTTTCTGCAGAACTGCTGCCTGGCCATTCGGTCTCTAGTCTGTAGCAATGCATGGGATTCTTTTATCATAAGTGCAGGACTCTGCACTTGTCCTCGTTGAGCCTCATCAGATTTCTTTTGGTTCAATCCTCTAATTTGTCTAGGTCCCGCTGTATCCTATCCCTACCCTCCGGCATATCTACCACTCCTCCTAGTTTAGTGTCATCTGCAAACTTGCTGAGGGTCAGCATGGAGAGGGCTCATCGCATCTTCCCAGATGGCCATGGCAGGATATCACACCAAATGCTCTCCTGCTTGAACCACTGCGGTGCTGTTGGATCTGGTCAGTATATGGGGAGAGTAGGCTTTGCAATCCCAGCTGCACTTGAGCCATAGAAACTGGGGTACTTACGGGCACATTTCTCAGGGCTTGTAGGAAAAGGGCTATGATCAGGACATGTTGCAGTGCAAAATGATGATCAAGGAGCTGAGGCAGGCGTACCGTAAGGTGAGGGAGGCAAACTGTCACTCCAGTGCTTCACCTAAGACCTGTGATTCTATAAAGAGCTGGACGCTATCCTCGGTAGTGACCCCACCTCCATTGCCAAGAACCATGTGGATGCTTCAGAGGGAATGGAGGCAGCAGAAAGAGGGCCTAACTCAGAGGACTAAGTTGTTGACAAAGAGGTGGAGTTAGAAGAGGAAGTGTAGCCCCCTGGTGGGGCTGCCCGGTGGGACAGGCAGCCAGGAACTGTTCTCCATTCCAGAGGTGTATAGCCAGTCTCATCAGTCGTTCCCTGGGGAACAAGAAGCAGTAGATGAGATGCCTGGTAAGTAGCTGTGGCTTGTGTAGTGCAGAGATTTGTTCAAGTTATAGAAATGTGGGAAGCTGGCTGTGTTTCTATGAGGTGGACATTTCCTTGTGTAGCTAATCGGTATGGCAGAACAGGGTGTTGATGCACTCCTAGTATCTCATGGGAATCCTCCAGAGAGATCTCCAGGAAAATTTCCTGGAGGTACTCAGTAACCCTCTGCTGAAGATTCTGTGGCAGAACAGCTTTGTTCCTTCCCCCACTGTAGGAAATGTTCCCATGCCATTTGGCAATCACTTGTGCAGGGACCAAAGCAGCATATAGGAAAACAGCATAGGGAGCATTGCTGAAGCCATGAGCATGGGAGTAGATGTACCCTCATTTCATGTTTGCTAGAATGACCCCTGTCTGTGGAGAAGTGCGGGAGAATTTTAGAATTTTGTCCATAGAATGCTGCACCACAAGCCTTGCAGAAAGTGTGCACTCTTTTTCCCCATATGTGGCAGACCCTCTCCCACTCCCTGTCAACACTGACCATGTCTTGGCTATTTGCGGAGATGTGTGCTTGGCTGGGGTCAGTGAGAAAGTGATGTTAGAGTTGCAAAAGGTGTATTTAACTGAAAGGTTTCAATGCTGTGCGTGAATTTAACAGTCCCACATCTGTGCATTGTCCTCTGTACTTCACCAAATGAGGCCTTCAGGAACACCCCATGCACCTCTGCCAGGTATCTGCACAAGAAAAGAGAGCACCTACGACACTACAAAGAAGACTTGATCTGGGAGGTACTGCAGTAATCCAATGCAATAACAAGTGAATGAGAGGAGTGCTGGGAAGTCAAACAGCAGGACTGAAAAGAGACTCAAGCATTTGTTAAGGACACAATTGAGGATGAGTAAAGTAATGGAGGAGCAAATGCAGATGCTGCCATCCTTAATAGAGCTCAAACTGAGCAGATCTGTGCTTGTCCTCCCTTGCAGCACATTCAGAACACTTTTCCATGTCTTCTCCTAATTCCGTCCACACATTCCTTTCCACTTTCCGGGACTTCTCGGTTTCCCTTCACTCCACCTCCTTGGACAACTTTTACAATGATAGCTGGACCTACACACTTATAAAAGTCAATCCTTCCCTACTTCCTCCTTTCCCAGCAGGCCTCTGTCTTTGTGTGTGCTGTTCCCTGTCCAATATTTTTTTTTCGTATTTATTTGTTTTCTACAAATTGAGATTGCAAACACTACCAGACATTGTAGTCATTGTCTTACAGGAATGTAAGGCCCAAAATGAAGCGTCCTAGGAAAACTAACACTGGGAACAGAGATATACATTACTGGTACTCATTGTCAAAGTGCGGTCTCAAAACCTCCCTGATTTGAACTGCCTCCCCCTGGGCTCCTCTCACAGCCCTGGTATCTGGCTGCTCAAAATCAGCAGCCAAGCGCTGTGCCTCAGACTCCAAACCTGAGCAAACCTTTCACCCTGAGCTTCACAGAGATTATGCAGTATATGCCACGTGGCTATGACCATTGGAATATTATCCTCATAAGGGTCTAAGCCTGCCACAAAGGCATCAGCAGCATGTATTTAATCTGCCAAAGGCATGTTCAACTGTCATCCAGCACCTACTCAGCCTGTTGTTGAACTGCTTCTTACTGCTGTCCAGGTGACCTGTGTAAGGTTTCAAGAGAAAGAACTGTAAGGAATTCGCTGGGTCTCCCAGGATCACTATTGACATTTCAACATCCCTGATGGTAATCTTCTGGTTTGGAAAAGAAGTCCTCACCTGCAGATTTCTGTACAGGACAGTGTTCTTGAAGACGCATATGTTAAACACCTTCCCTGACCTCCCTGCATTGATGTCATTGAAATGCCCTCAGTGATCCACAAGCACCTGCAACACCATGGAGAAGCACCCCTTCCTATTGCTATACTCTGTCACAAGGTGGTCTGGTGCCAGAATTGGAATGTGTGTGCCATCTATCACCCCTCCACAGTCAGGGAACCCAGAGTCCTGATTGTAATTTATTGCCCAGCACTCTTGCATTAGTGCAGCCCCAACGGTCAACTTCCCCACTCCAAATTGATTCACAACTGACCGGTAGCAGTCTGGAGTTGCCAGCAATTGTCACATGTATCTCTACCAAGAGAGCAGCTCTCATTCTGGTGTCCTTGCACCACAGGTATGGGGCGAGCTCTGCACACAGTTCCAGGAAGGTGGCTTTCCATGTCTGAAAGTTCTGTAACTACTGCTCATCATCCCACAATGATGGGCATGATGATATGATCCCACTATTCAGTGCTTATTTCCAGAGCCCAAAAGCAATGTCTATCCTATGCAGCTTCTCTGTGAATGCCAAAAGCAATCTAAAGTTGTTTCTATCCATATTCCACAGCATGTCAGGAAACTGGGGTTAGTCTTCAGTTAGGAACTTGAAGATTAACTGCACTTCCATCCACAATGTCTTCATGGCAGTTAACAAAGCATAGGAGAGCAGTGTGTATCCAGCCCTTTCTCACAAAGATGCTGGGGTGCATAGCAGAGAATGGCCATTGCAAAAATGCCACCAAAGAAAGCTGGAAGCTTGTGGAGTTCTGTGGCACAAAGCAATGCATCACGGGACATTTAGCCAGGTCCCAAAATGTGCCGCAACCTGCTCCACCTTACCACAACACCTAGCAACAGAAAGTGTTGAGATGAACTGTGGAAATGAGCTCACACTATTGACAATGGTTCCCCCCAGTGTGTATGAGATCTGCCACCAGAAGGAGCAAGTGTGAACATGAAATTCCAATGTTTATTATGTCACCTTTGTTGCTCATCCTGGGAATCAGCCCAGGAATAACTACAACTCGAGCAGCACTGAGGGTTGACTTATTGGCATCCCTTACCTGCACAACTCACAAGCACAACTCATTCATCCTGGCAGGCTGCAGACGCAGGTGTTAGTTGCTTTTAATTTCACAGGTTGCTGAGGATGGCCAGGCAACAGCTGCCCAGAGACTGGCTGCAAGGTGACAAAAGTCTCCAAAGTCCCTTTGGATCCAAGGAAGGGCTCTTTTGCTTCTGGCCCACTCCCAAGTTCAGCATGCTGTTACATTTCCTTGTTGGTACTCTTGATCTGGCTGCATGTTTCAAAATTGGTAAAACCAAGATAATACCATCCTATATAATAATTGGCTAGAGAAGTTTGTGTGAAGCCGTCATGCACAGTAGAGATGTCCCGGACGAACGGCATGCTGGGGGATGTAATTCGGAGGCACAAAATGGCCGCCGCACGTGCCCGCCTGAGGGATCCTCACTCACACGGAGCTAGAGCACCAAGGAACAATTATATATATAAAGTTAGACATAGCTGGAGGGAGCTGAGCGGGGGGGGGGGGTGTTGGAGGGGGGAGGGAGCTGAGTGAGGGGGGGTCATTGGGGGGGAGGGAGCTGAGCGAGGGGGAGTCGTGGGGGGGAGGGAGCTGAGCGAGGGGGCGTTGGGGGGGAGGGAGGGAGCTGAGTGGGGGGGCCGTTGGGGGGGAGGGAGGGAGCTGAGTGGGGGGGCCGTTGGGGGGGAGGGAGGGAGCTGGGTGTTGGTTGGGGAGGGAGGGAGCTGGGCGAGGGGGGGGGCGTGCATTGGGGAGGGGGGGAGCTGGGCGAGGGGGAGGCGTTGGGGGGGAGCTGGGCGAGCGGGGGGGCATTGGAGTGGGGGGGAGGAGGGAGAGAGTTTAGTGAGTGCGGGGGCTGCAAGCCGTTTCCATTGGCCCGTGTCCACGGGCTTTTACACTAGTGGCTTCATAAAAGGCAATATTTGCTTCTTTGCTTTGCCATTGGCTGTCACTCACACTCTCTCACTAATTCCTTACATTAATTGATTACATATTCATAATCATGAATACAATTGATAACATAGAGCAATGCAGCTTTAAGCAAGCATCTAACATCATTGGGGACTTTCCGCTGCTACTTGTGGTTTTGTAATGGAATGACAGGAAACTGTGCAGACTGCACTCAAAAGAGCAAATGTGGGGGGTCGCGTCTGGCTACAGCCTTTTGAGTGTCAACATCACTTTTGTTGACAAAACTTGGTAGTGTAGACATGGTCTAAGGCAGGCTTTCTGCCTGTGCTGGCCCCATACCACTCCCAGAAGAGGCTGGCATGTACCTGCGTCCCCTGGCCCAATGGGAGCTGTGGAGTTGGTGCTTGGGGGTGGGGAAGCACACAGACCTGCCTGGTGCACCCCCCCCCACTCTCCCCAGGATATGCCAGATGCTTTCGGGAGTGGTGCAAAGCCAGTATAGGCGGGGAGCATGGCTTAGCCCTGCTCCGCCATCAGACTTTCAGTATCTGAAATCTCCTGGTTTGGTTTCAGTAGCCTCTGGGAGATAGGGTCTGATTCTGGGACACTATTGGCAAAACCGGGAGGGCTGACAACCCTGCATGAGATTTATGCTTGGAGATTGTTTTTGGCTTTATGGATCTCATCCCTCCTTCACTGAAAGAGGTCAGACATTTCTTTGCCACTGCGTCCTGGTACTCCACAAAGTGTTAGCTCTTCATGGGATTGGTTCCATGTGGAAGGAGAGAGTTGAAATTACATTGACAGCCATCTTGGCCCCATTAAATGGATTCATATTGTTTGTGCAGCGAGGCTTCTCCACGCTCAGGAATCTTCCTTAAGAAAGGCAGCTGCAGGTGGAGAAGATCCTAGCAACATGTTTGCAAGGCAGTGCGGGGTGAGACCCCAGAACCAGCATGGTGGCACAAGGTTGTGTGGGTAAGTCTGAAATCCCCAGGCTTTAGCATGCAGCACCGTGGGGTCTTTAACACTTGGAGAATTGAAATGTGAATCCTTCCCCCATGATGGGACAGTATGAGGGTAATTCTGTGAGGGAATAATTACATAATTTGTCCCATGGACTTTTATTGTAGGATGGTAACCTAGTCCATTATTAACATTGTTAATCTCATGAGTAAAGATTTGAAGAGCCAGCCTAAGTGAACAGTGCCCTGATAGTGTCTCTTCTGTCTAAAGCTGTACCAATGTCCTTGTTGTAAATTACAGCTGATAATTTGGGGATTGAAATTGCAGACATCTGTTGTGCATTGCCATACACAATTGCAGTGCTATATAAATAAGTGATAAGAATTATAACACGTGATGTTGACAAAGTACAGTATTGGCTGTTTTTATTGGTAGTTCCCTTATTACTTTTACATAAAGCATTGGGTATTGTGGCTGTTCTGTCAGCTGTTAGGGTACTGTGGGCAATGCCAGGGTTTAGCTGTAAGTGTATTGTTGTCTGTCTTAAGGAAGGAAGGTTACTTACAGTATGCTTACAGCAATAACTCTAGCCTGGTTGTATCAGGCTGACATCTCCCAGAGCATTTACAGCAGCAGCAGTGCTCCACTCACCATTAAATAATGTTTTAGGAAACCCAAAATAAGTGCCGCCAAAATGAGAGTGGACTGGATCCATAGCTGATGTAAATTAGCATAACTGCATTGACTTCAACCTAAAAGGCATCATCGTGAATTGGTAGAGGCTGAATCGTGTTGGAAAAGCTCCCAAATGGAGGCTGCAAAAAAACAGGTCAGGTGCAAGTTGAAGATTTAAGGTTTGAAGGACCCTATTAAGAGTGACCACTTCTAAGCAGACTTAGAAGAAAAGCTCCCATCAATTTCCAGAAGAAACTCAGGAACACGGGAGCCAGATGAAAGCAGTAATCATCAGTGCCTGTGAGAAAACCATAGGCTACCAAACCAGAAAACATGAGGACTGATTTGATGAGAATGATGCTGAAACTGAGCAATTCATTAATAAGAGAATTTCATTTCATGCTTGGAAGAATTACATAAATTGTAATATAAAGAGAAAAGACCATGCCAAGGCGAGGGTGGAAGTCCAGTGTGAAGGCAGAGAACTCAAAAACAAATGATGGACGAAGAAAGCACGAGAACTCCAACATCTTACAGACATGCAAAATACATGTGGTTCCTTTAGTGCCACCAAGGCCGTTTATGAGCCAATTTGCCATGGTATGAATCCTCTTTGTTCTAAGGATGGAACCACACTTCTGAAATACAATGAAGCCATCGATTCTCTCTCTGGAAAGAACATTTTGAAGATCTCCGTAACCATAATTCTAGTTGCAGATGAAGTCCTTGAGCAAATCCCTCTACGGCTATTTAGGGATGAGTTTGGATACCCTTGTAATTCGTATGAGGTACACAATGCCACCAAGCAGATGAAGAGCAACAAGGCAGCAGGTCCAGATGGGATCCCCTCTGAAATATTTAAAGATGGTGGTCCAGAGCTAATTCACCAGCTTTACCGGCTTATCCTGAAAATCTGGATAAAGGAGGAGATACCCAGTGAAATAAGTGGTGCCCTCATTGTCACCCTCTTCAAGAAAGGGGATAAAGTGGATTGTGAAAATTATTGTGGTATCTCCCTCCTAGCCATTGCAGGCAAAGTTCTTTGGATCCTTACAACTCACCTCCTGCCCCGTCAGAAGAAATTTTACCAGAGTCACGGAATGGTGGAACTGTGGATATGATATTCACAGCATGGCAGCTGCAAGAAAAGTGTTGGGAGAAGCTGACCACTGTACGTGGCTTTTATTGATTTTACTAAAGCCTTTGATCCAGTGAATTGCTGTGCCCTCTGGACTGTATTCTCTAAAATTGGATGTCCTGATAAATACATCAATGTCCTAAAATTGCTTCACGATAACATGACAATGACTGTTCTGAGCAGTGAGAATCTTTCAAAATGCAAACAGGAGTACAACAGGTCTGTATCATCTCTGCAACCATGTTTGTGGGTTTTATCACTGTCATTCTTTACCTAATTGCTGGGAAGTTTACAGTTTCATTAAAATTATTTACAGAATGGATGGAAAGCTGTTTAGGCTTAGCAGGCTGAAAGCCAAGAATAAGATCTCCACAACATCTTTTATGGATCTTCAGTATGCTGATGACAGTGCAGTCTTTGCCCACTCTGAGAAATATCTTCAAACTATTTTGAATGTGTTTGCTGATGCTTTCACATGTCTGGTCGTCGTGATATTAAGAGTGAGACCAAAAGTGCTCTATCAGCTCTCTCCAAATGAGGTATTATATGCCCCATCTATCAAAATCAATGGAGTGGCACTGGAGAATGTCGATCATTTCCTTCTACATTGGAAGTCATCTTTCATCCAAGGCAGATATTGATGCAGAAATTCAACATCGCCTGAGCTGTGCCAGTGTAACTTTTTCTTACTTATGACACAGGGTTTTTGAAGAGCACAACATTCTAACAGACACCAGGCTTCTTGTTTATCAAGCTGTTATTCTCCCAACATGGTTTTATGAGTCCAAAACTTGGACAACCTATAGAAACCACTTGAAAGTACTTGAGAGGCACCATCAATGCTGCCTTCATAAGAGTCTGAAGATCAAATGAGAAAACAGGCACACCAATATTAGCATCCTGGAAAAGGCAAAGACTGCCAGTATCAAGGCAATGATCATCTGTCAGCAATTCCACTGGACTGTTCACGTTGTCTGGATGCCAGACCATCACCTCCCAAAACAGCTCCTGTTCTCTCAGCTGAAAGAAGGGTACCATAACATGGGTGGACAACAGAAGCGTTATAAGGACTTACTGAAGAACAACCTAAAAAAGTGTAATATTGACACTTGTGAGACATTTGCTCAGGATCACTTAAAATGGAGTGAAATTCTGCGTGATGGTCCCCTTCATTTTGAACTTGCTCGCTGACAAGCTGAAGAGGACAAGAGGGGAAGGAGAGACTGGCTTCCAGTCATGGTCAACAGCCTCCTGCTGAGCCTGAAAACATCTGCCCTGATTGCAGTAGAACCTGTGGTTCAAGGAATGGTCTTATTAACCACCTGAGGACCCATAACTCCCATGAAAGATAATCATACTCTGTATGTACACCCATCATCATCATCATGCAGTGTACCATTTAGCTGCTGCTTCCACCTTACAGCTGTCTGCATTTCAGTGATGCTGGATGTACTGTATAATCATGAGTAGTATTAGAGCCACTGTATGTCAATATAGAGTGCTATTAGGAATAGGCAAGTCTGCATTCAATGATTACTAAGTAGATCTCTTTCCTTTGAAAGTGATAATATTTCTTCTTCTACATTTAGAAACTATTAGTCTTAAATTAGTATACTATTGCAGTTAATGTCATGCCATCCGTTACACTTGGGAAAAAAGTTGTAGAAATAACATTTTAGTCAATAGAATACTAATACTTACATGACATATACCTCAGATCCTGTGTAATGTTATTTGAAAGAAATTTAGTCTTATGAGGGAGGGGCAAAAATGGAAAATGATAATATATCCTATTGTTGAAGGCTCAACAATGTTTTAAGTCTATGGGCCATATATTATAATGTTGAGGGATTTTCTTTATGCTTTTATCTCCTTGGTGATTTGACTTATTTTTTTTAAGTGAAAGATGCAAAATATGATAGAATTGCCTGGAGCCTTAGTCTAAATTGCATATTTTATATATTGTACTGAAGAAGGGCATGTCTTCACTACCACTTTAATTCGAGCTTAACGACGTTAGGTCGAATTAAACGTGTACCTGTCTTCACATACATGCCCTTAAAGTCGATTTAAAGGGCCCTCAAAATCGAATTTGTAACTCCTGCCTGATGAGAGAAGTAAGGCTAAAATCGACTTCTCTATGTCTACTGTAAGTGAAGAGGCATCTGAAGTTAAGAAGAGGCATCTGAAGAGGCATCTGAAGACCTCCGAGCAGCCCCGCCCACCTGAACAGCCCCCCCGCCTGACCCCCCGCCCGCCCGAGGGGGGGGGGGAGCCGTGCGGGGCTGCTTGAGCGAGGGGGTCAGCTGCTTGGTCAATTTCAGGTGAAATTGACTAGGCAGCTGACCCGCTCGCTTAAGCAGCCCCGCGCCGGCTCCCCCCCCTCAGATGGGGGGGGCTGTTCAGGTGGGCGGGGGGGCGCGGGGCTGCTCGGGCAGGGGGCGGCGGGGTCCGGCGCGGGGCTGCTTGAGCGAGGGGGTCAGCTGCCTGGTCAATTTCAGGTGAAATTGACCAGGCAGCTGACCCGCTCGCTCAAGCAGCCCCGTGCCGGCTCCCCCCCCCCCCCTCGGGCGGGCGGGGGTCCGGCGGGGGGGCTGTTCAGGCGGGCGGGGGGGGTTTGCGGGGCTGCTGGGGGTGGGGTCTGGCACGCATTGCACTGTGGGCTACCTACCCAAAGTGCAATGCGGGCTATGTCGACCCCTGCAAAAGTTCTAGGACAGACAGTGTCAACCACTGTCGACCTGCTGTCCTGGTGGGGACACACTGATTCGATTTTCTAAAATCGAATTTAGAAAATCGAATTAAGGGAAATCGACCTAGTCCTGTAGTGAAGACATACCCGAAGAAGTATAATATTATTCTGTGGTGTTTTCCAAAAGGCCTGTCTGGCATATTGGACACACATCATTTCCACACACACTCCCACCTCCCAAGTGTTCCTGTCTGTGTAATTTTACAAGCTTCAATGACAAAGTCACAAATGCCTTTAATAAAAAAAACCAACAATGAATACATATATTAGTTTTGATTTTTTCAAGTTCTGTCAGAGCATATTATGCACATATAATGTTTATTTTTTTCCACATCACAACCCAACATATTGCCCTAACTACATCAATAATGCAGCTGTCTTTGCTTCCCTCACTAAGTAATCTCTTCTACATCAAGCACTACTGTATACAGTATTTTACTAAAATTTCATCTCCCAAGCCCTGTGGTCTGTGACAATGCTCCAACTCCAAAATGTGAAACTCAGTGATGAGAATAAAAACAGAAAGAATAAAATTTGACTGATGTTTGGGAGAAATCTTTCTGTGCTGGTTTAAAATCAAGACTAAGTCTTATATTTTAAAGTGTCAGGTCAGCAGGGGCTGCTGATGTACCAGGGCTACAAGGTCCCATTATACTAGTAATACTATAAAACTAGTAATACTATAAAACCCAGGAGATGAGATTTGATTGGAGCAGTGGGGTTTGAAAGCCACTTCCAGAAGGAACCTGACTGCAAACTGAACAGTGGATTGCCTTATTGTCCTGAAGAGCAGGACTGGCCCTAGACCAAATGGTGCCACAGATGAGAAATATCTCCAGGACCCCTCCTTCATTTGTTAAATTTTTGAATATGTTATTTTTATTGCATTTATAGCCAATTTAATGACTTTGATGCATGATTTTCAGGCATGATTTATCCCTGTCATCTAAGATGATGAATGTGAATGATAGGATCTGTAAATCTATATTTAGTCATGTCATATACACACAAATAAAAAAAATGTTTCCTCTAATCTTATAGAAACTTTTAAATATTCAGAATAACTGAAATGTACTAACATCAAGAAATTGAACTTTGTACCAACATTGGGTGGACCAATATTAAATAGTGTTACAGTAGGTAACAGCCTTACAATGTTTACCCTAGTCCTTTAATCCAAAGGGTGCTTTTCTCACCTATCTCACCTTTGCCCTTGCAAACTGAAGCACAGCTTCAGAGAGATCCAAAGACTGGCCAATGGCATTTTCAAGAGATAAAATAACAAGTGATGTCAGTCTCTCATATTGAACATATGTTACAATGAACATATAATGAAAAGCTGCACTCACCACTTGTGACTGTGACTGACACCCTAAGCAGAATTCTCAAAGACAGACACACATTAGAAAAAGTGTCCTTCAGCTTTGCATCATGAATGAATCCGAGAACTTGGAGTAAAGAGTGTTTTCCATTTTGCAAAAGGTGACAGATGTCCATGTGACGGGTTGGATCACAGAAATCCCCTTGGGGCTGCCAACTGATGTGCCAAGGCTCCTTTTGTCCCTGCTTTCCCTTCCAGCTTGGGACTCCAGATCCCTGCCTGGCTGTGCCAGACATGGTTGCCAGCCACAAACACAGACCCAGGTCTGAAGCACTTCCCACAAACTGCAAGCTTAACTGAAAGCAGCTTAAGAAGTGTTCCTGTCTTTAACATGGAGATGCCCAACTCCAGTGGGGTCCAAGGCCAAATAAAACTGTTTTACGCTGTATAAAGCTTATAAACATAAATATAATATATAAATTAATGTTATATATTATATATATTATATTTATTGTATTATTGTAAGCTAGCGGGCACTCACCCGGCGGCGCCTCCTTCTGGTCATCTGGGGAATTAGCATTTCCAGCCTCTGGAGCGCCCTCTGCCGGGGGGATGTCCCTCATCTGCTTTGGTTTGGTTCTAGGCTTCCCGTCCCCGGTAGCCACTTCAGCAGTCCCAGAACAGGTTGGCTCTGGCCTGGGCATCCTGGCTTAGGCAGCCAGGGAATAAATGGCCTTTGGATAGGCTGGCTCTGGCCTGGGCTTCCCAGCTCAGAGGGTCAGTCAATAACAGTCTCGGTAGGCTGGCTCTGGCCTGGGCTTCCCAGCTCAGGCAGCCAGTAAATAGACACAGTCTATAAGGTAGCTGGCTCTGGCCTGGGCTTCCCGCACAGGCAGCCAGTAAACACAGTCTATAAGGTAGCTGGCTCTGGCCTGGGCTTCTCGCACAGGCAGCCAATAAACACAGTCTATAAGGTAGCTGGCTCTGGCCTGGGCTTCCCGCACAGGCAGCCAGTAAACACAGTCTATAAGGTAGCTGGCTCTGGTCTGGGCTTCTCGCACAGGCAGCCAGTAAACACGGTCTATAAGGTAGCTGGCTCTGGCCTGGGCTTCTCGCACAGGCAGCCAGTAAACACAGTCTATAAGTAGCTGGCTCTGGCCTGGGCTTCTCGCATAGGAAGCCAGTAAACACGGTCTATAAGGTAGCTGGCTCTGGCCTGGGCTTCTCGCACAGGCAGCCAGTAGACACAGTCTACACCAGGCGTCTCAAACTCAAATGACCATGAGGGCCGCATGAGGACTAGTGCACTGGCCCGAGGGCCACACCACTGACACACACCCTGCCCTCGCTGCCCCGGCTCTGCCCCCACTCCACCCCTTCCATGAGGACTAGTGCACTGGCCCGAGGGCCGCACCACTGACACACACCCTGCCCTCACTGACCCGGCTCCGCCCCCACTCCACCCCTTCCAAGAGGTCCCACCCCTGCCTCACCTCCTCCTCTGAGCACGCAGCTCCCCATTCCCTCCTGGAAAGCGCTAGGCACCACCAACAGCTGTTTGGCAAACAAAGCAAGAGCAATATAGGAAGTTCAGAGCTAGAAACACGCGCGGCCCAGCCAGGCAGCAGAGAAGCCTCCACTTCTGGCCCCTCCATCCTGCAAACTGCTATGGGGGGACCGGGGGGGAGGGGGGGTGCCAGGAAGCTTGGCGGGCTGCAGGGAAGGGCTTTGTGGGCCGCATGTGGCCCCCGGGCCGCATGTTTGAGACCCCTGGTCTACACTCACCCTCTTGGTCAGGCGTCAGGGTCCCCGGCCCTCAGGGGCCCAGTCCATCTCCTGCTCCTCGGGGTATGTGGCAGCCGGGACTCCCGGCCAGTCGTCCGCAGCCGTGGGGGATGCGGCCGCCAGTACCTCTGGCCCGTCGTCGGCTACCGTGGGGTACGCGGCCACTGGCACTCTGGGCCAGGTGTCTGCTGCTGCGGGAGACGCGGCCACCGGGGCTTCCGGGTCATTGTCCTCGGCCGCGGGATACACAGCCGCTGGAACCCCGGGCCAGTCACTCTCCGCAGCGGGGTTGGGGCCACCACTCCGGTCGGCGTCCAGGCAGGGTGGCAGCCAGTCAGGTCTCCTGCCCCCGTCGGACCTCATCTTGGCGGCCGGCCCCACCTCTTGTACTTCCGGGTCCCGTCCGGCACTTCCAGGCGGGGGGCGTGGCCACCTCAGCTCCACCCTCCATGGCAGGTCTCTGGCTCGTTGGCCCTCCCCCTCGGAGGGGGCCCGCCCGAGCCCACTACAATTATATATAAATAAATATATAAATGTATATATTAATATATAATATATACATATAATATATAAAGCTTATAAGTATAAATAAAGCTTACTCTGTATAAAACTCATAAATTGTTTGCCCTCTATAAAACTGATAGAGAGATATGCACAGCTGTTTGCCCCTTACCCTCAAGCTATTAATACATGTTCTGGATTAATTAATAAGTAAAAAGTGATTTTATTAAATACAGAAAGTAGGACTGAAGTGGTTCCAAGTAGTAACAGACAGAACCAAGTGAATTACCAAGCAAAATAAAATAAAACACACAAGCCTATGCCTAATACAGTAAGAAGACTGAATACAGATGAAATTTCACCCTCAGAGATGTTCCAGTAAGCTTCCTTTTACTGACTAGTCTTTTCCTACTCTGGGTCCAGCAATCACTCACACCTCCTATAGGTACCGTCCAGTTTCTTTCAGGTATCCTTGGGGGTGAAGAGACTTTCTCTTGAGCTAGCTGAAAACAAAGTGGAGGAGTTTATCAGGGGGTTAAATAGACCTTATCTTGTGGGTGGACACCCCTTCCTTCCTCTGTGTAGAATCCCATCTACTAGATGGAGTTTTGCAGTCACATGGACAAGGCACATGTCCATGCATGACTCAGTTTTTACAGGCAGTAGACATTGTTCACATGCTACCTTGAACGTGCTCAGGTACACTTCTTATGTGGATTGGAGCCTTCCAAGATCCATTGTTTGTTAAGTGTTTCTTGATTGGGCACTTATCGTGCACATTCCTCTCTAAAGAAGCTGACCAAATGCCTTTCTAAAATCTACTTAAAATCAAACAAGTATACAGCCAATATTCATAACTTCAAGTACAAAAATGATGCATGCATACAAATAGGAGGAATGTATTCATTAGATCATAACCTTTACAGAGTTATGTTACATGGCATGTGTAGCATAAAACATATCCCGGTTACGTCATATATACATTCATAAGCATATACCCATAGAGCATTATGGGGTGCAATATCACAGTCCAATTCAACATAGGGGTCTTTATCATTGATGTCCGAACATTTCCCATGTCTCAGTGGCCGGTGAAGTTCTGTACAATGGTTCAAGAGTGTTTTCCTATTTGCTGGTAGTTTACTAAGGTCATACAAAACCACCTATGTCTTTTCATGATGCTTTACTTGTCTGAACCTTGCTTCAGTTGACACTTGAACAGTGTTAAATGGGCAAACAAAAAACCTACCTCTTGAATTTTTCTTTTAACCTTCCCATCCCTCATCTCTGCCCTCATAACCAAACTGTCTCTTCTTTCAATGAATTCAAGTTTCCTCAAGGCTCAACTCCTACATTTTCTGCAATTTCTTTGGCAGCAGTGAAAGTCTCCTCAAATCCATTGTCTCTGTAGGCCACAACAAAATCAAGGCAGCTACTCATCAAAGTAGTAGCGGTTGCAATGTCATACAATCAGAGAATATCAGGGTTTGAAAGGACTTCAGGAGGTCATCTAGTCCAACCCCCTGCTCAAAGCAGGACCAATCCCCAACTAAATCATCCGAGCCAGGGCTTTGTCAAAGCCTGACCTTAAAAACCTTTAAGGAAGGAGATTCTACCACCTCCCCATGTAACACATCCCAGTGCTTCACCACCCTCCTAGTGAAAATGTTTTTCCTAATATACAACCTAAACCTCCCCCACTGCAACATGAGACTATTACTCCTTGTTTTGTCATCTGGTATCACTGAGAACAGTCTAGATTCATCCTCTATGGAACCCCCTTTCAGGTAGTTAAAAGCAGCTATCAAATCCACCGCTCATACTTTTCTTTTGCAGACTAAACAATCCCAATTCCCTCAACCTCTCCTTGTAAGTCATGTGCTTGAGACCCCTAATCATTTTTGTTGCCCTCTGCAGAATTCTTTCAAATTTTTCCACACCGTTGTAGTGTGGGTCCCATAACTGGACACAGTACTCCAGATGAGTCCTCACCAATGCCGAATAGAGAGGAATGATCACGTCCCTCAATCTGCTGGAAATGCCACTACTTATACAACCCAAAATGTCATTATCCTTCTTGGCAACAAGGGCACACTGTAGACTCATATCCAGATTCTCATCCACTATAACCCCTATGTCCTTTTCTGCAGAACATCCGCCTAGCTCTTCGGTCCCTAGTCTGTAGCAGTGTATGGGATTCTTCTGTTCTAAGTGCAGGACTCTGCAATTGTCCTTCTTGAACCTCATCAGATTTCTTTTGGCACAATCCTCTAATTTCTCTAGGTCCTTATGTATCCTATCCCTACCTTCCAGCACATCTACCACTTCTCCCAGTTTAGTGTCATCTGCAAACTTGCTGAGGGTGCAGTCCATGCCATCCTCCAGATCATTAATGAAGATACTGAACAAAACTGGCCCCAGGACTGACCCTTGGGCAGCGTTTCTGAAATAGTGGGGCGCGCCCCCCAGGGGGGGCGCGAGGCTCCGTAAAGGGGGGCTCGCGCCATGCGCCGCTTGGAGCGGAACATGCTGCCCACGCGGGGCAGCGCGCGCTCGGGGCAGGCGCGGGCCAGCGAGCGCGGCGCGGCGCGGCGCGGCGCAGCCTCGCCCCATAGCCCTGCGGCTTGCTGGGCTGCCGCGGCTCCGCCGCCACGGCAGCATCGCCCCGCCAGCCCGCCCGCGGGCCCCGCGCAGCGCACAGCCCGGTGCAGAGCCGCGCTCAGTCACCGGCCGGCCGGGCGCGCATCCCCCGGGTGAGGCGCCCCCGCCTCCCGCCTGCCATCCTGGCCGGGCGCGCCGGGCCGCTGCGCCCTAGATATAGGCTGGCGCCCGGCAGGGGCGGCGCCGGCGAGGGGCGGAGAGGAGCGGGGGGGCGCGAAATGTTTTCTTCCCCTTAGGGGGGGCACGACGGAAAAAAATTGAGAAGCACTGCCCTTGGGGCACTCCACTTGATACCGGCTGCCAACTAGACCTGGAGCCATTCATCACTATGTGTTGAGCCCGATGATCTAGCCAGCTTGCTATCCACCTTATAGTCCATTTATCCAGCCTATATTTCATTAACTTGCTGGCAAGAATACTGTGGGAGATGGTATCAAAAGCTTTGCTAAAGTCAAGGAATAACACTTTCCACTGCTTTTCCCTCATTCACAGATCCAGTTATCTCACCATAGAAGGTAATTAGGTTATTCAGGCAAGACTTGTCCTTGGTGAATCCATACCAACTGTTTCTGATCACTTTCCTCTCCCGTAAGTGCACTCACTGAGTTTGTATTGCCTTGCTTACAATACTGTTTGGATCAGGATATCATGCCAAACCACAATTGAGACCAGACATTTGAATTTAGTGATCTGGTTTGCCAGACTTTGCACCTTGTGTTGGATTCCAGTCCCAGTTTTACTCAACTGTGTCAGTTCCATCAGGGCATCATAAACCTCAATCACTTGGTACTTCACTGCTCTTCTGCTGTCAATGTTGCTCTCCCAGCGATTGTCACTTAGTTGCTTCATGGTCAGATTTGTAACATTGTATATGAGGATCTTCTACCTTATAGTTGAGGCTGAAAACAGGACGTATATCCTTTGCAGTACTCTGAAGAGAGATATTGAACCTAAAAAAGATGATTCTGCATCTGACATAACCAGGTTGAGGATATGGCAGCCAAAAGGAATGAAGAAAGTTCTTCAACTCAGTACAGGGATTCTTGCCTAGATATTACTGTTTCTCCCCTTTATGTTTGTGCTATTGTCATAGCCTTGGTCATGGCAGTTCTGAAGCTTTATTTTATTCTCATTCAAAATATTCATAAACAGTTCTGTTAGACTGTGGCGGGGTGACCACCCACCCCCTACAGAAAGGGGGCTTGGAAAAGCCCAGAAGGGGGTTAAGGCTGGGCTCTAGCAGACTTGCAGGCCTGATTGGGGAGTAGGCCCAGCTGGGTGGCCATGCCCCAAACACAGGCCAGTGTATAAAGGCTGAGAGGCAGGGGCCTAAACAGAGACAGTCTCCTCTGTACCCAGAGGGAGAATGGCCTAGCTGCAGGAGCTTAAGCCAGGTACCTGGGTTAGGGCAGAGCTGGGGTAGGGCAGAGGGAGCTGGGCAGGCTCTAGCCAGAGAGCCCCAGGCCTCCGGGCCTGACAGAAGGCCCAACCCAGGAGTACCAGGGTTGCAGGGGGCAGCCCAGGGCTAGAGATAGCAGCAGGCCAACCCTCCTTGCCTGTAATGAGAGGCCATGATACTGCAGTCTGCCCCAGTGAGCGGGGGCAAGTGGTGACTGGCAGTGGCACATTCTGAGGCGAGGTGGGGATAAGGGGAGGGGAGACCCTCAGACCAAAGGGGGTACTGCAGTGTGCAGCACCCGCAGTTAGAGGGCACCGGGGTCCGGGAGGAAGCAGGGCATCAACCTGCGGAGGGCGTTCCGGACGCTGGAGGAGCTGATTCCCTGATCGACCAGCGGGAGGCGCCGCAGGGGTGAGTGTTGACCCTGTTACATAGACCTTTTCCAGAATTGTCACCCACAGACTGAAAACGGATAAAGTGTTCCTTTACTTGGATACAGCCATCCTCGACATCAACAAATCTTATTGTAAATGACATCTGTTCATTGTGACTAATGTTGGGTGTGCAGTCAGTTATTATGGTGTAGTACTTCACTTTGCCATGCCGCAACAATATATTATCAAGCACCTTCTTTGCCGTAAGGTCAATCATTTCATTTTGAATTGTTTTGCTGCAGTAATGGTCCATAGCTTCTTCACAAACTACTCAATATAGATGCTCACACATGACATTGTATTTCCCAAGGACCTCTACCAAAACAAGAAAATTACCATTGTGTTCAGTGAACAACTTATCCAATGAGCCCCCAAAAAACAAATTATTCTTTTCAAGGGAAAATGTAACTGAGATCACATGTTTGAGCATGTTCCTCCAATCCTGGGTTTCTACTTTAATAATGTACTGATTTCCTGCCTCTATGCACTTATTCACTGAGCCTGAAGCTGACAACCATCCATTTGGAATAGGCCATAACATGGCTGAGTGACTTTTCATGTTGCTTCATAGCATCAGCTAAGTTATTCCTGTAATTGTACCCAGAAAGCACAAGCAATGATTTGGCATTCTTGCTGAATATTTTGCAATAAAACCAGAACACTTTGTTAGTTCATTTTGAGTAAACTAGCCAATGCCGATTCAGTTTCTCATTTTTGAGTACTCACAGAGTGGCTTTGAGAAGTGTCACTTTTGCTCATTTACTGGAAACATCATGTCCTCAGTTTTGCATGGCCTATTCAAGATTGTATAATCAATATTGGCAGACTTTAGGTTTGCCAGCCATAAAACAGGATCTGATGTATCAATCTGTAGTGTGCACTTTTTCTCACTGCTGTTTGGTTTCATGCGAGGCTGCTTGTGCTTTATCATTTCTCTCCTTTTCATGTAAACCAGATGTTTTTTTATTGCTCTCCTTTTCATGTGAAACACCTGAGGCACTCCGCTTGATACCTGCTGCCAACTAGACATTGAGCGATTGATCACTACTCATTGAGCCCAATGATCACATTCTATCCACATTGTATCCATTCATCCAATCCACACTTCTCCAACTTGCTGGCAAAAATACTGTGGGAGATCATGTCAAAAACTTTGCTAAAGTCAAGCTATATCATGTCCACCATTTTGCCCATATCCACAGCACCAGTTATCTCATCATAGAAGGCAATCAGGTTGGTGAGGCATAACTTGCCGAAGGTAAATACATGTTGACTGTTACTGATCAGCTTCATAGAATCATAGATAGATTCCTAGGCTGGTTAGTTTGGCTGTAGCCTCCATATTGTTGGTTTATGCAGTGGCTGGTCATCCAGCCAGTGTATAACTGCAGCTGGATGTATCCATACCTGTGTGAATGCTTGTGAAAAACTGGGACTGGATCTGCCACTTGTCACAGCAGCTTAACGTGAGAGGGAGCCCAGCCTGGTGGGTCAGAGGGCTCTGGTGGCACCCTGTAAGAATCCATCATAGGAGGTTTTGGGGCATGAGGGTTAATTTAACTAAGCCAGTTTTCCCATTCCTATTTGTATCTTATTCCTATTTGTAACCATAAAATCATGAAACATGATAGAGCAACAAGAATTTTCTGTAGCCTGCTCCAAACCAGTACATGAAATGCTAGGTCATGACAATCACATAAGCAGTGAATCGTCTGTCTGTACAAACTTAGAATAAAAATCTCACTTAGATCCTCTTTGGATTGTGGCTGGCTTTTAATATTCTTCCCAGCCAACAGTTCAGAAAGATTGATTGCAGCTGACCTAATTTATTGTGATTAGAGCTGGCTGAAAATTTTTCCATCAAAACTGTTTAATAGAAAATGGATTTTGATTAGATTACATTTTTAGGAAAAATGTCTGCTTTCTCTGGAAAAATTTGAGATTTCATCAGTTTCTTAAATGAAAACAAAATTTATAATGATAATTTTGGATGAAAATGATTTTTTCCTCTCTTGATTTTTCAATGGAAAAATACCATTTCCCAACTATATCTAGTTCTGACCCACTTCAGGCATTCTTTTGGGGGAAAACCATGGAAAGATCTTCCAATAAGCTGAAGCCATTAATAGAAAAATAATTCATTATGTGTGGGAAGACTGCATTAGCTTCACCATAGATTATATCATTTCACCTCAGCTCCAGTTAGTCTATATATCAATGTGAGTCAACTGCATAGTATTTCAGACGGTAAAAGGCTATAAGACTGCCATGGATTTATACACTGTTTATAGTTTATCCTACAAGATGGCCATGACACTGATAATATCTTGTGCAAGGTATATAACCTATGGACACCCCATCCAGTTTGTGAAGTTTAGATAAATTCAGACCCATCTGTAGCAAGAAAACAATATACATAGCAGCTCTAACAAATACTAAGATGACATTTTAAATTACATTAACCCCTTTGAGTTTGTCTAGATCTTTATATTAACATCATTCCTGGCATTCACAAGTACATATATCTGCCACATGGAATCCAGAAGGTCATCAAATAGCTGCCTTTGTCATCAAGTGTTATCTGACAGAAGCCATCTTTGGTATCTGAAACTGGCAAGGCCTTTACCTCTGTGAATCTTGGCAGAATTTCTACCTTTCTTTTTTAAAGGATAAAAGAGGTGGTTTTAGAATGTTACTGAGGCTAAAACATATGAAAATTTTGACTATATGGTTTTTTTTACAGAGCTCCCATACTGTTGATCCAGTCTATAAGTCATGTAATTTTCTTTAAGACTTCCATTTCCTCAAAGTTATCAGTCAAGAAGGTCCTGCCAGCAAGCTGGTAAGAATCCACTGCAGAGTGACAGCAACCCAAAGAAGGTACGACTATAGCCACAGGTTGCAGAAGCCTACAGAACCAAAGGAGATAGTAAGGAGGTATCAGGACAATTGTTAGGGACTGATTCTTTCTGCTTGAGGTTAGGACCCTGATCTGGAACCCAGTGAAGTTGGTGGTCCTGGCAGGGCCAGTGCAACCAATAGGCCAAAAAGCAGTAGGCCAAAAAGCAGTGCCCCCCATTTTTTTTTACAGAGCGTTTCAGGGCGGCATGGCCACTGGGCTGCCTGCGGCGCACTGACAGATGGTGGCCCTCTGATTCCTAGCACTGCTGCCGGCTGCCACTCTAGCTCCATGCAAAGGCTGAAACATTGTCATTCATTGCCGCGACACCAGTGGTTGGGCAGAGCTCCGCGTAGCGCTGACAGGCCTGGCGGCAGCGGGGTTTGATGAGGAAATGGGTGGCTGCCTCAACTCAGCCCCCAGTGGGGGGCATGAAGAACACATTCCACCCCCGATTCGCCTCTGGAGAGCCTTGCGTGACAGTCCAGTGCATTGGCCAAGGTAAGCGCTTCCCCACAGCTCAGGTGCCTGATGATCCATGCTTTCCTCATTCATGGGTGCGCCAAGTGGCTAGAGGACGGCAGCCCGTGGAGCTGAGCTGCCCCAGTGCTCCTCTCCCTTGGGGGAAGAGGTGTAATGGGGTGGGGGCAGAGGGGCCCAGATGTTAGTAGTTAGAAAATTCTCACAGCTCAGGGAGGGACTAATGGGGTGGTAATGCTGCTCTTCTGTCCATTCACTATGGAAGATTCCTGTGCTGACCCCATTGACTCAGGCATGGCACATTTTTCACCTTTTACATGGAAAAATTACAGATTATTTTTCTTGGTCCCCAATTAGGCTGTTTTTGTATTTAAATCAGTGGCAATCAAAGATATTCTTAATTTGGGGTGGCACAAGTATTTGCACTTGAAGTGTAAATGCTTGACAAAAAGGATGTTTCACACCTGAACAGCCATGTTTAAACTTCTAAATCACTGCACAGGAATTTTTAACTGCACACCGTTACTGCACAGTTATTGCAGTGTGCCTTGGCAAAGACTTATTTATATTCCCCACATATGTATCAAATTGGCTGTGTGTGTGTATATATGTATGAGAGAGAGAGAGAGAGAGAGAGAGAGAGAGAGAGAGAGAGAGAGAGAGAATACATAAAAAATGTTATTTACCAATGTTCCTTTAATCAAAAAACAAAATAAATGAAATATAAACCAACCTACCTGCAAGAATAATGTGCACTGTATGTATTTCTTTTAGTAACAACTGTCTGCAGTATGTTTTATCAACATTATTAAAAGTGATGCATGGTAATTAGAATGTGCTGGTTTAGTCCTTCTACATATGCATATGCCTCCTATCAAAGAGAAAATGAATGATCTTAAGTACATTAATTCTCTATATTCAGACATCTTATCTTCTCTGATTCATACATTGCCATAGCAACAATTGACTTCACATGGCCTGACTCAGCTCCAAATAAAATATGAAATCTCCTGTTTTCTGTAATCTGGTATAAATCAGCGGTTATTCCTTCAGATAATTCATTAGCAGTAGGTGATCCCTAAATCTGAATTTTCATTCTTGAATTTAGTACAATAAATAATTTCTTCAAGATTAATAAATTACTTTTCTTCTTTTAGTAGCTGACAATCAGTTTCATTGAATGACTGTTTAGAAAGGTGCTGTATGCAAAATCTTAAGTATTCAGCTGATGAAGACAGAAAGCCTAAACTTTTTGAATTATTCTATTTTCAGAAACATATAAATTATATATATGACTCAGAATACAGTACATACTTTTTCCAGAACAAGAATCTAAGGGCCAGATTTTGCAGCCTCTGTGCAAATTTTTCATCACATGGGGTTTAACTGCATAAGGCCAGACAAGCCTGGGATCTTAGATGCTGAGATTCCAAATTCATCCAATAGAAATGGAAGAAAGATTAAGAAATAAGGAAGCAAATGGAAAGTAAAAATAAAATTAAGGGATGAAGTTGTAATTATAATTCTACCTTGGAGCATTCTTTAGATTGAAAAATATATTAAAATATACATTACACAAAGGAGAAATTATAGTTTAATGTAGCTCTTAAGTGAAGGTACTTCTTCATATATAACCTAACTAGTGTAAAAGCCCGTGGACACAGGCCATCGGTAACAGCTCGTGGCCCCCCCACTCACTCAGCTCTCTCCCCTCTCCCCCCCTCCAAGGACTCCCCGCTCGCTCAGCCCTCTCCCCCCTCCAAGGGCCCCCCCGCTCACTCAGCCCCCCTCTCCCCCACTCCAAGGGCCCCCCGCTCACTCAGCCCCTCTTCCCCCCCACTCCAAGGGCCCCCCGCTCAGCCCTCCTCCCCTCCCCCAGGCCCTCCCCTGCTCGCTCAGCCTCCCCTCCCCCCACTCCAGCCCCCCCCCACTCGCTCAGCCCCCTCCCCCCCTCCAAGCCCCCCCCGCTCGCTCAGCCCACCTCCTCCCACTCCAAGCCCCCCCGCTCGCTCAGCCTCCCTCCCCCCCACTCCAAGCCCCCCCACACTCGCTCAGCTCTCTCCCCCTCCCCCACTCCAACGGCCCCTCAACCCCTCATCATGCCCCCGACAGCCCAGCCCGCTCCCTCCCATCCCCCCAGCAGCATGGGGAAGGCGGCCTGCTCCGGCTAGGCTGGGTGCAGCTGGCCGTGCCATGCCCGGGCGCCTCCACCCCGCCAGCCCAGCGCCCCTTTCCCGCGCCCCACCCGGCCAGAGCCCCCTGCCTGTGCCTCCTGCGCCCAGCCACCCTCCTGCCCGAGCCCCCTGATCCAGACCCTGCTTCCCTCTCGGCGGCATACACGTGGCGGCCATGTTGTGCTGCCAAACTACACCTCCCAGCATGCCGTTCGTCCGGGCCCTCTCTACTGCGCATGATGGCTTCACACAAACTTCCTTAGCCTTTTATTATATAGGATATTCTTTTTTGTGAGCTTCACAAAACAAGGATAATAAATTAATTCCCTCAATTGAAACATTTATGCATAGGGCTAAGTCAAAAGGCGGCACGTGAACTGATTTTCAGTGGCACTCACACTGTCCGGGTCCGAGCCACCATTCTGGGGGACTTTGCATTTTAATTTAAGTTTAAATGAAGCTTCTTAAACATTTTAAAAACCTTATTTACTGTACATACAACAATAGTTTAGTTTTATATTATAGACTTATAAAAAGAGACCTTCTAAAAATGTTAAAATGTATTTCTGACATGCGAAACCTTAAATTACAGTGAATAAATGAATACTTGGCTCACCACTTCTGAAAGGATGCCAACCCCTGTGACTTAGATACATCTGGGTGGTTGCCTTCGAAGATAAGGAAAATTATTTGCATTGGCCCAAGAAAAGAATTTTGTCCCTAATTTGAAAATAGCATGTGTAATCCTGGCCTTGTAGTCCATGGAGCCAGGATTTCACCCAGGATATTTACAGGATTTCACCCAGGATATTTACACTGAATGTCCTTGCTTTTTTGAGTCTAATTCATATTCTCATTGTTATAGTAATTTAAAATATGATTCATTCTGAAAAGCAATTATTCAAATAGGAAAAAAACCTTACATTGTGGAGTTCCTTGTTTATTGTTTTTCAACACCTTTTAGATTAAATCTGCTAACTGTATAGATTAAAAATGTTTATTTGTAAATACAGGCTTTAGTAATTCAGCATAAAATGTGAAAGTTGCGCTAGATTTTTCCTGGATTACATAGCACTAACCATAAAAATTTTAGTTTTAATATTCTTAACAATTCAGAGAATGATGTGCAAGCCAGATCAATTCCAGCTCACTCTTCCGGAATGATATGGGTTCTGTAGTTCTAAGAGGTGTAAAACGTACTGTAAAGTAAACAGATATAGCTTTGAATAGACATAAGGAGCATAGTAAGAAGTTGTCATTTGTACCGAGGCACATTTTAGAGTATTAATCGTATTTCAGGTGATTATATATATAATATATACTATATACATATCTATATATTATATTATGTAAAATTCTGACAGTATATAAAGGCTAACTTACAAATATTTGAGGGGGGGGGGAGAGAAAGTACAATTGCCAGCATTTCTTAACAAAGCAAGTTATCTTTCTTAATGTCATTATGTCAAAGTTCATAGAAAATTAAATAATATATACCTACGTTTTAAATTCCTACATCTCTCTACCGATTAATGTAGGTACATTCTGTATGTAAAGCAGTGTCCCTGCATGTAATAGGAATAAAATGCTTTTTAGTAAGAGTTAATAATTGCTTAAAAGATGGTAAACTTAAGAGGACTTTTAATGGATGCTCTAATTCAGGGGTCTCAAACTCAAATGACCACGAGGGCCGCGTGAGGACTAGTGCATTGGCCCAAGGGCCGCATCACTGACATGCCCCCAGGGGTAAAAGTAACTTAAGTTTCTTACCGGTACGGGGGCTTGGCTGGGGCCAGCTCTGGCCCCTGGAAGGGGTGTGGCCCCAGGCGGAAGGGATGGGGCTGGGGGGGGGTCAGCCCTAGCCCAGCCCCCGTATGGTTAAGGGGCCTCCTCCTCCCACTCCCCTCCTCAGCCCAGCCCCACCCCCATGCCAGGGGTCCGGCAGCAGTTTAAAGGGCCTGGGGCAGTAGTGTGCTCTTTAAATAGTTATCAGAGCCCCACCACCGCTTCCCTAGGGTTCCGGCAACAGGACTCTTGTCCGCGTGGAGCCCTGCTGCCAGAGCCCCGGGGACACTGTGGCGGGGCTCTGGCACCTATTTAAAGAGGCCGGTGCTGGGCTGCCACTACTTTCCGGGCCCTTTCAAGTTCTGCCAGAGCCCCACCGCAACCTCCCCCGGGCTCCCGAAGCAGGGACTCTGGTGGAATTTTAAAGGGCCTGGGTGGTAGTGGTGGCCCAGCACCAGGCTCTTTAAATAGCTGTCGGAGCCCCGCCATAGCCTCCCCAGGGCTCCGGCAGCAGGGCTCCACGGGGACGGGAGCCTGTTGCCGGAACCCTACGGAAGCGGCGGTGGGGCTCTGATAGCTATTTAAAGAGCCTGCTACTGCCCCGGGCCCTTTAAACTGCTGCCGGAGCCCACCGCAGCCTCCCCCGAGCTCCCGCAGCAGGGCTCTGGCAGCACTTCAAGGGCCCTTTAAATTGCTCCTGGGGAGGCCAGTCCACCCTGGTACGGCGCATCGGCTTACTTTCACCTCTGCACGCCCCCCTCCTCCTTGCTGCCCCTGGCCCCACCCCCACTCCACCCCTTCCATGAGGTCCCGCTCCTGCCCCGCCTCTTCCTCTGAGCATGCAGCTCCCTGCTCCCTCCTGGAAAGTGCTAGGCACTGCCAGCAGCTGTTTGGCAAACAAAGCAAGAGCAATATAGGAAGTCCAGAGCTGGAAACCAAGCAAACAAATCTAATTTAACAAGCCTCAGATTCAAGCTTTTTTCAAATATAATATGCTGATAAATCTGACAGAAATTTTAGTCCATCTCAGCCTAATATCAATTATAATTTTATAAAGTCTCCCTCTCTCCCAAACTGATCCTCATAACCCTGTTCCCCATTCCCCCACTTACCTCCATAATCCAGCTCCCTGGTCCCCAAATCTCCCCCCACTCATGCTTGTAGCCAGCTCCCTGTGTTCCATCCTCAAATCTCCCCCACTCACCCTCATAATCCTGCTTTCTGTCCCCAAATCTCCACCCACTCACCCCTGTAACTCAGCTCCTTGTACCCCATCCCTAAATCTCACACCGGTCTCTGTGGACTCCACCCATGGGATAATTGTCAGGCCTGAGGAGGATTCAGATGACGACCAAGGTGATGAGGATGGAAATATTACGGAGCAGCAGGAGGCAAGCCAAGAAACCGTGTTAGCAGACAGCCAGAAGCTGTTTGTCACCCTGGACCCATTACCCTCCCAACCATTCCAAGCTGCTGGTACTCCATCCAGTGAAGGAACCTCTGGTGAGTGTGCCTTTAGGGATTAGATGACTCATGATTTTAAAAGGAAGCATTTATTAATTATTAACTTGCCCTAAGGACTTGGCATGCATTCATTGCTGGTCCTTTTGCTGAAACAGTCTGTTAATGTACTCCGGGATGGAGCGGATATCCTCTATGGACATTTCCATGAAACTTTCGAGCAGGTAGTGATGAACCTTACACAAGAGGTTTCTGGGGAGAGCCTCCTTATTTGGGCCTCCATCATAGGACACCATTCCACACCATGAAATTAGTAAATAGTCTGGTATCATTGCGTAACACAGCATCGCAGCATATGGACCAGGATTTTGAAGAGATTCCAATAACACGTGTTCTTTTTCTCTCTGAGAAATTCAAAGGAGAGTGATGTCATTCACGGTTGCCTGTTTGAAATACGGCACTGTAATTAGTAGGGGGACAGATGTTCCCGGATGTAAACTAATCTTCCCCATCCCGTAACCCAAACAGGGAATTTTTGTTTTGCTGCTCGCGGTTGCTTCCAAAGCAGACCCAATGCGCCCTCCCCCCATCCCCACCCCCACCTACCCAGCCTGGAACCCAAAGCAGGGATTTTTTGTTTTGTTTTGCTGTTTGCGGTTCACTGGGAGCCACACGGTGGGGGGAGGAGGGAGCCACGTTGTGGGGGGGAAGAGGGATGGAACATCAGAGCACTGCTGTAAAGAATATGGCTTAGCTTACCATGGCCAGCTACATGGTGATTTCAGTAGCCATGTTGAAGCTGTCTCATGTGTGTGAGATGCTTCTGTGACTGTGTGAACATGAAAGCCATCCAGTCACTTTTAGGTGCGGAATGTGACCTTGTACAGAAAGCATATCAGGCCTGTGAATACTGTGGTTCACCGTTACATGGTACTCCCATTGTGCTGCAAAATGTCTCTCTTATAACCTTGTCCCTTTCCTTGCCCACAGCAGCTGCACATTTATCTCAGAATCTCCCGTCCTGCCCCTCACGCTGTCTATCGCAGATACGGAAACATAAAAAGAAGACGTGTGATGACATGTTTAACGAACTAATGCAGAACTAATGAGGCCACTCAGCAGAGTGTATGGAGAGAAAATTGTTAGAGTCAAGGCAACAGTCAGGGCTGCATCAGAGAGGTGGATGGAGCGCGAAGAAAAGCGGCATGAGCATGAAGAAAAGTGGATGGATGCGATGCTGATGATAATGGAGAACCAAAGCGACATGCTCCGGTGTCTGGTGGAGCTTCAGCAGGACCAAGGATCACCTCTACAGCCTCTGTCTAACCACCTCCCCCCCTCCCCAAGTCCCATAGCTTCCCCACCCAGATGCGGAGTGAGAACCCGGGGGGGAAGCTCCGGGGACCGACCCACTCTACCCCACAAGCCAACACAAGCAGCAGCAGGCTGAGTTTATCTAAAAAGTTTTAAATGCTGCTGTGTCTTGGCCCTTATCCTCCCTCCTCTCCCCCCACCTCCACCACTCTGACTGCTGGTTTCCATCCTCCTCACCCACCCCTTCTGGGCTACCTTTCCAGTGATCCCCTGTGTTTGTGAAGAAGCAATAAAGAATGCATGATTTTTAAAACAGTTAATTTATTTCCTCTGCAAGTGTCGGCAGGGGGGAGGGAAAGAGGGTGCAAGGACGGCAGGCTTATGGCTGAGCAGAGCAAGGGAGTGAGTTTTCAAATACCATCTTGGGCACTCATGAAACTAGTTTTCAAGTTTTCATCTCTGAGGTGCAGCACCTCCTGGTGTGCTCTTCCACTTTCCCTGCTGTCTGGCTGCTGGTAAGCAGTGGACAGGAAATTTGCCTCTGCCTCCCACCACGCCATAAACGTCTCCCCCTTGCTCTCACAGAGATTGCAGAGCACAGAGCAAGCAGCAAGGAAATCGACCTACTGCTGTAGTGAAGACATATAGTGTGGATATTGTGGCAAAGTGGCCTCTTGGACCCCCCTGACTCAGGTCCTTTGGGCTCTGGTGAGGCAAGTGCCATGCTAGCAACCCGCCTAGAAAGCCCCAAAGGCAGGCTTTCCCTTCCCCTAAGCACTTCTTTCTGGCTGCTTTGCTTCTCTCTGGTTTAAGAAAACTATGTCCCTTCTGGGAGAGACTCCCTGTCCTGCTGCCCCTAGCCTGCAGGCAGCCTCACTCCCTCTATCTTCCTCCTCCTTCCTAGCTGGGGAGGAGGGTTTAAAAAGGTCTCTGACAGCTTTTTAATTGGGCTCAGCTGCTCCTGCTTTGGCCAGAGGCAGCCTTACTCAGCTGAACCCAATTGACCTGCAGTTACCTTTCTGTCCACAAACCCCTCTGGCAGTAGCCTGACCTGGATTTACCACATATCCCCCACACCCCCCGCTCAACACTATGGGGTTGGGCTACTTGGGTCGGCAAGCAGTGTACCCTTGACAGGCTGTCTGCATTTCCATGCAGGAGGCCGGATCTATGTTGCACATGGAAGTGGAAGGGTTGTAGCGAGAGGAACCATCTTGTGACTCTTGCATTTTTATCTTTGTTTTGGTGCATCCACTTCAGCGGAGCATGGTCCATGACCAGGGTGAACCGTCTTCCGAGCAGATAGTAGCAGAGGCTTTCTACGGCCCACTTTACCGCCAGACATTCCTTCTCCACTACTGCATATTTCTGTTCCCTGGGCGGGAGCTTCCGACTGAGGAATAGGACCGGGTGTTCTTCTCCTTCTATTATCTGGGAGAGCACCGCCCCCAGCCCCACCTCAGAGGCGTCGGTCTGTAATATAAATTCCTTTTCCCAGTTTGGAGCTATTAGCACGGGGTCAGTGCAGAGGGCCGTTCACAGATCCCCAAAAGCATCCTCTGCTGTGCTGGTCCATTTCACTATATCTGGGCCGCGTGCTCTCGTCAGGTCAGTTAACGGGCATGCCC
Organism: Sternotherus odoratus; assembly: GCA_032164245.1. NCBI lineage: Eukaryota > Metazoa > Chordata > Testudines > Kinosternidae > Sternotherus > Sternotherus odoratus. The sequence goes on from JAVMKO010000003.1 coordinate 146,836,202, forward strand.
TGGTGGCGAAGTGTGGGATAAACCGTCAATAATACTCAACCAACCCCAGGAACGCTCTGACCTGTTTCTTCCGGATTGGTCGGGGCCACTTCTGGATTGCCTCCAACTTGTTGAGTTGGGGCTTTACTACGCCTCTCCCCACTATATATCCGAGGTATTTGGCTTCTGCTAGCCCAATCGAGCACTTGGAGGGATTTGCGGTCAGTCCTGCCTTCCTCAAGGTGTCCAACACTGCCTCCACCTTCCCCAAGTGTGTTTCCCAGTCAGGGCTATAGATAATCACGTCATCTAGGTAGGCGGCCGAGTACTTGCTATGTGGCTGCAACAGTTTGTCCATGAGCCACTGGAAGGTGGCGGGGGCCCCGTGTAACCCAAAGGGGAGGACAGTGTACTGGTACAAGCGCTCTGGGGTGGCAAAGGCTGTCTTCTCCTTGTCGGCCTTGGCCAGGGGGATCTGCCAGTAACCCTTGGTCAGGTCAAGGGTGGACAAGAACCGTGCTGTTCCTAGCCGGTCAATTAGCTCATCTATCTGGGGTAATGGGTATGCATCGAACCGGGAGATGTCAGTCAGCCTCTGGAAGTCATTGCAGAATCTCATACTGCCATCCGGCTTAGGTACCAAGACCACGGGACTGGACCACTGGCTATAAGACTCTTCTATGACCCCTAATTTTAACATCTTCCGGACTTCCGTCCCAATCTCTTCCCTTTTTGCCTCCGTGATCCGGTAGGGCTTGACGGGTACCTTCACTCCGGGCTCCATGAGGATGTGGTGGTGCACCTCAGTAGTTCGGCCCGGTGTCTCCGAGAACACGTCCTGATTGCGTTTGATCATGCTGATCACTTCTGCTCGTTGGTTTGGGGTCAGTTCTGGGGAGATTCCTTTCTGGCCGGGCCGGTTGCCTTCCTGGGGTGGCGCCCCCAGCGCGACCACCTGAGCTTCTCTATCCTGCCATGGTTTTAGAAGGTTCACATGGTAGATCTGTTCTAGCTTCCGGCGACCAGGCTGTCGGACTTTATAGTCTACGTCCCCCACGGCTTCTATTATTTCATATGGCCCCTGCCACCTGGCTAACAGCTTGCTTTCAGCCCTGGGTATGAGCACCATCACCCGGTCTCCCACCTGGAACCATCGGCTCGTCGCTCTGCGGTTGTAGTACGTCTGTTGGGCACCTTGTGCCGTCTCCATGTGTTCTCGCACAATGGGGGTGACCTGGGCTATCCTCTCTCTCATCTGCAACACATGCTCGATGATGTTCCTCCCCGGGTTTGGCTGTTCTTCCCAACCCTCTTTGGCAATGTCAAGTATGCCCCATCATAACAGCTCGAATGGGGAGAATCCAGTGGAGGTCTGCGGTACCTCCCTCACAGCAAACAGTAGGTAGCGGAGTAGGAGGTCCCAATCCTTCCCGTCCCGGCCCACTACCTTCCTTATCATGCTCTTCAACATCCTATTAAAGCACTCAACCAGGCCATCGGTCTGGGGATGGTAGACCGACGTCCTTAGGGTCTGTACGTGGAGCATGTCGCATAAGTCATCATTAACTTAGATACAAAGGGGGTTCCTTGGTCCGTCAGGATTTCCTTGGATCCCTACTTGGGAAAAAAATTTGCACTAACTCCCAGGCTATGGTCTTGGACATCGTGTTCCGTAGGGGCACAGCCTCCGGCTATCGCGTGGCGTAGTCCAGTACAACCAGTATGTGCTGGTGGCCCCGGGCAGACTTCTCTATTGGCCCTACCAGGTCCATAGCGATCGTCTCAAACGGGACTTCAATAATAGGTAGAGGCACCAAAGGGGCCCTTAAGTGTGGTCGGGGGGCATGCAGTTGGCATTCTGGGCAGGAGGCACAATACTGCCGGACAGCTGCATAAACTCCAGGCCAGAAAAACCTTTTCAGGATTTGATCGAGGGCTTTCTCTACCCCTAGGTGCCCCCCGAATAGATGGGTCCATCACGCCTCTCTGGTGTTTCTGCGGCACCAAGAGTTGTTCCATGGTTTGTTCCTGCATCTGGACTATTCTGTACAATAGGTCCCTCTTTATTATATAATATGGCCCTCGGCCTTTGACTCTCCCTTCTACAGGGACCCCATTCACCTCTACTTCCTCACGGATATTGTGGTATAACGGATCATTGGCTTGATCCTGCCCAAAGTTTTCCATTAAGGAGCCAATTGATCCCAATTCCGGGGTCTCTACTTCTGTCTCCCTCTCAGGGGAAGTCTGGGGGGAGCTAGGTCCGGCGTCAGGTTCCCCCCTTGCTCACCCAGCCCCTTTTCTCTTGGGGCTCACTTGTTTCCCTACGAGCATAAACATCTGGTACCGAGCCAAAATTCTCATCCCCAATTCCTTAGCCGCCATCCTCTCCCTTCGAGACTTCTTGGGCTCCCCAGGCGTGGAGAATAACTCTGGATCGAATTCCTGGAAAGCCGGGCCCCCGCTACCTCTTGGGACCACCTCCTGGGTGTTGGTGGTACCGCCTTCGGCTTCCCTCCCGGGGAGTAGGCTATCAAACCCTGGGAAGTCTCGTCCAATGAGGAATGGGTAGGGGAGCTTTGGGACTCCTCCCACCATCATTTTTGTGGGGTTTCCCAGGATGTCTAATCTTACGGGCATAGTCGGATAATAGTTAATATCCCCATGCACACAGGATACTCCTGAGTGCTTGGCCCGGGACAGTTGGTCTCGCCTGACCAGCTTTCCCGAGACCAGTGTGACCGCACTCCCTAATGCAGTGGTCTCAATGCCGTTCATCTTAACGGGCCTGGTGTATCAGTGGGGGGCCATCACAACCCCTACTTGACTTATCAAGTCGCAGGGCCCTCCTATCCCTCTTAGGTCACATTGCATGGGCTCCTCCAGGTTTGGACACTGGGCAGCTATGTGCCCTACTTTCCCACATGCATAACATCGAATCCCCGCTCGAGGCGGCCCCCTAGTTTTCGGGCTGTCAGGCCTTACCCCCAGAGTCTTTTTCCCCCAGTCCCTTTGTCTCTCCATGCTCTCAGGCTGATCCGCAGCCTCCAGGGCTTGCCCCCTATTCGGGCGCCTTCCTTCCTCAGTAGTCCGTGACAGCTCCTGGGAGGCTAGATGTCTCTCCACAAGGGCTACTAGTTCATCATAGGAGGCTGGATCATTTTTACGGACCCACCCCCTTACGTCAGGTGGCAACCCCCGCATGTACCTGTCCAGGACTAGGACTTCTACCACCTTTTCTGGGCTGTGGGTCTCCGGGTGCAGCCATTTCCGGGAGAGGTGGATCAAGTCAAACAGCTGGGACCTCGGTGCCTTGCCTTCCTTATACTTCCACTCATGGAACCGCCGTCACTCCCGCCCTCGCCAGGATCTCAGCCTTCAGCTGGAGGTAATCCGCAGCTGCCTCGGTTTCCATATCAAAGTAGGCCTTCTGGGCCTCCCCACACAGAAAGGGGGCCAGGATACTTGCCCACTGCTCTCGGGGCCAGGCCTCTCGCAGTGCTGTCCTCTCGAATGCAAGGAGGTAGGCCTCGGTGTCGTCATCCGCTGTCATCTTCTGCAAGTAGCTGCTTGCCCGCAGCGGCCGGGCGTCTGGGCCCTCATGGGTCATGGTACCCAGGGCTTTTATCTGCCTCACTACCTCCTGCAGGGTGGCTTGGTCCTAGGCTGCCTGGTTTATCAACAGTTGGTTAGTCTCCTATTGTACTCGTACTGGTTCCTGCTGGGCCGCAGTGGACTGAATCAATGCCTTCACTACCTCCTCCATTTCTATTCTTTTTTTTTTCTTTTTTTTTTTTTAGGGGTGATTCGCCTTGTCCTGAGATGTCTTGCCACCAAGTCCACTCAGATCCCACTTCTGACAACACTTACAGTTGCTGATCTGGGCTGCTGTGGGCAGAGTGTGGGTACCAGAACTGCAAGCAGGGATTCTGTCACTCCTGTGCTCTAAATGCCATCTCCATAATGGGTGTTTAAAGCCCAGGCAGAGTGGAGAAGCAAGCTGCTTAATTCTGAGACAAAGTGGATGTGAGACAAACTTGCAGGAGCAGTGGGGAAGTAAAAGTAGGGTTACCATATTTCAAAAATCAAAAAAGAGGACATGGGGGGGCAGGAGCCCCGCCCTAGCTCTGTCCCTGCCCCACCCCATCCACTCCCTCCCACCTCCTGCCCCCCTGACTGCCTCCCTCAGAACCCCCAACCGCCCCTGCTCCTTGTCCCTTGACTGCCCCCTCCTGGGACCTTCCTGCCCCCTAGGACCCTACTACCCCTTACCTGTCCCCTGACTGACCTGACCCTTATCCACACTCCTGCACCCAGACAGACCCCCAGAGACTCCCATACATATCTAACTGCTCCCTTCCCCCTAACAGGATTCCCAGAACTCCTGATCCATCCAACCCCCCCCGCTCCCTGTCCCCTGACATGCTCCAATCCCGCTCCACACCCCCGCCCGCCCCCCCATAACTCCCGACCCATCCAATTCCCCCCCCCCTCCCTGATGCCCCGCAGGACTTCCCTACCAGGCCGCTCAGATGCTGTCTACACATGCAGGCAAACAAACATGCTGTGGCACTGCTCCGTGAGCACACAGCCTTCCCTGGCAGAGGGTCTCATTGGGGGAGGGGTTCTGGCTGCTGGAAGCCAATGGGAGTGGCTCAATCAGGTCCAGGTGCCCAGTCACACTCTGCATAGGGAGGAAGAGAGGGGAAGGGATGGGAGGGGGGGAAATCCTGGACCTTTCAATCTTTTTACCAATTCCTCCCAGACGGCCATTTCAAGATGAAAAAGCCAGACTTGTCTGGGGAAATACGGATGGATGGTAACCCTAATATTGAGACAGTGAGCCTGGAGGATGGAGAGTGGGTGTGAATCAGGAATGTATACTGAATACTGTCATCTGTAGAACCTCTGTCCCATTTGTTGCCGAAGGTAGAAGGTGTGTAGTGAATGAGACAGGGTACTGCAGGGAGAGTGCTGTTGTGGAATATTGGGTTCTATTCCTGCCTCTACCACACAGTTTCTATGTGATGCAGGTCTCTTAAAATAGATTATTCAGAGTTGTCTGTTAATTGTGTGTTCCTCTGACACACTAGGATTTCATTTGCAGAAGTGTTGAGCTGTTCTTGGAACATATCAAGTGCCAAAAAACACTAATATTACTGGAAAATTGGGTTCTAGTTGGTTCAAGTTGGACACCTGCAATTAGTTGATACTTCTGACCTCAATTTCCCTGTACTTCAGCTCCACATCTGTAAAATGGGGATAAGACCTCCCTCTTATCTCAGAAGTGTTATGAAGATCATTTGTTTGTGATGCACTCAGATACTACAGTTATGAAAATAACGATCCTGTATTCAGAGCAGAGCTTGAATAATGTGCAGTAAATAAGGCCTAGGTCACACATTGAACAAATTATTGAAGAGGTGCTCTCATTGTCCATTCTGTTCTGAATGAGGCAGGGGTCCTATGGGGAAAAATATTTTATGCAATTAACGTCTCTATCATAAGGCATACGCACAAGGGCGCTGAATTAAAGTTGCACAGGCAACCTTTTTGCTTGCATTTCCTAAATTTTAAATCTTGTTTTAACATAGTATTTTGGTTTATAATTAAATATAGAACTTTGATGTAATTACCTCTGACAAAGATTCATGCCCTTGTCACAATGAGTCTCTGTACTTATCATATTGATGGAACTGGTAGTACAAGTCCTTCTATGTTTGTACTTTGTGTCCAGAATGTAGACAGCCTTTTACAAATTGTGTGTGTGTGTGTGCGCGCACACACACATTTAGGCTGAATTTTAATATTTTTAAGGGTCATTTGTATTGTTTTGATTTCTTGGGTCAGCATCCAGGATAACTTGTTGCCGTTGTGAATCCATGTTGGTATTGCAGAGCTACTAGATAGTGAAATTTTGTCAGGAATTCTGCACAGTAAATCTTCTGTTAAAACTAGATATTTGTTCACAGGGTGGGATTAATAAAATTCAGATTTATATTTATATATATATAGATATTTCCTTCCCCAGGGGGTCTCAGCTTTACCAATTGTAAAAACAAAACAAGCAGCAATTAAGTCCTCTTTGGGGCTGGAAAGAGGGGTTTGGGAGTAATAGCAACAACAACAAAAATGCTTTCAATGGCTAGTCTGCCCAGGGCTTAACATTTTTTTAAAATGCAAAGTTTGCTAAGAAGTTATCACTGCTTTGATGATTCACTTTATTCAGCAAGCAATGCCCAAAGGGCCAGTCATCATGCAGCAAAGTGTGAAAGGGTACATAGCAGAACTGGGACAGAGCAACCCTCACAGGATATTATACTAGCCCCATTTGCCTAGCAACAATGTATCCATTTACAGTCCATTAATTGTGATGGTACTTAGCCTATCAGCTTCTTCTCTCAGCTTTCCCAGGAAAACAAAAGAATTGGATCATTCAGGATATTAACACTAGAAACAAAGCTGATTACATCTTCTGCATCCCTATCAGAATGTATTGATCTATAGTATATTTGTCTCCCAATCCTCCAGTTTATCAGAAATGCCTAAGAATGGTCATATTTGACAAGTATGAACATCACATCTTACATTTGTTCATATTTTATTAAATGACTTTCTAGCAAAAGGTTGTTGGGTTCCTTGGCACATTTGTGGTGGAAGAGATGAAGTGAGTGTGAAATAAGTGCAATTCTCAGCTGGATTCATGAATAGGAATCATTAAATAAATAGGCATCCCTCTTTAAATATCACAATTTAATTACCAGCCATAGGTATTAGAGAGAGAAAAGACCATTTAGGTCATGAAATTCATGCCTCTGGCAATGCAGGTTTCCTCCTTGTGGTTTATTTTGTATACCACAGTTTGTCCAGTTTTAATTAAAAACCTCTAATTAGCAGAACAAGGAAAGACCAGTTTTCTTTTAGTTTATGTTTCTCAAAGGAATCTTAAAACCATGTTTTGAAAGTAAATCTGCAAATGGAAAGTGTTATCTTATAAGTTATAGTCAATGCTTGATAAATAGAATTCACACAGAGGTAAAAATTCAGTACAATATTATGCTCTAGTGTTAAACACATTTTTTTCCTGTGTATTCTACCCAGCTGTAGTGACCAATTCCACATTTTCCTTCTTATGCTAATTCCTGCCCTTTTCAAGATGTGTGTAATAAGAGGGGGTCAAAAATTGAAAAGCAGAGCTCTGAATGTATACATGGAAAAAAGTTTATAACCCAGTTCATGTCTCACCAAAGGTATTACGCTGCCATATAACTGGAATAACACAATGGTGAATCAGAAATGCATAATATAATGAAAGGGAAAATGAAATAGTAATGAGTACTTAGCTATCTGATAATAAAATGCAGCTTGATTGACTTTTGTTAATACTTTCTAACTATTTAGATAATGCTTTCTTTACTATACTACAAACTACTCTGTATGGGCAGACATTTATGTCTGTGGGCAGCTCATTATTTCTCATGGAGGCTGGGGTCTGAAACCCAACACAGAGTATATTACAGAATTAAGGCATAAGAGATTTCTGCATTAAAAACTGATGTCACAATGTGTCGAATTTGCTTTTCTTTTTTTATATCTTAGCTTCCAGGCACAGACAATGTGCCCCAGACTTCAGTCAGAGAAGAATTATTTTTGATCTTATCATGAGCCCATGAAATACAGATTTATAGAGGAAGTGTGGTTAATATGACACTAGAATGCTGCTGATAAAAATAAAGTGAACAAAGTTATAACTGGTGCATGGTATTTGGCTGTCTTTAAAAATGGACTGTTTTAGTCTGACTGACTTAGCTTTTTCCTGGATAAATATATTTGTCCTTCCCCTCTCTAGTAGGAAGAAATAAACATGAAACTAAATGTGGGAGGTAGGCTGGGAATCCTTCCAATTAAGGGCTCTTATAATAAATGAGATTGCATGCAAAAAACAATAATAGAGAAAGATATAAAGTAACCTCAAAGTTGACAGTAAATTGTACATATCTGCTGCCAATTTCAGCTTGAATTTTGCATGATATCTGGTATTTACACTGTTTTCAGTGAATAAAACAAGTCTATTTTACCGTCAATCTTTTCCTAGTCATTAATGGTGCATTTTACTTTAATTTATAATATTATTTATTGACTAAATATTCTTTATTGACTGGCTTTAATATTTTCTCCTCTCACTTTAAAAAGTAACAATCTTTATAATAAAAATGGATTGTGTTAACTAAGGAGAAAAGTGATGCAGGTGTAACTCTTCTCTAAGTGACACTGGCAACAATTAAGGTCTGGATCCTCATTTTCCATTTCCCATTTTTTCCTAACACTTTAATAACTCCACCTTGAGCCCCCACCCAATAACTTGGGAACCTACCTACAAACATCTAAATTACTTTGGGCACCATTGATAGACAAGTTCTTCCCCAGTCACAAGCACGGTGTTCAACAGGTTTTAAACAGGAAACCTTTATTGGGGCATGGAAGGGAACCCTAAGTTCTATGAGTCACAGCCCCTATCTATGTCCCTTTTTATAAAAAGCCATGAGTGGCTGATGCAATATTGTCACCTTCCCATTCAGTTGGTTGGTTGTCAGGCAGTCCAAGAAGAATCTGGCCCCAGATAGCCTAAGCAGCTCTGGGCTCAACTACATGAGCAGCTAAAGCAACATTCAGCTGTGATGGTGGGTCAGGTAGGCCTCACTGGAATTTCTAGGTGGGATAGACACTGGGGCCCATCAGATCTACTGTTTTCCACATACTTGGCTCTAAATAACACTTCTCTCCACTCAGCATTGTTAGTAGCCCAAACTGCCACCTTTCTCCATCCTTTGGCTGTGATTGGTAGCTCTGTCTTATGTGCTGTTGGTGGTGGCCTGGAACTGCAACTCCACTCTGGCCATAGACTTTATTTCTCAGCTAGGGGCTGATATGCTACTCTCCCCCCTTCTTCTCCCCCTTCCCTCGCCCCCGCCCCGTTACAGGATGCAACTACTACTGTCAGCTCAGCTTTTTTAAAAAGGGATTACAGTAGACTCTCGATTATCCAGTATTGGGTTAACCAGAATGTGGATTAACCAGGATGTCAAAAAAAAATATGCGTAACTCGTGGGGCTGGTTCTAGCTTTGTTGTCACCACAAGCACACACCAAAAAAACCCCACCAGGGCACAGGGCAGCCAATGAACCAAAACCCCCTCCCTCCTGGCGCAGGGTGGCTGGTGAACCAACCCCTACTCCCTATATTTCCTGTGGATGGTGATTATCCGGGATTTTATTAACCAGGATTAATTTTTTCCCTATTATCCTGGATAATCGAGAGTCTACTATAGTGGTATATGGAACCGTACCTGGAGTCCCCACCAGCCAGAGAAGTGATTTCAGCAGCAAGTCACAAACATAACAGACTTCTTTAGTTCTGGTCAGGGGTCTCATACCCAATCTTTGAAAACATTACTTCTGTCAAGGTGACCTCAAGCTCAGTCATTGTCCAGGCCTTGCCAAGGTGGTTCCCAACAGAGTAGTAGCTGAAATATTGTCCCCAAGTACAAAACGTAGCCAATTTATATCCAGTGTCCCCCAGTTATCCACAGTTAATCTGCAAATGAGGTATTGCTCACTCAGTAAACTTCCCTTGCTCTCAGGCAGATGCCAGAAGATAGTTCACTCAGTTACCTCCCTTCTCTCATATGCTTCAGGCCACACAGGCAGGATTTCAAAGGGGGGATTTCAGTGTTCACTAAAATGGATGAAGTAGTTGTGGTCAGCCCTGGTACAATCATTAGGTAGGTAGGAATACTTTTTTAACATAATGGTATAGTCCGTAAATAGCTATAGGAGAATCTCAAAAGGTGTTGTTCGATTAACTGCCCAAGAGTACAGTATGAAATTCACCCCCTGCTCAGAGATACATCATTCAGTGAAAATCCAAATGACCTTTGAGTCCTCCCCTCATAAAACTTCAGCCTTGGTTTCCTAGTGTTTGATGGGTTTATTTCTTTGGTTATGGTGAAGACCTGGCAGTCTGCTACTGTCAAAGCTAGGGCAAAAGGCTTAGAGCACGGTAGGGAAAAGTGTCTATGCTGGGTGCACTCCAGGGCTTAACCAAAGGTGGAAAAAAAACTGAAAATGAATTGTGCCCACAAGGCCCCTCTACTCTAATGTGGTCAGGGAACACCCTGAGAGACCTGCCAACTTGGGTGTGTGGCACTTTTTCAGGATGCCGAGGTCCGTGAGTCACCTTGTTACCTTCCTTCCACTGGCAAGAGGAATATTTGCTTATGCTCAAGTGGGTGTCAGCACCCAGACATCACCAGTCTCTCAGTTACCCAAACAATCTCCTCAGAGCTCCACCATCCCTGCATTTGCCTTTCAGGTAATACTACAGCAGCCAAGCAGCTCAATCCTATGGACAGGTGCACAGGGAAACCAGGCAAAGCCACGTCCCCCCCCCCCAACCTTTTGCCGCCTCATCCATTTTGAGGGGCAGGACAGTGTAATCCTGAAAGAGGGAGCAGTAATAGAAGCATAGAATCATAGGTTCTTGTACTTGTACTTTTCTTAAGGAAAGAGGCTGTAATTTTGCTTGGCTCGTATGTGGGCTGCACTAAAGGTAGTGTTTTGGGAGAAGGAACATTACATGCCTTTTTCACCCTCTTCAATCTCATCACCCCATAAAAAGGTCAGGCAAAATCTGCCACTTTAGTAAGTAAGATTCTAGTCTGTGTAGCACTGAGAATAAAGAAAGAATCCACTCTCTATAACATCAGTGCTACTTATGGTAATATATATTTTTATTTTTGCAAGGATAATTTTAGTGATTAAAAATGTAATTAGCCACTAAATGTGGAAGAATAAAGCTGAAGTCTCAGTGGCACAAGGGGTTCCCGATTCCTGAAAATATGTTATTCCCATTTGATAGTTTTATGAGAAAAAATATACAGCAGTAATTATCTAATTAATGGACATCACAGTTCACTTCTTTTCTGCAATCATTTTTCAATCTGTGTTACATTTATAGGAAGCGAATTTGCACATTGCAGTAACTCCCGGGTTAACCTACCGGTAGGGCACTGCACAATTAAAACTGGAAATTAAGAATTGAAATGTTAATAAGCATATTATGAATTGCCATGTGATAAGAATTCTTCTCCCTAAAGAGTGAAAAATCCTCAGGCAGCACTTTAGAGAGGTCAACACATCTATTTTACATTTTAAAAATAAATGCTCTGTGTATTTTGCTGAGATTAAAGATCAATAAACTACTGTGTTTTCCTTATAAATTATCCATTTGTAAAACATTTCCATTGTCATACTCTTGTACCTGTCCAAAAACGTGTCTATGATGGGTTCCCCCTGGGGTTCCACCTGGAATTGGGGTACCACTGAGACCTCCTGACCATCAGCCTGAGCTCCCGTTAAACTATACTGCTGTGACCAGCCTGCCAAGCCCTCTTCCAGCTCAAGTACACATATAGGTAGGGACACACCAGTTATAGATCATACAGATGCTGTGATCAGTTCTGCATGGGGATGCGATAGCTATGAAACTGCTCAGCTACTCAAGTGCACCGCTGCCCCCACTGCCTCCTGGAGTGTAAACCCAGAATGATACCATCTTGCACTGCCCAGAGTTCTGTACAGCATAAATTCATAAAACGTGTCCCATCCCTCAGTGTGCAGAACAGGGCCGGCGACAGGAATTTTGGGGCCCCGTACGGCAGATCGTACGGGGCCCCCCCCGGTCTCCCGCCGCCCGCGGGGCCCCCCCCGCCAGTCTCCCGCCGCCCGCGGGCCCCCCCCCGCCAGTCTCCCGCTGCCCGCGGGGCCCCCTCCGTCTCCCGCTGCCCGTGGCCCCCCCCCACCAGTCTCCCGCCGCCCACGGGCCCTCCCGCCAGGCTCCCGCCGCCCGCGGGGCCCCCTCCATCTCCCGCCGCCCGCGGGGTCCCCCCCCGCTGATCTCCCGTCGCCCATGGGCCCTCCCGCCAGTCTCCCGCCACCCGCGGGCCCTCCCACCGGTCTCCCGCCACCTGCGCCCCCCCCGCTGGTCTCCCGCCGCCCGCAGGGCCGCCCTGCCAGTCTCCCGCCCCCCCCCGCTGATCTCCCCCCGCCGATCTCCCGCCGTCCCCCCCGGCCGATCTCCCGCCTGAAGTCCGGGGCCCGGTACAGCTGTAACCGTTGTACCCCCCTGTCACTGGCCCTGGTGCAGAAGGATATGCAACAGCTTTCTGTCCCTGAGTTATGACTGTCCACACACTAGTTTTAGACAAAGCAAAAATAAGTTTATTAACATCAAAAGCTAGATTTTAAGTGATTATAAGGGATAGGAAACAGATCAAAGCAGATTACCTAGCAAACAAGCAAAACATGCAAATGAATCTTAATATACTAAAGAGATTGGATATGACTATGAGTAGCAAATTCTTACTGTAAGTGACGATTCAAGGAGTCTGCAAAGATTCTTAAAGGGCCAGCTGCACTTGTTTATAGCTTAAAAATCCCAGGCTAAAAATCCCTTTAGTCTGGGTCCAACATTTCCCCCCAGTTTGGTCCTTGTTCCTCAGGTCTTTCCAAGTGTCCCTTTCAGCAGGGAGGCAGTGAAGAACCATGATGATGTCACTCCCCTGCCTTAAATAGCTTTTGCATATGGTGGAAACTCTTTGTCTCAAAGCTTGGTTCCCATAGTGTCAGTGGTAAAACAGTAGTATTCCAGGATGGTGTCCAGTACCAGGTGACCTGGTTACATGTCCCTGTAGTGCCACAGAGGCCATTTGTAGCATCCCCAGGAAGACTCCCCAGTGGGAGATAAGCTTCTTCTAGGACCTCTTGTTTTCTCCTAATTGCTCAATCTGAATGGACCCTTCCCAGCCAGCCATCTTGACTGACAGTCTTTTGTCTCGTGGGCATTTCCCAGATGTAAACACATTTTTAATACACATAGATAATATTCTTAACTTCAGATACACAAATGATACATGCATGCAAACAGGATAATCATATTCAGTAAATCATAACCTTTCCAATGATATCTCACATGACTCATCTTGCATGAAACACATCAGAATTATGCCAGAATCATATCACTGTGAAGAATATAACATGAAATGTCACAATGGCATCCCTATTAATCATAGAATATCAGAGTTGGAAGGGACCTCAGGAGATCATCTAGTCCAGCCCACTGATCAAAGCAGGACCAGTCCACAACTAAATCATCCAACAGGGTTTTGCCCCAGATTCCTAAATGGATCCCTCAAGGGATTGAACTCACAGCCCTAGGTATAGCAGGCCAATGCTTAAACCACTGAGCTATCCTTGGATGAAAAAGAGAACAGGAAAGGAAAGATGAGCAGAAAGTATGACATTCGCAAGAAAGGCATAAATGGTCAGTAGAAACATAGAGTGACAAATCTAAGATCATCTTCCTGGCTCTGCAGCTCATTCCATTCTCGCCACCACACCTCCTACCACTGCTAGTAATATCTCTTTCCCTCTCCTTTGAGGCAGACTTGTATTGGACCTTTCTTTTCCTCTCTCTCTCCAGCTTGGGGATAACCCAGAGCATTAATAAGAAGGAACTGAAGGATAAGGCAGAGTGGTAATTCTGAGTTGCTGAAGTATCTCAGGTGCTTTGAATACTCTGACATAAGCCCCCTCCACTAGGCCATGGATCTAGTATATGCTGGAGTGAGTATGGTCTTCATTTGAGGGCAGTAATAGGAGTAGGAACAAGGCTTAGGTCCCAGTTCAGCAAAGAACTTAAGCATGTACTTACATCCCATTAACTTTTATGGGACTTAAAGTTAAGTGTGGGCTTAAGTGGTTTCCTGAATACAAAATACTTAAGCATGTGATTACATGAATCAGCCCCTAATTGGCTTATTCAAACTCCAGTTCAGAAAGGTACCTTGCATGCCCCTAACTTTAAGTATATGGGTGTTCCTGTTGACTTCATGGGAGCCACAAATTTTCAGTGGGTGTCACAGGCACATGCTTAAATACCTGGCTGAATCAGGTCCTTGCCATACTGCAGCTGTTTTCCCCCAGATCCAATAATCATGGTAGGGAGGGGCAAGACATCAATGTGTGAATGGGGAAAAAGTAAAACTAGAAAAATATAAAACCTGGATGTTAAAATGTAACATCACTTTCTCACAGAAAGACCCAGATGTCTCTTGTACTGTAACTACACTGGATTGTTAATAAAGGTAGCAACATCTTTATATTTACAATAAAACCAGACTTTAATACTCCAAAAACATTTAATATAAGCTATCATTCTATATTCCTAATGAAAAAGGCAAGAATATTATTTATGTTATCTTTTTAGATGTTTATAATTTTAGATTTTAAAAATTAGAGTGAATACCAATTATTTTTCATATTAAAATTTTTTTTCTACTAGTAGAATAAAACTTGTTAGGTTTTTTTTTCAGAGGATTATGTAGCTGTTGATAGTGAAAGAGATTAATATATATATATATATTTCTAGTTCACTCAAAATTGACCTGCATCATGCTGCTCAGTCCATGGCCTATGCTAATGTTAGAACAACACTATATAAATATAGGTGGCAGGGTTCAAAAAAGAAGTTTCAAAAACAGTTACCTCTGTTGAAAGCTTCCCATTTCCTCCCCAACTCTGACTCCTAACGGAGATATTAAAATAATATTCTCTATAGTAACCAGATACTATATAACCAGATCTTCCTTAAGATAATGCAAAAATTGTTGACCACACATTCTTCACTTACTAATAAGGGCAGCTCTACACTACAACCTAAGTTGATCTAATTTATGTCACTCAGGGATGTGAAAAAGCCCTCCCCCTGAGTGTGACTCAAGTTTTGTGCTGTCCACTCTGGAGCTATGTCATCAGAAACGCTGTCCTGCCAACATAGGTTACACCTCTCACCAAGATGGAGTAATTATACTGATGGGAGAGTGCTCTCCCGTCAGTATAGGGCATCTTCACCAGATGCACTACAGTGGCGATGCAGCTGACCTGGTGTAGTGCTGTAGTGTAGACTGGCCCTAAATCAACACTTAGCAACAGTTACCAAACAGTGGGATTAAAGTACTCCTCCTCTACATTCAGGATAAGGCATACATGTAGTGTATCTCAGAGACCACTCTGTACTAAGTGGTGTGGCGAAGCTTTGGCCTTCTCCCTGTGGGTACTGCACTTCCAGGTGGTTTGTGCTAGCCTCAGAGGCTCACTCTGATTAGTTAGGGGAGGTAGAAAAGGGGGGAGCCCGGGCCCACCCTCTTCTCTGGGCTCCAGCCCAGGGACCCTAATAGTATCAGATAAGATGGCTGACCTTTTAGGCACCAAACACAGTACAATTCCCTGGGCTAGTTCCCCACAGCATTCCCCTGCTTCTTCCAACTTCTCTTCACTGTTACCTCAGGGCCCCCTTCCAAACTCCCTCCACTCCAATGCCTCCAAACTGCTCTCTGCTCCAATGTCTCCCAAATTCCTGACACCCACACCCACCTGGCTAAATGGGAGGGTTTTTAAGTGGTTTCAGCCAGCCCCTGATTGGCTTCAGGTGTCCCAATCAGGCTAGCTGTTTCTGCTGCTTTCTAGAACGTTCTTAATTGGCCCCAGGTGTCTTGATTGGCCTGGAGTAGCCTTTGTTTAGCTATCCAGGGAACAGGGATCTGCACATCCTGAGACTGATATACCTGCCTTCCAGCACTCTCCTATACCCATCTGGTCTGACTCTGTCACAGTGGGTAATGTTGGCCTCTGAACAGTGGAACAACATCTCTTAAAAACACATTAATAGTATGAATTATGGCCCCTTTTGCAGGTGAAATGGGAATCTATGTGTTACTATCCTATACCAGTTAAATCAGTATGTGATTTTCAAAGTTATAAGAGGATTTGGATGTTCAATTTCCATTAATTTCTAATAGGAACTGGGCATCCAAATCTTTTAGGGGGAGTTTGGCAATCCACCCACAATGCAATAAAACTTTAATTTAACATAAAGACATACCACCTTCATAATGTTATCCACTGAGGGTATAACAGCCATATGAGATGGGTGGTGTTGGGTTTAGATTGCAGGGATGGCTATACATTTGTATTAGCAAACCACTATGATTTATATACCCATAGGTCATTATAGTGATTCACTGCTCTAATCATTTTGATAATGGAGCCTAACTGCTAAGCTCCTCTAAAATCTTAGCAAAAATAAACTCTATGCTAATGCTGTGTCAAGGCAGGCAACAGTATATAGTTTCTGTTTTGATCAAAACTCTGATTTTTGAGGGAGGAAGGAAAGCTGTGTAAATAGCAGAATATCCGCTTGATTAATAGCCTCATTAATGATTGTAAAAGTAAAGAGCTATGAATGCTTGGGAACAACTTTACATGTGAGCAGGCTCACTTTAAAAATACAAGATTACCAAGGTCTCAGGAAAAAGTTTAATTAAAAACACTCTGGAAAGGATAAAGGGAAATAAAAAGCACTCACAAATGGTCTGGAAGCATCTGCTTTCAGTCTTCGTCTCACGGTCTTTCTGATTCTCTAAAGTTCAGTTTGTGTATACATATATATAATATCCCCACATTAAATGCTTTTTAAACTTAAAGTTGAGGGTGGTAAACTATATTTTCTCACAACAACAACACATGCATGAAAATGTAAGGAAATCATAAATTGAGGCAACACCCAGTTGGCAAACATTAGCCTGCAAGCATCAGAACACTTATGCACATCAACATACTGACACTTTCTCTAGCACACTTACTTTCAGTTCAACAGATTTATTCCCTTTAGTGCACCCATAAAAACTGAAATTCACACTGCAGCTCTTAGTATCCAACACAAGATGTTAAGATATAACTACCAGGGGAGAGCCATTTGGGAGGGTTGCAAATCCAATACTTTTAACACTTCATATTTGGAGGTAGGCATTGTCTTGGCACTCAAAATTCTTTTTTCCATTTTTCTTCAAAATTTCATTTTAACACATTTTTTGATCAACTGTAGTACCTGGTTCCTCAATGATCACAACTGTTATCGTATCAGTTTGTGGCTTTAATTCGGCCAAGCCCTTGTACACCAAATAGTTCATGTAACCCTGTAGTTCATGACTATCACAGAACTCACTCGGTTCTACCCATGTCAAGGAGGGTAACCTATCTTTTCACTTGGCATGCTCTCTCTCTTCAAAGAGGTCCTTATCCAAATGGCCTTCCACCCCCATATTTCTCAGGATTGCACTATATTTTGAGCTGCACCATTGATTCCTCACTTGGACATGTTTGAAATTCACTTGTTTTTTTCAACTAATTTTTGATCATGGGCATAAAGCAAAAGTTAGGAAGTTCACTATCTAAATCTTATTAACATAAATTTAATCTTTTTATCAGAGTTTGAAACTCTGGTAGATGGTTCAATTCACTTCAGCTATCAATAAGTGCTAAGAAAATTTCCTTCATGCACATGGCCTCTCAGCCTCTATAAATTTATCATTTTTAATGCAACTGATTAAAAGTTTATTCCAAGCCTTTTAGACGTAATACCAGTAATGCTGTTCAAAATTACTTTTCATTATGTCTTTTATGGAAACAAACTATCAAAAATAAAAATGGAGGCAATTTGTATCCAGCATTTTGGGTTTAATAAATATGTTCATGGCACTTTTTCATTAAACACAATGAGGATGATAGGGTAGTTTGGGGAAACTTAAGTCATTGATGTATACAATCAGCTTGAAAGCTTGTCCGCTACTTTGATGCATTAATTCAAGTACTTTGTGCAAACCAAAGTTCCTGTTCTTGGCAATATTGGTGTAGCCATGTTTGTCCCATGGTTACAGAGACAAGGTGGATGAGGTAATATCTTTTTCTAGGACCAACTTCTGTTGGAGAGAGAGAAAAACTTTCAAGCTCACACAGAATTCTTTTTCAGATCTTCTGTCTTTGTATATTCTAGGCAAAACTTAATATGTCACTTAGCACATGGCATGCTTTTAAATCACTCTTTCTGCATGTGGATGGTGCCCTGTCCTGCAAACTGTGAAATAAATGACTACTCTGTTACTCATGTGTAAGGCTAAGATTTTATCACAGAGGTCATGGAAGTCATGGAATCCATGACTTTCAGAGACTTCTGTGACATTTTCCACTTCAACCCTGGGGAGGTGGGCTGAAGCTGTCAGTCAGTGGGGGGAGCACCTGCAGCTGTGGACCCCATAGCTTTGAGCCAGCATGAGCAGTGGGATGAGGGGGAGACCCCGGAACCCAGAAGCGCTGGGTGCTGAACCTTCCTCCCTCCTCATTTTGTAATAGTTATTTTTAGTAAAAGTCAGGGACAGGTCATGGACATCCATGAATTTTTGTTTATTGCCTGTGACCTGTCCCTGACTTTTACTAAAAATAACTGTGACAAAATCTTAGCCTTACTCAAGTGAATAGTCCTGCTGAACTCACTGGGGGCTATAAGAGTAAAACATTACCTACATGTAGCAGGATTGGCAGGAGTGAGCCTACAGTTTACCATAGCAGAAATGGTTAGTGTGTGAATTTCCCCATTGAGAAATGATTTATATGAATATAGTAACCCATGTAATATAGATAGTAGTAAGAATGTATATGCTCACATTTCTCACTAATATTCAAATTGACAATTCTCATAACCTCATAGACCATTTGCTGTGTTTATTGGGTACTGAACTTGATTTTATAAATATTGTCTAATTAATCAGGGTTAATTAGCTTCTAGTAGGTATATTTAATTTGAACTAAAGGTTATCAGATGTAAGCAGTGTCAGGATGAGTGACATCCGGTGGTTGATTGCAGGAATTGCAGTGACTTTTGGAAAATAACACCTTATCTGCTTAGACACACCCACCGCACCTAGCCTGCACTCTAACAGCCCAAATGGATACTTTGGCTACTGTGGGACCCCCAGTTTCTGTAGTATTGGGGCAAGAATGATAAAGTGTTGATTAACCTGTTTATGTGAATGAGGGGTTGGGACATGTATTTGGCCTTTGGCATGCTGGAGGGACTCGCCATCAGCTGGGTAGCGCTCACTAAACAAGGGACAGGGGTTCCAAAACCCACTGAATTGAGAGAGGCTGTAGACAGGCTTTTATACCTTGTGGTGAGGGCCTTGTCTGAGGGCCTTACAGGCCTATTGCACCTGGCCTCTCTCCCCTGTGGAATGTTAGAACTGACTTTTGCTTCCATTAGGAGTCTAACTTCAGCCCACTAATCTGAAGTCACTTTGGGTCCTGTGGTGCATCTGCACTAAGGCCCCCCTATGAGCTGAAATCACTTGAGAGCTGAGATCACTAAGCCCTGTAGGGGGGGCTGAAATTGTGTTGCTGAGCAGTGGCTGGAGTAGAGCCATTTGGATCACCACTAGTGGAGTAGCTGGTGATGAGCAGCAGCAGCCGACGACGCCACAGCAGACTGAGCGGGAGCAGTTTGGGTGACTGCTAGCGGAGTGGATGGTGATGTGCAGCAGCAGATGACGCCGCAGCAGACTGAGCGGGAGCAGTTTGGGTGACTGCTAGCGGAGTGGATGGTGATGTGCAGCAGCAGCAGCCGCCGCCGCCTGTGGATAGAGCGGAGCCATTTGGGTCACCACTAGTGGAGTGGCTGGCGGCATACAGCGGCTGACCGAGCAGAGCGGCTGCAGAAAGCGGAGCAGTTCCTGGGCACCTGATGGAATGGCTCATGGTGAGGACTGCAGCACGACCCCAAGGAGAGGTGGGGCAGTCGGCCTCTGACCACGTAAGGTGCCCCTTAACCTTCCCCCCCTTCCACCCCAGTGGGGAGGTAAAACTCTGCTAATGAACTTTTGAACTCTGCTGGGGCTGTTGGACTTTTGGGACCTTGGGTGACTTTGGGGCTTGTGGGACTCAAGGACCCAAGGGAAAGGACACAGCCCATTTGCGTGTGTGTGTGTGTGGGGGGGGATTCTGGTTCATGGTTTGGTTTGTGACTTTTGTTTGTGGTGTTTACCCAATAATATGCCACAGTGTTTCTCTCTGTCATTAAAAGGGTTTTGGTACACTCAGTCTCTGTGCTTGCGAGAGGGGAAGTATTGCCTCTTAGAGGCGCCCAGAAGGGTGGTATATGGTTGTCCCAGGTCACTGGGTGGGGGCTTGAGCCGGTTTTGTATTGTGTCATTAGAATGGAACCCCTGGATACTGAACCCGGCCCTTGTTGCTGCCAACTCTGATGGGCAGAAGGGTTACACAAGCCCTGCTTTTGGAAATGGACATTCATTTACATTGTTGGCTATTTACTTCAGCTAACTGCAGATAATTACAGTTTGTGGCCAAAATCAGATTCATAGGAAGGATTTACATTTTGAGGTATCAGAAGGTTCAAAGACCACCCAGATGTAATGCTAAAAATTAGTAATTGTTACATATAGGTGCTCTAATGTGAATACACTTTGGAGTCTCTGTTTAATTGTGGATTAAGTACTTTTGCATAAAATTAGCTAAGCAGCAGATTTAACAGAAAACTTCATCATTTTTGTTCTGAATTTGGCATCATATGGCCAGTAACAAATCCGTAGCCTAAAAATTGTTCATGCAGACTATTTGGCAAATACATTCTCATACCTTTCAGAATGAGTGTTTGTATAGAGTGGGTCAGAATTCTGATTTGTTCTCCAGAGTCTCAGTTTTATTTGTATTTATTTGTAAAGTGAAGTGAGTCTCTAACTATTAGGAAGAAACCCTTCAGATTTAAAGCATGTGTAACATCTCATGCAGAGATGTCTGTCTGCATTTGCAGAGAGCTTGGAACAATTATTTTGATATTCATTTCAGTGAGTGCTAATTCAGCTGCCAGTGATGAGACTTTATATGCCAATAATGATACTTCAGCTGTCAACACTGTTAACTATTGCACTTTTCATCAAAGTATGTAAGAAAGGTGAGATCTATACTAGCATTTTTGAGGATCTATATTAGCATTTACCCAAATGGAAGTGGTGTAAAGGACTAGTGGGGGCACAGAAAATATATAAATTAAAATGTATATGTCTTTAACTTCATTTGATGAAGTTGAAGTGGGGAATGGTTGATTTCATATTTCTGAAATGGGTCTCAGCTTTCAAAACTTTGAGGAATATTAGCATAAAGAATAATTCAGAGGTACTGTTCTGAGGTAAAAATGCAGTTGTAAAGCTTTTAAAAGGTGACCACTTCAGATATGGATTCAGGACTGGAGGGAGGCCATCAATGAGGGTATTGACTGTTGAAAATATCTCTCTTGGATATAGATATACTCACAGATTTCCTGGTACTTAAGGGGCACAATTTCCTGGGACATTAGAAGAGAGTCAAGATAGGTAGCTGGTTTGAGAGAAAGAACTTTCTAAATGGTAAGGATCCCATCTAGCTAGCTATATTCTTTGCAGTTATTGCTTAGCTAATTTATATTCTGCTTATTTGTTTTAAGTTTTCTCTCTCTTTAATTTAGACCCCATGACAAGTAAACTTTGCTTAAGTTAGCAGGGGTTTTGTAGACTCTTGAGTCTTAGGAGACAAGAAAACACATTTCTGACTTTAGGAGAAGAGGCAGTGGTTACAGGAATGAGGTAATAGCTTGAGCGTTCATTCAGAAACAAGGAAGTTATAATTCTACTGCCCTAACAGTGGTGAAAGGGACTGGTTTGTTCCAAAGTGGAAAAAAATTGGGAGCTGAATGGTTTGGAAGTGACAGGCTAATGCTGAGTGCTTTTGAAAATCCTATTGAGGATGTCAGAAATCAGACCTAACTCTGCTGTCATGGAAGTCAGCCAGAGTTTTACTACTGATTTCAGTGGGAGAAAAGGTAGGTCAATGGTGTGCATTTGAAAAATCCTAACTGCTTTTGTCCTAGGGATGGGATGAGAAGAAATCAGCTTGTTCTGTCAACAATGCTGTTTAACCAAAATAAATAGTATCTAAAAATACATTTTAATCACTTCTACCTGTCAGTGTTCATTTCATTATCACCTGAGCCAGACATATTTATGAAGATTTCAATTAAGAATTTATCTCAGGAAGCATATTCCTTCTTGAGGAGCAATTAAGTAAGGAGGAAGGTCATTGTGTGTCCTAATTTATAGTGACAGCTAACACATTTAAGTGTGTACTGCATATGCACTAGGGATGGGATTTAAATGTTTGAACCTGCATCTGGTTTCTCAAATTGCATATTTTGGACATTTCAGAGGATTTACTGCAAATTATCCTGAAATGTTTGTAGTACTTGGAGACTATTCTGTCAGGGCCATTGAATAATGGATTGAAGCTATCTAAGATTGCATAGCAGCTTTTTAATGAAGCTGATGGGTATTTGGGAGGTTTGTTGGCTATTCTCTATAACGCTGTTCTTGGCAGTCAAGAATGCCATAATAAGGTAAGCATAATTCAGAGGGACTTGTTAAGTGATTGTAATGGGAGCACTACACTTAGGGTAGTCACTTAAGAGAGACACTTGGAGTAGTTGAGCTCTAAAAATATCTTTATGCTTTCCCTTTATGGGCTTCTTTATACTACTATTAAATGCTGCCCAAGACTGTTTCTGAACATGTTCTTTTTCAGACAGATTTTAATTTCTTTTGTTTTATACACTCAGACACATTAATCGTATATCCTAAAAAAAGAAAAATATTCTGGGTATAATTCTGATCTGATTTATAAAAAATGTAAACCCAATGATCACAATAGGGTTTCATGGTATGTAAAGTAGAGCAAACATTTAATCCTTGAATATATATAACACATCCTGATCAAGGGTCTCCAGGATGCTCCATATTTCAGCACTCTGCTCACATTACCTATGAAGTAATGGATTTACTATGGATTTGCATTGGTGTATATGACAGCGGAAGTGGCCTAATATGTGGGTGTAAAATCTGATAGGTCTCTAGTTTGTTTCTCAGAGACATTTTAAAATATGTTGGCTGTCCACAGTCCAGTCTCTCTTTCTTGCTCTCCCTGACTACATCTATGTTGAGTTAGGAGTGTGATTGCCAGCTCATGTAGACATAATTGTACTAGCTCTCAGTGAGCTAATCCGCTAAAAATATGTGGGTGTAAAATCTAATGGGTGTCTAGGTGTCAGTATACCTGCTGCAGCATGGACAGTGGTAAGTGGCAGCACAGGCTAGCCACCATAAGTGCAAACTGATCTGGATCCTGTGGGTACCTTCTTGGGTCAGCTAGCCTGTGCCACTGCATGCTACTTCCTCTGGTACCTCAGCTAACTTACTATTTTTAGAGCAGTACCTCGATGAGAGGTCATGCCAGTACGTCTACACAAGTTGGAGATCACACCATAGCACCAAATGTAGATGTAGCCTCTGTGTGTGTGTGTATTCCTGGGATGGGGTGGAGAATAAAATATCTGTGGCTTATTAATATCACAGGTCAAAAATTAGAATTTCCATCCAATGGGACATTCCATTCTTTGTTGTCCAAAAATCCATTTTTTTGGTCCTAAATCAGGATAAAAAGTAACTTTTTGTGGAACAGAAAGTTCAGAAAAATTTCAATTCAGAAACAGTAAAATACTTGGTTTCAAGTTAGTTTGATGTTGGTCTGTGTCTCATTGAGCTGAAGTCATGCTTCATAGGAGCAGTAGTTTGGATGACACATGCCCCATTCTCCTTCATGACTATATTCTCCTCAGCATGACTATATCTTTCACAATGCACTGTCATCATAGGAGTCCGGTGATGTGTATCACCAGGTGCAAAACTGGTGCACCATGGGAAATGTAATCCAGCCAGGAAGCCTGGCCGATAGAGGAGAATGGGCCATGAGACATTTCTTCAACTAGATCTTATTTGAGCTATAATTTGTGGTTCTCAAGATCTGTTTATTCAAGACCTGAGCACTGGGAGCTCAAGTACTAGTTGGAGCTCAAGAGCTTTACTATAGCAATGGCCTGCAAGGCAACTATAAACATAAAAGTTTCTCATTTGGAAGTTCTCAACATTCAGAGCTGCCAGAAGAGCTGCCAGATGTTGAGCTTAGTTCCAAAAGGGAAGAACACATATTTTCTAGAGCTGAGTAAACAGCATCCAAACATTTGTGGTGAATGTTCACCTGAATGAATAATGAATTAGCTTTTTCATGCCCCCTTTCTGTTTGCTTTCAAGGAACAGACTATTGGGTGAATTTAGTAGCAGGAATGTTCACAGAAAGAGTGAATTTGAATTTATTACAGTATGGTCACAGAAACTACATTTTATTTTTTAAATAGAGCTGGTTGGGAGGGGAAGGAGGAAAGTATATTAAAATCGCAACCAGCTCCATTTGTAAGCGAGTGTATTATCACCAGAAGATTGATTCTAAGGGTTACACTTGTTTAGTCAAGGAACAGAGCATGGACTACTATAAAAACAAACCAAATATTGGATATTGCAAGAAACTTTTCATGAACAAGTCAAGAATGAATGACAAAAACTTGGTGAAGAATTTTGAGTAACACATCTATTCTAGAAAATCATAAAATTTTGACAGAGAATTTGCAAACAAAAAAAGAGATTAAAATTTATTTAATATTCATTCACTATGAATTAATTGAATCAGAGAGGTAGCCGGGTTAGTCTGGAATTGCAGACGTGACAAAGAGTCCTGTGGCAACTTAAAGACTAACTAAAGTATTGAAGCATAAGCTTTCTTGTGCTAATATCCACTTCATCAGATGCATGCAGTGGAAGAGATTATCTAAATTAATTATACTAGTTATGTCCTCCATTACAATTCTGCTTGAATATTAGAAATTATTGAAGAGAATGACAAGTTAAGGACATGACTTAGTTTCAGAAAAGAAAAATCTTTAAGATCTCTAGCAAGCAATACATATATAAATGAAATATCATTGTATTCCAGCACAACAATTGTTTTTGCTAGTTTCATTTACCTGAATCTGAATAATATATAGAAGTAGATGGAGTCTGGAAATTCACTGGATCTTCTCTGGAAGATTAATTGATTTCAGTCATGTTTTTTGGTTGTTCCAGTATATAATTTCCTATAAAGCTTCATTGGGTGAAAGTGTGTGAACTTAAAATTGTAGCTACTGAGGACAGGTGGTTTAATATAGCATGGTGACTGTCAAAATTATTTCAGCTCTCGAACAAAGATGCAACTTTATTAGCCAGGACAGACCAAATGACAAAAATGTTACCCATATTCTCTATTCCAAAAGATTATTACAGTTGCAAACTTCCTTGTTCACAACAGGGGTATTCCGATTGTTTTTGATAAATCTGTGCTAATAAATTAGCATGTTAACACAAATTTATTTTGTAGTTTGCATAATGCTACATCTCTCCTATTTAAGAAAACAAAAATTGAAAAATTGAATAAACAAACATTCACATAACAAATTATATCACACTGGGCTATGAACAAAGATCTGTTTTAGCAGCTGGTGGCTACAGTTAGAAACAAACTGCATTTTGTAGCTCTGGATTTAATGCAGACCATGCCACAGATAGCATGTGGTGTGCATATACTGTCACATCCTGACCATACAAATATTTTGTCAACCTCCTAACCACATTCTTGTGGTTTTATAATTGATAATGGGATCATTGTTGTAGAAATTGTACAAAGTGGCAAATTCACAGGTATACCAAATTGTATTATCCCAGTCTGCTGATTCATAATTCTCCTTTAGAGAGATGGTGTTAATAAATTTGTTCTCCAAATTCTGTATCCTTTTACATTGTTTAATAAAAGCATCCAGAATTATTAAAGCTACCACACAAGAGAAATACAATCAAGCTCATAAATGATCAGCTGTGTGAAGGGTCCAAATGCCATATATGTAATGTGAAATCAGACGTATAGTCACTTCTAACCCAAGAAAAGGCTGATGATCTACCTGTAGAGTGTTCTCTGTTCTTTTAAAAAAAATAAACAAATGTAGCAGTGGCCCTTGTTACAAATACATATTTTTCAGCCAGTCTTGTCCAGAACATACAAAATATCTTTTAACATGATTTCTTTGAGCTTGTTGTCAAGAAAAGCAGATCATATTTTTTTCCTTAATCTTCTCCTGTTTGGTTGCTTAGACCAGATGACTCTTATGCCAAAATGTTTAGCTTTCTCGATTTTTATTTCAGGTATTGGATTACAATATTTGGAACCACTTTTGTATCGCTAGCAAGGCACTTTTAATGTAGTATTTGCAATATCCTATGTTTAAACGTAGGACTCCATTTCTCAACAGACCCACCCAAGCTGTTCCACAATTTCATACTTCATTTCAAGGTAAATCACTCACTTCAATGCCAAAGTCACCCACATTCCACACAAATTTGGCATCTCCACACTTTTATTTTTTAAGATTATTTACATCAGAAATAAAGTATTATGAAACTGAGGTTAAAGAAGATCTTTTACACTAAAGGAATTAATCCCACAGCATTTTAAATTTCCTGAGTGAATGATTTTTGGTGACCCTCATTTTGGAACTTTGTAACATACTAAGTGTTGTATTTGAGCTTTGGAAGCCTCAGAGTTAAGTGTATCTGCTCTCTCTCTCTCTCTCTCTCTCTCTCTCTCTCTCTCTCTCTCTCTCTCTCACTTTTGTCCACTTGTTTTTCACAGCTACAAAATCCAAAAGAGTGCTGAGGTGTGCCAGTTATTTTCTCTCCCCTCTTTTATGAAAAGAAGCAAGTGTGTTTTCTGTTATCATATGTTCATTACAACACAATGGAGTTGTGATGTTCCCGTCTAAAAGTTACTCACAATGAAAACTAAACCTGAAAGAAATCATGCCTTGTCTGTGATGACTGGCTTTTACACTGCAGTCTGCCCCAGGGGGCTTGATGATGACTGGTAGTAGCCCAGACTGAGGAAAAGTGGGGATAGTGGGTTGGGGATTTCCCCGGGGACGGGAGACCCATGGAGAGTAAGGGGGTATTGCCAGGGGGCAGCACCCCAGATAAAAGGGCACTGGGGTCTGGGAGGGACATGAGGGACAGCGGATGGCTAGACACTGGCTAGCAGAGGGCGCTCTGGAGCTGGTGAGCTAATTTCCTAGACAACCAGCAGGAGGCGGTACAGCGGTGAGTCATCATGCCATTACAGGGCACATAAACAAACATTGACATAACAAATTATATCACACTGGGTTATAAACAAAGATTTGTTTTAGCAACTAGTTGCAACAGTTAGAAACAAACTGCATTTTGTAGCTCTGAATTTAATGCAGACCATACCACAGATAGCATGTGGTGTGTGAATACTGTCACATCCTGACCATACAAATATTTTGTCAACCTCCTAACCACATTCTTGTGGTTTTATAATTGATAATGGGATCATTGTTGTAGAAATTGTACAAAGTGGCAAATTCACAGGTATAACAAATTTTTACTACTATCTCAGTCTGCTGATTCATAATTTTCCTTTATAGAGATGGTGTTAATAAATTTGTTCTCCAAATTCTGTATCCTTTTACTTTGCTTAATAAAAGCATCCAGAATTATTAAAGCTACCACACAAGAGAAATACAATCAAGCTAATAAATGATCAGCTGTATGAAAGGTCCAAATGCCATATATGTAATGTGAAATCAGACGTATAGTCACTTCTAACCCTAGAAAAGGGTGACGATTTGCCTGTAGAGTGCTCTAGTTTTTTGGTGGTTTTGTTTTTTTAAATTGTAGCAGTGGGCCTTGTAGCAGTTAAACATTCCTCAACCAGTCTTGTGGGGAACATGCAGAAAATCTTTTAACATGATTGTGAAAAATATGGCAGTTCTGCTTCTTCTGCGACAATGGTGGATAATTTATATATAGTGACAGATTTGAAAATGACATATAAATTTATGCTATGAATATTTATATCTGAGCTTTATCCAAAATTTAATTCCATTGGAACACACTTTTTAATTATGGCAACCTGTATAAGAAAAAAAAGATATAAATAGAAGGTATTTCTAGACAGATGCTCTGTCAACACACAATTGGATGAAAGGGAGATATGCCTGAACCGTTCTCCTTGCAGCTATCATTTCTCTCTGTCCTTTCAGCATTGTGGCTCAGGCCTCAGAAGCATGTAATTGTTCTTGTCATAATAAAGCATCAAAGATAATGTCTTCTCTTGTAACGTTGCCTGTCTTTTATGCAAGCACCTATTTAACTAGCAATATGGGTTGGTCCTCATGCACATTGATTTCTGATATAAAAAGTATGGCCTGCTTTAACTGCTGCCAGATATTTAAATATTTGTTTTTTCCAGAGTTTGTGTAGCAAACACCTTCCATATACATGGGATTAATGATTAATGAGTGTGTCTGAATACTGAGATTGCAGAAGGGATCTCAAGGTTGAGCACGGAAATGTTTTTTCCCCCATTGAAATATATATATTGCAACAGGGACAGGGCTTACTGCGCACCTCTCTCATTGGAATCTCCCATTGGCTAGCCATGGAGGCTCCTTGCTTAGTGTGGCGGCTTTTGTGAATCGTAGTCTAAGAGTTAACTGCATCTCCTCATTCATGGTATGGGAGTTTAGGTACCTACCTCAGGTTTGTGAATCACAGTGACTTTTCTAGCCACCTAACTCCTTGGTTCCTAAAGCAACATGGAGTAAGTGGTTGTCATTTTTGTATGGAAGTCTCAGGGCCAAATTCAGCAGTAATGTAAAATGGTGGTGGCTATATGTAGTCTAAATTGGTCATAAAGGAAGGTGTAAGAAGGTTAGATTCTGGTCTGTTAGACCAGTCTAAATCTGAAATACTATGGTGTTACTCCAGATTTACAGTACTGTACTGATAATGAAATTATGGCCTGATGGATGTATTTGGCAAAGTAGTATAACTAGGAATAGTTTTGCTTTCAGTAGGTGTGCAAAATGAGTCTAACTTGCACATGGGTGGGGAAGAAGGGAATGTGAGCAGGAGAGGGAAAATAACTAACAACTGTGTGTATGATAAAAGAGGCTTCTCCCCCATAACTTGTCCTGCTTTCTCTTCAACATTACCAGGTTTATGAACATGCTGACATAATCCATATGTAAACCAGTCATTTTATTTGTTTGGAAGTTTAAACAGTTGAGTTTTATTATGTATAGAGATCAGCTTCTGCCAGTCAGGAAAGAAGCGGAGATACTGAAATCCCTCAAGGAGAGGCTTTGGGATTTCATCGCAGTTCCAGCCCAACTAGAAGCAGGAAATGTCATGAGAGTTTAAGATTCTCAGCTCAAGGTCTTAGATTCAAGAAATCTGCACAGTTGACAAAGTTTGAGCTTCTAAATTTGTGGATGCTCCACAGAATTCTTT
Organism: Sternotherus odoratus; assembly: GCA_032164245.1. NCBI lineage: Eukaryota > Metazoa > Chordata > Testudines > Kinosternidae > Sternotherus > Sternotherus odoratus. Next base: position 146,865,462 of record JAVMKO010000003.1, read on the forward strand.
GAAGTTCACCCATGAAAACCATTATGGCAGCATGTCACGGTACTGAAATAGTTTGGTACCGTGTAGATCAATGGATGCACGAAATATTATGGGAAGGGGGTCATAACAGGTGTCTTATGTATGTATCTATTCCATATGTGTGTATCTATTCCATATGTGTGTATCTATTTTGTAACTGTTGAGTCTGAACTATTGATTAAGCTTAATCTTATCCCAGACTTGATGTCTGAACTTTTAATCAAAGCTCTGACCTGCAAACTACTCATGACACCCCCCCTCCCCTTAAGTAGCCATCTCCTCTTTATCTTTTGTAACTTACATTTTAACCTGTTTTATCCTGTAGAATCTTGATTGATTATGCATGACCATTATGATATGTAAATCACTTTGTTTACTTCTGTGTATAAATATTGATGCTCACCACTAGTAAATTTGCCACACTCACTCTGAAGCTTTGAGCTAGGAATAGTGTGAGCCCATTGATCAATGAATTGAAGTCTGTGTAAGTGGTTTCTGACAGTTTGTGATCCCTATACCAACTCCGCACGAATCTCGGGTGCTGGAGAGGTGAGTAGGGACTTGCTTTTTACCTAACAATTTGGGGGCTCGTCCGGGATTCCTTCTGGTGCGGTGCCTCTGTCCAGTGGTCAGATCACTCATATATGAATTGGCAGGCGCCACGGGAGATTTCTCCCAGCCAATTCAATATTGAGGGGTCGTGTACTGGACAGCAGGGTAAACGCCAGTTGGAGGGCTCCTGTCAGACACCATGGGTCAAGGGACTAGTGTCCCTTTTCAGAACTTTTTTGAGCATTAGGAATAAGTTGTGTTATGAAGAAAGACTCCCAGTACAGACAGGAATGTCTAAGAAGTTGTACACGCTGTGTGTAAGGAATTGGACTGGGAATACCGCGGTATGGGCCAACCTGGAAAAAGGGTTGCCTTTGTATGGTTCTTTCGAGCAGGCTGCTTTAAAGAGAAGTAGAGGGCCAGATCGAAAAAACCATCCGGGACAGTTAAGTTACTGATTTTGTTTGAACTCTGCAGCAGAGCTGTAGAAATCTTTAAAGATTATGACAGTCAGGTATTCTCCCGAGAGTGAACCCCCTACATGTTATTTCGATAAAGGGTGTAAACCATGGCGTGTTTTGACCCGCCAGTTGGTCCCCACTGCACCTGCCCCATATCCTCCGCAGGGGGACTCTCCAGGGAGCAGAGGGGAATCTGCAGGACTCAGGATCTGAATCTGTGCAGAGGGTAAGGAGGAAAATGGTACGGGAGAAACCTTGGGAGAAATAATCACTTGGCATTAGGCCAAAAAGAAAATCCCAAGCTGTGTGTCTAGGGTAGGAAAATGTGTGTCTGAGTCTTCCTTGTCTGTCTTTTTTGTCTGTTTTTCAGCTTGTAGTGTAGTTCTAAGTTTGTAACTGCAAGGGAAAAAGAATAGCTCTAACCCTTTGTCCAGTGAGTTTGTCTGTTTGCCTAGGAAGAGATTTTGTAGAGATCTGTCTGATGGGCCAAAGATAATCATGAATGTGAATAAATCCTAGTGAGAATTTGTTGTTGCTCAAGAAGCTGTTCCTTAGAAGCCCTAGAGTGAAGAGAACAAAGACAGAATTTCTGTGAGTAGTGAAGTGTTGCCTAGAAAAGTTCCTAAAGGAAAACAGGTAAACAGTTTGATGCAGTTAAAGTGTAAAAGTGATTTGATCAAAAAGGGTTTCAGCTCTTAACAGCTTAAAATTGTCTGTAGTAAATGCAACTCAAAGATTGTTTTCAGTACAAACAGACTGGTCACTTTAAATGTGAATGCCCCTGGGGCACCTAGTGAGTTACACCGGGAAGGAATGCATCCCTGCACCACCAGCTGGTTAGAGAGCCAAAGTTGTTCAAAGAGAAATGTCCATGCTAATTCTGCAGGTAAACAAGGTCTGTGTCCCAAGTTAAAAAAATAGTACAAATCTCACCTCTAGAGTCTAGACACTTTAAATGTGATTTGTAGTCTCTTACAGAATCTAACATCTGATCCCCTGTGAAAGCAAAAGTAAGTAAAGAAAGAACAAAACTTTGAGACTAGCTTATTAGTAAAAATAAATGGTATCCCTTTTAAAACTAGCCCCTGGGCTTACTTCTCTGTCTGTGAAAATGCAAATTACTTATCTGTTAAACAAGACAGCCCTTCAGGGCAAGCAAATTTAATTTTGTAAAATAAAACCTCAAAGTAACCCTAATAAACCGAAATTCTAATAGTGTTGACCCAAAAGCATAGAAAAAATAGTAAAGAAAAATAATTTTAGTGAAAATAAGAAAATGTTTTAATGTCTTTAAAATGTCTGTAACTAAATCCTTATAATAAGTAATCCAAGCACAGAGATTAGTTTGCAAGTATGCAGCTATGCATGGTTTAGCTATATTTGTTTGTAATGCTAATGGTGTTTCAGATCAGTGTGTGTTACAAAAGAAAAAGTTAACAGTAAAAGATTCTGATAAAGATAATTGTATCCTTTTAAGTTGTAACTAGCTTTAAATCCAAAAAAGCAAGCCAAAAAAACATCTGTGTTCATGCAAATTACCTAATTGATAAAAAGTGACTAAAACCTGGTTTGCCTAAAAACCAAAAGAAAATAATAACTGATTCCCTTTAAAAAAAAAGTGGAGATATAAAAGGTTCAAAGAAAGCTGATGCCAGCTAACAAACTATGCACTTACTGGCACAATAAGAATTGTATTTTATGTTCTATGTTTGTCTTAAAATGTTTTGTCAATGTGGCCAAAACTGTGTTTGTAATAAATTGTACATAAGGCAATATACTGCAGAATTGAAATATAAATATTTGTTTATTCAATTTGTAATATAAAATTGTTTTTACAAAGTTAAGGTTTAAATATACTTGTTATAATTTCACTAGCTAAGAACAATGTGAACAATACTTTTCAATTGAAATTAAATACCAATAGACTTTGGAAGCATTAACATGACAAGTTAACTCACTCCTCAAATTGCACATGGAATTCTTCTGGCTACCCCCAGATTTCTAGCCAGAGGGCGAGGGAGGGAAGAAAGCTATTAGACACCAGAGGTACCAAGTGGCCTCAACAGTTAGTATGCTTGTCCTGTTCTGTTACTCCAAAGCTCTGTAATTCAGTTATTTTTATTATAAAAGTGTATGTAAAACTAAAGTACTGTATAAAAACAATGTAAGATAAAGAAAAGTGTGTGTGTGTGTGTGTGTGTGTGTCAGAGAGAGAGAGAGAGAGAGAGAGAGAAAGAGAGAGAAAAAAGGGCTAAAATGCCCACTCAGTTGTAAAGTTTGTAACACTGCCAAGTATTAATGAAATGTGTTAGTTTTTTTGTTGTTACTCACAGGTAAAGAATACATTACCTAAAGATCCTAAACAGCCTTGCTACATCTTGGGACTGATGTAAAAAGATTTGCCTGTCATATCAGCAATTCAAACAAAAGGAGTCACAAAGTCCATCCAGAACCTGGCCCTGAGCTGTCTTTCTTTTTAAGAAGCCTCAAATTAACTTTTCTGAACTGCCATCCTGTGTATAGCATTTCATACCAAAAGAGCAAATGCTTAAACTGTGGACAAATATCTCTTAAATGATTTTATCCCTAAGTATAGGTACCCAAGATGACAGACTTAAACCGTGAGTTTCATTTTACAGAAACAGCTTTTCAGCAAGTTATGAGTGCCTTGAAAGTTCAGTAGAAGTGCCACACACCTTGGCACCTGCAATCTAATAGCCAGGTTAAAAGGACAAATATGCAAAGACACTGGTCTTAACTGGATAAATGCATTACTCCTTGTGCTGCACAATCTCCATGACACTCCTAGAAGTCAAGTTATCACCTTTTGAACTACTTTTTGGCAGGCCTTCCTCAGTTTACCTAGTCAAATATTACATGACTGCTGATTTGGTGCTTGAAAAAGCAGAACTAACTTCTTTTGTTTTACAGCTCCAGAGACAGGCTAACTCTCTCCGCAGATATGAGACTGCTTTTAAATGTAAAAGCATACCCGATAAAACCTGGTTCTTGAGTCTTTGTTAAAGCCTACAAGGAAGTTCTGCTCCAGCCCCTGTGAAAAGGACCATACCGGGTGCCTTGGCCACCCCAACCATCATCAAGGTGGCAGAAAAGGAAGCCTGAATTCACCACGCCTGATGTAAGCATGCCCTTTTCCCAGATGACAACGAGGCAGCTGAGGCCTCCACCCTCGACGGACCAGGATGAGAATTAGACGACAGCGGGGCAAACCCAAGCCCTAGCAACTGGAGAGGGGACGAAGAAGAACCCTGAAGAAAAGTGGCTAGCGAAGGCCGTGCCGGGTCTCAGCCTGAAGATAAAATTCAAAAGGACTTAATAATGTTTATCAAATTGAAGTATTAATCAATTTTAAGTTATTAATCTTGTTTTAGATTAAGCAAGATTTATTTAATGAGTATAATGTTTTTATTAGATATTTCCAGAAAGTCAAAACCTGTATTTTGAAAACTAGAAGTGATTGTTAAGTGTGTACTCAGTTCTTAGTAGACGCAAGATAGAAACTCCTCTGTGTACCTATCCCTCTGATTAACATGACTTGAATACTACCAAAATAGAGATCTGGTCCAGCATAATCTAACATAGGACCAAACAAGAATAAGAAAACAAACAAGTATTTCATAGTAGCTAACAAAGAGTAGATGCAAAATCTACTTCAAATATCAGTGCCTCTGCATAATGCTGACTCGTGTTGAGTCTTTTTAATAGAAGTCACTTAGCATTTTTTGTGACAAGTAACTCCTGGTTGGATAAAAATAGAGCTTCCACCAGTAAATTAGCACTTTTTAGAACATATTATGTACGTAAAGCTACAGTCTATCATGAATTGCCCTAAAACTAAAAGGGTTCATGTTCAGAATGTTTGTTTAAAAGACAAACCAAGCAATTAATCTCAGTGAGAGTCTATCCTGAAACAAGTGGGCAAGTCAAAATGGCCTGAAACATAATGTTAGCTGCCCAAGGAAGAATATATGCTCTCATGAATGAGAAATGCTATGTCTTTGAAAATAATATCTACCTCAACACCCCAATACTGGGTGTGCCTAAACTGAATAGTACCTATAAATTAGTGCATAATTTAAAAGCTGAAAGTAATTTGCTTTTAAAATATAAAAGAAATTATCTTTAAAGAGGAGGGAATTGTGAAGAAATTATCTTTAAAGAGGAGGGAATTGTGAAGAATGTTTTTCTAACTTAAAAGCAACTGTATTATGAATGTTGTGTAGTATGATTTTAAATACAACATGTGTTTTAATGGCACCGCCTTTAGTAAAACTCTTAGTGAGTATTGTTGGGGCCATAGTAATCCTTATAATACTGTGTTGTTGTATTCAGTGTGTCCCCTCCCTCATAGACTCATGTAAGTCAGCTTGTTTTTTTAGGCCCTACTCTTTTTTCGAATTGGCACAAGCTGAAGTTGCCAAGCAGCCCTTAGCTCCTTAAACTAAGATGTAGCTTTTTGATAAATAACTTATACCAAAGCTACAAATGGGGGAATGTTGAGTCTGAACTATTGATTAAGCTTAATCTTATCCCAGACTTGATGTCTGAACTTTTAATCAAAGCTCTGACCTGCAAACTACTCATGACACCCCCCCTCCCCTTAAGTAGCCATCTCCTCTTTATCTTTTGTAACTTACATTTTAACCTGTTTTATCCTGTAGAATCTTGATTGATTATGCATGACCATTATGATATGTAAATCACTTTGTTTACTTCTGTGTATAAATATTGATGCTCACCACTAGTAAATTTGCCACACTCACTCTGAAGCTTTGAGCTAGGAATAGTGTGAGCCCATTGATCAATGAATTGAAGTCTGTGTAAGTGGTTTCTGACAGTTTGTGATCCCTATACCAACTCCGCACGAATCTCGGGTGCTGGAGAGGTGAGTAGGGACTTCCTTTTTACCTAACATAACTAAAGTTAAAGCTTCAAGCTGTACTTCAAGCTTGGCTCCTGTGAAGGCTCAAACTGGCTGGGGCTGCCTGATGGCCCATTAAGGGACATCAACCACACAATGGACTTTGTATCTGCCTGTCCACACCCGAGCTGCTCTAGGAATGTCACTGCCTGGTCAGAAACTGAATCCTGGAGAAGTCTGGTGATTGGACCTTGTGACTAAACCTCCATTTTGCAACCGGACTCTGCAGAAGAAGGAGGAGGGTCTTGGCCCAGAAGAAAAAAGTCTATAAAGCCTGGAAGAACATTCCCCATTTTGTCTTTCACCTCCAGTCTTCAGCCTGCTTTGTTTCCAGCTTTGGATGGAACTTTGCTACTCTGGGAACTCTGGACAATGGTACTGACCCATCCCCCAAATGGGATGCATCCAAAGACTATGATTTGAACCTGCAGTTTATTCTACCTTTGCTGCAAGCCTGAGCTAAGAGATGTGCCATTACTGCATGTAATTGATTTATTTTAACCATTCTTAACCCTCACCTATACCTTTTTCCTTGTATAATAAACCTTTAGATTTTAGATTCTAAAGGTTGGCTACAGCGTGATTTGTGGTAAGATCTAATTTGTATATTGACCTGGGTCTGGGGCCTGATTCTTTGGAATTGGGGAGAACCGTTTTCTTTATTAGGGGGATTGGTTTTCATAACCATTGATCCCCAGGACAGGTGGCTGCTGGTGGTGATACTGGGAAGCTGGAGTGTCTTAAGGGGATTGCTTGTGTGACTTGTGGTTAGCCAGTGGGGTGAGACCAAAGTCTTTTCTGTTTAGCTGGTTTGGTTTACCTTAGTGTGAAGAAACCCCAGCTTTGGGCTGTAGATGCCCTTTTGGAAGCAATCTGTCCTGATCTGACACTCACAGTTGGATCCCACCAGGAACAGCACCGTCACAGTGGCGTAGTCGTGCTAGGATCCACAGAACCAGGTCAATTGAGCTTTGGGTCAGAACCCCACGCTGTCCAAATTTGAATTTTGGGTGGTGAGAGTTTGGTTGGTTAAAGAGTGGTTATAATGAGTGAGCAAAGAGAATATGAACGGCTGGGAAAAAAGGCCATGGAAGATTTGTGTTTAAAAAGGGGAATAAGTTTTAGAAAGAAAACTACCAAGCAAGAACTGAGAGAGCTGTTAATAGCCAAGGATCAAGAGGTGAGAGAACAGCCCTTACTGGATACTGCAGGAAGTGCAGAAAAAGTTAGAGAGCAACAAGCAGCAAATAAACTGCAGTTGGAGCATGAAAGGGAGCTGGCAGACCTTCGATTGTGGGAGAAGCAACAAATGGATGAGAGGGAGACAAAGACCAGGGAAACGAACGGTCAGTTACAGAAGGACGCATGGGAGAGAGAGAAGGAAACGTTGGAGAGACGGGAGTGGCTTCAAAAAATGGAACAAGAGACAGCCAAACTTAAGCTCCAAATACAGGAAGGGGAGAGGACGTCATCGCCGCCTCGTAGTCCACGTCCCCCCCGCCATGAGAAAAACTGGGAAAAGATGTGTCCCATTTACAATGACTCTGAGGACATTGAGGAGTTTTTGTCGACCTTTGAACGCCTCTGCAAGGTGCATCGGATCCCCGATGAACAGCGAATGCCTGTCCTAATGACCAAACTGTCTGGAAAGGCCAGGGAGGTATTTAATGAACTGGGGGAGGAGGAAGCCTTGGACTATGGGCAGTTTAAAGATGCTGTGTTAAGGCGGTTCAGGGTGACGCCTGAATCTTACAGGGTAAAGTTCAGAAAATTCAAAATGTCTAATGATTGTACTTTTGTTGAATGTGCTCATAAGCTGATGGGTTTTGTTAAGAAATGGGTTATGGGGGCGAAGGCACATGGAAATTTTGAAAAACTGCTGGATCTAGTAACTTTGGAGCAGTTCTTAGACATTGTGCCAGACCATGTGAGAGCAGCTGTGTGTGACAGGGAACCTGAGTCAATCCTGCGGGCTGCAGAGATTGCAGATGCCTATACCCAAAACAGGGCTCGAGATGGGTATAAACCCAAACCAAATCCCCAGTCTCCCCAGTTCAAGAGGAGGGAAGGGTTCAGAGGTAGGTCTGGTCCTAACTCTTCTAAAGGGGCGCATGGGAGTCCAGAGGGTAGGAAATCTCCCCCCAGGGGTGGGCAGGTCACTTGCTATGAATGTGGGGTGCTTGGCCACACAAGACCGAATTGCCCAATCTTGAAGGGAAGCCCAAGTGTCAGGGCAGATGTTAATTCTGTGGTTGTAAGCTCGCTGGAAAGCCACACAGAGCCCAGCAATGGTGCCCTGTGTGCAAATGCTATTTCTGTGGTCTCTGAGAAAGGTGACCTTAGGGCTCATGTTAAAGCTAAGTATGGGAACAATAATGCAGAGTTTATTAGCAGTGCAGAGGTTAATGGAGTAAGGTGCATGGCTTGGCGGGATACTGCAGCAGATATTACTTTGGTTAAAGCAAGCCTGGTCAGGGAGGAAGATTACTTGCCAGGTGAGGAGGTAACTGTTGTAGCCTTTTCTGAGTATTTTGTCAGAGTGCCTTTAGCTAAAATCCACCTTAAGTGGAAGGAATTTAAGGGCACCATGGTTGTGGGAGTGAAGGATACTATCCCGAAGGATCTTATGATTGGAAATGATATCAAATCCGCGTTCAATCAAGCTAACAAAGACTGGGCGCAGAAGAGAAGTAGTCCGGAAATCGTGCCTATGAAAGGCTGTTCTAAAAGTTTGTCTGTTCAGAGAAGCAGTCGGCCTGTAAGTGAAGTTTCTAAATGTCTGTCTAATATCTCAGAAAGGAACCTGGAATTAGGTACAGTGCAGGAAGAACTTATGGATCAGGAAAGGGTTTCTCTGGAACAGGTTGCAGTAAATAGTCAGGTTAAAGCCCTAACTGAGAAAGGAAAGGGTGAAATAGTTTTGGCTGGTACAGCTTGTGAGAGTAAACCTGCAAAAAGCTGCAGTGTATCTGTTGGCAGTGGCCATGTGCCTGGTGAGGAAGGTTTAAATAAAACTAGGCAGCAGTTTGGGAAGGCAAGGATAGTGGAAGAGAAGTGTCCCTATGCCTTACCTGTGTCCTGTGTGGAGAAGTGTGACAGTGAAGGGAGTGTGCCTGTGTCTGTCAGGGGTATTGACTTGCCTGTGGAGGAAGCTACCTCAGTCTCCAAGCAGTTGTCTGTGTGCTGGGACAAGGGAAGTGAGATCCCAAGCTGTGGGTCTAGTGAAGGAGAGTGTGTCTCTAACTCTTCTTTGTCTGTGAAACAGACAGAAAATGCCTGTCAGCCTGGAATGGTTGAGAGTGGGGCATTTGTTTCAAAGTTGGTTTTGGATTCAGCTAAAGCTCAGAAAGGAAATGGTCCTAAGTCTGTGTCTGCTGGGAAGGAAGGCTCTATAACTAGGGGTGATCTGGTTAATGTCTTGGCCAGATCCCAGAGAGCAGACAATTCTGGTGCTTGTATTTTGCCTGTTGCTACTAGTGTGGGGCTGGAAAAGGGTGTAGAAACTCTGTCTAATCAGAGGGATATCCTAGCCAGGGCACAAGGAGAGCAGAAAGGTAATTTGGGTGTGTTACCTACCACCAGCTTGACAACAGGGAGCAAGGAGGAAATAATTCTTAAGCTAATATCTGGCAAAGGGAAGGAGAATGACCCTGACCTCTTGTTCAGTGAGTCTGTGAGTTTGCCTGAAAAGGGATTTTGTAGAAATCTGCCTGAGGCAATCATGAATGTAAGTAAAGCCCAGAAAGAGTCTGTTGCTCAAAAAGGCGTTCTTTGGGAACAAGCCCTAGGTGAAGGGGGTAAGGACAGAATTTCTGTGAGGGGTGAAGTGTTGTCTAAAGAAGTTCCTGAGGGAAAAGGGTGTAGGAAGTATAGCTTGAAGAAGGAATTGGGACAGCCCGATAACCAAGTGGCTGTGTTTAACCAGCTTATTGGGGAGACAGGGTTGTTCAAAGAGAAATGTCTCTGCGCTAATTCTGCAAGTAAACAGTCAGTGTCTCAGGCTCAGGAAGATAACTGGGTAAATGTACCTCCAGATCAGCCAGGAAATTCTGTTAAGCAAGAGAAAGCAGGATGTAATCCTTCAGGGCAAGGAAGAAAGAGAGAATTTGACTTTGCAAACAAAAGCCACAAGGTGACCCTAAAAGGCCAAAATTCTAATGGTGTTAACCCAAAGGCATGGATTGACAAACCTAATTGTAAATGGACACTTACAATGGAATTGTTGTTGTTACTAATGGCAATTTGTGTAACTACTGTGTTGTTACCTGAAACTGTAAAATTGTACAATGGGCCTAGTCTTGTGAAAAATCCTTTGGACAGGTCAAGAGAAATACAGGGGAACCCACTTTATGTAAAGGGGCCTTGTTCTACTAATGTGTCACAGTTAAGGCCTGTGAACAGTGGTAAAACTTTCCAAAGGAAAAAGGACATTCCGCACAACATGTGCAGTGTAAGAAGGGAAACTGAGGCACAGTACCCTATTGTTTCCATGGCTAAATGCCAAGATTTCTGTGCTATTGACAACGTTTTTGTCTATATTAATTTGATGGTACTGGGGTTCCAAACATTTGCCAGAGCTCATATGCATAAAGTAGCTGTTTTCTTTAGCTCTTGGCAAAGATCACATAACACAAACCCATGAATGGGGGAGCTTTTGGGATGCAATCAGGGCTGTTTTGTCATCCCTTCCTGCATCAATTTTGCGTTGGGGGTGTCACGGTACTGAAATAGTTTGGTACCGTGTAGATCAATGGATGCACGAAATATTATGGGAAGGGGGTCATAACAGGTGTCTTATGTATGTATCTATTCCATATGTGTGTATCTATTCCATATGTGTGTATCTATTTTGTAACTAAAGTTAAAGCTTCAAGCTGTACTTCAAGCTTGGCTCCTGTGAAGGCTCAAACAGGCTGGGGCTGCCTGATGGCCCATTAAGGAACATCAACCACACAATGGACTTTGTATCTGCCTGTCCACACCCGAGCTGCTCTAGGAATGTCACTGCCTGGTCAGAAACTGAATCCTGGAGAAGTCTGGTGATTGGACCTTGTGACTAAACCTCCATTTTGCAACCGGACTCTGCAGAAGAAGGAGGAGGGTCTTGGCCCAGAAGAAAAAGTCTATAAAGCCTGGAAGAACATTCCCCATTTTGTCTTTCACCTCCAGTCTTCAGCCTGCTTTGTTTCCAGCTTTGGATGGAACTTTGCTACTCTGGGAACTCTGGACAATGGTACTGACCCATCCCCCAAATGGGATGCATCCAAAGACTATGATTTGAACCTGCAGTTTATTCTACCTTTGCTGCAAGCCTGAGCTAAGAGATGTGCCATTACTGCATGTAATTGATTTATTTTAACCATTCTTAACCCTCACCTATACCTTTTTCCTTGTATAATAAACCTTTAGATTTTAGATTCTAAAGGTTGGCTACAGCGTGATTTGTGGTAAGATCTAATTTGTATATTGACCTGGGTCTGGGGCCTGATTCTTTGGAATTGGGGAGAACCGTTTTCTTTATTAGGGGGATTGGTTTTCATAACCATTGATCCCCAGGACAGGTGGCTGCTGGTGGTGATACTGGGAAGCTGGAGTGTCTTAAGGGGATTGCTTGTGTGACTTGTGGTTAGCCAGTGGGGTGAGACCAAAGTCTTTTCTGTTTAGCTGGTTTGGTTTACCTTAGTGTGAAGAAACCCCAGCTTTGGGCTGTAGATGCCCTTTTGGAAGCAATCTGTCCTGATCTGACACTCACAGTTGGATCCCACCAGGAACAGCACCGTCACACAGCATGATACATATAAACATGAAAAAAACCTCACAACACACCGAGCTCTCATATGCCTCGCTGAAGTCAATTTACACCAACTGAGGATCTGGGCAAACCAGAGAGTCCTCTTTAAAATGCCAGAACTGTCTCTAAATCATTTGATAGTGAAAAACTCCATCCATAAAACAAAAACAAAAAAAGCAAAAGGATATTAAAAATCAGTCTAAAGTGAAATATTCTTGTTGAAATACCTTAAATCAGGGGTCTCAAACTCAAATGACCATGAGGGCCGCATGAGGACTAGTGCACTGGCCCGAGGGCCGCACCACTGACACACACACATACCCTCGCTGCCCCGGCTCTGCCCCCACTCCACCCCTTCCATGAGGACTAGTGCACTGGCCCGAGGGCCGCACCACTGACACACACCCTGCCCTCACTGACCCGGCTCCGCCCCCTCTCCACCCCTTCCAAGAGGTCCCACCCCTGCCTCACCTCCTCCTCTGAGCACGCAGCTCCCCATTCCCTCCTGGAAAGCACTAGGCACCACCAACAGCTGTTTGGCAAACAAAGCAAGAGCAATATAGGACGTCCAGAGCTAGAAACATGCGCGGCCCAGCCAGACAGCAGAGAAGCCTCCACTTCTGGCCCCTCCATCCTGCAAACTGCTATGGAGGGACCGGGGGGGGAGGGGGGGCGCCAGGAAGCTTGGCAGGCCGCAGGGAAGGGCTTTGCGGGCCGCATGTGGCCCCCGGGCCCCATGTTTGAGACCCCTGTCTTAAATATTTTTTAAAAAAATGAAACTACTGACAAATGCTCTGCCATCTTACTTGGTACTACTATAACATGTAACATTGCTTTTCTAAATAAGGTGACATGATAAAGTCATATTTGGTGTACTGTTCACATACCACAGAAGCAGCCATTTGTTACAGCACCTAGTCAGAGAGAGTTTATAGGGAACTAATTCCTTTGTTTCTTTGGTGTCAGATGTACTACAAATGCACCTCCCACTTACCAACAACTTCTATTCTCTCATGACAGCTTGCAGCTTCTTTTTATTCACAGCATGCTTCTGGTGTCATCACTTCCCAACTTCTGTCTTCTGCTAACACCAGGGATCCTCCTGAGACGTCATCTCCATCACGGCAAGTCAATATTCATTTGCTTTCTTCAAGCTCCATAGCTCTGCCCCATACAATGCCAGTGAGAGCCTCATTGTTAAAGCACTTAAGCAGGAAGCCAGTCACTGGTGGGCTTTTGCTCCCAGAGTACATAAGTTCTAAAGACAATAAATGGTAATTTACCCAACTGATTATCCACTGCTTTAAAAACCAGTCAGCTGTTAACAATGGACTCATTTCAGTCAAGCAATATGAATCTAGAAACTGTAAAATCATATTGGGGATTTCAGAATCACATAATGAGGGTTTTTCTCTCTGTGTATATGTCCCTTTAGAGATGGGCTAAAAATAAGAGTAAACAAAGCAATTTAAATAAGATCTTGGAAATAATAAATGCTGCCAAGTGATTTTTTTAATCAACCAAAATTAATTGGAATAAAGACAAATATGGAATAAAATGTTGAAAAAATAATATTTTCCTTCCAAACTCCTATGCAGGTTCATTGAATGTAATTTATACTGAGTCATCTACTGTTGAGGAGCAGATTTTCTCCTCCTTTATAAATTTGCTTTTATACTGTTTAACCCTTTAGTGGAACCAGAAGGATTTTCTCTTCAGAGAAAATTTGGAAAAAGACAATCATTGTAGAAAAAAGAACTGTACTTAACCAAAGTGTTCCCTATGTTCCCGAAAGTAACATTTAAGATTTTGTCTAAGTAAAAGTATGCTCAACAGGAATAGATAAACATAGTTTTAGAAGCTAATGAGTTGTATAGGATAAGGAAGCAGCTAGCTTCTCCTTATTCACCTTGTTGCTAGCTCTTTCAAAGATCATTTTTAGAAGTTTGCTGAATTCTTCAAGGTTGAGGTTCAGAGGCCTGTGGCTGGATTTGCTATTCATTTTGATTGTAGGAGCCTCTGGTGTTCAGGGGACTGTTTCCCTTGTTTGGGTTTGATGTAGCTTTGGACCAAGATGCATCTGCTTTTTTTGACTCCCCCACATATATTTTCCTGCAGTTCACTCATACATTATGTTTGTGCTGCAGAAATTGCACTGGCTTTCAATTTAAAGTGCTACTTTTGCTGAATAAAGACCTTCATGGTTTTGTTATTAGGTACCTAAGAGACTGACTACAGTATTTATGTGTGTGGTAACTCAACTGTGCAGGTCAGCTGGGAAGCTCAAGGTTACAAAAAATGTAATTTTTGTGTACGGAACTTAAGGCAGGATATTGTCAACAGAGGTCTCTCAGCTCTGGAATTTTCTATTTCTCTCCCTGATTCAACAGAGCCTGAGTCATCTGACTTTTAAGGCACAGCTATTCCAGTCTATATAGGTTCTCATACTGCCCTCATCACCATAAGCTCTAAATACCTTTTAGTAATGCATTAAGCAATATGACTAACATATGTTATGTTGGGGTGCCCAGTGCACACAGGAGTGGAATGGGTTAATGGAGGCCAAATGGGCCATTAAACCTAGCAGATTCAAGGCAGAGAGGAAAGCCCTGATTAGAGGAACAGGCTCACCCTTGCAAGAACACATGGATCCTGTATAAAGCCAGGAAGCTGGCTGCAGAGAGAGGCTGTGGGTAAATTGGCTGCAGTCATACCTTGAGTAGAGTGAGTTAAAGAGTGGTAAATCCAGAGAGGGTGGGCACCACTGATATAGGAAGAAGCCCAAGCAAACAGCAGCAAGAGGTAAGACTGTACAGGGACTATGACTGCTTGTTATAGGGTCCCTGGGATGGAACCCAGCATAGAGAGTGAGCCTGAGCTCCACTACCAGCCACTGGGGCGCGGTGAAGGATGTTGGAGGTGCAGCCAGCCAGCAGGTTGGGAAAAGTGTGAATTCCCTGGAAGGGGAGGACTTCATTGACCTGGCCGGAGCACCAAGACATAGATAGGAAACTGCAGACTGGTGAGTGTGCGAGGCAGCAGAGCAGGAGAAGACGTTAGAAGGCGACACCAGAAGGAGAGTGCAAGCTGGCTGAGCTAATCCCCAGGATGACTAACAGGAGACACTGCTTGTGGTGAGTAGATGCTGTGATGCGTGCATTTTGTTCTCTCTCCTCCTCTCTGTGTGTGGAGAGTTGTGGGTGCAGTGTGATTGATGCATATGTTTTATATGTGCACACAGCTTTGTGTCTTATATCAGAGAAGGCAGGTCAAAGAAAGGTTCCTGACACATGGACTGGAAGGTTGTGAGGTTTTTGATTTTCCTGTGGGAGTTTGTTCCAGAGTTATAAACTGGTCCATAAGAAAGCTCTTCTCCCTGCACAAATGAGCTTTACTGCAAGGTGCATTGTTTTATTTTCCTGGGCAGGTGGGATTTCCGCATGGCTAGAAGACTGTAGCTGTGGTTGGGATTTCTGGAAAACCTAACAAATTAATTGTGCATTTATGTGTATATGACCTGAAATCTCAGGCAGTTAAATGTTCAAGGCATATACCTTTTGAGATCTAAGTTGCTGTAGAAGCATAAAATGGTCTTGAATTGCACCACATATATGTTATTCCTTGAAACAAATTTATCTAAAATGGGGTAACTAGGAATGGGTAAAAAAAAGATTATTTTTTAATTGTTTTGTGGTGTTGGATTTTATATTTCTGAAATGAGACCAAGGATGCATCCAGGCAAAATAAAATGTGTTTTCTCATTCTTTAAAGTGTAGACACTATCAGTATTTTATGACATTGAGAACTTCTGGAGGTCAAATCAGAGACTATTGCAAAAGTAGCATAAATTTCCTTTCCAATAATATGGCAAGATATGATCCTAAACACCCTGTAGGTCTTTACATTCAACCAGCCATAGAAACCCAAATTATAATATAAAATGAATACATGTAATAAATGCTTCCTTCCTAATTTCCCAGCTTCTCCTCTGCTTGATACTTGGAGGGCTGTGGTAAAGCTTATTAAAAATTTGTAAAATGCCCGATGAGAGGTACCTTCAAAGGCACGAAGTATTCATATTATCCTGCAGTGAAGTTTTAATCCTATTCTTTAAAAAAGTGTCTTTTAATCCAGGGATGGGATTAAATGCCCAATCCTTAAATAATTAGTCAGGAAATATGTTAAAGTAAATGGGAATTTTTGTCTAGGGGCTTGTCTAAGCTACCACTTGAATCAATGTAACTTATGTCACTCAGGGGTTTGAAAAGCCAATCCTCTGAGTGACTTAAGTTACATCGACTTAAAGTGCTGTCTAGACCATTCTATGTTGGCAGGAGATGCTCTCCCACCAACATAGTTTCCGCATCTTGATGAGGTGGAGTAATACAGCTGTGGCAATGAAGCATGGTTGTAAAGACAAGCTGTCAGTACAGATATGGTGGATCAAGGCCACCCAGCTAAATTTTAAGCTTTCCATCATAGCTGACTGAAATCTTGTTTGGCCTAGTGTTTGAATTGCTTGGGTTTATTGTCCTGTGTGAACACCACCACTATCAGAGAATTTTTTGTTGGTTCCCCCCCCCCCCAAATTAAGTTAAGACTGCAATACCTAACTTGGGACTATCCTTGGTGGTTTATGGTGTAATGTGTAGATGGATATATTCCATTTTTTTTCTGGGTTGTAAATATATATGGTGTGGTTCATTTCCCATTTGTGATTAAATCCAAGGCGAATCCTTTCTCCCAGTAGCACAGGGAAGCTATTTTATTTTGTTACTAATGTCCATATCTGCAGATACTAAGGGACTCTGTTGGGTTTCAGAATTCTCTGGAGCAATAATACAATTTACTCACACTCTGCAAGGAACATCTTGATTACTGGTTGAGGACAAACAGTGATGTTAAACTAGCTGTGTTCGCTCCATGTCATTCTTCCTATTTGCTTCTGGATCTAAAGAAATAGAATGCTTTAAAGATAAAAATCTGTTTGTGATCTGAGATTCCTTTGCACCACCTTGAAACACATGCCCAGCCAAGGCACTCTGACAGTTACTCCATTTGAACTTTGGAGACTGGAATCTGGTCATTCTCAGTAACCATAAATGAACTTTATACTTCAGGTACGTTTTGTCTGAGCTTTAAAGCAACTTTCCTTTGTCAAGATGTAGATGTCACTACCTAAGTTGTCTGACCTCTAGCCCAGGCTTTTGTCTTTTGTTTTTATTGGCTGGGAGAAGTCCTTGCCTTTTTTATATTAAGGTGTGGCTGTGTGTATGCATTATGTGAGAATCCATAAAGCCCACACAGGGAAAGTTCAAGAAAGAAAAGTTCTGCAGGCATAACAGACCTGAATATTGTCTCGTAAAGTGTGTACTGGATCTTAGTCTTGAGGGACTTGAGATTCTCATATGTAATTTTTAGTAAGCTTGAGCTTTTATACTTCTGCTAGTTCAGAATGTTCTGTTGTATTACTTTTGGAGTATGGGGGTTTGGAGGAAAGTGTTAGCCAAGGCATAAAAAATTGAAATTTATGGAGGAAGCATTATAAGTGAGTGAGGTTTTGGTTCAGACATTAGATTATAATTTGATTTCAGTGTTAATCTGCATAATCAGATATAGAGCATAGATTTAATTAGAGTAAAATTCTGTAGCCTGGCTTGATAACCAAGTAGACAACCTTTAGACTCACATTTGGAATGTGAGGATTTTCTTTGGTACTAATTTTAATAATTTAACTCCTGACTTTGTTTTATGTCGATTTGATGGTATATTGTTTTTCGTTTTTTTTTTAATATGCTTCAAAATAAACTGTTTTGGTATTTTATTTTTTTTGTTTTGAGACTTGTAATAAAATGAATGAAATAGAAAGTGATATTGAGAGAACTCAGTAACTATCATAGAACCAGAAGCTTTGGGGACCTAGGGTGGGTGAACTGGTGAACCCGTGACCAACCCCCCTTAGTGTTTTCTGAGGACGGGTGAGATGCAGTGTTGACAACTGTTGTTGGTTGTTCAGAAGTCCATATGAGTTTGGCTGGGCCTGGAGACAATCTCATGATTAAGCGAGAAGCTCCAGCCCCACTGTAAATTGCAGCTTAGGTTAGGGTGAAACCCCCTCTGACTGGCTGCCCCACCTGCTGGGAAGAGCAGCCAGTCAGAGCTGCTGCAGGAAGCAGGCAGAACTGTCTGTCTAAGCCCCTCATGAGGTGAAGCAGACAGAGGTGCTGGAACTATTTGCATAGTGAAGGTGCTGAGAGCATTGAACCAAAGGGCATGTCTTCACTACCACTTTAAATCAATGTTAACGACATTAGGTCGAATTAAACATGTACCTGTCTTCACATACATGCCCTTAACGTCGATGTAAAGGGCCCTCAAGATCGATCTTGGAACTCCAGCCTAACCAGAGACATAAGGCTAATCTCGACATTCCAAGCTCGACCGTGGGCTAGTGAAGACGGAACCCGACATTAATAGCCTCCAGAGGCTGTCCCACAATGCTCCATTCTGACCGCTCTGGACTGCCTCACTACTGCTCCACTGTGACCGCTCTGCACTGCACTCTGAACTCGCTGCTCTGGCCAGGTAGATAAGACCCGGGAACATTTGAATGCCATTTCCTGTTTGGTCAGCGTGGCCAGCTCACCTGAACTGCTCAGTCGCCATTCAGAGCTATCAGCAGCACTAGCCGCCATGCAGAGCTCAGCATCACAAGACTCCATGCAGAGCTCATCTACCCTGGAGACCAGCCAGAGGAGAAGAGCTCCAGCATGGTCCACTCGTGAGGTGCTGGATCTCATCGCTATCTGGGGAGAGGAATCCGTGATGTTGGAACTAGGAAACAACAAACGGAATGCCAACACCTATGGAAGGGTCTCCAAGGCCATGCTAGAAAGGGGCCACAACAGGGACACCACACAGTGCCGCGTGAAAATTAAGGAGCTGCGGCAATCGTTCCAGAAAGCCAAGGAGGCAAACGGACGATCGGGGGGCGCGCCACGGACATGCAGGTTCTATAATGAACTAAATCCGATAATGGGGGGCGCCCCCACCACCATCGCGCCGGTGTGTATGGACTCCACCGATGGGATAATCGTCAGGGAGGAGATTGATTCCGAGGAGGACGAGCATGAAGAGGAAAATCTCACGGAGCAGCAGGAGCCCAGTGGAGAACCCGTGTACCCAGAGAGCCAGGAGCTGTTTGTCACCCTGGAGCCAGTACCCTCCCAAGCCTCCCAGGGGGGTAAGTGTTTCTTTTTTAAGTGATTACATGACGTGTGATTTTGTAAAGGAAGCATTTATTAATGAGTAACTTGCCCTAAGGACTTAGCGTGCTTTCATTGCTGGTCAATTTCTACTCAAAGAGTTTGTCAATATACTCCGGGATTGACCATAAGTCCTCCGCGGACATTTCAAGGAAGCTATCCAGGAGGTAGCGATGAATCCAGCGCAGCAGATTTCTGGGGAGAGCCGCCTTATGTGGTCCCCCGTGATAGGACACCAACCCACGCCACGAAAGTAGTAAGTTGTCTAGTATCATTGAGCAGGCTAGCATTGCGGCGTATGGACCAGGACTTTGCATGGAGTCAAGGAGCATGCGCTCCCTATCTCTCCGAGAAATTCTCAGCAAAGTGATGTCATTCAGGGTTGCCTGTTTGAGATACGGACTGCAATTAGTAGGGAGATAAAGATTCCCAGCTGCAAAGTACTCTTTTCTGCTGAGGACCGATCAACCACACCCCCCCCCACGAACGCTGACCACCCCCCCCCCCAGCCCGTAGCGGTAGCTAGCAGGGAATCTGGGCAGTCTGCACGCGGTTGCTTCTGCTTCAGATCCAACGCGCACCCAACCGCCCCCCCCCCCAGCTCATAGCGGTAGCTAGCAGGGAATCTGAGCAGTCTGCACGCGGTCTGAAGAGCCCCAAAAAGACCTTAGCCCTTAGCGAGAGATTTTTTGGCATTTGCTTTGCAGTTTGCGGTTGCAGTGGGAGCCAGCCACGCGGTGGGGGAAAGGGGGCGGGGTTGCTCTACAGTATGCAGGCGCCACTTTTAACTTACCATGGCCGGCTGCACGGTGATTTCAGAAGCCGTCTTGGGCTGAGGCACGCATATGTGTCTGAGATGCTCTGACTTTTCTGTGAGCTAGTCAGTCACTTTTAGGTATAGAACATGACCTTGTACAGAAATCATATCAGGCCTCTGAATACTGA
Source organism: Sternotherus odoratus (assembly GCA_032164245.1). NCBI lineage: Eukaryota > Metazoa > Chordata > Testudines > Kinosternidae > Sternotherus > Sternotherus odoratus. The sequence continues at coordinate 146,885,436 of JAVMKO010000003.1, forward strand.
GGTTGCAAATGGCATAGTACTCCCATTGTGTACTGTCCGAGACTGCATCTGCCTCCTAACCTTGAATGTCTCATAACTTTCAAACTTTATTTTCCCACACTCGCCCACAGATGTCCAAGTATGCCTCCTCCCGCCGTGCATCGCAGATAAGAAAGCGTAAAAAGAAAACACGAACGCGCGATGAGATGTTCACTGAACTCGTGGAGAACTTGCGCGCTGAGGCAGCCCGCCATCTATTGTGGCTTGCAGGTTTCCGAGGTTTATAACCCGGTGTAGCAGCCGCTCGACGATTGCCCTGCTTACTTGCATCACAGCAAAGCCCACTGTAGACCTACCCACCCCAAACTGATTCACCACTGACCGGTAGCTGTCTGGCGTTGCAAGCTTCCAGAGGGCTATCGCCACTCGCTTCTCCACTGTAAGGGCCGCTCTCTCATTTTGGTATTCCTGCGCCAGAGGGCTGGGGACAGCAAGTCACAAAGTTCCATGAAGGTGCCCTTTCGCATGCGGAAGTTTCTGAGCCACTGGGAGTCATCCCAGACCTGCAGCACTATGCGGTCCCACCAGTCCGTGCTTGTTTCCCTGGCCCAGAATCGGCATTCGATGGCATGAGCCTGCCCCATTGCCACCATTTTTGACAGATTGTCAGTCGCCCTACTTGCAAAAACGGCAGTGTCCATGTCGTCCCCGCTGTGCACGTCTTCGTCCATCTCGTGCACGTCCTCGTCCATCTCCTCCTCACTGTCGTCGGGTTCCGGAAAGCGCAGTTCTCCCCGGATCGCATTCCTCCTCTGCAGACGGTGCAGCAGGAACTCAGCAACCGTGATCGAGGTCCTCACCACAGCCATTACTGCAGCTGTGGTGTCAGCGGGCTCCATGCTTGCAATGCTATGGAGTTAGCACGGCGGAGAAAGGGCGCGAATTATGGGATGCCTACCTACAGTGCACCGCTCGTAATGGGGGTGGGCGGCGCGGAAAAAGGGTGCGAAATTTGGAAATGCCTACCCATAGTGCAGCACTCGAAATGGTGCCTGCTGGGGGATCAGGGAACTGTGGGATAGGTACCCAGAGTGCAACGCTCGTCATGTCGACGCTTGCAAAAGTTTTGCGGACAGACACTGTCGACTTGCTGTGCTTAGCTGTGCCTAGTGAAGACACACAACATCGACTGTATACAGTCGCGTTCACAACATTGACATAAAGGAAATCGAACTACTGCTGTAGTGAAGACATACCCAAAGTGTAAACCCTGTATATAAAGGAAACCACTTCAAGCGGGGGGAAGGGGTGGAGTGGGGGGGGGCAAGCAGCACCCATAGTTCCAATCCTATGGAGGAAGGAGGGTGGAGTGGAAAGACCTTAATAGCTCTGCTCACTCTCTTGATCACAGGGATGGCTTATCTCTCTCTTCCCTGCAATATCGGGTCTGGGAAGGGGCAGAAAGGGGATGATGAATCCCCAATAATGCTCCCTTGGGTGACCAGTTTAGGTTGGACATATTCCTGGAGGTTTCATCGCATGCCAACCCTCCAGGAATTCAAGATTAATCTTTAATTAAAGATTTTCAACTCTACTGCCCTCTCAAGGCCTGGAAAAGGGAGGTAAAGAACCCAGGAAGAGCAGAGGTGGAGAGGGGGATGGATGGTTTAGGGGTAGAACTGATGTGAGGGCACTATTCATGTGGTGGATGGGGGGCAGAATTAAATGCTGGGCAGGGGGACTGGCAGATATGGGGGTGAGAGTTCCTGCAGCAGAGGCCAAAATTGCCTTGAGAAATTTGGAAGCATTGGCAACAATTCTTTCTCTGTCTGGAGGGAGGGGGGGTTAAAATATCAGGAGAGGCCAAACACACACACACTATAACTTGTTCAAAAATCATGATTTTTTCCCCCTTTGGAGTTGGCAATAATGGAGACAAGGGAAGGTTTTGTATATGTATGGTGGGCATGGGTTGGGAAAAGTATGCTGAGTACTGCCTGTTAGGAATAGGGGATTGTCTATGGATGCTCCTTATTCTCAAGAATCAGAGAGGTAGCCATGTTAGTCTGGAATTACAGAAGTGACAAGGAGTCCTGTGGCACCTTAAAGACTAACTAAAGTATTGAAGCATAAGCTTTCATGGGCTAATACCCACTTCGTCGGATGCTCCTTATTCTCAAAAGTACTGTATGTACAGTGGTTTGATTACAGAGCGGATGTTTGTTTATGACCATGTTTGTTAAATATGCCTTCAGCTTTTTTGCTATGGAAGAGAACATGCTGTGTCAGGTTCACTATAGAACGTTGATTTCAGGAACCAATGTGACTGACCTGCTGCAGTACACACTCATTTAAACACATAGCATTAGGCAAGCATTAGCAGCTGCAGGGAGTCATAGGTTCCCAACAAAACCAGTGGGGATTATAGGTGCTCAGTAATTGTCCTCTTTAAAGATGAGCAAACATAATATGAACAAATAGCAATATATCATGGGGAGGAAAATAAGGTTGTGATCCTCGCTCTCCTTCTGGCCTCTGTACATGCAATAAAAGAATGGACACAGCAAAAAGGAGCTTTAAAAGCCTCTGTTCTAGCCTGGTGAGAATTCCCTGAGCACAGGCATTTCAGAAGACAGTGGATAAAAGGGAAAATGGGACACCGCATGGGTGAAATCAACCTTCTATGATGGGTTGGCCTGCGCCCTGCCCCACAAGGCTGGGGCTAGCGATGCTGCTTGCCCAAGCCCTCATAGAATATCAGGGTTGGAAGGAACCTCGGGAGGTCATCTAGTCCAGCCCCCTGCTCAAAGCAGGACCAATCCCCAACTAAATCATCCCAGCCAGGGCTTTGTCAAGCCTGACCTCGAAAATCTCTATGGAAGGAGATTCTACCACCTGCCTAGGTAACCCATTCCAGTGCTTCACCACCCTCCTTGTGAAAAAGTTTTTCCTAATATCCAACTTTAACCTTCTCAACTGCAACTTGAGACCTTTGTTCCTTGTTCTGTCATCTGCTACCACTGAGAACAGTATAGGTACATCCTCTTTGGAACCCCCTTTCAGGTAGTTGAAAGCAGCTATCAAATCTCCGCTCAGTCTTCTCTTCTGTAGACTAAACAATCCCAGTTCTCTCAGCCGCTTCTCATTAGTCACATGCTTCAGGCCCCAAATCGTTTTTGTTGCCCTTCTCTGGACTCTTTCCAATTTTTCCACATCCTTATAGTGTGGGCCCCAGAACTGGACACAGTACTCCAGATGAGGCCTCACCAATGCCCCTTGCACAAGGCTGGAGCTGGCCTCATCCCAGCCCAGGGCTGGCATCGCCACTCACCTCCTCTCTCTCCTCACCGCATGTTCCTCTGCACCCCACTTTTTTGACAAAAATGGGCATTTGTCCCATTTGCTTTTGCCAACTGATTAAGTTTTTGCCAAAAAATCAGGACAGCGCTTAAAGGGACTGTCCTAGTCAAAACAGCTTATATGGTCACCCTATCCAAGGACCACTCCAGAAATCCTCTTCTAGAAAGAGGTGCCAGGGGCTGGGCTAGGGGGGCAGAGGTTGGTTTGTTGGGAACAGTAATCCCATGTCACTGTGAAGATTCCAAGTAGTGCTGTTGCTTATACAATAGCCTTAGAGTCTGATGTAACTTAGACAAGCCCCAGGGTTATCTGTTTTGCCCGTGGGGACTTTCTAGCCCCCAGAGTCCTCCCAGACAGGTAGGGTTCTAAGGTGGCTCAAAGTTATCATAGGCCACCTCCCCTAGGATAAAAATGTGGAGTCCTTGTGGCTTAGAGACTAACAAATTTATTTTGGCATAAGCTTTTGTGGGCTAAAACCCACTTCATCAGATGCAGGGAGTGGAAAATAAGTAACCAGGTATAAATATTCAGCACACGAAAAGATGGGAGTTGCATTACCAAGTGTGGGGGGGTCAGTGCTAATGAGGTTAATTCAATGTGGCCCATTACCAGCAATTGAGAAGAAAGGGTGAGTATTAAGAAAGGGAAAAAAATATATAGTGACCCAGCCACTCCCATCCTTTATTTAGGCCTAATTTGATGGTATTCAGTTTGAAAATTAATTCCAGTTTTGCAGTTTCTCATTGGAGTGTTTTTCAAGGTTTTTGTTGTTGAAGAATTGCCCCTTAAGTCTGTTATTGAGTGTCCAGGGAGACTAAAGTGTTCTCCTATTGGTTTTGAATGCTATAATTCTTGATGTGTGACTTGAATCCATTTATTATTGTGTATAAACTGTTTGCCCAATGTATATGGCAATGTACAGATTTTCCCTAGGATGTGAGCCTTGTGGCACAGCACAGAATCTCACTCTAAGTGTTTAGTTCATAATTTTGTGTTAAGTTACACCTAGGATAACTAAAATATACTATACCCTTTGTCATAAGTATGAAGTGCCTTAGAATTACTGTTTTATCTGTAAAGGGTTAACCTGAAGCAGAAGAGGGAATGACATATTGGGGATGCAAATTCCTAAAGACAAAGGAGTTTAGTTTCACTTTTTCCCGGGCACTCTGCCTGTCTCCATCTTCTCCCCGGCTCTGGAGTAATAAATCACCTTTCTACTCATCCCTTGATAAGTTTCTAAATCAGCCTGGCAGTAAGTGAAATTGTTAATTGTATAAGCTTGTAATCGATCTATGGTGTCTTTAACCTCATCAGGGAGAGAAATCCCAAGGGAGGGGTTAAGGCGGGTTAAGGGTAGTAACTGAGTATCTGTGAAGTCTGTGTAGTTGTATGCTTTTCTCTTTTCTTTATTAAACCTTTTTTTTGTTATAAGAATCGTCTGTTAATTCTATTGAAGGGATCCTAGCTTGGGATCGGAGTCTGTGTTTTCAATCTCTCCCAGGTAGCAAGGGGGAGGGAGTGTTACTATCGGGGATTTTAATGTGCCCCACCCCATAGTTTGGGGTAATCACATTAATGGTGGCAGCGGGTTACAAGCCCCAACTGGAGAAGTTTGGGTTTTGGGGGAAAAGATTTAACCTAGGCTGGGAAAGTAGCTGGGAGTTAATTGGTCTTTCACATAAGAGATCCCCACATCTTTACCCTAGAGTTTAGAGTGGGGAAGGAAATCTCTTACACCCTTGTATTATCAAAACACTGTTAATATTTTGAAAAAGTAATCAATGTTTATATCAAGCTTCCAGAAACACACAATAGCAAGTGCTAACAATTTGTTTTCTCTGGATATTCCCAATAATGTATTAACATGGTGAAAACCTCATTGAAACTGATAACACTCCTATTGACTTCACTGAGCTTTGGATTAAGCCTTTAAAGAAGGAAGAAGAAAGCCCCTTTCACTTTTATATCTATGCTTTATCTTCCTTCTAGTCTGTTTCATTTTCGTTAGAGCATACAATATGTACAAAAAAGCAGTCCTTTTTTTAAAGGGACTGTTTCATTTTGAAATCAACTGGAACTGCGACATCTATTAAACTATTTGTTAAGCACATATAATGAGATTTTTCTCTTTAAAATGTATTCCATTGGCCTGCTAAACCCAGGGTTGTGAATTAAATCCTTGAGGGGGCCACTTAGGGATATGGGGCAAAACTCTGGATGATTTAATTGGGGATTTTAATTGGGGACTTAATTGGGGACTAGATGACCTCCTGAGATCCCTTCCAGCCCTAATATCTATATATATAAAAGTCAAGTGGTGTATGTATGTATGTATGTATGTATGTACGTATGACTGCGAAGTCCTCCCGCACCGTTTGAGCCAGAAACTTGAAATTTGGTACAGTGAGGGGTCTTGAGGTCTAGATGCTGGTAAGGGTCGAAAAATTTTCGGATCTCACCTCTGACGCCCCCCAGGGGTGAAAGTCTTTCAGGGCCAATCACATCGGCTGGGCGGTTAGGTGGTGATGATGTCATAATACCCCCCTCCAACAGACACCTCACTCGCTCAGCTCACCCCTCCCTCCTCCAATGGAACCCCGGAGATCCCTCAGTTCTCTGCCCCTCCCCCCTCCCAACAGAACCCCGGAGATCACTCAGCTCACTGCCCCTCCCTCCTCCAACGGAACCCCAGAGATCACTCAGCTCACTGCCCCTCCCTCCTCCAACGGAACCCCAGAGATCACTCAGCTCACTGCCCCTCCCCCCTCCCAACGGAACCCCGGGGATCACTCAGCTCACTGCCCCTCCCTCCTCCAACGGTACCCCGGAGATCACTCAGCTCACTGCCCCTCCCCCCTCCCAACGGAACCCCGGAGATCACTCAGCTCACTGCCCCTCCCCCCTCCCAACGGAACCCCGGAGATCACTCAGCTCACTGCCCCTCCCTCCTCCAACGGAACCCCGGAGATCACTCAGCTCACTGCCCCTCCCCCCTCCCAACGGAACCCCGGAGATCACTCAGCTCACTGCCCCTCCCTCCTCCAACAGAACCCCGGAGATCACTCAGATCACTGCCCCTCCCCCCTCCCAACAGAACCCCGGAGATCACTCAGCTCACTGCCCCTCCCTCCTCCAATGGAACCCCGGAGATCACTCAGCTCACTGCCCCTCCCTCCTCCAACGGAACCCCGGAGATCACTCAGCTCACTGCCCCTCCCGCTCCCAATGGAACCCCTGAGATCACTCAGCTCACTGCCCCTCCCTCCTGCAACAGAACCCCGGAGATCACTCAGCTCACTGCCCCTCCCTCCTCCAACGGAACCCCGGAGATCACTCAGCTCACTGCCCCTCCCTCCTCCAACGGAACCCCGGAGATCACTCAGCTCACTGCCCCTCCCTCCTCCAACGGAACCCCAGAGATCACTCAGCTCACTGCCCCTCCCTCCTCCAACGGAACCCCGGAGATCACTCAGCTCACTGCCCCTCCCTCCTCCAAATGAACCCCAGAATCCATCAGCTCTGTGCCGCCCCCCACCTGCGAAGGTCCCCGGAATCCCTCGGCTCCTGGCCCCCTCCCCGCCTGCGACGGATCTGAGTTGGGTTTGGTGGGACGGTAAGTGAGGTGGGGGTGTCGGGTTTGGTCGGTGGGTGAGGTGGGGGTGTTGGGTTTGCTTGGGGGGGGTGGGAAGGTATCGGGGTGGGTGAGGGGTGAGGGGTGGGTGTTGGGGTTGGTCAGGGGGTGTCAGCTGTCTGCCACCTCCCCACCTCCGACTGACCCGAGCAGCGCCGGGCACTTATGCTAGTACTATGATATTATCCTACTTGCCTGCATCAGAACTATATAGTCAGACCCTTTTCATATTGGCATGTTCACTGGTGATAAGAGCAATATATTTGGCGGACGTGTAGTTGATAAGTATATTGTTACCTTGATTGAAAGAAAATCCCCTGAGATATGAAATGTTACAACTATATTGAACTGCGGATCTAACTTGATTTTTTTTTAAAGGGACGGAAAAGATGCAACTGTCTTAACTTTACTGGAGTTTTGTACAGTTCCATGGTCTTCTCCCTGCTGGTTGAGGCAGCACAGGGCAATATACTGAACTACATTCCCTTCATTTGCCCTAGGCACAAGGTTGCTGGTTAGACCAGCCCAATTTTGGTTAATCTCTGGTCCCTGGGAAGAGAGGTTATGGTCACTTTGTGCCATTTTAACTTTACAGTACCAGGCCCTCTGTGACCATCTACACCAGCAGAATATAAAATAGACCACGTGCTGGATGTGCTTCAGTATATTTTAACATCATTGTCTTTATATTTCTTTGGATGAGATCCCCAGCTGTTGTTAATGGCTCCGTGGTGATTTACACTGGCTGAGAATCTGTTCCTTTGTCTGCTGTAATTAAGCTATTACAAGCATATCTCTTTCTCTTGTTTAGAACTCCCACAGTTCTTAAAGAAGGCATGTGACGGAGAACATCACCCTCATTCACCTTGTATTCTCAACGTCGGAGTATAAACAATTTATTGCAGTATGTAGGTAAATGCTGGTACATGCCTTCTCCAGATTGTATTCAATTGTAAAAAGTACAGTTGTTAGAAGTCTAAGGGACAGCTGTCAGAAAATGGACATTGATATCTGTCAGAGATCTTTGCTGAAAAATGGAGTTGTAGCTTATATCTCTTTTCCTTTCTTGTTACTCATTCCTGCCTCTTCTCATACTATGCAGACAGAATTCTCTGCTGTAAGAGACATAAGCACTTTAAGCTAAAAGAAGATTACTTTAAGATTAAATGCAATGATTCCTTACTGCTACATAGAAAATAAATCCATAAAAACCATTAGTTAAAATGCTGCCTTTCCCTTACCTTTTCACTGTTGAAGGACTGTAACCTAATGGTTTGTATTGGCATTGCTTCCATCCTGGTGTATGCATTTTGTTTTTTGTTTTTTCTCTGTGCAGCTACTGGTTTTTGAACTCCCGCCCCAGCACATTTTCAAAAATCTCAGATATTTTGCATCCATTGCAGCCACTAACTATTGATTCATATCCTGCAATTCTAGTATCATTTCTACAGGTAGAAAATTAAGCAGGTTTTTCTTAAAAAGCTATTTATAGCAATCATTTATCAATATAAAGAATGGTTTTGAACTTCTCCATTTTAGCATTTGTAATAAAAATCAGGGGGATTTTGTACTTTAACTCTTACATATCTTGTCTCTTCACTTACTTGTCAAGAGCTGTTAAACGTTCTGCAAGTCTTTGGAGATAGCTTTTTAAATTGAAGTATGTTCTATTGATATTAAAACACACTGGCCATCTTTTTAAATATATATACATAATCAGAATCCTTAATCTATATATATAAAAGTCAAGTGGTGTATGTATGTATGTATGTATGTATGTACGTATGACTGCGAAGTCCTCCCGCACCGTTTGAGGCAGAAACTTGAAATTTGGTACAGTGAGGGGTCTTGGGGTCTAGATGCTGGTAAGGGTCGAAAAATTTTCGGATCTCACCTCTGACGCCCCCCAGGGGTGAAAGTCTTTCAGGGCCAATCACATCGGCTGGGCGGTTAGGTGGTGATGATGTCATAATACCCCGCTCCAACAGACACCTCACTCACTCAGCTCACCCCTCCCTCCTCCAACGGAACCCCGGAGATCCCTCAGTCCTCTGCCCCTCCCCCCTCCCAACGGAACCCCAGAGATCACTCAGCTCACTGCCCCTCCCTCCTCCAACGGAACCCCGGAGATCACTCAGCTCACTGCCCCTCCCCCCTCCCAACAGAACCCCGGAGATCACTCAGCTCACTGCCCCTCCCTCCTCCAACGGAACCCCGGAGATCACTCAGCTCAATGCCCCTCCCTCCTCCAACGGAACCCCGGAGATCACTCAGCTCACTGCCCCTCCCTCCTCCAACGGAACCCCGGAGATCACTCAGCTCACTGCCCCTCCCTCCTCCAATGGAACCCCGGAGATCACTCAGCTCACTGCCCCTCCCTCCTCCAACGGAACCCCGGAGATCACTCAGATCACTGCCCCTCCCTCCTCCAATGGAACCCCGGAGATCACTCAGCTCACTGCCCTCCCCCCCTCCCAATGGAACCCCAGAGATCACTCAGCTCACTGCCCCTCCCTGCTCCAACGGAACCCTGGAGATCACTCAGCTCACTGCCCCTCCCTCCTCCAACGGAACCCCAGAGATCACTCAGCTCACTGTCCCTCCCCCCTCCCAACAGAACCCCGGAGATCACTCAGCTCACTGCCCCTCCCTCCTCCAACGGATCCCCGGAGATCACTCAGCTCACTGCCCCTCCCTCCTCCAACAGAACCCCGGAGATCACTCAGCTCACTGCCCCTCCCTCCTCCAGCGGAACCCCGGAGATCACTCAGCTCACTGCCCCTCCCTCCTCCAACAGAACCCCGGAGATCACTCAGCTCACTGCCCCTCCCCCCTCCCAACGGAACCCCGGAGATCACTCAGCTCACTGCCCCTCCCTCCTCCAACGGAACCCCGGAGATCACTCAGCTCACTGCCTATCCCTCCTCCAACGGAACCCCGGAGATCACTCAGCTCACTGCCCCTCCCCCCTCCCAATGGAACCACGGAGATCCCTCAGTTCCCTGCCCCTCCCTCCTCCAACGGAACCCCGGAGATCACTCAGCTCACTGCCCCTCCCTCCTCCAGCAGAACCCCGGAGATCACTCAGCTCACTGCCCCTCCCTCCTCCAACAGAACCCCGGAGATCACTCAGCTCACTGCCCCTCCCTCCTCCAACGGAACCCCGGAGATCACTCAGCTCACTGCCCCTCCCTCCTCCAATGGAACCCCGGAGATCACTCAGCTCACTGCCCCTCCCCCCTCCCAACGGAACCCCGGAGATCACTCAGCTCACTGCCCCTCCCCCCTCCCAACAGAACCCCGGAGATCCCTCAGTTTCCTGCCCCTCCCTCCTCCAACGGAACCCCGGAGATCACTCAGCTCACTGCCCCTCCCTCCTCCAGCTGAACCCCGGAGATCACTCAGCTCACTGCCCCTCCCTCCTCCAACAGAACCCCGGAGATCACTCAGCTCACTGCCCCTCCCTCCTCCAACGGAACCCTGGAGATCACTCAGCTCACTGCCCCTCCCCCCTCCCAACGGAACCCCGGAGATCACTCAGCTCACTGCCCCTCCCCCCTCCCAACAGAACCCCTGAGATCCCTCAGTTCCCTGCCCCTCCCTCCTCCAACGGAACCCCGGAGATCACTCAGCTCACTGCCCCTCCCTCCTCCAGCTGAACCCCGGAGATCACTCAGCTCACTGCCCCTCCCTCCTCCAACGGAACCCCGGAGATCACTCAGCTCACTGCCCCTCCCTCCTCCAGCGAAACCCCGGAGATCACTCAGCTCACTGCCCCTCCCCCCTCCCAACGGAACCCCGGAGATCACTCAGCTCACTGCCCCTCCCCCCTCCCAACAGAACCCCGGAGATCCCTCAGTTTCCTGCCCCTCCCTCCTCCAACGGAACCCCGGAGATCACTCAGCTCACTGCCCCTCCCTCCTCCAACGGAACCCCGGAGATCACTCAGCTCACTGCCCCTCCCTCCTCCAATGGAACCCCGGAGATCACTCAGCTCACTGCCCCTCCCTCCTCCAACGGAACCCCGGAGATCACTCAGATCACTGCCCCTCCCTCCTCCAATGGAACCCCGGAGATCACTCAGCTCACTGCCCTCCCCCCCTCCCAATGGAACCCCAGAGATCACTCAGCTCACTGCCCCTCCCTGCTCCAACGGAACCCTGGAGATCACTCAGCTCACTGCCCCTCCCTCCTCCAACGGAACCCCAGAGATCACTCAGCTCACTGTCCCTCCCCCCTCCCAACAGAACCCCGGAGATCACTCAGCTCACTGCCCCTCCCTCCTCCAACGGATCCCCTTAGATCACTCAGCTCACTGCCCCTCCCCCCTCCCAACGGAACCCCGGAGATCACTCAGCTCACTGCCCCTCCCTCCTCCAACAGAACCCCGGAGATCACTCAGCTCACTGCCCCTCCCTCCTCCAGCGGAACCCCGGAGATCACTCAGCTCACTGCCCCTCCCTCCTCCAACAGAACCCCGGAGATCACTCAGCTCACTGCCCCTCCCCCCTCCCAACGGAACCCCGGAGATCACTCAGCTCACTGCCCCTCCCTCCTCCAACGGAACCCCGGAGATCACTCAGCTCACTGCCCCTCCCTCCTCCAACGGAACCCCGGAGATCACTCAGCTCACTGCCCCTCCCCCCTCCCAATGGAACCACGGAGATCCCTCAGTTCCCTGCCCCTCCCTCCTCCAACGGAACCCCGGAGATCACTCAGCTCACTGCCCCTCCCTCCTCCAGCAGAACCCCGGAGATCACTCAGCTCACTGCCCCTCCCTCCTCCAACAGAACCCTGGAGATCACTCAGCTCACTGCCCCTCCCTCCTCCAACGGAACCCCGGAGATCACTCAGCTCACTGCCCCTCCCTCCTCCAACGGAACCCCGGAGATCACTCAGCTCACTGCCCCTCCCCCCTCCCAACGGAACCCCGGAGATCACTCAGCTCACTGCCCCTCCCCCCTCCCAACAGAACCCCGGAGATCCCTCAGTTTCCTGCCCCTCCCTCCTCCAACGGAACCCCGGAGATCACTCAGCTCACTGCCCCTCCCTCCTCCAGCTGAACCCCGGAGATCACTCAGCTCACTGCCCCTCCCTCCTCCAACAGAACCCCGGAGATCACTCAGCTCACTGCCCCTCCCTCCTCCAACGGAACCCTGGAGATCACTCAGCTCACTGCCCCTCCCCCCTCCCAACGGAACCCCGGAGATCACTCAGCTCACTGCCCCTCCCCCCTCCCAACAGAACCCCTGAGATCCCTCAGTTCCCTGCCCCTCCCTCCTCCAACGGAACCCCGGAGATCACTCAGCTCACTGCCCCTCCCTCCTCCAGCTGAACCCCGGAGATCACTCAGCTCACTGCCCCTCCCTCCTCCAATGGAACCCCGGAGATCACTCAGCTCACTGCCCCTCCCTCCTCCAGCGAAACCCCGGAGATCACTCAGCTCACTGCCCCTCCCCCCTCCCAACGGAACCCCGGAGATCACTCAGCTCACTGCCCCTCCCCCCTCCCAACAGAACCCCGGAGATCCCTCAGTTTCCTGCCCCTCCCTCCTCCAACGGAACCCCGGAGATCACTCAGCTCACTGCCCCTCCCTCCTCCAGCTGAACCCCGGAGATCACTCAGCTCACTGCCCCTCCCTCCTCCAACAGAACCCCGGAGATCACTCAGCTCACTGCCCCTCCCCCCTCCCAACGGAACCCCGGAGATCACTCAGCTCACTGCCCCTCCCCCCTCCCAACAGAACCCCTGAGATCCCTCAGTTCCCTGCCCCTCCCTCCTCCAACGGAACCCCGGAGATCACTCAGCTCACTGCCCCTCCCTCCTCCAGCTGAACCCCGGAGATCACTCAGCTCACTGCCCCTCCCTCCTCCAACGGAACCCCGGAGATCACTCAGCTCACTGCCCCTCCCTCCTCCAGCGAAACCCCGGAGATCACTCAGCTCACTGCCCCTCCCCCCTCCCAACGGAACCCCGGAGAACCCTCAGTTCTCTGCCCCTCCCCCCTCCAAACGGAACCCCAGAATCCATCAGCTCTGTGCCGCCCCCCACCTGCGAAGGTCCCCGGAATCCCTCGGCTCTGGGCCCCCTCCCTGCCTGCGACGGATCTGAGTTGGGTTTGGTGGGACGTAAGTGAGGTGGAGGTGTCGGGTTTGGTCGGTGGGTGAGGTGGGGGTGTTGGGGTTGCTTGGGGGGGTGGGAAGGTATCGGGGTGGGTGAGGGGTGAGGGGTGGGTGTTGGGGTTGGTCAGGGGGTGTCAGCTGTCTGCCACCTCCCCACCTCCGACTGACCCGAGCAGCGCCGGGCACTTATGCTAGTATTTATATATGTAAGGTTTCTGGATCAACTGTAGGTGTGTAGTCTGCTCTTTGCGAAATTGTTTTTCTTTAGGATATTCAAAAAAGCAAGATACTTTAATGATTTGTTGTCTTAAAGTGTCAACACGAGGCTTCCTAATGGTGGATTTCATAAAGTGTTCTATTCTGATGCATGTTTGTTTACTATTTATGGTCCTGCTCCGACTGAAGTCCACCGCAACAACAACAACAAAAATTACTTTACTTGAGCAAGATCAGGCCCTAGATTACTGACATGAAAATAATAATAAAATGATTTACAAGAGGTTTTTTTTCAATTGTTAATAAGTGTTACAGAAGGCAGGACCTCCTAGCATGTTTGTGTGTGCCTTTTGTCAGATTTTCTAACACAATAAACATATTGCTATTACAAACTGGACCTTGATAGATCAAAACAGTAGCATGATTCCTTAATTTTTTCCAAATGAAAAATCTGTGTATGTTCAAATCATCTGCATCTACATATGTATGAGTGATTAGTATAAGAATTTAAATAGGAGCAGCATGTTTTAGTGGACTATGATTGAGACTAAGATTAGAATTCACGAGGAGATTTTAGTGAAAATTTTTGGCCACACCTTTTTATCCCTTCTGGAAAAATGAACATTCAAGTCAACCAAAACATCTTGAAAATTCATGTAGATTTTGAAACTTCTTCAATCAAAACAAAAAAGAAAAATTGGAAATGCAGTTTGACCATATTGGAATAACAGGTTTATATTTTTGGGGCTAGGTTGGTAAGGGGATTTAGGTGCCATTCACAAAGCTGGAGGACAAGGGTGTTTTAAAGCCCCTGCTCCAGAGTGGGAATTTCAACATGTCTCCTACATCCCAGGTGAGTGCCTTAATACTTGAGCTATTGGGCACAAAAGCACCACTTCCACCTGCTTCTCCTTCTTTGTGAATCTAGCCCTTTATTTAAATCAAAGCAAATGAAATAAAGTTTTATAAATATTTAGTTTCAGGTCAAACAAAATGCCTTTTTTTCCCCCTGAAATGAAATTTTTCTGTTTGGATTTACCAAAACATTCAATTTCAGTTCAACCCAATTTTTTTGTTGTTGGATCTGCCAATGAACTAAAAAATAAAGTAAAAGAAATGAGTTATTCACACAGCTCTACTCAGGAGTTGTTGGCATCAGACTCTGCCAGTAATTTGCTGTGTGATCTTTGTGGCACTGTCATAAGTAGAAAGTAGCCTAGAATTACTTTTTACCTGTAAAGGGTTAACTTGAAAGTAACCTGAGAGTGGATGACAAACCAGAGATGCTAATCAACCTCGGAGACAAAGAGAGTTTGTAGTTTTGGTTTAGCTCTCTCTTGCTGTTTGCTCCGGCTATGGGATGAACCACACCTATGTCTTTATTCTACCTCTCTATAATCTTCTAACAAGTCAAGTTCCGTAGTAAGTGAATTATATGCTTGAACTGTATCACTTGATCATTGATCCACGGTGTTCCTTACTGTTAAGCTTTAGCAGAGGAAGAATTCCTAAGGGGGGGTCAGCGAGGCTATGTGATGCAAGGTTTTTTTTTCCTATTGATTTCTGTACAAGGGATTTATGCTTTTCTTTTTTTCTTTAATTAAAATCTTTCTTTTAAGACTCTGTTTGTTTCTATTGGATAGACCCTGGTTTTTGGATCGGGCACGTCTCACAGAAAGTGAGGGTTTATTTTCTTTGTTTCTCAAACCTCTTCCAGGTAAAGGGAGGAGATTTGGGGGGTTTTAAACAGGGTTTCCAATTTACCCTAACCCATTGTTTTGTCGGCTTAAATTGGTGGTGGAAGCGATATTCCAAGTCTAGACACAGGAGAAGTTTGTGTTCTGGGGGAAAAGTTTTAACCTAAGCTAGTAAAATAAGCTTGGGGGGTTATTTCTGTTTTCATGCGGGTTCCCACATCTTTACCCTAGAGTTCAGAGTGAGGAGGCAATTCTGACAGGCACAATCACTTAATTTTTTTTCTCCATCCTCTAAAATAAGAATACAACTTTTACCTATGTATACGGTCATTGTGAGGTACTGGCTAACATCTGTACAGTGCTTTGAAGATTTGAACATCCCTTACTGTAGGTATATTATCGTTCCTGTTACAAGGAGTGGTATTTTGAAATTAATATTTACAAATTAACTTTACTATGAAGCTTGTTAAAGCTATGGAAGTCATGTCAATTCACTGGGATGAAAGTAAACTGTAAAATTAAATTTGATTTGCTCACAAGCACATGTTAATATCAGAATAAAACAAGTGCAGATTTTGAATAAAATCAATACTGGTGTACATGCTTTTAAGAGATGTGAGTAGCAGATTACTTGTACTGGTACATGTAGACTACAGTTATATCTGCTCATGTTATATTGTGGACTTGTATCTTCTTTGTTACAATATGCAAATACTAACAGGTGACACATGTTCACTTCCCACCCAGATGACTGGGGAGTGGTTGGCAAGGGTGAGGAATGGGTAGAGGCTTGAATCCATCCCCCAAAATTGTAATCCCTGAATAGGGAGACATTGTCTTCTACTCATCTAGATGATCAGTAGCTGATTTATTGCTCCCTGGGAGTAATAGCAAGAATGATGAAGAGCACTGCAACTCTCAGAGATACAGTTGCCTTTTACTCAGGGTGACTGTTAACTGATCATCTAGAGTCTTAAAGAGTGCAGTTACCTTAGTCACTCACATAGAGCAGAACTTGCTGTTAATGGGTTGACTCAGGAAAAGGAAGTGAGTGGATTCAAAACTTAGAACCAGAATAGTCCTTCAGCATCAGCAGATTTGTTTGAGTTGCTGGACACATATTCTGAGCTGATGTGCATCAATAGCCATAGAATTTGGATCACACACACATTCCCATTATAGAATTGATGTTGCATGCACTGTGAAATTCATGTTATGTTTAGTCATTTTGAATTTATGATTCACACATTGTGGAGTTTTCATGGATAAACCAATGTGTGATTTAGAGGGTGGAAGAGAGGTGTGTTGGGTTTTTCTACTTTCCCTGTCGATACCAGCTCCAAGTATCCTTATGACAGGTAAAAGATTATAAACTACAAAAAAAATCCTAAAAACACTTTAAATTTTTAAAGTATTACATACTGTGTAGAAAATCAATGTTGTGTACAATGGATGTACTGCTTGGAATACTGTGAAAATTGAGCTGTGAACATTTGTTGGGAAATATATGGTGTCATAAGTATGAAGTGCCTTAGAATTACTGTTTTACCTATGAAAGGTTAAACCTGAAACAGGAGAGGGAATGACGTATCGGAGCTGCTAATACCTAGCAGAAAAAAAGTTTAGTTTCACTTTGTTCCCGGGGTTTTTTCTGTCTGTCTTTTCTCTCAGGCTACTGCCTGCCTGTCTGCATTCCCTGGCTATGGGGAGAATTATATCTATATTTCTATTCATCATTTCAATAACCTGCTAAGAAAACAAGTGACAGTAAGTGTATTCTTGAATAGTATCACTTTGTAATCAATCCACGGTGTTCTTAAACTGTTAAGCTAGCAGGGAGAGAAATTCCAAGGGAGGGGGCTCCACGAGGGCTGAGTAATGCTAGGAAGTTTAGTATCTATGGATTCTGTAAAGTAATTTATGTTTTTCTCTTTTCCTTTATTAAAATCTTTTTTTTTCGTAAGAATGGTCTGTTTATTTCCATTGGAGTGATCCTAGTTTGGATCGGGCTCATCTCACAGCTAGTGAGGGTTTGTGTACTCGAATCTCTCCCAGGTGAAAAGGGGGGAGGTATTACTATCGGGGTCCCAATGTTCCCCACCCCATAGTTTGGGGGACTCACATCAGTGGTGGCAACAATTTCCAAGCCCCAACTGGAGAAGTTTGAGTTTGGGGGAAGATTTAACCTAAGCTGGTAAAATAAGCTTGGGGGTGATTTGTCTTTCATGCGGGGTCCCCACATCTTTACCCTAGAGTTCAGAGTGGGGAAATAAACACCCTGACATATGGCATACACTAACAGAAGTTATCTAAGGCTTTGTAAAATGGATCTTGTTTTTAATGCTGTTGGACTAACTTTTTTTTAGTCATTGCTAAAAGTGTGTTGCATGTGTGTTATACAATTTAGGATGCATTCCAAATTTGCCTGTGTTTTGGTACTTCTATACCCCTGTACTCACTTGGTAGTCTCTATTCTGAGCTGTGATTATAGCTATAGCTAAATAGATGTGTGCTCCTTTGGCAGATTCTTCATATCACTGTCCCTACAAAATATAGTAACAACTACAATTTTAAGTGAGGTATGTTCCTGAAAAATGTGACTTTAAGTGAAACAATGATCAGAGAATCCAATTTCCCCATAAGAATTAATGTAAATGTGGGAGTTAGGTTTCAGGGGGGAAAAAATCACCAGACATGGCTAATATGTATATACACACACAGTATAAGTTTTTAAACAAACAATTTAATACTGGTTCACAGCAATTATTATTGTGAAGCTTGGTTGAGGTGGCGAAGTCAGAGGGTAGGATATTTCCCAGGGAATGCCTTACTGCCAAATGATGAACTAGCAATTGGCTGAGCCCTCGAGGGTTAACTCGTTGTTAATGTAGCCTCACACTCTACAAGACAGCAGGAATGGAGGGAGGAGAGACAGCATGGCAGAGAGACAGAGACACACACCATGTGTGTGAAAGAGAGAGCTGTGCATTTCCCCTTTAAGTGTGGGGTCAGCATACTTAAGTACACTGCCTTGTTAATTAGATCAGCAAGCTGAGACCCATTGCAGCTGCTGTGTGGAATCTCCCTCTGTCCTGAGCCCTGTTGTGTGTCCCCCTTGCACTATAGAAGATGGGGTAAGTGGGGTGCAGGAGCAGGGGGACACCCTGACATTAGCCCACCTCTTACACTCTCTTCCCGGCTCAGGGAGCAGCTCAAAGGCAGAGGGCAGAAGCAGCATGTGTGGGGAGGGACAGCCGGCAATTGGTAGGCTGCTGGGCAGCTGCCGCACAGGGAATTTAGGGGAGTGGAGAGCTGATAGCAGGGTTGCTGGTCCACCCTGGTTCCAAGCCCCAACCAGCTAGCTGCAACAGGCTGATCTTTCTGCAAGCAGTGGAGAAAGTAGGTGGCTGCCAAATGACAACGTTATAAGGGAGCATTGCACAACTTTAAACGAGCATTGATCTAATTGATCAGCAACAAAACAACGTTAACTGGGATGACTTTAAGTGAGGAGTTACAATAGAGGGGCTGGTAATCTAATCTAAAGGGTTCAAAGGAAGTCAAAGATATATAAATCTAGGAAGATACCTATTTTTTGTGCTGCTGAAAGCCACTATATTAAACTAATTGACTCCCTCTTTGCTTTCCAAGTGGCTCTGTACTTTGATTCTCTGAGCTGGACCTTGTAATATCACAAGCACTGAATCTCATCACTGAAGGATTTAGAAAAATCAGACTATGAAGGAGAAACAGTATGGTAATCTGGAATGATGGGCACATACATCTAAGAAATATTTGAGGTTTTTAATGGAGCTTTTAATAGGATAATTTATGGATTAAAGATTTTCTGTGGGTAATAGTGTCTCTTTTGAGTTACGCTTAACAGAAGATGATATTGGGGGGTAGAGTAACTCTTGTGCCTACCATTGTTTCACCTTAACCCTGAAGCTGAGGTGTCACAGTAACTGACATCAGCAACTTGACCAGAGAGTGTTCATAAATCAGGAGATGACTGTGTTTCAGTGTCTTATTTCAAGTCAACATGATTTCTAATTATGCTGGGCTCTTCATTGGAGCTACACCACAGCATCTGATAACCTATCACACATCTGCAGACTTTCACTAGACCCAAGAGACAGAAAATCCAGACTGAAAGGTCTAAAGCTTTTCAGTTAGTAATTAGTCACTCTTATCTTAATTCTGAAAAAATATCTGTCTCTTAGCTCTAATAAATCAGAGTTCATAAAAGAGCCATTTAAGCTAATATTATGACTAGACTTCTAGTAGCTTAATCTTTTTAATTACAGTAGAACCTCAAATATATGAATACTAGAGTTACAAATTGACCAGTCAAACACACACCTCATTTGGAACTAAAATATGCAATCAGGCAGCAGCATAGACGAAAAAAGCAAATACAATACCGTACTGCGTTAAACGTAAACTACTAAAAAAATAAAGGAAAAGCAGCATTTTTCTTCTGCATAATAAAGTTTCAAAGTTGTATTAAGTCAATGTTCAGCTGTAAATTTTTGAAAGAAGGTTTTGTTCAGAGTTACAAACATTTCAGATTTACAAACAACCTCTATTTCCAAAGTATTTGTAACGCTGAAGTTCTATTGGACATCCAGGTACAATTAGGGCTTCTAATTAGTTTTTTTCCCTTTCATATTTGCAACTGTCTGATGTAGTAATTCCCCATACACTAAAACTGAACTCAGAGGCCCTCCTTGTAATTTGATAGTTAATATAATAGGTTTATCCAACTTTAGTTAGCAGGTCTCTTACCAATCATGTAGGTAAAAGTCAAATATGGTATTTATTGGGAACTGCAGCCAATGGGAGCTGCGGGCTCAGTGGCTGCAGCCAGGGAAAGCATACTGAGCCCCCTGACCCCTTATGAGGGGCAATAAGGATGTGTCCGCCTCTTCCGGGAGTGGCAATAGGAGTGTTATCAGTTTCAACGGGGTTTGCACCATGTTCATACATAATTGAGAATATCCAGAGAAAACAAATTGTTAGCACTTGCTATTGTGTGTTTCTGGAAGCTTAATATAAACACTGATTACTTTTTCAAAATATTAACAGTGTTTTGATAATACAAGGGTATATTATATTTTAGTTATCCTAGGTGTAACTTAACACAAAATTATGAACTAAACATTTAGAGTGAGATTCTGTGCTGTGCCACAGAGCTCACATCCTAGGAGAACTCTGTACATTGCCATATACATTGGCCAAACAGGACAGTCTATGCACAATAATAAATGGACTCAAGTCACACATCAAGAATTGTAGCATTCAAAACCAATAGGAACACTTCAGTCTCCCTGGACACTCAATAACAGACTTAAGGGGGCAATTCTTCAACAAAAAAACCTTCAAAAACAGACTCCAACGAGAAACTACAAAACTGGAATTATTTTTCAAACTGAATACCATCAAATTAGGCCTAAATAAAGGCTGGGAGTGGCTGGGTCACTATATATATATTTTCCCTTTCTTAATACTCACCCCTTCTTCTCAATTGCTGGTAATGGGCCACATCCACTTTGATTGAATTGACCTCATTGGCACTGACCCCCATTGACTATCCTCATTCCATCAGGTTTCTGTGATGCCTATTATATCAATATCCCCATTTAATACTAGGCACTCTAGTTCACCCATCTTATTATTTAGACTTCTAGCATTGGTATATAATCATTTTAAAAACTTGTCATTTTTTTTTGGCTTTCCCCTATTGCATGACGTAATTGAATGGGGCTTTTTTATATTTCCCTGTTTCTCATCAGATCCTCCCTGTATTTTATCATTTTCCATCCTATCCTCCTTATTAGGACATAGGGCATCTCCATTTATAGAGCCTCCCCTAAGGAATGTCTGAACCACATGCGCCTCCGCACCTATCAGCTTTCCTCCAGCCTCTGGTTTAAAAACTGTTTTATGACCTTTTAAATTTTAAGCACCAGCAATCTAGTTCCGTTTTAGTTTAGGAGGAGCCCATCCTTCTGGTAAAGGCTTCCCCTCTCCCAAAAGCTTCCGCAGTTCCTAATAAATCTAAACCCTTCCTCCCTACATCATCATCTCTTCCACACATTGAGACCCTGCAGTTCTGCTTGTCTAACTGGCCCTGTGTGTGGACCAGTAAGCATTTCAGAGAATGTTACCATGGAGGTCCTGGACTTCAATCTCTTACCTAGCAGCCTAAATTTGGCCTCCAGGACCTCTCTCTTATATTTCCCCATGGCAAATGGTACCTACATGTATCAGGTACCAATCCCATGGGTACATACATGTATCATGACCACACATAAACCTATCTAGATGTCTTGAGAGATCCGCTCCCTTTGCACCAGGTAGGCAAGTCACTTTGCAGTTCTCCTGATCATTGCAAACCCAGCTATTTGTTTCTAATAATCAAATCACCCATTACTAATACCTGTCTCTTCCTAATAACTGCAGTTTCCTCCCCTGTAGAAGTATCCTCAGTGCGAGGATATCACAACATCATCCAGGAGGAGGATCCCAACTATGGGATTGTTTTCCTCTGCTTCAGTGGGATGTTCTCCTTCTCTGAGGCTTCCATCCTCCTCAAGAGCACAGAGGCTGTCAGAGGGACCATTCTACTGTGTCCCAGAAAGTCTCCTCCAGAGCTTTCTAGATACAAATCTTGATGAAGCTGGTAGCTCAGAGGAAGAAGGCATAGGTGCCTTTCAGACTGTTATAGGAAAAAGTTTTTTTCTTTTACACTGATATGTATTTTCTGTTTTGAGAAGAGTCCTCAGAAATAGGGATCTTTATCTCAAATTGAAGCATCCTAGATAAAAACCTAAATGTTTTACTTGTATATGGTCTACATACTTTAATATGTTTCTGACTATGAAATAAAATGAATTGTCTCAACAGAATAGCTTCTTTTTACTGCTGTTTCACTCTGCAATGCATTTTCTGCAATGTTTAATGTCCCAGTAGCAATTCAACTTAGTTAATATACTACAAATGTAGAACTTGTATTAAATCTGTGAAATGACTGCTCACCCAAAAATCTCACTAAGGAAAAGGCTGCTAAAATCTGTTAATGTATCCTAATAAAAGAATGTAATGGCTTTACAAAAAAGTTTTTTTAAGTGCCAGAAAGCACTTCCTAGAACTTATCGAAGCAGTGCAATAAAATAAAGGTGTGCAATCTACCTGTGATCTAAAAGTAACAACCAGACATATGTGTATGAATTACATGTACAATTGGACTTACAGCTGAACTTGTCCATGGGAACAAGTTAAGTGGATTTTCCCTGTCCCGCCTTCCACAGGGATGGCAGGTCTTATCTGTTACAAAATGTATGCAGTTGTGTTATACAAAGGGGACTTCATAACTGCAGAAAGTGTGGGAGCCACCTGTCCATCAACAAGAGCTTCATGAAGGGATCAATCACTGCCCAATGCTCACGAAGGAAGAGGAATGGGACAGCAGAGAAGGCAATGTGTGGGTGAGGAAGGGTGGTGGATCCACAGCTATGCCAATTAACAGCCATTTTATTCATGGAGGGGCATGCAGAGTGCTGTGGATATTACTTCAGTCCTGAAAGTGTTAGCCCTGAGAAGTAGGGGCGCTGGTGCTGCAAGGCATGTGGCAATATTCTGGTCTTCCTACCCTATCAGAACCAGTCTGCCAAGCCTATTTGCTTGGACTTGATGTAGAGTATGGGATTTCCCCTGAACAACTTAAAAGTTGGCTCTTCAGCAGGCCTAAATAAGGGCAAAAATGAATGGGCAGGCTTGGGCATGTAGCCATTTATTCAAACATGGAGTAGTCAGATTCCTGAGCTGGAGTAAATTGGCCTAGCTCCATTGGCATCAGGAGTGAAAATAAACTCTTATGAAGCAAATGGAGCTATAACAATTTACGTATGTGGAGGATCCGGCCCACAGCTCCCTTTTTGTATACTCCAGGGCATAAATGGTGCTCCTAAATGTTACACTAGCTAGTCATGTTTTAAATTAAATTATGAATGATTATAAAAGCAATGTGTAATGCTTTGTTCCTTGTTTCCTAGAAATCAAGGACCAAGGTTTTTTATTATGCATGTGAGTAGTTTTATTGACTTCACGTATTCTTGGTGCTCCAAAAGTCCACTCATCTGGTCTTGAATTTACTTGTCAGTGTTTTGATTAATAAATTCAGCCATGGTTGGTTGCACTGGGTTTATAGTTGACTTTAGTGGAATTTTGGATCTGTGGGGTATGCAGGGCTGGACCTAAGAAATTACTGCAAAAATTAGCGTGAAATACTAGACAAAAATATCAACCAGACCTGACAAAACAATTAGAATATAAATACCTTATCTATATTTAAAGACTTTGATAAGCGTGTGTGTGTGTGTATATATATAACATATACTTTCCCATATATATGAACTGAAATAATGAGAAGAATTTGTGTGTGTGAGCAGGGAATAGGGGGCAGTTTGCAAATCTTCTAGCCCTATATTATCCTAATGCATGGAAAACTCTTTCCAAAGAACAAGAATTTTTGGATTTAGGTTTGCACCTAGCAAATTCTAGCAGACTTTCAAACACCAGAGAAGATATGGCCCGGCACTGAAAAGCTTAGTCTGAGATGCTTGTATATTATATCGGCATCACAAGTGCTCCACCCAGGCAGTGTTCCATCCTGCAGTGAGAGAACTCAGACAAGCTAAGGCATTGGTTTATCAAAGACCCATAGGTTTGATGGGAAATGAAACAGTGTACATACATTTCTTCAGCCCTATAATGGAATATTTCTAGAGTGGATTTATGAGGAATAGAGAAGGAGGAAATTTCCTTTGCCCATTGAGGAACCCATTCTACTAGATCTTTGTATCCTCCACTTGTAGGCCCATTGGCCTGGGGTGTTCCAATCAGTATGGATTAAAATATGTGGAAGAAGCAGGTTGTGGTCTGTTGCACAGCATGATATGGTGGTAAAATGCAATGTTTTTTCAGGACTGCATGTGAAAGGATAAAAGGCAAAATGTTGGTGTCTCTATGGAAGTGGAGGAGGTGATGAGTTGGGGTCTGTGGAAATCCATATATTGTTTCAAATATCTAATCTCAAATTATGCTGTTATGCCGGTAAAACTAGCACTTATGGATGGAATCTGCAAGTGCAACTCTAAATGTTCTGTAGGAGGGATCTATGAGCACAAATGTATTGCATTTCTGACTATTTTGGTTTAATTAACAATTGTTGTAGTGTTAATCAAAAGATTTTTTCTGCTTTTTCTTCTAGCAAGTTACTCTGGATATATTTGAATGTATACAAATTTAGAAAACACTTTTTTCAATTATATCTAGATATATTTCTATTAAAAAGTGCACTAGAGGAAAAATCTGAAACAAACTCACTGCTAGCCACGACTAAATTTGTAAAACCAAAAATGAACATATTAAGTGAATAAATCTGAAAGCCATTGTAGAGCAATATAAAATACAGTAAATAATACCAGACAGAGTAATAATGACAAAGCTTATCTTTACATAATATATACATCTTCATATAACACAAGGAGACCAAGTGAATATGAAAAATCAGCCAAATTTCAAATAAAATTTCATAGTTTTTTTTTTTTTTTTTTAAAGGCATATTTTACCCTGCTGATGTAAGAAACAGGCAGAGGTATTTATTTACGTATTATTCACTGCATTTTCTTCAAATCTTTAAGAAGAACAGGTATTTCAGAAACATGACAAACTACAGTTAAACAATAAGACAACATTCAAATTTGTCTGGAATTGGGAGGGGAAAATGCTCATTTTAGGGAAATTGTAATTATAGGCTAAAACTGATTGAAAACACTAGTGTTTTTTCCTAGGTTACATCTTGGTATTTTTTTTCTTTTTCGTGAGCGTATATCTCTTTGGCCAAAAAATGAAATCTGTTTGGGAAAAAAATATCTTAAAGTAAAATCTGCTTTTGGCAAAATATTTTCAGAGTTTAAAAACCAAACAATTGATAGGTGAGTGTGATTTTTATTTAAGACCACCACAAACAGTGGGGACAGTGGATGCTCTTAACTGCTGAAAATCAGGCTAAATACACTTGGAACTGCAGGGCAACAACATAACTATGAACCTTTGCATTCTCTCCCCACAAGGCTGCCTTTCATGGCTGGTACGGAGACTGGGAAGAACCAAAACTATACAAGGGAAGGAGGAGGCTCAGCCCCAGACACCTAATCTGTAGCTGTACGTGTGCAAGGTATTTATTTTGGTCACACATTATATTGTTTCTAATTAGTTGATAAAGGATTAGCGATTAATAGATGGCTAATCAGTTGTTAGAGAGAAAGAACAAATCAGTAGGCTACTTAAAACAATCTGATTCTTTCCATTGATGTTCTTATAGCCATTTATAACACATCATTCATGTATATAAAATCTGTAATAAACCCAGACCTGTGCAGGGAGACGTCTGGAAACAGCAGGCAGCCATGTCATCTTGAGGTGGAAAGAAATACCAGGGAAGTATCAGCTGGAAACACAAACTAGTAAAACCATAAACAAGTAGCTGCAGTAGGGACTTTCAGTTGTCAGTGAAATAATCTGTACTTTCTGTAGGTTTTTTTCTATAGGTTTTTCTATAGGTTTTTTTTGTTTGTTTTTTTTAAATCTGGATATGCTCTTTCCTTTGCTGATTTGCTGTTTGTTCCAATCCACCTATTCCATGCTCTTTCTCCCTTCCTCCTTTTTCTTTCTGCTTACACCCAGATTTTACTGTTTCTTCTCTCCTTTGTCTCTATAAACAATCCCCTAAAAGAAACCCCTAACAAAACCATGACACTAACATGAAGCATGTGACAATGTGGCAGAGGCATAGCTGCCTGAAGACATTTTGTGCAGTATATCAGACTTCCTCTATTCTCCCTACCGAACAAGTCCAGGTGTGCAGGATTTAGCTTGAAGAAAGCAATGGGTGTAAGTTTCCCAGAAATCTAGAGCCACTATTTTTCATGTCTGATATGTAGTCTTAATAATGATTACTGATATGTGTCATTGAAAGTGGTAACTGAGGAAATGTATGATCCTGTGACTCTGGTTTTCTTAATTGAATTGATCATGTATTTTAAAAAAATATGGTCAGATATTAATAAAAAATATTGCCCAAAGTGTATTGTATTTAATTACTAGCACAAAACTGTTATATGGCCTTGTCAATAAAGCAAATATTTGTCACCTCCATGTTCTTCATAATAGGCCATGGTCTTTCAACATTAACGCTGGAATTTATTTCTTTCAGACTGCCATAGATTTAATTGACTTTCATTTGTGTTGGTTTCCATTCATTTAATTTCCTTTTCTCTTGGTTTTCAATTAAGTTTCATATCAATAGTTTCTTCTTTCAAAACTGTTTCATGAAAATTAAACAAGCTGCATCTCATGAATTCTAGGAACCTTAAATTGAAGCCCAATAATTTATCTTTTTTGTCATTATTTTCAACGTGTATGAACATCAAGTGAATACATGAAGTCACATGTCAATTTTGGGTTCATTAATATCTAGCTAATCAAAATGAGAATATATGTATATAGTAGGTGTGAAGTGATGGGTAGAGGAACATCTGAAGGACTAATCAAGTTATCAATCAAAAAGGTTACTAATGAATATTAAATTGTAGGTCTCTTCAGCTGAAGTCAAAACTTCAGAGAAGACATTGTTTCATTTTTTCATTGTTTCATTGACATTGTTTCATTGAGGACTGTGGAAAAACATCCCTCCGATAATTTGACATCACAGCTATACTTACACTTTATCAAGAGATTGAAAGCTGGTACTGGGTATTACATACTCATATTAACTTTATCAAAATCATGCTGTTTGGGTTGGAGATGGGATTTGTGAGGGATAACTCAAACAACGGTAGCTCAATAAGAAAAAAACATATGCTACCAGAAGAGGTTGTAGCCAGTGTGCTTAGTATCTATGTAGCCCAGTCTTGCAAATGTGAACTGAGTGGAACTATTCACAATAGTATGCAAAACAGCCAAGATACCAATCACATTTGAGTGATTATGGGTGCCTCAATTTTGGGGTGCCTAATTTCATAATTTATAAAAATTAGACTTTCTAAAAACAATAAAAATCCAGCCCCTTGAAGGCACCCCAAATTGATTTTAAACTTTTCAAAGTTTTGGACAAGGTCTGGTAGTAAGTGCATGTGGCATCAAGATATGTAAAAACCACTGACCTATTTTAGCTATAATCAAGAGTCAAGAAATTACCACAAATAGGAGAAAAGGTAATTTGGTGGAGCCCAAGTAATTGATTTAGCACATCTCAACACCCAGGTGATTACTATTCAATATGGAAGGACCCACATTTTTGCCTTTTGTGAGCACTATGAATTACTTGGAAAAGTTGTTACCATCTTTTTTGCTGATTACATGCTTCCTGCAGTTTTGATCTTCTCTGCTCCGCCGCAAGAATACACAAGTAACCACTTTTTTGTCTTTCTTGCTTTTTGTTGCATGGATAGGGTAGTAAGATGAGGCCTGAACTGAATTGAGGGTCAAGATGTTGCTAAACAGTTAGACTGTGAGTTAGCAGCAGGCCCTGCTCACAGAAATTGGCAAGAGGGTTGCTAGAAGACGAATGTATGCCAGGAGGCACCAGAACAGCTGGGTACGAACACATCCCACACAGATAACAAGTAACAGGCAGACCCAGTATAAAAGGACAGTGATGAATAGACAATATGATGGATATCAATATGAAAGGACAATACAATGGATAGATAGTATGATGGATAGATTTGTTCGAAACAACCTATACCAGGAGAAAGGCAATAATGTGTAAAGGGGCTGCACCTCAATGTGTCAGGAGTGATGAGTAATCTGTTCTGCACCTGTGTATAAGAATAAATCCCAGAGGGCACATCTATGTCAGTCCTAGGGGGCAGTGGAAAGTCCTGCCACTGACTGAGCTGTGTCCATTGTTAGGGAGCACATACGTACTAGCAGACCTGTCGATATCTAATCTGGCTGAAGCTAGAGATTGTTTCGTTTGACAGTAAATCTGGCTGGGTGCCTTCGAACCTTAGAGTCTGTCGTCTTTGGGGGCTCTCTTGGGTCTGCTGTGCCAACTATCTGTGCAGAGCCAGGGCAGCACACAGAGGGAACATGCATGTAGCCAACTGTTGTTATCATTGAACAAGAGCAGCGCACCACACTGGTAGCTACTGACAACAGATAGGTCAATGGTAGCGGTGCTATTATATACTAAAAAGTGAGTGGGACTTCAATTCAATAGTCCATAGAGATTGCTGTTTCAAATGAGTGCAAGCATATGCATCCTGAATTCTGATGGCCTCACTCTGCAAGTAGACTCACTCATGTAAATGGGACAACTTGCTCACTAGGGTATTGGCAAGAATGGCAGAATCTGGCCCAGTGTGGGTGCTGGCTGCATCAATTCAATTTAAACCTCAGGTAGCTTGCTTGAAATGATTAATGGCAGTTTTTTATGGCATACTTTTTGAAAGGATAAGGCAGGACAAACTGAAAGACTGTAAGGACTTTGGATGGATATGAAGGGGCAGATGATCAGTCCTCAACCTCAATGAGTGTATGCATGTCCCTATGGGCTGGTCTTCACTAGGGGGGTAGATTGGCTGTAGATATGCAAATTCAGCTATGTTAACAACGTAGCTGAATTCGGTGTATCTACAGCCGACTTACCTGCCGTCCTCACGGCGGCAGCAGGCGGTGGTGTGCTATCCCGTGGACTCCAGCTTGCGCCTTTTGGCGAGCTGGAGTTTCGGAGTCGACGGGGGCGCTGCTGGTGATCGATTTATCGCGTCTTGATGAGACACGATAAATCGATTGCCAAAAGACCAATCCCTGCCGGCTTTAGTGAAGACAAGCCCTACGACTTGCATACACCCTTAAAGTATTCTAGTGCTTGTGCATTAATACTTACTTGCAAATGTGGGCACACAAATGTAGCTATATAATTTTATGCACAAAGTCAAAGCCTGACTGGAAATTTGGCACACATTTTTGGACCCTATTTACAGCTACTATAAGCTAGTTTTGCTCCATTGAGGCCAACTGGGCTATGCCAAACTATAACAGAACCCAGTGTATATAGGCATTGTGAATTATACCTTATAGGGGTGTGGGTATATATAAATACTTGTGTAAAAGCCCAGCCCCCTTCCCCCTCAGCCAGCCCCCTCCCACCTCCAAGGCCCCCCCTCGCCCAGCCCCCTCCCCCTGCAACGACACCCCCCCTCGCTCAGCTCCCTCCCCCCCGCTCAGCTCCCTCCCCCCTCAACTCCTCCTCATGCGCCCGACAGCCCAGCTAACTTTATATGTATAACTGCTCCTTGGGCTCTAGCTCCATGTGAGTGAGGATCGCTCAGGCGGGCACGCGCGGTGGCCATTTTGTGCCTCCGAACTACAACCCCCAGCATGCCGTTCATCAGGGCTGTCTCTGCTGCGCATGACGGCTTCACACAAACTTCTCTAGACGATTATTATATAGGATAACTGTATAACCAGGTTGAATTGGTGCCTACAAAGCAAGGAAATTCAGCTACATTGCCTTCAAAACACTACAGGATGCTTCAATCTCCAATCTTTCTAAATCTTGGCAGATGAGGACGGATTTCCGAATGTGCCATTTGATATAGTTAGGCTTACTTCCCAGAATGAATTCAGTTGTTAGTAGTGAATTGAATCCTTCCTGCTTAGACTCCTTTGAGAATACATTTTTCACACACTCCCACATGCTGAAGATAAGACACCAAGGAAAAGTGAACTGAGATGGAATGCAGTTACCTCCTTTCTCAGTGTCACTGGCTGCAAATATAATCATGTGGCAAATGTCTCGTCAGCAGAACATTTGCTTCCCATTGAGATTTCCTTTGACCTCTGCTGATGTTTTGTTTACAATGAGAGCAACAAGCTTTCAGCTGATTGTTTGGTTCCACCATAACAGGCTCTACAAACAGTAGAGGATAGCTTAGGTCTTAAACGGTAGCATAAGGGTATTAATGCTAGCACAATGCCAGTGACTAGAGACAAGTCTAGATTGTTTGCTTGTACTTTGGAGGGATCTTATTTTCTAAGTTTGTTTCATGCTCTCATTACTTCCCTCCCTCAGTCGTTCCTTCCTACTTTCAAATTCCATTGGGAGGACCAGACAACTGCTGTCAGATTTGTCCTTTTCTGTAGCTGATTTAAATTCTGTGAGGCATAGCTTACTCACTGCAGTCTGTTTTTCTTTTTTTCTTATGGGCAGATTGAATCAGCCGTCTAAGATTAGGCACTCAAGTTTGGAATTTGAATGGAATGGAAGTTTCAATTTAAGTTGAATCAAAGCCATAGCTCTTCACCGTTGTTTGTCCCAAATCAAAATGGAGCCACCACACATTCCAACACCGCAGCGCTCAAAGGTACTCAAAAGGCATCAGGGTAATCTGTCGGGGCCATTTAACAGAGGCTGAAGCCCAGGGCCTGGGTTCCCTCTGCCCCTGCAAGATTCACCAACTTTTGCAGGAGCTGCTGCTGTACCACCGACTGCTCCTTGATAAAATCATGCAGGGTCCTTTGCTGCTCTGCCTGCCATGTGAGTGGAGCCTTCTTCTCCACCTGGTGGGACTGCTGGAAGTCCTGCAGTGCTTTCTGTGTCTCGGTCTGTTGCTTGGTGAGCCACTGCAGGGTCCCCTCCATGTTCCGGGTGACCAAACGGAGTCTCTGGCAACAGGGTCCCATCCAAGCCCTCACATGTAATAGGGTCTGCTGGCTGCCCCTCTTCCTGGGGCCCACTGGCTTCCCCAATAAAACTCAGAGAGGCCTCAAGGATGCAGCACCCGTGTCTTTATTTACAAAGCGTTGTCCCACCACCAGTGTCCAGCTATATACAAAGCTTACCAGCTCCTTCTACAAACAGAGCAGCCCTCAGCCAGGAGACTGACCTTACCCTAGCCATTCCCCCACCTTCTGGCCCCCTCCCAGCCTTTATGGCCCTTAAGCCCTCAGGCCAGCAGGTGCAGCCAATCTACATGCCAGGCATCAGCTTTTCCCAGCCCCAATCTATTTCCCCTGATTGGGGCTGGCTGAGCAGGGGATAATTAGGTACCTTTGCAGCAGTACCCTGTTACAGTCAGGTTGTCAGCTCTTTAGAAATGGAAGATTAAATAATTTAAATTCTGTTTCTACCCCATGCTGATAGTTTCAAAATGCCAAATTGGAATATTCTGGTTTTCCCCCCATCTGGTTTAAAATACTTTGAAAACCAAAAATTTGGGTAAGCATGCCAAACTTTGAAGTTAAGGGGAATATATCCTAGTTGAATCATATTTCTTCCATCTCTATAGGGGCTGTGCTGGTAAGCAGAGAGTAGATTTCTTCTCATGATTTTGATAGCAGAAATGTCTGCTCACAAAATCACTTCCCCGTGCCATAGTATAATGATATGAATTGTCAGGCAGAACATATTGTAACTATTTTATGAAGACTGGGATGATGAAGATAAACCTCAAGCTAATATATTGACCAAAAACAGACAGCTTGAGCAAGCCTTCTTGTTTAAAAATTGGGTAATGATGATGATTCTAATGTTTTAAATTATGCACCAGAAAAGGAGCTGGATGCATTCTCATCTAGTTAGCTTGTAATTCTCATCTTCAGAGGTAATGACAAGATAGGCCAACATTGTGATGGATATAGCAGCTGTTTAACAAATCCTCTGGTGACAGTCTGGAAAATCTACAGTTGCTTAAATTTTGGAAAATAACATCTGGCATTCTTTTTTCTTCCCCCCCTCCCCCCTGACAATGGGAACCAAATGTTTTATCATGTCATACATTCCTAGGGAGACAGTAGGTATTGACCCCTACATTTTTAGGTTTTTCTTCAAAGTAAGAGTTTTTTCTATAAGAGAAAGTGATGTCTGGAGCAAGGTAACAATAAGGTGGACCAGATTGACCACAGCAAGATGTGAGAATGGGGTGGTGTCATAAATGTAAAGTGCTGGAGAGAGTTAATGTTATTTGAGAACAAGTGACGTAAGAGCTCCCTGCCATGAGAGAGGGAGGGAGGGGTTTTAGAGTTCAGTTTCATTTTGCTTGCCATGTAGCTGGAAAAGGGTCTCGGAGCATCTTTGGCTATTAAGATGACTCTACTCTTCTCTTATATTTCTACTTAGCTGATTGTAAGTGATCTCTTAACATTATAAGCCTGTGCCTATTTGGAGTGTCTCGGTCCTTTTTAGAGGGGAGTTAGGGAACCCCAGATTGTAAAGTGTACTGTATCTCTGTTTTATTCTCTTTCTTTATTAAATCTTGTTAGTTATAAAAACATCTGGTCTATTTCCCTTAAGGTTTTCTCTGCTTTCAAACTGGGAAGAGGGAAGGGAGGGGAATAGGTATCAGGACAGCTAAGTGTATAGCTGAAGTGTGGAGACTATCTCTCGATACCGTCAGGTTAGATGGGGGAGGGGGAAGGGAACAGCCTCTAAGGGTCCGGCTCTCAGGTAGAGAGACAGAGTGTGGGGAAGTCCGGGGGCCCCTCCAAGGTTTTGGAAGTACACCCGGATGGTGGCAGCCGTGGTACCCCAAGAACCCCACTGGTAAAGGGGGGAAGTCTTGGGGTGTAGGGACTTAATTTGGCTGGGAAGCAGCTAAGTTGAGTGGCTAAAAAAGAGTCCCAGTCTTTGTATTCAAGAGCACAGAGGCTGGGGTACCCCACTCTTACAGGTGGGCACAGCACCTATTCACACTGTGCTTCGGTCGGGGTAGCTGTGATGAAAAGGGAGATTCACTGCGGTGCTGAATAGGCAGCAATACCAAGAGTGCTCTAAATTGGACTGGAGGACTGCCTGATGCACATCCATCTTAAGAGTGCAGGAGTACTCAGATGGCTTAACGTTTCCTCTGTATTCCCCCCTCCTCCAACCTGCATTGTTCACTCCTCAACCACAGCCTCCAAGCTTTTGGAGAAACTCCTAGAACATTTGGATGTTTTTATCTTGCCTACTGCAGAGATGGGCAGTGCAGAAACCCTAAATCCAAGATAGTCGTATAAATTTCTGTCACCAATAGGGGTTGCTGAAGGTGGCCATTGGGGATTGACTGTAAAGAGCTCAGATTTTTGATGAAGAGACCATTCTACTTGAGTTACAGACATTTCCCCCGACATGTTTTGAAGTTTATACCTATATATACATGTAAGTGTGTGCTCCGATGGTCCTTCTATATTTCATAAGACTGGAAGGGACCTCGAGAGGTCATCTAGTCTAGCCCCCTGCATTCATAGCAGGACTAAATATTATCTAGACCAATGGGGGGCAACCTGCGGGTTGCATGTGGTGCATCAGGGTAATCTGATTGTTGACCATCCGCAGGCACAGCTTCCCACAGCTCCCAGTGGCCGCGGTTCTCTATTCCTGGCCAATGGGAGCTGCGGGCCACAGGGACATGCTGTCCGCCACTTCCCAGAGCTCCTGTTGTCTGGGGATGGCAAACCTCAGCCACTGGTCGCTACAGGGGGCTGTGTCTGCAGACGGTCAACATCAGCAAAATTTCTTCTTGCCAGCAATCAGATTACTCTGATGGGCCACAGGTTACCCACCACTGATCTAGACCATCACTGACAGATGCTTGTCTAATCTGCTCTTAAAAATCTCTTATGATGGGGATTCTACAACCTCCCCAGGCAATTGATTCCAGCACTTAACCACCCTGGCAGGAAGTTTTACTTAATGTTCAACCTAAACCTCCCTTACTGTAATTTAAGCCCATTGCTTCTTGTCCTATCCTTTGAGGTTAAGAACAATTTTTCTCCCTCCTCCTTGTAATAACACGTACATAAAAAGTTATGTCCCCTCAGTCTTTTCTTTTGCAGACTAAACAAACCCATATTTTTTCAGTCTTCCTTCATAGGTAATGACTATACTACTAGATCTTAAATCATTTTTGTTCCTCTTCTCTGTATTTTATCCACATCTTTCCTGAAATATGGTGCCCAGAACTGGACACAATAATTCAATTGAAACCTAATCAGCCTGGAGTAGAGCAGAAGACTTGCTTATTGTGCCTTGCTTACAACACTCCTGCTAATACATCCCAGAATGATGTTGGCTTCCCTCTCCTCCTCCCCCAACAGTTTTACACTGACTCATGATCCACTATGACCCTCAGATCCTTTTCCACAGTACTCCTTCCTAGGCATCATTTCCCATTTTGTACGTGTGCAACTGATTGTTCCTTCCTAAGTGGAGTACTTTGCATTTGTCTGTATTGAATTTCATCCTATTTACTTCAGACCATTTCTCCAGTTCGTTCAGCTCATTTTGATTGATAATCCTATTCTCCAAAGTACTTGCAAATCCACCCAGTTTGTTATAGTCCACAAACTTTATGTGTACTCTCTATGCCGTGACCTAAATCATTGATGAGGATATTGAACAGAACCAGACCCAGAACTGATCCCCACTCATTATGCCCTTCCAGCAGAGGGTGTGAGGCCTCAATTTGCAAACACTACTGTTTGGAGTTTTGCCCTCACACTCTTGATAAAGGATGGTGTGACATTGAACCCCATAATGCTATATAGAAATATGCTTATAAATGTAAATATGACAAAACTGGAATAGGTTTTATGATAGATATGCCATGTAACATATCTCTGGAAAGGTTATGATCTATTGAATATATACATCCAATTTTTATGCATGTATCATTTTTCTGTTTAAAGTTATGAATATTGGTTATGCCCTTGGTTAATTTTAAGTAGTCCCAGTGAAGCATTTGGTCAGCTTCTTGAGAAAAGACTATTCTCGGTAAGTACCCAATCAAGAAACACTTAAGAACATAAGAATGGCCATACTGGTCAGACCAAAGGTCCATCCAGCCCAGTATCCTGTCTACCAACAGTGGCCAATACCAGGTGCCCTGGAGTGAGTGAACCTAACAGGTAACGATCAAGTGATCTCTCTCCTGCCATCCATCACTCTTATCTGACAAACATAGGATAGGGACACCATTCCTTACTCATCCTGGCTAATACCCATTAACCTACATGCATTTATCCAGTGCTCTTTTAAACCCTGTTATATTCCTCGCCTTCGCAACCTCCTCCGGCAAGGAGTTCTACAGTTGACTATGTGCTGTGTAAGAAGAACTTCCTTTTATTTGTTTTAAACCTGCCACCTATTAATTTCATTTGGTGCCCCCTAGTTCTTATATTATGGGAACAAATAAATATTTTTCCTTATTCACTTTCTCCACACCATTCATGATTTTATATATCTCCATCATATTCCCCCTTAGTCTCCTATTTTCCAAGCTGAAAAGTCCTTAGGCTCATTAATCTTTCCTCATATAGGATCTGTTCCAACCCCCTGATCATTTTAGTTGTCCTTTTCTAATGCCAGGATATCCTTTTTTGATGAGACCATATCTGTATGGAGTATTCAAGATGGGGGCACACCATGGATTTATATAAGAGCAATAAGATATTCTCTTACTGACTATACTATTATTCACTTACATAACAAATGACTTTCCTTAGATAAAGTATCAAAAGGGCCAGATTTTTCAAAGGAGCTTAGCACCCACAGCTCTCATTGAGGCACTAAATGGATTGGTGAGAATTTCAAAATGCTTGTCACTCATCTGCTCTCACTTAGAGCAACAAAAAAAATCTCCATTGAGAAAGCGGAATGTGTGGGAACTCTGGACTGTCCATTGTTGTAACTAGGGCATTCTGCAACATTATTTTGTCAGGAAATAGTCTGGAGCAAATAACCCCCAAATTTTTAGACCTAATACATGTGATTTAATCCTATTAAATTTGTTTTTCTCATTTACAGCAACACCGCCAGCAAGCTAAACAGTGATTCTGTTTCATTAAGGTTTCCTAGATGTTATCTGTGCCAGAGACTAACCAGATATTGCCATTAAGGGTCCCTGAGAGTCAGAGCAGAAAATGCGCTACATTTTCCGGATGTCCTCATAAGGCTGAATATGAAATTAGACATATTGTTTGAAACCAAAGCATGCATATAATGAGCTAATAAATAATAGACTGCAATTGTGACACCAACTCTGAGAACAAATATAACTCATTTTTTTCATACTTAACAGCACATGATATTTCATATTATTGTCCTTTCTATTGCGCTAGGAGCTCAGATTGTTTTTCATCCCAGGGTGAACAAAAACTTTATTTAAGGTCAGATGATTAGAAGAGAACTTCCTGAGTAGCCTTGGTTTTCACTTCAGAAAATGTCTGAGCATGCTATACAATGTATAGCACAACCTGAAATAAATTGTGTGCTACCTAAAATACATCTTTTCAGTAACTAATTTTTATTTTTTCTGAACCAGCCAGGCAATTTTGGTTTTGAAGGAAATAAAAGCAGACTTTGAGCTTGAGTCAAATCATGCCACTGTATTAAAAATGTTATACTATCTGCAATGTATTATTTTTTCTAGCAGAAGATTGGAGGGTTCTGAAATCTTTTAAAAACATTGGCTCTTACTTTGAACTTGAAATCAAACCTGAACATCTTTGAATTCGCCCAGCTGTAGTCCAAACTCAATCTGACTCCATCTTTGTAGTGGTGATAGGGACTGGGGAGGTATGTTTCATTTTGTTGGCACATACTTCATCACTTTAGGGGCTATATTTTTGATCTGTGTTTGAATGAGTTTGTGTGTAAGGCTGTTGTTAGTAACGAGGGGAGGCAATCTCATACTGGAAGGCCAACCAAGTATTTTTAACTGTAGCACAAAGATATTTTTCTAATTGCTCAGTCGGAGAAGCTTTCTTGTGTACTAACTATCTGGCGACAGTCATGGTAGCTCCAAATATCTGAATCTAATTCAGATAGAGCAGGAAAATTGGTCCCCTTTTCAAAAAGTCGATTTCTCTATCTTGAAGCATAATATTTCACATGGAATGTTTTTGTGTGGCAAAATGTCACTCATAAATGATGCCAGTAAAATGGAATAAAGGGTAGCAGTACATTTTAAATCACTCAAAATACCTTAGTCTCAGGGCATGGAATTTGATCTCCAAAATATTTTAATTCTAGCCATGTTTTAAGAGGTTGATTTATATCGGTTAACAGACCAAACTAATTTTGAGGGTTTGACTTAATTAAAACCACAAAATCAAAGATATTGATGAGATAGTAGCTCTGCTCCAATCTCTTTCCCAGTTGTGCCTCCCTGTGTGCTGCAAAGGCCTGAGATTAGTTTTGTGATGATACTTAACACATCTGCTACAATTTAAATTCTTATTAGAGTCACAGGATAGTGATGGTATACAAGTTTTTCTCAATTTTGTGTGGTCACTGGTTTTGATGCATTCATTTTGTGATAAACCGGATGTTCCTCTTGAAACAGTAAGATTGAAAAGTGTTTTTTAAAAGTCTTTTATTTTTTTAGAAGTTAGGCAGACCATATACATTGTTTTACCAACATTTTCAAGGTTTACCATCCTTTGCTTAATTCCCCAGTCCAGGGAAATTACATCTTTTTTTGTGTGCAAAGACTTTTTTAGAAACTAGACAGCACAAAACAGTGGAATACATTGTTGGGAATAATCTTGCATTGGCTCCTAGAAGATGGTCGAGAATCCTTTTTATATTTTGTTATCTCTAACTTTTATGAATCTATGATTATATCAATGTATATAGTAATAGCTGCTAGAAAAAGGTGGATAGCTCCTTTGTAAGCTCTCCATATATCTCAGTTGTAGGTATTTCTGCCCTGTACTAAGGATTTTCAGTAGTTGTCATTATTGTAGTTAGTGAGAATTATTCTGAAAACTGACACAGTTGAAAGCAGCATCTCAGTTAAACTTCCACCAAGCTATCTCCCTCTTCCTATTCAAAGCCTCCTGCATCCCATGAAGGCTCTTTGGCCAGATGGTTAGAGGTGGATGAACTCTGCAGATTCATTCAGATAAAAAGAACAACAACCTTGACTTCTCATTGACTGCATTTATGACCTCTTTCCTTTTCCCCATATTGTTTACAAATATTTGTATGGAAAAAAATTTCATGAATACTTGAGCACATATGCATTCACAGAAGTATTCATGCCAGAAATGTTCAGTGGCCACCTTGAGAGATTTCTGAGTTATACCAGTCAAGAAGTAGAAATAATACTATGTGATTTAAGTAACCTATTACAGAGAGCCAGTGCTGTAACTGGAATACTGAATACATGAAGCAGTAGTCCCACTAACAATTCACAAACAAACCCTCAGACTGAAATATTTATTTCCTTTTTCTTTTGATTGATAATACATTAAAAAAGATCCTATTCTGGGTTCTACGCACCTTTGCTATAAATTAAAACTAATTTCCTTAAACAAGGTAAAGGGTATCTAGTGTTTGTCCTAAACCCAGAAGATAATTAACCACTGATGTAATCTAAACCCATCCAATGCCTCACCATTGCTATCATAACAAGCCCTTATTTTTCCCCTTCTTTCTGAAAAGCAAGGATGAATAGATAGGTCTTACAAGTGCTCTGAAGGCCAACAGACCATGGCTATTTTTTGCACAAAGATGTGGGACTAGATTCCAAAGTTGAGGTCCCCCTCCCAGTGGAGAATGACTTGCAGACAGCTCTTTTCTTTAAACTACTTCAATTGCCTCTGCTGATCATATGTAGTTTACAGCATTCACATAAATCTAGATAGTTCTAGGCACTCAGCCATCATTTATTCTTTGCATTCTCTTCATTGTTCATATTGAGGTGCCAAAATCATCCATAGCATTCTAGGTGTGTTAGAACTTCTATGCCTCCCCTGACATAATGGCACCGAAGGCCATAGATTTAAGGCTTAAAGTTATTCTCATTTACACCAGAGACCACAGGCATACCAAGGTGGATTAAAACCACCTTTTTCCTCTCTTAGACCGTGGTCCTGTGCCAAGGGCAGCTAGACCATACTAAAGAATCTATCCCACTTTTCCCCAGGCAGTGCAAGTCTGTCCAAGGCAGAAAATGTTTTGGCCCCCTCCTCCACACATCCAGAAAAACCAAGAAAAAAACCCTAAACAACTATGCCTTGCCAATCAACTTAGTTGAAGGAGGAGGAAGTTGAGCAGCATGTCACACAACTGCCCTGCTCACCCACCCTGACCCTGTCCCTGCATCCACCATGTTTCATTTATAATAAGTAATATGTCAGGCAAGCAGAGTTGTAGGAAAGCTCTTAAGCATGTTGATTAGCCAATGTGACATACTGGTGCTCCAGAGTTGTTCAGAAGGGCTTGCTTTCCTAAACTCTTGGTGCCTCTAGAACTAGGTCCCTGCTCAAACCTAAATCTTTTTCCAGTTCCACTAACCAGATAACAATTCAGAGTTTTATGGATCAAAACCAACCTTAAGTTTCACTTGGAAACCAATATGCAGCCACTGAAAATTCCAGATTACCCAAGTCTGTGCCCATGACAGGGACCGAAGAGACCTGAGACATCAGTGCGAAATAACAATTGTCCTCCGCACAACCTTCTATGTAAACTTTAACAAAAAAGAAGATAGACAGATTGTCAACATCAAGTGATTTCTTGTTTGTAAACCTTACTGAATAATTCAGCATAGCAAACAATTTCATAACAATATATTTTGTGAGTAATGCACATGCAGAAAAAGTAACTAAAACATCTTGAATAAATTGTGTACTGTCAATAGTTTGCCAGCTCTAACAATGACCATTAAGCAATGTGTTTTATTTTCCCATGTTGTACAAAATATGCCTTTAGATTTCCCAAAGTTGGGAGCTGTCATTGGTTTGGGCTCAGTTCACCAATTGTGCATGATTGTGTATGCAGCTTATAAATGATAAATAAGAATTTAGTTTGCATATTCATAATAGGCTGTTATCTAATATTCATGCTCTACTATGTGCATAGGAGGTTTGAATAAATAAACATTTCCATGAACAAGCTCTGCTTTTAATTGTGAATATTTTGGAAGTACTGTATTTATTTTAATGTATATAGATGCTCATCCACATTGTTGGACATGGTCTGCAAGATTTAAATCCATGTCAACCATGTTAATATCTTTAAATCAGACCATTAAATTAATCATTTTTAGGAGAATTAGTGCAAAAATATGCAATCTGGGCAGCTTTTTGTTTTGTTTTCTCACCCATGTTGTTTTAAATACATCAAGAGAAGGTAGGAGCATCAACTGGTACCGAAGAAAGGAAGAAAGGAGAGCATCAGAATATGGACGCTGAACTTGAGAAAAGTAGACTTTGACTCCCTCAGGGAATTCATCAGCAAGGTCCCCTGGGAGAATAACACGAAGGGGAAAGGAGTCCAGGAGAGCTGGCTATATTTTAAAGAATCCTTATTGAGGTTGCAGGAACAAACCATCCTGACGTGTAGAAAGAATAGTAAATATGGCAGGCAACCAGTTTGGCTTAACACATGCTGATCATAAACACAAAAAGAAGCTTACAGGAAGTGGAAGCTTGAACAAATGACCAGGGAGGAGTATAAAAATATTGCTTAGGCACGCAGGAGTGAAATTAGGAAGGCCAAATCACACTTTGAGTTTCAGCTAGCAAGAGATGTTAAGAGTAACAAGAAGGGTTTCTTCAGGTATGTTAGCAGCAAGAAGAAGGTCAAAGAAAGTGTGGGCTCCTTGCTGAATGAGGGAGGCAACCTAGTGACAGAGGATGTGGAGAAAGCTAATGTACTCAATGCTTTCTTCGCCTCTGTCTTCACAGACCAGGTCAGCTCCTAGACTACTGTACTGAACAGCATGGTATGGGGAGGTGGTGACCAGCTGTCTGTGAAGAAAGAAGTGGTTCAGGATTATTTAGAAGAGATGGACGAACACAAGTCCATGGAGTTGGATATACTGAATCTGAGGGTGCTAAAGGAGTTGGCCGATGTGATTGCAAAGCCATTGGCAATTATCTTTAAAAACTCACGGTGATCGGGGGAGGTTCCAGATGACTGGAAAAAAGCTAATGTAGTGCCCATCTTTTAAAAAGGGAAGAAGGAAGATCTGGGGAACTACAGGTCAGTAAGCCTCATCTTGGTCCCTGGAAAAATCGTGGAGCGAGTCCTCAAAGAATCAATTCTGAAGCACTTAAAAGAGAGGAGGGTGATCAGGAACAGTCAGCATGGATTCACCAGTAGCAGGTCATGCCTGACTAACCTAATTGCCTTCTATGACGATATAACTGGCCCTGTAGATCAGGGGAAAGCAGTGGACATGTTATTCCTTGACTTTAGCAAAGCTTTTGATATGGTCTCCCAGAGTATTCTTGCCAGAAAATGTAAGTATTATGGGCTGGATGAATGGACTATAAGGTAGATACAAAGCTGGCTAGAACATTGGGCTCAATGGATAGTGATCAATGTGGAGTGCCCCAAGGGTTGGTTTTATTCAATATCTTTATTAATGATCTAGAGCAGGGGTCTCCAAACTATGACCCATGGGCCGGATTCAGCCTGCAGCTTCCACTTGTCCGGCCTTCCAAACAACAGGGGAGAAGCAAACAGGCAGGCTGCTGCAGCTGAGTAGGCATGCTGAGTAGGCAGGGGGAGGGGCCACCGGCAGCAGCTCGCACGCGGGGGAGGGGCAGGTTAGCTGAGCTGTGCGGCAGGGTGAGTGCCCCTGGGAACCAGTGTCCCCCTCCAGAAGAGGAACCAACTTAGCGGAGAGTCATTGCTGCAGCCAAGCAGGTACAGGAAAAAGTGAACAGGCAGGCTGCAGCTGAGTAGGGACGCTGAGCAGGGAGCGGGTGGGAGATGAACATTTACAATCAATTTTTATGATAGGGAACCACAGCTAAATGCAATTTTGTCAGAAAAGCATCAGTACCATACTTCTCACTAATCCTAAAATAATATTCAATTTTGAATGTGTATTTGTATGATACAAATGTGTGAGTTTTTAGAAATAAAATAAAAAAGTGAAATGATATTTAATGTATTGACAAATATTTTGTGATTTCACAGTACCTGCATCGATTAACTTTTATACCTGACTAGCATAAGTGCCCGGCGTTGCTCGGGTCAGTCGGAGGTGGGGAGGGGGCAGACAGCTGACACCCCCTGACCAACGCCAACACCCCCCGGCTCACTTACCCCCCGACCAAACCCGACACCCCCCGGCTCACTTACCCCCCGACCAAACCTGACACCCCCACCTCACCCCCCGACCGAACCCGACACCCCCACCTCACTTACCGTCCCACCAAACCCAACTCAGATCCGTCGCAGGCGGGGAGGGGGCCAAGAGCTGAGGGATTCCGGGGACCTTCGCAGGTGGGGGGGGCACAGGGCTGATGGATTCCGGGGTTCCATTGGGAGGGGTAGAGAACTGAGGGATTTCCGGGGTTCCATTGGAGGAGGGAGGGGCAGTGAGCTGAGCGAGTGCGGTGTCTGTTGGAGGGGGTATTATGACATCATCACCACCTAGCTGCCCAGCTGATGTGATTGGACTTTCACCCTTGGGGGGCGTCAGAGGTGAGATTCAAAAAATTTTTGACCCTTATGACCCCAAGACCCTTAGACCCCAAGACCTCTAACTGTACCAAATTTCAAGTCTCTAGCTCAAACGGTGCGGGAGGAGTTCGCAGTCATACATACACCACTTGACTTTTATATATATAGAAGATAGATAGATAGATAGATTAAGAACTTAAATGCAATACTGACACAGTAGTGTTGTTTTTTTAACAATTTTGTATATATTTAATTTTTTTTACAGTCGCTTTGGCCCCTGAAGCCTCTTCAAAAATATAATATGGCACTTGTCTCATAAAGTTTGGAAACCCCGATTTAGGGGACGGGGTGGACTGCACCCTCAGCAAGTTTGCAGATGACACTAAACTGGGAGGAGTGGTAGATACACTGGAGGGTAGGGATAGGATACAGAGGGACCTAGACAAATCAGAGGACTGGGCCAAAAGAAATGTGATGAGGTTCAACAAGGAGAAGTGCAGAGTCCTGCACTTAGAACGGAAGAATCCCATGCACTGCTACAGACTAGGGACCAAATGGCTAGGCAACAGTTCTGCAGAAGAGGACCTGGGGATTACAGTGGATGAGAAGCTGGATATGAGTCAACAGTTTGCCCTTGTTGCCAAGAAGGCTAATGGCAATTTGGGCTGTAAAAGTAGGGGCATTGTCAGGAGATCGAGGGACGTGTTTGTTTCCCCTCTATTCGACATTGGTAAGGCCTCATCTGGAGTACTGTGTCCAGTTTTGGGGCCCACACTGCAAGAAGGATGTGGAAAAATTGGAAAGAGTCCAGAGAAGGGCAACAAAAATGATTAGGGGCCTGGAGCACATGACTAAT
Source organism: Sternotherus odoratus (assembly GCA_032164245.1). Taxonomy (NCBI): domain Eukaryota; kingdom Metazoa; phylum Chordata; order Testudines; family Kinosternidae; genus Sternotherus; species Sternotherus odoratus. The sequence continues at coordinate 146,928,784 of JAVMKO010000003.1, forward strand.
GAGGAGAGGCTGAGATAACTGGGATTGTTTAGTCTATAGAAGAGAAGAATGGGGGAGGGGAGATTTGATAGCTGCTTTCAACTACCTGAAAGGGGGTTTCAAAGAGGATGGATCTAGACTGTTCTCAGTGGTAGCAGGTGACAGAACAAGGAGTAATGGTCTCAAGTTTCAGTGGGAGAGGTTTAGGGTGAATATTAGGAAAAACTTGTTCACTTGGAGGGTGGTGAAGTACTGGAATGGATTACCTAGGGAGGTGATGGAATTCCCTTCCTTATTGGTTTTAAAGGTCAGACTTGACAAAGCCCTGGGTAGGATGATTTAGTTGGGGATTGGTCCTGCTTTGAGCAGGGGGTTGGACTAGATGACCTCCTGAGGTCCCTTCCAACACTGATATTCTATGATAGATATCAGTATAACTCCATTTATTTCTGTGGAACTACATTAAAGCTGAGTATCTGCCCCCAAATGATTTGAAGAAACACTTAAAGAAGAGATTTGTTCCCAGACAAAAACTATATTATGGTGGTGTTCTCAAAGTGTGGTCAACTCAGAGAGAGTCTTCTAAATCCAGGAAAGGAAGGGTGTTTATATAATGAAAATGCTTTGTGATAGCATCCTGAATGATTCCCCTATGTATTAGATTTTGTCATCTAGGAACCAAAATACTTTCTTTATCTGTTTTATGAAGGGAACATTAATAGAAAAATCATATCAATGGATAGTATATCCTCAGGGAGAAGAGCACACAGGTCATACAGTAAAACTGATTTCTACTACTGTTTTTGTTATCTCTTAAATATGTTTTATCTGAAAAATAAACCAAATTAAGAATAAAGCACTATTACATTCCTGGAAGATGGATATTATTTATCTGGCCACTTTAACTTGCCCAAAAATATGCATTGATTCGTTCAAAATAGTTTTTTAATATGAATTTGCATATTCTCATGTTTGTTTTCAGTGAACATTTCAGTATAATTGAGTTTTACCAGTATGAATGTTAATGGTAATACATTTAAGTTTCATGGAGGAGTGCTTGTATAAAGGGAGTTTGAATTCTGTGACTGAGAATTTGTACAGAATATATTTGCACACTCTTTCAAATTATGGAACAAACAATACTGAGTGACTTTATCTGAGGCCACACAGTTAACCAACATTGCTTGAGTAGTGTACATCTAGGGCCTTATTCTCAACTAGTGTAAACTGATAAATCTCATTAACTTCCAAAAAATTTCTAGCTACCTTTGATAACAACTACACTTTGATAATTTTTTTGCTGTTTGCTCATGAGTTGCTAAAACAGAGGTTAAATTCATTAAATAAATTATTAATTGAGAATTAGTCACTCCAATTGCTGAAGATTTAGGCCTTGTATTTGCTACCCAAATAAAGTATTTTATTTCTTTATAATCAGGATATTTGTTTATTTATAATAGATTGTGAAGTGCATTTGTTCTACACAAGAAAACATTAAACTACCTGTTGTGTCCTCTGCTAAACAGCATTGCTTCTTTTTTTTTTAAAAAAAACAACAAATTATTAAAAAGGCTCATTTTTGTACCCTTTTAAATATTGTAGTGTATTGCATTGAAAGGTAGTTAAAAACAGGAAAGGACGTGGGTTGTTCAAACCTCTTTGATTTACCAGGATGGCAGGCACACCAGAGTATGAACTGCAAGGAGCAAAGGATACCAAGAAAAGTCTCCTAAGATAATGTGTTTTCAATTTAAAAGTTGGGCTCCAACATTACTAATGGTTAGATGTGATGGTTCATTAGATAAGAGATTCTTAAATCATAAAAAGCAACAACACTGAACAGGTCTTTTAGGATGGGATTTTCAGTGTTGTCCTAACTTTTCTTGTTGAAATTAGTGAGGTCAGAGTCAAGTTGGGTCAGAGTCAAGATACAGTTGAGCACTCCTGAAAATCCTACTTTCAACTCTTGTAAACAGCCCTGAGGATCTAGTGTACTCAGCAGTCCATTCCAGGATTGCTTAATCTGGGTCAGGATTTAGGTAGACTGCATGTCTCAGCCTCTCTTGGTTATTTTATAAATTAGAGAATCAGAGAAGTATATAGATGTGTGTCCAGCAGTCTAAATAAAGAGTACCTGTCATGCAACAAAGTCCCGTCCAGCAGAAGGAAGGATCACCAGCATGGAAGCCAGTGAAGAATGATTGAAGAAACTATTCCAGTAGCAATGAGTAAAATTTGAGTGCTTTGTAAAATGTACCATGTCATGATGAAATTTGTACTAGCTTGCTTTGTTAAATAATGGCAACATGCAAGAGATTTCCCAACTGAAAAACCTATGTGTTTTGGAAAACTCCATTTGCAGTCTTGTCAAGACTCCCAAACCAAATTCATATATTTATAAAGTCTAAGTCTCAATTCCAAAGCTGCATCAATGAAATTACAATACAGTGAGAGGCAAATGTGTCTGTTGTTAGCCAACGGAGGAAATGACAATATGGCCAAACAGTAATTAAAGTTTTGAATCAGGACTGTTTCTAGAATCAAACACCTCAAACTTTGTGAAAGTTCGGATCCAAAACTAGCTCTGATTTTTCTGGCTCACTATATCCCAAATCACCTAAATTAAAATTCCAGACCCTAATGTGGTAGAGTTTGAGAAAGCTGAGCTTCAGATCAGACTTTGCAACTAGGGCCCATTTTTGGTTAAAAGCTGAAAGTATCATAACAGCAGAGAGAGCCTTTTAGGATCCTGTAATCTTACACTCTTCAAATTATTGAGATTCCTGTTGTCCTTATGAAACTCAAAATAATTTGTGAAATTGTGAAACTCAAATAATTTAAGAATAGTTGAGATTTCTAGCTCATGTTTCAGTCCTGCGAGGAGAAATATGTTCTGGGATTTTAATAATTTTGTTGGGGTCTAAAGTCATTAAGAAAAAGAGACAAACCAAAAGTATGTACACATATACTGAAAAAATAGCATGAATAAGGCTAATGAATTTGATACCATTTTTTCAAAGCTAACAGTGAGAATTGTAAGGACTTTGGGAAATGACTGGACCCTGAAAGCAGCAGGATCTGAAATTTACTGAATGGGCAGTCTGAAGGGAGTGGAGAGGAAGGAATGGTATTTAAGAATGGTATTGTGTGTAAAGATAAATAGAAATGTTTTGATTGACACAGCAGAGGCTGTATGGAGTGGAGACAATAATTGGAGGGGATTTTCAGTGCTTACAATAGTGCTCTACAGCAATTAGAGAAAGTAAATTAGGAAATTATTTTATGGATCAGACCTGTGAAAAAGCCAGAGCTTGGATCATGTGCAGATTTCAATTGGCCGAGTCAACTCTAAAACTTCTGAAAGGGAAACTTGCAATAGGAAGGACAAGGCAGTTTCTTATTCAGATTTCCAGAGTGCAACAGAATTTATTTTGGCCCTAACCTCAAATGTGTCAACTGTGAGACATAATGCTGTAATGGTAAGAATCTAGGCTTTTCTGTTCCAAATAGCAGGAGATTTAACATCTTATTGAGGGCAGGTAACAACACGAGAGATTTTTGCCTTTAGAAAGCTGACTTTGAATAAATGGGAGATGACCAAAGGAAATTACTGCTGAAAAAGGCAAGTTGTAATAAATAAATGAATATGCTTTACATTAACTTTTCTAGTTCCGTTTCAGCAAGAAAAAGCCACTGCCAAATCTAATGGGTTGAATCCTGGGCTGCTGTAAGTTGGTCCATTGAGTTCATTGAAACTATGACAGTTTACACCAGTTGAAAAGCTGGTCTGATATGGTTTGTTTTGATTTTTTAAACAAACAAACAAACAAAAAAACCCACCCAGAAAGCACAGAAAGCCTTTAAAATAAATATAGTCTGGTAGGTAAGGAGATACAGGATAGATGGATAAGTCAAAAAGAAATTGTGCATGTTAGGAGGGACAGTGTAAATTGGCGTAAATCACTGTAGCCCTTTTCCCGCTCTCTGAAGTCTAGCCTACTCTTTATTGATGAGAGCAAAGGTCTCATAGCATGAAGAAAAGGATACTTTTTACAAGCATTTCTGAGCAGACTAAAAGGAACACTGATCCAATAAAATAAGAGAATGTGGAACTGAAGCTTTGAAGTTCACACATGGTAGATTTATTTTATCAGCTATATTCCTTCTGTCTTGCTGAAGGAGGAAGTGAACTGAGAGCTGCTTTAAGGTATTGATCATATGTCCTCAGGTAGCATGAGGAAAAGTAAGGGAGATGGTTGTTCAAAGACTGACACATCCTATGATGAAATCCCAAGATCGGACAAGATAGGTTCCTGAGCTTGATAGGAAATGAATAACAGCCTTCTGAGCTCATTTTTGAAGTTCTCGAACGGCAAATCAGAAAGCTGAGGCATGAAAGTGTAAATCCCCACAGACACTATTATTCCTTAAATGTTCATGAGATTTAGCAAGCTGTTGTATATTGGTTGTGTTAAGCCATAGACAACTATTTAAATATAAACTGGACATTTAGAAAATGGTTTGCTTGTGGCGGGGGGGGGGGGGGGGGGCAGGGAGGAGTTGTTTGAATGCTGTGTTAGAAAGATGAAGGTTCCTGGTCCTGGGAGACGTGCTCCCCTTCCTTAAGCACTTTTGCAGGCCTTTAGCTCAGAACAATATTCTGATGTTTTATTTAATTCCAGTTCAATTAAGCCTGAACAATCAAAACTGAAAAGCTCCAATCAACAATGTTATACTGATAATGTTTTCAAGGTTGCCTGTAGGAAATGTTCAGAAAGCTACTAAATTACCAGCATACACTAGGATATGGTATGCTAATTCAGGAATTTAAACAAATTCTGAATAAAAAATGAATAATGCCAAGTAAGAATAGCAGCAAGTTGTTTACTAGAGGTTTTTAACTCATGAGAGCAAGTTTGGGCAGCTAAGGATTGTTCACAAGGTGGGAACTTATAGCTCACCAGCTTGCTTCTGAGTAACTCACTGTGCAGAAATTGCACTCCAGTAGGCTCCACATAGCTAGGTACTATGTGTGAAACTGGTATGCTATTGATTCACATCCTGCTTTGACACACAGTAACTTGCTGTAGAGACAAGCCCCAAAAGGCATGATCCTAGTTCAACTGAAGTTAGCAGGCTTTTCCATTTATAATAGGGTGCATGACTTGGTCACAAAAGCTTGTTTCTCTAGTGTGGCCTGATTTTTTTTTTCTTTTTCTTTTTTTAAGTTCTAGAAGCTTTATGTTATCTTCTCCTTGACGTAGAGTGAGGATTTGATACTACTAATATTAAAGTCCATAGAAGGAATATTTTTTATTAGAACCTGATCCAACCAAGCACTTAGACCTGGTGCTTTGCTGGATCAGGACCTTCAATTATATAGGATGGATCCAAACAAACCTGTATCATTTTATATTGATTTCTGTAGGATTTTTTCATAAGAGGTTTTTTCTTTAAAAGTAAATTCTCATCTTAATAAGACTTACTATAGATGGTGTTGAATCTAGTGGGGATAGAACTATCATAAAATCATAGATATATAAGGCTGGAAGGAATCTTAATAGGTTACTAGTCCAGTCCCCTGCACTGAGGAGGGACTAAGTATTATCTGGACTATTCCAGACAGGCATTTGTCTAACCTGTTCTTAAAAACCTCCAAAGATGAAGATTCCACAATCTCCCTAAGTAATTTGTTCTGGTACTTAATTACCCAGACAGTTCAGAAGTTTTTCCTAATGCCTAGCTTAAATCTCCCATGCTGCAGTTTAAGCCTTCTTTTGTTCTCAGTGGTTCAGAAGAATTTGTCACCCTTCTCTTTATAATAGCCTTTTACATACTTGAACACTTATGTCTTCTCCATCTTCTCTCCAGACTGACCAACCCATGTTTTTGATCTTCCCTCAGAGGTCATGTTTTCTAGACCTTGAATGATTTTTGTTGCTCTCCTCTGGAGTTTCTCCATTTTGTCCACATCTTTCCCGAAGAGCAGTGCCTAGAACTGGACACAGTATTCCAGTTGAGGCCTAATCAGTACTGAGTAGAGTGCTAGAATTACTTTTTGTTTGCTTATAAAACTCCTGCTAATAATCAGAATGACATTTTTCTTTGCAACAGTATTAGATATTGAGTTTGTGATTCACTATAACACCCCAATTCCTGAATGCAGGTACTCTTAGAAGGAAAGAGCCTGAGACATGAGGCCAGATGCTTGCTTGCAGGTCCCTATCTGACATAGGAACTTGGTAACAAGAGGGAGGGTTCCTGTAAGGGGATTCCAAAGAGGATGGATCTAGACTGATCTCAGTGGTAGCAGATGACAGAACAACAGGGGGTTGGACTAGATGACCACTTGAGTCCCTTTCAACCCTGATATTCTATGATTCTGTTCTACAATACCAGTGAGAATCAGGAACAACTTGCTTTGAAATCAATGAAGTAACACAGAAATCACACCCTGGTGTCATAAGAATCAGGCCCCAATTGTTTAAGACACAATTACAAGCAAGCCTATATACCCATTTATGTCCTTTTTCCCTTTTCAGTGGTTACTTGTATCATGGATCAGAGGGTGAGGAGACTTTTGCTAATGGGCAGCCAATCTCCACCTCTCAGTTGCGTGAGAAGTGGGTGTGGTGTGGATGGAATTTTGGCTGGAGTGGCTAAATTGGCAACTAACCTGGTCCTGAACAGGATCAGCATAATTTATTTTCACTTCTGGGACTGAATTATGACTGCCTGAATCACAGTCCTTTCCCATCTCTGCTCCTGAGGCAGTACAACTATACGCTGCCCCTCTCTTAGGATAGATTACAAGATTCCAGTGTAGCCTTCAATGATTGTCTTCCTACTTAATTACATACATCTTAGGAACATGAATTTGAAGAACTCCTTTTTATTTATGAATAATGTAACTGTGTTCAGTCTGCTCTTTCAAGGTGCAGGGAGGAATCTCCTCAGTAGCATGAACAGGGGAAATTAAGCTCTTCCTAATCTTCCACGGTTTTGATTAATATTCTTGTCTTGAACAATAACATTCCCCTCAGAACTCAACAGCTGTCCCCTTACACCACAGTTCAGTTTTTCAGTGAGGAACAGAAGTGACATCTGCCTTTGCATACCAGTTGATCAGTGATATAAGGTATGGAGCCCTGTCATGTAGAATACAGCAGCCCTAACAAGGATTCCTTATTGAGCTGCTTCTCTGTTCAGATGAATTCTGGCTTGCAGGTGTTGAGCAGCAGAGAGAGAGAGGAAAGGAGAAAATAAGGAAAGAAGAAGGGTTCAGAGGAGAAAAGGGAAAGGACATGGTGTGAGAGAATGGAGAAAGTGATTGAAAGAGTGGGAACTGCATTAGGGTCTACTTATTTCTTCTCTGTATGGTGAGCTGGAAATTTTGAAAATAATTTTAAATAACAGAGGAAACACTAAAGGGAAAATTAAGAAGCTAATGATGGGCTAAAATAGAAAAGAAAATGTATTGGAGACATGAAAAGGTAAAAAAATCTAGGTAAAAAAAACTTTACGAAGTATTAAACAAAAATTAGCTAAAAAAGGGGAATATAGACACTGAGAATGACTGAGAAAGAAGAGACATGCTTATGAAGAAAGGAGAAAATAAAGGCAGAAAAAGAAGGAATAAGGGATATACAGTACTGTTAGAGACCGGAAGATAATTGTGACAGCAACCACTAGGGGGCGTAGTTACGCTTCTGAGTCAACTCCAGGAGAGGGTGTAATGGTGTTATCAGCTATATTAAGATTGGCCGTGTAATGTTGTTATCTGTGTGTGTTTGGGAACAGTGTCCCAGCTGTGTGAGTGTTTACCCCGTCTGTGTGAGAATGAATGCATGGGAAACTAGATGGGGAAACTGAGGCAGGACAGCGTAATCAACAAGTGATAAACAGCGTGTAATCAACCAATTAGCTTGCTGCTTGCTATTAATGAGATGAGTATGTATAAGATGCAAATGAGCATGGGTATATCTGTGTTGACACACCCTCATGGGTTGGGCTTCTTCTCTGGAAATCGCTTGGGTGTGTCAGACCTCCTGTAGCGCGGCAGTGCTGACCGGGAAGCCCCCAGCACGGTAATGCCGCTCCCTTCAATAAACTCACCACTTTCCATCCAGCCACCTGTGTGAAGCCTCATTTCTCCCGGCGACGAGATAAGCACCCCGCAACAATGGCGCAGCGAGCAGGGTGGAGAGAGGCGACTCCCACAGGTGGCCGAAGGCAGGGGAAATAGGGCAGCGGCTGCTGGCCCGGCAGCACAGACAAGGATGGCCCCTGGTAGAGCGATGGGGGGCAGGCTGCGCGTGTGAGTGCCGGTCGTGAGCCAGCTGGTGGTCTGGGACGGAGCGGTGCGCTATGGGTGAATTGCATGGCTGTTTCTACTTTGCTCCGGACCCAGGAAGTGGAGCCTTCTGCAAGTGCAGAAGGTAAAAGAGCAGGATCGGGCCCAGGCGGCGTGGGCTGCCTACACAGAGAGAGATAAAACCTGTGGAAACAGTAATTGAAAATTGGCAGCAGGACAATTTTTGGACTGAGCAAGTGACCTTGACAGAGAAAGCAAGTAGATTAAACAGACAGAGAGAAGTTTTAACTCTGTAGTGGTTATGCAGGGACGCGGGGGGGGGGGAGAGCGTGCCGACACGGGGGGGGGCGTGCAGTCACGGGGGGCGCTTACAGACGCAGGGGGCCGTGCCGACACGGGGGGGTCGTGCAGTCATGGGGGGCTGCTTACAGATGGCAGGGGGCCGTGCAGACACGGGGGGGCCGTGCAGTCATGGGGGGCCACTCACGGACACGGGAAGCCATGCAGGTGTGGGGGGGCCGCAGAGAAGCGGGAGGCCACAGAGACATGGAAAGCCGTGCAGATATGGGAAGCCATCCAGAGAGGCGGAAGGCCATTGTGAGGCAGGAGCACAGAAGGCTGTGCCCCCATAGATGAAGATGCCATTGTGAAGTGCAGTAGTGTGTTGTCAACAGACGCCAGGAAGGCAGGGGCGAAGCCCGCTTTATTTAGGTAGGAGCAAAATCCGTTCAGTTGCCCAGGTCAGGGTGGTTACAACAGCCCCATTATGGGACCCTGGGACCTGAGATTGGCAACATCTGGAGCCCCTCCCCAGGCTCGGAGAGCAGGGAGGCTACTCCCATCCCCCACAGGTGTGCCCGGTGTACAAGCTGCGGGCACGGGGTGTGTGTCTGTGTTTGAAATGTGTTGCAGTGTGAAGGTGTATATACCTTTTAAGAGAATCTGCTGCAGAGTTTGTAGAGGTTTTTGGCCAACAGTCAAATGTTATCAGTTAGTTGGCGGGCAGCCCAGTGCTGGCAGGCAGCCCAGGAGTTGGCAGGGAGCCCAGTGGACGGGGCGCTTGCAGCTGGACTGCAGCCCCCACCCTCTTCCCTGAGCGGGGGGAGGGGAGAGGAAGACGGAGCTAAAGGAAATAAGCCGAAAGCACAGCCTGGTTTTAAAGACGATTGCTGATGGCGTGGAGGGGGGATGAATCTAATGATATTTTTGTCACCGGGTTCTTGAAGGCGCCTGGCCTCGAGCAAGCCCTGGCAGCAGACAGCTGTGTGGGTGAACTGGCTTCCACCCTCTCCCCCTTCCCCCCCCCCCCCGGCAGTTGGAATCCACGTGGGCAAGCACCAAGATGCAGATGGAGGGGCGCTCCATGGAGGCGTGGACAGGAGCAGTTCGGAGACCCGGGCGTTCATCGTGACGGTTGTTCTCGCCCTGGCCTGCATGGTCCCTGCCAAGAGTCAGCCTGGCAGGGCCCGCTCCCGATTGGCGTGTGAATGCAAGTACATCAGCTGCCAGAAGAGATGGACATCGTGCAGGAGGACCTGGTCCAATTGTTGAGTCCGGGCCAGGCTCTCTGGATGTGGGCACGACTTCACATCTCTGGCCGGCCAATGCCAGGGTGTGCTGCCGGTGGCCCGCCTTGTTTTGTGTTTGTTGTTTTGTTTGTAGAATTAACCCTTGACTCCCTGGACGGGTACAGCAGAGATGAGACGCTGGATGCTGTGGCCTATGGGAACCAGACGGCTGCCTCCCTTCACTGGGAGGCAGAGACCGCTTTGTAATCTGTGCTTGTTCGCGTCCTTTCACAGGTGCAAAGCGAAGCAACAGCGATCACGGAGGCCGCTCCCCCCCACTCCCCCGTCCTGGCCAGTGGCTAGTGGACTGCTCCCAAGATGGAAGCAGGAGTAGCAGTTATCTAAGAAGCGACGGGGGGAGGGGAGAGCTAGTGTTAGCCTTGAGTATTTGTGTTGTTTTGTGGTTAGCTTTGTGTGTGTATGAGTAGGGGGAGAGGGGTCAGGTGAGGCCTCAGGTGCCTCTGTTGCTTGTCTCCTTCCCCCTCCCCTTTCCTTGTGTGTGTGCAGAGGAGGGAGGGGGCACCTTGGTACTCAGTGCCCCCGTTGTTTGTGTTGCCCTCTTGTCCCCTGGAGTCTCATCAGAAGCGTGGGGAGGATGTGGTGACCAGAAGATAATTGTGACGGCAACCACTAGGGGGCGTAGTTATGCTTCTGAGTAAACTCCAGGAGAGGGCGTAATGGTGTTATCAGCTATAAGAATGGCCTTGTATTGTTGTTATCTGTGTGTGTTTGGGAACAGTGTCCCAGCTGTGTGAGTGTTTACCCCGTCTGTGTGAGAATGAATGCATGGGAAACTTGATGGGGAAACTGAGGCAGGACAGCATAATCAACAAGTGCTAAACAGCGTGTAATCAACCAATTAGTTTGCTGCTTGCTATTAATGAGGTGAGTATGTATGAGATGCAAATGAGCATGGGTATATCTGTATTGACACACCCTCATGGGTTGGGCTTCTTCTCTGGACATCGCTTGGGTGTGTCAGACCTCCTGTAGCGTGGCAGTGCTGACCGGGAAGCCCCCAGCACGGTAATGCCGCTCCCTTCAATAAACTCACCACTTTCCATCCAGCCACCTGTGTGAAGCCTCGTTTCTCCCGGCGGCGAGATAAGCACCCCGCAACAAGTACCCTAAGATAGATAGATATATTTTAAAAAGTTTAACATTTGCATAGGTATTTAGGTTTAAAACTTGGTTAAAATGAATGATTTCATCATTTTTAATGAAAAAAATCTGTTCACCTGGATCCCTTACAGTTTATGCCCAGGATCTCTCAGATGAAGTGATCCTTCACTCTTCTGGTGATGCCATTCAAGTCCTCCTCATCAACAACATGCCTTCATTTGAAGTTTAACTAACTCTGATAGAATATATAATACAATTATTGTTATTCAAATGTTGTGTGGTCTTCCACACACATTATACATATAAGTCACTTGAAAGGTAAGGATGACGGTATCTATTACATCACTTAGAAAACCCAGACACTTAAGAGTTAGGAAATGAATAATTATAGAAATAATAAATCTTACATTGCCCACAGTCTTATTGTATATTACATTTAAAAACTGTGTTCAAATAACAGTGGGTATTAGCCCACGAAAGCTCATGCTTCAAAACTTTATAGTTAGTCTTTAAGGTGCCACAGGACTTTGTTACCTCTGCTATTCCAGACTAACACGGCTACCTCTCTGATTCTTGACATTATGCAGGTTATAAAATCTAGCACTTGAACATAAAAAAGCCAGATTTACAGCTGATCCTGTGATCTTGTAATCTTAACTCTGTGCCCTTATGTGTCCTCTTCTGAAGAAAAAATATGTTGCCATGGAATTAAAGGCTATGTTATAATGCATATGCACAAGGGGGCTGAGTTAGGATTCTGTGCCTTAAATCTGGCATCTTTACTAATTAAGGGCTAGATTGTTGCAACCACAAAAATATATTCTATTTACATAGGGTTTTCAAATGAATTTCCTACATTTTTAAAAAAGGCAAAAGATAAAAACAAATTGAGTTGTGTGCAACAATGATAGCTCCCCATCATGCATTGTCATGCTAGTGAACAAAAGTGGCTAACAGGGGAGTTTTGCGCAGGTGTCTACAGGAGGAGTGTGAGCAGGGGCTAGAACTCAACATACTTAAAAGCCAAAAACATGCCCTTGATCAGGGCTGGCCTTACCATGAGGCAAACTGAGGCAGCCGCACCACTGGGACCCAGAGTGTAGAAAATTGTGTCTGCTGTTGGTCCATCTGTATTCTCTCTGTTCTAGATGCACAGAGATGGTGCAGTGCTGTGCTGGAGGAAGGAGGGCACAAGAGACATAAAAGGCAGCAGGAGAGAAGGTGAGAGGGAATAACTCAAAGCAGCAGGAGCTGCAGGGAGAGAGGAGGAGGAGCCTCTTATGTACCTCTCTAGCACCCCCCCAGGAGCCTGGACTGATTAACACCAGCTTCTCAGGGAGCTTCCTGTTTTGTGCTGCTTCCCTGAACCCCCTTCAGGAGAACAGGCAGTCAACTGAAGTAGTAGGAGCCAGTTACACCCCTAAGATGCTCATATCTTCCCTCACTCAGGCCTGCTACCAGCCTTATTTGTTGCCTTCAACCAAGTGTGGAGAGCCACTATAGCTGGCACAGAACAGCACTTATGAGTGAAAGAAGAAAATGGAGCAGCATTCAGAAAAAGAGAGAAAGCAAAGGAAGCTTTTCTATCTAGGCAGGACAGAACTCATCTGAGCCACAAAGACACAAATGTTCATGGTGAGCCTTCCGGCCCCACTTAGGATGTGAGTGGTGAGGAGATGCCTCACTGGCATCCACTCCTACAGGAGCTGGTATGACAAATGCCCTTCTTAAATAGCTGGAAGATCTAGGAATTGTGATAGCTGACACGAGAGGACAGGGATACGATAATGGTGCTAACATAAGAGGAAAGAACAGAGGAGTGCAGACACAGATCCGAGAGTTAAAGCCTCAAGCTTTTTTTTTGTCCCTTGCAGTTCTCATTCATTGAACATGGTGGTCAATGATGCAGCATCAGCATCTAGTGAGGCTGCTGATTTTTTAAAATATAATTCAAAGCATCTATGTATTTTTCTCTGCATCAACTCATTCATTGCATATTTTGAAGCAACATCTGGGAACATCCTCTCTGACACTGAAACCACTGAGTGCCACATGATGGGAAAGTTGAGTGGAGGTGATAAAGCCTATAAAGCACCAAATTGGGAAGATAGATGAAGATAGTTGTCATTATGGAGGACTAGCAAAAATACCTGGCGTTGCTCGGGGTATTTGTAATTGGAAACTGGGATGTAAAAAGACTACCATGTTTTTTATTAATACAGATTTTGTTCAGACGTCTCAGTGTTGCTCGGGTCCATTGGAGGGGGGAGGGAGGAGAGAGCTGAGCGAGTGCGGGGTCCGTTGGAGGGGGGTATTATTACATCATAACTATGTCACAAAGAACCTGCTGCCCAGCTGATGTGAATGGACTTTAAAGAATTTCACCCCTGGGGGGCATCAGAGGTGAGATTTGAAAAATTTTCGACTCTTACCCTGATTAGGACCCTAAAGCCTATAACTGTACCAAATTTCAAGTCTCTAGCTCAAATGGTGTGGAAGGAGTAAGGCAGCATACATACACGCACGCACACACACATACACACACACACGCATACACCATTTGACTTTTAAAAATATAGATAATGCTATGACAGGAACTGTTCATCGGAGAACAGTGGCAGAAGAAATGGAATCACCAGAAACATACAGAACTTCATATTTCTTTGTGGCTTAGTGTTGTGGCATGACAGACTTTTTGAAATAAATGTTGTAAGCAGGAGACTCCAAGGTGTGGACCTTGATATATCTGGAGCAGTGGCACAACTGGACAAAGAAAAGTCATGCCTACAGTCTGGAAGGTCAGATGAGGGCTTTCAAAATGTTCTGAAGAGTGCACAGAAGATGGCAGAAGAACTTCACACTGAAGCTATTTTCCCACCCATTCAAGAATACAAGAGTCACCAAAGAAGAAGACATTTTGATTACGAGGCATGGGATAATCCCATAAGAGACCCCAAACAACAATTCAAAGTTGGATTCCTTAACAAATTGCTAGATTATGCAATACAGTCAGCTGAAGAACATTTCATGCAGCTGAAGGAACACAGCAGTATATTTGGGATGTTGTATGATATTCCAAAACTTCATACTATATCTGAAGAAGACCTCCACCAACAATGCAGGGCACTAGAGACAGTGTTGACAGTGATTTAGGTCAGTGCTCCCCAACCAGTGTGCGCCGGCACACTGGTGTGCCGTGAGGCCATGCCAAGTGTGCCGCGGCAAAAGCTCGCGTCATATCCAGAACAGCCTGCCGCCCACCAAATGCTAGATTTTGCCCAGCAACGTTTTGTTGCATTCGATGTGCGGCCGCGGCGCTACAGCTCTGAGTCCGAGAAGTTCTATCCCCCCTCCTTCCCCCGCTCACGATTGTCCTGATCACAAGTCTACAGGGCCTGGACAGAGCAGTGTTCATTATTAGGTATTACCTATCTGTCGTTTTCTGCACTGTGTTCTAATTTTTAAGTTCGCGTAGTTAAACTTAGAAAATCGGTATATGAATTATATTTATTTTGTACGGCTTCAAATATGGACAAGTTTTTGCGAAAAGAACGCCCAACTTCACCGACAATTGATGATGAAACCAGCACGAGCAATATTGCAAAAAACCAGAAGATTACGAAAAGGCAGTACAAAGAAGAATATATTCGATATGGATTTTCGTGGTGTGGTGAAGAAACGGCTCCAAAACCAGAATGCGTAATTTGCAGGGAAAAGCTGTCTAACGAGGCAATGGTTCCAAGTAAACTGATTCGCCATCTAAAATCCAAACATCCTAGTTGCGCCAACAAGAACATACTATATTTTCAATGGCTTTTGAGTCAAAATGCTAAACAGATACAATTTATGAAGTCATCAGTCACAGTTTCTGACAAAGCATTAGAAGCTAGTTTTTCTATTGCAAATTTAATTGCACGTCAGAAAAAAAGCACATACAATTGGTGAAACCCTCATTAAACCAGCATGCATGGAAATCATTCGAATAATGTTTGGACCTGGTGCAGTTAAGGAAGTAGAAAATGTTCCGTTGTCAGGTAATACTGTAAAAAGACGTATTGACGATATGTCTAGCAATATTCTGAAAACAGTAATTACCAAATTAAAAGCAGCTGGAAATTTTTCACTCCAAATTGATGAAACAACTGATATTAAGAACCAAGCACAGCTAATTTGTATTGTCCGTTTCATTGATGAGGGCGCTATAAAAGAGCATTATTTATTTTGCAAAGTGCTTCCAGAGCGGACTACCGGTGAGGCAATTTTTCGTGCTACAAATGATTTCTTCGATACTTATGACATTAAATGGAGTAATTGCATAAGTGTTTGTACGGATGGCGCCGCCGCAATGATGGGCAATAAAAAAGGTTTTGTCTCATGTGTAAAACAACAAAATGCGGAAATACAAATTACCCATTGCTGCATACATCGAGAAGCGTTGATGGCGAAAAACTTGCCAGATGAACTATTGCAAATGATGAACGAATGCGTGAAAATCATAAACATCATTAAAACAAGGGCCCTGAATATGCAAATTTTTGAAATACTCTGCGAAGAAATGGGATCAGAATATCAGTCATTATTGTTTTACACTGAAATACGTTGGCTATCCCGAGGAAAAGTTCTGGCAAGATTATTTGAGCTTCGCAACGAGGTGAGCCATTTTTTATTGAAGCAAAACATGTTCGAACTACACCAGCTCCTCGAGGATGATCACTGGATTACAAAACTAGCATACATGGCTGACATATTCGAGCACCTGAATGAACTCAATAAAAGGATGCAAGGTCGGAATGAAAATGTATTAACGTGCTCTGACAAATTAAATGGATTCAAAGAGAAACTGGAAGTTTGGCAAACGGAGTTAGGACGTGGATCACTAGAAATGTACAAAAGAACAAACCAGATTAAAATTGAAAATAATAAGCATAATAAATTTAGCTCAACGACATTTAACATTGCTCTTAGAGAAGTTTGATCATTACTTTCATACAATCAATACGGAGCAATACGATTGGGTTCGAAATCCTTTTGCAACGATTGCCAAAAATTCTACCGAAGTACTTTCCCTTCAGATTCAAGAGGAATTTCTTGAATTGAGGAATGACGGGTCATTAAAAATAAAATTTGCTCAAGTTCCGTTGGATGTGTTCTGGATTGGGATTGAGGAAGAATATCCCCATATCTCCAAGAAGGCTGTCGAAATTCTGTTACCATTTGCAACCACATATATATGTGAACAAAGTTTTTCAGCGTTAGTCCAAATAAAAAATGACAAGCGGTCATGCTTGAAGGGCATCGATCAAGAACTTCGGGTTGCTCTGTCCAGTATTAAACCGAACATCAAATCTCTGTGTTCATTAAAACAAGCGCAGGTGTCACATTAGTTATAAATTGTTAGAGAACAGTTAGAATATAGAGTTATGAATTGATGGATGTGTTACAAGTACCTACCTAATTATCAAATAAAATAATAAATCAAGTAATTCTGTTATGCCCAGTTTGACATTCCTATACTATTATACTCTTCAAAACGATATTTTGAAGATTATATTTGTTTTTTATCCAATTTTTGTATGTGGTGTGCCGTGGAATTTTGGGAGAGGCTATGGTGTGCCGAGGGTGACAAAAGGTTGGGGAGCACTGATTTAGGTGATGAACTGAGAGCCCTTTCAAGATACATTTCAGCAGGATCAACTCCAAAGGCTGTTCTGGAATATATGTGCCCAAACAAGATGATCACCCTCTTTCCAAATGCTTTTGTTGCTCTGTGCCTACTTCTAACACTTCCTGTAACAGTTGCCATTGGAGAACGCAGCTTTTCCAAGCTGAAGTTAATATAAACACATCTATGCTCCACAATGACACAGGAGAGGCATGAGCTGACCCAGACAATAGAGCATGAGCTGGCCCAGACTGTGGACCTTCAGGAAGCAGTTCAAATCTTTGCAACCAAGAAGACACAGAAAGCACCACTTTGATTATTCAAACAGATAAAAATGCCAGCGCTTACTACGCAGACAAGACAAGTTACATTTGCTGTTCAGGCATTTGAAAGTTACATGTTACTTGAACAAAGCATTTTAAGTTGTTAGTTCTCCATTATTGGGGTAGATAGCAGAGCAGTACCATGAGAGGAGTAGAACAAGAAGAAGGCATAATTGAGACCATTCAACATTTTGGCCCAAGTGAGGGGGCATGGGGATGTCATTTGAGTTCCTCGCCTCAGGTTCCAACATTTTGTGGCCCTGCCCTACCCTTGATATAAACAAAGCAATAAATGAACCAACTGCGGGAGTAAAAAGAAGAGAAGTCCAGCAACAGTGTGGGAGCTACCCAGTTAATTTCACCCAATGCAGCATGTATGATTACCTGCCCGATAGGCAGGTGGCATATGTGTGCATTCTGTGCAAGGATTTCCTGGCCCTCAGAGACTTGTACGGGCTTTGGAGACCAGAGTGACTGAACTGGAGGAGCTGAAGGAGACAGACACACACAGATGAGATTTTCTGGGACACAGCAGAATGGTCGCACCCCCAATCTGACAGCCTCAGTACTGTTGAGGACTGCAAAAGTCCATCGAAGGGGATCATCTAACTAGAGCAGATGGAAACAATTCCCTAGTTGGTGCCCTCCTTCCAGATGATGCTGTGGTATCCTCTCTCACTGGAGATACCTCTCCAAAGGAGGGAACACCAGCTATTAGAAAGAGACAGGTATTAGATTATTGCATTGGGCGGCACAGTATGCGGAGGAGGTGACCAGCCCTCTGTGGAGAATGAAGTGGTTTAGGACTATTTAGAAAAGCTGGATGAGCACAAGTCCATTGGGCAAGATGCACTGCATTTAAGGGTGCTAAAGAAGTTGGCTGTCGTGAATGAAGAGCCATTAGTCATTATCTCTGAAAGTGCATGGCGATTGGTGGAGGTCCTGGATGACTGGAAAAAGGCTAATGTAGTGCCCATCTTTAAAAAAGGGAAGAAGAAGGATCCAGGGAACTACAGGCCAGTCAGCCTCACCTCAATCCCTGGAAAAATCATGGAGCAGGTCATCAAAGAATCAGAGGAGAAGAAAGCAGTCAGGAACAGTCGGCATCAATTCTCCAAGGAAAAGTTATGCCTGACTAACCTAATTGCCTTCTACGATGAGACAACTGGATCTGTGGATGAGGGGAAAGCAGTGGACATGTTATTCCTTGACTTTAGAAAAGCTTTAGATACAGTCTTCCACAGTGTTCTTGCCAGCAAAGTAAAGAAGTATGGGCTGGATGAATGGACTATAAAGCAGATAGAAAGCTGGCTTGATCAGTGGGATCAACTGATAGTGATCAAAGGCTTGATGTCTAGTTGGCAGCTGGTATCAAGTGGAGTGCCCCAAGAGTCGTTCCTGGGGTCGGTTTTGTTTAATATCTTCATTAGTGATCTGGAGGATGGTGTGGCTTGCACCCTCAGCAAGTTTACAGATGACACTAAACTCAGAGGAGTGGTAGATACACTGCATTGTAGGAATAGGATACAGAGGGACCTAAACAAATTAGAGGATTGGGCCAAAAGAAATCTGATGAGGTTCAACAAGGACAAGGCTTGACAAAGCCCTGGCTAAGATGATTTAGTTGGGGATTGGTCCTGCTTTGAGTAGGGGGTTGGACTAGATGACCTCCCGAGGTCCCTTCCAACCCTGATATTCTGTGATTCTGATTGTGGATAGTTCTTTGAAAACATCCATTTGGTGTGCAGCGGCAGTCAAAAAAGCAAACAGAATTCTGCGAATAATTAAGAAAGGTTAGATAATAGGACAGAAAATATCATGTTGCCTATATATATGGTATACCCACATGAATGCGGTGTGCAGATGTGATTGCCCATCTCAAAAAAGATATGTTGGAATTGGAAAAGGTTCAGAAAAGGTCAACAACAATTATTAGGGGTATAGAATGGCTTCCGTATGAGGAGAGATTAGTAAAACTGGGACTTTTCATTTTAGAAAAGAGATGGCTAAGGAGAGATATTATTGAGATCTCTAAAATCATGAGTAGCATAGAGAAAATAGATAAGGATGTTTTGTTTACTGCTTCTCATAACACAAGGGCTAAGGGGCCACCAAATGAAATTAATAGGCAGCATGTTTAAAATAAACAAAAGGAAGTATTTCTTTACACAATGCACAGTCCATCTGTGGAACTCCTTGCCGGAGGATGTGAAGCCCAAGACCATAACAGGGTTCAAAAAAGAACTATATAAATTCATGGAGGATAGGTCCATCAATGGCTATTAGCCAGGATGTGCAGGAATCATATCCCTACCTTCTCTTTGCCAGAAGCTGTGAATGAGCGACAGGGGATGGATCACTTGATAATTACCTGTTTTGTTCATTCCCTCTGGGGCATCTGACACTTGCCACTGTCAGAAGACAGGATACTGAACTAAATGGACCTTTGATCTGACTCAGTAGGGCCGTTCTTATATTCTTATGTCATCTGGGTTTAAACCATGAACACTGTGCGCTGCAGGTGCAGACTACCGCCACTGAATGCTAGACGATTAACCATTTTAGCTGGGATCAGGTGAAGACCAACCAGAGTGTGGGTGTATGGACCAGGTGCTGGGTCTAAAGTGTGGTCAAGGGTACCTGACTCAACCTGGCAGTGCATGTGCCCACACTCTATCTCCTCCCCTCCCCCGAGTTTTCTGGGAGTTGGGGGAAGCTTCAGTGCCCTGGTTTAGGTAGAAATACAATTGAAACTTTACATATGATGTTTTTCGTTAAAGGCTAGTCAGCAGTTATTCTCTTGGCTCAGTAACTGGATTGGGGGGTGGGGAGAGACAACAAACCTTAAAGCTTATTTCTCTCAAATGCAATATCTCTGACTGAGCAAACTGCTCTTGCTGTTCTGGCTTAATCTTTGATGTTAGAAAGAAAAATAAATATGGTGCCTGCAGGTTTGTTTTTCTTTGTTTACTTATTATTCAGTCTTGTACAAATTTTTATATACACGTTCAATTTGTACAAGTTTCTCTTACATCTAGCTTCAAAACAAAATGCCACATTTTTCTTGATAAGTTATTAAACCAAGAGCTCTATTTTGGGGACTCCTGGCACTGGCATGTTCCTGGTTTCATTTCATCCCCAATTTCTTTTTTAACAAGTTTATTTGAAAGGTTGGCCTGGCTGCTTGCCTATTGTGTGAATTTAAGTTTGGGGTTTATAGTCTCTAGCCAGTTATGTACTTACTCTAGGGTTTTTGCCACTAGAACATTTTGGAGGAAAAAGAGCTATTTTTGTTTTTTAACAAGTAAGGAATGATTGATATGGATACATATTCATTATTATAATCTCCAGTATTGTGTGCTTGGAGTTTTTGTCCTCATTTTGTCCTGATTCTGTATCCACCGAAGTCACTGGTAAAACTGACTGCTCAAGCTATGGACAGATTTCCCAAAAAAAGATGTTATCCTCAAAAGCCATGTTATCTTTGGAGAGGACTCTGTATGCAATCAAAACTTTTCTTCTGCTGTGCTGAAGCTAGGAATTGTATGCATCTTTTCTGTTGTGTTTTCTTTAGCTGGCAAGAAATCGTCCACTCCCTGCTGCAGAGACAGCTGCCATATTGTATTCAGCTGCAGAATTCTACCAGGGAGAGACAGACACCGCTATTAACCATGGAGACCTTACTTTTCTTCTGTTTTGTTCTGTGAAGTCATTTGCACTGCAAGTATATTCTTGCCCATTTTGTATGGCAAGGCACATTAGATTTTACTGAAAAAATGTCTTTTGGGAATATTTTCCTTGCGGAATAGATAGTTTTATATTTGCAGTGAAAAACTGGGCTTATTGTCATGAGTCGAGAGTAACTCTCTGCTGTCTTTGACTAAACTTGTGAAATCCTGACTACATGAAATTTAATGGTAAAACTCCATTATTGACAACGGGCCAGTCATCCTCAGAGTACATTATGTGTTAAATATTTGTTGTATATTGTGAATGCTGTATTCCTAAAATAAAACCAAGAACTTCTTAATCTTAACCCATTATATATTAGCGGGCACATTAGAAGAAAATTGTTTACTGGTCTTTCAAATTCCCTTTTAGAGCAGAGGTTCTGAAACTTAGTTCATGACTTGTTCAGGGTAAGCCCCTGGTGGGCCGCGAGATGCTTTGTCTTCCTGAGTATCCATAGGTATGGCCGCTCTCAGCTCCCAGTGACCATTCCCAGATCAGCGGGAGCTGTGGGAAGCAGTGCGAGCCAGGCCACCGGAAACAGCAAACCATGGCCATTGGGAGCTGTGAGTGGCCATACCTGTGGACGCTCAGGTAAACAAAGCATCTTGGGCCTGCCAGGGGCTTATCCTGAACAAGCCATGAACCAAGTTTGGGAACCCCAGTTCTAAAGGCAAGCTCTTCTCTGTACGCTGATCAGTTCTTTAAATGAAAAAAGAGGATGTTCCAGGAAACTTCTCTATGTTTCTCTGACTGTAGTAGCCATGGATGTACCCAATGATTTTTTGGTGTCTTCATCTTTCACCACATCCATCTCACATTCCAGAGAATATCCCATCTTCTGAAGCTCTGCTTTAACTCTGATGCAATGGAGTTTTGGACAAGTAAATGACAGAAATAGATTAATCATTTTATTGAAGATCATAAAGATTTATAGAAACCTTCCTGGCAGGCACAAAGTGCCTGATGGAGATATTATGGCCTGTGACGGGACGACGACTCACTCCTGTGGCACCTCCTGCTGTCTGTCTGGGAATTAGCTTGTTTTCCAGCTCAGAGCGCCCTTGGCAGGCCAATGCCTCACTGTCCACTGGCCCCCGTGTCCATCCTGGACCCCGGTGCCCTTTTTCCAGGGTGGCTGCTCCCTAGCAATACCCCCTCACTCTGCTTCTGGTTCTCCCCTCCCTGGGGAACCCCCAACCCTCTGTTCCCACCTTGCCTCAGTCTAGGCTACTGCCAGTCATCATCCAGCCCCTGCTCCCTGGAGTAGACTGCAGTGTAACAGCCAGTCATCACAGGCAAGGGGGATTTGGACCTGCTGTCTTTCCCTGCAACCCAGTACCTTTCTTAGACCTTCTATCAATCCTACAGCCTGGGGAGTTGCTAGGTTGGAGCTTCCCAGCTCCCTTGCCTATTCCCCCAGCACTGTTCAACCTCAGGTATCCTGTCACTCAGGCAGCCAGGCCTTGCTCCCTTCCAGACTGGAGAGGGACTGCCTGAGCGCCTGCCTCACAGTCCTTTTATAAGGGCCAGCTGCGGCCTGACTGGGGCACGGACCATCTGTGGTTGCTTCCCCAATCAGCCGTTCTGCTTATTTCCCCAGCCACAGACCTCTACAGGGCTGCCTTTTAACCCTTCCAGGGTTGAAGCAGGTAACCGCCCCGCTACATGGCCTTTATGATTTAATGTTGTCAGTTTGCAGTGTAGGAGCAAACAAGCTGCCATCAGATTCACTATTTCCCAGAGTTCTGTGTTAACTGGGATTAAAAGCTCCCTCAATCATTGCAGTTCCTGAAGAGGCCAGCTTACCTGTTAGAAACAGGTAGCTTTTAGACACACTACTGTGGCGTATATTCAGCAACAATATATGTCTATTAGGAAGAGCTTGAGTGGAATAAAAACTCTCCTGATTAGAATGATAATCAAATTTACCAAAATAAATCTGAACATGGTGAGTTTGGTTCAGCACAAAACAATATTATAATGTCACAATGTTTATTTCATGACATGAAGACTAGAACTAGTCAGAAAATGTTGGGGGCTTTCTCCATGGAAAATTTTGACTTTTCATCCAAACATTTAAAACCAAAAATTTGCAAGAGCTCCCTTCTTGCAAAGATTATGTGGTGCATCATGATAGATATAGAATGGCTGGGGATCCTGAGCCAAAGAGGAGAATGAGGGTATAAGACATAAGAACATAAGAATGGCCATACTGGGTCAGATCAAAGGTCATCCAGCCCAGTATCCTGTCTACCGACAGTGGCCAATGGCAGGTGAGTAAACCTAACAGGTAATGATCAAGTGATCTCTCTCTCCTGCCATTCTATGACAAACAGATGCTAGGGACACCATTCCTTACCCATCCTGGCTAATAGCCATTAATGGACTTAACCTCCATGAATTTATTCAGTTCTCTTTTAAACCCTGTTATATTCCTAGCCTTCACAGCATCCTCAGGCAAGGAGTTCCACAGGTTGACTGTGCACTGTGTGAAGAAGAACTTCCTTTTATTTGTTTTAAACCTGCTGCCCATTAAGGCACAAGAACTATAACTCCCATGAGACACCATTTCCAAATGTTTTGGTTTAAAGATTAATTATTTTTTGCAAAATTGTGTAAGTTGAAAACTTGATGTTTCATCTAAACAGTTTGGATAGAAAATTTTCAACCAGCCCAAATGAAGACATTTGTGTCACAAGTGGAACATTGCCATGCCGCACTACTGGTACAGAAGAACCCATGCTCCAGTGTCCCTGCCCTTAAGGAACAGGAAAACGGCTGCTTCTATATGTTGTTAGGGTCCTGGGACACAGGGCTTCTGAGCCATCTCCATAACATGGGAGGAGTAATAGGCAAGTAACATCCCTACGTTTGGTCAAAAACAACTTCCTAACCTTTGACTCCATACTTGCTGTAGGAGCAGGAGTTTGAGTTTACCGAAATTTTTAGCCAGCAGCAGAAATTGAATTCAAAGCATTCTGGGTTTTTCAGCTTGACTCTCTAGTGGAATATAGTACTGTCCCAAACTGCAATCCATAATTTTCAGCATATTTTTAAAAAGTAACATTACCAAAAATATATGTCCATCCAGAGCATCAGTGAAGATTTCCATAGGCAGCACAAGAAACAGGATTCAGAAAAGATCCCAAATTCATGTGTGTATTTTTATGTTTTATGACTTTGTGACTTCCCGCTGTTGTTAATTGGCCAATTCCCAAGATAGTACTTTCTCTATGTGAAAGACAACCATTGAGCATATTTATTCATGTGAGGACAATTTTATAGAACATCTAACTGTGCGCTAGAACACCAACTGTTGGGTTTCATTGAAGTGTGCAGCACTCATCTGTACTTTATTTGATTTTTTTTTGGTTTAGATTCATTAACTCCTAAAAAGCTCCATATTATTTGTATAATGAATAATGAAGTTAACTTAAAGTCATATGTTTCCTTTTGTGCTAAATGTTTTCAGATTTGTATTGCTTGTATATGTACTGTAATAAAGCTGCAATCTTTTCCTCTTTGCACTGAGAAGAAAGTAACCCAGTGTCCTCTACAACATCATAAAATGCATTCAGTTTCCGTAGTGCGTGATTTACTAGAAATGTTCTAAAGTGTTTAGCAATTTCTGTGGCTATTTATTCATAGCCAAAGTATGGTGAAAATAGTATGGTGTGACAGCAACAGAGTTTAAAGCTAGTTTTATCATATGTTACTATGAGATTTGCTGATAAACAGAAACATTCAGGGGAACCCAAGTGGGCTCTGAATGGAACAACAATGTACCCCTGATGGACAGTTTCAGGCAATATGTTATCTATCTCTTGGTGTGGGTAATGGACAAAGAGGCTTATCTCTTCACTTAGCAGAATTATATATGATGTGCTCATTGCCAAAGAAGGCTGGTCTTATTACCAGGATCAAATTGATTTCCCAAGAGTTAATTTTCTTCCCTGAAAGATCTAAGGTTTGAGGTAGCCTCAACATAAATTAAAATCATTCCTCTTTGGTGAGCAGTCATGTAGAAGCATTAAAGGCATCACTGTGCTTCTCTGGTTATAGAAATCCATTTCATGAGCACGAGTGATTTATCCCAAAATGGTCTATAATCTTCATCCTTTAGACATCCCTGTCACCTACAACACTCTTTCCATGGTCTTGCTCTTCTATGGTCCAGTCTATATTGTAGTATAGACTAGAGATGGGTCAATAATACATTTTTCAGTTTGAAGATCAAATCGTGGAGGGAGGGTGGGATGGAGGCGGGGATGGTGAATTTTGAACCCAAACTGAAATTTTTCTCACTATAATGAAAAAAAAAACACGAGAAAATTTTAATTTGACCCAAAATGTTTTTGGGTGTGTTAACCTTTTTGAAAAACAAACAAACAAACAGACAAACAAACAAAAACACCAAATCTAGCTACATTTTGGAAGGAAATATTTTCAAATGAAAAAGCAAAACATTTAATGACTTTTTCAGGCTTTCTGTAGTCATTCAGCTAAAACTATTCACTGAAATTGACTCAAATTCAAAAATAGTTTGTTGCTCTGAAGATGCATTTTCCATGAAATTTACTATTCAGATAAAAATTTCACCCATCTCTAATATAGATTAAGGAAGCTGGTTTATGACTCTGGTTGATACAATAATGTGGGTGTAATAGGGTGCTGGCTGAGAAGCCCTGAGCCAGCCCCTGTTAGCTGAGCTCCTGCTAGCTCAGGCCCCAGGCAGGGGAGTAATTGGAGCTGGCAGGGTGTGGCCCTCAATCGGGAGGGATTAAGGCAAAGCACCTGTGCGCCTCTGGAGCCAGAGGGATAAAGCTGGCAGGCAGGGAGTGCACAGGGGGGAATAGGAAGGGGAGGAGCAACTGGCTGGGGTTCCTGGCTAGCTGCAGGAGCTAGCTGTCCCCCAAGTAGCTGAGGAAGCATACTTGTATATAGCTTTGTACATAGAACTGTATATAGGTGGTGGTGGACTGTGCACGAGGGAATAAAAGGGGCACTGCTGTGAGAAACTGTGTGGTCTTGGCTCATTCCTGAGATGAGTGGTGTAGGTCTCGTCTACATGTGGGGGCTTGTCCGGGACCTTGGAGCCAGCGAATGTGGTTGGTGGCCCGGAGATGGAGCAGACCTTGCAATGGCTCATGGAGCAGCAAAAACAGACCCAGCAGGCCCTGCAGGCCATGCAGCAGACCCACCAGGCTATGAAGCAGACCCAGCAGATGGAGAGGCAGGCCTTTCTGATCTGGCAGACAGACCAGCAGAAAAGCCTGCAAGAATTTATTCGGGAGCAGACCAGCACCCAAGAGCGACTCCTGCAACGGCTGGTGAGTCCTGGGTCAGGGGAGGGGCCCCTGCTGCCAGGCTGGGGACTGTGTAAAATGAGCCTGGCAGATGACCCAGATGCCTTCTTGGGAACTTTTGAGAGGGTAACCACTGGTGCTGGATGGGAGAGGACAACCTGGGCCCTCTGCCCCCCCCCCCTATTTAACCGGGGAGGCTCAAGCTGCCTATATGGCCTTGGGGAAGGACCAAGCATGGGATTATGAAGCCTTACGGGCTGCCATTTTAGACCGGGTAGGCCTATCGGCCGAGCGCTACCAGCAGAAATTCCAGGCAGCCCGCTGAACCTCGGCCGTGCGGCCCAGGGCATTTACCCAGAGACTGAGGGACTGGGCCACCTGCTGGCTGAGGCCGGAGGCCCATGCACTGGAGGAGATAATGGACTCCCTGATTCTGGAACAATTCTTGCAAAGTCTCCCAGAGACAGTGCGAACATGGGTGCGAAGGCACCAACCGGACACTGTGGAAGAGGCCATGAGGGTCACTTAGGAATATATAGAGGCTGAGGGACCCCAGGGGGAGAACCGGCCTTGGAAGGACAGAGAGCTGGGACGGCGACCCCCGGACCTGTTTCCAGGAAAAGGGAGTGAGAAGAAGAGGGAGCCCCGAGGAGCACCCAAAAGGCCCACCTGGCTAGCATGCTGGCAATGTGGGAAGCCAGGGCATGTAAAACGGGACTGCCCGGATATGGAATGCGGGTGGGTGGACTTTTGCGGGTGGACTCAGGTGATGGGACGAAAGCTGGGGCGGGGGCTGCCCACTGTGCCTGTGAGGGTGGGGAGAAAACCCCATATGGGGGTGGTTGACACCGCCTCCGGTTGTACACTGGTGTGGAAGTCCCTAGTGAAGCCGCATTGGCTAATTGCGGGGGCTAGGATGGCCCTTGGATGCATCCATGGGGACAAGAGGTCCTGTCTGGTAGCCCAGGTACCCCTGGAAACAAAGGATGGCTTCCGGTGGAAGCGGGTGGGGGTGCTGGAAAGGCTGCCCTATCCAGTGGTATTAGGCCGGGACTGGGGCCCAGTACATAGCCTCCCTCCATGGGGTGCCCCAAGAGGGGGGGTGGAGACCTGTAGGCTGAGAACCCTCAGCTATAGGGAAGGGCCTAGTCCTGGGGATCGACTCAAAACTCCTACACAACCAAGCCCAGAGCGGGTGAGCCCGCGGGAAATGTATGTGGGGGGAGCTGGTCAGCCTGGGTCCCTCAGGAGAAGGGGTGGGTGCAGGAGAGCACCCTGTAATCCCACTCCCGGAGGAAGAGGCCCCAGACCCACAGGGAGT
Organism: Sternotherus odoratus; assembly: GCA_032164245.1. Lineage (NCBI taxonomy): Eukaryota > Metazoa > Chordata > Testudines > Kinosternidae > Sternotherus > Sternotherus odoratus. Next base: position 146,956,111 of record JAVMKO010000003.1, read on the forward strand.
TACGGGGGAAACTGAGGCACGGAAGGTCCTGCTTGGAGGTGGGATAAATGCCGACCCTCGGCCACAGAGACGGGAGGCCCCAGTGCACAGGAAGGTGCAGGGGCAATTGAGGCACAGGAGGTCCCCCTCGAAGGTGGGACCAATCCTGAGCTCCAGTCAGAGACCCAAAAGGAGCTGGGGGCAGGGTGCCTACCGCAGTGTGACTGGTGTGATGACCTGCGGGCAGAGGCAGAATTAGGGGGGGCACCGCTCCCCGAGCAGTGCTCCTTTTGTGGGAGGGGAATGGAAAGACCATCCGTAGTAGTGGCTGGGGAGTGCCTGGCCAAGAGCAGGGAGTTATCCCCAGAACAGCCTCTCTGAGTGGGACAGCAGAAGGGCCAAGGGGCAAAAGGGCCGAAGGCGGCCCGGCAGTGCCGTTCTTAAGGGGGGAGGCATGTAACAGGGTGCTGGCTGAGAAGCCCTGAGCCAGCCCCTGTTAGCTGAGCTCCTGCTAGCTCAGGCCCCAGGCAGGGGAGTAATTGGAGCTGGCAGGGTGTGGCCCTCAATCGGGAGGGATTAAGGCAAAGCACCTGTGCGCCTCTGGAGCCAGAGGGATAAAGCTGGCAGGCAGGGAGTGCACGGGGGGAACAGGAAGGGGAGGAGCAATTGGCTGGGGTTCCTGGCTAGCTGCAGGAGCTAGCTGTCCCCCAAGTAGCTGAGGAAGCATACTTGTATATAGATTTGTACATAGAACTGTATATAGGTGGTGGTGGACTGTGCACGAGGGAATAAAAGGGGCACTGCTGTGACAAACTGTGTGGTCTTGGCTCTTTCCTGAGATGAGCGGTGAAGGGCTCGTTTACAGTGGGGCTTTAAGTTTTTCCAGCACATTGCTGCAATATAGTATTTCAACATCAAGATCTAGATGTATCAAAAATGCAAGGATTTTGTGTCTGATTAGTCCTGAGCATCATATCCCATGACTTAGGGCACGGCATCGGTTTATTAAGCATGAAGAGAAAAAATGACTAGCTTTAGTGTTCATAAGGAATCTGTGGATTGTAGGGTATCTAGCTGCCTGTCTTCCTGTAGATATTGGAAGCTAGAGGGAATGAAAAGAGGTGGCTTCGTTCCTCTGAAGTGAGTCTCTTGATGCTCAATAGAAGTTGTAGCCTGCTGGAACTAGATCACAATTCTAGTGAGAGAACACCAAATACAATAGAGCCAGACACTGGGAAGGGTGGTCTAGCTGGAATGGGTTACCTAGGGAGGTGGTGGAATCTCCTTCCTTAGAGGTTTTTAAGGTCAGGCTTGACAAAGTCCTGGCTGGGATGATTTAGTTAGGGATTGGTCCTGCTTTGAGCATGGGGTTGGACTAGATGACCTCCTGAGGTCCCTTCCAATCTTTATATTCTATTATTCTATGATTCAAGAATAAATAAAACAATTGCACTGTAAAAGTGAAAAATGTGGGCATAAATAAGGGAAAACCATGAAACAGGAAAAAGAGACTCCAAAATAAATTAATTTAATGGGGGTCTAATTCCAATCTTGGTAAAATTATAGTTTGTGAGTGTCTCTTATCCCAGTCTGTTTGAAAAAACCTTTAAAGCCTAAAGTCAGTCTAGCTATCTGTCTACTATATCTATGCATTTCTAGTAGAACCATCACATCAGTGCCCAGGCTGTAGGAAACATTAATATTACTGTCACTTATATTTGGGTAGTGTACAGCTGCCCCATGATGCTATGCACTGCAAAAATGAGAGGAACAAATACTGTCCCTGTCCCAGAATGCTCACAATGTAGATTATAACAAGATTGCAACAAAGAGGCTAAGTGTGGGACAAGGTAAGGATGGTGTCATGCATATTTGTATAAGTACATAGTGGTCAAAGTAGTCAGAGGTGGCTGCCACCCCTGAAACAACAGCAAACCTTTTCTGATATAGGTCCTAAATTCTTCACCCTTATGAAGCCAGTGGATTCTGTTGTCTAGAGACTCTTCTGCTGCTCAGTTGTTGTGGAAACACTTACAAGAATAGCTTTGCAGCTTACTCTGAAATGTGGCAAGGCTCGGAGTCCTGCTATCCCTTGGGATGGTTCCTGCTCTGATTTAATCCAAACATAAATTTCAAATGTATTTCTTGGGCCTTCATAATATTTCTTTTTTATAATGTAAATAGGTCACTAACATGAAACAGATAATAATTGCCCTGCAAGTGGCAAGACTGGGATTCTTTATTTTTGTGATCATTTGCACAGTGGATTAATCCAGACAAAAACTGAGTGTATTACTTAGCTTTTGTAATATTTGCCTTTTAAAATGTATGCATTGTGTAATGTTAATATCAATATTAATATCTTTTGAGGTGAACAGAACTAAAATGGTAATATCAAAACACAATGTTAGTCTGTACAAAAATGTTTTCTGTTGGGAATGTCATAAAACCTATGAAAATCTTCAAGGACTGATTGCATCTCTGGATTCTATACTTGTTTCATCTACTCAGTTTTTCTGTGTTATTTATTTTTCTTTATTTCCTTTTCATCTCTCACTTCACAGTCACAGCTAACTATCCTGAAGAACAGGACCTTTTTACTTTGTACATAAATACATGTCATTTTATTTCAGTGCCTAATTGTCTGAAAATATCAACAAAAGATGAAATAGCTGCTGTATTTTTGTGGTGTTCCTCATATCCTTTTCTTCGTTTGCAGATTAAAATGGAAAGTATAAATCATATGTGTAATACCTGTATATAACTTTGGTTCTTCTTCGAGTGATTGCTCACATGCATTCCAGTTAGGTTAGGCACGCGCTGCGGGCCTGGTTGCCGGGTAGATTTTTTCCCCCTAGCTACAGGCTGGGTGAGCAGGGAGCCCCCTGGAGTGGCGCCTCTATGGCGCTGTATAAGTACCCCTGCGACCCAGCCACCCACTCAGTTCCTTCTTACCGTTGAGCTGGTTGTCGGAAAGGAGGAGTACTGCGTTTCTGCATTCTCCTTATCTCCTAGCTCTATTGTTATTTAGTCTTTGTTGTGTTAATAGTTAATAGTTTACAGTTCTTAGTAGGTGTTAGATAGTGTAAATAGTTTTTTCTATAGTGTAAATAGTGTTAAGTGCAGGGTTACCCCCTGCCGCCCGGAGCTTATGTCTCCTAAAGCTCCGGGCTTTAAACCTTGCTGTGAGTGTGGGAAGCCTATGCCAGTGGGCGACCCACACTCCAAGTGCCTGAAGTGCCTGGGCGAATCGCACTTGGCGGACTCCTGTAAGATCTGCAAGACCTTCAAGCCAAGGACTCGCAAGGACAGGGAGTCTCGCTTACGGCACATCCTTATGGAGGCGGCTCTTACCCCGGACTTGGGTGCGGTACTGGGCCCCGCACCCAAACCGCCGAAGGCCAAACCTTGGCACCGGTCGCGCTCCCCGAGCGCTAAGAGGAAGCAGGACTCCCAACCTCACCCCGCTCCGGCACCGGACCGCGTGGAGCCGCCGGCACCGCTCCCAGTGGCACCAACTCCTGACAGAGGCCGTTCGGAGGAACAGCCCCCGGCACCGGCACCGTTGACTCTGGTGCCACAAGAGGCCCCGTTGAGTCCGGTGCGAGTGGTCTCCCCACTCCGGGTGCCGGTACCGCAGCAGCTTCCTTCCACGCCGGAGGCGTTCGCTGCTGCGAGGGAGTTGCTGGCTGTGGACTCCCCACAGAGGCACATCCGATCTAGGGGCAAGCCGCCCATGATCGGTGATGAGATCGCGGCCAGGAGCCCTTCGGGGCGGGGACGCCACTCGATCTCGCAGCGCCAATCCGACTCCCGGTACCGGTCAGCTTCCCTGCACCAGTCGCAGTCTCGGCGCCGCACGGAGCTGAGACCTTGCTCACGGTCTCCGAACGGACGCTCCCGCCGTTCCCGCTCCGGCCGCCGGTCCGAGTCCTGGGGCCGATCTGAGTCCTGGCACCTGTGTTCAGCAAGGTGCCGGTCGTACTTTCGGCACCGGTCGCACTCCCCGCACCGGTCCGTTAGTTGGCGCCGTGGGTGATCGAGACACCGCTCACCACACCGCTCGCCTCGGCGCCGCTCGACGTCCCGGCACCGATCATCGCCTCTGCACCGGTCGACGTCGCGGCACCGCTCCTACTCTAGGCATAGATCGTCGCCTCGACACCGGTCGACGTCTTGCCACCGGCGATACCGCTCCAGGTCCCCTTATCGCCGGCGCACTCCGCCCCAGCACTGGACCCCATCGCGGCACCGGCGCTCTCCACGGCACAGATCCTCCCCTCGGCACCGGAGTTCCCCGCGCCGGCGCCGATCGACGAGTTTCTACTCTTCGGACAGGCACCACTCATCGGACCGGCACCACTCGTCCCGGCACCGATCGAGGAGCCCTCGTCTGCAGGAGCGTCGAGAGTCCGCCGGTCCACAAACCCGGTGTGACTCTCCGCACAAAGCCCCCCAGCCTGCCAGCGCGGTGGCACCCTGGCCCTCACCATCGGCCTCGGGGTCCCCTCGCTCGGTTCGAGCACTACAGGCGGCACATCCCAGCTGGCCGGCATGGGCTACTTGGGTTTACGACCAGCCCCGGTCGACTCAGTCCGAACCGGGTTTCCCTCTACGATCAGAGGGCACTGCCGAGGCAGTGGCAGGCCCAGCTCCGGCAGCCCCGCACTCTGAGGTGCATCACAGTCCGGCAGAACCGGGTCCGTATGCCTCCCCGGCTGGGGTCGAGGTGGTGGCCGGCACTTCCTCTGCCAGCCCACCCACTGTGGACCTCTCCAACTACCAAAACTTACTAAAGGCGTTAGCGTCCAACATGAACCTACCTACGGAAGAGGTCCCAGTGGTGGAAGACCCGGTCACCACTATGCTGACTAAGGGCACACCGACATGGGTGGCAGTACCCTTTATAAATACTATTAAGCAGAATGTGGCTGTGCTCTGGAAGACCCCTGCCTCCATTCCCCCCACTGCTCGGGGGGTAGAAAAGAGATACTTCGTCCCTGCCAAAGGGTACGAATACCTTTATATTCACCCGCCGCCTTCCTCCTTAGTGGTGGATTCGGTAAATAACAAAGCGCGCCATGGTCAGGAGGCTCAGGTCCCCAACACCAAGGAGGCCAAGAGGCTAGACCATTTTGGCAGGAAGGTCTACTCTTCGGGGGGTCTCCAACTAAGGGTTGCCAATCACCAGGCACTCTTAAGTAGACATCATTTCGACACTACGGAGGCCTTGGCTAAATTTGAGGCCACGGTCCCGCAAGAGGGCAGACGAGTTTAGGGCCCTGTTGCATAAGAGCAGAGACATATCTAGATATGCCCTGCAAGCGGCCCTAGACTCGGCAGACTCAGCGGCCAGGACTATGGCCTCTGGAATCATCCTCCGCCGTGCTGCATGGCTACAATCTTCGAACCTGCCCCAAGCGATGCAGCACAAAATACAGGACCTTCCCTTTGAAGGGCTGACGCTTTTTTCGGAGGACACGGACACCCGCCTCCAAACGTTCAAGGACAAGGGTGTGACCCTTAAGACCTTGGGAATGCATACCCCAGGCTACCAAAAGCGTCCCTTCCTTCAGCCCCGAAGGAAGTTCTTCCCTCCCGCACGCCCGCCCCAGGACTCCTCGATCAGGAGAGGGCGGTCCTACCGCCGCAGACCAGGGCCGCGGCAGGGTGGGAAACAGCAGGGCCCCAAACCTTCCCAGGGGCCCAAGCCAAACTTTTGAAGGTGTGCCCGGGGGCAGAGCACCAGTCCACTACCCGGATCCTCCTTTCCGAGACCGTCTGTCCTACTTCCTCCGTGCATGGTCGGACATTACATCAGACCAGTGGGTCCTCCACACGGTGGAGCTGGGATATTCGCTCCAGCTTTCCTCTACTCCTCCCTCCCACCCATCCTCCTCGTCCCTCTTCAGGGACCCCTCTCACGAGCAACTCCTCGTACAGGAGGTGAGGTCGCTCCTCTCACTGGGACCCATCGAGCTCGTACCAGAGGAGTTCAGGGGGAAAGGGTTCTACTCCCACTACTTCCTCATCCCCAAGGCAAAAGGGGGCCTCCGGCCCATCCTGGACATGCGCGGACTCAACACCCACATGATCAGGTTCAAGTTCCGCATGGTCACCTTGGGCACCATCATTCCTTCCCTGGATCCGGGAGACTGGTTCGCTGCCCTCGACATGAAGGATGCTTACTTTCATATAAGCATAAAACCTTCACAGAGACGCTACCTCTGCTTCATGGTGGCGGGGAAACATTACCAATTTGCTGTGCGGTGGTAGCGGCGTTCCTCCGGCGCCGAGGGGTACAACTGTACCCATACCTCGACGATTGGCTGATCCGAGGCACCTCCAGGGACCAAGTGAGCTCGCATGTGCAGCTTGTCATCAGCATGTTCGACCGCTTGGGGATACTTCTCAACAGAGAAGTCCACCCTGGAGCCAACTCAGAAGATCGAGTTTATAGGGGCCCTCCTAGACTCCACTGTAGCAAGGGCATCCCTTCCTCAGCCTCGCTTCCTAGCCATTCAGTCGGCCATCAAGGACCCTCACGCCTGCCCCATGACCACGGTTCGGGTGTTCCTCAGCCTGCTGGGTCACATGGCGTCGTGTATGCACGTCACCCAGCATGCCAGGCTGAGGCTACGCCCGCTCCAGTTGTGGCTGGCGTCTGTCTACAGACCAAACTAGGACAGCATAGACGTCCTCCTCACCATCCCCAGAGCTACCCTATCTGCTCTGGCCTGGTGGGAAGATCAGGACAATGTGTGCCAGGGCGTTCCCTTCCTCCCTCCCAGCCCATCCATGTCCCTGGTGACGGACGCTTCGTCCCTAGGGTGGGGAGCTCACCTCGGGGAGCTCAGGACTCAGGGTCGCTGGTCGGTGTCAGATCTCTGCCTCCATATCAACGTCAGAGAGCTGAGAGCCGTTCGGCTGGCCTGCCAGGCCTTCCGGGATACACTGCGAGGTCGCTGTGTAGTGGTGCTTACAGACAACACCACAGCCCAGTTCTATATAAACAAACAGGGTGGGGCCCGCTCCAACCCCCTGTGTCAGGAAGCGTTTCTCCTTTGGGAATTCTGTATAGCCCACTCCATTCACCCAGTGGCCTCGTTCCTCCCGGGAGTCCAGAACACTCTGGCAGACCACCTCAGCAGATCCTTTACGACACACGAGTGGTCCCTCCAGCCAGATGTCATCCGGCCGATCTTCCTGAGGTGGGGGGTTCCCCACATCGACCTATTTGCCTCCAGGCAGAACAGGAAGTGCCTCCAGTTCTGCTCCTTCCGAGGCAGCTCCCGGGGATCCCTGACAGATGCTTTTCTCCTACCCTGGACGGGGCACCTGTTCTACGCGTTCCCTCCAATTCCACTACTGCACAAGGTGATCCTAAAGATCAGACGGGACAGGGCGCATGTAATCCTCATAGCCCCAGCCTGGCCCAGACAGTGCTGGTATGCGTCCCTCCTCCGGTTGTCCAGGGCCCCTCCCATCAGCCTCCCACTGTGGCCAGACCTGATCTCACAGGATCACGGTCGCCTTCTGCACCCAGACCTGCAGTCCCTCCACCTCACAGCGTGGTTGCTCCATGGTTAAGGGGTCCGGAACTATTGTGCTCGGCCGAGGTGCAAGGTGTTCTTCTGGGTAACAGGAAACCATCCACCAGAAGCACCTATACAGCAAAGTGGACCCGCTTCTCTGCTTGGTGTAGGCAACATGACACCGTTTCCAGTGACGCCCCGATTCCGCTTATACTGGATTACCTGTTAGGCCTTGGACAGCAAGGCCTCTCTACCTCCACCATCCGGGTCCACCTGGCTGCTATCTCGGCTTTCCACCCTGGCCAAGCGAACCACTCTGTCTTCTCGGACCCTGTGGTATATCGCTTTCTTAGAGGATTGGACAAACTGTACCCGAACGTTAAACGTCCCATTCCATCCTGGGATCTAAACCTTGTGCTTTCCCGACTCACCATGCCCCCTTTTGAGCCCCTTGCCATGTGTTCCTTACTCTACCTTTCCTGGAAGGTGGCGTTCCTCGTAGCTATCACCTCGGCTCGTAGAGTGTCAGAGATCCGTGCACTGACCTCCGAGCCGCCTTACACGATCTTCCATAAGGACAAGGTGCAGCTATGCCCCCACCAGGCCTTCCTGCCTAAGGTGGTCTCCCCCTTCCATCTCAACCAAGACATTTGCCTTCCGGTTTTTTATCCGAAGCCACACACCTCTGGAACAGAACAACAATTACACATGTTGGACGTTAGGAGGGCTCTTGCTTTTTATTTAGATAGAACACAGCAATTCAGAAAAACTACCCAACTGTTTGTGGCAGTAGCGGAGAGCATGAAGGGCCAGCCGGTCTTGGCCCAAAGGCTCTCCTCCTGGATTACCTTGTGCATTCGCACCTGTTACGAACTCGCGGACAGGCCTGTCGAGAGAATAACAGCACACTCCACGAGAGCACAGGCGTCCTCTGCAGCCTTCCGGGAGAGAGTTCCTATTACGGACATCTGCAGGGCAGCTACATGGTCCTCCGTCCACACCTTTGCCGCCCACTACGCCACAGTCCAGCAGACCAGGGACGATGCGGCGTTTGGATCAGCGGTCTTACGATCAGCAATGGGTCAACCCGACCCCACCTCCTAGGTATTGCTTGTAGTCACCTAACTGGAATGCATGTGAGCAATCACTCGAAGAAGAAAACAGGGTTACTTACCTGTAACTGTTGTTCTTCGAGATGTGTTGCTCACATCCATTCCAAACCCACCCTCCTTCCCCACTGTCGGATTAGCCGGCAAGAAGGAACTGAGTGGGTGGCTGGGTCGCAGGGGTACTTATACAGCGCCATAGAGGCGCCACTCCAGGGGGCTCCCTGCTCACCCAGCCTGTAGCTAGGGGAAAAAATCTACCCGGCAACCAGGCCCGCAGCGCGTGCTTAACCTAACTGGAATGGATGTGAGCAACACATCTCGAAGAACTACAGGTAAGTAACCCTGTTTCTTTGTAAACACTATTATGGGAAATGGAATGTAAAAATTATTTATAACAAAATGCCAAACCTATCTATTCAAACCAAATCTATACTTTTGTTAACTTTCTTAAAAGTTTCTATTTTAAAAGATTTACATCTGTAGAGGCAAGAGATGAGCATTCGTATTGCATCTCTACAAGGAAAGCACATTTCTTAGAGTTCAGCAGCTTTAAGCCACCTTCCCACCCTCCCAAACTTGGGCTCTTTTGCGTCCCTTAGTTAGCATGGTGTTTGTGGTCTGTCAAAGTTATGGTAGCGTGATCCTTTGAAGAAATGCAGCTATACTGATTTACATTAGCTGGAAGATCTGGCCTTAAGTTTTCTGGTGGGGGAATTATGCATTAAAAATATTGAGTTGTTCCATTCAGCAGTGTGGGAAGTACACATTTTGAGCCTCTTGACCCTCAGTCTGTTGGAGTTGCTGATAATTACAGACTTCATATAAGTGAAAAATGACTAATATTATAGAATGTATTTTTTTTTACTCTTTCACCTTTGGGTAGTAGTTTTCTTGCATCAAAATTATTTCTTGTTATGGAATGAATAACTTATTTCTTCATTAAAGAGAAGAGAATAAAGAATACAGAGATGGCCTAGCATGGTATTACATATATTACATCCACTGTCCAGCTTACAAATTTTTTTTCTAGTTAAATGAGTTGATTGGATTACCAAGACTTCTGTTTTTCGTTGATTGTTAAATGGTTGTGGAAAATATTTACCTATTTTTTATATATAGATTAGTGGTTGTCTTCATTTCTGCTACACTAACTTGAATCTTGAAGTCTAGGACTATTTCTTGTTTCAACTCACTGACTGGCACACTGTTATTCATCCACCAGCAGGGTGTCATCCACCAAGCTTTGAGGTTTAATCTTTCGGAGCCATACCTTGTTTTCCTTTCTCTTCTCCTATATCTTGAAATGGTTCAGAACTAAGTAGTTTTCTCTGAATGTGCTGTTATATGGGATTGCCTGGATGGCTAGTTGCTGGAATCAATAGCCATAATGGCGGACAGACTATCCTCTTCTTTACTTCTGATTTCAAGAAAAATTTCAGATCAGGGTCTGTTGAGAGACATCCTTTACTCTTTCACTCCCCTTCTGTAATCTGTTTGTCTCATCTCCCTTCCCCAAACCAGTTACTTTATTCTAACATTACTTGCCTACAGTTTTGTACCCCATGTCTTCCAGACAGTCCCCTGAGTCACAAGGATTTCTTTTCCACCATCGTCATCCGTATGTAACTGGCCCATCTGCAGGTTATAATTGAGTAGGGTGGTACACCAGTCCCTTTCAGAGATTTGCTAGTGCGATCTGTGTGCCACAAAATTGAATGGGTACAAATACTTTAGAATAATGGCTTCAACACTTTTGATGTAAGATCAGCACAGGAGTTCCTAATTCTGTCACTAAGGGTAACCCAGTAGAGGGGTACACTTATTCCCATGTCCTATGGAACTACTCTGGCCTAAAGCCTGGTGTGTTCTTTTTTGTCCAATCATCTAACATAGTAATTGCAGTGCTGGTGTGCAGATCCCTCTGGCCAGAGTTCAGTCCTGGTCTTGGTGGAGAACCCTTCTGTATTGTTAATCAGCCCTGTGGTTCCCTCATCCTTCCTGCTTTCATCTACCTCTTTTTGTCCAGTATCAGACCTCCGGATCTCTCCCTGGGCCTGACCACAGTGCCCTCTAAATGTCAGTTCCTTTTCCTGTTCACGAAGAACCACGAAGTCCCTAAAACCATAGTTAGAGGCTGAACTGGTCCCTGTGCCTCACAGAATGATGTGTAGTTCAGTCCTTTCCCTCTAGCTCTCTTTAGGGGGTTGCCTCTTGGAAAAGAGGCAGCAGGTTCTGTACAGTATGTTCCAAATGCTCTTTTATTGAATGTTATTTGCAGTGGTAACTTAGCTACAATTTGTTTCTTTATTACTGGTTTCAGCATCTTCTATAAAGCTCAGTTTAATTTATTCTTAATTACCTGTTTAAATTAGTATATAAATCTCAGCCAAAAGCTATAGGTGGTATAAATAAAACTGTGTGTCATGGGATGTTGCTTCTATCCATTTTCATATCCCCTCCACGGGTTACATTGGGGAACCTTTCTTGCCAACATAAAAATGATAATTGGTGGGAGCACTTCATGCTCATAACATTTCTATTTTAGTCATTGCATGGAAAAACAGCATAAGGAGGATTTCGCATGTTTAGATGGAGTTTTCTAAGCTATTATTACCACAGCATGTATTTTTCTCAGGAGTACACTATGTTATTCTTAGCAACATTATGTGAAGAAAAGAAATCTTTTGGTCTATTTAACATATTAGGTATTACCTACGGATCTAGCTTAATGGTCCCTCTTTGGGCTGAACCACATTCCCTTCTTTGGAAATCCTCCAATGCAGAACTGATGTATACATCTCCATTAAAATACTCTGGGGACGATGGTGCCTGTAGAAGCGGTAGAGCTGAGCTACACGGCCTTAGGAGGAGTATTGAGAAGTGCACAAAGACTCTTGTCACCACCATGTGTGCTGACTGGTTTGGTGAGCCTCTCAAATTGTTCTTTAGATTTTCAAACTGAGTTTGAGTTTGTGAATTTCTCTCCCTATAGTCCCTGTAATTTTAATCCCTGTTTTCTTTCCGAGGTGATAGTTTTATTTTCCTTTTTAAAATTTTACCTGAAGAGCAGCCTAAGTTATGTACAGTATTAAGCATGGAAAACACTACTCATAAATGAGGCTAGCACGAGCAGGTCCTATGTTTGTATCATAGACCATATTTTTAAATTATAATATATTGTTCTCCCTCTTGTTTTTTTAAATATTTTCTTAATCTTTCTTCTTGCCTTCTTGAGTTTTCATCTGATATTTCATTCTGCCCCTGCTTTACTCCTTTCTCCTCTCCCCAGGTTTCACAATAACATGGTCACAAACTCAGAAATAGGCATTGCCAGTTTTTGCTTCTAGGTAATCTGCATTTTGTGTTAGAAATCTTAACACTTTTACTAGGCCGCTTATTAAACTGTTCAGACGGGATGAATCAGCAAATTTATTATAGATTGGAAGCTTGTACAATAAGGACTAGCTTGTGCCATGGTTTTATTGAGTCCTGATGAGGATATAGGAAGGAATTAAGTCTCCACCCACTTCATGGGCATATTAGCACTGCATGGATCATGGCTGTGGGTGCTATGGATAGAGTTCAGCTCAGTCCCAGATGGTTCACATGCTGGATATAAAGAGGAAGGGCAGTGTGGATACCAGTCTAATAGGTGATACTAGCAGTAGAATGTCCATGCCTAATCAGGTAAAGAACGTGATTGAGGACAAACAGCAAAAATGAAGATGTTTGTACACCAAAGCGAGAAGCCTAGGTAGCAAAATGGAGGAACCAGAGCTACTGGTGCAGGAAGTGAAACCAGATATAGGGATAACAGAAACATAACAGTAGTCATGACTGGAGTGCAGGTATTGAAGGGTATGTGCTGTTTAGGAAAGACAGAAATAAAGGTAAAGGTGGTGGAATAGCATTGTATATCAATGATTAGGCAGACTGTAAAGAAATAAGAAGTGATGGAATGGATAAGACAGAATCAGTCTGGGCAAAAAATCACATTGGGGAAGAAAACTACTAGAGCCCCTGGAATAGTGCTTGGGGTATGTTATAAACTACAGGGATCTAATTTGGATATGGCTAGAGACCTCTTTAATGTTTTTAATTAAGTAAATACTAATGGGAACTGCGTGATCATGGGAGACTTTACTTCCCAGAGATAGACTGGAGGACAAGTGCTAGTAATAATAATAGGGCTCAGATTTTCCTAGATGTGATAGCTGATGGATTCCTTCATCAAGTATTTGATGAACCAACACGAGGGGATGGCATTTTAGATTTGGTTTTGGTGAGTAGTGAGGACCTCATAGAAGAAATGGTTGTAGGACAACCAGGATCGAATGATCATGAGTTAATTCAGCTCAAACTGAATGGAAGGGTAAACAACAATAGGTCTATGACTAGGGTATTTGATTTCAAAAGGGCTAACTTTAAAAAAAATTAGGAAATTAGTTAGGAAAGTGAATTGGACTGAAGAATTTATGGATCTAAAGGTGGAGGAGGCCTGGGATTACTTCAGGTCAAAGTTGCAGAAGCTATCAGAAGCCTGCATCCCAAGAAAGAGGGAAGAAATCATAGGCAGGAGTTGTAGACCAAGCTGGATGAGCAAGCATCTCAGGGAGGTGATTAAGAAAAAGCAGAAAGCATACAGAGAGTGGAAGATGGGAGGGATCAGCAAGGAAAGCTATTGAGGTCAGAGCATGTAGGGATAAAGTGAGAGAGGCTAAAAGTCAATTAGAGTTAGATCTTGCAAAGGGAATTAAAACCAATAGATACATGTTCTATAGCCATATAAATAAGAAGAAAACAAAGAAAGAAGTGGGACCACTAAACACTGAGGACGGAGTGGAGGTTAAGGATAATCTAGGCATGGCCCAATATCTAAATAAATACTTTGCCTCAGTCTTTAATGAGGATCTTAGAGATAATGGCAGGATGACAAATGGGAATGAGGACATGGAGATAGATATTACCATATATGAGGTAGAAGCCAAACTTGAACAGTTTAATAGGACTAAATTGGGGGGGCCCAGATAATCTTCATCCAAGAATATTAAAGGAACTGGCACATGAAATTGCAAGCCCATTAGCAAGAATTTTTAATGAATCTGTAAACTCAGGGTTTGTACTGGAGAATTGCTCACATAGTTCCTATTTTTAAGAAAGGGGGGGAAAAAAGTGATCTGGATAACTATAGGCCTGTTAGTTTGATATCTGTAGTATGCAAGGTCTTGGAAAAAAATTTGAAGGAGAAAGTAGTTAAGGACATTGAGGTCAATGGTAAATGGGACAAAATACAACATGATTTTACAAAAGGCAAACCAACCTGATCTCCTTCTTTGAGACAGTAACAGATTTTTTTTAGACAAAGGAAACACACTGGATCTAATTTACCTAGATTTCAGCAAGGTGTTTGATATGGTGCCACATGGGGAATTATTAGTTAAATTTGAAAAGATGGGGATCAATATGAAAATTGCAAGTTGGATAAAGGGGAGACTACAGTGGGTCATACTGAAAGGTAAACTGTCCGGTTGGAGGGAGTTTGCCAGTGGAGTTCCTCAGGGATTGATTTTGGGACCAATCTTATTTAATCTTTTTATTACTGACCTCAGCACAAAAAGTGGGAGTGTGCTAATAAAGTTTGTGGATAACACAAAGCAGGGAGGTATTGCCAATTCAGAGAAGGAACGGGATATCATACAGGATGATCTGGCTGACCTTGTAAACTGGAATACAGGATGAAATTTATTAGTGAGAAGTGTAAGGTCATGCATTTAGGGATTAATAACAAGAATTTTAGTTATAAACTGGGGCCACATCAATTGGAAGTAACAGAGGAGGAGAAGGACCTTGGAGTATTGTTTGTCCACGGGATGACTATGAGCCGCCAATGTGATATGGCCGTGGAAAAAAAGCTAATGCGGTCTTCGGATGCATCAGGCAAGGTATTTCCAGTAGACATAAGGAGGTATTAGTATTATTATACAAGGCACTGGTGAGGCCTTATCTGGAATACTGTGTGCAGTTCTGGTCTACCATTTTTAAGAAGGATGAATTCAAAGTGGAACAGGTACAGAGAAGGGCTACTAGGATGACCCAAGGAATGGAAAACCTGTCTTATGAAGACTCAAGGAGCTTGGCTTGTTTAGCCTAACCAAAAGAAGGCTGAGGGGACATATGATTTCTCTCTATAAATATATCCAAGGGATAAAAACCATTGAGGGAGAGGAATTATTTAAGCTCCGTACCAATGTGTACACAAGACCAAATGAATATAAATTGGCCATCTGGAAGTTTAGACTTGAAATTATACGAAGGTTTCTAACCATGAGAGAAGTGAAGTTCTGGAACAGCCTTCCAAAGGAGGCAGTGAGGGGAAAAATACCTATTTGGCTTCAAGATTAAGCTTGATAAGTTTGTGGAGGAGATGGTATGATGGGATAACATGATTTTGACAATAAATTGATCTTTGACTATCCATGGTAGATGGGCCCAGTGGCCTGTGATGAGATATGGGATGGGATCTGAATTACTATAGCGAATTATTTCCGAGGTATCTGGCTGGTGAGTCATGCCCAAGTGCTCAGGGTTCAGCTGATTGCCATATTTGGGGTCCAGAAGGAATTTTCCTCCAGGGCAGATTGGCAAAGGTCCTGGGGGGTTTTCGCCTTCCTCTGCAGCGTGGGGCATGGGTCATTTGCTGGAGGGTTCTCTGCACCTTGTAGTCCTTAAACCATGATTTGAGGACTTCAATAGCTCAGACATAGGTGAGAGGTTTATTGCAGGAGTGGGTGGGTGAGATTCTGTGGCCTGCGTTGTGCAGGAGGTCAGACTAGATGTTCATAATGGTCCCTTTCTGACCTTAAAATCTATCAATCTATGAAAAGGGTAGGAACAAGCTCCACCACCCTTACATGGTGGCTGGACACATGCTAGAGGAATGGTGAACCCTTTTAATGGCTGTTGCAATTTTTATACATGATGCATTGTGTCAGAGGGTTCTTCTGAGGCATGTGTCTTGGTGCTCTCACACAGCCAATGCAGCTGTGTGCACTGCCTTTCCTAAGGGCTGTGCCTCAAACTCCAAAGTACCCCTAAGGGTATACGTGACTTCTGGCATTAAAGCATATCTTAAAGTGACACCATAGTGTTGAAAATATATTTAAAAAACAACAACAAATTTTCTGACTTACATTATAAATGACACCTAAATTATTCTAAAGGAAAATAATTAAAAATATTTACTACTTGTGATTTGTGTCTGCATTTTGTATGTCTCCTCTTAGCTAATGAAAACTCGATAGTCAATTTCACTTTTGTTTCTAGCCAGTTGGTAGTAAATGTCATTGTCTGTTTTTTTTATGTACTAGTACAGTGCTGCAGTGTTCAGGGTGGAAACACAGCAGGAGAATATCGATTTGTGAAGAAAAATTTCTTTTAAAAATTTAAATAAAAAATAAATTCTGCAATTAGTAATTTGTAAGACCTCAATTCTTTAAACCAAAGCTAAATTTGGGGTCAAAATTTTGCCTTGTATTTTCCCTTTAAGCACTGTATTGCACAATAAGCACAAGACTGGAAGGCAGATGTTGTACTAACTTCCACTGATTGCATTCTGATTGCCAGTTTATTTGTCTTTCTTCAGTGATTTAAAATGGCCATATGGGAAATCAGCAGTGATGATCATTGTTAAAGTACCAGAAGTCAGGTACTGTCCCTACACATATTCTGTGGGGGAAAATGAGCACCCAATTAGAAAATGTATGATACTGGCAGAAAAAAATGATCATTTAAAAATTGGTGTAGACTGCAAAATGAAATAAATATGTGATGGAGCAGAAGAAGCATTAGCGACCTTGCATGTTCTGTGTTTAAATAGAGAATGTGTAGCCATGGTAAATCATCATTGTACTTTATGTATACAAGGCACTTGTGATCAGAAACGGAGTGACCAAAATGCCTATGACATTTTTGTTTGGTTATTTTTCATGCAAAATATTTTGAAAATAATATATTAATATTTATATTTGTGAAAAGTGAGAGATGTTAGTGAGAAAAACCTAGAAAAGCTCCAGCTATCAGGATTTATCTGAAGTGTTTTTAGCTGGGAAAATAAGGTATGGTGGTGTGATTTTTAATTCCTATTTTAATTTTGTCATCTTAAAAATTCTTTCTATTTTCTAATGTACATGATAAAATTCCAGGATTGTGTCGCTGGGTCTCTGTGCAGTCTAGAATGTCTGAGGCAGTGTGGAGCAATGGAAATAATGACATGTATGGTTGAGACCTCTTTTTATTTATACTAGCACCAGGTTAAGTCATCACTGGGATCTGAGGTCTGTCAGTTTTTAAGTTCTCGGACATTTGCTTTTTTTATACACACGACTCTATGAATGACCCCAGAGAGACAGCATGGGTTTTCAGCTGCCAGTTTTTATTTTTTTTTAAAATAGGATGTTATCTGAATTATAATTTGGAATTTTTAAGTTTTCACTAACACTCTTTGCCAGTGGGGTGGCTTAAACTAAAACAAAAAAAATTACCATCTTGAGGGAGGTGGTGATCGTTTGTTTTGACCAACCAGACAATGCACTTTCTAAAATAAAAATATAAACTGTACTTGGGAAAGATGTCAGGTTCATGGGACTAGAAGAAAGTGAAGTTCTTTCTTTATTCTTATAACTGGTCCAGCATAGATTGCCAATATGCCTCATCTGTATTCTGGAGGCTCTATAGTGTATCTCTGATACTTCAGCCATGGATTTTTCAGCTGGGAATATGAACATGGGTTCTTATTTGTACCAATGCTCATGTTGGTCTCCTCAGGAAATGAACTAGAATTTGTAACCAGACCATATGGGGAAAGTATGCCTGTTCCCTCTCTCCAGCTCTCAGCTACTAATATGTCCATGGTGGGGTGGAGTTACATTCTTCATGCCTGACCCCTGAATTAAAACTAATCTTTAATATATGGGGGTATTTGATTCTGGTCCTTCCCATCACCCAACTGGGTGACGGCGCTGCCTCTTTTCCTCCTCTTTGCCCACTGGTTCCACAGTACTGTTGACAAATGCTACTGCTCCTGGTTACTTCTATAAGAGAGAGTCCTAGTTTTCCCTCTAGGACCCTGTGAGTTAGGAGGGTCCCAAGACTTATGCTGCAGCACAAGCCTGAACATCTACACCACAGTTAAACAGCCCCTTTTATCTGAGGACAGATACAATCAGCAAGAGGTAGATCTTAAGAGGCTGGCCATTGTCTCCAACTTTCCACCAGCAGCACCGACTCCATCCCAGCTCTCCAAAATAGTAACATCCAGAGTAGGTAAGACAATAATTAACAGTAAGTCCATGTGTAACCTCATTCCATTTTGCTTTTGATCAGATATTTGTCTATGGAAAGACTGTCCTATAGCCACATGGAGCTGTCTGCATGACAGTATTCCTCATCTTAAGGGTAAAAATGTCATCTGGTTCATGGCTCTTCAAATAACTTGTATGTTTCCTTGTGGTTGGTTGCTAGATTGAGTCATTGAAAATACATTAGGCACCTGTCTAGTGAGCTAACCTCATTGCACCTAAAACACATAACTGTACTTCTTTGCAAAATGACTTCTAGGGAGAAAGCACATTTAGTCAATTTGTTGCAGATACTGAATCACCACTCCCAACCCAGACCTCTTACTGTTTATTATATCAGACAATGGTACCAACATAATGTGTTCTAAAAGGCAACACTTAGCTGAGAGATTTAGAGAGTGTTATCCTATTTATTTTAAGTGTCAAGTAATTATCAATTCATTTGCTATCTATTGTAATACCATGAATCATAATGAATATATTTGCATAATATGTGGTATCACATGAGCTCAATTATAATTCAGCATTAGTTAAATGTACCATGAAAATAAAATGTTTCCAAGTAAAAGTAGGCTGTGGCTGAAGTATAATCCATTTTATACATGGAGTACTACAAAAATACGCAGTTTGTCCATTTATAAGGTTAATCTCTAAAGAGACTTTCTTATAGTCATGACAGTTCCCCATTTTCTGCTGTGCCCTTTCCTTAAATACCTCTCAGCTATGTGAACATTGCAGATGAGGACTGCAGTAGTGCCAACCTCAAAAGTTCAAAAATCATGAGTCAGCTTCACTAGGAGATTGGCTTTAAAATCATGAGGTTATGTAAAAATAACAGATTTGGTGTTCTTTTAATTTGCCTTCTGGTTTTTGAGCTTTTAGGTTGCACTGGAGTCACATTTTGAAGCTTCTCCACAGCCACAAGGACTACAAACATTTATTATTATTTTTTAAGAAAGAAGGCTGCAATAATCACACATTCACTTGACTCCAGGGGCTGGATCTTTAAGGAAAATAATTATTATCATAAGACTTATGGCAAAATTGTGAGTGTTAGCAACACTGGGACTGTGTAGAGAACATTCGGGAATCTCTCTTAGCTGGTTGATTGATCAGTCACTGCTATGTATCCCAAAGGGGTTGAGCACATTTTTTTAATGATACTCCAAGTCCTGCAGTTTCAAGGCTGAATAACTGAGCTGAAGAAGCCTCAGACACTTACATATCAATGCATTACATGGCTCCACAAAACCATCTAATAGAAAACTGTCTGAAATTGCATCAAGCATCATCTCATTAGCATTCCAGCTGCCAGCACTCCTCCCACAACTTTTCATATCTAGCTCCTGAGGCGGCTGCTTCTGCTCCCAATCACTCTCCTCCCTCTTCCCTATATGCCAGGCTGTGGTCTTCACTACATGACTGGTCCAAGGAGAATGGAAGTCCACATGTGTGGCTGCATAATCACAGAACAGCTCTGGGTTGACATATTTTGTTGACTGGTTCTCTTGTGATAATAGCGTGGACTGGATAACATTACTGTAAGCATATGCTAATCTCAGTAACCAATCTGAATGCCTAAACTGCCCCATTTGGTTCATGTTGCTATTGAACATGTGATCTCTGTTTTATGCAGTTCTTAGTCCTCTAAAAATGACCATTGTGTGGACACTTGTATCAAAACATACATATGTTTATATCATTTCCCTGAGAAGATGGAGAGTGTGCTTACCATCTTCTCAGGGAAATGATATAAATATATGTATGTATCATTGCCTAAAAATATAGCAAAGATATCCAATTTGTAGAGGGGAGAAAGTGAGTTATTTCCACAAACATAACAAATTTGATGGTACCTCTAGGATTATTTAGCCTGATGTACATCATGAAGTTGCATTATAATGGTAAATGGCTAACATGGTTGACAATACTTAATTAGTTTTGACTCCTCTCACTGTTGGCTTTACAATGTGATGACAGAAATACATTACAGGAATTGATGCGGTAGTGCTGCATTTACACAGCACTAAATCTCTTTAAAGTATTTTTTGGGGCAAGCCTCCCCTCCTTTATATGCAAGATAAAGCTACACAGTTAGACCTCTAAACCTTGTAAAGCATGCAATCAAAGCTACCCTCTGTAATTTAAATTGGCCAGATAAAGGATAGGCAATGGAAGTGGTGCAGTGTTACTATTGGATTTATCTGTAGAAGTTAGACGCTTCAGGTATAAAACTGCTTTTTAAACACAGTATTTATATTCCACTAAATTGGGCCAAATTTAGGTCCTGATCATGCAGCGATTTAGGCACGTATGCAACTTTATTCATGTGAGTAGTATCATTGGCTTAATGAACTTCTGTGAGAGAAGTTATACTAAGTTTTGCTGGGCAATCTGCATACTAGGGATGTCTTTCAGAGAACTGACTTTTAAATTCATCATGGTAAAGGACGATGACTGGCTGTTTGACTCTATCATTAACATACATTTTGTTTTATATGAACTATTGGGCAAGTGCAATGGTTCCCAACTTGGTTCACAGCTGGGGTAAGATGAGGCCCTGAACCATGAACCCTGGTATTAGAGGCCCAGCATAAGGCCTAAACTAATGGTCAAGACTTTGCTCACATAAAGCAAAGTTAAGCTGTGAGCTAGAGCCAGGCCCTGCTCACAGAAGCTGGCAAGGAAAGGGCTGATGTTGCAAAAGTACACAAACCCATGAGGTATCGAACACTTGTACATTCCATACAGATAACAAGAACAAGCTGACCCATCCTAAAGACAGGGGCAAAAGGGTAATATGATGGATAAGTTGTTTTGCTCGAACCAACATGTACAGGGTGAGAGGTGGCGCCTTACCACGTAGAGGAGATGCACCTTACTACGTAGAGGGGATGTACCTTACTACGTGGCGGGGATGCACCTCAGTATGTCAGGAGTGATGTGTAACTTGTTTGTACCTGTGTATAATAATACGATCCTGGGGTGGTGTCTTTGTCCAGCAAAAGAGGTCAGTGGGAGGTCCACCACTGATTGAGCTGGTCCATTGTTAGGGGCCACAAATTCGTAGTATGTCTTGTAGAGACGCTCCCAGTGGTCGTGGTTCTCCATTCTTGGCCAATGGGAGCTGTGGGAAACAGTGGACTCCATATCATATTATAACTTCATTTAGCCTTATTGCCTGCATTGCACCCTAACAGGGTACTTCTGTATCACCCTCAATTTGTGAGAAGTGACTGTAAGTATTCTTGAGCCCTATATATGGTTTGGTTGTTAATAACTCTCCAGAAGAATGCTGAGGACAGTTTTAGAACTTTTCTTTTCAAGAAATCTTTCTCCTAAAAGTAATGGTTTAGTATTAAAAACTTCAACACATCCTTTTGGGTGTTCAGTTTAATTTTTACTGATCCATAAGCAGGTAAACAATGCAAAATTGTTTTTATAATCCTAATTTAGTTGGCTTTTTTACTGTCCTCTCTGACATATTCAGTATGTATTGCTACTTGCTGCTGGCAGTGTCCTGAAACAACGGGTCAGTGTCTTCCATTCACATTACATCAATACTAGTTATAAATCTACCAAGAGATACCAACTAAATCAGTGCTGGATTGCAATTCCACCTTCCTATATTCTTTCCTTTTGATTAGGAGAAGTCAGACATAAACAGAAAACCAACAGCTAGTAGTACAGGGCTTAATCGTGTGTCAATTGAAAATGACTAAAAGTCCTGCTGACTGCAAAAGGGACACAATCATTTTAGCTGATTAGCTGATTATCTTAGTTGATACAGTTGGTGCCATTTCATTAACTTTCATATCTTCATTAGGCATTAACCAATGAAGTAGGACAAAGAAAATAATGGGATAAATGTCTACATATAACTTGCAACATTTTCCAGGGTGTTGCAGCTGATCATACATCTAGATAAGTTAACTTCATAACTTCAGCCTATGCAATTAGTTATCAATACTCTGTATTAGTGCTTCTATGAAAAGGAGATTTGCTTTGCACTTGTGATCTACTGCAAAAAGAAATAGGTGATTCCTTATTAAAGACACTCACTCTTGAAATGCCTCTGGACAGGATATTTCTACTAATAACGTCCTTCCTTAATTTCCCCAACTGTGGTGCATTAATTTTACACATCCAGAAATAAAAATTGAACTGAAATATCCATCTAAATAATTTTTACTATGGAAATGTTAACTCTATTATATACATTTTCAAAGCACTATAGCAGGAACAGGGGTGACTGCTAGAATAAAGGGTGAAGAATTATTTCCTTGCTCTTTTCTGTTTCCATTGCTATAACTACTCAAACTTTAACATTGGGGGATAGAATTTTCCAGGCGTGGACTCTCTACTCACAGGTGAATATTCTTGGAAATTTTAAACAAAACTTCCTCCATTTTGGAGCCCAGGGCAAGAGGGAAATACTGTTTGGTTTTTTATATAAAAATTATCACTATGAGTCATGACCTTTTTGCTCAGCTGTAACATGAAAATAACAGGGAGCAGGCAGCCGAAATTTGACAGGACACTAGCACTTGTTTGAGGAAAGAAGACTATTGGAATATCGCAATACAAAATGGTATAGATCTGAGTGAGATGTGATGTACTGCAAGTTGTACTCTATGCACAGTATATTCTGAACAACAATTAATCACTACACTTGTGAAGGGCTAGTTATGTCTGACAGGCAATGGATGAGATGCAGAAGGAGATGTGAGAGGCACTGTACAGCAGAGGCATAAAAGTCCTAGCTTCCAGGCACACAGAGGGAGCATGCCTCTGCACCATCCTGTAGGAAGGGGTAACATTCATTCCTCTCACATGGTAAGTACTATTTGCATGAGCAAGGGTTGCAGAATCTGGTCCATGATATGTTGTCATGTTGAAAGTGTATTTCAGCAACAATTTTTTAAACTAGACTTCAGCTATAGAACTCCACATTTAATTTAACTATATATTAAAAATCAAATGCCCTTTTTTCAACTTTGGTTGCAGTTTTGTTCTACCCAACTTGGTCCCAGGATATTAGAGAGACAAGAAGGGTAAAGTCTTTTAAAAAAAAAAAAAAAAAATTGGACCTCTCTAGCTGAAAAGCCTCTCTCTTTCACCAACAGAAATTGGGCCAAAAATATTACCTTACACAACTTCTCTCTTTCTCTCTTTTTTTGTATCCAACATTATTGTTTTAAGGCATGGCAGCTAGAGACCTATTTCACTTTAATAAGGATTCAGTGGCCTCCCAGCTCACTAAGTAAAACTATAAGATCAAGAAAATTTAATTTGTGTTTTTCATTTGCTAAAGAGTACAGTTTGTAAACAACAGCAGCAGTGAGATGAGAGACTTCTCTTGCTTACCTGATGGGGTTTCTAATTCTCAGTCCTCCAACTATTAATATACTTCTGTTGTGTTATATTAATTTTAGACTATGGGTGGCAGTCATTTTCTAAATTTGTTGCACAGTGAAGTGATTCTTTCTTCCACTGAGCTTATCAAATTTGCTGTCAGTGACACACATCAACAGCCAATCAATAAAACCAGTGCTAATTACATAATGTATTTTTTAATCTGTCTGCAGCCTGAACAGATGTTAAATGAAGGCTAATAAAGTGTGTCATTTTTAAACAGAGGTAGGCACTGGGGTTTCATACTGGACAAACTTTACCACACAAGGGCTATCCTCAGGGAAATGGAAATACACATGGACATAATGAAGTAATCCTGCAAAGAGGTGCATATTGGTACTAAATCCTGCAAAGACCCCACATAAACAAACAGTTAGAAAATACATAAGAACTGGAAGAAAAGACCCCTTGGCATTGAAAACAAATTATAAAAAGTCCAAGCCACACCCACAGATGTGCACATGCATCTTTAGCATGTGAAGATTGACATTTGTTTTCAAAAACATGTAGTTAGATGCACAACTCCATGATCTGCATTTACAGTTACCCTCTTCGTGCAGGATTGGTGCCCGTAATGAGTGTACAATCAAAATTAAAGTACAGTTTTCCCCATTGTAAACTGAAGTATTTTGCAGCAATAATTTCACTCATTTTTAAAATTGTGCCTGACATTTACTTTATATCTTCAGAATCCTTGAAAAACTGCATAAATAAAAGCTTTTGATCAAAATCAAAGCTGTTTGTGTTTGGTGGTTTTATTCTGAGGTTTTCCAAGTCAAGACTCATAGCTCCTGGGAGTTGTGTGATTGTGTGTGCATGCTTATGTATTGGAGAGAACTTATTAATTTATTTTTGTTTTATATATGTCTGTTGCTACAGTTTTATTAGACTTAGGACTTAAAGCCATAAAGTCAAATTCATACGTTTATTCATAGATTCCAAGGCCAGAAGAGATCATTGTGATAATCTAGACTGAATAGCCAAAGAACTCCCTCAAAATAATTCATTTTGAGCTAAAGCATATACATTTTTTTAAATGCTGCACCATCTCCTTTTCTGTGGACATTCAGAATCCAACAGACACTGGAAATGGTGCAGTTCTGGGTATAGAGTGAGGGGGAATAGGTAACTTGGGCAAAACAATTACTCACTTCTGCAAACAACATAATTTCTCTGCTGGGCTTCTTCTGTGGCACTTTCCTGGGAGAGTAATACAGATGTGGCCAATAGCTGCGGGATTATTAAGATCGATTGCTGTTGCAGGGTGCTTATCTTGTTGCCGGGAGAAACAAGGCTTCACACAGGTGGCTAGATGGAAAGTGGTGAGTTTATTGGAAAGAGCGGCATTACCGTGCTGGGGGCTTCCCGGTCAGCACTGCCGCGATACAGGAGGTCTGACACACCCAGGTGATGTCCAGAGAAGAAGCCCAAAGAAGAAGCCCAGCCCAAAAAGTTGTCAGCACAGATATACCCATACTCATTTACATCTCATACATACTCATCTCATTAATAGCAAGCAGCAAGCTGATTGGTTACACGCTGTTCAGCACTTGTTGATTATGCAGTCCTGCCTCAGTTTCCCCATTTAGTTTCCCACGCATTCATTCTCACACAGACTGGGTAAACACTCATACAGCTGGGAACTTGTTCCCAAACACACAGATAACAACAAGGTCAATTTCAGATTAATACCATCATTACGCCCTCTCCTGGAATTGACTCACAACCTTAACTATGCCCCCTAGTGGTTTCCCATTGCAATTTCTTTCAGTCCTTACAATTGCTAACCCCTTTATCGGCCCTAAGGTACTCCCATCTGCTGCAGTATATTCATGTGCCTTAAGGGAGAATTTAATTCCTTGGAGCTCTTCTCAAAGCCCATTTACTTGGTCTTTGCTTTCAAAGAGAGGATTTGAACTATAGAAAGTACCCCATGCTATGGAGGACAGCCCTGATGACAGACACAAAGCAGAATCTGGATGTTTTGACTTGAACAACTGACTTTGTATAACAGCACTTCAAAGTGCTAAAATTTAGGTATAGCTTCCTGAGCCCTATGTTTTCATAGCACATCATCACTGGTGCTAAGCAAATCTCTGCAGTTTGGGCTGAACTTTACTTTGAATTTAGGGGCTCAGCTGAACTTGAAACTCAGAACAAAAGTGCCAGAGTTATGAGTTTGGGAGAACCAAAACAGAGCTGGAGAATCTTCTAATGTGCAGACAACAAGCAGAAACGGGATGAGTTTCACACCAGCTGCCAGTGACCAGTTACCACCTCTGCGTCCAAGGCAACAGGCAATGCAATGACAATAAACTTTTGTTTTACCCATGCTTGAATTTCCATAATTCTGTGGGCACTACTGACAACCCCAAACTTTCAAATAGCTTGAGCCAGGCCCACAAAGTGGAGAATCATGAGATATTTGTGTGTATATATAATATACAATTCTGCCAGGCCGAATTGATAGCAGCAAGGGACGGGTTCAGTACATAGTGGTTCCCTCTCAACAATGCAATGCAAAATGAGCTCAAGCCCCCACCCAGTGACCAAGGAAAATCTTACACACATCCCTGGGAGCCTCAAAGAGGCAATACTTCCCCTCTCTAAGCACAGAGTCTCGGTGTAGCAGAAAATCTTTAATAACATGAGGTAAATGACATCAGCATTAAATTGGGAAAACACTACAATTAGGGTTCATAAACCAAACCAGGAGCAAAAACACAGTCCAGCAAATTGGCCGTGTCCTTTCCCTTTGGTTCTTGAGTCCAGCAACCCAAAAATCACCCAAAGTCCCAAATGTCCAACAACCCAAAAGTCTCTTGAGTCCAGCAACCCAAAAATTACCCAAAGTTCCAACAACCCCAAAATCTCTGTCCCTGGTCAGTGCAGCCCCAAGAATTCAAAAGTTTATCGGCAGAGTTTTACCTCCCACCCTATGTGGTCCAAGGCTGACTGCTCCACCACTGTGTGGGGTTCTGCTGCAGCTTTAACCATGAGCCGCTCTGCTCTGCCAGCTGTCCCACGAGCCACTCCACCAGCCACTCTGCTCCACCAGCTGTCCCATGAGCCACTCCAGACATCCCACAAACTGCTGTGCTCCACCAGCTGCTCAGCAATATATCTTCAGCTCCCTGCCCCCACTACTTAACACAGTGCTCAGTGATTTCAGCTCTTAGTAATTTTAGCTATTTAATTATTTCAGGTTGTATTAGGGGCACCTCAGTGCTGGTGTACCATTGACCCAAAGTAATTCCAGCTCAGCAGCCTGTAACTAGACTCCTAATGGAATCAAAATTAGCACTGATATTCTACAGTAGAGAGACGCGGAAATGTAATTGGGGTTTCAGGTGCACACACACACCCTATCCCCAGCCCCTCTCAAGTCATTGGGTTTTGGAACCCATGTCCCTGGCCTAGCGAGTGCTACTTCGTTGATGGTGAGTCCCTCCATCATAAAACAGTTCCAGTGTCCTTGATTTACATAATAATATCTTAATAACTTCCTTCCCCAATAATAGAGAAACTGGAGATCCCACAGCAGCCAAAGTGACCATTTGGGCTTCTGTGGGCTCATGCTAGGTAGGGTGGATGTGCCTATGCAAACAAGATGAGCCCGTGAAGTTCTTTTCCACATCTCACCACAATTCCCCATCAGATGTCAGGGTAGAGCTCATCCTGACTCTGCTTACATATATAAAAATATTGGGATCTTTTTATTTGCTTTCTGGTTTTTGAGCCTTTAGGATTTGCAGTTTTAAAAGTTTTGCTGCTCCCGTCAGGGCTAGCAATGCTATTATTTTTAAAATATTTTTTAAAATAAAAATTAAATTAAAATAAAATAAAATAAAAGCTGAATTTTCCAAGTGATAACATGAATTCAAGAGCTGAAGGTTTAAGAAAAGCACTAAATATCCAAGACTCATGATACACACAAGAGTTGGCAATACTGTTAAAGATTCTGTTACATTGACTCAGACACTTATGCTATAATTCCACCACAAAAAAACAACTAGAAATTCCAAAGATCAATGAACTTGGTTAAAAAGTAAAGACCTAGGAAATCCAAGCCAGCACATAGGCTCTGAGGAATCTAGTGTTCCCTAAATTCAATAATAATGCTGATCTTCAGACAGAGCCAACTGATACCAGCTGAACCAAAACTTTGATGAATTTAGGCATTTTTTTTTCTGGTTTGCTAATCCTGAGTTTTGCTAATGTATTATTCACTGAATAATCTGAAGAAATAATTGTCATAAATTGGAAGTTATTAATATATTATTAAGAAGCACTCAGGTTTGGCCTACCTCTGCTCTACTCTATCAAAGTGAATGGCAAACTCCCATCCCAAACATATGTTAATAAAACCTTCATATCACAGCACGCTATCTCTCTTTTTCTGCAGATCTATTTATCTCTTTTGCTGCAGATCTATTTTTCTCTCTATCATGTGCAGCATCCTGAATGTCTGCCAGATAAATAATACTTTATAAATAAAAAATATTAAAGGAAGGCCAATGTTTTCTGGCCTTGCATAGGAGCACTCTGGCAATAGTGGATGAAGGGAGCTCTGTGCCCCTGCCCAGAAACCAGCCACAAGTGGGGTGGAGAAAGAAGCCACTGGAGTGGAGTAGTGCCAGTCATCATGTTGATTTCCTCAAGGGGGCAGGGAAGGCCAGGATGAGAATGGGATCTTAGGCCCTATCTCCCATTATATTGGTCAGCAAAGCAAGTTCACATTACAGAAGCATATCTGAACCTGTAAAAGGGTATAAAAAATCTGCTCCAGTTTTTTTCTCCCCAGATTCACTGGGGTCTGCAAGAATCCCTCCATAGACTTACATTGTTGATAATCCCTGCTCATCCTGTCAAGACCATATCCCACATATATTGTCTTCCATATCAAAATTAGATCCATAAAGCATTATCTAAAAATAAGTTAAATATTTAATAATGATAATAAAGAACCTTCAGATGCTGTCACATTAACCTTTCTGTGGCTTACTCCCAGTTTTGTTGACTTTTATCACAATCAAGGCACCACACATAATAACTAATCAAATTTACTGAGCAGAAGTGCTGTGACAGTGCATTTTAATCAGAATTTGCTAGGGTTTCCAATATTTTTCTCTGTACACTGCAGGTGACATTTTTAAAAGTATAAAGGGCAGTTAGGGCCCCAGTACCAAGTGAAACTCAGTGGGAATTGGACACCTACTTCCCATTCGTGATCTTGAAAATCCCCCCTTACATCTTTTCATTCCTGGGATAGAATCTTAATTTACTAATAGGAAAATATGCCAAATTCAATGCCCCTCTTCCCAAGTAATTACAAATGCAGGGCAACAGGAAAATATATCCCATTAACATTATTTTGTTTAATCAATGTATGATAGCTGTCTTTAAGAGCTTGGTATTATTTCTGGTTGGAAAAGTGCATGTTTCCTCAGTATTCAGATTAATTCTGTAATGAATTGGTTTCAGCTATGTTTTTGCCTCTTTTATACTCAATTTTCATGCATGTTTGAGCAGCTTCAATTTTAATAGCACAAATATTTGCAGAAAGAGAATTTCAAAGTCACGAGGTCAGTTATTTGTGAAAATAAAAATAAAAATATTTGCCTGGTTATTCGTGCCACAAATGCTTGTATACTCACACAGTTTGGAAAACAATAGGTTTTGGATCAAGTCCATAATGAATTTCTAATACTCCCAGGGAAATCTTAAGTTTAAGGAATGTGTGATTGATTCATATATGGTAGTGAGATTTGTGATGGGCCCTAGCTCATGTGGTAGTTTGTTCCATAGTATTAGAACAGTCCCTAAGAAAGTTCTGTTTTCCACACAGACACAGGCTTTACTTTAGGATACAACGTTCCATTGTGACTGAGGAGTCAGGTTGCTGACCATGGTCTTCATCCTGGAACATAAGGTGGTCTTTTAGAAAGGCTGGGTGTAGACCCTTACGTATCTTGAAGATAAGGACCAAGACCTTGAACTTGACAGATCTTGCGGAAAAGGACCAAGACCTTGACATCTCAGAGACCAGTGACCTTGAACTTGACTCAATAGTGGTTGACACACTGTTCCTGAGGAGATGAGCTGCATTTGGAATTTCCTCATGGCTGATGGATTCATGCCCAGCTATATTGAATTGCTGTCGGATATTGAGCTAGATAAATGCTTCCTCTCTGCCTTCCACCACCCCGCACTGCTGCCTCACAGAAAGGCTAAAAAGGCATAAGCAGTAGGTGGAGAAATCCCATAGACTTTCACTGAGGCTTAGGCTACTAAGTGCCTGAATTTTGAAAAGCTTCTGAGTCAGGTACATTTGAAAATTTCACTGTGGGCTCCATATATTTGAGATAAATATGTATTCTGTTTTTTTATTAACATAGTCCTCTCTACCCCTCTGGTCCTTTTCATATATCTCTGCCAAGTAAATGATGAATAATAACACCAAAAAATTGGTGAAGCTTCCTAACCTAGGAGGTTTAAGGGGATTTGAAATAAAAGTAAACAAATGTCAGCCATAGTAGTTCAATTTTCAATGTGTTGATTGTGACAAATTACTGCCACTATATTGATGGGTCCTGTGCTTTCTCTTCTTGTGGGGAATTCAGGGAGCCTATTTCTTGCTCCTGAACAGGGTATTAACTGTCCAACTAATATCCTAGAGGGGAGAAGTGGAGAGGGAGGGACCCGGGCCTGCCCTCTACTCTGGGTCCCAGCCCAGGGGCCCTGAGGATAGCGGTAAACCCCTTGGTTTAGCTATTCCTTCCCCTGGGCTACTTCCCTCTCCTACCCTTCAGCTTGTGGGGGGCTTCCTGCCTTCTCTCTGCACAAGCCAGGTGTTCCTTTACTCAGGGTCTGGATCTTTCTTAGCTCACCGCAGCACTTCTCCCAAACTCTCTCTGCTCCAACTCCTCCAAACTGTTCTCTGCTCCAATTCCGCCAAACTGCTCTCTGCTCCAACACCTCCAAACTGCTCTCCACTCCAACGCCTCCAAACTGCTCTCCGCTCCAACGCCTCCAAACTCCTTCCAACCTCCCACCCCTGTCTGCCTGAAGCAGGGGTTTTTATTAAGGCCTTAATTGACAGTAGGTGCTCCTAATTAACCTGCTGCCTGCTTCCCTAGTCTCCAGGGAGCCACGCCCTAATGAGCCTTGAGTTAATATATCTCCCCTCAAGCACTCTGCCACAGCTCCCTGACCCTCCTCTATCACATGATGAACATCTGGGATCTTATCTGAACTGAACCTCCAAACTTTTTTGAAGTTTGCCTATTATTAGTTACAAATTTCTACTTTCCCCCACCCCAGTTTCACAAGTAAGAGTGTATAAGTGAAAGCAAAACAACCTTCAGGTGCAAATAATTAATTGTGCAGTGTGGTTAGGGCTCAGTGGCTAGGTAACCATACATATGAAATTTAAGTTTCTATGCTTACATTAATTGTTCAAACATTTTAAATAATGGCTTCCTCCCTTATCTTTCCTCCTGTTCTTCAGCACAAGATAATTCAGTCATGAGCCCTGTTCTGTTCACTGGCTTCCTCCTGCTGTGCTTACACAATCCAGTCTATCTACACCAGAGGTTCCCAAACTTATTTGGCCTATCCCCCCTTTTTCAGATAAAAAATTACTCAGCGCCCCCCTGACAATCTACCTTCTTTAAGTGAACAAACAGAAAGATGCAGTGACAAATTTGCATTATTTTATGTATCTATATTTCTATCTACGTCCTACAACATAGTAAGAAAAGATGTTGTTTCAAATAAGACATGTTGAAGCTTAAAATTATAAAATTATTTATTGAAATCGACCATAGTAACATTCGCATTACACACAGAAAATTACGATAACGAAGGATAATATTTAAATAAAAATCAGAAACAACATTAAAAATAATTCTAATGAGAAGGATGAACCTGGTGCGCTGCTATCAATTTGTTAATATTCGGCTCTATCTTTGTCAGCAGCATTCTTAAATCACCGCAATTAGTTATTTGCATTCGGCTTCTTTTTTTAGTTAATTAATTTGCTAATCATTTTATTCAGCGCCCCCCAATTTGGAAAATAAAGTACCTAATCACTACGACTTCCTATGTTACACAACAGATGAAACATGTACGAACGGTTTTTCAAAATTTTCTTATCTTCTCCTCTTTCTTTATTCTTTCACCGCCCCCTATTTTTATTCAACGCCCCCCAATTGCACCTGAGGCTACTATCGCCCCCCTGAATCATTCCAGCGCCCACCAGGGGGCGGTATCGCGCACTTTGGGAACCACTGGTCTACACCTACTAACATAGTACTACATGTTTCCATCTGCTCCAGTGAATAAACTGTTACATTATTAAGCCCAGGATTTTAGAAGACTAAACCATTTTCATTTAATTCCAGTATAGTGCACATCCCAATTGTGGAGAAGCTCATGAAAACTGAATGTAATGGCATCTCAGAGACCAGTGATGTGAGGTTAGAATAGATGCCAGTAGTGAAAGTAATAGGTGAAGCATTCTGCTTGCTGTGGAGGAGATTAGGATATATGAAATAATTGTGAGAGATACCTTTCAAAACAAAGCTTCTAGCTAATGTTGGCTTACAAACACAGGGCAAATTGGTTGGATGTCAAGTTTGCTTCCTCATTTATGGGATGCAATACATAGTTGTTAATCTATCAGTCAAATTTTTTGTTACACATAGATATAGCGTCATCTAATTGTATCATAAAATGGCCATGTAGAGCAAATGGCTGTCAGTCACAAATCTTGTTCAACGTAGGTCTGTCAAATCTGTGTATATCAAGATTTCTGACTGGATAGCTTAGTTAAATCAGAACTTTATTTTTTGTTAAGCATCATACAGGTGTTTGGTGATGGAAAAAATAATTAAATTCCAATTGACTTCAGTAGGGGCGAGCCAGGATTTTAAACCAGTTCTGTCTTTACCCTTGTAAGCACCAATCACACTAGTGATGGTAACAGATGATAAAGTCATGTTTGGATAAATTACCCAATCAGAAAATCCTGATAAAAATGAATTAATCTTTATTGTCCTGTGGTGTTTGTCCTGTGATATTCGATGGAGTTGAAACCAATAGGGTTCTGTAGAAATTACTCTCAAAATCTGTAGAGCTGAATTCTACGACACTTGAATTCTGTGGTATCAATTCACATAAGTAGGAGCCGTGCAGTCTGAGTGAGAACCATATAATGTAATGGAGTATTGTCTTTTCTATAGATTTTTAAAAGTGACATATAGAATTGAATATTCCTGCTATAGATTCTTCAAACCCTTTTGTTAACAATTCTATAGTAAGGTTATCATTCTCATGCAAATTCTATGCTTAAAATTAAGTATGCATTTATGTGTGTTCCTGAATAAGGATGCTTTTGCATTATAGCATGGTAAATTACATAGACATTTTGCTTGGCCGCACACATGCGAGTGTGTGGCATATTCTTCAATCCCTTCCTAATCCAATTTTTATTTGCAGTTTATAAAATTATTTTTATGTGACATTTCTGCCTCCTAAATGATAAAATGCGGAACTTTGTGTAGAAAAAAATCCCACATGCCCATAAACTGTAAATATCTGACATCTTTCTGTGAAGAGGGTTCATGTGAATGAGCATGGTAATTAACCACTATGAGCCAGATTCTCAGTTGGTCTAAACTGGCATAACTTTGTTGACTTTAACAACTTTCATCAGCTTAAACCACCAAAAGATTTGGCCCTATATATTAAATTCAGCTTGAAAAAAAGCTTTCTTAAAATACTATTTTACCAGAAATCACAATTGCTTGTGCTTATTTTAAAATCACCCCTTGTCCCCCACATAAACAGTAACCCATCCAAAAATGTCTATTTGCTCTAACACCGGTCTAACCAGCAATAAAAGAGAACATGGCAACTAACACTTTATCAAAACTAAGAGGCCAGATTTATCCCTGATATCAGTGTCTTAGCTGAAGTGGAATTATACCAGGAATGACTTCATAGGAAAAAATAGGAATCACCTCTTTAACCCATTTACTTACTGCACTCAGGTTACGTGGACAAGCAATGTCAAAATCCTTAATATAATATCTTCCATTCCCCATATTGTCTCTCTTTTGTAAATAATGTATTTTTTCAACTCGAAGCGTCTTTGTATATAGACTAGGACTTTCATTGTCTTACTGGATGTACCCAATATAATGATGAGTGATAAGATATTTAATTACATAGACACAGCATTATTTCTGTGCTTCCAAACATGTCTATTTTAGATAATAATAGTGCTTTAACAATCAGATTCTTATCACACTTTGAATAACTAATACTTAACCTACTTATATAATTAACTGTATTATCTAAAATCTATACAATACTTTAAAAACCTCGGGTTTCTCCACATAAAATATACATATAGAAAACTGGAAGATGGAAATTAAACTTCTTGCTGATCTTGACCCTAAACTTTTGGATAAAGTCAGGAAACCTTTAAATCATGTATATAACCCAACAATTTGATTATCTATTATTGTCTGTTATATATATATTGTAAAATAAATCCCTCAAAATCAGAAAATATATTTCCTTTGTTCCTTATTAAGAGAGAACTTCATTTGCTTAATAGGTTATTTATTAGCTAATGTAAACTATTTTGTATTTCCTTTTTTTCATATTTGAATTTACTTCTGTATGATGACATGTATTTTAATATTTGCCACTGTTTTGTAACTTTCTAAAAATAAATTAAAAACAAACTAAGAATTTATGTCTTTCCAAACGATGTAGACAAGCTTAACCAAAAGTTACAGCCTTGAAACACTATGTGAGATTTTCTGTCCTGTTATACAGGAAGTCAAACTTAGACTTAGATGATCATAAATGTCCCTGCTGGCTTTAAAATCTATGAACCTTCTGTCCTGTAATTCCTCAATCACTCCAACTGGAGCTGTATGAATTATTTATTCAGATCCCTCTCCAACCAATTTATCAAAACTTCAGCTGAATTTTACTTGGGCCAATTTATGGTTTCTGGGTCAAATCATATATTGTCAGCATGAGTTTGTTTGTTTGTTTGTTTGTTGAGTTTCTATAGACCATCATAAACTGAAACCAATGTAAAGCAAATCTCAGTAGAAACGACCAAAATTTGCACTGCACTAATCACAAACACCTGGGAAGTCATATTTGTTTGATTGAGGCATGAGGCCCAGCAAAAGGGACAGAAGAGGTGGGAATAACAATGTATAATATATAGGTGTTGAACAAGTGCAAGGGGAGATCAAAATAAATGTAATGAGCTCATAGAATAAGATGATGCCAATAGGAAAACTCAGAAGTCCACCAAAGTCAATTCCCCCC
The DNA here is from genome assembly GCA_032164245.1 of Sternotherus odoratus. Classification (NCBI taxonomy): domain Eukaryota; kingdom Metazoa; phylum Chordata; order Testudines; family Kinosternidae; genus Sternotherus; species Sternotherus odoratus. The sequence continues at coordinate 146,990,866 of JAVMKO010000003.1, forward strand.
TCTCTTAAAGGTCCCTTCACACAGTCATTCCTCTGCCATATACATGCTTCAGTGTCTGCTTACCAATGGCAGTGTGCTCCAATGATGCACTACTTTGCAAAACAAGTGCTGAGAAGAATCCAATTCCTCTTAAATGTAGCTTCTGTGGTCATTGTTTGACACGTAGTGTTGCCATTGCAAGCCTTCCATCATGGTATGTGTCCTATGCCCCCAGTTGCCCAGTTTATTTGTGCATCCATATTTGCTTCTGAAACTAAATAATAGCAACAAAGAGGCCAATAGGGTAGTAGGACAGGTAGGATGGATATGGGGGTGTATTCTGTTGTTTTGGCACATGTATTTATTTTTAAAACTGAAATTTAAAATGTCACAGAATTGTGTGTGTGCTTGGCTGGTTTTTCTATCTTTTCCTTTCCTTCAAAGGATCTTTTTAAATGAGGCACCGCTTTGCAGATACAGTTCTTAATTAATTGTGAATGTGTAGTGTGGTGACAGATGCAGAGGATGTTGCCTGTATCCTGATCACATTAAAATAAGTTGTGCTGAATATTCTATGATGCTTGGGGAAATTGCTTATCTTATTACTTCTCTGAGAAGACTGAGCATCTCCTAGTGTGGATTAAGAAACCTCAGAGCTGTACAGTGTAACTACTTCCTCTGAAAGTTCAGCACAAAACATATAGTATTTCTCCTACAGTGAGTCAACAATGATTTCCAGGCTTGTTTATCACATAAATGTTACCCAGCAAATAATTGGACAGTTGCCATGGGAACAAAGGCCTAGTACTCCAAGGATTTGTTACTGTAAGTAGTTAAGACAATGCTCAGGTCTGTGTCCCTACTGCTATAAGTCAGCTCCTGAGCATGAAAGTGACAGATAACAAACCACTTACTTTTATTAACAAAGCAATTTAGAAATATTTATCAGGTGGCCTTTGCTTTTCTAGAGAATGTATAAATATTATATGGATAATGTACAAGTATTAAAACTCTACAGAAAATATGCTCTTACCTTATTTCATACAGCTTCAAAAAGGTAATAGACATGTTGGTATGTATTAGAGGGCAGAATGCAAGACATATAAAAGTATTTAACAGACTTCTTAAACTCATCTGCCCTGGGCAGGGGCCCAGGGTGCCTGAGAGCAGCCCTGACCTGGGTGACCTGACCCCCCGCCCCGCTGGACAGTTGGAAGGTCCAGAGCTTCTCACAGCAGCCTGGGCTCCACAGGTGATTCTTACCATGGCTGGCTGCAGCTTCTGGCCTGGTCAGGGGGAGGAGCTTCACAAGGAAGAGGAGGAGCAGAGAGCAGGCGCCTATGGCAAGGGGGACTAAAACCCACTGGGAAGAGGCCAGGCAGCTCCTGCCACAACCACTCCATGCCTGCCAAGGCTACTATGCCCATGTTAAAAAGTGGGTGGGCATGGCTCCCCTGACCTCCCAGTTCTGGCAGCCCTGAATCTGACTCCCTACAGGCTCAAAAATATGAAGGCAGATAGTCAGAACCCAAACTATGTTTGGCTTAAAATCATGAGATTTTCAGGGCCTGACTCATGAATTTGAACTCTTGGGGTTGGTAAGGCTGATATTTCCAAGAGCTGGCTCAGTTACCATAATTCCCACTTAGTATGGCTTCCAGGAATGCTACTCCACTGTTTTCAGCCTCTGCAGAATGCAATAAGTGCTTCCCCATTGAACTAAGAATCTGAGATCATATTGCACTTGGTGTCTATTCTCAACACGGAATGCTTATAAAGTGGCAGACTGCTTTTAAGATGGTCTTGTTGATTTTTAGAGTTCTTAAGGAGGAGAGATCTGCCTATAGGCTACTGTAACAATGATCATTTGTTTTTATTGCCCACTTTTACAAGGCACCCATCCGCATAGCCTTTGGGTGCTCTTAACATCCTATAGATCAGCTATGAAAATAGACTATGTGTAGGGGAGGGCATGCAGAGCCAAGTGCACCCCTCTCCCCACTATTGATGGTTGGCTGGAGTTCCTTCTCTCCCACAGCATTTTTCCGGCTCTTGCTTGACCCCTGTCACTGGCAGCTCTTCTCAGTGGGCAGCTCTTCTCGGCTCTTCTCAGCTCTTCTGGCAGCTGGGCCCTGGAGAAGAGAGGGCAGAGAAATAGGAACTGGGTTGTTGAAAGGGTTTCTTTAACTCTATACTCCTGGAGGAATTTTTGTGTGTCTGTATTGTTAGAGACATAATTGCTTAGAGGTCTTTTAAAATAAATTACCAAAATAATTGAAACTGGCATTATTATAGAATTTTACATAATTTTAAAATGTTGTGCATACATTTTTTTTGGTGCAGTATTTCCCCCAGGAGTTGTGAATGCAGCATAACACACATGTAGTCACTGGGAATAGCTATTTAGTGCTTTCTAGCCAGTATTCCAGCATAGATTGTCACCTGCAATAGTATTGGTAGCCTGTGCAGAATGCCATACACAGGTGTAATATGCTATGACTGATGGGGCATTAAAAGGGTAATAGCTGCATTCTACTGTATTTGCTGCTTCTGAATACCTTCAAAGATAGCCCCAGCTAAAGTGATAGGCAGAAGTTGGGCCTTGAGTAGAAAAATCCATGGATTTCTCTGTGGCAAGGTCATCATCATATAGGAAAGTAAGCAATCTGCTGGCTAGACCATCATGACAGAAGGCAGTTTTGGCCACTGCTGCTGCCTGTTAATTTGGGAAGAAGGATGAGGCTAGTAAATCCTCAATGAGCTTAAAATAGCTGGCTTTCATTGTGGTGTTCAGTTCCATCAGAATTTGGGCTGAGAAAAATGGTTCCCTCTGAGTCTAATGAAAAGGAGCCAGAGTTGAGTATCATCAGTATTGTCAATACATGGAGCTGGAGCACAAGAAACCATCATTTGACACTGAAAAATCATGTTAATTACATCCGTTCAATTACATCCCAGCACTGGCTACCAATATTCCTTTAAGGAAAAGATTATGGAGAATTTTGGGGTTTGTTTTTCCACCATGTACAGCAAATCTTTGAGCCCTCTTATTATCATGATCTTGCTCCACCTCAGTTTTAAACCTGGATATGGCTCATAATTTGTGTTGGTCTCACAGGCTATAGTCTCCTCCAGGGATAATTCTCAAGTGTTCTTGCTGTGGATTTCTTTTATGACTATCAGATGCCTTTTATGCCATTGAATGCTCATAGCAATGGCAAATTCATGCTTGAGTGGCTCTGTTCTTTTCTCTTTCAGAGGACTCAGAGGGCAGTACTAGGTGATTTACACATCTGCCCAGTGTGGCACTGCCCAGTCCTATTCTGTCACCTATTTAATGTTCATGTGAAGTCATTAGGAGAGATGGTGAGGAAACACGGGCTGTCATGTCTATAAAATAAAAAACAGAGTAAGCTCTATGTTTCCATTTAATCCAGCTACTATACAGCTATTGATTAAATTAGTGAGTATCTTGTTGAGATTGGAATTCAACCAAGAGTAAACCCAGGGGTTTTGGTGGAGTTTTAGAGAGCCATATCTGTGAGTAAAGAGCGACATTTTATATTTGACATCCAATATTCCCATTGAAGCGGATACAATTATAAAACAATTAGATTAGGATACATTATCCTGTGTTTGTGTCAACTCATTTCTCTGCCAACAAGGAAATAATCCACTTCCAGCCTAGATATTCTTGAGTATTTGGAAGCATGGACAGCTGACATCCTTGAGAACTCTCATAAAACCAGTATCAGAGGGGTAGCCGTGTTAGTCTGGATCTGCAAAAGTGACAAAGTGTCTTGTAGCACCTTATGGACTGTAAGAGGGGGTTACCCCCAGCCCTTATGCTCCTGAGTACAAAGGCTGGGCCTCTTCTATGCCAGACCAACAAGTCCTCCACCCCAAGACACCCCCACCTTGCCAGTTGGGGTTCTTGGGGTCACCAATCGCTGCCACCAATCGGGTATACTTCCAAAACCTTGGAGGGGCCCCCGATCTTCCCCTAACCCTGACTTTGTACCCCCTCCCTGGGTTTTAAAGTCAAACACCGGAAAACTGCTTCCCTTCACCCTGACCAGCTGAAGGCAGACTTCCCTTAACCCTGTCTCTCTCAACCTGAGAGCCAGACCCTAACCTTGTACCCCTTCCTGGGATTCAAAGTTAGATACCTGGAGACTGCTTTCTGTCCTTCACCCTCCCCGGCTGAAGGCAGACTTCCCCCACCCCTGTCTCTCTGTACCTGAGAGGCAGACACCTGAAAACTGCTTCCTCCCTCCCCAGTCTAACCTGACGGTAAGGAGAGACAGTCTTCACACTCCAGCTAGGCCCCTAGCTGCTCTGGTTCCTATTCCCTTCCCTTCCCCCTTCCCAGACTGGAAGCAGAGAAAAACCCTAAGGGAAATAAACCAGACGGTTTTATAACTAGAAAATTTAATAAAGAAAAAGGTTAAAGCAGAAATACAGACACTTTACATTTGGGGTTTCCCACTTTGGTCTGAAAAGGAAACAACACCCCAAAAGGCACGGCTTATTAGAAGAATCCAATTTACTTACATCAGCTAAGTAGAAGTATCAGAAAAAGGTAGAGCCATCTTTATAGCCAAAGATGGTCTAAAACCCTTGCCAGCTACCTTGGCAAGCCTCCTGCCTCATGTGCAGCAAAGATGGAACTCTCCTGGCCCTGGCCTCCTCCCTGGAGACCAGCCAAGATGGAGCTCTCTGGCCCTGGCCTCCTCCCTGGAAGCCAGCCAAGATGGAACTGACTGTTTTGCTCCTCCCTTCTTCATGGGCTCGAGGCTCCTCCCTCCCCCATGGCAGGGAAACTCCTACGTTACCTGTCTCAGATAACAAACCCCACCCAGGCAAGGCACACTGTGTTAGATACCATAGCCCAACCCAGGCAAGGCACCCTTCACACTTATAACATGGACTAACAGATATTTTGGAGCATAAGCTTTCATGGGCAAAGACCCACTTAAGGGTATTCTCCCACAAAAACTTGTGCTCCAAAATATCTATAGGGTGCTACAAGACTCTTTGTTCCATAAAACCTTCTCCTTACAAGTGTCGAGCTCAAACACGCACACACATTCTTAGAGACTCCTTCATGTTCCTTTAAAAAAATTACAAAGATTTTTATTGTTAATGTCATGATGTTGGTAACGAGATAGAGTATATAGTGTGCTATCCCTTTAAGGGAGGCTACAGAAAATAGATTTAAAAATCATATGCATTTTTAAATTAATGATAGAGATTGAGCTGTTTCTAGAAAAATCTTGTCTAATGCTGCTCTCTTGATATACTTAGAATATGTGTTCCATATTGCAAAATGGGATCTGGAGCCTCTTTCCCTAACTGTTCTTCTGTTTTGATAAATTTTTTTTGTTTTTTTTCCCCTATTTTCCATTCCCTAATCATTAGGCCCTTACCAAATTCATGGTTAATTTCATGTTCATGGGATTTTAAAATTTTTGTGATTTTAGCTCTTTATATCTGAAATTTCACACTGTTGTCCTAAAAAAAAGAGTTGGGGGGAGGAGTTGCAAAGTTTTCTAGTAGGGATTGAAGTATTGCTACCCTTACTTCTCCGTCGCTACTGGTGGCGCCATTGCCTTCAGAGCTGGGCAGCTGTTGAATGGAACCCAGCTCTGAAGACAGAGCCACCGCCAGCAGCAGTGCAGAAATAAGGATGGCATGGTATGGGATTGCCATCCTTACTTCTGTGCCACTGCCTGCAGAGCTGGGTCCTCAGTCAGCAGCCACAACTCTCCGGCTGCCCAGCTCTGAAGGCAGCAGTGCAGAAGTAAAGGGTGGTATGATATAGTCTTGACATCGTTACTTCTACATTACTTCTACATTTCAGAACTGAAGGCCTGGCCAACAGGCACCACTCTCTGGTTGCCCAGCTCTGAAGGCAGCACAAAAGTCAGGATAGCAATACAGTAACCTCTCTAAAACGACCTTCTCACTCCCCTGCAACTCTTTTTTTTTTTTGGATAAGGATCCCTAACTTGAGAAATCCTCGATCTCCCCCATGAAATCTGTATATGATAGGGTAAAAGTACACAAAAGAGTAGATTTCGCAGGGAGGAGACTAGATTTCATGATCCATGACACATTTTTCATGGCTGTGAATTTGGTAGGGCCGTACTAATCATGCATTTTTTTCTTGGCTCATGATGTAAGCAGTTTTGCAGTTCATTTCTGGGTGCAATTTAACATTGATTACCATTACACCTACTGATAGAGGAGGGAAGGAAACTGCATTTTAGCAGGCACAAACTATGATTTGTCCTACATTTCCAGTGACAACTGCGCTTTATTTATATATCTTCTTAATTTTTAAAAAATCATTACATTTGAGATTTCTTGACTTTTTAAATGCATTCTTTATTTAAAACTAACTTCTTCCTAAATCTCTTTCGTTTCTATCTAGTTTTTGAGACTCAGTCCTGTTTTTTAGCTTTGGGACAGTGGGCTGGAAATTATGGCTCCTCTTTTCTTAAAAAGGGCAAAAAAGTATTAGGGAGTGGCAGATAGTGAAGAGGTAGGTGTTAAATGCCTGGCTATACTCTCAGTAGTCTACAGATAATGGTACAATCTGATTTGATATCAGAGAAATAGGTGGTGTTAATACCGGAAGAAGTTACCTGAAAAATTATTGGTTAGTGCTTGATTAGAGATCTGGAAAGATAAGGGTATGTCATGTCAATCCATAGCAGCCCATGGTGGCCCCTAGGATTTGCGCCTGGGCCAATAGGATTCTTTGGAGCCCATTCCATGGAAAGAAAAAGGGTGAGAGTATTGAAGAGTTGGATTCTTTTTCACCAATCCCTCTGGAAGTGTTGAAATCTTGGTTCCATTGCAATGCATAGGAATTTTGCCATTTACTTTAATGGAATCAGGATTTAATTCAGGTTCTCCCACCTGCACCTCATTCTCACTCCTGTTTTGTACAATTAGGAGGAGAAAGAAACCTCAATGAATTGAATTCCAGGCTTTTGTCAACGTGTGTGTGCCAACCCTTTTATCTCTGATCAGAATTGAAATATTATGGGAAAACTTGTCAATTTTGATGAAATTTCATTTTAAAACAAAAGAAATTGAAAAAAGCATTTTCAAAATGTTGAAAGGTCTCATTTTGACATTTTCAGAATAAAATGTTTTGCTTTTTTCCAATAACTATTAAAGGGATTTTTTGGTTTAAAATACTAAACCAAAAAAAAAGGATAAAATGAGAATGAAACTTTTCAACTGACATGAAACAAACTAATTTTAGAATTTGCGGGAAACGTTGAAATGTTGGGCTTCGTACCACTTTTAAATAATAAAATACCTTGGAAAAGGGGAATCTGGTTCTGTCACAGCTCTATTTTTAATGCACATTCATTGTGTGTGCACACATGCACAGACTATATAGGGTATCACTGGTGATGTAAATACCAATAATGCCTAAAGGTTCCTCCTACCTAACGTTTGACTATACAAGCAATTTCGATTTGATGGAGTACCTTTCATAAAGAAATGAAACATGTAACAAAGGTAATGTGTTTTCCATTCTCCTAGCTTTTATGCTTGTGATAACATAGTAGGCATCTGGAAAAGACACAGGAGGACTCATCAATCTTTCTTTAACTCTTTGAGGGTCAGATTGGGAGAGCACACTAGAGCACAGAGTTGTTGACCTTGTTAGATTGGAAAGGTTGGGACCAACACTTATGCAGTCTCCACCAATAAAAGTGCAGAATAAGTCACTAAAGTCCCAACCTTCAGGAATAAAGTGCTGTTTTGCAATGTTTCACTGGTTAAGTTTTCATAGAGCAGAAAGGAATGTCAGGCATTACCATACAGGTTTTGATGTGTATATAAGTGCTTCATTATTTATGATGCAGGGGTTAGGCAGGGAACCTGGATACTTCAGAGCAGCTACAAGAGCATTTTGGTACTGGTCTCTTTACTTATTTAGTGAACTTTTTGGTGCTAGACCATGGATTGACAACCCTGAAGTCAGAGATCTTTCAGTTATAGACAGAAGAAAGACAGTGGTGGTGTAGGCTGTCCTACTGTCCCTGTCCCTACTGTCCCTGTCCTCCCCTACTGTTCTCTAGGGATCACCTGTAAGGGCACAAGATTAATTCACTGGCTATTCAAGCATTGGCCTCTCTTAGTAAGACAAACTAGATCCCAGTAAGGCAGTGGGTTTTTGTCACATGGTCATTGTCACCGGAGAACTAAACTGAGGACAGCAACTCAGCTGCCATGGGGAGACAATTTCCAGTCACTACCAACTTAGTTTAAATTTGCACCAGCAACTTAAAGTTGAGAGGCTCAATAGCTTACCAAGCATTATTGCTGATAATGGTTAGTCAAAGAGTTTTTAATGTTCTGGTTTCTGCCTTTAGCAGTAGCTGTGTTAAGAGCTTGGTGGTATTCTTTGTATTCTCAAGGGCCAGTCACAATCATGTCCTTAAACTACAAGATCTGATGATATGCCAGTTTTGTAAACATGAGGTATAAGTGTTTAACAATAATAGTTAATTATTAATTCAATGACCTAACCATGAACTGTTCCAAAACTAGCTTGTAAATTAACTGAAATGCAAAACATAAAGATGTGCCACGAATCGTGTCATTCATTCATTATTGATGAAGGGCCAATTATTCTGATATTTCCTCCTTTATTTTCTCTGCATGCTCAAGATCAGTGAAATTCTCAGAAGAACCGCTGAAAGCAATGATTTGCACCCCTAGCTATGGTGGGTTCTCTACCCCCCAGTGATGTTAATCTGATTTTAACAAACCTTACAGCCAGTCATTTGTAGTATAGAGCATGGCATTGAAGAATAAACAGAATGACTTGAGCTGAAGGGTGAAAGAATGGTTTTGGGATATTTATTCCCTTTAGCTATATTATACAAATTTCAGTAATACAAAAATAGGATGGCCTTTGCTCTACAGCTCTATCTCTAAAGAATTAGTGAAGTCAATCATTCTACTGCTGTCTTCTGGCAGTACTATAATTTCATCCATCTCCGTTTCCTGGGCTGCTTTTTCCTGATCATGTGTCTAGCTCAGGAGCATTATGTGACGAACTTATAGAGGAAGAAGATGATCAAATATTAATGGCTTTATTTGGAAAAGAATTATATGCAACGGGAAACTGCAATATGACTGCTTTTGATGCAGCCAACTCTACTTGTGACCTTGTGTGACCATGCTGTGAAGTGTTTGTGATACAGTAGGAACCCCTTATTTCCTAAATATGAAGCAGCAAAGATTTCATTTGAATGGATGCTAATGCTTAGAAAGCCCAGGGGAAACAGTCACAAATGGCAAGTTAAAGAAGGCTGTGGAAAAAAGAGTGGCTAAGAATCAAAAAAGCTTGTATTTCTCTCAGTTTAGGACTGGTGAAGAAGTTACTGACAATGATATTTCTCTTGAGTTTATTCTTAATGGGGAAACTATAATGGTAAAAGAAATTCTCTAATATACAGACTTCCTAAAACATGAAGAGGAAAAGGAGTGAAGATGGACTGGCGATTAAGTCACCTACATTTTGTCTCTTCTCGGAAAGATATTGCTACGTTAAAATTTTCACTAGCATACTGAGGGGGATAATGAGACAAAGTACAGAATATGGGGAATGCTAGCTTTCAATACTACCAACCCTTCCCCCCATCCCCACAAAGCTGTTAAAATGACCATAAAGGATGAACAAGCCTACCCACGTGACAAAGAGTCCTGTGGCACCTTAAAGACTAACAAAAGTCTTGAAGCATAAGCTTTCGTGGGCTAATACCCACTGCATCAGCATAAAGCATCTTCCATCAGCATAGAGCATCTTCACCAGGCGTGTTACAGGCATGCATTTGACGAAGTGGGTATTAGCCCAAGAAAGCTTATGCTTCAATACTTTTGTTAGTCTTTAATGTGCCACAGGAATCTTTGTTGCTTCCGCAGATCCAGACTAACATGGCTACTTCTTTGATTCAAGCCTACCCAAGTAAATCTACTTCAAGGTGAAAATAAGTGTGCTACAGTATATTGTAACTCATTCATTTTTTATTATTATTATTGCTGTTGTTTTTGTTATTATTATTTTATTATTTTAATTGCTATTTAGTATTGGTAATGCAGTTGGGCCTAGGGTCCTCAACCTGGTAAGGACTCCATTGTGCTGGTGCTCTACTTAGGGCATGTTTACAGTATTGTTAAGTTGATTCGTCACTCAGGAGTGTGAAAAATTCACCCGCACCGATGCAAGTTACATTGAACTAAGTGCTGTCCACTATGTCAGCTGCAGGTGCTCTCCCACTGACACAGTTTCCGCTTCTTGCAGAGGTGGAGTATTTATACTCATGGGAGAGCACTCTCCTGTCAGCATAGAGCATCTTCACCAGGCGTGTTACAGCGGCACAGCTGCATCGGAGCATCTGTGCCAATATACCGGTTCTGCTGTATACTAGCCCTTAGTAACTGGCAGTCCCTGTCCCAAAGGGATTGTGATTTAAGACTCTGATCTTGCAAAAGATGTACGCGCATCTGTAAGTAATGAGAGTTGTCACATTAACATCAATCTTGCCCTGAAACGGGGACTCACATGAGGACATTTCTAGGAATAGTCGAGTTAAGTAGAAAGCTTCTCCAAACTATCAGGTATGTATCCATGCTGAAAAATTCCAATTCTTAATTTATATTTATATCCAAATACACCAGACCCTCGCTACAACATGGGATTTGGGATTCATGCCAGGTACTGCATTATATAGATGCACATTTTTGTGACCAAACTAAATTTGGGATCTATGGCCATGACTGTGTTCTATCCAAATTTGCGTTATATAGACATGCATTCTAGCAAGGGTATGGTGTATATATTTACATATTATGTATGGTAGTTGTATGATAAGTCAAAGGTTTCCTGTATATCTTCCTGAGTAGGATTTTGTGTTTGATTTTTTTGGGAGGGTTGGGGGGGAGAGGGGACTCAGCTTTTTTTTGAAGAACTAAAATGGATTGGTTCTCTTTTTGGCTACATTCATTATAATTCCAAAATATAAAAAGTGCTTGTAAAAAAACTGTTCAACATCTGAAGCCCTAAAACTCTTGTCTGCCCCAAAAGGCAGGGAAGTAATAGATAAGATCAGTGGGCTTTCTCTGCATGATCTATTCAAGCAGATCTAGTGGGCTAAATGCTAAAGAAATAAACAAATATATTGTGCCTGTTTTTTTTTTAATCTTGGGGGATAATTGGAATTAAGGCAATTATGTTTTGGGGGAAAAGGAAATAATTTTCCCATGTGCAATCCAGGGGGTAACATTTTGCCGTGTATTCAGGTGTTGAAGATAATACAAGGAGATGAAAATGGATTTTATGAAGGATAAATATAGTTACATTAGAGAATGGACTGAAATATGAATGACATAATTACTGAAGTGTTTTTTTTTTGTAAGGTCTATTATGAAAAAGTGACTTTATCATTTTAGAAAATTGCCGGTAATATTGTGAAAATTGGTGTGTATAATAGTCCTGTATTAGAAATTATTACAAACTCAAGTGGGGTAAAAACTGCAAAAGTGGATAAAAGCTATGATTTTTCACTATTTAAGAGTTCATTCTGAAATTCCTCTTATAATTATGGAAAACAGTTCTATAGCTGTAAGAGGAATAGCTCAGTGGTTTGAGTATTGGCCTGTTTAAACTCAGGCGTGTGACTTCAATCATTGAGGGTGCCATTTAGGGATCTGGGGAAAAAATCTGTTGGGGATTGGCCTTGCTTTCAGCAGGGGGTTAGACTAAATGATCTCCTGAGGTCCCTTCCAACACTGATATTCTGCCCACACTCAAATGCACACAGGCTTTTCTTAAAAGCAGTGAAGAAGAAAGTACTAAGATTAAAATAACCCTTGATTCATAGAGATTTTTCACCAGCTAAAACTCTAGACATCACGGATATACGGATGGCGAGAGCATGCAATTTGGCTATTTCAATAAAACACACTATACAGGAGAAGGAAAAAACTGAATTGTTCAGGATCTTTGAAACCAGTTATATTATTGTCCGATCTCTATTCTTACAGCCAAGAACACTAAAACTGGTGGGCACATTTTCAAAGTTAGGGTTTTGCAAAATATGGCCCATATCTTACAAAGAATAATATACATGTTTAACAAAATTACTAGTGATCCCATGGATTTCAAAGGACTGCTCACAAGGCCTGAAATTAAGCACTCTGGGGGATTAAGGGCAAAATGTGTATAATCTCTGTGCACTTCATTTTAAAAATATATATCCTAGAATCCCTTATGGAAATATTTTATTCATTAGTTTGAAATGTTTTTCTCCAATAAATATTTTCTTCCCCACATCTTCAGAAACCTTTGGAATATTTTGTGATGTTTGTAGTTTTGTATCTATGCTTTTGGAAAATAACTAACTCATGAGTGCCACAATTCATCTGCTGGGGCAAAATAATAGGTTTTTCCCCCCCCATACAGAATGGTTAAAGGAGGGAAAAACAATAAAAGAAAAACATTGTTATTACTACTCTCTAGTACTGACTACAACTTATGACCTGTGAGGTATATTACTGAAAAATTAGGAAAGAAGAATTAATAGCCATATGGTAGCCAATAACTTAAGCAAAAAAGCTCAGATCAGCAAGTAAATTAAGAATATGATTAACTTTAAGAATGTGAGTAGTATCATTGAAGTCCATGGGAGGTATCTTGGCTCCGTTGAAGTAAATGGCAAAACTCCCATTAACCTCAAGGAGGCCAGCATTTCACCAGATGAGACTATTTGTGTGCTTACACCCTTTGCTGAATCATGGACGAACCCAATTAATTCTAGATATCGTGTTATAGGTTCATATTTTCTCTGTATGAGATCACAAGTGACACAAGCAGTACATTGATAGAATTACAGACCTCCCCCTGAAGAGTAAACCTAATATATGAGCATACCCCAAAGTAACAGGCAGATCTGATAACAAAAGGGGTAAACAGCGAAGTGCCAAAATGTCCAGATAATACAAAACTACTCAAGATAGTTAAGTCCCAGGGAGACTTCAAAGAGCTACAAAACAATCTCTCAGAACTGGGTGACTCGGCAACTAGGGTGACCAGACAACACGTGTCAAAAATTGGGATGGGGGGTAATCGGAACTGTCGGGACTGAGTGCATGAGCCTCTACCTCATGAGCTAAAAGCCAACTGGCTATTAGCTGAGGTTGTAGAGCAAACTCATTAATCTCTTTCTAAGTGGTCTCGGTGACAGTAGATGGGACAGAACACCACACCCAAAAGGTGTGTGGGTTACAAATACATATTGGAAAGCGTAATCCCAACAATAAATATAAAATGATGGGGTCTAAATTAGCTGTTACCACTCAAGAAAGAGATCTTGGAGTCATTGCAGATAGTTCTCTGAAAACATCCACTCAATGTGCAGTGGCAATCAAGAAAGCAAACAGAATGTTGGGAATCATTAAGAAAGGGATAGATAATAAGACAGAAAATATCAAATTCCCTCTATATAAATCCATGGTATGCCCACATCTTGAATACTGCATGCAGAGGTGGTCACCTCATCTCAAAGTAGATATATTGGACTTGGAAAAGGTTCAGAAAAGGGCAACAAAAATGATGGGGTATGGAACAGTTGCCATATGATGACAGATTAATAAGACTGGGACTTTTTAGCTTGGAAAAGAGACGACTAAGGGGGGATATGATAGAGATCTATAAAATCATGGCTGGTGTGCAGAAAGTAAATAAGGAAGTGTTACTTGGTCCTAGGGTCACCAAATTAAATTAATAGGCAGCAGGTTTTAAACAAACAAAAGGAAGTATTTTTTCACAAAATGCACAGTCAACCTGTTTTCCAGAGGATGTTGTGAAGACCAAACTATAAGAGGGTTCAAAAAAAGAACTAAATAAATTCACAGAGGATAGGTCCATTAATGTTTTTTAGCCAGGATGGGCAGGGATGATGTCCCTAGCCTCTGTTTGCCAGAAGCTGAGAATGGGTAGCACAGAATGGATCACTTGATGATTACCTATTCTGTTCATTCCCTCTGGGGCACTAGAGGAGAGTGGACAGCCCTGAACGGGTTAAAACAGCCTTGGGAAAGGGCTTCCGTGGGGAGCTAACAGGAAAAGGCAGGGTTTAAAGCAGCCAAGCTAGGCTGATCGGGGAAGCAGCCACAACTGTGGCCAGCTCAATCAGGGTCCAGCTGTCCCTTATAAGAGGGTTGTGCGCATCTCACCCTAGCCTTGGAGGGAGAAGGACCTGGCTGCCTGGGAGCTCAGGGTACCAGGAATAGAGCAGTGCTGGGGAAAGATAAGAGGAGCTGGGAAGCTTCAGTTTGGTAAACCCCCAGAATGCAGAATGCAAGACAAAAGCAGGTACTGGGGTTGCAGAGGTGTAACCCAGGGATAGGCAGAGGCAGTAGGTCCAAACCCCCCATGTTAATGATGAGTGGCCATTACAGACTGCAGTCTGCTCCAGTGAAGTAGTCCCTGCGAGTAGTCACTGAGGCAAGGGGGGCATAGAGGGCTGGGGGTACTGCTGGTCACACCCCCAAGGTAAGGGACAGTGGGGTCTGGGAAGGATACTGGAGCCTGAGGCAGGTGAGCCACTGGCCTGCAGAGGGCGCTCCAGGCTGGAATCAACCTAATTACTGGACAACCAGCCAGAGGTGCTGCACCAATGAGTCTTCACTTTGCTACAGGCACCAGGATACTTAGCTAAATGGACCTTTGGTCTGACCCAGTATGGCAGTTCTTATGAGAACTACCTCATCCACACTGTAAAATCCCACTGACAAAGGAACATAACTGTATGCTTTCTTATTGCTGTGTAACATTCCGTGTTTCTTCTGAACTTCCATCAGTTGGGTTTTTTTAAACAGAAACCAATTTAAACAGAATCCCATGGAGGCCAACTCAGGTCTGATTGGGATTTGGTTTCATTTTCATGAATTGCTGAACTAGGGGAAAAGACATTTTATGATTCTTCCAGATTTATCCAGCTCTTTTGATAAAGGTAAAAGCACTTTAAATTACATATATAGTAATACAAATGAAAAAAAGTTGAACAGTGTTGTTTGCATTGTGACCCCTTTAAATGTATTGTTAGTACCCTGCAGTAGATGAGCAATAGCTCTGAAAGACTACTTCAGGCTTAAGGTTAACTCTCTTTTTTACTTATGTTTTTAATAAAAGACTGATCCTTTGTCATATATGAACAAAAAAATTGTATAGCATCTTGAAAACAACTCATTCATGTACACACAAAGGAAAATCTACACCTGAGGTATAGCTACAATGCTTCTTTGAATTCTACTCTGACTTACACCAGCTGAGGATTTGGACCTATATATTTATAAGCAACAACATCATAAAAGTGTTTAGTTATGACTACGAGCCAAAACACTAGATCATAGGAAACCTGCTCATCTCATGCAAAATGGGTCATATTTCTTAGCTGGTATAAACTACTGGAAAAATTGGAGAAACGTAAAATGTGAATGAAAATAAACTATTTCTTGCGGATAGAATTATGGTTTGAAATGGTTATACTAATTCAGCCGTACATTACATTTCCCTCCAATTTCATATTGTGGCTGGACAACAAGCAAAATAGTAGATAGTCTTTCTGCACTAGGTGCACGTGGAACAAAACTTTCACTATAGAAGCCTTCTAAATACCCAATCAATTGTTCATATATGAAGGCAGGAGACAGAGTTTTCTTCTGATTGGCAAGATATTAGAGCTGCCACAAGAATGAACAACAGTCTTCATAAGTACAGTTACCAAATATTTACAAAAGCAATGATAATCTTTCCTATTATTGCTTCACATCTTGGCATTTTGCTCTGAGATCATATGTACTTAAAGGAAGGGGAGGGGGGAATTCCTACACAAACAAAACAATTAGTGTCCTTTCCACATCCAGTTCTCCATCTACTAAAATTATTGAAAGTCATAACAACTGAATCTGCTGATACTAGCCTTTAAAATAGCTGTTAAAGCACAACAAGATTTAACATATAATTGGCTGCTGCTGCAAGCTGTAGGATCTGTTCCAGGTCATTTCACACACAAAGTGTCCTTTGATGCCCCTCCTTAAATTTCCTCTTAATTCTCCTCTGTTGTTTTAACCTTTAGACTGCATTATAATTCCATGGCTTTATTTTAGTTCTGCTTCGTACAATGCAAAAGAAATGATGGCCCAGAAAGTTTGTGGGTTACTAAGATGAACTTCCTCACTGATGAGCAAGCTGGAGAGCGATATGGCTGAATGCGCTAATATTTTTCTGTTAGCTTTAGATCTTTGAAGGAGATTTTCTCATCCTGTTAAAGCCAAAATAATTATGGGTGTGCAAACCTAAACTTGTTCAGGGTAGTGAGAAGATGAAAACAATTCAGGCTTCAAGTCCAATCCCCTCACTGCTTGAAACTTTGGAGGAATTCAGATCACTATTCAAACTTTGTGTTTTGGACCTATTTCTGTTTCTGAGGTTGGGATTATTTTGGATAACCATCTAAAAGCTCAAATGCTTGTCCAGACCACTTCAGTGTTTAAAACTAAGCTGGACATCTCATTCAGATACATGTCTTTGTGAGATTTATGACACCTCAACATCTGGGAGATGGCTGGAAAATGAAAGTATAAGAATTTATCAGAACATTTCAGAACCTCCCAAATTATTTTGATATTTAAAATAGTCAAAGATTTGGTGAAGGTATAACTTGTATGTGGAGTTCTATTCGTCCCACTTCACTCACCCATGAAAACAACAGTAGAGGGTAACAAGATTTGTGGGAGTTTCAGACTCTGAGTATGAAGGGATGTTAATGTACAAAAAAAGTAAATATACAGATTAACTGAACAACTACAACCTAAGGAACATTTTTCATTTTGGGAACAAAAAGGCAAAGACAGGTGGCCTGCTTAATGTAAATTGATGATTAATGCAAAATTATATGAGCTGTGAAACATGCTGATAGGCCACCAAACCTTCTACTTGTGTCTTCACATGGGAGGTTGAGAAAGTGCAGTATCTGCCACACAAAATAAACAGATGAAGTTCTCACCAGCAACTAGTTTTGGGGTTTTTTTTGGTCTGACCCCATTTTTGATCACATAGAGACAGAAGTGTTATGCCTGACTCCAAGTCTGCCTCAAAACAAAGACAATGTTGAGAGAAATTAGGGCACCTGTGCTGTCACAGAAAGGTAGCTAGATCAAAGCCATTGGTAAGTGCAAAGTAGATATCATTTTAAATCAAGATAATTAGTCCCAATTTACATATATTCTATCTATTTTTAATTTATGTCATTTTTCAGTGGATAAGTCTATCATACTGTGGGTCTCATCTCTTATTAATTGCAGAATCAGGGCTAGATGGTTCCCTAGAGTCACACATGAAAAGGAACATTTGTATATGGTCCACTCCCATATACAGAAAAGGAAGAGCGGTATATATGTAACCTTTGGGTGGGCTAAAGCTCACTTCATTTCCCTTCTCCGGTGCCTGACTCCAGTGCCTCGCGCCCCACCACCAATCCCATAGAAAAGCAGCTGGAGACCCAGAATTCAGTCCCTCAGGATTTTCAGAAAGGATTGCACTGGGTCAACCTCCCCACATTAAAGTCACAAAAAGAACAAACGGAATTAATTCAATTAGTAAAAAACTTTTTTAAAAATCTTACGATAAAGAAACATAATAAATAAAGTAACTTTTGAAGCATATGCTTCAAAACTTTATAGTTAGTCTTTAAGGTGCCACAGGACTTTGTTAACTCTGCTATTCCAGACTAACACGGCTACCTCTCTCATTCTTGACATAATAAATAATAACTTACTTTACATAACATGGCTATTTTATATACATTATCTTCACAGTTATATATAAACATAAATGAAGAAAACAAATTACATCTACAAAAGTCTGTCCCCACAGAAACACAGTGAGAAGAAATCCAGAAGCTTAGGTTGAATTCATCTGAGTCGTCAACAAATCTGTACAGTCCACTGAGTCAAAAAGCAACATCTTCACTCCACTGGCTTGTAGTAATCTTCAGATAGAATCCATGCAGACTTTTTCTCTGCTAAAATTATTGTTTGCCAGTCCACTGATTAATCAAGATACTTAACTGAGTGGTTGGTTAAAAAACAACAACCCTGAGAATAGAAAAACAGAAATGACTCTTTCCCTGTTACTACATTTAAATAAAGATTGGTGAATCATACTAGCTGATTATATTTATAGGGACAGTCCTGATTTTGGGGTCTTTTTCTTATATAGACTCCTATCACCCCCCCCCATCCTCTGTCCTGATTGTTCACACTTGCTGTCTGATCACCTTAATTGTGTTTACATTTTCCAAGTGCTACCACACAAAAGCAAGAGTTGAGACACAGCAGTTTTTCCATATACTTAGAATAGGAAATATCTGCAGTGTCTCAGATAGAATTATAGAATATTAGCATTGGAAGAGACCTCAGTAGATCACCTAGTCCAATCCTCTGCTCAAAGCAGGACCAACACCAGCTAAATCATCCCAGCCAAGGTTTTGTCAAGCCAGGCCTTAAAAACCTCTAAGGCTGAAGAGTCCACCACTTCCCAAGGTAACCCATTCCAGTGGGTTTCCTAGGGAGGTACCAGATACCACTGTGTGACAATTGTTCATAGCTGATGACTTTTTAAATGGTAAACTAACTGAGTGATCAACATAGATCACACTCATAAATCTCTCATTTGAAAGTATATTTTACTTACATGCACATAGTTTCCAAAAAATAATATCTTGTGCTAGTCAGAACTTAAATGTTTAGGATCCAATTTTGTCTACTTGCTTGTTGTGGCTGTGTCTTGGTGGGTATGTGTGTTCTTTTTTGAAATTCAGATTTTGCAAGGTTAAATTTCTTGAAAGGGTATTAATTTTTAAAACTGTTCTTAAATACAGACATGGAGAAAAGCCATAGTCACCTTTATTTTATTAACTTGGAAGGAACTCCCAGTATAGATACTACGCCAGTGGTTGTTTAACTCCCAAGGAAAATGTACCAATCAGCTTTACCATCTCACAAAGATTTGCCAATCCTGCAGAGAAAAATTACATTAAGGCATATACTTTTCAAAGTATATTTAATTTGGTATTAAGCAGCTTTCAGAAATATTACTATGTGGTTAGTTGGTCAGCATATGTAAAGAAGCATATTTTGTTTTGATACACATGGCTGAGTGAATAAATTACCTACATGTTTGTAATTTTATCTTAAGCAGTTTTCTTGAGGGAGATGGGTGAATCCACTTAGCAGACTAAATCATATTTTCTCTGGAAAATATTAATGAAAATTAGGTTCTTGATTTTTAAATAACAGCAGAAACACTAATCAGAATCAATTAATCTCTCTGAGTAGATAGATTCATCATGGTTATCCATTTGTCCATGTTCATCCCAACCTCTGAAAATAAATCTAGGAGTCATCTCCCCCTCCTCTGTGAACACTAATTCATCTGATGCTCTCTGACAGGTGTTGCCAGACCCATAACTTCAGCAGGTTCTGAAAGAGGAGAGGAGTTGGGGGAAGAATTATGTCATGGTCACTGGAGCTTGGAGGAACATCTGACTTTGCTTTGCAAAAAATTCTTTCTGATTTTGACATTTTCATGGAGTTTCATGAAAAATCTTGTGACATGCAGAATCTTGTGAAATTCTGATGGGATGAGTGAAATTTCTTTCCCTTACTTAAGCAGTAACCTAACACTTTTATGTCTCCCCCCTTCCCTATATTGAAATTTGCAAAGCATCTGGTGAAATTGCTGCATCACACATAACCAAATCTGCACATGACACTTTTGGCAACTATTCTAGATTCAGACTTTCTTTCCAGCACAGGGGAACTTCGTTAGCAGCTCGACCAGAGAGCTGCTGCTGGCTTTGACCTGTTAGTGTACTGAGTCCCAACTGGAGTTGGTTACTGAATTATTGCACAGTTGGGATTGCACTACAGTATGAGTGTGTGCAGTGCCAGATTTATGTGTGCAAACCAGGGATTTGTGTATATATAACACTCTAGCACATGTCCATTTGGTGTTTTGGGCATGGTACTTGGGAATGTGGGAAAGTACTTTATAAAAATAGGATTTGTTTAAGAATACTTCTCTATATTCAAATAATATAATCAACAGCCATAGTGTAATCAACTCAACAGTTTATCAAAGCAGCATGGGTTAAGATATCTTCCCTCCACTTGATAGTTATCAGGTGTTGTATTTGCCTGTCAGCTTCAGCCATCATCCTTGTAGCAACTTATTTCATTAGTAATTTTGAAATGTATATTAGAAGTGGAGATAAAGGAATGGATTTAAGAGCTAAGTGCAATGAAGTAGACTTTTTTTTTACACTGGTTTTAAACTATGGTTGTAAAATGGGATTAGAAGTAAATTTGAGAGCTGCTAAGAAGTATAGGTAAAACAGCACATGCTGTTCATTCAGGACTTAATTCAAGTCAAAATGCCAATTTGTTCAAGTATTATACTAAAAAAAAAAGAGAATCAAAGTGAAAATAAATCACAAATTATCTTAGCAGGTGGTAAAAAGAGCCAGTTAAACACAATTTGCTGAATACGTTATACTAGTGTAAAAGCCCGTGGACACGGGCCAACGGTAACGGCTCACGGCCCCCACACTCTCTCAGCTCTCTCCCCCCTCTCCCCCCTCCAAGGACCCCCCCGCTCGCTCAGCTCTCTCCCCCCTCCCCCCTCCAACCCTCCCGCTCGCTCAGCCCCCCTCCCCCCTCCAAGGCCCCCCTGGTCACTCAGCCTCCCCCTCCCCCACTCCAAGGGCCCCCCTGCTCAGCCCCCCCACTCCATGGGCCACCCCCGCTCGCTCAGCCTCCCCTCCGCCCCACAGCCCCCCCCGCTCGCTCAGCCTCCCCTCCGCCCCACAGCCCCCCCTGCTCGCTCAGCCTCCCCTCCCCTCCCCCCAACTCCAGCCCCCCCCCGCTCACTCATCACCCCCTCCTCCCCTCCAGGGCCACCCCCGCTCACTCAGCCCCCCTCCCCCCCACTCCAAGGCCCCCCCGCTTGCTCAACTCTCTCCCCCTCCCCCACTCCAATGGCCCCTCAACCCCTCTCATGCGCCCGACAGTCCAGCCCGCTCCCTCCCATCCCCCCAGCAGCATGGGGAAGGCGGCCCGCTCCAGCTAGGCTGAGTGCAGCTGGCCGGGCCATGCCCGGGTGCCTCTGCCCCGCCGGCCCAGTGCCCCCTTCCCGCGCCCCGCCTGGCCAGAGCCCCATGCCTGTGCCTCCTGCGCCCAGCCACCGTCCTGCCCGAGCCCCCTGACCCAGACCCTGCTTCCCTCTCGGCGGCGTACGCACGGCAGCCATGTTGTGCTGCTGAACTACACCTCCCAGCATGCCGTTCGTCCGGGCCCTCTCTACTGTGCATGACGGCTTCACACAAACTTCCTTAGCCTTTTATTATATAGGATGGTGAACAGCAATATGTGTCAAAATATGTTTGATGGAATATTTTTTGAATATTTGACTAAAAATTCTATATCTTAAAACTTGAGCTCATTGATTCAAAGATATTAAAGGGAGTTAGCATCAGTGTGATTTGGACCGCTAACTCTTTCAGGCACATTTGAAAATCCCAATCTACAAACATTCTTCCAAAGCATTTTGAAGTTTGCATTTCCAGTGTTTGAACTGCACCTAGTTGTAGTGTTGTAACAGTGAATGAAGGTGTTTCCATATCTGGGCATACCGCACAAATTAAGGAATTTTACTGATGATGAACTGGTTTCACTGTGAGTGCTTCAAGCCCTTATACCATAGTTGGCATCTGGACAAAAAGTACTGATCAGAATACCTTTTTCTGACCAAATTTAGTGAAGAAGAGAACAGTCTTGGAAACTATTTTTAAAACATGTATATATTTTTTCACTGTTATCATGCATTTATTCCAGTATAAACAGAGTGCAAAACATATTGAATACATAATTTCCTCAATTATGCATATAAATAGGCCAGTTTACTTCAAATATATTTGATATTTTGCAAAGCTCTGTAACATGGTCAATTGCATCTGATGAAGTGGGTAGTGGCCCACGAAAGCTTATGCTTCAATACTTTAGTTAGTCTTTAAGGTGCCACAGGACTCTTTGTCACTTCTGCTATTCCAGACTAACACGGCTACCTCTCTGATTCATGGTCAATAATGTATTTATTTTCTTAAATTTATAGAACACAGTGTATGAGTGGGAAATAAGTTCTCATTACCAAGTATAAATAACACACTCTGCTAAATGATGTACCAGTTATTTTCTCTTTGTGTGGGCTGAATAAAACTTAACCCCACAAGAAGTACTACATTGCTTCAAAAGTAGTTCCATTTAAATGAATCTACAAAGCCTGAATGGGATATGTTTATAAAATGAAATTCTGTTTAAGGGTTTTTCCTTAAGATGCTGCCATAAAATGAAGCATTTTACTTAATTCAAGTTCTCAAGAAATAGCAGGGAAATCACGACTATCTTCATCAGTTAGATCAGGCTGAAAATGTTAGATCACTCAGAAATAACACTTTATTTTTCATAATATGTATGAAGATCAAAAATATATCAGACTTGAACTATATCTGTTAATTCTTTCCTTGCTTTAGGATCTATGACCTAAATTCAGCAAGGGGTCACTTACTACATATGGTCCTCTGGGCATGTATCATATACCCTCCACAGGGAAAATAATGGGGAACATTTTGATACAAAGTTGCCCTGGGTGTGCATTGTCACAAAGAATACCAGTGATTGGGCCTGATTCTCTTCTCAGCCCAATGTAAATCACGAGTAACTCTATTGAAGTCCATGGAGTTACACCAGTGTATATGACATCAAGAATCAGAGAGGTAGCCATGTTAGTCTGGATCCGCAGAAGCGACAAAGAGTCCTGTGGCATCTTAAAGACTAACAAAAGCATTGGAGCATAAGCTTTCGTGGGCTAGTACCCACTTCATCGGATGCACGTACTAGCCCACGAAAGCTTATGTTTCAATACTTTTGTTAGTCTTTAAGGTGCCACAGGACTTTGTCGCTTTTGTATATGAGATGTGAACCAAGCTCCTGAAGATTAATTGTAAAGGAGCAACTGTAGGTGATTCCCCTCAAATTTTAAGAAAGATATCTCAGGCTCTACAATGTAGTATCTTCTCTTCAAACATGGTGGATTCATGACATGAGATTTATTTGCTTTTCACTAATCATGTTAACCATGGCTGTATGGGCATTATTATTTTGACACGATGCTCCTGAGAATACTGCCTGGTGATTTGCCATTGGGACACTTCTATCCCTAAACATGGTAAGGAAAGTAGATAAAAGATAATTATGGGGGCCTGATCTTGTGATTTTCTTCATGTAGAATTCACTTATTTCAGGTTTCAGAGAGGTAGCTGTGTTAGGGCATGTCTTCACTACCACTTTAATTCGACCTTAATGACGTTAGGTCGAATTAAACGTGTACCTGTCTTCACATACATGCCCTTAAAGTCGATTTAACGGGCCCTCAAAATCGAATTTGTAACTCCTGCCTGACGAGAGAAGTAAGGCTAAAATCGACTTCCCTATGTCTACTGTGAGTAAGTGAAGAGGCATCTGAAGTTAAGCTTCCGACCTCCGAGCAGCCCCGCGGACACCCCCCCCCCGCTCGCCCAAGCAGCCCCACGCCGGCTCCCCCCCCCTCGGGCGGGCGGGGGTCCGGCGCCGGGCTGCTTGGGCGAGCAGGTCAGCTGCCTGGTCAATTTCACCCAGTATGAAATTGACCAGGCAGCTGACCTGCTCGCCCAAGCAGCCGGGCGCCGGCTCCCCCCCCCCTCGGGCGGGCGGGGGGACCGGCGGGGGGGCTGTTCAGGCGGGCAGGGGGGGTCCGCGGGGCTGCTTGGGGGGGGGGGTCTGGCACGCATTGCACTGTGGGCTACCTACCCAAAGAGCAATGCGGGCTATGTCGACCCCTGCAAAAGTTCTAGGACAGACAGTGTCGACCACTGTCGACCTGCTGTCCTGGTTGGGGACACACTGATTCGATTTTCTAAAATCGAGTTTAGAAAATTGAATTAAGGGAAATCGACCTAGTCCTGTAGTGAAGACATACCCTTAGTCTGTATCAGCAAAAACAGTGAGGAGTCCTTGTGGAACCTTAGAGACTAACAAATTTATTTGGGCATAAATTTTCATGGGTTGTAACCCACTTCCCTGTACTGGAAACCTAGTGACCATTGTACTTACCTACAAGCCTCCACTTTCATCCAGACCACATCACACAATCCATTGTCTACAGCCAAGCCCTAAAATGCAACAGATTTGCTCCAATCCCTCAGAAAGAGACAAACACCTACAGGATCTCTATCAAGCATTCTTAAAACTACAGTACAAAATCCCACACTGTAGTAGCAGGTCTTTTGGTTTGGACTAATTTAGTTTATCTCCCTTTTGTACCTTTTCATATCAACTTGTGTTGTTATAAGCTATTGTGACATCTATGTTTACAGAAGAGTTCACAAATAGTGTAAAATGGTGGACCCAGTTTTCACAACTGGTCCACAGCTGACCCAGGTCTGTAACATTCCTAACTAGGATCCCACCAGAAGTTGTGACAAAAAAATAATGCATTGCAGCAGATCCCCTGGATGCCAAGAGGAAAATGGGGGAGGGGGGGTAATGGTTCAGAGAAGCTCTTCCAGACATGAAAAGGTGATTGGATAAGCTCCCAGGCCTACAGGAGGTTGGACCCTGCTAGCTAATGCTCAGAAAGGTGGGACAGCTTAATGGGCACCAAAATTCGTTGCTGTTTCTTCTATAAACCTCACCAAAATGGTGGGATGCAATGAGATTGCATTGGCCTTCTAAATCTAGGGTTGTGAGTTCAATCCTTGAGGGGGCAATTTAGGGATATGGGGCAAAATTCTGTTGGAGGATTTAATTGGGGATTGGTCCTGCTTTTAGCAACGGGTTGGACTAGATGATCTCCTGAGGTTCCTTCGAACCCTGATATTCTATTAGATTTCCTAAACCCATAAACCATGGTGGCACTGCAGGGAGGGAGAGACAAAGACTAGAATTTCTGATGCAATGGTGCCAGCATGCATCACTTCTCCCTCCTTGTGTAACCCACACATCTCCTAGGTGTGTACTCTGTCCCATCTCCTAGGTGTGTACTCTGTCCCCCCGAGACCATTTAGAGAGAGAGAGAGTGTTTTAGCTAACAGCCAGTTGGGCTCATGCACTAAGTTCCATAGGTGCCAGGTTCAATCCTGCCTGATGACAACTGGGGTCTGTCAACATTACGCTTACACAGAAGCAGTATCATCCTCCTAGACAGAGGGGAAGGGATTAGAGGCAAGTACCCCCTGAATGGAGGTTGGGGGAGAGTTCTGTACCATCATCTTCTGTAGCAGAGTCTCCTGTTACTCAACCCTATCAAATCCTTATTTCACTGAGTATTTACATACAGATGAGCCTAACAGGGAATTGAGACAGTTAGTGACAACCTCTCAGTTTCCATAAGAATTCAAATACAGTAGCCATTTACATAGGGGTTCAGGTCACCACTAATGTCAAGGTGAGACACCCATTGTTAGAACACTTAAAGAAAGGTAGAGTCTGGGTAACAGCAAACCTTCCATGATTTGAAATAGTTCGACTTAGTACTGAAAATGATTCAGGTATGTGTGTCAACTCAAAACATAAAACACAGTTACCATAATGTTCTTAAAGAAAGCTAGGAATACTTGTAGCACCGTAGAGACTAACTAGTTTATTTCAGCATGCTCGGGGTCGTGTAACTAATTTTGTTCTTAGTTTTCTAGGCAAAAAAAATTACGGATAGTGGGTAAGACTGAGAAGCCATTTCCCTTTAAAAATGTTAATAGATTGCTATAGGCTTTTACTTTAAAAAAAACCCAAAATGCACACAAAATATTTCAGTTCAAGTTCAAATGTCAACAATAATTGTGCCTTTGTACCCACATGAGAGAAATTTCAGACATAAAAAAACTTGTTTCAGAAAGTTAGGAGAGCAAGAAACACAGAAATTACAATGGAACCTGCATCCTAGAGTAATCCATGGGATTACAGATAAATCAATGTCATACTTAATATCTGTGGTTTTCAGTGGTGCCTGAGGGAATTAAACACCTGCCTCCACTTGAATTTCAATGGAATTTGGGCACCTAATTCCTTGGGCTCTTTTTAAAATCCCATACTGTTTGGGATTCAGTACTTGTTAACTCTGAGTCATGCCACAGCTACATATTAAGGTTTGTTGGCAATTATTTATCTTTGTATATGTAAAGCCCACAGTGTTGTGTAGCCATTAGCAACTATATTGAATCTAACTTCAAAATAGAACATATTTACAAGTATATTTTAGGAAAGGTAATTTGTGTGGATTTGAGAGACTAAAGAGATTGCATAAATAACTATTGACAGTAACAGGGATGAACATTTCACACTTAAAAGGGACAGAGGAAGGAGATGTGGCTATTGCAAAAGCAAAGATGCTGCAAAACTGTATAGCAAAGAATTAAAAGTGCTTAAAAAGGATTAGGAGTCACCTTCTGTTCCTCACAGTCTCTTTATATTTTTTAGTTCCCAAAGCTGAAGGTGTTTTCACGTGTATCACAGCAAAATTGAAGAAGGTGAAGGGGCAAATTTCACATGTGTTGTGGAATAATAGACCACTCTTATTTTTTGGATCCAGAAATTGCCTGAGGCCTTTATTTCAGTCAAACACCGGTGTTCGGGAAGGGAGCAGCAGTCTGACACCTCCAAGTGCAGAACTGGCTAACTCCCCGCCCCTTTCCCACATTTCACATGATTTTATAGATCTTTATTAATTATGCAAGCGTCATACATATGGATCATGCAAGCGTCACACATCCGCATGGCACTTTCCGATCTGGAAAAATCCCAACTTTACTTTCTTGTGCCACATAAGGAATGAATGCTATCATGTACCAATCAAATCATAGTATTAACATTAGTTTCGATAGAAACATGTTTTTCAGTAAGAACTGGGTGCTTGTGGTAAGCTTATCATCCTACAAGGCTAAATGTGGATATTTTTGCGGTTAGCCGGGAAGCAGGCTTCATATCCATATATCTTTGACCCAGTTGTCTGAAGGCTCAGATCATAATCTTTTTGCCTTCCTCTTTTTATTTTATTTCATTTTATAGCAAGCCTCATGTTAACTAATATTTTTAGGTCTGAAGTAAAGCCATCCTATATTTTGCTTCTACAAGTGTTACAATGTATTTTCATAGTTTGAATCAGTACCCATGTGATTTGTAGCATTGTTCACACAGTTTAATGTATGAATGGACGGAGCTCATAACAACATAGGGGAAAAACCTAAAAGTCCATGTAGTACAACACAGAGTACAAACAAGCAGTGGGCAAATCTGCCCACTGACATCCCTGACATTACTGCCATGGTATGGAGTGTATCTTCCTCATGAACATCTATACAATCTGTTGTGAACCTGTCATGAAAAATACTGAGGTGGGCACGGAGGTGGGAGCAAGAGCCATTTTTTCACAAATGAAAGAAGCTATCATAAAAAATAAAATAAAATCAGAACTCTGCTGTCTGGCCTGATCTTGCTAGATGGTGAATGCCACACTTTCAAGTAGTAGGGTAGAGTGTGATTTATCTTACATGCAAAGGCGCACATGAGCTACCACTGCAAAGCTACCTAGGCCTTGGCACCAGGCACACAACTGTAAACAGACCCTACATATCCACTTCTCTTCCTCACTGAATAATATGTATGGGGAGTATGGCAGGAAATATGATACCTATTTGTTGACCAGCACAGCAGAGCCAGTAGCGGGTATGTCAGAACATGTTAGAGTGGAGGGGTTTTATGGCTTTTTGAGGACGAGAGACAAATGCTGGAGAGCCATTAGCAAAAGGCATGCAGTTTGGGGCTGCAAACACACAGCATATTATGAGACAAAGAAGTATTGATCCTTTTCTATACAACTGTGCTGAGATCAGAGTTGCGATATTGCCTTCAGTTTTGGATTTCTTGTTACCAAAAGATAATTAACAATTGGGGAGGCATTCAGAGGTTGAAAAGTTTGTACTCCAAGCAAGGAGAATAATTTTTTAGAATAGTAAAAGTGGGGGATAATTACAGTAAGAGTAATGGATTTGAGAAAGGAAAAAAAAAGGTGAAGTATTTGTGGGGAAATATTCTCAAGCCTAATTATATTAAAGGTAATAAAACTGGTAATTAATAATGAATTATTAATTCTTAAATAGTACTGCTACTTAGCCCTGAAAAATTCAATTTATAACTTACTATATAGTGGAAATGTTATGCTCTACAGCAGCAGGCAACTACTATTATATAGATCCATCATCAAAACTTACAGGAAGTGGTGGTTCTGCAGTACTGAAAGGCACTGGTTGTTCATGCCTAACACATAATTCAGGGCTAAATTCTGCCTATGACCCTCTACATGAATGCTGGCATCTACATCTGCTGCTTTGGTGAGCACACACTGTTCATTTAACAGTAAGTATC
This sequence comes from Sternotherus odoratus, assembly GCA_032164245.1. Classification (NCBI taxonomy): domain Eukaryota; kingdom Metazoa; phylum Chordata; order Testudines; family Kinosternidae; genus Sternotherus; species Sternotherus odoratus. The sequence goes on from JAVMKO010000003.1 coordinate 147,019,456, forward strand.
ATTGTGTTGACCTTGTCCCTTTCATATTCCCCTGGTTCATTCTGTTCAGGCAGGGAAGACACACAGAGAATGGGATATACCTATTTAAAATTGAGGCCTAGGTGCTACTGCTCTGCTCCCATCCAGCTCTGTTCTCTGTGGAATGACAAAATTTGGCTCATATTGTGTTTTTGACAATTTGTTGTGCATTAGTGATAATAATGATGCAAAATAGTCACCATGTTTTTGCATTGGCACACAAATACATGCATTTTTTTTGCACATACTTTGGGTGTGTGCATGCAAATGGCCATTTTGCAAATGTATTTGACTAAATAGGTGCTTACCTGGCCAGGTAAACAATCATAGAAAGGATATACATGCATACATTCTTCTTGCAGTGTTCATGCAAAGCAAGCACTGCTCCTTCCATCTTCCTGAAAACCAGGCTCAGTACTTTTGTAATGGTTTTGTGGTAAACCCAGGGCTAGAGACTGCCAAAGAAGGGTGTGGTGAGAGGGGTAACTGCAGGTTAAATTAGGTCCAGCTGAGCAAGGCTGCCGCAGTCAGAAGCAGGGCCAGCTGAGACCGGTTAAGGAGGCTGCCAGAGCCCTTTAAAGAGACTCCTCCCCAGAGAGGGGTGTGGGAGTTGAGGAGTGCGTTTGGAGGCAGGAGGAGTTGGAAGAGTGAGTTTTGTGGAAGCAGAAGAGAGTGAGGGAGAGTGAGAGTCAGACCCAGAAAGGCTGCCAGCAGGCAGAGAAGCAGGAAGGAGTCCCTTCCCAGGAGGGAGTCCGCCCTCCTTAGCCGGCGAGGAGCCAAACTCAGCCAGAGAGAGCTGCTTGAGAACCTGAATCTGGGGTGCCCGGGGGGCCACCTTGCCACAGTTTTTATATTTGTTATGAACAATTGCACAACACTCTCTGGTTGACTTACAATTAATATATATTATTTATTTATCTCATCACAGTTCTGTGCAGGTTCGTAGGTGCCGACTTTACCCGGTGCCAGTGTGTGCTCGTGCCCCGTAGCCCGGCCCCTTCCCCACCCCCATTCAAACCCCTTCCCCAAATCCCCAGCCCCACCTCCTCCCCCAGGCATGCCGCAGTTCCCCTTCACCCCACTCCCTGCCAGGCTTACCACGTGAAACAGCTGTTTGTTACAGTAAGTAGGACTTTCCTAAACTGCAATAGAAAACCTAGGACCTTGTAAACTGGAGTAACAGGAATAGGATGAAATTGAATAGTGTAAGGTCATGCACTTAGGGATTAATAACAAGAATTTTAGTTATAAGCTGGGGATATATCAATTGGAAGTAACAGAGGAGGAGAAGGACCTTAGAGTATTAGTTGATCACAAGATGACTATGAGCCGACAATGTGATTTGGCCGTGAAAAAAGCCAATGTTGTCTTGGGTTGCATTAGATGAGGTATTTCTAGTAGGGATAAGGAGGTATTAGTACCATTATATAAGGCACTGGTGAGACCTCATCTGGAATACTGTGTGCAGTTCTGGTCTCCCATGTTTAAGAAGGATGAATTCAAACTAGAACAGGTGCAGAGAAGGGCTACTCTGATGATCCGAGGAATGGAAAACCTGTCTTATGAGGGGAGACTCAGGGAGCTGGGCTTGTATAGCCTATCCAAAAGAAGGCTGAGGGGAGATATGATTACTCTCTATAAATATATCAGAGGGATAAATATCAGGGAGAGAGAAGAATTATTTAAGTTCAGTACTATTGTGGCCACAAGAACAAATGGATATAAACTGGTCAACAGGAAGTTTAGACTCAAAATTAGATGAAGATTTCTAACCATTAGAGGAGTAAAATTCTGGAACAGCCTTCCAAGGGAAGCAGTAGGGGCAAAAGACCTATCTGGCTTCAAGATGAAGCTTGATAAGTTTATGGAGGAGATGGTGTGATGGGAAATCATAATTTTGACAATTGATCTTTGACTATGGTAATAGAGGGTCCTTGTGGTATATGATGGAAAGTTAAAGGGGATGGGATCTAAGATGCGACAGAGAATTCTTTCCGTCGTGTCTGGATGGTGAGTCTTGCCCACATGCTCAGGGTTCAGCTGATCGCCATATTTGGGGTCGGGAAGGAATTTTCCTCCAGGGCAAATTGGCAGAGACCCTGGAGGTTTTTCACCGTCCTGTGCAGCAGGGGGCACGGGTCACTTGCTGGAGGATTCTGTTCTTTTAAGTCCTTAAACCAAGATTTGAGGACTTCAATAGTTCAGCTATAGGTGAAATATATTGTAGGAATGGATGTGTAAAATTCTGTGGCCTGTGTTGCAGTAGGTCAGACTAGATGATCATAATGGTCCCTTCTGACCTTAAAGTCTATGAGTCTATGACGACACGTGTATACTGCTGTTGAACTCACCATTCAACTTGGCCCAGTAACACACATCCTCAGATGATGTATCTTCAGATGATCGAAAGAGCTATGTTGATTTACACCAGCTGTGAATCTGGCCTTAGTACCATGGAGCCTAATTGGATAGTTATTTAAATAGTGATCTAGGAAATAGTGATCATGCTTTAGGAAAGCGTTACTTACTGTAACAAACTGCTGGGCAAATATTTATTTCACTGAGGACTGGAAGAGATATAAAGATGTTTTCATAACTTTTAGGACAACATCAGATGTGATGTGTATTTCTAGCAAAGCAGCTCTGTCATACATAATCTACTATCATCTGAATGTCAAGAATCAGAGAGGTATCAGTGTTAGTCTGGAATTGCAGAAGTGACAAAGAGTCCTGTGGCACCTTAAAGACTAACTAAAGTATTGAAGCATAAGCTTTCGTGGGCTAATACCCACCTCCTCGTATGCATACAGTGGAAGTATACAGGGGCAGGTATAAATAAGAAGGCAAGAACCAGGTTAGAGATAACAAGGTTAGTCCAATCAGGCTGAACTAACTTGTTATCTCTAATCAGGGAGGGTGAGGTATTCCTCTAGCAGCTGAACTGGAGGTGTGAACAGCAAGAGAAACTACTCTTGTAGTTAGCTAGCCACTCATGATCTCTATTCAGTCCTGAGTTGATCATGTCAAATTTGTAAATTAATTGCAGCTCTGCAGTTTCTCTTTACAGTCTGGTCTTGAAGGTTTTTTGCTGCAATATGGTGACCTATAAATCTGTAATTCTGTGTTCAGGGAGATTGAAGTGTTCTCCTACAGGTGTTTGTATATTGCCATTCCTGATATCTGATTTGTGTCAATTTATCCTTTTTCATAGGGACTGTCCAGTTTGGCCGATGTACATAGCAGAGGGACATTGCTGGCATATAATGGCATATATAACATTGGTAGATGTGCAGGTGAATGAACCAGTGATGGTGTGGCTGATCTGGTTAGGTCCTGTGATGGTGGTGATGGTGCAGATATGTGGGCAGAGTTGGCATCAAAGTTTGTTGTATGGATTGGTTCCTGAGTTAGAGTTATTATGGCGTGGTGTGCTGTTGCTGGTGAGAATATGCTTCAGGTTGGCGGGTTGTCTGTGGGCCAGGACTGGCCTTCCTACCAAGGTCTGTGAAAGTGAGGGATCATCCTGGACAACAATCCCTCACTAAAATATATTTAAATATATTCTTGGTCATATGGTCTTGGAACAAAGGTTATGTGATAAATCCTTTACACATGTATTGTATGTATGTCTGGGCCTTAAGTAATTCACAAAAAATAGGCTTCCATAGAAAACATTTGTGTGTCAACATACATTTTATTTCTTAGCCTGATTGAAAACGGTAAAAGCAATTCTGTTGGTGAAACAAGATAGATATGGTATAATTCAGTTTTAGAGGACATTAAACAATCCATAAACTTTGAAGCAGATATTGATATTGCTCTCAAAAAACGTGCATAAGAGTGAATATAGTGTGTATTTGAATTAGGTAAGAAAAATCAATAAAATTAGTTGTTCTTTTCTGCTACACAATAATAAGGAACATATAATTAAAATGTTTCTCTTTATACATTTTAAAATAGAAACAGTTACATCTCCATAGATGAAGGCCAGAATATTCCCTCTTCCTAACACTAGTTAAAATTAAACTCTTTCAAAGTGATTTAAATGCAGTAAAGATTAGTGGATGGACCTCATATGTATATGATCATTGCTACAGATTAGTTGCAAATTGAGCAAAGGAATAGTAACACATTAATCCTATTAATGTCATTGAAAATCAGTAGCTAAATTCCCATTCACTGTTTTGGAAACTGGCCCTTGTGTGTTTAAATTTAAACTCAGAGCGAGGTTTGTGGTTGATATGTAGAATCCTCTGAAAACAGAGACTTCTAATAGAAATGTTGAGAGATATACAACTGAAATGGTCCTGTTGGTTGCCATTGTATTGAATTGATCTTCGACAGGTGCTAAGTTAATGAAGAATTAATGGAAATTTCTCAGATACCATATTAAAAAGCAAGGAGAAATGAATCATCAACCATGCTTTCTCTGGTAGGAGCTTTTCAGTCTGCAACTGGATACAGCTGCTCTGTCTATACTTAGTGCCAAGTATTGTCAGATCTGCCAATTTTGGGGGGTCAGAAAGGACCAATTAAAGAGAAGCACAATGGTTTTTGTAGAACAAAAAATTGGATTACAAAAAATCATCCACTATCAAGTGGGCACTGTTGTTCTCAGCAGAGAGAAACAAGGAGAAACAAGGAGCTGGCTGTATTTTGATATATATGGCATGATATGACAACAGGTGTGTGGCTTGTAACCAATGTCTGCCTTCAATAATGAATTATCCACAGCATTCTCTGAACTCAGTGTGATAGAATTGCTGTCAGGTGAGATTAAAATGGACTTGATGCAACTCTAAAATGTGATGTTCAGAAAACATGTATAAACAGTACTGTGAACGATGTGCTTCCAAAAACAGTTTTAGTGTAAAGTCTCTTTTGTAGAGGTAAGTGCCATGCAGAAATCTGACCTCAACAAAATTAACAAGAAACCCGAGAAAAAGTTACCCAGAATTTTTCATTCATCTGATCCACTGATGGATGTTCCTATGTTTTAGCTAGAGAGTGTATTTAGAAGTAGTAGTCTCACAGTCTGAATTCAGTAGAAGATTAAAGGTTAGAAGCGGATTGGACAGTCCAGAAGAGTAAAATATTTTCAGTTATTATACTACTTGAAATATATTGGACTGTGGTGTGAATTATCTTAGTTACCATTCCATATATTGACATCTAAATAATCCTTTAAAAATTATAACTTCTTGTCAATATCTGCTGTGGACAAAATTCCTCACATCTGCTTTTCAACAGCATCTATCCATGACAAGCTGTATGGCTTTTAATATTTCCCCTTACTGTACATTGTTATCTAGATGGACCTTGGCTCAAGTTCTTAACATTGAAAAAATAAGTAGAAAGGTTATCAGCTTTCCATCAGTAGAGGTCCTGGTGTCTTCTAGGATTTTTTTAAGACCAAAGATTGGCTTTCTGTTCACTTTCAAATTGTTTATTTTACCTGCATAATACTGTATAGTCAAAACCAGTTAGTATGTGACTGTTTCTGAGCCGATCTACCTAGCCTGAATGTTCTATTTAATTTAATACAACATACTGCTAAGCTGTTTATCTCTGCTCTGACCTGCATATTTACAGGAGGGGAAAAGTGGGTTTGTTTTAGAAGCCCCTCTTTGCATTTTAAAAAGGAGTCAAACAATTTCTGACAATGGACCAAGTTTAAATAAGCAGAGATGCATCACATGTATCAGCAACAATTGTGTAAGTCTGAATGACAGTATATATCCCGATGCAGATACTGGATCTCAAATCCTGTATCTTTAGGACAGGGGTTGGCAACCTTTCAGAGGTGGTGTGCCGAGTCTTCATTTATTCAGTAAAATTTAAGCCTTCGTGTTCCAGTCTGGAAGGGGTGGAGATTCGGGTGGAAGGGGTAGGCTTGGGGGGCGGTCAGTCCACCCCCACTTTGGGGTTTTCCCCGCAGGTTCCTGCCAGCTGTGGGTCTCAGCTCGCTGCCAGCCTGGGTGAAGGCACTGAGTGGGGCAGACAGGGACCCCGGCTGGCAGGAGGCCAGCAGGGGGAACCTCAGAGCAGAAGCTGGCTGAGTGGCTCAGCCCGCTGCCACTTTGGGGTTTCTCCTGCAAGCTCCTCCCAGATGGGGTCTCAGCCTGCTGACAGCCTGGGCTCCCTACACCCAAGCTAGCAGCGGGACCCTGGCTGGCAAGGGGCCAGCAGGGGAAACCACAAAGTGGCAGTGGGCTGAGTGCCTAGCACACAGCCACTCTGGGGTTTCCCCTGCTGGCCCCTTTCCAGCCGGGGTCCAGCCGCCTGCCCCATTCAGCTCCCGCTGCTAACTTGGGTGTCGGGAACCCAGGCTGGCAGCGGGCTGAGATCCCGTCTGGGAGGAGCCTGCGGGGGAAACCCCAAAGCGGTGGAAGGCTGAGCACTTAGCCCGCCGCTGCTCTGGGGTTTCCCCCACAGGCTTCTGTCAGCCCATGTCTCAGCCCACTGCCAGCCTGGGTTCCCTACAGGCTTGCCATAATGCAAGTTGAAAATACACATGGCCAAATTCTTGCTTATGTATGGTAGACCTCTCCAAGAGCAGAATTTGGTCTATAATCTGTGGAAAGATGATCATAATAGGACAAAAGAGAAGATGGTATGGCAGTAGCCACAAATTACAGACATGAGGCAAATCTGCTAGATTTAACAGGTCATTAGTTGAGGAAGTTGATCTTGCATAACATGAGTGGAGTATGCTGCCAATCTTTGAACCCATTTGCTAATAAAATATCATTGCTACTTGTTATCCCTTATGAATTCAATACTGGTTTCCAGCCAAAGCATCATAAGTAGTTGACTGCTCAGCCATAACAGTAACATTCAATAATACCATGCTGCGGCAATTTAGAAGATACAGAAGCACAGGAAAGTGATGTAACGGCCTGTGAAGACAAATCTAGGTGGCAACTCAAGATGGAAACTCAAGGTGGAATGAGACAGAAAGGGTTAAATATGATCACATTCTGCCTCTCCAGGGTGGGCTAAAGAGGCAGATCAAGATATATTTGTCTACATGAGACTAGCCTTATAAAAGACTAGAACGCTGCTCATGTTGACTGAATCATAGAATGTCAGGGTTGAAAGGGACCTCAGGAAGTCATCAAGTTTAACTCCCTGCTCAAAGTAGAACCAATCCCCAACTAGATCAGCCAACAGATTTTTGCCCCAGATCACTAAGTGCTCCCCTTGAGGGTTGGACTCACAACCTTGGATTTAAGAGGCCAATGCTCAAACCACTGAACTATCCCTTCCCTGAAGAGGTATAATAGGGTCTGCCAAAGCCTAGGATTGAACCAGCAACTTTTAGCTCTTCAGTGTAATGCCCTCCCAACTAAGCTACTTTGGCATAAAAATTGAGGAATATCTGGGGGAAATTGCATATTTTTGAAGGTAACATAAGATCTCTTTATTAAACTCTTTGTTTTTGTTAAATGAATGAGTAATTCTAAAATAATTCTGGAAATCACCCTTGCTAATAAACAAGATAGGACAAATAGAGCTTAGTAGGAACCCCCCTGTCCCCTGAACACTCCATAGTACTTGTTCGCATGCACATACACATGCAAAAAGTCAATAGGACGTGCACATTCTCAGTATCTCTGAAAATAAGGCCCCTTTTGTCTACAACCAGTAAATGTTGGTCCAAGAATTGATTTTGGTGATAATTTTTGTTTTGTGAGTGTGGGATTGTGGGAATAATGATGATTGATTGGTTTTAATTGCAATAGTGCCAATAGTCCTTAGTCAGGGATCAGGGGCCCATTGTGCAGAATATTGTACATGCATATATGAGCTTAAGAGAGTTGACTCCTAGAAGGAGGGGGAAAGAGTGTATTTAAATGTAGAATTTCATGTATAGGAGTCTGCATTTGAGAAGGTGAGAGTGGAAACAGTATGGTAATTAATTTTAATTCTTACATACACATGCTTAATCATGCGAGTTGGCTTTTGCATAGACACACATTTTGTTCAGATTATCTTGACCTCCAATCAACATATATGCAACAAGCTAATTACTGAGCAAGGACTGATGGGGACGGTGCAGGGTCAATACTGAATTGCTATTACATTTATTGTCCTTTTTTGTCCAAAGGCTAATAATTTCTGGCCTGAATTATACCAGGTATAAATTTAATTCTAAATTTAATAGTAGCAGCAGACCGTAAGATTTACATTTTAGGCAATCATTTTTCATTACTTCATGTCTTGTGGGATTTCAAAATGGATTTTATATGCTTCTGTAGTAGCAAAATGCTTCTTCAGAAATTGGAAATCTCCATACACATCAGACATCATAAGTAGCAGAAAACTGCTTTTTGAGTCTTGCTTCAATAGGAAGCATTACCTGCAGAAGGAGACACTTATAGTGAAATGTGCTGGATATAATTGTGTCTAAAATTAATTTGAAATCAATTAGGAAACCTGTGCTCCATGCCACTGTGAGATGTGGAAGGGAGCAAAGAAGGGTAAAGAGTGAACAGGGAAGGCACTAGAACCTGAGAAAGCATCAAGGCATTGCTCCTCCCCTTCCTGTGGAAGCCTCTCTGCTCTAACACTGTGTGATAAGGACTCTGCGGGTTTGCTGAGAGCATGTTGAGGCTGAGAGGGATCAGGGTATTAGTTGTATGGTGTTCTTCACTGTTGGTATTTCTGCTTGAAAATTTAGCAGATGTTAATGATGCAGGAAACCACATTAATTTGCGGGCCCGCAGCTGGCCACTGCCCAGAGCCCGGGACAGGGGGCCCGCGGCCAGCACTGCGCCCCGCACTCCCAGCCTGGGGTGGCGGGCTGACCGCGACAAGCCATGGGGCCCGCACTCCTGAACTGGGAACAGGGCCCAGTGCGGCAGACTGTGGGGCCCCGTGCTCCCAGCCCAGGGGCCGGGCAGAGCGCTGCGAGCCATGGGGCCAGCGCCTGGTTCAGCAGGTAAGCAGGTGGGAGTGGGGCTGGTTAGGGTAGGTGGGGCAGGTTTAGGTGGTGGGGTGGCTGGGGGGGTGGTTAGCGGGAGTGGGGGGTCTCGGGAGGGAGTAGTCAGGTAACAGAGAACAGGGGGGATAGATAGGTTCTGGGGTTCTGGGGTAGCAGTTAGAGTGGGGGGGTCTTTGGAGGGGGTGATCAGGGGACAAGGAAGGGGGGTTGGATGGGTCAGAGGTTATGAGGGGTGCAGTCTGGGACGGGAAGTGGGTGGGGTCAGATAGGGCGCGGGGCCTTTGGCCCGCCGCACAATTTTGAACCCCCGTGTGGCCCTCGGGCCAAAAAGTTTGCCCACCACTGATCTATGGCCTTCTTAGAAGTCTTCTGTTCTATGATCTAATATAGTCAGCAGATCTATTTTTTTAACATGGTGTTACTGTATTACAGTGTAAAGATGTCATTTCTGTTGATTGTATTAATTCAGTGAAATCTCTCTCTATACATATTAACATACAGGTATGTCTATCACATGTTAATAAAAAATAAATTGTACAGATGTGCTGGGTATTTTTTGCAGGTGAATATGCTTTTTCTAGGTACTGAATAAAAGGTACCCAGATAACTGAGAATCTAGCTGTGCTCTGTGTTTTTTTTTTGCTAGGTACATAATTGGTGTATTAATTTTTCCATAACTACAAACTCTCATATTTTTGAACCATTCCTCAATGGCTGGGCTATTTTTCTTTTCCAGTGAGAGGCTACCAATAGCTGAACTGCTACTGGCAGATGAGAGATTAATGCTGCATTTGCTTTTCCATTTCCATGGGGTAGCCCCAAGAGGATTACCAAAGGATCATTTGCTAATGAATATCCAACAATTTGTGATATTTGGCTACAGATTGCATCCCAATAGTGTCCAATTACTGGATATGTCCACCATATATGCATAAAATCTCCTCTTTTACCACAATTTCTCCAACATTTATCCCCATTCAGTCAATGTATACATATTTTAACTTGACTGGTGTGAGGTAGCATGGAGATGTTCTTTCATTGTGCTACAGAGTTAATTTTCTGGGCCTCTTCCAGATTGAACCCCATTCCTATGGAGTACTTCCTAAAACATAAGCCCTTCTATCAGAGGCCAGAGGCCTAAATTGAAGTAGTGGTCAAAACTTTGCTAATATGAAGCAAAGTCAGGTAGTGAGCAAGGGGCATGCCTTTTCTCACAAAATTTGGGAAGCACAGGGCTAATATTTCAAAAACACATATTCCTAAGAGGTGCCGGGCACAGAGCACTCACGCAAGCACATTCCAGAAGAGTGGTACCAAAACACCTTGATACCAGCACATTCCCCAAAGATAACAGGAACACACTTACCCATCCTAAAGATAGGGTTAGGATGACAACATGATGAATAAAAACATTTTAATGAAACCAACATGTACAAGACAATATGTGGCACCCTAATATGTCAGAGGGTGGCACCCTAATATGTCAGGGGCAATATATAACTTATTTATATTGGTGTATAAAGATGTAACTGAGAGGGAGTGTCTTTGGCCAGCCAAGAGGGCAGTGGAAATTCCCACCACTGAATGAGCTGCGTCCATTGTTATGAGCATATATGTATTAGTGGTCCGGAAAAGTCTGCAGGATATTGGTACCGTGCTTTGTCACCAATAAACCTGGACGGGTGCCTTCCTATCTTAATGTATCTTGTGGTCATTGGATGGTTCACTCAAAGTCTGCTGTGCCAGCTTTCTGTGCAGTGCTGGGACAGCACACAGAGAGAACACACATGCACACAGCTAAACATCTAACCACAGTGTCTATTCACATCTTTTCCCAATGTGTCATATATGGACAACATTTTATTAGGAAAGATGTCTGCAAAGGTGGATATAAATGAGTTATATTTTTGTTTCCCAATTGATCAGATGCCATTGCCTATAGGCAATATACAGTTTGCCTATAGTTTAATATATTAAACTAGTTTGTATGAAGTTGCCTATAGCTTGCCAGTCCTGTGAGCCTTTTAAAAACATATGATCTTTCGCTGGCATGTGTATGTCTTTATTATTGGACTGTGTATTGACACCTCTTATAATACTACCATTATTGTGGATCATATGGGATGCTACACTTTTCAATGGTAGAGAATCAGTCTTTCACACGCACACGTGCACAAGTATACTTCTGTAGTATCTAGACATCTATAAATTTCCATGCACAACCACAATAAAAGAATGGAAACAGAGTTTGGTAGCCTGTGTGAAATGATGGTGGACTCCATCCAGTGCCTAGTGGGCAGGAATCCACATTTAAAAAACCCTGAACCTCCTTCTCCCTCCCCCACACTAACTGGTGCCCATGTTGGTATTCTGTCTCAGTAGAAGGGATTCAGTGGACATTGAAACTAAGCTACTCTGATCCCGAGAGATGGTCTTTCCGGGTCAGGATGTATGCACATTGATAAGATAATATGGAATAGCCTGCGGCCCGTAACTGACCTTTGTCCTGCTCCCCAAACTCCTTCCTTAGAGCACACACAGCCCAGTGGAGTGGCAAAAAAGAGTTACAAGCTCCCTGTGCATGTTTTCTCCAAGTTCCCCTTCCTTGACTAACAGAATTTCACTCATTCAGGTGCCTTCCAGACTCTGTGTCCATGACTTGGGCTGGGGGTTCAGCTCCAGAGGAGAAATGGTCTTTCTTGCTGTGCTTTTGCGGGCAACATTGTGGCATCCCAGTATTGTCTATAGTAACACAAAAGAGATACTCAATCAATTTTTCCAGTTTTTAAAAATTGAAAATTAAGCGTCTTTTAACACAAGGCATTAGACAGCTCAGAATGCAAGAGTGCAAGAGTTTTACTGGATTATTACATTAGTTATGGTGCTCAAGAGATTAAATTAGGAAATAGACTGTTGCATGTTCCTGACATAAGTATTTTCTCTGGGCTACAGTACTTTAAAAATAAGGTGATAAAGATTATTTGGAGTTTCCTTTAGTTCTTTTGTCATACACATTACAAGGCAACTTTCTTTTATTATAAGAGATCTAGGAACTGTTCTGAAGTTACGTTACGTCATTGTAAATCACACTTTTCTTTTACCAGGACAATCTCAAAGACTGGGGGAAACTGGAACAAACTCTCTTAATATATTTTTTTAATTATTGGAATTTCTTAAGTTTCTATCTCTACCCAGGGGATCAGAGATAAAGACAGTCACAAATTTTGCTTGTTTGACAGGCACAAGATTAACAATTTTTGGTTGCTGCGGGAAGGTTTGTTCACTCCATCCATGAGGCAGAGGCTCCGTATTGGAGCTGAAAGGGAAGAGTTGGTTAAGGACAGTCAGATTACTTGAAATCATATGGTGTTATGATTAGAGGGTTGCTACACAGGGAGAGTGAAGCCAAAGTACTTTCAGGCAATAACTTAATGGAGTTTGGGGAGAACTGCTACCCAAGCATTGGTTTGCATAATAGGGATTTCCTTGTATTGCATGGACCCCAGCAAGTGAAAAACTTCATGTTCTCCACTGATAATGAAAATAAATGTTTCCATTGAACACATTACTGGTGTGAAATCCCCAATGGCGACAAAGTAGAGAGGGCATGGCTTATATACTTAAAACCCAGAACACTGCATACTGTTTTTGTTGTAAACTCTTCCAGTCTAATGTTCCAGCCACATTGGGTTCTACAGGAACAAAGGCAAAATCGGGCTAGAAATCTGGCATCCCACGAGAAGGCAGCAAATCCCACAGAGCATTCCATAGTTGGAACGAGTATGAGATGAGACTAAGGTTAAAGGCCACCACAGATGATGAACATCAAGAGAAGATTGCATCAGAGTCTCTTTACTGGCAAAATGTTCTGAAAAGACTAATTGCCATTCTCAGAACACTTGCTACCCAAAACCTCTCACTGCATGGCACTTCAGATCAGCGATATGTGTCAAACAATGGATACTTCCTTAAAATTGTGGAACTGATGGCTGAGTTTGATGCTGTACTCCAAAAACATCTAAGAAGAGTCACCATCCAAGAAATAACAAAGTCCTGTGGCACCTTAAAGACTAACTATAAAGTTTTGAAGCATAAGCTTTCGTGGGCTAATACCCACTTCGTCAGTTAGTCTTTAAGGTGCCACAGGACTTTGTTACCTCTGCTATTCCAGACTAACACGGCTATCTCTCTGATTCTTGACATCCAAGAAATGTACACACATCCCTACCTGGGAAAAACAATTAAAAATGCGATCATATAGTTACTGGCAACAAAAGTCAAACAGAAGATTATAGCAGATCTGAAGTCAACAAGATATTACTCTAATATTCTGGACTGAACACCTGACATCAGCCATATGGAACAAATTATTTTAATGATGTGTTTGGTAACAGCAACAGAACGTAGTGAAAATGTCCCTGCAATGGTGACCGTCAGAGAGCATTTTCTAGAATGTATTGACATTGATGATACTACAGGAGCTGGTATAAGAAATGTGCTTCTTAAAAAGCTGGAAGATCCGGGAATTGCGATAGCTGACATGATAGGTCAGGGCTACGATAATGGTGCCAACATGAGAGGACAGGACAGAGAAGTGCAGACATGGATCTGAGAGTTAAACCCTCAAGCTTTTTTTTCCACTTGCAGTTCTCATTCATTGAACTTGATAGTCAGTGATGCAGCATCATCTTCTAGTGAAGCTGCTGAATTTTTTAACGTAATTCAAAGCTTCTATGTATTTTTCTCTGCAGCAACACATCCATGGCAAATTTTGAAGCAACATCTGGGAACATCCACTCTGACATTGAAACCACTGAGTGTCACATGATGGGAAAGTTGAATGGAAATGATAAAGCCTATCAAACACCAATGGTTCCATGTCTAGTTGGAAGCCAGTAATAAGGGGAGTGCCCCAAGGCTTGGTCCTGGGGCCGGTTTTGTTCAGTATCTTCATTAATGATCTGGAGAATGGCGTGGCTGCACCCTCAGCAAGTTTTCAGATGACACTAAAGTGGGAGGAATGGTAGATACACTGGTGGGTAGGGATAGGATATAAAGGGACCTAGACAAATTAGAGGACTGGGCCAAAAGAAATCTGATGAGATTCAACAAGGACAAGTGCAGAGTCCTGCACTTAGGAGAGAAGAATCCCATGCACTACTAAAGACTAGGGACCAAATGGTTAAGCAGAAGTTTGGCAGAAAAGGACCTAGGGGTTACAGTGAATGAGTGGCTGTATATGAGTCAACAGTGTGCCCTTGTTGCCCAGAAGACTAATGGCATTTAGAGTTGTATAATTAGGGGAATTTCCAGCAGATCAAAGGACATGATCTCTCCTCTCTACTCTGCGCTGGTGAGGCCTCATCTAGAGTAGTGTCCAGTTTTGGGGTCCATACAACAAGAAGGGTGTGGATAAATTGGAAAGAGTCCAGAGAAGGGCAACAAAAATGATTAGGGGGCTGGAGCACATGACTTACAAGGAGAGGCTGAGGGAACTGGGATTATTTAGTCTGCAGAAGAGAAGAATTGAGAGGGGATTTGATAGCTGCTTTCAGCTACTTGAAAGGGTGTTCCAAAGAGGATGTATCTAGACTGTTCTCAATGGTAGCAGATGACCGAAGAAGGAGTAATGGTCTCAAATAGCAAAGGGGGAGAGTCAGGTTGAATATTAGGAAAAAAACATTTTCACTAGGAGGGTGGTGAAGCACTGGAATTTGTTACCTAGGGAGGTGGTAGAATCTCCTTTCTTAGAGGCTTTTATGGTCAGGCTTGACAAAGCCCTGGCTGGGATGATATAGTTGGGGATTGGTCCTGCTTTGAACAGGGGGTTGGACTAGATGACCTTCTGAGGTCCTTTCCAACCCTAGTTTTCTATGATTCTATGAAATTGGGAAGATAGATGATGCCGTAGTCGCCATTATGGAGGATAATGCTTTGACCGGAACTGTTCATAGGAGAACAGTGGCAGAGGGAAATGGAATCACCATAAACATACATAACTTCAAATTTCTGTGTGTTATGGCATGACATACTGTTTGAAATAAATATTATAAGCAAGAGATTCCAAGGTGTTAACCTTGATAAATCTGGAGCAATGGAACAACTGGACAAAGCAAAGTCATTCCTACAGTTTTACCGGTCAGATGAGGGATTTCAAAACTTTCTGAAGAGTGCACAGAATTTGGCAGAAGAACTTCACACTGAAGCTATTTCCCCACCCATTCAAGAATACAAGAGTCACTGAAGAAGACATTTTGATTACAATGCATGGGATAATCCCATAAGAGACCCCAAACAACAATTCAAAGTTGGATTCCTTAACAAATTGCTAGATTATGCAGTACAGTCAGCTGAAGAACATTTCATGCAGCTGAAGGAACACAGCAGTATATTTGGGATGTTGTATGATATTCCAAAACTTCTCACTATATCTGAAGAAGACCTCCACCAACCATGCAGGGCACTAGAGACAGTGTTGACAGTGATTTAGGTGATGAACTGAGAGCCCTTTCAAGATACATTTCAGCAGGATCAACTCCAAAGGCTGTTCTGAAATATATGTGGATAAATAAGATGACCACCCTCTTTCCAAATGCTTTTGTTGCTCTGCTCATACCTCTAGCACTTCCTGTAACAGTTGCCATTGGAGAACGCAGCTTCTCCAAACTTTAGTTAATAAAAACACATCTGTGCTCCATAATGACACAAGAGAGGGTCATCAGACTTGCAATCATCTCAATAGAGCATGAGCTGGCCCATACTGTGGACCTTCAGGAAACAGTTCAAATCTTTGCAACCAAGAAGGCACAGAAGGTACCACTTTAATTATTCAAATAGATAACAATGCCAATGTTTACTATGCAGACAAGAAAAGTTACATTTGCTGTTCAGGCATTTGAAAGTTAAGTGTTAAAGTTTTTGAACAAGGCATTTTAAGCTCTTAGTTCTCCTTTATTGGGGTAGGTAGCAGAACAATACCATGAGACGATTAGAACAGGAAGGAGGCAGAATTGATACCTTTCAAAGTTTTGGCTCAAGCGATGGCATTTGGGGGCATCATTTGAGCTTCCCGCTTCAGGTGCCAAAATTTTCTGGGCCAGCCCTGGATAAAATAGAAAACCTTAGTGAGGAATCAGCATTAACCTAGTGGAAAAAAAACAGGGAAATATCTATTTTCCTTTGTTAAAGCTCTCATTTCAAAATTCAGGCTGTGAAATAAAATCTAAGATTGTGTTTTTATTCTTTAAAAAAACAAATAAATCTTACCATGTTGGAGAATTTGGACAGCTAAATTATGCTTGGTGAAAAATAGCAATAACAAATAGGTCAGAAAAACAAAAAGAAACAATCAGTCTATAATTACAATTTCTCTTTAGCCAAAACATTTTCCTGATAGGAATATTTGCAGAATTCAGAGAGATACTACAGCCTCTGGTAAAAACAAAGAAGCACATTAGAGTGGGACCGGAGCACTGACCCAATCCTTAGGCAGCAGGGCAATCCTCAGAAAATGACTGTAACTGTCACAACTCTGAGGAATGACAAATTAAAGAAAGCATTCCTTTCTGGGGCACCACATACACACAGGCCAAAGTCCCACTGAAATCATTAGAAGTTAGGGATGTGCTAAAAGTTAAACACATGATGAAGTTTTTTCCTGAACAGGACTGTTTAGAATGCTGACCAAGCTATGCCAGGAGCCATTTTATTCCTCTGAGGGCAAGGCTCAGAATTGGGGGAGGTATAAAGGTCAGTTAAAGTAACATTTGTCTCCCTCTGTCTTCTGAGCTCAGCACACACAGAATTGAGCTGAAGCACACAAACAGAAATAGTACTCGTCTATTGTCATATATATATAACATTATAACTTCAAAAACTTAGATCAATAGAACAAGTATTCTGAAAACTGCCAAACCAATTCCATAAACTGCTAATGCAATAGTGCAGAAATATAAGACCTTGATTAACTAGTATTTATTAAATAAAAAGGCTGGCAATAAAAAACTAAAACTAAGCCAGAGCTACATCATTTATCAATTATGTTGTAGATAAAACTAGGTCTGATAAATCAATATGAAACAAAACAACACCAGGATTAAAACTGCTCTCCATTAACAAGGGGGAAAGTGTATACAACGGTATTATTTTTCAGATCACAGAATTTTAATACAATAAGCAAATAGGAAGCCAAGTCTAAACAAATTTTTGTATTCATTAAATTATTCAGTACAAAGGGCAACAAAAGTAGATCTCTAGTGATATGATACACAAACATACATACATAATTTTCCAAATCACAAAATTTCTATATAAAATATCAATATAAAACTAAGACAGAATTGATTTTGTGTGAATTTTAAAAGGGTTTAAATCAGACTATTCAAGGAAGCAGTATGTAAAATGAAATCTCCTGCAACCCTCATGTAGGTGTTCATGATAAAGGGGCAAGTCCTAAATCCACCTGTGCAGCAACAGAACTGGGGCAGTTCAGCAGCATGGAGAGAATTCAAGGATCTGTGTGAAGGGTGTGAACCCCTTACAGAGCACACAATCCTAATCCTAATCCACAAAGTATCTCTACAGGTACAACTGGGGAGGGACAAGAATAGGTCCATATTGGAAGGTCCACTCTTCCACTTCACAGTGGAGAGCATGTAAAGGTGTGGAGAGCTCATTCACTAGACAGGTGTAGTAGCACCCATAGAGTGACTGTGGCACTGCTCTGCCAGGACCCAGCCCAGTTGCTTGGGATAAGCACTGATATGAGGATTTGACCCTGAATTGATGTATTTTATCTTTTAAATCTCAACATTTCAAACCAAAATGCAAACAGAATGAAATAATTTTCTTTTACAATTCTGGCTAAAATTCAGTCGTACAATTCATACGCAGCAAAATTATTTTTCTTTTAATCCACAGACTCAATTTCTCCTCCTTCACTCCTCCCCACTCGCGTTTTCATGTGACTGTTCAAAAATTCATCTGTCATAAGAGATACTATTTAGTATCTCTCTTTATGCAGCATCTGAAAAGTTAACTGACCCAGAAAATCATAGCAATTTTTTTTTTTAATATTATAATTTTAATACTTTCTGGCCTGTGTAAATCTAGGTTTGGGTTTGTTCCCCTCTATGACATTTTTCATTGTTTATGTCTCAAAAAATTTATATAAATTTGTCTCAATCTTAAAAAAGGCTCAAAGGTTACGATCAGAGTTTGATCCAAGGGTTAGGTGGTGATAGTGCTGAAGCTTTGTTAGGTATCCAGAAATATTTTAAAATATTCCATGGCAGATTGAATGTGTCCTTAGATATGGAACATAAACTGGTTTATTCCACAGGCTCTGGGAACCCAAGATTCCTAGTACTATTTGTCATGAAAATATTTTGTAATACTGGTAATTTTTCAGCGGATCAATATCTAGGACAGGTGGGTGTTGTCTCCTGCTAGAGGTTGCAGTGAATAAAACAGTTTGAGATGGCTGCTAAGATAATGGACCTGGTCTTAAGCTTAGACAATAGAGGCTCATCGTTTTAAGTCTGAATTCTAGGAATTAACCTCCAGCTAGGAGAATTGCCACAAGAGTTTCAAATGCCTTCTCCTTTGATAAGAGCCATTCCTCCCAATTGCTTTGTATTCTCTTCCTTAGTGTTTATTAAAGCATGGAGGCAGTGTTGCCTAGTGAATAGAGTACCAGACTGGGACACAGAAGACCTGCATTCTATTTCTGGGTCTGCCACTAGCTTGCTGGGTGACCTTCGGCAAATCACTTTAGTCAAGTGCTATGTGCCCCAATTTCCCCATTTGTGAAATGTGGACAATTGCGCCTTCTTTGCAAAATACTTTGAGATCTACTGATGAAAAGCACTGTGCAAAAGCAAGGTATTGTTATTATTTCCTTCGGCTCCTTGTAAAGACTTTTGCTGTATTCTTACTTTCTATGTTTTGTAATAAAATCTAATTTTGAAATGAGCTCGTCAGATCTGTCACCTCATGATTGAATTGCTGATAAAATAAATACTAAAGAATTTCTTGACACAAAAATGTAAGGTGATTGAGATCTATTGCCTGTATTTTAAAAAAACCTATCATGGTTATTGTAATAGTGTGTGGGGAGGAAGAAATCTTCTTTCAGATCATCCACTTGAGGTGTTGGTCATGTGGTCACTGGAAGCATAATAAATGAGAGAAACAATAAAGCCCTAGAGAACACAAAGTAACCTTCTTCTAGTTCAAAAATACTATTACTTTGGTGAGGGGGAAGAGAGGGGAAGAAAAGAAAGCCAATCACATTAAAAAGAAAAAAGGGGTGATTGTTCAAGAAAGGTTAAATCATGAACATCGCTACTTTCTAAACCTATGAGATCTGCAGCAGCAAGTAGACTGAGGAGAGAGAAGTTAAACCTTCTTTCTTAGCATCCTTTCATTTTCTCAGGGCTGGACACTATTGGCAGTAGTAGCAGCCAAATCCAATCTCCTTTTCCAGCATCTCTTGTGAGAGGTTGAGAGGTGTGGATGAGAGACTCTTTCAGCCACGACAGCACCAGATGGAGAGGAGGGGTTATAAACACTCTGTCCCAGCAATCATTTGGGTGAGCACTTGCATGTTTAAACTAGTGTAAATGGTGGATTCTCTGTAAGTTGAAGTCTTTAAACCAGTGGTGGGTAAGCTGTCCCCCTTGGGCCACATGAAGCCCATCAGGGTAATCCGTTGGAAGGCCGCGAGACAGTTTTTTTTACATTGTTCATCCTCAGACATGGCTGTCCACAGCTTCCCGTGGCTGTGGTTCACAGTTCCCAGCCAATGGGAGCTGCAGGAAGCGGTGTAGGCCATAACGATGTGCTGGCCGCCACTTCTTGCAGCTCCTGTTGTCCAGGAACAATGAACCATGGCCAGGCCTGTGGATGGTCATGCCTCTGGACAGTCAATGTAAACAAACTGTCTCACAGCCTGCCAGCGGATTACCCTGACAGGCCACGTGCAGCCTGCAAACCTCAGGTTGTCCACCACTTCTTTAAACCATGATGTGAGGTCGTCAATAACTCAGCCAGAGGTTATGTATCTATTACAGGAGTTAGTGGGTGAGGTTCTATGGCCTTCAATATGCATTAGGTCAGATTAGCTGCTCATGATGGTCCCTTCTGACCTTAAAATCTATGAGTCTATGAGCAGATGACACAGGCCCTAGTTGGCAGTAGCCAAAGGGGCAAAGAGCAGTTTCATGTCCATTTCTCTAAGTCTTTTTTTTATCACCCATTGGCAAATGTGTGATTGACACCATGACAGGTCTGTTGAGTGCTCTCATCTCAGCAAAGTCAGGGACGTGCTGCTGGGAGGACAATGGGATTCATATTCAAAGGATTTCCTTTCAGTGTTGTAGTTTCTCATCTTGAACTAACATTACACACTGCAGTCATCACGCCTGGTGTTAGAATTTATATCAGCATCTGTAGCAGCTGCAGCATTTTCCAGATGAGGAAGCCTCCACATTTACCTTTTAATCAGAGCGCCAGTGAGTCTACTGTGCGCCTGGGTCCAGCAATCACTCCCCCCCCCCCCCCCCCCGCAGTCACAGTCCTCTGTTCCAGTTTCTTCCAAGAATCCTTGGGAGATGGAGGGCTGTTGCTTGAGCCAGCTGAGAACAAAATGGAGAGGTCTCTCCCCGGTTTTTATAGGCTTCCTCCTCTGGGTGGAGAGCCCCTCCCTCCTTCTTATCCAGAGTCCACATGGGCTCTCAGAGCTCATGGACAAAGTAGCAGGTTTGAACCAGACTCCACTCACCACCAGTCAAGCTGCATTCCTGAGGAGGCTTGGGTGTGGATGGGCTTCTACAAAGTTCATTGTTTGCTTGATTGGTTTTCAATTGGGCTTAACTGAGAATAGTTTTTCCCTCAGAGAGCTGTTCAGCTGTTTTCCAAAGTCCACATACAACCAACCAAGCACATTGTTGTATTCGGAGTTATGAATATTGACTCAGACACATACATACAAATAGGATGAACCGATCCAGTGGATATAACACAAAGATATAACTTTTCACAGAGATATAACTTTTCAGCAAAACCATATTCCAGTAACATCACACATATATTTACAGGCACACACCCCCATAAATCCTTATGGGGTACACCGTCACACCCATCATACCATCTCCTCCATAAACGTATCAAGCTTAATCTTAAAGCCAGAGAGGTATTTTGCCCCCACTGCTTCCCTTGGAAGGCTGTTCCAGCACTTCACTCCTCTGATGTTAGAAACCTTCATCTAATATCAAGTCTAAACTTCCTGATGGTCAGTTTATATCCATTTGTTCTTGTGTCTACATCAGCACTGATCTTAAATAATTCCTCTCTCTTCATGGTATTTATCCCTCGGGTATATTTATAGAGAGCAATCATATCTCCCCTCAGCCTTCTTTTGGTTAGGCTAAACAAGCCATGCTCCTTGAGTCTCCTTGAAAAGTTAAAGAATTGCTGTGATCAAGGCTGACCCTGGCTTTCTGGCCTTTCAGTCATGGGGAATATGGTCTTAAAAACAGGAAGTTCCAGACAGTTGCTGGGAAGCTCTGGGACAGAGCAGACAGTGGCTCTACAGCTCGCAAGAGAGATCCCTTGAAGACTCATCAGGGGAACAGTCCTCAGGAAGGCTATTCACCAATTCACTCCATGCCTACAAGGAAACAACAGACTCTAGTGTAACAGCTGGGTAGGATAGCCGCAAGGTGAGCCAGTAGTCAGTTGGTACTGCTACCCTCTAACCCTTTTCAGGTTAAGCAATCCAGGGCTAAACTAAAAGTAGTAGCAAGTTGCAACCAGAAACCTTATCCCTTTCAAACAAAGTGTATTGCAGAGAATCCTGCTTAGGCAGATAGAGGTACCCTAAGGATTTTTCAGTATCCAGACAATAGGAGGTGTCTTTCAGAAGCCGTGGAACTCTGATCATGCTCCAGCCTACAAACATTCCTGCCCTATAATCCTCCTGCTTATCAGCCTCTAATATATGTGGTCAAGATAAAGAGAAGAGTCATGTGCCGAAAATGATATTGTGAATGTCCAAGTAAAAGAGAAACATTTTCTTTGAAAAATGTCATCCTTTTAAAAAACATAGCATCCATTCACTTTAATTTTTATTTTGTATTGCAAGTTCTGCATTCCCTTTTTGTTTAGGTTGACTCTGCAGAGTCACAATCAGGTGACCTGATTTCTGCCTAAATCCCCCTTCTTACTATTTGACGTTGTGCTATTTCTTTTGCAGTTGTTTTTAATCTTTAACTTGTGCCAGTGCATCTATCACAGCCAGTGAGGCTGCTTGCACATATATTTTACACTTTGGACAGAAAATATTAAAAATAATGGCATTCCTAATGAGATCATGATGTAGCAAGCTGTGATGTTGTATGATTACAATATGACTGTGTATAGCATTGTTGCTACTGCTGTTATATAATGGCAACAAATCTTATATGAAGTATGTCATCTAGGGCAGTGGTTCTCTACTGGGCCCCCGTGGGGGACTGCAAGCAAGTTTCAGGGGGGGGCACCAAGCAGGGCCAGCATTAGACTTGCTAGTGCCCAGGAAAGAAAGCTGAAGCCCTACCACAAAGGACTGATGCTCCTCCCTTCCCTGGGGCTGAAGTCAAATCCTGAGCAACTTAGCTCTGTGGGGGGCCCTGTGGCATGGGGCACTACGAATAGCCCTGATTGCGATCTCCTAATGCTGGCCCTGGCTTTTATTTGCAGAAAACCAGTTGTTGTGGCAGAGGTGGGCCACAGAGTTTTTACAGCATGGCGGGGGCTCAGAAAGAAAAGGGCTGAGAACCCCTGATGTAGGGTATCAATGGAAAAGTTACAATCAGTGAGATATGATTATCCTGTTTGCATATCATTTTTGTATCTAAAATTTTGAATGTTGACAATGTACCAATATTTCAAATATGTTTTCTTGTGGGATAACCCCCACAATACAAGGTAATTTACATGCAGACTGGCCAGAACATTTTGAATGGACTATTGAAGTTGATGGCTCATTAAAGGACACTTAGCTCCCACAATAGATATAGAAGAACCTCACCTTGGCCCAGTGAGCCTTCCTATGAACATTTTAGCCAGAATATGAGTTAATGGCTGCTCCTATCCCTCATCAAAGTATGCAAGGGCAGGTGACTTGCTCATGTGACTCTGGACTCCATCTTGTGCCTGTAATTTTCCACAAACTATGACTGAGAGAAGTTCCTGCCACATGAGAGAAAGTATACAATCTGAAAGCATCTCAATTTTGTCTCTTTCCTGCTGTGATCTCTTGGCTATGAACTTACACTAAAAGGAGTATTCCAACCAATGAACTGAGGGCCTTCCAATCTTTTGGAAATTGTGAGAGACTTTACAAACCAGCAGTTTATTCTATCACTCCTATACACCTGATCCAATAAATTTGCAGTGAGTATATGTATTTGTTTTCCTTGACCATGTTAACACTTTTCTTTCTTTTGTCTATAAATAAACCTTTAGATATTGGTGTTGTAGGATCAGCAGTGATCTGTATGCCATGTAAACCTGTATGCTCAAAAAGTCTGTTACACTTCCCTTCCCCCCCCCCCTCTTCTCCCTCTTTGAATACCTGTGACGTGGCTTTCCCCCACCGTTTCCTCCTGGAGTGCTTGTGAGATGAATGGGCTGTTTAAACAGCTAGAAGACAGAAGATCTCCAAAGGTAGTCAAGGTGTCTGGGACTCTAATTGGGCAGCGACCACACACCCAATGCATGGACACTTCATGGACCTCGCCTAAAGAGGAGTGTGACCAACCAGATGCAGCCAAGTCATCTCTAGTCGTAGGCCAGGAGCTGGTCCTTAAAAGGGGAAGGTTTCATGTGCTCTCTCTCTCACAAGTTTGTACCTCCCAAGAAGGTAGAAACTCATTCTGAATACTGCTTTTATGATTTGTGCAGCTCCATTGGCTCACTTGGAGTAGGGTGAATTTCATAGGGCTCTATTGTGTTTTTTTGGCAGATTGTTTGTCTGAGTGAATCTCTTGATTAGTATCACATTGTTTAGGGCTGAGAACACTGGGAAGCTTATGCACTTTGGGAAGCTTGTTCTTCATCGTTTGAATACTGGCAACCATATTTCTGTATTGTAGCTCTTCTTGAAGTGTAAGGCCCTGGTTATAAAATGAATAATACCATAAGAAACAATAGACACATTCCAAAAACCTTAAATGAAACACTCTGATGCTATGACATCTTTATTTCCCCATCTGAAGTGGTACTGTGATGTAGGCCAAAGATGTAAAATTTTGATCTGTGTTTTCTTTTTGCCTCCTTTTATGACACAAAAAATAATTTACACTTGCAACAAACTGGGATTTATTGTGTTAAGATATGCCCCACAATGTGGCTATTTTTCATAAGTGGGCTCGCATATAGATAATCTCCAGAAACACTTACTGTTGAGTGTAATAGGTTTTATGGTGTGGGTGCCAAGAAACAGATGCTGATTCCCTATCCTATTGCATACTTTATGTAATAACAGTGCTCTCCTTACCAATGTAAATACATCTTTCCTCAGCAAGATAACAGGCTTACTACCCAAAACACAAGTTCTTGAAGATTGTGGATTAGATTGTGGTGCTAGCTGTTCAGACGATTGTTTTTATTCTTTAATTTAACTATACAAACATCCCATTGCAGATTTTATCACATAAAATATTCACCTTTAAAAGTTCTTTGGTAAAAAAACAATTGGAATTGTTTGCTTGTGCCGAACATATATCAGGAGACAATAAAACCTTTATCAGCTCCAATGTTCCTTAAAGAAGAATACAGGTGTCACATTTTATTTTAGCCTAGTGCAAAGACAATCACTATGAATTTGATTCACAAGCAACAGTATTTCTTCAGGGAACAGTGAATAATAGGAAAACTGATCCTTAAGAATTGGTATATGTTCTAGGTAAGTGCAGGTTTCAGGCTATATATTTTTTCAATTTCTAAACTAGATTCCTGTCATGAAACCATTTAACTATTTTAAACTTTTCTCACCAATTCAATGCTATTTTTTTACCAATAGATAATCTAATTTTTAAGACTTGCCCAATGTTTTACTATCAAAGTCAGAACCACAGAAGACAAATATTTGAATGAATGATTATAACTTTCTCCCTTGATAAAATATTTGTAAGATGGTGTGTGAGTGGATGGATAGAGGGATTGATAAGGTATTCATGTGCATCTTCTGTAATCTTGAGAGTTCATACATGATACACAATAGTGATTAGCTAATACATTTTTAGTTTACACATGACTTCTCACATTTTCTCAAAGGCCCATGTATCAGTCATTGTTAGCTGTGTAATATTTTTTTAAAAGTAAAAAAAATATATTGTTGTACATTTAATTTTCCCTTCCCAAATAAAATACTTTGCACTTGTCTTTATCGAATTGCATATTGTTGAATTCAAACAAATTCTCCAGTTTATCATTTTGCAAGCCCTCCCAGTTTGGTGTCATCTGCAAATTTTATAAGCATGCTCTCTACTCCATTTGCCAATGAAAATATTGACTAGTACCAGATCCAGGACTGACATCTACAGGGCCTCACTAAATGCACTCTCCAAATTTGACAGCATACCATTGATAACGTTTTGATGGGCAGTCTAAATGCCTTTTTTTGCTTGGGAGGAAGCTAAATTCCAGACAAATGCTCTATCTGTTGATATTTCTCCAAATGAATCCAGATAGACCGGGATGCTCACCTTAAAATATTTCTACTGGATTGATGGATGAAGGGCTCTTCTGCCGTTTTTGCTTTAGAATGAAATGTTTTGAATTTGTTTTGCAGTGGGGATCCTGGTTGATTGTAGATTTTCTTGCACATTTAACACAAATGTTTGCATTTTATCTGATGAGAAATACATGAGGGTATTTAGGATGCAGTGGTGTTGGAACTTATATGTTCCATTAAAATGCATGTTACCATTTGTAAGCTATTCTGTTAGACATTCATATCAAAATTTAGTGCACAAAATATTTAACTGAAATATTTTAGAATTTCTTAAATTGCAAGAAACTCCGTAGCTTTTTTTTTTTGCTTACTAATGAAGGACCAGTCCAACTCCCCTTTAATATTCTTGCTCATGATTTTTCCAGCTCCTGTTTATGTTTATTTGTTACTCCTGCCAACTGGTCACTTGAATATGTGATTACCACAATTGTGCACACAAGTCATAGCAAATGCATGTACAAATTAGATACAGAATTGCACTCCCAATTCCCATATGCAATCTGATATTCTGGGTTATGGTCTTTAGATGAAGTAAAAACACCTGTATGTTGTTTTGTTTTGTTGCTGATTTTATATCACATATGTTTTATGTAAAAGGAAAGTGCAAACACTCCATGCTATCAAAGATCAGTGGTAATTCCTTTGACTTTGTGTAAATACTATATGTGACAAAGTTCCTAATGTGTGGACTGAATATTGCTCTATGGTCTGCCCACTTCAGTCATGATCCCCCAAAAGTATTACTTTTCTTTTATAGATCTTACATAGATGTTACAGAGATGGTAGCACTGCCTCACATGAAGTTTGCCTGACTTCCAATTATAAGACCTTCTTTTAGTTACTTATTCCTTTGCCAAGCTTTAATTACTTTGGCTGAAATGTTTCATGCTGGGTGACTGCCCCGGGCTGATTTGTTTTTAATGTTTCAGCTAAAATGGTTCAGCCATTGCTGAGGACAAGATGAAGGAGAAATATATTGTTTGCCCATGTTAAAAAGCAACAGTTGTGATGAGAAACTCTAGTGTCCCGGTGCTTTGGCACAAGAACTTGGGTTTTCGGGGAAATAGTAGTGATCATGTATTTAATGCTTCTATCATAATGGATATACACAAATAACTGAATTAAGGTTGCAAGGATTTTACAAAAGATAAAAATGAAACTGGAATAGAATCAGATCTGCTGACTCTTTTCTGGTCTTTGGTGACCGTGTATGTGATGCACAAGTGTAAAATATCTCTTATTTGAGAATACAGTAGGTAGGCACCCACAAATGAAGAGAACTGTTAGAACTGGTTCACTGCAACTTCAGTAAGATGTTCCCCTCCACTATATAGCTGAGTGCCTAGGGGTGTAGATGTAGGCACTTACCGGTGTGGGGGTTGGCTGGGGCTGGGGCTGGCCTACAGAAGGTGCAGGACCTCGGGTGGAAGGGGCAGGGCTGGGGGGTCATAACCAGCCCTGGCCTGCCCTATACCGGTAAGCGTCTGTCTGTAGCTGTTCTCTTTCCACCCCTGACTCCCCGCCATTGTGGGGGGAGGGAACAGCTACAGCCAGCGGGGAGGGGCAGGGATGTTAAAGCATTGCCACGGCAATGCTTTAATATTGCTGCTCCCCGCTTTACTGGCTGAGCCGCCAGTGGTGGGGGTGGAGCAACATAAATATCCCTGCCCCTTTTGCCTCAGCAGCGCTTTAATATCCCTGTCCCTTTTGCCTTCCCTGTGAGGGCCCTGCCGGTAGAGACGC
This sequence comes from Sternotherus odoratus, assembly GCA_032164245.1. Taxonomy (NCBI): domain Eukaryota; kingdom Metazoa; phylum Chordata; order Testudines; family Kinosternidae; genus Sternotherus; species Sternotherus odoratus. The sequence goes on from JAVMKO010000003.1 coordinate 147,046,944, forward strand.
TACCAGCAGGGCTGCCAACTTGGTTGTGGGGAAGGGGTGAGGGACGTTAAAGCTCTGCCACGGCAGCGCTTGAATATGGGATGAATACGGCCAGTAAGGTTGTTACCAATACACCGTACCGGCTTGCACCGACCCACTTTCACCACTGTGAGTGCCAGATATGCTCAGAGAAGCTATTTATGGTGGTGCCTATTCATCTGCAGGATTTGCTAGAAGCAGGTGGTTTTGTATTAGGGTGTGTTGAGAGGGGAGCGCAGGAGAGAGCAAAAGAGCTGTCAGGATTGCCTTCCCAATCTGAACTTTAGGGTAAAGATGTGGGGACCCTCATAAAAAAAGAAATAACCCCCCAAGCTTATTTTACCAGCTTAGGTTAAAACTTTTTCCCAGAAAACAAACGTTTTCAGTGTCTGGACTGGATAAACCAGCTGCACCACCAATTTAAGCCCACAAAACAATGGGTTTGCGTAAATTGGAACCCCTCCGTTAATCCCCCCCACCTTTACCTGTGAGAGGCTTGAGAAAACAAAGAAAAACCCCTCACTTTTGTGAGACGTGCCCGATCCAAACCAGGATCTATCCAATGGAAACAAGCAGTCAGAGTCTTAAAAGAAAGATTTTAATTAAAGAAAAAGAAGGAATGTACAGTAATTAATAGAAAAAAATCCCTGAGCATTCTCCTTCTGCTAGAGCTTAACAGTATAAAGAACACAGCTAAAGTCCACACTGGAGATTTTATTAAGTGATACAGTTCAAGCATATAATTTACTTACTGCTGAACTTGACTTGTTAGAAGATTATAGATAGGTAGAGTAAAGACATAGGTGTGGTTCATCCCATAGCTGGAGAGAACAGAGAGAGAGAGGTTAACCGAAACTAAAACTCTCTTTGTCTCCGAGGTTGATTAGCATCTCCAGTTCCTATTGGTCCCTACCCCCCCCCCTCTCAGGTTACCCCTAGCTTAACCCTTTACAGGTAAACAGTAATTTTAGGCCGCTTTATATTTATGACAAGAGAAAGCATAACACAATAAGGAGACATATTTTTGGTTCTCACTGCTCTTCTTTTATCTATGTTTTTTCTCTAGTTTATTTTCTTTTTCTTGCTGCTCTAATTTTCATATACTTAAATTTTCCATTGACTTTGATTAAGGTCTTTCTAGACTCAGAATGACCTTGCTGGCCAAGAGGCATTCCCAAGGTATTGCAGCCATAGCAAGGGGATGTGCCTTGCTATCATTGAGTTTAATCATTTCTAAACACTTCTTTTAGAAAAAAATCCTGCAAGTTTAATTCAAACTCTTTCTACACTAATAAAATGCAGTTTATGATGTATATAACCATGTAACATAGTTATTACATTGCTAGCAACACAATATGCTAAATATCTTGTAATAAAACAACCTGGCTGTGCATATTTGGGAAGCACTTCAATGTGCAGTAGTTGATTTGATCATAGTGGAATCTTTATATGTGTACATTTTGAAATTAAAATACAAATATGTTGCTAGGAGCAATTTATTTATGTTCTCAACGTTGAAGTGAGGAACAGTAATATAAGGAAAATTATAAATAGAGGTGAGTGACTATTCTTAGGATGTGTACACACAACTTCCATTAGCACTGGGCCGGATTCTGCCCTTCCTTCTTCAGGCTGAATAGAACCCTACTCCATAAGGAGTCGTGCTGAAATATGTGGGGTTACTTGCTGAGTAGCCCCCTTCTCTTTGTGAGTAAGGGCCACCAGATCTAGCCTCCTAACAAGTATTATTCAGCATTGTTGCCATAATAAAATTAAGTCTTGGAGCCAAATTCTGCCCCTGAGTGCTCTGGCCCAGCTGCTATTCACTTTGGTGGGGGCCATGGATCGAAAAGCAGAGTTTGTTCTTTATTATATACTAGCATAAGTGCCCGGCGTTGCTCGGGTCAGTCGGAGGTGGGGAGGGGGCAGACAGTTGACACCCCCTGACCAACCCCAACACCCACCCTTCACCCACCCTGACACCTTCCCACCCCCCCGACCAACCCCAACACCCCCCGGCTCACTTAACCCCCGACCAAACCCGACAACCCCACCTGACCCCCCAAAACAAACCCAACACCCCCACCTCACCCCCGACCAAACCCGACACCCCCACCTCACCCCCTGAGCAAACCCGACACCCCCACCTCACCCCCCGACCGAACAGTGTATTTAATAATCTGTGTGCTACACAGTGCACCGTGAGCCGGGGGGGGGGGGGTGTCGGGTTTGGTCGGGGGGTAAGTGAGCCGGGGGGTGTAGGGTTTGGTCTGGGGGGGTGGGAAGGTGTTGGGGTGGGTGAGGGGTGAGTGTTGCGGTTGGTCAGGGGGTGTTGCGGTTGGTGGGGGGTTGAGGTGGGGGTGTCAGGTTTGCTTGGGGGGATGAGGTAGGGGTGTCGGGTTCGGTCGGGGGTAAGTGAGCCGGGGGGGTGTCGGGTTTGGTCTGGGGGGGTGGGAAGGTGTCGTGGTGGGTGAGGGGTGAGGGGTGGGTGTTGGGGTTGGTCAGGGGGTCTTGCGGTTGGTGGGGGGGTGAGGTGGGGATGTCGGGTTTGCTTGGGGGGGTGAGGTGGGAGTGTCGGGTTCGGTCGGGGGGTAAGTGAGCCAGGGGGTGTCAGGTTTGGTCTGGGGGTGTTGCGATTGGTGTGGGGGTGGTGAGGTGGGGGTGTCAGGTTCGGTCGGGGGGTAAGTGAGCCAGGGGGTGTTGGGTTTGGTCTGGGGGGGTGGGAAGGTGTTGGGGTGGGTGAGGGGTGAGGGGTGGGTGTTGGGGTTGGTCAGGGGGTGTTGCGGTTGGTGGGGGGGTGAGGTGGCGGTGTCGGGTTTGGTCGGGGGGTAAGTGAGCCGGGGTGTGTGTCGGGTTTGGTCTGGGCATCCACCCCAACACCTTCCCCCCCCCAGACCAAACCCAACACCCACACCACACCCCTCACCCCCCCGACACCTTCCCACCCCCCCAGACCAACCCCGACACCCCCCCGGCTCACTTACCCCCCGACCAAACCCGACACCCCCACCTCACCCCCCAAGCAAACCCAACACCCCCACCTCACCCCCCCACCAACCGCAACACCCCCTGACCAACCCCAACACCCCCACCTCACCCCCCGACCGAACCCGACACCTCCACCTCACTTACCGTCCCACCAAACCCAACTCAGATCCGTCGCTGGGGGGGGAGGGTGCCGAGAGCCGAGGGATTCCGGGGACCTTCGCAGGTGGGGGGGGGGGCACAGAGCTGATGGAGTCCGGGGTTGAGGTGGGAGAGGCAGAGAACTGAGGGCTCTCCGGGGTTCCGTTGGGAGGGGGGAGGGGTAGAGAACTGAGGGATCTCCGGGGTTCCGTTGGGAGGGGGGAGGAGTAGAGAACTGAGGGGTCTCCGGGGTTCTGTTGGGAGGGGGGAGGGGCAGAGAACTGAGGGATCTCTGGGGTTCTGTTGGGAGGGGGGAGGGGCAGAGAACTGAGGGATCTCCGGGGTTCCGTTGGGAGGGGGGAGGGGCAGAGAACTGAGGGATCTCCGGGGTTCCGTTGGGAGGGGGGAGGGGCAGAGAACTGAGGGATCTCCGGGGTTCCGTTGGGAGGGGGGAGGGGCAGAGAAATGAGGGATCTCCGGTGTTCCGTTGGAGGAGGGAGGGGTGAGCTGAGCGAGTGAGGTGTCTGTTGGAGGGGGTATTATGACATCATCACCACCTAACCGCCCAGCCGATGTGATTGGCCCTGAAAGACTTTCACCCCTGGGGGGCGTCAGAGGTGAGATCCGAAAATTTTTCTACCCTTACCAGCATCTAGACCCCAAGACCCCTCACTGTACCAAATTTCAAGTCTCTGGCTCAAACGGTGCGGGAGGAGTTCGCAGTCATACGTACATACATACATACATACACACATACATACACCACTTGACTTTTATATATATAGATATTTTGATAATGAAAATTCTTATTTCAATTACCATTTTAAAACTTTAAAAAATAGCAACCTACTACTCATCACATTATGTTATGCTGCAGGGCCAAATAACCATTGATTTTATATTCGGAAGGCAAGACTGTCCCTGGCACTTTGCATTTGCACAATGGATGGGAAAAGAGGATAAACACAATGAGCCTCCCATCTCTTACAAATGCTGTGTGTCCCTTGAGTACAAATATTGTACAAGTCTAAAGTCTCTGCCAATGCTAGCCTTCCCAAAAGGCGGGCATGAATGAAGAAAGGGCGTATAGCCATTATCACTCTCCCCTAGCGCTGACCAAGAGTCTTGATCAGCACAGATAAGAGTGGATGTTGCATCCACTTCAGCAGAGCACTAGTCAACCTATCCTGGAGCAGGAAGCGTCATTGGAATCATTGAGCACTAACCCAACATGGGGCAGTTTGCCTTATAATCTTCCTAGACCTCAAGCTGAACGTTAAAGATAAAGCAGAGCTTTATTGTGTGTGTTTAATAATAATGAAACACTGGATTTGCATATAGGCACTGTGGAATATATATCTCTGTACCTTATTTGAACTGGTATCCTAAAACCCTTCAAGTCCATCCACAACTTGAAGCATATAAAGGTGCCGTAACAGAAAGACAAATTAAAAAACTACTGCCCACCGCTTTGCATGATTCCAATCATAACAGCATCTGAGCACTTCCCATCAATTTATGGATTTAGCTTCACAGTGCTGTGGTGAGATAGGGAAATATTACTTTGGATAGGGAAACAGAGGCAAAAAGGAATTGAATTTAATAGGTGACCTGTTTGAAGAGCTTGCCCATGGAAGATCTATAGAGAGATCTTTGCAAGTCCAACAAAGTGGTCTTCATGGGCAGCTGGAGATGAAGACCTCTGCAACATCAGAGTCCGGCGCTAGTGGGCACTACAGTGGGGAGTACAACCACTTACATATACCCATGTTAAATATGACATAATACAAGAAAAGTTGTCCAAACATCTCTAAGGTAGAGCAGTAAAATACAACATAATGCATTGCTAGCAAAGTAGGCAACTAAAAAACTCAAATTACTCTCCCATTCTAGTAATTTCTCTATTTACAATTCTCTATCATTTTCAAATCTCTCAGAAAAAAGATGGATTTTGTACCATGTGCTTAAGGTAATCTGACTGGGGATGTTTCCAACCAGGGCGACAGTTGGGCAGAAAATGTATTTTTAAGGACCTTAACTCACAAATTATCTGTTTATAAAAGTTATAGTACAAGTTGCCAGATTGACAGCAAATAGTACAAGTGTTCCCATCCTGTTCTCCTTATGTGCCTTTCAGAGAGATGACCTCTGTACAGCTGCCTGGGTGTTTTAGTTTATGCTCTCATTCATTCTTATTCATTTAACTCTATGGAGAGCAGTAAAAATGATGCAGAAAAGTAGACAGTTGGAGGGGTTGCTAACTGAGGAAATATGTATAGCCCAGCTAAGCATTGACATCAGAGCTGCCTAAAAATATCTGGAAAATGTAAAGCTGGAGGAGAAGGAGGGATTATTTTAGAATGGGATAGAAGAGTATAAGAGGAAGTAATGAGGTGAAATTATTAAGAATAGCAAATTAGGCTAAATATCAGGGAAAATTTCCAGACAGTGAGAGCTGTTTGGATTTTGAATAATCTCCCAAAAGAAGTCACTGAAACATAATTGCTTTGGCCATGTAAAACAAGTCTTGACAAGTCACTGGAAAATATGTTGAGAACTGGCATGTACTGGTAGGGGAATGCACCAGATAACTTGCTGTTCTTGCCATCTCTTATTCCTGTGATTCTGTTATTGCCAACAAGAGCGACAGTAATTGGGGTAGTGATTTTTTTGATGTGTAGACCTGTCTTCTAGGAGTTGGACTGAATTACTGCCCTTGTCTGAACTGACCAAATCCTGACTTGAACATAAAGAAATGAATGCCATATAGGTAGGGCAGTATATTTAAACTCTCCACAAATTCACTTCTACATTGATACATATTTTAAGTGACCACAGAGGTGATCAACAAAAATTAACAGCCTGGTGGAGGTAACCTCTTCCTAAAAATGGAATAAAATTGTTCCATGAACCATATGGAAACATGTTTTAGTCACAAAAGACAAGAAGTTGCTTAGTGGAAGTAAGCCTTAGCCTGGGCTTCACTGTATTTTCATCATAAAGTCTCATTCTATTGAATAATAGTTTCTCCACTCCTGTAAAAAACTTTGGATTAGGAAGGCAATATATTACACCCAGGTAAGAAGAGCTCATCTCCTCTGGAACTATTAGATGAAATGAATTAATACATTGTCAAAGTTTAATCCCCCTCACCATAAAAACATTCAAGTGTTTGGGATTGCAAACACAAAAAAGTAAGCTCTGAAAACAATACGATTAAACAAATTCTTATTAGTTGCTTTGCAGATTATTGCACAGTTACATTTAAATCCTATTAACTGAAGTACACTGTAAACACATTTATATTAATGTATGCCAATATACAAGCCCACAGGTAGGCCATAGAACAGGTATTGAGAAAACGGAAACATTTCTTGAAAATATATGGTTTAAAAGTCAGCTGAAAGAGTCGAGAGAGCAGTGTACCAGAAGAGAGAAGATCATTTATATTCCAAGAAAATGAATCCAATTGCAATAGCATCAACAAATTCTGGATTTACATTGGTATGTGGCTGAAAAGCAGCTCTTTCTAGGGCCGCCTATTTCTTTACCTGAAAGTTCTCTCTGTGTACTATTTGAGTAGCTGAGGGCTGTGAGGCATTGATGATATTGGTGGTGGGGGGATGAGCAGTTGGAGTTGAAGATCCATGATTCAGCATATAAAGCTTGATTCTGCACCCACTGAAGTCAATGGAAGTTGTGATACAGCATGGCCAGCAGGCAGCAGGAGAGTGTTAGAGGAAAGCAAGTTTGCTAGAAGTGGTTGGAGCACCTGGAGCCAATTAAGGCACCTGAAGCCAATTAAAGCCTCTGAAGCCAGTCACATGATAACCCCCCCCTCCTTCAATCAGACAGGTTGAGGGAGTTTGGGAGCAGTTGGAGCGGTGAGCAGTTTGGAGGAGTTGGAGCAGTGAGCAGTTTGGAGGAGTTGGTGCAGAGAGCAGTTTGGAGGAGTTGGTGTGGAGAGCAGTTTGGAGGAAAGCAGAGCAGAGTTTGGAGAAGTGCTGCAGTGAGCTAAGAAAGACCCAGACCCTAGGTAAAGGAACACCTGGCTTGTGCAGAGAGAGGGCAGGAAGCCCCCACAAGCTGAAGGGTAGGAGAGGGAAGTAGCTCAGGGGAAGGAATAGCTAGTCCAAGTGGTTTACCGCTATCCTCAGGGCCCCTGGGCTGGGACCCGGAGTAGAGGGTGGGCCCGGGTCCCTCCCTCTCCACTTCTCCCCTCTAGGATACTAGTGGGACAGTTAATACCCTGTTCAGGGGCAAGAAATAGGTTCCCTGAACCCCACACAGGAAGAGAAAGTGTGGGACACATCAATATAGTGCTGGAAATTTGCCACAGAGTGTTGCCATCAAATTGAATGGTTCAGGATTAAATCTGTAGAAAGCAGTTACTGAAAGAGGAAGTTTCAAGAAGAAAAGGCTTAAATGCCTGGATTTTCATGGAAACAACCAAGTGAAAGGACTTTCAGAAATAGCAGCATGCCCAGGGTAAACTGGATACCAAGGGAATCAAGGCACCAGACCCTATCTATCACCCACCACAGTTAGGGAACCCCATTGCAGCAAAACCATCCAGTATCTTCTGCATCTTGCCCAGAGTCACAACTTTTGTTAGCAAAAAGCAATTAATGGCTCTCCATACTTGGATAACAACAGCCCCCATGGTATATTTACCAACTCCAAATTGATTCCCCACTGATCAGTAGCAGTCTGCCATTGCAAATTTCCACACAGTGATCGCCACTCGCTTCTCCACTGTCAGAGAAGGTCTCACTTTAATGTTGCTGCGCTGCAGGACTGGGGAGAGCTCCACACACAGTTCCTAGAAAGTGGCCTTGCACAATCAAAAGTTCCACAGTTACTGATCATTATCCCATGATTGCTTAATGATGTAATCCCACCTGTCATGTTTGTTTCTCGGGACCAGAAATGGTGTTCCACCATATTCAGCTGCTGCACGAGTGCCAGCAGCAACTGAAAATTGTTTCATTATATGGCTTCCAGCAGGAGTGCTTGAAAGACAATGCCATGTTCCATGCAGCAGCTCCTCATGACTCTGGAAATACTGGAGATTAAGGCACGTGATGTTTGTAATGCTCACAACAAATAGTTCCAGCTGAGTGGGGTCTGTGCTTCTCAGAATATGGCATATGTATAGCTATGCCAGCCTTTTGAAAAATGGCACAAAATAGTATGGGTTCTAGTTTAAATCAGTGGAGGGAGGAAGAAAACTGTACCATTGGATGTTGAAACCATGTTCCCAGTCCCCCCTGCAAGAATGTTTTACAGTAAAACCTCCATTTAACTGACTAATTCCGGCGGGGGGGGGGTGTCCATTAAATCAAAAAGTCCGTTATTTAATTTTTTTAAAAAAACGAGCTGTCGGAGCAGCAGCCTGCCCCCCATAGGGTCGGGGCAGCAGCTCCGCAGCCTGCCTGCTGCTGGGACCCGGGTGGCAACCGGGAGCCAGCAGCCAGCCTGCCAGTGACTGGGACCCGGGCGGCAGCCGGGAGCCAAGAGCCAGCCCGCCTGCTGCCGGGACCGGGGCGGCAGCCGGGAGCCAGCAGACGGCCTCCAGGGAAGGGGACCGGGGCTGCAGCAGGGAGGGGTCGCGGTCTGATATGGATCAGAAATTTTGTCCATTGCATCTGAAGTCCGTTAAATTGAGGTCCGTTAAATTTAGGTTTTACTGTAATTTGGTCCCATGAGGTATTGCAAGCCCTTCTCAAAATCCCCTGAAGTGAGTTGCACTGTGGGATAGCTACCCATAGTGCACTGCTTTCTATATCACTGCAAGTGTTGCTGGTGAGGACATGCTCCACTGACACAAGGAATGTGGTGTGTACACGCACTACTGATTTAATTACTGTGGCAACTGGATGTCAACGTCAGTGAAGTCGACTTACATTTGTAGTGTAGACATGCTCATAGGCTCCAAAGTACCAATGTCACTTTTGTAAATGGGACTTAGACTTCTAACTCAAGCACCTCTGAAAATTTCCACACACTGGTTGTAACACTTTGGCACCCCCTTATTCAATACTGTCATATAATTAAGATATGTTTTCCACAAAATTTTCCCATGTGGGGTATCATTTTAGAAGTCTTGATCTGCTAGACATTAATACCTCATTGGGTTGCATGTGTTATCATGGTATGAAGTTATGAAGTTTGGCTATGTATGTGTCACTGAAACATGTTGTGAAGTTGAAAATACCCACAAGCAGACTTTCAGGTACAACACTAAAAAGGCCAAACAATGTTAATAGCTTATCGAGGAAATGCACACAATCACAAAGATTACCCCATGCATTGTACAATAGAAACATCTCCAAAAGGTCATAGTAAAAGAGCTTTCCAGGGAGTGGGAAGAAGACATAAAAAGGAGAAATCACATCTTGATGGTACCTCATTCTCCCTACAACATACCTAGAAACAGTTGAGGAATAAAGATTGAACTGGGGGAAGTGATGGTCCCAGGCTAAACAGATTTCTAGCCTGTGTATGAAAACCTGGAAATCTCAAGCTGCAAAGCCAAGGCAGCGTGTGCCTTAACAATATGCCAGCCTGTTTATTGTTTACTCAGGGGGAGAATTTGCTAATTCATATCCTACCTATTTAGTGTGTTAAGCTCAGTTTGCAGTTTTGTTTATTTACTAGGTAATCTGCTTTGATTTGTTTGCTATCATTATAAGCATGTAAAATCTATCTTTTTGTAGTTAATAAATATATTTAATGTTTTAATCCAAACCAGTGTGCATTTGACTAAGGTGTCTGGGGAAGTCTCAGCTTGGTTACCAGAAGTACTACTATGATTCTAAGTGTGCATGGTCCTCTTCACATTGAGGGAGAGGTGGACTGGGTATTAAACCCATATACTGGCCAGATTTGACCAGGGCAGGACAGAACTGCTCTGGGGTCCTAGGCTGAGGTGGATCGTTAGAAAGCCTGCATGTAACCACAGCTGTGTGTGTCCCTATCTGTGTGAATGCTGGTGAAAGTGCAAGTTTGGAAGGCTTTGCAACCTGTCACAGCAGCACCGTGTGAGGGAGTGCAGGCTTGTGGGTCAAAGGGTTCAGTGGTACCCCAGTTCCAGGTAGCACCTTGGTGGGGGGAGATCCAATCACTCTGGTTTCTATTTTTATCTGTGTTCAGCTTATTATATGTACATACCTGGTCCCCTGTCTCATTCACCTATCTTGACCACCTCAGGCATAATATATATACTGGGGAGTGCTCCTTACACTCCTGGATGCAGGGACTCAGATTGTTACATGTCCTTGCACAGGACATGCTAAGTATCATGAACTCAGCTGCCTTGGGCTCAGTTGCCTAGAAACCAAATGAGCTTAGATGGGCCCAATAAACTGCCACTAAGTGACTATGCTCCCTGATTGGTCAGAAGAGCCAACAACTCATCATTTATACCCTGTAGCAACAGCAGCACAGTAGCTATTGAGGTGTTCCCCATCCCTGGCTGTGCTAGATCTGCTTCCTGTCCAGCCCTTGCCTGCCCCGCTCCAGCTCCAGTCCCTGCCTATCTCTGAACTTCTGATTCCTGACCACTGGCTTTTCGCCTTATTATGCCTCCAGCTCTGTCTTATGGTTCTGTTCTGATTCCTGGCTCCAACCATTGGCTTGACTTCTGTCCACTCTTCTGCCCTGTGATTCTGCTCCAACCACTGGGTCACACCACCTATGACTTCCTCCCTTCATGTGCTCACATAAGGACCATGTTCAATATTTGATATTAATATAGTTATATCTATCATTCAAGTGAAATATACATCTTACTGTTTCTATAATTCTTTTAATACTTTAGAGCAATAAATATTCCTAAACATGCATGTTTATAAAGCATCACACAGGCTTATATCACTGAACAATTATGTGTGTTGTGTGTTAGATAGTTTCTAACAATTTAGAAACTATCTAGACTCCACATCACTGGTCTCTCCTCCATTGGGAAACCTACAAGGGCCTGGACATGTGTCACAACTTGGCAGAGGGGGTGACATTGGTGTCTGAGCAAGAGGCAAGAGTATCATTGCAGCACAATCTAATAGGAATGTTTCCTTATTGCTTGGGAACTATTTGTCTGGCATTTCCACACTATGTATTGTCATATTAAATGCAGCAAATGTTCTGAGTCTATGGCTATCTATAGGCTTTTGCTGTCCTAAACAAACTGGTCCTGGAAACCATAAAACTCCTCACACTTTATGGTCACTTGTTCAGCAACTGTTTATTGAATACTTTTCACCCCAACAAACTGTGAGCCTACATCACAACCTCTCTACCGCCTTAACAGAGCTAGCCCTGCCCACTTCAATCTTGGAAAATCAGTTATTCTAAAATTGTGTGCACGGGTAGCACCTGATTTTTTGCACAGAACAGCAATGCATGACACATTTCAGAGGTTAGGATCTTAAGCATAGGATCAGTTCCCCTGAATTGCTGGCATCACTTAGAAATGAAATATTATATTATACCTGCAGAGAAACCTGGTGGGGTTTTTTTTGTTTGTTTTTTATGATTAGCCAGTCTATACTCACAGTCTTTGGACTTGGGCGATTTGAGACTTGAACAAGGTGGATAAGCACACTACCGCAGGAATGTCCCTGGAGGTCTTTTTCCTCAGACACTCCTCCAATTTACAAATATCTTGGTGCTTTTGGGGGAGTAATAATTGATTGATGGGATAATTACTTCTTGCACTGTCTCACTGCACTGGCCAGCAGATTGATGGGGATGTGTAATTAAAGCTATGCCCATTCTTGCCTTTATCCACTCAAAAACCTTCCATAGAGGCAGTAAGCAAGCAAATATCACTGTATACTCTTTTGTTCCTAGACACAAGGTCCCGGTCCGAGCTCAGGTAGAGCAAGAACCTGCTTGCAGTCTTATCCTCCTCCCTTTAATTGGTGTATATTCCAAATTGTGATCTTAGCTCATAGCTACCTAAAGTAAGTGTCTGTTTCATTTTAATTTAAACTATTATAAACTAGGTGGAAGGCGTTCTCTGTAAAAAAATTTGCAAAGCCATAACCTTGTCTCCCTACAAATCTCTTTCTAAAACTCACCCTTGCCATGCTTTCTACAAAACTCATGGCAACAATGCTAAGCGCACTGCTTATTATGTTGATCACAATTACTTCACATTTACCTTTTGCTCCTACTGTCTGTTTGTTGTATCCATTTGTTGTCTGTCTTCTTATACCTAGACTGTAAACTCTTTGGAGCAGGGACCATTTTTTGTTATGTAGTTGAATAACATTTAGGATCCCAGAGCTCTATTACAATACAAATTAAAATTAATGGTGAGAATAATAATATAGTATTATATTAGATGTTGAACTATTACATCTGTTTATTACCATAATTCACTAAAAGCCAAACTCTGTCAGTGGGACCCTTGTCATTATCTTAAAAGGATCTGGTTGTTTCTCTATTAGGGTACATGTAAAGTATTTTTTTCCGTCGGGATATATTACTGTATTTCTATTTTTGTGGAGTAATAAAATTACAATGGCCATCTCAGCTAAGTTTGATACTAGAATAAACATATATACACCAACCAACCTGTGGAAATATTTAGTATGTTCTAAGTCAAGTTGATTTGAAAAAAACTCTTAAGATGAAAGAGCAAAACTATTAATTCCACCAAAAAGTTATGGAAATTGCAACACTACATTTTAATTAAAGAAAGTAAGAAAATGAATCTCCAGAGATATAAAATGCTGCTCAAAGAAAATATAACAGAGAAGTGACTTGCTATGCTTCTGCCTTTGGTTCTGTGTGGCGGCGAGGACATTGTAAAAAGTGTCTTCTTCAGTTCAGCTGTTATATTAGAGATCTATTGAGCAATGAATTATTGTTCCTTTTGTGAACAATTCCATGAGATCTTTATTTGAGATAGATGCAACACATATCCCTATCTTGGCATTGGACCACCTTGCCAACCAATATGTAAAGGGTACTTCACAATGGTGTCACTGGTGGATCACAAGGGACATTTCACCAACATCAACGTGGGAAGGCTGGGAAAGGTGCATGACACTCGCATCTTCAGGAACTCTGGTCTGTTTGAACAGCTGCAGGAAGAGACTTACTTTCCAGACCAGAAAATTACTGTTGGGGATGTTGAAATGCCTATAGTTATCCTCAGAAACCCAGCCTACCCTTAATGCCATGGATCTCGAAGCCATACACAGGCAGCTTGGACAGTAGTAAGGAGCAGTTCAACTACTGTATAGGCTGAGCAAGTGCAAAATGGTAGTAGAATGTGCATCTGGATGTTTAAAAGCTCACTGGAGCTGTTTTTTGACTAGGTTAGACATCAGCACAACCAACATTCGAATTGTAATTGCTGCTTGCTGTGTGCTCCATAATGTCTGTGAGAGTAAGGGGGAGACAGTTATGTCAGGGTGGGAGGTTGAGATAAATCACCTGGCAGCCAATTTTGAGCGATCAGACACCAGAGTGCATTAGAAGAGCACAGCTAGGTGTGCTGTGCATCAGATAAGCTTTGAAAACCAGTTTCATGACTGGCCAGGCTATGTGTGTGTTTCTTCTTGATGCAACCATCCCCCCCCCCCCCTTGTTGATTTTCGTTCCCTGTAAGCCAACCACCCTCCCCCCTTCAATCACATCTGGCAAAGGGAATAAAGTCACTATTGTTTTGAAACCATGCATTCTTTCTTTATTGATTTTAAAAAAGAGAGAGAGAACTGACAAGGCAGCCCAGGTGTGGTAGGGGAGGAGGGAATGATAAGGCCACATCGCTTATTGTAGCCACACTACATACAAAAACTTATTGAATGACAGCCTTCTGTTGTTGGGCATCCTCTGGAGTGCAGTGGCTGGATGCTCGGAGCCTCCATCCCACCCCCCTGTGTTCTTGAGCGTCTGGATAAGGAGGATATGGAACTTGGAGAGGAGGGAAGGCAGTTCTACAATGGATGCAGTGGCAGTCTGTGCTCTTGTCACCTTTCCTGTAGTTCTACCAGATGCCTGAGCATGTCCATTTGCTCTCCCATTAGCCTCAGCATCACCTCCTACCTCTTCTCATCACCCTCACTGTATGATTTCCTGGTCTTTGTCATTGTTTGCCTCCATGCATTCAGCTGTGTCCTATGCGAGAGGACGGCATGAGCTCAGAAAACATGACATCGTGAATGTTTTTTTTTTACCTTCTAATCTGGGATAACATCTGGAATGGAGATGATAGGGGGAGCGTAGAAACATTTGCACCTGCAGTGGGATAAAAAGGGACAGTTGAATTTAAGAAGATACATTTATGAGAACAAAAATAAAGCAATTCACAGCAGAGAGCACATGTGCTTTAGGTGCAAGGTCGCATTTTGACTTTTATATTGAGCACCTGCTGGTATCACACATCACACACAACTGGGCAACAGAATTTGATTTCCAGGCAGTCATGGTAATGCAAAGATATGCGGGTTTGGCTTCTTCTGCCTTCATAACACATGGGAATGGTTTCAAACTGAAGCACCCTCCCTTCCCATAGCAGGCAATGCTGGTTGGGTTGGCCATTTAAAAGGAGGGGCTTCAGTTTTCGAGTGGATGTGCAACACAACCCTCGCCCCCCCCCCCCGTGTGGTGATTCTCTGAGATGATCCCCTCCCCACACCAGGTGGCTATTATCAGGGAAGACCTCATTTAGCCAAACACATAGAGCTCAGCATGCATGGGGTTCTTTGACTGTTCCCTTACAAAAAATCCCCTATTTCAACGATGTGAAAATGCTGTCCAGAACAGTCACACTGGAGCACTCTGGGATAGCTCCCGGAGGCCAATACCATCAAATTGCATCTGCACAACCCCAAGTTCAACCCAGCAATGTTGATTTTAGTGCTACTACCCTTGCCGGGGAGGAGTACAGTCGTTGATTTTAAGAGCCCTTTAGGTTGATGGAATGGAGTTGGTTGTGTAGACACTTATAAAATCAATCTAACGTGGCTAAATTCAATCTAACCTTGTAGTGTAGATGAGGGCTCTGAATCTGCAGATACATCAGACCCTTGCTAGAACACAAGTCTATAAAAGGCAAATTCTGATAGAATGTGGTTGCGGATCCCAAATTTGGTAACAGTCATTCATTTTCATTGTAATCCCAAGTTCCACATTGTAGTGAGGGTCTGGTGTAATTGTTTTAAAGGATAACCAATTGTTTTGCTATCTACTGGTTCATACGTACAGCAGCATTAAGTTCTGGCTTGCATACATCACTGAGCTTAGACTTCGAAATTGCAAATGATATTCCAGTGCAGGCTGAAATATTACTCAAGTTAATAAACTTGTATCACCACACAGATATTATACAGACTTCTTTTTCATTAATAAAAATAGTACTACTAGTGCTAAAAAGGCTCATTGGTTCAATCAAGCATCACTAAAGTCAATGGAAAGACTCCTATTGACTTCAATGAAAGTTGAACAGACCCTATATCTGTGAATCATATTGGTTAGGAATTACTTTTGCAAATAAATATTCTTATTTATAACACTTTTTAAAAAACCCACTCTCACAACAGTTGGAATTGTTTTCATGTTCCCATACTTATGGACTTTAAATAAGTCATTAGTGTATACCATTGCAATACATTTTCCAAAGTTGTAACATTATAACTTTTTATAAGTGTTCAGATAAGTTGCAATAGTCACAGTATTTCTACATGCAACTTGAATGAGTAAAGCTTTGCAGGATTAAGTTTCTGATTCTTGTAAACTAATATCATGTATTTATCATTAAAATGATTCCTGGAGCATTAGTTGTATAAGAAAAGAAAGTTACTGTGTCAAGGAGCTTTGATATCTGTGTGACTAATGGTATGAATTAGCCTACTAAAACCAACAATAATTCTATTCCATTGGATACCTGGAGATTTTGGTAGGGTGAGCCAAGTTAAACCTTGTCTAATACTTTAATTTATACACAGATATTGAAAATTAGTCTATCGCTTTATGCAATTATTACTGGTTTAAGTAATATGCTTTTGCTTTCTTTGAAAGTTACACTGTGAGCTATTTGTAGCATATAATAGTCTAGTCCCTGTGGGCTGTAATACTTTGGTCTAATTTGGGATGCTGGGTTTAGTGCTGGGTGGTTTTAGTGACCTGCGATTAAAAGAGGTCAGACTACATAAGCAAGTGGACCATTCTGACCGTAAACTCTATGTACTATTCTTTTACATAGAACTGATACATGAGCATATATATATATACACACTTTGCAGTACAAATAGCATGTGCTTATCTTTATTACTAGCACAATGCCCACAGCAAGTCCTAATTCAACCTGCTATTTTGTGTGGAAAAAGGGTTTTTAATGCTCAGGGCTTGCACTTTTCAAGCTTTCTGACCACTGCTCACCTTTTGCATCAGTTTCTGACCTCCTTCCCCTCACCCTCCACCACCATAGATCACTGCTGCCTTCCTTCAGTAAGCCCAGGCAACATTCCCCACACTTCAGCTGTGGTACAGTTATTGTGCTGTAAGATCCTGTATAATACACATTTCAATCACTGAGTAGTTTACAGTAACATTAATGTGCAAATCCAAGGCATTTTCAAGAAGGTGCCACATGTTTTCTAAGTGGATCTCAGCCTTATTGACTATTTCTATCAGCCTAACAATGGATTTTCTCTCCACACCCCTTCTAGTATTGCAATTTATCACTGTATAGTAATATTGAAACTATCCAAGGTCTTATCTTAGTATGATATTTATTGTCGAGTTGACAAAAAAAAAATTCTAATCTGATATCACATTCGCAATCTCCATCATATGTTTACATATCTTGGATCATATTCAGCAGTGCCCAGGAGCATAAATGCTTTCCACCTCTCCCACTTCAGCCTTGGAGGCGAGGAGGGTTTGTATAGGCCAATAGGGGAAATAAAATCCCTTGGGCTCCTGTAAGGATTGCTTCCCCACATTTTCCTTACCTTCTCATGAGTGCTCATCAAAATTCTGTTGGCTCCTGTGAACCTAAGAGGAAGCTTATATGAACTCCTTCCCCTGCATAGGATGCCATTTGGTAGTCAGAGAATCTGCTCCCCACTTGGGGCTAGGATAAAGCTAGGTTTCTAGACTTTGCTGTGGGCATCATGTAGATTGCTTCTAAGTTTGGGAAAGGATTTTTTTCCTCACTATCAATCTTCCTGGTGTGGGGTGTGGCCTTTTCACCTTCCTCTCACCAGCCCAAGTTGTTTGGAGTGGGAGGTAAGTGAGGTTGTGAGGTGTTTGTGGGTATCTTTACATTTGATCGGGAAGGTGTGATTCCCAGTTTGTGTAGACTCTTTAATATGAATGAATATAATTGTTCACCTCACCTTTCAACTGAAACATTTTCTTAGAGGAAAGAAAAAAAATCAGTTCTATAAATTTGGCCCATAGCGATTACTCCCAGCTTTAAATTCCACAAGACTGCTTTGGCCTGATAACCAGTATTACCTCTTCCCTGTAAAGTATTACATGGTTATTATAAGGTAGGCATCAAAATGAAGTTAAGTGTGAAGGGAAAGAAAATTGATGCTAATGAAACTAATTCCCTAATATATTTCTATTAGTTCTAGTAGCATTCTCTTAAATTGGGCTATTTTCAGGTTTTAGCAGAATGTTCTCATTGTAGATTTACAATACAAATAAATAATGTAAATGACACACTTCTTTCTACATTAAGGGTACATCTATACTATCCGCTGGATTGGTGCGTAGTGTTCAATGTACCGGGGATCAATTTATCACATCTTGTCTAGATGCAATAAATTGGTCCCCGAAACATGCTCCCCATTGACTCTGGAACTCCCGCTCCACAAGAGGAGTAAGCAGAGTTGATGGGGGAGCCACTGTAGTCAACTTGCCGCCGTGAAGACGTCCAGGTAAGTCAGACTAAGATACTTTGACATCAGCTATGTGTATAGCGTAGCTGAAGTTGCATATCTTAGTTCGACCCCCTCAGTGTAGCCCAAGCCGAAAGACCCAGTCCAGCAAGGCTCTTGAGCACACATTTTAAATTTGCAACACATGAATAATCCTGTTGACTTCAATGGGGCTACTTGTGTGCTTTTTAAAGATAGATGGTCATAAAATGCTTTGCTGCCTCAGGATGTATGAGAGGTAAGCAAACCCAGCTGGTTGTGTGGTCTAGTGTGTAGTTCTCTGGATTAAGAGTCCAGAGACCTGGGTTGTAACCTGGTTCTGCCTTTGGTTTGCTTATTGGCTTAATGCGTGTCATTTCACCTCCTGGCGTCTCAGTTTCCTCATCTGCAAAATGGGGACAACGGTACTGACTTTCTTTTTAAAGTGCTTTGAGAACTACAGATGTAAAGTGCTGTCTGAGAGAGTTATTTTATTTAAATCCAAGCTATTATTGGCAAACGAGATATGATATTGTCAATTTAGCAAAATGACTACAGATTGAGTTAACCTGCTTTGGATAAAGTATCTTCCATTTTGCTTTGAATGCACTGTACAAGATAATGTAGCATGTAACTGCAAGAACAACAACAAAACCCAATCCTCCGCCCCCCAAACAAACAAAAAAAACCTCTGCCTTGACTCGAAGGAAAGCAATTGAAGCATTTTGCTATTCAATTCCAAAGATTAGTTGTTTAAGGAATATCAAATTCATGTTCTTGGCTAAAATGAAAATTTACCATGACGTCATTAGTACTCTGCTTGTTCTTATACTGCAGAGATTTCTCTGTGAAAATCTTCAGAGTAATCTTAAACTTGTAGAAAGGAAGGAGAAAGTTGACCCAGACCCCTGTTAAAAATGCACATAGTATACATATAACAGAAGTGCAGTCCTAAAGCTGAAGCCCTTTAGGGTGCCAGGGTAAAATACATTAATTCCCATGGAAGAGAGTGAACTTCGTCATGTGATATTGGCTGTTCAGTCACTGGAACATCTCAGCGCTCAGAGTTTCAATATTTGTGATGATGGCAAAAGCAACAATATAATCAAATACCTAAAATGTTTTGGCTGGAATATACTATAAAAGGCAATAACTGCAAAATTAAAATGTTTAAAGAATCTGGGGAAGAAGGAAGCAAATTAAAAACATTGGGTCTTGTCAAAGATACAGATTTAAATAATTCTTTGAATCCAGTCAGTGAATCCTGAACTCTATTTATATTCAGAGAAAAAGAAAATAAGTGATAGTATGGTCAGCTATGCTTTAACAAATAGAAAGCAAATTAAATTAAACTCTAAAGGAGTAATTTAGTTGTGATTCAGTTTCTCATTTTGAGCCTGTTTCATACAGATAACTTTTATTTTTGATGACTGCACCCAGATTATTATCTCTGAAATAAACTGAAGGTGTAAATATTGGTAGATAAATGTCTAGCTATTTGTTTACCTTGTGGCTTTAAAGAGGCCGATAGATGATCATTTTAGGGGCAGAAACAATAACTGATTTAGAAAGATCAGACAAGTTTTTGGTTCTGTCTATACTGACTTGAATTGTGAAAAATCTACGCAGAGCAAGGAATTTGAATTTTCACCTTACTACAAAAACATGGTTAAATATTGTTTTTATTAGCCAGATTATGACATGGAGCCTGATCCTAAGAAGCTCAGAGCATCCACAACTACCACTGAAATAACTCACTTATCCACCTTTCAGGATCAGTTCTATGGTTTCCATGGCCATTGCTAGCAGGGTGGAACAGTGCTATAAAACTGTGTTATAAACCACCTAGGGACTAGGCTAATAATTTCAAACTGGAGTGTCTAAAGTTAGGCAGGCAGGTATAGACATGCCTAGGTTTAGACACTCAAATTTGAAAATTCCAGCTTAAGCCATCTCCAGTCTAGAGCAGATGTTTGCAACACATTTTATCTGAGGGAAACTTGTCAACATCTTGCTAGTAAGGACCATATTTAAACTTACAGGACCATAACAGACAATATCTTAACCAAAAGCATTACCATCATATGACTGGCCACTGTGGTTCTGGAAGTTTTCCTCCAGTGATGTGTGTTGTAAGATAGAGGAAGGTTCTCCACTAATCCTGAATTTATTCTTTTTCAATCAATTTTTATGTGATTTCACCCTTTCTTCAAATGGCAGCACTTTTTCTCCCTGTTTTTTAATAACCAGATGCATACTCCATTAATATTATGATAAGAACATAAGAATGGCTGTACTGGGTCAGACCAAAGGTCCATCCAGACCAGTATCTTGTCTAGAGACAGTGGCCAATGCCAAGTACCCCGGAGTGAGTGAACCTAACAGGTAATGATCAAGTGTTCTCTCTCCTGCCATCCATCATCCCTCTCTGACAAACAGAGGCTCGGGACACCTTACCCATTCTAACACCATTCCTTACCCCATATAACACAAGCAGAAATCAATTTTTTGAATGTCCTTTATCTGTAGTGAATAAGATAGCAAATTGTCAAGCACCACCAGCAGGGTCTTGCCCTACAAGAAGATGATCATCATCCATTCCCATTCACTGGCAGGATGTGTATAACATTTTGCAAGATCGGGATTGGAGCCAATGTGTTTTGGTTCTCTGCCCCCCGCCCCCGGATTGTTGTGATTTTTAATCCATTCTTTGTGTCATCATTTCATATATAATGTTCAGTTCTGCAAACAACAAATGGTATTTTCCATAAAATGGCTTATTTGTGTTTCATAACAGAACGGAAAAGATGAAAACCGTAATCCATAGTGATGATAATTTGACTTATGGTATATGCTTTTTGGTTGAATGGGTTTCCTGTATTGATTTTTGAGCTTGAGCATTAATGAATTCTGTTTTCAAGCAACATGAACCCTTTGGGAATTTCAGGCTTTGAGTATTATTGAATTAAGGCTGTGGGATGCTCGCACAATGTATTTCTTCCTTGGCTGCTGATGGGAGTTCCAGCTGAGTTTTTGTTCTGCTACACTGTTTCTGCTTCATGGTTGTTGTCTCTTGATTTTTTTGAAACATAATTTAACAGCTTGATAATTTTAATTAAAACATTTGATAAATATTCAAATCATTTGTATATGATTTGCAACATTTTCACTAGAGATCAGCTATTGAAGTAGGTACTCATAAGTAGGTTGAACCAGCCGTTTAATTTCTGAATACTGCAAGGGTAGAGCCATTTTTTTAAAAATCATCCAAGAGATGTTCTTTACAACTTTCTGTGGTCTTGAATTATTCACAGTAAGCTTTCCTGCATTAGCTCACAATTGCACTACCAAAGAAACACTCAATTGACCTCTCTTACCTCCCTAGGAATGAAAGCGGAGTAGTAGTGATAGTGTAGTTTTAACTTATGTATAAATTTGGAACATCATTTCAATCTCCCTGCTTCTTTACCTTCCCAGTTAGGAAGTACAGAAGTTATACTATACAATTTTCAGAAAACAGTAGCAGAGAGTTATGTCAAGGGAATGCTCGTCTTTCCTGCATCAAATATTTTTTGTATTAGAAAGTGCTATCTGATATTTTAACTGGAGATTATCTACATTAGTGAGGCTGATGCCCTCCCAGACACTTGTACTGGCACCCACTGGTGCTGTAGATCAACTACCAATCTATGTCCATTTTGCTGTATTATTACAGAACTATCCTACAAGAAATGACACTGTGCTGGCCATTCATGTTCCCTACACATCAATGACATTCTTAGAAGTGTTGCAATAATGTAGCAGCTTCCATGAATGGAACTGAAAATGAAAGACCCACAGTGGGGTAAAGTTACTCAGGGATATTATTTTTTTAAATGTTTACATGACTTAGATTACTAAGTCCTATTTACAAAAGTGAATTAAGCATTTAGCATCCAGATCCTCAAAGGTATTGAAGCATCATATTCCCATTAATTTCAATGGGAGTTAGACACCTAAATACCTTTGAGGATCTGTAACTTAGACTCTTAAGTCCCATTAACTATCAAGGAGTCAAAGGGTATGTCTACATTACCCGCCATATCAGTGGGTAGTGATTGATCATTTGGGGATCAATATATTGCGTCTAGACATGATAAATCAGTCCCTGAGGACTCTCCCATTTAACTCTGGAACTCCACTGCTGTGAGAAGCAGAAGCAGACTCGATGGGGGGGAGCAGCAGCGGTCGACTTGCCACTTTGAGGATGCCCAGGTAAGTCAACCTAAGATACATTGACTTCAGCTACGCTTAGGTCAACTCCCCTCCCCCAGGATAGATCTGGCCTTAAGCTCTTCAGTTATTTAAGCACTTTGAAAATTTTACCCAATCTCACAAGGAGTCAAATGTGTGTCCTTCCCATGGTCCAGAAACGTCAAGTTTAGAGAAATCTTGTAGCAGGTATGTGATCCATCTCTAGTTCTAAATGGGCTTCAATTTTAACGTAAAATAGTAACCATCTACATGTGTACAAAAATAATAAAGAAATACATTTGCATAAAACATCACACATTGTGGCAGAAACTATTTTCACTATTATGAAGAAAGATGGGCAAGTTATCCCTCTGTTTGTATGTGGGGGGAACAATGAGCTGGTACTCGGTTTCCCATGGAAAACTTACAGAACAGAGAATTATAGGGTTTTTTTCTATGCAGAAAATCATTCATCACCTGATTCATCACCACAGCATGTCTATCCTATGCACTGAATTAAAGCACTGAATTAAAGCTATGGTCCTGTAGGAAAAAAATAGCCTGTGATCATATTAGTAAATGCTGTTCAGTGCAACTATTGAAATAAAAAATCATAATATAAAGTGAGCACTGAACACTTTGTATTCTATATTATAATAGAAATAAATGTATTTGTATATGTATACAGTAAAACCTCGATTTAACGGACTTCGGATGCAATGGACAAAATTTGTAAGAAAGTCTGATGCATCCGAAATCCGTTTGTCGAGGGCTCCACCGGGGTTTGAGCTGGGGGCGGACAACCGCCCGCCCCCCGGCAGCAGGCAAGCTGGCTGGAGTGTCCCGGGAGCCAGGACCATGCGGGCTGACTGCCCGCTCCCGGCGGCCACCGGGGTTTGAGCTGGGGGCGGCCTGCCGCCCGGCCCCCAACAGCAGGCAGGCTGCCTGGAGGGTCCCGGGAGCCGGGACCATGCGGGCTGGCTGCCAGATCCCCGCTGCCTCCCCGATCCAGGCAGCGGGCAGGCTGCCTGCCGGCTCCCCGCTGCCAGCCTGCCCGGGTCCCGGCTGCTGGGACCCGGGCGGGAGCTGTCAAACCACCTGCCCAGGTCCCCGGCTACTGGGGAGCTGTCAGCCCGCCCGGCTGCTGGGACCCGGCTGCCGCCCGGCTGCTCAAACCCGGGTGGCAGCTAGCAGCCCGCCCGCCCGCCCGGGTCCCCGGCTGCTGGGACCCGGGCGGGAGCTGTCAGCCCGCCCGGCTGCTGGGACCTGGGTGGGCGGGTGGGCTGCTAGCTGCCGCCCGGGTCTGAGCAGCCGGGTGGCAGCCGGGTCCCAGCAGCCGGGCGGGCTGACAGCTCCCGCCTGGGTCCCAGCAGCGGGGACCCAGGCGGGCGGGTTGACGGCTCCCGCCTGGGTCCCAGCAGTGGGGACCCGGGTGGGCGGGCCGGCGGGTTGCTAGCTGCCGCCCGGGTCCGAGCAGCCGGGTGGGCTGACAGCTCCCGCCCGGGTCCCAGCAGCCGGGGACCCAGGCGGGCGAGTTGACGGCTCCCGCCCGGGTCCCAGCTGCAGGGACTCAGGCGGGCGGGCGAGCTGCTAGCTGCTGCCCAGGTCTGAGCAGCCAGGCGGCAGCCAGGTCCCAGCAGCCGGACAGGCTGACAGCTCCCGCCTGGGTCCCAGCAGCCGGGGACCCGGGCGGGCGGGCGGGCTGCTAGCTGCCGCCTGGGTCTGAGCAGCCGGGCGGTAGCCGGGTCCCAGCAGCCGGGCGGGCTGACAGCTCCCGCCCGGGTCCCAGCAGCCGGGACCCCGGCAGGCTGACTCATGGCTCCCGGCTGCCGTGATAAGTAAAACCTCGATATAACGGACTAATTCGGGCGAGGGGGTGTCTGTTAAAGCCGAAAGTCCTGTTATTTAATAATTTTTAAAAATTATTAAATAACGGACTTTCGGCTTTAACAGACACCCCCCTCGGCCGAATTAGTCCGTTATATCGAGGTTTTACTGTAATACATTTATATTGGTATTCTTGTATTGTTTAACAGTACAATTAAAACTGCAATTAATCATGACTCTTTTTTAAATCTAGTTAATTTGTTTTGCATTAATTGCATGCATTAACTGCTTTATAACAAATGCTTGTTCTGTCTGGCTTAGAACTGGAAAAAAGGTTTTTCCATCACTTGGTCATTCAGAAGCATTAAATAAATCTAGGGCCCAATTTTCAAATCCAAGAAGCTAAATAAGACAGGCAAATTGTGCATTTGGATGCTTGAACTCTCACATCAGTAAACAAAATATCATTAATGTGCCTACATGATGACCTGAGTACCAAACACTTTATTTGGGTGTAAATACCTGTGTTTAAAAATTCAACCCATGGAGTCTGGAACTGTATTCTTTTTCTATACAGAGCCAAAGAATCTGTATATAATATACAGTACAGACTATTATATAAATAATGGTCACTAATAAAAATGATTATGTCCTGAAATATACTTTCAAGTGTACCCAGAAAGACAAGGAGGCTGGTAATGAGATGAGTTTGTCTTATTCTAATAGTAATAAACACCAAAACCAATAAACATATAAAAAGAATAAGTAAATGGAAAGCTGCTACACTGAACCAGCTTTTATGTATTTTATTTTGGTTCAGAGAATTGTTCTATTTCTAAGGATTCACTTACTTGTGGTGGTAATTGTAGCAAGCATGTTTAAAGTTTTAATTTTAAGTTTCTAAAAGGAGGAATTTAGGAGCTTGGAGTGACACTTCTGGTTCATATAGGTTAGGAGCATAGTCTTTTGGAAACTGATCAGAATCCCTGAGGGTTGTTTTTTGTTTTGTTTTGTTTTTAAGTTTGGATAATTTTTTTCCTCTCATCTCTCTGAACTGCTTTGTCCAGTTGGGACTGAAAACTGAGTAATGTACCAAAGGCTATTCTCTCCATATTCCCAGTCAAACTTGAAACAGGAAGTACCAGAAATCTCCACCGAAAGTCAGTCTCACAACATTATTTTTGTTGGCTTTGGTTAGCCTAAAGATGCATAGAGAACTGAAGTGACAAAGAGTCCTGTGGAACGTTAAAGACTAACTAAAGTATTGAAGCATAAGCTTTCGTGGGCTAGTACCCACTTCGTCGGATGCAAGCAGTGGAAGTGTCCAGGGGCAGGTATAAATAAGTAGGCAAGAACCAGGTTGGAGATGATAAGGTTAGTCCAATCAGGCTGAACCAGCTTGTTATCTCTAATCAGGGGTGGTGAGGCATTCCTGAGAACTGAGTTTCAGTTATGTGTACACATACATACCAAATGCCTTTTGAAGTTTTGCTACCATTTCCTGAGGTGGAAAGCAAGGAAATTTGCATTATGATTACATCATTTCTTGCACTCGAGACACAGAATGATTAGAGTGTAGATTATCTAGATGGATATCCAGTCTTGCTTTACTTTTACTTTTTCTATTTTTTTCTGCTAAAACTTTCTTCTTTTGGCAACACACTATAGATCAAAAACTGAACAAAGCTTAATTGACTGCTTTATTTTTTGTATGCAATTATCAAATTTTGTTCTTAGCTTTGCAGGTAAATAAACCCCATTCACTTGAAGGCTGACAGAGCTGCAACTTCTTTCATCTCGAAGCTATGACACTAACAAAACAAAATCATGTTAGGTTTTAAAATCTTCTTTTGTCTGGAAATTATGCTAGTACACAGTGCCAATGCAATTGAGTTCGTTACTATATTTTGCTGCTTCTTGATGTTGGACCAAAAAACAGACAAACAAGAAGCCTTTGTAGAATAGCTGTATCTCACTGCCTTTCTTGTAAATGAGGATTCAAAAAACCCCAAACAACTGAAATCAGTCCATCAATGTCCCATCTGCTAGTGTTTGTAGTTACTTGTTTTTGTCCTAGTGTGAAAGTCCACATGGTGATAGGGCAATCGGACTCGTCCTGCTTCCATTGACATCAATGGGAATTTTGCCCATTGACTTTAGTAGCAGCAAGATCAGGGCTAATATATATATATATATATATATATATATATATATATATATATATATATATATATATATATATATATATATATATATATATATATATAATACAATATTTAATGCATTACATTTGCCTTACAAAACTATGCAGAATAAAAGGCTGTGTCTAAACTCTCAGCGGAACTATTAACTCTCATTCTGAGAAAATTAGAAGATGAAAAGTAACAATCCTGGGTTGAATAATATTCAGCAAATAAATTATTCAATTATATTTCAGCATGTAAGGTTGAAAATTTTATTTGGTGTGTACTTTGTATATTTTTCAGCCGGGTATCAACCTGGTCAAATGCTATTTGGTGAACATATTTTATTAATACAAGTGTTTGTATATATATATTTAAAACAGATACTTTTTTCTGATGGTCTGCTAACTTGAATGGAAAGAACAACTAAAAATAAACATAATGTTTATTTAAAATGTTTATAAAAATCATCAGTTTCAAAAGTAAAAAAAAAGCCTACAATATAGCTTGATAATCATTCTGGCATATATAAAAGTTTAATTAATTAGAATTTCATGAATTCAGATTTGACTCTACTACTGGCACCTAACAAGTGCTGATAGTACATTGTGTTTCTAGAACTTGCCCCACTGTTTAAAACATCATCCTTTAGGGCTGTATCTGACTTTCTAGACAGTATTAGATTCATGATTTGCTAAAGGTCTTGGTTGGCTTTCCTTGTCTCTACAAAACAGCTCTGGTGAGAGCTGAGGTTGAACACAAAGCCCAGGATTTGACTTCCCTGAAGTCCAGATCTGATTTTTGTGTCGCAGGTCCATCTCTATGCAAAAGACAAAGATTCAGAATGTAAACTAAAATTGAACATAAAGTGTGCCTCACCAGACATAGTTCTACTACTATCTCACCTTTTTGGGGGGTCCTTCAAGTATGAAAGGCAATATGCCAAGGCAATTGTTATTACCATTACCTCTTTCTCCTTGCATTGATTACAGTAGCTAGATAGATAGATAGATAGATAGATAGATAGATAGATAGATAGATAGATAGATAGATAGATAGATAGATAGATAGATAAACACAAGATGAAAATGGAGCTTATATGGAAGGTAGAATTCCTTTTTGAACAGTGTTCGCTCTAATTTTTCCCAAACATATGTGGAATGAATTTTGTTGAGTGCTTATATGGAGCTCATGTGTGACACATCACCTCTATATTGGTGCACATAACAAAATTCATGTGGCGGGGGTGGGGCTGAGTGGCTCAGAGTGTGGGAGGGATCTCTAGGCTGAGACAGAGGATTAGGGTGTATGTGGGGAGATGGCCACGACTAGGGGTGTGAGCTCTGGGGTGGGGCCGGGGATGAGGAGCCCAGAGCTGTGGCAGAGGGGTGGGGGAGTGGCAGAGTGAGGACTCCCAGCACCGTGCTGCTTCCTGCAGCCCCCATTGGACTGGAGCGACGAACCGCTGCCAGTGGGACCCATGATCGGCTGAACCAGCAGACGCAGCAGGTAAACTTATTATTCCTTGAATTTAGCAAAAAAAGCTTTAGTAAAGGTCTCCCACAGTATTCTTGCCAGCAAGTTAAAGAAGTATGGGCTGGATGAATGGACCATAAGGTGGAGAGAAATCTGGCTGGATTGTCAGGCTCAATGGGTAGTGATTAATGGCTCCATGTCTAGTTGGTAGCCGATCTCATGCAGGGTGCCCCAAGGGTCAGTCCTGGGGCCGTTTTTATTCAATATCTTTATCAGTGATCTGGAGCATGGTGTGGACTGCACCCTCAGATAGTTTGCAGATGACGCTAAACTGGGAGGAGTGGTAGATATGCTGGAGGGTAGAGATAGGCTACAGAGGGACCTAGACAAATTAGAGGATTAGGCCAAAAGAAATTCAACAGTTCAACAAGGACAAGTGCATAGTCCTGCACTTAGGGTGGAAGAATCTCATGCACTGCTACAGACTGAATGGCTAGGCAGCAGTTTTGCAGAAAAGGATTTAGGGGTTACAGTGGACGAGAAGCTGGACATGAGCCAACAGTGTGCCTTTGTTACCAAGAAGGCTAACAGCATTTTGGGCTGTATAAGTGGGGGCATTGCCAGCAGATCGAGGGACGTGATCATTCCCCTCTATTCAACATTGGTGAGGCCTCATCTGGAGTACTGTGTACAGTTTTTGGGCCCACACTACAAGAAAAATATGGAAAAATTGGAAATAGTCCAGCGGAGGGCAACAAAAATGATTAGGGGCCTGGAGCACATGACTTATGAGGAGAGGCTGAGGGAACTGGGATTGTTTAGTCCACAGAAGAGAAGACTGAGAGGAGATTTGATAGCTGCTTTCAGCTACCTGAAAGGGGGTTCCAAAGAGGATGGATCTAGACTGTTCTCAGTGGTACCAGATGACAGAACAAGGAGTAATGGTCTCAAGTTGCAGCGGGGGAGGTTTAGAGATGATATTAGGAAAAACTTTTTCACTAGGAGGGTGGTGAATCATCTAAATGGGTTACCTAGGGAGGTGGTGGAATCTCCTTCCTTAGAGGTTTTTAAGGTCAAGCTTGACAAAGCCCTGGCTTGGATGATTTAGTTGGGGTTGGTCCTGCTTTGAGCAGGGGTTTGGACTAGATGACCTCCTTAGGTCCTTTCCAACCCTGATTTTCTATGAATCTATCTATCTATAATATAGTGTTTTGTCTGGTTAAAAAAAATTTCCCTGGAACCTAACCTCCCCTCGTTTACATTAATTCTTATGGGGAAATTGGATTCGCTTAACATCGCTTCGCTTATAGTCACATTTTTCAGGAACATAACTACAATGTTAGGTGTGGAGTTCCTTTACTGGGGATAGGACTTATCTGCATCTGGCTTCAGTCAAGCTATGATGGTGTACCCCAGTTGAGGATTTTCTCCAGCAGGACTACTTGTGTGCATAAAAGTAAACATGGATTTAAGCACTTTGCTGGATCAAACCTATAACCATCTTAATTAGAATCCACTAAATCTATAGCAACATTTCTTTACAGTGAATGGTCTAAAATATTTGATATTTGGAACATGATTTTCAACCCAAATGTCTGTATAATGGATAATGTAAACAATGATCCCCAATAGTTCCAACAACTTTGGTCTTAACATGATGTAAGCAACAAGCATGCCATACATTTGCAGTGCTCAAAGTACTGCATCAATACACACTGTTGAAAGATGGGGTTTGAAAAAAATAGCTCAGGATGACATGATAATTAGAGTTCAGCTGTAACTTCAACAGAATTGCAACAGGGACACACTATTTTTGAGATTTAATCATTTGATTAACTTTTTTAAAAAGGTTTCTTAAACACTTCAGCCCTTCCTGATTTCACCCTGGACCACAAGTGGAAATATCCTATACTCTACCAGCCAAAAAGATTAGTATTATCATATCATATTTCTCATTTCACCAAAATAAGAATGGTGTACAAATCTCATGAGAGAAGCCTGTTCAGTTTGATTTCTGAACCAAAGAGGCTGGGACAAAATTCAAGTGTAGTTTTGCTTTCTCTGAACTGAACCAATGAACCTATAGAGTCTTACCCATCAATAAAAGAGCTACTAAAAAGTGCATTACATTTTGTCATCCTTCCAGACTGTTGACTAATTTTCCTCAGCTGATGTATCTTCCAGAGATTTTATACAGTCTGCATACAGGTTCACTTTTTCATAATAGTTTCAAAGACTTTCTGTAATATTGTGAAATCTGTTTAACATCTGACCTTTTAGCCAACAGAGTGGAAAGCAGCCCTGCTGAGTTTGTTCAGGAGAGTTTGATTGCCCTGTTGGATAATGCAGCATTTTGGATATGCAGATGTTAGTGAATAAAATGCATTATCAATCTTGAACTCTGCTTGAATTTATGCAAAAGCTTTCAAGGCATGTTCTTTGAATAGATCCCACAGTAATTGAATTCCCACATTTCTGCAAAGAATTGTACCTATCTTACAGAGCTGAGAAAGCCGTGGATTCTTAAAAATTGGCACAAGAAGATTTAAGAAAAGGACATCAAACACCTGCAGCGATATCATGGCTCTCCGGGATCTGAGAGTTCCACAGAGAATTTCTTTTCTAACCCAGGCATGATGGGCAAGATGACAATGTGCTGAGTGTTCTGCATTATTGCTGCTCCTAGAGAGATGCTGAATTGTCTGACCTTGAATCTTCTTACTGTCCAGACCTGCCTTCCAATGCTTCACTGTTTGTCTGCCTCCTTATGGGAGCTGGTTAGTTTCCTGTGGTCATGTTTCTAAATAAAAAGAAGCCGCCCAAAAAAGATGAAGCACTGAAGATATATGAAATATTATTTACATATAGAGAAAAAGTAGAGTTGACTCTGCAGGTTCTGGTCCAACCCCTGAGACACACCTTTCAGTTTTTCACTACTGACGTTGCAGATTTCATTGGACGGCCATTAGATATTTTGGCTATCACATGTGAAAGGGAAAAAATAAACATGTGGCAGTATGTTCAGTGGGGAAAAAGTTGACACTGTCTAGTGAAAAATGGGGTTCTAATGATGTATGCCATAGTAAGAAATGTGTGCCATTGGGATGACCTGAGATTGAAGAAAATAATCTGACAGTGGAAATGGAGAACCTGAGAGCTTTAGGTGGCGCTAGGATCCCATTATTGTGGGGAAGAAGGGAAGGGGCAGAACAAGAGGGTATTTTGGGATCCCTCACTGTCACTATTTAAAAAGCAAACACATTTCTTTCCAGGAGTCAAGAGTCTAGTTAGACTCCTAAAATATCTTGAATTTTAAGAGTTTAAAAAAGTAAAATTTGAGTACTAAGTCTGTATTTTACTGTGATTTAAGAAGGATGAAGACTAAACATGGTATACATATTTTAGACTTTCTGACAATAATTTGGCTCCCCTTGAAGACTGTCTGAGGGGAAGGAGGCAAATGTCCTTTTTACCCCCTCCTCCCTGCTAGTGCCAAGCCTGGCTGTAAATTAAAATCAATTTGATGTTGATGTTGCAAAATTATTAGTGAGTCCTGGAAAAACAGTTGCAAGAAAAAAGGGTTTGGACAATATTATTCTGCCATTGAAAATCCATAAAATCATTTAGGCTGCCTGGTGTAACCGTCTATTTTAAATGTACATTAAGGCATGGAAGGTATGGACTGGGTTAGTAGCTGTTTGAGTCCCCTCTTCTATAGTACAGTAGTAGGGCCAAATTCTGCCCTTGGATGATCTGCTCCTGTTGACTTTAATGGCAATTATAGGCATGTGAGAGTAGACTTTGAGTACGTTTAAATATTGGTGATGCTAGTACCCAGATCTTAACTAGGACTTTTCATCATAGATCACAAAGCACTTTGAGTCAGCATTAAAAATGAAAGTTGGGAAGGGCTATATATGGAGAAAGTGATAAGCCAAAGGCATTCCTGAGCTCTAACGCCACCTTTTTCTGTGCCTAATATTTTTAAACCGATAGATTTACCATATGGTTTGATGTTAATGTCAATATTTAGAAAAACTGTTTTCAGATGGATGAGTTGATACCCCTAAGCCTCAGTGTCAGAGGGGAATACCCATCACTCCTGCTGAATGTAACAAGAGCAATGTGTGCTCATGGTTCTGATTTTCAGAAATGCTGGGCACCCCAAATTAGTGGACACTTTTGAAAAATGAGTCTAAAAGGTTTTATTGTAGACACAGGACTAGACATTTAGTCACCTACATAATGTCCCTAACTTCATTATCATATAAAGGGGATATACTTCTTTCTGACTTTGACTGGTGCTCAACTTCCGCTTTCTGAATCTCCCTCTCAGTGTTTCATGCTCATTTAATACCTACGTGTATCTTATTCAACTTCCAATCTCTGTCAGAGATTTTGAGTTTAGGAAATATTCATAAAACAATTTTGCACTGTGCAGAATTTAATCTGCAGTAAGGATCTGTCAGCAGGAAGCACACACCTCCTAGTGTTTGACTGGCAGAAACATCTTTTCCAAGGGAGTTCTGCCAGTAACATTTGAGTATAGCAAACAAGGGCGCATACCAGAAATGGCCCAGGCAGGATAACAAATGCTCCAGTAGAATCTTTAATTATTTATTACATAATCATTAATTTTTAATGTCTCGAAAGATGGCCTTGAAGAGCTCCAGACTTTGTTGTAACCACATTTTGAATGACTCTATGTGTGTTTAAATAAATAGCAAGATAAAAAGAGTAGCTCCTTTGTGCCATAAAGCCACATAAGGTAAAAAATGGAGAAAAAACTATGAGCAATGCCATCAGATGTGCAAAAAAAGTAATTGATTGGTTTACAGCACAGGATGCTTTGAAAGAGTGCTAAGGACAAATGCTCAGAAAACTTAATCTCCAGATTTCAGAGTGGTAGCCGTGTTAGTCTGTATCAGCAAAAACAATGAGGAGTCCTCGTGGCACCTTAGAGACTAACAAATTTATTTGAGCATAAGCTTTATGGGTTCTAGCCCATGAAAGCTTGTGTCCAAATACATTTTGGAGTCTCTAAGGTGCCACAAGGACTCCTCATTGCTTAATCTCTAGAGGAGCCGCTGGTTTCACATAAGGAAAATGTTGATCAGTTACAATATTATGCATAAGAATGGCCAAACTGGGTCAGAGTAATGGTCTGTCTAGCCTAGTAGCCTGCCTTCAAACATTGGCCAATACCAGGTGCTTCAGAAGGAATAAACAGAAGAGGGCAATTATCGAGTGATCTATCCCAGGTTGTGTACTCCCTGTGGCCCGCACTGCTTCCTGCAGCTCCCATTGGCTGGGAAGAGCGAACCATGGCCACTGGGAGCTGCGGATGGCCATGAAAATGTAAACAAATTGGCTACCCACCAGTGGATTACCCGGATGGGCCGCAGGTTGTCCGCCACTGATTTGGGTGGAACACATGCAGCACTATTCAGGTAGGATTCCTGCTGTGAAGTGCGTGGTAGCAAGGGTGGCATTTGTTGTAACTTGATCAGTTTATTGGCTTCATTCCAACATTGGATGTTTAGAGGAGGAATATTGGCTAGGACTGGTAACCATAAACATTTTTTTTTGGCTTTCATGTGTCTGTGACTCTTATGGTATGATTAAGCTGCATGTCTACTATTGTAATGTAGTTGGAGTTTAACCAATCTGGGCACGATATTTATCCCAGAAAGCAAACCTCAAACTACTCAATATAGGTAGTAAGTGCTAACACTTGGGTCACAGCTCCTTATGTTTAGTCATAAACTGGCCTGATCATCATTCAGCAGCTGTTCTATCAGTTGGATCATCTGCTCCCGGAGTTTATGGTTTCAACTCTACAGTGATATTAGCTGGCTGCTAAAGAGTGGCCTTTTTTGCTAGCGCTCCTGGTGCTGCTGTTTCTGGAGCTCCTGTATATTCTACACCAGCAGAGAATGCAGCTTGTTGATTGAGCAGATCTTGATAGACTTATAACGAAAGACCACAGGCTTGGTTGGGTGGCAAAGGCTCAGTGAGGTTTACTGTCATCAAAGCACTATGCTGGGGCCATGTATGCCAAGGTACAGATTCAGTAACACATGTATGCCTGTGACAAGGTACTGGCTCAATCAACATAGTGTTGTCTTCTAGGCCCATACAAAGATACCCTTTCTTCAACTCTCATTTCATAAATTGATACAATCAAGTTATATATTATATTCTGTATATTGTTACCATTCTTATATCTTGTAGTTTGACATTTTCCTCCCAACCCATTCGTATCTTTACAAGGAGTCTTTGTGTTCCTGTACCACCTTATTAGCAATTTATTTACATAATTACTTCAGAACTCTGTTCTTGTACCATCTTCTCAGGTTAGGAATATGCTTACTTATTGGTGGATACTTAGTATTACTATTCTGACAAGGCCTACTTTGGGTCACAGCCTTACTTTACTCATACTTTTAGCTATGCCTATGACTTCAGCAAGGCTTACAGTCTTTACCTGGCTTTGGTAAAGCAATAACCGAAGTTCTTGGGTATCATGCTCTCCCGTATTATGTGTGACCTGAAGATGGACAACCACTGTTGGCTTTTCTTCCCAAGATAGTTGTTAGATATTGTCAAAGCGGAAAGCTTTCCCTATTTTCATTTATTTTACTGCCCTATTTTTTCCCTAGAGAATGGTTGGAAGATATGTTTTGGTTAAGCTATGGAAATTGCTCACTCTTTTTTGATTGACACCTTTACAGTTTGGTCTTTGTCTGCTGTACCAATGCATATGTGGAAAATGAAACCTATCATATGCCCCTCCCCTCAGCCTTTCGACCTGTGAAACATCTTAATTTTTATATGTTATTTGCCTGCTTGGATAGCCCTTTGTGCCCCTTCCCCAGCCTCCCTTCTCTCCCTTTTATACAAGGATATTATAAAGCTTCATAATATGATACTTCTCCGCCTTTCTTACATGCTTTTGTGCAATGAAATAGTAAACTATGTTGACATTTAATGGATTACCATTGGTGTGTCAGTTGACATGGATGGGACAGTTCATGACTCAGATCTATTGTTTCAGATTCTTCGCAGAGTGAGGTGGACATCTACTGCATTGATGACATAAAGGTCAGTTTCTGCAGGTTTTCTTGAAAACCATAACAGCTAGATTTCCCACCCCCAACATGAAAGCCAAAACTCTGGCAAACAGTTGGATGAGCTGCCCGCACCTGCACCTCGCTAATGCTTGGCATCATCCAACCCGGGTAAAGGAGGGTACACTCCAGATTTTGTAAAACACTGTTAACGAGTAGATATTCATTTACTGTAGTAGTGTATCTCGCTGAGAACACATGACACCCTTGCTCCATTGCCTGCATTAGCTGTCTTTTGAGTTTTGGGATGAATTTAAAGTACTGGGTTTGCCCTATAAAGGCCTAAATAGCTTGGTAATTGCCTGCTTGGGAGACTGTCCCTCTGCCTGTGCAAGAGGGTCTCAACTGTGTTCAGCAGAGATGCACAACCTGGAATCCCCATAGGTATAAAAGTGATTTTGTTATAAAAATACTTTTGCAAGGTGTCTTCTGTGATGGGCTTTGAAAAATACTCCTACACCTTACTCCAAAATATCCACATTTTTTTTTCTTTTCTGCTGCAAGGTCGTTATATTTTCCAGACTACATGACAGGAAGGATATTTGTGGGGAAGAGCTGGCTGAGTGAAGAATAAGGTTGAATCTATTTCCAGGTACTCATTTATGGTTTGGGGGTGCTTTTAATTTTTCTTATATGGAAGTATTTTAATGTATACCAATTCTCTGATCC
Organism: Sternotherus odoratus; assembly: GCA_032164245.1. Classification (NCBI taxonomy): domain Eukaryota; kingdom Metazoa; phylum Chordata; order Testudines; family Kinosternidae; genus Sternotherus; species Sternotherus odoratus. The sequence goes on from JAVMKO010000003.1 coordinate 147,082,491, forward strand.
AGAAAAGTACCCAAGCACATGCATAAGTTTAAGCACATAAGTAGCTGTGTTTATTTCAGTGAAACTATCCACGTTTACTGTTATGCATGTGCTTAAGTGCTTAAGGGCCCAAGAGCCTAAGATATAGGTGCCTTTTTTATACATGGATTATTTTCCATTTTTATTTATAGCACCCAGGAAAAAAGTACCAGATCTTTTATGGACAAAGAACATATGTTCTAAAAGGACAAGTTTCAGACAAGGCAGGAGAAAAGGACATATTTTTTCAATGTATCTCGTTAGTTTCGATTGGGTATATATTGACCTTTTAGCGGTGGCAGAAGCAGTCATCTTATATAAAGAATCACATAAGACTTCCCCATATAAGGCTGAGCCATAGAGGAAAGCACAAAGTTTGTTGTTTGGAACAGATATTTGGAGTAGCTGCAGCAGTCTTTGCAAATGTATTAACTACCCTTGAGTTAACTGACACTTGAATTAACTTAAGGTTAAAAAAAGAAAAAAGGCCATGATAGACATACTCGTACTCATGACAGGGTAACAAGCTTTGTGGAGAGGGGGGAAGTGGTAGATATGGTTCATATTGATGTTAGTAAGGCTTTTGATATTGTCTCTCATGACCTTCTCATAAACAAACTAGGGAAATACAACCTAGATGGAACTACTATAAGGTGGATGTATAACTGTCTGGAAAACCTTTCCCAGAAAAATGTTCAGTGGTCACTTTCTAGCTGGAAGGGCATATCAAGTGGGGTTCTGCAGGGATCAGTTCCGGGTCCAGTTTTGTTCAATATTTTCATCATTGATTTAGATATTGTCATAGAGAGTACACTTATAAAGTTTGTAGATGATACCAAGTTGGGAGTGGTTGCAAGTGCTTTGGAGGATAGGATTAAAATTCAAATGATCTGGACAAACCTGGAGAAATTGTCTGAAGCAAATAGGATGAAATCCAATAAGGACAAAATGCAAAGCACTCCACTTAGGAAGGAACAACCAGTTGCACACATACAAGAGAAATGACTGTCTAGAAAGGAGTACATCAGACAGGGATCTGGGAGTCATAGTTGATCCCAGGCTAAATGTAAACCAACATGACCTATGATCAGGAAAGATTGGGTATAAAAGTTAGGTTTGCTTAGTCTGGAGAAGAGAAGACTGAGTGGGAACATGAGAACTGTTTTCAGGTACATAAAAGGTGCTTAAAAGGAGGAGGAAGAAAAAGGTTCTCCTTAACCTCCGAGGATAGGACAAGAATCAATGGGCTTAAATTGCAGCAAGGACATTAGGAAAATCTTCTTAACTGTCAGGATAGTTAAGCACTGGAATAAATAGCCCAGGGATGTCATGGAATCTCCATTGCTGGAGATTTTTAAGAGCTGGTTAGACAATCTTCTGTCAGGTTTGGTTTAGATAATACTTAGTCCTCCATGAATGCAGGGGACTGGAGTAAACAATCTCTTGAGGTCCTTTCCAGTCCTATGATTCTGTACTACTAATAATCCCTATGTTTTATAAAGGGATTATCTTCTACAGTTCTCCAAACACTTTTAAAAGTTTGTAAGCAGCATTATTCTCATCATACAGATGGGAAAATGAGGCACAAAGAACCAGAGTGGTTTGCCCAAGGTCACCCACAGACCCACTCTTTTTCAGACAAGCATTTAAATATTTAGCTTTGAGTTAATAAAACACAAACATTATGTCTCCAAACACAGTAAGAGCATCCCATGAGGAATGTCTCCTGAGGTCCAGCTCTAACAGTGGAAGGAGCAGTATAGCCAAAACAGCCAATGACAGGTCTCCTATGAAAGAAAGCTGTGGTACTCTGGAGTTTGGTACTCTGCCTTCAGTGAGTCAAATCAGGAGTGAAAATCATGATAATTTTTTTAAAAAAAGTAGTAAATCTAAAGTATAAATCTTAAACAAAAATTCCTTTGAAGCTAGACTTTCTGAGCAGAAATGCATGTTGTTAATGTTCATGTGCTGCTGACATTAACCATATCTATTTCCAGTTAAAGTGCTACTTATGGGCACATTTTTGCATTTATATGATGCATAATTTAGCACAGAGGAAACATGTTCATTCCATCAATTGCCAAGTTTTTTCTCTCTGTGGAATAAATCCAAATAGAAAATATCTGTCCTTTGAAATATCACTAAGGAACAATTAAAAATACACATTTTTCCTTAGCATTTTAAACTATTTTCTTTCTGCAGACCATATCTGTCCTGAAGTATGTTTCATATTGAATGCACATTGCATTCCGTATTGAAGGTAACCAGTAGTTAATATAATTGTAACATTATATATTAGGGACTTGATTCTCTTTGCACTGGCACTGATTTTACACCTTTTATGGGTCCTTTATCCCTTTTTCTTAGTCTCTCCTTTAAGGAAAGAATCTTCAAAAACTTAAGTAACCTTTGGTTGTGATGAATAAAATTAAAGGAAGTCAAAGCTTTCCCCCCTGCTGCTGTTTCTTAAAAGTTCCCATCATTTTGGAATTCCTAATATTTATAATACCCTATGGTGTTTCTCTATCCCTTCTGAAAGGTTATTAGGGAAACTTAGTATCTTAGCATGTATTCTCTGTTATTCTGTTTCCCATAATATATGGAGATATACCTATCTCATAGAACTGGCAAGACCTTGAAAGGTCATCAAGTCCAGTCTCCTGCCAACACTAGCAGGATCAAGTACTGGCCCCTGACAGATTTTTTGCACCCAATCCCTAAATGGCCCCTCAAGGATTGAGCTCACAGTCCTGGGTTTAGCAAGCCAATGCTCAAACCACTGAGCTCTCCCTCCGCACAATTTTATATGCTGTATACTTTGTTACACTCTATATACTCTTTTTATGGGGCCATAAATAATGCTTGTGCTTCTGATTAAGCTGCTTCTCTTTCTGTATGACTAATAGAGATGGATCCTGTAACAGGGCACAACTCACCACTGCAGCACTTCCTTCTGGCCACCCTGGCAATTAGCTCTCAGCTCTTTCAGTCCACCTTAAGCTGTGGTGTCACGCCTGACATCACTGCTGTCTCTTTTTGGACCCGCATCACTCCTCGGACTGCAGCATCCTCTTCTGGGCACAGACCTTCAGCTGTGCCCCCACTCCAGCAGTCCTAAGTCCTGCCACTTGCCTCAGCAGCCAACTGCAGTCCAAGGTCCAGACCCTCACCTCAGGGGCAAACTACAGTTTGCATACCAGCCACTCTCCTCATGGGCAAGTGGAGAGCAAGGGGTGGGGACCCAGGCCACCCACTATGCCGGGTCCTGACCCAGGGATTCTATAGCCCACAGCCATCTACTGCTGTCCTCCAACCTGCTGCCTATTTTCCTTGGGCCACTTCTCCCATAGCCCTAGTACTTTCTCAGACCTTGCAGCAAGGCCCCAGCCTGGCACTGGTCAGCCAGCAGCTCACCCTAGCAATCTACTGCTGCTGCCCTATCTATGGCACTTCTTCAGGCAGCCAGTCCTCCTCCCTTGACTTCCAGGGAGAAACTCCACTCTACTTTGCTGAGCATCCCTTTATGTATGGCCCTAACCTGACTGACTGCTCCAGCAAGCTTTCCCACTATTGGTGGGCTCAAAAAGCCCTTTCCTGATTTGTAGGTCCTGAGCAGCTTCACTGGTGCTGCTTTTAAGCCCTTCTTCTTCCTGGGTGGGGCAGATGCCCCATCACAGATCTGAATTCTCCCAAATTTTGGAAGTGTAGGGAAAGATCCAAAATATGAATTCAGATTTTCAGAGGGCTGCTATTTTTTTACATTTGGCTGAACTAAAATCTTGGATCCAAATATATGTAAGGCTGAGTTGTTATTATCTAGATCTATAGTTAGTCCTTTCTTTTCATAGAATACATTAAATATCATAATAGTGTTCTAGGGTGGGTAGGGGAGCCACATGCCATCATAACCAAAATACATATTTGGGAATAGACCTTATAGTGTTATCAATTGGAGTACTTCCTTTCACTTCAGTGGAGCAACACAATTTGCACCAGGTGAAGATCTGCCAGGAATGTACAGAGAAATTTCTATAGTCTTTGTAAGATCTCTATAGTGTCTTCTCATTTATGTAAGTGTTGTGGAGAACACTAGTATTTTACTAGAATAGTTTTGTAAAGGTGACAAGATTAGAACATTCATTTGAGCTGTGACTCCCTGCCAGAAAGCAGCAATTGCTTGGTCTGACTCTTCCACCCACTCTGTCTTAAAAGCCTCTTGGACATCTGCATGAAATACATCCACCCCCATATCACACGAATGAATGCCATCTGGATGGAAGAAACCAAGGCAATTTATGAGTAATGAGGTCTGGTCTCAGGAGTGAAATACAGCAAAGCCATGTTGCTTCATAATTTTATGTATTTTCTATTTTCCAGACTATTTTAAGTGGAAAAGAAGTTTGGAGAAAAAATCCACAGAAGCTAATAGAAGCTTCCTCACTAACTACTCTGTAACTGATAAACATATTCTCTCCTTGTTTTTGTGTGTGTGCTGTAGGCATAGGGCTAGATCCACAAAGAGAACAGAGCCTCAGTATTGAAATGTCTAATGTTTAGGTGCCTTGCCACCCCGTGGAATCCACAGCCCTGAATAAGACCTTGTCTACACTTCCAGTGGCATGCAGTATATATGTAGCTACATGACATGGTAGATGACAATTTGTGTCCTCATTCACTGCAGTGTGTAGCTACGTAAAGCAGTGAAATAGTCTGGTGAGGAGAGATAGCAGGAAAAGTCTCTGGCAGCAGGGAGTCAGGAAGACACAATACTGCTAAAAATAGCAGCATAGATCCGGGGGGGGGGCACCCCTTGGGTTGTAGAGAATTGTGAAGGCTACTGTAAGCAAGCAGGCACTCACCCCGGCAGCGCCCCCTGCTGGTCGTCTGGGGAATCAGCTCTTCAGCCTCCGGAGCGCCCTCTGCCGGCCGATGTCCCACTTCTACTCTGGCCCCGTGTCCCTCCCGGACCCCGGTGCCCTCAAGCTGAGGGTGCTGCACCCCTGCAGTACCCCCCTGGTCTTAGGGTCTCCCCTCCCTGGGGAACCCTGCCCCATATCCCTGCTGGACCCAATTGCCCTCTTTGGGGTGTTGCACCCCTGCAGTACCCCCTCAAGTCTAAGGGTCTCCCCTCCCCAGGGAACCCTCCAGCCCACTATCCCCACCTTGCCTCAGACTTGGCCACTGCCAGTCACCAGTTGCCTCCACTCACTGAGGCAGACTGCAGTATCATGGCCTCTCATCACCGGCAAGGGGGGTTGGCCTGCTGCTTCTACTGCTAGCCATGGGCTTCCCCTTGCAACCATAGTACCCCTGGTCGGGCCTTCTGCCAGGCCTTACAGCCTGGGGCTCTCTGGCCAGAGCCTTCCCAGCTCCCTCTGCCCTGCCCTGCCCCTGCCCCTGCCCTAATTCAGGTACCTTGCTTAAGCCCCAGCAGCTAGGCCTGTCTTCCTCTGGAGACAGAGGAGACTGACTCAGTAGGCCCCTGCCTCTCAGCCTTTATACAGGCCTGAGTGTTTTGGGGCGTGGCCACCCAGCTGAGCCTGCTTCCCAATCAGGCCTGGGAGTTTGCTGGTTCCTGGCCACAACCCCTTCCCAGGCTGTTTTAAGGCACTTTCCATGGGAGTGGGGCAGCTGCCCCACTACAGCTATATATGGGTTCAAGCATGCAGGACATTCTACTCACCTAGACTAAACCATGCCTCACCAACAACATTGCTGTTTATACCTGTGCTAGTTGGATGTACTCTACATGCCTCCGTAAGTGTAGACTTACCTGTCCTTGGGCCTCCTATACAATGCTTGGGGAAAGTTAGGCACCTAGGAATGGGATTCACATAAACATGCATGCTGAGTGGGGAGTTGTCTGAGCTAGCCAACATGAATTGCTGAGCAGAGGGGTGTAGCCTATACTCTCCACCCCCTCACAGGGAGGGGGATGCCTAACTCTGGGTCAGGAGGAGGTCATTAGCGTCTCTGGATTAACAAGTATGAAGCCTCTTCCAGGCTTAGTCACAGGAGGTAGTGGCCTCCTTATACTCAATGTATTTAGTGGTTAGAGCACTCACCCACAATGTTGGATGACATAAGTTCAAATTCCCCCTCTAGCTGATTTGGAGCAGAGACTTGAATTCCCTGATGAGTGTTCTCACCCCTGAGCAATATGTTATTCTGGAGTGGGCCTCTCTGTCTCTCCTGTTGAATGTGTTTTACCTCATATGAAATACTTAAATATTTAGTGGACCATAGGGGACATGAAAATGATTCTATGGCCCAGTGGGTCAGATATTCACCTGAGAGATGTGGGTTCAGGTCCCTGTTCCAAATCAGGAAGAGTGGATTTAGAACATGGGTCTCCTGCATTTGTGTAAATGTTCTAACACTAGCCGAAAGGTTATAAAGATGGTACCACCTCTCCCTCAGCTATTGTGTGTTGGAGGTGGGAGGGATTAGGTGTGCTTCAATGGTATACATTTTAGAATATAAATTTTGGTTTAGGTGCCTAAAGTGGCAGTGAGGTGCATAGGTCCCTTTCTGGATCTAGCACATATGATTGTAACCTAAAACTGCTTTCCTAGAATCCATACAACTAGTGAACTTCTTGATGTACATTAGGTTTGCCAGTTAGACGGTAGTGATCTTTGAGCTATAACATTTGTCTCTATAATAAGGTTGCAAGATCTGGCATTTCTGGTGTATTGGTCCTATATAAAGACTTGTATGCTTAAAGGTATTCTTAACAACAAATTGCCTTAGTGTTGCTGAGGTATCCTAAATAGTGAGAAGAAAATTATGGGACTCCTTTTGCAATTAAAGCCAATAAATAAAAATGCTACTACTGGGAATAAGAGAATATAAGCAACTCATTATCCTCTCCAGATGAAGAGTAGAGACTGGTGAATTGAAGACTACATTTGTCATATATCTGTTCTATTTAGAAAAACAATATTCTTCTCCCAGGAGATATCTACCGAAACTAAGATGATCGGTGATCCTCTAGATCTGCCTGAAGCACTAGACCAAGTGGAAAAGGAGCAGTATCAATCAAATCCAGATAATTGTTCTGCTATTTCAGACCTGGCTAATTACCTCTCTTGATACCATAGTGAGATGAAACCCTCATTAGCCGTTCATCAGGAAAGAGTAGTGAAATACAGGGACAGCAATTCTTCCTGGACCTTACATCTACCAGGAACTGGATGGGTGAAAACTCCTTATTCCCTTCCCACAACTAGGGAACTAGATGAGGCAAAATTCTCCCTGGATCTGAAATTATTAAAAAAAAACATGTTACACAGTAATTTCCTGCAAAGAAATGAAACAATTTAATCAGCATAACTTACGGCGAACAAGTAAAATGGCATCATTGCTTTTAAACAGAGACCTGGAACCAGCAGACAAACTTTTTAAGTGAATTAATTCCAAAACCGAGGAGCTCTGCTTCCAAAAGTATAAAAATGTTAAAAATAAATAAGACTTGACAAGCTGCCAGACTTAGTGACTGATTAAACATATAATTAGATAGAAGATAATATAATTAGATCTGTGAATAATATAATGAAGCAGTAGACCTGAATTGCATTTAGGTCCAAGTTGGCAGTTGATACTCCATAAAGAGAATAATCAGATATGAAATAGTTAAAGAGAGAACTTGGGATAGAAACCAGGCATCAAAGTCTAAGTCCATTAATCAGGTTTTCTCTTGAAAATTATTGCTATGAACCAAGCCATTAAACTCAAAAGTGATTTGAGCACGTTTCTTCCTGCCAGCAGGGATCAAAGGAGTTCTACTATAGTCAGTACTGGCTGTGCATCTTCAAAACTGAACCTTTGCAACTGTGACTATAGCACCTGGTGGAACTGGATGAGTATATGTAAATCTCTGCTGCTGCTTAAATTACTGTACTGGGCTGTGCCTTGGTCAACTCTGCAGCAGTTATCGAGAGACCCCTAAAACCTCCAAAATAATTTGAGAGTCAAATAGTTGGTGATTAATTCCTTATTACATCGTCACAAAGGAGCTTAGAGGCAACCCAATATATGCTTAGAAGGTGAAGTGATATTGGCTTATTACAGGGCATTGGGGTCAGTAAACCAGTGCTTGGTTTACTTGGCTTGGTTCATTCCCCTGACACAGAAAGTTTCATTTATATCTTACTAGTCCCCAGGTATAGTTCTACCAATGGGCACATTCACTACCAGAGATGACAGTGGGAGGTGTTTTATCACCGGCCACCCCTGGGGATTTTGCCTATGCTTCAGGTTCCAGCAATAGCTCCATAGGGGTTCCCCGGGGAGATGTACTTTGTCAGTGCACCCCTTGGGTGCTCTGTCCATGCTCCCTGCCCAGTCAGCCCCAGACACGTGGGGCTAGATGGTGGCATTTGTGCCACATCCCTCTGTAGTGGGGGTCAGGTGGAGCAGGCATTAGGAGATTTACAGAATTGCCTCTTTGGGAGACAGTATTTCCTATATCTGTTTTGTACCAGAGTGACAAAGGAGGTGAGCAATCTGCTCTATCCATAGTGGCCCTATTCTCACTGGAACCATGTAGCTAGCAGAAATGTGGTCATGCTGTCATCACTTCCCCAGTCCCTCCACAATTCCCCCACCCACTTCAGCTCTGCTGTGCAGTGCCCTGGGCTTACCCTCTTCTGTGCCCACCCTCCATCCCCATGAACAAGAACCATAATCGTTCTATTCCGTTCTGGATCTCTCATGGCAGCAGAGGGCCCCCGGGTATGTGGTCTCTGTCTATAAAGTTGCTTGTTTTCTTGTTTTTTTGTACTCTAATTTTTCAGAACCCAATGCTGTTTCTGTTAGAATCAGTGGAGTTCTACCACTAATGTCTGTGGGAGCAAAACCAGGCCCTCATTGAGTTGTGATGTTATTAATACGAACTGTGACTGTATAGATCATTGTTTCAACCAAGGTCCTATAGTGGCACCAAATCTTATACAAAGGAGGTCAAGTAAGGTGTCCATGAAAAGGTTATGATTTGCTGGTTATGATTATGCTATTTATATGCATGTAGCATTTTTGTATTTATATGTATTTGGCTCTATACTGTCTGTATTTCAAACTTGTGCTATGCTTCTGGGTGACACCCCAGACAGTTTAACATCAGTACTGTTTAGCCTGCTTGATGGCCCATTAAGGAACATCCTCTATACAACTGACCCATTGAGAGAAGGCAGATACACCTTGTGACTCAGCAAAGCATGAAGGGACATGCCTATGGACTCTAAGGTTTTTCCATGCCATGTGCTGGGTAGCTTGTGTTTGGAACAAAGGAAGCACAAGCCACATGGTAAAAGGACTATAAAAGGCAGCTGCATCATCTCCAATCCTGCATCTTCAATCCTGCTTCTTACCTCTGCGGAAACAACCTGAAGCTCTGAACAAAGGACTGAATTACCCATCCAAGCTGTGGATTTACTTCAGAGGCTTGATTTGAACCTGCAGTTTATTCCATCACTGCTATAACCCTCAGCCAAGAACTTTGCCATTACTGTGTGTAATTGATTACTTTGACCAACTTTAGCTCTCATCTATCTTTCTTTCTTTTTGTGAATAAGCCTTTATATTTTATATTGTAAGGGATTGGCAACAGAGTGAGTTGTGGGTAAGATCTGACTGGTATATTGACCTGGGTCTGGGACTTGATCCTTTGGGATCAGAACCTTTTTTTATTTCTTTACTGTGGTATTGGTTTTCATAACCCTTCATTGCCATAATTAGCAGTGCTGGTGGTGATACTGGGAAACTGGAGTGTCTGAGGGAATTGCTTGCCTGACATCTGGTTAGCCAAACTCCCCTCTGTTTGGCTGGTTTGATATGCAAAGGACCCCCAGCTTTGGGCTGTGACTGCCCTGCTATCAGCAGTTTGTTCTGAATTGATACTCTCAGTAGTGTCCCACCAGAGGCCATTTTGTTAAATGAGTATACCTTAGTAAATGTTACAATCTGCGCTTTTCTATCATGATGGTTTAGTACATTCTTCCTGTTTTTCTGTCTAATCCAAATAGTAGATGATATACAAACAAATGTACCTTGCTGCCTATCCCTCTGCATGTAGCTAGTAACTGGAATATTTTTCAAAAACTCTCATTAGTCTGCTGAAGACAGAAGATGTTTTTTTAAAATGTGCTGTGTGAAATCCTTAACTATAAGATGCAAAATAGAGAAATAGGTATGCTAGTCTTCACAATATATTATGTTACCTCCACTATTTTTTTTCTGAGACATAATGGAGTGCATAGTGGGTTCAGAAATAAATAAATATGAATTAGGTCAAACCAACTTCTTTGTGGAGCAGATCCAAAACTTGAAGTTCTGATGAGGACAGGTGTGTAGATTTTAAAAAGATGGTTTGATTAAATTCCCTTTCTCTCTCATTCACCCACCCAGCCCTGGTTACTTATGCCAATTCCTTTCCAAAAGACAGGTATTCCCAAACCAAGATAGTTCCCTTTATAAAATATATGGAGATATACCTATCTCATAGAACTAAAAGGGAAGGTCATGGCATCCAACCCCCTGCCAACACTAGCAGGATCAAGTACTGGCCCCTGACAGTCCCCCCCTCTAACTTGCCCCCTCAAGGATTGAACTCACAAGCTAGGGTTTAGCAGGCCCATGCTCAAATCACTGAGCTATCCCTCCCTTTCTCATATCAAGTAGTTTTCCCCATACATATAATTGGCTTTCTCAACATAGCTACTCCCAGCAGTGAGCTGCTTTATTCCACCTTGCTTGAGAAGCTTCTTGAACTATGTTACAAATGTCTGAAGGTCCAGCCTGCCCTCTTCTTGCATGCTGATCCTGCCTTTACCTATAACAGAGACCTATGTGGTGCCATGATTCCATAACAGAGTAACAAGTATATACTGGTTTTGAAAATTGCAGAATTCAGTGTGGGGATTCCAGATAAGAATAGCATTGCTGGTCATCATACTTTAGTCAGTGAGTATCACTCAATTCTACATCTGTAGTGAAGCAGTTTTTAACAGTTCTCTAACATTGAAATATGGCTATAAGCTAAAAGAATTGCCCTCCCATTGTATAAGAAATGTGAAGTAATATGCAGATATATTATCATTTATTAGTAGTAGATGGAGTTGGATGAAACTGATGGAAATATTTTATAAATATTTTTTGGGTATTGTTTTCTGCCAGTTCATTTTGCATTATTTCACATCCCTGAAATTCCAGATTTTTGTACTATTTCAGGGCACAGAAATTATTAATGATTTAGCATCATATAATAACTCACAAAAATACTTTGGCATAAAAATTCACACCTGTGAATTTGGAAAAACCTACAGGAGAAGATCAAGACACCGGATCTATTGGAAGAAATGGAGAGGTTCTTCCTTCCCTGATCCCATGTTAAAGACCATGTCTCTACACACTGTCCCAGAGCAAACTCCTGAAGGATCAATGACTCTTGGAGCTCCTGAAGAATACAGAGGCTGTGTCACATCTTTAAGAAGCGAAGAAGACTTATAGCACCTTAGAGACTAACCAGTTTATTTCACCATAAGCTTTCAGATACATGAAATGGAAAATATGTAAGATGTATTTATATACACAGAAAGAAGGGGAAAAAAGGTTGTACATTAGCATACCAATTCTAAGAGGCTGTTTAATTTGGATGGGCCCAATAATGTCTATTAATGTGGTTCTCCCCTGTACAGAAACAAGCATCCTATAGAGGTGGATGTGCGTGGAGGAAGAAAGCAATTAGTAGACTTGACACAGATAATATTAGGGCAGGCACGTCCCAGATTCCTAGTATCCACTTTTTAGTGTGCCTGTATGAAAAGAACTGTGCACAGCTTTTCAACGTGACCATTAACCCCAAACTAAATATTACTGTCTTCAAAAATAGCTGTCTAAATATGAGGGAAATAAGGTAGGAAGTAGAACAGCAGTTCAAGTTCTACTGGAAAGTTCATATTTATATTTATGCTATAAAAATATTTTGAATGAAACTAGTGAATCTAAACAAAACAAAACAAAACAAAAAACCCAACAAAACTAAATCTTTTTTGACACTGGCCCCTTCAGCTTGCAAACTACAGTAGGTATTAGGATTTGTCTTTCTTCCTGTCCTTTTAGGGGAAAAGTAAGAATGTGTCAGAATATTTAATATTTTAATAGTATCATATAACCCATAGATTTCATGTTGGGTATAATAGTTATATTGAATGCAAAACTATTGTGTGATTTTTATTATTGATTCTTCATTTGGTTGTTGTCTTATCTACTTAAAAACTACCTAAGTCAATAGCCAGGTCAATAATTGAAGTCATATAAGGTAAACTAGTCAAGATATGGCATAAGCATGTCTGGTAGATGCTATAGATTGTTTTTTTACGCAGATGTGTACATTCCCCTTTTTTTTCTATCTCAGGAAAAATGATAATTTTGTAAGCTTTAAAGCTCTCTGGATTTCAAGGTTAGGTAAGAGACCATTTATCATGTTTTATCAGGAACAGAAAGAGTACCGAGAGGAAGGAGACACTGAGTGTATTATAAACTTCTTGAATAAAAGGTGAGGAAAATGCTATTCTCTCATAATTGGGGATGGATGAGCTGGTATGGAAAAACTAAGATATCCCCACTGGCACATTCAATGAAGCTCCCAAATCTATGCAGTTCTCTAAAAACAAATCTTTGTAACCTCAGGACAGTAGCTAATTACCAGCTAGAGAACATCCTCATGTGGAGGTAGCCATTCAAAAGCACTGTGCCAAGAAGGTTGGGACTTTAGTGACTTTTACCCTGCTGGGAACTACTTCCACCCTACAATCCACCTGTTCTGGGACTGGAGGGGCAAAGAGTCTTCCTGGTGAACAGTTGGGAAGCCAAAACATTCTGTTTTGACTCTCCTAGAATGGAATTGTTCATTATACCCCTTCCTATTCATTATACCTCTTCCTGCTACCCCATCTTTCATTCCAAAGCAGGAAGTCTTTTTTCTTTAAAAACATGTGATTTGTTTATTTTGTATGGAAAAGGATTTCCATTTTCTGGCCAGTGTTAGAAGCAAGTTGTTGAGGAAAAGCAGGAAAGGAGTTGTCTCAGTGGGATGGGATGGAGCGTGCTTAATAAGTACCAGATCAGTTGCAGAAGGCCAAAGGACTTGGGAAGGGTTTCCTTTGAACGGAAAGAGCAGGAATGGGGAAGGAGAGGAAGTTGCTGCTGGAAAAGAGAAAGAAGTGGGGAGAGTACCAAGAATGACAGGTTTCAGAGTGATAGTAGTGTTAGTCTGTATCCCCCAAAAGAAAGAGGAGTACTTTTGGCACCTTAGAGACTAAGCACTCTTAACCAACTTTAAGTGGCTTAATCAATTAAGGTGAGCTATTAACAGCAGAAGCAAAAAAAAAACCCTTTTGTACTCATAATCAGGATGGCCCATTTCAATCAGTTGGCAAGAAGGTGTGACTAACAGTAGGGGAAAACTAGCATGGGGAAATAGATTTCAGTTTGTGTAATGATCCAGCCACTCCCAGTGTTTATTCAAGCCTGATTTAATGGTATCCAGTTTGCAAATTAATTCCAGGTCAGGTGTTTCTCATTGGAGTCTGTTTTTGAAGATTTTTGATTGAAGAATTGCCACTTCTAAGTCTGTTACCGAGTGACCAGAAAGATTGAAGTGTTCTCCTACTCGTTTTTGAATGTTATGATTCCTGATGTCAGATTTGTGTCCATTTATTCTTTTGTATAGAGATTGTCTGGTTTGACCAATGTACATGGCAGAGGGGCATTGCTGGCACGATGGTATATATCACACATTGGTTGATGTGCAGGTGAACAAGCCCCTGAACGCATGTGTAAGCGTGGGGGCACTCACCCGGCGGCGCCTCCTGCTGGTCATCTGGGGAATTAGTGTGGTCCAGCCCCTGGAGCGCCCTCTGCCGGGAGGAGGTCCCACTAGCTTACGTTGATTCGGGGTCTTCGGCCCGGCTGGTTGTTTTTCCTAAGATGGGTCAGCTATGGCCTGGGCTTCCCAGCTCAGACAGACGGCGGATATACCGTCTCTATAGGTGGGCTCTAGCCGAGGTGTCTCAGCTCCGGCGGCCCACACATATATAGTCTCTCTAGGCTGGCTATAGCCTGGGCTTCCCCGCTCAGGCAGCCAGCAAGTATACAGTCTTTACAGGGACTCTAGCCGGGGCGTCTCAGCTCCGGTGGCACACAGATATATAGTCTCTCTAGGCTGGCGATAGCCTGGGCTTCCCCGCTCAGGCAGCCAGCAAGGATACAGTCTTTACAGGGGCTCGAGCCGGGCATCTCAGCTCTGCCGGTACACAAATAAACAGTCTCTCTAGGCTGGCTATAGCCTGGGCTTCCCCGCTCAGGCAGCCAGCAAGTATACAGTCTTTACACTCACCCCTCCGGGGTCTGACGTCAGGGTCCCTGGCCCTCGGGGGCCTAGTCCATTCCTTGCTCCTCCGGGTATGTGGCCGCTGGAACCCCCGGCCAGTCGTCCACTGTCGCGGGGGCTTCGGCCGCGGGTCCTGCTCACTCATCCTCGGTGGCCGTGGGGTCCGCGGCTGTCGGCACTCCAGTCCCGGCATCCACTGCTGCGGAAGACCCGGCCTCCGGGGGTTCGGAGTTGTCATCCCCAGTCTCTGGGTATGTGGCTTCTGGGACTCCGGGCCAGTCCCTTCCCTCAGCGGGGTCGGGGCCACCGCTCTGGTCAGTGTCCAGGCGGGGAGGCAACCAGTCCTGCAGCGTAGTCTGCTCCTGCCTCGATCCGCCCCCATCTTGGCGGCCGGCCCCGCCTCTTGTACAACCGGGTTGCCGGTTGTACTTCTGGGTCGGGGGGAGTGGCCGTCCCGGCTCCGCCGTCCATGGCGGGTCCCTGGCTCATGGGTTTTCCCTCTCGGAGGGGGCCCATTCGGGCCCACTACAGCATGACTGATGTGATTAGGTCCTATGATGGTGTCACTTGAATAAATATGTTGACACCAGGGTCAATAATTAATGCACATAACAGTTCAAATTGCCAACCATCAAGGTTTTTTATTTCTTAATTATTCTGTAAGGGCAGATTCCTGGGTTAGTGTTTTTGTTGTGTGATGTGTGGTTCCCGGTGAGTATTTGCTTCAGGTTGGGGGCCTGTCTGTAAGCAAGCACTGGTCTGTCTCCCAAGATCTGTGAGAGTGAGGGATCATCCTTCAGGATAGGTTGTCGATATTTGATGATATGCTGGGGAGGTTTTAGCTGGGGGCTGAAGGTGATGGCTAGTAGCATTCTGTTACTTTCTTTGTTGGGCCTGTCCTGTAGTAGGTGATTACACTTCACACCCATTCTATCTATTATTTTAATGTGTCGGTTGTGTATTATGAATGCTTCATGTCATTTAATTTGTGAAATGTTTGGAAGCATTACTCCACTCCTTCAATGAGTCTAGAAGTGCTGCAATATCATGAGAGAGGCTATTCTCACTGTATTTTTGCCTATGACTGGAACTGGGACAAAGCCCAATTTTTCAGCATCCAAAGGTATGTATAATTTGGATTAATTATACAAAGGTCACTCAAACCTTTATTTGGCTTTTCCAGATTCAACCAGAATTTTTTAACTGTCACTTGTTATTTATCATCATTGGTTGGAGAAGGGTTTTTTAAAATCATGTCATTATTATTTTTTTAGTTACATCATCAATCAGGAAATCGTTTGATTATGTAACAAATTTGGGGGAATACAAAAGAGGGGACAAAATTGTGAGGCTGTGTCCTCAAACAAGACACACTGAATTAGTAAAGTGAAGATTTATTAGAGCCAGAGAGTTCAGCAAACAGATACATCTAAAAGTCTAAAATGTGTTATTTTGACATATGTTTCTCATTGAGCAATGTCAAAAGCAGCCAAGTTAAAAAAGAAAAGGAAAGAATGATTCAAACGCTGGAATTAAAGTGTCATTTAATAATTAATTCACATGACAGTTGATAATTTGAACAGTTAAGTTTTTTATTTCTTAATTGTTCTGGAAGTAACATTTTAACATTTTCTTATACAATATAAATGTATTCTCTTTATCAATTGCAATAGAGCTTTATGGGAAATAAAACTGAAGTTTAATTCCAAAAGAAGGCATCTCTGCTCATACATTCTTTGATTATTATTCTTTTTTAATTATGTGTTAAAATTACCTTCACAATATAGGGAAATATGTTTTTTTTTTCTGCATCTGTGACTGATGAAGGTCCCTTTCAAATTTTCTGCACAGCTCTCTTTGTTTGTCCAAAAGAAACAATAAAATAATAATTAGGGATGAGATTTTCAAAGTTGCTTGGTGGATTTGGAGGTTCAATTCCCTCATGCAGCTTTGAAAATCTCATCTTAAAATTTTGTATGTTAAGGAGTAGAGCTAGACTTTTGGAGGCCTGGTTTTATCTACTATTCTGAAGCATTTAAGAAATTGGTGATTAATCCAGCAACTAATGAAATCAATGGAAATACTTTCATTGATTTCAGTGGACTTGACTCAACCCTTGAAAAAGTAGGGTTGAATTTTTATTGAATTTTTCAGTAACTATAGAATATGTTTACTAGACTTATATTTTCTCTGTAAACCTAGTCTTTTAAGGGAACTACACATTTCCTTTTATAATGATAGCTGTTTTTTAAAAAATTCTCATCCTAGCTCATTTTGTTCTAAATTATTGATGCACTCATCCACAGAAGAAAACTTGGGGAAGAGCTATGATAGTTTAATCAAGTTGAGGGCTTTCCCCTTCCTTGTTCTCAGAAAGGGCTTAATTGCTAATTTCTTGCATCAGTGAAGTCTATAGGAATTGTGGTGTTGACTTTTGATCAGGCCTCATGTCTTCCATTTTTGATTTATATAAATATGGAATTAAACTGAGCCTGAATACATTATATTGCCCAAGTTAATTCAGTCTCTAAAGCTGTTTTTGAAGTGCATTAATTTTTGTAGGAGAGGGATGGGGAGTGAGGACAATAACTTTTCAGTGATCCAAACAGCCACAAATGCCACTGCACCTGAGGAAGACAGAGCAGGAGCAGGAAGAATTAGGAAGTCTTAATGCAGAAATGGTGATGTTAAATATTGAGCCATACTTCTTCCTTATTTTTCTTCCATTTACTGTGAAGCATTCTAAAATATATAGTTACACAGAAAGATTAAAATTATGAGATATGCACCATGTTAAATACACACAAGCCCTACCTCCTCACTCTCTCACCAGGGTCTAATTGAAGTTATCTACTGAATAAATACATTTGTTTATCTATCAATACATCATAAGCACATCCAAATCACTTCTTCTATCCAAAGCAGGCTGTGCTGCTAGGGAAAGGGTGAATTTCCCCTACTGAAGCAATTACTTCACTGAGGCCTCCATCCAGCAAATCATTCAATCGTGTGTTTAGCCTTGAAATCAACGAGCCTATTTACATGTTAAAAATTAAGCATGTGCCTAAGTGGTTGCTGGATCAAAGCAATTAAGGTATGCTCCACAGGGCCCAGAGGAAAATATCATTATAATTATATCCTCTAGCTCCCACTATCCACCAGGAACAGTCAATTGTGCATCTTTCAGAGGAAGAAGGAATTGAAACTAGAACAACTTCGAGTCTGGGTGTATCAGGTCTGATTCCTCATACTTTTCTAGCCTGTGATAAAAAGCCCATTGGAATCCCTGGAGATACTTCTATTGACTTTAGTGGGCTTTGCATCAGGCTTCTAATCTATATGTTTTGAGTTTATTTCAAGTAGATTAAACAGGATCTTAATAACAAAAGTGTTTTCTAAATTCAGTTCCTCCTAGAGCCCTGTACAACTGATTACTATCTGCAGAAAAAAACAAAAAAGGATAGTTTGTTCACTCATCCTAAATATCAGAGTTCAGAAATGTATATTTTCTATTTCACAAACATGTTGAATGAAATGCAAGTATCATTTATCACCTAAATAGTAATAACAGTGTCCACTCCATGCTGTGAGGGCTGGATTCTGACATAGGCAGATTGACAGTGTTCTCTCAGCGGAATCAATAAACAGATCAATAACAAAATGTAGCCTGAGGGGATGGAGGTGTGACAAGTCAACCATGGCTGCAGAGTCTTGCTGGGACCCTTTATTAAATTCATTGAGATGTCTGAAAACAACTGATGCCTCATTGGGTTAAAGGCACCCGCAAAATATTGCTCTGAAGAACTCACAATAGAATTGTGTCAACACCCCCAAAGGAAGACAGCAGCGTGAAGTTCTATTGCAAGAGGAAGAAGGACTGAACCCTAAAATATAATCAACTGAACAAATAAGGTGTTGTAAAACTCTTCATTTGTTGATTATAAGCTAAATTGTGCCCTTGTCTTACTCAGACTAGCAGGTGAGGAAGGGAAATAAGATGTCTACCCATCTTTTTTCTGAGACCTACTGAGATCTTGGGTCTGGGTATGGCATGGCACACAGATTCTCCACTCTAGGTGCTCCCCTAGGAAAGAGGCAGTGTGGGGCAGAGCCTTGTCTCTACTCCCACATTCACTGGTCAGGCAAGATGGGTCATTAAGTTGCAGCCTTTAAATGTAGCAGTGACTTACGCCTCAACTATTCCCCAGAGCGAGAGGGACGTGAGGGAGGTAGTGTGCTGCACAGGGCTGTCTTTGGGTCACAGTACCAGGGTTACTCAAGGAGTGGCACAGTTTACACCAGCCTTTGCCCAGCGCTGTGCTTAAAGCAAGAATTTAGCCCTAAATGTTTTGCACATTTTTCTGTCTGAGAAAGGAAGATTAGGTTTATTATTGAACTGTGCTTGACATGAAAGAGAACTGAGTTTAAAGATATCTGTATCTGAATGCCCTTTTTTTTTTCCTATTGGAGTGTCTTGAATGAGAATAGTTGGATTGATAGGCTAGGCTGCATGTGCTTTCCAGCTACATTTTCAAAAGTGGCTACTGATTTTGGGTGTCAAGTTGAGGTACTTATAGTTTTAAATTATTTTCAGAGCTTCTGGTTAGTATCTGCCTGTCCCATTAAGGTCACCAGATATAAGTGTGAAAAATCAGTGCACTTTTTTGGGGGGAGGGAATATATAAGACAAAGCCCCTAATATTGGGATGGTCTGAATAATATTGGGATGTCTGATCATGCTTAGCTCTTCTCAGTGCCCCAGTTTGGGCACCCCAACATAGAGGCACCCCAAGTCAGCAGCATCTCTTGGAAATGTTTAGGGCTGTCAAGCAATTAAGAAAATTAATCATGATTAATCATGCAATTAAAATAATCATGATTAATCATACTATTAAACAATAATAGAATATAATTTATTTAAATAATTTTGGATGTTTTCCATATTTTCAAATATATTGATTTCAATTACAGCACAGAATAAAAAGTGTACACTTCCCACTTTATATTTATTTTTGATTGCACTATAAAAAACAAAAGTACTATAGTGCAATCTCTTTATTATGCAAGTTGAACTTACAAATGTCGAATGATGTACAAGAATTTGCATTCAAAAATAAAACCGTGTAAAACTTTAGACTCCAGAAACCCACTCAGTCCTATTTCTCATTCAGTCAATTGCTCAGAGAAACAAGTTTGAAGCATGAAAGGGCATATGAATGTTTACTGTACCTGGCAGGCAATGTTGGCTACAAAAGCCCCATGCAAATGCCTGTTCTCACTTTCTGGTGACATTGTAAATAAGAAGTGGGTAGCATTATCTCCCATAAATGTAAACAATCTTGTTTGTCTTAACGATTGGATGAATGAGAAGAAGGGCTGAATGAACTTGTAGGCTCTAGAATTTTGCATTGTTTTGGTTTTGAGTGCACTTATGTAACGAAAGCAATCTACATTCATAAATTGCACTTTCACAATAAAGAGATTGCACTAAAATACTTGTATGAAGTGATTGGAAAATACTGTTTCTTTTGTTTATTATTTTTACAGTTCAAATATTTGTAATAAGAATAATAATATAAAGTGATCAATATACATTTTGTATTCTGTGTTGTAACTGAACTCAATATAATTGAAAATGTAGAAAAACATCCAAAATAATTTAATAAATGTCAGTTGATATTCTATTGTTTAACAGTGCAATTAAACCTTTTAATCATGATTAAGTTTTTTGAATTAATTGTGTGAGTCAACTGTGATTAATCAAGAGCCCTAGAAATTTTATTTCTGGTATTTCAGTCAGGTTAGATGGATGGCACCAATACTACATCTTTTATTTTGAATGTTATTTAGCCCAGGGTTTAATGGCCCTTTCTTTTTGAGCTATGGTTTTGTGAATGGAATAGTTGTCAGTTACTCAAGAATGAAAGGTCATTATCTGTCTTAATACAGTGCACAATTGTCCTATCTTCCAAGCTGCCTGAGTAATTCCTTGATTGCCAAGTCTTCAATTAGGATTAACCAAGGTGTTTATAGGAGTACAAGATACCTATTAAGGTCCAATCATTAAATGAAAGTCAGTTTGATGTGGCCCTAAGTTCTGCATAGGTGAATCTATTTTTTACCTAAACCCACCACAGAATACACATCGTGGTCTTTCACAAAGTCTTACGTTGTATTGCATTCCAAGGGATTTAGGTATTGAGCTATATGGGAGTGACACATCTGGATCCTCCTCCCACTTTTTGAAAATATAGGAGAAAAGTTAGACTGAGAGACAGGACTCAAGGAAAAATTCAGATAAGGGGTAGGTGAGGGTGAGCTCAAAAGAAAAAGATGTGTACACTTGTGTGAGAAATAAACCACTTCCAAACAAAAGCTTATTTAATATAAATAATGCTCCTGCATGTAAAAACCCAGTCCAACGTGTTTATCTTCTTGGCAAGATGTGGACTAAAAGGCTAGGAAGGTGTACTTTTCATACAGAAACCTTTCACGGTTTACAATTGAAAGTTTAACGTATATTTGTAACACTGATTACAGTTAAAGTAAAACATTTTAAACTTCACATCAAGATAGGAATTTCGCCAAATTTCACAAACACTGTGCATTTCAAAATTCCCAGTTTTGACAAATTTCACCAGTTAAATAATTTGCTTTTAGCACCAATACTAGGTTTTTTGGAGCAAAACATAAAATGAAAATGGCAAGAATGTGCAAAACCATTAATTTTGTGGCACATTTTGCACAGCCCAATGGCACTATCAATGGATTTCATGCTAATATTTTCCTCTGACTCTTCCAATCTTATTTTCTTAGACACGTCTTTCCTCAGTATTCTGATAGAAAGGTTCACATACTAGCATGAAAATAATTGGGCCAAATCCAAGTAAACCTTTTCAAATACAGTAATTTGTTACTGAACAGTGATTAAGTGTAGATACTCTGTAGCTTTGTGCTATTTAAATACCTTAGGTAAAGACTTCTGGATGCAGCACAGATGGACGTTGCACCTCTGGTTATGAGCAGCAAGTATTGTTTTACCTCTAAAGCATCTTTTTGTTTTTATGTCCAGAAATACGCATAGTAAAGCGAGTCCAGTATCTTCTGTGAACTGTTGAATCGAACAATTGCAATGAACATTGATATGCCCCTTCATCCTTCGTCCACCATTCCAGAGGACATACTTCCATGCTCATTAAAAAAAATGCATCAATTAAATTTATGACATTGCTCCTTAGGGGGAGAATTGTATGTCTCCTGCTCTGTTTTACCTGCATTCTGCATATGTATTTCATGTTATAGCAGTCTCTGATGATGACCCAGCACATGTTCGTTTTAAGAACACTTTCACAGCAGATTTGACAAACGCAAAGAAGTACAGATGTGAGATTTCTAAAAATATTTACAGCATTTGACTCAAGGTTTAAGAAGCTGAAGTGCCATCCAAAATCTGTGAAGGACGAGCTGTGGAGCATTTCTTTTAGAAGCCTTAAAAGAGCAAAACTCGGATGCAGAAACTACAGAACCCAAACCATCAAAAAAGAAAATCAACCTTCTGCTGGTGGCATCTGGCTCAGATATTGAAAAAGAACATGCATCAGTCTGCACTGTTTTGGATCATTATCAAATAGAACCCACCATCATCATGGAAGCATGCACCTAGAATTGTGGTTTAAGCATGAAGGGATATATGAATCTTTAGTGTATCTAGCACGGTATCTACAATAATGCCACATGAATGCCTGTTCTCACCTTCAGGTGACATTGTAAACAAGGTGCAGGCAGCATTATCTTCTGAAAATTGTAACCAACCTTGTTTGTCTAAGCGATTGGCTGACCAAGAAGTAGGCCTGAGTGGACTTAGGGGGGTCTAATGTTTTACATTGTTATATCTCTGAATGTAGGATTTTCTGGGGTTTTTTGCATAATCCTACATTTGTAAGTTAAATTTTCATGATAAAGAGGCTGCACTACAGAACGTGTATGAAGTAAACAGAAAAATACATTTTTTTTTGTTTTTTTCAGTATGAATAAATAATTGTAAAGTGATCACTGTACACTTTGCATTCCATGTTGTAACTGAAATTAACATATTTGAAAATGTAATAAACATCCAAAAATATTTAAAATAAATGGCACATTGTTATTTAACAGCATTACTTGTGCCTATTTTGTTTAATTGCATGATTAGTCACAATTTTTTTTTAATTGCTTGACAGCCCTAATTAAAATATTTGCACTTCTGTTTTAATGACCTCAGAGCACAATAGTATATGAGGGATTAAACTATATGATAGAGAGGGGTTAATTTTCTGTGTATATTGGACTTCTAACTACTCAGTAATAGTTCACTCTAACAATTAACTTTCAAAATAAGACCAATATAATGAATAAATTAATAAAGAGAAACAATTTATCACACAGTCTTTCATTGTTATGTTGTGTTAAATGAAACTCCTGAAGTATAACTCAGTGGGGTATAAATAAAGTGGAATAAAAATTTGAAATGTTATTCTTTATAAGTTGTCTTAAAATATTATTTTTGAACTTATTAAATAAAATATAATTAAGGAATTGCAGGAGTGTTGTATTGTATTTTAGGCAGTACTGGTAGCTCTGCCTATAATTAAGTTGCTCAACAGTTTCTATTATAAGGCCCTGTTTCCAGTTGCTATTAGCTTTGCCAAACTTTAGATGTTTGGACTAAATTTTGTATGACTCTCTCAGGTGGTATTTTATTATTTTTTGAAAGCTACAGCTAAAATTGTTGAGTTGTTTCAAAGAATGATTATAGCAAAAATACATTGTTCTGCCCATGTTAACAACTCACACACAGAGGCATGATTATAGACACTTCTTTTTTCAGCTAAGACCACAGGCATCCCCTTTTGTGTGTGTGTTTTAAATTCATTTTTTCCTTATAATTTCTGGTTAGCATGTATATATTTACATGAGAAAGGCCAGTGTGGACATGAAGGATCAGTGGGTATTCTTTTATGTATGGACAGAGAGAGTGTGGATTACTTTGTTTTATTTTGTGAAGACCATGGTCCACATCTTCATTTGGTGTAAATCAAAATGCTATTGATTTCAACAACTAAGATGAATCAATGACACCTGTCTACCTGAGCTATTTATATATACCAGGAGACTGTTGTTGCTTTCAATGAAACTTTGCTGATCTACACCAGTTGAAGATATAACCCAATGTATATGACTCATTCTGGTGGAGTCAATTTTTTTTTACTACAATTTTACTTAAGAGATTAATTTACTCTGTGACTGAAGTCATTTGACCTGCTTATACTTTAAGTCCACACAGTTTACAGCTGAGTAAAAAGCAAGGCCACTTTGTGGGGGAGGAGAGGTCAATGATAATTTGTCTGAACAGAACTATTCTAGGGAAATATTTTTTTTAAAGTTACAGATAGATTATTATTATTAATAATAATATACTAATTAATAAACACTGCCAAATTGAGACACTGACCTTCATGGATTCCCAGCACATCTTTATATTACCATAAATATTTTATGATTATAAACATTAATATGATCTAAAAATGTTTATGAAAACAAATCCATTGGGAATAAGCAGTTGAGAATATTAGCTAGAGGAAATATTCCAGCACAAAGAAATACTTTAGGAAGCAGAGTGTGTACTGCTGTAGATTTAGAAACAAATTGGAAACAATATTATTCATAAGGTTAAAGAATCATAAAAATATAGAATTGGAAGGGACCTCAAAAGATCTAGTCCAGTCCCTTGCACTGAGGCAGCACTAATTATTACCTAGACCTTTCCTGGCCAGAGTTTATATAATCTGTTCTTAAAAACCTCTAAAGATGTAGATTTCACAATCTTTCTAGGTAATTTGTTCCAGTGCTTAACTACTCTTACAGTTAGGAAGTTTTTCCTAATGTCTAACCTCAATCTCCCTTGCTGCAATTTAAATTCATTACTTCTTGTCCAGCCCTCAGAGGATAAGGAGAGTGTTATTATGGCCCCAGTTAGTCTTCTCTTCTCTAGACTAAACAACCACATTTTTTCAATCTTTCCTCATAGGTCATGTTTTCTAGATCTTGAGTCACTTTTGTCTCTCTCTTCTGGATTTTCTCGTTTGTCCACATCTTTCCCAAAGTGTCATACCCAAAACTGGACATACTACTCTAGTGCTCAGTAGAGTAGAAGAATTACATCTGTGTCTTGCTTACAGCATTCCTGATAATATATCCCAAAATTATGGTTTTGGGGTTGTTGTTTTTTGCAACACCATTAAATTATTAACTAATTTAGCTTGTGATCACTATAACTCTCAGCTCCTTTTCTGCAGTTCTCCTTCCTAAGTAGTCAATTCCCATTTTGTATTTCTGCTATTGATTATTCCTTCCTATGTGTAGTACTTTGCATTAGTCCTTAATGAATATCATCTTATGTATTTCAAACTATTTCTCCAGTTGTCAAGATTGTTTTGATAATGATTCTGTGCTCCAAAGTACTTGTAAGCACTCCCAGCATAACCTGTAAACATTATCAGTGTACTCTCTAT
Source organism: Sternotherus odoratus (assembly GCA_032164245.1). NCBI lineage: Eukaryota > Metazoa > Chordata > Testudines > Kinosternidae > Sternotherus > Sternotherus odoratus. The sequence goes on from JAVMKO010000003.1 coordinate 147,107,451, forward strand.
GCCAGAGGTGGGCAAAATTTTTGGCCCAAGGGCCACATTGGGGTTGAAAACTTGTGCGGAGGGCCAGGTCAGGGAAGGCTGTGCCTCCCCAAACAGCCTGGCTCTGCCCCCATGCGACCTCCTCCCACTTTATGCCCTCCTCCGAATACCAGATCCATCCAACTCCACCCCCCCTCTTTGTCCCCTGATTGCCCCCTCCCAAGACTCCCCACCCTCAGGACCCCACCCCCGAGGTAAGCCCCTCTGCTCCTTGTCCCCTGACTGCCCCTCCAAAGACCCCACAGACTAACTGCCCCCCAGGATCCCACCCCCTTCTCAACTCCCCCTGCTCCCTGTCCCAACTCCCTGACACCTATCCACACTCCCACCCCCTGCCAGGCCAGACCCCCTGGGACTCCCATGCCCTATCCAACCTCCCCGCACTGTTCCCTGTCCCTTGACCATCCCCTGCCCAGAACCTCCACCCCATCCAACAGCCCCCTGTGCCCTTACTGCCCCTGGGACTCCCTGTCCCTTAAGCACCCCCCCATCCCGGCCCACTTACCATGCTGGCCGAGCGCACAGCCCTGAGCAGCAGGCTGAGGCTCCGGGAGAGCGGGGAAAGCGGGGGGAAGGGCCGGGAGTAGCCTTCGCCTCCGGGAGCTCAGGCGCACACCGCTGAGGATCCAGGAGAGCAGGGGAGGGCCAGGAGCTGTTCCCCCCTGCTGGAGGAGCCAAGCCCCTCCCCCTACCTCGAAAGCGCCTTCCTTCTGGAGCCTCAGCGGCACACGTCTGAGCTCCCGTCGGGAGAGGGTGTTCCTGGCCCCTCCCCGCTCTCCCGGAGCCTCAGCAGTGCGCCGCTGAGGCTCCATTAGAGCGGTGGAAGGCGCTGTCAAGGTAGGGGGAGGGACTCGGCTCAGGGCCGGTGACAGAAATTTTGGGGCCCCTTACTCTGATCGTTTGGGCTCCCCCACCCCGGCCGGTCTCCTGCCGCCCGCGCCCTGCCCTGCCCGGGCCTACGTGGGACTGCCTTGCCGGTTGGGCATAGCGGGGGTGTCGTGTTGCGGGGGTACCGGGCGTGGTCGGCGGTAGCACGGTGGCGTGAGGTGCGCCGCATATGCAGGCAGCCTCTAGCACACCACCCCTGCCTGGCCCACCTCCCCCCACAGCCTATTCTCCTTCCCCCCCCTGCCTGACCTGGCCCACCCAACCTAATCTCCTCCCCCAGCCTAACCTCCTCCCCTCCCCACCCATCCCTGCCTGGCCCACCCCACTGTTGGGGATGATCTTCCTTTACCCCCACCCAGCCTCCCCCCATCTAACTGCTTTCCCTCCTGTTGCACAAATTCTGCTCGTTCCCTTGGAGGCCTCTCCAAATAGCATCCAAGACTCAAGGTAACCTGAACAAAAAGGTTTATTTGTGCACAAATAGGGGATCAGAGGAATACAGTTCCAAAGTCTGAAAGCCCACCAGCACAAGGTGGGACAGAACATATATACAAGGTTCGAATATGCAAACAACCAATACGATCAAAGAGAGTCACAGCTTCATACAGCCAATAATCAGATGCCACATACAGAGCTTGTATACAGATTCAAACAGTGTCATGGCTACCAGCCGTTAGCCCACAGCACTCACTGATACACAAGCATGGCAGACATTGTTGCAAAGTTAAAGGTTAATGAGATGCATGATAGAAGCTGACAGCTCCTATGTGCAGTCTCAGTCCCAGATTATGGCTGCATGCTCACCCAGGTGACAGACTCCATTTTGAAAGCAAAAACTCCATTATGTAATACACATCACATCACCATTAACCCAACAGTTGCCGCAAGGATAACACATCTTATACAATATACAGTTAAACTCCTGTTAAGCTCCTATTTCTATAACAGTTAACTAGAAACAGGCAGCAAACATTACAGAGTAAATAATCAACAAATACCATTTTATATTTGTACTACACTCCCCCACCCCTGCCTGGCCCTGCCTGGCCCATCCCACCAAACCTAACCTCCTCCCCCCTCCCACTCCCAACCCAGCCTCCTGCCCCCCATGCCTGACCTGCCCACCTCAGCCCCCCCCACCAAACCTCCTTCCCTCCCACACCCACCCCATCCAGCCTAGTCTCCTTCCCCCCTCACCACCAGCCCAGCCTGGCCTCCCCCCCCACCGCCCGCTTGCCTGCCCCCCAGCCCAGCCTCCCCCTTGACCCCTCCAAACCTATCTGCACACTGCCTCCCCCTGCCTCCCCTGGAGCCGGGGCTGTTCTCGGAGACTTTCCGGGCGAGGAGCAGCAGGGCACTGAGCTAAGCGGCGGCGGCAGCAGGTGCCGAACCCAGGCGGGTTCCTCCTCCACCTGGCAGGGAGCGAGCAACGGAGGGAGGAAGGGAGACCGGGGCCGCCATCCGGCCGGGGAAGCAGCGTGGCTCAGGTGCCCGGGGATGGCTCCCCCTGGCGGGGCGTCAGGGGGTGCCGGGGCCAGCCGCAGGGCTCGCCCAGAGCGGGGCTGTTCTCGGGTCCCCGCTGGGAGCCTGGCGCCGAGCCTGTGGTCACGCTCCCTCCAGCCAGCGCCCCGCACCATGGCCGTACATCCCCCCGAACTTTGCCTCAGGCCGGGCCCAGGGGAGGTGCTGCCGGCTCCCAGCCCCCCGCCCGCACCCTGAGTCCCTTGGCCCTGTCCTCCCCACGCATGCGGCCGCCGGCATGGACGGGCCCCTGAACCTCCGCCACCCCGTGGGCAGCCGCAGCCAACCGGAGCGGCGGCGGCCCCCCCTTCCCCTAGACCCCTCCAAACCCGGGCCTACATGGGGCCCCCTGAAGTCCGGGGCCCGGTACAGATGTACCCGAAGTCCCCCCCTGTCGCCGGCCCTGGCTCGGCTCCTCCAGCGGGGGGATGACATCTCCCGGCCCTCTCCCGCTCTCCTGGAGCCTCAGCGGTGTGTGCCTGAGCTGGAGGAGGGGAGAGGGCTGCTTTCTGCCCCTCATCTGCGACCGGGAGAAGGCGCTGTGAGCAGCCTTCCCTGCCGGAGCTCAGGTGCCCAACGCTGGGGCTCTGGCGGAGCAGGGAAGGGGCAGAGAGCAGCCTCCACTGCCGAGCACTGGCGGGCTGGTGAGGACGGTCTCGCGGGCCGGATCTGGCCCGTGGGCTGTAGTTCGCCCACCCCTGTTCTATGCCGTTAGCATAACGATTTATGAAAATATTGAATAGAACTGGATCCAGGCCTGATGTAAAACCTTTTGAAATCAGTTGGAAAACTCCCATTAACTTCTATAACCTTTTTAAAATTTGGATCAATAATAAGTAAATAGACCAACTGACTGAACACAAGAATAGTAGTCAGGAGATTTATGTCCTGCTCACAGCTCTGTCACTGACCTGCTGTGTGATATAGGGCAAGTTATCTCACTGTTCTGTGCCATTGTCTATATTTTTATGTTTAGATTGTAATATCTCTTGCTGCTGTCTCTTGTTATTTGTTTGTATAACACAATGGGGGTCCACACTTGGCTGGGGCCTGTGATAGTAGGATACAAATAGTAAAAAGATGTGTATATATGGAAGTGAGAAGATGACATCTTTTGTTTAGCATGGTGAATCTAGTATACCAAGATCATCCCTGACATGGGTTTGTCCAAGCTGTACTGAAAACCTCTAATCGTAGGGATTATATAACCTCCCTTGGAAGTCTAGGCCAATGCTTAACTGCCTTTATAGTTAAAAAGGTTTCCCTATGTAATCTAAATTTTCCTTGCTTCAGATTAAGTTGATTACTTCTTGTCATACCTTTTGGTGAACATGGAAAATAATTGATGACTGCCTTCTTCATAACAGCCTTTAAAATATTTGAAGATTGTTGTCAGGGTCTCCCTAAGTCTTCTTTTCTCAGAACTAAACACGATCAGCTGTTCTGTGGCATACAGGAGGTGATGGGGTGGGCGGAAAGTGGGGGCGGAGTGGAAAGAGGCAGGGCAGGGAGGGTACGAAAGAGGCGTGGAAGGGGTGAGGGTTTGGGGAAAGTGGTGGAGTGGGGGTAGGGCCTGTGGTGGCGTGCGGGTGGGAAGAGGTATGGCAGGGGAGAGGGCTTGGAGGAAGGATTGGAGTGGGGGTGGGGCCTGGAGCAGAGCAGGGATTGAGAACCTCTGAGATCTGAGTAAATTGGCACCTATGCCTGTTAATATACCCCAAAATGATATTAGCCATTTTTGGAACTGCATACACATTGTTGATTCATATTACATTTGTGATGCACTATAACTCTCATATGCTTTTCAGCAATATTACTGATTAGCCAATTATTCCCCATTTTGTAGTTTTGCATTTAATTTTTTTCTTCCTAACTGTAATAGTACTTTGCACTTGTCTTTATTGAGTTTCACAATTCTCCAATTTGACAAGGTCATTTTGAATTATAATTCTATCTTCCAAAGTGCTTTCAAGATATATCATGTCTACTTGCTTCCCCCTAACCACTAGGCCGGTAATCTTGCGAAGAAACTAGGTTGTTTTAACATAATCTGTTCTTGAAAAATCCATGTTAGCTATTATTGAAAACCCTATTGTCCTTTAGGAGCTTACACATTGATTGCTTAATAACTACTGCCAGTATCTTTTCAGGTATCAAAGTTAGACTGACTGGTCTATAATCCATTACTAATTCAACATGTTTAAGATTAGCAGCCGTGTTAGTCTGTATCCGTAAATAAAACGAGGAAGACTTTGTAGTATTTTAGAGACTAAACAGTTTATTTCAGCATAAGCTTTCATGGGCTATAGCTCACTTCATTGGACTTTTGGAAAGATATTTTTTTCTTGTTTTTCTAAGTGGGGTGAGAGTTGCTTCGATACTGCCAGTGATTAATTAATTTCACATCAATATGAATATTTGATTCATAAGTGGCTTCTTACATTAGTAATTAGTTTAACAGGGCAATTAGATTCCATGTTGGTACATAAAACATTTTACTATTTACATAGCAATGATGTAATGAGTTATATTAGGAGCTTCACATTTAGCTAACATACTTGCAAGTCTGCATTTCATAAAGATGTTTGTCATGCTACATTTAAGAAATAAGCAGAAGTTTAAAACATTTCCATGGTTTTTACTCTAAAGTTGCAATAGCTCTCTATACAATCTAGATATATTGCTCTGGTTACACCCCAACATTCCTTTGTAAAATTAGGTCTTTCCCTAAAGCATTAATGTTTTACATAGTTTTATGAATAAGAAGGTTGTCCTCTTGACATTTGCTTGACCTTGGAAGTTGGAAGAAGAAACCTTCTGGAATTACTTAGGTTAGCTTAATTAAATAAACAAAAATACAGATATGTGAGGTACTTTTCCTGAAGTACCCTCTGTATGAAAGTAATGATAACTATTTCTTAAGCTTCAGTAAAAACACAAGAAAGGCCAATGACCAAAAACATTCAAATAAGATTTTGCTATTCTTTTAAAGTAGTGTCAATATAAAGCAGTCAAGTCAGGAAAAGTGGCTATACACTGGAGTTTAGTACACTCCATAAACTAGGTTATAGTGGATTATTTCCATTTGCACTTTCTTTTTGCCAATTTAACGGCTATTTGCCATATCCAGTTCTACTCCTTCGTAGTTATCTCACCTTATAGATGGTTTTTGCCACCTATTATGGAACTTGTCGTATTTGATTTAGGACTGTCATAATGTTAAAAATGAAAAAAATGTCAAACTATCTGAAGGAAATAGATACCTCAAAATCTGGAGGCTTTCAACATCTGCAGAGAAAGCTTTCCTGTCTCCATTTTCTGTTAAAATATGTGTAACTAAAATCTATTTTGGTGGTGGGGTTTTTTGGTTTGGGTTTTGCAAATGTTTTGCAACTAGTTATGTATTTTTTGCAGGGTTCTAACATGATTTTGGAAATGTTATCTACCAAGCAAATGAATTTAGATAGTGTCACTCAGTGTATTGTATAGGCACTAGCATTTTTAACAAGCCATAACATTTAAAGTTTCCATTCAGCGAGGTCAATGCTTTAAGTAAGGTAAGTCAACCATACAGGATGGAGTTGAATGTATTTTTATTGCTACTCAAGGACAGGAGGAGGGCTTCATAAAGAATAAAGCTTCCTAAAGAAGCTTAAAGTTCTCTTGAAATTTGCTTTAAAAGCTGTAGAGGGGAAAATAAAGAGCACTAGCAAATGCTTCTGTATGTTTATTTGTTTTTTTTAAAACACCAAGGACTATAAAAACACTTGTTTTCAGCAAATCTGAGTACTACATAAGGGATTGAATGAGGGGATTCAAGTGCTTTGAGACACTTCACCTTCAACACGCATCACATATTTTTATGATGTATCTTTTGTTCAAACACTTTATCGAAGGGTTTTGTGCAAATACATTAAAAAAGATACAACAAAAATTCAGCACATGGCTAGATCTTTGCCCGTGCTATGGCAGTCTTGTGCCTCTTCAGGAGGGCAATGCTGCTATAAGTCAAGTATTGAGTCACGTAAAGACTTTAATGTCTGCTGTGCCATGCTGTGGGCATGATGGGGAAAAGGGCATGGCCAATGCATCTCTATCCACTGCTACTCCCAGCTGCCTGTAGATTGCTTTAATTCATGCTTGTGCACTGGCCTCATGCTGAGCTGGCCACGAAATGTGAGGAGAGGGTAGAGAGAGGGTTCATCAATGGAATCTTTGTGCTCCCTCCCCTGAAATGTGCCAAGCCTTGTTAGCTGCAGCTCAAGGTGTGACCAACAACTGGCAAGCATATTTGGGCAAATGGTTTTGCCTACGTAAATGTTACACATTGAATAGTAGCAATGTCATCCCAATTACATACTTATTGTTTAAACCATATTTAAATTGAAATTAAAAAAGAGAAAGAATTGGGCAACTTAGGACCATGCTATGGTTGGTTCCTCCATGTGAGTGGAAAAGTGAGAGGGCACTAGTAACCTTCTCCCTACATTTGTCTCCTGAGTGTGTGTGGGACCTCTGGAAGTCATTGGGGTACCAATCCTATGGAGCACAGAAGTTGAATATGAGATCGGAGAAACTTTCTTTCTATATTTATTTAAACCCTTTTATATATTTTTCCTTTACATTAAATGTTTCATTAATTAAGCAAAAGAAAAGGCCTAAAGGCTTCACCCAGAAGAGGTAGGATTCTGTGGAGCTGTGCTAAAGGCCCATCGTTGCTAACCTAACAATTCTGGGCTACAATGGAGCTAATCTTGTTTCCTTGTGTTTTTTATACTTTTGCTTTACATCAGTCTGATTGCCTGTAGTAGGACTCCAAAAACACTCCTGTGTATATGTAGCAGATCTGTGAAATCATGTTTTGCACTCATTACTTACTATGAATTCATTATGAGGAGTATTTATTTGTTGATTGTAAACTATAACAGAGACTATTAGAATTTTCAGAGGATGGTGGTAATTTGTAACACTATTCTTGTTTCAGTGTGTATAAGGCAAAAAGAATCAGATGGTGTGAGGCATTCTGGCAGAATGATCCAAAATGTCATGGTCTCAAGTTGAATAGATTTAGGCCCTGATCTTCCAAATGACTCTGTGCAGATGACACGCTGCAACCACCCACAGTGGGGTCCCATGGAGGGGTCTGCCTGCACGGTCCCTTGCAATCTCAAAGCCACATTTTATAACATGTGATGGAACTGGCTTAATTTCCATTAAAAATAGTTATGTATTTGTATTTTTCAGGACCAGCTATGGGCTCTAAACAGTGTCTGCATCAATAATCCCAGCAGGCTGTGGTGAAACTGGGGAATGGGAGGCAAGAAACCATAATTGTATCATATTGTAGAAATCAATGGGTCTAACAGTACAGTACAGAAATCAGGGCTGGGATTTACCCCTCATATAGCCCTCATGTTCTGATAAAACATTTTAGAGGTTGGAAAATCCATTAGTCATAATCATTGCTCCTTTACTCTGGAGACTGCATGTACAATCCATAGGAGTATTCTGGTTTCTGATGACTTGCGGAAGTACCACTACCAGAAGCAGAGGTATTTGATGGGGGGGGGGGGGGGGCAGGGGGAAGCAGGGGTCAGAAGAATGGAAATACAAGAGCTTTTGGCATCTGTGATGAGAAAGGCATTAAAGGGTTAGTAAAACATCCAGTCATCCTTTGACCCTGTGTGGTTTCCCTGTGCCTTTTAGGCCTGTCTTACGATCATTGCATTAAGCTAACTAGTCTAATAACAAGAAGAACAAGGAACCAATCCCTTGATTCCAGTATAAGCAGGATTGAACCCTAACCATTTGTCATTTTACATGACTGAAGTATTAATTAATAGGCTCCCACATTTTTGTACAGAGTTGCAAAATGGAAGGAGTTAAAGTAATTTTTTGGTAATCAGTGAATCCATTAGACAAAACAATGTGGTCTTGTAGACTATCTTAAACATCATTCAGTATTACTGTGCTGCAGTTGTATACTCATCATTATAATGATGATGTTTTTATTAAATCTACTTTCAATTAGTTCTAGTTCATTTTAATTTTATCCTCATGAAATAACATTCCATTAAATGCTGTGAGGATGGTAGCATGATGAATAAACTAAAGCTATTGTTTCTTAGTCCTCAAAGAATACCACACACATTGTATTTAGGGTTAACCATAAAATGCCTGCCATGTGGTGTATCTCTCTTTTAATCATGTACACTGTAGCCACAGCATTGGTAATTAAACATTATCATGTTTCTCTTTGATAATTACATTTATTTATTCAGTCATTTGTGGGCAGATGCAGGCTGACACTGATGTAGAAGCTCAGGAGGGGTTGGGTCCAAGAAGTCTTCCCCCACACTACCTTGCCTGCCCTGGGCATAACCAAAATGATAGTCCTGTGTTCAGAGTAAGATTGCTCCATCTCTGTGCCTTCCAAAGGGAATGGGGAAGATGGTGGTCCCTTGCTCCTCTACTCTCTGCACTAATTTTTGGAATGTACTAAGTGCACTATGACCAGTAGGCAGCAGGCTAGATTGTCCTTTAGAATGGTGCTGCCTATGTATTAATGTGTTACCTTAAAGGGGGTAACTCTTTAAAAGTAACTTACTTTGTACTTTCTGACAAGATCCATTTGTAATCAAATAGAAACGAGTGCTTGAAGTCTGAATGAAGCTCATTGAATTAAGCATTGTAGTGCAATATATCTGTATAAACTTCTTAGTAAGTGGATGTGTCACTATTGTAATTCAGTAGAAATTAAAACATGATTTTTCTAAGGAGTTATATTTTATTAATACTTAATATATATTGCAGTTTGAGTGATGGTGCAGCAATATTCGCTGAACACATTTGAAGCAAAGGAATCATGTACAGGATTGCAAATGGATTGTAACACAACAATACAGATTGTTAAATCATGCTGCATTCACCAGAACTTTCAGCCATTTATATTTTATGAGCATGGAACTATTTTTATTTACTTTTGTCATTATGAATCTCTATTTCATATTAGATCTTGTACACATCCAGAGACTGCATCATCTGTAGTGCAGGGATTTCCATGTGAACTTTAGATCATGAGACCTTAGTAACTGATAAGAGTCTACAAAGATTCCTATAAAAAACAGTATTTCCCAACACATATCGTAGTGTGGTATTTGAGGTGACCACAGTTTCCCTTTTACTCAGAACTGAAGATAGATGTAGCAACTGTCATAATGGCTGGCAAGTGGACCAACTACTGTTGGTGAAAAAGACAAGATTTCAAGTTAGAAAGATGTGAAGAAGAGCTCCATGGGGCAGCTCCTCGCTTAGGAGAGCCAATGAGAGATGTCAATCTGAGCGGTGTATTCCCTCTCTCAGAGACAGGCACCTAAGTCTGGGCTGCAGGGAGGTTCCTTCCTCTGCCAGTGATTCTGATGTGTAAACCCTCTCTTGGTATTAGGGGCCTATGACATTTTATCAAGAAGCTAGGTAGGTGGGTGGGTGGAGGATGACCTCTCAACTCTTAGCTCAATGATTTGGGTACTTACCTGGGATGTGGGAGACCCCCAGTTCCACTCCCCTCTTCACCCAAGTAGAAGAAAGGATTTAAATTGGGCCCTGACACTTCTTGTGCAATTGCTATAACCACTAGACCTGCTGAATCGTTCTTGTGTTCTCTGTCCCAATGGTTCTTTCGTTGTTTGAAAACAGTGAACAGCTTCAACAGAAGAGGCCAAGGGAGCTCCACATCAGAACATCCCATATCCCAGTGAGAGGTGACAGATCCCAGTTGCAGTTCGAATTCATCTTTTTTGAACATGGGTGACCACAATTGTAAATAGTATTCCAAATGAGGTCTTATCACTGCTTTGTACAATGGCATTAATACTTCCCTATCTCTACTGCACAATGCCTTGTCTGATACATCATGGAATTGCATTTGTCTTTTTCATGACTACATCACATTAGTGGCACTAGTGTCCTGTGATCGATCCACACACACGTCTCTCTTCTGCCATCACTTCCAGCTGATGAGCCCCCAGCAGGTAGCAGAAATTCTTCTAAGACCAGTGGTTCCCAAACTGGGATTTGCAGACCTCTGGAGGTTTGCAGAACTTTTCAGGGGGGTTCCCAGAAAAAAAATCATTAATGGCACCCAGAGGACCCTAGTGGGACCCAGTTGTAGGGTAGAGAGCCTGAGCCCCAGGGAAAGCTGGTAGCCCAAGCCCTGCCCCCGTCAGTGGGGAAGCCGGACACCTGAGCCCCCGGGACAGCGAGGGGGTCAGCCAGGGAGTCAGCAGCCCGAGCCCCAGGGAGAGGGGGGCCAGGCAGTTGGGGCTGGCAGCCCGAGACCTGCCCACATCATCGGGGGGAGCTGACAGCCCAAACCCCAGTGCTCTGTGTGGGGCTGGCAACCCGAGCCCTGCCCTTGTCAGCTGGGGAGCCGGAAGCCCAACCCTAGCGCTCCATCTGGGGTTCAGGTGGCAGCTTGGACCCCTGTCCTTGTCAGACAGGGGACGTTTGCAGCCAGGGCAGTGAGCAGGAGCCATGCTGTATGGGGGGGGGTCCAAGCTAATTTGTCCCTCGCAGGGCACCCTCGTAGGGATGGACCTCGTGGCAGAAGTAAAGCTGTTCGAGCCAAACCAGCCGGAAGCACATTGCAGCCAGTGTAGGAGTGTTAAGGTGTCTCAGTAATTGTCCTTCTCTCAGGAGTGCTGATTTGCTTCAGTGAGACTTGAGTGAATCTTTCCATTTTCTAGTTTGTTGGATGTTAGCAGTCTCTCTCTGTGTTATTTTGATTAGAACTTGTGTACACAAGTTCAGTGGATAAGTGGCTGAAAAAGGAAAGTGTAAAAATGCTAGAGGCAGCCACTGTTTCCTCAAATCCACACTGAGGAAAATCTAAGTCTAATGATCATGATGGTCCTGGAAAGTCGCTTACAAAGAAAAGAAAATATAACAATGATTATATAAAATATGGCTTTTCATGCATTGGTGATCAAGAACATCCAGAACCACTGTGTGTGATTTGTGGTGATGTTCTAGCAAACAGCAGCCTCAAACCTCCTCTACTGCAGTGCTATTTAGAAACTAGGCATCCTGCACAACTCGACAAGCCTGTTGATTTTTTCAAGCGAAAATTAGCTGAGAAGAAAAGTGACATTGCGAGTTTTATATCCAAAGCAAGCACTGATAAAGAAAATGCACTTGAAGTGGCATAACACGTGAGCTATCGAGTAGCAAAAGCATCAGAAGCCCATACCATAGCAGAGAGCGTGATTGGTCCATGTATAAAAGATAGTTCATTGCATGTTCGGAGAAAAGGCTGCAAAAAGGATTGACATGATACCTTTTCAATAGTACGCTGTCACGAAGAATTAATGACGTCAAATAATGTAGAGACCACAACTGTACATAGAGTAAAAATAGTCCATATTATGCTATACAGTTGGATGAATCAAGTGATGTACATAATCTAGCTAGTCTGCTACTGTTTATACATTATGGTTGAAGAAGACTTGTTTTGCCGATCATTGGAAGAATGTACAACTGGAGAAGATATCTTCAATCTGACTAATGCATATTTTTACAAAAGGGAAATAGATTGGTCTTGTTGCCTAGGCATTTTCACAGATGGGGCCACATCAATGATTGGGAAATATACTGGGTTTGTAGCTCGAACAAAAAAGGTTGCATCAAAAGTCTCTTGGACTCATTGCAGCATCCATAGACAAGCCCTTGCAAAAAACACATGCCTGAGAGCCTAGCTTATTTAGCAGATATTTTCTCAATAATTAATTACCTAAATTTATCTCTTCAAGGCCTCAATATAACAGTTTTCAATGTGCAAGAGCAAGTTGAATCCATGATAAAGAAGTTGCAGTTTTGGGAAAGTTGTTTGGAAAACAATCAACCAGAGTGTTTCAGTAATCTTCATGACTTCCTGGCAGAACATAAACTTCAGTTGGATCAGTGCTCTAAAACCAATATAATTGCACACCTAAAAGGACTTTGCACGACTTTCAGGAAATACTTTCAAGCTATGTAAGGCAATAATGACTGGATTCGCAACCCTTTTGATGATACCACTTTCTCAACACAGATATTGAACTCTGAGGAAAAAGAGAAATTGATTGAGATCTCCTGTGATTACAAATGGAAAAGGAGTTTCAGAAATCTGTCATTGATCAACTTTTGGCTGAGTTTAAGAAACGAGTACAGGCATGTCGCGTCTTATGTGAGGGTTAGGTTCAGCGATTACTGCATAAAGCGGAAATCACATATAACCAAAACCCGTTGAGTTTAATGGTGTTTTCTTTTTCTTTTCTTTTTTCCTTTTTTTTTGCTGATCGAGTAAAGCTGAAATTGCGAATGTTAAATGTGCATCAGATGCGACTTGCCTGTACCCCCTTCTGGCAGAAAAAGCTTCTGCAGTTTTGTTACCATTTTCAACAACATACATATGCGAGAAAGCGTTTTCCTCGTGTACACACCTGAAAACCAAATACAGAAACAGACTTGATGCCGAACCAGACCTGAGATTTTCTTTCTCCAATGGTTCTGGACTTCCGAGAGCTATGCAGAGCAAAACAAGCACATCCATCACACTGAGGAAATTTAAACTTAAATCTATTTTTAGGAGGGAGTTCACAAGATGTCCCAATTTACTGAAAGGGATTCATGGGCTGTTAAAGTTTGGGAACCACTGTCTTAGACCCTAAGTGCCTTGCACTCTGTACTACTGAATTTCATCTCATTTAGATCACTCCAGTCGTGTCAATTTGTTGGATCACGAAGAAATCTGTCATCCATTTTAAAACTACGGTATTTATCCAAAAATCCATTCTTTGTCTGATGGTCTCTGGAAAATCCAGTTTGTACTAGATATATCTATAGATATATGCATATCTCTCCAAAGGGGCATTATGGAAGGGCAAGGGTAAAAACCCCGTGAATGCCCTGCCCCTGCAGGCTAAACCTTGCTTTCTGGCAGGAGGGCCAGGGCAGAGGCTTACAGTGGCCAGCAGGGAGCCCAGCTGGGAGCCCTAATGAGGGCTAGCTCACAGCACTAGGCTGGACTAAATGCACACAGCTGAAGCTGGGAGGGCTAGAAAAGCCCTGAGCCCTACTCAGTCAGGGGCAGGCCAGGAAGGGAGTTGGAGGCTGTTAAGCTGACTCTTTGCTGCAGGCAGGGTGCCTCAAGGGTCTGGGGCTCCTGGAACTAGGATAGAGAGGGTAACTGTTAGGGGGGTGGTGAGAGCACTTTTCTTGCACTGAAGCCAATAAGTTCGCACTGTAAATAAAGGTCACTTGGGAGAAACACCAGGAAAGGCTGTGGAGACCTTTATTTCTGCCGGCCATAGCACAGGCACCAGAGAGGACACAGAGACGTGCCCAGACCCTGTGACAGGCATCTTCAAATGATAACAGAAGAAACAGATTAGCATCTCTCCTCCCTATTAACACTAGTGTATAGGGTTTTTTTTAAAAAAAATAACTTCTTATTTTCATGTCATATTGATTAATTTTGTTCTCAACATCTTGATTTTATGCTCAGTGCTCATCTCTTTACCATTCCCTTTTCCTAATAGTTTAAACCCCTCCTAACATCTTTATTCAGCCTGTCCCTGAGGAAATTGTCAAATTCCTAGCTTAGATACTATGGTGATGGACCCTTTAAAAATGGCATAGATTGATATACAGCTCAGTGACAGTTCATAATGTTGCAAAAGCGACAAAGAGTCTTGTAGCACCTTATAGACTAACAGATTTTAGGGATCATGAGCTTTCGTGGGCTAAGACCCACTTCATCAGATGAATGTTGTGGAAATCTCCAGAGGCAGATATAAATATGCAGGCAAGAAAGCAAGATAAATTCAATCAGGTGAGGTGGTGAGGCCCACTTTCAGCAGCTGATCTGGAGGTGTGAACACCTAGAGATTGTTTTTTAAGCAATATCCGTGAATGACAAATTGATGACAAAGACCCTTCTGGATAACCTGACTTCTGTAATAGTCAGTCAATGAAGAAATTGCTAAATTAAGTGGTTAATTAATCCCACAATTTAGCACTGGAGAGATTTTGGGATGTCATTCTTTTTTATATATGATATATCTATATAGACAGTAGGTGTGAGATGTGGGTGATTTCAGAATATAAAGAGTTTTCCACAGTTAGTAAATCATAATAAGTTTAAGGTAAGTCACATTTTGGCCAGTAAGCAATGGCCAAAGGTGGGGTTTGAACAAATGCCTTCCATTCCTAGCTCCTTGTTCATTTGTCCTGATGTAGAATAATTGTGAAGTTTCCTTCTTCCCTTTTACAATTCAAACTCTTTGAATGAGGAGGGAGAGGTTGAGAACTTCTCTTCCTCAAGTCTGAGCATCCTCTATTTGTTCTTGCAAGGCCCCAGGTATGGGATGATTAAGGACCCAAGGATCTAAATAGAAGTAGATTGTCTATCCCAGGGGTCGGCAACCTTTCAGAAGTGGTGTGCCGAGTCTTCATTTATGCACTCTAATTTAAAGTTTTGTGTGCCAGTAATACATTTAGGATCTCTTTCTCTCTCGCTTTCTATCAGTCTATAATGTATAACTAAACTATTATTGTATGTAAAGTAAATAAGGTTTTTAAAATGTTTAAGCTTTATTTAAAATTAAATTAAAATGCAGGGCCCCCCAGACCGGTGGCGAGGATGTGGGCAGTGTGAGTGCCACTGAAAATCAGCTTGCGTGCCGCCTTTGGCATACATGCCATAGGTTGCCTACCCCAGTCTATTCCTTCCCACTGCCCTCTTCACCCTGACGCAAAGGGAGCTCATGCTTGCTGAGCAAGGCTGCATCACATTCTTTGCCTGAGTAAAAGATAATATATATTGTCAGTGAGCCCTTCCAAATCTGTCTAGGATTGCCCCACACTTGAATTTGCACTTTGGTTCACATCAGTGACTAAGCTTATCCTCTATCCCTACAGTACACTTCTAGAATATTTTAAAAACCAAACTCTATAACTGCTTGATTTGCTTTATTTTAAACATTGCAAAGTACAGTAAGGATATAGCATTTTATCACCTCTGAAGTAGATATTTTCATCTAAAAGTGGCTGTCCTCCATAGACTGTGGCAATCTCCTCCCTGTGATCAAGAGGTCAGAACAGAATAGATTTAACATGGCAGTGTTGCAATGAGAAATAGGATGTTTCAAAATGGTTTACAATGTGATTATATTTAAAGGCAAATGAAAAGGGAACTATCAGATAGCAATTATGATTTAAGAGAAGAAAATAATTGCAAGTACATAATGGCTAAATTGGATTATATTTAAATATATGTAAATTTGATTGAATTTGAAATTTAATCTCTAGGTCTTCATTTTAATTCACAGTTGTATGTGACAATTTATTCCTTTGAACAGAAAGGGAGCTTATTTGGGGATTTCAGGTCATTGATTTTGTTCAGGATTTCAGCAATTATGGCTATTGTAGTTTGCAGTAGGCTGGATTGCTTCAAGATTTCTTTAGTAATGAGTGCTTTAAGAAAAAGGGGTTGTAATTTCAATTTACAAGATAATAGCAATATTGCAGTTGTTGTTAATACAATGGTTGCTATTAACATCTTTATAATTTTACTAAAGGATTGGGGTATTTGGGAAGCTCAATGTAGAGAAGCCATAGATAGTGTCACCGATTTTAGAGATGAAAAATCCTATGAGAGTCAGAAGAAAAAGACTCATGCATAAGACTCCGATCTATGAGCTCTGAAATCGCCCTTTTGTCCAGACCGTACCCCATTGATTGACCTAGGGATTGTCTACATGGGAAAGTTTTACCAACGACACCAATACAGTTATACAAGTATCACTGCAAAAAAACCAATCCCATGTATATAAGGTCTAAATTAGGAATAGGTGAATGTGTTTAGCCTCATGGATTTGAAATAAGGCTATATTTGTAAACTTTCAGAGTTATGTCCAAGCTTAGTGGAGTGCCAGTTACTTCTGGCTAAATTGTATCTTACTCCCTGGCTTAAAATAGGATTTACCAGCCAGAGTTTTACTTCTCCCTTACTTGTGGACAGGGAATCTTGTGAGAATTTGTCTTTTGAGAGATTACCATTCCATGCAAACACATTTCATGGGCAGCTAGCTAGCAGTCTGTGGAAGGGAGAAGAAGAGAAGAGGAGATGAAAGCAGGTGTCCAGGGACCCAGAAACAATAAAAGTTTAAGTGAAAACAGGTACATAACTTCTGGAACAGCAGTTTAAGAGCCCAAAGGGGAGAAATAGATTTTGCAAATCAGACAAAATATTTTTTACAGGGTGCAGTGTGCAGTTTAAAAACCCAAAGGGGAAAAATAGCTTTTGCAAATCAGAGAAGAAAATATATTTTACAATCTACTGCTTAGGAACAATGGAGCATGATATAGGGAAACACCTTTTACATAGCAGAAAAAAATCTATATTTCATTTTTGTAAAGATCTTCACAACAGAATCAATTGCAGTACACAGAAACTTTTATTTGTCCTAGAAAAAACTGTGAACAATGCTGCATATTGAATGAGCACCATCTATTGGCATATTATCTGTTAACTATTTACATATGCAGGACTGCTCTATTAAGAGGTGTGTAACAGTATCTATTGAGGATGGAGGAGGATGGGGAGAATCCTTTTGCAAAACAATAGAAAGCAAAGAAATTATATCTGCTAGAAACACTTGCTGTGAAATTTAGGCTATGTGTATGCTAGAGAACTTACAATGTCACAACTTTAGTGATGCAACTGCACTGTTGTGAGGTCTCCTATGTAGCCTCTCTGCCCCAACAGGAGAGAGCTATTTGGAGGGGAGGGATAGCTCAGTGGTTTAAGCATTGGTTTACTAATTCCACTGTTGTGACTTCAATCCTTGGGAGGGCCATTTAGGGATATGGGGCTATCAAGGTGTGTCTCCCCACTATATGGTAAAGATGGGGGGCCCTACATGAAAGAAGAAATAACCCCCCAAGCTTTTTACCAGCTTAAGTTAAAGCTTTTCCCTCAAACCCCAAACTTCTCCAGTTGGGACTTGGAATAAAGCTGCCACCACCAATTTGAGCTCCCAAAACCATGGGTTAGGGTAAATTGGAACCCATACTGTAACACCCCTCAAATCTCCTCCCTTTACCTGGGAGCGATTTGAGAACAAAGTCTAAAACCCTCACTTTCCGTGAGATGTGCCCAATCCAAACCAGGATCTATTCACTAGAAACAAGCAGGCAGAATTTTAAAGGAAGATTTTAATAAAAGGAAAAGAAGGAGCATAAACCCCTAGTACAGAAATCAATAGACTAAACACCTCACTTACATCACATAGCTTAACTGACCACTCCCCTGGGAATTCTTCCCTGGCCACAGCTTAACAGTAAAGAAACACCATGGATCAATTATCAAGTGATACAGTTCAAGCTTACACTTCACTTACTGCTGGACTTGATTTCGTTAAAAGATTGTTAGGTAGATAGAGTAGAGAAATATGTGTGGGTCCTTCCCATAGCCGGTGAACAACTCCACACAAGAGAGAGATAAACCGAAACTAAACTCTTTGTCTGCCAGGTTGATTAGCAGCTCTGCTACGTCAACCCCTCTCCTGTTTCAGGTTAACCCTTTACAGGTGAAAAGCAACTCTAGGCTACTTTCTACTTATGATAGGGGCTAAAAAAAATTGGTTTGGTCCTGCTTTAAGCAGGGGGTTGGACTAGATTATCTCCCGAGGTCCCTTCCAACCCTGATATTCTATGATTCCATCAGTATTATTAAACTACCTCCAATGAGTGTTGGTAGCTCTGTCGGTGGGAGAGTGTCTCCTGCTGACATAGCCCTGTCTACACAGATACTTCTGTCGGTGAAACTTGTGTTGCTCAAGGGGATGTTTTTTCACACCCCTAGGTGACATAAATTCTACCAACAAAAGAGCTAGTGTAGACATAGCCCAGGCATGTGTACACTTAAAATGCTACACTGGCACAGCTTCAGTGCTGCAGCTGCACCACAGTAATGCTTCAGTGTAGACACTTATTCAGCCAGTTGCTAAGACAAATAAGTTTCTTTAAAGCTACAAGAGATAATGCTGCCCTCTTATTTATAATGCTGTGAGAAAGCGAGAACAGACATTTGCCTGACACTTTTGTAGCTGACATTGCAAGGCATTTACATGACAGATATGTCAAACATTCGTATGCCCCTTCATGCTTTGGTCACCATTCCTGGGGACATGCTTCCATGCTGATGACGCTCGTTTAAAAAAAGGTGTTAATTAAATTTGTGACTGAACTCCTTAGGGAGAATTGTATGTCCACTGCTCTGTTTTACCCACATTCTGCCATATATTTCATGTTATATCAGTCTCATTGATGACCAGCGCATGTTGTTCATTTAAAGAATACTTTCACTACAAATTTCACAAAATGCAAAGTACCAATGTGAGATTTCTAGAGATTGCTACAGCACTCGACCCAAGGTTTAATAATCTGAAGTGCCTTCCAAAATCTGAGAGAGATGAGGTATGGAGTATGCTTTCAGAAGTCCTAAAAGAGCAACAGTCCAATGTGGAAACTACAGAATCTGAACTACAAAAAAGGAAACTCAACCTTCACTCAAATAGTGAAAATGAATATGCATCTGTGTGCACTGCTTTGGATTGTTATTGATCTGAACCTCTCATCAGCATGGAAGCATGTCCTCTGGAATGGTGGTTGAAGCATTAAGGTATATATACATCTTTAGAGCATCTGGCCATGTAAATATCTTGTGATGCTGGCTATAACAGTGCCACAAGAATGCCTGTTCTCACTTTAAGGTGACATTGTAAATAAGAAGCGGGCAGTATTATCTCCCGCAAATGTAACCAAACTTGTTTGTTTGAGAGATTGGCTGAACAATAAGTAGGACTGAGTGGGCTTGCTCTAAAATTTTACATTGTTTCATTTTTGAATGCAGGTTATTTTGTTCATAATTCTACCTTTGTAGGTTCAGCTTCTCTTATAAAGAGATTGCACTACAGTATGTGTATTAGGTGAATAAAAAAATAGTATTTCTTTTGTTTTTTTACAGTGCAAATACTTGTAATCAAAAATAAATATAAATTGAGCATTCTACACTTTGTATTCTGTGTTGTAATTGAAATTAATATATTTGAAAATGTAGAAAACATCGAAAAATATTTAAATACATGGTGTTCTATTATTCTTTACAAGTACGATTAATCACGCGATTAATCATGATTCATTTTTTAGTCACTTGACAGCCCTAATTACCAAATATGGTTCTTTCTTCCACTGTTTACATTGGTGCTAATGACAAAGGACCCAAAATGTCTGTGCCACTGTTGTCTGTTGGTGTGCAGGGAAGTCATATGTGTTTTTGCCTTACACAAAATGGACATGTGATTTGATACTCTCAGTTCTGCTTTATCCCTGATAGTCCTTCTTTATTGTTATTTGTTGATAAGAGCGCTAGTATATGCCCCAATGATGCTTCTGACTGCAGCAGTCTGAATGCTATAAAACTCTCTTTGTTTGTTTTAAATTATTTCTATGGAGAATCAGGAGCAATTGTTTTCCAGCTCCCTGACAAATGGCCCCCTTCCCTGTCATATCTGAATAGCTACTGAAACTAGCATGGATTCAACTGGAATATAGTTACATAAACTCTGGAGTGAATTCACTACATTGTAACTCCATCATTTGTCATCCCTTAGACAAACTGCACACATGCCTTCACATCTCCTTTTCCACTGGGACAGCTGCAGCTGTGTTGTGTTGCAAAGCTGCCTTTAAAAGTCATACATTAGCTCATAGGTTTGTACCTTAAAACAGAGACAATAATAAAACTGTGTATCAATTCTGCTTAGGAAACAACCCACACATTCCTTATGCCTCAGGTTCTTCCATGTGATAAACTGTTTTAAAAAACCCCAACTAGTGGCTGATGGGAAAGTGGTTATAACCTTGTCCTCCTTTTCAGCACAGAGACGTACTGCTCTGGGGCGTCAGGATAACGGGTGATTCTATATCCAACAAAAAAGCCCATTGCCTCACTAGGCAATGACAGCAAAAATAAAAATGATCTTGTTACAACAGAAGCAGCAGCAGAGCATGTATTGATTAGAACAGCCCAGGCATCAGCAGGGAGAACATGCTGCTGTCTGACAAGATATGCCACCCATACTGCTGCTATGATTAAATAATAATGGAGTTACTGTGTGGCTGCAGTTGTAACTACAGGTGGAACCTGTGGGACAGCAAAAAATGCTAAAATAGTGAAGGAGGGCGATGCACATGTTTTCCCCAATGATAGCACAGTGGGGATCCTGATCCACAATTGGGGCTCCTAGGCAGTGGTGGATTAAGGCACAGACCTATGAGGCCCATACCCCAAGGTCCTGTCCAGTTTGGGGCACAGCATTGTTGCCACAGAGGCACCACTGCTGGGTGTCATTCCAGGCCCAAGCCACGTCCACCACGGGCAGCCCCTGCATTTCCTTCTTGGCAGGTCCCTGTGGCAGTGGCTGAAATCAGAGCCAGGAAGTGGAGCTGGGCTGGATGGGCTGTGGGGGAAACCCAGACAGGGGAATCCAGACTGGACCTGGGGTGGGGAAAAATGTGAATCCAGAATGTGTCGGTGCCAGAGAAGGGACTTCTTGAAGCTCTGGGGCTGAAACTGAGCCCTGGGCAAGGAGAGAACCATGGCAGACACAGAGCACAGAACTCCTGGTGCTGCAGTGCGAGCTAGCTCCTTGGGCCACAGGGCAGGGGTACCATTTATGAAGGGTGGGAGAGCACCTGTCCTCCCTCCCCCAAATTTTGTACCAGAGGTTTCTTCACAATGCATGCCCAACTCTAAGCAGAGCTCTTAACTGCAGCACTGGGTAGCCAGAGCCCCTCCTCCAGGAGCTCACTTTATAGATCACACACCTCACCCCCTTCTCTGCCTTCCCCAATCAGAAGCTGAGACAATAAGAAGGGACAATCCTCCTAACCTGTGGTGGGAGCACAGAATGTGCCTCAGCAAACAGCGTCAAATTTTTATTATTGAGACGTCCCCTGCAGAGCACACGGTCTGTAGCAAAGCTGCACGGCTGGAGTGGTGGAGGCTGCTGGCTTATCCCTGTTGACACCCTTGCCTCTTGGGCAGTCCCAAGTCTTGAGCTTGGTTTACTACTCCTGGGAGTCAATAAATACTCCAAATGTGTGGGTCTGTGAGATTCAAACTGTGCTTGGCGTGTTGCCCTCAGCACTGTTCTTCCTGCAGGTCCTTGGAGGGATGATGGTACTTGTTCCTCCCTAACAATTTGAGTTGGGGAGCTGCCATTCTAGCCCCAGTCTTCTCACTGCCCTGGCCCCTCCCAGTGTCAACCTCTCATATTTTCCCTCTTTACTTCGCCAGAGGTTTCTGTCCCCCACCCATTCTCTACACTCACTTGTGCTCCCTTCCCTCTCCCATTCCCACTCTTTCTCCCTTGCTTTCTCAGCTCCCCTTATAGTCCAACTTCTCTTGTATTCTCTTCTGTCTCCTCCCATACACTCCAATCCCCACTTTGTTTACCATATTCCCCAGCACACCCTTAGTCTTCCTCCTGTGCTGCAGAACCCCTCTGACCCTGCTACTTCTTCATATTCTACAATTCCATCTCTGACAACCTTCTCCTATCTCCTTTATCCCCTGAACAGCCTCCTCTATCCCTTCCGAATCGCTATATGATATAATGTATTGTATGTTTGCATTTTTGATGACATAATGTAATAATATTACTAAAATTTAAGTGTAATAGATTCATAGAAGAGGGAAATTTACAGTATATTAAGTGTAGCACAATTTTTTTTTATTGCTATGTAGAGATGTTACTAGGAATGATAGACAAACTCTGCCTGTAATTGGTTTCCTAAACTACTCTAAATTCAATAGATGGTGGTGAAAAGGACCTTTGATGGGACACAAGTCACAGAATCAAAATAATAACATGTAATCTCTTTATAAGGAAAGTGAATCTTTGTATTGATTAATTTTGCTACATTTGTGTTTTTAATGGCTGTGGGGGGCTGTAGCGGGGTGACCACCCACTCCCCCCCTAAAAGGGGGCTGGGGTAGCCCCAGGAAGGGGCGTGTAGCAGTCCAGGACAGGGGTTGTTGCTGGGAGCCTGCTAGCAGGCTTAATTGGGTAGCAGGCTCAGCTGTGTGGCCACGCCCCAAACACTCAGTCCTGTATAAAGCCTGAGAGGCAGGGGCCTGAGAAACAGTCTCCCTCCGTAAGTCAGAGAGGAAGACAGGGCCTAGCTGCAGGGAGCCACAAAGCAAGGGACCTGGACCTGGACCTGGACCTGGACCTGGACCTGGACCTGGACCTGGACCGGGACCAAGGCACCTGGGAGCCAGGGAGCTGAGAAGCTCTAGGGAGAGGGCCCCAGGTTGCCGATCCTAGCGCAGGCCCATCCCACGGGGTACTGGGGTTGCAAGGGGGCAGCCCTGGGCTGGGTAGGAGCAGCAGGCCCAACCCCCTCATTGCCTGTGATGAGCAGCCACGAGACTGCAGTTGGCCTCAGTGAGCAGAGGCAAGTGGTGACTGGCAGTGGCCAGGTCTGAGGCGAGTTGGGGATAGTGGGTGGAGGGTTCCCCAGGGAGGGGAGACCCCTAGAGCAGGGGGGTACTGCAGGGTGCATCACCCTCAGCTAAAGGGTGCCGGGGTCTGGGAGGGACACGGGGCCAGTGAAAGGAGGCGAACGTCGGCCGGCAGAGGGCGCTCCAGGGTCGAAGAGCTGATTCCCCAGATGACCAGATGGGGGCGCCGCCGGGTGAGTGGACGACAGATCGCTACATGTGGTGGAGAATGCGGGCACTAGCGGTCCACCCCTGATACAAGGAGTAGGGCACGGACTGTGGAGAGTGCCAAAGGGAAACTGAGGCGCACAATGGAGCCACTGTATGCGGCAGTGTACCTTGCAGAGGCCCCAAGGGTTATCCTTGGTTGGTCCCCAGGGTCAGAGCACTGGCCGAAAGCGATGGAGAACCTGCAGGGGGTCCAGGAAACCCAGGAAAGACTATGGGAGGGGCAGACAGCCCTCCATGAACTGGTGGGGCAAATGGTGAGGGAGCAGCGGGCCCTAGTGAAGCTCCTAAGGCAAGGGTTTCAGAGGAGGCCTGAGGAGCTGGGCGCCAGGGCCAGGAGGCCCGTGGCTGGGCCAAAGACATGTTATGCCTGTGGAGGGCCAGGACATTTGCACAAGGACTTTCCCTACGGGATTGGGGGCAGGAGGGTGTACCCTGGATGGGGGCACAGCCATCGCATATGCTGCTGGGTGAGGGAACCCAGGCGGCGGGGACCATGTTGGGCCTGTGGCCGGGGGGGGCACCTGAAGAAGGACTGCCCCGCCCACAGGAGCCCGAACCAGGGAAGCCCAAGGGGGGCTGGCCCTGAGAGGAACGGGGCAGCAAGGACTAGGCCCAGTGCAGGCAAGAGGCAGGGAGCCTGTTGGGGCTGCCAAGAGACAGGCCACATCAGGAGGCACTGCCCCCTTAGGGAAACTAAGGTGGGGCTCAAAGAGGTGCCTGATGGCCCAGAAGGGCCAAAATTGAAAGAGAGAGTGGAGGCAGCGACCGGGACCCCGAGAGAGATCGGAATCCAGACCGTCGCTGGGGAGGCCGTCCCCCGGGAAACCCAGATGGAGTGGGCCCAGCTAGAGGCTGCGGCCCAGGTGGTGCAGGAACATGCCACCCAGTGGACCCAGACCCTGAAGGTGGAAGGTCAGGGGGAGTCCAACCTGTGGGCAAGGCTGGAGGCGGCTGAACAAGCCCGCCGCGAGACTCAGTTGAATACTGAGGACCTCGGAAAGGAGTATGCGACGGTGGTGGATGAGGAGGTCCGCCTATGAAAGGAATTAGAGGCCTCCGAAAAGAGGCGCGTGGCGCTGGAGGCGCATGTCCGACTCCTCCAGTCGAGGAGGTCCCCCTACCCCCAGGGATGGGAATCTTAAGGGGGGGATGTGTAACGGGGTGACCACCCACTCCCCCCCTAAAAAGGGGCTGGGGTAGCCCCAGGAAGGGGCGTGTAGCAGCCCAGGACAGGGGTTGTGGCTGGAAGCCTGCTAGCAGGCTTAATTGGGTAGCAGGCTCAGCTGTGTGGCCACACCCCAAACACTCAGTCCTGTATAAAGCCTGAGAGGCAGGGGCCTGAGAAACAGTCTCCCTCTGTAAGTCAGAGAGGAAGACAGGGCCTAGCTGCAGGGAGCCACAAGCAGGGTACCTGGACTGGGACAGGGCGAGGGCAAGGGCAAGGCACCTGGGAGCCAGGGAGCTGAGAAGCTCTAGGGAGAGGGCCCCAGGTTGCCGATCCTAGCGCAGGCCCGTCCCACAGGGTACTGGGTTTGCAAGGGGGCAGCCCTGGGCTGGGTAGGAGCAGCAGGCCCAACCCCCTCATTGCCTGTGATGAGTGGCCACGAGACTGCAGTTGGCCTCAGTGAGCAGAGGCAAGTGGTGACTAGCAGTGGCCAGGTCTGAGGCGAGTTGGGGATAGTGGGTGGAGGGTTCCCCAGGGAGGGGAGACCCCTAGACCAGGGGGGTACTGCAGGGGTGCAGCACCCTCAGCTAAAGGGCGCCGGGGTCTGGGAGGGACACGGGGCCAGTGAGAGGAGGCGAACTTCGGCCAGCAGAGGGCGCTCCAGGGTCGAAGAGCTGATTCCCCAGACGACCAGATGTGGGTGCCGCCGGGTGAGTGGACGACAGATCGCTACAGGGGCCCAAATGTTATTTATGCCCAGGGCCCCAATAAATCTTAATCTGCCTCTGTTCCTAGGCAATGTGGCAACACGAATAATAATAATCAACTTCCACATAGAAGCAGAATCTATATCAGAGAAGGAAATGTAGTTGAGTAGTCAGGGTGATAGCTTAGGACAGTAGTTAGCAACCCGTGGATTGCGATCAACTGATCAGTCCTGGAGATCTGAGTTGATCGTGCTAAAAGTCATCTCTGATCCAGTCTGAATAGTCCTGAGTCCGTCTGAGCTTGCCAGAGTGCCATGCCAGCCAAGCTTGATACAGTGCAGTGGGGCTCAGGCAGGCTGCTGACCTGCCAGGCCCCCACACCGCTCCCGGAGGCGGCTGGCTGCTGGCATGTCTCTGTGGCCACTGGGGCAAGTGGGTCTCTGTGCACTGCAGCTCCCATTGGCTGGTTCCTGGTCAATGGGAGCTGTGGGGATGGTGCTGGGGGGTGGGGACAGCAGGCAGATCCTCCATCCCCTTCCTCACCCCCTTGGGACCGCAGAGACATATCAGCAGCCAGCCGCTTCCGGGAGCAGTGTGGGGCCATGGCTGGCAGGCAGCCTACCTGAGCCCTGCCATCTAATAGACATTTAAGTGAGTTATTGTAGTAGATTATAGTAGTAATATAATAATGCAATTATCCCTTTACTGAAAACTATTAGAGGAAAAATAATGTTAATTGCTGGTTAATTACAAAATACATGCTACCATTTATCTATATATATAAAAGTCAAATGGTGTACGCGTGTATGTATGCGCAGATGTATGCTTACTCCTTCCACTCCGTTTGAGCTAGAGACTTGAAATTTGGTACAGTTAGAGGTCTTGGGGTCCTAATGACCGTAAGAGTCGAAAATTTTTCAAATCTCACCTCTGACGCCCCCAAGGGGTGAAATTATTTAAAGGCCAATCACATCAGCTGGGCAGCTGCTGTTCTCTGTGACATAGTTCTGATGTCATAATACCACCTCCAACAGACACCGCACTCGCTCAGCTCTCTGCCCCTCCCCCCTCCAACGGAACCCCGGAATCCCTCAGCTCTCTGCCCCCTCCCCACCTCCGACGGACCCGAGTTGGGTTTGGTCAGAGGGTAAGTGAGGTGGGGGTGTCGGGTTTGGTTGGGGGGGTGAGGTGGGGGTGTCGGGTTTGGTCGGGGGGGTGGGAAGGTGTCTGGGTGGGTGAGGGGTGAGGTGTAGGGGTTGGTCAAGGAGTGTTGGGTTTGGTGGGGGGCGTAAGGTGGGGGTGTTGGGTTTGGTTGAGGGAGTGAGGAGGGGGGTCGGGGTTGGTCGAGGGGTAAGTGAGGTGTGGGTGTCGGATTTGTTTGTGGTGGTAGGTAGGGGTGTTGGGTTTGGTTGGGGGGGGAGAAGTGAGGTGGGTGTGTCAGGTTTGGTCTACAGGGGGGTGAGGTGTGGGTGTTGGTCAGGGGGTGTTGGGGTTGGTAGGGGGGTGACGTGGGGGTGTTGGGTTTAGGTGGGGGGGTGAAAATGTGAGTCGGGGTTGGTCGAGGGGTAAGTGAGGTGGGGGTGTCGGGTTTGGTCGGGGGGGTGAGTTGGGGGTGTCAGGTTTGCTCTCTGCCCCCATCCAACGGACCCCACACTCGCTCAGCTGTCTGCCCCCTCCCCACCTCCGACTGACCCGAGCAACGCCGGGTATTTTTGCTAGTTATCTATAATTACAACTTCTATAGATGGGGTGAGATCTGAGTTACTACAGAGAATTTTTTCCTGGGTGTCTGGCTGGTGAAACTTGCCCACATGCTCAGGGTTTAGCTGATCACCATATAAGGGGTCAGGAAGGAATTTTCCTCCAGGGCAGATTGGCAGAAGCCCTGGGGTTTTTTTGCCTTTCTCTGCAGCACAGGGCATGGTTCACTTGCTGGAGGATTCTCTGCACTTTGAAGTCTTTAAACATGATTTGAGGACTTCAATATTTGAGACATAAATTAGGGGTTTACTACAGGAGTGGGTGGGTGAGATTAAGTGGCCTGCATTCTGCGGGAGGTCAGACTAGATGATGATAATGGTCCCTTTCTGACTTTAAAGTCTATGAGTCCATGAGATAAAATGTGTCCTAAAGTAAGGATTATTCCATTTTTTGATTAAAATATGAATTAATTATTTATTATTAATTAATTATGAATTAATTTATTCTGTGTGTTTGTAAAGTGTTACTTTCATGTTTTGATAAGGAAGTAGAACATCTAAAATTCAGTGTGTTTGTGTGTGTTTGCATGTAAATAAAACAAATAAGGTTTCTTGGCTAAACTACCAGACAAAGAAAACTAAAAAGCAATAATGTTTTATAAGGTTTTAGGGTTGGATTTTCAAAAACATTTAGCAGAGGCTTAAATCTGCTTCTGTTGATATCAGTGCTTCACTTAAATGGGAGCAGAGGTAGGTTAGCATTGACTGATTGCTTCTGAAAATCCTACCCTTAATATGTGGCGTTTCTTCTAGAAGTCTCAGTATAATTCAGGGAGCAGTATCATGCTGTTTCACATTAGCTTGCTGGATAATGCATGCTTTCTCTGGCTTAAACCTGCAGTCATGTTACCACTCTTCTGCATAGTTTCTTTGCCCTGGACTGCTGGGAGTTTCACAATTGGCTTTGCCCCATGCAGCAAACCTGTTGAGTGCAGTGGTTTTGGTAGAGCATGGATGGCAAGCCAATCTTTAAGATAAATCGTCCTTAGCCTACTGTGAGCAGTAAAGGCCCTGATGTGGATCTGGATTTGAATGAGGAGTAACCATAATAATCAAGGATTTCATTAGGGGAAAAAAATACAGTGGGTTCTTTTTGTCAGTGCCTTTGATGGGTTGAAGAGGTCTGTGGAACCGTTGGCCTCTGTGCATTAATTTTTCCTCAGTGTCATCAGTACATTGTAGAAAAGTGTCTTATGTAAAAGTTTCAATGCTCCTATGTTCTGAGATAAGGCTGCTTCAGAAAGAATTTTGAAAAGACCTGCCTTCTGGTACTGCCAGTCATGAAACCTACTTATTTGTAAGCTGGTCACACATCACTGGTGATGTGTACTAATCCACTTTCTCTGACTGTAGCATTCATTACCAGTTTTATTTTCTGTCTCAATTTCATACCTTTTTTGGTAAAACCACAGGGGAAATACATTTCAATGACAGTGGATGGTAATTTTACTCTATGCACTCTAGCTCATTACAAATATCTTTGTCTTTCTGAAATAGAAAACAGACTTATGTCTCCTATCACTCCTGCCACACACTGATTCTGTGAAGGAGCTCTTAGGTGGTTGGGAGTAAATTTAATTTTCCCTGCTGTTTCATCAAGTGAGTCATTTTTCTCACAGATGATGTCACTGGCAATTTACAAGTTTTCTTCCAGGCCTCATGTATAGGAGTGATCCTAAGGATGTTAATGTAGGTAAGTACAGGAGGCTAGAAAAGGCCGGGAGGGTGGGGAGAAATACTCTAGCTTTTTACTTCTTACCAGGGCCGGCGACAGGGGTGTACAACGGGTACAGCTGTACCGGGCCCTGGACTTAAGGGGGGCCCCCCCTTAAATCCGGGGCGGGCCCGGTACACAGCTGTACCCCCTTGTCGCCGGGCCTTTGAGCAAGGCGCGGCTCCGGGCAGCCGCTGCAGCGCTCATCAGCCCCCTCCCCCAGCACCCAGTAGCCTCCCCCCGCCCGCCTTTGCTTCTCCCAGCCGGGCCACGTGGCCAAAGCACATGCGGGGGTTGGGCCCCGCGGGCGGCGGGAGACCGGCCGGGGGGGGCCCCGCGGGCGGCGGGAGACCGGCCGGGGGGGGCCCGCGGGCGGCTGGAGACCGGCCGGGGGGGCCCCCGCGGGCGGCGGGAGACTGGACGGGGGGGGGCCCGCGGGAGACTGGCCGGTGGGGGGGCCCCGCGGGCAGTGGGAGACCGGCCGGGGGGGGAGGGGGGGAGGGGCCGCACGATCTGCATACGGGGCCCCAAAATTCCTGTCACCGGCCCTGCTTCTTACCAGCAAAGACTGAAATGTTGAGTTTGGAGGTGGCATATTTCTCGGCATATTTTAAAGGCAGCAGGGGTTCTTCTATCCAAATAGGCATTTAGCTATTGTGGTAATAGGAGCAGTACAGCAATGTGAATGGACGAATATGCAAAAAAATGTGGTTTACTGAAGATCTGCGTTTGCAGGTTTGTATATTCCTTTTTTTAAAAAAAAGAACTGGTCAGTTTGTTCATTCTGAATCAATTGTCCAAACAATGTAATTTTCTTCTGTTTATAAATCTTGATGTTTTTAATTAAAGTATATGCTGTTGGTAACTGTTCAATGAACATTTTATACACATGATTTTCAACACATTTGGGTTTTTCCATAGACTCCTTACTCTTAGTTTACTCTTATCATTTGCTGTTCACCATAGTCATGTGGTATTGTTTCTGCTCCATGATTGGATGGCTTCTATTGATGAAGAATGCCTCTTATTCACTCACAGGTGTCCTTGCTCAAAGAATAGCCATTCCTCAAACCAATTTTATGTGACCAAAACCATTTTGTGTGAACATTCATGAATGCCCCCCGCCCCACCCATACATAATGTTAAATGTGGAAATATTAGTATTTGGCACTTGTGTAGTCCCTTCCACGTAATTGTCTTTAAAGCATCCTACAGACATGATTGAATTAAACCACACAATACCTCAGTGAGGTAGAGAATTGTCCTCATTTTCTAGGTAGAGATACTGACATGCAGAGATTAGAGCATATCCTACATCACCATCAAAACTGGGACTAGAACCAGGACTTCCAAGTATACGCCATAGCTCTTAGACCATACTATCCCTTGGATAATTAAGATAGTCACCAAAGAAAGTTAGGTGTTTCTTTGTGTTAGTGACCACATTTCTTTTTATATATGTCTTATCCAAATGAGTTCATTTTACAATGTGTGTGGGCTTGCCACATAGTTGCCATGATACACCATACCCAGTTACATTTTGTAACGCAATATACTGGTTGTAACATGGCATGAGTGTCTGAATTTCAAAGGGGTGGTGTTTCATAGAGGTCCTTTTCTATGCAGCTCAGATTCTTTTTATTCAAAAGCACCTCCTGAGTATAGATGTATGTATCTTCCACTTTTAGCATATGCATTTGATTCACAAGCAGTGGGAGAAAGTTCAGTGACTATTAACATTAAATGTATATTGCTCTTATACATTTTTAGGCATAGAAGATGGAATCTATTCACAGCTAAAAATATGCTGATTTTTGATAGGAACACAAATCTCTCTTTGAGTTCCATCCAATTTATATTTTGGTTCAGATTATTAAAAAGAACTCAACATTCCACTCCTCCCATTTACCTAGACTACCTAAGTAACTGGCTGGGAATTACATGCAATATGACTTTATAGTACAACAATATAAATTGTACATGTAATTCAATGAGAGAGCTGCCCACAGGATCTTTTTAGAAACATGGGGAAGCAGAACGGACCTGCAAATGACACTATAGGAGGCATATTCACCCTTATTTTTCTCTCTTTTTAGAAAAATATATTTTCCCCTTATTATTGAGTTTTTAAAATATGATGTTTTGTGCCAAGATTTGATCTGGTTTATGGAAATTAAAACAATATTCACATAGTGAGTCATATTAATCCCAATGTTTGACTACCTGACAGTTTTTCTAGGGCACTGTATGAGTTCTTTTGCAATGTTCATTTTTTTTTATCTCTAACAACATGAGAAAAGCAAGTTGTTGGGTTTTGTTTTGTTTTTCCCAGTCACTAGGCCTGTACAGATATGATCACATACAAAAAGTCTCCATTGTATTTCACTAAATTACTATGTGTTATCTCTTTTTAAACTCCTGATCTAAAGGGAATAGTTAACATCACTTTAATTACAGGGCATAAAAGTTACTTTCCCCACATATTTCCTTACATCTTCACTACAAAGTAACACGGTGGATGGATAGGGAAATGGGGATCAGGACAGGAGATGGAATGTGGGGAAGGCAGAATGAGAAATAGAGCAAAGGGGGGGCATGAGTGGGGCATGGGCTTGTGGAGAAGGAGAATGAGAGTGCAGGAGGCTAAGGGAAAATATAGACAACATGTGAATGTAGGGGCAGATGAAGAAAGGCCCCTGAGGATCAATATCGGAATAGAGAGGGTCTGGCAGGGCAAGGAGGGAGGGTGAAGAATGACTAAAGAAAGGATGCAGTTGCCTCACATGGCAGTAAGGAGGAGTTATAGGTTAATGGATTAGCATTATTAGCATTCAGGAAACCAGCATTCATTTCCCAGCTCAGCCCAGACTCCCTGTGTGACCTTGAGCAAATCACTTAATCAACTCTGTGCCTCAATTCCCTTTCTGCAAATTGGGATAATTCTTCCCTAATCAACCAGGTGTGTTGTCAAGATAAAATCCATTCATGATTATGAAGTACTCAGGCAGTGAGAACCATGTAAGTACAAAACTAGCTCTACTCCAAAGGGGAGAAGAGGGTGAATAGAGAGTTGTCCTGGGTTGTATTCCTTTTGAAGATAGGTTTAGCTTGAAAATTTTATCACTCTCTGATGAAATCTTTCACTAAAGTATCTAAGAGCAGAAGGTAGGCAAAAATAAAGGTATTATTCTTTTTGGAAAGTAACTTTAGCCCTGTTTCCAGCACAATCAGGGAAATAAATTCCCCTCTGCAGCAAAATTCAAGTATGTGGCAGGCCAGAAGTGCTAGTTTAAATCTAGAATTGATATTTTTATTAGGTTTTAAATCAGGAAAAAATCTCCCATTCCCATCGATAACTTGCCCTGCACCATGTTATACTTATAACTATGCTTATAGAGTTCATTGTCCTCCCTTAATCTGTGCCTGGAGTCCCTCAGCCTCTGCCCCGCTTTGCTCACAGATTACCCTTTCCTTCCATGAAGATGTAGGGAGGACAGCTACTTCTGTGGAAGCACTGCCCTCTTTCCCTGGTTCCTTTGGAAGGCTTGCCACTGATCTACTATACACTTGGGCAGTGGGCATGCTGAGTGGGTGCCTAAGGAGAAAGCACTCTTTCTCTCATCAGCTATGCAGAGTTAGGGGTGAAATAGTAATACAACCACATGCATGGGACTATTCAACATACAGCGATTTCTCCCTCCCCAAAGCTCTGCCTGCCTCCTTATCCCCATGTGCCCCCACAGAGTTGGTACAGCATAGTTTGTTCCCACCATTCCAGTGTTTTGTGGGTTTTCTGTACCATTTTGCTTTTTGTAGATTCTCTTTAGTGTCCTAAAATAAAGGGGCAACAGGGGACTATAATAGCCTGTGTGACTGGTTACCCCACACTCTGGGGTGCTACCTAGTATACTGGGGTACTACTGAGCCCACCTGCTCCACCAGCCTGTGCTCCTTCACTCTGTCCTGTTTAGCCAGGTCCTCAAGCCTCCTACACACACACACACACACACACACACACACTGAAATAATCTCTGAATAGGAAGACTCAGCTTGGGAGTTGCCTAGTACTCAAGTGCACACCTCCTCTGGAGTGTACACCAACAATTGTATTGGTCTTACACTGCACAGTGTAAGCTCATCTCCCTCAATGTGGAGGAAGATATGCACAGCTCCCCCCCCCCCCCTTATGAATTTCACAAACTGGGTTTTGGAATAGAAAAAAAAACATAAGAAGTTTATGAACTATAAAGGATAGAATTTAAGTAATTATAGGGGTTAGCAAACAGATCAAAGCAGATTACTGAGTCAATACAACAAACATGCAAACTAAACTCAATAAATTAAAGAAACTGGTTTCAAGTATCAGAGAGGTAGCCGTGTTAGTCTTGAATTGCAGAAGTGACAAAGAGTCCTGTGGCACCTTAAAGACTAACTAAAGTATTGAAGCATAAGCTTTCATGGGCTAATACCCAATGCATACATCCGACAAAGTGGGTATTAGCCCACGAAAGCTTATGCTTCAATACTTTAGTTAGTCTTTAAGGTGCCACAGGACTCTTTGCCCTGGTCCCCACTAGGGCTTAAAGTCGACTTTAGCAAGCTAAAGTTGATTTAAGCCTGTACCCGTCCTCACATGCATGCCCTTAAAGTCGATTTAAAGGGACCTTAAAATCGACTTTATAACTCCTCCCTAACAAGAGGAGTAGCTGAAATCGACCTCTCTCTGGGTCGATTTTCAGCTAGTGAGGATGCAGGTGACATTAAGCCTCCGACCTTCCGAGCAGCTCCGCGAACCGCGAACCCACCGGAGCAGCCCTGCGCCGGCTCCCCCCGCCCCCGCTTGGGTGGGGGGAGCCGACACGGGGCTGCTTCAGTGGGCGGGGGGGGTCCGCGGAGCTGCTCGGGCAGGCGGGGGGGTTCTCGGGGCTGCTCGGGCGGGCGGGGGTCCGGCGCGGGGCTGTTCAGGTGGGCGGGGGGGGTTGCGGGGCTGCTCGGGCAGGCGGGGGGTCCGGCGTGGGGCTGCTCGGGCGGGCGGCGGGGTTCACGGGGCTGCTCGGGCGGGCGGGGGGTTCGGCACGGGGTTGTTCAGGCGGGCGGGGGGGTCCGGCACGGGGCTGTTCAGGCGGGCGGGGGGGGTTTTCTCGGGGCTGCTCGGGCAGGCAGGAGGGTTCAGGGGGGCTGCTCGGGCGGGTGGGAGGAGTCCGGCGTGGGGCTGCTCAGGTGGGTGGGGGGGCCACGGAGCTGCTCGGACTGGGGCTGGTCCCCTGGGGAGCGTGCCTGGTTGCCCCGAAAGGTGGTGACAGCTGGGGACTCCCGGCACTGTGGGATACCTACCCACAGTGCAACACTCCCTATGTCGACCCCTGCAAAAGTTTAAGGACAGACACTGTCGACCTGCTGTCCTTTGTGGGGATGCACTAAGTCGATTTTCTAAAGTCTACTTTAGAAAATCGACTTAAGGGAAATCGACCTACTGCTGTAGTGAAGACGTACCCTTTGTCACTTCTGGTTTCAAGTAGTATTTTCTCACCCTAAATGTTGTTTTAGGCATTTCTTTCAGAGGCCAGACATCTTTTCTGGCTTGGGATCAGCTCCTCAGTCCTTGTTTCTTAGATCTTCTCAGCAGTCACCCTGGGAGGGGATTCACTGAAGAAAGAGCCCTGATTAACTCACTTCTCTGCCTTAAATAGGATTTACATATGGTGGGAATTCTTTGTTTCCAAGTTTGATTTCCACCCTTTTGTGGAAAAATACTAGCAGGCCAAGATGATCACATGAGACTGCAGTGTCAAAGCGGCATCCCAGGAAGCTTCTCAGGAAGGTGGGAGATTACACAAGGAAGAAAGGAGAGCAGCAGAATACAGACCCTGGACTTCAGAAAAGGACAAAAAGCTGGATATGAGTCAAAAGTGTGCCCTTGTTGCCAAGAAGGCTCGTGGCATTTTGGGTTGTATAAGTAGGGGCATTTCCAGCAGATCGAGGGACATGTCCTCTGTTCGGCATTGGTGAGGACCCATCTGGAGTACTACGTCTAGTTTTGGGCCCCATACTACAAGAAGGATGTGGAAACATTGGAAAGAGTCCAGTGGAAGTCAACAAAAAATTATTAGGGAGCTGGAGCTCATGACTTATGAGGAGAGGCTGAGGGAACTGAGATTTTTTAGTCTGCAGAAGAGAAGAATGGTGGTAGGGGGGATTTGATAGCTGCTTTCAACTACCTGAAAGGGAGTTCCAAAGAGGATGGATCTGGACTGTTAGCAGACTCAGTGGTAGCAGATGACCGCACAAGGAGTAATGGTCTCAAGTTGCAGAGCGGGAGGATTAGGTTGGATATTAGGAAAAACTTTTTTCTCTAGGAGGGGGGTGAAGCACTGGAATGGGTTACCTAAGGAGGTGGTGGAATCTATTGCCTTAGAGGTTTTTAAGGTCAAGCTTGACAAAGCCCTGGCTGGGATGATTTAGTTGGGGATTGGTCCTGCTTTGAGCAGGGGTTTGGACTAGATGATCTCCTGAGGTCCCTTCCAACCATGATATTCTATTATTAGCATATTCAAAGTCCTATTGTCCTCCCTAATGACACATTGACTAACCAGCCAGACTGATTGCATTTTGTCTGGTGGGTGTTCCCCAGATGCAAACTCTTTTGTAATTGCTCCATAGTCCACAGTCCTAATTTCAGATACAGAAACGATACAGGCATTCAAATAGGATAATCATATTTAGTAACTCATAACCTTTCCGATACCTCACATGACCCATCTTGCATGTAACACATCTTAATTATGCCATATTCATATCATAACAATATTATGACAAATATGGGGAATAGTTTCCCTGATGCTGCAGTTCCTAAGCAGGTAAATCTCTATTTTACATAGGCATCAAATCTGCATAAGGGCAGTGGTTTTCCAGTGCAGATGCACCAATGTGGGATTTACCCCCAAGAAGAGAGTGGCAGAAATACTTCTGGCTCCCTCTCTGGTATTGCAGTTGGAGAAGTGAAGCTTTCATTCCATCTGGGGCTCTAATGGCAGAGGCTGCCCAGGTGAAGCACTGACCCAGTGTATCTCCTTACCTGTCTAGTGTTGCCTTCTTTTGCAGTGGTGTCAGCTACCTCTGAACCCCTAAAGCTGCAGGAGTTGTAGCAGGTTGAGCTGTCATGCCCTCTACTTTCCCTCTCCATTTGCAATCACATCCCCCTAGGTTCCACAGCTCTGGGAGGGAAACAATCTTATTCTAAGTAAATTAGGTACCATATTATTTAAGAGAAGTTACATGACATGTGTGCCTATTCATTTAAAGTGTTGCCTAAGTTGGTATCTTGTGTGCAATCACTTATTTTAATGGTCTCATATTTTCCATTCAATTTTGACAGACTTATCTGTGCCTTTGGAATGCTATAGGTTTTCTTAAAAAACAGCATGGTTTTGACACAGTGTAAAAGCAGGGAGCTCAATAATCTCCAAATTATTGCCATAGACTGAGCGTATTCTACATTTCTAGATACAGTATTATATATATCCAAGCATTCTATAGTCTTTTCCTTATTGATTGACTACATTAATTCAATATTTTAGAGAGCAGCCCACTGATCATCAAAGATTACATTCAACTCTCACTTTTGTTCAGTTTGTTTTAATTGTGTTGAGCACAATGGCTATCACTATATACCTATAAAGTGAATTGCTTTTTTTCTTATAGCACAGCTTGCTTTTTAAAATCGACATTATTTGAAGTCTGGGAAATCTGAGAGTAAGGTCAAGCCCAGGGCTAATACCCACAAGGTCTGAAAGCAATTATACCAAATAGTTTACCCCCAGTGCCTATAAAAACAAATCCTATTCAGTATGATATATGAAGGCATAACCCTCTGTAGCATGGCAATCAATGGAACCATTCATATAACAGATGACTGCTCAACCTAGTGAAGTCCGCCTTTCTAACATAATTGGCATCTATGTATAAAATACTGAACATTGAGGGAAATGTTTAGATTTTATGAAGCCTCACATATGACTATGGAAAGTAAAATAGGCTATCTACCACTTGAGTTACCATTATAATATTTATTTTATTTTTAAAGAAACTTAAAGATTTAAACACTTCCTAGGTTAGTAAATTGTACCTCCAAAATCAATTACCAGGCGAAGGGAGGGGGAAGATTAGCAGAGATGTATATATATGAGAATTGCAAACATGAGTTTTCACACTGAAATTCGTAAGTCCTGGTTCAAAAACACTCTCTTGTTGTGTGTTTGTATAGCACTTAGCACAATGGGGCTCTCATTTGAGACTCTAGATTCAAATGGAATAGAGAAAAGTAAACTACTGACAAGCATGCCAAATGTAGTATTTACCTTTTTCAATCCAACAAGTTGGAATAAAGATAATCCATATTGGTTGACATTTCCACACAACTACAGTTTGTGATTCTGATCCTGCAGGCCTTACAGACGTGAATAGCACCATTAAAGTCAAGGATGACACAGTGAATAAGGGTACCAAGATCTGGTCTGATAGCAGTGCTATGGGATCCTCTGATTAGTGTGATTGCTGCTCCCCATGCATAATAGGAAAGCAATTTGCTCTCTCAAAATGCCGATCCTCGTTGTTTCATTTTCGGATCTGGGATGTCTTTTGCAGTATATATACTAGGTGTTCACAGATTCCTACTGCAGCCCTGTTTGTATAGGAAAATTCAGCTGCGCCTTTAAAATATAATAAATATCCAGAATGCCAAACATGTAAATATCTTGAAAGAAAATGTCAGTATCTTGGTTTACCAATATATCTCAGACCATGGCTATGTTTGCATTTGACCCATGTTGTCCCTATTCCCTGTGCTGGGTTCTGTACCGTTCTTGTCAGGATGCAATAATCTTAACACTGAGCCCACTCTTAATGATAATTATATAAAGTGAGACTTTTGCTAACTTTTTTATGAAGTTTCATGGCTGTTGGCCCTGGGATTATATGTAAGTACCAGACTTCTAACCCTGTTCCAGGTCAGCCTACTGATCTACTCATTTTGGTCACATACAATTTTGATGGAATTTTGTATGGAAGCAAGAGACAGCTGTCTGGGTACAGCAAGGTGTGGCTAGATCGAACATCTGTGGAGTAATCATACCCTCTAGCCTCTCTTCATCCTGTCCAGTGCCCTGCAGGACTGAGTCATTTCTCTTGGGCCCATAGTCAATGGCTGATGACTTTTTTTAAATTTCTGGAACAGGGAAAGGAAATTTGCACTAAGGGTCACGGATGGAGAAAGGAAGGAAAGTTTGCCAAGTCAAGCAGCAGAGAAGAGTCGAAAACTGGACAAATTCAGAAGGAGCATTACATTTAGAGAGAGAGAGACACACACACACACATACTCAAACAATATCACTGGTGGGTCTAAACATCCTATTGCTTGGATACCTCTAACTTTCTAACACAATTCAAAGTACCTCTAAAAAGGAGTCTCTTTAAGTTTTTTTATGTACTCAATAATGGCCATATCCTCAACTGATGTAAATCAGCCCTACTCCTTTGACAAAATGGAGCAACTCTGATTTTTATCACTTGAGCATCTGGCCCATTTTGCCTGCTGTTTAGCATTTTTAACTCCCTCCTTGTCTCTATCGTCAGTCGCTTCTGCTTTGATTATGCGAAGGTTAGAATTTGCATCACAGTTTGGTGAATCATCTATTTTCATAGGAAAAAAATATTTCTCTGGATGACATGCAGTAAATCACACTGTGTTCCTTTATACTGTAGCTATGGTTGGCAAGTCTGTATTATGGGTAATTATTCTGTTTGTATCTGTGTGTGTGTATTTCTCAAAGTGAATACGACTCGTGATTTTTTCAACAATTATTCCAGTTTTTCAAGAGAAGTTAATCATAAGCTTAGTCTCTGACACAGAAGAAGTTTTGATTTAAGAGGTTAACATAGTTCTTGCACTTTGTGATCTACTGATGAAAAGGGCTATTTAAATGCTAAGGATGATTATTACTTAATTCAGTGGAAAAATAACATTTTTTTATAATTCTGTCTACTAGAAAAATAATGATGAACTTGGTGACATCTACTGTAACTTATATTAAATGTTGGGGAAAAAATCCACACTTCTGAACAGATGTCTACTTAAAAGTGATAGGTGACAATTAAAGAAATAACTGTAGAGACTCAGTTCATTCAAGCACTCATTTCTATAGATCTTTCTCCGGGACTTTATAAAATTGGTTCGGCTGTCCTGATATATCCATTCTCATACAATTTCCTAATTTCTTCTGGGCTTGAAAACACTTTGAGAACATATACTTCACTTTATATCAGCATTTTCACATTTGGAAAGAACCAGGAACAGAAGAATCATGTAGAAAGGGAGAAAAAAAGTTAGAGTTTTCAAACTTGAAGGATTCGATGGGAATTTAATCTCCATTCCAACTGGAAACTTTTTTGTTCATTGTTATTTTATCTGAGACAGTTTATGCATGTATAGTAGGGAAACTGATTAGGAATATGGAATTAATAATGTGGGAGTTGGAGTGATGATGTTATTTTCTTGGAAGTTCCCATTTAGGTACCCAGGAACTTTTTGTGGC
The DNA here is from genome assembly GCA_032164245.1 of Sternotherus odoratus. Classification (NCBI taxonomy): domain Eukaryota; kingdom Metazoa; phylum Chordata; order Testudines; family Kinosternidae; genus Sternotherus; species Sternotherus odoratus. The sequence goes on from JAVMKO010000003.1 coordinate 147,146,676, forward strand.
TGGAATTCACCCCAAAACAGAAATAATTATTATGACTTAGTTGGGGATTGGTCCTTCTTTGAGCAGGGGGTTGGTCTAGATGACCTCCTAAGCTCCCTTCCAACCCTGATATTCGATGATTCTATGATATCTGAATTTACCAATGTCTCACAATCAAACTGACTGGAAACATTATCCTCCTTACAGAGTACTTCCCAAAAGTCTGTTATTAATGGCATTAAAGCTTGAATATTTATTAAGTGTTATTTTTCAAGGCCATATCCATAATGCAGACCTTTGATCACACAGTGTGACAATGTGGATATAAGGTAATATTTTCAATCACAGCTGTAAATATATGTTCATATCCACTGCTGCATACTTTTCTGTAGAAAAATAAGCCACAAAATGTTTACTACTCAAAGTAAAAGGCATAACTTTTAGTAAGCAAAGGTCTGTCATTGTTTACTCATTCCCCACTTGTTTTCCCAAGCACAATGGCTGTTAGCGAATGCACTTTGCCTTAAAGTATGAGGTGACAGAATTTTGCAAATTGCATAAAGCCCCAAGCAAAGAAGGAAAGGTCATATCTTTGAAACACTTAGAAATCTCTTTAGGGACTGCTGACAGTTTGAAAAAATAAATGATGGCTTCTCCCCGCCACACACACCCCTTCTTTAACTAGGTGGCCTAGAAAACAAATTCCATGTCAGGTTGGTGAACCACTGGAATGGGTTACCTAGGAATGTGGTGGAATCTCCATCCTTAGAGGTTTCTAAGGCATGGCTTGACAAAGCCCTGGCTGGGATTATTTAGTTGGTGTTCGTCCCGCTTTGAGCAGGGGATTGGACTAGGTGACCTCCTGAAGTCTCTTCCAATCCTAATCTTCTATGATTCTATGATCCACACAAAGTAGTCGGTGTTTTTTGTTTGTTTGTTTGTTTTTTAGGAGTGGGGGAGGAGGAGGGAAATTCTGGCCACTGAACCAGAAAAATCAATGATGTACTTTGCTGTACTGCTAACACTACAAAAGAATTCCTGAAAATCCCACAAACCATTTCTTCAGTCTCCTAAAAGCATGGATGAAAGAATACATTAGCACTGAAGAACTATTCACAGTATTTGAAAAAAGGGCATCCTTCCTCACAGCTGCAAAATGAAATGGATATCCTGATCACTCACTATCTTTAAAGCAATGGAGAAGACCTGTAGAACCTAGTGATTTGGGCCCTAATTTCAGAAACATACTTAAGCACATTTGATTTCATTGAGACTTTAAGCATGTTCTTAAATGAATTGCTGCATGGGCCTACGTCTGTAGGGAGCTATAAAAATTTAACAGGAATTACTCTAAAACCCTATAGAATTTAATTAAGAGTAATGATTTTATATAGTTTTGTTTAAACCATTCTGCACTATCTAAAGCTGGAGTTTAATTTTCTATTAATTTCCATAGAATGATCCACAAATACCGACAGCAAAATTAATGCTTTCTATCCATTAAAACCTAGAGGCACAAGACTGTTCTCACACCACCTTCCACAGCTTGTTTCCAACTCAGTTATACAGTCCTTCAGGCTCTTCTTTCTAAGGAAGAACCTGGAGGCTGTTAGAAAGAGCTGGAATTAGAGAGCCGCATATGTGGCCATTCATCTTTCTAGCATCAACAATTACTCTCTGGAGCTCCAGAGGAGCATAGATCATGGTTTAGAAATTGATAGGATTATGGTGTTTATCTTCTCCCCCACCCTAAACTGTGGTGCTGCTTCTTTGTTAAAAGGCTCTTACCCTTCAAGACAGAGGTGGTTGCATTTCAAAAGTGAGAGAACAAATAACTGTGTGCACATCGTGTATCAACTTGTAAAGTATTTTGGGATTCTCTGACATGGAAAACATTTTAAATATATATATTTACAGCATATCTACCAAATTGTACAACAGGTTACAATGTGGGAGGGAAGACTACATTTTGTACCAGATTCTGATGTTGGTGACACTTAGGGTTGCCACCCATCCGGGTTTTACCTGCACAGTCTGGTTTTTAGTTTCTGTGTCCGGGTGCCATACACTTCTATATATCCAGAATACTTCTACTGAAATCACTTATGCCGGAGTACCTGAGATCAGAACTGGGTGCTTCTTAATGATGGTGGAGGTAGTCCAAGCCATGTTTAATAGTATTTGTAATATTTCAGCATTCAAGCACTGCAAGTGTAGCTGAGACAAGAAGATAGAATGAAAAGAAAAATGATAGTGAAATGCTTCAGGTCTCAAAATAGTGACCAGATTGACTGTGCTGTGCCTTTTGTTTAGGAGTGGTTTCTTTCTAATCTGATTCCGTAATTGCTTTTTGTGCTTTCTATCCTTTGTGCAAAAGCCATAACGGGGTGTTTTTTATATGAACAGCACATTCCAACTCCCTCCTTGATGAATCACTCTACCAGGCAGCATGGTGCTAAGGCTCTATCCGCTCCCCACTCATCAGCTGGGGGGACGGATGGTATGTCCTTTTACTGCTTTGTGCCCAGAATGAGGGCCTGAGGAAGCTGTTCAGGAACATGAGAGGATTTTACGCTGCCTCCCGTCTCAGGCTCCCAATTCAAGGCAGAAGCTATACTTACTGTCTTTAATAAGAAGATCCAACAAGATTTACTAGACCAAGTGAACATTACGGGTGATATTGATAAACTTGGATTGAGGGAAAAAGCAGAATAAATTGTGAATCCAAATACAACACTAAAAAGTATCAGAAAATTGTGTTTAAAGATATGTTTCTCTGTCAATAATTTTCAGCCCCTGTGAATCAATCTTTCTTTCTTTATCCATACTTATTGGGGATGGTCTACCCTAGCTCAATAAATTGTTATTAAGTATGACTTCTAAAATTAAAAAAATCATGAAGGTATTTGTATAACATTGCATATGATTACTGTGAATCAAACTACATGTTTATTTGCACTGTTGACTTACAGGGTGGGACTATACCATTTGTCTTGGGTTTTTGTGTGGAACACAGCAGACATTATAATGGTGCCAGCAACACTACTCAGTGCTGTAGCACAGGAAGTGAAGATTTCCTTACCCTATTAAAGCAACATGGGAATTGAGGTACATTAGGCAGAATACAATTATCCAACTTGGAATGTGGCCAAGGCACTGACGATTACAATACTCTAAACTTTGCAAAAAGTGGCATGGGATCCTTAGTGACCATATTTTGTCAGGATCTCAGATGTGTGCCTTATCTGAAAGACACCACTTGCAGCAGCACACCCAACAAATAAATAATTACAATGTTCCATAAGCCTTTCCACTCTTTACCTTTTGAGTGGTTTTTTTTTAAAAAAGAACATAAATTTGTTTTGTTTTTTATTCCTTGTTGGTTCGATGTATCCTTAAAATGCCAGAGAACCAGTCTCCAAATGAAGCAGATGTTTCAGACACCACACTAGACAGTGATGGGAAAGCAGTTTCCCTAGCAACAGAAACTTATGAGAAGTCTGAGAATATCTCTTCCTTATTTCGGGTTTTCTTTTCACTTGGTGTCTCACATATTCATTAGCCTCTTCGGAGGAACCATACATCCACTATCAGTTCAAACCAAAGTTAAATAGAATGGAGAAAATGTAGCCATTACTTTCAAGTTACTGAGTTTTCTGTAGCTTTCTGCTATCAACATTGAATTAAAAAAAATATAACTAACTGGGATTTTCTTTCCCTTTTTGGAATTATTCATAGTGCTGTTTCAAAACAAAGAGAAGATAGGAAAGAATTTCCAGAATGACTTTGAATTTTGTCTTAGATGAAATGTGTTTGCACATAAGATCACAGTTAGAGGTAAAATGTCATGCCAGTCAATTAAGGCTGCAGACCAGCTGCTCAAAGTGCTGAAACATATGTCTTGCCATATATCAATGTTCCTGAAGTTGTTGAAGTTATGTGAGGAAAAAGGAAGTCAAGGGGAAGGAGAGCACAGCATATTGATAGCTGAAACGCAGGGCTAGGCAGTGAAATTACTTAGGATTCATATGTGTATAACTAAGTTAACTGAGTTTGATTCTCCATTGTCCAGCACCATGTTTAGTCAGACCAGAACAAAGTGATAATAAAATGATACCTTTCTGATCTGCTATCATGTTGTGCATACTTTTCACTCACACTGTTCTGGTTTCAGGCAATGGAAAAATGGGCCTAGCATCTGGTTCCCTGAAAGGTATAGAGAGCTTGTGTAAGCCAGGATGCGTTGACACTGGTTTTACATTAACCCACACTATATCCCCCACCCCCTCTTATCTACACTGGGCATAATAGCTATAAACAAATTTTCTGCCAGGCCAGAGGTATTTCGGCCACAAGTGTGTCTATGGATTTTCCCCTAAAGATGGTGCATTTTATCCGTTCTATACTGGCATAATTAGTCTCACTTTAGTATGAACACCTGTACAGAACTCATGCCAGAATTTGGCCCACACCCAATTATTGTGCAGCTAATTCCTGTAATTTCTCAATCTGTCTGTTTGGAGTGAGGAGGAACTCACCAACTTGACCAAAAAATGGGAGAAAAATAATATTTTCTTTCCTAATTCAAAAAAAAAAAAAAAAAAAAAAACCCTGGGGAAAAAAGCAAACAGTCTTAAGGACCTATCTACTTGTATACTATTGATAGAGTATGCTTCAGTATCTTGCATTTTAGCATTAAAATTAACAATTAAACTAATATAACAGTAAAGACAGACCAGTATGTTTAACATTAATACCAGGCAAATTAGTTGAAACAATAGTAAAGAATGAAATTGTCAGCCACATAGAAGAACATAAATTGTTGGGCAAAAGTCAGCATGGTTTCTGTAAAGGGAAATCATGTCTTATTAACATATTAGAGTTCTTTGAATGGGTCAACAAAAATGTGGACAAGGGGGATCCAGTGGACATAGTGTACTTAGATTTCCAGGAAGCCTTGGACAAGATCCCTCACCAAAGGCTTTTATATAAATTAAGCTGTCATGGGATAAGTAGGAAGATCCTTTCATGGACTGAGAACTGGTTAAAAGACAGGGAACAAAGGGTAGGAATAAATAGTAAATTTTCTGAATGGAGAGGGGTAACTAGTGGTGTTCCCCAATGGTCAGTCCTAGGACCAATCCTATTAAACTTATTCAGAAATGATGTGGCAAAAGGGGTAAACAGTGAGCTGACAAAGTTTGCAGATGTTACTAAACTGCTCAAAATAGTTAAGACCAAAGCAGACTGTGAAGAACTTCAAAAGATCTCACAAAACTATGTGATTAGGCAACAAAATGTCAGATGAAATTTAATGTGAATAAATGTAAAGTAATGCACATTGGAAAAAATAACCCCAACTACACGTACAATACAATGGGGGCTAATTTAGCTACAACTAATCAGGAAAAAGATCATGGAGTCATCGTGGATAGTTCTCTAAAGACATCCACACAGTGTGCAGCATCAGTCAAAAAGCAAACAGGATGTTAGGAATAATTAAAAAAGGGATGGAAAATAAAACATAGAATATCGTATTGACCTTATATAAATCCATGGTACACCCCCTTCTTGAATGCTGCATACAGATATGGTCTTTTTATCTCAAAAAGGAAATACTGCCATTAGAAAAGTTTCAGAGAAGGGCAACTAAAATGATTAGGGGTTTGGAACAGGTCCCATATAAGAAGAGATTAAAGAGGCTAGGACTTTTCAACTTAGAAAAGAGGGCACTAAGGGGGGATATGATAAAGGTATATAAAATTATGAGTGGTAAGGAGAAAGTGAATAAGGAAAAGTTATTTACTTGTTCCTATAATATAAGAATTAGGGGCCACCAAATTAAACTAATGGGCAGGAGGTTTAAAACAAATAAAAAGGAAGTTCTTCACACAGCGCAGTCCACCTGTGGAACTCCTTGCCAGAGAAGGCGGTGAAGGCTAGGAATATAACGGGTTTTTAAAAAGAACTGAATAAATTCATGGAGATTAAGTCTATTAATGGCTATTAGCCAGGATGGGTAAGGAATGGTGTCCCTAGCCTCTGTCTGTCAGAGGGCGGTGATGGATGTGAGGGGAGAGATCACTTGATTATTACCTGTTAGGTTCACTCACTCTGGGGCACCTAGCATTGGCCACTGTAAGTAGACAGGAAACTGGGCTGGATGGACCTTTGGTCAGACCCAGTACGGCCATTCTTATGTTCTTATGTTCTAAAACCATAAAAATACATTGGGAAATTGGTAATCTGTTAATCTAACTTTGTATAGGGCAAAATCCTTTCATTCTTATTAAGAAAGAACACCTGTATAGTTAATCTACCCTACACTTATTCAATACACTTCTTTATGAGCCAGATTCAGTAAGAAGTGTTGAAGTTCTGAGAATCAGTTTGTAATGCAGATAATGGACCCCATTATTATTTGCTACTTCACATGAGTAAGTTCTGCATGCTGTGTGGTGCGTTCAACTTTGTTTTTCTTTACCTTCACCTGAAAAGAGAAAAGGAGCTGCTGTTTCATATTGAGACACAGCCCGATGTACCGTCTGCTCTTATGGAAACCTTTCTTTTGTTCTTCTTTGGTTTTATTGTTCCCTTAATACAAAATAAAGATCACTCAGACTGAAAGTATATGATTATTCCTGGTAGGCCACACTCTCAGCTGGCATAAATAAGCATGGACATAGTTGAGTCAATACAGTTATGTGTACCTGTTTGCTAGGCTAGTGCCTGGAACCATCCCTGAGTGTAGCATGAGGGAGAAGGAATACACGTACATTTCCAAAATCTACTGTACTCTTATCCTGAAAAGTGGATAACAAGAAAATGGCCTCCATTAATAAACTGAATAAAGATGATATGTAAGCAATGTTGGCTTTAGCAGGGAGTCAGTTGCTCCCGCAGAAATTATAACATCAAGTGTGCCACAGCTGAATGATGCTGTGACCCCATAGAATATCAGGGTTAAAAGGGACCTCAGAAGATCATCTAGTCCAACCCCCTGCTCAAAGCAAAGCCAATCCCCCATTTTTCTTTTTGCCCCATATCCCTAAATGGCCCCCTTAAGGATTTAGCAGGCCAATACTCAAACCACAGAGCTATCCCTCTGCTTGCACTACCTAACAAAATCTAGAGGGGGAAGTTTGGCCCAGCCCTGTAGGACAGGCCTCATCCTCCAGCCCTCCACCCATTAGTGCCTTCGCCACCTCACCAGGCTGGGATTAGTGCTGGGTCAGAAGGTGTTGGGTTAGAAGGTGCTGCTACAGGTCGGTGCTAGCCCCCTTACTATAACACAAAATCACATCCAAGAAGAGTTTAGTACATTGCAGCATTTGAATTTGTAGGATCCATCTGCCTCTGTATTGCAAGTCCTAGAGAATCTGTGTATGTGTACCATCAAGCTGTCACTTTGATAGAATTATTTTTTTCAACAGCATCATCTTAAACACATTATTGTGATTAGCAGTACTAAATCTTTATAATGGCTGCCATGGTGTTCTAGGCAGCATAAAGAAGGAATACTTTAATATCTACAGCCCTCGAAGTTACTCATTGCCTGGAACAGCCCACCAATTCATCCTCTGGAGATATGTAAAATCAGTGGTATACCACTCATATTTTTTTTTTCTTTTGTAAACTATTACAAGGTGAATGAATATGTATGGCTACTATATATGAGCATATTTGAACAGTGGCTGTGTCTTGAAACATGTTTTAATGAACACGATGCTCCATTCACATGAAACTAAAAGTCTTGGAGGTAAGAAACACCAACTCCCTCCAGAACAGGTAACATCCATCCTCTAGACTCTCATGAAATGGAACAGCAATAAGATCAAATGAGTAGAAATGTTTCAGACTATGGTGCTTCCGTTCAGTTATTGTCTAGTATGTTAAAACAAGAGTGTATTCCAAATCTTTAAGCACTGGGTCAGAAGGATGCACTGTCTGGTGCTTGTGATGAGATATTATTCTAACAGTGAAGGCAAATGCAATAACACTCGCAGGCAGACAGAAATAGAAGAAACATCTAGTGGCAGCTCTAGATCAAAATTTTAATTGCATACTTTTGATGGCAGCCACAGTAAAAGCCTTAGCTTTACTATGCTATTCAATGAAGTGCAGATTCTGTCTCAGAGGTCCTCTGATGTTTGTCTGTTTTTTAAGAACCTTATTTAATACACACATTTTGAGATGCTGGAATAACTGACCCATCACCCTGTAAGATAGATGTTCTTTGTTGCTGCATTAACAGTTATGAATTCCAGATAGAATCTGAATGAAGACAAATGTATTTGCCTTTGATTCTTTTCCCAAGTAATATGGTTTCCCAAAAGAAAAACCGCTATGGTGTGTAATGCCTTCCTCTTTAGCATGGTTTTCTGTCTTTATTAGTAAACATTTCTGACAAACTAAATGCAATCAAGACAATTTAAACAAAATTCAAAAGAAGCATGTAATATTAGAGAGGTTCCCAAACTGTGCTGTGCTATTAGTTAAAAATACAAGTTTCATTCTAGCTCCTAGAGTGCCTTCTATTAGGTTTATGATCAAAGCAGTTATAGGAAAGAAGGGAAGACTGAAGAATACAAAAAATAATGGTACATGTGTGGGTGGGGGGTGTATAAGTTTATGTGCCAATTGTGTGTGAATAATGGAAAACATTTTCATTGTATATTTTTCTTTAGTCCTTGACCCAATCAGATTATTAGGCAACTGTTAAGGGGTATACCAATCCCATGATGGGAAAGAAAGGGTTAATAAGAGCCTGTGGGCTCAATATGCCCCACCCTGCTGCATCTGTCAAGTCTGAATGCAGGAGCTAAAAGGGCTGAACCCAGCCCAGGTTGGGACTGACCAAGAAGGAGAGTGGATGGCTGGCTCTCTCCATGAGAAAAGTCTGACTGGAGCCAGGCAGCTGAGTCGGACAACTGGCAGACACAATCTCCCTGAAGAAAGGCAAGCAGGCCTTCCGCAGGTAGTCTAAGACAGGGTTGAAGGAAAGCTGGAGGAAGATCCCTGCTGGGTCAGGGCTTGTGCTGGGAGAGGAGTGGACAAGTCTCCTGCACCTGGGTGTGCAGAAAGTTCTTAGCAAGAGTGATGATAATATACTGAGAGCACTGGAATGCGCTGTGGGAAAGGTGTAAGACAGAGCAAGGTAGGATAGGGTCCAGGATGCAGCAAGGGGTTGGCATAGCCCAGCCTTGACTACTTACTGAAGGGTACATGGTCTGGAACTCATTGGAGAGGGAGCACCTGGGTTTTAGCCTAGTGTGGAAGTTGAAGTGGAATCCTGTCTCTCCCCTTCTCCCCCACCCCATGCACACATCCTGACAAGGGGTAAGGACCACTGTTTCCTCTAAGCTGTGCCTATGTGCACACGCACACAGATCCTAAACCCTGCGCACACGGTAAAACACCACGTGCACAACAATTTGCACAGATTTTTTTTGCACACACAGCCTGTCAAAAATTTAGAGGGAACCTTGGTAAGGACTATTGGAAAACCCCTCCTCCCACCCCACAATTCCTTAGGTGAGAACTAATGGGTCCGTACTTGGACTAAAGGTCCCATGTGAAGTTGTTTGTTTGTCCACCCTGGGAGGAGTGGCACTGTATGTGATGCAGCTGGAGGGTTAAGTAGCAAAAATAAATAGATAACTGCATAGCCAGAGTGGTTGTCAGTGAGAGGCACAAAGAGAAGAGAAACTGGTATGCCAAGCACAGCCACAAGAGAGTGTGCTAGACAGTGAGTCACACTTGTACAACATATTTGTGCCTTATTTTTTCCTTTATAACACATGGTGGTATTCCAGGACTGAGGCACAGCGTTTGCAGCAGGCTGGCTGGCTTGCAAAAGAGAACTAGCATCTTAGCTGTATATTAGGACTGGGGAAATGTCATTCAGTACTCCATCAGGCCTTGTATTATGTTGCTTTGATCAGCAACCTCATTGAATGCTGAGAGAGGAACCCACAGTATAAGCTTAGAATTCTACTCAGATAGAATTCTGGACTTTATTATTTTGATGCTCTTATATCCTTACTAATATGTGTGAACAAAGACACTGTGTGCCACAAGTATTTGGGGCCAAAAGAGAAGAGATGGGGTTAAAAGTGTTACAGGATATAATTGGAGTGTGCTGTCAGAGCTAGGAAGGGAGATATGGGGTTAAGGCTCTGTGGCATCAGAGGTGGGAATGGAACACTGGGAAACAGACTCTTCTGGTGTGTTGAGCTAAGAATATACTTGCTTGAAACTAACCACCATAAACATTGCCTGCACTTTGGACTTCTGGTCTTCTGCTTTCTGTCTGTGTGACAAGAATGAGGAGAGGGGATGAAGGGAAAGTCTTCTAACACAAGCTTTTATGTGTTAGATCTGGCCAGCAACTTTACAATTTGTGTTTCAAGGCGGGGATCCCAAGGTGTACCCTTTTCAGCTGTCTGGCTGCTCAGACAAAACACTTTACTTTAGATTTTCAAACCTTCCTTCTCCCCCTGCAATACCCATCTCCAGGAAGCTATAAGTTTGGTTAATAAATTACAGCTATTGACTAAAGCAATACCCCAGGCATAATCTAAGGCAATTACTTAAAACTGAGTGGGCTGTTTTGCTCAGCACAGCAAGCGGAATGCTCCCATGGTGAGTGTTATGTTTAATCTGGTACAAACTATAGAAATGTATAATATTTTCTATATTCCTTTTTTGATTAAAATTGGCATCAGTGAGCCTCCTACTGAGGAGGGCTTTTTTGCTAAAGGTGGCTGATGGACAGCCCTAGAGACTCATGGCTTCTCTTGTGCTTCAGCGTAGATACAGCCGTGTACAGAAAAAAGACAGCGGCACAGAAGGCTTCAGTCAGTGAACCTCATACTCATCTTAAGGAGTGAGGGATAACTTGGTTCCATGTACATTAAATCTTCAACCTTCAGTATGAGATGTTCAACAAAAATGCAGTTAGCTCTAGTTAGGATGGCTGTCTTTATTAGTTGGCCAACTGTTACCTGCAGAATTTGGGGAACCCTGCCTATACCCTACCAAGGGCTTAAGAAGTAACCCAGTCGATTTGGGCACACCCATCCTTTTGCATCTGAGGGCTCAAGGTGTAAAGCACCTATCCTTATTCACGGGGCTCATGGAGAAACCTGGTCATGGATCTATTGATCTGCAGGACCTTTTCCCAGTGAAAGAGCCTGTTATAAGTGTAAAGTGCTGGAGAGGGTTAATGTTACCTGAGAACAAGTGACATAAGAGCTTCCCTGCCATGAGAGAGGGAGGGAGGGGTTTTAGAGTTAGTTTCAGTTTGGGCTTGCTATGCAACATGGGCAAGGGTCCGGGAGCTCATCTCTAGCTGTGGAGATGACTCGACTTTCCTTCTTATATTCCTACTTAGCTAACTGTGAGTAATATTTTGATTTTGCATAAAGTCTGTACCTATTGGGGTGTCTCTGTCCACTTCAGATGAGGAGTTAGAGAACTCTAAATTGTAAGCTGTACTGTGCCTATGTTCTATGCTCTTTTCTAATTAAATCTTTTAGTTATAAAACATTTGGTTTATTTCCCTTAAGGTTTCCTCTGCTTCCAGGCTGGGAAGAGAGGAGGGAGAGGGGGTAAATAAAAGGATCAGCTCAGGGTATAAGCTGAGGAACGACATCTGTCTCTCTCTCTCTCTTAAACGAGAAGAGAGGAGGGGGGAGGTGAACCAGCCTCCAGGTGTCTGACTCTGGCTCTCGGAGGGAGACAGGGTTAGGGTTTTGGGGAGTCTGAGTACCCCAGTCCAGGGCCTTGGATATTTACTCACATGGTGGCAGCCGGGGGGGGGGTCCCCAAAGTCCAGCTGGTAAAGTGTGGGAGCTGGGGGGGGGACAGTTAAAATTAGTGGTCTGGCATAAAAGAGTCCCTTTCTCTGTATTCAAGAGCACAGAGACTGGGGTACCCACTCTTACAAAGCCTTACACAGCTGTGTTCTAAACATATATGTATTAGCAACACATACAGAATACATATGCCAAGCAAATCTATTATGCTCACCATTCCCACTATACAGACAAATTTCACCCAATGGTCAATTAGGATCTACTCACCTGGGAGTTCCTGGCACCCTTATACATCATGGTCATTCAGGGTATGATGTCTCACATGTTGTTGTTGTACTACAATCCAGAGCTGATCCCAAAGAGCTTTGTTTTTCAGTTGCACTATGTAGGTAAAACTACCTCCTTCAAATGTACTAAACCTCTCAAATTATCCAACACTCCTAGGCAACAAAATTTGACCAATCATGCACTGGCACCTATGTTTCCTCCTTACCCAAGTTTTTTTTTTTTAAATTATTTCTCATGCCCAAATTGTAATTTATTTATGACCTTCTCTGTTTGTGCAGATGATCAGTATAAATTTGCTGGTCAGAGATTATCTTAACTATTTACCATTTGTATTGTTACTCTTTATCCATCCTAAAACTTCCCACCACCTGGATGTCTCAACTTTACAATCCTTGGTGGTTGTAATTTTTGTTAGGGATGTTCCTGAGGTGTGAGTTTTTTATCAGCAGTAGAGCATTCTTTTTCTTAATTTCAGTGGTGAAATCCCTTGAGTTTCACCCAGAACATGTCAAGGCTAGTTTACTATGGGAGTGAGTTAGGATCCAGGGCTATAATTCTCCTCCTTGATGATGCTTTCAACAAAGTAGTCATCACTACCCTGGGATACCCAAGCTAGATTACTTGGGTATGTTTCCTGGATATAGTCAGCAACAGTATTAGCTGACCTCACATGCTGGCTGGCTGTATCTTTGGATGGTTCTTCTTATGTACACTGCCAATACCACCATGCCTAAAAGCAGAGCCAATTGGATTCCAACTATCACCACAGGAGGTAAATAAAAAGCTCCAGTTGCCTTAGGCAATGACCCCAGCAATGTTCCCCACCAAAGGTGATAGCTGGTGTTTCAGCAATGGTTTTTAAAACCATTGTCACTTGTCAGTTGTTGTGCTGAACCTCAATGCAAATATGCTATTGAGTGCATTTTATATATTTCAAATGGTCTTGCATCATAGGGTGAATTAACAACTGTCAAATTAGCCTCATATTCATACTTACATTAATAGGTCTGATGTCATTAAACACATGGACATTGGACTGTAAATGTCCTACAATCTAAAGGGATCCATAATACTCAGTCACAACCCTTAACTTTTACTAAAACTACAAAAAATATTAATCTATTAATTAAATGTCATAAGATACACTTCATTATTATTTACAGTGATTTCCAGACAATGAGCTCTAACACATACAGCCTGTGTCTGCACAGATTACAGCTGACTTTTGTTTTGTAAACACATTAAACATTCATCTGTGAGTGCTCTTGGTTTTAGTGTGAAAGAACTCATCCCTTAATTGCAAATTCTGATCCTCAAATACATATGCTAGATCTTTATAAATTATGTATTGGGATACATCTATTGTTTTCCATTGTTCAGGCTCCTGTTACATCCATGCATGGTGGTCCACCAAATACATTACCAAATCTATATGAATCCTCATAGGTACTAATGGGTAAATGTTAATGTTGTGGCTAAAGTAGACAGTTCTGACATACACTTAAATGGCCATTTGATCCTTATAAAAGGTAAAATTTAGCAATTTCCACCAAGACACCAATTGTTTTTCTCCCTCATTGACATTTCCCCATAGCAATTTCTTTATTTCTAATGGCAGCCTTCCTTGAATATAAATTGCTGGCTAATTTCTTAAACTAATCTACATACCAGGGCCAGGGCTACATTAGCTGGTATTGCTTCTATGTTCTCAGTTATTATCAACAAATCCTTTCCTTCTTGTTTTTAATATATGGGTAATATTTCAGATATAATGTGTTGCTCCATCCCCAGTTTTGAAAATGATCCATAAATAGGCTTTCCCAATTCCAAGATTTCAGTAGTGGCATAACTTATTTCACAACAACTAGGGCTGTCAAAAATTAAGTATGATTAATCATGCGATTAAGCATACTATTAAACAGTAATAGAATACCATTTATTTAAATATTCTGGGTGTTTTCTACATTTTCAAATGTATTGATTTTAATTAGAACACAGAATATAAGATGTTTAGTGCTCACTTTGTACTTATTTTTGATTACATGTATTTGTACTATATACATACAAAAGAAATAGTATTTTTCAATTCACCTACCCTAATAAAAGTACTGTAATGCAATCTCTTTATCATGACTGCTGAACTTACAAATGTAGAATTATGTACAAAAAATGCATTAAAAAATAAAACAATGTAAAATGTTAAAGCCTGCAAGTCCACTCAGTCCTTTTTCATGTTCTGCCAATTGCTCAGACAAACAAATATGTTACTTTTTCTGGAGATAATGCTGTCTGCTTACTGTTCACAATGTCACATGAAATGAGAATAGGTGTTCTCATAACACTATTATAGCCAGCGTTGCAAGATATTTATGTGCCAGATGTGCTAAAGATTCATATGTCTCTTCGTGCTTCAACCACCACTCCAGGGGACATGCTTCCATGCTGATGGGTTCTGCTTGATAACAATTCAAAGCAATGCAGACTGATGCACGTTTTTCATCATCTGAGTCCAATGCCACCAGCAGAAGAAGTGGGCAGCATTACCTCCCTTAAATGTAAACAAACTTGTTTGTCTTAGCGATTGGCTGAACAAGAAATAGGACTGAATGGACTTGTAGGCTCTTACGTTTTATATTGTTTTGTTTTTGAGTGCAGTTATGTAACACAAAAAAAATCTACATTTGTAAATTGCATTGTCAGGACAAAGAGATTATACTACAGTACTTGTATAAGGTGAATTGAAAAATACCATTTCTTTTGTTTACAATTATTTGCACTGTAAAAATGATAATCAAAATAATATACACTTTAATTTCAAATACAATACAGAATACTATATGAAAAAATATCCAAAATATATATTTCAATTATTATTCTACTGTTTAACAGTGCAATTAAAACTGCAATTAATAACCATTCTTTTTTAATTGTGATTTTTTTTACTTAATTGCATGAGTAATTGACAGTTGTAGTTTAAAGATATAAATGCATAAGGTTTGAAGAGCTCCCCATGTAATTTACTATGTGTTTCTCCTTCACCCCCTTTTTTGGAGCTTATTTGTAAGTGATCTAAAACAAAACAAGAGAGGCTGTTGATTTTTAAATCTAAAGCTCGGTGATGTGATGTCAAGAATCTGAGAGGTAGCTGTGTTAGTCTGGGTTTGCAGAAGTGAGAAAGAGTCCTGTGGCACCTTAAAGACTAACTAAAGTATTGAAGTATAAGCTTTCATGGGCTAGTACCCACTTCGTCGGAAGCAGAGTGACGTGATGCAATCCTACTTAAAGTGGTGATGGGGGGGGGGGGGGCAATGGAAATCCCCACCAATCAGAGTTGTCCAGAGGCCCTGAGTATCAGAGTTCCACAGGCCCTTTGATTCAACCCACTTGAGAGAGAGGTGCTGCTAATTACTGAAAGCTTCACTGACACAAAAATGCTTATTTTGCATGCAGAAAACATGCAATTTGATGAATGAAATAGGGAATTGTGTGTCCTTTTTGCAATTCCTTGTAGTTAGTGTGAAGCTGCAGATGTAGTTACACACACACGGTATATCTGCAGTGCAGCTCACAGGATGTTTCCCAGTTTGGGCAGACAAGTGCGAGGTCTACTTAAGCTAGTCTGCTAAAAATAGCAGTGAAGATATGGTGATATGGATGGTAGGTTGAGCAAGCTACCTGAGTATAATCCCACCTGACCATCTGGCTAAGTACATGGGTAAGTAACTAGCCCAAACCGCTGTCCATGCAGCCATGTCCATACTGCTATTTTTAACACACTAGATCAAGTAAAGCTCGCATATGGCTGTATACCTGCCCTGGGAAGCACCCTATCAGCTGCAATGTAGACATACCCTGCGTGTTTTACATGTTATTTATAAACTACTTTGAAGAAAAAAAGCATAATAGGTAATAATGGGAAAATATGTAGTAATTAAATGTTTCCCATGATCCTTTTAAAAAGAACATACATTATTCCAAAACTGAGGTATTATTAGACGAATAACACATTTATCAGGTTGCTGAAGACACAAGACAATCGAGTGCATTAACCGCCTTACTAAACACAACTTACCATATTGTGATGTTATATTATTGGTTGCTGTGTGCACAGCTTTACAAGTCATAAGCTTAGTAAACATTATCACTGTAATAATTTGTAATGAAAGTGGGGTACGGTAGACGCACATAGGACTCAGGTATGCCTAGCTGGGAGCTGATGCCCAAGGTTGGGGAGAGAGGGAAGAGACTGCAAGAAGTTTTCTTCCCCAACTGTAGCAGCCAGGTATAATCACGTGCCATGATTATGAATGCAGTGTAGGTCATTAGTATACACATTCTGTTGATGAACAAAATCAATTTACTAGTGCCCAAGTTTTTTCAGAGTGACTAGTGATTTTGGGTCCCTCCTAGAGGAGGCCAGAGGACAACAATTCCATTTCACAACTTTCAACATTTTGTAATTTGTTTTAGTTCCACAATGGAATTTTGTCGGCCTGGTCATTTCTAGTTCAAAAAGGTCAGGTCTCCCTCTCTCTCTCTTTCTGGTCAAATGTGAACAGTGAGTCCATCTTGAACCTCAGAAATCTTTCTGTCAAAAACACTGTCGAAAATAATACTGCTTCACAAAACATTTCAGCTTGAATAAAAAAGCATATTTTGATGAAAATGTGCTGACCTGCTCTATTGCCTCCACTTTAGATACCAAACTTGAAACACTTTCAGAGAGCTTGACTTAGAGAGGATATTCAATATTTATTGCAACTTAGGCTTCCTTCTGGCATCTCAAGTTGAACACCAAAATATGGAGGTATCTAAAATTACAGGTCACTTCTGAAAATCTTGGACTGTATGTGTCACAGTATTTGGGAAATGTGATATGATCAAATAGGTATATATTAGTGGGATAAATTTATATTATGTTTCATGCAGCACAACTGGAAAAATGTTGCATTAACAGCAAGATGGCTTAGTCGGTGCTGGAGAGGGTGCAGCTGGGAGAAAGGGGACTGTAAATGCTCAAATGAGAAATTTAGAAATGTATTATATATGGATTGGGCCAGATCCTTAGCTCATATAAATTGTCACCCTCAGATAAACTCCCTTTGGCTTCACTAGCGCTATGCTATTCTACACCAACTAAGGATCTGTCCAATTATTTTTAATTCTGCAGGAACTTGAGGAGGGAAAACGGGGATTTTCAGAAAAGAGGGATTTGACTGGTTGCATCTTGTTTTGCCTGCCAGCAATGGAAAAACATTTTGCTTGGTTTACAATACATTTGTTGTGCATTAGACTTGATGTAGAGGCTGTCAGGGGGTGCATTAAGTCAGTTGCAAAAATAGACAGGGAAGAGGATTTACTGTGCCTGTGATACAATATAAAATGAGACAGGGGACGCATGACTTTGAGGGTCTGAGCAAAAGGAGGTTGGGGGTTCATAACAAATAAATTATTGACTGGCACACAAAGCTAGGGCTTATGGAAAGGCAAACTATGTAATAAAGTGTCAACTCCAGTACTATGTGGCACTTAAATCTGCAAGAAGAGTGAAAATTCCTCAAGAGGCAGCACAAATGGAACAGAGCCATGTTTAACTCTAACATCCCACATTCTATTAGCACAAGCAGTGGCTGCTACCTTCTGAAAAGGTAAGGTGGAAATAATCTACTTATGTCTATAACCTTTGTGACAAGGTGGCTCCTCTGCTCCCCCTGGTTCAAGTCCTCTGGGGTGCTGGTGCGGCCCTGGCGCCCTGACCAGACTGCACCAGACCCGGTTTTTCCTGCTGCTCCTTAGCAGCTCGCTCCCTCTCTTTCTCTCTCAGGGTCAGGCTCCTGCAGGCTAGGGAAGCTAGGTTCCCCCTGGAAGGGACCCTTAGCTCTCTCCTCCTGCTTGCCAGCAGCCTCTCCATCCCTGCTTCTTCCAACTCACTCCTCACACTCCTCTGCTTCCACCAAACTCACTCCTCTAACACCTACTGCCTCCAAACCCACTCCTCAACTCCCACAAGCCTCTCTGGGGAGGAGTCCCTTTTCAAGGGCTCTGGCAGCCTACTTAATTGGCCTCAGCTGGTCCTGCTTCTGGCTGTGGCAGCCCTGCTCAGCTGGACCCAGTTCCCTTGTGGTAACCCTTCTAATTACAGGCCTTACTGGCAGCTGTCTGCCCTGGGTCTGCCACATATCCCCCCGCCCCTGCGCAACACCATGGGGTTGGGCTACTTGGGTCGCGGAGCAGTGTATCCTTGATAGCCCGTCCGCATTCCCATGCAGGGGGCCGGACCGATGTTGCACCCGGAAGTGGAAGGGCTGCAGTGAGAGGAACCATCTCGTAACCCTTGCATTGCTGTCCTTATTTTGGTGCATCCACTTCAATGGGGCATGGTCCGTAACTAGGGTAAACCGTCGACCGAGTAGATAGTAACGGAGGCTCTCTATGGCCCACTTTACCAGGCACTCCTTCTCCACTACGGCATACTTCCGTTCTCTGGGCAGAAGCTTCTGGCTGAGAAATAGGATTGGGTGGTCTTCTCCATCCCTCATCTGGGAGAGCACCGCCCCCAGCCCTACCTCGGAGGCATCTGTCTGTAAAATAAACTCTTCTTTCCAGTCGGGGGCTATCAACACCAGGTCGGTGCAGAGGGCGGTCCCCCCAAACGCTGCCTCGGCGGCGTCCGACCACTTCACGATGTCCGGGCCACGGGCTCTCGTTAGATCAGTTAACGGGCAGGCCCGGGTGGCGAAATGGGGGATGAATCGTCGGTAATACCCAACCAACCCTAGAAACGCTCTGACCTGTTTCTTTCGGATTGGTCGGGGCCACTTCTGGATCGCCTCCAGTTTGTTAAGTTGGGGCTTTACTACGCCTCTGCCTACTATATAGCCTAGGTACTTAGCGTCTGTCAGTCTGATCGAGCACTTGGGTGGATTTGCGGTCAGCCCCACCTTCCTCAGCGTGTCTAAGACGGCCTCTACCTTCCGCAAGTGCGTTCCCCAGTCTGGGCTATATATAATGACATCGTCCAGATAGGCGGCCGCATATTGCCTATGAGGCCGCAACAGTTTGTCCATGAGCCTCTGGAAGGTGGCAGGGGCCCCATGCAACCCGAAGGGGAGGACCATGTACTGGTACAACCCCTCCGGGGTGGCAAAGGCCGTCTTTTCCTTGTCTGCCTTGGCCAGGGGGATCTGCCAATACCCCTTGGTCAGGTCTAGGGTGGACATAAACCGGGCCGATCCTAACCTGTCAATCAGTTCATCTATCCGGGGTAGCGGGTACGCGTCGAACTGGGAGACATCATTCAACCTGCGGAAGTCGTTGCAGAATCTCACCGTGCCATCCGGCTTAGGCACCAGGACCACGGGGCTGGACCACTGGCTATGGGATTCCTCGATGACCCCCAATCTTAACATCTTCTGGACCTCCGCTCTGATCTCCTCCCTTTTTGCTTCTGGGACCCGGTAGGGCTTGACGTGAACCTTTGCTCCTGGCTCCGTGAGGATGTGGTGGTGTACTTCGGTAGTCCGGCCCGGTGTCTCCGAGAACACATCCTGGTTACGCCGGATCATGCGGACCACCTCCGTTCGCTGGTTTGGGGTCAGGTCCGGGGATATCCCCACCCGGCCGGGTGGGTCGCCTTCCCGGGGCGGCGCCACCAGCGCAACCATCAGAGCGTCTCTCTCCTGCCACGGTTTTAACAGGTTGACGTGGTAAATCTGCTCCAGCTTCCGGCGTCCCGGCTGTCGGACCTTATAGTCCACATCCCCCACGGCTTCTACTACTTCGTATGGCCCTTGCCACTGGGCCAACAACTTGCTCTCCGCTGTGGGTACCAGCACCATCACCCGGTCTCCCACCTGGAACTTCCGGCTTCTCGCTTGGCGGTTGTAGTATGTCCGCTGGGCCTCCTGTGCCTTCTCTAGGTATTCCCTCACTATGGGGGTGACCTTGGCTATCCTCTCTCTCATCTGCACTGCATGTTCGACGACATTCCTCCCCCGGTTCGGCTGTTCTTCCCAACCCTCTTTGGCGATGTCGAGTATGCCCCGAGGCTGGCGTCCATACAGCAGCTCGAACGGGGTGAATCCCGTGGAGGCCTGGGGCACCTCCCTTACAGCAAACAGGAGGTAGGGGAGTAGGGTGTCCCAATCCTTCCCGTCCCGACTCACTACCTTCCGCAGCATACTCTGCAACGCCCGGTTGAACCGTTCGACCAGGCCGTCGGTCTGGGGATGGTACACCGATGTCCTTATCGTCCGCACACAGAGTAGGCAACACAGGTCCTTCATTAATTTGGACATAAAGGGGGTCCCTTGGTCGGTCAGGATCTCCTTTGGTATCCCTACTCGGGCAAAGATCTGTAGCAGTTCCCGAGCTATGGTTTTAGACAGCGTGTTCCGTAAGGGTACAGCTTCGGGGTACCGGGTGGCGTGGTCCAGCACCACCAGTATATGCCGATGGCCCCGGGCCGATTTCTCCAGCGGGCCCACCAGGTCCATGGCGATCCTCTCGAATGGGACCTCAATGATGGGGAGGGGTACTAAAGGGGCCTGCAGGCGGGGCCGGGGGGCGTGCAATTGACATTCCGGGCAGGAGGTACAGTACCGCCGGACCGCTGCATGGACCCCTGGCCAGAAGAACCTCTTCATGACCCGATCGAGGGTCTTCTCCACTCCCAGGTGGCCCCCGAAGAGGTGGCTGTGAGCCAGGTCCAATACGCCTCTCTGATGTTTCCGTGGCACCAAAAGTTGTTCCACCGACATGTCGGACATAGGGACTACCCTATACAGTAGGTCCCCCTTGATTATATAATACGGCCCTCGGCCCTTACTTTTCCCCTCTACCGGGACCCCATTTACCTCCACCACTTCGCCGTGGATATTTTGGTAGAGTGGGTCATTGGCCTGATCCTGCCCGAAATCCTCTGTAGTCGGGCCAATTGGCCCCAACTCCGGGGTCTCCACCTCTGCCTCCCCTTCGGGTACCGCCTGGTGGGCACTAGGCCCGGCGTCGGTCTCCCCCACCTCTCACCTGGTCCTCCTTCCCTGGGGGCTTCCTCGTTCCCCCACTAGTGCAGCCCTCCTATATTGGGTCAGGATTTTCGTACCTAACGCCTTGGCTGCCCTCCTCTCCCTCCGAGACTTCCGGGACCCCCCGCCTACAGAGAATAATTCCGGGTCAAATTCCCGGAAAGCTGGTGCCCCGGGACCCCTCGGCGTCACCTCCGGGACCCCGGCACTAACTCCTTCTGTCCCCCACCCGGGGAGCAGACTGTCAAAGTCGGGGAAGTCTCGTCCAATGAGGACCGGGTAGGGGAGCCTCGGGACTACGCCCACCACTACTTTCGTGGGGTGTCCCAGGACGTCGAGGCTTACAGAGACGGTGGGGTAGTAATTAATATCCCCATGCACACAGGATACTGCCGAACGCTTGGCCCGGGACAGCTGGTCCTGGCTGATCAACATCCCGGAGACCAGCGTAACTGCGCTCCCTGAGTCTACTAGCGCGGTGGTCTTAATACCATTCATTTTAACGGGCCAGGTATATCTATGGGGAGCCATCGCGACCCCCACTTGGTTCACCAGGTCGCACGGATCCCCCATACACCCCAGGCCACATTCCATGGGTTCGGCCCGGTTTGGGCACTGGGCGGCTAGGTGTCCCATTTCCCCACAAGCGTAACAGCACCTCCCGGCTCGGGACAGCCCCCCAGTTTTTGGGCTGTTCGGCCCTACCCCCTGAGTCCCGTTCCTCCGGTCCCCAAGTCTGTCCAAGCTCTCCGGCCATCCCCCAGCCTCCTCTTCTTCCTCCCTATAGCGGCTTGGGGTCTTGGCCATTCGGGGCTTTGGTCCGGAGGCCGGCCTTCTGGTTGACCGCAGCCCCTCCGTGGTAGTCCGTGACAACTCCTGGGAGGCTAGGTGTCTCTCTACGAGGGCTACCAGCTCGTCGTAGGAGGGGGGATCGTTCTTTCGGACCCACCCCCTTAGCTCGGATGGCAACCCCCGCATATACCTGTCCAGCACCAGGATCTCTATCATTTCTCTGGGCTGTGGGTCTCGGGCTGTAACCACTTCCGGGCAAGGTGGATCAGATCGAATAGCTGAGTCCTCGGGGTCTGGCCGACCTTGTACCTCCACTCGTGAAACTGCTGGGCCCGCAGGGCTGGCGTCACTCCCGCTCTGGCCAGGATCTCGGCCTTCAGCTGGGGGTAGTCTGCAGCGGCCTCGGGCGCCGGGTCAAAATAGGCCTTCTGGGCCTCCCCGCAGAGGAAAGGGGCCAGGATGCTTTCCCACTGTCCACGGGGCCAAGCCTCACGCAGGGCTGTCCTCTCGAAAGCGAGCAGGTAGGCCTCGGTGTCATCACCTGCCGTCATCTTCTGCAGGAAATGGCTGGCCCATAGTGGCTGGTCGTCAGGCCCCCCACGGCCCATGGTGCTCAGGGCTTTCATCTGCCGCACCACCTCCTGCAGGGTGGCTCGGCCCTGGGCTGCCTGGGTTATCAGCAACTGGTTGGTCTCTTGCTGTACTCGGACAGCTTCCTGCTGGGCCGCAGTGGCCTGGACCAGGGCCTTCACCACCTCTTCCATCGTCCCTCTGAGTATGGGGGGGGGGGAAGGGGCTGGCCACCAAGTCTAATCACTCTCTATCCCACCTCTGACACCACGTGTGACAAGGTGGCTCCTCTGCTCCCCCTGGTTCAAGTCCTCTGGGGTGCTGGTGCGGCCCTGGCGCCCTGACCAGACTGCACCAGACCCGGTTTTTCCTGCTGCTCCTTAGCAGCTCGCTCCCTCTCTTTCTCTCTCAGGGTCAGGCTCCTGCAGGCTAGGGAAGCTAGGTTCCCCCTGGAAGGGACCCTTAGCTCTCTCCTCCTGCTTGCCAGCAGCCTCTCCGTCCCTGCTTCTTCCAACTCGCTCCTCACACTCCTCTGCTTCCACCAAACTCACTCCTCTAACACCTACTACCTCCAAACCCACTCCTCAACTCCCACAAGCCTCTCTGGAGAGGAGTCCCTTTTCAAGGGCTCTGGCAGCCTCCTTAATTGGCCTCAGCTGGCCCTGCTTCTGGCTGTGGCAGCCCTGCTCAGCTGGACCCAGTTCCCTTGTGGTAACCCTTCTAATTACAGGCCTTACTGGCAGCTGTCTGCCCTTGGTCTGCCACACCTTGTTTTAATTGAGGCAAAATTGGTGTGTTGGGACGCATATGGTACAGTAATCACATTTTAAAGGAGATCACTGATTCTAGAGATTCCTGTTTCTAATGTATTCCCCATTTTAAGTATGTGACATACCTCTGTAATTGGTAGAAGCTTTTAAGTTCAACCCCTATTGTCTGAATCAGTTCCTCAGCTGGTATAAATCAGGCTATCTGTGCTGGCTTCATTGGAGCCAAGCTGATTTGTGTCAGCTGGGAATCTACCCCAATGGATATAATTTTTTTGCCTCAAGTAACTGAAGTTAATAATAATTTCCCACATACATGCATTCCAATTGCACATTATTTCACTTTGCCTTTTTTTGTGACACTTTATGATCACTTCTTGTGGAAATTATAGGGAAAAATCATTGGCAAAAATGTTAATGGAAACAACATATATTAAGATCATTAAGAGACATTATTAATGTAATAAAAAAAATAATTTGTGTGCAGGAGTATTCACAACAGAAAATGGAATCTGAGTTCTCTCATCCAATCAGGGAAGAGATATGAACCATGTGATTACTGTGACATGAATGCTAACTTCAAATTAGGTATTTCAAATGTCATGTGCAATGAATTGATTGGGCACAATCTACAGACTAAAATTATTTGAGTTATTTCAAACCAGGAATGAATTTGCGAAACTTGTAAATACTCACAAAGAATTCATGAAAAGAAAATGATGCCGAATGATTTATGTGCTGTGAGCTATTTACTTAGTTCTGCTTTTTCAGTATGCTAAAACTAAAGGATAAGAACTATGAAAGTGATTTATTCTCCTTCAGTGTAAGAAGGGGGAATTAGGCGTAACATAATGTATTTGCTATATATAAAGTACTGCCTTGTTGGCAGTCACTGTCTGAAGATGTGTGATCAAGAGAATATTATGTTATTTGTCAGATTATGTCATTCATGAAATTATATAGTGCTGAACCTTTTTTTCACATGAAAGGGAAAATGGCAAATTCTAGCTATTCATCAGTGTTGTGAAAAAGGGGGAGGAGTCCCCAGCACTTCAGATACTTTTTGCTATAGAAATATATAGCAGAAAGCTGTGTTGTCAAACGGTCTTTAGGTAATCAGTGATCAATCTTGATGCTTATTATTAATAAGGATATGAGCATATGGATAAGGATATCTGCAAACAAAACAGAAAATGAACGTCAGGGAGAGATGACAGAGATTTCCACGCAAACAAAGACGAACAATGTTGGATGATGATTGTCCAGGAAAGATGCAAATGAAACTGAACAATGTCAGATGACAATTAAGTGGACATGAGCAAATGAAGATGAATGCCGAGATTAATGCTGAGTAAACAAAAAAGACAAATGAAGATAAACAATACCAGATGAAGTTTATTGAGCAGCTAAGAAACAAGTAAAACTTTTTTCTTTCTAAGAAAAGCTGACACACACAAATTGTTACTTGAAGCCTTTTAATGCTTTTTTGTTAAGGAAATAGTGCCACTTGGGACTTATGTTTTTGGCCACAAAATTGCTAACCTCCAAAACTGGTGCAGGTGTTTAGTTTTCCAACATATTTTATTTGCAAAGAGTAAAGCTGGATGCAGGTTAAGTCGAAGAAATGAAACCTTTGGACTGCTCTGTCCATGGTGGCTGCATTGCTTCCAGTCCAGCTCCCCATGTACCCTCTTTCACTGGTGTCCCATCAATAACAGCTGCTCCAGAAAACATGCACCCTTTGACTCCAATTCCACTAATCACAATACATCTTCCCTATTTCACAAACATTATAATATAAATATTAAAACCAAATATTTGACACACACACTGCTTCCCACCTCAACCTGTGTCCTTTTCAGCAGCGGTTGCTAGCACATAGCCAATTTCGAGTCTCACCTTTACTACAACCTGAGCTGGTTATGTATTTTTGAGATAGTTTGATCTCTTCAGCAGGCAACCAAAAGTGACCTCTCTCTGTCTCCCAGTCGCCTGTCTCTGAGTGTAGCAAATGCTCTCTCTCTGAAGCTTCCTCTCTTCCTGTGGGGTTGGCCTCCAGATGGTTCTGTCTGTTCTATGATGATCTCTGCAGGCTCTCTCTGGGTTTGCTGGCTCATAAATTCCTCTTATTTTTTCAGATCGCCAATCACCTTGGGTGCCCCCTCACAGATCCTTTAGTCCTCTCTGTAGGGTGCGTGAAGATTTTGTAATGATATGCATATAGGGACTCTCTCCCCCTCGACACCAGGGAAAGGGTACTATTGGTCAACACACTGCTATTGCATACCAGAGTTCTCTATTGCATACCAGAGCTCTCCGGTCCTAACTGCCTGCTAGGATTGTGCAATACTAATGAAGCAAAACAAGACATTAGCTATTCATGAGGTATGCATGAGATGTAAATGTGCATGTGTATTTCTATGTCTGTGTTCCCTTGCATAATGGGCTTCACCCTGAGCATTGCTCCAGTGCATCGGGCTTTCCCCGTCTCAGTGGCAGCAACGAAGGGAGCCCCCGTTGCGGGTGTGTCACTGTCTGCCTTCAATAAACTGAGGACTGTAGGTGATAGCCAATGGTGTTCTGTTGTTTTCTTTCTTAGGCTTGTCTTGCAGCAGCAGGCTTCTGGGTACATGTCTGGCTCTGTTGATCTGTGTCCTTATTTCCTTGTGTGGGTATTGTAGTTTTGAGAAAGCTTGGTGAAGATCTCGTAGGTGTTGGTCTCTGTCTGAAGGGTTGGAGCAAATCCGATTGTACCTCAGTGCTTGGCTGTAGACAATGGATCGTGTGGTATGTCCGGGATGGAAGCTACAGTCCTCAGTTAAAACCTCAGTTAAAACCTCTGCAACGCATCATCAGTGACCTACAACCCATCCTGGACAATAATCCCTCACTTTCACAGGCCTTGGGAGGAAGGCCAGTCCTGGCACACAGACAACCTGCCAACCTTAAACAGATTCTCACCAGCAACAGCACACTGCACCACAATAACTCCAACTCAGGAACCAATCCATGCAACAAACCTCGATGCCAACTCTGCCCACATATCTACACCAGCAACACCATCACAGGACCTAACCAGATCAACCATACCATCACTGGTTCATTCACCTGCACATCAACCAATGTCATATATGCCATTATATGCCACCAGTGTCCCTCTGCTATGTACATCGGCCAAACTGGACAGTCCCTACAAAAAATGCACACAAATCAGATATTAGGAATGGCAATATACAAAAACCTGTAGGGGAACACTTCAACCTGCCTGGACACACAATTACAGATTTAAAAGTCACCATACTGCAGCAAAAAACTTCAAGTCCAGACTGCAAAGGGTAACTGCAGAGCTACAATTCATTTGCAAATTTAACACAATCAATATGGGACTGAACAAAGACCTTCAATGGCTTGCTAATTACAAAAATAGCTTCTCCTCTCTCCATGTTCACACCCCCCCCCCATTCAACTGCTAGAGGAATAACCCACCCTCCCTGATTGGAGATAACAAGCTGGTTCAGCCTAATTGAACTAACCTTGTTACCTCCTACCTGGTTCTTGCCTACTTTTCTATACCTGCCTCTGGACACTTCCACTGCTTGCATCCAACAAAGTGGGTATTAGCCCACGAAAGCTTATGCTTCAAAACTTTATAGTTAGTATTTAAGGTGCCACAGGACTTTGTTACCTCTGCTATTCCAGACTAACATGGCTACCTCTCTGATTCTCTCCTTCTGGTGTGTCTCTCTAGAGGGTGGATTCTCACAGGAGTGCCTATCTCCAGGGCTAGTGGGTCTTTGACTGACCTTGATCAGTTGGGAAGAATAAACTGGAGAAATGCCCCCTTTGGTCAAAAAAGTTGAGTGAAGTTTGGAAGAACATGGAGTGGGGGTGAGCAGAATGCCATCCCATGCAGGGGGCAGTAGGGCTTTGGCGTGCAGGGACCACCGCCTCGTGTGGTTGGGGCAGGAAGGACTCCACCTTCATGGGGTGGGGAGGGCAGGAAGGCTTCAGGTCAGCCCCTCACAGAATGGGGGGAGGTCTCAGGCCAGCCCTGCCCTGTGTCCCATTTTCCCTTTGGGAAATACTGTCTCCCTACCCTTCACCCAACTCACTAATGATATATGTCCTGCACAAGGTTTTACAGTTAACGCCAGTAATCATCCTGACAGTGTCTGACCACTGCCTGATAGAGTTGAAGGCACATCAACATGGGCTGCAATCTTTTTGGAACACTCAGAAGGGGCTTTGCCATGATTGTCACCATCCTTATAGTACTCCATCTAGGTTGAATCATGATATCATCAGTGCTATCTGATGTGCCAGTCCCACATCAGCACAAGTCTGACTCTTTCTGAGACCTTCCTCTGCTCTTGCATACACTGCTTTAATGGTTCAACTTCTCCATTTCTTACAATACTGTGCTAGTGTGGGGCACTTCTCCTTTACCTGCTCATAGTGTCTCCCACAGTATATGCACCTCATTATGGAATCTGGCCACCTGCTCTGGTTTGCTGTTGTCCTACTGCATGCACTTCTGGAGGTGTTTGTGCCTCCTAGGGCTTTCATCCTTTATCTTGGTAGTTGCCACTCAAATTAACTTTTACTAGCAATTATCACATAGTGGTATCAGAGCTATTGCAGTTCTTTCTATGTGTAGATTTTAAACCCAGTACATCCACCTGCCCTGCATCCTGTATAGCCATAGTAAGTGAAAAATGTATATAAAACTACCATTCTGATTTGTAACTTTTCAGCACAATTTTACTTAGGGTACAGGGCATTGGTGAATTGGGAACTTAGATATTCCATATTTGGAAAGGTGGTTCTTGAGTGTCTGTTCTCAAATCTATTTCTTAACTCTCTGCCTATGTGTCACTCACTTGCATGTGAGAATTTTCCATCAATTTTTCACTCTCTGATGACTCAGCTTTCACTTAGTTTTACCAGGATATGTATCTTCCCTCTTTAGTCTATATTTAGAAGCTACAGAAGCTATTGCTGAGTATGATTCACACAGACTCCTCAGAAGAAGGCCAGTACTTTTCCATAAGGTCCATTAAGTTTTACTTTATAGATGTTCTTGAAAGAAGCTGGAAAAAGTCTTGAGAGGAAGGCTCTCTGTTCTTACTGATTTATAGAGTAATAGGAGAAAGGGGCCTGAATCAAAACTCTAGACCAGCACCTCAGTTGTGTGGCATAGGCCCAGCTCCAGTCCACAAGTAGCCTACAGTTCTCATAACAGGGAGCTGGCTTGTTACAGCTTATACATAATGTAAAAGTTTTCTATTCCATTATAGCAGGATACAGATAAATGAAAACAGTGCATGCAACACGAGATTAATTTTCATGAAGTTTGTACACCAAATACATTCTTCTACATTTAATAATTACTTTGGTCTATAGTAAGAAACAAGTGAATTGGCCTGTGGGTTCAGCAAGAGAAGGCACCTGGTCTGCCAGTATCACAGAAACCAGCTTGGAACAAAGTGGAAAATATAGGTATGAACTAGGGCTGTTGATTAATTGCAGTTAACTTAGCAATTAACTCAAAAAAATTAATCATGATGAATCACAGTTTTAATTGCACTGTTAAACAACAGAATACCTATTGAAATATATTACATATTTTTGGATGTTTTTCAACATTTTCAAATATATTGCTTTCTGTTACAATACAGAATACAAAGTGAACACTGCTCACTTTATATTATCATTTTTATTACAAATATTAAAGAAATAGTATTTTCCAATTCACCTCATTCAAGTACTGTAGTGCAATCTGTTTACTATGAAAATGCAACTTACAAATGTCTATCGTTTTTGTTACATAATTGCACTCAAAAACAAAACAATGCAAAACTTTTGAGCCTACAAGGCCACTCAGTCCTACTTTTTGTGTAGCAATCGCTAAGAAAAACAAGTTTGTGTACATTTGCAGGAGATAATGCTGCCTGCTTCTTGTTCACAATATCACCTGAAAGTGAGAATAGGCATTTGCATGTCACTTTTGTAGCCGGTATTGCAAGGTATTTATGTGCCAGATATGCTAAACATCCATATGCCCCTTCATGCTTCCATGTTGATGATGCTTGTTAAAAAATGTCAATTAAATTTGTGACTGTACTCTTGGGGGGGGAATTGTATGTCTGCATATATGTATACAGCACATATTCATTTTAAGAACGCTTTGACAGCAGATTTGACAGAATGCAAAGGTACCTGTGACATTCCCCTCTGCTATTATTTGAACTGGTGATCTGCTAGGTCATGCCAATCCTTGACTCTGGAGTCAGCTTTACCCTGCTCTGCTGTGAGCACACACGCACAGCCTCTAGCATGTAAGATGCTCCTTGTATTGTGCAACCGAATAACACAAACCAATATCTCCAGCCCCAGACACAACCCTAGGAACCTCTGTCTGGCAGTGTCCAGTTATGCCTGCTGGATGCTGAAAGCTTATATGAGTTCATCAATTTAACAGAGACATCAATATGTACCAGGCTTGTTATCCCAAGGTGAGTCTCTGACATGCTTCACACCAAACACACTGCTTCAGGTAGAATAAGCAAACAAATTTATTATCTATAAAGATACATTTTAAGTGATTATAAGTCAAAGAATAACGAGTCAGATTTGGTCAAATGAAATAAAAGCAAAACACATTCTAAACTGATCTAAACACTTTCAATGTCCTTACAAACTTAGATGCCTCTCATCTCAGGCTGGCTGGTTGCTCTTCAGCCAGGTGCTCCCCTTTGATCACAGCTTCAGTCACTTGGTGTGGTGTCTGTAGATGTCGGTGGAAGAGAGAGGAAGAATAGGGCAGACACCTCTCCATTTTATCATGTCCTTTCTTCCCTCTTAGCTTTGATTCCCTCCCCCTACCCCATTAGAGTCAGGTGAGCATTATCTCATTGCAGTCCCAAATTGACCAAAGGAAGGGGAAATGACTCACTTGAGAGTCCAACAGATCCTTTGCTGTTGCCTAGGCAAGTGTCCGTTGCATCCATGAGTCTGGGCAGGGCATACATGCCCTGATGAGGTGTAAACTGCCCCCTGCTCTAGGAGAGTTTTGCCTGGCCCTGTTTTAAGCCATGAGGACACATTTTCAGCCTCATGAAATTACATACATATCTTGAAATTACAACCTATAACATCACTGTAACAACAATTAATATAACAACACTATAACAACAATGCTCAGTGCATCATGAGCCATCTTAAGACACCTGACATGACAAAATTTGCATTGGATACCATAAAATCATTTTATAAGGATGAACATCGGGGTGTAGTGTGTTACGACAAGGTACAGGACATCATAGTATCTATGTAAGATTTTTATAAATAGCTAAAACACTCAACCCAAAGTTTAAGAATCTGAAGTGCCATCCAAAATCTCAGAGGGATGAAATGTGGAGCATGGTTTAAGAAGCCTTAAAAGAGCAACATCCTGAAGAGGACCCTACAGAACCCAAACCACCAAAAAAGAAAATCAGCAAAAAAGAAAATCTGCTGGTGGCATCCGACTCAGATGATGAAAAGGCACATCTGCACTGCTTTGGATCATTATCAAGTAGAACCTGTCATCAGCATGGAATGGTGCTTGAAGCATGAAGGGACATATGAATCTTTAGTGCATCTGGCATGTAAATATCTTGCAAAGCTGGCTACAACAATGCCATGTGAATGCCTGTTCTCACATTCATGTGTCATTGTAAACAACAAGCAGGCAGCATTATCTCCTGCAAATTGCAACCAACCTTGTTTGTCTGAGTGATTGGCTGACCAAGAAGTAGGACTGAGTGGACTTGCAGGCTCTAAAGTTTTACATTGTTTTATTTTTGAATGCAGTTTTTTTTACATAATTCTACATTTTAAGTTCAATTTTAATGATAAAGAGATTGCACTACAATACTTGTATTAAATTAATTATTTTTTTTTGTTTTTTTACATTACAAGTATTTGTAATAAAAAATAAATATAAAGTGAGCAATGTACACTTTATATTCTGTGGTGTAGTTGAAATTAATATATTTGAAAATGTAGTTTACATCCAAAATATTTAAAATAAATGATATTCTATTGTTGTTTAACAGCACAATTAATCATGATCATTTTTTAAATCATGTGATTAATTGCAAATAATTATTTTAATTGCTTGACAGCCCTAAAATATTATTATATTATTGTTTAACAATTATTCTTTTGTAATCGTTTGACAGCCCCAGTATGAAGTAGACAGGTCTCAAATGTAACTTCAAAAATACACTTTATCATACTAAAATATAAACACCCCACAATGGCATGGTTTCTGCCCATTGCTTATTTTTCATCTCTCTCTATCCCACTGCCAAAGCAAAAGAGGGAATGAAGATCATCAATCTTAAAGTGCGACATGGAATGCTAGTACTTGAGTTGACATTTGATGTCACGGCTGATGGAAGTGCCAATCAGGATTATCATGGGTTAGGGAATTAATTTTAAATGTATTTACTTACTTTTGCTGGCTCCTCCTGTGATATTAATGGGACATAATTGGGAACACTTGAGTTGGTCATGGGTTATGACAGAACTGTTGCTGCTGCTGCAATACTCTAGCAGAACCCCAGGAGCTTTACAGATTACTGGTGATGTTACACTTACATCTGTCCCTGCCATTGTTGATGTGGCCCAGATACTGTCAGATTCAGTCTTTAGACTCACCATTTACAGTCTCTTGATAATCTTTTGTTGTAGGGTATTGAGATGAGACTCCCAGAATGAGATGCAGATGATTGTTATTTGCAAAGATGGGTTAAAACTGCAATTTGTAATCCAAACCTCTTGACCCTTTGGTGGGGTCTGAGAGCTAAGGATTAAATAACTGAATTCAAACTTGCCCAAGATGGATGTGGTTCCAGGTCAGATCCAAAGTGGGCAAGGCAATTCACCTTAGGCCCTAATTCAGAAAGTATGTCAGCACATGTTTAAGTGCTCTTCCGAACAAGGATTTTACTTCTAAAATGCTCCGATGATTCCAGTGCAGTTGTTCAAGAAATAAGGTACCAGCCAACGTGAGCAGGGGATTAGAATTTGGTCCTATGTGCTTATGCATTGTGGGACCCCTTATTACCACCAAGGTCAATGGGGCTACTTGTGCAAGTAACTTTTCCCCAGTGGCAGTACAGGGTTCATAATCTGGTCTGAATTATTATTATTATTATTATTATTATTATTATTATTATTATTCTGAATGAATTGTTCCGTTTGTTAGGAAATTAAATGAATATTACATGTTCTTTCAAAGGATCTTTTTGGCAAAGTAATTTTAAAATGTGAAGCAATGCAGAAATGCAAGCATTTCAGGACATTAATATACATTTGAGTGTGATGCTACATTTTATAATACCGAAATAACAATACTAAAAGTCCACATTTTTTTAGTCTAATTCCTCTGCACCCATCCTTAACATATGGAATTAAATTGTCTTTTGTTTGTTTGTTTATATTTTGTTTTCTCTGGATGAAGTTTCTCTTCACACAATGTCCCTGACAAGCCCCTGGCCACCAATGCCTTCTAAAGGAAGTGAGGTTTTATCTATTATCACTTCCAGCATCAGTACACACACCAAAGAGATGGTGATAGAATTTAAATGCCAAAACCCCAACCACCTCAGACTGACATCAGAACAAAAATTCTTTTAAAAATAACAGTATTTTCCAACTTGTACAGTTCAGAATGTGGCATGAAAAACAGAAAATCTTTATTCATCCTTTGTACTGATTTTTTTGTATAAAAATGAATTGAGAGTTTTGCTTGTCTGCAGACTCATATGGTGCTCCCTTAGATGCAAAGAATGGCAGAAGTCAACATAGAAGTTGCAGAAACTGGTGGGTGTGTGTGTGTGTAAACATGGACACACCAAAATATTCATACACCCTCCCTTTAATACCTCAATTCTTTTTCCTCCATTGCAATCACAGCAGGAATTCCAGCCAGTGCTGACTGATTAAGCAAGGGAGCATGAGGAAAACGTTGAAGGTTTGCAGGCAAGCAGAGCTCTTCATGCTACAGGCAACAGTATGTATGTGCCCATTATTAAGGGCAGAAGAGCAAACTATCCAAATGCACAGGAAAGATAAGAAGTATGGCAAGAGACTACCATGGCTCAAAAAAAGAATCCTACAAAAAGTGGAAACTAGGTCAAATTACAAAGGATGAATATAAAATAACACCAGTATGTAGGGACAAAATTAGAAAGGCCAAGGCACAAAATGAGATTAAACTAGCTGGAGACATAAAGAGTCACAAGAAAACATTCTCAAAATACATTAGAAAGAAGAGGAAGACCAAAGACAGGGTAGAACCCTTACTCAATGGAGTGGTGGTGGAAAACCATAACAGAAAATGTGAAAATGGCTGAAATGCTAAAGGACTTTTTTGTTTCACTAAAAAGTTTCATAGTAACCGGACATTTAACTTACAGAATGCCAGTGAAAATAAAAGAAGATCAGAGACTAAAATAGGGAAAGAATAACTTAAAAATTACTTAGAGAAGTTACAATGAGGAGTCTGATGGCACATTAACAGATTTAGTTGGGCATAAACTTTTGTGGATAAAAACCCACTTCTTCAGATGCATCTTTAAAGTTCCACCAGAATATTTGTTGTTTTTGTGGATTCAGATTGGCACCGCTACCTCCTGATACTTAGAGAAATTGGATGTTTTAAAGTCAGTGAGGCCTGATGAAATATATCCTAGACTACTCAATAAATGGACTGAGGAGATATTTGAGCCCTTAGCGACTATCTTTGAAAAGTCATGGATGATGGGAGAGATATTCCAGAGGACTGGAAAAGAGCAAGTATACTACCTATCTATAAAATGGGGAATAAGCACAACCTGGGAAATTACACACAAGTCAGCTTAATTTCAGTACCTGAAAAGATAATGGAGAAAATAGTTAAGCAATCAATTTGACAACACCTAGAAGATAATAAGGTGATGAGTAACAGTCAGCATGGATTTGTCAAGAACAAATCATGTCAAAGCAACCTAATATCTTTTTTTGACAGAGTAACAAGCTTTGTGGATAGGGTTCAAGTGGTTGATGGGATATATCTTGGCTTTAGTAAGGTATTTTTATAGTCTTGCATGACCTTCTCATTAACAAACTAGGAAAATACAACCTAGTTGGATATAAGTTTGGTGCATAACTGGTTAGGAAACCATTCCCAGAGAGTAGTTATCAGTGGTTCACAGTCCAGCTGGAAGAGTATATCAATTGGGGTTCCTCGGGGATAATTTCTGGATCCAGTTCTGTTCAATATCTTCATCAATGGTTTTAGATAATGGCATAACCATTACACTTATAAAGTTTGTGGATGATACCAAGCTGGGGGAAGGGGGTTTGCAAATACTTTTGGAGGATAGGATTAAAATTCAAAATGATCTGGACAAACTTGATAAATAGTCTGAAGTAAATAGGATGACATTCAATAAGGATAAATGCAAAGAACTCCACTTAGGAAGGAACACTCAATTGCACACATAAAAAATGAGAAATGACTGCCTAGAAAGCAGTACTGCAGAAAGGGATCTGGGCATTATAATGGATCACAACCTAAATATGAGTCAACAATGTAACACTGTTGAGAAAAAAAAAAGTAAATATTCTAGGATGTATTAGCAGGAGTGTTGTAAGCAAGACATGTGAAGTAATTCTTCTGCTCTACTCTAATAGTGAATAGCATAGCTGATGTTGCGTATCTTAGTTTGAACGACCCTCCCCCCCACCAGTGTAGTGCAGGGCTCAGTCTTGAGACGTCAGAAATCATTTTCCTTTTAACCTGCAGTTTGATAGTATATGGGTTAATGTGCAGTATGCAATGTTACACTTTGACTCACAGCACTCAATAGGTCTGTTAATATTCTAATTTTGTTGTAGTTTCTTCAATGTTCTTATTGCAAGTGTATTCATAAAATCAGAATAGGTAGTTTGGGTTTTGGTCCTTCTGTCCTGTTCCGTAACCCACCATATCTTGTTTTTTCTATTTTACTTAGCACTGGAATGATAGCACACTGTGAACAGAGATTTGTGTTCTCTGTTTATGCACAAACATATAGAGCTTCTGTAGTGACAATGTAAGCTAAGCTTTGGAATACTTCTTCACCAATATACCTAAGCCCTGATATGGAGGAACAACGTCTGAGGAGCAAACAGGCTTCATGCTCATTGAATCTTTGGCCTCAGCAGTGATATTACCAAGAAAGTAGATGATTTTGTTCGTTTTATTTGTGTGATGAGTATGTCTGAACTAATCTGAGATTAACGAGGACCTGGAACTACAATTCTTACTCAGGCAAAACTCTCATTAACTGAGAGGTCAGGTTCCTACTCATTATCCTCAAACCTTTCCCCTTTTGCTTTCCTGTTTCTCTTCTTCAATTTCTCATTTCAAAACTGACAGAATTATGTGCAGGCCTGTTCATTTATGAGAATAAAAATCCTTGCTATTGAAATAGAGGGAAGCTGTTTATCTTGTTTTTAATCTTTCTGATGTCCCGCTGCACAGCAGATCATGTTCCATAGTTTTGACACTATGCAAAAATATAAATAAATCCCATAGTTTAGCAAAAAAACAAAATTACAGTTAGAAATGTAGAAAATGGAGAAAAAAAAGTCTTTTAGGCTGTTGTTATTAGCTCATTCCCACGTCTGCTAAACCCTGTAGGATATAATTCCTGGGTAGCATCTAACAACTTGTGTGGATTGCTGTGGGACTGCAATTTTCCTTTGAGTTACCTTTGATTCAAAAAAGTATTTGTGTGTTCTTATCTATTAAAAATAAGTCTGCACAAAGATCTGTATGCAAGGCACTGTATGTACGTTAGACAAGAAAGGTTTTCCAGAGGCATATTTTTCTCAAAGCATGTGCAAATCAATGTAGAGCTCTTAGAGTCAGACACATCCCTGATGTAGCTTTTTTATAAACTTGTAAATTGCAAGGAAGCACTATGTTATTTTATTTTTCTACTAGTCTAAAAGCCCGTGTACACAGGCCAATGGTAACGGCTCGTGGCCCCCCCACTCGCTCAGCTCTCTCCCCACTCCAAGGGCCCCCCTCCACTCGCTCAGCCCCCCTCCCCGCGCTCCAAGGGCCCCCCTCCACTCGCTCAGCCCCCCTCCCCCTCACTCCAAGGCCCCCCCACTCGCTCAGCCCCCCTCCCCCTCCAAACCCCCCCACTCGCTAAGCCCCCCCCCACTCCAAGGGCTCACCCCACTCACTCAGCCCCCTCCCCCCACTCCAAGGCCCCCCTGCCTGCGCCTCCTGTGCCCAGCCACCCTCCTGCCTGTGCTCCCCCAGCCTCTGATCCAGACCCTGCTTCCCTCTCCGCGGAACACGCGCGGCGGCCATGTTGTGCTGCCGAACTACACCTCCCAGCATGCCGTTCGTCTGGGCCGTCTCTACTGCGCATGACGGCTTCACACAAACTTCACTAGCCTTTTATTATGTAGGATGTGCGGGAATCGTGTCTTGTTCTACAGATCATAATGAAGCTCCACAATAAAGATGCTAGACTAAGGCTTCTAGTTATTCTTTCTTCATTCCAATCCTCTTATGGTGGCGGTTCCTAAATTTCAGTAACCCAAGGACCCCCATTTTGATTTAAAAAATTTCACAGACCCCCCACGCCTGCCCCAGCTGTACCCCTTCCCCAAGGCTCCACCCCCGTCCCACCTCTTCCTGCCCCCTGCTCACTCCATCTCCCCTCCCTCCATCACTCACTCTCCCCCACCCTCACTCACTTTCACCAGGCTGGGGCAGGGGGTTGGAGTACAAGAGTGGGAGTGGGATGCAGGCTATGAGAGGGAGTTTATGTGTGGGAGGTGGTCAGGGGTGTGGGCTCTGACAGGCGGTTTAGGAGAGGATGCAGGCTGTGGGAGGGAGTTTGGATGCAAGCTTTGGGCTGGGGGAGAGGGTTGGAGTGAAGGAGGGGTGAGGGGTCCAGCCAGGCAGTTCTTACCTCAGGTGGCTCCCGAAAGCGATGGGCACATCTCTCTGGCAGCAGCTCCTAGGTGACAGGTCCAGAGGGGTCTCCACGTGCTGTCCCTGCCCACAGGCATGACCCCTGCAGTTCCCATTGACAGCAGTTCCTGGCTAGTGGGAGCTCTGGAGTCAGTGATTGGGGTGGAGGCAGTGTGCAAAGATCCCCTGTTCATCCCTCCAGCTGTCACAGGGATGTGTTGGCCACTTCCAGGAGAAGTGCAGATCCAGGGCAGGCAGAGAGCCTGCCTTAGCCCCGTTGCTCCTCCTGAGGGAAAGGAGTTGAGCAGTGGGGCCTCTGGACCTTGGAGTACCCTTAGGGACCCCCAGGGGTCCATGGAACTCAGTTTGAGAAACACTGACTTAAGACATTGTTGAGATGCCTTCAGACTCTCCCTCTTTGTTACCACTTGGGTTTTTTTCTGCTCAACATAATGGCCTGAATGTACCTCTGGTGCAACTCTACAGACATGGGCAGAGTTACACATAGGCCGAACTAGTCCCTAATTTTCTTATCATTACTTAAAATGTGATAATAGTAATTTAGATGCTGGACAAAATTTTTCAGAATACCTATGTGACTTAGGAGCCATTTCTCCATTAGGAAGCTAAATCTTATTGCAAGTCAAAAAGGATTAGGCTCCAAAGTCACAGAGGTACTTTTGGAAATGTTACCTAGTGTATTTTTTTACAGTTGCTTCTTAAGAAATGGGATTCCTAGAAAACTCCACGTCAGCACCTCTATAAAACCCTGCTGTTAGAAATTAACCAAAAACAATGTTCCTAATATTAGTCATAGGGTCTAAAGCTGGAAGGGACCACCAGACCATTCAGCCTGATCTGCATGTTATAGGCCACCATCTCCTGCACACTAAACCGTACACCTGACGTTAGACCAGGGATGGGGAACCTTTTTTGTGCCAAGGGCCATTTGGACATTTATAATGTCATTCACGGGCCGCTACCCCACTCCCCCCCCCACCCCCCAGGAAGCCCAGGCTGGCAATGGGAGCTGAGACCCCAGCTTGCAAGGGGCCAGCGGGGGAAACCCCAAAGCAGTGGCAGGCGGAGTGCTTAGCCCTGCACTGCTTTGGGGTTTCCCTGCTGGCCCCTTGCCAGCCGGGGTCCTGCTGCCTGCCCCAGTCAGCTCCCGCTATCAGCCTGGGTGTAGGGGGTGATGTTGCTTTACCCCCGCCCGGCCTCCCATCTAACTGCTTTTCTTCCCCCACCCTTGCCTGGCCTGGCCCACCCCACCAAAGGAGCTAACCTCCTCCCCCCTCCCAACCCAGCCTCCTGCCCCCCATGCCTGACCCACCCAGCCCAGTCTCCCCCCACCAAACCTCCTTTCCTCCTGCACCCACACCTCGCCCACCCCGGCCTCCCCCCCCCATTGACCGTCGGCTCCCCGCGGCACCGACAGGCCCCCCCAGGTTCAAGCCGCCCCCGCCTGGTGGCCCACGCGCGTCCCTGGCCGGCGGCTCCCCCAGGCGCTTGCCAGCCCCAGCGCGGAGCCATGCCTCCCTGCCGGCCGGAGCACAGAGCCGCCCCCGCCTGCCAGCTGGAGCGCGTCCTTTGCTGGTGGCTCCCCCAGGCACTTGCCAGCCCCAGTGCGGAGCCACACCCACCTGCCGGCTGGAGCGCAGAGCCGCCCCCGCACGTCCCTGGCCGGCGGCTCCCCGAGGCGCTTCCCGGCCTCTACGTGGAGCCGCCCCAGGCCGCCAGGTGGGGGCGGCTCCGCATTCGGCGAAGGGGCCGGGAAGCACCTGGGGGAGCCACCCCCGCCTGGCGGCCCCCGTGCATCCCTGTCCGGCGGCTCCCCGAGGTGCTTCCGGCCTCTTCGCCAAGCCGCCCGGCGGGGGCAGCTCCGCGTTCAGCGAAGGGGCCGGGAAGTGCCTGGGGGAGCCGCTGGCCAGGGACACGTGCGGGCCAGACGGAAGGCTTTGGTGGGCCGTATAAGGCCCGCGGGCCGGAGGTTCCCCACCCCTGCGTTATACCAAAGCACTACAGCCCACAGGAGACTGTGCCAGAGGCAGAGAAGAGGTGGAACTGAGGTGTGCCAGAGTTCGGTGCCCTGCAATGGTGGGGACATGATTAAGTGAGATATACCCAGATAATCCCAGCAGGACATCAGAGGAAGGTGAAAACCCAACATGGTCCCTGTCAGTTTGACCTGGGAAAAATTCCTTCCCAGCCCCACATATGCTGCTCATTTAGCCCCTGACCATGCGAGAAAGAACCAGCCAGCTGAGCATGTGATTGAACAGCTTTTAGAGCTGAGCAAATACTGAAAAAATATTTCCTGGGACTATATGAATGAGTTCCCACCATCTCAAATATCCCTCAGATATAGATGCTGAGTCCATTGGTGCTCAGGGGCTCAGGCACCCACAGAAAAACAATAGTGGGTTTTTAGCAGCCACCTGCCACAGCTATTTTGCAGCACTACCGATCAGCTGTTTGATGGGTGGGGGAGGTGCTTGGGGCAAGGTGGACAGGAGCAAGGACAGGTGGACAGGCGGGGGCCTCAGGGAAGGGTTGGAGTGGAGGCAGGAAGAAGCAGAACAAGGACAGGGACTCTGGGGAAGAGGTGGAGTGAGAGTGGGATCTTGGGGGAGGGGATGGAGTGGTGCTAGGAAAAGGCAGGGCAAGGGCAGGAATGGTGGAGGAGGGGCAGGGCCTTGAGGTGGAGTGGTGGGTGTAGCAACCCCATGGAAAAATAAAAGTCATCTCCTATGCCCTCAGATTAAGAGGTAGTCTCTGGTTGACAGAACTGTTGTGGTAACTCCTTTCAACAAGGACTAACCTTTGGTTTCTCTGTGGTTAATCATTAATGCTGCAACAATAAAGCTTTTATGCCATTCTTTCCATTCACAGGGTGAACATCTACCTTACAGAGTTCTAAATTCATCTTATATGATTCTTTGCAGCTGAAAACTGATGTCATGTCCATCCAATTATGAAACAGAAATGATACAGTGTGGCCAAATACAACTACCCAAAATGTCC
This sequence comes from Sternotherus odoratus, assembly GCA_032164245.1. NCBI lineage: Eukaryota > Metazoa > Chordata > Testudines > Kinosternidae > Sternotherus > Sternotherus odoratus. The sequence goes on from JAVMKO010000003.1 coordinate 147,186,955, forward strand.
TGGATTTCAGATGTACAGCTATAAAATAAGTGAAGTTAGCAATAAATAAACAAACAAATAAATAATCCGTGAATAATGTCAAATAAATAGTCTATTTGGAAAAAATTTCCATTTGTAAATATTATATGGAAAGAAATTAAATCAATTAACTAAATTATTCTGTATGCATTATTCACAGGAAAATAGGTGATAGGAATTGAGAATGTCAGAAGATAGATCCAGTGGTCAAATAGTGATGATTTAATAGGATGTCTATACTATATTCTATGCTTTGAGCACAAATCAACACTTAATTGTACACTGGTCAGGGAAAAATGGCAATTTGAGCACCTACATGCAGGATTTGGATCACCTATTTAGGTGTCAATATTTGAAAATTGACCTCATGTTCTGATACTCTGCTGGTGTAAAGCAACATAGCTCCACTGAAGGCAATGAAGCAATGCCAATAGAAGCCAGCTGGAGAGTTGGTCATCACCCCACCATATTTTAGTTGTATCAATTTCCCTCCTCCCTTTCCTTACCAGGGTGTCTGGCATTGACGTGTACCACCTCTAGAACTGTACCAGTTCTGCTCTGTGATTTGACTGGGGATCAAGAGTATAAGGGCTGTTAATAAATATGTCTCCTATGACAGGAGAATTCCCTACTGCAAAGACATGTTTCTGACAGGTTTTCTTTCTCAGATTAAGTGACTTTTTTCCCATTTCAGAACATGATGGAACTGACAACATTTATCCCACCACCATTTGTTTCTAAAGACGTGCACCTGAAGTCTGTGATTTATGATCTCCTGATGAATGAAAAATGTATCAAATCTATTTTTGTGCCTCTACAATTATTATTTTTATCTGAAGGCTGTTTTTTTTTTAAGGACAACTTTTGAAGACAATATTCCTGGGTATTTTCTGACACATAATGCCATAGAATCTGAGTGCCTCACAACATTAATGAATATAGTCTTGCAGCACCTCAAGGAATGATGGAGGTATTTTGACTCCCATTTTACACAATGAGAAGTGAGGCATATGAGGCCAGTTTCTGACTCACAGTTATTAGCACTTTACTTCATAAGTAATCCCTTTGTGTGAGTTTCTCACCCCTGCTCCAGAACCCTTTATATCTGACTAGCAAAAATACCCGGTGTTGCTCAGGTCCGTCGGAGGTGGGGAGGGGGCAGAGAGCTGAGCGAGTGCGGGGTCCGTTGGAGGGGGGAGGGGGCAGAGAGCAAACCTGACACCCCCACCTCACTTACCCCTCGACCAACCCTGACTCACATTTTCACCCCCCCACCCAAACCCAACACCCCCACGTCACCCCCCTACCAACCCCAACAACCCCTGACCAACACCCACACCTCACCCCCCGTAGACCAAACCTGACACACCCACCTCACTTTCCCCCCCAACCAAACCCGACACCCCTACCTACCACCACAAACAAACCCGACACCCAGACCTCACTTACCCCTCGACCAACCCCAACCCCCCTCCTCACCCCCCAACCAAACCCAACACCCCCACCTTACCCCCCCACCAAACCCAACACCCCCTGACCAACCTCAACACCCACACCTCACCCACCCCAACACCTTCCCACCCCCCCAGACCAAACCCAACACCCCTGGCTCATTTACCCCCCAACCAAACCCAACACCCTCACCTCACCCCCCGCCAAACCCGACACCCCTACCTCACTTACCCTTCGACCAAACCCAACTCGGGTCTGTCGGAGGTGGGAAGGGGGCAGAGAGCTGAGCGAGTGCGGGGTCTGTTGGAGGGGGGTATTATGACATCAGAACTATGTCACAGAGAACAGCAGCTGCCCAGCTGATGTGATTGGCCTTTAAAGAATTTCACCCCTGGGGGGCGTCAGAGGTGAGATTTGAAAAATTTTCCACTCTTACCCTGATTAGGACCTTAAGACCTATAACTGTACCAAATTTCAAGTCTCTAGCTCAAACGGTGTGGAAGGAGTAAGGGAACGTACATACATGCATACATACACGCATACACCATTTGACTTTTATATATATAGATAAAAGGGCCAAAGCAGCATAAATGGGCTCTACAAGCCCCTAGTCTGGACAAGGAGGAATTCCCCTGGTGCAGGAACTGAGCATGGCAGCGTCACACTGTCCTTCTAAGAAGCTCTTTGCATGCCATGGTATAGGGTGAATTCTCAGGGCTGAGCTGAGTGCAGAGCAGGTTATGGCAGGGGCAGGGCTGTGGTGCTGCCATAATTCAAACAGAGGAATGTCTAAATTATGCCAGGAGACCTCTCTAGCTCCTTGAGTATCACAGAATTAGGAGAGCACAAAGGTGGTTTAAAGTTACCTCATCTCAATGCCCCTGGACTCTAGGATTTGTGTGGCACCTCTTAGAGCAGTGGTTCTCAAACTATTGTACTGGTGACCCCTTTCACACAATCCGCCTCTGAGTATAACCCCCCCTTATAAATTAAAACCACTTTGTTTATACATTTAACACCATTATAAAGGCTGGAAGCACAGGGGGGTTTGGAGTGGAGGTTGACCGCTCATGACCCCCCATGCAATAACCTCGCGAGCCCTTGAGGGGGTCAGGACCCCCAGTTTGAGAACCCCTGTCTTAGAGGTATAGCATATAATTTCACCTATTGACTTCAGCAGAATAAGATACTATTTAAAATGAGTAAGAGTATCAAAATCTGTCCCAGAAAGTTAAGTAATTTTCCAAACTCACATTGTTAGTCTGTGATCAACTTTGGGATTTAACAAAAATCTACCTCTGTGTCCGAGTTCAGAGCCTTAACCATAGGATCATTCTTCCTACCTCTTTGTTCTGCTCTCTGTCCTTTCAGCAAGGCAAATCCTTGCATAAAACACTGAACAAATCGCTAAACAGATGGCCAGTCACAATGAGACAAGTTATGTAACATGTTTTGGGGGAGGAGTTATTTTTCACTTTGCTAACTGACCTTTGTTTGTTTGTTTTAATCACTTTTCTATTTTGCACTTGGCTACCATGACATCTCTTTCCTTTTTAATGAGGAAAAAAATGCCTCCATCTAGGAGTATTGCACAAGCATTGCTTCTTAATGTTTCATTAAAAATGGAATGAAGTAGGAGAGGAGTAAATGCTACTGTACCTAATCCCTGCAAGACTGAGTTCCTAATTCCCAGGAAATCAACTCTGTCATACACCCTGCCACCTCAGATTAGCAGTTAATTCCAAGTCTGGGCCTCTTAAATTAAACTGCAATATATTTCTAATATTTAGCTCCAAAAGATTCTGTGAACTTATATTTGCTAATAGTAGATTCTCTGTCTCCATTCCCTCTAGTACAGATGCTTATTAACACCTTTCCTTAATAAACTCTTATTTAGTTGCCAATAGAGATATTACACTAATTTGGGCCTTTAAGAACTTAAAAATTATTCTGCCCCCTTCTCACAGGCTAAATGACCTATTGATTACTGATAAAAGATGAAGGTTCCGTTCATTCATCAAAGTAATTAATTAATTTAATTACTTCATCAAGACTTCTCGTACCAGAATATTTGATGTCAAAATTTAAAACCTGAGCTAAAAAATACTTCCAGAATTTGTAATAGAACTCTGAGCTTTCAAATGTAAAACAAGATTTATTTGTATTTATTACTAGCGAAAATACCCGGCGTTGCTCGGGTCAGTCGGAGGTGGGGAGGGGTCAGACAGCTGAGCGAGTGCGGGGTCCGTTGGATGGGGGCAGAGAGCAAACCTGACACCCCCACCTCACCCCCCCGACCAAACCCGACACCCCCACCTCACTTACCCCTCAAGCAACCCCGACTCACATTTTCACCCCCCCCACCTAAACCCAACACCCCCTGACCAACACCCACACCTCACCCCCCCGTAGACCAAACCTGACACACCCACCTCACTTCCCCCCCAACCAAACCCAACACCCCTACCTACCACCACAAACAAACCCGACACCCACACCTCACTTACCCCCCGTAGACCAACCCCGACCCCCCTCCTCACCCCCCCAACCAAACCCAACACCCCCACCTTACCTCCCCACCAAACCCAACACCCCCTGACCAACCCCAACCCCCACCTCACACCCCTCACCCACCCAGACACCTTCCCACCCCTCCCACCAAACCCGACACCCCCACCTCACCCCCCCCACCAAACCCGACACCCCCACCTCACCCCCGACCAAACCCGACACCTCCACCTCACTTACCCTCTGACCAAACCCAACTTGGGTCCGTCAGAGGGGGGAGGGGGCACAGAGCTGAGGGATTCCGGGGTCTGTCGGAGGTGTGGAGGGGGCACAGAGCTGAGGGATTCCAGGGTTCCATTGGAGGGGGGAGGGGGCACAGAGCTGAGGGATTCCTGGGTTCCATCGGAGGGGGGAGGGGCAGAGAGCTGAGCGAGTGCGGTGTCTGTTGGAGGGGGTATTATGACATCAGAACTATGTCACAGAGAACAGCAGCTGCCCAGCTGATGTGATTGGCCTTTAAAGAATTTCACCCCTGGGGGGCGTCAGAGGTGAGATTTGAAAAATTTTCCACTCTTACGGCCATTAGGACCCCAAGACCTCTAACTGTACCAAATTTCAAGTCTCTAGCTCAAATGGTGTGGAAGGAGTAAGCATACATCCGCGCATACATACATACATACACGCACGCATACATACACCATTTGACTTTTATATATATAGATTATATAACTATTGCTAGGCTGAAAAGAGTACAGATCCATAGACTGGTCAAAAGATTAATTGTAAATGCTATTAGAATTTTGGTAAATGTTTAATTAGCTAATTATTTGTGAATATATTTTTGTATTATTTGATCATCTCTACAGCTTTTTTAATGGGGAGTGTTAGAGAGCTTATTCTTCACTGTCCCACTTCCCTGGTCCTTTTTGCATAAACAGAGAGCAACAATACCCAAAGTCCAAAGGTGCAAACAATTCGATGTCTATTGGGTGAACTTCCAGCAAGCTTAAATCCAAGTTCCTTTTTCCTTATTTTTGAATCCCAACTTACTTCCGGTTTGCCCCTAATTAATATAGTAATATTCTTAGCTATACTTTAATCAATCATTCTACTAAAATTTACCTAATGAATCGTAACATATTGTAACATGATTAGTCAACCAATTATATCCCCCTACCTTAACTAGTTTATACCCAGGAAAATTAATTATAAAGCAGACAGAAACAATCACAGAACCAGGCAGAGACCATGCAAATAAACAACAGCAAGGTGGGAACTATACTGACAAAACAATACAGAAGTGAGGATTTCACAACTACATCTATAAAGGCATAAGGGTTTCCCAGCTGTCTCTATTGATAAGGGAATTTTTACCAAATAGAAAACTATCAAACCAATTTCCTTTAACATCTTCTACGCTCTTTCCTTTCTTTGGAGGTGATAGATCAGACCACCTTTCTAGCAGCCCCAGTATTTCAGTATGGCTGGTTTGGAATGTGAGGATGTGACCCTACGCTTCCCAGCTTATGGCTACCTCTGCTGCTTAGCCAAAGGCATTGGCCTAAGAACAGGGCCTCAGACTGTCACAGGGAGAGAAGGGTTTTACACAGATTCTTTCTTTTACACTTTTATATCTCACTAACTAGCTAAATGATAAACATATACCAAAATTATTGAAGTATAGGCCTTTACAGACAGGCCTGAATATCTATATCCTAACAGGGAGAAAAATGGAAATTAAGAGCATGATCTAGATCTCATTTATGTCAATGGAAAAACTTCCATAAAAGTCACGGGGGGGGGGTGGCCTTAAGTGAAGGAGGACAGCAACAGAGAAAGAGGAGTTAGTCTTGGCTAGGTGCCATGACTTTGAATTAATGCTCATTTTACTCAGGTGCTGTCACTGTTTGTGCCCATCTGACCAAACAAAGTAGCTGTAACCTGGCTTACCTGGCTGGTTACATTGGGTTTACAGTCGCCTAAAATTATCAACGTGGTACATATCAGCCAGAACATAGCAGCGAACCTTGCCCTTTGCTTTGTGCAACATTGTTAGCATATAGATAGACCACTGCAAAAGGCGCTCTGGCTATTGAGAGTGAATATGGGGCTAAACTGTTTGAATTACAATCTAGTCCAGGAGTAGGCAACCTCTGGCATGCATACCAAAGGAAGCACACAAGCTGATTTTCAGTGGCACTCCCACTGCCCAGGTCCTGGCCATTAGTCTGGTGGGCTCTGCATTTTAATTTAATTTTAAATGAAGCCTCTTAAACATTTTATAAACCTTATTTACTTTACATACAATAATCATTTAATTATATATTATAGACATAGAAAGAGACCTTCTAAAAACATTAAAATGTATTATTGGCACGTGAAACCTTAAATTAGAGTGAATAAATGAAGACTCGGCACACCACTTCTGAAAGGTTGCCGACCCCGATCTAGCCTGTATTGGGCAGTGTAGAGCATTGGGCATTGTTCAGAGAGGCGTATGTCCTGCATTCTCCTCAAGGTTGGAGCTCTCATGAAGCAGTGCCCCTCCAGGCTACTCTCAAGTGGGACTGTGTCTTATGCTTCATTTGAGCCCTTTGGGTAGTGTCAGCAGGCTTGTCTACGTGGTGTACTACAGCACTCTAGAGGGGTGTGATTTGTAGAATGCTCTAATACATTGCTCTGCCTTGAGTTGAGCCTTCTGGCATGCTCTGAAAGCTACCTAGCTTATGTTAATATAGTCCTAACAGTACCTAAAGTATAGGAGGAAGATTTTATTTTTGGCTGGTTCTTATGTTCACTTTCTTTTCATGGTCTTCTCTCATTTATGGAGAGTGATTGTAACATCTGAAGTGTTCTTCTGCTGTTACTTGTGCTGTGTTTCCATATTCTCCATGAATAGTGACTAGGGTGCTTATTTTTCTCCTTATTTCCACAGTCTTTGCTGCATTACACACTGTTTTATTCACAGGTGCTTGCCCAGGTTGTAAATCTGAAGGAAGAGTACTTTTCCTGAAATGTATCATTCAGCAGAAAAAAAAGTGTATGATCTGTATCACTTTGTGCGGAGTGGTTAGAATCTCCAGCATCGCAAGCTAATGCAATCATGGTCTCAGAATGAGGAGAGCTTCCTGGGAACTGATGATGTGCTGTTACCACAAGCTAGCACCACAAAGCTTGCAAAATCATATGCTTACTGATGGATTTCACATTAGCTGGGGAACTGTGTTTAACCAATATATAAGCCTCTTCCCATGTTCAGCAGTATCTTAGCCTTCTGTAGCTGTGGCATGTTGTCATTAGGTGTGTTTAAAAAAATAGAGAGAAGAAGAATACAAACATTATACTTGATTCTAAATGCTATAGACACTTTCACATATTGAAACAAATTCTCTCCTGTTCTGGCCACGTTGCACTGTTCAATTGGTACAAGGGAGATGGAATTTGGCAGCACACGTACAGCTAAGAATTCCCCTATGGTGTGGGAACTATCAGCTGGCATGAAGCAGGTGAAGCTGGCTCCTTTTGCTAAGCATCCCTCCTCCACACCTTAGCATATCAGAAGTGAGGTTGGGTGGAGTGAGGGACAGTCTGGCAGCTGATACAAGTTAGAGCAGCCTTCTGGTCTGCTCTAAGTTATGTTGGGGCCAGAGCTGGAGCAGCTCTGGCTTGAAAAGCAGGGAGCTGTAACAGGCTCTCTGATGACTCTTTGATGTTAGCACAGGAGAGAATCTGGCCCATGATGTTTCTATTAATAAAACACTGTCCTGCTTGTGTTCAAACTGGAATCATGCTTTATTCCAGCAAGTGTATCTACTGAATACTGTAAGTTCATAGAATCATAGAATATTAGGGTTGGAAGGGACCTCTGGAGGTCATCTACTCCAACCCCCTGCTTAAAGCAGGACCAATCCCCAACTAAATCATTCCAGCCAGGGCTTTATCAAGCCTGACCTTAAAAACCTCTAAGGAAGGTGATTCTACCACCTCCCTAGGTAACCCATTCCAGTGCTTGACCACCCTCCTAGTGAAAAAGTTTTTCCTAATATCCAATCTAAACCTTCCCAACTGCAACTTGAGACCATTACTCCTTGTTTGGTCATCTGCTACCACTGAGAACAGTCTAGATTCATCCTCTTTAGAACCCCCTTTCAGGTAGTTGAAAGCAACTATCAAATCTCCCCTCAGTCTTCTCTTCCGTAGACTAAACAATCCCAGTTCTCTCAGCCTCTCCTCATAACTCATGTGCTCCAGGCACCTAATCATTTTTGTTGCTCTTCTCTGGACTCTTTCTAATATTTCCACATCCTTTTTGTATTGTGGGCCCCAAAATTGGACACAGTACTCCAGATGAGGCCTCACCAATGTCGAATAGAGGGGAACAATCATGTCCCTCAATCTGCTGGCAATGCCCCTACTTATACAGCCCAAAATGCCATTAGCCTTCTTGGCAACAAGGGCACACTGTTGACTCATATCCAGCTTCTCATCCACTGTAATCCCTAGGTCAGAACTGCTGCCTAGCCATTCGGTCCCTAGTCTGTAGCAGTGCATGGGATTCTTCCATCCTAAATGCAGGACTCTGCACTTCTCCTTGTTGAACCTCATCAGATTTCTTTTGGCCCAGTCCTCTAATTTGTCTAGGTCCCTCTGTATCCTATCCCTACCCTCCAGTGTATCTACCACTCCTCCCAGTTTAGTGTCATCTGCAAACTTGCTGAGGGTACAATCCACACCATCCTCCAGATCATTGATAAAGATATTGAATAAAACCGGCCCCAGGACCGTCCCTTGGGGCACTCTGCTCGATACCAGCTGCCAACTAGACATGGAGCCATTGATCACTACCCGTTGAGCCCGACGATCCAGCCAGCTTTCTATCCACCTTATGGTCCATTCATCCAGCCCATACTTCTTTAACTTGCTGGCAAGAATATTGTGGGAGACCGTAACAAAAGCTTTGCTAAAGCCAAGGAATAACACATCCACTGCTTTCCCCTCATCCACAGAGCCAGTTATCTCATCGTAGAAGGCAATTAGGTTAGTCAGGCATGATTTGCCCTTGGTGAATCCATGCTGACTTTTCCTGAGCACTTTCCTCTCCTCTAAGTGCTTCAGGATTGATTCCTTGAGGACCTGCTCCATGATTTTTTCAGGCACTGAGGTGAGGCTGACTGGCCTGTAGTTCCCTGGATCCTCCTTCTTCCCTTTTTAAAAGATGGGCACTATATTAGCCTTTTTCCAGTCATCCCGGACCTCCCCCAATCACCATGAGTTTTCAAAGATGGCTCTGCAATTACATCAGCCAACTCCTTTAGCACCCTCGGATGCAGCGCATCCAACCCCATGGACTTGTGCTCGTCCAAATATTCCTGAACCACTTATTTTTCCACAGATGGCTGGTCATCTCCTCCCCATGCTGTTCTGCCCAGTTCTTTGGGGAAGGGATCGTACCTTCACAGAGAGTGGAAAGGTATCATGTTTGACACGATGGGCCAAATTCTGATAGCCTTGCTCACGTTGAGTAGACCCTTATTCCATAACTAGTCCGAGTACTCAGTGCGAGGGAGGTATCAGATTCTAACCCTGTCCAATTAAAAATTTAAGTGCAATTTGGAAACACCTTGCTTAAATATGTGCTATAGATGGTGGGCAGGACCCATAGCCGCACTGTGCCAAAATGGGTAGCTAAGCAACTCCCCAGATGATGTAGCTAGTTACATGGCACCCTGTCCTGCTCCCCCGTGGGGCATTTCTGGGGCATGTCAGCATAAACTGGAGAAGTCTTGCAGCTGCTTAAAATTTGTACCAAGCTCTGAAGTGGTCCCTGCTTGGCCCAAGGTTTGTTTGAGGTGGCAATAAAACTGACATAAAGGCACCTTTGCATCCTAACTTGGTCCCTCACCAAATGCAGTTGGGCTAGCCCAAGGGATGGGACCCACTGTCTTTCTAGCCATTTCAGAGGAGTATGAATAAGAGTTAAGTTTAGCTATTTGGTTTCAATTAATCTGCCGAGGGGCTTTTACAAAATAACTATGATTTCAAGATTTACACAAGCCAATAAATGCCATTTCAATTACCAGAAGTCTCCTGTTTCCATTGATGTATTATCTGCTTGTTTTCTTCTGCAGCTCAGTCAGGAAGTTTTAGCTGGCAAAGACACTAACATTAACTTGTGGGGACTGCTGCTGTTGGTTAGCCTAAAAAGGGTCTTTTCTGAACATGCAAAGAGGTTAGCATGTACATATTGCTTTTGCTGAAGCCATCTGATTTCAAAGCCCATCTCATGTCTAGGAAAGGTGACGCTTCATGCTCATGTAGGTCACAATACCTACAGGAATATAGTCAGTTATTAGTACAGCAAATTCCTTTTTGGCAGAGTATATGCAGAACTGGGAGAAATCTGTTGACTTCAGAAGGTATCCCATATTGATATCTGGCATTGATTTCTGCTGCATATTTGTTTCTTATATTTTGTGAATCAGTAGGGCATTTTTTAAACCAATCTGTGTGAATCCTTATGGAAAAATCAGCCATAGTTTGCCTCTTGGGGCATTTTGTGGTTCTGCCATTTGCCAAGTGCGGGATACAGCTTCTGCAAAGATTTGTTTTTGCTATATGAAATTTCTGCAGGGAAGCTAAAACTTTGGGAAAATTTTCATTAATTTGGAAGGAAATATTTACATAGTAAAATTCTGTTTTAGGGTGCACTGTATGGCTGCTCTTTATTGCCAGGAGAGCTCAAGAAAATGAAACCAGCCCCAACGAGGGGCAGTAGCTTCGATGCCAGGAGCCTGACTCCCAATGGCAAAGCACTTTTCACACCAGCACTTTTCATTACTAAAACTTTTGTCATTCAAGGGGGTCAACTATTACAAGCCCCTTTGGATACCGTTTTGCCCCCAGGAGGGGGCCAATGAGGTCCACCAGCCAGGCTTTACCCGGGCTAAAGTGCTCAGGGCTGTAAGCACCATGGGCATAGACAGGCTTGCTAGTGACTCGTGCCCGTTGGCAGCTTAGACACCCCTGGACAGCCTGGGCGCACTGCTGCCTAGACACGCCTGACGCCTGTCTCCCTCGGCTAGTCAACAGCTGATGTAGGGCACGGGCAGGGAAGTGCCCCCACTCTTTATGGAGCCAGGTGATAAAGGGATCGCTGCAAGAGATAATGTTAACCTGGGATGTATTACACTTATATTCTCGGAGTTGTAGATCCAGGCTGGAATGAAGAGGGTTACTTACAGACCTGTGTGAAGGACAATGAGTAACAAACCATGGCAGCTTGGACTGCGCTGCCAGTTGAGTAATCTGTGCCCATGTTTCTTCATGAGCGGTGGGCCGTCCTTCTCCCACCAGAATGGACACGCAGTAGCTTGAGTCCACTCCCAAGACCACGCGTGTTTTCGGGTGGGCTGCCACAATGTGAGAGGCTGCCAACAGGACGCCTTCTGCTTCGGCCTTCTGAGCTGAGCTGGAAAAATCTAAGGGTTTAACTTTGAGAGTGTTACAGGTGGCACACATCATTCCTGCTCGGGGAGAAGGCGATGTGCCCCCATCAGATACAATCCAAGGGGCATGATAAACAAATCGCTCCCAGGTAGCAGGGGCTCCCTGGAAATGGGGGGCCGGAGAGAAGGTGAGGTATGGGAGAAGCTCCACATGAGGCCCCTTTAGGGTGCCTGTGGCAGATTTACCCCATGGGAGAGCACACTGGATAGCAAGCATGGCAATGCCCACAGGCCCATAACGATATTCGGGTCCTGACAGCTTCCGGGCCTGATTGTGGACAGGGAGGTCCTCTTGGGACACAGTTACAGCCACATGGTCTGAGGACACAGTGAGGGTAATCTGAATAGGGTTGGTGGGATTCCATCGAGCCAGGGTGGGCCCAGAGCCCAACCAGGCAGCCAGGGAAGACACCGCCTGCTCGGCCTCTGGTGTCCAAGGGGTTTTAACGTTCCTGGCATATCGCTGCAAAACAGATAGTTGTGGTAACAAAGCATCAGGGAGAAACTGTCTGTGATAGTTAGTTACACCTAACACATGCTGCACTTCATGTCTGGGGGGAGCTACCCCCAGGGGGAAAGAATTTGTGAGTGGGTGGTAAGTAGAGTGGCGTAGCTGTCCCTTCTCTACAGTAAAACCTAAAAACTGAAAGGTAGAAGTAGCAGTGAGGACACTTTTAGGCAAACTGAGGTTCCACCCATCAGTGGGTAAAGTGGCCTGAACCTGTTCAGTGACCTTTTGTACTTTAGTTGGTGTGGTGTTGAGCAGTTCAGGCTCGTGGGGGGCACTGGCACCCGATAGGGTGACTGGTAGTGCATCGAGCACGGCTTTGGCCATTTTAAAACGCCGGAGCTCCTGAACCCCAAGGAGTGGCATGGGTCCCACTAGGGCCCGGAATGTTACTGGTGTGCGGCCTATGGATGCGTGTACCTTTACTTCTGGACGGGGTTCTGTGCTGTTGAGGCCTTGCACATAAATGGTGTGTCCCGTGGGAGTGTGAGGGACGTGAGGAGGAACAATGGATACCTGTGCCCCCGTGTCCAGCAAAAAGGGGATGACAAGACCCTTGTCAAAAACTAGCGGATAATAGGGGCGGGGGTCCCCTTGCCGGGTGCTGGCCGCCGCCGAGCACCCAGCCATTACCTGTTTTTTTGGCTGGGAAGTTTCTGGGCGCTCTTCCCATCCCAGAGTTATGGCCAAGGCTCTTTGCTGCTCGCTATTGAGCTTACGTACAACCTCCTTAGTGAGGCCCTTGTACAATAAGAACCCAAAGATTTTGCGTTCTGTAAATGAATGCTGTGAGTACTGGGACCTGGGTTGTGAACTGGTATGTGGTGGGGGTGGACTGGCGTGTGGTGGGAGTGGACTGATGGGTAGAGCTTGGGCTGAGGGCCATCTTATTTTCTCGAGGGCTTCATAGAGTCGCCCAATGGGGCGCCCAGCATACCCCCTTAGCCACAGAACTGCCCCAGTGTCAGGGGTGGTACTGTTATCCATGGCTAAGTCAATGGCAGCTTCGTCTATGGGTATCTCGGTGGGGTCAATAACATGCCTAAAGGCATTGACCTGGTTAATCTGGGCCTGAGTAAGTCCGAGAGGGTGTTGGGTAGGGGACCATAGCATGATGGACCCCCCTGCGATGGCACATCTCAGGGAAGAGATGTCCTTGACGCTTCCTCTGGGGACTTGGATCCCTTGAAGGGAGTGCAATGAATGGAGGAAGGCCAGGGCTGGGGCAGTCAGGGGCCATGCAGTGTTAGACATCACCAGGCTCCCTGAGAGACCCCTGGACCAGCTACTGGTCCTGGCTAATACTATGCCCTCTTCCCTATCCAATAACTCCTGTCCATTTTCCAGAGCCAGGCGGCCTAGCCACAGTAGTGGTGGCTCATTGGCCCCCCTAGCGGTGTCTGAGATGAACTCCTTCATCTCTGCTCTGGAGCGGGGTCGGATTTCTGTCACCTGTGTGGTGTTGCCCTGGTCATCAATCTTTATGCGACTGATGGATACCGGCAGGGCTTCACCAGAGGTGACAGTGGGTGCAGGTTCATGGGCTTGGGCCTCTGGAGGGGCTGAAGGTAGGGCTGGGTATAGTGGGGTTGTCTTGAGGGGAGATGAGGCCTCTGGGTGGGTATATGGGGATGGTTTTTCAGGGGATTTATTGGGACTGGCCAGCCTAGGGGTTAGTGGTGGTCCCTCCTGGCTAGGCTGGCTGGTGGCCTCCTTGGCTGAGGTCATTAGGGCCCCATGGAAAACAGTTAGCTTATCAAGGGCCTGAGCCAGGATCTCATAGGTAACTGTGGCTACCTTTTGGGGCTTATATATGTCATGCCACAGTTTCTTGGGCTTTCGAATTTCATCCAGCCTCTGCACCAGTTCTGTTAATATCTGGTGGGTGGGGGACCCCTGCAAAATTCGAGGTTCAGGGGCAAGCTTAGATGGGGCCCCCCCGCAGGCTTTCATGACCCTTCCCACCTCTCTCCAGAGGCGGGTGGGATCTGAGTCTGCGGCTGGCTCTCCTGCCTTAGTGCAGACTGGCCGGAGGCTGGAATCAGCAGGGCTGGCCCTGAATGTGGGGTGGCCGGTTAAGAGGCACCCCACATCTGTGAGCCCCAGGTGGGTGGTATACACCCTGGAGCTCTGGCCTTTGCCAATTGTACAGACCCATTCTAGGGCCCCAGGCTGCTGTTTGCTTTGCAGCAAGTGGTATTGTAGGTGGTTGGTCTGATCTTCCTCTGTCCCAGAGGTCTTGGCCTCTTTCCAGGGACAGGGAGGGCAGTAATTGTTACCCCAAGATCCTGTTCGTGACGCCATGTCCCTGCCAGCAGGTATATGGGATCTTGGGGAGCAATTACCACACAGGTGGGGTGCAAAATAAATTTATTAAGAAAATGTGAAAACAGGGAAAATTCAATAGTGAGGGGTATGGGGTTTGTTAAAGTGGACAATTGGGGAGAGGTTTCTGTTTTAGTAAATGGGATAGGGGGTTTCAATAGTGGGGTACAATACAGTGGGGTATAATACAGTAGGCAACCAATTAACACTGAAGCATAAATGTAACAGGTGGAAAAGTGTGTCACAGCAGCATATAATCAACTAACAGCATGGATAAAATGTGTTAAACAACCAACAATTTCAGGTAACAATGTAAATGTAGAATGTGAGGTGTATTAGAGAGAAAAGGGGTAACCAATGGGGTTTTATGCTAGAAAGAGAGAGAGAGAAGACAGGCTGTAAGTTGAAACAGCAGAGAAGTAAAGGTTGGGGAATGGGGAAAGAGGAGCATGTGGTGGGGGGAGATTTAAACTCAGGGAGACACAGAGCAGACAGGCTGCAGAGAAACAATTATACAAACACAGCAAAATCTTATCTATGATTTAACTTAACCAAACTACACAAATTAGCAAATATCAAACACAATGCAAAATGAAATTACAACTTATCTAGACTAAAAGACAAAATCTAACCTAATGAGTGCACCTTATACTAGGGGTAGTTTCAGAGGGCAGAGTGGTGTGTGCCCAGGTACAGTCCAGGAAGACACAGGAAACAGATTACAGATACAGACCAAGGTTTAGTTTGAGTCTAAGAGAGGTTTTAAGACACAGACCAAGGGGAGTTTAAGAGAGGTTTTGAGACACAGACCAAGGGGAGTTTAAGAGAGGTTTTAAGACACAGACCAAGGAGAGTTTAAGAGAGGTTTTGAGACACAGACCAAGGGGAGTTTAAGAGAGGTTTTAAGCAAGGAGTTTAAGTCTGTGTGTTGGGGAAACAGAGTTTAAGGAGGAGTTTAAGAGAGGTTTTTAAGCAAGGAGTTTAAGAGAGGCTTTAAGCAAGGAGTTTAAGTCTGTGTGTTGGGAAAACAGAGCCAGCAGCTAGAGTGATTAAGTATAGAAAGTTTCACAGAAGAGAGGTTCTCACCAGTCCCCAGACAGCAGCAAAGACTGAAGCAGCAATCAACATCAGAAGAAGCCAGGAGGGCTCAGCATGGTCTTGATCAGCAATAGGTCTCTCAGGCAGCAATTCGTTCTTCGTGGGGTGGGGGGTTAAAAACGGGGGTACGCTCAAAAATAAAATGAGAGCGGGGGGGGGTTTAAAAACGGGGGTACTCTCAATAATAAAACGAGAGCGGGGGGGTTAAAAACGGGGGTACGCTCAATAATAAAACGAGAGCGGAGAAAGGACCCCCCAGAACCCCTGCCTGATCAGGCCAGGTAGCAATGCAGGAACCCTTCTGATGCTAGTTTCAAAATGCCTGTTTTTAAAAGCCAACTCAGGCAGTTTCCCTGCCAGTAATGCTGATAGGCTCCTTCTGTCACAGGGGAGGAGTTCAGAGAAAAACTACAGGTGAGTATAGAGACATGCCTGGACAGAGTTCCCCCTCATGACTCAAAAGCACATGAGGCCTATGACTCATGCCCAGGATCTTCAAAGTACATTGATCTTACAGCTTGGACAGAGCCTTGCCCTACACCTAGCCCAGGTTTAACAAGGTGATAACAGGACCAACCCTTTGAACAGGGCAGTTATCCCACTTAAGCACAAGTGGCCATCCCTTTGAGAAGGGCAATGGCTCTTTGTAAACAACTTAAGGGGCCCTCCCTTTGAGAAGGGCAGTGGCCCTGGTAAATAATTTTAACAGCCAGGGAGGGGCGGCCACAGGAGAGCAAAAACAAAATGGAGAAGGGGACAGCTGTAACAGACAAAATGGAGTAGGGGGAAAGCTGTAACAGACACTGTTCATCAGTCTCATTTGTGATATTTAATCAAGGCACAAAGTTGCTTTGCCTTGCTGCTTTTCTCCTTATCAACATGGTTAGAAGTGATATAGTACAGAATGACAGATGGGACGACTTAGTAGTTTGTTAGTAGAAATTAATTGAACAGTTCTGAGGTGTGTTTAATGTACAGCTGTGCCCATCATATAAAGAACAGATGTTTCTTTCCCTCAGACATTTTCCAAGGAAAGCAGAAGTGGTAAAAGTCCATTGTAAAGAGTTTTTTTAATACAAAAGTTAAAAACAAAACTCACGTCCTTTCCTCCCCCTGCTCCTCCCTGACGGACAAGTTAGTGAGACTTCACCTAGTGAACTGCAATGCCATAGAAAACTGACCTTAACATATGTAAAAACAAGGGTATCAGCACGACAGTTGGGGAGCTTCTTTCCAAGACCTGGGAACTTTGAGGATATCCTTTTCCTATGAAAAGAAGGATGCTTACTGTGATGCTTTTCAGGGCATCCAGGAGTCATCTTGTAAGTCATCTTGTTGCCACCTGCCTCGAGCCTTGCCTGTGCCAGCTACGTGATCCCTAATGCAACCTGTCTGTCAGGCACTCAAACACTCTCCTTTGACTGAGCTAGCCTGGCTGGCTAACACCAGCTGCACCCCAGCCTCTGAGTCATCTGAGAAGGTCCCCCTGAGGTGTGCAGCCCATGATCACTGGATACCCACAGGAATCCCAAGTCCTCCATTCCCAAAGTAACAGGATACTGCAGTTTTACCTTAGCCCACTACTCCTGTAATACACACAGCACTTGAGTTGAAGTATAGTAAACAAAAGGAGATTTATTTAAGAAAGAACAGAGATTTAAATAGAAACAAGTGAGAATGATGGAAACAAATGGTTACACAGAAAAATAAATTCATAAAATGACAACTAGGACCTATGCTTACCAATAGTTACTTTTCCTATATAAAAAAATATCTTCTCACCCCCAAATTCAGTCTTTTGTAGCACTTGCTAGCTCCAAGGAGGTAAGACTTTGTCATTCATGAAGCACCATACTTCATCAAGTACCAACTCTGTGAATGGACCCAGACTATCCTTCTCCACCATGTGATCTATTCAATCAGTCTTTTGTCTTTATTCACCGATAGGGTGATCCCCTCTCTGTTCTATTGTTTTCGCTTCCAAGTGGTTTTGAAGTTACTAGTCTGTCTTTGATGGTTTTCCATTGATTTTTCTGGATTGGTACCTTGGTGGACAACTGAGAAATACATTTATATAATTGGCTAGCTGGGGGAGTGTGGCAACTCCTTCCTGCCTAAATAGACCATCACTGAGCCATACAATTGCCTGGTGACTCACTTCCATGCCAAGACCATAAGAGCATAATTTTCAATATAGTTATAGTATTCATTAAACTGATAAGATCATAAAATGAAAATATACATAAGTTAAGAAGTAAGGTACTGGACATCTGGAGTCAGGCTTGGGTTATGGGTTATGGCTTGGGTTATGGGTTATGTCACATAACCAGCATAGATCCAGATTTGGCTGTGGGAGTTTTTTTAAGTAGCAGTGGATAAATGTTTTCGGGTACGCCACCCATGGGATGTAGTAAGAGTCCAAGTCAGTGGTGGTGTAGGCAATAAGTACATGTGTGGGGTGCATCCCTCTGTTTGTCAGAGAAGGGAGGAGGTGGGTTATTTCCCTTGCTAGCAGTCTTAGTTACTTGACCTGGTACTGGTGATGTCCTGTGATGTGTTCTGTGTAGATGTCTCTGGACCACCTGATAGTGTCAGACACCATGAGCTGTACACACATCCCCTAATGGTTCTGAATATTGATAAGTTACAAGCTTTCAGTACAGACCTCATGTATTTATTTCTGGATTAGGTTTAGTGTGTTTGTCAGGTCTGAGACAGGAGTTGCCTATAAAGAACAGCAAACACTTTTACCTCTGTGTCACACTTACTTTTATGTAAAACAAAGCAAGAGGATTAGGAACATATGGTCTGACACATCTGTCTTGGAACAGCTGTGAGGGATTTATTTTTTCCCAAATCTGCATACAGAACAGTTAGTCTGTTTCCTCTTACCAGAGACTGGTTTGTTACGGGTAGACTCACAATATCTAATATTGACTGCAGAAGGCTAGCCCCAGAAAATGCTGTGAAGGTTTAAATTTAGCCTGTAACTGCAAACATATTACTTTTGCTTAAGCTGTGGTGGTAGGGTTGTCCTGCCTCCAGATACAGCATACAAGGTGGAAGAGAAGACCTTCTGTGCAATTTAGGAAATCATCTAATTTTCTTAACTTTTGGGGGCTTTTTCCATCTCTTCGTCAAGAGATTGGAATTCATTGCCTGATTCAAATCCCACTGAAGTCAGTGGTTGATTCTCCACTAATTTCAACAGACTTTGGATCAAGCCCTAAGCTATGGATACATAGGGGTTTGGGGGCATCCTGTCTCTACTGGAACTAACAGTCAGTAATGGAACCGTTTTTTTGTAGAAAATACTGTTTTTCCTTGAGTAGGGCTTCGGGGAGTGGGGGAAGAGGAGAAGTATATTGCCCACTTTGTCCTTGAATTCTAAGTGAATGAGTCCCAATAAATCCATCTGCTTCCACTGTACTTCACGGAACACTGCCACCCTAGCAGAGAATCATGGGAGTTACAGAAATGACCTACCAGCTCATCACTCCATCTCCTTTCCAACGTAGGATGTTTTTCTACAAGTATTTCCTGTTTGTATGTTTTTTGTCTAGACCAATTTTGTTTGTCCCAAGCAATGGGATTCCCATTTCTTCCCTCAGGAGACTGTTCCATAACCCAACAAATCTCCCTGTTAGGAAAGATTGCCTTATGTGATGTCTCATTTTTCCCAGTCTTAACTTATCTCATGGCTCCTATTTGTACCTTTTTATATCACACTAAATTATACCCATATATCCCTGATATTTGCTTATTACAAATATATGTTAGGAATAGTCAAATATTTTCTACTGCATATTTTTTATGGAAAGTTTGGTTTTCAACAAAATAATTCTTTGAAAATTTCTGATTTTTTTTAATCAGAAAACCCAAAATCTGAAAATGAAATGTTTTGGTGGAAAACTGTTTGCTTGGTTCTTTGTTTGTTTTGTTTGTTTGTTAGTTTAATGAATGGTCAAATATTTTAGCAGAGAAAAAAAATCCTCATTTTTCACTTCTCTCCAATATTATATAGGCTATTATCCTGAACTCCCCTGCTGCTATCATTGCTTGACAAAGCAATACATGTCTTGCCACTACAATATTTTCATATAAATCAGTCTGTAAGGCTCTGGATCTTTTTGTTGCTTTTCTTTGAACTGTCCCAAATTTGTCTCTATCTTTCTAGTGATGAGATGCCTAGAAAAGAATGCAATATTACAGGTGTCTTGGAATCACTGCCACAAAGACAAGTGATATTCATCTCTGCCACAGAGTGTGGTTTCCCTTAAGAGCAGATCTGGTTCCATTCCATCCCTGTGACAAGTCTAGCTGTTCAAGGGCAGGAGTTATAGTCCTGTGGACCAGTCAAGTGACTGAAAGAGCCATGTGATGGTATGCTATAAAAATAGCTGCTTGAAGCTCAGCCCAGGAGGGACTCAGGAAAAAAAGATGTGCCTGGATGTGTCTCCTCAGTGACCTAAATTGACCAGTCATGGTGTGGGGGTCTCCACTAAGCGTGGAGCTGGGTTTATAATTACGGAACTGGGTCTCACCACCCTGCTTACATTTCTATTCTGCACTACTCAGACTTTCTGACTTGAGCCTGCATCTTGGGCTGCAGCTACAATGCAAAATGACAGGGCTTGGACCTGATTCTCAGTGGGACTAGGACTCAGACCCACCCTCTGGGTGGGTCCTAAAACCTGGACCCTGAGTACTTGCTGACCCAAGTCAGATGGATTTGTGTATGGATGGTAGGGAAGGTTGGACTTAAACCTGAGTCTGAGTCTAGGTTTACAATGCAGTGTAGACATATCCTAGGAGAGCCAGGGAGGTCCTTAGCCCAGAAAGGACTGGGGTAAAGCTCTCCACCCTCAATTATTCATTTATACACCACTGTACTTTTCTGAGCAGGCCTGGAAGCAGACATGCCTGAATAGCCTGAAACAAGTTGTTATTGCATTTTGCTTGTCCAACTAGAAGCAGGAAACACTGGAAATTTCAGGAGAACATCTATACTTGTGAGAGAGCCAACCAAATTATTCAGACTGGTGAAGTCTCAACTGGAGAGTTTTAGTCAGCCTTAGGGAACAAATTGCTCATCAGGTGTAATTAGACTTTAGTGGTACTATGACAATTTACACTAGCTGAGGATTGCCCCCCAATTACATGACTAAGATTTTAGGGGCATCAAAACAAGAAATCAGATGTAAAACACCGTGACTGACACAAAGAAAAAGTTGATATATTTCTAATCCCTCAACAAACTTGAATCTGCACAATTAATCAAAGCACAAGGTGTTCGAATTATAATGACTTTGTCAATGAGTAGCATGTTGTGCAAGCTATCAAATGATCTGGGCTTTATGTTTAGAAACCTGACAAGTTTTCAGTGCTACTCAAATATTGTGGTGCTTCTTTGTGTGTGCATACAATGTGAGCTAATGTGATATCACACTTTTTTAACACAGTATTTTCTAGCCAATTTTTTCTAAAACGTTTGCACCTCTAATTTTTGTCAAAATATGTTAATTGCAGGTGAAATGCATTCTCACCCAAAAGCAATTGTTTAAAAAAGGCTCCCATTCAGAGTGTCTTTACTCAAGACAGTTGTGGGGACATTTATTTTTAGTCGGCACCTTGATGGCATTGTCTTTTAAATTTCTCATTGGTGTTTGATTCCATTTCTCAAAGCACATCGTCTGCTTTTGTGTGGAAAATAGCTTCAGAAAATACAGAATTAATCTGAGAGAGGTTTTATCTTTGAATTAGATGTAAAGAAAACAAGGAAAATTCTGTGAATATTATCTCTGATCTGAAAATGAACTTAATTTTACAGCATTTTACATCCTATCATGTTATTTGAGTGATGAGCTTTGCTCGTACATATGCTTATGAAAACCCAGTATTGTTCATCAAATGCATATTTTTTAATGTATGTTTAATCATGATGGCTGAAATTTGCATTTTTTTTATTGCCTACTGAAATTATCCAGTTAGGAAGCAGAAACCCTACTGTGTGACTTAGGTGAGTAACCAATGACATGCAAATTCTGAAACTCATGAACAGTTCATTGCAAATATTTGAGCTATTCATATAAAGAAAAAAATGGCCAAGAATTCCATAAATAACAAATAAGTTCAAGAATTTCTTGATCTGCTTATGAATAAAGGAAAAATCTGGATAATATTTTTTTCAAAATTAATTATTTTCTGCATGCTAATAAGAAAATATATTCTTTCCACATATATATTAACTTCCACTGAATTGTTTTCAAATATTATTCTAAACCACTTACTGATCTGTCTATTAATAGGTTGTTATAATATGTCTATAAATCAGAGCTCTTTCTAAGCAGCTTTGAGGTGAAAAAAACAGTAGAATGTCAGCAACAAGAACAGTAAGAAATGTTGAAGGGAAGTTTAATATCTATTGGAGCCACTAGATGACTGAATCACTTGTGTTCAGATAGTATGAAGCACCCAAAGATTTTGGCTGAGGGAGAGTTGGCGGACACTCAGATTCAGGGATGGCAGATATAATCAAACTGAAGTTGAGGTCTGTGAAAGGAAATGAGGAAACTCCAACTGAAAACTGGGATATCATGGACTGTGATGCACTCTGATTTGGCTCAAGGAAAATAATAACTGATCTTTTCCCATGTTTAGTCAGTTTTAGGACTATGTGTGTCAGGGAGAAGGTCTGTTGTCACTAGAGAGTTTAATTGTACCTGAGGAAAAAAAAGTATATAATGTAAGACAAAGCATTATAAGTATCTTATTATAGATCATAGTAACTGCTAATGATTATTCTTACTTTCCTCTATTTATACAAGTTTGAGTTGCAGAATTCCATGTGTGGACACCTGTCCTTTAATATAGTATAAATGTTCCCCAGCAAAAAGTAAGTAGAGCTGTATTGCAATAATAATAAAATTGAATTTTCTATCAACCCTGAAGGTGAACTCAACCTAAATCACTTATGAGATTTTAAATGTTTGGTTGTTGTTTAAAACCTATGCAGAAGAGCCAAAATTCTATTCCTTCAGCACTTTCCACTCACTGGAAGTAGGAAGAACTGGAAATCTTAAGACAGGGGATTCTTTTGAGCTTCCATGGCTAAGACCCCGATCCTGCAATTGCATGTATATGAGAAGACCCTTGAGTCAATGGGGTTCTGTGTGGATGCAGATATGCCTAAGTGCATGTAATTTAAGGATCATTGTCTAGTTTAGCAGACCCATCATTTAGAAGAGGTACATATGTTAAACCTCGTGCATACTTATCCAAACCGAACTTCTGAGCATTTTGAGATTCATTCATTTTTAGCTGTATCTTGTAGGCATTTATCTGGGACAGAATTTTAAACCAGTAACTCTATTTCCTGGCAGCCACTAGTCCTGCCTGAATCCTAATAAACAATGTAAAAGTTAGTTCTAACTCTACTTCCACTTACACAAAGGTAAATCAGGAGTAACATGTCAATGAAGTTGCATCCATGTAAATCTGGTGTGATGGAGAAGAGAATCAGGTTTGAGAAATAAATTATTTAGTAGAGTTTCCATTGAGATACAAGACCTTTTGGTACAGTTACTGTACAAGATGAAGAGATACTTTGATATTTTAAAATTTAGAAAACAGTAAAAAGAAGATGTTGGGGAAACAGCACAAAACTAACAGAGTTAAAGGCATTGTACAAAGAAAAGAAACAAAAATCATTTTAAACCTTGTCAGAACGACTAAAGAATGTAATAACAGAACATTTTCTTCACCAGGTCTTGTATATGAAAGGGAGGAGGGATGAAATTCAACTTTACGATCCAGACTCTGTTAAAATGATTTTTGACATTCCTGTGAAATTGTGTTAATGCTAGCTGTTGTTGTGATGACCTTGCTAAAAAGATGATTAAAGATGCATGTTGGTTTTAACTTTTGGATGTTGCTCTCAATTTTTTTTTCATAGCATTCCTATAGCACAGACTCACAACATTTTATTGTTAACAGCTCCTTCTATAGAAAAAATATATCCACAACTCTATGGAGCTTCATATTCAATCATGAAAATTGGGAAAGAGGATATCATCTCATTTGAACCTCAGCTGTATACCTTACAGATACAGCTACTAAGGAGTCATTTACTTTTTGTTGTTGAAAAGATGCTGACAGAAGTGCTTCTGTAATATCTAAAGCGTGCTACACTGTTTTCAGGGTCTGTGGTGTACTAAGAATGCAGATTGCAAAGGTTGGAGGGAAAGGAATCCACCTTTTCTGACTATGGGCTGGTCTCCACTAGGGGGGGAAATTGACTGTAGATACGCAATTTCAGCTATGTTAATAACGTAGCTGAAATCGACATCTCTACAGCTGACTTACCTCCCGTACTCACAGCGGCGGTCGGCGGCGTGGTCCCCCATCGACTCCAGCTTGCGCCTCTTGAAGAGCTGGACTTCCGGAGTCGATGGGGGAGCCGCTGGTGATCGATTTATTGTGTCTTAACGAGACGCGATAAATCGATCGCCAAAAGATCGATCCCTGCCGGCTCTAGTGAAGACAAGCCCTGTATCTTCAGTATCTCAGCTTATTGAGTGGGCTTCTTGTTGAATACACTGCTTACCTTAACAGTAGGTGCTGCTAAGCAATCATTTGAAATACAGTTATGCTCCTTTAGGATCTGGTTGGCCAAGGTATTTAAAAAGCACAAGTGCAGTCCCATTGGAATCAGCTAGGAACAGCTTCCCAATTAATATAAGCCAAGACCCTCCCTCTCTTCCTTCCAAGAAATTTCTCCAAGCCCACCACTTCCATGAAGCCATTCTTCTCATATTTTTGTCAATATTTTGGAAAAATATCAGAAATATTCCAAGCATTGTCTGGAAAGATACATCTGCACTTCACATTCCTTTGGTGGTGTGTAGAATACATACAATGCAAACCCTTCTAGTATGGATATGAATAGTTGTGAGGGCAGGGAGGCACTGAATAGGTGAGTAAAGACACACCTGAACTTTGTGGTTATGTACCTACCTGCACAAGCAAACACATCTACATCATAGAATCTCAGAGTTGGAAGGGACCTCAGGAGATCATCTAGTCCAACCCCCTGCTCAAAGCAGGACCAATTGCTGTTTTTGCCTCATGTTCCTCAATGGCCCCCTCACGGATTAAACTCACAACCCTGGGTTTAGCAGGCCAATGTGCAAACCACTGAACTATCTCTCCCCCCACTATGGTGCTATTTTTAGCAGTGTAGTGTCCTGTTGCCTGAGCCGTTTCCCATTTTAGGGAAAGGCTCTGTCTGCCTTCCCCCAGTCAGTGCCATTCAGTGGCACATGTAGCTACATACAGCAGTGTGAACTCAGCTTGCTTTTCATTGCAGCAGGTAGCTACACATACCCTATATCAGGGGTCTCAAACTCAGTTTACCTCAGGGCCAGGGCCAGTCCTCAAATCCTCCCAAAGGGCCAATAATGTCACTGAAGATGGTGTTTAGAAAAAAAAACATTTATATTGTATTTTTTATTTCAAATTTCTTAAAAATAATAAAACTGTCATACAACTGTATATTATTCTTCGCCTGCCAGAGAGTTTTTAATGTTCGGCAGACACCTGGCAACTGTTCACTTCTGTCAGTTTGTTGATGTTTGGCCTCAGTGAGCGAGCAGCTGAAATCTTCAGGGTTGCAGCAAGGTGTGCATCAGATAGTTGTGTTTGGTATTTTGACTTGTATCTCTGTCCCTCTCCCACAGCTGATGGTAGCTGCATGGCAGCGGCACCTGCTGCCAACATTACTGGCAGTGTGTCTGTATGCGTCTCTCCTCCACGGGCCACAGTGGGGAGTATCTTGGGCCACAGATGGCCCGCGAGCTGGGATTTTGAGACCCCTGCACTACATGCTTCCACCCGTGGCATGCTGTGTAGATATACCTGAAAATGCATATACTGTATGCCTAGGTGTTTACAGGGGAGCCAATCTTGCCGTCTGTATCCAGGAAAAAATCCCATTGAAATAATAATGGATTTTATTATTTTTTATTTATTTATTGTGTGTTTAAGTGGGTTGCAATTGTGTTCCCAAAACTTTGCAATTGTTCTACATCTCATGCCCTTTACAGTTTACTGCACTGACTAAGGGCCTGATACAGAGCTCATTGAAATCCATAGGTAGAGTCTCATTGACCTCAATAGACTTTTCATCAAGTCCTGAATCCCCAGCATTCTACAAGGGAATCAGTAAGATTTCAGAAGCAGAAAATCATTTGTCCATTTCTCTCAATATAAAGAATTGGTAAACTTGGTGAAATTAAAAAATGGCTTTTAATAGGTTTACAGAGAGGCATAAAAGCAGTTCCAGGCAGTCTTGCTACTTATCTACTTGCTGACTGAGTGACTGTCACAGGATGTCTTGTCCCAGTAGATATTTTATCAAATAATAACATATACATTGACATATACATTGAACACGTCACGGGACATCGCCAGTACTAGGTCGAGTAACTGAGGCCGCCGACCAGGGAAACAACCCACCCCTCCTTCCCTGACAAACAGAGGGACGCACCCTACCCATGTACTTATCGCCTACACCACCGCTGACTTGGACTTTCGCTACACCCCATGGGTGGCATACCCGAACATACCTATACACTGACACTTTAAAAAACTCCCACACCCCAATCTGGATCTATGCTGGATATGCAATATGCATGTACCCTGTAAACCCTGTACCTGTTACCTACAATCGCCCATAACCCCAGCCTGACTCCAGTAGTCCAGTATCTTACGCCTCAATTTGTGTATGTTATCATTTTTAACATTAGCTTTAATGAAATTTTAACTAAACTGAAACAGAACTACAGAGCTTGGCTCATTCAAGTGATCCATTCTTAAAATAGTGTGTGGTGATATGTATGTGTGTGCTTTAAAAAATTGTATTAGATTTTGGTTCCTATCCTGCAGTGAATTCTGTACAGATAGGCTCCTGCCCTGTCACCAAGCTTCATTGCCTTCAGAGGAGTGCAATACAAGTGAAGAGGTCTTTCTGTGTCAACCTGATTGCAGGATCAGGACCTTACTCTCTGTAAATACTATCCATTTTCTATGAGTGATATTTTTAAGTTTGCAGACACTTCAGTATCATTATTATAATGGCTTCTGAGCCATTTCTTCCTTATAAGTTTGATTCCACCTTTACATTTAAGGGACAATGCAAATTTGATAAGAAAGTTCAGTTGGAAATACTGCATTTTTCATTGCAACAATGGAGCTAGAAAGTGAGACTGCAGAGTCAGACACAATTTGCTGTTTGTCATTGCCTAAACCCATTAGGGATATAGGATTAGGCAAGTCACCTGCTGAGACTAAAAGATTTTATTTGAAACTCTTGAGAAGAGATATTAGAGACAGACTGATACTAATACTGATATTGCTTCAGGCAAACAGTGGCTGATCCTCAGCTGTTATAAAGCCACATAGCCCCATTGACTTCCAAGGAGTTATGTCTATTTACATCAGTTGAGGATCTAACCCCATGCGAGGTGTGGCAAAGTCTCTTACTAAGTCTAACTTGATCTTTGGAGCTAAAGAAGTTGTCAAGGATGGAGAAAGAAATAAGAGAGAATGTAAAGAGAGGAGGAGCAGTAAAATGGGAAGAAAGAACATATGCAACGGGATGAGAGGGGACAATAAAAGAACGGGAAGAGAGAATCAAAAAAGGCTCCTTTCAAACCAAATCCATTTATTTTCTAATCAGGTTTCCTCTTCTTTTCTCTACTCTCCAGTTCCTTCATCCCCTTTTATGCATCCATTTTCCACGTTTCCTCATTTCCATTCTGTCAGAAGAAAGTATCTGGTGAGTGTCACAAAGTAGGAATTACATCATCACTCATTCTTTCTTGACCTGACTGAGCATCTGATTCTGAATCGTGCTGAATCGTTTCACTTGTCACTGAAACTAATTGGAGTTGTGGGTGCTCAGCATCATCAGAATCAGATCTAATCTTCACAAAAGTTGTTTATGCCTGTAGCGGGGAGCCGCGGCTCCCGGCCGGTCACGCCCGAGGCAGCCCCCGGCCGGGGCCGGAAGAAGCTGTGCGGACGCCGCAGGAGCCCCGCCCCCAGAAGATCGGGAGCCGGAGAGGGGAAACGCGGCTCCCGGCGGACTGCAAGCCACGTGGTCTGTGGCCAGCGTGGGGGGACGCCGCAGCAGCGCCACGTCAGCCCCACCCCCGAGGGTCAGGGGGTGGACCCGGAACTAAAAAGGAACGGCCGCCAGGCTCAGTGCGGGGGCCGACACCGGTGGAGGGAGCCGCTCCTGTAGTGGCCCCACGCCGGAACCCGCCACTCCAGCAGCCTCCCCATTATTGGGAGAGACCGCCGAGCTTGCCGCTTGGCTATTACCTGGAGGAGCCCCTGGACCCGCACCTGGAAGACCGACTGAGGGCTCAGACGGCCGGCTACCCCGACGAGAGACAAGAGCTACCCCCGGAACCCCGGGGGGACCCGCTGCCGACCTCGCCTCCCGGGCCCTACCCGGCAGAGGGACCGCCGTCCCCGACACCGCCGACCGCCTACTACCCGGAGGAACCACCAGCGGAGCACGCCAGCGACCCCGAGGACCTGCCCGACCTGCCGCCCGACAGCGACCCGGAAGAGCCGATGACCCTCGGCTCCGGGGAGGACCCCGCGGCAGCCCAGGTACCGAGGGAAGGGGGAAACGGAGGTAGCCCGGGGGAAGAGCCGATGTCAGTGGGTTTCGGCCAGGACCCCCACTGACCGCAGCGAAGCTCCTGCTGCCAGGGCCCCGGGCGAGACCTGACCCCGGGGACCCGTGACTCGCCCCACCGAGGGCCCAAGCTCGGACCCGGGGACTCGTGACTGACCCAACCAGGGGGGCCTGAGCCTCGAGTGACTGTAACCCCTCCCGCCCTCGGGCAGCGGAGGGTACCACACGCGACCCAGCTAATTCCCCACAGGGCCGCGAACGCCGCACCCAACCAAGGAATCCCCGCCAGACCGGCGGAAGGGGGCCCTTACACGTGGTGGAGAATGCGGGCACGTCTCCTCAACCCCTGCCAGTCGGGATCCTAGAAGGAGTCGGCTCGCCTAGACATGGATATAGACCAGCTCCTCAAGTTCCTGGCTGAAAGCCAGCAGCAACAGGCCACGCAGCTGCAGCAGCAGCAGCAGCAGGCTACAGCCCAGTTGCAACAACAGCAGCAGATGATTCAACAGCTGGGGGTACAGCAACAGCAATGCCTACAGCAGCTGACGGCGGTGCTGCCCCACCTGCCCGGACCTCAGCCCGGAGCGGCTCCCCCAGTCCACTTGACGAAAATGGGCCCCAACGACGACCCCGAGGCCTTCCTGGTAACATTCGAGAGGGTCGCCCTGGTCGCGGGGTGGTCCCCGGACCAATGGGCAACCCTACTGGTGCCCTACCTGATGGGAACTGCGCAAACCGTGTACCGGGGGTTGTCCACAGAGGAGGCCCGAGACTACCAGCGGGTCAAGAAGGCGGTATTAGATGCCCTCGATATTAGCCCAGAGACGTTCCGACAGCGATTCCGGACCTTGGCCTACCCGGTGGGGGCCCGACCCCGGGTGGTTGCCCAAGAGCTCAAGGAGGCCTGCCGGAAGTGGCTCCAGCCCGAATTGCACACCGCGGGTGAGCTTATGGAACAAGTCGTGCTAGAACAATTCATGCACATCCTCCCCCCCCGAGGGCGGACCTGGGTGCTCCGACACCGGCCCGCGACCCTCGCCACGGCCATAACACTTATGGAGGACTTTATGGCCGCCGAAGCCCTGGCTGGAACCCCCGGACGTGGAGCCCCACCCGGGCGCGAGAATCCCACTCCGGAATGGAGGGGGGGGGCACCTGGAACCGAGGGGCCCCCGGCGAGGACTAGAAGCCCGGCCACGGACCGTCGACGTCCCTGGCCCGCGGGCCCCAGCACCCCGACCAAGGGGTGAGTGGGGGGGGCTTAGCCCCCCGAGGAGCCCGGCAACCGGACGAAACCGTTCGGGTCGCCCGGAACTGGGGCCCTGTTTCGCGTGTGGGCAGCAGGGCCACTTACAACGAGACTGCCCCTTGATGGAATGTAACTTCGGACAGGTCTGCGCCGGAGAGGTCCGGGCCCGGCCGCCTCAGACCACCAAGCTCACCGTGCCGGTGACGGTCGGGACATACGTGACCACGGCGCTCCTGGACTCCGACTCGGGGCAGACCTTGATCCGACAATCCCTTGGGCCCCCGGCGGACCCCCAATTGGGGTCAGTACACCTCCAGTGTATCCACGGGGACATCCAGCCCTACCCCTGCGCCCAGGTTCAGCTACTGGTCGCGGGAGTCGCTCGGCGGATGCGGGTGGGCCTGGCCCCTCGACTCGCCTATCCTGTCATCCTGGGGCGCGACTGGCCCGACTTCCCGGAGGTCCTCCGCAATGCAGCCGAGGGGGAGTCCGCACCAATCCCCGGGCTGGAAAGCCAGCCCCTGGAGACTCCGGACCCCGAGGATGAAGCCCCCGCCTCCGGCGGGCCCACACCCATGCCGGGGGAATCCTGCCCGGAGACCCCCGGGGAGCAGCCAATCTTTACTGACTTCTGCAGGGACCAGAGAGCGGACCCAACTCTGCGCCATGCCTACGACCAGCTGGCTATCATCGACGGGGCCGTAGTAGACCCACGGCGGGCACGCCAATGGCCCCACTTCGAACTTCGGCGGGACCGACTCTATCGGGTAGAGCCTGACCCCCGCACCGGCAAGCCCAGGGCGCAGCTGCTCGTGCCGCAGGTCCACCGCCGAGCGGTGATGCGCCTCGCCCATGACATCCCGGCCGCAGGCCATCTGGGCCATGAGAAGACGGCGGCCCGAGTCCTGGCTCGCTTCTTCTGGCCGGGGGTACACCAGGAGGTAAGAAACTACTGTCTCTCCTGTCCCGCCTGCCAACTGGCCGCGCCGGCCCGAACCCCGAAGGCACCCCTGGTCCCGATGCCACTGATTGAGACGCCCTTTGAGCGCGTCGCTATGGACCTCATCGGGCCCTTTCCTAAAAGTACCGCGGGGTTCCAGCATGTACTGGTCCTGGTGGATTATGCCACATGCTTCCCAGAGGCGGTGCCCCTGCGGAGTATCACCGCCCGGGCTATCGCCGATGAGCTGGTGAAGATTTTTGCCCGGGTAGGCCTACCCCGGGAGGTGCTCACAGACCAAGGGACTAATTTCACCTCCCGCCTGCTACGCCAGGTCTGTGGCCTCCTGGGGATCAAACAATTACGCACTTCTGTCTACCACCCCCAGACGGATGGGCTGGTGGAGAGGTTTAACAGGACCCTGAAGGGGATGTTACGGAAATTTTCCCCGGAAGAGTTGAGGCACTGGGACCGGCTGATCCCGCCGCTGCTCCTTGCCGTTCGGGAGGTACCACAGGCATCTACCAAGTTTTCCCCCTTCGAACTTCTCTATGGCCGTCAACCCCGAGGCCTACTAGACTTAATGCAGAAAACGTGGGAACAAGCGCCGTCCCAGGCGCAGGGCCTCCTAAGATATGTCCTTGATCTCCCAGAACAGCTTACCCAAGTGGGGGCCCTGGCCCGACAAAACCTGAAGTCCGCCCAAGCAGCCCAGGCTAGGGCCTATAACCGGGATGCCCAGCGGCGTGACTTCGAGCCCGGGGACCGAGTTCTTCTACTCCTGCCCTCCAGCGAGTCGAAGCTCCTAGCCCGCTGGCAAGGGCCCTACGAGGTACTCCGGAAGGCGGGCCCGGTCACCTATGAAATCAGTCAACCGGAGCGCCGGAAGAAAACCCAACTCTACTATATCAATCTCCTGAAGCCGTGGCGCCCTAGGGACGGCCTCCTAATCAGTCCATACCCACCCGAGCCGGAGTTGGGACCCCAAGCCACCCTGCGCCCGGATCCAGACGGACCCCAGCTCACCGAAACCCTTACCGGTGAACAGCTGAAAGAGGTCCGCTGCCTTCTTCGCGCTTTCCCGCGAACCTTTATGAGCCAGCCTGGCTATACCACTCTGGCCCACCACACTATTCGAACGGAGCCAGGGGTAGTCGTTAGGGAGGCAACAAGACCCCTCCCACACAGACTACGGGGCCTCATAGAAGAGGAGGTGCGCACCATGTTGACCTTTGGGGTGATTGAACCATCCAGGAGTGAGTGGCGGAACCCAATAGTGCTGGTCCCCAAGCCCAACGGGACCCAGCGCTTTTGTATTGACTTTCGTCAATACAATGGGTCAACGCCATTTCTAAGTTCGATGCGTACCCCATGCCCCGCGTGGACGAGTTACTCGGCCGTTTGGGGGAAGCCCGCTACCTGACTACCCTGGACCTCAGTAAGGGCTATTGGCAAATTCCATTAGACCCGGCCTCGAGGGAGAAAACCGCGTTCGCTACCCCGACAGGCCTGTACCAATTCACAAGGATGCCCTTTGGCCTCCACGGCGCCCCGGCCACGTTTCAGCGGCTGATGGACAACATCCTCCAACCTCACCACACATATGCAGCCGCCTATCTCGATGACGTAGTCATCTACAGCCGTTGCTGGGAAGACCACCTGGTCAAGGTGGCGGCGGTCTTACGGTCTCTGCGGGAGGCCGGGTTAACCGCCCACCCAAAGAAATGTCGCATTGGATGGCAGGAGACGACTTACCTGGGCTATACGGTCGGCAACGGACGAGTGAAGCCACTTGTGGACAAGATCCAGGCCGTGGCAGCCTGCCCGGCCCCGGCGACAAAGAAGCAGGTGCGCCAGTTTCTGGGACTCGCAGGCTACTACCGACGCTTCATACCCCAGTTCGCGTCCATTGCCGCCCCCCTAACCAACCTGCTGATGAAAGAGAGCCCCCGACACATACCCTGGACCCCCGTGTGTGAGAAATCCTTCCAGACACTGAAGGACAGCCTCTGTCGAGCACCGGTCCTCTACAGCCCCGATTTCGACCGGGAATTTATCCTCCAAACTGACGCTTCGGAAGTGGGGTTAGGGGCGGTCCTCTCACAGGAAATAGATGGGGAGGACCACCCAATCTTATATCTCAGCAGGAAGTTGTTCTCCCGGGAGAAGAACTATGCTACAATAGAGAAGGAGGCCCTAGCAATAAAATGGGCCCTCCGTTACTACCTACTCGGGGCTCCCTTCACCCTGGTCACGGACCATGCCCCACTTCAGTGGCTGAACCGAATGAAGGATAACAACATGAGGCTACAGCGTTGGTACCTGGCACTCCAGCCCTACGCCTTTACGATACGGCACCGTGCGGGGAAGGACCATGCAAACGCGGACTTTATGTCCCGTCTAGGGGGCTTAGGAGGGCCCGGGCCCGACGAGTGGGACCCGGACTTAAGGGGGGAGGGGTGTAGCGGGGCGCCGCGGCTCCCGGCCGGTCACGCCCGAGGCAGCCCCCGGCCGGGGCCGGAAGAAGCTGTGCGGACGCCGCAGGAGCCCCGCCCCCAGAAGATCGGGAGCCGGAGAGGGGAAACGCGGCTCCCGGCGGACTGCGAGCCACGTGGTCTGTGGCCAGCGCGGGGGGACGCCGCAGCAGCGCCGGATCAGCCCCACCCCCGAGGGTCAGGGGGCGGACCCGGAACTAGAAAGGAACGGCCGCCAGGCTCAGTGCGGGGGCCGACACCGGTGGAGGGAGCCGCTCCTGTAGTGGCCCCACACCAGAACCCGCCTCTCCAGCAGCCTCCCCATTATTGGAAGAGACCGCCGAGCTTGCCGCTTGGCTATTACCCGGAGGAGCCCCTGGACCCGCACCTGGAAGACCGACTGAGGGCTCAGACGGCTGGCTACCCCGACGAGAGACAAGAGCTACCCCCGGAACCCCGGGGGGACCCGCTGCCGACCTCGCCTCCCGGGCCCTACCCGGCAGAGGGACCGCCGTCCCCGACACCGCCGACCGCCTACTACCCGGAGGAACCACCAGCGGAGCACGCCAGCGACCCCGAGGACCTGCCCGACCTGCCGCCCGACAGCGATCCGGAAGAGCCGATAACCCTCGGCTCCGGGGAGGACCCCGCGGCAGCCCAGGTACCGAGGGAAGGGGGAAACGGAGGTAGCCCGGGGGAAGAGCCGATGTCAGTGGGTTTCGGCCAGGACCCCCACTGACCGCAGCGAAGCTCCTGCTGCCAGGGCCCCGGGCGAGACCTGACCCCGGGGACCCGTGACTCGCCCCACCGAGGGCCCAAGCTCGGACCCATGGACTCGTGACTGACCCAACCAGGGGGGCCCGAGCCTCGAGTGACTGTAACCCCTCCCGCCCTCGGGCAGCGGAGGGTACCACACGCGACCCAGCTAATTCCCCACAGGGCCGCGAACGCCGCACCCAACCAAGGAATCCCCGCCAGACCGGCGGAAGGGGGCCGCGCCCCGCCGACGCGACCTTTACAATGCCAAACAGACTGTGTTCTCCAGTCTGAAAGAAAAACTGTTTTCCTTGATCAGAAGTCTAGAATCTAAGAGGCACTTTTCTTCATGGAAAACAACTGGGAAATGTATCTGAAAAAGAAACTCTTGACTTCCATGGAGCTATTCCTAGTAACTTTGGTAGACAAGCTAGCTGTAAGTTTTTTAATTGGCTTTCGCAGCTTATTAACGAGGCAGCCAACTTGTCAAAAAAAAATGTTTGTGTGTGTGTGTGTTTGTCATACTTACTAAAAACCCCATAGTACAGGGTGTAAAATAGATCCCATCATTTCTGATTGATTTAAACACTTTCTAATATTTTAAAGCTAAATATTTTCTCCAAAAATAAGATATTTAAGTTCCTTCTATGGTCATTACACCAATACTAAAACAGTAGTAAACATTTTCAATTTCCCCTCCCCTCCATTGGGCTCCCTGACCCCAGTGGACAGCACTAGAAGAAGGCTAAAAATGACCAGATCCTTGGCCCCATTTAAACTGCTTTTCACTTCTGCTAAGACACCCATAATGCCAGCAGATCCAGCCCTCTTAGCATTCTTCAGTACAAGGGTACCTTCATGGTAGCAAATATTCATGTAGCAGTTTCTAATTTACCATATGTTGTCATTGTAGAGAGCATTCCCAGAAGAAGGTGGACATTGTTCATGTTTCTAAATCCTGGCAATCCTTGTTGTTGGAACAGTCCATTGGTGCAATGGGCAGGCAAGCATAAATTAAGGTAGCTTTTAAGTTCTTCAGACTTGTGCCACAGACTGGACCAGTTCCCAGGCAGACCTAGGATGCAGGGAATATAATGCCACCTTCCTCCTCTCTTCCCCCAGAATCATGCAGTAAGTATGGCTTGTCCAGACTGGAAGGTCCAGCTCAGTATCTAGACCTGAACAGCTTGGATTGAGTGCATCTTTAATGCTAAACAGCAATTAGCTTGTGATGAGATGTTGACATATAAATAAGCTCTCATGTCCAAGCCTTTGGTTCCAAAAATTTAAATGCCTCAAAGTAAAATGTCTACATGATCACAACGATCCATTCTGATCTTCAAATCTATGAGATCCAGGAAGTCTCTCAATGCCGAGTAGCAGAGAGCACACCATACCTCACATCAGGCATGATATTCATTGTCCCAATACACTCTTATCAGAATCTATATGTAAAAGGTGTCATGTAAGGTATCATATGCAAACCAGTAACATGCTGGTCATTAATGTTGTGTTATGTATGTACCGGTGGTGTATAAAGAATTGTAGATGGGTGATGGACATATGCAAAACACCTTTTAGAACAATCAGTGGACAAGCCCAGTTCTTCCTTGACAAAGGATTGTTATTTCTCCTGTTTTACTGTGTCTCCAATATAAAATGAGTCAGGCAATACCTGAGAGAACAATGAAAAGTACATCTACATATACGTTAAACAAAGCCATTAAGCTAAACAAGAGGGAGTGAGGAAGAATATTTAACAATCACAATTGGGGATGGAGTCTGGACCTCCAGGAAACCTTCCTGGATCTTGACTCAGAGTCAAGAAACTTTTGGTAAATAGAAGCAGAAGAAGAGAGTCGTTTTGGCATATATCATTTAGGGGACAAAGAGAGAGCAGCATCCTTTTAGTTCATGCAAAGTGAATCTACTTGGCCTGGAAACTAAGAGTAGCTTGAACTGACAAGGTGAGAATCCTATATGATGTTATTGTCATGAACTGGGACTGTATAGATCATTGTTGCAACCAAGGTCCTGTAGTGGCATCAAATCTGATATAAAGGGGGTCACATAAGGTGTCTAAGACCAGGTTATGGTTTTCTGGTTATGATTAGGCTGTCTGTATGCATGTATAATTTTTGTATTTAAAGTTCTGAATATTGGCTGTATACTGTCTGTATTTCAAACTTATGCTATGTCTCTGGGTGACATCCCAGACAAGTTGGTCTGCCCAGCCTGCTTGAGGGCCCATTAAAGACCATCAGCTATACAACTGACCCATTGAGAGAAAGCAGACACACCTTGTGACTCAGCAAGGTATGCAGGGACTTGCCCATGTGACTCCAGACTCCATTTGCTGTAATTTTCCACAGTAAGAACAAAGGTGTTCTTACATCTGGAAAAGACTATAAAAGGCTGATGCCTCATTGCCATCTTGTCTTCAGTCCTGCTTCTTACCTCTGGAGGGACTTTGCTACAAACTGTAATCATAGCGCTGTCTCCTATTCTTACTTATTATCCCTTAAATATCTGTTCTTTGTTTAGTAAATTCATTCCTGTTTCATGTCCAAACCATCTCAGTGTTGTGTATTAAACTGAAAGGTAAAGTTTGCAGCTATACTCTTTGCATTTATTTGGATTCAACAAACTTAATAACTTCTGGAAGTATCCAGTCAGAGGGACTGGACAGTGCTGGGGAAACAGTTTTGAGGAGTTTCGACACTGGAAGTGCAGTCAGTGTTACCCTGCAGGGAGTGACTAGGCTGGTGGATGAGCCTATTGTGCTTCTGGTGTCTGAGCTCTGAGCCAAAGGTGCATAACTCAGAAGCAACCACAGTTTGATACACACACAGAATATGCACACATACACAGAGCAAGTTTTAAATCAATATTAAACTATTCAGTAGTTTTTGGTTGAGTGAATCTTATGTAACCCCTCTGCCCATCAGAATTGGCAGCCACAAGGGCCGGTTTCAGTATCCAGGGGTTCTGTTCCAATAACACAATACAAAACCAGCTCGAGCCCCCACTCAGTGACCTCGGACAACCATATACCACCCTTCTGGACACCTCTAAGAGGCAATACTTCCCCTCTTGCAAGCAGAGTTTGAGTGTACCAAAAGCCTTTTAATAACAGAGAGAAACAATGTGGCATTATATTGGGGGAAACACCACAAACAGGATTCATATACCAAACCATGAACCAGAATCCCCCCCCCCCATACACACACAAGCAAATGGGCTGTGTCCTTCACCTTTGGTTCCTGAGTCCCACAAGCCCCAAAGTCACCCAAGGTCCCAAAAGTCCAACAACCCAAAAGTCTCTGCAGAGTTCAAAAGTACATCTGCAGTTTTACCTCCCAGCCTGGGTGGAAACGGGGGGGAGGGGGGAGGTTAAGGGGCACCTTACGTGGTCAGAGGCCGACTGCCCCACCTCTCCATGGGGTTCTGCTGCAGTCCTCACCACGAGCTGCTCCACCAGCTGTCCCACAAACTGCTCCGCTCTGCCAGTGGTCCCACGAGCTGCTCTGTCAGATGCTCCGTTCCATCAGCTGCCCCAGGAACTGCTCTGCTTCACCAGTCGCTCTGCTCCACTCCATCAGCTGCTTCGCTGATGACACTGCTTATACTTAAAAGAATTGTTTCAGGAATCATAGAATCATAGAATATCAGGGTTGGAAGGGACCTCAGAAGCTCATCTAGTCCAACCCCCCACTCAAAGGAGGCCCAACCCCAACTAAATCATCCTAGCCAGGGCTTTGTCAATCCTAACCTTAAAAATCAGCACTGTACTACTGATGAGTAGTAGCAGATGTGGGACCAAATTCTGTTCTCATAGTGTGGATGTCACTAAGCAGGGCTTGGACCATGAGGTTAAATTGCCAATCTATCACAGTAATTCACTACATAGTAATAAGGACGCATATAAAACAGTTGAACCAAAGTTTGCATGAGGACTATAAACTATACAGAGTGTATCTCTTTTTATAGCCTCTTTGGTTGTACAATGTCCAGAACAGCTTTCATCACTGATCTGGATCCAGACGGTTGCTTCCTTTTTTCCCCATTGTAACGGGGTGCTCCCCGCTCCCTGCCGGCCAGGGCTGGGATAGCCCTGGGAAAGGGGTCTGTGGCTGGGAGCCTGTAAACTCCCAGGCTGATTGGGAAGCAGGCTCAGCTGAGAGGCCATGCCCCAAACACTCAGGCCTGTATAAAAGCCTGAGAGGCAAGGGCCTGAGGAGGAGAAGAGAGAGAGAGAGAAGAAGGAGAACAGGAGAGAAGACATAGATGTCTCCTCTGTAATCAGAGGGAGACAGGCCTAGCTGCTGGGAGTGAGTGGGTAGCCAGAGAGGTGCAGGGCTGGGGCTAGGCACCTGGAGCTAGGGGGCTCTAGCCTGAGAGCCCCAGGCTGCAAGACCTGGCAGAAGGCCTCACCCAGGGCTAGAGATAAGGCAGTCTCCTCTGTAAGCAGAGGGAGACAGGCCTAGCTGCTGAGAGCCTAAAACAGGGTACCTGGACTGGGACAGGGCGAGGGCAGGCAACTGGGAGCCAGGGAGCTGCAAAGCTCTAGAGAGAGGGCCCCAGGCTGCCGCGCCTAGCATAGGCCCGACCCACTGGGTACTGGGGGTGCGAGGAGGCAGCCCTAGGCTGGGTAGAAGCAGCTGTCCAAACCCTTCTTGCCTGTGATGAGCAGCCTGATACTGCAGTCCGCCTCAGTGCGTGGAGGCAAATGGTGACTAGCAGAGGCAAAGCCTGAGGCAAGGTAGGGATAGTGGGTGCATGGTTCCCCAGGGAAAGGAGACCCTAAGACTCGGGAGGGGTTCTGCAAGGGTGCAGCACCCTCAGTTTGTGGGCACCGGGGTCCGGGAGGGAAATGGGGCCAGAGCAGGAGCGGACATCGGCCGGCAGAGGGCGCTCCGGATGCTGGAAAGAGCTAATTCCCAAGACGACCAGCGGGAGGCGCCGCCGGGGTGAGTGACCGCGCTGCTACACCCATGTATGAAAGCATGTGCTTACTGCATGCTCTGCCTCTCTTCAAGTTCAGAAGTGGTTGTTTTTTTTCTCCAAGTGAACCACCAGAAATTATCTTAGGGACTTACATGGCCTCCATCACTGTACTGTCTGTGCACAGCACAATATTTACTGTACTTATCCTCACAACACCACTGCAGAGTAAGGAAACACTATTATCCCCATTTTACAGGTGAGCACTTACAATGCAGAAAGGAACGTGGAGTACTTGTAAAAGTACTTCTCATTCTTTTTATGGATACAGACGAACACGGCTACCACTCTGAAACCAATCACAATCCAGAAAGTCTAAGCACAGAACTGAATCCAGGTCTCCCAAGTCCCAGGCTAGTTCCCTAATCACTGGATCATCCTTCCCTATGGGAAACTGTCCATGGGAAACTGTCAGAAACTCTTCCAGAACAGTCACATGCCCAGATCAGTGTGGCTTACAGGAAAGCTTTTATTGGGAGTTTTGCAGAAAAAAGATAAAAAATAGCTAACCCTAGATACAGTCTATAGAAAGCACTACTGGGCTGGCATTAAACTTGGTGTTACAATAACACAGTAGAATGAAATATTTCACAGGCCCTATTCCAACCAGCTGCTGCTAGCTACGGCTAGTACAGTGTCAGGTGAGCCTTCTGAGAGAGACAGAGGGCCTGATTTTTTCCTGCCAGATGACTTGTATAACACCTGTGCAAAGTGGGTACCAAATCAGAAAGGTAGCATTTTACAGTTACCTTTCACTGGTGGAAGGCAGGGGAGTACTGAGCTCAGATTGCCCTCATCACCATGGTATCTAAACAGATGGATTTAGATGAGACTGAATAATAGGTTCAGTAATAGGACTAAGTTAAGCAGCTAAGAGGGGTGGATGTTCCCCTGTTCTTATCCTGGGTTCAGTAACAGTGCAGTAGTGCAGGTTTTTAGCCTGTGGAGAGGTGTGTCTGCGTTTCTAGGACTATTAGTCCTTTAACAGGAGGAGCAGTAGTAATTTGTTTAGACATTGATGGTTATCTGCATTACCTAAGTGTTGAACTTGATGGGTTGCCCTTGATTTGGCTAGCCAAGGGCTAACAAACTTCAAGGACTGCTTTGAGCTGTCTAAGGCAACAACTTTTTTAACCAGCAAGGCAAAGAATATTTTAAATTGAGGGAGGTTTGAGCATTGGCCTCCTAAACCCACACTTTTGAGTTCAATCCTGAAGGGGGCCATTTAGGGATATGGGGCAAAAATCTG
Organism: Sternotherus odoratus; assembly: GCA_032164245.1. Lineage (NCBI taxonomy): Eukaryota > Metazoa > Chordata > Testudines > Kinosternidae > Sternotherus > Sternotherus odoratus. Next base: position 147,226,750 of record JAVMKO010000003.1, read on the forward strand.
TTGGGTGATTCAATTGAGATTCATCCTGCTTTAAGCAGGGGGTTGGACTAGATGTTCTCCTGAGGTTGCTTCTAACCCTGATATTCTATGATCTATAGACCTTCTATTCAAAATTAAAGTGTTTCTCTATAGTCTCTCCTGAACCTATGTATATATTTGTTAGTACTCTTCATGGCTATTATTTTTGCCACTGTTTAAGAATAAGATCAAATATACTCAGTTTTGGACATCAGTTTGTGCTGATCATTATTTATTCCTGACCCAAATACACAAAGGCATTATGTAGTATTCTCTGTATCTACCCATTTCCCATCCAAACCTTTTATATCTAATTTTCTTTCCAAAAAGAGAGACTGCTGGTTTTCCTTTGGGTATTGTCTTTGAGTCAGTCACCTTAGTTTATTAATGATTCTAAGACAGCGGTTCCCAAATTGTAACAGCTTGCGAACCCCTTTCACTAAATTGTGAACCCCCTCCTAAAAATCAGTATTTCCAGGGATATGTTTAAATTTCCTTAGGGCTGGTCCTCACTGGGGGCGGGGGGGAGGTGGATCAACTGCAGATATGCAACTTCAGCTATGTGAATCACGTAACTGAAGTTTGCGTATCTGCAGCCAACTTACCGTCTGTCCTCATGGCGGCGGCAGGCGGCGGCGCGCTCCCCCGTCGACTCCAGCTTGCACCTCCTGGCAAGCTGGAGTTCCGGAGTCGATGGGGGCACTGCGAGCGATCGATTTCTCGCGTCTTCATAAGACACAAGAAATCGATTGCCAGAAGATCAATGGCTACCCGCCGATTCAGCGGGTAGTGAAGACATACCCTTAGTGTGATGGATGCGGTTGCTTTGCTCTCCATAGCTCTTTGAAGTCTCGAACCACTAGAGAAAGATAAAGGCTCAGGTCTCATTTGGTATTAAGTCTGTTTATGTATTTGGTTTTCAGATGTTCATACGAGGAAAATGAAAACGCTTTTTTGCATATGTATATTGTTGAAAATGGAAACAAAACTGCAGCAGCTTTTTCTGACAGAAGGGGGTACTTGTTTCTTAAAACAAAAAGTTGATCAATGGCAAGATTTCTGAAACTCTTTCAGTTCATAATCACAGGAGATCTCAATCAATTTCTCTTTTTCCTCGGTGTTCAATATCTGTGTTGAGAAAGTGGTATCATCAAAAGGGTTGCTAATCCAATCATTATCGCCTGACATAGCTGGAAAGTATTTCCTGAAAGTTGTGCAAAGTCCTTTTAGGTGTGCAATTATATTGGTTTTAGTGCACTGATCCAACTGAAGTTTATGTTCTGCCAGGAAGTCATGAAGATTACTGACACACTCAGTTTGATTGTTTTCCAAACAACTTTCCCAGAACTGCAACTTCTTTAGCATGGAGTCAACTCACTCTTGCACATTGAAAACTGTTATATTGAGACCCTGAAGAGATAAATTTAGGTCATTAATTATTGAGAAGATATCTGCTAAATATGCTAGGCTCTGGAGCCAGACATTATTTTCGATACAGCTGGCAAGGTGGAAAGGTGGCTGTTGAAAAAAACTAAGATTTCCATTCTAAAATCAAAGAAGCACACAAGGATTATTCCCTGTGAGAGCCATCTAACTTAAGTATGGGTCAACAGACAATTGTGTATACTACCCATTTCTTCACAAAGTACCTGAAATATTCTGGAATTTGTTGGCCATGATTTTATGAAATTCACCATTTTCACTGCATTGTCCAGCACTTCCTTCAGTCCCTCAGGCATGTGTTTTTGCGAGGGCTTGTCTATGGATGCTGCAATGAGTCCAAGAGACTTTTGATGCAACCTTTTTTGTTCAAGCTACAAATCCAGTATATTTCCCCATCATTGACGTGGCCCCATCTGTGCAAATGCCTAGGCAACAAGACCAATCTATTTCCTTTTTGTAAAAATATGCATTAGTCAGATTGAAGATATCTTCTCCAGTTGTACGTTCTTCCAATGGTTGGCAAAACAACAAGTCTTCTTCAACCATACCTTAATTCACATAATGTACAAACAGTCCAACTATATAGTATAATATGGACTATTTTTCACTCTATGTACAATTGTGGTCTCTACATTATTTGACATGTCATTAATTCTTCGTGACAATGTATTATTGGACAAAGGTACCATGTCAATCCTTTTTGCAGCCTTTTCTCTGAGCGTGCAATGAACTACGTCTTTTATACATGGAGTAATCAAGCTCTCTGGGCTACTGATGCGTTTGCTACTCAGTAGCTCATGCAGTATGATGCTTCAAGTGCATTTTCATTATCAGTGCTTGCTTTGGATATAAAACTCGCAATGTCATTTTTCTTCTCAGCTAATTTTCGCTTGAAAAAATCAACAGGCTTGTTGAGTTGTGCATGATGCCTAGTTTCTAAATAGCACTGCAGTAGAGGAGGTTTGAGGCTGCTGTTTGCTAGAACATCACCACAAATCACACACAGTGGTTTTGGACGTTCTTCATCATCAATGCCTGTAAGCCATATTTTATATAATCATCATTGTATTTTCTTTTCTTTGTAAGTGACTTTCCAGGACCATCATGACTTAGATTTTCCATAGTGTGGACTTGAGGAAACACTAGCTGATTCTAGTGTCTTCACACTTTCCTTTTTCAGCCACTTATCCATTGAACTTGTGTACACAAGTTCTAATCAGAGAGAGAGACTGCTAACATCCAACAAACTAGAAAATGGGAAGATTCACTCAAGTCTCACTGAAGCAAATCAGCACTCCAGAGAGAAGAAGAATTACTGAGACACTTTAACACTCCTACACTGGCTATATCGTGCTTCTGGCTGGTTTTGCTTGCAAACAAGTTTACTTCTGCCACAAGGTCCATCCCTACGAGGGTGCCCTGAGAGGGACAAATTAGCTTGGTCCACCCACTCCCCACGTACAGCATTTCCCCTGCTCGCTGCCCTGGATGCAAATTTCCCCTGTCTTCCACGGTCCAAGCTGCCACCTGCACCCCGCATGGAGCACTCCGGGGTTCGGGCTGCCAGCTTCCCCATTGACGGGGGTAGGGCTCAGGCTACCAGCCCAAATTGCTCAGCCCCATTCTCCCTGGATCTCAGCTGTCTGCCCTGCAACCAAGTCCCACCAGGGGCCTCTGGCTGACAATAATGAAACATTATAATGAAACAGGAATAAATGGAACTTTTTCAGAATGGAGAGGGGTAACTAGTGGTGTTCCCCAAGGGTCAGTCCTGGGACCGATCCTATTCAACATATTTATAAATGATTTGGAGGAAGGGGTAAACAGTGATGTGGCAAAGTTTGCAGATGATACTAAACTGCTCAAAGTAGTAAGGACCAAAGCAGACTGTGAAGAACTTCAAAAAGATCTCACTAAACTAAGTGATTGGGCAACAAAATGGCAAATGAAATTTAATGTGGATAAATGTAAAGTAATGCACATTGGAAAAAATAACCCCAACTATACATACAATATGATGGGGGCTAATTTAGCTACAACCAATCAGGAAAAAGACCTGGGAGTCATTGTGGATAGTTCTCTGAAGGCATCCACGCAGTGTGCAGCGGCAGTCAAAAAAGCAAACAGGATGTTAGGAATCATTAAAAAAGGGATAGAGAATAAGTCGGAGAATATCTTATTGCCCTTATACAAATCCATGGTGCGCCCACATCTTGAATACTGCGTACAAATGTGGTCTCCTTATCTCAAAAATGATATAGTGGCACTAGAAAAGGTTCAGAGAAGGGCAACTAAAATGATTAGGGGTTTGGAACGGGTCCCATATGAAGTGAGATTAAAGAGGCTAGGACTTTTTAGCTTGGAAAAGAGGAGACTAAGGGGGGATATGATAGAGGTATATAAAATTATGAGTGGTGTGGAGGAAGTAAATAAGGAAAAGTTATTTACTTGTCCCCAAAATAGAAGAACTAGGGGCCACTCAATGAAATTGGCGTGCAGCAGGTTTAAAACAAATAAAAGGAAGTTCTTCTTCACACAGCGCACAGTCAACCTGTGGAACTCCTTACCTGAGGAGGCTGTGAAGGCTAGGACTATAACAGGGTTTAAAAGAGAGCTGGATAAATTCATGGAGGCTAAGTCCATAAATGGCTATTAGCCGGGATGGGTAATGAATGGTGTCCCTAGCCTCTGTCTGTCAGAGGGGGGTGATGGATGGCAGGAGAGAGATCGCTCGATCATACCTGTTAGGTTCACTCACTCCGGGGCACCTGGCATTGGCCACTGTCGGTAGACAGGATGCTGGGCTTGATGGACCTTTGGTCTGACCCAGTATGACCGTTCTTATGTTCTTATGTTCTTATTTCTGGCGGCCCCCCTGAAATGTTCAGTGAACCCCAGTTTGGGAACCACAGATCTAAGACAATATGCTAGCCATGCCTTAAAGAGTTCTAGTGTGTAAAATTCTGTTAGCTCTGAGTGTTGTATTTGTCTAAAGCATTAAAGATTACTGGCTAAATCTCAACTGGTGTAAATCAGCATGTTCTGAATGACATGAAGGGGACTGTGAGGATCTGGCCCCAGACATGCACTAATAGCAGGCATGTTGGACACACACATCACACAGACACCTGACAATTTCCTGGGGGCTGTTCCAGTAGTCGGTGCATTTGATCACATTGCTATCATCATGCCACTATACTGATGTCCAGTAAAATGAAGTTACAAAATTAGCAATTGGATTTCTTTCAGCTTGCAGGCTCCCTTTGTTATTGGATGAAAAGAATCTGACCTGAATTTCCTTCTCAGATCTACATATAGATATCACACTGCCCTAATGTACCTCGTACCAACTCATTCTTTCTAATATGCTCTTACAGAATACCTCATAAATGTTTAATTCTGAACAATAGAATACTGGAATAATATTAACGATACAAAAATGTTCTGCTGACCAACGGACAAGAGTAAAAATGCTAATATGACCCCGGTGTCAGTCCTACTGCCGTCTTTAATGTAAATTTAATACCATGATATCCCTAGAGATGGAAGATAGCTGGCTTACCAGATCTACCCTGTATCAAGGTATCAGTATTCAGCAGCCACTGGTTACTAGGCTACTGTTCACCTCTGAGACTAGGGAAAATGATCATAGCTCATTCTCATTTTACTTTTCAGATTGGCTACTGGACAGCACCTGATGAGTGGTTACTGGCTACATTGCTTGTAGAAGCCATTTTCTGCTTTTGATGAAGAGATATAAAACTATAAATATAGGGCAGACAAGAAGGGGGAGGAGGCAAATGCACTTTATTCTAGTGTCCCATTTGAACATAGTTTTCCAATTGTTTCTCAATAGAGAAACCACAAAGAACCCAATTCATATACTCCATCTCAAATAAAATATCAGATTTTTCATAAACTGAATGAATGCCTTGGAAAGAAGCCAACAGAGGAATATTACACTTGTGCTACCTTTGCAGCCACTTTCAAACCTACTGTTAAGCAGCAGGAGCACATACACACTTCACTCCCTTTTCTATTATGCAGCTCTGGCACATTAAGCTCCTCCAAACTATATTCATATTTTATCAGCTGTCCTAACTTCAATTCTTTATTTACAATATACTTTGACTGTTTTTCTACTCTGTATATCCACATTTGGTAAAGAAACAAACCAAAGCACTTTAAGTAAGTCACCCTGTGTATCTAATCATTCCTTTCCAATTCAATGTATGTTTTCATTCAGCATTTGAAATCTCACCTGATCATAGTTTTTCTTTTCATACACACAGTTTGCCATGACACCCTCTGCAGGCACATCTGATCTACTTCAATCTTTTTAGTTTCTGAGAATGGCATATTTTTTTTCCCTAGGAAAGTTTATTGATTTTTTGTGAGTAATGACAAAATGCTGGGTTCCTTGCACAGAATGTCTCTGTGGAGTCATGCTGAATTGTTAAATGTGCAACAGCAGAGGGTGGACAAAGCTTTTTTAACAAAGCTATTTGTACGTATGCATGAGTAGGTTGGTTTTTAATTCAGATTAATTGGGAGAATTTTTTTTGCACTAGTAAAAGGAATTAATTGCATGCTAATTAAAATCTTATCTGAGATTGATATGCCTATCTCATAATGTTCAAAGGGGTTTATAAACAAAACATTGTGAATATATTAGCCCTGTGCCTTTTGTACAAGTGGTTAGCCAAAATTCAAGGCCTTGAAGGGTTGTTTCTAGTGGGGTGAGAAATCAGTGATAGGGAGTCAGCCTTATTCTTGATGTGATCTTGTTTATTTGCACACACCAAGAAAGTACACAAAGTCCTGTTCCCACAACATAGAAGAAACAAAGACACAGTTTTCCTGTTCAGAAATGCCCAGATGTGCCACCCCAGGGACCTCTGTGCCAAAGAATCCCTATGCTTCTCATAACATTTCCTGGTTGTCTACCTAAAATAATGGTATGTGAAAAGGTGCTAGTGGCTGGTGTGTATGTGTGTTTAATCCAAAGACAATCACAGACTCCATTAAAATCAGTGGGTATGTCAAGCACCCTCCCTGAGGCTCAACCAAAAAAAAAAAGCAAATAAGCCCCTTTGGATAGTAAAACCAGCCTGACACTGGTATCCTCCTGCTGTAATGCTAACCTGGCTTAAAGCACCTCCCAAAGGTTTTTCTTTCTTGATAGTGGGGAAGGGTAGGGATTGTGTTAAACCTCAGATAGTTTTCTGTGGGGTGTGGGTGTGTCCCCTACTGGTTTTACCTATTGACTATACTGGCATGGTAGCTAGCACTAATGAATTTACATTAAAATAATGTTCTGTGAAAAGCTGCTAATGGCTGCTGTGTGTGTCTCTCTCTCTCTGTGTGTCTTAGATCCACAGACAGTCATAGATCTCATTAAAACCAATGGGTATGTCAAGCACCCTCCCTCATGTTCAGGAAAAAGAGCAAATAAGCCCTCTGTGTAGTAATGCCAGCCTCATTCCATATCCCTTTAAATCAATAAGAGTCTTTCCATTGATTTCATTTGGCTTTGGGAGAGGCTTTATATTTGGCAAGTTCTACAACAAGAGCTGTTGAGAGTAAAATAGTGAAGCAGTTGAAGATACTTTGTGTAGTAATTTTTAGCACTTATAGATCTTTACATCCTCAAAGGATTGTTCAAATATAAACTACTGTAATTAAGGACTGATTAATACAGTATGAACTATATTTTATGGATTCTGAACAGCAAACAAAATAACCAAATCACCACAGGCACTGATTTTTATTTTTCCCTAGTGGTGCTCCACCACCCTCCTCCCCCGCTCCGCACTGAGGCCCCTGTCCTCCTGCTAATCACTGCTCTCTGTCCCTCCCTGAGCCTCTGATAAGCTATTTGGTTAAGGTTTCCACAATATTCAAACAATATTTCAACAATAAAAAAAATGGACACGGGGGAAGCCCGCCCTAGCCCCACCCCATCCACTCCTTCCCACGTCCTGCCCCCTGACTGCCCCCCTCAGAACCCTCAACCCGCCCCTGTGCCTTTTCCCCTGACTGCCCCCTCATGGGACCCCTGCCCCTAACTTCCCCCACAGGACCCTCCCTCACCTAAGCCTCCGTGCTCTTTGTCCCCTGACTGTCCCCTCCTGAGACACCCCTCCCTAACTGCCCCCTAGGGCCCTACCCCTACCTGTCCCCTGACTGCCCCAACCCTTATCTACACCCCCACCCCCAGACAGACCCCCCGAGACTCTCATGCCTTTCTAATCACTCCCTGTCCTCTGACTTCCCCGCCCCAGAAGCCGCAACCCATCCAACCCCCCCCCCCGATCCCTGTCCCCTGACTGCTCCAATCCCTCTCCACAACCCTGCCCCCTGACAGTCCCATCCCCCCCCAGAACTCCCAACTCATCCAACCCTCCCCCTGCTCCCTGACTGCCCCCCGGGACTTCCCTTACCATGCCCATGTCACTCAGATGCTGGCTCCATGTGGAGCCAACAAACACGCTGCCAAGCTCACAGCCCCTCCCCCGCAGAGTACTAGCGACACGGCACAGAGGCAGCAGGAGTGGGAGAGGGGCTCTCGATGCTGGAGGCCCAATGGGAGTGGCTCAGTCAGGCTCAGCTGCCCTATCAGCCACACCATGCTCTGAATGGGGGGGAGGAGAGGGGAGGGGAGGAGGGAAAATCCCGGACCTTTTAACCTTATTACAAATTCCTCCCATACGGCTACTTAAAGACAAAAAAGCCGGACATGTCCGGGGAAATATGGAGAGATGGCAACCCTAGCCTCCCCCTCTTTTTCCCCCTTTTTCCAAACCACCCAGTTCGACGCTTCAGGCCTCTTCTTTGCTTTTCTAATGGGTGCGTCCCTACTGGGGAGTCCTTCCTCTTTTGGGTGACCTACTGGGGCTTCATTGCAGGGTTCAGACATCCCCCATCCACAGAAGATACATTGCATGGGGGGTGAGCCACCCCATAGCGCTGCTTCTGACTGGAGGTCATCACACCAACCACACCCCTGAGTGTTTCCCCCTTTCTTTCCCTCCTTCACCTCTGTCAGAGATTCAGTATTGGCCGCAGACCCCTTCTGGGCACTCAGGACCTCCAATTCCCCAGGCCCCTCACCAAGGATTCAGGCCTCCTCTTCCAGGGGCCTGCCCACGGGGAGTTTGGTGGGGCCCACTGGCTCCACTAAGAGCCCTGGGGTGGACTCTCTCTCTCCCTGTCCTCTTTCTCCTTTTCCATCCCTCATCCTTCCTGACTCGGGCTCTGTTGTCTAGGTTTTTCCAACCTCAAGACCTCTTCCTGCTTCCTCAACCGGTCTCTCCCTTCTTTCTCCTTGGGCCTCCTCACCCCATCTTCTTTCCCCCTAGGCCAAGGGTCTCAGTCAGTACCCACCACAGGGTATGGCAGGCCCTCTACCTCCCCAACCTGTTTCCAACAGAATTGGCTCCAAGCTCAAGGGGTACCTGGGCCACTGAGCACTGCCTCTCATCCCCATGGATACATCCCAGATTTGTTTTGGCCCCAGGGATTATCCACTGGTTGTCTTGTCCCATCCGGCTCCCATGGCTACCTGTCCTTGTCTAGTCTGTGCACCCCCTGCAAGTGTGATGGATCTGGGTTGGCTGAGGCCAGAGGAGCTCCTTAACCCCTTGTTCTTCTTTGAGTGATTGCTCATGTGCATTCCAACAAGTGTGTGCGCACCGTGCATGTACGGTTCCAGAAGCTTTTCCCTAGTGGTACCCGTAGGGGCGGCAGGGGCGACCCCTGGAGTCGCGCCCTTATAGCAACGTATGTATACCCCTGCCAAAACCCCCCCCCCGCCCCGCTCAGTTCCTTCTTTCCGTTCTTGACGGTTGCTGGAACAGCGTTTGTGCTAGTCGCTCAGCGGTATCGCATTCATAGTTGTGTATAGTTGTCATTACAGTTATAGTTATATATAGATAGATAGATTATAGTTATAGTTATTCACCCAGTTATAATAGAGTAGTAAAGTTTGTAAATAATTTGTTCGCCTCTGGCACCGGGCTTTAAGAATTGCGAGCAGTGTGGGAAGCCCATGCCAAATAGTGATCCTCACGCCAAGTGTTTGAAGTGCCTGGATGAGGGCCAGCAAGCGGAGCGGTGCAACATTTGTAAGAGCTTTAAGCCGCGCACTAAGAAAGAGAGACACTCGCGCTTAAAGCTAATCTTGATGGAGTCGGCGTTGCAGCCCCAGGCAGATCCTCCATCCATCACGGTGCGCAGTGCCCCGGCATCGGTGCAGGACCCTGCGGCACCGAAGAAAGACCAAAAGACGCACCGGCACCATTCTCCGCACTGCACCGGGGCCCCCGGCGGCACCGATCGCAGTCGCCGGTGCCATTAAAGAAACAGAGAGGTCGCTCCCTGGCCCGCAGAGCCCAGGGTGAGCCCTCGTCGACGTGGCAGACTTCGGGTCATACCAATGAGTCCCGTAAAGTGCCGAAAGCGTCCACCTCGGTGCGTGCGCATGCATCTCCGGATGCTGCCGCATCTCCGCACGAGGCTATCGAAGAACTGGATATGCCTTCGACCCCGGACACCTTTGAAGCAGCTCGAGAGCTGATTGATATGACACGGGATGCGGCTCCGGCACCGATTGTGCCTCCGGTACCGTTCGTGGCTCCGGCATCGATAGCCAGGTCTGTGATGCCTATCATACCGCCGATGCCGACAGCAGTGCCGTTATCAGCTGTACCTTCGATGTCGGCGGCTTTAACATCAACGGTGCGGGTTCCCTCGGCACCCATCCTCCCGGTACCGACGGAGATGGTGCAGCCTCGCCCACCGCCGGTGGAGACACATTCTGGGAAGCCGACGATGTTTCAAAGACACATCACGGCACCGGAAGAATCCGCACCACCGTGGTCTGCGTCGGAACATTCATCCGAATCCGATGCCGCTTCTTCTCGCTGCGGTTGAAGCCACCGCACCTCCCGGTCGCACCACCACTCTTGGCACCGACGCTCGTCCCGCCACTCAACTGTCCCACCATGGCCCCAGCAGGGTCAAGGACCGGTGCAGTGGCCCTTCTGGACACCGCGGGCCTTCCATGAAATGCAAGGGCCAGCGTCGGCGTCCGCGTCGTTGCCCTCGGTGCCGCGGGGTCCCATCTCAGCCATGGTAACGAGACCCCCTTCGGAAGTGGCAGAGGACGACCCGGCACCGGGCCCTTTGGGACTGGATCGCCCCCCTCCAAGGGAATCCCATCAATCTCAGGAGGGGTCTCTGACCGAACCACCCGTAGAAGATCCCAATCAGGATGACCCCCATTTTGCCACCTCATCATCCTCCTCACCTGACGAGGCGGTGGCAGGTTCCTCTTCAACGAGCCTCCCCCCTATGGACATCAGGGGGCACCAAGACCTCCTCCGAAGGGTTGTCCAAAACCTTAACCTCCCAGCTGAAGAGGTTAGGGAGGATGTGGACCCCACTGTGGACATCCTATCCTCCGATGGGCCAGCTAAAATAGCCTTACCATTTATTAAAACTATCCAAACTACAATGGATACCCTCTGGCAGACGCCATCTTCTATACCACCAACGGGGTGGAAAGAGGGTACTTTGCACCCCAAAGGGGTTATGAACATCTCTTCACCCATCCACAGCCCGGGACCTTGGTAGCCGATGCGGTTAACCATCAGGAACGCCAGGGGCAGACGGGCTCTATGCCCAAATCTCAGGACGCCAAAAAACTAGATCTTTTTGGCAGGAAAGTTTATTCCTTGGCTGCCCTACAGTTGAGAATTGCAAATCAACAAGCAGCATTGGGGCGATACGCCTTTAACTCTTGGTCGACTTTGACCAAATTTCAGGAGCAGGTGCCCAAAGATTCGACCACGGAGTTCAAAGCCATCGTCGAAGAAGGCAGGGTGGTATCCAGAGCTGCTCTCCAGACTGCTCTAGATTCAGCAGACTCAGCCTCAAGAACCATGGCAACAGCGATCGTAATGCGACGTGGAGCCTGGCTGCAGGTCTTGGGCATCCCACCCCCAGTCCAGGCTACGATTCAGGACTTGCCTTTTGACAAGCAAGGCTTATTCTCACAAGATACAGACAAAAAACTGCATTCTATGAAGGATTTGAGAGCCATGCTCCAGTCCCTAGGCTTACACACCCCACAACCATTCAGGAGACCGTTTACACCCCCACCAGCCCCCCATCTCGTTTCTACCAACCTGCTCCCAGACGGGATCAACCCAGGAGGGGTGGTAGGGGAAATAATAGGGGCCGCCCACGTTCGGCCTCTAGACAGGGGCAGCAAAATCCGGGGCCCAGACAGCCATCAGGTGGGAGACCTAACTTTTGAAGCTGTGCCCGGGGACGACGGACCAGCTTCCCATTCTGTACCTTCCCTACCCTTTGTGAACCGTCTGTCCCACTTTTACCGAGCATGGTCTCGAATCGCCTCAGACAAATGGGTCCTCAGCTTGGTAAGAGTGGGATATTCTATCCAATTTTCTTCCCTTCCGCCCAACCATTCCCCCTCCCCGTCCCTCTTCAGGGACCCATCTCACGAGCAACTCCTAGTTCAGGAGGTCCTCACCCTCTTGTCTTTGGGTGCCATAGAGGAGGTTCCTCAAGAATTTCGGGGCAAGGGATACTACTCACGTTATTTCCTTATCCCGAAGGCCAAAGGCGGCCTTCGCCCTATTCTAGACCTGCGGGGCCTCAACTCCTACATAAAGAAGCTGAAGTTCCGCATGCTCTCTCTTGCGACCATCATCCCCTCTATGGATCGCCGAGACTGGTTTGCCGCCCTCGACTTAAAGGACGCATACTTTCGCCTTTCAGTTATCCCCAGTCACAGGAGATTCCTGAGGTTTGTGTTGGGGAATTGTCACTACCAGTTCACAGTGCTCCCATTCGGTCTCTCCACTGCCCCAAGGGTCTTCACAAAGTGCATGTCAGTAGTGGCTGCATTCCTGAGATGGAGGCAGGTACACGTTTACCCTTACCTGGACGATTGGCTCATCAGGGCAAAGTCAAAAGAATTGGCAATTCAACACATATCTCTCACCAGAGCCACATTCCTCAAATTGGGCCTGATGCTAAACGAGCCAAAATCGATCCTTGTGCCCACTCAGAGAATAGAGTTCATAGGGGCAATATTGGACTCCCAGCAAGCAAGGGGTTTCCTACCTCTTCCTTGAGCCAATGCAATAGTTCTCATGATTCGCTCCATCCTCCAGTTTCCCACTACCACAGCTAGAGTCTGCATGGTCCTCTTGGGCCATATGGCAGCTTGCACGTACGTGGTGCCATACGCCAGACTACGGCTTCGGCCTCTGCAGACCTGGTTAGCGAGTGTCTACAGACAGGGCAGGGATCCCTTGGACCTTGTCGTCACCCTCCCGGGCCACACGCTGTGCTCACTCCATTGGTGGCTCCAACCCCGATCCCTCGGTGTTGGGGTCCCTTTCCAGAAACCTCAGCCATCAGTGACCTTGGTGATGGATGCTTCCGCCCTCGGATGGGGAGCACATCTGGGAGAAACCAGAACCCAGGGCCTTTGGTCCCAGAGCGAGCTGTCCCTTCACATCAATATCAGGGAGCTCAGAGCGGTTCGTCTAGCTTGTCAGACGTTTCAGGACCAACTACAAGGCAAGTGCGTGTCGGTTTTGACGGACAACACAGCCACAATGTTCTATATAAACAAACAGGGTGGTGCTCGCTCCTCTCCCCTGTGCAGGGAAGCCCTCACCCTCTGGGATTTTTGCATCTCACACGAGATCCATCTCCTAGCCACCTATCTCCTGGGGGTTCAGAACGTACTGGCAGACACTCTCAGTCGCTCCTTTCGGGGCCACGAATGGTCGCTCAGGCCCGACATTGCGCACTCAATTTTCCTAGAGTGGGGGTTTCCCCTCCTAGACCTGTTCACCACACGGGCCAACAGGAAATGGCAGAGGTTTTGCTCCCTCATGAACCTCAGTCCAGGGTCAGAGGCGGATGCCTTTCAGATCCCTTGGACGGGGGACCTACTCTATACATTTCCCCCACTCCCACTTATTCACAGAGTGCTGCTCAAGGCCTGTATGGACAGAGCGTCCCTGATCCTCATAGCGCCGGCTTGGCCTCGCCAACATTGGTACACCCTATTGGTGTCCCTTTGCACCACGAGGCCCATAACCCTTCCACTCTTTCCGACACTAATCTCTCAGGACCACGGGCAATTGTTACTCCCCAATCTGCAGTCGCTCCACCTTACGGCGTGGAATATCCATGGCTGAACCCCTCGGAGCTTCAGTGTTCCGACCAGGTCAGGGATATCCTCCTGGGTAGTAGAAAGCCCTCTACTCGGGCTACCTATGCAGCCAAGTGGAAATGCTTCTCCTTGTGGGTTCAAGGTAAAGGGATGGACCCTACCTTAGCCCCGATATCCCTCGTTTTAGATTATCTCCTTGATCTTAAAAGGCAAGGCTTAGCGCTTTACACTGTACGTGTACACCTGGCTGCCATATCAGCATTTTACCTGGGGGTTGGGGGGCCTCGGTTTTTAGCAACCCACTTGTGGTACGATTTCTCAGAGGTTTGGAAAGGTTGTACCACCCTGTGCGCCACCCTGTTTCCCCGTGGCACCTTAACCTTGTGTTAACAGTTCTAATGAAACCCCCATTTGAGCCCCTGGCATAGAATGGAACAGAAGTAAAATGCATTTATACACACAGAAAGAAAGAAAAAGAAAAAAATATTGTACATTAGCATTCCAATTCTAAGAGGGCTGTTAAATGTAGATGGTCCATTATCACTAGGAGATAAAAAACACCTTTTGAAATGGATATCTGTTGTCAATGAAATTAACTCAGGAAATGCAATCAACTACTGTACTGAGAGAACCAATCTGAAGTTATATTAAGCCCCTGGTTTATTGTATCCAATCTGAAACTCGTTGGAGTCCGTTTTGGAAGTTTTTCTGTTTCAAAACTGAAACCATGATGGTTTAAATGCATTTTACTTTTGTTCCATTCTATGCATCCGATGAAGTGGGCTACAGCCCACGAAAGCTTATGCTGAAATAAACTAGTTAGTCTCTAAGGTGCTACAAGTATTCCTGGCTTTCTTTACGGATTACAGACTAACACGGCTGCTATTCTTGAACCTGTCATGATGTTTTACTGTGTACTCGGCATGTTTCCTAGCATGAACACTCATTGACTGGGGAGATCCACATGGAGTTCCTCAAACCTCCAGAGTGTCTGCCAGTGGCAGGACATTAATACTGCAGAGGAGAGGTGGGTGTGGCAGTAACATCACAAAGGCCTTTTGCAGGACCTACGCCTATTGGTCAAAGGTAGTGGAGAGGTGGTGACCTCACAGAGAGATGCTGACATCATCCAGGCAGGACAGGGACACAAGGCCAGGGAAACCTCAGAGACCCCTGTGGCTTTGCTTCAGCAAGTCTCCTCCTTGAGGTTTCTCTTTGAGAGAGTATTAGGGTTCATGTATGTGAGCATGAGGAGGAACCTCTTTCACGTTTTCTCCTTTTCTTTTATTGATTTTACTAGAAAATAGATGTCCCTGTTTAGAAGGTAAGAGCCTCCGAGCGGGTTGGAACCTTTTCAGTCTGATATAGGGGTCAGCAACCAGTGCATAATATGAGTGTCCTATCACTTGGACAATTCTTCATTTATTCACTCTAATTTAATGTTTTGTGTATCAGTAATAATTTTTAACATTTTTATAAGGTCTCTTTCTATAAGTCTTTAATATATAACTGAACTATTGTTGTATGTAAAGTAAATAAGGTAAAATGTTTAAGAAGCTTCATTTAAAATTAAATTAAAAGGCAGAGCCCCCAGACAGGACATGGGCAGTGAGAGTGCCACTGAAAATCAGCTTGTGTGCCGCCTTTGGCACAGGTGCCATAGGTTGCCTACCCCTGGTCTGATATATCCGGTGCCAGTTGAATTCTAGGCATGGAAAAGACTAGCTTAAGGTGGCAAAAATTTATCCCTCACCTAGGATTTTGACCAGCCACCAGTCCGAGCAGCTCCGTGCCCCCCCCCGTGCCCGCCTGAGCAGCCCCGCAGCCCCCCCTGTACCCGCCCAAGCAGATAGCTCCGTGCCGGCTCCCCCGCCCGCCCGAGCAGCTCCGCGGACCCCCCGTGCCCGCCCGAGCAGCTAGCTCCATGCCGGCTCCCCCCCCCCGCCCGCCCGAGCAGCTCCACGGAACCCCCCACCCGCCCGAACAGCTCAGCGGACCCCCCATGCCCGCCCCAGCAGGTCTGCGGACCCCCCCTCCCCCCGCCCGCCCGAGCAGGGATCCGCGGATCTGCCTGGGCGGGCGGGGGGGGGAAGCCGCTGCGGAGCTAGCTGCTCGGGTGGGTGGAGGGGAGCCGGTGCGGACCTGCTCGGGCGGGCACGGGGAGTCCGCAGACCTGCTCGGGCGGGCGGGCGGGGGGGGGATCTGCAGACCTGCTCGGGTGGGCACGGTGGGTCCGTGGACCTGCTCGGACTGGTGGCTGGTCCCCTGGGGAGCGTGCCCGGCTGCCCCAAAAGGTGGTGCCTGCTGGGGACTCCCGGAACGGTGGGATATCTACCCACAGTGCAACACTCCCTATGTCGACGCTTGCCACAGTTGTGGGGACAGACACTGCTGACTTGCTGTGCTTAGTGGGGACACACAAAATTGACTCTATACAGTCTGCTTTAAAAAATCGACTTAAGGGAAATCGACCTACTGCTGTAGTGAAGACATACCCTAAGACGCCCTAGGGACATTAGAGTTTGTCTTTTCCTCCATCCTTCCCTCCTTTTTCTTCTTCTCTTACTTCTTTTGTTCTTTCCCCTGTTCCCCTCCTACCACCAGGAGGAGTGTGTGTGGCGGGGGGAGTAGGTTCGCTACAGCTCTTATTGTGGGAGGTACACCCAAAAATGTGGGGCTGAAATAATGCTCAGATGGTTATCCCCACTGGTGACCTGGGCCATCCTTAGGGCTCTCTGGTGAGAACCCTCAGTCTCTACCCTGATTGGCTGAGTAGGGGTTTATTGAAAGGGAGGAGACTCAGGTCCTTGTTGTTCTCTTTTAAGACCAAGTAAATAAGTCATAACCAGTCATATGTCTGAGGAATTTTGCTGCATTAATTGTCTTTAAACAGTTCATGATTCTCTCTAACATTCCAGTTCTCCAAAAATACTTGCTGAATAATTGCTATGAACTGTTGATGGTCTGGAGCTCTTTTGAAAGCACTTTAATCAGGTAATTTACTGTATGAAATTCAAAATCTGATGGTTAGTTTGAAAGTCATGGCTCTCAGGTCTTATTTCCAACTCTGTCATTGAATGGCTTTGTGACCATGTCTCTCTTCCTGTTCCAAGTAGGGATAACAATCTGTTCCTACCTATACATGGTGGGTGAAGGATGGGCATCTATTAGAGAGTGTCACTAGGAGCAGTGCATAATGTGAGGTGTCCTATCACGTTTACTCAGATCAGATTATGAGATAATAGAATATCTGAAATATTCTATTTTATTTGAACTTTATTATTTTGAAATTGTTAAGAGCAGCAAATACTTAGCTCAAACTGAAGCACCTTATCTCATTTTTGAGACTCCTCTTTGTGTGAGACAAGGCAGTTTAACACAGTGTGTCAAACAGGAGATGCTTTTGTTTTGCAACAAAATATTTTTGCTAAGAATTTTCATCCCACTTGTTATGATTTCAAGAAATAAACTGGATTAGTCTGAATGACATTAGCACTGAGGGGAGGGGTGGATTTGGTAGTGACATCACAAAGGCCTTTTGCAGGACCCCAGCCTATTGGTAAAAGGTGGTGGTGAGGTGATGACCTCACAGAGAGATGCTGACATCATCCAGGCAGGACAGGGGTGCAGGGCTAGGGAAACCTCAAAGACCTCTGTGGCTTTGCTTCAGCAAGTCTCCTTCTCAAGGTCTCTCTTTGAGGACTGAGAGAGTATTAGGGTTCATGTACGTGAGTGCCAGGAGGAACCTCTTTTGAGTTTTCTCCTTTTCTTTTACTGATTTTATTAGAAAACAGACGTCCCTGTTTAGAAGGTAAGAGCCTCTGAGAGGTTTGGAATCTTTTCTGTCTGATATATCTGGTGCCAGCTGAATTCTAGGCATGGAAAACACTAATTTAAGGTGGCAGAATTTTGTTCCCCACCTGGGATTTTGTCCCTTAGAATCATTGGGGACATTAGGGTTTGTCCCTTTTGTTTTACCTTTTCCTCCATCCCTTCCTCCTTTTTTTTCCTTTTATTACTTCTTTTGTCCTTTCCCTGTTCCCTCACACCACCAGGAGGGATGTATGTGTGTGGTGTGTCTGTCCATCCTGGGATGGCAAGAGGGAACTGATTGTCCAAAGTGACTGATGGTTTTTGTGACTGACCCCACTGCTCAAAAAGGAGGAGACTTCCTGGGTATTGCAGCACGAGGGATGACAAGGGGGAAAGTTGGGAGCAGATCTTGCAATGAACTCCTGCCAATGTGGGTAGATTGCACTCCCTGCACCCCTGTGGGGGAGGAGGAGCTGCTCTGGCTGGGGCAGGGATGGGGAGGAACCAAAAAGGCTGGTTACTGAGAGGCTGCCTTGACCCCAGACTCATGCCAGCTCGGCTCCAGGATGGCCAGGCTCCTGAGGATGTTCAGGAAGAAGGCTCTTCAGGTGGTCCCAGAGCCTCAGGGAAGCAACTGCCATCTTCCCCAGGAGCATAGCGGCCCCTCCGTCCCCACTGGTGGGGAAGGAGCTCCCAGCTGGGCCAGGAGGTGGAAGTGCCCAGCCTTCTGGCAGAGGAAACCCACTCCAGGCACAGGTACAAGGATATGGCTGGGCAGGCAGGACCCCAGTCCAGGAGGGGAGCTGGACAAGGTGGCTCTGGGCTTGTTGTGTGGGAAGCACTGGCCCCAGGAGCCCAGCTCTGATTCCCAACAGGAGGCATCACCCTTCCTGGTCATTGAAGACCTTCCAGCCTCTCCAGGGCTCCTGTCCCAGCCTCTCCAGAATCCCTGTCCCAGCACCAGCAGCTCGGCACACTCCCCATGGGACAGCAGCAACAACATCTGAGAGCAGCTCCAGGGATGAGATAAGGTACAAATGTTCTCCAGCTGTGCTGGAAACGAGATTGTCCTGACACATCCTAGCACATGACCTCCTGCAGAGGGTCTTGCCCCTGATGATCCACCAGCCCTAATGGGGACCTTTCTCCTCCATGATCTGGGACCCCCAAGATGGGGGTGTTTGTCACACCAAGCTTGGGTCTTTCCCCACCCCAGGAACTGCTTGTGCAGGAATCATGGATGATTTGGACAATGAGTGGATCAGGTCTTCACTATCCCCATTCAGGCCTGAGTCCTGCAGCTCATGTGGGTGGGACAGGGGGGTTCCTGGCTGATTCTCTCTCCCTTAACCCCACTCCTGGTGGGTGCAGGATGAGGCCCAGCATCTCATGTTCCCGCACGCCATCCATCCCCCGTGTCTCGCTGCACAGCAGAACTTGTAAATAGTTGCATGTACAGTTTTACATGCACACAAAATGAAGAAGCTCTGAAAACCTGATTCACAAAGTATATTTAGTAAGACACAAATGGATAGGGTTTGTTTGGACACCATTGATTTGCAAAAATATTATATGTAAATACAAAGAATCTCTGATTTTTTTCAAAACCCAACTGAAATACCAGGTTAACTGAAGCCTGTGTATGTCTCCTGAGGCAACCCTGGCTGAAGCTGCCCTCAAGAGGGATTCTAAGATCTGCAGGGCTAAAACTCAAGCTCCTACAGAGCTCAGAGCGTATGTCTAAACAGCAAAAAAAAACCTGCTTCGGGCTCAGTTGGCTTGTGCTCGTGGGTCTGTTTCATTGCTGTGTAGACTTCTGGGCTCCCACATTGCAGGGTCCTAAAGCCTGGATTCCAGCCTCAGCCCAGATATCTACACAGACCCACGAACCCAAGTTGGGCACTGGGTTGCTTAGGATCTCAGCAGTGCAGAAATTGTGAAATAAGTGAACCCTCCAATATTAGAACAAGTTAGGATCTGCTCCAAGATACTTGTCAAATCAGGGTTTCTCTCTTTCCCTTCTTTCCTTTCCCCCTCCCCCTGAGGTTTGTAGAAAGAGATTCACATTATGTCTAACAATACAAATGGCTATCCATGGGCAATTTAATAAGGAATTTGGACTTTGTTATAGTAATGCAAATTCTAAAAGCTCATAATAAATGGTAGCTCGGCCTGATTGATGCAGGAATTAGGAGTGATGTGGGCACTATTGATCTTAGAGAGATTATTCAGAACTTTGACCTCAGTTCAGCATAGCACTTGAGCATTTGCTTAGTTTTAAGCACTAAATCCCATTTACTTCAGTGTATAATTATTTTACTGAGAAAGATGTTATTGTAGCAGAATTTATACTACAAATCAAATGGATGGTTTGAAAAAGTCATCTGGGAACTCTGAAAGGATATTCTAATGCTTGTGAGTTGGGCAGCTTTTTCATTTTCCTTCCCCAAAATACAGTATTTCCTATCAAAATATGATGATAGGGAGGAAAAAAACAAAAACAAAACAAAATCTCTAGAGATGCGGTATCCTTATATTGTATATTGTAGTACAATGTACTTGCCTCAGAATATTGTACCTTAGCACAATGTATAAAAGGTACTGTAAGTGCCATTGAATAATAGTAATTTCCTCAGTAGATCACAAGAGAAATACCATAGCCTGAGTCTTCATTGCCTTGCATCAGATGTTGCCCTTTATATTGGAACAAAATGGCTGTAAATTCTACCAAATTGGAATGGTAACACTTTCCACTAATTCAAAGCAGGGATGAAGGACTATATCTAGTGCAGAGCAATGGCGAATCAGACCATTGAGCTGTAGAATTAAAGAAATTCCCAGGGATAATTCCCTGAGGGCCAAATTTGGCCCCCGGGTAAGTGCATACTGTGATGGGTTTGGCCCCCGGTAAGTGCATACTGTGATGAGACCCCCTTGGGAATGTCACTTGACATGCTGAAGTTACCTCTGAGCCCATTTTCCCTGCCAGCTTGGGACTCCAGAACCCTGCCTTGTTGAGCCAGAAACACTAGCCTACTACAACACAGACCCAGGTCTGATCCATGCCCCCAAACCTGCAGACTTTAATCAAAAATTGCTCAGCAGGTCAC
This sequence comes from Sternotherus odoratus, assembly GCA_032164245.1. NCBI lineage: Eukaryota > Metazoa > Chordata > Testudines > Kinosternidae > Sternotherus > Sternotherus odoratus. The sequence goes on from JAVMKO010000003.1 coordinate 147,247,354, forward strand.
CTATCTTCAGCACCCAGACACCCAACTCCCAATAGGATCCAAACCCCAAATAAATCCAGCTTACTCTGCATAAAGTTTATGCAGGATAAACTCATAAATTGTTCGCCCTTTATATCATTGATAGAGAGATATGCACAGCTGTTTTCTTCCCCAGGTATTAATCACTTACTCTGGGTTCAATAATAAACAAAAGTGATTGTATTAAGAATAAAAAGTAGGATTGTGGGTTCAAGTAATAAACAGAACAAAGTAGGTCACCAAGCAAAATAAACCAAAAACATGCAAGTCTAAGCCTAATACATTAAGAAACTGTTTACAGGTATCAGAGAGGTAGCCGTGTTAGGGTATGTCTTCACTACAGGACTAGGTCGATTTCCCTTAATTCAATTTTCTAAACTCGATTTTAGAAAATCGAATCAGTGTGTCCCCACCAGGACAGCAGGTCGACAGGGGTCGACACTGTCTGTCCTAGAACTTTTGCAGGGGTCGACATAGCCCGCATTGCACTGTGGGTAGGTAGCCCACAGTGCAATGTGTGCTGGAGACCCCCCCCCCGCCCAAGCAGCCCCACGGACCCCCCCGCCCGCCTGAACAGCCCCCCTGCCGGAACCCCCTCCCGCCCGAGGGGGGGGGGAGAGCCGACGCGGGGCTGCTTGGGTGAGCAGGTCAGCTGCCTGGTCAATTTCATACTGGGTGAAATTGACCAGGCAGCTGACCCGCTCGCCCAAGCAGCCTGGCGCCGGACCCCCGCCCGCCCGAGGGGGGGGGAGCCGGCGCGGGGCTGCTCGGGTGAGTGGGGGGGTTCTGCGGGGCTGCTCGGAGGTCGGAGGCTTAACTTCAGATGCCTCTTACTCACAGTAGACATAGAGAAGTCGATTTTAGCCTTACTTCTCTCGTCAGGCAGGAGTTACAAATTCGATTTTGAGGGCCCTTTAAATCGACTTTAAGGGCATGTATGTGAAGACAGGTACATCTTTAATTTGACCTAACGTCGTTAAGGTCGAATTAAAGTGGTAGTGAAGACATGCCCTTAGTCTGGAATTGCAGAAGTGACAAAGAGTCCTGTGGCACCTTAAAGACTAACTAAAGTATTGAAGCATAAGCTTTCGTGGGCTAATACCCACTTCCACTGCATGCATCCAACAAAGTGGGTATTAGCCCACGAAAGCTTATGCTTCAATACTTTAGTTAGTCTTTAAGGTGCCACAGGACTCTTTGTCACTGTTTACAGGTAAAATCTCACCCTCAGAGATGTTCCAATAAGCTTTTTTCACAGACTAGATTCCTTCCTAGTATGGGCCCAATCCTTTCCCCTGGTACAGTGCTTTTTGGCAGACATTTTAGGTGGAAACTATGGGTTTTCTCATGAATGGTAGCCTCCTGTGTTCTATTTCACCCCCTTTTACAACTTTGGCATCAGGCGGGAATCTTTTGTCTCTCTGGGTCACCACCTCTCCTTCTAAATGGAAAAGCACCAGGTTTAAAATGGGTTCCAGAATCAGGAGACATGGTAACATGTCTTGTGAGGCCCAAACCTCCATTCTCCCAGGGCTGGTTCCTATGCACCCAGGAAGGTTTGCAAGTCCTGGTCAACAGAAGCCATCAAGCTTCCAAACCACCATTAATGACCCATATTTTGTATAATTACAATAGGACCTGAGTTATACTTCATGTTCCCAGTTTCAGATACAAGAATGACACATTCATACAAATAGGATGAACATACTCAGTAGATTATAAACTTTGTAATGATACCTTACAAGAGATCTGTTGCATAAAGCATATGCCAGTTACATTAATCAGTTTATTTTATTTGAATTTCTTCTACATAGTGCATCTTCCCATTGCTCTGAAGATATACACACATTAAATGTAAATATACATATACATTAAAACAATAACTGATCTTAAAAATTAACCCATAACAGATTACAACTTTTCTCGCCCTAACAACCAATCATATCATGTGAATGGTTAGCACCATTCTGAGAATTAACCTTGGACCAAAGTCTTTCAAGAATGGCTTTCCTTGGGAGAGTCTAGCTCTATCCTAACAAGTGTAAAACTGGAGAAGGTCATCTAGTCAATTGAATTACTGCAGATTTTCACTGAGAGTAGAACTTGGCACTTTTCCCTTTAAACTGGAAAATATAAAATGACAAATAACAATTTTGAAAAATGATTAATGCTACAAGGTTTTGTATGGTAGGCTCTTTTACTTTGAGTGAAATTTAGTTAGGTTTATTCTGGAGTCGTGAGAGGTTTGAAGAAGAATACAAAAAGAGAAATGGGAATATGGATCTAAGTGATTGGTTTCATACTGGGAACAAGCTCCTTTAAAGCCTCTGTGTAATTTGCAAGTTGAAATCAAACACTTTGTTTTAGATGACAAGTACACTACATTAGGGAAAAAGAGGTTAGGTAGCTCAGAGGGGAAAGAATATTGTGTGTGTAAAAACAAAATGATTTCCCAAAAGGAAGCTACATACTTGATTAACTGGGTTGCCATCACTTCTTAAAAATTTGATGCTTACAGATGGACAGTTCTGATTTTAGTTTGGCTGAAGACGTCATCTTGCATATTTCACATTTTTCATATCTACATGTCATCTGATTAACATACATTTACAGAGATCCAGGTGTATTATGTTTTCCAAATTGTGAATTTTTCTTCATCTCTGAAAGTCAAGCTAGGCTCATTTGGGCTCATGCATCACCAATTATAGTCTTTGACAGTGAACTTAATTCCAGTTACAGTGTAGAATCCTACACCATGGTCAATCTACTAGAGCTATACAGGCTTTGCAATGCTTGCAGGAACAAAAGGTGATTTAAAAATGTACTTTAATCACTAAACTAACATGTAGGGAACATGCACGTCTGGCAAACTAGACAGTGTTCTCTCCTTGACCCAGAATCGCTGCTAAGGCTTATCACAACGGAAAGCCCTAATATGCACTTCCCCCTTACATAAGGAAAGACTGCTGATACATAGGGAAAAAACGGGGGCCCACAGCCAAGAGCAGGAAGGAGTAAGGGCACACAGCCATATCCCCCCTTCCCGGGAGGGGGAGAGTGCGGGGAGTCCTTACCACCAATGAGAATGGAAGTAAACAAATGTATCCATCACTGTCACCTATGCTTCCTTATGCTGTTTGCATGTAATAAAAACCGGACCCCGAGAGCTTTCGGGGTTCTCTCTCTCTACCGCAGTCTTTGTCCGTTTGGCTTCTTCCCGCATCTGGTGACCCCGACGTGATATCGCCGTGATTCCGACGTGATATGATCGGAGTACTCCAGTCCCCCGACTCATCGGCTGGAAAAGCCCCGGTGCACCTCAGCGCCCGTTCGCGCTCTCTCGTGAGTATGGGGGGAGATTTATCTGTACAGCAAAAGGCTCACGCGAAAGAGCTTTTAAAACTTATCAAGCAAGCCGGATGTGTGGCTGCCTCACAGAAACATCTGGAGGATTTATTGCAGTTTGTTGAATATAGATGCCCGTGGTATTCTGATAATAGCTCCCTAGACATTTCTGATTGGCACAAAATCGGGGAGCAGTTCTTTCAGGAACCACGAGCCCCTATTCAGCACATCCTCCTCTGGCAGCACTGTGCAGATGCAATAGGGCGACTGCGGGAGGAGGCGCCCCCTGTTGCATCTCCCTTACTCAAGGTGCAGGCACCCCCTGCCTACCCTCGTGTAGTGCCCCCTTCCCCGAGCACTCTGCCTCTCGCAGCGCCTAGTGCTCCTCCTAATTCCCCGTCCCTCTGCGGCTCAGTCCAAGCCGCCCTTCAGCAAGCCCGAAGTGCAGGACAGGATCCCTTACTGGATGATTGGGAGGGGGAGCTCCCAGCTCTGTTCCCCTTAATGTATACGCCCATCCCCGATGATCCAGAAGGGCAACAGCGAGTGGATCACAGCTATGTAAGTTATTCAATCATGAGAGAACTCAATAAAGGGGTTAGAGAGTCAGGGTTGCACTCCACCTACGTTATGGGAATTGTCGAGGGACTCAGCAACGCCTATGTAATGGTGCCAGACGACTGGAAACAGCTATTCCGCATGATCCTGTCGCCCGCCCAATATGTCGTGTGGGACAATGAATTCAAGCTCGCCGCTATGGCGATGGCCACTCCTGCCAATATACCTGATCAAATCTATGGGGCTGGTCAATTCGCCACTGTCGCGCAGCAAGCTGAACTCCCGCTGGAGTCCTTCCATCGCACCACGCTTTGCGTCCAGCGTGCCTTTAGGCGAGTCCCAGCCTCTGGTAAGCCCCTCCTATCATTCACTAACGTCAAGCAGCATGCTTCAGAGCCATACCACCAGTTTGTGGACCGGCTAAAAGAAGCTATTCACAGGCAAATTGATAACCCCGATGCCCAAGCTGAACTCCTTATGAGATTGGCACATGAACAAGCAAATGCTGATTGCAAAAAGATACTCCAAACTGTCATTCACCGCGCGCAGTATACCATTGCCGACATGATCCAGGCTTGTGCAGAGGTGGGCACACAGACATATGCTATGGCCTTGCTAGCCGGGGCCCTCCGGGCTGGCAATAAGCCGACGGGTAATTGCTTCAATTGCAAAAAGCCAGGACATTTCCGTAGTGAGTGCCGGGCCCCCGGGGGTGGAGCCTATAGGGGCGGAGGGCAGCCCCCCGGGAAGAGAGAAGGGGGCCGTCCCTCCAAAAAGTGCCCCCAGTGCAATAAAGGGTATCACTGGGCAAACCAGTGTCGATCTAACCCGTCGGGAAACTTCCCGTCGGGCCCCCCCCCCGGCCTCGGTCTAAATGAGGGGGTTACTCATGCCGGGTCACAGCTGCCTCCGCCGGCTACTAAAGGCAGTGCTGGGATTGATCTGATTAATATGCAAGATATGGACTCTTCCCTCCCCGGAGGGGTCCTGCTGATGCCAACGCAGCTCACGGGTCCCCTCCCCGGGGGGACAGTCGGCATCATCCTTCCCCGATCCTCTGCCCACCGACACTCAATCATGGTTGTCCCAGGAGTTATTGACTCTGACTACACCGGTACTATATTTGTTCAATTCTGGGGCCACCTTCCCCTGGCACTCAGCAGGGGAGAGTCGTGGGCTCAACTTCTCATTTTACCCTATTGCACACCGGGAGGAACCGTGAACACCGAGCGACATGGCGGCTTCAGGTCCACCAGGACGAGACCCGATCAGGAACCCTCTTTCCACCCGCAGGTCGCTGCGCTTATCCAGCAAATTCAAGTTCGTAAGCCAACTCGTAAGTATGTGATTAACGGTAAGGAGTTGGATGGGTTGCTGGACACCGGTGCGGATGTATCTGTAATTGCCCAGCAAAATTGGGACCCAGTTTAGCCCTCTGAGGTGGCTCCCTCCGTGTGGAGAGTTGGAGGAAGCCAGTCGTCCCGCCGTAGCACCAGCTGGCTCTCGGTGTGGGACCCTGAGGAAGCTAAGGAAATAGCTCAAATTCGCCCTTGTATACTGCCCATTAACATTAATCTGTGGGGCCGGGACCTGTTGTCACAGATAGGGGCCTCTCTTACAGCACCATGATCCGCCCAACTGCTCTAGCATTAATGTGGAAACCACACACCCCTGTGTGGGTGGAGCAGTGGCCCCTGCCTTCCGAAAAATTAGAGGCATTAACGCACCTGGTCCACGACCAAGTTGTCGCACACCACCTTGAACCCTCCACTAGTCCCTATAACACTCCCGTGTTCGTAGTCCGCAAAAAGTCAGGTAAATGGCGGCTGCTCCATGACCTCCGTGAGATAAATAAAATCATAGAACCCATGGGCCCCTTGCAGTGCGGTACCCCAAATCCAAACTTAATTCCACAAGATTATCAGCTCGCAGTTATTGACCTCAAAGATTGTTTTTTCACCATACCCCTTCAGGAGCAGGATAAAAAATATTTTGCCTTTACCGTGCCAGTCCTTAATAATTCCCGGCCCACCAAACGATATCAGTGGACAGTCTTGCCCCAGGGTATGTTAAACAGCCCTACCCTATGCCAACACTATGTCGACCGGGCTCTCCAACCCTTCCGTGACAAATTTCCTAAGCTCCTAGTATATCATTACATGGATGATATCCTAGTAGCAGGGCCCACCTTACCCCCATCGTGGCTAAGTGACCTCCAGGCCGCTTTAAGTTCATTCGGCCTGCAAGTAGCCCCGGAAAAAATACAGACCAAAGATCCCTTTCTGTATCTAGGTCACAAGCTGTTTGCCTCATACTCGATCCCAACCATTCCTAAAATCCAAATCCCGAACCCCGTGACTTATGTAGTCCTGCAACAAATTCTTGGGGCTGTTAATTGGCTTCGCCCCTACTATCGAATTACCACTGAAACCCTCCGACCTTTATTCTTAGCCCTCACACAAGGCAAACACCCCTCCGATCTCATTTCCTTACAACCGCAACAGTTAGCAGTTGTGCATCAAGTTAACTCTATCATGGCCCGCCAGTGGGTAGACCGTGCAGTCACAGATGTCCCTCCCAAACTTATCTGCCTCTGTGATACGCTGCAGCCATGTGCTGTTCTCGCTCAAGAGCCTCCCTCCTCTCCTCTTCGCATACTCGAATGGTTGTACCTCCCTAATGCCCCTCCCAGTACCCTCTCCCCTTTAGAGACAATGATTGCCCAGTTAGTCACTAAAGGTCGCTTACGCTCCCTTGCCCTCTTTGCCATTGACCCTATCGAAATTGTTCTCCCAATACCATTTAAACAAACTGCTGCGGCCTTTGCCTTTTCAGATGCCCTGCAGCTCGCCTTAGCTAGTTTTGTTGGCCGTCTTGCATATCACACGGCCAAAGACCCTCGCCTCCACATCGTGCGACATGTCCCCATGCAATTTGAATGCTTGTTCACCCCACTCCCTATCACAGGTGCCCTAACAGTTTTTACCGATGGTAGCCCCACACGCGGCGTCATCTCCTAGTGCATCGCCGGCGTGTGGTCTTCTCGCTTTACCCCACCGCAAACCACACCCCAACGTGCCGAAATAGCTGCCCTGTGTTTGGCCTTTTCACACTTTCCTAATGAACCCCTCAATGTTATCACTGATAGCTTATATGTAGCCAATATCGGTTCGTGTATTTCTGGTAGTTATGTTTCCCCTGCAGTTGATTCAGCACTTCTGAGTCTGTTTCTCACGCTGCAATCTCTCCTTCGCTCGCGTTGTCACCAATTTTTTATAGCTCATATCCGCAGTCATCAGCCCCTTCCCGGTTTCTTGTCTGAAGGGAATGCCCATGCAGATGGTCAGCTCCGCGCCCTCTGGCCTTGTTCCTCCATAGAAAGTCATGAACTCCACCACCAAAATGCTAAAGCCCTTGCTCGTCAATTCTCCCTCCCCCTCTCTGACGCCCGTGCCATTATCCAACAATGCCCACAGTGTGCCCTTCAACACGCCTACCCCCCCATCGGCGTGAATCCTCGTGGCCTCGGTGCCAATCAGCTTTAGCAAATAGATGTTACCCACTTTCCCCCCTTCTCCCCATGGTCGTATCTGCATGTCTCTGTGGATACCTATTCTGGCTATTTGTGGGTTACCCCGCAAAAAGGTGAAAAAGCTAAGCATGTTATTAACCACCTTGTTCGCTGTTTTGCCGTAATGGGCACTCCCCAGCGCCTCAAAACAGACAATGGCCCTGCGTACTGCTCATCTGCTCTCGCTGATTTCTGTATGCGCTGGAGCATCACCCACACTTTTAGCATCCCCTACAATTCCAGGGGACAAGCCATCATCGAGCGTGCCAACTGCACCCTCAAAACTGCCCTCGAGCGCCAAAAGCAAAAAGGGGGAATTCCCCCTAGTCTCCCAGAGAAAGAGGAATGGCTTGCGAGTGTGTTATTTACGCTTAATCATTTGAACCTGCTTTCATATGATTCTCGCTTACTTTCTCGAACACAGAAACACTTTCAACAGACAGAGGTTCTACCAGCCCCCCGGGTCGTCTACCGTCAGCTACCCGGCGACTCGTGGAGCGAGCCCGTCCCCCTTATCACCTGGGGCAGAGGGTATGCAGCAGTCGCAACAAAAACTGGGCCGGTGTGGGTTCCTGCCAGATACGTAAGACCGTGGGTGGCCGATGGAGTGGCATCAAGGCCTAGCAAATCCTATCCCCGACTTCAAACTGAGTCTGACTCCCGACCCGATCGTTCCTGTAATTCGCCAACGCGTTCGCGGGCCGCGCAACCCACCAATGACCTGGGGACAAGTTAAAAACCTCGCCGGGCAGGTAGACGCTGCCATGAAGGACTGTGGACTAGAAAAAACCACAGAGAATTGTATTGTGACAATTATTGCTTGCCTGCATTCTAATTCATGTATAATACTGTGTATGTTGATTTTCCTCTTATGCCCCCCAACTCATGCTGTCCCCTCCTCAGGCTATGCAGTACCCCCCCGACGCACAGCGCCAAATCTGTGGGAGGCATTTGCCACCACTTTAAACCAGTCTGGCTTTTGCCTGACACAACAGGTGGCCGTCGAGCAGATATTAGGTACCTGCCTTATCCCTGTTTGCCACGAGGCATCTGACATTGAAAGCAGTACTTGGTTTTATAACAGCTTAGAACCCAACAGTACTATCCGTAACCTAGGGTATTCAGCTTATCACAATTGGGGAGCTCAGACCCCACGAACCCCAACTAATGCTATTGTCCTTGATACACCATACGTGGCCAGTCACAATGTCTCCTGTGCCCGGATGGTAAATTGTACAGCGTCCACCTGTTACTCCCCTCAGCCTCAGTCCCTTAACTGTTTCACATATGTTAACATTTCATACCTATACAAACACGTCCTCCTACCCCCAGGTTGGTTTTGGACGTGCTCAGGCCTAACATTTAGTTATATCCTGGCCAACCTTACCCACGGGACCACCTGCTGCTTAAGCAGGCTCTCCTTCATCTTACCGCAACGCCACCACCTAGCCCGACGTAAGCGTACAGCAGTCCCCCTGGACTCGTCTTGTAATGCTCATGTCTCTTTACTCACAAAAACTGAATCAGTTGCTTTAGCCGTCTCCCTAGTTGGTGTTCCCGGCCTTGCCTCACGCAACAGCCACAACATCAATGCCTTCGCCTGTGCAGCTGTTAAAGCTTTAAATTCTACATCCACAGCCATTGCCCTCATTAATTCTGAGCAAGCAGAACTCCGTCATGGTCTTTTACAAAATAGAGCTGCCATTGATTATCTTTTATTGTTGCACCATTATGGATGTGGAAAAGTACAAGATATGTGTTGTTTTAATATCTCTGACCACTCACACGCTGTAGAGAATCAGCTGTTAGTGATCAGGAATATTACCTCTCAGATCCAAATTCATTCAGATCCATTCTCTCAGTGGTAGGACTGGCTCTCCTCTCTCCTCCCGGGCTGGAGTTGGCTCCACCAACTTATTACGTATGGTGGTCTAGCCCTCCTCCTCCTCATCTTTACCTGCTGCGGTATTCAGTGTATTCCATCCCTAATCGCTATGTGCCTCCAGGGTTGTCCCTGGTCCCCACGCACGCACAATAAAAGCTTTCCCTTTTAAGCTCCAAAGCGAAAGAAGGGGAGATGTAGGGAACATGCGCGTCTGGCAAACTAGACAGTGTTCTCTCCTTGACCCAGAATCGCTGCTAAGGCTTATCACAACGGAAAGCCCTAATATGCACTTCCCCCTTACATAAGGAAAGACTGCTGATACATAGGGAAAAAACGGGGGCCCACAGCCAAGAGCAGGAAGGAGTAAGGGTACACAGCCATATCCCCCCTTCCCGGGAGGGGGAGAGTGCGGGGAGTCCTTACCACCAATGAGAATGGAAGTAAACAAATGTATCCATCACTGTCACCTATGCTTCCTTATGCTGTTTGCATGTAATAAAAACCGGACCCCGAGAGCTTTCGGGGTTCTCTCTCTCTACCGCAGTCTTTGTCCGTTTGGCTTCTTCCCGCACTAACAGATATGACCCATGGATTTGCTTACAGGGGGTGAATCTGTTGAGTAATAATTTGCCACAGTTACATATTTTTTCAGAGTGGAATTGCACTGTAAACAGAGATTATAGCTCAGTGGTTTGAGCATTGGCCTACTAAACCCTGGGTTAGGAGCTCAACAGGGGGGCATTTAAGGATATGGGGCAAACATCCGTTGGATGATTTAATTAGGGATTGGTCCTGCTTTGAGCAGGGGGTTAGGCTAGATGATCTCCTGAGTTCCCTTCCAACCCTGATATTTTATGATTATTTGTGGATCCTATCATAGTCTTTCTTATTAACTAAAATAATCCTGAGATTAAAAAATCCCCCGAAATGTGCAGATGTTTGGACTAAAACTTGGCAGAGGATCATTTCTAGTGGGAACGGGGAAAATGGTGATCTTGTCATGAAACTAAGGCACTGGGTGCTGAGTGACTGTATACCACAATATATATCTTATAAAAGTGCTCACCCTGTGAAAGATTCTTTCCACATATATAATAAACACAGACCTTGCCCAAAAAAGCTCAAAATCTGAGAATGGAAATGCAGGACTTGGGAAATGAGTAACATATATAATCACATTTACATTTACAACATTTACATGTATAGATAGCAATTATCATATATCCCTCCACGTAATCAAATGGCTAATTTTCATGTATATGTCATGGTAGAAGTGGGTCTTAAGGAGAGATTTGAAGGATGAAAGGATGATGGCCTTGCAGATGGGTTCAGATACCAAGTAGATCAGGAAGGGTGTGCCATGCACAGGAGGCTGCATGGAAGAAAGTGAAAAGATGGGAGAACTGGAGGTCTAGGCTAGTGTCAGTGATATAGAGGAGAGGGTAAAGCATAAGTAGGGAGTTGCAGAGCTATAAAAGAGCTTCAGGAAGAGGACAGAAAGCTTGAACTTGAGGCAATGGAAAAGAGAGTTGGAGGGGAGGAATTCAAAGATGGTGGTGACAGAACAAGAGGCGTGGAAGGGGATCTCAGCAGCTGTGCTTTGTATGGACTGAAGAGGGCAATATGTTGATGAAGGGACCAGATCAGAGGAGATAGTGGTACACAAATTGAGAAAGGATGAAGTCCTTGACAAATGTTTTACTTTATCAATGTTATAGGGAGAAAGAGGGTTGATGGAGACATGGCCAGTAAATGTGTAAGAAGGAATGTGGGAGGACTAAATGCCAATTTGCAAACCTCAGGATGTGTTGTTGTCAAGTCACACAAGGGCTGGGGAAGAGTATGTTGATAACTGGATTGGTAGAATAATCAGATGTTTAGTTTTGGTCATGTTAAGTTCAAGTTGACGATGAGATATTCACAAAGACATGTTTGAGACACTGACTAAGATGTAGAGTTGGATGGAGGGGGGATGGGTCAAGCAGGGACAGGTAGGGTTGTGAGTTGCTGGTGTAAAGTTGGTATTTGAAAGTGGATAAATGGATAAAATTATCCAAGAAAAGTATGCAAAGAGAGAAGAAGAGGTCAAGGACCTTTGGGATTTTGCCATAGGGCAAGAAGAGGATGATGATCCACTAAAATCATAGAATTTCAGAGTTAGAAGGGACCTCATCTAGTCCCCACCCCCCTGCTTAAAGCATGACCAATCCTATTTTTGCCCCATATCCCTAAATGGCCCCTTCTAGGAGTGAACTCCTACCCCTAGGTTTAGCAGGCCAATGCTCAAACCACTGAGCTATCCCTCACCCTTAGCTAAGGTGAGGGGAGGGATACACTAAAGGAATGATTAGGGGAAAGGCAGGAAACTCAGGAGAGAAAAGTGTCATGAAAGCCCAGGGAGGACACAGTTCAGTGGAGGGGAAGAGTGACAGTGTCAAAACAGCACAGAGGCCAAGGAGCATGAGGATGGAACTGAGGCCCTGAGGTTCGGTCATGAAAAAGAAGTTGGTGAGAATAGGTTCAATGGTTTGAAGCCAGAGCGGAGATCTGAGTACTGTTACTGCAGACATCCTTTGGCATTTTAGTGAAATTATTTAATCATTCTCTACCATAGTTTCCTCATCTTTGAAATACTGCTAATGATACTTACCATTTCCCACTGAAATCTTGTGAGACTTAATTTACTGGGATGTGTAGCACTCCTGAATTGGGAGTTTTGCCTGATTAACAACTGTGGGGACATCAGCATTTGATCCAATAGACCATATTGTACCATCAGCTTTTAGGCAGAATGCCTCATTGATTTCAGTGGGAACACCTGCCTAGAAAAGCAGATGGTACAATGGTTTATAGTACAATGTATTATTTTATACAGTGTATGATGAATCATATAAGGTCAACATGAATAAAGTTATATCTAGATGAGTTTTTTAAAATGCTGAAATAGTTCAAATAAAGATAGTGAAAGATCTGTTCAGAGCTCTTGTCTCTTGACAATAAAAAGTAATTGGATCCTTCTTAGGAGGTAACCTGCGTGTAGGAAAATTTCCATATAGGAATTGGATTTTTCTCATTTTAACGTCAACCCTAATTCCCTTATGTTAGATTAATTATTTCTCCTCAAGTTTGCCCTGGGATGTCTCTCTCTTTCTCCTTTGTGTGTTATACATGAGTGATGAGGTATGTACTCCCACCCACCCCCCACAGGCAACGAAGAGGTTAATGTGGGCCTCAGAGGCCACTTATGATACTTGGAGTTACCTGGAGTGGGGGACAGACTTAATTAATAAATGAAGCCCGGCTAAGGAGAGAGCTAGGTGATAGAGAAAAGCCACACATATGAGAGCTGCAAGGAGAAAGTGAAGGTACAGTAAAACCCCGATTTAACAGACCCCAATTTAACGGACTTCGGATGCAATGGACAAAATTTCCTCTGCATCCGAAATCCGTTTTTCGCGGGTCCCACCTGCGGGCGGGCTGGCTTTTCCCGGATCCCGCCTGCTGGCGGGTGGGCTGGCTGGCTGCCGGCTCCCGCATCCGGGCGGGCACGCTGCCGGCTCCCGGGTCCTGCCTGCTGGCGGGCGGGCTGGATGGCTGCCGGTTCCCGCCTGCGGGTGGGCGGGCTGCCGGCTCCCGGGTCCCACCTGCCGACGGGCGGGCTGCCGGTTTCCGCCCGGGTCCCGGCAGCAGGAGAGCTCGCTACCGGCTCCTGCCCACGGGTGGGCTGACGGCTCCCGCCCGGGTCCCAGCAGCCGGGACCCGGGCGGGCAGGTTGACGGCTCCCAGCCGTAAAACTCCATACAATGGACTAATTCGGGCGAGGGGGTGTCCATTGTCAGCCGAAAGTCCATTATTTAATAATTTTAAAAAATTATTAAATAACGGACTTTCGGCTTTAATGGACACCCCCTCACCCGAATTAGTCTGTTATATCGAGGTTTCACTGTACTTTGTAATTTCTCTCTTGGCACTAGAGCATGGAGAGACCATCAGGGAAGGAAGAAGCCCTGGAGTTGGGGTGGAGATGGGCCTAAAAATCTCTCCTGAGTACAAAAGGCTTACAAGAGGTCAGACAAGAGACTGTATAGCCACTGGGGTGGAACAGGCCCTGGTGGTGAGTCCTGATAAAAGGTCAGTCTCTTGGCATCTCCCAGGGAGCAAGCCCTGGGAGGTGTCCGGTGGAGGAACAAAGCAAGGTGAGCTTAAGCGATGAAAGATCAATCAGATGTGAGTTTAAGTGTGTACTTTTGGTTTGGGGATTTGTTGGGGAATTTCAGGGGGGAGCCCTGAGAATCTTGGCCATGAGAGAAGAATGACCCGAGAGAGGTTTTGGAAGAGGCCTCCCATATCATGTACACAATAGGCCAAGAAAGTGTTATGTACTATTTATGGTAGAACCTCAATTTGATGAACACCAGTCTTACAAACTAATTATGGGAAGCATTTCTCCAAATGGAAATAAAATCATGTAAGGAAAGTGACCTCCACGAAGAACAAGTTGACATTCCCTCCCATTCCAATGCCTTCTGTGCATTGGAAATCATTTTGTAGTGGCTTGAGGAAGTCTGGGGAGGCAGCCATAAGAAGTCTCACAGAGCAGAACAGGGCTGTTGGTTATAGAGTCCCTAGCTGGGAAAGCAGTGTAGTGGGAGATCCTGGGTTCCCCTACCATCCACTGGAGAAGGTGGCATGGGGTCCCTGTAAAGGGGATAAGGATGCCTGAAAGCTCTGTATGCAGAAATGTACAGACTTTGGGATGCAGTGTTGAGGCTGATGGTCTTTTGTAATGACACTGGACTCTGTGTCACCTGGAAGGGTGGGACTAACTGAGCTAGCCAGAAGATTGAATCACGAGGAGAACCGGATCCTGATAGAGCTGGAGCAGCCAGCAGAGGGAACTAGAGAAGAACAGGCTGCAACAACATGCCCAATCTTGAGGGGGACAGGGAGTGCCTCAGCAGTCAGTAGATTTTTCTACATTACAAGATGTTTATCCACTGTGTAATGCTGGAAAACTAAACCAACTCAAGGACATACATTTTGAGTGATGGGAAAAAGCTGTGAATTACTGAACTCATTTTAGTGCTGTGTCCCTCATTAGCCTTGTATTCGGCTGAAAATATGCCCAGTGGTTCCAGCCCTTAGGCTCTTAACATTTATTGGAAAGATTGTAAATAACAGAACAATGTTCCTAAACAAAAAATCCTTTGCACTTTGCCTGGTGGTACTGTTATTATGTATTTTGAGTGAATTACAGACTGTAAATAGTGCAAAGTCACATTTGTGGTTCCTTAGGTAAAAACAGCTCAATTCAGCATTACTCGTGTGAGTAGTCTCATTTGCATCATTGGCACTACTTGTATGTAAAAGTATGCAGGATTAAACTTCAAGGATGTTGGAGTCATTCCTATTTAGAACTCTGATCCATCCAGCAAACCACTTACGCCCCTGCCTAACTTTAAAACTCTACATGCTCCAATTCAGAATAGCAGTGAAGCATGTACTTAATTCCATTCCTATTCATAAGAACACTTACACATTAAGCCCTGGTCCCCACTACGGCTTAAAGTCGACTTTAGCAAGCTAAAGTCGATTTAAGCCTCTACCCGTCCTCACCTGCATGCCCTTAAAGTCAATTTTAAGGGACCTTAAAATCGACTTTATAACTCCTCCCTTACCAGAGGCGTAGCTGAAATCGACCTCTCTCTAGGTCGATTTTCAGCTAGTGAGGCTGCACGTGACATTAAGCCTCCGACCTCCCGAGCAGCTCCGCGAACCCCCCGCCCGCCCGAGCAGCCCCGCGCCAGACCCCCCCCGCCCGCCTGAGCAGCCCCGCGAACCCCCCCGAGTGCCCCAGCAGCCCCACGAACCCCCCCACCCGCCCGAGCAGCCCCGCGCCGGACCCCCCGCCCACCAGAGCAGCCCCGCACTGGACCCCCCACCCTCCCGAGCAGCCCCGCGAACCCCCCCGCCTGCCCCAGCAGCCCCGAGAACACCCCCGCCCACCCGAGCAGCCTCGCGCCAGACCCCCCCGTCCGCCCGAGCAGCCCCGTGCTGGACCCCCTGCCTTCCCGAGCAGCCCCGTGAACCCCCCCGCCTGCTCCAGCAGCTGCGCTAACCCCCCGCCCGCCTGAACAGCCCTGTGCCGGACCCCCCGCCTGCCCGAGCAGCCCTGCGCTGGACCCCCCCACCCACCCGAGCAGCCCCGCGAACCCCCCCGCCTGCCCAAGCAGCACCGCGGACCCCCCCTGCCCGCTGGAGCAGCCCCGCGCCGGCTCCCCCCCCCGCTCGGGCAGGCGGGGGTCCGGCGCAGGGCTGTTCAGGCGGGCGGGGGGTTCGTGGAGCTGCTCGGGAGGGTGGGGGGGTTCGCGGGGCTGCTCGGGCAGGCGGGGGGGTCCTGCGCGGGGCTGTTCAGGCGGGTGGGGGAGTTCACGGGGCTGCTCGGATGGGCACGGGGGGGCACGGAGCTGCTCAGACTGGGGCTGGTCCCCTGGGGAGCATGCCTGGCTGCCCCAAAAGGTGGTGACAGCTGGGGACTCCCGGCACTGTGGGATACTTACTCACAGTACAACACTCCCTATGTCGACCCCTGCAAAAGTTTTAAGGACAGACACGGAGTTGCTGTCCTCTGTGGGGATGCACTAAGTCCATTTTCTAAAGTCGACTTCAGAAAATCGACTTAAGGAAAATCGACTTAGTGCTGTAGTGAAGACGTACCCTTAGGCCTGGTCTCCACTAGGGGTATGTCTTCACTACAGCAGTAGTTCGATTTTCTTTATGTCGATGTTGTGAACGCGACGGTATACAGTCGATGTTGTGTGTCTTCACTACGCACAGCTAAGCACAGCAAGTCGACAGTGTCTGTCCGCAAAACTTTTGCAGGCGTCGACATGACGAGCGTTGCACTCTGGGTACCTATCCCACAGTTCCCTGATCTCCCAGCAGGCACCATTTCGAGTGCTGCACTGTGGGTAGGCATTTCCAAATTTCGCGCCCTTTTTCCGCGCCGCCCACCCCCATTACAAGCGGTGCCCTGTGGGTAGGCATCTCATAATTCACGCCCTTTCTCCGCCGTGCTAACGCCATAGCATTGCAAGCATGGAGCCCGCTGACACCACGGCTGCAGTAATGGCTGTTGTGAGGATCTCGATCACGGTTGCTGAGTTCCTGCTGCACCGTCTGCAGAGGAGGAATGCGATCCGGGGAGAACCGCGCTTTCCGGAACCCGACGACAGTGAGGAGCAGATGGATGAGGACAGCGGGGACGACAGGGACACTGACGTGCACAGCGGGGATGACAGGGACACTGACGTGCACAGCGGGGACGACAGGGACACTGCCGTTTTTGCAAGTAGGGCGACTGACAATCTGTCAAAAATGGTGGCAATGGGGCAGGCTCATGCCATCGAACGCCGATTCTGGGCCAGGGAAACAAGCACAAACTGGTGGGACCGCATAGTGCTGCGGGTCTGGGATGAGTCCCAGTGGCTCAGAAACTTCCGCATGCGAAAGGGCAACTTCATGGAACTTTGTGACTGGCTGTCCCCTGCCCTCCGGCGCAGGAATACCAAAATGAGAGCGGCCCTTACAGTTGAGAAGCGAGTGGCGATAGCCCTCTGGAAGCTTGCAACGCCAGACAGCTACCGGTCAGCGGCGAATCAGTTTGGGGTGAGTAGGTCTACAGTGGGCTTTGCTGTGATGCAAGTAAGCAGGGCAATCGTCAAGCGGCTGCTACACCGGGTTATAAACCTCGGAAACCTGCAAGCCACAATAGATGGCTTTGCCGCCATGGGATTCCCTAACTGTGGTGGGGCTATAGATGGGACTCATATCCCTATCCTGGCACCGGACCACGAGGCCGCCGAGTACAGAAACCGGAAGGGATATTACTCAATGGTCATGCAAGCAGTGGTTGACCACAAGGGACGTTTCACCGACCTGTACGTGGGGTGGCCGGCAAAGCTTCATGACGCTCGAGTGTTCAGGAACTCTAGGGTTTTTAGACAGCTGCAGCAAGGCACTTTCTTCCCCGACCAGAAAATTTCCGTGGGGGGGGGGGTTTGAAATGCCGATCGTGATCATTGGAGACCCAGCCTACCCCCTAATGCCCTGGCTTATGAAGCCCTAGACAGGAGCCCTGGACAGGGGTCAGGAGCTGTTCAACTTCAGGCTGAGCAAGTGCAGAATGGCCGTAGAATGTGCATTTGGCCGCTTGAAGGGGAGATGGCGTTCCTTACTCATTCGCTCAGACATCCACGAGAGAAATATCCCCATTGTTATTGCTGCTTGCTCTGTGCTCCACAATATCTGTGAGAGCAAGGGGGAAATGTTTATGGCGGGCTGGGAGGCAGAGGCAAATTTACTTTCTGCTACTTATGAGCAGCCACACAGCAGGGAAAGTAAAAGAGCCCACCGTGAGGCCCTGCGCCTCAGGGATGCCTTGAAAGACAGTTTTATGAGTGCCCGAGATGGCGTTTGAGAATCTGCTCCCTTGCTGTGCTCTAAGCCTGCTGCCCTTGAACCCTCTTTCCCTCCCCCCTCCCCATGCTTTCCCTCCTCCCTCCCCATGCTTGCAGAGAAAATAAAATCACTGTTTGAAAAATCATGGTTCCTTTATTGCTTACTCGGAAATACAAATACAGGGGATCACTGTCCTGGTATCCTGGAGGGAAACCGGCAGTCGCAGTGGGGAGGAGCGGGCAAAGGAGGGGGGGGTGGGAAGGGTGGAGAGGAGGGGTTGGCAAGACTCAGCAGCTTTCAAAAGTGTTCCGAGAATGTAAGACTGCTGCTGCTGCTGCTTCTGCTGGCTTGTGGGGTAGAGTGGAGCGGCCCACGGAGCTTGCCCCTCCGTGTTCTCAACCCGCGTCTGGGTGGGGAAGCTATGGGAGTTGGGGAGGGGGGGAGGTGGTTACACAGGGGCTGCAGAGGTGGTCTTTGGTCATGCTGCAGCTCCACCAGAGATCGCAGCATGTCGCTCTGGTCCTCCATTATGCGGAGGAAAGCATCCATGCGTCTTTCCTCACGTTCTACCCTCTTTTGTTCAGCGGCTCTCCATTCCTGCCTCTCTCGATTCCTTGCCTCTCTCTCTCGATCCCTTGCCTCTCTCTCTCGCTTCCTTTCCTCTCTCTCTTGATCCCTTGCCTGAATCTCTCGATCCCTTGCCTGAATCTCTCGATCCCTGGACTCTATCATTCTTTCCCTCCAGTCCGTCTGGCAGGCTGCCTCAGCGCGCGAGTTCTCCACGAGTTCAGTGAACATCTCATCGCGCGTTCGCGTTTTCTTTTTACGCTTTCTTATCTGCGGTGCACGGCGTGAGGAGGAGGCAGGGGGGTTGTGACATACTTGTTGTTCATCTGTGGGCGAGTGTGGGAAAAGAAAGTTTGAAAGTTATGAGACAGATACATTCAAGGTTAGGAGGCAGATGCAGTCTCGGACTGTACACAATGGGAGTAGTATGCCATTTGCAACCTCAGTATTCAGAGGCCTGCCTGATATGATTTCTGTACAAGGTCATGTTGTACACCTAAAACTGACTGACAAGCTCTCAGAAAATTCAGAGCATCTCAGACACATATGCGTGCCTCAGCCCAAGACGACTTCTGAAATCACCGTGCAGCCGGCCATGGTAAGTTAAAAGTGGCGCTTGCATACTGTAGAGTAACCCCGCCCCCTTCCCCCCACCGCGTGGCTGGCTCCCACTGAAACCGCAAACTGCAAAGCAAATGCCAAAAAATCTCTCGCTAAGGGCTAAGGTCTTTTTGGGGCTCTTCAGACCGCGTGCAGACTGCTCAGATTCCCTGCTAGCTACCGCTACGGGCGGGGGAGGGGGGGTTGGGTGCGCGTTGGCTGTGAAGCGGAAGCAACGGCGTGCAGACGGCTCGGATTCCCTGCCAGCTAACGCTACGGGCTGGGGGGGGGGGCGGCGGTCAGCGTTCGTGGGGGCGGGGTTCGGTTCGTCGGTCCTCAGCAGAAAAGAGTACTTTGCAGCTGGGACTCTTTATCTCCCGACTAATTGCAGTCCGTATCTCAAACAGGCAACCCTGAATGACATCACTTTGCTGAGAATTTCTCGGAGAGATAGGGAGCGCATGCTCCTTGAGTCCATGCAAAGTCCTGGTCCATACGCTGCAATGCTAGCCTGCTCAATGATACCAGACAACTTACTACTTTCGTGGCGTGGGTTGGTGTCCTATCACGGGGGACCACATAAGGCGGCTCTCCCCAGAAATCTGCTGCACTGGATTCATCGCTACCTCCTGGATAGCTTCATTGAAATGTCCGCGGAGGACTTATGATCAATCCCGGAGTATATTGACAAACTCTTTGAGTAGAAATTGACCAGCAATGAAAGCACGCTAAGTCCTTAGGGCAAGTTACTCATTAATAAATGCTTCCTTTACAAAATCACGTGTCATGTAATCCCTTAAAAAAGAAACACTTACCCCCCTGGGAGGCTTGGGAGGGTACTGGGTCCAGGGTGACAAACAGCTCCTGGCTCTCTGGGTACAGGGGTTCTCCGCTGGGCTCCTGCTGCTCCGTGATATTTTCCTCTTCATGGTCGTCCTCCTCGGAATCAGTCTCCTCCCTGACGATGATCCCATCGGTGGAGTCCACGCAGACCGGCGCGATGGTGGTGGGGGCGCCCCCCATTATCGCATTTAGTTCATTATAGAACCTGCATGTCCGTGGCGCGCCCCCTGATCGTCCGTTTGCCTCCTTGGCTTTCTGGAACGATTGCTGCAGCTCCTTAATTTTCACGCGGCACTGTGTGGTGTCCCTGTTGTGTCCCCTTTCTAGCATGGCCTTGGAGACTCTTCCATAGGTGTTGGCATTCCGTTTGTTGTTGCGGAGTTCCAACATCACGGATTCCTCTCCCCAGATAGCGATGAGATCCAGCACCTCACGAGTGGACCATGCTGGAGCTCTTCTCCTCTGGCTGGTCTCCAGGGTAGATGAGCTCATCATGGATTCCTGTGATGCTGAGCTCTGCATGGCGGCTAGTGCTGCTGATTGCTCTGAATGGCGACTGATCAGTTCAGGTGAGCTGGCCACGCTGACCAAACAGGAAATGGCATTCAAATGTTCCCGGGTCTTATCTACCTGGCCAGAGCAGCGAGTTCAGAGTGCAGTGCAGAGTGGTCACAGTGGAGCAGTAGGGAGGCAGTACAGAGCGGTCAGAATGGAGCATTGTGGGACAGCCTCTGGAGGCTATTAATGTCGGGTTCCGTCTTCACTAGCCCACGGTCGAGCTTGGAACGTCGAGATTAGCCTTATGCCACTGGTTAGGCTGGAGTTCCAATGTCGATCTTGAGGGCCCTTTACATCGACGTTAAGAGCATGTATGTGAAGACAGGTACACGTTTAATTCGACCTAACATCGTTAAGGTCGAATTAAAGTGGTAGTGAAGACATGCCCTAGGGCTTAAAGTTGACTTTAGCAGGCTAAAGTCGATTTAAGCCTCTACCCGTCCTCACCTGCATGCCCTTAAAGTCGATTTTAGGGGACCTTAAAATCGACTTTATAACTCCTCCTTTACCAGAGGCGTAGCTGAAGTCGACCTCTCCCTAGGTCGATTTTCAGCTAGTAAGGCTGCAGGTGACGTTAAGCCTCCGACCTTCCCAGCAGCTCTGCGAACCCCCCGCCTGCCTGAACAGCCCTGTGCCGCCCCCCCCGCCTGCCCGATCAGCCCCGCGAACCCCCCACCTGCCCCAGCAGCCCCGCGAACCCCCCGCCCGCCCGATCAGCCCTGAGCCAGACCCCCCGCCCGCCCGATCAGCCCTGAGCCGGACCCCCCGCCCGCCAGAGCAGCCCGGCAACCCCCCCCCTCCCGCCCGAGCGGGGGGGGGCGGCGGGGAGCTGCTCCTCCGGGCGGGGGGGGGTTCGCGGGGCTGATCGGGTGGGTGGGGGGTCCGGTGCAGGGCTGATTGGGCGGGCGGGGGGTTCGCGGGGCTGCTGGGGCAGGCGGGGGGGTTCACAGGGCTGATCGGGCGGGCAGGGGGAGGGGGTCCGCAGAGCTGATCGGACTGGGACTGGTCCCCTGGGGAGCGTGCCTGGCTGCCCCGAAAGGCGGTGACAGCTGGGGACTCCCCGCACTGTGGGATACTTACCCACAGTGCAACACTCCCTCTGTCGACTCCTGCAAAAGTTTTAAGGACAGACACGAAGTTGCTGTCCTATGTGGGGATGCACTAAGTCCATTTTCTAAAGTCGACTTCAGAAAATCGACTTAAGGAAAATCGACTTAGTTCTGTAGTGAAGACGGGGGCTTAGTCTAGCATGTGCTTAAGTGTTCTCCTAAATAAGAATGGTTTCCTGAATCAGGGCCACAATCTGGACCAAGTTCCCTATTTTTCACCCCACGCACTCCATAATGGATGTAATACCCCAACTTCATTTTAGGTGAGATTTCTCAAGGCTTAGACTTATACTCAAGGTGACTTTTTAAAGTCTGAGCAACATCTAGTCACATTTTGTGAGTTATTAGTTGTTAAACTTTTGTAAGGTTCTGTTTTATAAAATGTTTGCATTTATTGCCAGTGGATAAGTCAAAAACAGTTTGCTTTTACAACTTCAGGCTTGTCCTCTATGACAGGCTTTTAAGGCACATTGTTTAGAGATGAGAAAATTACAGTATCAGTGTTATAAAATTGAAAGTATTTTACTATTCTGGCTCTGCTCAAGAGAGGTAACATTTATACAAAATCCTAGCCTACCAAAAGAACCTAATGGAACATAACATAGGGATACTATTGAATAAAACAAGTATACTTGAAAGTAATGTTATAAACAATTGCTTTGTTTTAGAAATAAAATTGGATTAAACAGTCATAAATACCCATCAGATGTACATATGAACACCACGAAATTATTATGTACACAGTAGGCTATAAAAATATCATGGTGCAATCTCCAGTAGAACCTTGATTTTGTGAACAGTAGTCTTACAATTAACCTATTATCTGAAATAAGATAATCAATTTTTTTTCTGATGGAAAAAAGGAAAATTAAATATGAAAAGTGATGTTCATGAAGAACAAGTTGTCATTCCTTCACATTCTTTTGCCTTCAAAGTACTGGAAATCATTTTGCAGTGGTACAACATTCTTTTGCCTTCAAATCACTGGAAATCATTTTGCAGTGGTTTGAATTAGCTGAATTAGAAGAAGAGAGTGCAACTTATTCACCAGACCTATTGTAAATTGGAGATGTTCAGTTTTATGAACTTTTTGATTTTATAAACTCCTCAATCACCACATAATTTATATAATAGGGTTTGATTGTATTAATTTTATTTTCCTTGCCTTTTATAGTAAGTTGTGCAAAAGTGCATATGGCAGAAAGTAGTCTCTTCACTGAGGGAAGCCAAATCATCTTCTCTTTACAAAGCTATACAGATTAGTGAGTAAACAGAGTCCATTTAAATAAATTTATCGGAATTAAAATGTCAATGGACTTTAGACCCAAAGAGCTTGACTTGGGCATTCCGTCCTCAGCTCTGCCTCAGTTTCTCTTCTTTGCAAACCTGAGCACGTATGGGAGATCTAAGCAGAGAGTTAATTTTCAGCTGGCTGAAAAGCAAGAGTGGCTTATGGATACTGTTGGAATGCCACTATCCTTCATGACTATGGAGTTTAGGCCTTGCTTCTATACAGCTGTTACTGGCCTGGTTTACTTTAAAAACAGATGACATTGATAAATTAATCTCCCCTCACCCAATATTATTTTCATTATAATCCAGACTGATTTTCTAGAACATGTAGCTCCATCTGGATTCCAGTTCTTTGTGTTCTCCCAGGATTCATCATCTGCTCCAGAATATATTTGCAAATGTGAAACATCTTGGATATCAAGTTATGTAACTTTGCAAAACTTTGAGCAAGGCTATCAAACTATTTCCTTATTTCATTAGGAAATGCCTGGATCTTATTCTTATAGGAAAAAATCCTGCCCAGTCAGTGCAGATATAAAAGAACATCTAGTGGTTGTGGTGGCTACATCAGCCCTGCTATTTGTAGCACTTCAAGGCAGTAGTAGATTAGTAGAGGATTCCTTTTCCCTAATCCCTGTTGAAACCATCAGTGCCCATCCAGTTACTCAGGCTGTGTAAAGAACCTAGAATTTGCCCTTAACTGCAACTACATATTGAAAAGGCTATGCAAATGTAGAGCAAGAAATTGACAGATACCTACAACCATAAGGCTTTTAGGGAAGAAAAGAGTATGATGATATATATACTCAGCAGATTCATCACAATATCTTTAGCAGTTCAACGTTTTGGAGAAATCCCCTGGTAGAATAATGGGCATCAGCAGTTTTCAGTGCTGACACAACGATGGCAGAATAATTCATCCCTTAACTCATAGTGCTCTCAATAGAGTCCTAGATCACCTAGGACAGGGGTGACCAACCTGAGCCTGAGAAAGAGCCAGAATTTGCCAATGTATGTTGTCAAAGAGACACAGTGATACGTCATCAGCTCACCCAGCTCGCAACACCTCCCACATACTGGCAGCCCTGCGAATCAGCAGTTCCCCCTCCCTCCCCACACCTCCTGATCAGCTGTTTTGTGGAACACAGACGGCTTGGGAGAGGGGAGGAGGGGAGCGAGGGCACTGCAAGCTCAGGGGAGGAGGTAGGAAGGGGTGGAGTGAGGGCAAGGCCTTTGGCAGAGCCAGGGGTTGAACAGTTAGCACCTCACCAGCACATTGGAAAGTTTGTGCCTGTAGCTCCAGCCCCGGCAATGGTGCCTATACAAGGAGCCGCCTATTAACTTTTGAAGAGCCGCATATGGATCCAGAGCCACAGGTTGTCCACTCCAACCTAGGATCTTTCAAAGCAGATGTATTTGTTGTATGTGGGTGCTCTTTTGATATATATTCTAATTCTTTCAGTGTAGGTATAACTATATGATAGAGTAGAGTGAAAGCGCCTGAACATGGAAGGGAAAAAGCCTACTGCTAATATCAACAGTATAAGCTGACATACAATTTTTAAATGTTACTATTTTCTCTGTAAGCCAGATTTCTTTGTTAATTCAAATGGAACATGACATTTAATTTCACTATGATTCAATGATTCATTTCATCAAAAGAAATGTGGTGTGGATTGGGCAAGATAGATGGAGAAAATGTTGTTAATAATAACAGGACTGACCATCAATAAAACAAAACTTTGCCTGTCTGCCTTGTACAGAAGTTGAGAATCTAGGGGATATAGAGAATTGAAAAAATGTGAAATTCATTAATGGACAGAAATCTAGCTACAGCATGGCACATGAAGATGTGGTAGAAAAAAAGGAGGATTGTGAAAACAACAAATAAAGGTAGGAAGAGAAAAATTCCTAGGGGATTCTTTCAGGATTGAGAACCTCTATATTTTCAAGATGGAGGGAAATGGTAAAGAATATTGTAAGATGGCAGATGCAGTATTTGTGGCTAGCAGAAAGCTTTTAACCAAAAATTCTGTGTGTTCATTTTATTTAAGACAGGATTGGAACAGAGAGGAAATATTAGATATCTTTCTATTTTTATATATGTGAAGTCACAAGGGAAAGATGGATCCAGTAGTCATTCCAGGAGAAAATGATGTAAAATGTAAGCACCACCAAATCCATATTAAATTGAATTTTCAAAGTGCATATATATATATAGTGTATGTGAAATGGACTCACTGACAGCAGAACCCTGACTGGAATGTTATCAGAATATAGAAAGAATTGAAAAGTAAAGAGAAAATGGACAAGATAGCAGATGCTGCAACTGCTGTAAGAGCAGTACAGAAGAAACAACAGTCTGCATCCTGGTCATATGTCTGCTACAGATCGGACAGTTCTGAATGAGATAAAAATGGTTAAATTGTTAAATCTTACCCCTTTGGATAGGATGAGAAGACAGATCAAGAAATGTTTGTGTAGATAAGACCGGCCTTTAAAAAGGCTAGAACATGGTTCATGGGGGATTTGTGGTATTCTGATGCTGACAGGCATAAGAATTGAGAAATAACTGGGGAAAGGATGCATATTTCTTAGGGCAGAACAGGACTGCTTCCTTGTATAGTTTGTTAAGGAAGGATTAGAAGCAATTGTGGACTTAGCCTCGGGAAATAAGTTGCTGAACATTTAGGGCTACATTTTAAAAACATAAAATCTGATATGCATGTCACTATTTTTGCACAGTCTCTTCATGACGTTTTGAAAGGGTTGGGTCATCTAATCACAGCATCCTCATAGATCTGAGACTTTTGCAGTTCGCGATTTTTTTTCTTTCCCTGTTAGCAAAAATCCCTGTTTGGATACTAGTGGGGTATAGGCACTTCCAGTGGGTGCTATCAACAGAAAGAACAGTTACTTACCTTGTAACGTTGGTTCTTCGAGATGTGTTGCTCATGTCCATTCCCAGATGTGTGTGTGTGCGTTCCGCGCATGCCCGGTCCGGAAAGCTTTTCCCCAGTGGTACCCGTAGGGTCGGCAGGGGCGACCCCTGGAGTGGCGCCCTTATGGCCATGCATATATGCCCCTGCCAACCCTCCCCCCGCTCAGTTCCTTCTTGCCGGTACTCCGACAGAGGGGAGGGGGTGGGATTCGGAATGGACATGAGCAACACATCTCGAAGAACCAACGTTACGAGGTAAGTAACTGTTCTTTCTTCTTCGAGTGCTTGCTCATGTCCATTCCCAGATGTGACTTACGAGCAGTCATCTCGGAGGAGGGTGAGGAGTACTTTGAGTACCTGTTAACAGGATCGCTTGTCCCACAGCTGCATCCTCCATCGACTGCTGCACGATGGCGTAGTGCGAAGTAAAGGTGTGAACTGAAGACCACGTCGCTGCTCTACAGATGTCGACGATCAGAACGTGCGCCAGGAACGCTGTGGATGCGGCCTGGGCCCTGGTCGAGTGCGCCGACAGTGCTGGTGGAATAGCATTCGAGAGGTTATAAGACAATTTGATACAAGAAGTAATCCAGGCCGAGAGGCGCTGAGTAGAAATTGGTAACCCCTTCATCCTTTCTGCCACTGAAATAAAAAGTTGTGGAGATTTACGAAAAGACTTGGTCCTTTCTATGTAAAAGGCTAAAGCTCTCTTTACGTCTAATGAATGAAGCATTCTTTCCCTGTTATCCGCAT
This sequence comes from Sternotherus odoratus, assembly GCA_032164245.1. Classification (NCBI taxonomy): domain Eukaryota; kingdom Metazoa; phylum Chordata; order Testudines; family Kinosternidae; genus Sternotherus; species Sternotherus odoratus. Next base: position 147,273,855 of record JAVMKO010000003.1, read on the forward strand.
GGGGTTTGGGAAAAAAACACCGGTAGGAACACCTCCTGGTTCAAATGAAAGGGCGAGACTACTTTGGGCAGGAAGGCCGGGTGTGGACGTAACTGGACCTTATCTTTATGGAAGATCGTGTAGGGTGGTTCGGAAGTGAACGCCCTAATCTCAGAGACTCTGTGTGCAGAAGTAATTGCCACTAAGAACGCGGTCTTCCATGAGAGATAAGAAAGAGGACAGGAGGACATGGGTTCGAACGGAGGTTTCATTAGGGCCTTTAGAACCAGGTTGAGGTCCCATGGGGAGGTTGGTTGACGTATTTGAGGATACAACCTCTCCAAACCTTTAAGGAATCTGCTAACCAAAGGGTTACTAAAAACCGAATTGCCACCAACACCCGGATGGAACGCCGAAATGGCGGCCAGGTGTACCCGAACGGTGGAGAGCGCTAATCCTTGCTGTTTCAGTTCAAGGAGGTAATCAAGAATAGTGGAGATTGAAGAAGACAGGGGGTCCACCCCCTTGTTCTGAGACCACAGTGATAAGCGCTTCCATTTGGCAGTGTAGGTTCCCCTCGTGGAAGGTTTCCTGCTACCCAGGAGGACCTCCCTGACTGAATCCGAGCACTGAAGCTCTACTGGGTTCAGCCATGGATATACCACGCCGTGAGGTGGAGGGACTGTAGGTTGGGATGTAACATCCTCCCGTGGTCTTGGGAGATCAATGTTGGTGACAGGGGAAGTGTTACCGGCGTCGTCACACAGAGAGACAACAGGGTCGTGTACCAGTGTTGACGAGGCCAAGCTGGCGCTATCAGTATGACCGAGGCTTTGTCCTGACGGGCCTTCGTCAGTACTTTGTGGACGAGGGGGAACGGGGGAAATGCATAAAGCAGGCCCCCCGTCCATAGAATGTGAAATGCGTCCCCCTCTGAACCTGGGCTGAGGTTGAGGAGGGAGCAAAACCTGTGGCACTTCCTGTTGGCCCTTGTGGCGAACAGATCGAGGTGGGGAAACCCCCACCTTTGGAAAATCGAATGGGCAACATCGGGCCTGAGAGACCATTCGTGACCCCGAAAGGAGCGGCTCAGGGAGTCCGCCAGTACATTCTGAACCCCCGGAAGGTAAGCCGCAGTGAGGGAGATCCCTCTGGGAATGCAGAACTCCCAAAGGGCGAGGGCTTCCTTGCACAGGCGAGAGGAGCGAGCACCACCCTGTTTGTTTATATAAAACATCGAGGCTGTGTTGTCTGTTAGAACTGACACACTCTTGCCCCTCAAGAGTGACTGGAACGTCTGGCATGCCAGGCGAACTGCTCTGAGCTCTCAAACATTTATGTGGAGAGACAGCTCTTCCTGAGACCATAGGCCCTGAGTCGTGGTCTTCCCCAGATGAGCTCCCCAACCTAGCGCAGAAGCGTCTGTCACCAACGTGATGGATGGCTGGGGCTTGTGAAAAGGCACCCCGCTGCCCAGAGAGCTGGGCCGGAGCCACCAGTAAAGGGACTGTCTTACCTTTAATGGTAGAGTCACCATGAGGTCGAGGGGGTCTCTGCGCTGGTTGTATACCTTCGCGAACCAGGCTTGCAGAGGACGAAGATGGAGCCTCGCAAACGGCACCACGTAAGTGCACGCTGCCATGTGGCCCATCAGGACCATACAGTTTCTTGCTGTTGTCATGGGAAACCGAAGAAGTGGTTGAATAATGTCCCCCATGGCCTTGGCCCGAGCGGGAGGTAGGAAGGCTCTTGCACAGCGAGAGTCTAGTATCACCCCAATAAACTCGATTCTCTGGGTAGGAATGAGGGTTGACTTTGGTACATTCAGAATGAGGCCCAGCTTTAGGAAGATTGCTCTGATGAACATTATTTGCGTCAGAAGCAGCTCCCTTGACGATGCTCTGATGAGCCAATCGTCCAGGTAAGGGTAAACATGGATGCCGTGCCGTCTGAGGAATGCTGCGACTACCGCCATGCATTTCGTGAATACCCTTGGAGCTGAGGAAAGGCCGAACGGAAGAACGGTAAACTGGTAATGTCGGGATCCCATCACGAACCTCAGGAATCGTCTGTGACTCGGGATGATGGAAATATGGAAATATGCGTCTTTTAAGTCGAGGGCGGCGAACCAGTCTCCATGATCCATAGCGGGAATTATGACAGCCAATGAGAGCATGCGAAACTTCAGCTTCTTTATGTAGGAGTTGAGGCCTCGCAAGTCCAGGATGGGGCGAAGACCACCTTTGGCCTTCGGGATAAGGAAATAACGGGAGTAGTAACCCTTGCCCCGAAATTCTTGAGGAACCTCCTCTATGGCACCCAAAGACAAGAGGGTATGGACCTCCTGTTCTAGGAGTTGCTCGTGAGATGGGTCCCTGAAGAGGGACGGGCATGGGGGGTGGGTGGGAGGGAGAACAGAGAATTGGATAGAATATCCCATCTCTACCAGGCTGAGAACCCACTTGTCCGAGGTGATAACGGACCATGCCTGGTAGAAATGGGATAGACGGTTCAGAAAAGGAAAAGAAGCTAATAGACTGGAGGTTGGTTCGGCGTCCCCGGGCACAGCTTCAAAAGTTCAGCCTGGGCCCGGGAGGGTGGGTATTCCCTGAGCCTTGGGACTGACGGGAAGAGGATCGCTGACGTCCTCTACCCACACCCCTTCCGCCTCTCCTTGGTTGGTCCCTTCTGTAAGGGGGGCCTTGGAAAGGCCTGGCTGGCGGAGGCGGAGGGGGCCTGAAGGGCCTTCTTTGCCCTTGAGGAGTGTGTAACCCCAATGACCGGAGCATAGCTCTCGAGTCTTTCATTGATTGTAGCTTTTTGTCCGTATCGACTGCGAACAGGCCTTGTCTGTCAAATGGTAGGTCCTGAATGGTGGCTTGCACCGGTGGTGGAATGCCCGACACGTGCAACCACGCCCCACGACGCATGGCGACTGCCGTGGCTAACTGCCGGGATGCTGAGTCCGCCGAATCTAACGCGTCCTGAAGAGCCGCCCTGGAAACCAGCCTGCCTTCCTGAACGACCGCCTTAAATTCCTGGACTGACTCCTTCGGGAGGGCTCCTTCAAACTTAGCCATAGCCGCCCAGGTATTGTATGAATAGCGTCCCAGGGCAGCCTGTTGGTTGGCTATCCGGAGCTGCAAGGCCGCCGAGGAGTAAACCTTTCTCCCCCACAAGTCCAGTTTCTTGGAGTCATGGGACTTCGGGGTGGGCCCCGTCTGCCCCTGACGCTCCCGATAGTTCACCGCGTCTGCAACTAGAGAACCCGGCGGAGGGTGGGTGAAGAGGTATTCGTACCCCTGCCTGGGTGCGAAATAACAGCGCTCCACTCCCCTTGCTGTCGGTGGAAGAGAGGAAGGGGTCTGCCACAAGGTCTCCATAGTCGATTTAACTTTCTTCATGAATGGCAGAGCTATTTGAGGTGGTGAACTAGAGGAAAGGATGTCCATATTGGGGTCCTCATCCTCCTCTTTCACTTCCTCTGTCTGGAGGTTCAGATTCTGGGCCACCCTCCTTAGTAGGTCCTGGTGGCCCGAGGTCCATAGGGGGCAAGGACATAGATGTGCCTGCCACCGTGTCGTCCGGTGACGAAGAGGAGGAGGCGGGCTGAAGGTCAGCTACCTGGGGGTCCTCCTGAAACTGCTGTTGGTAAGCCTCCCCATCCTGCTCCTCATGCACCTGGGACGCGGTACCGGATGGTCCAGGCTGCTGGTCCTCCCCCATCTCCAACTGTGGCCTAGTTATAGTAGCGCACACCGGACCCTTCGGTACCGGAGGCAATGAGGCTACTGAGGCAGGGCCCTGTGCCTGATGGTAGGCAAAGGGTGTCCAAAACGGCCATGGGTTGGTAGCCTGCCTCTCATCTCCGTATTGTCGGTGCCGACGGTGCGATGAATGACGGTGCCGGGAGTGGTGCCGTCGAGACGAGCGGTGCCTATGCCGTGACCTCGAACGATAGGATGATGCGTCTGACTCAGAGGAGTACTCAGACTGGGACCAGGGCGGTGCCGCGCCGTCCGGTGCCACAAGTCTGCCGTAGACATCCGGCTTCTCCGGGTGCATGTACGCCTGCGGGGCGGGGCGGACCGGTGCCGGGACTAACGGTGCCGAAGGCGCAGCTGGTGCCTGAAGAGAGGGAGCCGGCGGTGCCGGCGCCACTGCCAGGGGTGGTATGGTCGGTGCCCCTGTACAGGAGACCGGTGCCGGGACGATAAATTCCGGTGCCGGATCTGTAGTGAGACCAATAAGGTCCTCAGTGACAAGAAACACCTCCGGGGTGGATGGAATCTCGAGCCCGGGCATCTCGCTCTCCAGGGGGAGTCCCTCTTCATGGGAAACCGCCCTTGGCTCCGGTGCCACCGGTGCTGGTGTGGGCTCTAAACGGGGCCACCTCACGCGCTCCGGAGCTGCCAACACCCCTGAGGGATCACCCGTGGACCTACGCACCGGGGAGCGCCCTCTCGACTTCTTCGAAGGCACCGGGGATTGAGACCGGTGCCTTCTAGATGAACCTGCACTGTGCCGAGGGGATCGGTGCCGGGAGGCCTTCACGGTCTTCGATGCCGCGGTGCCGCGGACCGATGCCGGTGCGCTGCCCGATGTCGACGGCTCCGATGGTTGCAGGGCAGACTCCATTAGAATTAGCTTCAGCCTGGAGTCTCGCTCCTTCTTGGTGCGGGGTTTGAAGCCCTTGCAGATGCTTCAGTGATCTGTTTGGTGTCCCTCCCCGAGGCACTTCAGACAGCGAGAGTGAGGGTCGCTGATGGGCATGGGCCTCCCGCAAGCTTTGCACGCTTTGAACCCTGACGCCCCAGGCATAACCTGACGCCAGGGAACAATGAACTAACTATCTAACGACTACACTATCCAAATAGCAACACTAACTACTCTAATTAACTACACAATAGTAACTATCTAAATACCTAACTAACTAACAACAGACGAAAGATACCGCAAGTAGAAGAACGCTGTTCCAGCAACCGCCACGGACAGAAAGAAGGAACTGAGCGGGGGGAGGGTCGGCAGGGGCATATATGCATGGCCATAAGGGCGCCACTCCAGGGGTCGCCCCTGCCGACCCTACGGGTACCGCTGGGGAAAAGCTTTCCGGACCAGGCATGCACGGAACGCACACACACACATCTGGGAATGGACATGAGCAAGCACTCGAAGAAGAACCAATAGATCCAGTCTTAATAGGATCACTGCAATGCAAGACAATCCTTCAATAGCTTAGAGCAGCTAATCTTTACCAGCAAAGGGAATATGACTAGAGAACAGGGGGCATTCCCAGCTGGAATTTCAGCTTCTTGGGGCCAGTAGCAGGAAGCATAAGTTAAAGCGGCCCACAAACCTTGCAGGACCATTGGGAAAGTGCAAATGCAAGTTTTATTACATATTTTAACTGCCTGACTGGCACTCCCTGCCTTTTGATGATAGCCCAGGGCATGCCCCCTCCACTCGCAACAAGCCATCTGTTAGGACCGGAAGACATTGTGACGGGCAATCACTAGGAAGTGCAGTTACGCTTCTAAGTCAACTCCAGGAGAGTGCATAGTGATGCTATGAGAACAGCCTTGAGCTTCTGTTATCTGTGTGTTTGGGAACCAGTTCCCAGCTGCATGAGTGTTTACCCCGTCTGTGTGAGAATGAATGCGTGGGAAACCAAATGGGGAAACTAAGGCAGGACTGCGTAACCAACAAGTGTTAACCAATCAGTTTGTTGCTTGCTATTAATGAGATGAGTATGTATGTGATGCAAATGAGCATGGGTATATCTGTGCTGACACACCTCTTTGGGTTGGGCTTCCTCCTTGGGCTTCTCTGGACATCGCCCGAGCGTGTCAGTCATCTTGTATTGCGGCCGTGCTGGCAGATAAGCCCCCCAGCACGAAATGCCGCTCCCTCCAATAAACTCACCACTTTCCAACTAGCCACCTGTGTGAGGCCTCGTTTCTCCCGGCAACGAGATAAGCCCCCTGCAACACCATCTTAACTCACCAGCATGTGCAAGCTGTGTTCAATGCTCTAGTCTTGTTTAGAACTATGCTGTGTAATATTTCATTGGCTGGTATTACTTCTAGTCCTTAAATCATCTTCAGCTGCTAAAGGACTCTGCATCTAGAATTATTACAAGGAAAAGGCCTAGTTCAAGACTGTGTCAGAGGATAACATCACTCCAATTCTGGCTGGCAATGGAAGGATTAATGCCATTATCATTCTTCTAGCTTTGGTTACACCATGTAATCTATAACCTTGAATGAGAGGGGTGAATAAAGGTACGCACAACTCCAAGATTTTGATCAAGTGAACAACAACTTTTATTTATTACTTACTGTAATTTAAAACAACATGTAAGATAGCTCCTAACTGTTTTGTCAGCAGTGAATGGGGAGGACTCTACGAGCATCCCAAGCTATCCATGGCCTGTCCTCCTTTCATTACCCAGATCCAGAGCATCCAAGCAAGTCCCAATCAGTCCACTTAAACCCTAATATCTAATTTACAGCTTGTCCATACAGGATTTACCAAAAGAGTTTGCAGAAAATTTGGGCCCGGAGAATCATAGAATCATAGAATATTAGGGTTTGAAGGGACCTCTGGAAGTCATTTAGTCCAACCCCCTGCTCAAAGCAGGACCAGTTCCCAACTAAATCATTCCAGCAAAGGAGAGGAGGTTGTTATCCCCAAACTAGTCAGAACTTCATGTTGAAAAGACAAGGAGGTGCTCAGTATATAGAGTCCTAAGACCTGGCCCAACACTCTATTATTCCCTGCACAGTGATTTGCTAGCCCTTTAAGGCAAGTCATTGGCCCAGCATAGCCCTGTCTTTGGTTCAGCTAAAAAACAAGGCATTCTGGGGTTGCCATTCTCAGAGTGATCATGGAAATTGTAGAAATATATCAAGGAATGCTGGGAAAGGGAGAAAGACTTTAAATGAATTCCCTGTCCTCATAAGAGATAACAGTCTGTAGAGAGTAGGACCTGGTGCTGTGTGCTTATAGTGCATGTTCTAGGAGGAGTTTTTGAAAAAGCTGGTTTTGGGGTTTTATCCAGAGAAAGGCATTGACTTGCAATCCCAGCCTCCAGTCTAATGTTTAGGTAGGTCAGGGAGGTGGCTGAACATTTGAGCTTTTCTAGGATAATGGGACCATGAGCCAGAGAGCAATGGATTGAGAAACTATGCAACCAGTAGCAGTATCTGGTCACTGGTCACTGCACATAAATTAAGCCATTTGTAGCTCCTTTTTGGTGACCACACTGGTTTTTAAGAATTCACTCCTGAATGTTTGCTCTTCATATGTTTTACGTGCTCAGGCTTTTCCTGAAGGGCTGAGTTAATTGTGGATGGTTCTTTTTCTTTTACTGTGCTAGTAGATTATTTTTAGTGCTGTAGAAATTTTGTCACTATGGATGGAATTTGTATTTCTTTAAAATTATTTTTGTATATATAATCAGAGATATGTGAAATGCACAACATATACAGGAAGACTATTTAAAATATATTTTTGATGCCAAATCCTCCTTATATAACTTATATCTCGTAGCCCTTACTTTTACTTAATGGCATATTTTACTAATGAATAGTTATTAACACAACTGACAAACTCATCTGCCTAATCTTGTAAACAAAGGCATAAGAAGAGTTACATCAGGGATAAATTTGGCCCATTTTAGGGGTAACTAGCTATGTGGTACAGGATTTCCAAAAGTGCCAAGGGAATTAGTAGCCCAAATTCAATTACATGCACCTTCATTGAGAGCTGGGCATCCATCTCCTTTAGATGTTTCAGAAAATCCCACCCTAAACAAGACTGTGAACTCTTCATGGCAGGGACTGTCTCTTAGGGACTGTCATAGGGAAAAAGCCTGGAATAGCTATGCTGTATTAGCTCCCCATATAAACACTTATTCCGCACTAAGAGCACTTTGTGCAGTTTAGGTGAATCCACTTTGCAAGTGGAGTAAGCTAAAATGTTGACCAACACTTTTAGTGCAGAATAACACAGGGAACTATCATGGAAGATCCGTTCTGCATAAGGTCTTGTCTATGCCGGCACTTTATACTGCAATAAAGCCTCCTAGAGCTCTCTAACTTACTACCTGTCCACACTGGCAAGGCACATAGAGCACTCTGACTCCCTGGCTGGAGTGCTCCTGGTACACCACCTTACAAGAGGATTAACAGCTGTTGCGTATTGGGTGAGATGCTGCAGCTCCAGTGTAAATGAGTAGTAACATTACTGCGCTGTCAGTGACCTCCGGTAATGCTCCCTAATCTCCTTAAGTCAAGAAACCTCTCTTCCCTTTGTTTTGAACTCATCTGGAAAAATGTGGAATTGCCTGTTCAGAGCTTCATTTCAGACAGACAGCAGCTTATCTGCAACGGGGCAAATCAACAAACCAAACGTTTACTGAGTGAGTGAGTGAGAGGCAGGGGTCTAGGGGGATCTGAACTTAGGGTGTGTCTTCACTACAACAGTAGTTCAATTTCCTTGCAGTCGGTTTTTGTAAGCAGACTGTATAGTAGGATTGGGGAACCTCCAGCCTCCGGGCCGTATACGGCCCGCCAAGTCATTTGGTCCGGCCCGCAGGCGGGTCTCCAAATCTCCGCCGTAGAGATTTCCGGACCAACGTGGCGGTGGGAGCAGGGCCGGCGACAGGCCGTAGTCCCCCTTGTCGCCGGGCCTGCAGACAGAGCGGCGTGGCGGAAGTGGTGAGGTGGCGGCAGCGGGCGCGGCTGAGGGGAAAGCGGCAGCGGCGCCTCCCCCCTCGCAGCAGGCCGGGCGCGGTGGCAGCAGCGGGTGCAGCTGAGGGGAAGGCGGCGGCGCCTTGCCCCTCGCAGCAGGCCGGGCGCGGGGATCCAGCCAGCTGCGGGCGGAGGGAGGGCCGTGGCCTGCGTGCCACAAGTGAGCGGGCGCGGGCAGAAGATGCACCGCAGCCGCCGGCCAGGTACGCGTGTGGCTCCGCTCTGAGCGAAGGGGCCGGGAAGCACCGGTGAAGGGGGAGCCAGGCTGGGCAGGGGGGCAAGAGACTAGGCTGCATGGGGTGGGGGAGCGGCCGGTGAAGGGGGGGGAGAGGCCAGGCTGGACGGGGAGGGGTGAGGAGGAGGTAAGTTTTGGTGGCATGGGCTGGGCCAGGCAGGGGTGCGGGAAGGAACACAGTTAGATTGGGGGGAGGCTGGGCGGGGGTAAATGAAGATCACCCCCTACTCCCAAGCTGAGAGCGGGAGCTGACTGGGGCAGGTGGCAGGACCCACCCCCCCCCGGTTGGCTAGGGGTCAGTGGGGGAAACCCCAAAGCAGTGCAGGGCTAAGCACTCCGCTTGCCACTGCTTTGGGGTTTCCCCCGCTGGCCCCTTGCCAGCTGGGGTCTCAGCTCCCGTTGCCAGAATGGGCTTCTTCGGGGGAGGGGGGAGCGGAGAGCGGCCCGCGAAGGACATTATAAATGTCCAAATGGCCCTTGGCACAAAAAAGGTTCCCCACCCCTGCTGTATAGAGTCGATTTTGTGCATCCCCACAAAGCACAGCAAGTCGGCATTGTCTGTCCACACAACTGTGGCAAGTGTCGACATAGCGAGTGGTGCACTGTGGGTAGCTATCCCACAGTTCCCGGAGTCCCCAGCAGGCACCATTTCGAGTGCTGCACTCTGGGTAGGCATTTCATTATTTCGCGCCCTTTTTTAACACCACCGACACCATTTCGAGCGGTGCACTGTGAGTAGGCATCCCATATTCGCGCCCTTTCTCCGCACTGCGCTAACGCCATAGCACTGCAAGCATGAGCCCGCTGAGGCCACCGCTGCAATACTGGCCGTTGTGAAGACCTCACGCATTATTGTGGACTTTATGCTGCATCATCTGCAGAGGAAGGCGATCTGGACACAACTGCGCTTTCCGGAAACTGACGACAGTGATGAGGAGGTGGACCTGGACGTGCACAGCAGGGACAGGGACACTGATGTTTTTGGAAGTAGGGGGACCAGCAATATGGCAAATTTGGTGTCAACAGGGCAGGCTCATGCTATGGAACGCCGATTCTGGGTCAGGGAAACAGGCACTGACTGGTGGGATCGCATAGTACTGCTGGTCTGGGATGACTCTCAGTGGCTCAGAAACTTTCGCATGCATAAGGGCACATTCATGGAACTTTGTCACTTGCTTTCCCCGGCCCTCCAGCACAAGAATACCAAAATGAGTGCAGCCCTCACAGTTCAGAAGCAAATGGCGATAGCCCTCTGGAAGCTTGCAACGCCAGACAGCTACCAGTCAGTCGTGAAGCAGTTTGGGGTGGGTAAATCTACAGTGGGGTCTGCTGTGATGCAAGTAAGCAGGGTAATCGTCGAGTTGCTGCTACCCAGGGTTATAAACCTTGGAAACCTGCAAGCTACAATAGAAGGCTTTGCCGCGATGGGATTCCCTAACTGTGGTGGGGCTATAGATGGGATTCATATCCCTATCTTGGCACCAGACAATGACGCCGCAGAGTACAGAAACTGGAAGGGATATTATTCTATGGTCATGGAAGCACTGGTTGACCACAAGGGATGTTTCACCGACCTGTATGTGGGATGGCTGGGAAAGGTTCATGACGCTCGTGTTTTCAGGAACTCTAGGATATTTAGAGAGCTGCAGCAAGGGATTTTCTTCCCAGACCAGAAAATTACTGTGGGGGGACTGGAAATGCCAATCGTTATCCTTGGGGACCCAGCCTACCCCTTAATCCCCTGGCTTATGAAGCCCCACACAGGAGCCCTGGACAGGGGTCAGGAGCTGTTCAACTATAGGCTGAGCAAGTGAAGAATGGCAGTTGAGTGCACATTTGGCCACCTCAAAGGGCGATGGCGTTCATTACTCATTCGCTCAGACATCAGCGCCAGAAATGTGTCCATTGTTATTGATGCTTGCTCTGTGTGCCACAATCTCTGTGAGAGCAAGGGGGAGACGTTTATGGCGGGGTGGGAGGCAGAGGCAAATTTCCTGTCCGCTGCTTACCAGCAGCCAGACAGCAGGGAAAGTAGAAGAGTGCACCAGGAGGCGCTGCGCCTCAGAGACACCTTGAAAACCAGTTTTATGAGTGCCCAAGATGGCGTTTGAAAACCCGCTCCCTTGCTCTGCTCAGCCCTAAGCCTGCCGTCCTTGCACCTTCTTTTCCTCCCCGCTCTCGACGCTTGCAGAGGAAATAAATTCGCTGTTTTAAAAATCATGCATTCTTTATTGCTTCTTCACAAACACAGGGGCTCACTGGAAAGGTAGCCCAGCAGGGGTGGGTAAGGAGAGAAACCAGGAGTCGGGGGGGGGGGACAGTGGGGAGAGGAGGGGGGAGAGGAGGGAGGAGAAGGGGGGCCAAGGCACAGCAGCTTTTAAAACTTTTTAGATAAACTCTGCCTGCTGCTGCTTGTGCTGGCCTGTGGGGTAGAATGGGTCAGTCCCCGGAGCTTCCCCCTCGGGGTTCTCACCCCCCGTCTGGGTGGGGAAGCTATGGGACTTGGGGAGGGGAGGTGGTTAGACAGAGTCTGTAGAGGCGATCTTTTGTCCTGCTGAAGCTCCACCAGACACCGGAGCATGTCGCTGTGGTCCTCCATTATCCACAGCATCACATCCATCCGCTTTTCTTCGCGCTTCTGCTGCTTTTCTTCTCACTCCATCCACCTCTCTGCTGAAGCCCTGGACACTTGCCTTGACTCTAGCAATCTTTCTCTCCATTCACTCTGCTGAGTGGCCTCAGCGTGAGAGTTCTGCAGTAGTTTGTTAAACATGTCATCACGCGTTTTATTTTTACGTTTTCGTATCTGTGATAGACAGCGTGAGGGGAAGGATGGGGGATTCTGAGATAAATGTGCAGCTGGTGTGGCAAAGAAAGGGACAAGGTTATAAGACAGATACATTCTTGCAGCACAATGGGAGTACCATTTAACGGTGAGCCACAGTATTCACAGGCCTGATATGCTTTCTGTACAGGGTCACATTCCACACCTAAAAGTGACTGGATGGCTTTCATGTTCACACAAACATTCACAGAACTATCTCACACACATGAGATAACCTCAACACGGCTACTGAAATCGCCATGCAGCCAGCCATGGTAAGCTAAGCCATATTCTTTACAGCAGCGCTCCAATGTTCCAGAATAACCCTGTCCCCTTCCCCCCCACCACGTGGATCACCGCTCCCCCCACCGTGTGGCTCCCACTGAACCGCAAACTGCAAAACAAAACCAAAAATCCCTGCCTGCTCTTGCTACGGGCTGGCTTGGGGTGAAGGGGGGGGGGCGGCACGTTGGGTCTTCTTTGGAAGCAGCCGTGAGCAGCAAAACCAAAAATCCCTGCCTGCTCTTGCTACGGGATGGGGAAGATTACTTTACAGCTGGGAACATCTGGTGCTGTACTAACTATAGTCCGTATTTCAAACAGGCGACCATGAATGACATCAGTCTCCTTAGAATTTCTCAGAGAGCTAGAGAACGCATGTTACTAGAGTCTCTTCAAAATCCTGGTCCATATGGTGCAATGCTGTGTTACTCAATGATACCAGACTATTTACTTATTTCATGGTGTAGAATGGTTTCCTATCACGGAGGACCAAATAAAGCAGCTCTCCTCGGAAACTTGTTGCGTAAGGTTCATCATACCTGCTTGAAAGTTTCATGGAAATGTCCATAGAGGATTTCTGTTCCATACTGGAGTACATTAACAGACTGTTTCAGTAAAAGGGACCAGCAATGAATGCATGCCAAGTGCTTAGAGCAAGTTAATCCTATATAATAATCGGCTAAAAGTGTGTGTGAAGCCGTCATGCGCAGTAGAGATGGCCCGGATGAACGGCATGCTGGGAGGTGTAGTTCGGCGGCACAAAATGGCCGCCACGCGTCCGCCACCGCAGGCCATAGAGACGGCCCGGTCCAGGTCCAGCTACCTTCCCCTCCCCCCCCCACTGTATTTAGCCCTGAAACACAAGGTGGCTGAGGTACCATTTAATAGTATTCACTTCTGTATTTATCCATGACATTTATTTCCACTTCAGAACCAGAAAAGGAGGCGCCTGTCCCAAGCTGCCCCTGCTCTCCATACAAAACACAGCTGGACTCAGTGAGGGGGCCAGCGCCCCACTGGCACACACAGCCCCTACTCACTCCTGCCCAGAGCCAAGTGATTTAAGAACAGATCGAGTCTCCCTTCCCACAAGCACCCATGTTTGGCTGGAGCCTCATTCCTAGAGCCCTCGGGCCAACAGCACCGGTTCTCCCAGTGCATCCCCCTCCAGACCACTTCCTGGGGCTCTCCGCCAGCCTTCTCAGGGCCAGCTCCCCGGGGAGGAAGTGGAGGCACGGGTCTGGGAGTGACTCACGCCGCGGGATGAGAAGTGGGGAAACTCCAGCGGCTCTGCTGGGTCCAGCGTGAGTGGCAAGGCTCACGTGCACTCGCTCCCTGCCTCCCTCCCCCTCGCTCGCTCTCCCTGCCGGCTGGGTGCTGAAGTTGGATGGATTGCAGCAAACCAGCTCCGCTAGGGACCACCTACATGAGCCCTTCCCCGGGTTCACTCAGTGCCAAGCACAGGCAGCCAGGTGGGGGTGGGTAAGCCAGACCGCTCGGGGGACGGGGGGGGGGTTCTTCTTCTTACTTATTATTTTGAACCTGAGGGAGGGAGCTGAGCGAGGGGGGTCATTGGGGGGAGGGAGCTGAGTGAGGGGAGGTTGTTGGGGGGGCGGGAGCTGAGCAAGGGGGGGTCGGGGGGGAGGGAGCTGAGAAAGGGGGGTCATTGGGGAAGGAGCTGAGCGAGGGGGTATTGGGGGAGGGAGCTGAGCAAGGGGGCGTTAGGGGGAGGGAGCTGAGCGGGGGGGTCATTGGGGGGGAGGGAGCTGAGTGGGGGGCCGTTGGGGGGGAGGGAGGGAGCTGGGTGTGGGTTGGGGAGGGAGGGAGCTGGGCGAGGGGTGGTTGTTGGGGGGCGGGAGCTGAACGAGGGGGGTCATTGGGGGGGAGGGAGCTGAGTGGGGGGCCGTTGGGGGGGAGGGAGGGAGCTGGGTGTGGGTTGGGGAGGGAGGGAGCTGGGCGAGGGGGAGGCGTTGGGGGGGAGCTGGGTGAGGGGGAGGCATTGGAGTTGGGGAGAGGGGAGAGAGAGCTTAGCGAGTGGGAGGGCCGCGAGCAGTTTCCATTGGCCCGTGTCCACGGGCTTTTACACTAGTCATTAATAAATGCGTCCTTTTAAAATCATGAGTAATCTAATCCCTAAAGGCACACTCACCAGTTTCCTTCGCCGGCTGGGGTAGCAGCAGCTTGGGATGGCTGTGAGGGTAATGGGTCCAGGATGCTAAACAGCTCCTGGCTGTCTGCTAACAGGGTTTCTTGGCTTGCCTCTTGCTGCTCCGTACTATTTCCATCCCCATCACCTTGGTCGTCATCTGAATCCTCCTCAGGCCTGACGATTATCCCATGGGTGGAGTCCATGGAGACCAGTGCGACTGTGGTGGAGGCACCCCCCATTATCTGATTCAGTTCATTGTAGAACCGGCATGTCCGCAGTGGGCCCCCAGAGTGTCCATTTGCCTCTTTGGTTTTCTGGAACGCTTGCCTCAACTCCTTAATTTTCACGCGGCACTGTTGGGCGTCCCTGTTGTGGCCCCTTTCCAGCATGGCATTGGAGACTCTGGCAAACATGTGGGCATTCCGTTTGTTGTTACGGAGTTCCAACATCATGGATTCCTCTCCCCAGATAGCGATCAGATCCAACACCTCACAATTGGACCATGCTGGAGCTCTTTTGGTTGGTCCCCTGTGCTGCTGAGCTCTGCATGGCAACTTGTGCTGCTGAGCTCTGCATTGTGGCTTGTGCTGTTGAGCTCTGAATGGCAACTGACCTGTGCAGGTGAGCTCTCCACGCTGACCAAACAGGAATTGCAATTCAAATGTTCTAGGGACTTTTCCTGTTTACCTGGCCAGAGCAGTGAGTTGAGAGTGCTGTCCAGAGCGGTCACAGTGGAGCAGTGAGGCACTCCAGAGCAGTCAGAATAGGGCATTGTGGGACAGCCTCTGGAGGCCAATAACATCCCATGCGTCCTCACTACTCCACAATCGACATAGAGAGGTCGATTTCAGCGCTACTCCTCTCGTTGGGGAGTACAGAAATCGATTTTGAGGGCCCTTTAAATCAACGCAAATGGCATCCGTGTGAGGACGGGTACAGTTTTATTCTGAATTAACTATGCTAAAGTCAACGTTAAGCCATAGTGGGGACCAGTCCCTACAAGACAGCATGCTGACACACTCTCAGCACTCCAAAAATCCACTCGCTCTCTCCCTCCACATATACACAACACACTCCACCCCACCCCCCTCATTTGAAAAGCACATTGCAGCCACTTGAACACTGGGATAGCTGCCCATAATGCACTGCTCCCAATGCTGCTGCAAGTGCTGCAAATGTGGCCACGCCAGAGTGTTTGCAGCTGACAGTGTGGACACACTGGAGCGCTTTCCCTAGAGAGCTCTCTGAAGGCTAGTTTAACCCAAAAGCGCTCTACAGCTGCAAGTGTAGCCAAGCCCTTAGATTCACAGTCTAGACATTTCACAGTAAGGGTGTGGCTACACTGGAAACTTCAAAGTGCTGTCTTGGGACTGCTCCCACAGCAGTGCTTTGAAGTGCGAGTCTCTCTCCCAGCACTCTTGGTAATCTACCTCCACAAGGGGATTAGTTCCTAGTGCGGGAGCGTGGCTCTCAATGCTCGGAGCCTGTCTACACTAGTGCTTTAAAGCATTCAGACTTGCTGCTCTCAGGGGTTTGATTTTTCATACCTCTGAGACAGCAAGTTAGAGTGCTATAAAATGTAAGTTTAAACAAATCCTAACTCTCCCATGTCTCCCACATGTTGTCCAGCTGTTAATGTGTATTTGCACAGTGATTACCACAATAGTGCATTGATTCTAACTGTGGCCTCTAGGTGTGAATGTGATACAAGGAGAAAGTCTGATCCATGTTTATTTGTTTGTTTTGAAAGCTGAAGATTATAAAATATCTTCCCAGGAGGGAGAGGAATAGCAAATAAGCTGGGAGGCAAAGGTAGCTGGTAGCTTTTAAAATTATTCAGTTGGTGTTACACCATTTATTAGTACAGTAAACCCCCGATTTAATGGACCCCGATTTAACGGACTTCGGATGCAACGGACAAAATTTATGAGCAAGTCCGATGCATCCCAAATCTGTTTTTGGGGGCTGCCTGTCGGCTCCCCGCTGCCGCCTGGGTCCAGGCAGCGGGCTGGCTGGCTGACGGCTGCCGCCCGGGTCCCAGCAGCCGGAACCCGGGCTGGCTGGCTGACGGCTCCCGGCTGCCACCCGGGTCCCAGCAGCCGGGACCCTGGCAGGCTGGCTGATGGCTCCCAGCTGCCACCCGGGTCCCGGCAGCGGGCGGGCTGCAGAGCTGCCGCCCCGACCCTGTGGCGGTCGGGCTGCTGCTCTGACAGCTCGTTTTTTTATTATTATTAAATAACGGACATTTTCATTTAACGGACACCCCCTCGCCTGAATTAGTCCGTTAAATGGAGGTTTTAATGTAGTATATATTCAGGTTACATGTATTCTGACTACATAGATTTGTAACAAGGACTGATATGACTTGCCCACATCAGTAGGATCACAATGTATAAATTAGTCTTGTGGATAAAAAACCTTTTAATTTGATTGTTTCCAACCATTGCACAATGCATCCAAAACTCATAGATGGAGCTGGGGGAGGGGGGAAGCTAGATGTTAGAGGGCTTATTCCCTTACCCGCTCATTTCCTGGTCCTTTTCACATGAACAGAGAGTAACAATACCCGGTACAATTTTATATTTATTGGGTTGAACTTCTAGCAAGCAATGATTTCAATTGTCTTCCTTCGTGTCCCCCTTCCCAGCTCTGATATCACAGAGCTTTGCCTGTGTCTCTGTTCCCATTCCCCTGCTTAGAAAAACATGATTCCAATCCCCCCACCTCCCTTCCTTGTCCCCATTACCCACACTTACTTTCTGATTAACTGCAGACTATATAGTAAAACTTGAATTTTGCTTAGCTGTACCTTAACAAATAATTTTACTTAAATTTAACTAACCAATCCTAGCATAGTGTACCATGATTACCTAACGAATTATGCCCCATCCCTTAATTCATTTACATTCCACAAAATTAATTATACAGCAGACAGAAACACTCACAGAACCATACAGAGATTATACATATGAACAATAAGGAATTGGAGACTACAGTGATAGAACAACAAAGAAATTAGGATTTCAAACCCCAACTATTGACATAGGGCTGGTCTCCACTGGGGGGGAGATCGACTGTATATATGCAATTTCAGCTACGTTAATAACGTAGCTGAAATCGGCATCTCTGCAGCTGACTTACCTGCCATCCTCACGTCGGCGGCGGTCGGCGGTGCGGTCCCCCGTCGACTCCAGCTTGCACCTTTTGGCGAGCTGGACTTCCAGAGTCAACAGGGGAGTCGCTGGCGATCGATTTATCACGCCTTTCCTGGCCACCCCACGTTGATGTCAGTGAAACGTCCCTTGTGATCCACCAGTGCTTACAGCACCATTGAGAATTACCCTTGCAGTTTATGGTGATCCAGTGCCAAGACAGCAATTCCATTCTTTCATCCCACCAGTTAGGGAACCCCATCGCAGCAAAGCCATCCATAATGGCCTGCACATTTCCCAGAGTCACTTGCTTTGATAGCAGCTGGTCAGTGATTGTGTTGGCTACTTGGATCACAGCAGTCCCCACAGATTTGCCCACTCCAAATTGATTCCTGACTGACTGGTAGCTGTCAGGCACTGCAAGATTCCACAGGGCTATCGCCACTTGCTTCTCAACTGTGAGGGCTGTTCTCATTTTGGTATCTTTGTGCTTCAGGGCAGGGAGACAAGTCACAAAGTTCCATGAAAATGGCCTTACACATGCCAAATTTTTGCAGCCACTGGGAATCATCCAATACCTGCAACGCTATGCAGCTCCACCAGTCTGTGCTTATTTCCCAGGCCCAGAATCGGCATTCCATGACATGAACCTGGCCCAATGCCACCATGATGTCCCAATCACCACATGCCGTGCTTCTGGTAACATCTGTCTCCATGTCCTCATCACTATCGTAATCGCGCTGCCGTCACTTCCTCACCCAGTTTTTCAGGTTCTGTACACACTGACTATGTGGTATTTACCATGGTCCACAATTGGTGGAGCTGAATGGGCTCCATGCTTGCCGTGCTATGGTGCCTGAATTGATAATCCAAGAAAAAAAGACACAAAAGGAAGGACCGCAAGAGAGCAGAGTGACTGTGGAAGGAGAGCAGAGTGACTGTGGAAGGAGAGCAGAGTGACTGTGGAAGCAGTGGATCCATACACCATTTATGAGGAAAGTTAGCAGTCCTATTGCACCATCTTTGGCAGCAAAGCAGGAGAGCAGAGTTGCAGTGGAAGTGGTGGTGTGTGGGTGACGATGGCTTTCAGGCCTTCTGCATGAGTTGCAGGACAGCAGAGTTTTGCAGACCTAATGCACCATCTGCTGCTGAAAAAAGGTGCAAAACGATTGTCTGCCATAGCTTGCACAGAGGCAGGGGCGACTGATGATATGCACCCAGAAACACCCGTGAGAAAGTTTTTGCCCCATCATGCACTGGGAGCTTAACCCAGAATTCCAATGGGCAATGGAGACTGTGGGAACTATGGAATAGATACTCACAGTGCACCGCTCCAAGAGTCGATGCTAGACTCGGTACTGTGGACGCACTCCGCTGACTTAATGTGCTTAGTGGGGACACACACAATTGACTATATAAAATCTCTTCTGAAAAATCAACTTCTATAAATTTGATATAATTTCATACTGTGGACGTACCCTCAGTTTGATAGCATCCTGTCTGGCAAGAACTCACTTATCAATAGTCATAGGTGTACGCATGGGGTGTGCCTGGTGTGCCTTGGCAGACCCTAATGCAGGGGCCCTCTCCATGCCGCATGGCAAGCTGCAGGCTCCACGCTCCTGGGATGGAGTGCCCGGCCAAGTGCGGCAAGCCCCCGGCCCCTCCCTCGCCTTCCTCCTGCCCTGGAGCCATGCTACCGCATGTTTGAACAGCTTCAGAAAGGGACTTACTTCCCAGATCAGAAAATTACTGTTGGGAGTGTTGAAATGCCTATAGTTATCCTCGGGGACCCAGGCTACTCCTTAATGCCATGGCTCATGAAGCCATACACAGGCATCCTGGACAGTAGTAAGGAGCAGTTCAACTATAGTCTGAGCAAGTGCAGAATGGTGGTAGAGTGTGCATTTGGACATTTAAAAGCTCGCTGGTGGTGTTTACTGACTAGGTTAGATCTCAGAGAAACCAATATTCCAAATGTGATTGCTGTTTGCTATGTGTTCCACAATATGTGTGAGAGTAAGGGGGAGACATTTATGGCAGGGTGGGAGGTCGAGGCAAATCGTCTGGCAGCCAGTTTCATGCTGCCTGGTCTCATCACGCTCCTGCCTCCTCTCATTGTGCGCCTCCCTTGTCTCATCTCATTCACTGAATGCTTTACAGGACTCCACCATTGTTTGCCTCCACGCATTCAGCTGGGCCCTATCAGTGTGGGAGGACAGCATAAGCTCTGAGAACATGTTGTCCCCCATGCATTTTTATCCACCTACTAATCTGGGCCAGCCTTTGGGATGGAGTTCATAGAGCTGAAACACTTGCATCTGCGGGAGAAGGAAAAGGGAGAGTAGAATTTTAAAAGATACATTTTAGAGAACAAAGGGGATACTCTTTCTCAGAGAAACAAGCAATTCATAGTACATAGCACATGTTCTTTCTGTACAAGGTCGCATTTTGCCTTTTATATTGAGTGCCTGCCATTTTGGTGTGACTGAGGCATCACACATGGCTGGGCAACATAATTCAGCTTGCAGGTAGCCATGGTAAGCCCTAGTAGGGGCACCCAGGTTAGCCTTCTGAAGCCATCCCTCACCCACGCCATGAAGTTTTCTGTTCATTGAAACACAACAATCTTAGCAACAAGACAAACACCAAACACAAATACAAAACATATGTTTTGACTGGTGCCAGCTTGCTTGTAGAATGTCTGAAAAATAAAAGAAACAATTTCCACCCGTCTAGTGGGGACAGATTATTGCTCAATAATAATACCACTTTCTTTAACAAATCTCCTTGCTAATTGTAGGAAAAACAGAAGAATTACTTCCAGGCTGTTCTTATTTTGTTTTATAGTCAGCCTAGTGAATTACCCCACTCACTGGTTATTTATGAAATTCATGAGGTGGTGTACCTCCATTTTCCCTTTCGTACAACGGACCAGGTTTGCAATATTTTTTTTTTTTGCTGTAACAAGCTTTATGTTTATTCTTAGATAATAGCTGAGATACAGCTTTAGATTTTAGCACTGTATACACAAAAACAAGCCTTAGGGTTAACCTGTGCCCCTTATTTTCAGGCTTGACTTGTTTTTTCAACTCCCTTTCCTGAAGGGCCATAGTTTGAGTCTTCTAGTAGCTTGTTTCATGTATTCATTGTTTGCAGCTCCTTTGTGCAGCCACTTATGAGCAGTTCTCTCAGCTACTTAATTTGCATCCACACAGAGGCTTTCTGGCTTGCTTTTGGGTTCAAAACTATCAGCAGCTCAGAGACTGTCTTAAAAGGGACACATTCCACTTCCACCAGAGTTCTGATTACTTTACACTTTTATCTCCTGTTCCAAAATGCACAGACATTTGAAAAAGAAAGCACAACCTATTGTGGTTCCTTTTGGAGACCTAATAGGATTTAATTAAGTAAAATCTGCATTTTCTGCATTTTCTTTACCCCTTTTCCAATATACACTGCACATGTTCTGGGAAAATGCACATTTCTTACATAATCACACACATACAAATTTCTCTTTTGCCTAACATCCCTTGCAGTGTGATTATTATTTTTTACACAACTGTACCTTGATTACACTCCCATTGTGTACAACCAGGGCAGCCAAGTTAAGTTTCAATAAAACAGCCTTACATTCCTTTAGTGATTTTGATTACATTACCCAATAGTCAAATAATTTTGACCAAATTATCTCTCCACCTGCTGCCTGCAGCAGTCCCTATAGACCATGTTTGTGGGAAAAGAGCCTATTTTTCCTTAGAATAGCTGTAAAGGCTTCTGGGGACAGAAGCATAATGGTGGTAGTAGACACTCTACCTGACCCCCTTATATAATTTAATTACCAAGCTTCCAACCAATGTAACTGCACAGAGTTGCACATACAGTAACATATATATAACCGGGTTTTATCATCAAACCAAAAACTTGCTTCTTGTAACACCCCAACTGTTACTTTTTAACATTTTCACAATTGTTACTTTTTACCATTTTCACAACTCTCAAATGTTTGCTTTTCTTCAAACTCTGTATTATTAATTCATGCAAAAGCTATTTGTAACTTTTCACTTCCTTCTTTAAATCACTTACTCCCACATTTAGTTCTTTAGGGTAGTGCAATTTGCCTGTAACAACTCAGCCAAGTACAATTATTGCCACACAGGTGCTTTAACCTGTGCTGTCTTTACCTTGAGACTATTGAAAAAGGCAATAAAACATTTGTTTCCATGGTTTCCCATGGATCTTTTACTGTTACAAATTCCAGTGGAATACAGCAGACATCCATCATACTTTGTCCAAAATAACCATAAACATTTTATATAAGCATTCAAAGTATCCCCCCCATTAAAACTTTAGAAAAACAAAAGTGTGGAAAGGTGGGGTGAAGAGGTGGAAATAAACCAATTAAGCCTGTCTCTCAGGTCAGTTTGAAGTACAGGCTACCAGCAACAAATTAAGTAAACTGAGAAAAAGAAGAAGGAAAAGATGAAAAGAATATAGTTAACTCTGATTAGGAAAAAGATCTTGGAGTCATCATGGATAGTTCTCTAAAGACATCCATGCAGTGTGCAGCAGCAGTCAAAAAAGCAAACAGGATGTTCAGAATCATTAAAAAAGGGATAGAGAATAAAACAGCAAATATCGTATTGCCCGTATATAAATCCACAGTGCATCCACATCTTGAATACTGTGTACAGATATGGTCTCATCTCAGAAAGGAAATACTGGCATTAGAAAAGGTGCAGAGAAGGGCAATTAAAATGATTAGGGGTTTGGAACAGGTCCCATATGGGGAGAAACTAAAGAGGCTCAGACTTTCCAGTTTGGAAAAGAGGAGACTAAACGAGGATATGATAGAGGTATGTAAAATTATGAGTGGTATGGAGAAAGTGAATAAGGAAAAGTTATTTGTTTGTTCCCATAATATAAAAACTAGAAGCCACTAAATGAAATTAATGGGCAGCATGTTTAAAACAAATAAAAGGAAGTTCTTCTTTGCACAGTGCACAGGCAATCTATGGAACTCCTTGCCTGAGGAGGTTGTGAAGGCTAGGAATATAAAAAGATTTAAAAGAGAACTGGATAAATTCATGATGGATGGCAGGAGAGAGATCACTTGAGCATTACCTGTTAGGTTCACTCACTCTAGGGCACCTGGCATTGACACTGTCGGTAGACAGGATACTGGGCTGGATGGAGCTTTGATCTGACCCAGTACGGTCATTCTTATGTTCTTATGTTCTTATGATTATCTCACTAACTATACCCCACCACCTAAATTGCTTTACACCCAACAAAATTAATTATGCAGCAGACAGAAACAATCACAGAACCAGACAAAGATCATACATACAAACAATAGGGAAGTGGAGACTACAGTGATAAAACAAAAAAAAGAAATGAGGATTTCTCACGGCAGCTATTATTGATAAGTGAGTTCTTGCCAGACCAGATACTATGAAATTAAGTTTTCTTTAAATCTTCTAGGCTCCTCCCTTTCTCTGGAGGTGATAGATTGGATCATCTTTTTAACAGCCCAAAACTGCCTTATTTCAGTGAGACTGTTAAGAACGTGACCATACGTTTCCCAGCTTATGGCTGCCTTTGCCACTTAGACAAAGGCCTCAGCCTAAGAACAAAAAGCCTCAGACAATCACAATGAGAGAAGACCCTTATGCAGGCAACTAGCTATTTTAATTCTTTCTTTTATACCTCTATAACTTATTATGAACATATACCTAAATTCTTAAAGTATAGGCCTTTGCAGACAGACCTGAATATCTATATCCTAACACTATAAAATCTGTCTGACCTTCTCAGTGTAAGCTGAGCTGACAGGTCTCCTATTTATGAGTGCATGCAGTTTTGCTAGAGGATAGCAGCCCAACAGGCATTAGCTATTGCTAGGTCAAATTTTTTATGTCTACACCAGAGCTAATTGGTTGTCATTAGCACCATAAAAATGTCTTCACATAATTATATTATATATATATTATATATAATTATGTGAAGACATATATATATATAAAAAGAAATATATATATATTTCAAAGCCACCAAGCCCCAGTGCCAATTTTACTTTGTCCTGATTCATTCAATTTTGTTAATACCTGTTGCAAGTGATAATCATGATCATTTTATGATTACAATAATCTGCGTCAACTCAGCTGATTTCAAGCTGAGTCATGTATGTTTCTTGTGCCCAACTCTTTATACTACAACATCTAAAAGGTGAAAAGCATATTTAATGAGGGCGGCATGCCGTTCCTTATAGAAGTGCCATGTCTTCAGCACTGCACCAGAGCAACAGTTTGCCTACCTTGCCTTCTGATTCGCCTGCCTCAGGTCCTTGATCGTAGCATGGCACTACTGCATCTCTTTTGTGCCCCTTCTGCTGCATGCTACTAGCAATCAGCCCATAGGTATTGAAATTCCTATGGCTAACACAAAGCTGCAACTGCACAGCCTATTCTCCCCATATATTCATCAAATCTAACAACAAATCACGTGGGAGCATAAAGTATAAAGCTGGCATGGTCAGCATGAGAAGATGCTATGTGAACTGTGCTTGCCGAGCAAACAGAAAGAGGAATATCCCCATAACACCTCATGTGAGGTGGGGAAGTGCTAGCTTCCCACTTTTACAGATGGAGAGCTGAGGCACAGGGAGACTAAGTGACTTGCCCATGGACACACAGAAAGTCTGTGGCAGAGCAGGCCTTGACCTTGCATTTCTCAACTCCTAGTCTACTGCCCTAGCCACTCCATCATCCTTCCTATGCCTTCTCCACAGAATAGCACTTTTCAAAGGTAAGAATTGTTATCTCCATTTTACAGGTGGGGAAACTGAGGTACACATATTCAGTGATTTTTCCCCAAAAGGGACACAAGTCAGTTCTGGAACCTTGGGCATAGGCTAGAGCCCCCAACTTCCAGTTTAATGACATCTCTTCACATGGTAGCTAACTATTAGATCAGTTGTGGGCAACATGCGGCCCACAGGCCCCACACAACCCATCAGGGCAAGTCACTGGTGGGCTGTTTACATATGTACGGCCACCTGCAGCTCCCAGTGGCTGTGGTTTGCCATTTCCAGACAATGGGAGCTGCAGGAAGCAGTGCAGGCCAAGCCACCGCTTCTCATAGCTGTTCACATAAGCACTAAGTGTTGCAAAACTGGGCCTGCAATTATTTGAATATTATACTATAGTGGAGTCTTCTCTAACATCAGCATGCTGCCATACTGTTCTTATACAGTAATAACTCGGAATTTACTATACAATTGTATTGGCATGAAAGGCCCATAATTTAACTTACACCTCAAACAAACATCAGTGAATCTGCACAGGAGCAGCAGCATGGGGCAGCAAACAGCTATAAACAGGGGAGTTTGGATGGGAGTTCTGTTGGAGAAGAAGGGAAGAACAAGCCCCTTGTCCTTAGGGGCAATGAGTGTGATGTTTGTGTATTATTTTCTGTTCTGTGTGGATGTTTTCTCCCCCTCTTGTTCAGTTTGTAGAGGCTGGTTGGGGCAGTGTGCTGTGAGAAAAGCAGAACCCTGATTAGGGTGGGTGGGGATTCCCTGATTAGGGAGCCCATAAAGGTAGTCAGTCAGCCAGTAGCACAGGAGCAACAAACAGAGCTGTAAACAAGGTAGTTTGAGGGGGAGTTTGTAAGGAGAGTTTAGGAGTGCAGGTGTGTTGTGGTTTTGTTTTGGTGTTTGTCTGGATCTTTGGTGGGTCTTTTGTTTTGTATTTCCCGCTTGGTGGGAATTTAGGTCAGAAGGCTATGACAAGTAACAGAGGCAGCAGTGAGAGGCCTGGTCGACGTACCTAGATCTACTTATCGTCGTGGCTTCACTGCAGTAAGTTGATGGCTGATGCTCTCCTGTTGACACCTCCTGTGCCTCGCTCCCTGGTGGAGTACCAAAGTCAACGGGAGACCACTCCGCAGTCGATTTATCACATCTAGACTAGACACGATAAATTGACCCCCCACTGGATTGTTTGCTTCCCATTGATCCAGCGGATAATGTAGAAAGCCCAGAGTGACCAAAGCCAAGGAAGAGACAATGAAGATGGCCAGATGCGAAAGCTGCAGGATGTACATGATCCTAGAGCGGGTACCTGAAAAGAGCTTCATATGTGTGAAGTGCCACTTGATAGAACTGATAGAAAAGATGATCTGAGGTTTGGAGATGAAGGTGGAAACTATGGTTCAGATTCAAAGAGGGTTCAAACAGATGATGGAGCAAAGGCAAGAGGAGG
Source organism: Sternotherus odoratus (assembly GCA_032164245.1). Lineage (NCBI taxonomy): Eukaryota > Metazoa > Chordata > Testudines > Kinosternidae > Sternotherus > Sternotherus odoratus. The sequence goes on from JAVMKO010000003.1 coordinate 147,299,493, forward strand.
CCGAAGGCAAAAGCCAAGACGTGTAGGTGCAAGCTGGACTGAGGAACTCTGAGGTGAGACTGCTGGGTGAGGAAAGTAGCCAGTGGAAGCATGTGACTACAAGAACCAGACAGAGGGAAAGACCAGCTAGTGAAGGAGAAATTGAGCTCAGGAATGTTTGCTGAGTTGGATAATGAAGGAGAGGCACAGCAGACAATAACTGAAGGAGAGAGAGCAAGGAAGGAGAGGAAAGTGGCTAGTTCTGTAGGAAGAGGTAAAGAACGGATGTAAATACCCATAGTTCAGAGCCCTAGGAGTATACAGGATGACTTGCAGAAGATTGTAAGGAAGAATAAAAGACAAGAGGACTCATATCTGGAAAGAACAGCAGGAAGGCCAGAGAATCACATCATTGCTAGAAAAAGGCAGGTATAATGACTAGGGACTCCCTACTAAGTGACAGGTTGTCCCCAGAGCTGATCCAGAGAACAGAAGGGTATGTGTGCTGTCTTCCAGGAGCTAAGATACAGGATGTGGACCTGAGGCTGACGAGGATCCTAATGGGAACAAGAAAGAATCCACTAATTGTCCTTCACATGAAAACAAATAACACAGCTAGATTCTCATTGGAACATATCCAGAGAGACTATGCCAGGCTGGGGAAGACACTTAAGGAAATGGAGGCTCATGAATCTTTAGTGGGACTCTACCTGCCCATTGAGGAGGAGAATAAAGTTCAGATAAGATTATGATGATCAATGATGGCTCAGACAGAGGTGTTTTAAGGAGGGCTTTGGGGTGTTTGACCACGGGGAGGCATTCATGGACAGAGAACAGTTCTCATGGGATGGCCTCCATTTGAGTAGGGAGGGAAATAGACTTCAGGGATAGAGGTTGACACCACTCATTAAAGAACTTTAAACTAGAAACCCAGAGGAGATTATTGGGAGATTCTCATGTAACCTCCATGCCTGAATTTTAACACTGATAGGAGGAACGGCATTGGGTAAGAGAATGGAAATTAAGAGGAAGGATAGTGCTGATACCAGTCAGATAGGCAATACTGGCAGTAGAATAAGAGTACCCAACTGGGCATAGAATGTGAGCAAAGCCAAGCAGCAATAGTAAAGATGTTTGTACACCAATGCGGGGAGCCTGGGTAACAAAATGGAGAAACTAAACGTACTGATGCAGAAAGTGGAACCAGATATTCTAGGGACAACAGAAATATGGTGGAATATTAGTCATGACTGGATTACAGGAATTGAAGGTTATGTGCTCCACAGGAAAGACAAATAAAAGTAAAAGTCATTGAATAGCATTGCATATTAATGATGAGATAAACTGTAAAGAAACTAGAAGTGATGGAATGGATAAGACAGTCTGTTTGGGCCAAACTCACTTTAGGGAAGAAAGCTACTAGAATTTACCCTGATATAGTGCTTACGGTGTGTTACGGACCCCAAGAATATGATTTGGAGATAGACGGGGATCTCTTTAATGTTTGTTATTAAATAAATTCTAATGGGAATTGTGTGATTATGGGAGACTTTAACTTCCCAGATATAGACTGGAGGACAAGTGCTACTAATAATAGTAGGGCCCAAATTTTCCTGGATATGATAACTGACAGATTTCTTCAACCAACAATAGGTGATACCATTTTAGATTTGGTATAGGTGAGTAGTGAGGATCTCATAGAAGAACTGGTTGTAAAGGGCAACCTTCGTTTGAGTCATCTTGAGTTGGTGGGGACCAGGGGCAGGGAGGCGCAGGGGAAGATTAATGGCCCATCTCTCCCCCTTACCTTTACACTCTGGATTGCTGTGACGGAGTTGAGGCAAGTAGCTCACAAACTGTCAGAGACCATTGAAGAAACACACAACTCAACTTTGATCAAAGGGGAAACTGAGGCACCCTCCTCTCAGTCAAGAAAGGGGGTTAGCAGCAGCTCCATTTATTATTAGTACCAAGCAGACTTTTATAGAGTATATTCAAAGGGGAGGGGGAATGGGTGGAGGGAGGGAAAGACCTTCTTGAAGCATGCGCATCAGCAAACCCTGACATCAGTCCTAGGTCAGTGCCCTCTTGAGGCACCTGGTGTGGGGACCTTGAGAAAGCTTACATGATGCCAACAAGCTTATGAATAAGAGTCTATTTGTTCTCTAGCAAAGTCATTACATACATATAATGCAATCTGGAGATAGAACACATTAGCTCATCTAGTAAGGCCTACAGACTGTCATTGTTTAGGCAAGGTCACATTCTTGGTATAGATAACAGTACATAAACAACTTGTTGTCAAGCACTATTGCACTGAACTTCTAAAGCCTCAAGCGAATGATTTACAACCCTTGGGAGTTTAACTATGTGATTGCTGGTGAGGAAGAATACATGGTGAGAAGGAGCGAGGGAAACTGAGTTTGTCCTAACATTGGTGCCTATGGTGATTATAAATTTGCCCTAGGCCTAGGCCTTGTCGGTCTAGATGATAATACACCGCTGACACAGGCATAGCCTCAGGTAAGAGGAGAAGAGAAGGGTAGGGGGAGTGGGGCTGGAACAGCAGGGACAGGCGCTTTCCCCCTGGCTCCATCCCTAAGGCAGAGGTGGCAGGGAGAGGTGCTTCTCCTTTGGTCACAGCCCCTGAAACTATTGTGGCCAGGGAAAGATGGTTCTCCCCCAACCCAGGGCTGCTGCAGTGAGAGAGAGCTGGAGCAGTCCTCTCTACCCACTGAGCCCTGGGGCAGCCTGCACCCGAAACTCCTCCTTCCAGGCCCCAGAGCCTGCACCCCCAGTCAGAGCCCTCATCCCTCCACCCCAAAACCCAACCCACTTCCCCAGTCTTGAGCCCCCTTCTACCCTCTGAACCCCTAAACCCCACTCCCAGACTCATCACCTACATATTGGTGCACATAACAAAAGTCATTCCACACTTGGTTGTAAAGAAATAGAGGGAACATTGGTTAGCGAAGTGGACTGGATATAAGAACTCAAGGATCTGAACGTGAAGGAGGCTTGGAATTACTTTAAGCCAGTGTTGCACAAAGTATCTTAATCTTGCATCCCAGGCAAAGGAAAAAATGGGCAGGGGAGATTGCAGAGCAATCTGGATGAGCAAGCATCTCAAACATGTGATTAAGTAAAAGTAGAAAGCCTACAAGAAATGGATGCCTACAAGGAATGAGAGGGATCAGCAAGGAAAGCTACCTCTTGGAAGTCATAAAACATAGGGGTCAAGTGAGAACTACCAAAAGCTAAGAAGTGTTGGACCTTGCAGAGGGAATTCAAACCAATAGTAAAAGATGATATAACCATATAAATAAGAAGAAAAAAGGAAAGAAGAAGTGGGACCACTAAGCATGGAGGCTGGGGTAGAGATTAAGAATTATCTAGGCATGGCCCAACACCTAAACAAATACTTTGCCTCAGTTTTTAATGAGGCTAATGGAGGGCTTAAGGGTAGTGGCAGAGTAGTTAATTTCAATGAGGATATGAAGGTAGAAATTACCACATCTGAGGTGGGGTGCCCAGAAATCTCCATCTGTGAATAATAAAGGAACTGGCGCATGATATTGCAAACCCAGTAGCAAGAATTTTTACTGAAACTGTAAACTCAGGGATCATACACTATGACTAGAGAATTGCTAATATAGTTTCTATTTTTAAGAAAGGGAAAAACGTGATCCAGGAAACTACAGGTCTGTTAGTTTGACCTCAGTTGTATGTAAGGTCCTGGAACAACTTTTGAAAGAGAAATAGATAAGGACACAGAGGTGAATGGTAATTGGGATAAAATACAACATGGTTTTAAAAAGATAGATCATGCCAGACAAAACTAATCTCCTTCTTTGAGAAGATAACTGATTTATTTAGACAAAGGAAATGCAGTAGCTCTAATCTACTTGCATTTCAGTGGAGGCATTTGCTATAGTTCCACATAAGAAATTATTAATTAAATTGCAGAAGATGGGAGTTAATATTAAATTGAAAGATGGATAAGGAATTGGTTAAAGGGGTGACCACCACAGGCCATGCTGAAAGTTGAACTGTCAGACTGGAGGGAGGTTACTAGTGGAAATCCCTCTCGCATGCTACTCACTCTGTGCCTCTCGCTTGCTACTGAAGCATGTTTGGTGAGGAGGGACAGGACGTTGGGGTATTTCTGAAGAGGTAGGCATGGGGCAGGCTCTGTTCCCTCAGGCAGAGGGGAATGTAGTAGCTGCCTGCTTAGTGAATTGTTCCCATTGTTCTTAGTGAATTCCCTCAGAAGTATAAAACAGATGTAAAAATGTTAAGAGTCCTTTACATTGCCAAAGTGGTATAAAGGTGTCTTATTTTAAAGGACATTATGGCCTTATAAATACTTATGGTGCTTTAGTGATTAGAACTGGTTACAATTTTTGGACTGAAAACATTTCCTATCAAAAAGTGCTCCATGAATTGTTTGCTACCGACCTTTTTGGAGATGGTCAGTAACCAATATAAACAAGAGCATAATATAAATGAGAATGTAAGCAGTTTATGCACTTTTGTACATTTATGTCCGATTTTTTTAAGCAAGTAGATTTTAAGTGAGGTAAAACTTGGGGTATGCAAGACACGTCAGACTCCTGAAAGGAGTACAGTAGTCTGGAAAGGTTGAGAACAGTGGACTAGCTGATCATGATCAAGATCCCTTCAGACCTTAAAGTCTTGAGTCTGAGTCACACAAAGCGGACATTAACAAAAAGCAAAAACAAGCAAAAAAACCCCATCTTCTTACTAATGAAATACAAGTCATTTTAATCACTCCTTCTAGAAATAAGGCTTCTCTCAATGAGAAAGGTGAAAACAGATGCTTAAATCCAAACGAGACACAAGTGCTAATGTATAAATCAGCACTCCAGCAAGAAGGTATTATTAGATCATATATGAGACAGGAGTCACTGAAGATGGAAAGTGATTCAGTTGCAAAAAAGGCTGACGTTCCATGGTGTATTAACAAGAGTGTTGTGTTTAAACACTTGAGGTAATTGACCCACTCTAATCTGCACTGGTGAGGCTTCAGCTGGACTACTCTGTCCAATTCTGGGCACCACACGTCAGTAAAGATGTGGAAAAATTGGAGAGTGCCTGGAGGAGAACAACAGAAATGGTTAAAGATCTAGAAAACCTAACCTATGAGGACAATGTGGAGTCCATTGGCACCTTAAAGACTAAGAGATTTATTTGGGCATAAGCTTTCATGGGAAAAAAACTCACTTCTTCAGATGCATTTGTCAGTCTTTAATGTGCCACTGAGCTCCTTGTTTTTTGTGTGGATTCAGACTAACATGACTACCTACCCCTCTAATACTTGACCTATGAGGAAAGGTTCAAAAAAATTGGGCCTGTTTAGTTTTGAGAAAAGATGACTGAGTGGGCACCTAATGATAGCAGTCATCAAATATGTTAAGAGCTGTTATAATCAATTGTTTTTCATGTCCACTAAAGGTAGGACAAAAATATTGTGTTTAATCTGAAGCATGGTTAGATATTTGAAACTTTTCCCTACCTGAAAGTTAAATCCTGAAGTACGATTCCAAGGGAAGTTGTGAAGTCCCCCTCATTGGGGATTCTTAAGACCAGGCTAGACAAACACCCATCAGAGGTGGTCTACGTTTGCATGGTCTAGGTTTCCTGAATTCTTGAGGTCCCTGCTATCCCTACATTTCTATGTTTCTATAAAATGGATGAACCCTTTCAGAAAAGAATCAACTTGGCTCAAACATTTTTTTCCCCATCTAACTAAGTTAATTCTTAGAAATTTCTGTTTCATGGGCCATATAAAAAAATCAGTGTATGTGAAAAGCTTCCCACCACCTTGCCTGTTTCCTGCCCATAAGGTCTTGTAAACAATATCACCTTCCCCAAAGAGACAATGGTCTAAATTCATTCTTGGTGTAACTCAGTGACTTTAATAGAATTATACTAACAATGAGAATACTTCAATCCTTCTTTCTTGCTAGCTTGTTGACTTTGACTTTGCTAGTGGCTCTCTTGGTCCCCCTGCCTTTGATGAATAAAACCCCACTGCCAGACAGATGCTCCAGCCTGATATCTTTGCCTTGAGCCCCTAGAATAACTAAATAACTCTAGAATCAGGGTGGTAGCCGTGTTATTCTGGAATAGCAGAGTTAACAAAGTCCTGTGGCACCTTAAAGACTAACTATAAAGTTTTGAAGCATGAGCTTTCGTGGGCTAATACCCACTTCGTCGGATGCAGGCAGTGGAAGTGTTCACAAACAGGCAGTTATAGAAAAGTAGGTAAGAGCCAGGTGGGAGGTGAAAAGGTTAGTCCAATTAAGCTGAGCCAGCTTGTTATCTCCGATCAGGGAGTGTGGATTATTCGTCTAGCATTTGAATGGGGTGTGTGAACATGGAGAGACGAGAAACAATGTCTGTAATGAGCCAACCATTGTAGATCTCGGTTCAATCCCAGAGTGTGTGTGCTGAATTTGCAAAGGAATTGAAGCTCTGCAGTCTCCCTTTGCAGTCTGGATCTGAAGTTCCCTTTCTGCAGTATGGTGACTTTTAAATCTGTAATAGTGTGTCCAGGCAGGTTGAAGTGTTCCCCTACAGGTTTTTGTATATTGCCATTCCTAATATCTGATTTGTGTGCATTTATCGTTTTTCGTAGGGACTGTCCAGTTTGGCCGATGTACATAGCAGAGGGACACTGGTGGCATATAATGGCATATATGACATTGGTTGATGTACAGGTGAATGAGCCAGTGATGGTATGGTTGATCTGGTTAGGTCCTGTGATGGTGTTGCTGGTGTAGATATGTGGGCAGAGTTGGCATCGAGGTTTGTTGCATGGATTGGTTCCTGAGTTGGAGTTATTGTGGTGCAGTGTGCTGTTGCTGTTGAGAATTTGTTTAAGGTTGGCAGGTTGTCTGTGTGCCAGGACTGGCCTTCCTCCCAAGGCCTTTGAAAGTGAGGGATTATTGTCCAGGATGGGTTGTAGGTCACTGATGATGCGTTGCAGAGGTTTTAACTGAGGACTGTAGGTGATGGCCAGTGGTGTTCTGTTGTTTTCTTTCTTGGGCTTGTCTTGTAGCAGCAGGCTTCTGGGTACACGTCTGGCTCTGTTGATCTGTGTCCTTATTTCCTTGTGTCATGGAATCCTACCTGTATTGTCATCATCAGTGACCTACAACCCATCCTGGACAATAATCCCTCACTTTCAAAGGCCTTGGGAGGAAGGCCAGTCCTACTTTTCTATAACTGCCTGTTTGTGAACACTTCCACTGCCTGCATCCGACGAAGTGGGTATTAGCCCACGAAAGCTCATGCTTCAAAACTTTATAGTTAGTCTTTAAGGTGCCACAGGACTTTGTTAAATAACTCTAGCAACACATAGAAAATGAGCTCTGGTGGTCAATACAGGTAGGATCCATGACGAACCTTGTATCTTGGATTGACAATTGCATATGCTTAAAGCCTCATTTGCCAATGTCCTTCTGCTTCTAAATCATATAATTGTTTTGTAAGGAGCTCTCCAAAGATCAGAATAAAGGTTAATTGAAATAAGGATAACTCAACAAAATAGAATCAGAGAGGTAGCCGTGTTAGTCTGGAAGGGCAGAAGTGACAAAGAGTCCTGTGGCACCTTAAAGACTAACTAAAGTATTGAAGCATAAGCTTTCGTGGGCTAATACCCTTCCACTGCTTGCACCCGACGAAGTGGGTATTAGCCCACGAAAGCTTATGCTTCAATACTTTAGTTAGTCTTTAAGGTGCCACAGGACTCTTTGTCACTTCAACAAAATAGATACTCCCCAGGACTTTTAGAAGTGCTACTAGTGCTTGATATGTTATAAGCTTCTTTCTGTCAGGTAGACATACACATCTTTATCTTTCTAACAGGTATAAATATTGAAAAACCTTCCACCTTGAGGAAAGTCAGTGTTTGTAGCAAGTCTCTTCCTTTAATGGCCAATCATCCACTAATATTCTGGAATGATGATCTTTTCTTGCAGTACCATGGCAATCAGAGTATCAATCAGCTGTAGGTGAAATTCTATGCCTGTGTCATACAGAAGGTCAGACAAGATGATTATGATGGTCTCTTCCAGTCTTAATTTCTATTAATCTGCTCTGTACAAACAATTCAAAAGCTTTATTTTATAAACATGATTAGAAGCCAAAATGTTCAGAATTAAGGCACTTCTGGGATTAGTTTTTCTTCAGTATCTTCCTTCTCTAGGACATGTTCTTCTATGTATTGCATATATGCTATCCCTCTGGATATGCTTTATGCAAGTATTGGGTTTCTGGTGAACTGATCTAAAATTTATATCCCACTTTTTACCATCCCCAATTGCTTTATTTAGATATGTTAATTTAAAAGTCAATTTTAATTTCCTACCCTTTCTGTTTGCCACATCCCACCTCAGAGGTAAAGCCATAACCACTTAGTTTGCACTGGTTATGGGTTATGTTCTTTTCTCTTTGCTCACTCAAGCAAATGCCTCTATGTAAGTATTTTAAGTCACATTCTTTTTAATTCTGAGTGGCTAGTTACCTTTTTTAACATGTAATTCCTTGGCATTCTTGGCTTGTGTTGCCAGATTCTGTCACTATCACTGTTTCAGAATCAAAGCTTCAGAAGAGTAAATAGTTTTGTTACCAACAAGATCCTAAAGGCCTTTGAAAGTGTTATCCTCAAGGGGTCTAACCTATTTTTGTATTCAACAGATAGCATTTCCAAGGCTAAAACACCATTCTTCATAAGAACCCTTTTGAATATTATTGAAGAACACATTTGGCTTGAGAAATAGTGACTGATGGTGCTATTGATTTTTAACCTTGTTTTTTTCTAGATAGTGCATTCTACTTGCTACAGTTTATTAAATATATTTAGGGAACAAAGCTAAGTTTTCAGGTCTCAAAAAAACCAAAATGAAACACAACTCCCCAGCATTCTTTATATGCTCAAGGGTTATTATTATGTTTGATCTCCTACTTAATTTGTACACCTGTTAACTGTTGTTAAAATTTATGGGGAAATAAATAGGAGGGAGAAATATGTCACAACAGAATATTAACTCAGTTCTTCCTTCATTCATCCTTGTTTTCTTTACGGATGCATCTGTTTGTTTTTTATATTCTCATTTTTTATTACAGATCTTGATATTTTGTTGTATTTCATGTTAGCTTTTTCAAAATATAGACAGAATTTTTCTTATTGTTGACTAAATTGACAAACTAACTGTCTGACTGAGGCAAAGTGTTTTCCTTTTCTCAAGAAAAAAATAACCTTTTTCAGTGCAGACTATTTCCTGTCAGGTTAAGTCATTTAATATACCTTTAATAATCATTTACACTTACTGAGTTATTATACTAAAAGGTTGTTGCTTCAAAATGTCATTGCTGTGCCAATCTATGTAACTGATGGAAGTCAGAGGTCAGGGAAGAATCCATCCACTATTGACATTTTAACTGTAGTTGAACAATGTAATAGTCTAGCCTTTAAATCCTTTAAATAATTTGTGTTCCTAGATATAAAATACATAACTCCAAACAAACAATACCACTGCCCCTACATCTTCATGCAATATTTCAGGCAGATTCTAGTAACCAATAAACAACACCTTTATTTGTGTACATGAGAGATAAATATATATTTTTCAACATACAGATTATTTAGTACTAAGTTTATAATAGTAGGCACTGAAGACTAATTTCCTAATTTTAAATTTAATAAATTTTAATTGACTTAGTAGGCCACACAGGGTGTAATTCAGAATAAAACTTATTTGAGTGCTCTCCTTGTGGGTGCTTCACTCTAGAGGCTGGTCTACACTACGGGGGGGGGGGATCGACTGCAGATATGCAACTTCAGCTACGTGATTCACGTAGCTGAAGTTTGCGTATCTGCAGCCGACTTACCGTCCGTCCTCATGGCGGCAGCAGTCAGCAGCGCGCTCTCCCGTCGACTCCAGCTTGTGCCTCCCGGCAAGCTGGAGTTCCGCAGTCGACGGGGGCGCCGTGAGCGATCAATTTCTCGCATCTTCATAAGACGTGAGAAATCGATCGCCAGAAGATCGATTGCTACCCGCCGTTTCGGCGGGTAGTGAAGACATACCCTTAGTGTCGGTGCGTCCTGGCACCGTTGATCGGAGATTTTCAGTAGCAGTGCCTGGTCGGGACACGGGCCCAGATGGTATCTCCCGTCTCAATGGAATCTTCCTGGGCTCCTGAGTTCCGCACCCCACACAGTTCCTTCTCTACCGTCCTCGTCTGAAGACGGAATTCAGGGCAGTGCTCTCTCTCTTCACCTGGTCTCTGTAGAAAAAATTCAACATAGAATAGAAATAGTTGTTAGTTACATCCTAATTCTTTTTCCTTTAGTGTAGTTAATTAGTTTTTTTAAAAAATCCTTTAGGGCTTCTCTCCTCCTCCAGCCACCTTCAGAGATGGGTACGGCTACACCCGCTCCCACCCGCTCCCCGACCACCATGGACCCCATTGGGAGCGATGCCTCACCCCCCTCTGGAACAGGGGCAAGAGGCTCAGTCTCATGGAAGAGAGACTGATAAGGGCAAAGGGTCTCTTGTCAGAGCCCTGCCCTCTGTGCTGACAGCGCCAAAGGCAGGCGCCTGAGCTTTTCTGCAAGCCTCTGAGGTGCCTGTGACAGACACCAGAGGCAGAAAACTGACCTCCTAAGACGGGAAGGTCCCCAGGGCACGTGACCGTCTCTAAGGCAAAAATAGCCTTAAGCCAGCGCGCATTCTGCCTTGGCGCTTTCAAGATTGGAGGCGCTCACAGAGCCTGGGCTAAAAATAGCCCCAAGGCTGCTGGCGCGCTCTGCTGGCACTGACAATCTCGGCACCGGCAAGAACGTCGGCGCCGAGCAGCTCTGGGCTAAAAATAGCCCCGAAGCACGCTGCGCACTCTGCCTTTACACCAACAATATCGGTGCCAACAGAAACTCAGCGCTGAGTGACTCTGGGCTAAAAATAGCCCCAAAGCAAGCTGCGTGCTCTGCTTTTTTACCAACAATGTCGGCGCCGACAGGAACATCGGTGCTGAGCGGCTCTGGGCTAAAAATAGTCCCAAAGCCAGCTGCCCACTCTGCCAGGGCACTAACAATCTTGGCACAGACAGGAAGCTCGGCACCGAGTTCTGAGCTAAAAATAGCTGCAGACCAGGCTGCGCGCTCTGCTCAGGTTCCAAGAAGAATGTCGGCACCCAGCCTCGGCACCAGCAACACCCCCTGCATGGTTCTTACAAAAGCCCTGGGGCAACAATGAAATTAACAACCCTTAAAGCGCTAGACCACAATTTAGCCTCACCAAACCCCATGGAGCAAGAGCAAGATTTTTTCACTCAGGACGATCTCTTAGTGCCATCTGAGCCTAACTCCCCACTCCTGGATGCACACATCTCATTTTCAATCAGATACTCTCCCCACCTGGACTAGCTACCTTTCACGGCAGCAAACTTGAGGTACAATGGCAGATGGAGTTCTCCCCAACTGCTTCTGCTGCTCCGCCGGAACCCTTTCCAGCTCCGTCCATGGCTCACAACCACCAGCCTCAGTTTCCCTAATTCATCCCTCCGTGGATGCCATGTGGGCTTTCCTACCCCATGCATTGGCGTCAGTGGTACTCCTGGCATCCTCCTCCTACCAGTCACCCTCAGACCTTTTCTACTGAACCACTACCTCCTTCTGTGCCTCAATCTCTAGCTCCGTCTACTTCTCAAATGCCTGAACCACCTCCTGAGAACATGAACTATGAACCGTATGCTGACTCCTGAATCTCCATCTGAATCTCCATCTGATCCAGATGGGGCCCTTTTCCTCCGCCTCCACAGAACGTGGATGACTGTAAACAATTTCAAGATCTTTTCAAGAGGGTGGCACTTAGTCAGGAAGAGGTTCAGGAAATTCAACATAGACTCCTCGGGATCCTTCAACCATCTGCGCCCTCTAAGATCATGCTTCCCATAAACGAGGCACGCCTGGCACCATCTGATGTTCTCTGGCAAACACCAGCTTCTTTACCACCAACTTGCAAAAAGGCTGAACATAAATACTATGCCCATGAAAGATTCTAGAGCGACACTACGCACCATTTGTCCCCAGGAGACAACGGTACCAACCCTACCAATGGCCACGCGCACAACAGTATTACTGGCCTCACCCCAAACCATATGACATTGTTAGGAGTCGCGCCAGACCCCCTAAGCGCAGACAAAATCAACCTCCAGCAACCACCTCCAACCCACCGAGCAATAAACAACGATTTTGAAACACTGGTTGAGGATCTGCAGGACCTCCCTTTGAGTCCTCCGCCTACTTGCCCGTTTGGCCACCGCCTCCAGAGTTTCCAACATGCCTGGAAGCGGATTACAAAGGACCTCTGAGTCCTCTAAATAGTTCGGTCTGGATACTCTATCCCCTTTATATGCTACCCTCTTACCCTTCCCCCTTCTCCATCCCTCTTCAGGGACCCCTCCCATGAGCATTTACTTCGTATAGAGGTAGCTCATCTTCTACAACTAGGCACAGTGGAAACTGTGCCAACACAACATCAGGGGAAAGGGTTCTACTCCCATTACTTTCTAGCCCAGAAAAAAAACGGGGGATGAAGGCCTATTCTGGACCTAAGCTGACTGAACAGATTAGTGAAAACACAAAAATTCAAGATGGTCTCACACTGGGCACAATTATTCCTGCACTGGACCAAGGGGGACTGGTTCACGGCCCTCGACCTACAGGATGCTTATTTTTATATATCAATTCATCCAGCTCACAGACATTTCCTCCGATTCATAATTGGTCACAACCATTTTCAATACAGAGTTCTTCCTTTCGGACTCTGCACAGCAACAAGAGTTTTTTTCCAAGACTCTAGCGGTGGTCGTCGCTCACCTCCACAAACATGGAATCACGCTCTTTCCAAACCTCGATGATTGCCTCATCAAGGGCAACTCCTACAACAAGACACTTCAACCTACAACCTTCACCATTTCCCTCTTTCACAGCCTTGGCCTCCAAATAAATGTCCAAAAAGCTATCTTGGTACCTCCTCAACAGATCGAGTTGATTGGAGCTCATCTGGACTCAATCCACAGCAGAGCTTTGCTCCCAAATCACAGATTCCTTGCTATCACGCAACTGATACACGCACTTTCTGTTTGTCCTAGGACTGCCTATAGCTTCTTGGTCACATGGCAGCCACCACATTTGTGGTCCAACATGTCAGAATGCACATGAGATATCTTCAGGGCTGGCTCAACTCCAACTTCAAGCCCAACTGACACACATTGGGGATGCTGTTAAACCCTCTCCCAATGCTCTAGCTTCCCTACAATGGTGGACGAGACCAGAAAACCTCTGCAGGGGAAATCCCTTCCAGCAACAAACCCCAACATTCATGCTTACCATGGATGCCTCTATAATCGGTTGGGGAGCGCACCTTGGAGAACACAGGACACAAGGCCAGTTGTCCGCATCAGAGACATACTTACACATAAATCTCTTGGAGCTCAGAGCAGTGAGGTGAGCTTGCCTTCACTTTCTTCCTCTTATAAAGGGAAAATCTATTCGGGTTCTAACACACAACATAGTGTGTATGTATTACATCAACAGACAAGGGGAAGCCTGATAACATTCCCTTTGCACGGAAGCCATCTGCTTATGGAATTGGTACATATTACATCAAATACAAATCATAGCTTCCTACCTACCAGGCTGTCACAACACTACCACTGATGCACTCAGCAGACACTTCTCGACAGAACACAAATGGGAACTGCACCCCAAAATACTTCAACAACTCTTCTCCCTTTGGGGCACACCGTCGATAGACCTCTTTGCTACAACCCAAAATTGAAAATGTCACCTGTTTTGCTTCAGAGCAGGTCTTGGGACTACATCCCTAGAAGACGCGTTTCTCATCCCGTGGAACAACTCTCTCCTTTATGCTTTCCCACCAATCCCCCTGCTACACAGAGTTCTGAGGAAAATTATAGACAACGAGGCCTGGTTCATATTTATTGCCCCAGCTTGGCCGAGTCAAACATGGTACCCTTACCTACTCCGCCTGTCCTCCCGTCCTCCACAGACTCTCCCCAACCGGCCAGATCTCCTTTCCCAGGACAACAGTCGGGTTCTTCACCCTCACCTCCACAAGCTCCACCTGACAGCGTGGTGCCTTCAGGGTTCCAAACCCATGAATTAGCCTGTTCTTAGCAAGTACTACATGTCCTCCTGCACAACAGGAAAGACTTTACTTTGAAAAATTGCCTGCAGAAGTGGAAGTGTTTCACCCTCTGGTGCTCACATAATAATTTACGCCCAATAGGGTGACCCTTCCTGACATTTTAGACTACCTCCTGAAATTAAAACAGGATGGACTTTTGCTCAGCTCCATCAGAGTACATCTGGCAGTGCTTACCACCTTCCACAACTTATTAGAAGGTTATTCACTCTTTACCCACCCCACCATAAAATGCTTTCTCACAGGATTACAAAATCTCTACCCTGAGATTCACCCACCGGCGGCTACATGGAACCTTAACCTCGTTCTCCATGCCCTCATGAAACCTCTATTTGAGCCCTTAGCTACCTCCTCTCTTCTCTATATGTCCATGAAGGTAGCTTTCTTAATTGCAATAACATCGGCAAGGAGAGTAGGTGAAATAAGCTCCTTGATGGCCCATCCTCCATACACAACCTTCTCTAAAGACAAAGTCACTCTGAGACCACACCCTAAATTTCTCTCTATGGTGATATCCACCTTTCACCTCAACCAACATATATACTTACCTACTTTTATCCCAAGCCTCACAAGACTTCACATGAGGCGACTCTGCATACTCTGGACGTCAGGTGAGCAATCGCTTTTTACTTAGATGGGACTAAACCTTTACATAAATCACCACGACTCTTTGTCTCTATCACCGAAAGATCAAAAGGCATGACTATCTCTAAACAACGTCTGTCCAAGTGGATCTCTGACTGCATCAGATCCTCTTACTGTATACAAAATATTCAACTGCCCGAAGGCATTAGAACTCTATCCACTCGAGCTATGTCAACTTCCATAGCCTTCCTACATAACGTACAAATTTCTGACATCTGTAAAGCGGCTACATGGTCATCCGAACACACGTTTGCCAAACACTATGCTATCACGCAAGATGCCTTTGCAGACTCCATAGTCGGCCATACAGTGCTCTCTGCAGTACTTCCTGCCGCATCTCCAAAGTCCCACCTACCCTAGTGGGAACTGCTACACATTCACCTAGAGTGGAGCACCCACAGGGACAACACTCGAAGAAGGGGAAGTTACACACCTTTTAGTAACTGAAGTTCTTTGAGATGTGTGTCTCTGTGGGTGCTCCACTCCCCACCCACCTCCCCTCTACTTTGGAGTACCACTATAATCACTCCATGGTAGAGAAGGAACTGAGGGGGGTGCGGGATGCAGGAGCCCAGGAAGATTCCAACGAGACGGGAGATACTATCTGGGCCCCTGCATGCTGACCAGGCACTGCTACTGAAAATCTCTGATCAACGGCACTGGGACGCACCAACACCTAGAGTGGAGCACCTACAGGGACACACATCTCAAAGAACTTCAGTTACTATAAGGTGAGTAACTTCCCCTTGCTTCTGATTGAACTTTTTTATTGTATACAGTAATAATTAAATGGTAATGGTGGCTGTAAAATCATAGCCAGTGCCTTGTTCATTGAAGGAAACTTCTGTTCCATCTTCAGACATCCAGTAGGCCAAACAACACTTTAAAAAACTCCAACACCCTGAATACATCAGTTCTAGCTAACTTCAAACTCATCTAATTGAAGCTAATATCCTGGACCCAGAATAATCTGATAGGTTTCAGAGTAGCAGCCATGTTAGTTATCTGATATGGACCATCACTACAAAAGCTTTTTTTTTTTTCTCCTGCTGATAATAGCCCATCTAAACAGAATAATCTGAGTTCAGATCAGGATGTGGGATGGAAATAGCCATTTAGTGGCACTTATGGATTTCCATTCTCATTCGCCTAGATCTCTGTGCTATATTCAACACTGTCAATCATGAGATATGGCTGTGCTGCCTGTGAAGAATGGCAGGAGTCCAGCAAAAAGTGATAAAATGGTTTAATTCCTTCCAGAGGGACACATTCAAAGAGCAGTGATGGGGAATTGCACCTCCACCTCTAGATACACAGGACTGGAGATAAAAAGGTACGTACTCACAATTGGTCAGTTCAGTCCATAGTTTAGAAATGGATCCATGGTCCTTATGGGTAGCAAAAGCCAATGGAAAAGTTTCAGTTCAAAAGTAAGGACTGGAATTGCTAATGTTTTCCTTTAAAAGGGCAAGGTAGTACAAGCAGGGTGCATTCCATTCAAGAAGTCAATCCTTAACCATAATACCTCCAGTTTCACTGGGATTCCTCTGATTTCTTGCACCCTTATTAGTCTAATTTTAGGCTTGGTCAGGAAATGTAAATTTTGATGGTATTATGGCACCCCAGCATTAATCACTGTAGTGTACTTGGGATATGTTGTGTACAAAATATGACTTGTGAGGTTATACCTTGTGAGATATTCTAAAAGTCTTGACCAAGTAGGTATTAATATATCATTGGATTGTATGTGATATGGTCATATGTGAAGTTATGATGTTTGGCTATGTATGTGTTACTGAAACATGTTGGGAGATTGAAAACACCCAGAAGCAGCCTTGTAGGTACAACAGTAAAAAGGCTAAGCAATTTAATGGCTTATTGAGGACATGCACAAGCGCAATGATTACCCCAGGAACTATGTACAATAGAAACCACTCAGAGATAGCACTATACAACCAGAACTGTTTGACCCAGATCATAGTGAAAGAGCTTTCCAGCATGTTGGAAGAAAATGTAAAAGGGGCGAAATGACATCATGATGGTACCTCATTCTCCCTACAACAATACACCTGGAAACACATGAGGAATTAAGTCTGATCTGATTCCAGGCTAGACAGATTTCTAGCCTGTATATGAAAATTTGGGAAACCCAAGCTGTGAAGCCAAGGCAGCTTGTGCCAGCCTGTTTGTCACTCGGGGTGATAATTTGTTAATTCATGACCTACCCATCTAGTATGTTAAGATCAGTTTCCAGTTTTGTTTATTTACTAGGTAATCTGCTTGATCTGTTTGCTATCATTTATAATCACTTAAAATCAATTGTTTGTAGTTCATAAACTTATTTTATGTTTTAATCCAAACCAGTGTTTGTATGACTAAGGTGTCAGGGGAAAATCTCAGCTTGGTTACCATGCGTGTGCATGGTCTTCTTCACATTGAGGGAGAGGTAGACCAGGTGTTACACCCATATTCTGGCCAGATTTGACAAGGAAAAGATAGTATTGCTCTGGGTTTCTATGCTAGGAGGTTGGTGGTTAGAGAGCCTGCATGTGACTGCATCTGGTGTGTTCCTACCTGTGTGAATGCTGGTGAAAGTACAAGCTTGGAGGGCTTTGCAACCTGTCACAGCAGCACAGTGTGATAGGGAGCCCAGGCCGGTGGGTCAGAGTGCTCAATGGTAACCCAGTTCCAAGTGGCACCCTCGGGGGACAGGTATTATAGCTTTGATTATCTCCTCTGGCAATGGCCAAATGCCTTAACACTCATGATGTCCATTTTCTTTGCCTCTAGAACCAAGAAGATCTCTTGGGTGTACAGATGTTAGTCTGTCCCTTAACGTACTTACCAAGCTGGCATTTGTTAGCTTGATTGCTTTATTTACCTTATATGTAAATGTACTTTCACTGTCTAAGGCAGGGGTCTCCAAACTACGGCCCGCGGGCCGGATGCGGCCCGCGAGGCCCTCTCATCCGGCCCGTGGAGATCTTTTGGGCTCTTTAGAGAATGTTTGGCTCTTTTGAGCTTTCCACAGGGACGGCTCCGCGCTGGGGCCTGGAAGCCCGCGCGGGCCGCCAGCCGCGGGGCCGGGACGCGCCGCGTGCTCGGCTGCCGCCGCGGGGCCGGGACGCGCCGCGTGCTCGGCTGCCGCCGCGGGGCCGGGACCCGCCGCGAGCTCGGCTGCCGCCGCGGGGCCGGGACGGCTCAGCTGGGGCCGGGACGTGCCGCACCGCCACGCAGTTGCAGGGGGCGAAACAAGGCGGCGAACCGGTCTGTGGAGAGAGACCGGGTTGAGCGGGTCAGTTGGGGGGGGGAGAGACCGGGCTGGGTGGGTCAGTTGGGGGGGGGGACGGAAGGAGGTTTTGGGGTGAGAGACCTGGCTGGGTGGGTCATTTGGGGGGGGGGGTTGGAGGAAAGGAGGTTTTGGGGTGAGAGACCGGGCTGGGTGGGTCATTTGGGGGGGGGTTGGAGGAAAGGAGGTTTTGGGGTGAGAGACTGGGCTGGGTGGGTCAGTTGGGGGGGGGTGTTGGAGGAAAGTAGGTTTTGGGGTGAGAGACCGGGCTGGGTGGGTCATTGGGGGGGGGGTTGGAGGAAAGGAGGTTTTGGGGGGAGAGACCGGGCTGGGTGGGTCATTGGGGGGGGGGTTGGAGGAAAGGAGGTTTTGGGGGGAGAGACCTGGCTGGGTGGGTCAGTTGGGGGTTGGAGGAAAGGAGGTTTTGGGGGGAGAGACCTGGCTGGGTGGGTCAGTTGGGGGGTTGATGTGTAGTGTTCATGTGTAGTGAACAGGTGTTCATGTGTAGTGTTCATGTGTAGTGTTCATGTGTAGTGAACAGGTGTTCATGTGTAGTGTTCATGTTTAGTGAACAGGTGTTCATGTGTAGTGAACAGGTGTTCATGTGTAGTGTTCATGTGTAGTGAACAGGTGTTCATGTGTAGTGTATCAATGTGTTATTAAATAATAACTGAATAAAATAATATTAAATAAATAATTAAAAACAACATCCATGTTTTGATTCTTTTTTATTTGGACCTCGAGTGTGTTGTCGGCCCCCGAACTGCTATTTGATAGCTAATGCGGCCCTCGGGCTGAAAAGTTTGGAGACCCCTGGTCTAAGGCTTACAAGGCTTGACCCAAACAGGTAAATCTGCCCCCAAAACATATTTTGGGAATATTCCCAGCACACATACATAACATTTTACATACTGTGCATCCATACATCACCCAATGATATTTATGACTGGTGAATAACCAATTTTAATATGATGAGGAAGACTTGTAGCACCTTAGAGCCTAACCAGTTTATTTCAGAATAAGCTTTCGTGGGCTATAGCTCACTTCATCGGATGCATAGAATGGAACAGAAGTAAGATGTATTTATATACATAGAAAGCAAAAAAAAAAAAAAAAGGTTGTACATCAGCATACCAATTCTAGCAGGCTGTATAATTTGGATGGGCCATTATCAGCAGGAGAAAAAAATACCTAAATACCTTTTGAAATGGATCTCTGTGTCTGACAGGAGATAACAACTATTGAAGGTAAACTAATTAAGGAAATGCAATCAGTTAGTGTAATGAAAAAAACATTCACAAGTCCTGTTTAGCCCTTGGTTTATAGTGTCCAATTTGAAAATTAATTCTTTTCCTCAGTTTCTCGTTGGAGTCTGTTTTGGAAGTTTTTCTGTTTTAAAATTGACACCTTCAAGTCTTTAGTGGAATGTACAGGAAGGTTGAAGTGTTCTCCTGCTGTTTTTTGAATGTTATGATTCCTGATGTCAGATTTGTGTCCATTTGTTCTTTTGTGTAGAGACTGTCCGGTTTGGCCAATGTACGTAACAAAGAGGCATTGCTGGCACATGATGGCATATATCACATTGGTTGATGTGCAGGTGAATGAGCCTCTGATGCTGTGGCTGATGTGATTAGGTCCTATGATGGTGTCAATTGAATGGATATGAGGACAGAGTTGGCATCGGGCTTTGTTACAAGGATAGGTACCTGGGTTAGTGTTTTTGTTGTGTGGTGTGTGGTTGCTGGTGAGTATTTGTTTCAGGTTGGAGGGCTGTCTATAAGGAGGACTGGTCTGTCTCCCAATATCTGTGAGAGTGTGGGATCATCTTTCAGGATAGGTTGTAGGTCTTTGATGATGCGTTGGAGATGTTTAAGTTGGGGGCTGAAGGTGATGGCTAATGGTGTTCTGTTTTTGTCTTTGTTGGGCCTGTCCTGTAGTAGGTGACTTCTGGGTACTCTTCTGGCTCTGTCAATCTGTTTTTTCACTTCCCCAGGTGAGTACTGTAGTTTTAAGAATGCTTGGTAGAGATCTTGTAGGTGTTTGTCTCTGTCTGAGGGTTTGGAATAAATGCGGTTGTATCTTAGAGCTTGGCTGTAGACAATGGTGTGTCCTGGATGGAAGCTAGAGGCATGTAGGTAAGTATAGCGGTCAGTAGGTTTCCTGTATCGGGTGGTGTGTATGTGCCCATCATTTATTAGCACAGTTGTGTCTAGGAAATGGAATGCTTGTGTGGATTGGTCCAGGCTGAGGGTGATGGTGGGATGGAAATTGTTGAAATCATGGTGGAATTCCTCAAGGGCTTCTTTTCCATGGGTCCAAATGATGAAGATGTCATCAATATAGCACAAGAAGAGTAGGGACATTAGGGGACGAGAGTTAAGGAAGCGTTGTTCTAAGTCTTCCATAAAAATGTTGGCATACCTTGGGGCCTCTTAGAATTGGTATGCTAATGTAAAACCTTTTTTTGCTTTCTGTGTATATAAATACATCTTACTTCTGTTCCATTCTATGTATCCGATGAAGTGGGCTATAGCCCACGATAGCTTATGCTGAAATAAACTGGGTTAGTTTCTAAGATGCTACAAGTCTTCCTCATCTTATTTATGGATACAGACTTACACGGCTGTTAATCTTAAACCAGTCACAATTTTAATATGATTCTTTATTCAACTATTATTTATAGTAAAATAATATTGTATGCAATCCATTGATTAAATTGCTTATTCTTTGGGGTTCAAACCTCCTGTTCTTCCCTTGGGTTGTCTGAACCCACATTGTCACAATAAGTACCTCTAGAACAGGGTTTCTTAACTTTTTTTCATTTGCATACCTCTAAAAATTTCAAGTCGATGTGTGGATTTCTTTGTAAATCTTAGACATAAGATATGGACCCCAAAGGGTCTGTGTACACAGGTTTAAATCTACTATTCTATGGTAATGACAACCTTTTGTGGACCCCTGGTCTATGGACCTTCAGGGATCTGTGGACCACAGGTTGAGAACCACTGCTCTAGAAGAATCAGAACCATATTTTCTGTATATGAAAATCAGATAATATTAGCTACACAGAAGCTACAAAACATCATATTTCTTGAAATGTATTGTTATTTGTAACAATTGAGCAAGACAATGCACAATTACATGAGAGTGGGAAATATTTCAGGTTTATAATGAAAGAAAACAACCTGCAAAATCAGTTTTCTTCTTTGCAAATGTTGCTATCAAACATGAAATCTCTGTAAAATTACAGGCTACTTCAAATAATGATTGTTTTACAATATTCATTTACTTACCTTATAATTTACTCATTGATCATAAAAGTTGCTATTGTTGCTACTGTGGTGGGTTTTATTTCCCCTCCTGCTGTATAACCATAATTTAAAGTCCCTGTGCCAGATCTGATTCTCAGTTACACCAAATGTAAAACCAAAGTAAGACTTCAGACATGGTGGGCATCATGCTGATATTGTTGAGATCAGAATCTATTCCCTTATATTCAGTTTGTATAGAATTTTTTAGGCTAAGTGATTTATAATAGAATCTGTATTCTTTTTTTTTAATTCCCCATAACAAAAAAACTAAAACAAGATAATACTAAGCATCCCAGTTCTTTCATACTTTGTAATTTGTTCTTAAGATATTTAGTTTGGGGTGATAAAATCACCAAAAGAATGTCTTTAAATATGCTCTCAAAATGGTATATTATTTCTTCACAATAACAATACAATGGACATGTTAATAGTGTTCAAAAGTTTCAAAGAACAAGAATTATGAATTTTAACTATGAATGAAGAAAATAACAAATTAAGTAGCAATCGTTCCTTAGAAAAATGAAAACTAGGCACAGTCCTCTGTTTTTTAAGCCACTTTAACAGCCCTTGCATCCTGAGTCTGATGGGGGGGAACATTGATCCTCACTGTAACATAAAGCAACATAAAGATTTCCTATGGCTTCAAGAGGTAGTTCCAACAGATGAGATCACTAAAGTGCAGGGGTGGTTTGTCCTGACCTTCCTTCCCCTGTAAACTCAGTCTATTCTGGAGTTGGAAAAAGGGATGGAATATTATTTTTATTATTAATATTATTTATTTGATTGTGGTAATGCATAGAGGCCCCAGCTGAGATTGGGGACCTATTGTACTAGTGTCTGGAATCAAGGCCTGCAGCAGAGCCAGTCTCCAGGTAACCTGATGACATATTGGCTCATAGGATGCCCAACTGGCTGCACCACCTGATTGGTTGGAAGAGTTAGCAGATTGACTCTTAAGCCCAACAACAATTTAGTGGTTGCTCAAATTATTTGCCCATGGCTGCGGTAATTCCTGCTTTTTCCCAGCCTTAGACTCAGCCCTAGCACTGACTTGCCTTACTCTAGGTAAATCAGTCATGGCCCTTGGTACTGATTTCTGAATTCTGGTTGACCCATTGCTGTGACTCCTGGCTACTCATTCTTGCTATAACTACTGGGCATGATAGCCCATATCCCAGTCAGGACTGATTATTAACTCCTGAAATGTGAACAGGTTGTAAATGATTACTCTAGTTTCTCCCACCTGTAATTTGAATAAGATCAAGTGCCCACTTGCTTCCTTGGTAATGGCATATTGGATATACTGTGCACTGTGATAACAAGAAGCCTTTTAAAAACAGTTTCATTATGCTCCTTTCAGGTACTGGCTATGGCTGGAGGCAAGAGGCTGGACTAGATGGATCATTGGACTGATCAGATATGGCAATTCCTGTGTCTGCTGTGTTCACAATGAAGGCAAAATTTTAACCCAGCATTAAGGTTTTGCAGCTGGATGGTACAAATCTGTTTTATAGAGGAGGGAAAGGTACATTTTTAAAAAAGTTTATTGGGAGAGTCTATGTGTGCAGGTATGTGTGCAGGAGGTGATTTCAGCAATTTCAAACTCTTTTTGTTTATTTCCTGGATTTACTGAAGGATGAAGGGCCTGAAAATGCTATTTCTAGAACAAGCAGAATATCGTATATCACTAGCTTAAAATAAGTGATAAATATAAAATGTCTGTCATTTTAATTTTATAAAAATAGATATGTGCAGCACATTTGGGGCAACATGAGTTAATTGAAGAGTTTACTGCAAAATGGTGCCAATCATTTTGTGGTATTCAGAGAAAAGAGTAATTTAGGGCCAGATTTATGAAGGAATTTAGGCACATAACATCCAGATAGATACCTAACTCCCATTTGAAGTCAAGGGAGTTAAGTGTTTAATCATTTATGCAATTCTATACATGCCACTAGGCTCCAATCTGCATTTTCAAGTGCCTAGATATCTTTGTCTATGCCTATTCTTAAATTGCCAGAGCAGCACAGCAGTTGCACTGCAACTACAAGTACTTGTGTTTCAGTGAAGATACTTACTACACCAGTGGGAGGCGTTCTCCCATCACTGTAGTTAATCTACCCTCTCCAAAATATGGTAGCTAGGTCACCAGAAGAATTCCTAGTTTGACCTAGCACTGTCTATAGCAGGGATTAGGTGAGTTTAAGTATTTCACTTGGGTGCAGATTTTTCATGCCCCTGAGTGATGTAGCTGGGTCGACCTAACTTTTTAGTATAGCCCTGGCCTTTGTAAATCTGGCCCATAGGCTCCAATGCAGGAAGACATCTCATTTTAGGACAATATACTTAAAGTTAACCATACTTTTGAGAATCAGAGAGGTAGCCGTGTTAGTCTGGAATAGCAGAAGTGACAAAGAGTCCTGTGGCACCTTAAAGACTAACTAAAGTATTGAAGCATAAGCTTTCGTGGGCTAATACGCACTTCGTCGGATGCATGCAGTGAAAATATCCAGGCTGCTTCAATACTTTAGTTAGTCTTTAAGGTGCCACAGGACTCTTTGTCACTCATACTTTTGAGAATAGTGATGGACTCAGGGCTTGTCTACACTGGAGATTTACATCGGCATAGCTACATCTGTCAGGGAAAAATAATAGGTTCTTGATGGTTTCAAGTGATAGCAACATTTTAAAAAAGCATGTTAACTACCATTTGAATTTAGCTTGGGACTTGTAGAATCAGAAATTTAGGCAGAACAGTAGTCAGTCAGTGTGGACTTAGCAACAAAAGAGCTCTAACAAAGCCCTGCTCCTGTTAAGGGAGGTAAACACAGACAGTCAAACCTCCTGATATCTATAGATAAAGGCTTCTATTAGACAGACAGGAAGGGAGCCATAAACACAATGAGAGGCTACTGATGTAATTTTATGTTGGAAAAACAAAAACGTTAACAGTCAAAGCAGATTTTATAGACTTTCTTGGAGTTGTATTAGAAAATATAAATACTGTATAAGGCTTTGACACCTTATCTAGAGAAGTATGAAAGAAGAGTGTGATTACATTTGTTTTCAATAGCTTTCTTACTGCTTTAGGTGATTTTAAATCGTTTAACAAAGATCATGATCTGTGTAAAATATATAAATTTTGTATATATATATACAAACGAACTTCAGAATACTCCATTTTCCCGAGGACAAATGTCTCATTTTTGACAAGTTATGGTGACTGACTTCTGTTGCAGCATAGTATTAGCCTCCCTGTCACTGCTTCTTGTCATCCTTTGCATTCAGCCCACCTTGCAGCTTAGCAATGGAAAGAAGTACTGAGTTTCCAGTACTGTAATACCATAAATTGGATGACATTTTTTCTGTGCAACTTGCTTTCCTAGCAGAATGTTCAGGTTTATTGGAAACTGATTCAATTTTCGGAAATCATTATTGTCACACTTTTCTGTTGTGTCAAACAAAACATGTACAATTATTGGCCATATGGTAATAGCTTGGTGAAGTGCTGAACAAGGTGTTAATATTTTTATAGCACATTGTTTCCATGTTTAACTTTCCCTGTTTTCAGGTTTAGATTGACCATGAAGGTTACTTAGCAGAAAGATAAAACATGGAAGACTTTGTAGCACCTTAGAGACTAACCAAAGAGAAAATATCCACCCAAACTGGCTGAAGGGACCCTATTAAGTACAGTGAAACCCCGATTTAACGGACCCCGATTTAACGGACTTCGGATGCAACGGACAAAATTTAGGAGCAAGTCCGATGCATCCAAAATCCGTTAAATCGGTGACTGGCTGCCAGCTCCTGGCTGCCGCCGGGGTCCAGGCAGCGGGCGGGCTGCCTGCCGGCTCCCCACTGCCAGCCCGCCGGGGTCCCGGCTGCTGGGAGCCGGGCGGAGCCGTCAGCCAGCCCGCCTAGGTCCCGGCTGCTGGCTGCCACCCGGGTCCCAGCAGCCGGGATCCGGGCGGACGGGCTGACAGCTCCCGCCCGGCTCCCCGCAGCGGGGATCCGGGTGGGCTGGCAGCGGGGAGCCGGCAGGCAGCCCGCCCGCTGCCTGGACCCCGGCGGCAGCCAGGAGCTGGCAGCCAGACACCAATTTAACAGATTTTGGATGCATCAGACTTGCTCCTAAAAGTTGACAGCTCCCGCCCAGCTCCCCACAGCAGGGACCCGGGCGGGCGGGCTGACAGCTCCCGCCCTGGTCCCCGCAGCGGGGATCTGGGCGGGCGGGCTGACAGCACCCGCCCTGGTCCCCGCAGCGGGGATCCGGGCGGGCGGGTTGACGGCTCCCGCCCGGCTCCCCGCAGCGGGGATCCGGGCAGGCAGGTTGACGGCTCCCGCCCGGGTCCCAGCAGCCGGGACCCGGGCGGGCGGGTTGATGGCTCCTGCCCGGGTCCCAGCAGCCGGGACCTGGGCGGGCGGGTTGACGGCTCCCGCCTGGGTCCCAGTAGCTGGAACCCGGGCAGGCGGGTTGATGGCTCCCGCCCGGGTCCCAGCAGCCGGGGTCCCGGGCGGGTGGGGTGCTGGCTGCCGCCAGGCGGGCTGACTCACGGCTCCCGGCCGTGATAAGTAAAACCTCTATATAACGGACTAATTCGGGTGAGGGGGTGTCCGTTAAAGCCAAAAGTCCTGTTATTTAATGATTTAAAAAAATTATTAAATAACGGACTTTCGGCTTTAACGGACACCCCCTCGCCCGAATTAGTCTGTTATATTGAGGTTTCACTGTAGTTATAATCCAGCATTTTGATTTTTTTCTAGATGGGTTGTTGTTTTGGGGTTTTTTCCCCATTTTTAAAAAAGTTTCTGCAGAAGCAAAGATGAAGACAAAGGTTTTCATCCTGTGGACAGGGTGGCTCAGGCAGCTGATAAAATTTCACATGTGGGTAGATGGTGGATCAAATAACATCAGTGATAGAGCCTTCAGTGGCCAGGCATCCTAGTGGCTAGATCATTGGTCAGTGGGGATGGTAATGGTCCCAGCCCAAGGCCCTGTGTAGTTCAAACCTTAAACAGGGGAGGTGGGTCTCCGTCCTGGCCGGGTTGGGGTCAAGTCCAGTTTCCCTGGGATACTTCCTACTAACATTTCTTCAGTTTGCTAGTCCATGCTAGTCCATTAGCCCTGCAGTTGGGGCTTATCTGCAGGCTCCCCTTGGCAGGGAAAGGCTTACCTGCCTCAAGTGGCTGCATTGGCAGACAGGTTGCTGATTCATCCCTTCAGGCATGTAAGGAAACAGTTACTCACCTTTCGTAATGGTAGTTCTTCGAGATGTATTGCTCATGTCCATTCCAACAAGTGTGTGCGCACCACGCATGCACGGTCCTGGAAGCTTTTTCCTAGCGGTACCCGTAGGGTCGGCAGGGGAGACCCCTAGAGTGGCACCCTTATAGCAACGTATATATGCCCCTGCCGACCCCCCCCCCACTCAGTTCCTTCTTGCCGGTACTCCGACAGAGGGGAGGCGGGAGGGATTTGGAATGGACATGAGCAACACATCTCAAAGAACAACCATTACTAAAGGTGAGTAACTGTTTCTTCTTCTTCGAGTGATAGCTCATGTGCATTCCAACAAGTGACTTACGAGCAGTCATCTCGGAGGAGGGTTAGGAGTGCCCTTAATTCCTGCTGTAAGGACTGCTTGTCCCACAGAAGCATCCTCCATAGCCTGCTGCACGATGACGTAGTGCGAAGAGAAGGTGTGAACCGAAGACCATGTCGCTGCTCTACAGATGTCGACGATCGGAATGTGCGCCAGGAACTCTGTGGATGCGGCCTGGGCCCTAGTTGAATGGGCTGTTAAGGCCGGAGGAGGAATGTTCGAGAGGTTATAACAGAGGTTGATGCATGATGTAATCCATGCCAAGAGGCATTGAGAAGAAATCGGCAGCCCCTTCATCCTCTCTGCTACTGAAATAAAAAGTTGTGGAGATTTACATAAAGCTTTTGTGCATTGTAAATAAAAAGCTAATGCTCTTCTCACATCTAAGGAGTGAAACATCCTTTCCTTATTAGAGGTATGGGGTTTAGGAAAGAAAACAGGGAGAAATATGTCCTGGTTAAGGTGAAAAGATGAGACCACTTTGGGAAGGAAGGCCGGGTGTGGACGCAACTGGACCTTAACTTTATGGAAGACGGTGTATGGCGGCTCGGAGGTGAGAGCTCTAAGTTCGGAAACCCTTCGAGTGGAGGTAATAGCTATGAGAAAAGCCATCTTCCAAGAGAGATAAGACAGTGGGCAAGTGGCCAGGGGCTCAAATGGGGGTTTCATTAGAGCTGTTAACATCAGGTTAAGGTCCCACGGGGAGACGGGGTGGCATACCGGGGGGTACAATCTCTCCAGACCCCTCAGAAATCTCACTACCAGTGGGTTGCTAAAGACCGATGTACCCCCAATGCCCGGGTGAAATGCTGATATGGCGGCCAGGTGTACACGTACAGTGGAAAGCGCTAAGCCTTGCTGTTTAAGATCAAGGAGATAATCTAGGACAAGAGATATCAGAGCTAAGGTAGGATCGGTCCCTTTATCCCGATACCAGAAGGAAAAACATTTCCACTTGGCTGCATAGGTAGCCCGTGTCGCGGGCTTTCTACTTCCCAGTAGGACATCCCTGACCGGGTCGGAGCATTGAAGCTCCGAGGGATTCAACCACGGATATTCCACGCCGTGAGGTGGAGCAACTGCAGGTTGGGGTGTAACAACATCCCATGGTCCTGAGAGATCAGGGTCGGGGACAGTGGAAGGGTTATGGGTTGCGTCATGCACAGGGACATCAACATGGTGTACCAATGTTAACGAGGCCACGCCGGTGCTATGAGAATCAGGGACGCCCTGTCCTGATGGGCCTTGAGCAACAGCTTGTGAACCAGAAGGAATGGGGGAAATGCATAAAGTAGGCCCCCCGTCCAAACGATTTGAAAGGCATCCGCCTCCGGCCCTGGACTGAGGTTGAGGAGGGAACAAAACCTCTGGCATTTCCTGTTGGCCCTCCTGGCGAACAGGTCCAGGAGGGGAAATCCCCACTCCAGGAAAATTGAGTGTGCGATGTCCGGCCTGAGGGACCATTCATGACCCCGAAAGGAGCGGCTGAGAGTGTCTGCCAGTACATTCTGAGCCCCCGGGAGATAAGTAGCTAGGAGATAGATCTCGTGAGAAATGCAAAATTCCCAGAGGGCCAGGGCTTCCCTGCACAGGGGAGAGGAACGAGCAGCACCCTGTTTGTTTATATAAAACATTGCGGCGGTGTTGTCTGTCAGAACCGACACGCACTTGCCTTGTAGGTGGTCTTGAAACGTCTGGCACACTAGACGAACCGCTCTGAGCTCCCTGACATTGATGTGAAGGGACAGCTCGCTCTGGGACCACAGGCCCTGGGTTCTGGTTTCTCCCAGATGTGCTCCCCATCCGAGGGCGGAAGCATCCGTCACCAAAGTCATTGATGGCTGAGGTTTCTGGAAAGGGACCCCGATTCCGAGGGAGTGGGGTTGGAGCCACCAATGGAGGGAGTTCAAAGTGGGGCTCGGGAGGGTTACAACAAGGTCTCTGCCCTGCCTGTAAACACCCGCTAACCAGGTCTGCAGAGGCCGAAGCCGTAGCCTGCATATGGTACCACGTAAGTGCAAGCTGCCATATGGCCCAAGAGGACCATGCAGTTCCTGGCCGTGGTAGTGGGAAACTGCAGAATAGAATGGATCATGTCCGAGATTGTATTGGCTCGAGAGAGAGGCAGAAACGCCCTTGCCTATCGAGAATCTAATACTGCCCCTATGAACTCTATTCTCTGTGTAGGCACGAGGGTCGACTTTGGCTCGTTTAGCATGAGGTCCACTGCTTGCATCCGACGAAGTGGGTATTAGCCCACGAAAGCTTATGCTTCAAAACTTTATAGTTAGTCTTTAAGGTGCCACAGGACTTTGTAACCTGAGGAATGTAGCTCTGGTGAGCGCTATGTGTCGGGTAGCCATTTCCTTTGACTTTGCCCTGATGAGCCAATTGTCTAGGTAAGGATAAACGTGTAACTTCCTTCGCCTCAGGAATGCTGCCACTACCGCCATGCACTTTGTGAAGACTCTTGGGGCAGTGGAGAGGCCGAATGGGAGCACTGTGAACTGGAAGTGACGACTCCCCAACAGAAACCTTAGGAATTTCCTGTGGCTGGGAATGATTGACACGTGAAAATATGCGTCCTTTAGGTCGAGGGTGGCAAACCAGTCTCCGCGATCCATAGAGGGGATAATGGTTGCAAGAGAGAGCATGCGGAACCTCAGCTTCTTTATATAGGAGTTGAGGCCTTGCAGGTCTAGGATAGGGCGAAGACCGCCTTTGGCCTTCGGAATAAGGAAATAACGGGAGTAATATCCCTTGCCCCGAAATTCTTGAGGAACCTCCTCTATGGCACCCAAAGACAAGAGGGTGTGGACCTCCTGAACTAGGAGTTGCTCGTGAGAAGGGTCCCTGAAGAGGGACGGGGAGGGGAGATTGTTGGGCGGGAGGGAAGAAAATTGGATAGAATATCCCACTCTTATCAAGCTGAGGACTCATTTGTCTGAGGTGATTCGAGACCATGCTTGGTAAAAGTGGGACAGACGGTTCACAAAGGATAGGAAAGGTTCTAATAGGGAGGCTGGTTTGTCGTCCCCGGGTGCAGCTTCAAAAGTTAGGCCTTCTCCCTGGCTGCTGTCTGGTGCCCAAGTTCTGCTGTCCCTGCCTGGAGGCGGAACGCGGACGACCTCTACTATTTCCTCTACCACCCCTCCTGGGTTGATCACATCTAGGGGGAACCTGATAGAAATGAGGTTGGGTGGCGGGAGGAGGTCTAAACAGTCTCCTAAGGGGTTGAGGGGTATGTAGGCCTAAGGACCACAGCATGGCTCTCGAGTCCTTCATGGAATGAAGTTTTTTGTCCATGTCCTGGGAAAACAGCCCTTGCCTATCAAAGGGAAAATCCTGGATGGTCGCCTGGACTGGGGCTGGGATGCCAGAGACCTGCAGCCAAGCCCCACGGCGCATCGCTATGGCAGTTGCCATGGTCCTCGATGCTGAGTCAGCAGAATCTAAAGCGGCTTGCAGAGCGGCTCTAGAAACTACCCTGCCTTCCTCCACAATGGCTCTAAACTCTGGTCGAGTCTTTAGGGAGTTGGTCCTGAAATTTAGCCATGGCCGACCAGGATTTGAAAGCATATCTCCCCAAGGCCGCCTGCTGGTTTGAGATCCTTAGTTGGAGGGCCCCTGAGGAATACACTTTCCTACCAAAAAGGTCAAGCTTTTTGGCGTCGTGTGACTTAGGCATAGACCCCATTTGCCCCTGACGCTCCCTATGGTTAACCGCATCGGCTACCAGGGTCCCCGGCTTAGGGTGGGTAAAAAGGTGTTCATAACCACTCTGTGGACCGAAATAGCGCCTCTCAACCCCTCTAGCAGTTGGTGGAATAGAGGATGGAGTTTGCCAAAGGGTATTCGACAAGGTCTGGATAGTCTTGATAAATGGGAGGGCGATTTTCGCTGGTCCATCGGAGAACAAGATGTCCACTGTGGGATCCACGTCCTCCTTGACCTCTTCAGCTGGAAGATTGAGGTTCTGGGCCACCCTGCGGAGGAAATCCTGATGCCCCCGAATGTCCATCGGAGGAAGGGTTGGAGAGGAAGAACCTGCCACCGCCTCATCAGGTGAGGAAGACAAGGAGGTTGCAAACTGGGAATCTCCTTATTGAGGCTCTGTTGAGGGTGGCTCATACGGAGACTGCTTCTGGGGTTGCTGATCCACCCTGGAGGGAGAACGGTTAAGTCCCGAAGAGCCCGGCACCGGGTCTTCTGGTGCTGCCTCAGAAGGCGGTGCTGTTGCTGTAGCTGAAATAGGGCCCCGCGGCACTGAGGGTAGCGAAGCCGATACTGAAGCTGGCCCCTGGGTCTGGTGAAATGCCCACGGTGTCCAAAAGGGCCACTGCACCGGACCTTGACCCTGTGGCAGCCAGGATGGAAGGCTCTGGTGGCGGGACGACCTCCAGTGCCGGGAGTGATGGCGTGACCCAGAGGTACGGTGGCTACAACCGGACCGGGAGGAAGCCGCGTCGGATTCTGAGGAATAATCCGACACGGACCATGGCAGTGCGGACCCCTCCAGTGCCATGATGTGCCTCTGGAACATTGTCGGCTTCCCTGGATGTTTCTCAACTGGTGGCGGTACGGGCTGTGCCGTGATGGTCGGTACCGGGAGGACGGGTGCCGAGGGAGCTCGTACCGTCGGTGCCGACACGGACGACGCCAAGGGTGCAGATGTTAACGGCACTGGAGCATGCGTCGGGATGATAGGTGCCGCAGGCCTGGACACCGGTGCCGGAGCCACAAATGGTACCGGAGCCACAAACGGTGCCGGAGTTGCATCCCTCGTCGTGGCAATCAGGTCTTGAGCTGCCTCAAACGTGTCCGGGGTCGAAGGCATATCCAGCTCTTCGAGAGTCCCGTGCGGGGATGACGTAGCACCGAGGGGGATGTGGTCACGGGACTCAGTGGATGCTCTCGGCACTTTACGGGACTCGCTTATACAACCCAAAGTCTGCCGTGCCGATGAGGGCTCACTCTGTGCTCTGCGGGCCGGGGAGCGACCTCTCGGTCTTTTTGATGGCACCGGTGATTGCAAGCGGTGCCTCCAGGAGCCCCTGGCATGGTGCGGAGATCGGTGCTGGTGCTTCTTTTGGTCTAACTTCGGTGCCGCCGGGTCTCTCACCAATGCTGGGGCACTGCGCACCGTGGTGGAAGGAGGATCTTGCTGGGGTTGCAGAGCCGACTCCATCAGGATAAGTTTCAAGCGGGACTCCCTCTCCTTCTTGGTATGGGGTTTAAACCCTTTACAGATAGTGCACCCTCTCCCAAGCACTTTAAACACTTGGAGTGCGGGTCACTGTTTGGCATAGGTTTAGCACAATCCTCACAATTCTTAAACCCCAGCGCCCGAGGCATACCCCGGTGCTGGAGAAGAAAGAAACTATATACAACTATACTATTAGAAGAAACTATTGAACTATAACTATGTAACTATAACTAGAATTAACAACTATAATAACTATGAACACGATACTGCTAAGTAACTACTAGCACAAGATTCGCTGTTCTAGCAACCGTCATGAACGGAAAGAAGGAACTGAGCGGGGGGGGGTCGGCAGGGGTGTATATACATTGCTATAAGGGCGCTACTCTAGGGGTCTCCCCTGCCGACCCTACGGGTACCGCTAGGGAAAAAGCTTCCGGGACCGTGCATGCGCAGTGCGCACACACTTGTTGGAATGGACATGAGCAATCACTCGAAGAAGAACAGAGAGTGCCTGCCTCCTCCCTAGTCAGCCCCCAACTGAGCCAGGCTCCCTTCTTTTCTCTCCCCTCTTGGGATTGACTGCAGGTGTAGTGGGGCTGAACTAGCTGAACCCACAGGTTTTCTTTAACCCGTACTGTGCCAGGAGGCAGTTTCTCTGCTCCTTCACCCAGTTACAGCTCATAATGACAAAAATATAAATATCTGTCTATCCATTGATTTCTGTCTTAGTTAAATATTCATAATACACCAATGGCTACCTGGTGAAAAGAATCTGTAGCTTTAGTGCAGCGAGGTGTTTTTATCACATAAGTCACAAGGCACTGAATATGATAAATGGATGTTGTGAAGAGGTTCTCCATGAGGTTTAGAGAAATGGACACCCTCTTCTCCAGGCAGCAGAGCAGGTCCATAACTGCAGCCTGAGCTTATGGACCATAGTAGTTTCTGTGGCCTCTGCTCTCCCCTGGATTTGTATAGTCAGAGGTCCATTGACCATGTTCCTGCTCCTCTGGCCCAAAAGTGCTCCCAGAACCACCTCTCTGCACACAGATTCTGTGTAAAAATCTGTGCTGTGCAGGAGATGCATACCACACACTGACACTCATGTAGTGGCTCTCTAACATGGAAACAGGAGTTCTTGAGTGTCTTTAATGTGCTAGGAATATCTGTGCTAGTATTCAGTAGAACTGCATGGAGCTTTGGGAACTTGCTGAGGAAAAGTAATGAAACAAGCAATTATGCAAAATTGAAATGAAAAATTGTGTCTCGTTTCTAGATCACCAGTTCTCTATCATTTTGTGAATTTCAACTGTACATTTAAGACTGTCCATAACTGCTTAAAATAAAAATTGTTAGTTTTAGCCAAAACTGCATTTCAGACACCATAGTAAGAAGGGTTAATAGTCGTCTTTTCACAAATGCCTCAGAAACCTGGAATTGTACTGGTTTTGCTTTTGCTGCAAAAACTGTGTGCAGTTCTTGTGTTGCAACATTAACTGTATGTGAATCTTTAATATCAATGTGATATTAATATCAATGTGTATTTAAATGAGTTCCCAAGTGTTTCATTCCACTTTTATTAAATTTAATGAGGATATTGATTGAAAGAGCATAACATAAACTTTATTTTACAAGACTACAGATGAAGAATATATTTGTCAAGAATAAGACAGTGGAAATAAACACCTTACAGTAAATTGTTCCAATAAAATCAGTACTTGTTAGACTATTGTATCCTATTTTAAATTGAGTCTGGTTGTGCAACATAGTTTCTGAGTAGATCGGTTTTGATACTAGGTTTATACAGCTGTCTCCTCTGTTTCATATGTTTGTATTTAATCCTTGACGAAATTTCTGAATCCTAGTGAAAAATCTAATGTTGTCTCTGGAAAAAGCAAAGATCATTCTGAGTGAGATAAATGGGTATTAAACTGTAAAAAGGACTCTTCATAGATTCATAGAATCAGCCAAGTGACACAAAATGTTACTGTTACAGATGAGAATGAGATAAGAGAAGCCAGAAGTTTAATGGAAAATGTTTATTTTCCAGTATGTGTGTGTGAACGCTTGCACAGGCACAGGACAATTATTTTTAAAAGTGATTGGTGATTTTCAGTGTCTTGTTTTTTGACTGCCTAATCTGAGACATCTTGCAGGATCCTGATTTTTCAGTGATCAGCACCCATACTCTGAAAATCAGTTCTCTATACATCATCTCAAGTTGTATACCCAAAATCCCTAGCCACTTTTGGGAATTCTTGTCCATAGACATGAAGAACGATCTATAATCATTCCAGGCCTCCTATAATCTCTGAGACATATCTAGCAGAATAGTTGTGAATGGTAACTTCAAATGTGTTTGCTCTGAAAGATCAAAAATGGCTAAGTAGTGATAGAGATTTTAGGTTTTAAATTATAAGCAGGTTCAATCAATCAAAATTATGTTTTTAATTCCTAGAGACAGATTCTGCTGTCCCTTACACTGGCATAAAACCAGTATAATTCCATACTGCAATGCAGTTGATCCTGATTTACATCACTACAAAGTCCTAATCCAGCAAAACACCTTAGCATGTGCTGATGTTATTAACTGGATCGGTTTCTAAGAGAATATGATCAGGTTTCTGTTTTCACGTTCTTATACGACAGCAAGACAGCACAGCAGATATAAATTTGGGAGTTGTAGGAACCATTTATGACCATCCCTCAGCAGCTGTTTAACTATACATTTGTGCAACAAAGCTGGCTGTCCAAGAGAGATATTACACCTTTTAAGATGGACATCTACAATTGAAAAATATACACAAAAACTCCATATACAAAACTCTTCACACAACACACATTCAGCCAGTGGAACTCCTGGCCAGAGGATGTTGTGAAGGCCAAAACTGTAACAGGGTTCAAAAAAGAACTAGATAAATGAATGGAGGATAAATCCATTGATGGCTATTAGTCAGGATGGACAGGGATGGTGGCTCTTGCCTCTGTTTGCCAGAAGCTGGGAATGGGTAACAAGGGACAGATCACTTGATGATTACCTGCTCTTTCCATTCCCTCTGGAGTACCTGGCATTGGCCACTGTTGGAAGACAGGATACTGGGCTAGATGGACCTTTGGTGTGACCCACTATGGTCGTTCTTATGTTCATTCTTCCTTTTCTGTCTTTCTGGGCTGCAACATCAGTACTGTCTTTGAATCTTTTCAATCCTTCTGTCATTCTTCTTTCACCTCCTCCAGCATGTCTTCATTCATCACAGACTCAGGCTCAGCAGTCTCACTTCTACTAAAGCGACAAAGAGTCTTGTAGCACCTTATAGACTAACAGATTTTAGGTATCATGAGCTTTTGTGGGCTAAAACCCACTTCATCAGATGAATGTTGTGGAAATCTCCAGAGGCAGGTATAAATATGTAGGTGTAAGAGATTTTCTTCCCCACTCTAAACTCTAGGGTAAAGATGTGGGGATCTCACATATGAAAGACCAATTAACTCCAAGCTACTTTCCCAGCCTAGGTTAAATCTTTCCCCCCAAAACCCAAACTTCTCCAGTTGGGGCTTGGAACCCACTGCCACCATTAACGTGATTACCCCAAAACTATGGGCTGGGGCACATTAAAACCCCCGATAGTAACACCCCCTCCCCCTTGCTACCTGGTAGAGATTGAGAACACAGACTCCGATCCAAAGCTAGGATCCCTCCAATAGAATTAACAGACAATTCTTATAACAAAAAAAGGTTTAATAGAGAAAAGAGAAAAGCATACAACTTACACAGACTTCACAGATACTTAGTTTCTAGCCTTAACCCCTCCCTTGGGATTTCTCTCCCTGATGAGGTTAAAACACCATAGATCGATTACAAGCTTATACAATTAACAATTTCACTTACTGCCAGGCTGACTTAGAAACTTATCAAGGAATGAGTAGAAAGGTGATTCATTACCCCAGAGCCGGGGAGAAAATGGAGACAGGCAGAGTGCCCGGGAAAAAGTGAAACTAACTCCTTTGTCTTTAGGAATTTGGATCCCCAATACGTCATTCCCTCTTCTGCTTCAGGTTAACCCTTTACAGGTAAAACAGTAATTCTAAGGCACTTCATACTTATGACAATAGGTAAGAAAGCAAGGTAAATTCAATCGGGGGGA
Source organism: Sternotherus odoratus (assembly GCA_032164245.1). Classification (NCBI taxonomy): domain Eukaryota; kingdom Metazoa; phylum Chordata; order Testudines; family Kinosternidae; genus Sternotherus; species Sternotherus odoratus. The sequence goes on from JAVMKO010000003.1 coordinate 147,335,932, forward strand.
GGGGGAAGGAGGCCCACTTCCAGCAGATGATTTGGAGGTGTGAATGCCCAGAGAGGTGAAACTGCTTTGGTAATTGGCGAACCATTCACAGTTAATATTAAGTCCAGACCTAATGGTGTTGAATTTGCAGATGAACTGGAGCTCACTTCTACTACTTAATTGGGCTGTACATTTCCAACATGTCCCTTTGACCCCATCCCCTCCTATCTTTTTCTTGTCTTCCTTTGTGGCTTCTGTCATTCCCCCTCTCTCTTTACATATGTTCTCTCTTCTGGTACTTTTCTCTCTACCTACAAGCATGCCTTTGTGCTCCCCTCTAATAAAACCTAATAAAGCCTTTTTTTCTCTTTACCTCTAAAACCCCAGTGTGCTATACAGGCTTCCATTCCTCCAAAGCTCTCCTTGGTCCCCTCTAGTCTGGCTTCTCCCCTCTCCCTACTTCAGAAATTGCACCACCCAAAATTCCTAATGAGCCACTCCTTGATAAATCTAAGGTGCCTGCCTCCAATTTATTCTTCTTGAATTCTTCACTGCTGCCTTTGAAAAAGCAGTCACTCTCCCATCGTCCTTTATTGGGGTTTGTAATTATATAGTTTCCTGGCAAAATAAACCAAGGGACCAACAGTTGTCTGACAATTATTTGTCTGTTATTTGTTCAGTGAATACTTAAAAATATCTTCTACATTTAAATAAAATTAGAATCAGTTTGAAAATATTCTTTACTGAAAAAGGTGGTAAAGTATTACCGGTCAGACTTTTATACTTTTGCTTACATTGAGTAATATAACTCCATGATTGAAGTCCATGGAGTTATACCTAGAGTCAAGTGCTGTTCAGTGTGAGCAAGAGTATCAAAATGTGGCTCATGGCTGCACTTAAACTTGACTGAATTCTTCCTACAATGGTCCCATGACAAAGTTAGAATGCCAACAAGAAATTACTAGTTTTTCTCTGAGTTTATAATAGGCAGTTCAGCTGGCAAAGAATGTTTACAAAGACTGGAAGGCAAAGATGATGGAAGAAGAACATAAGGCAGAAAAAGAAGATCTTGAATGTATGATTTGGTATCCAGGATTGTCAGAAGGATTATTCATCTACAAAGATATTAGCAGAGGATCATATAGAATGGGCTATCATAGTTGCAATCCTCCTGTAATGGAGATATCACAAAGAAGAATAGGAGATACATAGTAACTGCTTGGTTAATGTTCCTAGGACAGTTTGGTATCTGGTAGTGGCTGGAGCAGGAGCTGAGGCTATAGCATGTACAAGTTGGAGTAAAAGCAGGGTCAAGAGCAGGAACAGGCTGGGGTAAAAGTAATCTATTGGAACTATCAGATAGCAGGGATCATTTCCAACAAGGTAGCGACAGTAAGCAGACTGACTGCTTTCATAAGGAGCCTATATACCTACCTTGGATCACCTGGTTATACCCTTCTTTGTGGATTGTCTGGGCCCCTAGGACTCATCAGGTTCAGAGTACTGAGAACATGTCATTTCAGGGATGACTCATCGGGCTCAGAACACTTATCACAAATGTTGACTTTTGAATGGCTTCAACTGTACCTCTTTCAGCTGACTGTTCTTTCCTTTTATTTTTTATTGTTCTCTAGTGTCTGGTCTTTATCTCACTGTTTTAGTTCATAAAATCTTCCAGGTAGAGAATATTTCTCACCTTTTATTCATAAGATATCATGCAAATGGAGAGTGCTACATAAATAGCCTATTGTACAATTAAGTTCATTATGTGCAGGCCACGTACAGTCAGATATTTTTACATTCTTACAAAGAGTAATGCAAGAGTATTACTACTTAGAAAGCTATCATTGATATGCTTGAATTAATGTGAGGTTCATTGCATTCATAGTAATGGAAAACAAACAGGGAAAATAGATAATAAGATTATTATACTATTTCCCTGATTTACACTGTTTAAAGTGAAGGCATGAATTCAAATACATATTCAAGTGACACAATTACACACCTTTTCAAATTAATAGAATCAAGAACACTCTATGGTCTGCTGATTATTAGGTCTTGGAAGCATTTGTATCTGCAGGATATGACACTAGTTCCATTTAAAGTGCATATAGCAATGTTGCAATTTTTACCAACTCATACAAGTTAGAACTCGCGTATCATCTACAGTAAGTTTAAAGGACAACAACAAAAAAGCCTGAAGTACAGATTGTTATAAATTGAAGTTTACACTGAACTACAGAGAACTGGACTTTCTCCAAAGTTTAATACAGTCTCATTATTTCCCATGAGGTTTCCCCTTCCCCTTCCTTCTTTATTGGATTTACAGAGATCTCTGGTATTATATCTGTTTTTTAAGCTCCTCCTCAGATAACCCCCAAATGGCAAGAAATAAAGTTTTTTCTATTGTAAACGTTTAAGGAAAATAATTTTTGCTTGATGGAGCCCATTCAGTCCTTGTAGGGACAAACTACCATTGACCATAGTGACCATACTTGCATAAGGTTTGTATCAAATCACTACATGGAATAATATATTTGATTCAATTGTGGAGGTACCACAAACTCTAAGTAAAGGTAGCACATACTTCTGCTTCCCCAAGGAAGATTAAAGTGTGACTCAGTCCCAATTTACTCTGCTCAAAATGTGTCATGCTCTTAGGGATCCCCAGAGAGAGGGGGATTGTATCAGCGTGACATATTATTTTATTGAATGTGTTTCAAACTAATTTAGGGTAAAATTGTCAAAAGCATCTTGATTTAGGATCCTGTCTTCCATTTTTCAAAAGTGACTTAGGCATTTAGGAATCCCCACAGAAACACTCCTAAAACTCTCAGGCTCTTTTGAAAATTTGACTTAGTCCAATATTATAGGAACAAATGAATTGCCATACCAGGTCAGGCTAGTGGTCTCTCTAATCCAGTATCCTTTCTAACACAGACCAATATGAGATATTTAAGAGGAAGAGACAAAAATCTGACAGTGAATAGCTATGGTATAACCTGTCTACAGGAAGAAATGTTTCCTAACTAATCAGTCAGTTGGTTTATGAGGCAAATCATGAGGTATAAACCCCCTATAAAGAAAATCATTTAATTTTCTTAATAGTTTTCTCTGATAGGTTTGGTCAAAGTCTTTTTGAAAGACAAATTAAATGATGTCAAGCAGTTCTGCTTCATCCACCATTTTGTTATCATACTCAAAGAATTCTAGTAAATTAAGGTGGAATGATTTTCCTTTACAGAAGCTGGACTGATTTGTCCCTAGTAGATCATGTTCATGTAGGTGTTTTATTATTTCAGATAGTTTTCCTGGTACTGAAGAAAGGCTCACTGGTTGTAATTCAGAGGATCATCCATAAAAAACATATTTTTATTTTTTTATTCTATATTAAGATATATGCAAATGTTTGCTACCTAGATCTGGCTGTACATTTTTTCCTGCAGAAAATTTCAACTTTTGTCAAACAAACCCCAAGCCAACAATTTTCACTCAAATTTTCATTTTTTGGCAGGAAAGTTTTTGACGTGCTCAAAATCTGCCACTGAAAGCAGAGAGTAATCATGAAAAAAAATTAGTCCATCAATCATCTAGTTTTCTCTATCCCTGCTGGTTAGTCATTTTGTATAATAGCTGGTTCATTTTTCTGAGCAGTTCACCTTCAGGTGACCTGTTGCTCTTTAATTGACCAACTTTTGTTCCAGAACCACAACTTCTGATTTCTCAGTCTCTAACAGTACCTGAAAAGAGTAATGACCTCCTGAAAGGTGCCAGTCAACTGTATTGTTCTTTCCCTTTTTACTTATTGTATTACTAAGGGAATACTCCCTGTGATCTATAATGATATGTTAGTAACCTCCATGCTGAGTTTGAAGAGCTTACTTTCCTCACTTTTAATGTTTTGATCTTTGTTGTCTAGCCTGTCTTCCAATCCCCCCACCCCAAATCTCTTCTCTAAAATCCTGCTGACATGATAGTTTTAGAAGTCAAAAATAGCCTCTCCCCTTGAATGTTCTTGTGCCAACCTATTCCAAGGACCAAACATTTCACTTATTAAAAAAATGGCTTCTCTGATCCTTTTCCCATTCATTATCTTTCAGCCAAGTGTTCTCATTTGTGATACTCCTCTTCTCCCCGTGCAGCATTTCACCTTCCTACATGTCAATCAAATCCCATTGCACAGCAAAAACGTTGAGTATCCATTTTACAAAAATTAGAGGGGAAAAAAGGCTTTATACCACTTATGTTAATATAGGTATCCAAATTGCAAGGAGTCTGAGGTGTGCTAAATATACATAACAAAAGATAAAACTGTGTGAAAATTGAAGGTTTTTTTTTCATTTTGGAGAAAAATAATCCCATTTTACTGAAAAAGTAATATCTTCATATTTTATTTACTTAAAATTGGATCCCTTGTTGAGTGAAAATGAGGTTATTTCCCAGTGAAAATGGGGCCATTCCAAGTGATAGGTGGCTTTCAAATTTGTATTTTCACAATATCAATGCAAAATCATAAATCAGTGTATATCCTCTGAAACTAGGGCTGAAGTTTAATTGAAAATTTAGCAAAACTTTTTCAGATCTGGACCCTGCCTTGCACCTTCTGTAGTGACTCGCATTTGTGCAAAGTAAGTGCATAATGGGTATAAAACAATCCCAGCCACTAACGTGAGTTGAGATAAATTCTGACTGCAGTGTCTGCCATTCAGTTTGCACTAACCTTTATTTTAATACTTGTATCAATTACTCTATAGGAGCAAGGTAAAAGTTCTGTTCTGTGTGTTAAGTTTGTAATGAAACACTAATTAGTTCTGAAACTTTTTAAATAGCTCTAATAGACCCATAGCAAGCAATGCTGCTGTTGACCAAAATGCAACCTCTGCAGTTCCATTCACTACCCCCCCTGTAATAAATCAGTTTCCAGAGAAAGAAAAGCCCTTTTCCAAGTTTGTAAGGATCAAAAAATCATGCAAATTTAGACTGAGATACGATAGCTATGGTACCAGGGCTGGCCTTATCATGAGGTGAACTGATATAGCCACCTCAGGTACCAGACTTTGAGGGATGGGAGCACCGCTAAGACCCAGACTATAGAAAATTGTGTCTGCTGCTGGTTAGGGTGACCAGGAGTCCTGATTTTATAGGGTCAGTCTCAATTTTGGTGTATTTTTCTTATATGGGCTCCTATTACCCCTTACATCCTCTCCAGAGTTTTCACATTTGCTGTCTGGTCACCTTACCGCTGCTGTAAATGTGTTCTCTCTGCTCTAGATGCACAGAGATGGTGGAGTGCTTTGCTGGAGGAAGGAGGGCACAAGAGACCATTCAAAGTTTTGGTGTAAGTGAGGGAACATGGGGATGTCATTTGAGCTCCCCGCCTAAAGTGCCAAAGTGCTGTGGGCAGGCCCTGATATTATTATCATAATTCCATTGATTTAAAAGGAATCATGACAATTTGCATTAACTGAATATTTATCCCACTATTTGCTTTATATATATAAAGTGACCTGGAACAACCATATACCACCCTTCTGGGAGCCTCTAAGAGGCAATACTTCCCCTCTCGCAAGCACAGAGTCTGAGTGTACCAAAACACTTTTAATGACAGAGAGAAACACTGTGACATATTATTGGGTAAACACCACAAACAGAAGTCACAAACCAAACCATGAACCAGAATCCCCCCCCTCCACACACACACACCACACACACACAAGCAAATGGCCTGTGTCCTTTCCCTTGGGTTCTTGAGTCCCACAAGCCCCAAAGTCACCCAAGGTCCCAAAAGTCCAACAGCCACAGCAGAGTTCAAAAGTTCATTAGCAGAGTTTTACCTCCCCACCGGGGTGGACGGGGGGGGGGGGGCAGGTTAAGGGGCACCTATGTGGTCAGAGGCTGACTGCCCCGCCTCTCCATGGGGTTGTGCTCTAGTCCTCACCATGAGCCGTTCCATCAGGTGCCCAGGAACTGCTCTGCTTTCTCCAGCCACTCTGCTCTATCAGCCGCTGTACGCCACCAGCCACTCTGCTAGCCGTGACCCAAACGGCTCCGCTCTATCCACGGTGGCTGCTGCTGCTGCACATTGCCAGCCACTCCGCTAGCAGTCACCCAAACTGCCCCCGCTCTGTCTGCTGCAGCATCTGCATCTGCTCATCACCAGCTACTCTGTTAGTGGTGACCCAGACAGCTCCACTCCATCCACTGCTGCTCATCACCAGCTAGTCTGCTAGTGGTGACCCAAATGGCTCCACTCCATCCATTGCTCAGCAATACAATTTCCACCCCCCTCCAGGGCTTAGTGATTTCAGCTCATGGGGGGGGGGCAGGGGCTTAGTGCAGATGGACCACCAGACCCAAAATGACTTCAGCTCAGTGGACTGAAGTTAGACTCCTAATGGAAGCAAAAGTCAGCTCTAACATTCCACAGGGAAGAGAGACCAGGTACAATAGGCCTGTAAGGCCCTCAGACAAGGCCCTCACCACAAGGTATAGAAGCCTGTTCACAGTCTCTCTCAATCCAGTGGGTTTTGGAACCCCTGTCCCTTGGCTAGTGAGTGCTACCTAGCTGATGGCGAGTCCATCCAGCATGCCATAGGCCAAATACATGTCCCAATCCCTCATTCACATAAACAGGTTAATCAACACTTTATCATTCTTGCCCCAATACCAGAGAAACTGGGGGTCCCACAGTAGCCAAAGTGACCATTTGGGCTGATGGAGCGCAGGCTAGGTGCGGTGGGTGTGTCTATGCAAATAAGATGTTATTTTCCAAAACTCACTGCAATTCCTGCAATTCACCACCAGATGTCAGGGTGGAGCTCATCCTGACACTGCTTCAATCTCTATATATATTTATATATTGTTCATCATTGATTAACAGGTTCAGACTGATTTTTTTCTAAAGCCAAAATCATTCTCATTCATTAAGTTAACCTTCATAAGCAGAAAGTATTATCCCCATCTTCCAAATGAGAAACTGAGTCACAAAGATATTGAATGTCAGGAAGTCTGTAGCAAAGCTGGAAACATATCTCCTGAAGCCCAGTCCAATATCTTAATCACAAAACCATCCTTACTGTCCTGCCATGACTGTGAAAATGGTAAATTTCAATTAACTCCAAGATAGCTGTAGGAAGTGGATTTTTAATTTGTTAATGCAGAATTTACACCAGAAACCTTATTCTCAGAGCTACACACATCCAACTATGGAGCAGGAGCATAATATGTTTCAAAGTGTGCAACTAAACTAACCAACATTGCCCAGTTCTGACATACTGAACACTCAAAATGATGCACACAATATACCTACCCATAATTATGTGAGTTATTAAATAAATTTCAAGAAATCCATATTTTTAAAATATTAGCTGCTTGCAAACAAATTCCAGGCAGAAAAAAGGAAAACTCTGTCAATACAATTATTTTCTGCAAATTATTCACTTAGTACTATGCCTGACCTGAGCGTCAACCTCTAAGTCTTCACGGCCATATGTTCCTTGTATTTTTCCTCTACAACTACCAATATGGGTGCTATCTAATACTAACAGCATTTGGAGTGAGCATTTGTCTGTTAGGAACTGGAATGAGACCTTCGCCTCATTTTATATATGTCACTAAAGAGTTTTGGTAAGGTAACATAATTCATTCATTCCCAACTATGACTCTAGACAACTCCTTTAAGCATCAATCCCACCATATTAACTGTGCCTATTTTAGTTATTCACCCCCATTTGAAATCAAGATATTAGAAGTGCCCATTGAACTTTTATAATTGCAATTTGAGTATATACTTTGTCAATCCTTTTATAGATGTCTTCTCCATTTCATTTGCCTTCTTCATAGTATCATTTCTTGTCACAAAGTGAAATTAACTTACTCTTTCATTTATTTTTATTAATCTCTGTTCCCTCCTTTTTTAGATAATTTCATTCTCTATCTCACTCTTCTTTTCACAGTGAAACTTCAAGTATCTTCAGTGACTTTCCCTTTCTACAAGAATATTAAGAAGTTCATTTTACCCCTTTAACTTGATTGGCTTCCATTATAATTTCTCTTTATATAAATCAGTGGGTTTTTTTCTGTTCCTTGCTATATCTTTCATTTATCTCTGACTTGTTTAATTAGTGGTTATTATAAGTATCTTATTCTTGTCACTCTCTGTTTAATTTTGTTTTCATTACTGTAAACAGAATTACATATAGTCCCAGAAAGTGCCTTGTTAATATTTTCCATTTTTTTATTAAAATACTAAGTAATTATAAGTACCATAGTTTTTCACACAGATCGTTGTTGGCATATATTATAATACTTGAAAAATAAAAAAGCAAATCAGAACTAAGTCCTACTGTGTCATGGGAAAATTATGGTAAGTGTAACAGCATGTAACAAGTCTAAATGGTTAAATGTGGAATTAGAATAAGGTACTGTGATGCTCTGTACCACAGGGCAACACACTGCACCCTCATGTTCATCTTTATAATATGATTGTGTGGTATTCAATGCAAAGTTTGTCATGTTGGTTGTCTTCGGAAGACTCACGCTGCATTGAGCATTGCTGTTAGAGTAATGTTATAGGTTGTAATTTCATACCTATAGTTATGAGGCTGAAAATGTGTCCTCATGTCTTAATAAATGCCCAGGCAAAACGCTCCAAGAGCAGAGGAGCAGTTCACATCTCATCAGGGCATGTATGGGACAACCAGCCCAGACTTACAGGAACAAAGGACACTGGCCTAGGCAGCAACAAAGGATCTGTTGGACTCTTGAGTGAGTCACCCCCTCTTTCCTTTGTCAGTTTGGGACTACAGTGAGGTAGTGCTGACCGACTCTGAAGGGGGTGGGGGGCAAAGCCAAGAGGGAAGAAAGAACATGATAAAAGGGAGAGACGTTTGCCATGCTCTCTCTCTTTCACCTCCATCTGCAGACATCACCACCAAGCGACTGAAGCGCTGATCCAAGGGGAGAGCTTGGCTGAAGAGCAATCAGACAGCCTCTGGTGAGGAGCTTCTAGGTTTATAAGGGCACTGAAAGTGTTAAGATTATCTTAGATTGTGTTTTGCTTTTATTTCATTTGACCACATCTGACAACTTGTGCTTTGACTTATAATCACTCAACATCTATCTTTTGTAGTTAGTATTTTTTATTTATTCTACCAGAAGCAGTGTGTTTGGTTAGAAACATATCAGAGACTCCCCTTCGAATAGCAAGCCTGGTACGTGTTGTGATGGGTTGGGATCACAGAAACCCCCTTGGGAGCTGCCACCCAATATGCCAAGGCTACTCCTGTCTCTGTTTTCCTGCTGAAACAGCTTAGGACCCCAGTACCCTGCCTGGTTTGAGTCAGACTTGCTAGCCTGCTGCCGAACCAGATCCAGGTCTGAGCCACATACCCCAACAGCTTTCCTGGAAACAGGTAGGGAGTATTCGTGTGTCTAGCACTCAGATGCTCAACTCCCAATGGGGTCAAACCCTGAATAAATTTGTTTTGCCCTGTATAAAGCTTATATAGGGCAAATTCATAGATTGTTCACCCTCTATAACAATGATAGAGAGATATGCACAGCTGTTTGCCCCCCCCCCCTCCAGGTACCAACACATACTCCGGGTTAATTAATAAGTAAAAAGTGATTTTAATAAAAACAGGAAGTAGGATTTAAGTGGTTCCAAGTAGTAACAGACAGAACAAAGTGAATTACCAAATAAAATAAAATAGAATATGCAGATCTAACACTAAAGCCTCACCCTCAGATGTTTCAGTGAATTTCTTCTTTCAGACTAATGTCCTAGTCTGGGTCCAGCTATCACTCACACCCACCCAGCTGAAGACAAAATGGAGGGGTTTCTCCAGGGTTTATATGGACATCCTCTTGTGGGTGGAGACCCCCTCCTCCATCCTATGCAGAATCCAGCTGTAAAATGGAGTTTCAGAGCCACATGGTCCAGTCACATGTTTGAGCCAGACTCCATTAATTACCAGGCCACATTCCTAGGGAAACTTGATTGATTCTTGACTGGGATTTACTGAGAATAGTTTTTTCTTAGAGAGCTGCTCAGCTGCTTTCCAAAGTCTACTTACAACTAACCAAGCACATAGCCAATATTCATAACTTTGAATACAAATCAGACACATACATACAAATGGGATGAACAGATCCAGAAGATCATTACCTTTACATAGATATGTTACATGGCATATGTAGCAAAAGAATATTCTAGTTGTAGCATACACACATCTATAGGCACCCCCCCCCCCCATAAACCCATAAAGCCTTATGGGTGTACACTGTCACACATATCAATTCTTTGTTAAATTGACAAACTCATATATGTTTTGAGCATCCAGCGGCCATAACTGGACACTGCAAGATGGAGGTTCCTAGTGTTGTGTCTGGGACTGGAGATATTGGCTAGTGTCTTTCAGTTACACAGTCCACGCAGCAGCTGGCCAAAAGTGCTCACTCATGTAGCTGGGAGCATCTTACATGCTAGACGCTGTGTATGAACAGCCCAGGAGTGGGGCTTCCCACAGCGGAAAAGGGTAAGGCTGGCTCCCAGAATCGAAGATTGTGGTAACCTAGCAGATCACCTGTCCAGATAACATCAGCAGAACGTCATAGGGACATATTCTAGTATTTTTCCCTTCCACCTTCTGACCTGCAAATTAAGATTATATATTTGTACAGATTATACAAATTATACAAATTACAGATTACAGATTATATTTATATTACAGATTATATTTATACAGATTGTTAAAATTATATTTGTACAGAGACTATGCTGTTATATTTATATTACAGATTATATTTATACAGATTGTTAAAATTATACAGATTATACAGATTGTTGAGATTATATTTGTACAGAGACTATGCTGTTATGTTGGGGTTTTTTTCTCCCACTCTACAGAAAAAACGTCTTGAAAAAGATAGTTATTCATTCAAGGAAGTTCTAAATGGAGTGAGTAAAGTTTCCTACAGTGTAATATAATATCATTAATTATAATTAATATAATTAATATATTTACAGGTATTGTCCTCAGACAGTCAATATCTTGGGGTCCTATTTTATTCCTGCATGATTCAAGTAACTCTTATTGACTACTCTGGAAGTTACTTCTATCCTCCTACCTACTTAGATAATTATGTGGTCCTGTCACCAGAAAATCTGCATGCCTTGCAAGTATTAGTAAATTTATTGTAAATGCACCCCTATGACAGAGAAGGAAGACATAAAGTAGTTAAGTAATATATCCAACATCATACACCAAAATTATTTGGTCAAGCTGGGACTTGAACTTAAAACCTTAGTTTGCTGCCTTGAATACTAGGCCACCCATTCTCCTGAAGTGCTGCTTCATTAATGTAACCAAGCAGTTCTGTTTAATATATTGCAAGAGTAATGGAAATATTGTACTAACTACCCTGCTTGTAAAAATCAACCACTACACAAAGGGAAGCAAAAGCAAAAGGAAGCAGAAACCTTACCAATGTCTTGCTGTCTTTGAGGCCTCCTTCAAAAAGTGCTGGTGATTAATGGTTTAAGAACATGCTGAAATTGAGACACTATTTTATTTTATTTTATTTTTTATTTTCTGGTTTAAATGACTATGACAGTTTGGAAGAGCTTAAGATGACCCCAGACAGAGGGAAGTAGCACAATTTTTACACCACCATCTCTCCAACCTAAGACTGTTCTGTTGATATTTTTTCTAACTTTAAGACCCAAAAGCTAGAAGTGTTTTTATATGTTTAACAGTGGCAAATGCTAGTTGTTTGCTGGGAGGATCAAACCTGGGATCTCTGAAGCTTAATGCATGATCTTCTACTGCATGAGCTAAAAGTCATCAGCTCCTAGCTAAAGCTGTAGAGCAGACTCATTAAGCGCTAAGGCCTTGGCTACACTTCAAAAAAGCTGCCCAGAGCACTCTACCTTACTCCCCATCCACACTGGCAAGGCATGTAGAGTGCTCTGACTCCATGGCTAGAGCACTCCTGGTAATCCACCCTGGTGAAAGGAATAAAGTTTGATGTGCCCCCACTGGAGCACCATGGTGCCAGTGTGGATGCCTAATGCACTCTGATCGGCCTCCAGAAGTATCCCAGAATGCCTGTTCTAGGCACTCTAGTCATCAGTTAGAACTCAACACTCCTAATATAACTGTCTAAAGCTTGTTTCCCTCCCCTCCCCCCCATGTGCAAATTGACCTGATAGATTTAGCTATGAGGAATGATGTATAAAGATATTAGATTCCTGGCAATCTTTGTTGGTATCTATCACCATCTTTCCTTAAAGAATATTAATTCCATTGGGTCTTCTTTGCAGAATTCATTGGGTCTTTGCAGAATTTAGTCAGCTTATAGCACTTTTTTAGGTGCCACAGGTCCCAGTGCTATGTATTACTTTAAACCAGGTTTATGATGGACAGTGAATCTTTCATAAATATCTGAGGGCACAATAAAATGTTTGAATGTAGCAGGCAGGGCATTTACTGAAACCGGATGTTTGTTTTATGCTTCACTTTGTATTGTGTTTTGATGCATTGTGTAATATTTCTGAAGTGTCATATCACATCAAATCACTTATGATGGGGCCTGCCTGTGGCATGTTGAGGGTTTTTCCCCTTTAAAAGCTACATTTCTTTGCCCAGTTAATCCTCGGATTTATGAAAACAAACCAGACAGCAAGTTCCTTGTGTTTTGACTCTGAAGGGATGGATCACAAGTAAATGAACCTGTCGTTCCTCACATTGCAAAATACAAACAAGAAAAATGATGGGACCTAGTGGCTATTTTCCACGTCTTATATTCTCAGAAAATATTTACTGTGTAGATTTGATTTACCTAAATCCTACCTGAGTTCAAGAAAAGTAAATAAATAAATATCACACCATTAACAGGCCTCTGAGATCTTATCACAGCATGGTATTCCAGCCATTTATGTTACACTGATGCCTGCCTGGAATGTAAACTACCCTTGCTGCAGAGCTATGTGGGTTGTAAGTAAAAATATCTGCTTTAACTTCTGATGGTTACAGAGGGACTCTTTTAAATGCATTTATCTATTTATTTATTTATTTAAATGGTGTGCAGATTTTTTTCCCTCTCTTGGTATAGCACTGTGCTCTGCATTGTATCTTGTAGAACAGATTTCTTTTTTTTAAACAATAAATGTATTGCACGATAAACTATGTGTGTCTGGAATCAGAGAGGTAGCCGTGTCTGGACTCTATAAATTAACAGTTTTCTACGTTAGAAGAAGAAACATACAGTAGACTCTTGATTATCCAGGATGATAGGGAAAAAGACAATTCTGGTTAATAAAATCCTGGATAATCACCATTCATAGGAAACATGGTGAGTGGGGGTTGATTCACCAGCTATCCTACACTGGGGGGAGGGGGTGTTGGTTCACTGGCTGCCCTGCGCCCTGGTGGGGGGTTTTTGTGTGTGTGCTTGGGGTGGCAGCAAAGCCAGAGCCGGCCCCACGGGTTGCGCATATTTTTTTTGACATGCCCCATGCAGGGCTCAAGGAGGGTCCCGGCTCCTGGGACCCTGCGGGCTGTCTGCCCGCTCACAGCGGCCGTCGGGGTTTGAGCTGGGGGCGGGCTGGCTGCCGGCTGCGGGCTGCGGGCCCCGTCTCTGTGGTGGTGGTGGTGGGGAGGGGGAGGGCTGCGGAGCTGCCGCCCCGACTATTTGGTGGTCCGGCTGCTGCTCGGAGAGCTCCGTTTGGGGTTTTTCTCCTTTCTCTCTTTTTTTTTTTGTTTTAACAGCAGGAGCTCAGGGCCCCCAGTTTGGGATAGGCTGGATGAGCATGTGATTACATCTCATCCCGCGAGTTTTGTGGCTGTGACTTTCTGCAGCACTTTTAACACGTGCTGGTAGATGTTCTGAGCTGCGGTAAGCCAGGCCCCAGCCCTGTGTGTTTGTTTGCTCAAGGTACTGGACCTATTCCGTATAAATTTAAATTTGTGTATGTAAACACATCCGTGTAACCCTAACCTTAAAATATGGAGAAACGGAAAAGAGTTAATTTAACGCTAAATCAAAAATTAGAAGTCATACAAAAGTTGGAATTGGGAGTGGCTGTGTCTCGTATATGTGAGCAATATGGCATAAAAAAGCAAACTGTATCGGACATTAAAAAAAACAAAGACAAAATAAAAACATTTACATTACTATGTGATGTTGGTGAAAACACCAATCCCAGAAAACATATGAAATTGGCACGTGAAACTTCAGTTGAAGAAGCATTGTTGAAGTGGTACATACAACAACGTTCTTGTGGGGTTCCAGTTCGGGCAGTTGAATTGAAATCTGCAGCAATTAAATTAGCAAATCATATGAACACACCATTCAAAGCAAGTGATGGATGGCTTTGGCGCTTTCGCAAAAGGCACGGACTTATGAACAAACGAATTTATGGCGAAGCTTCAAGTGCTCCAACAGAAGATATTGAACCAATTAGGCAAAAATTAATAGAACGTATAACTAACGAAATGCTATTAAGGTCTCAGATTTACAATGCTGACGAAACTGGTTTGTTCTGGCATTCTCTGCCTGAAAACACACAAGCCTTCAAATATGAAAAATCGACACCTGGAAGAAAAATCAGCAAAGACAGGATCTCGGCGCTGCTTTGTGCCAACGCCGATGGATCGCATAAACTGACACCTGTAATTGTTGGCAAATCTCGTAAACCTAGAGTTTTAAAAAATATAATGGATCATCTGCCCGTTTTATACTATAACTCTACAAAGGCCTGGTTCACCTCAAAGATTTTCCAAGATTGGTTTTTCGAACACTTTGTACCTGCAGTCAGGAAATTTCAAGGCGAAGATCTTGGAATACCACCGGAAGATGTCAAATGTTTATTGCTTTTAGACAACGCTCCTGCTCATCCATCCGAAAATATTTTATGTTCAGAAGATGGCAAATTTAGATGTATGTTTTTGCCAAAAAATACAACATCACTTATCTAGCCCATGGACCAGGGGATAATTCTGGCAACCAAACGAATATACCGCAAAAAGTTTTTAGAGGAAGTAATGGTTGTATTGCAGGATGATGATAATGAAGAAGATACAAGAGGACAGCGTACCTTACAAAACTTAAAGAGCTACAGTTTAAAATCGGCAATTTTTAATTTTGCTGCAGCATGGAAAGAAGTGAAAGTGCAAACATTGGAAAATGGTTGGAAGAATTTGCTTGACAACGAAGATGCAGACTTGGATTTAGAAGGGCTAGAGGTTACTGATTACTGTAGGACAATACAGAATATTGGTGGAGAAGAAGTAGCTGAGGAAGATGTTTTACAGTGGTTAGAAGAAGATGAAGGTGGCCCTGGGTATCACATCATGAGTGAAAGTGAAATAGCATCTGAGGTAATGACCTTGGAAGATGAGGATGGGAGTGAAGATAATGAGGAAGAAGAAACAACACACCCAAAAATAAAGTTATCAGTGATTAGATCACATCTCGACGATCTAATAACATTTATTGACAATTCATCAGATAATGAAATTCAGCCTTATTACACCCATTTTCGTAATTTATGGGAGTTAATTATTAAAAAAACAGCAGACTTCAAAAGTTCAAACAAAAGTTGATAGTTTTTTCATAGCAGGATTACCTAAAGCAAGCACCTCGACATCGAACATTAACGTCATGCCACAACGGGAGTGTCTGGATATATCATCATCCGAAGACGAATAAATAGGAAAAAAAATTGTTTTTTTATAAAATTTAAATTTTGCTTTGTTTTTAAGAACATTGTTTATTTGTTTAGTTAAATATAAGTACAGTAAAGTGTGTTTTCAGAAAAAATGTTTATTTATTTTGATTTAGATCGCATACTTGTTTATTACAGTCTCAAAACTACGGTGAGTACATAAGCAATAATACATACAGAACACTTTTCTGTGAAATTAAACTTTTCATACATACAGTACTTAATTTTAATTACACAAAAGTCAGTTTTTTAACATATGCATTCGGAAAACCTACTTTCTTAAATAACGGACTTTCTGATTTAACGGACACCCCTTCACCCCAATTAGTCCGTTAAATTGAGGTTTCACTGTAATAGAATCTCAGAGTTGGAAGGGACCTCAGGAGATCATCTAGTCCAACCCCCTGCTCTAAGCAGGACCAATCCCTATTTTTGCCCCACATCCCTAAATGTTCCCCTCAAGGAGTGAACTCACAACCCTCTGTTTAGCAGGCCAGTGCTCAAAACACTGAGCTATTCTTCCCCCCTTGCCAACAAATTAAACTATGACTGGACTGAATGAACCCTGAGTAATTCCTCTAGGCTTGATTACAAGTTGTTGAAACAATTACAATTTTTTATCTGGGGCTAATGTTATATGTAAGATATTTAATTATAAAGCAACAATTTAAAGTTTTAATAACAGGATTTCTTTTCCCAAACCTATAAAATTTGCATTTTTTTTGATTGATTTATACGTTCATTTGAAAGGGAATTAAAAATGGGCCATATTTTGTAATTACCAGTGCACCTGTTGTTGAATTTGACAATTGGGAGATTTGCCATTGACTTCAAGGAGACAGGATTTCACACCTGAATTGGACATGTGAGATGAAGGGAGTTTAAAAAAAATACTAAAAAGGGTGTATTTTCTAATGTATTTTGGGGGGGGAAAGGGAGCACATGTGAAAGTTTTGCCTAGGGCTCAAAATATCCTTGCACCGGCCCTTAGTGTACCTGGGGGGCAAGGCAGGGGCATGTGAGGCACGGGAGGACCGTCTCCTCCTCAGGAGGGATTGGCTCTGGGCATGCGAGCCTCCTCATCTGGGAATAAATAGCATCCACCCAGAGCGGGGCTGCTGCTGTTGCTCAGTTGCTGGTTACCTGAGCCAGGAAACCATGTGAGTGCCACATCAGTGGCGCTTTTTAGCCTGAAAGTCCCAGACAGGAACCAGGAACCGGAGAAGTGGCTGGGGGCGGATGGTGTGATGACACATGAAGCTCCCTTGCCGAATTCCCTACTTCTGGTGCACTGAGCATGCTCACCCAAACTGAGCATGTGCAGTGACCTTTGCTGCTGCAGCTGCCCTCCCGGATGTTTTTAGATATTTAAATAGTGTTACCATACATCCGTATTTTCCTGGACATGTCCGGCATTTTTTAAAATTCCGCCCAGACAGCGATTTAAGAACCAAAAAGCTGTACATTCCCAGGAAAATACAGATGTACAGTAACCCTAACAAGTTCTTTTTTAAAAAGATGGGCCTGAACTAGAAATGAACTCTGTTTCACATATGTGAGTCCCCACCATTCCCTGGGGGTGTGCTAGGGTGACCAGATGTCCCAATTTTATAGGGACAGTCCTGATTTTCAGGTCTTTTTCTTATATAGGCTCCTAATACTCCCACCCCATCCCGATTTTTCACACTTGCTGTCTGGTCACCCTAGGGTGTGCACATGTGTGGGTCCCAGCTGCTCCCTGCCCCTCTCATTGAAGCAGATGTGCAGGGTTCACTGCCCTGTGAACTGCAGGGCATCAGTGGACGTGGGCAAGCTGCAGACGAGGCTATGGGGCAGGGCTAGCTGGAGGCAGGGGGTGCAGGGCCGGCTGCGGGCAGGGCAGAGGGTGTGGCAGGGGCTAGCTGGAGGCAGGACAGAGGGTACAGGGCTGGTTGCAGGCAGGGCAGGGAGTGTGGGGCTGGTGCAGGCAGGGGGTGCGGGGCTGGCTGGAGACGGGCTGGCTGCGGGCACGGTGACGAGTACTCACAGGGAGAGCATCTCGGCGCAGCAGCACACGAGCAGCCTGAGCTGCAGGGTACTGCCCAGACCCAACAGAGCTGCCAGGGCCTGTGCAGCAGTGAGATCACCAGGGAGCAGAAGAAGCAGGGCCCAGTTTCAGGGCCGGGCGATGGCCTGCATGGCTCCCGCTACCACAGGATTACGCTCCCGGCTGGGGCAGTGCTGGAGGAGGAATGACATCACTTCCCAGCCAGCTGGAGCCCATCAAAGCCACAATACCCCCTCACACCCAGCGTGGGGAAGCGGGTTACATGTTTAGCCGGTGCTGCTCACAGACCAGGTAAACTCCTCCTATGTCTGATCAGGAGTTGGGAGCATGGGGGGGGGGGGAACCCAGTCCTACCGTCTACACTGGGTTCCAACCCAGGGCCCTGTGGATAGCAGCTGTCTACAATGTCTCCTGTATCAGCTGCATGACAGCTACAACTCCCTGGGCTACTTCCTCATGGCGTCCCCACAGCACCTTCTTTATCCTCACTGCAGGATCTTCCTCCTGAAGCTTGACCATGCTTGTACTCCTCAGTCCTCCAGCAGAAAGCCTTCTCACTCCCTACTTCTTGCATGCCCTCCACTAACTGATGGGAGGTCCTTTTAAAACCAGGTGTCCTGATTAGTCTGCCTGCCATAAATGATTCTAGTATGTTCTTAAGTTGCTCCAGGTGTCTTCATTAGCTTGCCTGTCTTAACTGGTTCTATCAGGTTCCTGATTGCTCTAGTGCAGCCCCTGCTCTGGTCACTCAGGGAACAGAAAACAGCTTATCCAGTGGTCAGTATATCTGCCTTCTACTAATCTGCTGTACCCAGCTGTCCTGAGTCTATCACAGTATGTAAATTCCTACATTCATTACAACACCCCCAAAATCCTTATTAAGTAATAGAAGTGCCCATACTATGATTATACCTACCCCCATTGACTGATTACAGCATTATGCACATCATACACACGGCTTTACCTTGAAAACACGTCTTTGAAGTAATTTGTTGCCACAGGTTCCCTTAACCAGTAGTTCTCAGGGGAGGGAGGAAGGGCTCCTTTATGTAGCTGGTAAAGGAAGGGAGGGGGAGATAACACTTCTTTAACACAAAGGGTATTCTTTAGACAACTACATTCCTTATGCAGCTGCAAGGCTTATCAATTCTCAACAAGCAGCAGGGAAGGGAAAAGGATGGCAACTTATTTATCAAATGAAGAAACACTGCTTGCCTGCGCCTTATTCCCTGCCTAATGCCATGTCAGCAGCTTCCCAGGTCTTTTCTTAACCAGAACATATCCCAACATGAACCTTCCAGATCCTTAGCTCCTTCTGTACCCTCCCCGGAACAGTCCTGGAATCTGATGTTTTCTCCCTCTCTGCAGCCTATAATCTGCTTCCCTCTAGCCCAAATTTGCTTTTGCTTCACTATTAAATGAAACAAAAGGAAATTATTTTACATACCAGCATGCAAATGTCATACAAAAAAACATTATTTAGATTGCACAGTCAAGCCTGGACCACCTAAATTCAGAACCCGTCTAACTAACAGAGGTACTTCTGTGACCTCCATTATTGTATTATTGCAATACCTTGTAATCAACAAGGTTGGAACTTTTGAGTCCACAGCACAGAACTCTGCCATTGGAGTTAACAGGGGAATGGGTGACAATATTAGTTTGTCACCTTCTATGTGAACCAGCCACTAGAAAGAAATGAGCCATATGAGACTTTATCAATGGATTTCACAGCTATTTTCTAACCGCAAAAGAATGTTGGGACCGAATGATCCTGAGTTTAATTCCAGGTTCTGGAAGGAGCATACTCTTCCAGAGTCACAGATTCTTCTACCACAGTCTGTCCATTTCTTGCTCACTCCCTTTTGTGCCTCTCCTCAGCCTGTCCCCTATTGTCTCTATATTTCTCATACCTCTGCACCTCATAGCCTGCTCCCCTGATCTTGCCATTCTTCCCTAGTCCCACCATAGTTGAGCATGTCAGATTATTTCCTTGTTCTCCTCCATGCTGCCTGGGCACCAGCTGGGGGAGGGTTAGGGGGAGGGAGAGAGGAATGAAGGGAAGGACATTGACAGCATAGGAAAGATAGTCTCCCACTCTGCTTTATGGCCTCTTTCCACAATAGCACCTCACAGCCATAAGAAGCAATTCCAGGAAAAGTCCTATTTAATCCCTCCATATCCGGCAACCCAGAGGTGGAATATGCTCTGTCACTCTGTGAGGAGGAGCAATACTCAGTGTGGATGGAATAGGAAAAGTTCAAGACTTTAGGAAAATGTTTAAATTCAGTGTTTTAATTCTTTCAGAATTTTTGGGGGACTGCAAAATTTTCAAAATGAACAAGTCTATGAAACTGACAGAAAAGTTGCATGAATTTGTATCAATGAACCAGCATTATTTTAATGTAAAAAGGTTTTATGTTTGAAAAGTTTTAACCAGCTCAAATGTCTATGAGTTTAGAGGACCCCCAAGGATGGGGTACAGATAGAGAGGAATTAAGCCTCATTGTTTGAGAGTCAAGGAACCACAGAATCATAGAAATATAGGGTTGGAAGT
This sequence comes from Sternotherus odoratus, assembly GCA_032164245.1. Taxonomy (NCBI): domain Eukaryota; kingdom Metazoa; phylum Chordata; order Testudines; family Kinosternidae; genus Sternotherus; species Sternotherus odoratus. The sequence continues at coordinate 147,356,245 of JAVMKO010000003.1, forward strand.
CCTCAAGTCCAGCCCCCTGTGCAATCTTGACCATCCCTGACAGGTGTTTGTCCAATCTGTTCTTAAAAAACCTTCCAGTGATGGGGATTCCACTATCTTGCTTGGAAGCTATGACATTAGCAGACCAGCCAGACTGTGTATGACCCCATAACAACTTAAAAAGAAACACTGCAATTGTATGAAGACAATTCACTTGTATGTGAATTTCAAATAAATGTATGAGACTAGCAATCAACAACTCATTCATTTGTAGTGATAGAAATCAAGGGTAGGTGCTAAGTGTATTTGTGTGTGTTTACCTACAGCTGGTTAGATGTTTAATGATGTAACCAGAATAGCTTGTAGATGTTAAATCCCTTTCATGTCTTAACTACCTCACATTAAGTATGCAAATGGTTAGGTTAACTTTAAGATTAAACATGTAAGATATTGCAGGAAAGGAATAATATTATCAACAATTGCCTTCAGCTTAACTATTTCTGTTATATGAATGACTCTCTGTTGTCTTATAGTGTAACTGGATGACCTGTGTATGCATAGTAAATAGGATGTTAACTTCAAGGTGATGAGACTGTATGTACTCAACAAAGAAGAATCCTCAGTCTTGCTCAAAACACTTAACAACCCTCTTCAGCTATGAAAATGGAACCTCCGGCCTGATCCTTTCATCTCTAATCTTCTTAAACTTTGAACAAGAAAACAGTGAGCTGTTGGATGGAGATCTTCCAAATAATTATTTGGAATACACTGGAAAATGTATGGAAAGACTATGGATTCTGATCTGTTGGGATGATTCCAGAGAGATTTTTACAAGCCAGCAGTTTATTCCATCCCTGCTATGAGCTTATGCTATGAACACTGAAAATCACTTGTATGTATATTGATCTTTTAACCATTTGTCACTCTCTTCTTTCTTTTTCCTTTTAACAATAAATCTTAGATTTAATTATTAAGAATTGTCTGTACACATGTAGTTAGCTAAGATCTAAAATATTCATTTATCTGGGGAGTAATGTGTACGATCCTTTGGGATTTATAGAAATTTAAGTATGGTGAATAAGGTTTTCAGTAACTTCTCACTATATTAGACTTGGTTGTATAAATTGGAGCCAGGGCTGGAATGCCTAAAGGGGATTGTGTTTGGCTTCTTATTAATCGGTGTGGTAGAATCCTAGAATCCTAGAATATTAGGGTTGGAAGGGACCTCTGGAGGTCATCTAGTCCAACCCCCTGCTTAAAGCAGGACCAATCCCCAACTAAATCATCCCAGCCAGGGCTTTGTCAAGCCTGACCTTAAAAACCTCTGAGGAAGGTGATTCTACCACCTCCCTAGGTAACCCATTTCAATGCTACACCACCCTCCTAGTGAAAAAGATTTTCCTCATATCTAATCTAAACCTTCCCAACTGCAACTTGAGACCATTACTTCTTGTTTCGTCATCTGCTACCACTGAGAACAGTCTAGATCCATCGTTTTTGGAATCCCCTTTCAGGTAGTTGAAAGCAGCTATCAAATCTCCCCTCATTCTTCTCTTCTGCAGACTAAACAATCCCAGTTCCCTCAGCTTCTTCTCATAAGCCATGTGCTTCAGCCCCCTCACCATTTTTGTTGCCCTCCGCTGAACTCTTTCCAATTTTTCCACATCCTTTTTGTACTGTGGTGCCCAAAACTGGACACAGTACTCCAGATGAGGCCTCACCAATGTCGAATAGAGGGGAACAATCACGTTCCTCAATCTGCGGGCAATGTCCCTACTTATACAACCCAAAATGCCATTAGCCTTCTTGGCAACAAGGGCACACTGTTGACTCATATCCAGCTTCTCATCCACTGTAACCCCTAGGTCCCTTTCTGCAGAACTGCTGCCTAGCCATTCGGTCCCTAGTCTGTAGCAGTGCATGGGATTCTTCCGTCCTAAGAGCAGGACTCTGCACTTCTCCTTGTTGAAGCTCATCAAATTTCTTTTGGCTCAGTCCTCTAATTTGTCTAGGTCCCTCTGTATCCTATACCTACCCTCCGGTGTATCTACCACTCCTCCTTGTTTAGTGTCATCTGCAAACTTGCTGAAGGTGCAGTCCACACCATCCTCCAGATCCTTGGTACTACAAAAGCTCTTGTGTTACTGGCTTGGTGGCTCTAATTATAAAATAAACTACCGGTTTTAGGGATTGCTGTGCCATATTTCTTGCAGTCTGCCCTTAGGGTGGCCCATCCTGGCACCCAGTCACAGAAGCCTATTTCAGTGCTTATCTACCTTTATAGTTATAACGCTTTTCCTAAATCCAACCTAAATCTCTCATGCTTTAGATTAAGCCCATTACTACTTGTCCAGCACTTTAAGTGGACATGGAGAACAATTGATCTTCATTCTCTTTATAACAGGCTGTCATAAGGGTGGAGAGTGCCTTGCCTGGGTTGGGTTATGTTATCTAATACAGTGTGCCTTGCCTGGGTGGGGGCTAGGTTGTCTGAGACAGGTGACGTGGGAGTTTCCCTGCCATGAGGGAGGAAGGAGCCTCCAGCCCAGGAAGAAGGGAGGAGCAAAACAGTCAGTTCCATTTTGGCTGGTCTCCAGGGAGGAGGCAAAAGCCAGGGAGTTCCATCTTGGCTGGTCTTCAGGGAGGAGGCACGGGCCAGGAGTGTTCCATCTTGGTTGTCCATGAGGCAGGAGGCTTGCCAGGTAACATGGACAAGGGTCCAGGAGTGTGTCTCTAGCTATGGAGATAACTCTCTTTTATTCTTACATTTCTGATTAGCTGATGTGAGTATAACCATTTTGATTCTATTAAGCCGTGCCTTTTGGGGTGTTCTTTCCTTTTCAGAAGAAAGTGGGAAACCCCAAATGTAAAGTGTCTGTATCTCTTCTTTAACCTTTTTCTTTATTAAATCTTCTAGTTAAAACCGTCTGGTTTATTTTCCTTAAGGTTTTTCTCTCTTCACAGGGAAGAGAGGAGGTAGGGGGAAGTGCATAGCCCCCAGGTATCTGACTTGGCTTCCAGGGAGGAAGACAGAGTCAGGGTTAAGGGAAGTCTGCCTTCAGCCGGGGAGGGTGAAGGGCAGCAGTTTCCAAGTGTCTGGCTCTCAGGTACAGGGAGACAGAGGGTGAAGGAAAGCAGTCTTCAGGTATCTGACTTTGAAACCCAGTGAAGGGGACAAAGTTGGGGTGGGGAAGATCGGGGGCCCCTCCAAGGTTTTGGAAGTATACTCGATTGGTGGCAGCGACTGGTAACCCCAAAAACCCCAACTGGCAAAGTGGGGTGGGGGGGGGGGAAAGGACTTGTTGGTCTGGCATAGAAGAGGCCCAGCCTTTGTACTCAGGAGCATAGAGGCTGGGGGAAACCCCTCTTACACAGGCCATAACTTATTGGAAGACTTTTGTCAGGTTCCCACTCTCCCTCCCTCCCCCCCCCACCCAGTTTTCTTCTTGCAAGACTAAACATGCCAGGTTTTTTAACCTTACTTCATAGGTCAGGTTTTCTAAACCTTTTCTCATTTTTGTTGATTCTTTGGACTCTCTCCAGTTTGTTCACATCTTTACTGAAGTGTGGTACCCAGAACTGAACAGAGTAAACCAGCTGAGGCCTCACCAATGCTGAGTAGTGTGGGACAATTGCCTCCTGTGTCTTGCATATAACACTCCTGTTAATACAATCTAGATTATGAGCCTTTTTTGCCATTGCGTCACACTGTTGGCTCATATTTAATTTATGATTCACTGTAGCCCACAATTCCTTTACAGTAGTATGACTACCTAGCCAGTTAGTCACCACCACTTAGTTGTTCATTTGATTTTTCCTTCCTAAGGGAAGTACTTTGTACTTACCTTTATTGAATTTCATCTTGTTGAATTCAGACCAATTCTCCAATTTGTCAAAGTGTTTGCAGTCCCTCCCATCTTGGTATCATCTTCAGATTTTATAAGCATACTTTCCACTCCATTATCCAAGTCATTAATGAAAATATTAAATAGTATTGGACCCAAAACTGACCTCTGTGGGATCTCAGCTTTCAAAGAGTTGTGCACTCAAAGTTAATTAATCTAGATCACATTTCCCTGTAGTGTCTCAGCATTCCTATGGAGTTTAAGTCTTTGTGGTTTCATGCTCATATGTGCACACATGTGCATTCACTGGATTGCATCTAAAACCTCTGCAGAAGTCTTGGAGTGGCCAGAGGTGCCCATCTACATTTCCTTACTATTCTAGCATTGTGGACTCTGCAGAACAATCATGATCAATTTGCTGAAGCAGAGACCTTTTCAACTGGCTTGTAAAGCTTTCTCCAAATCTGTCCAAATCCTAACAACCAGTACTACAGCAGTTTATTCTGACAACTGCCAAAGAGGCAGACACGTCAGAATCTGCAGTAAGGTAGCTCCATTAATTCTTTATCTGCTAGGGAAAGACAATGTCTTGCCAGACTTCCTGACCAGAGTTTATAATCAAAAGCATAAGTGGTCCTGCTAGACATACTTCTTCATCAACTATTCCTCAATCAGGGCAAGACTCAGGTTGCTCCTTATGTCACTGTCAGAGAGACAAAGACTGACTAACATCTCAGGATACACTGTGGGGCAAAAAGGACCTAGTATCACTGACAGATGCCTGTGCTCTTCTCCTGAACTAGTGTCAGGAGTTTCTGTGCACATTCTTTCTGATTGATCCATAAAATCACTTCGAAACCTGAAAGGATGGAATTAAAGATGTTGAAAATTCTGACAAAGTTAGTAAGGTTTTTTCTTCAACCTTCTGCAACTGATGTCAGAGTCGTATGTCCTGCTCCCCAGCCTATTGGATCTCTTGTGTCTGGGTTGGGGTGGGATTCTACACACAGATCAACTCACCCTGACAGCTCAACTTCTGGAATGTTGAGAGCAGTAGATGATGTTTTGCTGAGATCCGAAAGATCCTACTGGAAAGCAGGAAGACTTCCTCCAAAGAATCCTACTTGATTACATGGAAAAGATTCTCTACCAAAGCAGCTCAAAAGGAAGTAGAACTGAGACTGACTCCTCCAATCTGGGAGGGGGTAGATCTCTCCCTCTGTTTATTTTTTAGCCAAGAAGAGGGAGTTCTGCTTTCCCTTTATTTTGCCTCTGGTACACTGCAGCCCAGTGCTTTGATCCTAATTTAAAGGAGGGTGACTCCCCCTCCCTAAACCTAGGGTTCCATCTACATAAAGTCTTGTTGTTCAGGCTTTCTGCCATGAAAGGATTCCATGGGAAATGTTTGCCAACTTTCAGTTTAAAGTAGAAAATGTGTTTTCTCTAAACAAAGGCATCAAACTGTGTCAAAACCAGCACATTTCCTTTTACTTCTGCTTGTAGCTTAAAAATAGGCAAACTATTTTATCAACTTTACAAAAGATTGTCAGCCTTAGAACTTATATGCCAATCATGTTTCAGCTTGGAATGACTTTTATAGGGGAAAAAAAGATAAGACTCTTAAAAAAATAAGGTTGTGCTGATGCAACATTAGCTATCCCAATGCGAAGAGTGTGACTATAATCTCTGCTTGAACTAACAATGAGATTGAACAGTAGGTCATATGAGACTATTTCAGCTGCCCAAAACTCCACAAAGATAAAAGATGTAAGCCTGAGAGTGTGAGAGGAAGAACATTGAGAATGACTAGGCAATAATGCTGTTCTGTAAAAATTTGAACATCTGGATAGACCATGATCTGGCACTGATTTATGGCCAGGTAATTCGGTCTCTCACTTGTAAGAGTAAATTATATTTCTGTTCAAGATGATGTGGGTGGGTCAGCCTTGGGGCCTGATTCTGATCTCACAGGCACTGGTGTAAATGAGAGTAACTCCAGTGAAGACAAAGGGGTTGTGCTGGTGTAAAACCAATAGAAGTGAGATTAGAAACAAATCCTTTGTGTTCTGAGTGATGTTCATTCAAATTGGACAAATGGCCCAGATCCTCAGCTCTACCAAAGCTGAGTGTAGATGGAAGAAAGATATGAGTCAGTTTCTGTTCTGAAAAATAAAAGCAAGGAGATTAAAAGTACAAACACTGAACATGGTGAACATGGTGGATGGAACTTTGTGGGGCATCGTTCCCGCTCTTCTCAGCTATCCCCAAGTATGTGATACTACACCCAATCTTTCAAGCAGGTTCTCCTTCACAAGGGAGTAAACAAACAGAAAACAGTCCTTTAATTCACTCTTTGTTCTCAGGCTTCAGGGTCACCCTGCCCTGGGATCTCCAGCACCCTGCTCCTGGCAACTTCCCATTTCTAGTCAGCTCAGGTCAATTCCTGAGCAGCTTCAGACAGCTTGAAACAGGATATGTTAGTTTTCATGCTGTCACTTGGACTGCAGAGAGGCAAGTGAATGCATTGTGTGCTTCCAGCACTGTCTCCTGAGCATCTGGCCCCTTGCTCTAGGGACTCACCACAGGAGTCAGATCCCCTCCACAAACACTTCCTTTCCCCAGGCACAGCCTGACCCTATCACTCCCTTGGCCTGTACTTTAGCAGCCCTTTATAGGTCCAGGTGCAGCCTCACCCCTTTGAATTGGGCTCACCTGCTAGGACAGAGGGAACTGGACCCAGTTGTCTAACAGAGACCAACTACCCTGTAACAGGATAATGAGGAAACTGATAAGAAAGTCCAGAATGTCCAAATTACATTAATTCTGTGATCAGACCCTTGTGGTTCAGTATCTTAAAGAAGAGACAGAGTCTTCTTCTTCTTAGGAGAAGAATAAGCCTTCGAAAAGGTGATTCAGTTCCTTGTCATAACAATTTCAGAAAATTGTGCTATTTCAACCAAAAGAAAAGGAATAGGAAGAATGCTGAAGAAACATGAGTCATTTCTTATGCAATGGAGTGTTGAGTTCAGAAAGGTTATGGATTAGATTTTCTCTCACACCCCAACTGCCCCCATACTGAGACCTGTAACATTCTAAAGAGAGTGACAAAACTATTGGAGATTTGTGGACTGGCTGTTTATCACCTCTTCTTGCAGAAATCTAGCATAACAGCTATGAGAAAAATGATTTGACAAGTGTCATGAGAACAACAGTAGGGAAGAGATTCTATATTTGTTGTCTCCATGGTATTCTGATGCCTCTAAATATACAGAAGAAGTTACTTCTATCATTACAAACCTCTGCTCAGCTTCAAACAGGATAGGTTAGTTCTCATTCTATCACTTGGACTACAGAGAAGCAACTGAATGTATTATGTGTCTCCACAATGATCTGAGCCAAAATTGGTGTTACAGGGTAGGGTGCCTGTGACATCCAACAATAGTATCATAGGTCTTCTAGGGCTCTTTCCCATTCTGAAAAGACTTCTCTTTATTAGATTTTTACTGGTTGCAAATGCAGTTGATCAGAGGCAAACATATTTGTGAATTTCAAAGCAGGGAAGTTCTGCCGGGAGGGATAGCTCAGTGGTTTGAGCATTGGCCTGCTTAAATCCAGGGCTGTAAACTCAATCCTTGAGGGGGCCATTTAGGGATATAGGGCAAAAATGGGATTGGTCCTGCATTGAGCAGCAGGTTGGACTAGATGATCTCCTGAGGTCTCTGAGATTCTATGATGGGGGGCACCAGTGCATTAAATCCTGGGCCCAGATGCTGGAGAAAGACATGAGAACCCTGGGATAGGCACCATCCACACTGATAAGGTTGGAGCTGTCCTGGTTAGAGCATTTCATGCAGGCAGTTAGGCTGCTTATCAGTGAGATGTGCCTGTACAATACCAAAGCTACTCAAACTAATATGTCCCCCTCCAGTGGCAGCTTCAACCAGCTCATTCTTTACATGCACTGTTGACCAGATACAGATATCTTTCTTTCTCTCATAATGTGAAATTTTCTCCATAAAATTAAACTAGTTGGAGGAATAGGGCAGGTAACATTTGGTCCTGAACAGTCCTTTGTATGAAAGCTGATTGATATCATGGCTAAAAATGAGTTTCATATACCACCGTGAAGTGAAGATTCACAGCATTTCCAGTGCTAGTTGGAGAGTTTGGTGTAGTGTTCTAGTTTTAGTGGCACTAATCCTATATAACTCATGGCTTCATCACTCATCCTAAAATGACTGCCAGTAATTTTTTTGATAAATGATTGTTCTTATTTAATCTTTCCCAAATACTGACCATTATAATTATCAGAAGCAGTCCACTTCTTTAAGGTGGTTGGATTATTAACTCTTGTCCTAAATTACTCATTGAGGCAAATTCTGCTTTCAAGGCCAGGCCCTCCATAGGTCCATATGGGAACAGCGCTATTTACTTCAATGGAGCTATGCCCATTTTCACCCAGAGCTGGTTTGGTCCTTTCTTATACATTTGTAAATTCCACTCAAGTCCTCATTGAATTTGGCCATACATGTAGTTGGAAATCAGTCCAGTTTCACCCTAGCTTTGGTTGCAAACCAGAAAAATGTCTCTTTTGAAAATAGAAACTTTTATTATCTTAATAAACATTTTATTCCTAAGCCCTTATTTTAAAAAAGGACAAATTTTATTACATTTTACTAACAGTGACTCTATGGAATATGTGAGGTGCTTTATGATATTATTGATACCAGTATTTTAAAATTGTAATGAATTGTGTCACATATGCTGTATAAAGTATCTGTGAAAATGTTATAATTTGCCAAGTGTGATAATCTTATTTTTATCTTTGTGTTATGAGTTATAGATCTGTATGGTATATCTGTATTTTCAAACTTGTTCTGTGTTTCTGGGTCACACTCCCAGACAGACTGACACCAGCACTGAGCCTGTTAGATAGTCCATCAAAGGTCATCAACTGTACAATGAATTCATTGAAAGGAATAAGGGAATACATCTTTGAGTCAGCAAGGCATGTGGTATAAACACAACTCTAAGGTTTTTCCATGACATGTGAAACTGTGTCCAGTTTTTGGGTCCACACTACAAGCAGGATGTGGAAAAATTGGAAAGAGTCCAGAGAAGGGCAACAAAAATGATTAGGGGCCTGGAGTGCATGACTTATGAGGAGAGGCTGAGAGAACTGGAATTGTTTAGTCTACAGAAAAGACTGAGGAGAGATTTGATTGCTCCTTTCAACTACCTGAAAGGGGGTTCTAAAGAGGATAGATCTAGACTGTTCTCAGTGGTAGCAGATGACAGAACAAGGAGTAATGGTCTCAAGTTGCAGTTGGGAAGATTTAGGTCAGATATTAGGAAAAACTTTTTCACTAGGAGGGTGGTCAAGCATTGGAATGGGTTACTTAGGGAGGTGGTAGAATCACCTTCCTTATAGGTTTTTAAGGTCAGGCTTGACAAAGCCCTGGCTGGGATGATTTAGTTGGGGATTGGTCCTGCTTTGAGCAGAGGGTGGGACTAGATGACCTCCAGAGGTCCCTTCCAACCCTAATATTCTATGATTCTATGATGTAAAGTTTGTGTTTGGAACAAAGGAAGTACAAGCCACATGACAAGAGAATATAAAAGGCAACTGCATCTTTTCCATTTGGTCTTCAATCCTGCTTCTGACCTCTGGAGTAACTTTTATACAAATAAAGCTCTGAAAAAAAGGACTGAATGGCCCATCCAAGCTGTGGATGTGTTCCAGAGTGACTTTCAAGCCAGCAATCTCACCACTACCGCTAAGAACCTGCTATATGGACTTTGAAGTTTCTGTATGTATCTACATTACCATTTAAAGTCCATATAGCAGGTTATTTCCTTTATCTTTATAATAAACCTTCAGTTTTAGATGCTAGAGGATTGGCTGGCAGTGTGGTATTTTAGTTAAGATCCAACCTTATACTGACCTGGTAATGTGGCTGGCCCTTTGGGGTTCAGAAGAACATTTTGTATAGTGAGGAGAATTTTTAAATAACTCTTCACCTTACTCCACCTAGATGCTAATTGGGAGCCAGAGAACTGAAATGCAGAACGGGGGTTGTGTGATTTATTTTTTAAACTTCTTGATAACCAGTGTGGAGGATCTGAAGTACAGCTTGTAACTGGTTGGGGAGTTTAACTTCAGTATTATCTACCAGTCTTGGGGGAGTACCTGATATCCCTTTTGTAGTCTGCCCTGACATTGGCATTTCCACTGAGAGCTACCCTAGGCACACTGGTTGACACTAATCAAATATGAGAAAAAGCTAAAGGAATTCGTGAGGGTTTTTTTCTGAGATGATTTTTACAAGACCTGAATGAAAAGTTTTATAAATATGTGAAAATGAAAATCAGTTATATTTGATGTAGTTTAGCAAATGTTCATATTAACAAAGAAGGGGCTTTTAAGTTCACAGTATCAAGATCACGCCTCACAGCAAAGTTGAGAAGATAAAGGATAAATTCCAGTCATTGCAAGCAAATCTATTTAAGACTAATCTTGCTTTTAAAATCAACACTATTCAATCCTGTAGCTTTCCAGGACAATTTGAGGATGATTAACCACTTTAGAAATACTTGCACATATAAATTCAGTAACTACAAACTTGTTCATTTAGTTTTAGTTGACAGTTTTCTTTGCAAGATGAGTAGCAATTAAAAAAATATCTTTGGACTATGAGAGGTTTAGGAACAGAGTTGGTCAGAGTGCAATTTTAAGTTGTTAATGAGCATTTAATTTTAACCTGGAATGATGTATGTATCTCAGTGTATCACATCCTACAGCCTAAGTTTGAGACAAAGGCCCAAAATGAGGATCAGAAGGAAAATAACAATAAAGGAATCTTAATGTGTGTTTCTGAAAAATGATGCTGTAGAAATTACATTTTAAAGTTTCACATTTATTATCTGAATGATTCCAGAGGAAATCTCCTCAATCTGAAAGTAAAAAAGATGGTTCTTTTAATTCCCTTCTTCCTGAAATCTGAAAGGCAAGCAGAGCTCTTTCCATCTCATGTATCGTCACAACTAACCCCAATTATCAGGGTTAAAACTGACTGAAGTTGAAACTGATCAAGCTAAAGGTGACGTTGGTGGGCAGAGGAAATAATTCTGAAGAAGTCAGAGCCTTCATGGTTGCTCTCTTCTTGGTCTCTTCTTGGTTGAAGGCACCCACCCATAATTGGCCATGTCAATCCATAGTTTAGAAGTGATCTGGATTCCTCACTGATGTTATAGAAGTGTCCACAAATAATGGTTTCTATCATCTCTAGATAGCTAGTAGACTCTGTCCTATCTTGATGGAAAATGAGCTGGTCTCAGTTATTCACACCTTTGTCACCTGTCTGCTGTACTACAGCAATACAATGTACCTGGGCATGGAGCCTTCAGCACAACTCCAACTAGTACAGAATATGGCAGCAGTTTTCTTCAGCAATACAGGCTACTGTGAGAAAATCAAACCTGTCCTCTGCTTTCTACACTGGGATCCCAAATAATTTCAAATCAAGTTCAATGTCTCCGTCCTTATCTTCAAGGTGTTCCATGGCCTGAGCCAGGACATTTGAAAGATCATCTAATGCTCCAGGATGAACACCATGGTCAAAGAACTACTCTCCTCAAGCACAATAAGGAAAAACTTGTCTGTGCAGGAGACAGAACTTTCTCAGGGATAGCCTGAAACTGTGGAATGAACTTCCTCAGGAACTAAGGAATGTCATCAACTTCTGCTCCTAGTGCAAGGCACATTTCTTTAATCCTGCTTTCTCTAACATAAGAACATAGCAACAGATATACTTAAAAACCTACAGAGACAAGATATTTCACTGCATGTGCTTCTTCGTCTCAGAAGGGGATGAGACAAGAAATGTGTGATGGATTCACATAGTTTAATGTTCTACTGGAAAGTGCTAAAATACTGTGGTGATGAGTGAGGTATAAGACCTGGAATAAAACAGTATTCAGTTGTTTACAGTGTGGTTGTACAGGTATAACTGAAGGCAGAATTTGGTCTGTGATTGGAATTCATTTAATTGATCTTCCATAGAAGCATTCCTTCTGCAGTGCTAATGAGAATCTTTTACTTCATATGGCTGATGTAGATGTGGAGCATCAACTATAATTTTACATTTAGATGGGTAAATCAGATAATTGCATCTGGAGTAGCAGAGTGTATTGATTCAAGAATAGCAGCCGTGTTAGTCTGTATCAGTAAAGAAAGTGAGGAATACTTGTAGCACCTAGTTAGTCTCTAAGGTGCTACAAGTATTCCTCGCTTTCTTTAGAGTGTATTGATGTTATGCCTGCTTCGTATTTGTGAATCAGACACTGAGTTGTTATATGCTCTCTGGTCTGTTCTGAGAGACCACAGTCACACCCTGGAGTGTCTTTAATTTTCCATTTGTTCAGCAAGTATCTGTATCTGGCATGATTAGTGTAGATACAGTTTAGGGTTGTCCATGAGCTTTGTGGGAGATCGAAGTCAGGGATTGTCTGCATCGGGTGTTTCATGAGGTGATTGTTTGTGACTTGTGAACTCCATTGAGTTTTCCAAGCTTAATCAGGGTTGAAGGTTAAATTCATAGGTATAAAAGGGCTTACATGACTTAAAGAGGTGGTGAGGGACATTGTTAAGGTGTTAAGGTTAAGGATGGGAAGGCCTTCATTTTCTGTGATCCTCTGGAATTACGAAGTGTTGCGGCATCACAGCAAATGGATGGGAGAGAAATATACAACAGCACTGGCAGTCAAGGTGTTGAGGTTGACTTGAGGGTTCCAGTGGTGCACCAAATTGCATTCTTCAGTTGGACATCAACATGTCGCATGTGGCTACTTTTGATCAATTCTGGTGCACAGTTCGCCTACGGAGTACACAAGAACCATCACTAATGTCCATAGCACTGATGCTGATTCTCCCCAGTTTGTGCTTGCAAGTTTCTGGAGCAGGTTGACCCTTGTTTTTGTCTAGGCATCTACCTTCTTCAGATGGTCATGGAAGATTAGTGAGATAATGTTACATAGTGTTTCCACAGTGTGGATTGCCACGGACTTGCAGGGGCGAAAAAAAATTGCAGGCCTGTTATTTACCAGGCTGCACGTGGCAATAGACTATATAGGTAAGAGATGCAAGGGTCAGGACGCGAGCTGCAGACTCACACACAACTAAAATTAATCAATTTAAAGTTTTATTGGGGATAATTACAAGGGGTAAGGGAGCAGTTTCTGATTAGCTAATGCTTAGTGAAACTTAAAACACACAATGACTAAAATACCTACTAACAATATTTATAAACAAAGATGCAGCATTTAGTAATAATTGATACTTACAAATACAAACCAACACGTAACAATCGGCAAACGTAGAAGCTCTGTTTGAAAACACGTGAGCTGAGAGAGAGGCCTCGAGGTGATTAAGCTCGGTTACGGGGGGTACACAGGATACACGGATACACGGGATTCGTTTTCGTTTTCCTCTCTCTGTCTGCACATGGCAGACAGACCCATAAGTACCAACTATGACATCACAGAAGTGTCATAGGGGACGGGACCCAAAACTTGTTTGTGTTCCCTGCTGATTGGCACAAGCAAAGTTTACACCAAGTAGGGGAGCAGGTGCCTCAAAGTCTGGCTTCGCCCCCAAAGGTGAGGGTAAGCACATTGTTATAGAATCCGGGCAAAACTGAATGACAAAAGAAGAGGCCAGGGCACTACCAGTATGGGCAAGTGTTTACAGGATGCAGACAGAAACTGATCTGAACACACAGAAGGTAACTTTCAGGGTGTGCTTAGCATGTTATCAAGATGGAATAAATAAGAATTAAAAAGGGTTATTTTTTGTCACTAAAGTAAGCAAGTATGACTCTGGATACACACAGATCTATTTAATCAGAAGATGAAATTTTCACAAAGTCACTTATCAGAGAAGAACCAGACTTTAAAATGATATGACATTAATTTCTTTAGCATAAGTTTAAAAAATGTATTACCTCAGCTTTGTGATTCAGCATTTTTGCTTGCATATAATTTTGAAGTAATAAAAGTTGGATACCTGCAGGCTTGTGCAGAATGGATAAAAGGATAGTGAGGGTTGGCTGAGATAAATGTTTTTTCCTTTCACCTTTATCAGAATCAGGAATTCACCCATTAGTATTGCAGTAGACCTGGGAAATGTAACTGGATCTTCTCCTTCCTATTCAAGAAGAATTTATAAATGGATAAAATTCCTTTAGCAACAACTCAGTACATGTTTTACTTCTAACAAATGTAAACAAATCCCAGATAAAATGCTGTGCTCACCAGAACCTTTGGTGACATTTCTGACTTAGATCAATGCCAGTACACAGTGTGTCCACCACTTCTGTCTAAGGTCTTCTATGTTCATGATGGAATCATTAATTTTAGTATTGCATGTTTTATGTAATATTAGCAATTTATTGTTGTATTTTTCAACAGTTAGCAGCCATTTATTCTGCTTGTCTTTTTGGAGGGACTGTCTCCTATTTTCCTTTTTTCTTTCGTTATTATTTCAGGTCTGTCTGCTCATTGTCAAAGACCAGTTTTATTGTACAATATAGTTTTTGCTCATGTTATTTCTCTCTGAGCCATGTGTTACTGACGGATGCACTGACTACAGATCTTATTATTTATCAGGTTAAGAGGAGGAATACTCTTCATATTTATTTTTATATTTGAAAATCAACTTGAAGTTAAATGGTTTCTTTCTCTCCCTATCTTCCAATTTCTGATTTCTATTTAACCCAGGTGGGTGTTAAAGCAGATATATTGTTCTACTTTTCAATTATCTTTCCAAAGATGCTGAGCTGGTTATTTCTCTCTTCGGCGATGGCTGACAATGATCAATGGACTTCGTTTTGCTCACATTAATTCTCAGTACATTTTTCTGTCATTCCTAATGATTTACTCTATCAAATTTCCCCATATATTTTGAGTAAGAGCAGGATAATATTGCCAAAAGTGCTACAGCTACCTTCCACAATTGCCAACTTTCACGCAGTAAATAAGTACCCCGACTTTCACAATAAGCCAAAAATCAAGCTAATCCCATTTCAAAACAAGCCAATCCCCAAGAATCCCAGCACTCTAAGTGACTAGATTCCCCCCGGCATGCAGTCTGGGACTGTGGTGGGTGCCTCGACTTTCTCCCCTGTTTGCCCCTGCTTGCCGGGAGCTGAATAAAGAAAGAAGCAACAAACTACAACAAGCTACAAGCCAAACGAGAAACAAGCTACAAGCAGAAACTAGTCCAGAAGCAATTCACAAGCCAATTAAGCCAAAAACAAGCCCAATTTCTGTGTTTTTTCCCACAGGTTTGGCATGTCAATTCACCAAAAATATTTTATCTAGCTCTAGTTAGGACACTTACCTGGGATATGGGAGACAAATGATCAAGTCCCCGCTACAAATTAGGATACGTAAGTGCAGGGGTGAAAGTAAATTAACTTTCTTACCGGTATGGGGGCTTGGCTGGAGCCAGCTCTGACCCCAGAAGGGGTGTGGCCTCGGGCAGAAGGGGCGGGGCCAGAGGGGTCAGAGCCTTCCCCAGCCCAGCCCCCGTACCAGTAAAGAGCCTCCTCCTCCCCCCACCCCGCCTCCAGGGGCCATTTAAAGTGCCTGGGGTGGTACCGGGCTCTTTAAATAGCTCTCGGAGCCCCGCTGCCACTTCTTTAAGGTTCCGGCAACAGGGCTCCCGTCCCCGCGGAGCCCCATTGTCGGAGTCCTGGGGAGGCTGCGGCTGGGCTCTGGCGGCAGTTTAAAGGGCCCGGGCGGTAGCAGCGCACCGGGCTCTTTAAATAGCTCTCAGAGCCCTGCCGCAGCCTCCCCAGGGCTCCGGCAATGGGGATCCATGGGGACAGGAGCCCTGTTGCCGGAACGTTAAGGAATTGGTGGCGGGGCTCCGAGAGCTATTTAAAGAGCCCGGTGCATGGCTACAGCCCCGGGCCCTTTACACTGCTGCCGGAGCCCCGCTGCAGTCTCCCCCAGGCTTCTGCAGCAGTTTAAAGGGCCCGGGCGGTAGCGGCTCCCGCTCTGGCAGCAATTTAAAGGGCCTGGGGCTCCAGCCGCTGCTGGGAGCCCCAGGCCCTTTAAATTGCACCTGGGGAAGCCGATCCACCCCGGTACAGTGCATCAGCTCTTGCCGGTACGCTGTACCAGGGCGTACTGGCTTACTTTCACCTCTGGGTAAGTGTCATATGTGTCAGGGGGTAAGGGAGGAATAGCTCAGTGGTTTGAGCATTGGTCTGCTTAAACCGACGGTTGTTCGTTCAATTCTTGAGGGGGCCATTTAGGGATATGGGGCAAAAATGGGATTGGTCTTGCTTTGAGCAGGGGGTTGGACTAGGTGATCTCCTGAGGTCCCTTCTAACTCTATGATTCTATAAACATAGGGTTATTGGCTGTTTTATGGTAAGTATCTCATGCATGCACCTGAAGGCCTCCATTTTGTATTGATGCAGAACAAAACAAAATGCCAAAGCCCGAAAAATTTCACACAATGAAATTCTTCTTTCCAGTCAGCCCTGGTATTAAGCAATGTGGCACCACACTTTGTGCATTTTCTGTCTCACCTTGCAAGAATCTGTTATTCTAGTTGGAGGGATTTGGGGTGGGAAATGTATTACGACCTTTTGTGAAGAGATAAAGAGAAAAATAGAAGAGTAATGGTGAGGATCACTAATGGAGGTACAGTAAAACCTCGATTTAACGGACCTCAATTTAACGGACTTCGGATGCAACGGACAAAATTTTTAAGAAAGTCTGATGCATCCGAAATCCGTTTGTCGAGGGCTGGCTGCGGGCTCCCTGCTGCCGCCAGGGTTCTAGCTGCGGGCAGGCTGCCACCCGGTTCCCAGCAGCAGGCAGTCTGGCTGGCGGGTCCCGGGAGCCGGCTGCTGGGATCCGGGCGGCAGCCGTCAGCCAGCTGGGACCCGGGCGGGCTGGCTGATGGCTCCCGCCCGAGTCCCAGCAGCCGGGACCCGGGCGGGCTGGCTGACGGCTCCCAGCTGCCACCCGGGTCCCGGCAGCGGGCGGGCTGCGGAGCTGCTGCCCTGACCCTGTGGCGGGCGGGCTGCTGCTCCGACAGCTCGGTTTTTTTTTATTATTAAATAACGGACTTTTGGATTTAACGGACAACCCCTCGCCCGAATTAGTCCGTTAAATGGAGGTTTTACTGTATGCATAAACTCTGCCAAGGATTCTTCTACCTGACAATCTAACTGAATGAGGGTGCAAAATGTCTATTTAATGCTAAAGGCAAATTATATGCACCAAGCAAAGACTATAACCCCTTGATTCTCTTTATTCTTAAAAAAGAATTAACAGCACTTTTTCTCCCTATTTTATCTGTTTGTATGGACTATTCAGGATGCTTTAGGGCTTCTTATTTTTTATTAATTTACCTAATAGACCTCCTGAGAGAAACAAAACAATAATAATGCTGAGCTCTTACTTAGTGCTTTTCACCATCATGTTAGAAAGAAAGGTAAGTACCATTATTCCATTCATAAATAGGGAAACAGGTACAGATTAGTAATTGATGAACTGGAGGCCGATCCAGGAATAGAACACACTTTTCCAGACACCCAGTCCGGTACTCTACTCTGCCTGCTAGGACAATGAAAATGGTGGAATTGCTCCAAGTGAAATTCTTTGCTACCATACCTGTTACCTTTCATGAAGGTTCTAAAAATATTATTTCTGTAAACTGAAATATTATGTATGTTAGAAGTCAAATTATGTATTCCTAAGTATACTATTTTCTGAAAGATTTGATACAAAACTCTTTCTTATCCGGTTTCTAGAATTCTAGCTTAACTGAAGCTCCCCAGGAACTAGTCTTACTTCTCTTCCACATAGTATATTAGAGTGAAGAAAGACAATCCTATATCTTTCTCCAGCAAGAGTCATCTCTTTGAGCAGCTTAATAGCTGTGTATGATATTAATGAGTCATTCTTCTGGCAGTGGTTACTCAGCACTTGAATAATAAATTTTTAAAATGAGCAAATATAATCAGTGAATAAACATAGGATGCAAATGATTGATTGTGCATTTTGATTAAAAGGTCAAGTGCAGAACAAAAAATAATGATGACAAATGGAAAATATTTTCTTTAAAAACAAACAAGCAACCACAATCAAAGCCTTAGCTCTTATTATAATGTTGAAATTCCTCGGGCTAATTGTGATAAATTAGGCTAAAATCAGTGTGGGGTATCTCCTAAAGATATTCACACTGTGCTACTTTGCCAAAATCCTACTCAAAGTCTGGAACAGCTATCCATCGTTATGGAGACATGGTCTGTTATAGAAGTATTGATGGTTTGTATGTGATATTGATAATTTCAAACTTTAATATTGCAGCAGTGGAAGGATATAATCATTTCTAGATTACAAAGAATTAACTGCATAATCAGTTAGTAAATGCCAGAAATAGGGGAAAATAGAAGGTGAATACTTTGAATTTAGGCCTATAATGACAACCCATAAACTATAGATAAAGAGTGAACTGGAGTAGCGGTATGTAAGTGTAAGAAAAGTGTAAATTACAAGTAAATCTCTATATATAAAAGTCAAATGGTGTATGCGTGTATGTATGTATGCAGTGACTTGATGTATACACATATGTGTATACACGTATGTATACAAGTATGTATACACGTATGTATGTGTGCGTGTATGCGTGGATGTATGCTTACTCCTTCCACACCGTTTGAGCTAGAGACTTGAAATTTGGTATAGTTAGAGGTCTTGAGGTCCTAATGACCGTAAGATTCGAAAATTTTTCAAATCTCACCTCTGATGCCCCCCAGGGGTGAAATTCTTTAAAGGCCAATCACATCAGCTGGGCAGCTGCTGTTCTCTGTGACATAGTTATGATGTCATAATACTCCCTCTAACAGACACCACACTTGTTCAGCTCTCTGCCCCTCCCCCCTCCAATGGAACCCCGGAATCCCTCAGTTCTCTGCCCCCTGCCCACCTCCGACGGACCCCGGAATCCCTCAGCTCTCTGCCCCCTGCCCACCTCCGATGGACCCAAGTTGGGTTTGGTCGGAGGGTAAGTGAGGTAGGGGTGTCGGGTTTGGTCGGGGGGTGAGGTGGGGGTGTCGGGTTTGGTTGGGGGGGTGAGGTGGGGGTGTCGGGTTTGGTCGGGGGGTAAGTGAGCTGGGGGTGTTGGGTTTGGTCTAGGGGGGTGGGAAGGTGTCGGGGTGGGTGAGGGGTGAGGTGTGGGGGTTGGGGTTGGTCAGGGGGTGTTGGGTTTGGTGGGGGGATAAGGTGGGGGTGTTGGGTTTGGTTGGGGGGGTGAGGAGGGGGGTCAGGGTTGGTCGAGGGGTAAGTGAGGTGTGGGTGTCGGGTTTGTTTGTGGTGGTAGGTAGGGGTGTCGGGGTTGGTTGGGGGGGGAGTGAGGTGGGTGTGTCAGGTTTGGTCTACGGGGGGGTGAGGTGTGGGTGTTGGTCAGGGGGTGTTGGAGTTGGTAGGGGGGAGATGTGGGGGTGTTGGGTTTGGGTGGGAGGGTGAAAATGTGAGTCTGGGTTGGTCGAGGGGTAAGTGAGGTGGGGGTGTCGGGTTTGGTCGGGGGGTGAGGTGGGGGTGTCAGGTTTGCTCTCTGCCCCCATCCAACGGACCCCACACTCGTTCAGCTGTCTGCCTCCAGAGCATAACCCCACCTCCGACTGACCCGAGCAACGCCGGGTATTTTCGCTAGTGTATTATAAATGCTGTGTAACTTAGTATAAATTTAAGATGCTGTTTAACTGTGCTACAGACACTGTGCAGTACAGTTACGCAACATTAAGTTACTGCTGTGTAACATAGCTCTAAGTTGTTTCAAACTCTTATCTTGCCTTATACATTTGTCTCATACTTTTTGTCTCATATGTTTCTCTCATATGTCTTGTCTCATACGTTTGTCCCTTGTCTCATATGCTTCAAACTTTTATCTTGTTCCATACATTCTTGCCCCACATGTGTCTTTACAAAATAAGAATTTTGTTTTTGTATGTCCTGTTCTTAAAAGGTTCCAGATAAATAGTAAAATAACTAGATAAAAAACAACGTCATCCCTTGTCAAGCTTGTCAATTTGCATGGGACCCCTCTTGCCCCTCCTTTATTTAAACTAACATATAAAAAAGTCTTGTCAATGTATAGGGCCAAGCCATAATTTGAAGGCTGACTCTGTGGCTTCAATTTGCTAGCAAATAAACTTGTATTCAAGGTCTCCTGTGTCTACCTGTCTTTGAAAGTAAATTGAGACTGCCTCCAAAAGAACGAAGCCATTTGTGCAACATATGGCAACAATGTAAGTCCACTTGCTGCTAGAAAAACAGATGAATAGGATAGAATTAAAGGAAGACAGGCATGTTACACCTATCACAACCACTCATGCTGGGTTATGTTGTCACATAGAGGAAAGAAGACAGAGCAGTAAGCAGAGCATGTACATGCCAGCTGATACTGGTGGTGCTATGGCAGAGGAAGCAGGAGGATCCTGTGAAACAGGAAGAGGAAAGTTACCATTGATGCCCTCAGAAGTCATTAGCTCATGACACAATATCTTGTAAAAAGCAAATATGGTCTTGTCTATTCTACAGAGTTTTCCTGTCATAGCTATGTCACCTAGGAGTGTTGAAGAAAATCATAACCTGTAGCTGACATAGCTATGTCAGAATAACCTTCGATTTACAGAGTGCTTCTGCCAGCATAGCTAATGTTGTTCAGGGTGATGGTACAGCTATACCAGCAGAAGAACGCCTTCTATAAGCTTACACAGTGTCTGTCTACAGTAAGGGGATCTGCTGGCATAACTATACCCGGCAAGGTTCTGTAGTGTAACCATACCCTAAGGGAATGAAAACCACCACTTTAGGGAATGAGAAGCCCAAAGGAGGCCATTGGCAGCACTAGCCAGAGGGGGCAAATCTGCCAGTAGAATGAAGTCAATTAATAAAACAATTTGCTCATTAGATGGAGAGATAAGGCCAGCCATGACTGGCCTCTGGACTAGGACATGTCCACAGGTCCTAAACAGCAGGGTAAACTCTCCCTTCTATGCCTTTCCCATCAGAGAGATGGATCTGGTCCAGAGTATCTATAGTTGGGTTGGGGGAAAAAGATGTTTTTTTAAAAATTATTCTAGCACCAATCTTTTAAAATATATTTTTCCTTGCACCACTTGATCTACGCTCTGTAAAATCTACCAACTTTTCTATTTGGAACAAACATGTTCCTTGTCCTTTTCTTAATGGATCATTTAAGAAAACCCAAACTTTTTTTCAGATCAATTCTTAGAAGGCTATTTATTTCATGAGCAATACAAACCCAGACAGAATTAGCAGCTACCACCTAAATTACCACCAGTTAACACATTAACATCAATCCTCTTTATATATGTGTTCTTTAATCCAGAGGGGATCCTGGTCAAACCCGAGAGAACTTCTGCAGTTGGGTTCTATTATGATCATAGGATTGCCAGGACAAACGGCAATAGCAAATAGCACAAAAACCTGGTGGACTTTTTCTAAAAGTATGGCCTTCAGAATCAGAGTTTTCAACAATGTTCAAGCATTCAATTAAAAATACAGATAATGGCTATGACATGAATTATGATTGAAGAGGTTTATAGAGCTAAGAACAGGATGAAAATAGCCATGCCTTAGGCACTGAGTTTATGTACTAGAATGCTGAAGTGTTGGTAAGGCTATTGTATCAGGCTCTTCTTGTTTGCATAACAACATGACTGTGTGGGGTTAAGAGCACGAGCAGAAATATAAATGAAAGGAAATATTACACTAGTAGCCCAACAGAGAATCAGAAAGCTGGCTGACCAACATCAGGTTGGGAGGGAGGATGTTCTTGGCACTTCACTTAGGGTCAGAGGTTCACAGAAAGATGCAGATTAGATGCTTTTGAAAAATCTCCCTAAGTGACCATCTGCCTCTTTAGGCACCTCAGTACTTCAGAAATCTGTCCTTTATCTTCTCTGTACCTCAGTTTCCCCATCTGAAAAATGATTATTTTCTACCTTAGTGAGGTGCTATGAGACATAATTCATAAATATGTATGAAGTGTTCTGTGACTAGTGATGAGAGCCATCAAAATGCCTATACATCAAATATCTCATTTGCTCTATGATTGACAGCAGCTTTGATTGTCTGTATGTCTGCTTTTCCTGAAAGCATATTTGTGCCTTTTCCCTTCTGTGGTGGAGGAACTCTCTGATAAATTTTAAAGCAACCCCCTTATGCTACCTAAATCCTCCCTTAAAACTCACCTATTCTATTATGCCTACAAATAATGGGACTGCTAATTTATGTAACATATGTACTCATACTTACTGTTACTATGTCACTCCCGACACACCCTTTTTACTTATATCCACATTTAACTTCTTGTCAAAATTCCTGATTCTGAACTGTCTGGAGCAGGGAATGTCTTTGCTTTACTTGTTTGGACAGTGCTCAGCATAAATGGGGCCCTGATTGCTGATTGGGATCTCTTAAGTGCAACAGCAGTATAACAATAGATAAATAATTAGCACTAAGACAGTCTGGGGCCATACAGAGATAGAGTCAGATCCTCAGCTGATGTGAAATCAATAGAAACATACCTATTCACACTATCTGAGGTTGTAGCCCCAGATCCAGGGGTGCTGAGACAGTTTTTATATTGAGGGTGCTCTAGAGTGACCAGAAGTCTCAATTTTATAGGAACAGTCCCGATTTTGTTTTTTTTTCTTATAGAGGCTCCTATTACCCCCCACCCCTGGTCCTGGTTTTTCACATTTGCTGTCTTCTATTGAGCCAAACTGTAAAACTTGGATATAATGGAATCCACTTCAAGCCATGGGGTGTGGCATCACCCCTAATTCCAGCACCCATGCCCAGATCTTCATTTTTTGTGGCTAGATTCTGTTTGAGTTACAGTGTGAGGGGGTGCTGAGGTGCCATGCAGCAGCTGAAGACAACAGGAAGAGTTTGTGCTGTGTCAGCTGCAATTTCTCTTTGGAGCTCTTGGGCACCAACTGCACCACTTTTTAAGAGGGTGTAGCCAGAGGTGAAAGCAAAAGCCGGTGCGCCGTACCAGCAGGGCCAGCGACAGGGGGGTACTACGGGTAAAGCTGTACCAGGCCCCGGACTTTAGGGGGGCCCCGGTACACAGCAGTACCCGTAGTCATACCCCCTTGTCGCCGGGCCTGGAGAGCGGGTAAGGGGCAGGGAGGCGGCACGGCTCTCCTCCGGAGTGGACGAGCGCGCGTCCCCGGCAAGAGTGGTGAGCCCGGCCGGCGGCAGCAGCGCAGTCCGGGGAAGAAAGTGCGTGGGGAGGGGGGGAGCAGCAAGGGCGGCTCGCGCCGCTCCCGGGCTCGCACTGCCACCAGCCGCTGTCAGCTGGGGGGGGGCGCCGGCTGGGCTGGGGGGGGCCCCAAACGATCAGAGTAGGGGACCCCCAAATTTCTGTCGCTGGCCCTGCATACCAGGACCTGCTTCCTCGGGAGACAATTTAAAGTGGGAGCCCCATGTCCTTTAAATCCCCACAGGAACCCCGGCCACTACCCCAGGGCTCCGGCAGCAGAGGTCACGCGGAGATTTAAAGGGCTTGGGGCTCCGGCAGCCGCTACCACCCCAGCCTTTTAAATCCCCGCCAGAGGCACGTGGCTGGAGCCCTGGGGAGTGGCGGAACATCTCTGGAAGGAATTTAAAGGGCTCTAGGGCAGCGGTCGGCACGGGACAGCAGGGTAAGTACCCTTAGCAGCCCCGCTGCTTTCTTTAGCTGCTGGCTCGCCAGGCACCACTTCCCCGCGGCTCCGACTGGCCGCGGTTTGCCATCCCGGTCCAATGGGAGCCGCGGGGAAGCGGTGCGTGGCAAGCCAGCAGCTAAAGAAAGCAGCAGGGCCGCTAAGGGTACTTACCCTGCGGTCCCGTGCCGACCGCTGCCCTAGAGCCCTTTAAATTCCCTCAGGAGACCCGCCGGCGCTCCCCAGGGCTCCGGCCGCGGGGCTCAGGAGGGTATTTAAAGGGCCGGGGTGGTAGCGGCTGCTGCAGCCCCGAGCCCTTTAAATCCCCGCCAGAGCCCTGCTGCTGGAGACCTGGGGAGCGACGGCGAGTCTCCGGGGGGAATTTAAAGGGTCCCAGGGTTCCAGCCCTGCTATTGCCCTAGAGCCCTTTAAATCCCCTCCGGAGACCCGCCGGCGCTCCCCAGGGCTCCGGCCATGAGGCTCAGGAGAGATTTAAAGGGCTGGGGCGGTAGCGGCTGTTGCAGTCCCCAACCCTTTAAATCCCCATGGGAGCCCTGCTGCCGGAGCCCCGGGGAGCGGCGGCGGGTCTCCGGCGGGGACTTAAAGAGCTCCAGGGAAGTAGCAGGGCTAGAGCCCTGGGACCCTTTAAATCCCCCCCGGAGACTCACCATTGCTCCCCAGGTCTCCAGCAGCAGGACTCCGGTGGGGATTTAAAGGGCCCAGGGCTCCGCTGTGGTGGCAGCTGGAGCCCAGGGCCCTTTAAATCGCCTCTTCTGGCTGAGGCCACGCCCCTTCCGGGTGAGACTCCGCCTCCTGATCAGGACTTCCGGTGTACCGGTATGTTCTTTAACTTACTTTCACCCCTGGGTGTAGCACACTCTCTGACTCCTCTATTTGAATCCTCCTCACTATTTTACAGGCATCTAGCTCCCCAGAGACACTAGTAGGGAGCCAATACCTTCTTCCCATCAGGATTTTAGACATCTCATCTCTCAGGCATCAAGAGTGAGAAAAGAGCCTAGTGTTGTAGCCAAGTAGAATCTGACTCATAGTAAATCTTCAATTGCTATGTGCAAAGGACACTGTTAGTGAGTAGTATCAGCTTTTTGATGTTACAATTTACTGGATTCTTTGTCTGCCCTATCACTGTCACTTATTTCTCATGTTAGACTGCACTTCTGCATTGTGGAATATTTAATCTGCATTTGCCTTCCACCAACACAGGAATACAGGCTTTGTTTTATTAGATCAGAGTTGGTGTCCATCTAGTCCAGTGTCCTGTCTGAAAATGATCAATACCACATGTCAGAGGAAGAACTCTACATCAGGTCACATCCTGATTTACAACAGTTAGAGATGGACTTGATCTTTGAATAATGAGGTTTAATATCACTTCATTTTTGTTGTTATAACTGAATTATCTTTATATCCATATAAATATCCAATTCCTTTTTGAATTTTGCTAAGTTCTTGGCCTCAACAACATCCTGTGCCAGTGAGTTCCACAATCTAATTACATATGTGAAAAATTATTTCCTTATACAGTATCAGTTTTGAATTAGCCACCTTTTCATTTAATTGAATGTCCCATTGTTTTAGTGGTATGAGAACAGAAGGTCTTGCTGTATATTCTTTAGGTCATTAATTATTTTATGCACGTTCTATCCTGTAGTCTCTCATTCATCCCTTTTCTAAGGTAAGGAATCCCATTCTTTTCAGTGTCTCTTCATGTGCAAGTTTTTTTTCCAGGCCCTTGTCAGCCTTCTCTGAATCCCTCTATACTATCCTTTTTGAAGTGGGTTGACCAGTATTGCACACGATATTCCAGATGAGACTGCACCATTTATTTTTACGAAGTAAATGGGAAGACAAAACAATTTCCTAAAAGCTGGATGCAACATATAATCATTGTCACTCTGAGGTTCATCTCCATTCATTTTGAGCTGTTCCTCTTTTTATTTGGGGGGTGGGGGGTTGTGTTTAGTTTCTACCATTGAACTCTTCTCTCCTGACGGCTTTTTGGAAACTGTATTTTCCTGGGTCAAAGCTTCTGTCATAACCTACATGCACCTCATTTGGTTGTTTTTAGTCCATTTGCTACTGAAAACATTTTCTGCATACTATACCACCTTTAATGCATGCTCTTCCTTTCTTCATTTTCTTTTGGGGGGTTAGTTGAGGAGACAATATGTCTCAAACAATCTCTTTACTGTTTCATACTCATTTTTCCAATTCAGAGTTAAGCCAGGTATCACCAGAATACCCACTGCTTGATCTTCCATGGTGTAGCTTATAAAATTGTTGTGGAAATCCTTGTTCTTATTTTAAAAGTCCTACTGCCACATGAAACTGCTCAAAATTACCTGTCTGTTTTGGCCACACTGATTGATCAGCAGCAACAATGAGGCATTTTGAGGGGTTAGGAGAAACATTTGTTTCATTGATCTTATTTACTTGCAAACACTTATGGTTTTGCTGCTTCTGGGACTAAAAGGAACTTCCCCCCCCTTTCTCTGAGCTTGTGGAAATGGCCCTTCCCTGTCTGAGCCTCCTTGTTGCAGCTTCTGTTTTGTTTTGTTTGTTTAATCTACATCCTAGTCTCCCTGCAGAGACTTCTCTTAAATGAGATTTTATTTTCCTCCACCCTGCTTTTCTTTTCTTTATTTTCCCTAATTTGTGCTTTTTCCTCTCATTAGCATCCTGACCCTCTCCTTCCTGTGAAGTCATGGCAGTGCAACCTTTTCTCTGTCTGCTACTATGCCTAGGACTGTGGAATGCAGAAAGGGAAAGGATCTTTCTTCTGTAAATTCTTTCCTCTTGTTCTTGCCTTTTTCTGATTATGGGGTCTAGGCACTTCTAATACTCTGTTGTGTGGTGGTGCAGGCTGCAGAAAGGAAAACACAAAGGCACCTATTATTTGAACAAAGGTAAATGCTTTACTCCAGGCAATTCAGACACTTTTTTTTAGTCAGCACTGTTCCTAGGTGTAGTGAGACATTTCCAATTAACCTATTAAGTGTCTGATGGCATACTGATTTTCCATCCCCACAGCCAAGTTTAAACCCAGCCTCTTTATATCAAAAGCCCTTTCTTTATCTCTTGGTCCAGTTGGAAATAGTATATGCATGCCTCCCCAACAAGCAGTACCTTTCTGAAGGGGATTACAACCTACCGTATTTTTCGCCGTATAAGACGCACTTTTTCTTCCCCAAAACGGGGGGGGGGGGGAAAGTTGGTGCGTCTTATATGGCGAATATACACACTTTACCTTTGCCCTTTGCGCGGGGGGGGGGGGGCGAGGCGAATGACACCAGGGACACGGAGTGGAGCGCCTGGCTAGTCCCGGCTGTACGTGAGGCGCCCGCAGCCCGGCCGGGGCGCGGTGCAGCGACCCACGCGGCTCCGCCAATTTTTTGAGCCTCGTGAGTCCGGTAACTGCCCCCGCGGTGCCCCCCTCACCCGGCCGCCCTGGCTCCCCTCGTCACCCAATGTCCCTTGGCCCGCGGCTCCCCCGCGCTGCCTTTCACCGGCTCCCCTTGCTTCCCTGTCACCAGACCCCGCTGTGTGCCCCCCCCGTCAGCACCGCTCCCCCCGCCCCCCCTCACCCGGCCGCCCTGGCGCCCCTCGTCACCAAATGTCCCTGGGGCTGCGGCTCCCCCGCGCTGCCTTTCACCGGCTCCCCTCGCTTCCCCCGCGCTGCCTTTCACCGGCTCCCCTCGCTTCCCCCGCGCTGCCTTTCACCGGCTCCCCTCGCTTCCCTGTCACCAGACCCCGCTGTGTGCCCCCCCCCCGTCAGTACCGCTCCCCCCGTCCCCCCTCACCGGCTCTCTGGTCCCCCACCCGGTCCTCCCCCCTCCGCTCCCACTCAGCAAATCTCCCTCCCCCGGGCTTCACCTCGCCAGGTCCTGGCCTCCGGCTCCCTCCCTCTGCTCCAGACCCCCTACTCCTCGTTTTCCTTCTTCAGAACCTGAGCTCCCCCGTCACCAGACCCAACCCCCTCAGTTCCCCAGCCCACGCTCACCAGAGCCCGTCACTCGAGTGCCGCCCGGGGCTTCCCCTTCTTCACTCCACAGTCTGTAGTTCCCCCATCCTCTGCCCCCCCCCCGGGGTGCTCTCCCCTCCCCCAATACTCTGTGTCCTCCCATGGGATTCCCCCCCCCACTCACCACAGCCTCTGTGTTCCCCCCAGGACTCTGTCGCTCCTCCCCAACAGACCCTCTGTGTCCTCCCCTCCACCCAACCCTCTGTGCCCCTTCTTGGGGCTTCCCCCTCCACTTGACCCTCTGTGCCTCACCCCTCCCCTGTCCTCCCAACCTGATCCTCTGTGACTCCCCTAGGGCACTGTCCCCTCCCCCATACCCAATCCTCTGTGCATCTGTGCCTTCCCCTGGGACTCTTTCCTCCTCCCACCAGACCCTCTGCACCCCTCTTGGGGTGCTCTTCCCCCCCCCCCGACTCTCCTTCCCACCCCAATCCTCTTCCCACCCCCCAGGCTCTCCTGTTCCCCTCACCGATCCTCTCTGCCAACCCCCTCCACTCCACCCGGACTCTCCCTTCCCCCTCATCCGATTCTCTGTGTCATCCCCCTTCGCCCCACTCTGTGACTTCCTTCCGCTCTGCCCCCCCCAACCCTTTGTGCCCCCCAGTGCAAGAGGAATTCTTGGGGTTCGAATAATAACATTACAGCCTTATTTTTGTTACTTTCACTGTTTACTGACTTTACTGACTGTTAATGAGAGTAAAGATAGTTCTTAATATGTTACATGGTTGACATAAAATTGTTCTTAAACTGCTGTTAACTTTATACAGTTGATATAAAATATTTTACTACAGTATTTGGTTCAGAATCTTTTTTTTTCTAGATTTTCCTCCTTTAAAATTAGGTGCGTCTTATATGCCGGAGCGTCTTATATGGCGAAAAATACGGTAAGTCATTCACCTTAGTCACAACTCAGTATTGTGGTTCCTGAAGAATCTGTGGTAACCCTCCCCATGGAGCTCTATATAGTCTCTGGCACACAGCAATATATAAATGTAATATACTTATTGTCCCCCAAGATATTATAGAGGACTACAATATCTGTCACAATGAGGATGGTAGGTTAATCATCAATAAACAAGAGAAGTACAGCTGTTGATTAAAGAAGATGGTATCTTCTAAGGAAAGGACAATGAATTTACTTTGCAGGAAGTGTGCAGACAAGGAGCAAAGACGGCAACTATGAAGTGAGTGCTGGAGTGGGAACTAGATGGACAAACAAAGCAGAAGGAGAGAGGGATCAAGGGTGAAGATGAAGGACTACAGAGTCAACAGTGGTAATGGAGATGAGGCAAGGAAGGCTAACAAATTGTGGAGAAATCAGGGATGTTGATCGACTGGAAGTCATAGAAGGATGTGATCTCTGGTTCAGAAATTCAAAATGATTTCAGATACACAATACTTTGAAATGAATACAATAACCAATGAAATACATTACCCTTTAAATCCCCATAGAATGTTACAGTGTAAGGAAAATATTGTAAATGCATTCTATGGTAAATTCAACAAGCTGTGCTCAAAAAATACATGTTCCAAGAGACAAAATAAAATAAAATAAAGGAACTGGAAAAGTCAACTATAAAAAGGAAATGAACTTCCTTTTTAATCAAAACCACTATTTCTCAGACATTTCTCTTGCCAAATAGTGTATTTTATATACTGAATCAAAAATCACCCTCTGACAAATCAAATGCAAAAACTGTTGAATCAAGTACGTTACATAGAAAATCAAATCAATATTAAATCAAATACATTCAGAACTGGTGATTTTTTGCAGTTTGCAAACTCCACTTTTGTTCTAATAAAAAGCCTTTTAGAATATCAAAGTATGGATGACTACTAAAATGTTTCAAAGGGGTAGCTGTGTTAGTTTGCATCAGCAGAAACATTTTCTTGAAGAGGAGCTCATGAGTAGTGAGATCTTCTGACAATTCTGCCCTCTATGTGCCTCATTCAGGGATGTATGGAGTTCAAATCGAGGCAGAATCTGTCCCTAGTACTCTTTCATCACTTACATAGACTTATTTGTTAAATCCTATGGTGCATTCACATGCATAATTTCCTCAGCTATTGGTCCTCATTTTAAAGTTGTCCAGGGAAAAGAAACAAAAGTGTATCTCTGAAGAACAATGCTAATGTTAATTAATAAAGAAAAATTGAAATTTCCCCAGCATTATGCAGGTTATTAAACTAGGAAGTGCATGTCACAAAGGAATCATTTGACATTTTTCACAGTACATATTTAATACACCATGAATCTTTGTGGAATTACAGTGCATTTTAAAGATGTCTTCTGGGCTAGATCGTCCCTTGTCCTTACTCCATCACAGAGGAGACCAAGGCTCCCACTCCCCTTTACTCCTTTGGCTGGCCAAGAAAGGCCTCCTTGGATTATAGCTCTAGTCACAGTGAAGTGAGCAGGGCTGCTCACACTATACTTCTCCACCCACGTGTAAGTAGGCATAAAGAGGTAGGAAATGGGCAGAGGGGGCAAGGAGTGGGAGCAGCCTTTACTTTGCCCTTCACGCACCATCCAAATGTATGGGGGGAACTAAGCTATACCCTGAATAGGTGGGGTGGGGAGCAGGGGAGAAATTGGATGCATGGGGGTGAGGAAGCCACTCAAGAAGGGGGAAGCTGGGTAATTCAACCCAGGTTTCTCCTGAGGTGGTGCAGCTACCCCATGGCTCCTTAGTCTTATTCTGTTTAGATGTTTTCATACAAAATGTCTGTGGTTTTTTCACCCCTTGTCTTATTAGATGATAAAATTGTAAAGTGGTGTGGAATCTCCTGGAAGCCTGGGATCAAACAGGGCTTTGTTTCTCTTTAAAGCATATTATTTACCATTTCACACTTTTCATTATAACATTCTGAAACATGACCTGATATAAAGACTTTATAGGAATTACCACACCATAAGTAGTCCACTGCTTGCATCTGATGAAGTGGGTATTAGCCCACGAAAGCTTATGCTCCAATACTTTAGTTAGTCTTTAAGGTGCCACAGGACTCTTTGTTACCTCTGCTATTCCAGACTAACACGGCTACCTCTCTGATTCTTCATACCATAAGAAACACTCCAAACTGATAAATTCATTTCAAGAGGCCTGGTTGATTATACGTGTTATGACTTATTGGTAGGGCCCATTTCAACAATGCACATTCTTTAAATAAAATATGATTTAAATATGTCATGCCATTCTCCTAACCTTTAAAATAGTAGCTTGGATAACTCTGAAAAAACGTTCTATTTGGAAACCATTCTGATGCTATATAATGTTTCTTTTTTTTTTCTTCCATATATCTAAAGAATGAATTGGCTAAGTCTCATGGCCAATGCAATATTAGATTAGAGAATGAATGTTCTGAATATTAATATTTCAAACCCAATTTGCAGATGAGTTTTTTAAGAAATTTAGAGCACTGTGTCAGACCTTTTCCTTTTTTTGTGTCCCATATTTGATCTTTGTTTCAAAGTTCATTTGGTTATGCTGTTTGTTCTTCTACCTGGAGTCATTCTTCTGTGTCTAGTGATATCATAACCATTACCACAGTAAGCAAGCACAGAGGACTATGGGCCTATATCACCCATGATGGAAGGCAGATGATGGTGTTGCTGCTACTCGCACTTTTTCAGAGTTTCCACCAAGAAGTATAGTATCAGGGTGTTGTTTTTTTTCACTTGTTGTACACATGATATTCTTTATGAAACTGAAATTAAATGCTAACAAAATCTGATGGATCTTGATCATTTTAGGTGACATTAAAAAGCAACTTCTATCATACATTTCATAGCAAGAAAACAGCACTAAAAGACCAAAAGAGCACTGAATACAAAAGATGAGGGTCAACGTTTCTAAGGATTATAACAGTTTGAAAACTTTCATACAGTTGTTGATTTCACAGAAAAATGAAAAAAAGAAAATTAAGTGAATGAATCCTGACAATGGTTCTTCAGTCTTTGAGCATCTGAGCCAAAGGGATAAGGTTTGCCTCTCCACAAAAGGAAGCAATTTCCCTCATAAACTGGATAGAGAAGAACTTATCATCACTGTTTAGAGAGAAAGAGAGAGATAGAGAGAGTCTGGGTGGTGGTGGGAAGGAATAATAAGTGCACAGCAGGCTTGTTATCCAGGTTTTTAGAAAGGGAAAATGTTCTCTTTGCCCCAAGATCTCCCATCAGCTCTCAGATTCCCTGCGGATGCTATCACAGGACATGTTCACATCCACAAAAAATAATAATAAATAACTAACTAAATAAATAAACATGTGCAGTCTTCAAGTTTTTTTCTCTAAGAGAAGAAACACAAAGGCAATAGACCCATATTCTTTGCCTAAAATTTAATCAAATTCTAATATTTGCAATTATTTAAAAAGAGAAAAACTCCCCCATCAATGGTCACCACTAGCCTCCTCCTAAAATGCCTCAATTATGACACCTCTGTTGTGTCTCTCAACAACTACAATCAAGGCACAGGCAGTAGTGGATAATTTTGTAGTAGCCTTATGCCAAGAATAGAATTTCATCTCACTCAGACACCAGAGATTCTGTAAAGCAACTGCCCTAATCAGGAATCAGAGAGGTAGCCGTGTTAGTCTGGAATAGCAGAGGTAACAAAGAGTCCTGTGGCACCTTAAAGACTAACTATAAAGTTTTGAAGCATAAGCTTTCGTGGGCTAACACCCACTTCGTCGGATGCTAATACCCACTTCATCGTGTGCATCCGACGAAGTGGGTATTAGCCCATGAAAGCTTATGCTTCAGAACTTTATAGTTAGTCTTTAAGGTGCCACAGAACTCTTTGTTACCTTCCCTAATCAGCACATCCAAAATTATCAAATTCAGGTTTGGGATTTAAATCTGGTCTGGAACGCTCTCATGGGAAACTTTCCAAGAAGCATTCCTATAAAAAAGGAACTAGATATGTTCAGAATAGGTCCAACAATGGCTACTATCCAGATGGACAGGGATTGTGTCCCTAGCTTCTGTTTGCCAGAAGCTGGGAAGGGGCAACAGGGAATGGATCACTTGATGATTACCTGGTCTGTTCATTCCCTCTGGGGCAGCTGGCATTGGCCACTGTCAGAAGACAGCATACTGGGCTAGACGGAACTTTGGTCTGACCCAGTATTGCCATTCTTATGTTCCTCTGTTCTGTTCTGTCCTACTTGGCCATGAAAGTAATTTTTCTGTGGGTCATCACATCAACAAGACTGAAAGCTTTGACCATTAAGTTACTATTCTATCCTCTTCATGTTGTTGTGTGTACTGTTGTCCAACCTCATGGCCTTCTTGTGGGTTAGCATAAGCATGCAGAGCCCCTGGAATGCTGAAACCGACAGGAACTCAGTAACAACAGAATGTGTTGGAAATTAATTGGAAGGAAATTGAGAAGGAAAATAATAATTATGTCTTCAGATCAGAATTTGAATATTGTGCAGTAAATATGGCCTAGGGCCTTACACTGAACAACAAGATGAATACAAAATGTTGAAAAGTTGCTGAATAATTAAGCACCACCTATCCTGTGCTTGGAATGAGTCAGGAGGCCTATAGAAAAAATAGTATGTAATTGTGTAATTCAAGACTGTAATGTGATATATACACACAAGAAAGATGTATTAAGGTTGCACAAGCAATGATAATTCTGGCATTTCGTCATTTTTGAGTTCTTGATTTTGCAATGTTAAAATTGCTCTTTTTAATCTAGATTTTTGTGTCTCTTCTGTGACAGATCGCCTTCTCGCCCCTCTTCAAGAACAGGCAGGAAACCCTTCTCTTGCTTCAAACAGTGCTCTTTATTCACAGTGCAGGACCCCACCACCAATATATACAGCTTTATACAATTCAGTCTTCAACTCTATATAGTTCAGCTCTACAGCTCTGCATACAACTCTACAGTTCACAGCTCTATCAACTCTAGATAGTTCAGCTCCAAAGAAGCACAGCTCTGAATAGCTCTTCACACACTCCGTACCATCCCCACCACCACCCTGGGCTTCCTTCCTGGCAGCCTTATATCCCCCAGAGGAGGCTGCCAGGTGCAACTCATGCAGGCTGATTGCCCTGCAAGCCAGGTGGCTAATTAGCCTTCCTGCAAGGGAGGTTTGCAGAGGGCCTTTCTCCCTCTTAAAGGGGCGGCAGGCTGGATCAAGCCTACCCTGCCACACTTCCCTAAGGGTGAAGAAGTAGTGTTGTCCTTCTGCTCCAAAACATCTCTTTCTCGGGAAAGGAGATAGCAGACTCTGGATGTCTGAAGGAATCTCAAAATTTTATATTAAACTGTTAAAATAATCCAATACTCTGTTTGTACCTCGGTCATCCTGACACAAGAGATTTCTCAGCTGCTCTATTCTGCATCAGGAAAACAGCATTAAGAACATTGCACAGTTATCACTAGTTAAAGCAGGGAAAAGACTGAAATTAAACATGTTTAAATTAGTGAAAGATGAATGTCTGATGGGTTATGTCCCTTAGGAAGCTACCTGATGTGCTGAGATACCACTGAGTCTACTTGTCCTGCCAGCACTGGCCCCTTTAACCTGTCTTGCTCAGCCAGGCTATTAAAGCCTCCTCTAATACACACACACACAAACACACACACACACACGCAGGCCCACACAGCTGCAGATCAGCTCTGGGAAGTTTCAGCTTAAGAGACATGCTCCAACAATCTGGTGCTCACTCAGTATTGGGTCCTGTGACATGCATACCTGTGCTAATGGGATTTGTGTTTTGTTTCTTGCTATATGCTTTTAAGATCTATTGTATCAGGGCATATTGTTATACTAAATAAATAAACAAAGATAAATAAATAATAAAGATTATTTTGTTTTTTGAATAATTCCTGCCTGAGTGTCAATCCTTCAAACCGAAGGCTGTATCTGTAGCCTCCCAAAGGTAAACAGTTAGTCTGTTCTGTTTTTCTCCCCAAAAAGTCAGAGAGAAACCCCTGGTAAAACCTTGGCAATTCCTCCAGAGTGGGCCATCCCATTTCACCTAGCAAAAACAGACAAATTGAGGATTGAGTTACTGATATACGCAGGCCATTCTAGGTGTGCCTTGAGTCTGATTTTGGGGGCAACAATCCCTTTCCTAGGGCCAAAAGGCTTCCATTTGCAGATGGAAACAAAAGCAAACAGGAGGGATAGCTCAGTGGTTTGAGTATTGTCCTTCTAAAGCCAGTATTATGAGTTCAGCCCTTGAGGGGGCCATTTAGGGATATGGGAGAAAAATAGGGATTGGTCTTTCTTTGAGCAGGGGGTTGAACTACATGATCTCCTGAGGTCCCTTCCCACTCTGAGATCCTATGATCTATGGCTGCATCATTGGCCAAAAGATCAAGTGTCCCTTATAAGAAGATAAGCTGCCCTCTTTGAAATGAGACTAGCTAAAAGCAAACTAACACACTAAATGTGTGGCAGTAGGGCCCACACCAACAGTTTGGTCCTTTGCTTTGCTCATCTGTTACACAGGGCCGGCGACAGAAATTTTGGGGCCCCCTACTCTGATCGTTTGGGGGCCCCCCCCAGCCCAGCTGGCACTTCCCCCCCAGCTGACAGCGGCTGGGGGCCCCCCCAGCCCAGCCGGCCCCCCCCCCCAAGCCCAGCCGGTGCTCCCCCCCCCAGCTGACAGAGGCTGGCGGCAGCGCGAGCCTGGGAGCGGCACGAGCCGCCCTTGCTGCTGCTCCCCCCCCCCGCACTTTCTCCCCCGGACTGCGCCACTGCCGCCAGCCGGGCTCATTGCTCCTGCCAGGGATGGGCGCTCGTCCGGAGGAGAGCCGCGCCGCCTCCCCGCCCGTTCCCCGCTCTCCAGGCCCGGCGACAAGGGGGGATGACTACTGGTACTGCTGTGTACCGGGGCCCCCATAAAGTTCGGGGCCTGGTACAGCTGTAACCATAGTACCCCCCTGTCGCCGGCCCTGCTGTTACATATTAATAGTTCATAGGTTTGCTTTGTTTTAGTCCTAGATCAGATAGGACTAGATGAAAGCAAACTAACAAGCAGAGCCCACAAGGTTGCCATGACCATAGTGTGAACTTATCTAGTTTTTACTGTGAATATGCTGTGAATTTTGAATAATGTCACCCTGACAAAATCATATCTATAACTGTAATACAATAAGTCAGCATTCCTTGTCAGAAAAATTAGGACAAAACATTTTTTCATTGGAATTAACTAATTCTTCAAAGTCAAGATGATTCAGGGGGACAGTTCAATTTGGACAAAATTCTGATGGAATCCAGGCATTTTTCAAAATGGTTTCTTGCCAGGTTGCCTGACTGTCTCCTTCGCAACCAATCTGGACAGTTGACGGGGAGCCCAGGCTTCCAGCTCCTCATCAGCCTTGGCTCTCAGAGCCTCCCACTCTGGCAGACTGAACTCCAGGCGTACTGACTTGGGGTCAGGGACCTAGGCCTTCCAGTGTCTGCAGCAGTCCACGAGGCAGATTGCTCCAGAGTTGGAGCATCATTTACTTTCGTGGAGAACTTTGAATTTTTTTATTTCAAAATTGGCCAAAACCAAATTTCACAATATCAGAATTGTCTGTGAAGTGGAATTACCATTCTCTGCCACGCTCCAGTCAGCATACCAACTGCACTACATGGGGAGATTAGACTTGTGCATGACAGCAGCATTCATATTTTGACCCGGGCAGTGGGTGACTGTGGGAAGGGAGCCTATCTCTTTTACTTCCCAGATTCCATTGCAGTGACTGAAGGAGAGAGGTATGGGGGGATATGGGAGGGGAAAAGGAAGATAGACCCAGGGAATAACGAATATGTGTCACAGAGCAATCGAAAGGATTGAGTGCTTCGGTGCTAGCCTGGGAATTGGAAGACGTGGGTTCAACGCCCTACTATGCCACAGATTTAATGTGTGACCTTGGGCTAGTCTCTCTTTACTTCAATTCTCCATCTGTGAAATGGGGATAATAGCACTTCCTTATCTCAGAGGACTTTTATGAGGATAAATATGTTAAAGATTATGAGGCACTCATGTTATGTTAATGGCAGCCTATAAGTACTTTGGATAGATAGGTGATACAGGCTCATGGAGGACACACAGGAGAGCCCCAGAAGCCATGAGATTCTGGGGATGGGTAAAAACACAGAGGAATGATGGAAAATCCAAACCTCTTGTACAAACAGGTCTGAATCCCATTACTCCTCTCAGAGTAGTACACAAGACAAGAAAATGGTCCTTCAAGATTCCAGGGTGAGCAAAGAGATGTGGTATTCTCTGGAGATGTTGGTGAGGGGTTAAGCAGGGTTACTGTCTTTTTTGAATAAAAGGGGACCTCATACATTAATAAGCCCCAAATCCATGGGTATTTATAAAGTTGTCCCTGGAAATATTTTTTTTCAGTATACCAGCTTGCCACAAACTAAATCTGAAAGCTCTTTCCTTTTTTCACATATAGCATGTTAGTTTTTTGATAACATTACATTTTAGTTTCAAAGAAATACAAGCACATTTCAAACAAATGGAAAACATTTTTATACTCAGGTGAATAAAGCATTTATTCTGAGTAAAACTCAAGGTAATCAGACATTTAACTATAGGCTGCAGAATTCACTCAAATCGAGAGAATTATTTTCCATATGAGGCTCACATTCTGATTTCAATTGATACAAACAATTTGGCAACATTTACTTTCTCCTCATCTACTCAGTTTTCACCATGTATATGGGATAGAAATACAGAAAAAAATCTGATCAATTTCACGTGTTTTTCCCCCCCTGCTGTTGAATTTAAGATTGAATATGCCCATAAATTAAAATAAATTAGACTGGATGTCATTGCTGCTAGTTCTAAATTAACCAACGGAAAAATCTATCACAATAACATCCCTCCTCATATAGCCTAATTTAAATTAATTGCCTGTCGGTATGTTCAAATCAAGAAATAGAGTCAGACTAAACCTACAGATGCATTAGTATGGTATCTAACAATGTTTAACTCTGGAAATTGTTCTTTCAGAACTACAGCTGCTAATGCAAGTGACATAAGGTCCAATGTGGATTGCATTTTCATAGAAGGAAAACATTTGCCTTCACTCTACTTTATTTCCCTTTACTCAGAGAGTGAACTGTAGCCTCTGCCTCCCCTCCCACAAGCTCTTCCCACATCCAATAACTTTCTCTCACAATAGGACCCTATTTTTGATCTCAGTATTGTCAATCATGGGCAGCAGGTATCATAGGCTAGGGAAGGCTGAGCCTCCCCAAACAGCCTTGCATGGTCCCACCCATGCTCCACTCCCAGACCCCTTCCTGTTTCCCTCATGCTCTGCTGCAGCTCTTATCCCAGGTCCTGGGCTGGGGTTGGGACTAGTGGAGGCTGGCCTGTGGCCAGGGACTCTGGTGGCTGAAGCCAGTGCTCAAGCTGCATACCCACCCGCCCAGCTCGACAGGGCTAGGGCTGTGGGCCATTCTGCCTGCAAGGGTCAGGGCAGGGGCCTGGGAGATGCCAAAGTCAGGGCAGAGGGCTAGGTGTGTGTGAGGGGTCTGCAAGGGTCAGGGCAAGGGCCTGGGGGTGTGGTCTGGTGTCCTGGGGGTGCTCACAGCAGGGGATGGAGGGGATATGACCCACTTCCACCCCCTTCCCCAAGGCCCTGCCCCCCTTTCCTGGAGCAGTGCCGCAGCTCCATTCGTTTCTCCCTCTCCCCCGCTCCTCCCTCGCACAGGCCATCAGGTGATTGGCCAGCAGGGAGGAAGTAGAGGAGGGGCAGAACCCAGAATACTGCGGAAGAGTCGTGGGAGCCTGCATGAGCATCAGCTGGCAGGACATGCTTCTTCTCTCGCAAGGAGGGGAGTGTACGGGGGGGCGGAGAAGAGCGGGGCAGGATTTTTAACAGGATGCTGCCTGCCTGCCAGGCAGCCACGTTCCATTAAAAATCGGCTTGTGTGCTGTCTTTGGCACACGTGCCATAGGTTGCAGACCCCTGCAATAGTGTATGAATAGAGGGTGTGAATACAGGGGTGTATTCTGTCACACTAACACATGGATTTCATCTAAAAGGTTTGACTTTGAGGTAGTATTTTTAGTTCCTGATTTGATGGGTGATAAATCTGTTAAATTTCACTAAATAAATTGCAGCATTCATCAGATCAAATAGTAAAATGGGGCAGAGTCAAGATACTTAATACTTGACATGCCCCTCTCCCCAGTAATTACAATCTTCAGGTGTTTCAAGCTGCCACACTGTGACTCAATCCTGTAAGTACTACCTTTAATATGGGCTATTTAATTCTGGGAATGAGTAAACAGGCTAAAGCAGTTGGCATTTCTGTCTTGAAATGTAAATTTTTCACGATGCAGTGCCAAAAGTTGCCTGAGTTTAGTAATACCTGTAGATTTCTAATTCAGCCTGACCCAACTTTACACCAGGAGGTAGAATTCAGCTCTAATAATAAAATGTTTTAATAAGATGTATATATGATTTGAGCAGTGATTTGTTTATAGTATAAAATTAAGCACTCTGTAATATGCCAGTTATGCCACCAGACCCACATTTCAGTAGTTTTAATATATTTAGGTCTGACTTTCAAAATTAGTTACGTGCAAAAACTCGTAACTGCACACCAAGTTTGTGCAGAATTTTCTGTGACTGTTAATTACACATACATTTTGCCAGTTATATGAATAAGTGGCCATTAGTTTATGCAGCTCTCTAATTTTCTTGAGCAGTTATGGTTATTACCACACATAACTGTGCAGGAAAGTGAGCATGTATACTTTTGAGCATTAGATTCATGCTGTATAATTCTGAAATCCATAGAACTACAGTCCAGTTATCTTGACTGCATTGAGGATTTGAAGAATTGGAGCTATCAGTCAAACTTCCTCATAACTAGTATATTAGAGGTGATATATAAGACTTGTGAAAATACTGAACAGAGATCTCAACACAGGTTCCAAAACCCAAATGATCATTGAACTCAGAAAAAAAGTTCTAGCACAGACACTTCTCCTTCTTCTGATTATTATTATTATTTTCATTTCCAGGAAAAGTAGGATGTATTAGCAAGGAAAATCACTAAAATATTCATGAGGTTGATAATGGACACACTGGGTAGAATTCATTCAGACTTTTCAAAGGATGTGTGTAACCACTGCTGTGGGAAACTGAGAATATTTAATTTGAGGCAATGAGTAATAGTCAAATCAAGCAATTGGATGACTTCTTTCACCTGATGTGTACCATAAGACTCATATTTTGAGACTTTATGCTCCTTACTTCTGGGTAGCTTGGTTCAAAAGTGATTTTTAAAAAATCAAGTAAAATAAGACAGTAAGGTAACATTATTCGGTCCATGTTCCACTAACTCTATGCTTGATTTTAACAGTAAGTTACTTCTAGTGTTGGAATGCAAGTGCAATGCTATTTCAAAATTAAATTGTCCAAGAAATCTAGAAATGTAAATTTAATTAGTGTAAATTTATCCCTATGCTGAGAGCTAGCAAAAGGCCAAGGCACCACTTTAGTCCTTGTTGAGGCTAACTAACCAACACAGCATGATTTCTGAATTTAAGGTAAGTTTTCAATTGACAATCTTCAGAACAAGAATTATTTACCAAAGAACCTTGTGAATAATGCCAAAGACGGAATGAATTAAAAAAAATGTTATATCTGGTTGTAGACAGAGCTGAAACTTATTTCTTTAGCTCTAGTAATAACTGAGGGCTCAATTCCACCTCTGTGTCAGGTGGAGTTGAATTGGACCACCTCAAGGGAAGGAAAATAACTCCAGAACTCCAGGGTATGCAGAGGCAATGCAGCCACTGCTACATCTTCTTATGGGATGCAGCATATTGCCCTCTAACTTCTCACTCCACTGCTATGTACCCCTGGGGAGAGTACAGAGAGACTGGAATTCTCTCATTAAATGGGGTGCATAAGAGGAGGGGCAGGTTCTTTCTGTGCTTCTCCTCCACTCCTACATACATGTGAAGACCAGAGAGAGTCCGGTCCAAGGAAGAAAGTATTTGGGTCTAAAATTTGGAAAGACATCAGGATAATCACTTTAAATATTCCAAAATGGCTTCCAGTATGCCTATACAGTCATTTAACAAGTATGAATGGGAAAAGAGTCATGTTGGGGAGTAGGTTGTTTGACTATAAACCAGAGAAAAGGTGCAGAATTTTCAGGTTCCTCCGTGCTACATTATATGTGTAACCCTTCTGCCCGTCAGAGTCGACAACAACAAGGGCCGGGTTCAGTATATAGGGGCTCTGTTGCAATAATACAATGCAAAACTGGCTCGAGCTTTACCCAGTAACCTGGACAACCACATATCACCCCTCTAGGCACCTCTAAGAGGCAACACTTCCCCTCTCGCAAGCACGGAGTCTGAGTGTACCAAAAGCCTTTTAATAAGAGAGAAACAATGTGGCATTATACTGGGGAAACACCACAAACAGGATTAATAAACCAAACCATGAACCAGAAGCCCCCTCACCCCCAAGTAAATGGGCTGTATCCTTTATCTTTGGTTTTTGAGTCCCACAACTGAAAAGTCCAGCAACCAAAAAGTCCAAAAAACCAAAAGTCTCTGGTCAATAGAGCTCCAGAGTTCAAAAGTTCATCTGCAGAGTTTTGCACCCCACCAGCCTGGGCAGAAATGGGCATGGGTTATGGGGCACCTTACATGTTCCCAGGCCAGCTGCCCCACTTCTCCATGGGATTTTGCTACAAATCTTCACCACGAGCCGCTCCACTCTGCCAGCTATCCCACAAGCTGTTCCACCAGCTGCTCTGCTGCCATACCACAAACTTCTCTACTCTACCAGCCACTCAGCAATATATCTTCTGGCCCCCACTATTCAACACAGTACTCAGCAATTTCAGCTCTTTAGTGGGGGAGCCCCAGCACTGGTACACCATTAGTTCAAAGTGAATTCAGGTCAGCAGTCTGTAACCAGACTCCCCATAGAATCAAAATTAGCTCTGATATTTCATAATGGAGATAGAAGTAGAAGGTGCAAGTAGCATTTAGGGCCCTCAGAAAGAGCCCAACCCACAAGGTACAAATACCTATGCCTTACCCAAGCCATTTGCCTAGCAAGTGCTACATAGTTGAGGGTGAGTCATAAAATGCTAGGTACAGTTCTACTGTTCTTGATTCACAGAACCAGGATAACTACACTTTATTCATCCTGCCCCAATACCAAAGAGACTGGGGATCCCACAGCAGCCAAAACGACCATTTGGGCAAACAGTCCCATCGTGCTATGCAGGGTGGATGAGCCCATGCAAATGAGATTAGCCCCAAAGTCCTTTTCCACCACTCACCACCAGATGACAGGGTAGAGCCCGCTCTGACTCTGCTTACATCTGAAAATAGAAACACTGTATGAATGAAACAGTTCTTCCTGTATATCATTTTTTTCTACCTCAAGAAAAGAAACTTGAAACAAAACATACTCAGGTGAAAAGACCCCATCAACCACTTTAGTTCAGACTCTTTGTATTGGTTTCCAGAAAATGCAAATCTATTGCTGATTCTGAGACTAGTGCTCTTTAATGATGCAAGCTAAATAACACTATTAAGTGATAGAACAACCTTTGAGTAGCAAAAACGCATAATCTGTGACCCATCAATACTAATTTACACTTTCTTGGTAGCAATTAGGCCCTTAGCTGACTGACAGTTTTTATTAATGCTTTGTCAGACCGTTGACTGCCTTTTTGATTTACAACTACAATGCTGTGTATTCTTTTCCCACTAAATTTTTGTAATTCTTTCCCTAGAATTTCAACTCTTTGCCAGCATTTTTTCCTCATTACTGGACTCTTGCTCGCTGTCTTTGCTGAGCTGTTTCTTCATATTAATATACACACAGAGATCACACCATCCCCCCACAAAAGGTTGGCTACTAGCATGGGAACAACTTTTCCTTTTTCAAGCTGAAAACAAGGATCAGGTCTCAGTTATTATCTTAAAAACCTATCTAGGTTAAAAACTAGGTACTTACATTTTTTCTACAATAATTTTGCATGTTGAAGGCCCAATTGTGCTATCCGTTACACCCATTTCTTGCCAAGTCAGTTGAAATGAGGGCTGCTTTATTGTATTAGAGCACAACTTTTACTGTGAGGTTTAATTTTTATGCTTAATCTTTTTTGAACTTCACTTTCTGTGAGGAACAAAACAAAAAAAAATCTCTCTCCAGGCTACATTTTCAGATTTGAAAAATCTGTACCTACGTAAAATGTGCAATAAATGCTTATGTACCTACTGCATACACATATGTTACATTTGCACACACTAAGTGATGTCCCAATCAACTATCTGAGTGCATTTTGGATGTGGGATTTTCCAACACATTTACAGGTTTTTTATTAAAGAGCCTCCTGACAAAAGGGTTCTGTAAATTTCACCCCAAGAATTGTGAACACATTAAAATATTAAGAGCTAAGTTTAATAAAAAATCAGTTTAGATGAAATTTTTTTGAAGGGGAGAGTAGCTGGGACCCATATCTGTAGACATTATTTCCAGGGGGAATAAAATCATTGACTCACTCTTTGTCAATTTTATACTGAGTACGAGTAGTACTGATAGAAAAACATTTCCA
Organism: Sternotherus odoratus; assembly: GCA_032164245.1. Classification (NCBI taxonomy): domain Eukaryota; kingdom Metazoa; phylum Chordata; order Testudines; family Kinosternidae; genus Sternotherus; species Sternotherus odoratus. Next base: position 147,399,456 of record JAVMKO010000003.1, read on the forward strand.
TCCTGGAGGAGATTCCACTATTTCAACATTTCGATTTTTATTTCAACATAGGACAGAAGTCAAAACATTAAAACTCTTTGCATAATGGAAATTTCTGAAAAAATTCAATAGTTTAGGTCAAAACAAACTGTTTTGACATTCCCAATCAAATATTTAGTTTCAAATTATGTTGACATTAATCTCTGCATCAGCCTGAGTTGACAAATTTCCTCATGAAAGTCATAGTTACCAGATTTCTCATGCCTCCATTATCCTTTATGATCCCTGCTTCTTAACTGGCATCATCATCTCCTATCCCTTGATACGAGGATGATGTCTTCTGGGGGAAAAGTCATTGCTGAGACTTAAGATGGCGGAGGAGTCCAATGCATGCTCTATAGCTTCAGAGAGATTGCTGGCATTGGTGTGAAGGTCTTTCTATCTGATATGGAAAATCTTCCTAAGGCAGCACTTTTGGTACCACTCCAGATGCTTGAGATTGCTTTGTATATCACCCATGTCTCACACCCATAAAGAAGATTCTGAATGACTACTGCATTTAAGACCAGGATCTTAGTTTCCATCTGAAGATCTCTGTCAACAAAGACTCCATGAAACAAGCTTCTGAAGGATGTGCTGGCACAACAGATCCCATGTTTGATCTCAACGTCAAAATTGGCTGTCTGGGAGAGGTGGATACCAACCTAAGGGAAATGTTCAACATTTTCCAAGGTTCACCACCGATGACAATTTGTTGGAGCAGGGGAGCAACAGGCTGATGGAGTACCTTAGTCATCTCAATGTTGAGAGAAAGTCCCAGGCTTTCCCAAGATCTGGATCATACCAAAGGCCAATATAACAGTCCTGGTGGCATTCATTTTAGAATGAAGACTGTAGGTTGACGAGTTGGCTGCCCATGAGATACACAATCCTAATCCCAAAAGAAAGGCAGTCACAAATAAAAATCAAGATCATGCAAGATAGTGTTGGAGCAATAACACAGCCCTGCTTGACATCAGTACAGATTAGAAATGGGTCCATCTCCATGGGAAATGGGACCAGTGGGCCACCCGCAGACCACCCTGAAAGTGACCAGCAGGCCACCCTGTATGGCTTGCCACACCAGGCACGTGCTTGCTGTGCTGGTGCCTGGAGCTGCCCCATCCTTATGGCCCGCGCTGCACCCCTCTAATAGCCTTAGTCTCTAGCTGTTCAAACTCAGCCTCCAGATGCTTAGCCTCTTCAGTCCAGCCCTGAGTTAAGCTTTCACCGTTCCCTTCACAAATATTATGGAGCGTACAGCACACAGCTACAAGCATAGGGATATTGTCATTGGCCAGGTCCAGCTTCCCTCAGAGGCAATGCCAGAGGGCTTTTAAATGGCCAAAAGCACACTAAGCAGTCATTCCACACTTGCACAGTCTGTTGTTGAACCACTACTGCCTGCTGTCAAATTTCCCTGTATATGGCTTCATAAGCCAGAACATTACGGGGTAGGCAGGGTTTCCCAAGATCACAATGGACATTTTGACTTCCCCTATAGTGATCTTCTGGTCCTGGAAGAAAGTCCTTGCTATCAGCTTCCTGAGCAGGCCAGTGGTCCGAAAGATGTGTGTGTCATGTACCTTTCTGGAGCAGCCTGTGTTAATTCCTGTGATACCCACAGTGATCCACAAGCACCTGGAGAACCACTGAGAAATACCCCTTGTGATTAATTTACTCAGTGAGTAGGTGGTCTGGTGCCAGAATTGGAAGGTGTGTGCCATCTATCGCCCTTCCACAGTGAGGGAAGCCTATTTGTGCAAAGCCATCTACAATATCATCATGTTGCCCAGAGTCACACTCTTTCAGAGCACGATGCAATTAATGGCCCTGCACACTTCCATCAACACAAGTCCCATGGTTGACTTTCCCACTCTGAACTGATTAGCGACCAATTGGTAGCAATCTGGAGTAGCCAATTTCCACAATGCAATTGCCTCATGCTTCTTCAGTGGCAGGGCAGCTCTCATTTTCATGTCCTTGTGCTGCAGGGCTGGGGCAAGCTCATCACTCAGTACCATTAATGTGGCATTCCTCAGCTGAAATTTCTGCAGCCACTGCTCATCATCCCAGAGGTGCATCATAATGGGATCCCACCACTCAGTGCTTGGTTTCTCAGCCCAAAAGCCGGCATTCCGCTGTGGTCAGCACCTCCATGAATGCCACAAGCAATCTTGTGTCATAGCTACTGTCATAAGTATGCCTTAGAATTACTGTTTTACCTGTTAAGGGTTAAACCTGAAACAGGAGAGGGGATGACATATCAGAGCTGTTAATACCTAGCAGACAAAGATTTTAGTTTCACTTTGTTCCTGGGTTTTTTTCTGTCTGTGACTTTTCTCTCGGGCTACTGTCTGCCTGTCTGCACTCCCTGGCTATGGGAAGATATCATATCTATGTTTCTATTAATCATTTCAATAACCTACTAAGAAAACAAAAGTGGCATTAAGTGTATTCTTGAATTATATCACTTTGTAATCGATCCACGGTGTCCTTAAACTGTAAAGTTAGCAGAGAGAGAAATTCTAAGGAAGGGGGCTCCACGAGGGCTGGGTAACGCTATGAGACTTAGTATCTATGAATTTCTGTGTAAGGAGTTTATGCTTTTCTCTTTTTCTTTATTAAAATCTTTTTTTTTTTGGTAAGAACTGTGTTTTTTTCCATTGGAGTGATCCTAGTTTGGATCGGGCTCATCTCACAGCTAGTGAGGGTTTGTGTTCTCAAATTTCTCCCAGGTAAAAAGGGGGGGTTGTTACTATCGGGGTTCCAATGTGCCCCACCCCATAGTTTTGGGGACTCACGTGGTGGTGGCAGCAATTTCCAAGCCCCAACTGGAGAAGTTTGGGTTTTGGGGGAAGATTTAACCTAAGCTGGTAAAATAAGCTTGGGGGGGGGGGTGATTTGTCTTTCATGCGGGGTCCTCACATCTTTACCCTAGAGTTCAGAGTGGGGAAATAGAATCCCTGACAGCTACTTTGCATGGCAAGATAAATGTCACACTCCTCTTGCCTTTGTAGATGTGTTGGTCAGAGTGAGCAGCATACTGGCCAACAGTTCGAGATCCACTCCTGCAGCCCAAAGAGGCAGGGCACTCAGTACACAAACCATTGAAAGATGGGGTCAAATGCAGACAGAAGCACAGGGATTGCTTATTTGGGACAAGACACAGGATACCCTGCAACCCCCTCCACCTTCCCACAACTCTTTGGGGCAGAAAAGGTACTCTGTGTGATAGCTGCCCATAATTCACAGCTCCAAATACTGCTGCAAGAGCCGCAAGTGTGAACATGCTATTTCGCAGGCAGTTGACACAGTGAACATAGAACAGCAGTCCCCTTCAATGCTCTTGTTGTAACTCCAGATGCTGTCACTCTGCCAGGGTAGACATGCCCTAAGTTTGCTTCTCTTTTCCCCCTGAATTCAACAAAAAATGAGCCCTTCATCTCATCTAACATTTCATTTGAAAGCTGTGATAAAATTCAAATGCAGTTCAGTTTTTTTTCTTTCTGTTCCTTTTGTTTGCAGTAGATGATTTAGTAACAACTTCACTAACTGTTTTTATTTTTTATGGGTGCCAGTTTAACTTATTTTGCTGTTTGTTTTTTCACCACATTCTGCATTCAACTATCAGTGGAATCAGTTCTTTGCAAACAAAACACGGTTACTGTACAAAGCAAACGGTAAGCTGCACATTTGTTATACTAGGTGATCTCCAAACACCCCCACCAATACATATCTTATATTAGGCTTCAGAAAGGTCATCAGTCTGCAAGAAGTTGAGAAAGCTCTGCAGATTTCCATTTCTTGGCTTGGCATTAGCAGCCAGCCTGTCAGAACTGGCCTTTAGAGACAGATTTGACCTACTGTAAAACAGACAGCTCAACTGGTGCCTCTACGGAGAAAGCCACTTTATAGGCAGATCTGCAAGCTTCTGAAAATATTTTTCCCAAGGTCTCTTATGCAGTATTCTGTTCATTTAGCCTTAGAGCTCATTTTAGATGATTTAAAACCCCTTGGGCCTGATTCTGCTTTTACTTACACTGGCATAATTCCATGGACTTCAACAGAGTTGCTCCCGTTCAATAGTGCCAGAGAAATCGGAAAATCGGAAACAGACCCCTTATTTTTCTGTGTGCGTCTGTGTGTGTGTGTGTGTGTGTACAATATTCGGATACCCATGTTCATACTGAGTCTTGCTGATTTCAAAGGGACTACTCATGCTGTGAGCTGCTTTGCAGTATGAGTAATGGTATCAGAATCCGGACCTTTGTCATTTATGGTAATAACTAGGAGCTAGATTGTGACATGGATTCCATGTCCATGCAGTGGAATGTGGAGGAGGTATCTCTCTTGTTACTTTACCTTGGGCCTGGGTGTGCAGAAGTAAGCAGAACTGTGTGTTCACTTACTGTCCCTTTAGGAGCAGGTGGGGTAAAGAGGGTTAGGGAATGGCCTGAGCTAAAGCTGTGCTCCGCAGTGAAACATTCTGCATGGGGTGGGGAGAAGTGTTGCTGGAGAAGGCATTGAGCAGAGACTAGCCTGCCAAAATCTTAAAGTAAACCCATTTTAAACAGTCACCCAAGAGACCAACAAATATAGACTGAATAGCGGAGCTGGCTTTAAGAAAAGAGTAATCTTTAGTGGTTGGCTTCATTATACTTTGTTGAAAAATTACATATATCTTGCTTGACATTATCATCAATAACCTTTTGAAACCCTGAGAATACTATAATTTGCTTTGTTTTTGCTAGATTCTAAGACAAAAATAGATAAGCTGATTTAAACATTTTTTTTAAACTGACAAGAAGTTTTATAAAGTGATGGGCTTTGTAAGGAAATTGATAGGCTGGCACATTGCTTGGTACCACCTGAATACCAGTCTGGTTATTTTTAGGGCATCAGGTACAAAATCATTTAGCTTCCCAATCCAAAACACACATTTTTTTTAAGTGATTTTTATTTTTCAAGGTAATTAACACTTAGGAAATTTAGAAGGGACTGTAAGGAAAAAAAAACACCTAACTATATGCTGATAACAGACCAATAACTGCCTCTCTCTGTCACCCTGTCTGCTCCTCACTTTCCAAGCATCCTGGGTTATACAATGCATCATTATTTTGGTAATGTGAAGAGAAAAGATGTCCCATTTCTGACCTTAGGTCAATGCACACTCATTAAAAGGAAAAACAACTTCATAAAAGGCCTCTTCCTTCCTGAGCCCCCAAAAAGAGCAGCTCCAATAACTGTCATTCCTCAGTTTAATGGAAACCAAAATTGTGAATACAGCACAGGTAAATAAGCCTCTCTTTACAGTGTATAACCCAGACTAGCATCTACTTGATAACCATTAATACTACTTGATAACCATTAACACTACCAGAGTAACCCCTGGATTTTTCCCTTGAGGTGATTCTTATATACAGACATTGCTAAATTCTGCATCCCATTCAGACCCATTCACATCAGGATGGACAATAGACACACTGTGATGTTTCAGATAAAAGGTGCTGCATTAATATATATATATTACAAAAAGATAGCAACAGACACCAGACACAGCTGGCACTAGGAATGTATTTAATTAGCTAATCACTAGTTTCGATAGGGCAGTGCAAGCTTCAACAAATACTTGCTATTAAGAAGAGGTTTTTCAGAGAAACAAAAATTTCATGGATTTCAGCTTAGTATCACTTACTCCAGAGTTCACCATAGCTCCTGCAGAGTTAAGCTGAAATGGATTAAGTTGATCTTCTTTTTCCATTATTTGCTTTTTTCCATTTCTAGCCAGAAGTATCACAGGAATGAAGAAGTGTTATTTTGGATGAGCTTTCATTATAGCAGAACCCTGATTAGAAAGTAAAAACAGCATATTTTATGTGCTTCTATATTGATTATTTAGATCAAGGGCCTGATTCTGCACTGTTACTCCAATTTCATGCCAAACGAACTCCATTGTGCATGTCCTCACATTTGCTTGGCCTCGACACTTGAAATGTTGGAACTCAGAAAGAGATGTGGCTGGACTAAAAGGGGCATTATATGCTCAGACCAACCGATTTATACTAACATGCTATCATTACAAAAGGAGGATCTGGGAATAATGTTTTGAGCATAAAATATTCCAGCCATAAGTGAAGAAAGATCTTGTCGTTGGAGTAGGTCTTGGGTAAAGCTAGGTTTAATTCTAGATTGGCTGTGTGACCTTGGGCTGCTCTCCATCTGAAAAATAAGGACAATATTCATGGGTGGCACATGGAGTGCCAGCTGGGGAAGGCTGGACCCCAGCCCCGACCCCTCTGGCTGAGGCCCCTTCAGTCCTTCATTGCAGCCCAGAACCTCCTACCAGTGGCTACTGTCCCCCTCCCCAGTCTAGTGCTCCCAACCCCGGAGTGGCCCCGGCCTCCTCCAGCCCCAGAGTGCCGGGAGGATGGTGGTCTGGCCCCCAAATCCCCAGCCCTGGAGTACCAGGCGGGCAGGCAGCACAGACTCCCCAGTGCTAGTCCCAACTCCAGATGGGGCCGCTGCACAGGGGAACTGGGACGAGTGGGCCAGAACAGGAAGCAGAAGAGGATCTGGAAGCAGAGTGTGGCTGGGGCCACATCTGGCTATTTGGGAAGGCAAAGTCTTCCCCAGCCTAACACACCTGCTGCCCCATGACAATATTCCTTCATTTCTCCCATTCTTTGTATTTCTTACCTATTTACAGTCCTTGAAGCAGCTATTATATCTTACACTGTGTACACATCATGCATCCCTGATATAAGTGCTTTGGTAATAACAATATTAAGACAAAATAATGCCTGTTTATTATGGAGTAACAGGGAGCTGGCCAGGATCTGCTAGATCCCCCTACATTTGTATGGCTACATTGATATGTACTATTACTAGTGGCTAGTGAGCCTTTCTGAACTGGAGGAGATGCAGTTAACTCCCCCATACAGGATATTTTCAAATAGTATTGTATTGACTCTTTAGTCAGTGGAGAATAATTGTGCAAAAGCCGCAGAGATATCATCATATAACAGAGCCAAGATATCAAATTCATCCAATGCTACATTTGCTTTTTAATTTGCTCCTGTCAATTACATTGCTTCCATTCACAATTGGAAAATTCAGCAGTTGGTTCTCATTATAAATATGAATTTCATATCTTTTAGTACCATTCAATAAATAGGCTCAGTGGTTAGCTTCTAGAGAATCTGGGAATCTATTGAAATGAACGCAAGGTCACATACTAAAATATTAGGTGATACTACACACCAGAAATGGATTATATCTTAAGCTTCTTGGCTTTCTATTGAGCATATCCTTTTCAATACAAAAAACACTGTCAGATATGATTAGGTTTTTTGTTTTGTTCTCCCACCCTGACTTAGCTACATGCATTTCAGCTTGGAAGCTCTGCTAAAGAAAAAAACTTTCAATATAGATGCTGTCCACAAGGGACGCTTCCTTCTTATCTTAAGGGAGCTGCGGGTACTTTGTGCTATGTGTTAACTGTTTAATTTTAACAGTGATCATTTAGAATTATGTGAACCCACAGCCAACAGACCACAGCTTCTGAGAGAGAACACCTGTCTTTCATGAGAGTACAGATGGAAACTGCCGATGTTAAAAGTCAAGTGTCACAGATGTGTGTCCGTTCATAGGGTTTACAGCTGGGAGCTTATCTCGGAGAGAATAGCCCCAATTTTTTTAAAAAAACCCACCCCTGTTCCCATTATTAATAATAGTATCATTATTCTAATGTTCTGTCTGTCATACCTAAAGGACCATTTCTATGTAGGGAAGTATTTGTAAGTCATAGGGATCATATCCTGCAAATGTATATGTGCATGAGTAACATTACATGAATTGTTTTGTGGAACTCATTTTGAGATGAGAAGAACAGGAGGATATGATAACCTTAGGAAGGGGATAGGAGAAGTAAATGATAAGGCAGAAGGGAAGGATGAGGTGTTTGTGTGGCATCCTGTGATGAGGCATCGGCTCCACACTGACCCATAAGGGGTTAATAGAGTCCTAGGGAGGCTGTGAAGGAGGCAGCCAATTAGAGAGGGCCCAAGAGAGGGATGGACTAAGCAGCCAATTAGGGATAGGCAGGCCCATATAAGAAAGACTACAAGACAAAGCAGCTTCAGTTGCTCCCTAGAGCTCAAGGTGGGAGACCTGGCTGCCTTGCAGGAAGAAGAACTTTAAGCAAGCTCCTGGCTGACTGCTACAACTGGCATGCTGAGGCCCTGAGATGAGAGCAGGAAAGAAGCTGGGGCTGTGGGGAAGTGGCCCAGGGAAATAGTCTAAGAGGTTGGAGGGGTACAGCACATAGCTGCAATCTACAGGGTTCCTGGGCTGGGAGCCAGAGTAGTGGGTGATCCTGGTCCACTCCATGCCCTTATTGCCACTGAGAAAGGCAAGAAGGGCCCGGAAGGACGGAACACAGAGTATGGTACAGCTGGAGGACTGTCCTGAAGAGGACACCACAGTCCTTGGAGCGATACAGGTCCAGGAGCAGAAATGATGGCAGGCAGGACACCACCAGAGTCTGCATACTGACCTGTGGAGCTGATCTGTAAGATGACCAGCAGGAGGCGCTAGCATGGTGAGTTGCACCCCATATCACAGAGCCTATTGAAATTTCAAGAAAAACAGCTTGAATCATCTGAGCCTTAGATGGTGAAGAAAGAAGGGATTTTTGTTGTTTTAATTCCTCTATTTAAATTCAGTGGGTTTTTTTTTTAATACATACAAGGTAAAAGTCTGTGAGCCTAACTTGAGATGTGTTAAATAGATGTGGGGTTCGTTTACAAGGAGCAAAGATGAAAGAGGCAACCTGTAAGAAAGGAGGAGGGGAATTTTTGTCAAACAGTATATCTAAATTTTTGTCAAGCGGTATAGCCTATTAATACACAGCCATACCAGGCTGTGTATTAATAGGCTATATGAAGATCACTTATGTTAATGGGACTATGTAGAGACAGATATAAGAGTAATTAAGATATAATGTTCACTAAATTTGTGTTCTCCGTAATAATCTGATAAATGTACAGAAAATGTGTTATTGATTTGACCCTTTATAGCTAAGTCAATTTCTTTCAGTGCTGTATATTTTTGCAACAAAAAATAAAACATTCTGTTAAGCTGCTTGAGTTGTCCATGTGTTAAGAGAATCAAATGTGTATAACTGTTAAGAAAACAATACATTAATAGGTGGGATTGAGTGAAAGTCATAATCCAGCAATTTTTATAACACTAACTATTTAAAGAATATTGTATTTTAGTTGGAGCTCTTGATCACCTAAATAAGAACAACCAAAACTATGAGACTTTCTTCAGAGAAAGTAGAAGTTGTACTGAGGTGAAGGAAACAGTGGCTTTCTTTATTGCTATTTGATCCCTTTGGATCATAGTGGAAGTGTTTGTATTCACCTTGGAATACTAGTAGACAATAGGATGAAGATTTGAGAAGAGCAAACATTCTCTGAAACTTTGTGGCTTTGAAGTCTAACCACCAATGAAAACTCTGTAAATGGCATAACCTAAACAGGGTTTTCTGGAATCAGAGGTGCCAAATAACATGCTGGTATGTAGAACCTTTGCAAATATTTATGCAGTATATGTAAAAGTAGAAGGAATATATTGGCACTTCTTTAAGCACACCCTGCTGGTTCACTGTTGGGTGTATCATCATCTCAATGACCTGATTCACACCACCGTTCAGAATGGAAGATGAATGATGGATTTCAGCAACAGCTGAACAGTGCTGGAGGGGGACACTGAGAAAAAGCACAGGCCATAAAATATCCATTGCAATAGCTATTATCTGGACTTTAACGCTTTTGATGTATATGAAAAAAAATCATGTACTTCTTCTCTAAAGAAAGTGTAAGAATGGGATTCACCATACTGGCAAGGGGAGGGCCAAGGGGCAGAAGTATGTTTTAAGATCTGTCCATTTTCAATATACCTCTTCTTGATAGTTTACAACAGGAGTTCCATCTGATAAAGAATCAGAAAATACACTGCACTGACAGGAGCATGGTCATAGCCCTTTTTTGAATGACTGTTAATTCAGCTTCCATGATTCAATGTAGCAATTAAACAGGAGCCACACAAAATAGTGTCTGCATTTAATTTAAAGTAATGTTACATATGTCTTTGTCTCAAAGATTAGAGTTTGAAAACAAAACAGAGAACAAAGGTTGCTCACCAATAGCTTTATTCTAAGCTCTTACAGAAATAATTGCAATGCTTGTTCTCCCTCTCTCTCAATGCCCCCTACCCCTCCCAAATCAAAACAACTTATTCCTCTACAAATTGCTGGTGGTCATCATCAAGTACTTCAGGTTTTTTATTCATTAAAATAGTTCAGTATTGCCCCAAACCATATTTTCCAAAGTATCCTTAGGGCACCAGAAATCAGTAGAATAAGTCAATAAATTGACTGGAAAAGAACTTACTGTTATGGCAAACAATGCAAATAAATTGTGAGAGTTTAATCAACAGTAATTACCATTTATAAAATGAAAACCTGAGAATCACATATTATTCTAATAGGCTGAGTTTCCCTATTAGGAATAGACCAAGGCTGAGATGCAGAAAGGTTCAAGTCTTTCCTTCAGGCAGAAAAGCATTTTTAAAACCTAGAACAAATTGGCTGATTCACAAACTCATGTTCCAGATTAGTGGGTTTTGTGAACTTCTCATATTCATACCACAATCCAGCACTGTGTTACATAGTCAGGGCCTGATCATGGCCCCTGAACAACCCATTCCCTATAAGGAAGAGCAGTTACTTCCCTTGCATTACTACTGGTTCCCATCCTGAACTCCAAGAAAAGCTCTGTGTTTGGGGAGGAAGTGAGATGGGAGTGGGCTAGGAGAGGAAGGATCAGGCTTTGAATATGACCTGCAGAATTTACTAGATAAAAATAATATGGGATCAGATTGTCATACCCTTACTCACACTGGGTAGTGGCTCACAGTGCAAGAACTCCCATAAACTTTAATGGTACTACCCATGTTATGAGTTGAGCTATCCCCATGGATAAAAGCACTGATGAGCATCATGTTAGAATAGGTCTTTCTGTGTCTCACTTTAAAACCTTTATAGCCTGCATTACTCATTGTCTATTGAAAGGGTTGAGTTAGTGCAAAAATAGGTTTGTCCACACAGAAGGGCAATGTGGTCCACGGTGGTGTGATTTCTTAAATGCAGTAATGTGTTGCGCATTAATTGATCTATGTAGACCTTGGTGGTGCACAGTAATAGTTCTCTAGTGCTCCCTGGACCATATTAAAATGTACTAGAGAACCTTTAATGCATTCCAGCATGGTTTACATGGACCAATTCATGTACAAAACTTTAGTGAGATTTAGAAATCACACCCCTCATAGTGTGTATTGTTGCACTGTGATGACAAGCCCGATGTCCACATGGAAAGAAGAATTAATTGATGTTCCCAAGGAACTTGCAGGTTTTGGTGGGTTACTTTCCCTAGAGTCACAGACACCAATATGGAGACATTAGAGGCTAGATCCACATAGGGACTTAGGTGTTGCAATGCCTAACTTTTAGGCATCCTGTTGCCCAGCGAAATTAAGAATCTAGGCTCCCTATATAATGTATGGGGAGAGTAATAGCGCTGGCATTGTCCCTGCCAGCAGGTATATAGGATCTTGGGGAGCAATTACCACACAGGTGGGGTGCAAAATAAACTTTATTAAGAAAGTACAAAAACAGGGAAAATTCAATAGTGAGGCGTATGGGGTTTGTTAAAGTAGACAATTGGGGAGGGGTTTCTTTTAGTAAATGGGATAGGGGGTTTCAATAGTGGGGTACAATACAGTGGGGTACAATACAGTTGGTAACCAATTAACACTGAAGTATAAATGTAACAGGTAGCTAACAATTTCTATGTAAAGAGTGTGTCACAGCAGCATGTAACCGACTAACAGTATGGGTAAAATGTGTTAAATAACCAACAAGTTTAGGTAAAAATGTGTCTCAGTGGTGTAAATGTAAAATGTGAGGTGTGTTAGAGAGAAAAGGGGTAACCAATGGGGTTTTATGCTAGAAAGAGAGAGAGAAGACAGGCTGTAAGTTGAAACAGCAGAGAGGAAGAGAGAGAGAGAGAGAGAGAGAGAGAGAGAGAAAGTGGTAGAGAAGTAAGTTTGGGGGATGGGGGAAGAGGAGCACGTGGTGGAGGGAGATTTAAACTCAGGGAGACACAGAACAGACAGGCTGCAAGTTTAAACAGCAGACAGGAAGAGAGAGAGAGAGAGAGAGAAAGTGGTAGAGAAGTAAGGTTGGGGGATGGGGGAAGAGGAGCACGTGGTGGAGGGAGATTTAAACTCAGGGAGACACAGAACAGACAGGCTGCAAGTTTAAACAGCAGAGAGGCAATTATACAAAACACAGCAAAATCTTATCTATGATTTAACTTAACCAAAACTACACAAATTAGCAAGTAACAAAACACAATGCAACAATTCTTTAAGGTTAACTTACAGAGTACAATGCAAGCAATTTCCTAAACCTAACTTAACTACAGCTATGCAAAATGAAATTACAACTTATCTAGACTAAAAGACAAAATCTAACCTAATGGGTGCACCTTATACTAGGGGTAGTTTCAGAGGGCAGAGTGGTGTGTGCTCAGGATACAGCTCCAAGGGGGGAGGGGGATTTAACTAGTGGTGGCTGCAAGCTGGCAGCCCAGGATACAGTCCAGGAAGGCACAGGCTTATTTCTAGCAGCAAAGGCGCTGCAAAGCAAGAAACAGATTACAGATACAGACCAAGGAGTTTAAGAGAGGTTTTAAGACACAGACCAAGGTTTAGTTTGAGTCTGTGTGCTGGGGAAACAGAGCCAGAAGCTAAAGTAATAAAAGTATAGAAAGTTTCACAGAGGGATTCTTACCAGTCCCCAAGGCAGCAGCAAAGGCAGAAGCAGTAACAACATCAGAAGAAGCAAGGAGGGCTCGGTACGGTCTTGATAATCAGGAGGTCTCTCAGGCAGTGATTCGTTCTTCGGGGGGGAGGGGGGTTAAAAACGGGGGTACGCTCAAAAATAAAACGAGAGCGGAGAAAGGACCCCCCAGAACCCCTGGCTTATCAGACCAGGTAGCAATGCAGGAACCTTTCTGATGTTTGTTTCAAAAATGCCTGTTCTTAAAGGCAAACTCAGGCAGTTTCCCCGCCAGTAATCCTGATAGGCTCCTTCTGTCATAGGGGAAGAGATACAGGGAGAAACTGCAGGTGAGCATAGAGACATGCCTGGGCAGAGTCCTGGACCATAGGCGTGAGTTCCCACCTCAGGACTCAAAAGCACATGAGGCCTATGACTCATGCCCAGGATCTCAAAAACACATTAGGTCTTGCAGCTCTGGACATTGCCTACCCTACACCGAGCCCAGGTTTAACAAGGTGATAACAGGACCAACCCTTTGAACAGGGCAGTTGTCCCACTTAGCACGCAGCACAAGTGGCCATCCCTTTGTGAAGGGCAATGGCTCTTGGTAAACAACTTAAGGGGCACTCCCTTTGAGAAAGGCAGTGGCCCTGGTAAACAACTTAACAGCCAGGGAGGGGCGGCCACAGGAGGAGAACAAAAACAAAATGGAGTAAGGGGACAGCTGTAAGAAACAAAATGGAATAGGGGGAAAGCTGTAACAGACAGTTTAGCCTAGCCAAACAAAGTCTAAGGGGATATGAGTCCTCTTTATAAATAAATCACGTAGGCATACACCAGGGATGGATAAGAGCTATTTAAGTTAAATGACAATGTTAGCACAAGAACAAGTGGCCATGATCCTGTTTAGGCTGGAAATTAGAAGAAGGTTTCTAACCATTAGAGGACTAATAGCCTGGAACAACTTTCCAGTAGGAGTAGTGGGGCAAACAACCTATCTAAATTTTACAGTGGTGTAAGGGTAAAGTATAGTTACTTTTGCCCAAATCATAATCTTGATAAATACAGTTTCTCAGTTACAAATATTGTATTTTCCTGTGCTGTTCTTACAGTAATATTCAGTCCTTAGCATATGGGGGGAAAGAGATCAGAATTTGTTTCTAATGAATCAATCCTCCATCTTGTGCCACTGGCAAAATTCCAATATGTTTAAATGGGAACAAGTTTGGGCCACATCACGTTGTGCTCACCATTTGTCACATAAAATGCTTTTGACCCCCCATCATGGATCATTTAGAAAGCTCTTATCAAAACTGGAAGCCCTGTAGACACTGATGAGTCTGAGATGAAAATGTTTATGCCATATGTAAAATTTTACAACGCTTCAAAAGTAGGTGGATTAGGAAAACAGAAAAGTTGCATGTCATTTAATTGTGAAAAATGACCATAACAGATGTTAAAATTATTAAGCAGCAGCATGACAGCCCTGGGCTGTTCACCCTTGAAACTAGACATGTAAGACAGCTATTGAAATATGTGAAATGAAGTTCAGTTGTGCAGTTTTGTAGGAAAACAATAGTCTCCAGACAGCTTATTAACCACCTGGTGCCCGGATTCAAAAACTTCTAACTTCAGCTCAAATTCACAAAATTATGAGGAATTAGAAACCTGTAATTTTTATGGGCTTTGGTATTTTGCTTTAAAGTCATGTGGCATGTCTGGCACTCACCAATCAGGATGTCTTTGTGTTCTTACAAACACATGTTACAAAAAGACCATTATATGGGTAGATCATGACTTTAGGCCACAGCCCTGAGGAAAGGGTGAGGCATACACCACAGAAGGTATTGTCACTCAGACACACCCTTCTGAGTCATCATCCCTTCTAGAATAATCCTCTCTTCTGGGGGCAGTAATTTTCTTCTGACCTATAGCAGCAGCACATGAGGATGCTCATCTCTGGCTCTGGCCAGTGAGTAGAGGTGAGGGTGGAGTCAAGGATCTGTCCATTCTCCATCCACTCCCCAACAACATGCAGTAAGCATGTGAATAGCCTGACCTACTCCTACCCAAAATTCAGGTAGCCCAGATAGGAGAGTTATCCTATTTTAGACCCCTAGAGGGGTGTATAATCTTAGCCACAGTTTAACCCATTGTGTTGACACTGGTAGACTGAAAAAATAATTCAGTGATTATACTTATTGTTCTATTTTTTTTCATCTGCAAAGCAATTTATAAACATCCTATGTCAGTTAGTTAAAGAGTGTTATTTGCACTTTACAGATGGGGGGAAACTGAGGAAGGCATTTGTCAAAATCTGCAGAGAGCTGGTATTGGATCACATCTTCAATCCTTGTCCTATATTTAAATTTCTACACCACACCACAGAATAATGTACCAGTTGAACTCTGAATAATTACCACAGTGCTGCTTCTCTTTAGATTCTAGTGAACCAAATCAACAAGAAGTTTCTTTTATGTCTGATGTCTTATTATTATTGTTGTTTATCATTTATTTTGTGCAATTAAGAGATTATGATTAACTGATATATTCCATTTATGATATTTTGGGGGAGATAATTATTTTACAGTATATTTCCTAAGCAGAAAAATTACCTTTTTTAAACACATTTTATAAGTTATTTCAATCATTCCTACTGAAAATTAATTAAGAACAAAGTTAATTGTTTTAAATATCTCAGCGCTGTAGCATTTAATTTGTGATTTTGGTCTAATTAGAGAATTTACCATCTTTGATTAGTGATGTCAATCATCTTGTTTCAGTAACCTACAAGTTCAACATGCTCTACCATTGGATGCTGATGCCCAGAAAATGAACTTCAAAGCTTCAATTTAAATTAAAGGGGAAGTATGTGTTTTAAAATGTTCGATGCAAGAAATAAAATAATTATTGGTGTAATTTTTCTTACTTCATCACATTTCTTGTACTATGTATCTTTTTCTTTGGTGTATTTCCTTTAGGCTTGACTCTGCCAGCCTTTCTCACAGAGTGTCTGATTCTGATCTCAACTAAACCAAAGTAAATCTGTATTATGGAAGATGATACAGTTATACCAGTGCAAACCAGAACAAGAACAATAAGCCTTATTGCACAATACCTTATTCATGCAAATAGTTCGTGAGCCAGTGGGATTACAGATGCAAGTAAAGTACAACTCAAGGGTGGGATAACTAGGCCTACTTTTATGTATGGTAGCAAATGGTAAAAGCTTTTTGTTTTAAAATAAAATAAAATATAATATGAGAAATGTATATAAAAAGGGAACACGAACCTAAATAAAGGTTAATTGGAAAAGGGTGGGAAAGGCCTTTTTGATAATTTCATGGTTTATAAATCATGCCTTCCTTTTTCTATTAATGATGGCATTTCATTCTTGTGGTGCTGGTGGGCACAACAGGAACTTTTTTCCTCACCACTACCCATTGGGTAGCTTGAGATCTCCCTGCTTCTATGGGTGGAGGGATAGCTCAGTGGTTTGCCCATTGACCTGCTAATCCCAGGCTTGTGAGCTCAGTCCTTGAGGGGGGAGTTTAGGGATGTGGGCCAAAAATGGGATTGGTCCTGCTTTGATCAGGATGTTGGACCAGATGATCTCCTGAGGCCCCTTCCAACTCAATTCTATGACTCTCCTATATGGCACTCCATGCTGGTATAAAGAGCAGAGCTGCCCTTAGTTCCTTCCTAGAAACTCTGTTCAATACCAAAGCTCTTTTTGCTTTCAGTTTTTTTAAATATAGTGTGTGTATAGAGAGTTATTCTAGTTAGTAAGTTTTAGTTGTGTTTTTTAAAAAATTGGTCTTGTTTTCCGCATTTGAGGTTTTTTCTATTCACTCTACGGAGGTATATGCTGGTCACCAGGCTTCAGGGCATGCTCTTCTTGCTTGAGGCCAGTGAGTGACCTGCATAATAGCTGCCTGAAGTGCTTGGAAGAAGTACATGTAAAGGACCAGTTTCAAATTTGCAGGGAGTTCAAGCACAGGATGAAGAAGGATAGGGAGGTTAGGGTGAAATTCCTGCTGATGAAGGCAGCATTTGGGCCATCTTTAGAGATGTCCCAGTTTGACTTGGTGTCAAGTGCCTCAGCTTCAGTGAGAAGCACACCTCAAGCTTTAGCAGAATCCCAACAGCATTCTCCTTTGCCCATATCGAGGAAGAAATATAACACTTCCAGAGAGGAAGCTATTGCCACTTTTAATCTGGTAAGAGGAGCAAGAAGCAGTTGAGTGAAGGGCACCTAAAACCTAGCCCTCCTCCTCCAAATCAGTGCTTAAGTTGTCTTAGTCAGCTCTGGTGATGCAATGAGAACCATTGAGCCTGGTGCCAGAAGCAGTACCATCACCTTCTTTGGCACTGCAACAAGAGACCATTGCAGTGTTGACTACTGTGGTGGAGGGTGCAGTGAAAAGAGATCTGCTCTGCTTCTTGGTGCTGGTGTTTTCTTCCTTATAGGAATTCGATCCTGCGCATTGCCATCCCATCTGCCAGCAACTCAACCCCCCCTACTGCAGGTGTCTGCTTCCTGGACAGGTGGGCCCACACTAGCATCCAAGAGGAAGCCCGCTGCAGTGATGGCATTGCTCCACCCATGGTCAGAGAAAGGGGAATCTTCATTGCCAGAATTGGAGGTGGAATCTTACATCTCACACCTCCAAAGCAGGACCTACTAGTTTCCTCCAAGATCCTCTTATAACCTACTACTGTGAACCTTAATGAAACCTGCCAGGGACTGTGTAGAGGAAAATGGGGTCCTATTTCATACAAGTAACTATTTTGGAATCCTCTGGGTTTTCCCTCATTTTTCAGTTCTTCCCCACACCATGCATACTCGGTGCCCTTGTCTAGAAGGGCAGAGTCTGCATAGTGAATGACTCCACCCCAGAGTCTGCTCCTGGGACTAGTACTCAGAATCAATAAGAAGTACTAGCACCAGAGCAACAACCGATAGAAGAAATTCTACCCCTCCAATTTGGCTCCCTCTTCATCCTCATCAGATGAGGCTATTTTATCCAGGACAATTTCACTCCCCTCCTGATGATTTTAAAGTTAATCGGGAGTTGTTAAAGAGAGTGGCTGCAGACTTAGGTGTAAAATTCAAGGAGGTTAGGGAGTCCTCCTATCGCCTGTTGGACAGCTTACTATCTTAGGGTCCCTCCAGGGTAGCTTTGCCAATTAATGGATATAAAAGCTTTGTGGTAGATTCTATCCTCTTTGCCTCCCACCTCTAAAAGGGCAGAAAGAAAGTACTATGTACTTTCCAAGGTTTGAGTACCTTTATATTTACCCACCTTCAAGCTCATTAGTTGTCAGAGTGGTTAATGAGAGATAGCATCCAGGGTACCAGGCTGCCACCCCCCCAAATCTAAAGGTACTAAAAGGTGAGATGTTTTCATCAGACAGATGTGTTCAATAGGGGGCTTGCTGCTTCATATTGCTAACCAACAATTAGCAATGTTGAAGTGGAATTATTTCAATTTGTGGGGCATCATGGGAAAGTTTGTAGAGCTGCTCTTGGAGGATGGTAGGCAGGATTTTTCATTCCTGGTGAATGATGGTAAACTAGTTGTTAGAACATCACTGCAAGAGGGGCTGGAGGCAGCAGACTTGGCAGCTAGAACCAAGGATTCCGAAGGGCCATTTCGACATTTATAATGTCATTTGCGGGCCGCTCCCCTCCCCCGCCCCCCCCCCCCCCGAGGAAGCCCAGGCTGGCAACAGGAGCTGAGACCCCAGCTGGCAAGGGGCCAGCGGGGGAAACCCCAAAGCAGTGGCAGGTGGCGTGCGTAGCCCTGCACTGCTTTGCGGTTTCCCCTACCGGCCCCTTGCCAGCCGGGGTCCTGCCGCCTGCCCCAGTCAGCTCCTGCTATCAGCCTGGGTGTTGGGGGTGATCTTCCTTTACCCCCGCCCAGCTTCCCCCCATCTAACCGCCTTTCCTCCCCCACCCCTGCCTGGCCCGGCCCATCCCACCGAACCTAACCTCCTCCCCCCTCCCACTCCCAACCCAGCCTCCTGCCCCCCATGCCTGACCCGCCCAGCCCAGCCTCCCCCCCACCAAACCTCCTTCCCTCCCGCACCCACGCCTCGCCCACCCCATCCAGCCTAGTCTCCTGCCCCCCTCCCCACCCGCCCAGTCTGGCCTCCCCCCCCACCCCCTTGCCTGCCCCCCCCACCCCCTTGCCTGCCCCCCAGCCCAACCTCCCCCCCACACCCCCTTGACCGTCGGCTCCCCGTGGCTCCTCCTTTTGCTGCCTGGCTAATGGTGGCCGTGCGGCGCTGGCGGCTCCCCCAGGCGCTTCCCGGCCCCTTCACTCAGCGCGGAGCCGCCCCCGCCTGGCAGCCTGCGCGTGTCCCTGGCCGGCGGCTCCCCCAGGCGCTTCCCGGCCCCTTCGCCGAGCGCGGACCCGCCCCCGCCTGGCGGCCCACGCGCGTCCCTGGCTGGCGGCTGCAGCATGTCTTCTCCCCACGCCCCAGTGCCTGACTCAGCCCCGGCCCTGCCGCGGGCCGTACGGAATGATTTGGCGGGCCGTATAAGGCCCGCGGGCCGGAGGTTCCCCACCTCTGATTTAAGGACTATACACACTTGCCCTGGTCAGGAAGCACTATCAGTCCCAGCAGGCACACCGATATTCCACTGCTTTTCCTTGACATAAACTGTCAAAAAGTAGGTCAAGGTTTTATAGGCATAGGCCTCCCCCTGCTGTTGCTTCAGATCGAGCTCTGGGCCCTTCAGGATACTCAGAAAGTGCAAAGCAGTGGTTTTTATGGGCCAGGCAAGGTCAACATATCCGTCACCATCGTCCAACTCCCTTACATTCTCAAACTGTTTGTTCCCCATCTCCAGTGCTTGGTCCTAGGTTAACTCAGACCAAAGGGTCTTGAGCACGGTGGAAGTGGGGTATACTCGCCAGTCTTTTTTACCCCTTCCTTCCATCCTCTCTCCCTCTTCAGGGTCCACTCCAGAAACTACAATTTCTCTTTTGCTTGAGAGCCATAGGGAAGGTTCCATGTGGTCTCAGAAGGAAGGGGATATATTCCTCATATTTCTTAATCCCAAAGGCAGAGAGGGATCTCAGACCAATTTTAGACCTGCATCAACTCAACAAATTCTTTAAAAAAAAGATAAAGTTTCACATGGTCACTCTAGCTTTTATTATCCTTTACCTTGATCATTATTCCGTCCTTAGCTTAAAAGATGTGTGCTTCCATGTGACAATTAATCAAGATCAATCAAGAACCTCTGATTTCTGGTAAATCAAAATCAGTACCAATTCACTGTAGTGCCTTTTGGCCAGTCATCAGCTTCCAGGATCTTTACAAAGTTCAAGGCAGTAATAGCTGCATTTCTCCAAAGATTGGGAGTTCAGGTTTACCCCTACCTGGATGACAAGGTGGTCAGGGGCCAATCCAAACTGTAAGTACAAAACAGTTGTTGTCCTGATCTAGTCAATGTTCAAAGCTCTGGGGCTGTTAACATGGAAAAATCTCTCCACTCCCTGGGCTTCTGGGTCACCTGGTCTTTTGCACATACATGGTTCAATATGCCAGACTGCAGCTAAAAACTCTGCAGGGATGGCTGGCATCAGTCTAGTCACCAAGCTATTATCAGTTAGACTCGATGGAAAGAGTTTGCACCCATGTCCTCACCTCCCTACATTGGTGAGCAAATGAAGCCACTGCATGTGTAGGCATTCCATTTGCCTGCCCACAACTGCCTCTCACACTAGTGACATATGCTTCTGTTCTGGATTGGGGAGCCCACCTGGCTTATCTACAGATGCAGGGTCTATGGTCCTCCGTGGATTTAGCTTTACACATCAGTGTCAGAGAACTGAAAGCTGTCAGACTGGCAACCCAAGTATTTCCATTTCAGAGCAAGGGAAACAACCTGTTAGTCCTCTTAGACAACATGGCAGCAATATTTTACCTCAGTAAGTAGCAGGGAGCCTGCTCTTCTCCACTCTGACAAGAAGTGACTATACGCTAGGATCTCTGTATTGCCTGTTTGATAGATCTAGACACATCTTACTTAAAGGGGGTCCAGAATGACCCAGCAGACCACCTGAACAGATTATTTATGAGTCCCCGAGTGGTCTCTTCACACAGATGTGGCCAGACATATCTTCCAGCAATGAGGGGTTTTCCAGTAAATCTATTTTCCGCATAGATTAATGGAAAGTTCTGCTCCCTATGGTGTCACAGCCCCATCTCCATAATGGATGCCTTTTTATTGTTGTGGCCAGACAGGCTCCCTTAATCTTTTCCAGTGATCCCACTAATTAAAGGGTTTTACTAAAGGTAAAACAGAACTAAGCCAGAGTCAGGCTTATCATCCCAACAGAGTCCCATCAGCACTGATTATCCATTTCCTGGTGCTGTCAGTGAAACCTCCAATTCATTTCCACTGGACTCAGATCTAATCTCCCAGGTTCGTAACTGCCTACTGTATTTGAACCTACAATCTTTTCACTTAACTGCATGGATGCTCCATAGCTAGACAGTACAGAGCATGCCTGCTCCAAAGACATTCAAGATATCCTGATAAATAGTAGAAAACCTTCTACAAAAGCTACTTACCTCTCTACCTTGGATGTCAGAAGAGCCATAGCATTTTACCAGGCACTTTTGTAAATCCTCCTGACTGTTTATAACAGTATAGACAGAGTAAGATTGGTCAATCAGTCTCCACCCAGAGAATTTCCTCCTTGATCACATCCTGAATATGCTTGGGCTATGACTTGGCTAGTGTTGCTCTGCTTGACACAATCACAGCTCATTTGATAATGCTGCAATCTACCTTGGCAGTCTTTCTAGCACAGATTCCAAATGCAGACATTTGTAGAGTGGCAGCCTAGTCTTCAGTCCACACATTTGCCTCTCACTATGCTGTGGCTCAAGGCAGCAAATATGACACTAAAGTAGGGTGACCAGACATCCCGATTTTATCGGGACAGTCCCGATTTTTTACCTTCTGTCCCACGTCCCGACGAAACTCTGGTCGGGACGCCATTTGTCCCAATTTCGGGAATTTATAGATGAGCCCTGCGCACGCAGGGCTCATGTAGGCAGCACAGCCCCGCCCACTGCCCCAGGCAGCCACATGCTGGCTGGCTGCCGGCCCGACCCCGCTCCCCTCTGCCGCGGAGCCCCGTGCTTCGGGGCCGGGCTGTTAGCGGTGCGCCGCCAGCCCCCACTCCCTGGTCGGGGCGGACAATCGCGGCACGCCACCGACCCCATGCTCCCAGGCCGGGGGAACAGGCAGATCGCGGCAGCCGCTGGGCCCTGCGCTCCCCAGCTGGGGGCTGGGCCGATCAGCTGCCGCGGGGCGAGCGCGGGAAGCTGAGCCCCCCTCCCCTCCATTTTTGGCTGGGCCCTGTGCTCCCTGGCCGGGGGTCGGGCCAAGCGTGGCTGCCGCAGGTCCCCGCCCTCCCCCGGGGAGGCGGGGGAGGAACCTGCTGCGGCTGCCAGCTTGCCAGTGCCTTTCCCCCCGCCCGCAGAGACAGGCAGCGGTGGAACATGCAGGGCGGGCAGAGTGGACCCCCCTCCTGCATGCAACCAGAGCCGAGAGCGGGACAGCGGGTGAGGGGAGCAGCAGCAGATAGCCCACTGCTCCCTCCTCAGCATCTCCCCCGGCAGAGACAGCATTCAGGGGTAGGTGGGCGGGCCACGGCAACGGCCAGGAGAGCTCTCTCTGCTCTGCCTCCCGGAGACGCAGTAGAGAGCCCACAGCCCCCTCCCCGCAGAGACAGAGAGCCTCCAGTCGCTGCGGCCCGCTCCTGCTTCCCCCCTCGTGCCCCGCCCCCCATTCCTCCAGCCCCCCCCGCTCATGCCCCGCCCCCCGCTCCTCCAGCCCCCCCCGCACTCGTGCCCCACCCCCCGCTCCTCCAGCCCCCCCCCGCTCGTGCCCTGCCCCCCGGTCCTCCACTCCCCCCCCCCCCCGAGTGTGTCCTGATATTTCACTCTTCCCATCTGGTCACCCTACACTAAAGTTGTTGGATGAGTTATTCTACACTTTTTATTGCAAGATATCTCAAAGAACAACAGTTATGAAATAGGGTAGTGACTTTTTTTTCTGAAAACAGTTCTTCAGCTTTCTTCTGCAGAGCAAATATGGACACCTGAATTGCTTACATCATCAACCTCTCAGAAATAGTCTCGTCCTCTAGATAAAATTAGTAGAAACCTGCTGACATCATGGTTTTTTGTTTTCTCCAAAGACCGTTATCTACAATGGCTCCTGATTCTACGAAAGTGTGAGCATTTCCTCATCCCACTGCTATAGCTATAGCAAAGATAGAGTCTCTGCTTCCCATGGGTTCTGGTCCTGCCCCTCGGAAGGGGAGAACTGGGGCCATCGGAGGAGGGATGCAGCACTGAGATCAGTTGTGTCTTGGAAGCTTGTCCTGGTTCTTCCCCACTACTAAAGGTGAGACCTATGTCTGATCCTGCAATCCCTTCATGTGCAAAACACTCACTGAAGTCAAACAAGTTCCGTCTATGCAGAAATTAAACTTCACAAAAATATACTCATAATTATTCAAGATATGTAGAAGAGTTCAGTGGATATTTCTGTTCTGTATTTTGAAAAAAGCAAAATGGGGAAGGGGTTGGAATGAGAGCAGGGAAGGGGGTGGGTAGGGGCAGGGCCTCATGGAAGGGGTGGTGTGGGGGTGGGACTAGTGGCAGTGTGGGGGGTGTCAGTCATGCGGCCCTCGGGCCAACTCATTAGTTCTCATGTGACCCTCTTGGTCATTTGAGTTTGAGATCCCTGCTATAAGTCATATTTACAGGATGGGGGACTCTATCCTGGGAAGCAGGGATGTTTAAAAGGACTTGTGAGTCAATGTGGATACTTAGCTGAACCTGAGTTCCCATCATGATGCTTTTGGTCAAAAAGGCTAATACACTCCTTGAATGCATAAATGGGAGTATCAGGTAGAAACAGAGGAGCTATATTATATTACCTCTGTATTTGGCATGGCAGAGACAAGTATTCTTATAGTCTGCCTAAAACTTGTGTTTGTCTAAAACATATCTTCCAGAAAGGCATCCAGCCTTGATATCAGGAGATGGTAAATCCATCGCTTCCCTTGGTAGTTTATTCCAATGGTTAATCACATTCACTGTTAACAATGTGTGCCTATTAGAAGTACAATAGAGGTTTGATTTGGGCAAAACAGTAAAGAAGCAGCATGTATTTATTTAAAAGTTAGTACAATACCTAGAATGATAAGATCTCAATATTGATTGAGCCCTCTCAGTGCTACTGTAATAATTCTAATTAATGATGTTTATTTTTTGAATTACTCCAAGTTCAACCCACAATTTCCTGGAAAAGAGAAAAAAAATGCAATTTAGTGTTGTAAGGAAATCAACCCCAGAACAAAAGAACAAACAAACAAAACATTAATCCCCATTCTTTTCCTGATCGCTTAAAAAAAAAAGCTACAAGAAAGCTGAAATCTACTTTAAATCTGTAAATCTATGTTTCTATGTACATTTATATAAATGTATATAAAAATGAAGGGAAATATTCACACCCAGTGAATCTTACAGCATCTGTGCATCTAGAATAAAAACTATAATATAATTTCACACACAGAGAAGGATTGTGGTAGACAATCAGATATTTGACCTGAATGGGGAAGCAACATTCAGAGATTAGCCACAATTAAATTTAGGAAGAGGGATTCCTGAAGTCTGGGTTGGAAGTGTGTGTGTGGAGAGGGTAAAGGAGATTGGATTTGAAGGTTTGGGGGAATCTGTGCACAGGCCACAGGGTGTGCATGTGTATGCATAAAAAAGATTAGATAAAAAGAAAAGCTAAGCCGCACATCATAATTACCTAAAGTCAATTATTGTCAAACCAGCATGTCAAATAGAAGGAAAATGTTCAAGCAGTTTTAGTCTCCCTAAGCACCAACTGGGCCCACTAAATGCAACAAGACATTTTAATCTGAGTGTAACATCACTGTTTTTCCTGTTCAGCTTCGACCTCTTGAGGTCTAGAATGTAGTGTAAAATTGGAGAAAGGGAAAACAAGGTTGGATGTGTGCTTAGAATTTTGTAGGTAAGTACATTGAGTGGTTGACTTTCGGCTGTGTAGCAACATGTCTTTCACCTCATCAGAGCATTCTACCTCTAGGTTTTGGGAACTAAGGAGTCAAGCACAGAGGCAGAGAACTTGTAGGTTGGGGTAAAGGATCAGCCCATCACTTGACAGCACAGGTGGGAAATGGACCAAAGAGGAACCGTAGAACATATATTGCCATCTGTGTCAGGTAAGGGAACCAGATTTGTCTTGGCAAGAAGGGGAAATCAGAATATCTCTGGCTTTATTTTGTTGAATTTTCAATCACACCTTGAATAGAAGAGGAAATGGAGGAAAGGTATCCAAAGATCCCTGTCCCATTTGAGGATGCAGGTGTCTCCCAATGAATGTTTCCCCAGACTGGCCTTGGAGCGGTAAGGATGACATTTCTTGTTCTGGTAAGTAGCGAAAAGGTCTGTATTGACAGTTCCCCAAAGGGTGAATATGTTGTGAAGCACCTCTGAGTTCATTTCCCATTTGTGGTCATTTCTGACTGAGACTGTTGGCTGCCATGTTCTGCATCCCTGGCAAATAGACAGCTGAGATGAGAATGTTGTGATAGATGCACCAGTTCCAAAGTTTGATTGCTTCTATGCAGAGGGAGGGAGATGGGTAAACTCCCTCCCCACCGGCCCCTGGAGATTTATGTGAAACATATATTGCCTGTTATGACTTTTGTATGGGCATTCTTGATGAAAGGCAGAAAGTGTGCACAGTCATTCCTGATGATCCTTGGCTCCAAAAGATTGATATGCTGTGAATCTTGAATCTTGCAGTTGTGAGCTCCCCCAAGTATTAGGGAGGCATCCATCATTAGATTCAGCGTCAGTGACAGTTGCATGAATGGAACACATGCTTGGACATTGGATCGCTCCTGCCAGCGGTCCACTGCAGAGAGTAGTGATAGCAATTTGGTTAGTTCTTCCCTGTTTGAGGAATAGACAGAAGTGAGTCACATCTGAAAACACCTCATGAACATTTGAGATGGTGAAGGTGCATGCTGCTATATGACTTAGAAGCTGCAGGCACTTCTTGGCTGATGTTTGAGGGACAGCCTGGGCTGTCTCTATGAAACTTGTAAGGGTGGTGAGTCTGCAGGAGGAATGTTCTTGCTTGTACTGCACTGAGGTTGGCACCAATAAACTCCAGTCACTGTTTGGGGTAAGTATCGATTTCTGTAAGTTGAGCTGTAGACCCAGCTACACAAATGTGCACATGGTCATCTGAGTGGCTCTTTCAGCATCTTGAAATGAAGGAGCTCTGAGGAGGCATGTATGTATGTTAATATAGATCACAATTCCCAACATTTTTCAGGTGTTCCAATACAGCAGAAAGGATCCTGGAGAATACCCCGGATGCAGATGAGAGGTCAAATGGGCACATCCTGTACTAATAAAGGTTCTGCCCAAAGGTAAATCATATGAATCATATGACAGTCACATTGGATTCACCAAGGGTAAGTCATGCCTAACTAATCTAATTGCCTTCTATGAGGAGATAACTGGCTCTGTGGATATGGGGAAAGCAGTGGATGTCTTATTCCTTTGACTTTACCAAAGCTTTTGATACGGTCTCCCACAGTATTCCTGCCAGAAAGTTAAATAAGTATGGGCTGGAAGAATGGACTATAAGGTGGACAGAAAGATGGCTAGATCATTGGGCTTAGTGGGTAGTGATCAATGGCTCCATGTCTAGTTGGCAGCCGGTATCAAGTAGAGTGCCCCAAGGGTCAGTCCTGGGGCCATTTTTGTTCAATATTATTAATGATCTGGAGGATGATGTGGACTGCACCGTCAGCAAGTTTGCAGTTGACACTAAACTGGGAGGAATGGTAGATACACTGGAGGGTAGGTATAGGATACAGAGGGACTTAGACAAATTAGAAGACTGGGCCAAAATAAATTTGTTGAGGTTCAACAATGAGAAGTGCAGAATCCTGCACTTAGGATGGAAGAATCCCATGCACTGCTACAGACTAGGGACTGAATGGCTAGGCAGCAGTTCTGCAGAAAAAGACCTAAGGGTTACAGTGGATGAGAAGCTGGATATGAGTCAACAGTGTGCCCTTGTTGCCAAGAAGGCTAACGGTATTTTGGGTTGTATAAGTAGGGGCATTGCCAGAAGATCAAGGGATGTGATCATTCCCCTCTATTTTGCATTGGTGACACCTCATCTGGGGTACTGTGTCCAGTTTTGGGCACCACAGTACAAAAAGGATGTGAAAAAATTGGAAAGAGTTCAGCGGAGGGCAACAAATATGGTGAGGGGGTTGGAGCACATGGCTTATGAGGAGAAGCTGCGGGAACTGAGATTGTTTAGTCTGCAGAAGAGAAGAATGAAGGGGGATTTGATAGCTGCTTTCAACTACCTGAAAGGGGATTCCAAAAAGGATGGATCTAGACTGTTCTCAGTGGTACCAGATGACAGAACAAGAAGTAATGGTCTCAAGTTGCAGTTGGGAAGGTTTAGATTGGATATGAGGAAAAAAATTTTCACTAGGATGGTGGTGTAGCATTGAAATGGGTTACCTAGGGAGGTGGTAGAATCACCTTCCTCAGAGGTGGGGGAGGTTTAGGTTGGATATTAGGAAAAAACTTTTTCACTAGGAGGGTGGTGAAGCACTGGAATGGGTTACCTAGGGAGGTATTACAATCTCCTTCCTTAGAGGTTTTTAAGGTCAGGCTTGACAAAGTGCTGGCTGGGTTGAGTTAGTTGGGGATTGGTCCTGCTTTAAGAAGGGGGTTGGACTAGATGATCTCCTGAGGTCCCTTCCAACCCTGATATTCTATGATTCTAAGAACTGAGTTTTATTCTGTTATTTCCACTACATTGTCACATTACCACTAGACAAGTACCTATGGTTAATATGTACACTTTCTGTTATGAGATCACCCTAAATGTAATCCAATAGTTCCTGAGTCCAGAAGCGCCTTCTGTATGCCTAAACCTTTATCCTAAACATAAGCATCTTGCAGTAATCAGTGCTGTTTCAAAGGCATATTTTGTATTAAAGAGATCCCCAGACCAGTGATGGTAGAATGTATACATAAGAGGAGAATAAGAAATGAAGGGAGATTATAAAGTGTGAAGAGAAGGTAGAAAGGGAAGATGTAGAAAAGAAAAAGAGCACCTACATTACTTACATAATGCATGCACATGGTGAATTTGTGGGAAGGGTTTTAGTGTTCTGTTGTCAACATGCATGAATGCAGGCATTAGGAGAATCTAGAGTAAGTAATAGGAGTAGCTGCACTCATGGCTCCTCCTCCATCCAGGTGCCAAACTGCGGAGCTGGTTAGCCAAAGGAAGGAAGAAAAGAGAAAGGATAGTGCAACCTTCATCCCTTAAAGGGTTGTAGCAGTTTGTGCTCTCCCCTAGCACACTGGCATATTCCAGGAGCCATTCCACTTCCAGTACATCTTTTTCCACACCTCCCCCAATGAGCTAAATTCCATAGTCTGGCCCCTAGTGATTTACTAAAATGAAAGGAAATGTAAATACTGTGATGGTGTGAATGCTTGGCAGAAGTACATGTAATAAAATGTTGACTGGTAGAGTTCTCTCATGTGCTGGCAAATGTCATGACCCATTTTATTCAGTGTTATTAAACAAGCTGTCAGCTAAGCATATTTGTGAAAAATAATATTGGAAGGAAAATGAACTTTGGATATTTTGGATGTCTACTGCATTTAATTCAACTTGCTGTATTTGCTAGAGCCAGCATAAAGTAAGTGCTCTATAATGCAAGGACTGTGTTCTCCTGTCAGTTAACATATATGTTTATTGTCAACTACTAATGCATCCTGAGTGCAAATTATCCTATAATTTAAAATACTATATAGTCGAGTAAGTTACAATTTCTAAACTCAGAAGTTCACCATAGCAGAGATCATGATAGCTGTCCAGAAAGCAATCAATTTCTTTAAATATTGAATTTCTAAGTTAAGACTAACTAATGCTGTACATTATGGGAAGGCAAGAAGGAAGAAATGGAAAAATCCTTTATTAAACCAAACACAAGAAAAAAGGATGTGGGATTTTGGAATACATTATAAAGCTTTTTACCTCCAGGTCCCCAGTTCAAATTAAATTTAGGCCAGTAGGACCTGAAAGTAATTACTCTCTGACAGCTGTTCTGTGACCTATGCTAGGCGGAATTAGCTAGTGAGTGAACTTCAAATAACCATCTTATCTGGAAGGAACCAGCATCTTATTAGTGATCTTAGCACAGACCCATGGCTTAATGGGCTTGAGGACTGAACTGCCCTTATCCCAAGATGCAGGCAAATTAGGGGTGAGATACATTAACAGGGCAGTGCAAGAAAACTTGCCCCTGCTTTAAGCACAGGAAAATTTGGGCTTTAGACTCTTCATGACCATTGAATTTGCTGGGATCAGGCTGGTAGACCTGTTTGCAAAGAGGAGGCCAGAAGAATTTGCAGTTGAGGTCCTCCTTTCTGGTATCTCTGTCCCCATTATGTGTGGTAGGTAGGAAGTAAGAGGATTCAAAGGAGTGAGCTGAATCCTATGGATGGGCTGAGGAGAACCTACCCTAAGTTGGGACTGATATAGTGGGAGCACTGCAGCTCCCACACTGGAGCTCATTAAATTGAGGCCTGGTATGCAATAGTGAGGGATGAGGAGAGGATATTGTCCCTCTCCAGTATTAAGTTAATAAAGCTGCGGCCTGCTGCTTAAATTTATCCTTGTGTCTGTCTTCACTCACCAGCGTATCCTGATCAATACCACAGAGAACTCCTGCTGCAATAAAGTTGCAATAAATCAATAAAAACACCAGATGGAAAGCCTCAAACGAAATCACCACTAGTCACAACTAGTAAAAGCTAACAGCATGCAGCCTTCTAATTGGCCACATCCAGCATATTCAGGGGAAGGTGAAATAAATCCAACTGCAGTATGAATCTGTAGAAAGGGGAAAAGTCACTTCCCAATTCCATGTGGTGCTCACATGTAGCTCAGGAAACAAGGATACATCTAACTTCCTAGCATCTCTTTCACAACAAATAATTTTTGTTAATTATTAACCTGATACATAGCTGGGACCGTGGATTGCTGGCACAAGGGAGAGCAATTTCATACCTGAGCCTAGGAGCAATTTATTCCTTGTGTTAGAGGTTTGTGTAGTGCAGGAAATAATCAGCTGAACAGGGCACACACTCTCCTTCAAGGGAAGGGAGTCCCCTCCCACCCCTCTCAGCCAATCAGTGACTTGACATTTTGCTGTTTCCTTTTCCTACTGCATTCTTTGCAGAAGAATTTGTGAAGACTTTTAGGCCAATCAAAAGCAAAACATGGTATTTAGGAATATTACCATATGTCCCTACAGAACATGTATTCTGCTAAAACAGACTCGGAAGTTCAATCGGCATGCTGTCAAGAGTAACAAAAATAAGACTTTGTTGTGCAATGCACACAATTATAAAGAGATGATTCCCTTTTGAAATTTCAGCTGCTTAAACTAAGGATGAGAGTTGACTCAGCTCTGACAATCTTATAGGAACAAAATGTGAACGAGAACGTCATTAAGTGAAGTAGAGGTAAATTGTAACTGCGATAAACTGCAACATGATTTCACAAAAGTTAGATCATGCCAGACCAACCTGATCTCTTTCTCTGAAAAGAGAACTGAGCTTTTTTAGACAAAGGAATGCAATAGATCTAATATGCCTGGATTTCAGTAAGACATTTGGTAGAATTCCACCTGGGAAATTATTAGTTACATTTGAGAAGATGGGGAGTAATGTGAAAACTGATATGTGGTTAAAGGGGGGATTACAGCTGGTCATACTGAAAGGTGAACTGTTAGGCTGGAGGGAGGTTATTAGTGGAGTTCCTCATGGATCTGCTTGGAACCAATCTTATTTAACATTTGTATTAATGACCTTGGTGCAAAAAATGGGAGTATGCTAATAAATGTACAGGAGATAATGTACTGCTGATAATAGCTCATCTACATGAAATAGCCTCTTAGAATTGGTATGGCAACTTCCACCTTTTCATGTTTTCTCTGTGTGTGTATATATATCTTACTACTGTGTGTTCCATTCTGTGCATCTGATGAAGTGGGATGTAGCCTACGAAATATATAATAAATGTGTTAGTCTGAGTGTACTGTCCCAAACCATATTGAGCTATTCTCTCTGTATACTCAGGCCTTGTTTCAGGAAAGCACTTAAGCATGTGCTCACTGTAAGAATATGCTTAAGTGCTTTTCTGAATTGAGACCTCAGTCTCTTTTCTGTGGCTACTACCTTTACATGACATGAGACAGAATATAGCCCTTTATCTACAGACAGGAATCACTTAACCCTTCATATTAGTATGGAATGCGGCAGAAGTCATACTATGCCTAGCAATGCAATGAAGCAGTTTAGGATAGGAAATGAAGAATTTCATACATACTTAAAACCGTGGTAGCAATTTAGGCACAACGATACCTAGAGCTAACAGACATGTTCTTGGAGAATGCTCATGGGATCTTTCCTAAATGTTCAGCACCTTTTATGTAGGTCAGACAAAAGATGGACAGCTAATAATAAAGCAGTCTAAAGCTTTAAGGTTTTTTTCCCCACAGTTACAAGGGAGACTTAAAATAATTCAGCAGCTTTGTAGGTCAGTACAGAAAGTTTACAGAGCTTCATTTTTAATATGGGAATACCTGAATCCCACAGCTAACTGTAAAGTAGTGTTATTGAAAAGTGGAGGCAATTTTAGTAAATAAATACATATGGTTATGAATAGAATGGGTTATTTTACATTTAACTTTTGACTATGCATATGCAAATCAGTCACCCTATAGCACGAGATAATAAATAAATTACTTTGATAATTAAAAAGAGAATATAATAATTAGAAAATAGAATGGTTTTTTTATTATAACTGATGTAATTAATAAAATATATTGTAAACAAATTAAATTGTAATTAATACTATATATAACTATATATATATAAATCATTATAGTTATAATTAAATTTTAAGTTATTGAGGTTTTGATGACTCTGCATCCATTCAGCCATTTCTTTGGTTTTCATGCACCATGGAATGAAACCAGTCCAACCAAAGAAAAAATAAGCTTTAGAACTAGTAAGAAACTTTTGAACTAAACTTTTTTGTTGTTGTTCTTGACAGAAATGAAACTGCCTGTTGTAGAGTCATTTTTGCCAAATTTTCCAACTAGAAAAAATGTTTTCTTAAAACGTTTTGCAGTTCTCAAAATATCCTGTTTCAATATTTTTAAATGAAAAGATTTGCTTCTTCAGTTCAGAATGACTGTTTTGAAATGTAACTTAATTTATAGAAAAAACAATTTTAGTAAAAAAGTTGAAATCAATATGAAACATTTCACCTGACCTGAACCAAAAATATTTTCAGTTGTCTGTCCACTATTTTTTTTGATATTTTAACTTTTCATCCTGATTCAGTACACAAATTATTTTTCAAATATCAAAAATTAATAAAATCTGCATTTCTGGTCAAATTTGACTAAAGCTTTCTCTGTTAGTGAGTGGGAGGGAAGAGTGCTCTGTCCTGGATCTGGCTTGGCTAGATTTGTAGAGCAGTGTTTTTCCACCCAGGAGAACATTAAATAGAATCCAGGAATCTATATCAGTTCAAGATATAGACAATTGTTTAATATATGCAGGAAGCACTGATAGCAGATGGGATTTAGTATAATTTTATCCTCAGTTGACTGAAAGCTGGAAAAATGTGAGAGGACATCTCACTAGACATATGAATGGGGGGAAACTTCAATTAGCTGCGATACTGAGTGATGCAAGGAGGAGTTTTTGTTTGTTTTGTTTTTATTTTTATCAGAATTAAGGTTCATATAGTTTATTCTGCAAAGTGCTGAATGGGAAGTAAGGCGCATACTTTGCAATTGCATTGAGTTCATAGAATTAAATTCTGTCTCTCACAGCCATGTAAATCTGGAGAAAGCCTAAAATTTTAATGGACAAGCTCCAAATTCACACCAATATATCTTAGAAGAATTTGTCTCACTTCATGTACATATACAATATGATGTGTTGCACTGGGGAAAGGGTTTAAGTGAAGATAATAAATAAATCTAATTGAAATTGTGTCTTTGCTATTCATGAGTATAAAGCTATTCATGATTATATAGAGAATCCAAACAGTGGATTTTTCCAGGGCAGAATTGTAGGTAACAGTGTCACCACTGCTGTAGCTTTCCCTCAGAATTCAATAAAAGGCTCTTGTCTTTAGTTCACAAATTACTCCTGCTATGCTGCAGCATGACATGATAACTTGGGTGATGTGTACCTCATCATTTGAATGTATCTCCATTGTAAAGAAAATTCATTATTTTAGCAATGTGCCAAAGATAAGAAATCTGAGTTGCTACTAATATGTAAAACAATAACACTGAGATGTAAAATAGACCAGGGATATAATAATTTCAGTTATTTGACACTATCAGTGTACAATCAATGCCAAATATTAATCTAACTTTTGAGATTGGGCGCCACTATGCCAGCAGGATGTGGCGGGAGCGGGACTTGGTTACTGAAGACATGGAAAAGAGAGGAAAATGGGCAGTGGGAAGAAGCAGTGGGAGGGAACATAGCACAGGGATAAATGGGGGACGAAGCCAGAGTTACAGGTAGGAATGGAAGGTGAGCTGTTTTATGAATATAAATCCAGCAAAATGGCTGGATACATGTTCTAATCCATTCTGAGCTGGGTATCTGTCACATTACTGGTTGAACCAAAACACAGACACATTAAAAAAAATCCTGCTCATTCACTTTTCCACAAAACCATGTCCTATGAATTGCTAAAAATCAAAGTGGATTAAGGTTAGAGCATGACTTGCACCTGTGGGAGGGAATAAGAATGACTTGTATACTACTGCATGACCTTGTGTCCAGTAAGTGGGCTATTTGTCAATTTACTCTCTCCAAAGAAGCAGGGGGAACAAGCAGGGATGGCGGAGGCGAGGGCACCTGGGACCATCCCCTCTACTTCCTGGAGTAGCAGAGCCAGCACATGGAAGCAGGAAATATTAATCTTCTCCTACAGACAGTACTCCCTGGGAGAGAGGAGGATGTGGGGAGGTGTAGTGGGTGGCTTCCCCACTCCTGGAGAAGAGGGGCTAAAAGCATCTAAGCTAGGCTGATTGAGGAAGCAGCCACAGCTGGGGCCAGCTCAATCAGGGCCCAGCTGGCCCTGATAAGAGAGCTGCGGACCAGTAGCTGAAGGAGTCTCTTTCTAGCCCTAGAGTGGGAAGCGCTAGCTGCCTGGGAGCAAGGTACCCGAAGTGGAGCAGCGCTGGGGAAGGGCAAAGGGAGCTGGGGAGACCCCAGGCTGCAGGCCTTGTTTACGGCCAAAAGGTACTGGGGCTGCAGAGGGGCAGCCTAGGAACAGGCAAAGGCAGCAGGTCCCCTTGCCAATGATGAGTGGCCATTAGAAACTGCAGTCTGCCCAAGTGAGCAGGGGCTAGATGAGGATTGGCAATAGCCATGGAGGCAAGGTGGGGATAGAGGGTTGGGGGTTCCCCTGGGAGGGGACACCCAGAGTGTGGGGGTACTGCTGGGGCAGAACCCCAGGGCAAAGGGCACTGCGGGACATGAGGGCCAGTGCAGGTGAGACAACTGCCAGCAGAGGGCGCTCCAAGTGCTGAAGAACTAATTCCCAAGACGACCAGCAGGAAGTGTCGCTCCAGTGAGATTTTGCTTTGCTACAGGAAGAAATGTGACTCAGAGGTATATATCTGAGACACAGCACCTTCCTGAATTACTGCTGAGTTGGAACATGTTATAAAGCATTTTATTCAAGGCTGGGTCCAAAGCCAGAATCCAAAACTTACTTGTATGATCTTGTAAAAATGTAAACTTTTTCCCATCTTCATTTGGAACCAGAAATTGTAAAGACATAGCATCTGTCTTTGGTACTCAGAATCAAATGTTGTAACAGAGCAGTATAATAAATAATGGAGCTGGTGTGCAGGTATATCAGAGACTTCTTACTTCCTCTGTACTTCACCAGTAAGTGGAACATTATTTTAAAGTGTTGGTATAACTGCTCTATATTGTAAGCCTTTGGCTTTTTTCTGCCAGCCATCAGGATAGCATGACAAGATACGGAAACATATTTGTAGGCACATTCTTTCTTCTGAATATTACACTAGATTGTAAATAGGGATATGCTCATGTAATTTGCATAGTTGGCAAACTGCAACTGTTGATACCAGATGTACCTCAGGGATCTGGCTGCTCTTGTCTGCTACAATATATTAAGAAATGAAGCTTTGCTCTCCGAGTGCATGAACCACTAAAAGTTGCATTAGGAGAGGTGAAATTTCTAAGAGCTTTCGAGTGGTTTTGGCTGCTAGGGGAACCATTCCCTTGGCACATGAAGTGTTAGCACATCTGTCTGCTATATGTGTGACTCTCAGACAGAAAACAATAAAAGCAGAGTAGAAACTCATCAAAATCTACAGATAATAGAGAAACTGGCTGAAGCTGTTTCAAAAAGTTCTGGCACCTCTGAATATACTGGCATCTACCAAGCAGTAGGGACATATTATCCAAGAAATTATACAATACCCTAATTATACAGGAATGATAACCTGGACAAGGTCTGTGTGGGCCAATTTATCTAAAATTCTGCTAAAAAATTGACGTTCTTGCCTCTCATGTCAACCGTGAAACTGTCCTGTGCCATCTCTTTGATTTCCCATTCAGCTGTGCATCAGAATACAGTCTTATTTCCATCACACAGCCCCTATCCTCATCCTTTTGCATTTCCACTAGACCCCTTCTCTCTGGCAATGATGCCGTGTAGGGCAGTGGAAGAATGTTCACTATTGGTGTTTGTTCATGCACGGTGCAGTAATATTTTTTCTCTCAGAAGGAAGTTTGAAACAATAATGCATTGATTGCTTTGTGACAAGATAAGTTAAGCTGTGGGATAGAGTTCAATACTGGATCTTTGAGAAAGAGCTGTTCATTGTAGTTTCCCCCTTGCAGGCTATCAGCAGCACTCTGGGAAATATGTGAGTAAATTGGGGAAGAAAAAGGTCACCCAAGTGAAAAAACGTGAATAAGGACTACACTAAAAACTTAGGTTGACCCATCTACATTGCTCAGGGGCACTGTGATTGGGCTCACTTTCCCCGCACTGGTACTGCAAGGGTTAAATCTACTCTCAGGGCCAAGAAGGCCATGCCCCTATGGCCATGCTGGGCATGCTCTGGCTGAAGATTAGATATAAAAGTGAACAGTTTGGTTCATTCATGATTGACTGCTGAAGAGCGAGGATGCATGAAGCTCCAGTCTGGGAACCACAGAAGCTCCAGATGGCAGAAGCCAGGGACGCTGACACTCTGGAGGGTTTCCAGGGAGCGGCGGAGCTCCTGGAAGCCACACTGACCGAGGAGCCCAGAGACCTGCAGCATCAGGAACAGGGTAGGAAGTAGCTCCGAGAGACTAATTATTGTGCCCATAGAGTCAGCATGTTTCAGGCAGATTCCCTGCTGACCCAGTGGGCAGGCATACTTGCCACTTACAGGGCCCTGAGCTGGAACCTGTTGGATGAGGGAGAGCCCAGATCCCCCTATCCAGCCACCACCCCACCCCGCTGACTGGCAGTCAGGCCAAACAGCCCTAATGAAGAAGGCCATTATACTGACTCTGGACTTCGGGCCACACAACCCTGAGAGAGGGCAGTTAGACTGACTCTGGCCACTAGGCCACAAAGCCCTGCTGAACAGGGCATCTCTATTGGCCCTGGTGAACAGGGAAGCCCTATTGACTCAACCACTAGGTCACACAGACCTGAGATAGGGTGGCCATATTAACTTTTACCCCTACGCCACGCTATCCCAAGACAAGGTATGGTTGTATAGACTCAGCCACGGGGCTTTCATTACCTACACCCCATCCCAAGAAGGGACAGGGCGCACTTGCTTCATGACAGGAATGAAAAATTCACACCCCTAAGTGATGTAAAAGGCTAATGCAATCCTAGGATGCATCAGGTGAGGTATTTCCAGTAGAGCGAGGGAAGTATTAGTACCATTATACAAAACACTGGTGAGATCTCATCTGGAATACTGCATGCATTTCTGGTCTTCCAAGTTTAAGAAAGATGAATTCAGATCGCAACAGGTGTAGAGAAGGTCTACTAGGATGAGCAGAGGAATAGAAAACTTATCATTTGACACAAGTGCTGACACAAGAACAAACAGATGTAAACTGACTATCAACAAGTTTAGGCTTGAAATTAGATGAAGATTTCTAACCATCAAAGGAGTGAAGTTCTGGAACAGCCTTCCAAGGGGAACAGGGGGAGCAAAAAATACTAAGTGATTTTAAGACAGATCTTGATAAGTTTATGGAGGGGATGGTATGATGGGACTGCGTACAATAGCATGTGGCCCATCTGCAACTGCTAGTAGGAAATAGCCCTAAT
This sequence comes from Sternotherus odoratus, assembly GCA_032164245.1. Lineage (NCBI taxonomy): Eukaryota > Metazoa > Chordata > Testudines > Kinosternidae > Sternotherus > Sternotherus odoratus. The sequence goes on from JAVMKO010000003.1 coordinate 147,436,952, forward strand.
GGCTGGTGATGGGACACTAGATGGGGGGGGGAGGGCTCTGAGTTACTAACAAGAATTCTTTCCCAGATGTTTGGCTTCTGCATCTTGCCGATGTGCTCAGGATCCAATTGATGGTCATATTTGGGGTCAGGAAGGATTTTTCCCCTGGGTCACATTGACAGAGGAATTTTTTTTTTTTTTTGCCTTCCTCTGCAGGATGGGGCACAGGTCAATTGCAGGGTTAAATTAGAGCAGATGGTGCTTTCTCTGGAACTTGAAGTCTTCAAATCATGATTTGAGGACTTCTGTAAATCAATCAGAGGTTAGGGATCTACCACAGGAGTGGGTGACCGAGGTTCTGTGGCGTGCAACGTATAGGAGATTAGACTGGATTATCATGATGGTCCATCCTAGCCTTAAAATCTCTTGGTAAGATGACCTATCACCCAGTGTATACAGCACTTCCATCAATCGAGCTACAGCTCTCAGGACAACTCTTCCTGTTGCTGAAATGGGTGACTACAATGAGCACTAAAATGCTGTAACGGTTTAAATGTAGACTTAGCCCAAGTGAGATGCTACAGCTAGTGTGGAGAAATGATAGGGACCTTCAACATGACTTGGGGGCCTTTTCTCCAGTATAGGGTAAACTCTTGGACAGTCAGAGCAAGCCATAAACAAAATCAAGGCTGGGAAGAGCTTTGTACAGAAAGCAGAGCCCTGCCCGCAAAAGCTAATCTATCTATATATATAAAAGTCAAATAGTGTATGAGTGTATGTATGCGTGTATGTACGTTCACTTACTCCTTCCACACCGTTTGAGCTAGAGACTTGAAATTTGGTACAGTTAGAGGCCTTAGGGTCCTAATTAGGGTAAGAGTCAAAAAATTTTCAAATCTCACCTCTGACGCCCCCCAGGGGTGAAATTCTTTAAAGCCCATTCACATCAGCTGGGCAGCTGCTGTTCTCTGTGACATAGTTATGATGTCATAATACCCCCCTCCAACAGACCCTGCACTTGCTCAGCTCTCTGCCCCTCCCCCCTCCAACGGACCCCGCACTCGCTCAGCTCTCTGCCCCCTCCCCCCTCCAACGGACCCCGCACTCGCTCAGCTCTCTGCCCCTCCCCACCTCCGATGGACCCGAGTTGGGTTTGGTCAGAGGGTAAGTGAGGTAGGAGTGTCGGGTTTGGTCGGGGGGTGAGGTGGTGGTGTCGGGTTTGGTCGGGGGGTAAGTGAGCCGGGGGTGTTGGGTTTGGTCTGGGGGGGTGGGAAGGTGTTGGGGTGGGTGAGGGGTGAGGTGTGGGTGTCGGATTTGTTTGTGGTGGTAGGTAGGGGTGTCGGGTTTGATGGGGGGGAAAGTGAGGTGGGTGTGTCAGGTTTGGTCTACAGGGGTGAGGTGTGGGTGTTGGTCAGGGGGTGTTGGGGTTGGTAGGGGGGTGACATGGGGGTGTTGGGTTTGGGTGGGGGGGTGAAAATGTGAGTCAGGGTTGGTCGAGGGGTAAGTGAGGTGGGGGTGTCGGGTTTGGTCGGGGGGGTGAGGTGGGAGTGTCAGGTTTGCTCTCTGCCCCCTCCCCCCTCCAACGGCCCCCGCACTCACTCAGCTCTCTCCCCCCTCAGGTAAGAATCGAAATTTTTAAAAATCTACCCTCCCTCCCCCCTCCAACGCCCCCCCACTCACTCAGATCTCTCCCCCTCCCCACTCCAATGGACCCCGCACTCACTCAGCTCTCTCCCCCCTCCCACCCTCAGATGGACCCGAGCAACGCCGGGTATTTTTGCTAGTGTGTAATAAAGTTTTTGTCAGCTTTGTGCCTTTGAATATTCCTCCCAACCCCTCCAGCCTCTTCCCTTCAGAGTGCAACCTTGGCATTGCTAACTCTTTTCTTCACCTTTTCTGAGCCTGTTCAAACCTTTCTTCTAGAACAGCTTTTTATTCCCCCACCTTTTTTATGATTGTATAAGTAGGTGGATGGTAGTTAATTTTGGTAATTTACACTTGCATTAGTTGCTAAACCTATTTTGAAATGGATTTCATGAGCTACATTGCATATTTGCTAATGATTCCATTCATTAATTTAAGCATAATTGATACTAAAAGCAAGTGTAATTGCAGTTTCAATGCACTGTCTCAGAGAGAATTGTTGTTTAAAGGGAAACATATTTGGATTCCCAGGTGATCTCATTTAAAGATCCCATGATAACCGATGGTGAAATAATCTAGGGTATGTCTTCACTACAGCAGTAGTTCAATTTCCTTTATTTCGATGTTGTGAACGCGACTGTATACAGTCGATGTTGTGTGTCTTCACTAGGCACAGCAAAGCACAGCAAGTCGACAGTGTCTGTCCGCAAAACTTTTGCAAGCGTCAACATGATGAGCGTTGCACTCTGGGTACCTATCCCACAGTTCCCTGATCCCCAGCAGGCACCATTTTGAGTGCTGCACTATGGGTAGGCATTTCCAAATTTTGCGCCCTTTTTCTGCGCCGCCCACCCCCATTACAAGCGGTGCACTGTAGGTAGGCATCCCATAATTCGCACCCTTTCTCCGCGCCGTGCTAACGCCATAGCATTGCAAGCATGGAGCCCGCTGACACCACGGCTGCAGTAATGGCCGTTGTGAGGACCTCAATCACGGTTGCGGAGTTCATGCTGCACCGTCTGCAGAGGAGGAATGCGATCCGGGGAGAACTGCGCTTTCTGGAACCCAACGACAGTGAGGAGGAGAAGGACAAGGACGTGCACAGCGGGGACGACATGGACACTGCCATTTTTGGAAGTAGGGCGACTGACAATCTGTCAAATTTGGTGGCAATGGGGCAGGCTCATGCCATCGAACGCCGATTCTGGGCCAGGGAAACAAGCACGGACTGGTGGGACCACATAGTGCTGCAGGTCTGGGATGACTCCCAGTGGCTCAGAAACTTCCACATGCGAAAGGGCACGTTCCTGGAACTTTGTGACTTGCTGTCCCCGGCCCTCCGGCACAGGAATACCAAAATGAGAGCGGCCCTTACAGTGGAGAAGCGAGTGGTGATAGCCCTCTGGAAGCTTGCAACACCAGACAGCTACCGGTCAGTGGCGAATCAGTTTGGGGTGGGTAGGTCTACAGTGGGCTTTGCTGTGATGCAAGTAAGCATGGCAATCGTCGAGCGGCTGCTACACCGGGTTATAAACCTTGGAAACCTGCAAGCCACAATAGATGGCTTTGCCGCCATGGGATTCCCTAACTGTGGTGGGGCTATAGATGGGACTCATGTCCCTATCCTGGCACCGGACCACGAGGCCACCGAGTACAGAAACCGGAAGGGCTATTACTCAATGGTCATGCAAGCAGTGGTTGACCACAAGGGATGTTTCACCGATCTGTACGTGGGGTGTCCGGGAAAGCTTCATGACGCTCGAGTGTTCAGGAACTCTAGGGTTTTTAGGCAGCTGCAGCAAGGCACTTTCTTCCCCGACCAGAAAATTTCCGTGGGGGGGTGGGGGGTGGAAATGCCGATTGTTATCATTGGGGACCCAGCCTACCCCCTAATGCCGTGGCTTATGAAGCCCTACACAGGAGCCCTGGACAGGGGTCAGGAGCTGTTCAACTACAGGCTGAGCAAGTGCAGAATGGCCGTAGAATGTGCATTTGGCCGTCTGAAGGGGAGATGGCGTTCCTTACTGATTCGCTCAGACATCAGCGAGAGAAATATCCCCATTGTTATTGCTGCTTGCTCTGTGCTCCACAATATCTGTGAGAGCAAAGGGGAAACGTTTATGGCGGGCTGGGAGGCAGAGGCAAATTTACTTTCTGCTACTTATGAGCAGCCAAACAGCAGGGAAAGTAGAAGAGCACACCGTGAGGCCCTGCGCCTCAGGGATGCCTTGAAAGACAGTTTTATGAGTGCCCGAGATGGCGTTTGAGAATCTGCTCCCTTGCTGTGCTCTAAGCCTGCTGCCCTTGAACCCTCTTTACCTCCCCCCTCCCCATGCTTTCCCTTCCCCCTCCCCATGCTTGCAGAGGAAATAAAAACACTGTTTGAAAAATCATGGTTCCTTTATTGGTGCATGGGAAATACAAATACAGGGGATCACTGTCCTGGTATCCTGGAGGGAGACCGGCAGTCGCAGTGGGGGAGGAGCGGACAGAGCGGGGGGGGGTGGGAAGGGGAGAGAGGAAGGGGGTTGGGCAAGACACAGCAGCTTTTAAAACTTTTCTGAGAACGTCAGCCTGCTGCTGCTGCTGCTGCTGCTGCTGCTTCTGCTGGCTTGTGGGGTCGAGTGGAGTGGCCCACGGAGCTTGCCCCCCCGTGTTCTCACCCCGCGTCTGAGTGGGGAAGCTATGGGAGTTGGGGAGGGGGGGGAGGTGGTTACACAGGGGCTGCAGAGGTGGTCTTTGGGCATGCTGCAGCTCCACCAGAGATCGCAGCATGTCGCTCTGGTCCTCCATTATGCGGAGCAAAGCATCCATGCGTCTTTCTTCGCGCTCTTCCCTCTTTTCTGCAACGGCTCTCGATTCCTGCCTCTCTCGATTCCTTGCCTGTACCATTCTTTCCCTCCATTCCATCTGGCGGGCTGCCTCAGCGCGCGAGTTCTCCAGGAGTTCAGTGAACATATCATCGCACGTTCACGTTTTCTTTTTACGCTTTCTTATCTGCGATGCACGGCGGGAGGAGGAGCAGGACGGGGTATTCTGAGATAATTGTTCATCTGTGGGCGAGTGTGGGAAAAGAAAGTTTGAAAGTTATGAGACAGATACATTCAAGGTTAGGAGGCAGATGCAGTCTCAGACGGTACACAATGGGAGTACTATGCCATTTGCAACCTCAGTATTCAGAGGCCTGATATGATTTCTGTACAAGGTCATGTTCTACACCTAAAAGTGACTGAATAGCTCACAGAAAAGTCAGAGCATCTCACACACATATGCGTGCCTCAGCCCAACACAGCTTCTGAAATCACCGTGCAGCTGGCCATGGTAAGTTAAAAGTGGCACTTGCATATTGTAGAGTAGCCCCACCCTCTTCCCCCCACCGCGTGGCACCCACTGACCCCACTGCGTGGCGCCCACTCGCTAAGGGCTAAGGTCTTTTGGGGGCTCTTCAGACCACTTGCGGACTGTTCAGCTTCCCTGCTAGCTACCGCTACGGGCTTGGGGGGGGGGGGGGTTGGGTGCGCGTTGGATCTGAAGCGGAAGCAACTGCGTGCAGACTGCTCAGATTCCCTGTTAGCTACCGCTACAGGCTGGGGGGGGGGGGGGGGGGGGCGGCCAGCGTTCGTGGGGGGGGGTGCGGTTGGTCGGTCCTCAGCAGAAAAGAGTACTTTGCAGCTGGGAATCTTTATCTCCCTACTAATTGCAGTCCGTATCCCAAACAGGCAACCATGAATGACATCACTTTGCTGAGAATTTCTCGGAGAGATAGGGAGCGCATGCTCCTTGACTCCATGCAAAGTCCTGGTCCATACGCCGCAATGCTAGCCTGCTCAATGGTACCAGAGAACTTACTACTTTCGTGACGTGGGATGGTGTCCTATCACGGGGGACCACATAAGGCGGCTCTCCCCAGAAATCTGCTGCGCTGGATTCATCGCTACCTCCTGGATAGCTTCCTTGAAATGTCCGCGGAGGACTTATGGTCAATCCCGGAGTATATTGACAAACTCTTTGAGTAGAAATTGACCAGCAATGAAAGCACGCTAAGACCTTAGGGCAAGTTACTCATTAATAAATGCTTCCTTTACAAAATCACGCGTCATGTAATCCCTTAAAAAAGAAACACTTACCCCCCTGGGAGGCTTGGGAGGGTGCTGGCTCAAGGGTGACAAACAGCTCCTGGCTCTCTGGGAACACGGGTTCTCCGCTGGGCTCCTGCTGCTCCGTGAGATTTTCCTCTTCCGCATGGTCATCCTCCTCGGAATCAGTCTCCTCCCTGACGATTATCCCATCTGCGGAGTCCACGCAGACCGGCGCGATGGTGGTGGGGGCGCCCCCCATTATCTGATTTAGTTCATTGTAGAACCTGCATGTCCGTGGCGCGCCCCCCGATCGTCCGTTTGACTCTTTGGCTTTCTGGAACGATTGCCTCAGCTCCTTAATTTTCACGCGGCACTGTGTGGTGTCTCTGTTGTGGTCCCTTTCTAGCATGGCCTTGGAGACTCTTCCATAGGTGTTGGCATTCCGTTTGTTGTTCCGTAGTTCCAACATCACGGATTCCTCTCCCCAGATAGCGATGAGATCCAGCACCTCACGAGTGGACCATGCTGGAGCTCTTCTCCTCTGGCTGGTTTCCAGGGCAGATGAGCTCTGCATGGAGTCTTGTGATGCTGAGCTCTGCATGGCGGCTAGTGCTGCTGATTGCTCTGAATGGCGACTGAGCTGTTCAGGTGAGCTGGCCACGCTGACCAAACAGGAAATGGTATTCAAATGTTCCCAGGTCTTATCTACCTGGCCAGAGCAGCGATTTCAGAGTGCAGTGCAGAGCGGTCACAGTGGAGCAGTGAGGCAGTCCAGAGCGGTCAGAATGGAGCATTGTGGGACAGCCTCTGGAGGCTATTAATGTCGGGTTCCGTCTTCACTAGCCCACAGTCGAGCTTGGAATGTCGAGATTAGCCTTATTTCTCTCATCAGGCTAGAGTTCCAAATTCGATCTTGAGGACCCTTTACATCGACGTTAAGGGCATGTATGTGAAGACAGGTACACATTTAATTCGACCTAACGTAGTTAAAATCGAATTAAAGTGGTAGTGAAGACAGGGCCCTAGTCTGGTCTGGTCTGTAGCAGTTGTGAAGACTCAAAGGTGGGGGAGGACGAGGATAGTTAGTCTCAAGATGACACTGGGTGGATCAGGGGTGGGGAGATGGATAGATGTCACTATCTGTGTATGTTTTATGTTAATTTGGTATGGTTCAGGAATCCTTGGAGAACAAAGGAACTCCTTCCTCAAAGGAGTCTTCAGTGGGAGGGAGAAAGAGAAAACTAGAATCAGACCCACTACTCTTATCATAGGCAATATGGACTGCAAGTATATCCCCATGTTTTGAAGGGGCCCATCTATTTTTAACAGAGCTGAAATATAACATGTTTTCATAGAAGCATAAAACCATAGGGTTAGAAGGGACGGTAAGGATCATCTAGTCTAACTCCCTGCCAAGATGCAGGATTTGTTGGAAGCATAGACGGATATGTTTCCATAGAGTTAAGTAACTGACCAGTGAAGGTACTGAGAGTGGACATAAGTGATTTTAATAGGTTTCTCTATGAATGCAAGCTCTTTATGGCAAGGACTTTCTTTTATTTAATAGTGCATAATACAATTGGTTTCTGATCTCATCAGGATCCCTTGGCACTACTCTAAAATAAATAATAATGGGATTATTTATATTTATTTTTTATCTCAGACCCTTATCACAGCTTTTTTTGTTGTGACTTTTGTGATTGTTGGAGATGAGCATCAGAAGCACCTACACTGATAAAGTAACACTGCATGAGTAGACTACAGATTGCCGCCTGAATTCATTTTATATGCACACTGGTTTAAGAATGCTAGAGGTTCCTTTGATTAGGCCGACTTTAGTTTCTTTTTGTCTCTTTTTGATACCTTTACTCCATGGATTTTTGGAGATTGTAGGATGAATTATTTTTGTATTTTTTTAATCTTTTCAGAAGCTTTCATTTGTATCCTCTGTAGTCCCATATGGTTTAGATCCTTGAGAATGCAGCGGAGACAGCAGAGGATGATAGGGCATTTCAATTATTGTTTCCTCAGAAATATGTAGTCCCAAATATGGGCCTAGCTACTGATTCAGTAATGATCATGTTCAGAGTGTGGATTTCAAAACACCTCACATGTAACATCCGGAAGCAAGAGGCAGGCAAAAGCAGATTTGAAATTAGATCCATTGTGCTCTGAATGATCAAAAAATAACATTTAAGAAAGTATTTAACTTATATGGATGAAATTCTGTGGGCTTGTGTTATATACAAGGTCAGACTAGGTGATCATACTGATCCCTTTGGGCCTTAAAAGCTATAAGATTTTTAAGAGTCTCATATGCTTTAAGTTAAGTATATACTTGCCCGCCCTGTTCAGACACTGACTTCAGGTTTGCTCCTGTTTCCATTGAAATCACTTGGAATTTCTCCATGGACTCCAATGAGCACAGGAGCAGGCTCTTGTTCAGTTGATATCCTCAGCCACATGGTGAACCTTACTGAGAGGAAACTATCCACAAGGAAAACTTGCTAGATTTTAACAGCTCATTTCCCTATCTTCTAGCATTGCTGTTTTATCTAAATTTCCACCCACTGCTATAGCAGAAACACCAAGGACAAAATGATGAGTTCTGTAAAGTAATGATGTGCTGGGTAGGAAAAGAAGATGCATTGTCAAAGCATAGGTACATTGCTCCTTTATGAGATACTAGTGTAACAGCCCATGTACATGAGCCAGGGTGGTTAATGCTGTTTGTCCGGGCCGTCTCTACAGCTCGCGGCGGCACACGCACGGAGGCCATTTTGTGCCACCGAACTACAACTCCCAGCAGGCTGTTTGTCCGGGCCGTCTCTACGGCTCACAGTGGCGCACATGTGGTGGCCATTTTGTGCCGCTGAACTACAACTCCCAGCATGCTGTTTGTCCGGGCCATCTCTACTGCGCATGACAGCTTCGGACAAACATCCTCTGGACTTTTATTATATAGGATAATGCTTCCAGGGGCTTAAAGGGAAGCATTATGAAAAGTGGGGGCTAGGGGACTCTACACTTTGAAAAATTCATATCTAGCATCCTTCTGCCCATGTCACCCTAATGCAATCCTGCCAATGCACAGGTCTGTAGGCTCACACCATGATACCCCCTCCGGGGCTGCTGGCAACCGGTCCCCACTTCTCTGCTCTATGTAGTATGCTCATCTCCTGCCCAAATATACCAGGACAAAGGCTCTTTGTGCCCACCATAGTGCACCTGCACAGGGCCCAATGCTAATTTGGCGGAGATGAAAACGGGAAAGCTTTCATTAAATTTTCCCCAAAATTGAAAAAATATCAAGCATGCTGTACTGCTTCAAAGTCTATTAAAAAGTAGCAGAGTGATGTATAGTTCACCCTAGCACCTTTCACAGTGACTAATATACAGCGTTCCTGTGTTCACTAGGTTGACTGGTGATAATGATAATGATGAATATCCTTGCAAAATATCTGAGGTGCTAGGAAAATGGTTCCCTTTCACTCATTAAATACACAGGCTGCACCAACAACTTAATGTGCCAAAAGTTATTTCTGAGGAACACAACCTATTACTTCATTTAAACAAACCTGGATAATTTACAAATTACTGAACGTGTCTGGGGATTGCAAATACAAAACAAAAGTCCATTTTGCTCTTTTAAGGCCTGTCTTTATCTTAGCCATGAACACATTAAGATTACTTTAGCCACAGTCATCTCTCAATTTTATAGTCATAGAATTTTGTGATGATAATAAATCCTTTGAAAAATTAGTATCCCCTCTACAAAGAACTGGAGACGGTGCAGCAGCATCTAATGGCAGTTTGTTTATAACATTGAACCTGAGATATGATGACAACAAATAACTCACTTGCCGTATAATCCTGACATAAAACAAAGCAGACATAAAATAATACACAATCAAATTCAATACATGGCTATATGAAAGGAGAAGAAGATCTGACTGCTTTTTAACTGAGTTAATGTGTAGGTTGTTTTCTGTATTGAGTGGAATCAGATGGAAGGTAAACTTCAGGCATGATGTGCCTCAAATATTTGATCCTGAAATATAATGAAACAAGTAATTGGCATTTACCTAAGGAGTGCCCGAATTAAATGGGAACACAAAAGAAAGCAAGTGGAGTGAAGCAAGTGGAGTAAAGCAAGCATAAAAGCCAGTATTTCCTGGATGATGTTCTTTTTTGCTAGGGAACGGTGAAAGCTTTGGTTGGGGGGAGAGTAGCATAACTGGGCTTATGCAATGTATTTCAGGGGAAAAAATAGTAGGAATATGGTAGAAATGTTGAAGATTGTAAAAAATATGTTCAGAAATCCAGTTTCTAAAATTCAAGAGTCACATGCTGTTTTGAAAGCTCTACAGTGGGTTTTACCCCTTCTCCTTTTTACCGTATTCTGTATGATTGGCTGCTTGTGGTTAATGTTAATTTCTTCTGGTGGAGATAACCCATCTTTCCTTCAATCCAACTTTGAGGTTGATGAGTGTAAAGAGAGCTGACAGTTTAAGGGTTTCCCCAGCATGGAAACATGTCCTGTAGTTGCAACAAGAAGTATTGCTCTTTGCTTCAGTTCTTAGACCTTAAATCTGCCTTTCTGTCAGTTCATTAGAGATGCCATGATGGGCACTTTTTTCATAAATGATGAAATGAACATTTATCAAAGCCTGTTTTAGTGGCTCAAAAATGGAACAAGAATATAAACACTGAGATTCTTGTGATGCAAAATGTTATATGAATTATTTATTTTGATTTGTACTACTCTGCAACAAAACAATGCCCAGTTGCCTGTCAATAACTCCAATGTCTAATGACATAGATATAACAAAATGGAATTTATCCTCTTACCTAGAGTCCTACACATAGGTCTCCCAAGTACCCCTACTTATCACCCATCTCCCTGCAAGGAAGAGAAGATGGGTCCTGTACACACCCTGGAGGTTACCAAACTACAGAAATCTCAAGCATTTAAGTAATAAGAAATATTTTCCCTAAATACCCCAAAGCGAAGTGAAAGAGATTTAGGTTCTGTATATGCAGCATCTGCAGTATCCTTAACTGACAAACTACATGTGAAGAATGCTAAAACACGTTAAATAGGTAACCAAAATGAGCATTCCCTCTTACCTGAAGCTCTGGTTGCTCCCTATAGCTGATATCCTTAACCTTTTTCCATTTGGGGTTAGCTTAAAGATCTGCACTATACAGACCAGCATTTTCAAACTTAAATGCCTAATGCATGTGAGTAAGACTGGCAGAACATAGTACAGAGGCAGCCCTTAGGAGGAGGGATAGGTCAGTGCTTTGTGCATTAGCTTGCTAAGCCCATACCTGTGAGTTCAATTCTTGTGGGGGTTATTTAGGCATCTGGAGCAAAAAATCTGTCACGGGATCAGTACTTGGTCCTGCTAATGTAGGCAGGGGACTGGACTTGACCATTCAAGGTCTTTTGAGTTCTACAAGATAGGTATATCTCCATATATTATATCAGCTCAAACTGATATATTATGTCAACATTAGAAACAGGCCTTAGAGGTTTCCTTTCATAGACACTAATGCTGACATTCCCTTCTGTTTCAACTGCATGGCTCTAAACCCAATCTCCACCCACACTCTTCACCAAATGTTACTTGGTATTACAGGTTTGCATTAACCAAGACTCTCACTGCGAAACTACCAAGTTACACATAGGTTTGTAGCAAAACCACAACAACCATAAATCTAAAACCATATAAGTACATTAGGCCCTAATATTAGTTCTGGCCAGTTCATACACACGGGCACAAAGGTGCCCTTTGTGCGTCCCAATTTCTGAGGCTTTGTTGCACCAGTCCAGTTCCATACACTAACTCCAATCAGTCCCAAGGGGAGATTATGGACTCATCAGATCACAGGGACTACAGGTCCAAATGTATAAAAGACTATTTCAGTGTTTATTTACCCCCTTGGTAATCTGGTAATTACTGAGAAGTATGACCAAATTTTTGATGTCATCTGTTTCTGAATTAAAAAATCCCTTTACCATTATTTTTATGGATTACAGGACTAAGCAAGTAACTGCCTTTTCCTGATGTCTTTTCTAAACCAAACAGAGAAATTAGAAAGGAGAGGCAAGAGATTCTCTCCTTCTAGGTCACCAATGAACTCCACCTTGTGATATTGGTTTTCTTCTAGAGTCTCAATTGTCTGTTCTTGTTTTTCTGTCTCTATCAAAAATGTGAAGATCCTGATCCTGACCCAGTTCCCACTGCTATCTCTGGCATCAGGATCAGATCCTAAAAATTCTTCCTTAGTCCAGATCCTAAAAATCCTTCCTTAGTCTCTCTGATGTCCTCCCTCCTGCCACCCCTATAACTCCTTTATTTATTCTAGGCCTTTTCTATGGGCCTATTCCAAAGCTCACTGTTGTCAACAGGAATTCATCCAATGTGTTCATTATGATTAGAATCATGCCTTATACACCTTTCAGATCACCCTTCTTCCTCCTAGTATTTACCTGTCTTTTATTCTTACTAAAGTCTTCTTGCCTCTGGTTATTGCTTACACAAGGTGGTTACATCAATGCTAGTCAATGGGTGATGAAAAGGAGAGAATGTTTTCTCCACTCTGATTTCCTGTAGCAGTGGAACCCTTCATGACAGGTGTTGTTATGAGAGAACTGGACTAGACATAACCTGCAGCCATCTTGTGCATTTAGCCACCATAATCTGGAAGCAAGGACATCACATAGCGAGAAATGATTTGGCCTTGCTTAGGCAGACAAAAACAACTGCACACTTGCAGTGTTACAGATTCATGAGAATGAAAAAGGAGGGTGGATAGCTGACTGTGGTCTGGATGCCTGTGTCTGAAACTTTCTTGCTGGAGTTACTTTACTGATAAGTAGAAATTTCTTGCTGTTGTTAGGGAAATGTTCAGCCCATTAGAGGTTAGTTTGAGTTATGCTTTATTTGGAGAAACCTGTAAACAGTTTAGTGAGAACCCTGGGAGAAGTTCTTTTCAGATAATTTCTGCAAGCTTGGAGTCTGACCTCCTCAGCAGGTAGGAGGAAGGCTGGCCACCGGAACCCTGCTGCTGTCACTTGATTCCACTTCAGACTTTGGTTAATTACTTTCTGGGGTGTTCTAAGCTATTGCTATATTTTTATGTGTGTTTTGTACTCAATAAAAACAAGTATTTTTGAGCGGAAGCACTCTTCTGTGTACCCAATAGTTTATCAGATGGAGGTCCTGTGTCCCCCACTGATTTATTTCCTGACACCACCTGGAAAATGAACATTAGTTACCATCACTTTGGATTCAAATAACCCCAGGTAACATGATAGAAAATACATAACTATTACATTTGCAAAAGACTTGGTTCCAGGGGTAAATATAGGACCCACAACATCAGTGAGTTCTAGACCCACTCAGACATATTTCAAAATCTTTATTAAATACTCATGCTGGACAAGAATTATATTGCTCTGTGGTTCTACAAAATAGTTGTCCTTAGTCTCTATCTTGGGTTGATTTTTTTTAAAGATTGTCTTTAAATTATTACGTCAGCATTAAGCTTCGCATAGGAACTTTGCATGAAGTGTAGGTCAGGAGTGTGTTAAAATGAAAGTTAAATATCATCCCAGCACTTACTTTATTGAGATATAAAATAGTGTCTGCCTGTTCCCTGAAAAATTATTTAAGTCTGATTCAAGTGATCAAAGGCAGTTCTCCAGTAATGATGCTCTGAGTAACTCCAGGATGAGATGGAACAGAAGCTCAAGATACATTTGATGTAGAGAAAAACAGTGGGGAATACAATTAGGAATTCTCTACTTGTCTGACACAGTGTCACTATGAGCAGATTGCATCTGTGCTTCCTTACAGCAGAATTAAAAGTAAGCATTTTAAACCAGTGGAGAAAATGCAAGCCTATTACGTCTGTTGAGAGTGAAACTTTACCCACAAACTTCAGCTCCAGTTGCTGAATGTCAGAAAGTTTGTGGATAATCACATTTATTTAAGATCATTTAATCAATATGAGGTCTCCCTTGTGCAAGGCATCATAAAAATAACAAGTGATAGACCCTGCTTTGAAGAGTTGGAACCTAGACAGATTAAGAGTGGGGGGGTGGGGGGGGAAGAATCTTCTGTGTTTTAACAGTAGAGATTAATTGATTTCCCATAGATCACATAGTAAGTCTGTGGAAGAACCAGAAATTGCACTCAGATCACCTGAATCCAAGGCTAGTGCTTTAACCACAAACCGACTGTGACGGGATCTGCTTACCTCGCAGTAGCCCAGGCAGAGATAAGTCCATACTGTTGACAGCAGACATCCCTGGAGGGACTGGGCATCCCTGTTGACATCCCTGGAGGGACTGGGCATGCTCCAAAATTCTCTAGTAGTATAAAGGGAGGCAGCCCAGATCATTTTCAGCTGACAGCCGCAGGAGAAGGACCTGTCTGGAAAGCTCCCGCAGAGGGCCAGCCACAGCCCCTGACTGTGCTGGAAATAAGAGCCTCCCTGGGCCTGCTTGAACCATGGCGACCGGAGGAGCCAGAGGAGGTGACCAGACCAAGTCTCCACGGAGAATCCGAAGCTCATGGGGGACCCCAACACAGAGACTGGTAGGAAGTGACCCAGGGATGGTGACCTCCCATCTGGGAAAGCTCAGTGTGTTTCAGTAGGATCCCCACCCCCCGAGTCAGTGGCAAGTTGCTACGCCACATTAGGGCCCAGGGTTGGGGCTCGGTGGAGATGGGTGGACCAAGGCCCGCCTGCTGGGGCTGCCACACACCTTGGTGGGCACCCCACCCTATAGACTCTGGCTGCTAGACCATGCTACCCTGTACCTAAGGCCTCTTCACAGTCTCTGGCCATTAGGCCTTGATGCCCTGCACCAAGGATTGCGCCATAGATGCTGGCTGTTAGGCCGCATTGCCTGACCCTAGGAGCATAAACCATCACACCCACCTTTCCCCTGAGAGTACTGCTTTGATATTTTGAGTTTCTCTTCTACTCATTTTAGGTCTCCTTTACGTCTGGGAACTGGTCCTTTTGGTTACCAGTCACAAGTTGTGATGACATAAATGTTTCAACAAAATTCTAACATTAATTTCTAAGTCCTCCTCCTACTTAATCTAACTGTGCCCCCATGATTGTATCAGGAAGGCAAAAGAAACACCTCAAGCCCCTTTTGCTCTAGCTCCTGTGGTAAAAATTCCTTCTTGACCCCCAAAACTGTAAATTGGTTAGACCTGCATCATCCTAATACTCAGTTCCAATACTACAAATACAGGGAGGGAGGTGCAGATCACTTAGACGGAGCAGGAAGCTTCAAAAGTCCCAGGCAAGAGTTTACATTAACAAGAAAGGGACTGAGGGGCCAGTCAGCTCCCTTCACCCTCTAGTTGACCAATGGAAGGTGAAGAGCTTATAAAGAGGAAGGGACTCATTCCTGAGTTCTCCAGCAGGTTCCTCCCACTCCTTCTGGGGTTGTCTACTTCAGTATGGTCTACTAAAGTCTCCTATCCATTGAGATGAGTGGGTAGCAACATGGGGCTGCAGCTTACACAGTAAGCCACAGAGATATGTCTGCAAGGCATGTAGTAGCTTTACTTATAAGTGCAATACTTGGAGAGAGTGAGTGGTACAATGATGAGAGGGTTTGTAACAATGAAGCATTTATTAGAGACACTTCTTCACAGGAGGAAATGGCAAGACAGTGGAGGGGAGGGTTTTGGTTTAAAGCCAAATCCCAATGGTCATAGTTTTGTGGGGCCCCCTTTTTTTTTCTGTCCAAAGCGTATTCTGGACATTGTTTAATGGAGATGATATTACTAGAGTTGCTGGGAGGAAGTGATTGTGGGGTTTTCTGCATTTGAATAATTATAATAAAATTCTGCCCATTCAATGAAATCATAAACAAATGTTCAAAATCCTTATTCACCAAGCAGTGGGAGCGATTATTGAAACATCTTAAAGTCCACACTGATAAAATTAATATTTTTTCCTTCACTGTGAAATGTATCTTATTTCCAGATATCAGGGGATAGAAGGATGTGACTTAACACCATAAACATAAAAAAACCCATAGTTCCTTAACACGAAAGCTACTACTGTGTTGCCCTAACTTCTCAACTTGTTCTGTCAAAACAATCCTCAGCCTGTACTCTCAGACAAAGGAATCTCCTCCGACTACTACTACAGCTGCTGTGTGTATATTTTTGACATGCAGTATAATAATTGTTACTAAGACAGTGTCTCCCGAAAGAATTGAACTAAACGGAGCAAGTGTCTACGACAAAATGTAACTTTGGAAATAAATTCTAAAAGACTTGGCTTTCATTGCCACGGATGTAAAGAGAGTACAAATTCAGCCATGCTGCTTGCTCATACTATAAGATGGAAACTGGTAGTGCAGTTTGGGGCAGGGGAGATTGGGGTGCTTTTATCATTACTATCTTCTGGTTTGGGGGTAACCAAAAATAGTTTGTGCTTATCCAAAGGTTTTCCTGTCAGTGAATTAGTCTGGAAATATAAAGAAAATAATCTTTGCTTAATTTTGAACTTACTGCAATTCAGTCAGGCAAGAAACGGCTTCCAGTGGATCACAAGGGACATTTCACAGACATCAACGTCGGATCACCGGGAAAGATGCATGACTCTCATGTCTTCAGGAACTCTGGTCTGTTTGAAAAGCTGCAGGAAGGGACTTACTTCCCAGACCAGAATATCACTGTTGGGGATGTTGAAATGCCTATAGTTATCCTCGGGGATGTAGGCTACCCCTTAATGCCATGGCTCATGAAGGCACCCTGGACAGTAGTAAGGAGTAGTTCAAATATAGGCTGAGCAAGTGCAGAATGGTGGTAGAATGTGCATTTGGACGTTTAAAAGCTTGCTGGCACTGTTTGCTGACTAGGTTAGATCTCAGCAAAAACAATATTCCAATTGTAATTGCTGTCTGGTGTGTGTACTCCACAATATCTTTGAGAGTAGGGGGGAAACGTTTGTGATGGGGTGGGAGGTTGAGGCAAATCACGTGGCAGCCAATTTCGTGCAGTCAGACAACAGGGCGATTAGCAGAGTACAGCAAGGCGTGCTGCACATCAGAGAAGCCAGGGTACAGTGTGATAGTTGTGTTTGTTTCTCCTTGATATTACTCACCCCCTTTGTTGACTAATTCCCTGTAAGTCAACCACCCTCCCCCATTTGATCACAGCTTTCAGGGGATATAAAGTCATTATTGTTTCAAAACCATCCTTTATTAGCTGATTAAAAACATAGGGAGATAAATCACAAAGTAACATGGGTAGGGTAGGGTAGCAGGGAAGGAACAGTTGGGGTGGGGCCACAATACAAATCAAAATTTCAGATATTCCAGTCTTCTGCTGCTTGGGCAATTCTCTTGAGTGGAGTGGGTGGGTCCCCAGAGCCTTTCCCCGCCCCATGTTCTTGGGTGTCTGGGTGAGGAGGCTGTGGAACTTGAGGAGGAGGGAGAACAGTTATACAGGGGCTGCAGCGGCAGACTGTGCTCTTGCTGCCTTTCCCTCATAAGATCCACCAGACACTGGGGCATGTCATTTTGCTCCCCCATGTGCCTGGTCTCATCGCGCTCATGCCTCCTTTCATCTCATTCATTGAACGCTTTCCGGGACTCTGCCATTGTTTGCCTCCACACATTCATCAGTGCGGGGGGACTACACAGGCTCTGAGAACATGTCATCCCAGGTGCATTTTTTCTGCTTTCTGATCTGGGCCAGCCTCTGGGATGGAAATGATAGGAGAAAAAAAAGGGAGGGTAGAATTTTAAAAGATACATTTTAGAGAACAAAGGGGAGACTGTCAGTGAAACAAGCAATTTCAAAGTACACAGCACATGTTCCTTCTGTACAAGGTCACATTTTGCCTTCTATACTGAATGCCTGCCATTTTGGTGTGACTAAGGCATCACACACGACTGGGCAACAGAATTCAGCTTGTAGGCAGCCATGGTAAGGCTTGGGGCACATGGAGTTCTGCTTCTTCTGCATTCATTACAATGCTTTTGAACTGCAGCACCCTCCTTTCCCATACCAAGCAATGCCTTGTGTGTTGGCCATTTAAAAGGAGGGCCTGCGATCTCTCTGGGATGATCACTTCACACACACCACCCCATGCCCTTTAGGCCATACGCCAACATCCCATCATGAATAGCCCCCACACACACTCCATGGCTCTGATCAGGGATGAGCCTTTAAACCAAACACCCAAACATGGACAGGTTTCCCCCCATTCCCACCGCATTTCTCTGATCAGGGCTCAGCCAAATGCAAACAGCCCAGAATGAACAGACATCTCTGACTGTCCCCTTAACAAAATTCCCCTATTTCAACCAGGTGCCCATGAATGATATCTCTCTCGTGAGGCTAACACAGAGAGCTAAAGAACGAATGTTGCTTGAATGCCCCCAAAACCCAGGAGCTTTCACTGCCATGCCCTATTCTGCAATGATTCCAGACTACTTGCTACTGGCCTGGAGGGGTAAAGTGTCCTACCATGGAGGACAGAATAAGGTAGCCCTACCCAGAAACCTACCACAAAGGCTTTCAGAGTACCTCCAGGAGAGCTTCAAGGAGATGTCCCTCGAGGATTCCCGTTCCATCCCCAGGCATGTTAACAGACTTTTCCAGTACCTGTAAGGGATGTGAATGCATCCCAAATCTTCAGGGCAAAATCATTAAACATAATTTGTTTAAAACTCAGTATCATATTTACAAAGTACACTCACCAGAAGTGCCTTCTCCGGCATCATGGTCTGTGAGCCCATCTTGGGAGGGAATGGAGGGTATTGGATCCAGGGTGCTGAACAGTTCCTGGCTGCCGGTGAAAACAGATTCACAACTTTCTGCCTGTGCACTGTCCTCTTCCTCTTCATTTGCGAATCTGGGACTTCATGATCTCCTGTGCTGGTGGACTCTTCATGGTCCCCTGTGATGGTGGCTCTGCATGGTCACTTGTGCTGATGAGCTCGCCATGCTGGCCAAAAAGGAAATGAAATAAAATTCAAACATTCCCTGGGGTTTTCCTGACTACCTGGCTAGTTATCTGAGTTGAAAATGTTGTCCAGAGCGATCACAATAGAGCATTCTGGGATAGCTCCCAGAGGCCAATACCATCGAATTGCATCAACAGTACCTCAATTTTGGAACAGTGATGTTGATTTTACCACTACTTCCCTTGCAGAGGAGGAGTACAGAAAGCAATTTTAAGAGCCCTTTAAGTCAACAAAACCGGTTTGGTTGTGTGGACAGATTTAGTTTTAATTCGATATAACATGGCTAATTCTGATATAATCGTATACTGTAGACCAAGCATAAGATGCACTGAAGTATAAGAGTCCAGGGTGGGACAGTGTACTTGTAGTTTGGGCACAGAATCTCACAAAGGCCAACTCCAGGTTATGTTCTGATTAGATCATCCTGGCCAAATGCACTGATTTTGAACTTCATATAACTTTAGTTTTAATCACAATCACTTCTTCTTACAGTAAGACTCAGTCCTATTTGTGGCATAGTTAAGATACAAAGAAGCAAGTTTGGCTTGAACTGAACAGCATCAAAGGTTCATTTCAAGATCTCCATTGGGCGGAGATGTATGATTTTTCAAGTGATTAGAAATCACAATGAGACACACACAAAAGGGAGAATCTCCTTCCCATACACCTAACCTAGCTATCATCACTCAGGCTAGAATTCATCCATATACATTTACAGCTGAATTATTGACCGTTATCTTTCTTTTCCAGTTGGTATTGAAGTAGAAATGAAAGTAAAGTCAAAAAACTGATTAAGTCTTAAACTCTGAATTTATCTGTCACTTATGTGGCATGTACATTATGTAATTTTGGAGGGTTGGTCCATAGCATGCAAGACACTGCAAATGTTAAATTTAGGGCAGAAGAATGAGCAGAATATATAGAAATTTCTAGAAAAAATCAACTGCCTTTGAAATCTTGTATGTAAATTTAAATCTGGTATGGAAGCTTCAGCCCTGGATGGCGGGACTCAGGGTTGGGCTTCATCCCTGAAGGGTGGGGCTTGGGTTACAGGGCCTCTGCCTGGGGCTGAAGCCATTGGGCTTTGGCATTGGGCCCTCCGGGGGGTGGGGGGAGGTGCTCAGGCAGGCTCAGGTTTTGATCTCCCTTCCTGGGGAGTAATTTTCATTAGATGGGGTCATAGTGTGATGAAGTTTGAGATCCCCTGCCATAATCCAATGACCTCACTAATGTTGTTAGATTAACCAGTGTAATCAACTTTAAAGGTGATAGTACTACATACTTTGTGTGCATGATTTAATCAGAATGAGCAAAGTAATTCAGATAAAAGAAATAACCCCAACTCTTTGCCCAAAACTTGAACTGACCATTTGTGAAATATTACAAATATCAGTTATTTTATTAACATTTATTATTTATAGTCCAGTAGCATGTGGAGGCTCCAACAAAGATCAAGATCGCTACTCTCCTGGGCACATCCTGTATAACACAATCCTGCCCCAAAGCTCTTGCAATCTAAAAAAGCAAGACAGGAAATGTGTGAACAAATTGGAGAGAATCAGAAACAAAAATGATAGGAGGTTTAGAAAACCTGACCTGTGAGGAAAGATTTTAAAACCTGAGCATGTTTAGTCTTGAGAAGAGATCTGATAACAGTTGTAAAATATGCTAAGGGCTGTTATAAGGAGGATCTTGCCTACTTATTTATACCTGCCCCTGGACACTTCCACTGCTTGCATCCGACGAAGTGGGTATTAGCCCACAAAAGCTTATGCTTCACTACTTTAGTTAGTCTTTAAGGTGCCATAGGACTCTTTGTTAAGACACAGAGGGGTTAAGTGATTTGCCCTAGGTCACACAAGCAATCCATGGCAGAGATAAGAATTGAACCCAGATATGCTGAGTCCAAGTCTACTACCGTAACCACAAAATCAGTCCCACTCCCACTTTAAAACATTACACTGTTAATTTTTGAATACATATGCATGTCTTGGTTCCAATCAGAACTCAAGCCAAAGCAGCACAAATTGAAGAGAAAGGCTGTTCACGTGAGATTTGGATAAATTCCCAGAACTGCTTTTGGGTACTTAGAAGAGACTTTTCATCACTGGATCCCAAAAGACTTTGTAAACTAAGTATTGATGTATTATTTTACCCTGCTCCTAACTTCCATTTCAATGCTCAATCCACTGTCAGGAGAAGGAAGCAGAAAACAAGGCATAGATTTAGAGGTAAAGTTTAACTTTTAATTTTTTTCCCTACCTTTAAGGGGAGAGGAGGTCTTTTTCCCATGACCCTCAATTGAAACATACTGTTTTTCATTAAAGGAAGGAATGAAATCCCTTGTTGGATGTGAGAAGCCCTTTGAGATATATTAATACACAATTCTGTGTAAGTGTTACAAACTGTTATTATCATATCATACCTGGGAGTTCACTTACTACTGGTATAAAATAAATGTCAGACATTACATTACTACAACAAAACTTGTATTTACAAATATGTAACCAAATTGACTGTGCAATCATTTGTCAGACTTCTTAGGACCCTCAGGCAGAGGGTCCTAAGAAGTCTGACAAATGATTGGGTCAATTGAGTCTCAGGGTACGTCTTCACTACCCGCTGGATCGGCGGGTAGCAAGCGATCTTTCAGCGATCGATTTCTCGCGTCTCGTTAAGATGAGAGAAATCAATCGCCCGGGGCACCCCCATCGACTCCGTAACCTTGTGCCTTGTGACAAGCTGGAGTTGATGGGAGAGCACGCTGCCAACTGCCGCCACCATGAAGACAGCAGGTAAGTCGGCTAAAGATATGCTGACTTCAGCTACGTTATTCACGTAGCTGAAGTTGCGTATCTTCAGTCGATCCCTCCCCAGTGAAGACCAGCCCTTAGTATAATTGCACCTGCAGTCAATAGAGTGACTTTGGGATAACTTTGAGTCAACATCCATATTTATCATAGTTAAAAGCTGGGATGATTTAGATTTAGTTGGGGATTGGTCCTGCTTTGAGCAGGGGGTTGGACTAGATTACCTCCTGAGGTCCCTTCCAGCCCTGATATTCTATTATTCTAAATTTAGGCACTAGGTACTGGGTAAAAGTTATCCCTAGTGTAACTCCATTGACTTCAGGTGGCGGGTGGAGTCACACAGTGATGCATTTGGCCCATAATTAATTTTCTGTAGATTAGTTTGATTCCATGATTTTATGAGAAATGCAGCAAAAAAAACCCGGCAATTAACTATTAGGAGAAATACTATGCTCCATATTAAAGATCAAAACCAACTCACAAAGCTCTCTGCCAACTGTGATTTTCAGTCAGTACTAAATTCAAGATTCCAAAAATAGCAAAAGCTCTTCAAAGTTGATATGTGATCAAGAGTATATTTTGGATGTGACCTCACCCAAGATGTTAACAATAGACATCAATTTCCAGGATTTACTTAAGTCATTTATAGTTTCGCATTTATAAAAAATTAGATTGACTCCACTTGACATTTTCTGCAATGTTAGCCAAGGAAGATACCAGTGTTTGTTCTGATCTTTTTGAATTGCTTTACAAACTTCTTCAAGCCAACGATTCTCATTTAAAAACTGTATTAACAACAATCAGCTATTCAAATGTTTTGTGACATGTGTGTTCAAGCCTTTCAAGATCAGTCACTTTCCCTTCCTTAAGCCCTGCAATTTGAAACATAAAACAAGACTAAAATGACTTAAAAGATATTTTTCAAAATATACAATATTTTTCAAAATATACAATATGAATTTCTTAACAATACTATAAATATGTATGGTATGCATGCACAGACTCACAAAATCATGGAATTTTTTTTCAAGGATGCAAAGAACAAATCTTTGAATCAGTACCAATTAAGTATTCAGCTATTCCAAATGGTGCTGTGTGCTTAGAACCTTCCAGCTGTCCTTTTTGAATTGAGATCACAATAGCAATGTAACAATAGTTTGTTTATGAATGAGTGCCATTTCCAGCTAAGGGGAAATATTAACATTAAATATCATGAATCCCCTCCCCCACAAAAATCTTGAAATTTTCTTAAAAACATAGTATATTTTGAGTTCTTTTTATTTGCTTTCTGAGTTCTAAATTTTCATGATTGATATTTTCAAGCTTTTCTCTGCAACCCTGAGGATAGAAACTTCCTTTTTAAAGAAAATTTGAGATTTTAACATATCCATATATAACCCTTCTGACTGTCAGAGTTAGCAGCAACAAGGACCAGGTTCAGTATCTAGGGGTTCCGTTCCAATAACACAATGCAAAACCAGCTCGAGCCCCCACCCAATGACCTAGGACAAATATATACCACCCCCCTGGGCAACCCTATTCCCCTCTTGCAAGCATAGAGCCCGAGTGTTGCAAAAGCCTTTTAATAACAGAGAGAAACAATGTGGCATTATGTTGGGGAAACACCACAAACTGGATCCATAACACAAATCATGAGCAAAAAACTCCTATCCCAAGCAAATTGGGCCATGTCCTTTCCTCAAAGTTCATCTGCAGAGTTTTACCCCCATCAGCCTGTGTGGAAATGGTGGAGGGGAGGTAAAGGGGCACCTTACATGCTCCAACAGCCAACTGCCTCACCTTTCTGTAGGATTCTGCTGTAGCCATTACCACAAGCCACTCCTGTCCACCAGCTGTGTCTCTCCAGTCACCATCCTGCAGGACACTCCTCTCCACCAGCTGCTCACCAATACATCTTCAGGTACCCATACTACTTAACACAGTGCTCAGTGATTTCAGCTCATAGTAGTAGAACATCAGTGCCAGTGCACCATTAGCCCAAAGTGAATTCAGCTCTGCATTCTGTAACCAGACTCCTAATGAAATCAGAATTAGCTCTACTATTACACAGTGGGGAGAGGGAGAGGGGGAGGGGGGGAGAGAGAGAGAGAGAGAAGTGGGTGCAATGGGCATTTAGGGCCCTCAGAAAGAACCCATATCACCAGGTACAAACACTTGCCCCCAACCTCTCTAAATTCATTGGGTTTTGGAACCTAGGTCCCTTGCCTAGCAAGTGCTACTTAGTTGATGGTGAGTCCCTCCATCATAAAAGGCCAAGTACAGTTCCACTGTCCTTGATTCACATAATCAGGATAACAACACTTTATTCTTCCTGCCCCAATAACAGAGAATCTGGGGATCCCACTGCAGCCAAAGTGACCATTTGGGTTGCTATGGGCTCATGCTAGACAGGGTGGGTGTGCCTATGCAAACGAGATCAGCCCCTAAAGTTTTTTTCCACAGCTCACCACCAGATGTCAGGGTAGAATTCATCCTGATTCTGCTTACAAATAGGCTAACATCTCAGTCTTTAAAGAAAAATACTATAGATTGTCAGATTTGTGAGTTGGCAATATTGCAAATTAGGGATTAACTTGATTAGTTGAACAATTCCTTCAATTCTGGGGATGAAGAGAGAGACAAATTACCTCCAGGACTGCACAAGGGCAGGAAAGATGCTCTTTCAGCTTCATATCTTCAGGAGCCCCTAGTCCTGCTGTGCCCCTCTCTAGGAAAGTGGACAAAGGAGTCACATAACTGAGGATTCACCAGCCCAATCTTGTTCCTCATGGCCTTCCTCCTTTCTCAGTTTTCTCCACTCTACACTGGAGATCAGGGGACCTGCAGGGAGCTGTGCTTCATGTAGCACAGCAGAGGCAATTCAACTACATGGACTTCCTAAATCCCAATCTCCCCCAGATGTGTGAGGAAGGGGCCAATTTCCCCCCTTATCATTAGCATTATTTCTCCTTTATGTTTCAGAGCTCTAAAAGGTGATGTTCTTTTTGCTTCAATAGAATAAGAGACCGGCCTGCAAAGTGACGATTATTCCACTAGTGCAAATTGACAGCTTTTGTTAAAAATATTCTTTGAAGCAGTCACATCACATAATGCAAGCAGAGTGAGGCTAACATAATGATTTGCAATCTTATTTTTCTCACCAGTATAGGGGAAGGAAGTGGTTGCTGTAAGGATGTGGAACAGCTGTTAAATTAAATTAATAGATTTAATATATCTGCTTTTGCAGAAAGCTTTTGACAATGTTTCCTTGTGATACATTATTGTATGAGCTCTCTATATATGGCTGAGGCAATTCATTATTAAGATGGATAAGGAATTTCTTAGAAACTAAAGAGAAATGAATTAAAGGTGCCTGTTATTCAGGGGAGTTGGTAAAGAGAAAACCCCACAGGGTTCTCTTTGT
The DNA here is from genome assembly GCA_032164245.1 of Sternotherus odoratus. Taxonomy (NCBI): domain Eukaryota; kingdom Metazoa; phylum Chordata; order Testudines; family Kinosternidae; genus Sternotherus; species Sternotherus odoratus. Next base: position 147,461,912 of record JAVMKO010000003.1, read on the forward strand.
ATCATTACTTGTCAATATTTGGTTCAATGCTTTAGATAAAGCTACAATATGCACAGTCATTGCAAATGATACCAAAGAGGAGCATCATTAAGATTGAGAGGACTGCAGTTTTCAGAGGCCTGATCTAAAGTTCTTTCGGTCATTGAATCAGGCCTCACAAACTAATCTGGATCAATTAGGACACAGGTTTCCAAACTTGGTTCACGGCTTGTTCAGAGTAAGCCCCTGGTGGGCTGTGAGACACTTTGTTTACCTGAGCATTCACAGGTACGGCCACTCCCAGCTCCCAGCCATGGTTCACTGTTCCTAGCCAATGGGGGCTGCGGGAACCCCATATTAGGTGAATGGGTTCATAGGCAGAATATGAAAATGAATCTGTTTAAGTATAAAGTGATGCACTGTAGTAGAAATAATGGGCATGGTAAACACAGTTTAAATAGCCCAAAAATAATTAATACAACAGAGGAGAGGACCTAGCTATGTTAACACACCCATCATTTACATTTTTGGACAACACATGGCAGCAGCAAGAAAAGCAGTTTTGGAGATATTGCCCCATGGGTAGGAGAGGCACAACTACTAAGACATTGTTTCATAGGGCACAGCAGTGATTATCCCTTGCTGGTCTATATGAGTAGCTGTGGCCCTGTCCTATACTTACCCCGCCTGCTGTCCCACCCCAACTCTGTTAAGCTCATGCAGTCCTTTGCTTTCTGAACAGGCACAGAAAATGGAGGGAAAGATAGGATCCTTGCAGATTCTTCAATACCCCAAATCCAGGTACATTATGGCCCACTATGTACTTCTAATGGGATCACCTGGTAGTAGGGACCAGAAGCCTTTCCATTGAGTTCAAAGAGCATTGGATCAGGTCCTATCTGACCACTCATGAGGTCCAAGTACTATGCACATTTTATGTTCAACTATACAGTGAAAGTACTGGATCTGAAAGGAGCAAAGTTAGCAGCAAGAATAAAGCAGTACAGAAGTTCCTCAAAGAACATTATCTTTATCTGAGACCTTACAAGAAAGCTTTTCTAGATATGTAAGTTTTCCATTGCTCCATTAATAAAAATACCCTTTTATCTAATAAGATTAGGTGGACCAGCTTTTCAAATACTTTATATTGCTAAGATAGACTGATATGGCACATAGAGAGAGTGTTTAGAAATCTAATTAGCAGTTGGTATTCAAGTCTCTGTTTGATCTATGGTATGTGCCATACTTAAGCAAAAATCTAAACCAGCACAGTCTGCAGGGGGTGTCTGAACTTGAAGGACCCAATTACTTTTGCAGAGATTGTGCCATGAATATTTTATGTATGAATCAAGGTGCTTCATTCAAAAGAAATTGAAATGTAATTTGAATGAATAATGGCAGGTGAGTGAAGCCTAAAGGCAAATTATTAAGCATGATTATCAAATTCTGGAACACAGAGAAACACTCTGTTTTGACCATAAAAGAGAGATCATGTAGCTATTACTACAATAATAGGCAGGACTTTATACAGTTAATATATATATAAAAGTCTTTGTTTTTCAAACCTAAGTAGCAGCAACATAATAGCAGAGAAGACAATGGATGTACTATATCACCATTTTTTCAACAGTTTCTTCCATTCAAACCACCACTAGACTATTAGCTCAAATGATAACATTAACATATAGTGACAAAATATGGAGGAGAAAAATTTGATTCCAGACTACTTATGTTGCTAGTGAATGGTTGTAATGATGAATAACCCACGTTGCTCCATATAGAAGAATAGCCTTGGACAATTATAGGCTGAAAACAATCATACAAAGACTACATTTTTATTAAAATGAGGAAGACTTTGTAGCACCTTAGAGACAGTTGCTATGCATCCGATGAAGTGAGCTATAGCCCACAAAATCTTGTGCTGAAATAAACTGGTTAGTCTCTAAGGTGCTACAAAGTCTTCCTTGTTTTATTTATGGATACAGACTAACACGGCTTCTAATCTTAAATTTTTATTGTTTTCTTCCTCTGAGGTCACTGATAAAACTAAGAATCAGAGAGGTAGCTATGTTAGTCTGGAAATGCAGAAGTTACAAAGAGTCTTGTGGCACCTTAAAGACTAACTAAAGTATTAAAGCATAAGCTTTCGTGGGTTAATACCCACTATGTCAGATGAATGCAGTGGAAGTATCGTTAACCAATCAAATAACATGCAAGATGGCTGCTGTTGAGCTTTCTGCCTATCGGGAGCCCCTATGCCTCAACACTGTAGTATATCCCACAATCCATGAGACACTACAACTAAGGCCAGCGGTGGGAAAAGAATGTCAGTTTGGGAGTGGCTGAGGAAGGCAGCCATCTGCTGGTAGCCATGGGAACAAATGGGAGAAGGTTTTACCAGTCAACCCACCACTGAAGTTCCCAGGAGAAAGACAAAAATCCCTCCACATAAAATTAGCAGGAGATAAAACAGCTCATGAAGAAAAAAATCATCTATAAAGGGGCCTCTGGTGTGGGAGGAGAACACAGTTTCCAGGGGAGAATGTTGCTAGGACAGGGGAGTTCCATTGCCCTTAAGTGAGGGTGTCATGGCAGATGGCAGTTCTTCGATACATGAAGTTAAATATTTACATTGTGCTCTTCAGAAGTAGTCAGCTCCCTTGAATTTCATTGATATTCTAGCCATATGTGAAATGTATTATTTCCAGTTGACTTTTACATCAATACTTAAAACCCACATGCTGTGCATAATAACAGCTATGTTGCTAGACCTCAGAAATGGTTAAACAACACACTATTCTTTCAAGGGAAAAATAAATGTTTTCTTTTCATAATAGCAGGATTTCCATATTTGAGGTCTGAATAATGGATCTATAAAAAACAGTACTAACCACTTTCATCTCCAAAGCCCTTGACAAATAGTGGGCTCAGCCTTGCATTCCCTTCAGATATTGAAGTCCTTCTGATTATAAAAGAAGCTGCAGATTCAAAAATATGCTGGATCAGGCCCATTATCTAACTCATCCTTACAACACTGCTGTGAGGAGAATTGCTACCCCCTTTTAATAGATAGAAAAACAGACAGGGATGCTGGTTTGTGCCACATGCTTCATGGATAATCAGTGTTGACAAAATTAAGGCCATATTTTAAAATTCATTGTATTTGGTTATCCAACATCACTTCCTGCCAGTTCAGAGGATCATGAGTCAAGAATCAGGAAATATTTTTGGGCCAAACTTTTTTTTCTCGCAAACATTTCAAGAATTCATACTGGTTTTATCAAATTGTTTTGGATGGGGGACAAAAATTCCGGAAGATGTCTCATTTCAACACTTTTGAAAAAAAATGACTTTTCAGTTTGAAATTTTCATTTCAAAATTTTCTTCAACTTTATTTAAAAAACAATCAAAACTGTTTAAAAATGATCAGAATGTGACAATTTGGTCAAAAAATATTTAGTTCAATACAGAACAATATGTTTAGATATTTTTCAATTGCCAGCAAACCAAAAGATTCATTATTCTCACAGCTCTACTCCCAGAAAAGAGTGTACTTCACTGGAAATAAACATGAATTTCACCCAGGACTTATTCTAATATTGAGATCAGAATTTTCACAAAGACCAGGATATGTGTACATTCTAGCTCGGCAGTTCTGCAGAACTGCTGCTTATCCAGTCGGTCCCCAGCCTGTAACGGTGAATGAGATTCTTCTGTCCTAAGTGCAGGACTGTGCACTTGTACATATTGAACCTCATCAGATTTCTTTTGGCCCAATTCTCCTATTTGTCTAGGTCACTCTGGACCCTATTTCTCCCCCACAGCTTAGTGTCATCTGTGAACATGCTGAGCGTGCAATCTATCCCATCATCCGAATCATTAATAAAGATGTTGAACAAAACCGGCACCAGGACCAGCCCCTGGGGTACTCTGCTTGATAAATGCTGCCAACTAGTGGAACTTTTTTTCTTTTTGGGGATTTGGCGGGGGGCAGAAAGTTGGATAAGGTCATACTGTTTCCTGAAATCAGTTACTGTTGTAATTGAATACGAGTGTGAGAGAAAGAAAGTGTGAATGCACAGTAAGATTGGTGAGATACTAAAGATACCATCTTCAAAACAGATTCCCTGAAGCTTAAGCAAGTGAACACAAAAATGTGTTTATGCCAGTTTTCCTACTAGCCTTAGGGTTTCACTTTGGTGTTCTACTTTATTCACTGAAGTCCATTATCAGAGAAAGCACACTACACTCTATTCTCCAACATTTTAGTAAGCCTTTGTGAATGTTTATCTATTGGTCTACCTTTTGAATGGAAAGAAGAGTGAATATATTATACCACTTCTGATTCCAACAAAAAGACTACAAATGTTCTACATTTTAAAAGATACCAGAATAAAGTACAAGATTTTCAGCCTGCTTAACTCTAAACATAAATTGTTTCAGTTAAATAAAACTTGATTCTCTTTTCCTTTTACATATCATATTTGTGTACAACTATCCTAAACAAACAACTCAAGATGGCAAATATTTAACCATATCCCTGGCAGGGAGGAAATGGATAGAAAAGTTATGTCCAAATTATTTGGTTTCTTCAAAAATTGAATTGACTGGTATACGGTACCATGTACATATTTTATGTACCTTGCTCGTACTGAATTAAGCACTTTTAGAGGATTTCTATGATCTTTTATTCCACATCTCCAATGTTCACCGATCAGAGCTTTTTTATTTTCTGTAGCATAGAAAACAAACTCACTAGGGGTCAGATTCTGCCATTTTATTCATGTTTAGTTGTATCTCACTCTGGAAAGGTAACAAAGAGTCCTGTGGCACCTTAAAGACTAACTATAAAGTTTTGAAGCATCCGACGAAGTGGGTATTAGCCCATGAAAGATTATGCTTCAAAACTTTATAGTTAGTCTTTAAGGTGCCACAGGACTCTTTGTTACCTCTGCTATTCCAGACTAACACAGCTACCTCTCTGATTCTCACCTGCTAATTTTGGTGAGGTCAAATTCCCAAACATGGGTACCTCAAATTAGGCTCCTAAATCCATATTTATATGTTATTATCTAAGGATAGAGGGACAGATTCTCAAAAGTCTCCAGCACCCTGCAATTCCAGAAATCATGCAATTTAAATGAGGGGCCTATGTGCACATGGCCATGTAGCTATATTGTAGTAAGTGGTGTCTAAGTTAAGGTTGTTTGACACTCCCCATTATAAGATCTTGTTTTAAGTTGCTTATAATTTTGCAAACTATTTGGACTAATATTGTCAATGTTGGCAGTCTGCCTTAGTTATCTTTCCAGAAAAAAAGTATTGGAGGAAATATATTACTTTTCCCATGCTATAAAAATCCATACAGCTGTTTTATAGAGACATCCTAGCAGCTCCAGGCTTTGGAGCAGAAATTTGAAATTTGTCTGGTGGTGTTGCTTTGATATCATCCCAATGAAAAATCACCCAAATTTGATCAAGTTATAAAATCTCTGTAAAATTTCAGTTTACAAATACAGTGCAATGTCAAAGGGTACATCTTCCCTACCCGCCAAATTGGCAGGTAGCCATCGATCTTCTGGCGATCGATTTCTCGCGTCTTAAGAAGATGCGAGAAATCGATCGCTCGCGGTGCCCCCGTCGACTCCGGAACTCCAGCTTGCCGGGAGGTGCAAGCTGGAGTCGACGGGGGAGCGCGCCGCCGACTGCTGCCACCATGAGGACAGACGGTAAGTCGGCTGCAGATACGCAAACTTCAGCTACGTGATTCACGTAGCTGAAGTTGCGTATCTGCAGTCGACCCCCCACCCCCCCAGAGAGGACCAGCCCAAAGATACAAACAAAGACCCCCCAAAAAGCAAATACTTTACAGTATTGTGCCTGTATTGCATCTTAAAGGCAAATCTTGGCTGCCTGTTTCCAACCTAACCCACTCCGACATGTGGGGCAGTCAATTACAGCAAGACACTGGGACAAACAGCATTAGTGCCGGGCTGGAGCACACAATGGGAAAAATTAGTGGGTGCTCTGAACCCACCAGAAGCCAAGCTCCCTCCTTGCCTCCTACCCCACGTCACCTTAAGGGTGCCATGTCCCTACTTCGTTGACTACCTCCCAGGGCTTGCCACCCCAAAACAGCTGTTTCACAGTTTAACAAGCTCCAGGAGGGAGGGGAGGAGGTGTGGAAGAGGCAGGGCTGGGATGGAGATTTGGGGAAGGGGTTGGAATAGGGGCAGGGAAGGGCGGAGTTGGGACCAGGACTTTGGGGAAGAAGTTGGAATGGGGGTGGGCCAGGGGCAGGGCTGGGGTGGAGTTGGGGCAGGGCCTGGGGGCAGAGGTGTGGTTGAGCACCCACCAGCACCAGCAGAAGTCGGCACCTATGGCTAGCAGCCCAAGGAAGCCAAAGCCAGGCAGCAGAGCAGGAAAACCTTGGGGGAGGTGCTCCCAAACATAACTCTGTCCTTTCCAGGTGAAACCAAAGAGGTATTGAGAGTCCGGGTGCATGGGAATGCCGAAAAAGGCTGATTTTAGGTCAATGACAGTAAACCATTCAGCGTCCCAGGGTGTCTGGCTAATGACAGTAGCTGGATCAGGGACCACTGCGTGAAGAGGGACCACATACTGATTTATGAGCCGCAGGTCCTGCACAAAGCGCCAACGGACAGGGTCTCCTTCCTTTTTAGGAAGCTTCTTGACAGGGAGTATAGGGGTGTTACAGGGAGTGCGCTGATGGCGGACTAGCTTTTGCGCAATGAATCCCTCGATAATGGGACGGATACCCTCCCGGGCCTCCAGCGACAGAGGATATTGAGGGATTGACGGAGGGGGCAAGGAGGGCTTAACTTGAATCCTAACCGGCTCTACCGAGAGGAGCAGGCCAACATCAGTGTCAGAAATTCCCCAAAGGGCCAAAGGCAAGTCAGTGAGGTTGGGGGAGAGAGGGAAAGGGGGTGCTGGAATACCCAGGCCCATGGCCGAATCTCCTAACATAGTCATTAATAATCCCACCCGTTCAGGAGTGCAGGTTAAAGTGGCCTCAAGTTTACAAAGTAAATCCCGGCCCATTAAAGGAACTGGACAGGATGGGGAAAAAAGAAAACGGTGAGAAAACATTTATCAGCGGAAACAACATTTAGAGGCAGAGTGAGCACAAGAGACTGTGGGTTACCCTCCACCCCGGTTGCAGTTTTAACCTCGGAAGATAGCCAGGGAGAGGGGGCATGATTTAAAAGAGAAAAGGTAGCTCCTGTGTCAATGAGGAAAGATATAGAGAGACCATGAACCAGAAGGGTTAGGCGGGGCTCTGTAGTGGGAGGAGAGAATAAGAGGAGGGAGCCCGCCAGAGACATTAAGGAAATAAGACCGTCATGTTGTCCCCCTTCGTCCCCAGGGCACCGTCACTTGGGGTGTTGCTGCTGTCCTCTGTAGTTGGCCCAGGCCTGGGGTACAGGTTGAGCCGGCGGTTCGGAGGTGAACTCATCCTCGGTGTAACCGTTGGTGGATGCGGTCGGACCTCCTGGGCGTCCCCAGGGGCACTCATGCTTAAAGTGACCGGGTTGTCCGCACTGAAAATAATTCCCTGGCGGCAGGGACGGCCAGGACCCTCTCCCTCAGGCTCCCTGGAATCCTCTCCCACGGCCGCACCCTCTGCCTCGAGCACCACTGCGGCCACCATGAAAAGCTAAAGCCATCAACTTATACTCTTCTTTTTTATCTTTCTTTTTGCTATGCTCCTTTTCCTTTTCCCACGCAAAGTCAGCTACATCCAGCACTGAAGTGACTGACTCACCTCCCCAGCCAGGGCAGAAATTCAAGAAATAGTCCCGTACGGGGGGTATGCACTGAGTCACAAAATGTGAAATAAGGGTAGGATGATCCTCCCCTCTCTCTGGGTTCAACTGAGTGAACATCCAAGCCCCCTCCAACAGCCATGACCAGAACTTTCTGGGTGGCTCATCGGGGTCCTGCCGAATTTGCAGGAATTTGGCCTGGTTGGGTGAGCGGCGAGACAATTCTTTGAGTTGGCCCAGCAGCCATTCTCTATCTGTTCTCAACTGCATCCTTCTTGCATCATCCCACTCCTGGGGGCCCCACTGTGCCGCCAGATTCCGCCTAGCCATCCAAGTAACATTCGCGGCATTGCCATCACCCCATCCTCTTTCTGTCGTCCACAACCTGCTTCTTTCTTCTCCAGTCAACACTTTCCTAACAACTGATCTACATCTGCATAAGTGGGATTATGACTTGAAAACAACCGTTCTAACAACTCCAGGATCTTTTGGGGCCTTTCCCCCAAAGTTCCCGCCAGCCATCCCCATTCCTTAAGATCCCATTCAAGCCATCCTTTATACTCAACAATGTCAGCATGTTGTAAAACCCCTCCCTGGTCTAAAAATGCCTGATCATGTACCTGAAGATGCAGTTGGAGAGGAAAATTTTGCATACTATTCCCTGAACTGTAGCCTAATTCCTGCTTAAGGTCTTCCAAGTCTTGTGCTAGTTAGCGTTTTCCCGCAGTGTCCCCTGGGCTTCGATTCAATCTTTGTTTCAGCTCTACTAACTCCGGCGCTAACTGGCGAGTAAGCATTCTACGTGAGGAAGAATCCTCCCTGTCCACCCTCTCTTGCCTGTTGACCTCTGAGTTGGGGGAGTCTGGCAACCCCCCTACTGCCCCTTGAGAAGTAACCCCGAGGGGGGGATATATTGGGGCAGGGGCAGAGGGAACCAAGTGGCGGTCTAAGACGCGCCGTGGCTTATACTCTTCATCAAAATAACATGGGGGAGGAGGGTCTTCCTCCGGAGAATGTCAAACTGCCATTATCTTAAAAGATTTCCACAGCCCTGCTGCGGAGTCCCAACAATACCAATAGTCTAACTGTCACGGATGATTACATTGACTTCAGCTACATTATTCGTGTAGCTGAAGTTGTTGCGTATCTTAGATCAAAACCTCCCTCCCTCCCTCCCCTGCCACCCCAGAGCAGACTTGGGCTGAGTGCAGAAACTGAAGGTGGGATACTGTCCCTTCTGTGCTATCAATGCATCATCCATTGGGTCTCAACAGGGCCGGATTAAGACCTTTAGAGGCCCTAAGCACTGAAAAGATTATGGTGCCCCCCCCATACGTAATTCAAAATAAAAACAACACTGTACCATAAAATAAAGTTTTATTTTTTGAAATTACACAAAATTTACATGTATGCTGAAATTAAAATAGCTTCTTTCTAGATTTTCTGATTGCAAAATTCTGGATAAATTCATCAAAGCTGACTTGACAAAACATGTCCACTTCCATACACAATAGGGAAAGTGAATCAAGTCTATCCTGACACGTTGTTCTCAAGGGTTTTTTATTATTTTCAGTTGAGAAAAAGAGCGTTCTGGAGAGCAGTTAGTAATCATCAATATTAGAAAAATACTTAGTGCAATATCTATATTTGGAAATACACATTGATCTTCGTGACATAGTATTGAAAGACAGAATACAATGTGACTAAATTTCATTTTTCCTGTTTCATTAAACTTTGTGTGCATATAACAGTGGAACTGCCGTACTTCTCCACAAAGATTCATGTTCAAGTGAACAGGTTATGAGTCAACTATCTTTTGGGAAGCTTGTGAATATTTCTCATCAGATAAGTCCACATTGTTTAGAAAAGAAAATCTACTTGATATTTCTTTGTACACTTCACCTCTCCTCTTCATGTGAGCTTCAAGTGTATCAATTATAGCATAGCAAGTAGATATGCAAAATATGTCTCTAGGATTCAGTGCTGTTTCTGTTGCACTGCTATCATTTGCTTGTTTTTTCCTGATTTGCATGTGGGACTGGACTTCTTTGTAGTTAGTTTCAGGCAAGATATCTTTTGACAGGTCTTCAAATCTTTCAAAATCATTCCTCAAAGTGTGTAAGTGGTCTGCTCATGATTGACAGAGGTCTGCACGTGTTGTCAAATCCAATACTTTCTCTTGGAGAGCTTTACTTGTGTGGTAAAAGTGTTGTAAAATTTCATTCCACATCGTCAACATGAATACAAACCGAAGTTCTTGCATCTTGTTTGCAATGTTTGCTACCTCTCGTATAGTTTCTCCCTTTTGTGATTGGTCTTCAGCTATACTTTCTAATGCATCCACAATCTTTGAGTAGGAATCCAGAATTGCACTTGTTGCCACTGCATGTGCCTCCCAGCGAGTATTAGAAAGAGATTTCAACATGCGATCTTTGCCCAAATATGTTTTAGGACTACTTGGATGCTTTTTTTGGAAATATCAAATATCAATTTAAAAAAAAATCTCATTTTTTGGTGCTCCCTGCTTTGCTGGTGACCTAAGCACTTACTTAGTTTGCCTATTGGGTAATCCAGCTCTGGGTCTCAAGCAGCAAGGAGGTGGCTGAAATACTAAGTGGTGAGAAATGGAGGAAAGACGGGCGGTTTCAGGAGCTAGAAGATCATAGAATCATAAAATATTGGGGTTGGAAGGCACCTCAAGAGGCCGGTTGGGGTTGGAAGGCACCTCAAGAGGCCAGAATGGGTTGGGGTTTCTGAGGGGGGACAGTCAGGGGGCGGGAAGTGGGGAGGATGAATAGGGGCCAGGGGGCCAAGCTGTTTGGGGATGCACTGCTTTTCCTCCCCAGGTGTAGTGTATTAAATTGCTCCCCATAGGAATGTGCTACCTAGGCTGTACTACTTATGGCTGCCAGTCCTGGTGCTCCATAAGTAGCACATTAATACAGCAAGCAATTTAATACGCTGCACCCCAGTAGCTCTTGCAGCCATGCTGCCAGGCAGGAGCTCGCAGCCCCACTGACCAGAGCACTGATGAGGGAGGAGGGACAGCCTTCCCAGCTGGGAGCTCAAGCACCAGGCAGGACGGTCCCGTGGGCCAGGTGTGGCCCACAGGCTGTAGTTTGCCCATGTCTGATCTAGTCCAACTCCCTGCAAAGCAGGACCAATCCCCAACTATCCCAGGCATGTCTTTGTCAAGCCTGACCTTAAAAACCTATAAGGAAGGATGAGGAGGAGCAGAGGCAGACAGAAGGCAGGAGCAGACGAGGGAAGACAGAAGCAGAGAGTGAGGGGTATGGGATCTGAGCTGAGGTGGTTAGAAGCAGAGGGAGGGAAGAGGGAAGGACCTTTTCTGAAGATGGGGCAGATAGCAGTGGGAGGGGACTTACAGGCTAGGGACTCCAGAGAAGAAGGTTCTATAATACTGGAATTAACTCTTCTAAAAAATCTGGAACTGAATGCAGAAGTTCTGAGTCACTGCAGGCCTTTGCTATCAATAAATAGTCATGAAACCTACTGGCAAAGTCTATGTCTCATCTAGTGACTGGTCCCACAAGATAATGGCCTCTTGCTAGCACTCATTACTCTGCTAGGTCAAGTTGTAGAGATCTGTGCTGTGGAACTAAAGGTCCAGACCCTGCAGGTGACCCAAACTGGAGGTCCACGTAGTTCCACCTGATGGAATGTTTGCTGTTACAGTTTGATTTTTAACAATTAATAAATTACACTAAAAACTCTACATTAAAAGAATGTTAAAGTTGCAAAGTCAAATACTCAAACATTAGGAAATGCCAGCCTGAAAGCTGTCAGTGCAACCTTCATTTGGCCCTTTTGTGCATAAACATTATGTTTCAATCTTTAAGTGTATGTTAATAGTTATGAACTATTTTCCACACTTTTTTTTGGTACAATACTATTTTTTTTAATATTTCAGAAAAAGTAAAATATTAATACAAATAAAGCTCTCTCTGTGTCTCTCTCTATGTTCTATAAAAACAACACTGCAAAATTAAACGGAGCTACAATACAAATACAGGGAAAGTACATTTGAACAGAATTTATCTAGACATGAACAATCCACTATCAGATTAAATGTAAAGATTTCCTGTGGAGCCACTGCAGTACTTTAAAATGACAGCTAATGCACTGACCTAAAACTAGAATGTACTTTACTGGCCTCCAAGCATTTGAGAACTGTTTGAATTTCAGGAATGGTTTTATTTCTCAGCTGGAGATAAATATGTGGTCACAGATCAGGATATTACTTCCTACTCTATTTTATATATTATATATTCTGAGTTTCATTTATGACATTGATAAAAGATGAAAAACATAAACAATGGCAAAGCTTAAACAGATATAGTCATCCTTCAGGGCTTCATGCAAAATACAGCTTTGCCCTCCAGTTAAATCAATACTGTTTGTTGCATGCTGCATCCAATAAACTACTGTCAAAATCAACTGTATCCATGTGTGTTACTCTGTCCTAGCCATAATGGGCCTGATTCTTATTACATTAAAGCCCCTTTACACTATTCTAGATGTGTAGAGAGGCCTCATAGTGAGTTTAAATGTCATTTAAGTCCACTTTAAGGTCTCTGTATGTTACTAGGGCAGTGCAAAGGGACTTCAGTGTGAATAAGAATCAAGGGCAATAAACTCTAGTTGTACGAACAAATGTTTTCCACTCAGTGCAGAAGTATATGTCACACAAAGCCAGCCTCCTCCACCACTAGAAAGCATCATGTCCTCCTCATGGATCTTTCCCTCTACCCCAGGAGTGGGGAACCTCCGGCCCCCGGGCCTTATACGGCCCGCCAAGTGATTCCATCCAGCCCGCGGCTGGCCAGGGCTGGCTCAGGCACTGGGGCTTGGGGAGGACGCGCGTGGGCCGCTAGGCGGCAGCCCCGCGCTGAAGCGCCTGGGGATGCCGCCGGCCCCGCGCTGAAGCACCTGGGGGCATGGGGAGAAGACGCGCGCGGGCCGCCAGGTGGGGGCAGCTCCGCACTGAAACGCCTGGGGCCGCCGCCGGCCCCACGCTGAAGCGCCTGGGGGCGGGGGCAGAAGATGCGCACGGGCCGCCAGGCTGGGGCGGCTCCGCGCTGAAGGTAGGGGCCGGGAAGCGCCTGGGGGAGCCAACGGTCAAGGGGGGGGGGAGGCTGGGCTGGGGGGCAGGCAAGGGGGCAGGAGACTAGGCTGGATGGGGTGGGCGAGGCGTGGGTGCGGGAAGGAAGGAGGTTTGGGGGGGAGGCTGGGCTAGGCGGGTCAGGCATGGGGGGCAGGAGGCTGGGTTGGGAGTGGGAGGGGGAGGAGGTTAGGTTTGGTGGGATGGGCCAGGCAGGGGTGGGGGAGGGAAGGCGGTTAGATGGGGGGGGGCTGGGCGAGGGTAAAGGAAGATGACCCCCTGGCCTACACCCAGGCTGACAGCGGGAGCTGACGGGGGCAGGCGGCAGGACCCCAGCTGGCAAGGGGCCAGCGGGGGAAACCCCAAAGCAGTGCAGGGCTAAGCACTCCGCCTGCCACTGCTTTGGGGTTTCCCCCACTGGCCCCTTGCCAGCTGGGGGTCTCAGCTCCCGTTGCCAGCCTGAGCTTCCTCGGGAGGGGGGGGGGCGGAGTGGCCTGCGAATGAGATTATAAATGTGCAAATGGCCCTTGGCAGAAAAAAGGTTCCCCACCCCTGCTCTACCCCCATTGCAATGTAGGATATAAGAGAGACTGCTGCTGTTAAGACAATATGGCTATGAGTGTCTAAGTACACCATCCAATGTTACTCATCTGAGTGGCTCTGTTGACCCCAGCTGTTGTCAGTGCAGCCATTTTATCTCCATAAATTGACCACTTACATTTCTTTATAATTTTTATCATTCTTTAACATCTATGGTGTTCAGGAATTCACAACAAATTGTAAGAGTCAATGATAACTGAAGGGAACTGAAGTGGCAACTCCATTACTGTGTGAACTGAACTGATTTATAGTCTGCCGAAACAGTGTTACCACTTCATTATACAAATAAACAGAAACAGAACTTTGGGGGAAATAGTGTACATTATAGCATGTGAGGGTAGTTGTAGAGAAGACCCAGTGAAAGCTGTAGAGGATTGTGAGAAACTCCAGATGGAGTTACAAGCATTGGGGGATTGAGCAGCACAATACCAGATAAAGTTCAACTCGAATAAATGTAAGATAATGCACAATAGCAAAATAGTTCACATACCTCATTGTACATAGATGTGCTTTTAACATTCAGGAACCACTGAGGAACTATTCATAGGAATGAGTGCTGATAGTGAAGTGGAAATGAATGCCCAATATCAGGTAGCAGTTTAAAAAACATATAGGATATATTATACAAAAGGTAGATAGATGTAACTGGGTTTGAAAATGTTCAGAGACAGTAAGAAAGATGGTTATTAGCCAATTGGAGTATTAGCATGGAAAGGAAAAAGGTTAAAGGGGGCTTGTCTGAGATATTTAACATTATGAAAGATATAGTGAAAATGAATGAGTATCTGCTTTTTACACTGTTCCATAAAACAAAGGGCCACTTTATGAAGCTATTAAGTCTGCAATGGACCTGGATGATTTTATGGTAAACAAAAACATTTAGAGTTAGACTAAAATAGGGAAAACAAACCATATGATTCGCAGCATAATTTGATAATTTAGGGAGCAGAAAGGAAATTCTTAACCCTATATGTAGCATTATACATTTGATTAAGTGTATTATGAGTATTTTTTGCCTTCCCATGAATAATTGTCCACTTGACAGAACATTGGTCTGATCCAATATTTTCCTGTGTAATTTTGAGACATATGAGAAGGAGCGTAAATGTGAAACTGAAATCAATATGTTCCCTTCAGTGGCTAAACCTATGTACAGAAGGAAACTGAAGCAGAACTTAAACATTGTGACATGTGTTGTCATGTAACATGTGATGACATGTGACATATATGTCATTCAATATACTCCTAGAATCAATGAGCACAGTATCCTGAAAAAATTGAGTACAATAACTGTGACATTCCCCTGGCGTTATCTGGACCAGTGATCTACTAGGTCACTCCAATCCTTGACTCTGGGAGCCAGCCTTACCCTGCTCCACAGTGAGAACACTCCTGGGTTGTTCACATACAGCCTCTAGCATGTATGCTGTTTCCAGGAACATGATTGATCACTTTTGGTCACCCACTGCTTGGATTGTGCAACCAAATGACACTAATCGATATTTCCGGTCCCAGACACAACAGTAGGAGCCTCTGTCTTGCAGTGTCCAGTTATACCCACTGGACACTGCAAGCTTATATGAATTCATCAATTTAACAAAGAAATTGATATGTACAGGCTTGTTATCTCAAGAAGACCCAATTCAAACTAAACAAACTATTTCAGGTAGAATAAACAAAGAAATATATTAACTACAAAAGGTAGATTTTAATTGATTATAAGTTAAGCACAACAAGTCAGATTTGATCAAATCAAATACAAGCAAAATGTATTCTAAGCTGATCTTAACACTTGCAATGCCCTTAAAAACGTAGATGCTTCTCACCACAGGCTGGTTGGTTGCCCTTCAGCCAGGCTCTCCCCTTTGATCAGCTATTCAACCTCTTGATGATAGTATCTGTAGATGGGGGTGGAAGAGAGAGAGAGCATGCCAAATATCTCTCCTTTTTATCATCTTCTTTCTTCCCTCTTGGCTCCCTTCAGAGTTGGATGAGCAGTACCTCATTGTAGACCCAAACTGACCAAGGGAAGGGGGGGTGAGTCACTCAAGAGTCACTTTGTTGCTGCTCAGGCCAATGTCCTTTGTTCTTGTGAGTATGGGCTGGGTTTGCCGAGGGGTGAATTGCCCCTGTGTTTTCCCTGGGCTTGTTTTAAGCCACAAGGACACATTTTCAGGCTCATAACTATATATGTGAAATTACAACCTATAACATCACTATAACAACAATGCTCAGTGCATCGTGAGCCTTCTGAAGACACCCAACATGACAAACTTTGCATTGGATACCACACTATCATATTATAAGGATGAACATGGGGGTGCTGAGTGTTCCCATGAGATACAGAGTATCACAATAACATGATAAGATAAAAATAAGCATATGATCGCTTAACCAACAACTAAATTCACATTTACAACAAATTATTTTCATACCTGCTGGGCTAGATTCACAAAATGATTGAGGCACCTAACTTCCATTGTAGGTGTCTAAATCCCAGAACAGGTCCCAGAGAGTCACAAAACCCCTGCTCAGCACCCCCTGAATCCTGTAGGAGCCTAACATCACTCAATGCCTACATTTTTGCAGTAAAAGTTCCCTATGTATCTATGGTGTGTACCCTGGAATTCAGAAGACTTTGGGTTCCCCCTCCACCCAAAGAAGAAATGAGTTTAAATGAGATCTGTCACCTCTCAGGTAATCCCCTTGCCTGTGGGTTAAAATTTATGAGAGAGGTCCTCCTCCCCTACCCACTTCTTGCTAAAAAGGCATAAGTGCCTAACTCTGAGAGAGGGTTTTCAATTGAGACTCCTAAGCAGAGGGAGGCACCTCCTGCAGCCTGGATTTAGATGCCTGTCTGTAAAAGAGAGGCAAGGCTTACCACCTCTTCAGTTTGTCATCTCCCAACGCATAGTTTAGGCAAGAAGCCTCCTAGTGGGCTGGCTTTTGTTAATCCCATTCTGAGGCACCTATCCCTCCCTATTCATTGTATGGGAACTGAGGTACTTAACTCAGTCTTTGTGGATCCCCATGATTTTCTAGGTGCCTAAAAGTACATTTCTTTGTGAATCTAGTCCCTTATTAGTGGAGTTACGTCTACTACCTCCTTCATGTTTCACTGAAACATGGGAACTCAGATGCTCATATGTTCTCTCTTAGGTTCTGACTCAAGTGGTACTAAAAGCTATACACAGTTCTCTGAGTGCATGATTCTACCACCTTTATTTACCTTTAGTCCAGCCTTGCTGGGCCCTGCTCCCACACAGGGCCATGAAAGAAAGTAAACCCCCCTGCCTTAAACTCCTGCACAGACTACCTGAACATAAGGGCTACTTGCATAAGAGTGGGACGGGCACTATGCCCACACTACTATTCACCATGTAGGTGGTTAGGGATGGGGAATTGTGGGGAGTATGTGGAGCTCGTTTCAAAGAATTTATAATAAAAATACTAGATAAAAGGTATAAGAAAAGAGTATTATCATCCCCATGTTGCAGTTGGGGAACTGAGATCAATAGTTACCCTGGCTGTACTCTCATCTGAGACTGACCTGTGAGGCTACTTATTTTCTTAGTTTTAATTTTAGATAGGCTTTTGGTTTTCCTGTGGACTTCTACCTGTTGAGAATACATTTCAGTCATTAGCAGAGGTAACAAAGTCCTGTGGCACCTTAAAGACTAACTATAAAGTTTTGAAGCATGAGCTTTCGTGGGCTAATACCCACTGTCCACTGCTTGCATCCGACGAAGTGGGTATTAGCCCACGAAAGCTCATGCTTCAAAACTTTATAGTTAGTCTTTAAGGTGCCACAGGACTTTGTTACCTCTGCTATTCCAGACTAACACGGCTACCTCTCTGATTTCAGTCATTATTAGTATTAATTTAACATAGGGAGCACAGAACTAGTGAGACTACTCTGCAATAGATAAACAAATCTTAAGAGTTCCCGTCACTGTTGATTGGTAATTGATTAAACCCAGAATGTAGTTTATGCAAATAACTCACAGTGATATATTTGTTTTACTTTCTGATAATACATGTTATTTAAACTAAACATACATGAATCAGTTCAGAAAACATAACAACAGAACCGAACTGTTTTCAAGATTTCACAAACTTTGGTAAATGTTTTCAGGTGCTGATTTTTTCCTGGTACCAGGGCCGGCGACAGGGGGGGTACTACGGGTACAGCTGTACCGGGCCCCGGACTTTAGGGGGGCCCCCAAATTTCTGTCGCCGGCCATGCCTGGTACTAGAGACAGAAATACCAAAATGCTGTGAGAAGACCTGATTTCACGTTGTATCTATCCCTACTGAACTCAGGAAGCACTAAAAATCTCACAAGGAAGGCTGAGCATATGAGATTTGCAACCCACTGTTTTCTCAGTTTCCTAATGTAAGGAGCTGTGTGAAAGGATAAGTTCTTTTCTAGATATATGTGTGTTTTATATGTTTAAATATAGGAATCTGGATTTTATTACTTTGTGATGCACTTAAACATTTGTTTCTGTCATATTTAAGTCAATTCTTTTTTTAGAAATTCCCACTTGTAAGCTAAAAAGAAGATCTGTTGCTTGAATAGGATACTTACAAGAATTTCAGTAACTGAATCCCTGGATATTTGTCTTTATGCTGAGAGATTTCACTTAAGTTTTAATGGATTTTTAATGCCAAAACAGTTTTATTTAAAACTATTGCCATAAAATGCTAAAATTTTCTATTTTGACTTTAGATTTTTTTCAACTGTAAAAGCTTTTAAAAAGGTTCTACAACAGAAGTAAAACAAATATATCACAGCGTTATTTGCATTTTCCACTGAATAGTTCCCAATTGCAATAGATCTGGACTCTAAAAGTACATAATAATTTGTATCAGGTAAAAACAGCATATATCATCCAAGATCTGGTAAAAAATAAATCAAAAAAGTAATTATTACAAAATGATTTTAATCAATTTTAATAAAATTTCATGGACGAAATTAATTTTCAACTACATTTTTGACACTTGTTTTTATAATTACTGAAAATTAAAACCATTTTCTCCTTCCCCCCAAATCATTTTGGTGAAAAAGAAATATTGTTTTATTTTGTCTTGGTTTTTTTACCAAAAAGTGTTTCAACTTTGGAAATTAGTTTAAAAACTTTAGTTTAAAAAAAAAACCTGAAAATTTTTCACTGCATTGCAATTCTGACAAAAACAAACATTTTAAAAAATGTTCCTTTGAAAGCTACTTCATATTTTCTGACCACATCTATTCTTCACCATTCAGCAATCAAAAATGCTGTTTTATTCTAAAAAATATAAGTATTCTACTAGGTGAGTTGAGTTTCTAGCTGCTATTTTTCCTGCTTTTTATGGTTAATGAACATTCTTCTTGATACTTGCAGATTCATACACTTTATGGCCAAAAGGAATCATTTGATTTTCTAATCTGACCTCATACAGAACACAGGACACAAAACTTAATTTTAGAAGACAGTACAATAAAATTTCTTTAGTCCGGCATGTCACCACACAGAAATCTCTAAAAAATGACATTTCTGATCCTCGTTGAAATACTGGTTTATAGTCCAGTTGGTGCAGGGTTGGCAGCGAGTTGTGGCCTGAGATGGGATGTGGATCGGGGGTTGTGGGAGGTGGAGGAAAAGGCTTGGGGTGTGGGAGCGGTTTCAGGGGGCTGGATCCAAGGTCGCTCACCTCAGGCAGCTCCCCACAAGTGATCACCTGTACCAGCTGCTCCTAGGCTGAGGTGCAGCAGGTGGCTCTGCGCACTGCCTCCTCCCACAGATGCCTCCCCACCGTACCAATTGGCCCTGGTTCCCACCCAATGGGAGTTGCAGAGGCAGTGCTCGGGGCATGGTGGGGGCAGCGTGCACAGCCAATTGCTATGTCTTCACCTAAGGGCAGCTGGGACAGGTGCCTAAACCTGGTGAGCATCCCTGGATCTGGCACTCCGCACCACCTCTCATGCTCCAGCCCCCAGCTTTGTGCCCCCCCACACCTAAACTCACTCCCTCTTAGTTAACTAGTCTTTTTCACTTACCAGCAGTCCCCATGTGACGGTGCTGTTCCTGGTGGGATCCAACTGTGAGTGTCTGATCAGGACAGATTACTTCCAAAAGGGCAATTACAGCCCAAAGCTGGGGGTTTTCCACACTAAGGCAAACCCAACCAGCTAAACAGAAAAGACTTTGGTCTCACCCCACTGGCTAACCACAAGTCACACAAGCAATCCCCTTAAGACACTCCAGATTCCCAGTATCACCACCAGCAGCCACCTGTCCTGGGGACCAATGGTTATGAAAACCAATCCCCCAAATAAAGAAAACGGTTCTCCCCAATTCCAAAGAATCAGGCCCCAGACCCAGGTCAATATACAAATCAGATCTTACCACAAATCACGCTGTAGCCAATCCTTTAGAATCTAAAATCTAAAGGTTTATTATAAAAGGAAAAAGATATAGGTGAGGGTTAAGAATGGTTAAAAGAAATCAATTACACGCAGTAATGGCACATCTCTTAGCTTAGGCTTGCAGCAAAGGTAGAATAAACTGCAGGTTCAAATCAAAGTCTTTGGATGCATCCCTTTTGGGGGATGGGTCAGTACCATTGTCCAGAGTTCCCAGAGTAGCAAAGTTCCATCCAAAGCTGGAAACAAAGCAGGCTGAAGACTGGAGGTGAAAAGACAAAATGGGGAATGTTCTTCCAGGCTTTATAGACTTTTTCTTCCGGGCCAAGACCCCTCCTCCTTCTTTTGCAGAGTCCGGTTGCAAAATGGAGGCTCACAGTCACAAGGTCCAATCACCAGACTTTCCAGGATTCAGTTTCTGACCAGGCAGTGACATTCCTAGAGCAGCTCGGGTGTGGACAGGCAGATACAAAGTCCATTGTGTGGTTGATGTCCCTTAATGGGCCATCAGGCAGCCCCAGCATGTCTGAGCCTTCACAGGAGCCAAGCCTAAGCTTGCATTACAGGCACCTTTAACTTTAGTTACAGAATAGATGCACACATATGGAATAGATACACACATATGGAATAGATACATACATAAGACACCTGTTATGACCCCCTTCACATAATATTTCGTGCACCCATTGATCTACACGGTACCAAACTATTTCAGTACCGTGACACCCCATTCTCCCAGCATGCCAGAAAAACAGCTTTTATTGTATTGTAAAATGTTATTTGCATGATTTTGGCTTTTAAATGTAACCAGCATCTCTTAGCAACATTTAAAAGGTAGTGAATTAAGACATGAATGCTTCCAGACAACACTAGAATGATGATCCATCTTATGCACCATGGACAGCTGTGAGATCCACTTTTGATAGCTCTCATGCTGAATGCTGAAAATGTTTTTGATAGTGTTGAGTGGCAATACTTGTGTTCTGTCCTTAAAAATACTGGTGGTTGAACCCAGTTTTGTCCAGTGGGTCGTAATTTTATTTGATTCATGTGCTCAGATAAGTGTATTTCATCTTCTTTAAGTTTAAATGGGAGATGAGGTAAATTATTACTTTTCAGATCTTCCTTTTCATTTTCCTTGGAACTACCTGCTATGACTATTAGCAATGATCTTTGACCAAAGATAATCCAAGCACAAAAACATAATGCTAATTCAGTCTCCTGTTGAATTCAAATTACTGTACAATTGCATTTGTCTAAGTAAGATCCTCTGGATTTGAGCTCTGACTCAGGAAAATATTTAAATGTATTGACTTCCATAGGATATAAACCTACAGCCATCCTTAAGAGATTCACTTATAAGGGATGGAATTACTCACATACTTAAGGTTAAGCATGTGTTTAAGTATTTTGCTGAAGCTGGTCCTTGGTACAGTGATATTCATCTATTCATTATAAATCCCTTGTCATCTACACCACAATAACTGCCTTTAATCTGTAAGCAGAGAACACTTTCTGCCCACAAATTAACAGGAAAATTTGATCTCATGAGAATAAAAAAAAATATCGCAACACTTTCAGGCACAGATTATGTAAGTATATTTCTGAAAACAGAAGCTTCACATACAAATGGAGACTTTTGTGCAACATATACATCCCCACATCTTGTGGGGGATCAACTGAAAATGTGATACAGCATGTGCATGTATCAGTCAGTTATCTCCTGAACTGTCAATTGCAGACACAAATTTATCAAAGAAAACTCAACAGTTTATGCCTTTGTTGCTAGAAAATGCTAGAGCTGATAAAAACTTGGAATTTTCATTCTGAAGGAAATTCCATTTCAAAATTTGTTTTTATTCTAAATCAAAAAGAAAGTCAAATTTCAAAAATTGAATTTGATTAAAAGTGAAAATCTGGAAACATGTTTGGAAACATTAAAATTACCTTATAAAATGGTTAGTTTTGATAAAGTCAAATATTTCATTTCAAACACATGTTATATTGTAACATAATATAAACATGTTATATTGTAATATACAGTCAATATGTTTTAGTATATATTATATAATATATATTGTAAAGTTAAAAGTCAAAATGATAGTTAAAACAAAGCAATTTGACTTTATTGAAATAAGTGGTTTGATAATTTCTAGTTAAAAATTTCAAGGTACTTGATGTATTCCTGTGAAAAGCTTTGATTTTGTTGAATCACCATTTTCTTACTGAAGAGTGTTCAGTCAGAAAAGTTTTGACTAACTCTAGAGAATGACAAGTTCAAGAATAGCAGCCATGTTAGTCTGTATCCATAAAAAAAGCCAGGAATACTTGTAGCACCTTAGAGACTAACAAGTTTATTTCAGCATAAGCTTTCGTGGGCTATAGCTCACTTCATTGGATACATAGAATGGAACAGAAGTAAAATGAATTTATACACACAGAAAGAATGAAAATGGAATGGCCATTAAACATTTGATGGTTTCAGTTTTGAAACAGAAAAACTTCCAAAACAGACTCCAATGAGAAACTGAAATTAATTTTCAAATTGGACACAATTAACCAGGGGCTTAATAGAACTTCAGATTGGTTCTCTCAGTACAGTAATTGATTGTATTTCATGAGTTAATTTCATTGACAACAGATATCCATTTCAAAAGGTGTTTTTTTCTCCTAGTGATAATGGACCATCTACATTTAACAGCCCTCTTAGAATTGGTATGCTAATGTACAATTTTTTTTTCTTTTTCTTTCTTTCTGTGTGTATAAATGCATATTACTTCTGTTCCATTCTATGCATCTGATGAAGTGAGCTATACCCCACGAAAGCTTATGATGAAATAAACTAGTTAGTCTCTAAGGTGCTACAAGTATTCCTGGCTTTTTTTCTAGAGAATGAGAATACTCAGACTATTTTCATACATTTTAAGGACACAGAGGACCGTGATGACCTCAACTTCCTCCATAGCTTGGCCCAGAGCCGACCCCGTAATTACTGCATCTAGTCCAGGGATGTGATTAAACTAGAGCATATCTTTCAGAAAGACATCTGATGATGATCAAAAGATTCACACAATTGAGATACTAGAACATCTCTTGGTAAACTGTTCCAATAGTTAGTAGTTTAAAAAAATTCTCCCTATTTCCAGTTTATTTTTTTTCTGGCTCCAGCTAGTAATGGACCTATACAATGTTAGAAATCCTTTTGTTCCTGTTACATTTAAAAATATTCATCTTATTGTTCATAACCCTATTGGGTATAAGTATTTTGTTAATACCTTTAGCTTCCTTTATCAATTTCCTATATTTTCTAATTTATTCTCATTACAATGAACCATTCCTTTGTTTCCATTAAAGAAATCATATGTGTGCAAACCTATTTGTTTCAGTGGAGCTGCATGAATAGAACTGAGGACAAAATATAGTTCACTCTTTGTAAGGTATGCAATGTGATAAGGATCAGAGTATATCTGGTGAGTTAGTCAAGGTTAATGTATAATGTTAAATTCTAGCTGTCCTTTCACTGGAACTACATACAGAAAATATTTTTTTAAAAAATACTCTGCTCAGCAAACAGAAGAAACTGTTTTAGGAAGAACTCGGTATTTTGGGTCTGGTTAAAGAGTTGGAGGGTTCCGAGGGAAATGCAAGGAGGACTTTGAGGGAGAATTTGAAAAGTAGACAAAGGGCACTTAGTGTTATGCTTTATTTTCAAAGGCACAAAGGAAGGGAATAACATTAGAAAGGGACAATGATTTCAATGCCTCATGGTGAGGATCTATAGTCTATTTGTTTATAGAGTGCTGTGTACATCTATGATGCTCATAATTAATGAATAACTAAAAAGTGAGTAAGAGAAAGAGGCATAGCTTGTGGGAAAGAAAGGACAAGAGGCAGAGAAAGAGGATTTCAAGAAGATAGTAGTGGGAAAGGGAGGCAAAGCAAAAAGGACAATTTTTGTCACATTAAGTGGCCAATGACGGTATAATTGTTAAAAATGGAATTTTATTTAACATGGAAAAAGAAAGAAGAGAACACAGCATATTACATCTAATACAGACTGAAATTAAGGTATTTATTCTTTCTGTTGCTGTCACATTTGACTAACAGTGATCTTACACAGTTAAGTAAGGTGATGATTAAAACCATCATGATCAAATTTAACCTGCTGACCAGGAAGCAAGACATATGAATCCATTTCTGTGACTGAAATTGTATCAAGAATGAAAGAAAGACCAGTGGTACAAAATTAACCCATTCCTAACGACATTTGAAAAAATGTAATTTCATGCTCCACTTCAGTTGGTTTGCCTTGCCTGGTTATATGTCTTTAGAATCACTAATCTCATTTTTTGATGAAGGAAGTAGACCCGTCGAAATTCAAAATGTCATCACAGAATTAAAATGAAAGTTCAGCCAGATCCCCAAGTTAAGAAAGTGCTATTCTTGTATATGATATACCAGATGTCACAGTTTATTGATAGAGTCAGCAGTGTCAGCTAGTAAAACAGCTGATTTGTCAGTAGGGTGACCAGACAGCAAATGTGAAAAATCGAGACAAGGGATGGGGCGTAATAGGAACCTATATAAGAAAAAGACCCCAAAATCAGGATTATCCTTATAAAATTGGGACATCTGGTCACCCTATTTGCCGGTGGCTAACCTGCCCTTCCTTTGGATTCTTTGTAAACTGTGGCAAGGTGGCCCCCCGGGCACCCCAGATTCAGGTTCTCAAGCAGCTCCTCTGGCTAAGTTTGGCTCCTCGCCTGGCTAGGGAGGGCGAACTCCCTCCTGGGAAGGGGCTCCTTCCAGCTGCTCTGCCTGCTGGCAGCCTTTCTAGGTTTGACCCTCACTCTCCCTCACTTTCTTCTGCTTCCACAAACTCGCTCTTCTAACTCCTCCTGCCTCCAACCGCACTCCTCAACTCCCACGCCCTTCTCTGGGGAGGACTCTCTTTAAAGGGCTCTGGCAGCCTCCTTAACTGGTCTCAGCTGGCCCTGCTTCTGATTGTGGCAGCTTGCTCAGCTGGACCTAATTTAGCCTGCAGTTTCCCCCCTCACCACAGCCTTCCAGCCCTGGGTTTACCACACATCCCCCCCCCCTGCTCAACACCATGGGGTTGGGCTACTTGGGTCGCTGCACAGTGTACCCTTGACAGGCCGTCTGCATTTCCGTGCAGGAGGCCGGATCTATGGTGCACGCGGAAGTGGTAGGGTTGTAGCGAGAGGAACCATCTGGTGACCCTTGCGTTTTTGTCCTTATTCTGATGCATCCACTTCAGCGGAGCATGGTCCGTGACCAGGGTAAACCGTCTTCCAAGCAGGTAGTAGCGGAGGCTTTCCACGGCCCACTTTACCGCCAGGCACTCTTTCTCTACCACGGCGTATTTCTGTTCCCTGGGTAGGAGCTTCCGACTGAGATATAGGATCGGGTGGTCTTCTCCATCTATTATCTGGGACAGCACCGCTCCTAGCCCTACTTCAGAGGCATCCGTCTGTAATAAAAACTCCTTCTCCCAATTCGGGGCTATTAGCACGGGGTCAGTGCAGAGGGCCGTCCGCAGATCCCTAAACGCCTCTTCTGCTGAATCTGACCATCTCACGATGTCCGGGCCACGGGCTCTCGTCAGGTCAGTTAGTGGGCATGCCCGGGCGGCGAAATGGGGAATAAACCGTCGATAATACCCGACCAACCCCAGGAATGCCCTGACCTGCCTCTTCCGGACTGGTCGTGGCCACTTCTGGATCACCTCTAGCTTGTTGAGCTGGGGTCGTACCAGTCCTCTCCCCACTATGTACCCGAGGTATTTGGCTTCTGCTAGTCCGATTGCACACTTGGCAGGATTCGCAGTCAAGCCGGCCTTCCTCAGGGTGTCTAGCACTGCCTCCACCTTCCCCAAGTGTGTCTCCCAGTCGGGGCTATGGATAATTACATCATCTAAGTAAGCGGCTGCGTACTTACGATGCGGCCGCAGCAGTTTGTCCATCAGCCTCTGGAAGGTGGCGGGGGCCCCGTGCAACCCAAAGGGGAGGACCGTGTACTGGAACAATCCCTCTGGAGTGGCGAAGGCCGTCTTCTCCTTATCCGCCGGGGCCAGGGGGATTTGCCAGTAGCCTTTGGTTAGGTCCAGGGTGGAAAGGAACCGCGCTGTTCCTAGTCTGTCAATCAGCTCGTCTACTCGGGGTAACGGATAGGCATCGAACTGGGAGACGTCGTTTAGCCTCCGGAAGTCGTTGCAGAATCGTACACTGCCATCTGGCTTGGGTACCAAGACCACGGGACTGGACCACTGGCTATGGGACTCCTCTATGACCCCTAATCTTAACATTTTCCGGACTTCTGCCCCAATCACTTCCCTCTTGGCCTCAGGGATCCGGTATGGCTTGACATATACCTTTACCCCCGGCTCCGTGTGGATGTGGTGGCATACTTCCCTGGTTCGGCCTGGTGTCTCTGAGAACACGTCCGGGTGGCGTTCGATCATGCGGATTGCTTCCTCTCTTTGGTTTGGGGTCAGCTCGGGGGATATCCGTACCTGGCTAGGCTGGTCCCCTTTCTGGGGGGTTGCGCTGAGCGCGACTACTTGGGCCTCTCTATCCTGCCAAGGCTTCAGTAGGTTCACGTGGTAGATCTGCTCCGGCTTCCGGCGTCCCGGCTGTCGGACCTTATAGTCTACACTCCCCACGGCTTCGATCACCTCATAAGGCCCTTGCCATTGGGCCAGCAGTTTACTTTCAGCCGTGGGTACCAACACCATTACCCGGTCCCCCACCTGGAACTTCCGGCTCAACACCCGGCGATCGTAGTACGTCCGCTGGGCCTCTTGGGCCTTCTTCATATGCTCTCGCACGATGGGGGTGACCTGAGCTATCCTCTCTCTCATCTGTGCCACATGTTCAATGACATTTCTCCCCGGATTCGGCTGTTCTTCCCAACCCTCTTTGGCTATGTCGAGGATGCCCCGAGGGTGGCGCCCATACAACAACTCAAATGGGGAGAATCCCGTTGAGGCCTGCGGCACCTCCCTCACGGCAAACAGTAGGTAGGGGAGCAGGGTATCCCAATCCTTCCCGTCCCGGCTCACTACCTTCCGTAGCATGCTCTTCAAGGTCCTATTGAAGCGTTCGACCAGGCCGTCAGTCTGAGGATGGTAAACCGACGTCCTTAGGGCCCGCACTTGGAGCATGCTGCATAAGTCCTTCATTAGTTTAGATACAAAGGGGGTCCCTTGATCGGTTAGGATCTCCTTGGGTATCCCCACTCGGGAGAAAATCTGCACCAACTCCCGGGCTATGGTCTTAGACATCGTGTTCCGTAGGGGCACGGCCTCCGGGTATCGGGTGGCGTAGTCTAGCACAACCAGTATGTGCTGGTGGCCCCGGGCAGATTTCTCTAATGGGCCTACCAGGTCCATAGCGATCCTCTCAAACGGGACTTCAATGATGGGTAGAGGTACCAACGGGGCCCGTAAGTGTGGCCGGGGGGCGTGCAATTGGCAGTCCGGGCAGGAGGCACAATACCGCCGGACAGCCGCGTAAACTCCAGGCCAAAAAAATCTTTTCAGGACCCGATCAAGGGTTTTATCTACCCCTAGGTGGCCCCCGAAGAGGTGGCTATGGGCTAGGTCCATCACGCTTCTCTGGTGCTTCTGCGGTACCAAGAGTTGCTCAACGGTCTGGTCCGATACCCGGGCTACTCTGTATAACAGGTCCCCTTTTATTATATAATACGGCTCTCGGCCCTTGACCTTCCCTGCTACCGGGACTCCATTCACCTCAATTACCTCCCTCTGGATATTGTGGTAGGCTGGATCATTGGCTTGATCCTGCCCAAAACTTTCCATTGAGGGGCCAATTGGCCCCAACTCTGGGGGATCTACCCCTGACTCCCTCTCGGGGTCAGTCTGAGGGGTACTAGGTCCGGCGTCTGGCTCCCCCACAGCTCGCCGAGCCCTCTTCCCCCTGGGGCTTACTTGTTCTCCTACCAGCGCAACCCTCCGGTACTGGGTCAAAATCTTTGTCCCCAACTCCTTTGCTGCCCTTCTCTCCTTCCGAGACTTCTTGGGTCCCCCCGGCATGGAAAATAGCTCTTGGTCAAATTCTCGAAAGGCCGGGGGTCTGTGCACCCTCGGTGCCATCTCCTGGCTCTCGGTGCTAGCCCCTTCTGCCTGCCCTCCGGGGAGCAGGCTATCGAACCCTGGGAAGTCTCGGCCAATGAGGACTGGGTAGGGGAGCTTTGGGACTACCCCCACCATTACCTTCGTGGGGTTTCCCCGGATGTCTATGCTTACGGGGATGGTGGGGTAATAGTTAACATCCCCGTGCACGCAGGATACTCCTGAGCGCTTGGCCCGGGCGAGTTGGTCCCGCCCGACCAGCTTCCCCGAGACCAACGTGACCGCACTCCCGGAGTCTACTAATGCGGTGGTGCTAATGCCGTTCATCTTAACGGGCCGGGTGTATCTATGGGGGGCCACCGCGACCCCCACCTGACTTATTAGGTCACATGGACCTTCTATCCCCCCCCGGTCGCACTGCATGGGTTCTGCCTGGTTTGGGCACTGGGCAGCTATGTGCCCTACTTCCCCACAGGCATAACAGCGTATACCCGCTCGGGATAGTGCCCTGGTTTTCGGGCTGTTAGGCCTCACCCCCCGAGTCTCGTTCCCCCAGTCCCCAAGCTTCTCCATGTTCCCAGGCTGATCCCCAGCCTCTTTTCCTCCTTCCATATATCGGGTTGGGGTCATGGTAACCCAGGGTTTTGGCCCTAGGCCCTGCCTTCTACTCGGGCGCAGTCCTTCTTTGGTAGTCCGAGGCAGCTCCTGGGAGGCTAGGTGTCTCTCCACCAGAGCTACTAGTTCATCATAGGAGGAGGGATCGTTCTTACGGACCCAACCCCTTATGTCAGGTGGCAACCCCCGCATATACCTGTCCCGGACTAGGATTTCCACCACCTTCTCGGGGCCATGGGTCTCGGGCCGCAGCCACTTCCGGGCGAGGTGGATCAGGTCGAATAGCTGAGTCCTGGGGGCCTTGTCGGCCTTGTACCTCCACTCGTGGAACTGCTGGGCCCTCAGGGCTGGCGTCACTCCCGCCCTTGCCAGGATTTCGGCCTTTAGCTGGGGATAATCCGTAGCTGCCTCGGTTGCCAAATCAAAGTAGGCCTTCTGAGCCTCTCCACACAGGAAAGGGGCCAGTATGCTGGCCCACTGCTCCCGGGGCCAGGCCTCTCGCAGGGCTGTCCTCTCGAATGCGAGAAGGTAGGCCTCGGTATCGTCATCTGCCGTCATTTTCTGTAAGTAATTGCTTGCCCGCCGCGGCCGGGCGTCGGGGCCCCCACGGGCCATGGTGCCCAGGACTTTCACCTGTTTTACTAGCTCCTGCAGCGTGGCTCGGTCTTGGGCTGCCTGGGACATCAGCAATTGGTTGGTCTCTTGTTGTACCCGAACAGCCTCCTGTTGGGCCGCCGTGGCCTGGACCAGTGCCTTCACCACCTCCTCCATTTTCCTCTCTCTCTTTTTTTTTTTTTTTTTTCAAAAAGGGGGGGGGGGCTTTTCGCCCTGCCCGAGAGGACTTGCCACCAAGTCTACTCACTTATCCCACCTCTGACACCACGTGTGGCAAGGTGGCCCCCCGGGCACCCCAGATTCAGGTTCTCAAGCAGCTCCTCTGGCTAAGTTTGGCTCCTCGCCTGGCTAGGGAGGGCGAACTCCCTCCTGGGAAGGGGCTCCTTCCAGCTGCTCTGCCTGCTGGCAGCCTTTCTAGGTTTGACCCTCACTCTCCCTCACTTTCTTCTGCTTCCACAAACTCGCTCTTCTAACTCCTCCTGCCTCCAACCGCACTCCTCAACTCCCACACCCTTCTCTGGGGAGGACTCTCTTTAAAGGGCTCTGGCAGCCTCCTTAACTGGTCTCAGCTGGCCCTGCTTCTGATTGTGGCAGCTTGCTCAGCTGGACCTAATTTAGCCTGCAGTTTCCCCCCTCACCACAGCCTTCCAGCCCTGGGTTTACCACAAAACTGATCAAGAATTGAAAGACAAGACAAACGCCAGCTCTCCTCATCTATAATAGCATCCGCTATCCACAAAGGCTCCAATTATTGGATCTCTGCTATGAAAATTTAATTAAAATTTTGTGACAATACTTTATCTTAGATGTTTGTAGACAAGAATCTTTAGGAAATCATACTAGGGATGAATTCCTGGCCCCACTGAAATCAAAGGGGATTTATGGAGCCAGGATTTCATGCTAAAATTTTATAAGCTAATTTTACCCTGTGCAGAGGGCCAGCACATGTGGCATAAATGCCAAATAAGTCCCATATAAATTGTCAAAATAAGGGTTTGATGGAATTTGAGAGGCACATAGGATCTTGTTCTGAGCCCCTGCATGGGGTGAATTTTACCCTTTGGGAGAAACTTTAATCCCTTATGCTCCTTATGACGTACACCTCACTGTCTGCAGTAGGTATCCATGACCGTTAAGAAATGGTAACTTGAAAATTATCACCATCCAATTCTCCTGCATGTCTGTAAATATGTTATGTTTCTGGAGTTAATACCATGGCTTAATTTACTGGGACACCTATTGAACCAGTCACAGAGATTTGCACAGGGGCCTAAAAGTCAGTGTTTGATCAGCAACATGACCGCACCATCAAAACCACAGACTACACAGCTAGAAAACATTATATTTTACTGTATTGCCAAAGTTAAATTTACTGCTACAATACATTGCAAGTTAGGTGAGAATTTAGGGGAGTAGACCTTTAAATATTGAGTGGTTCATACAAATATATGAAAACATTATATGTAAAAATAATAGAAATGAATGCATAGATCTATTCCCAACTCAATATGAAATGACTCATCAAAGTAAACAAATTGCATCACAAGCCTATTCAAAGGTACACATTACTCATTTCAAAATATAAGGTGTTTGGTTGGTAAATTTGGAATGATTTTTATTTCATATTATTCATTGTTATTTAGACAGTACAGTACCATATGTATGCTTGGAAAATTATAGAGGAAACGAGACAATCATTTTTTGAAAAGCTTACAGATCCTAACATATGCTGAGTGCCCTCAAGTCTCACTGCTGCCAGTGAGAGCTAGGGCACTCAGTAGCTTTCAGGAGACACAGACCTTGCAGGATAGAACACAAAATTTAAATACAATATGACAAATAATTACAGATGGAGGGGAACACAATGTTAAAAGAAATGATTATTTGCCCATTAGATTCTATGTGAATCTTGGTAGCTGTCTGGTTTTTTTTTTTTTTTTTGGTACTTTATTTAAGTATATAAAATTATGTATAAAATTGTATGGATAAAATTTGGAGTGCTTTCTGTCTTTTTATTGCCTCAATACTTGGCACTATGAATTTTCTCAGCATGTATTGCATTATTGGTAGAATGATGCATTCAGACCCAGAATTTCCTGTTAATCCCTGATTCTGTATTTATCGCAGCGACTATGTGGACATCAGAGTTACACACAGAATAATATTTATCTTTCCACAATAAAATGTTGCTCCTCTCTACAAAACATGTCCTAATGAGTATACATTTTGTTATTTTAGATGAAAATAAGTGTATTTATACCCATGTGAGAATTAAATCCATAAAGTGCACATTATATTTTGGAAAAAATATCCATCCTACGAACTGTATTGTGTAATTTAGACTAGTGAACATTATCATTTCCATTGACAATACTAAATGCCAGGCTCTGAAAATGCACATTTGAGTTATCACTGTGAAATTAGGGAGCCCCTCACCAGAGAGTTGAATTATTTCTCTGACGGTGAGTTGATAGAGCATTTGGGTTTAGAAGTAGCACCTAAAATAATTGAAAGGACAATGATGCTATAGTACTAGAATACAATGAAACTGATGAGTTTCATAGAATCATAGAATATTAGGGTTGGAAGAGACATCAGCAGGTCATCTAGTCCAATCCCATGCTCAAAGCAAGACTAACACCAACTAAATCATTACAGACGGGGCTTTGTCGAGTTGGGCTTTAAAAACCTATAAGGATGGAGATTCCACCACCTCACTAGGTAACCCATTCCAGTGCTTCATCACCCTCCCAGTGAAATAGTGTTTTCTAGTATCCAACCTAGACCTCCCCCACTGCAACTTGAGACTGTTGCTTCTTGTTCTGTCATCTGCCATCACTGAGAACAGCCTAGCTTCATCCTCTTTGGAACACCCCTTCAGGTAGTTGAAGGCTGCTACTAAATCCCTCCCCCCTGCTCTTCTGAAGATTAAACAAGGCCAGTTCCCTCAGCTTCTCCTCGTAAGTCATGTGCCACAGTCCCCTTCTCATTTTCATTGCCCTTCACTAGACTAACTTCAATTTGTCCACATATTTTCTGTGGTGGGGCCCCCAAAACTAGATGCAGATCTCTAGATGTGGCCTCACCAATGCCGAATAGAGGGGAATAGTCACTTCCTTCAATCTGTTGGCAGTGTTCCTACTAATTCAGCCCAATATGCCTTGGCAACAAGGGCACACTTTTGACTCAGATGCAGCTTCTCATCCACTGTAATCCCCAGGTCCTTTTCTGCAGAACTGCTTTTGTTTAGCCAGTCAGTCCCCAGCCTGTAGCAATTCATGGGATTTTTCTGTCCTAAGTGCAGGACTCTGCACTTTTCTTTTTTGAACCTCATCTGAGTTCTTGTGGCCCAATCCTCCAATTTGTCTAGATCACTCTGGACCATATCCCTACCCTCCAGCATATTTACCTGTCACCCCATTTTAGTGTAATCCATGAACTTGCTAAGGGTGCAATCTAGTCCATAATCAAGATCATTAATAAAGATGTTGAACAAAACTGGCCTTAGGATCAACCCCTGGGACACTCCTCTTAAGAGCAACTAGACATTGAGCCATTGATCGCTATCTATTGAGCCTGACAATGTAGCCAGCTTTCTATCCACCTTAGAGTCCAATCATCCAATCCATATTTCTCTAACTTGCTGGCAAGAATACTGTTGGAAACCATAACAAAAGCTTTTCTAAAGTAGATATATCATCCTCCACTTTCCCCATATTCACAGAGCCAGTTATTTCTATTGGTGAACGTCAAACAGTCTTACTCACACTGAATAGAAGATAAGAACACAAGAAAATACATAAGAACAGACATACTGGGTCTGACCAAAGATCCATGTAGCCCAATATGCGGTCTTCCATCATTGGTCAATGCCTGGTGTCCTAGAGGAAATTAACAGAACAGGTAATAATCAAGTGATCCATCTCCTGCCACCCATGCCCAGCTTCTGGAAAATAGAGGATATACAGCTTCTAGCAAACAAAGGAGTAGTTACTCCTCAAGAAGTACAATTGATTGCAGTGGGAGTTTTCAATGGAGTAAGGTACTACTCCACAGGATGGTGTAAATATCTGGCCAGTTCTAAGGTGTAAATCATGAAAAACTTGCACGTGTGCTTATTCAGTGGGACTATATAAGGACTAGTGCATAAAGCATATGCTTACGTTTCTGAAGTATTGGTGCAAAGTGATTGCCTATGACCTATGGTGAAAAAGGAATGCAGATAAAATTAGTTGTTTGCTTCTTGCTGAGAAAGGATGATGACATATGTAGAGGCAGATTTCAAAGTCAGCAAATGCCGACCAGATCCTATCATCTCCTTCTCTCACCCGTCAGGTATTACATGCCATCACGTCTCACATTCAGAAAACCTCTCATTTCCCTCACACTCACCCCTGCTGTCTGCTCCCTCTGACCTGTATCTTGCAGTAGTGATGCTGCTGCTAAAGTACTTCCCCCAACAAAGCCAGAACTGCTGTTGCACAAGCCAGAGTTGTGAATCAACACATCTACTGCAACTAGAGCTAGAGTCTACTGCATGGGCTACTTTTGGGAAATGCAGCTTGTTTCTATAATCTCCACATCCTTCTCTTGCTGTGGGACACAGAGATATGTCTCTGCTTGCTGCAGCCTCTTCCTAGCCCCACATCACTCTCCCTAAGAAGCCCCACTCTAGTTCTGCAATCTCTGTTAGATCAACACCAAAAAAAATCATTTTTTAAAAAATAATGACCCCTCTAGCTGAAGGATAAATGAAGCAGTACAAAAATACACTTTGTTTAGGTGTATACTTCTAACTTAGTTATTCTCATAATAGAATCATAGAATATCAGGGCTGGAAGAGACCTCAGGAGGTCATGTAGTCCAACCCCCTGCTCAAAGCAGGACCAACCCTAACTAAATCATTCCAGTCAGGGCTTTGTCATACTGGAAGATATAGGAAAATGAAAACTAAAATTAGAAAACAATCTGGTTTTAGACAACAAAAAGAAAAATAAATTTTGTTATTACAGACTGCTTTCAAAGAGCTTAAGTGGCAGAAACTATCATTCTGTAAACTTTAACATCAACTCCTGCAGTCTGAAGCAGGAAGTCAAGAAATGTCCTTCAAGTCAGCAAGCATGAACCTGTTATTGTGTCAAGGTTTAAGTCGTGTGGCAAAGCTTTGGCCTTCTCCCTGTGGGTACTGCTCTTCCAGGTGGTTTGTGCTAGCCTCAGAGGCTCACTGTGATTAGTTAGGGGAGGTAGAAAGGGGGGGAGCTCGGGCCCACCCTCTGCTCCGGGCTCCAGCCCAGGGACCCTAATAGTATCAGCTAAGATTGCTGACCTTTTAGGCACCAAACACAATACAATTCCCTGGGCTACTTCCCCACAGTAGTCCCCGCTTCTTCACACTCCGCTTCACCCTTACCGCAGGGCTTCCTTCCAAACTTCCTCTGCTCCAATGCCTTCAAACTGCTCTCTGCTCCAATGCCTCCCAAACTCCTGACACCCACACCCACCTGACTAAATGGGAGGGTTTTTAAGTGATTTCAGCCAGCCCCTGATTGGCTCCAGGTGTCCCAATCAGGCTAGCTGTTTCTGCTCCTTTCTAGAACCTTCTCTGTTTGGCTAGCCAGGGAACAGGGACCTGTTCATCCTGAGGCTGATATACTTTCCTTCCAGCACTCTCCTATACCCTTCTGGTCTGACTCCGTCACAGTCGGTAAAAAGAATAAATAAAGAAAAAAATGTGTAGTACTTCTGACGTTGCACCTGTAGTATACTTTCAGAGAAATTTTACTTGAAACCAGCACAACTAAAGACCCAGTAAAATGAGCTACAAATCAATAAAGTCCACTATATGGTTTTAAAACCAAAACAACCCAAAGACCCTGTAGGTGAAGATGAAAGGAGCAAAACCAAAGGTTCTTTAAGAATAGATCAAAAAGGAAGACAGTCAAAACAGTCTTCCTGCTGAAATAAAGTTTGATGTTCCCATTTGATTAAAGTTGGCTTCAAGAGTCAGTTTTATCATCAGAGCAATTGTATATGTTTGAACAGATTGGTCCTTGCCAGCCCACTGAAAGTGATAGGCCAAATAGGCATTTCAATTTTTTTTCCATTAGAAACATCTTAAAAATGAAAAAATGCACCACATGAGGATTTGCATGGTAAGTGGCTTAGCAGATTCATATCTTTCAGATTTTGCATACTGTCACATGTGTTGGCTGTTCACAGATACAGCAACTTGAAAAATCAACATGATAAACAGTGATTGGAAGAATGGCAAAGTCAATGTCTGTACCTGGGAGGAGAAAATAACATACAGCCTCATGTGGCAACTCTACAGTTTTCAAAGGATCATGTTTTGATAAGCAAGCACCTGAAAATATTAGGATATGGTAAGAAGTGCTAAAAATATTGCTTGACACAGTCTGAACTTTAGCTACTTTAGGTCTTTCCTTCCACGGCCATCATGAAATGCTTGAGAGCAACAATTGTGGTATTTACTGGAGCATCAGTAAACTACTTGCCAGACATAAGATAGTTTTTGCCTAATATATCAGTGACACCAAGATAATCAAATCCTTGTGCAAGAAAATTATTGGTGAACTAAGTCTTTTAGCATCAGAAACCAGGAGAAACATAGGTAATACCTGCAAAGAAGCTAAGTTTTTTACTGACATTGCAGATGCCACCTCAGATATTAGCCATGTTGATCAAATGTCCATTTTGCTTCGCCTTGTTAATATAGATTGCATCAAAAGAAAAGTAGATATAAAAGAGCATTTTGTAAGCTTTGTGACAGAAAGTGAGGCAGATGCTGCATCCTTGTGTGACTCATTCTTTAAGTATGGGTCAGATCCCAAATACATGTCTGGACATAAATATGATGGGGCTATTGGTATCATTGGAACTTGTGGAGAATTGCAATAAAAAAAAAGAGAGAAAATTTCTTTCAGGCAAGAGAGACAAACCTTCAGGTCTGGGCTGGCCTTAACTTTAGTAGCATGCACCATATATATCCATTGCCCAGCACGTAAAGTCAACCTAATTTTGGTGCATGCTACTAAAGTTAAGGCCAGCCCAGACCTGAAGGTTTTCTTTGCAACTTTGCAGGAAATATCTAAATATTTCACAGACTTTAACCATCTGTGAGAAAAACTAATGATTAAGTCTACCATCAATCTTTATCTTCAGACTCTTGCTTGAGAAAGTAGAGTTTTGCAAAGGAAAGAGGAACTTGATGCATTTCAGGCCCCTGAAGAACATGGCAGAATGACACAGGAGATGAAATTGAAAAGGCTTCTGTAGAATAAAGGAAACTTTTACATCTAAAGGCCCTCTGCAAAACTAGATGGGAAAGCTCAAATGAAAGCTACTGAGGCAATAATAGCAAATTTTCAGTGAAAAATTAAAGCCTAGAAGATGAAACTGTTGCTGAACACAGGAGTAGTGAGGACACAGATCAAGCAAAAAGCAAACTACATTTGATGGCTTGGATATTCTACCTCAGTATGTTATGGTGGCGTAGGTTCTTAGTTATCTTGACTGCAGCCTCTGGAATCATGTAGTCAAAGAAAATTGACCTTTTCCAATTCCTCCCAATATTTGAGAACACAGTGAATGGGCTCAGAAAATTGAATCTGAAGAGAAATAAGAGGAAATTGTAAAATAATCTTACAATGGGTGGGAAGCAATGGGTTTTTAAAATGCATAGGAAGAGACATGTACACAGTGTGGATGATGAATTTGCACATGATTCTGTATTAGAAGCAAAGGATTACTATCAGAGGAAATATTTTGAGGTCTTAAACAATATGATCAGTGAACTAAAAGACATGGTTCATGAGATTATATCTTTCAAGATGTATGATTTTACAAAGGACACTGAGGTGTTCATTTTGTCACTTGGAATCCAGAGCTATATGAATTTCTGAGTGTGAAAAACTACAGGTGTTCCTCATTATCACAGACATGGCTGAATGACCTTGATCTCCATGTAACTTGAGAAAGATGGGACAGCAAGGATGGAGCTGGACAACATTGCATTACAATTTGCAAAGGAAATGTGTCACTGTGTATTGGCTTATGTATTTCAATAACTGGAAATACATAAGCCAATACAATATAAGTAGAAGTCCACTTTTGTTTAGGCCTGTAATTTAAAAAAAAAATCTTCTAAAAAGCCTAAGGTGATGTGACCAATGGGCCCCAAGATGCATGTTTGCTCATCATGGTCTGACCCTTCAATCTGCCCATGGGCACATATGTATATGCAGCACCTATAGTTAAGGTTGCCCAGCATTTCCTATTATAAGACCCTGTTTTCATTTTCTTGGAATTTAGCCATATTTTCTATTTGTACTTCAATCCTCCATACTTGGTATCTGCACACAATGTTGAATTTTTGGGGGAAATTTCAACAAAAATGAATCCGTTGTTTCTCAGAATGTGTTTAGGGGAAAATATGTTTTGTCCATGATGAAAAGAAATAATACAACTGTTTACAACTGTTTAGTTCAGACACTCTACTGCCCTAGGGCTTTGGAGCAAGGATGTGACATTTGGCAGGAGTCATCTTGGAGTTGGGGTATGTCTTTTGATGTCCATGTGAAATTTGTCCTAATTTGGCCTCTGAAAATTTCAGTTTGCACATGCTCAATAGACACTCCCTGGAGGTTGTCAGCTTAGTTTACTAACATTCCATCTGCAGAGGGCACATTCCATCCCAGGGCTATAAGGGCTGGGCAGGACTTTACCTGCAATTTGTCTTTACAATAGATAGGAGCTGATGTGATGCCAACCACAGGAACTAACACCAAGGAAAGGTTCTCTCCTCTGCTGTCAAATGGGCCCCAAATTCAGACACCCATGAATCAAGGGGAAAAAAACGATGAATCAGCTTGAATCTGTATTGTAGAGGGGTGAGGATCTAGGCTGGGCTAGTTCATCAGGGGGAGGATGGGAAAGGGAAGGGAGAGCTGGGATTGGGGGAGACTGGGGCATGGATCCAAGTGAGGGGACTGAGTCTTGTTAGGAGATAACAGTGACAAGGGGAAAGTGTGAGCTGGGGTGGAGTAGCTATGGTGGTTTGGGAAAGGATATCTTGGAAAGTCCTGCATCAGAATGGGTCAGGCTTATGAGGGATAGGGACAGAAGGGTCTGTAACCACTACAGAACACTCCTCTCAGAACTTGGCACAGAACCCAGGATTCCTGAGTGTCAGCATTCTCCTGTCTGACGAGTTGTGTATACCCTACACTGGGCAAGAGAGGGTTAATCCCATGCTTGCCCAGTACCACCCTCTGACTGTGACAGGCATGTTCCAATTGCTGCCTAAGTATAAAAGGAAGCAGTGCAGCTCATTCTAGGCTGACCATGCTTGGTGGAGGCTCCAGGGCAGGAGCAGCTACAGCCACAAATGGTGGTAACCAGAGAACCCAGAGACCAGATTGGAGACCTGCTATCTTCAGCCAACTTCCAGGAATAGAACTTCCAGGGAACTACCCCCACCAGGGAACCCAGGGACCCTGATGGTGTAAGGACTGCCCCCTCAGGAGACACGGTAATGAGTGGCCCCACCTGAGCAAGGTCAGCCTGTTGCGGTACGATTCCCCACAGACTAGGTGGCAACCACACCTGTTGCCAAAAGAGTCCTGGGATGGGACCCTGTGGAGAGGGAGGTCCTAGGTCCTCCACTTCACTGACTCTGGCCACTAGACTGCATGGCCCTGACTCTGAGGGCATCCATATAAACTTGGACCACTATGCTGTGCAGCCCTGAACATAAGGGCAGCTATATTGATTCCGGACAGCCCTTCACCTGAGAGCACCCATCTTGACCATTACCACTGAGACATGCTGCTTTCAGTCTAGGGATCATTGCATAAACTATAATCGTGGTGGTATCATATCGCCATCCTGCCCTAAAACAGGATTGGGTGTGCATAACCCTGCTTCCACCTAACTTTTCACAAGTGGCCACTAATTATATATTCTTCATCTTCTGGGTGCCTAACCTTGGACCTGGAGTTTTGTCTGCAGAAGTGACGAGCTCTCAGTGCTGCAACTGAAATCCACAGGAGTTATGCTGTGAACAAATAAAATGCCTTAAAGTTATCTGAAAAGTCTGGCCTCCGGCCTGATTTGGGAAGGCCGAATTAGTAGATATTTTGAGACTAATGTCCATTCTGTAATTCCTCCCCTGTAAAACAGGAATAATAATACCACCTCATCTCTCAGGGTGTTGTGAATTTAAATTCTTTAATGTTTATGAAGCTGTCACATGGTACAGCAATGAACACCATAGAGAAGCCCATGAGAAAATTAATAACTCTGTATACAAACCAGGGCTCAATAGTGTGCATTAAATAAGGCCTAGGACGACAACACACTGATTGATGAGGATAAAACAAATATTGAATAGCTTCTCATTCAGAGAGCACTGCCCATTCTGTAAACGGAATGAATTGGATTCTGTGGAAAAATTGGTATGCAATCATGTATATTCACAAGAGGGCCAAATGTGGTACAGTTAACCTTAACCATGGAATTTTAAAACTTTTGAATGCTTGATTTTACAACCTTAATAGTCTTTTTATTTGAGGTGGGGGTAAAAGTATAAAAATATACATAGAAATGTGCATATGAACTGAAGTCATTAAGAGAAGTTATTTTCTTAACTTCTTTATTTTCACATTAATTCACCTGCATTTGCTATTATCATGATCTTTGAGTTTGTCATTTCTAGATTAACCTGATTTGACTCGCCCTGTTTATTCACCTTCATAAATGAAACCAAAAAAATTGCAAATCTTTCATGGTCTGATGTATGCATAAAAGACCTGTCATTATCTTGTGGCATTGTGAATTGATTCACCTTTAACATGCTCTCTTTTGCCTTAATTGGTTATCTAATAATTTTCTAGCCAGGTAAATTGCTTGACCCTTTTAAATTTTCCCAGGCCATTTTATCTTTTCCCTTGCTTCAAAACTTCCTACCTTCTGTTGAGCTGGCAATTAATCATAACAACACTACTGGCAGGAGACTACTTTGCTCTTTATAGAACATACCATATGTCTCTCACTCACAGTTCTCTATAGGTTTTGGAGATATTAAAAAAAAAGGCTGGCTGTAAATAAATGAATTGGCTAGGGATAGTTGCTGA
The DNA here is from genome assembly GCA_032164245.1 of Sternotherus odoratus. Classification (NCBI taxonomy): domain Eukaryota; kingdom Metazoa; phylum Chordata; order Testudines; family Kinosternidae; genus Sternotherus; species Sternotherus odoratus. The sequence goes on from JAVMKO010000003.1 coordinate 147,502,308, forward strand.
TTGCTGATGTTCCCTGTGAGCTAGAATCAGAATGTTTTGGGTGTCAAAAAGCTACCATGGTTATAAGAAATCAATTATACATTATTTTCTACATTTCTTCAGCAGTAACAACAAAAATTAGTGAGCCCAGTCCTACAGTCTTCAATCAGATTACTTCATTTATTTCACTGAGGCCTCTGCCTGAGGGCTTGGTTAGACTGGCGCTTTATAGAGCTAAAAGCCTCCAGTAGCGCTATAATTCTCTAACCTTACACACTGGCAAGGCACATTTTGCACAATGAGTCTCTGTTTAAAGCGCAACTTGTAAACCTCCTCTCCGAGGGTGATAAGGGCTTTTGCGTATTCCCTGTAGGGTGTTAGGGCCAGTGTAATCACTCATTGCGCGATAAGGGATCTCTGGCATGCCTCCGAGCCATGTAAGGCAATCAACAATCCATTTAAGGCAAATGATGTGTGAGTGTTCTTTTGAAAAGGGAAGGAAGAATGCGGAAGTACCTTTTGAGTTTCTCTCTTAAAAATCACAGCAAATAAGCACTGGAAATGCTGATGGACTGAGCTGTGTGACTTCAATGCAGAGCCTGTCAGTTTCCTCTAATGAACAATCACTGACAGCCTGAACTTTTCTCCCTGTCTACACGTTCCCCGTTCCCCCTCATCCCCCTCCTTTGCAAAGCACGCTGCACCCAGCTGAATGCTGGGATACCTGCCCATAATTCACCACTCCCTGTGCTGTCAGAAGCCCCGGAAATGTGTCCATGCTGTAGCGCTAAACATTCTAATGTGCACAGCCTCTAGCGCAATCCCTATCGCGCTAAATGGGACACGCTATAAATAAACACGCTACAATTCTGCAGTGTAACCTTACCCTGTGAGAGGACTGAAAGATGTGACCCAGAATAAGGACCCAGTTCAGGAAACATCTCTGTTCAGAACGGCACTTGCGCACATGATTTAAGTATATATGTAAGTCCTATTTATTTCCAAAGAAGGTACTGTTCAGTGTGATAAAGGCTTCCTGGACTATCAACAGACTTAAGGGCCTGCTTAACCATATGGCACGTGCTTAAATCCATTGATAGTCTAGGCAGCCTTTGTCTTACAGAATAGCACCGTAGTGCTACATATGTGGTAAGTAAGGGTATAAGATCTATCCTGGGGATTTTCTTTTCATCATGGTGCTTCTCTCAGACCAAAACAGCACCTGCAGAATTTTAGGTGTCCTCCTAAGTAGATCAGCAATGAATTCTCATATATTTGCCAGACTACCTTGACTTGATGACCCCTGACTGTGTTTAAGATATGTTTGATCATTGGCCCTTACTATTAACTTCCGCTAACTTGTTTGAGCAGATAAGTATAGCCACTAATTAACCTCTAAATAGGAACTAGCAAACACCTGATCTCAATCTTCTCAGAGAAACTGAGGTACTTGAAACACAACTTTAGTCAATTTATTAACTTGATTATCATGTGCTTTTAACAAATGCTTCTGGGGAATAAACAGGGGGTTTGGATCTCTTGTTTCATTGAAAAGATCCGCTACAATTCTGACTGGATTAAGTGATGCAAGAAAGGATATAATTGATGTTGATGAATCACATAAATGGTATCATTCAAGACACTGAGGTATATTTTTATTTATTACCAAGAAGAAACTCGTTTTTTTTTTCTTTTGGTTACAATGTAAGCCCCTTGATAGACTAAGGGCCCTGATTTCAGAAGTGCTGATCACGTTCAATTCCCATTGATTTGTTTGAGTTCTGGGTGCTCAGCACCTCAGCAAATCAGATCCTGCCACATTAGGATCAACTCCTGAACCATTCATTACTATTGTGTTGGCTGATTACTTCTGGTATGTGATGATCCATGAGCACATAAATAGCTCTGAATATTATGCCAGCTTTTCAGGCTGGGCACTATAGGTGAATCCATCCGTGTGCAAAGTGTCAACACAAGGATTATTCATCAATTAAGGGATAATAGGGTTTATGTGGGATTTAGGTGGTATGTATAATCTGCACTGTGGTAATTCTTACCCTGTGACTCAGACTTGAGAAATGAGGTATAGTGGAAATCAATGGATGCAGCAATAGGGCAAGTGCTTTATTATTCTCCCTCTACCATGTTTTCCATGCAGAAACTAACAGAGGTAGAATCAGTAAAACAGGGGTTTTCCTTGTCCCTCAGAGACATCAGAAACCTTTCAAGTTTCCAGGAGATAGATATCAAAAGTGCAAATGATGAAGGGCTCTAGGAAGCTCTGATCTCCCTTCTCAATCCTGCTACAATCCTTAATTTATCCTTGTTCTCTAGCTGCCAGAAAAAATGAAAATTGGCAACTATAAGCAGCAGACACCAATTTCATCAATTTAATATACACTGTCTACACACATCCACATCACACATCATTCGAAAGCTTATTATGTCTACTTTAAGAGGAGGTATGATGTGGAGCTGTCAAGCGGTGCTGTTACCAGAGAAGAAGGGATAAGCAATGACACTTTCAATGTTAAAATATGTCATTAGTTTCTGTTAGTTTAATGACTATATATTATTTCAAGACATAATATTGGATTAATTTGTGACCTCAAAACATCACCACAACTAAAGGTTAAAACAAAATCTAATTATAAATTTGTATAGGCATTATTGAAAAGTAATAGTACTGGTGACATTTCTACTCAACATTGTTATAAACATCCTCTTATCAGTATGATCTCTGTCAAGAGTGTGGGGGTTACCAAAGTCTTTATTGCTTTGGTATATATACAGTTTTGTTCTAACTGCAGACACAAATGATTGTGCCATGTCCTCTACTGGTACAAGCACAAATAAGGTCTTGTAGAAGCTCAGATGCCAGTGGGACCTTGAAGAATACAGAAAGTAGCTCATCGTCAACTTTTTTTTCTATCCACATTGCAATGGTGATCCTATATCTTGTTTGTCAAGATGCTTTTTTTTAGACACTCTTCAAGACTGTTCTCACATGGGATTTTGGCCAGTGAATTGCCCTTTTTGGTGGCTATATTGAAGCACAAGCAATTCAGTCTCTATGGGTCTCTTTTTATTTCTCACTTTAGTCATACAGCATGGCTACCAACTTCCTTGCTGTAGAAATTTTGGCTTGTCCATCACTCTTCCAATTTGGCAAGATCTCTGAAGTGGTAAGTGTGATGTTACACTCTATATGTTTATGGAAATATGCTTATGGGTGTAAATATGACATAATTGGAATATGATTTGTGCTAAATATGCAAAGGTTATAATATACTGAATATATTCATCCTATTTGTATGTATGTATCATTTTTATATCTGAAGTTATGAGCATTGGCTGTATGCTTGTATTTGAAGTGTTTGCTGAAGGAAACACATAAGGAAGATTTGAGGGAGCAAACAGCTGTTCATATCTCTCTGTCAGTGTTATAGAGGGTGGACAATTTATGAGTTTACCCTGTACAAGTTTTATACAGAGTAAAACAGATTGAATTGAGGTCTGGATCCCATTGGGAGCTGAGTGTCGGGGTGCTGAATACAGGAGTACATCTTAAGCTGTTTTCATTTAAGTCTGCAGGTTTGGGAGCGTGGTTCAGAGCCTGGGTCTGTATTGCAAAAGGCTTGCGTGTCTGGCTCTATAAGGCAGGGTTCCGAAAGCTCAAACTGGCAGAGAAAAATGGGCTTCGCACATCAGGTGACGGTCCCAAGGTGGTTTCTGTGTCTGAACCTGTCACAGTAAGCTCCCTTTGTTTTGACAACATTAAAAGCACAGATTTCCCTTCCCCCTACAAGGGATGACAGAGTCACATCCTGTTAATATGTGTACAGGAAGAAGTATGTTGCAGAAATAAGTGCATCTCAAATTGCATGCACAGATATGAAGCTTGTTAGTTGCGCTATTAATGGTGCCTGTTTCAATTCACATACTATCTGTGTTGTTCCATTTTTGGAAAGTAGTGAGCAGCAAGGACCAAAACATCTCTATCAGGTGACCTGACAACTATGTTTTCTTTGACTCCAATAGCCCCCAAAGCCATACGGGCATATACAAGCATCCTTGTGTCAGCTTCCTCTTGAGTACTGTACAAGTCCTGGCCATCTTAAATACCTCTGCTAGTGGACTTTGCTACTTCATCATTGGCAAAGCCTCCAGCAAGGAGGAGTGTTTGTGTTGGGTGTGCACCTACACACTTGAGTGCCCTTTGAGCCATATATTCATAGAGGAATTGTACAGTTGACTTCATTTTAGATGCCATATTTAGAAAAAAATTCTATGCAGGATTAAGGATGCTGTCTTTCTACAGTTTTCATAGTGTTAGTATTATCATACCTGTCCGTTATTTTGATTACAGAATTAGCTTTGTCAAATCCTTTTAGGACCTGCCTCAAGTACTCAGCAGACAATTCTCTAAATGTGCGGAATTTGTCTCCAGCCATCATGGTCATGGCATTTCTGATGTATGCTGTAGTTGCTTTGTTACGCGGTGGTAGCTCATGGATTCTTTCAGCTTTAGCTTCTAGCTGTTTCCCTAATTCCGTTTTGTCTGTTCTTCTCATTGTTCCATCAGCATGGAAGAGGGACATAGACACAGTCCTATTGGGTAACTCAGAAGAGTTACTACTGAACCATCATCGGTGCATCTTGCTAAGAACAGGGCTCTGCAGAAAACAAGTTCTGGACTGATAGCTGCTGTGATTATCCCTCCCTTGCCAGACTCAAATTTGGTCTTATTGGCCATATTAGAAAATGTTTTGATACCGGATTTCTTGACGGGGCTGAAGAAGCTGTTTTCCAACAGAGTCAAGTGCACATCTCACACATCTCTCCATTTGACCTTCACTAATATTTGCTATTTTCAGTAGAGACTTTTGTACATCTAATGTAGGGTGACCAGACAAGTGTGAAAAATCGAGTTGGGGGTGGAGTGTCATAGGCACCTATAGAAGAAAAAGCCCCAAATATTGGGTCTGTCCCTATAAAATAGGGACATCTGTTCACACAGATCTAATGTTGCATGCAGCCAAGTAAATATGTTGATAAGCACTTCTGTATGTGATTCTGGGTCTGCATTTGTTATAGTGTTGATGACATGGTTTGTAAGAGTTGTAACATGCTCTTCAGCCCTCAGAGTTAAGGCCTTGTTTGTGGAAGCCATGTGTCACGAAGGTCCATCTGACAAGGACTGGCTTCTTTCTTGTCAGTCCTAAAATCTCACTTCTGCTTATATGTAAATTGAGGTAAACATATATTCCTTTAGGCATAAGCTTTTGTGGGCTAGAACCCACTTCATCAGATGCATGAAGTGGAAAATACAGGAGCAAGTCTAAATACATGAAAAGATGGGAGTTGCCTTACCAAGTGTGAGGTCAGTCTAACGAGACAGTTCAATTAACAGCAGGATACCAAGGGAGGAAAAATAACTTTTGTAGAGCAGCACTAGCGTCCCAAACACACAACTGAGTTAAAGCCACATGACAAAGGGACAGTCTGCCCATGCACCCTTTTCTACACCAGCAGCAGAAAGCATGTCTTGCATAAGGGTCCTTATATCAGTTTTATCCCACCTACAGGCTACCCTGACGTTGGAGTGATCACCACTGACAAGCTTGACGCAGTCAGATTATATCCGCTGTGTGGCACAAAGCAGCCATGTTTCACCAGTGGATTTGGTTCAGTCTGAAAACAAAAACAAAAAAACCCACAGAATCTAACAGTGCTAGCATGTTTTCAAGAGAAAAATTTAAATGGAGATGCCAAAATCACCACAAATCCTCTGACTCCCTAGGCTACTGGAGTATATTACTTGGGACGATGTGGGAGTATTGTGGAGAGTGTTCAAGGAGGTATATCACTCATATAATGAAGAATTTCAGAATTCTTCCTGGTTAGAAGACAGATTAATTTATAAAATTGCAAAAACCTGAAGTTTAATGTTGATTGCAATGATACACTCAATGGTTCTGAAAAAAATAACTGTCTTTTCCCACTGGATGGATTTGCAGTAGCCTTTATAAATTAATGCTTACTGTCTGGGTTAAAATCTTATAAGGAGATAGGAGAGCTTTTCTTTCGCAAATTTGTCCTTAGCACAGACAGTAAGAAAAGACGACTAGCAAGGACATTCTGTTCTCATTTGAGTCATCTCCTTGTCTAGATTTTTAATTTGTTGCCGACTGTGTCCTTTGACTGGAGCTAATTTTCATACAATTTACTACTTTCTTTTACGTATTCAAATCTTTTCATGATATGAAGGATCAAATATAGTAAGGTTTCTATGACCTTTTTAGTTTCTTGGAAGAATATGGTGCTTAACTAGCTCCGATAAAAATAAAATCTTTGAAAATGAACAGATTTTGAAAATGATCTTTTAGATTTGAGATCAGCTGGGTGTCTATCAACTGCAAATGCTTTTTCTTTTTTAGGCTCCCAGAGCTCAGCAAGTCACTGTGCTTTATCCCAACAAGCCAGTAACTCGTCATGTATATTTCACCCGCACCAGTCCTCGAAGACTGAATATTACAAGTTATTTTATTATTTCTAATCTGGGTTCAGTACTGAAAATGTCCTAATATATAGGGTCCACGATGGGAAAAAATAATGAAGCTTGCATTAGCTGCAGTGGAAGCAAGATTGTGTTCTCAATCTTCATGTTTTCTAGTTTTACCTTTCAAGTTCTCAGACTGGGCTATGTCCTGTAGCTCTGAAGAACTGAATAAATATCCTTTTCTGGGTTAGAAGTGAAAACAAGATTGGTAGCTATATTTTAATCCATGAGGACATTTGCCCACATCACAAAACCAACATATATTTTACAGAAAAATACAGTGAATTGTGTTTTTTACTTTTTTTCCTGAAAAATTAATATTTTTGATGGAAAATTAAAAAAACCTTACTTTTTTTTGGAAGTTTTATTTCAAAATGTTCTGTGTTTCTGCAATTTTCAACTATTATTTTTTAATTTTTCCAGTTTATTTATTTAAGGCAAAAATTTTCCTGGGGAGGGGAAGAAAAAACCTATACCCTCATCTCTAGTTCTGATTTGCAATACAAGACATACTGTATATATTCTTCACCTTTTACATAAATAATATCGGGAACTGTGGCATTTGAGTCACACAGATACTGATTAACCCTAGTTTTAGTTTGGACTCTGCCAGACCCTAACGTATGATATCAGCTTTTAAAACCTGGACACAAATTTTCCCATTACAGAACAGACTAAATTATCACCATGGCACCCATATGGGTAACATATTGTGTAGCATATTTTACTTACACCCAGTGGTGAAGTTTGGGAATAAATTTAAGAATTACACTGAGCCATTGGCATACATGTATCCAATAGCGACAAAGAGTCCTGTGGCACCTTAAAGACTTGTCAGTCTTTAAGGTGCCACAGGACTCTTTGTCGCTTCTGCAAACCCAGACTAACATGGCTACCTCTCTGATTCATGTATCCAATAGGCATGGATAATCTTTAAGAGAACAATCTTGGGGTGTGTTTTAGTGTAGCTCTTCCAAGCCATTCTCAGGCTGCATTGTGAATGGCTGTGTATTGAGTGGGCCAAGGTATGGATGAATGTAAGAAAGGAAACACATTGCTGCCCCCTTCTGTTACAGTCTAGCATTGTTCTAGGCTGCTGGGGTGACCAAGAGGAGGACAGCTCCTGGCCCAGCAGCTGGAGGGACCTCCCAACCACAACAGCATTTTATAAGATGGTAACACAGAATAGATAAAGAGTTTAGTTCCACAGTCATTTTTGTTAGTATCAGCAGATGTTTCCATTAATATATAGCAGCAGGAGACAACAGAAGGAGACATTTCGGCAGATGTAATTTTTCTGTGTTAACTAGGATTTTCCTGCCTTTTTAGGGGTGGGCCAGGGGGACTGGATAAACCAGAGAGATATTTTCATGTGCTTTGATTCCAGCAACAATCACACCCGTTTATATTTTGTGAAAGAATTTACTATTCTATCGTGGGAGAGGATATTCACTCACACTTTTTAATTGCCTTCTGGGAAGCAGAAAAATAATAAGAGCTCAAAATAACTGCATGAGAAATACCTCTTCACGGGTACGTATGTAAGTGTGTGTGTGTGGGGGGGGGGGAATGACTACAACTTTTAGGCAAAGCATTTACCTATCTGTGAAATATATATATATATATATATGTATAATATTGACTCTTACCAGCAGGAAAAGCCAATTCATTGTGCAACAGGCTTGCTGCTATCGCAACAACAAGACATACTGCAGTTATTCCATATATAACCACACTACCCGCAAAACAGCCAATGTCTTTCAGGGAGCAGAATCCCTTCTTAACCAGAAAGTTCTTTTGCATTCTATTGTCATTTTGTCTGCTTAATGTCTGATCATAATAGTGTTGAGAGCCAAGACAGGGGAATCTTATGTTAGAGAGAAAGAGTCATTAAAATGCCAGATTATGGGGCCTTATTTACACTAGTGAGTATTTACTCATGTAATGTAAGACACAGTGTTTCTCAATCTGCAGCCCACAGGCACATGTGACCCAATTAGCACAGGAGCTGTGGCCCAGCTGTATGCCAAAGGCCCCTGGGCCACACAGCGGGGTTTGGGTTCATGACTATCCAGTGTGGCACGATTGGGCTTCCTGGCCTGGTGCCATCGGGGTCTCCCATGCCAGCCCCACATGGCCCTGCATGGAGGGGATCTGGGATCCGGAGCTGCTGCCTGGCCACAGAGGTCAGGGTCACTGGCCAGCCCCCATGGCGGAGGGCTGGCCCTATGCAGTAGGGGTCTGTGGCTGCTGGCTGGCCCCAGAGGGTCTCGTGTCCAGGGCTGCCATCCCGCTGGCCCCGCAGCATACGAGGTCACTGCCAAGCCCTGCACAGTGGTGGTTCAGGGTCTGGGGCTGGTGGCCGGCCTCCACAAGGTTGGAGTCTGGAGTCAGGGCTGCCCCCACTGGGATTGGAATCTGCGTTGCCACCCATCCACCCAACCCTGCATTGTGGGGTCCAGCAGGTAGGGGCTGCCATCCAGCCCTGCACAACGGAGTCCAGGGTTCCTGCTGCCCGGTCCCGCATGGAAGGATCCAGAGTCCCTGCTGCCCGGCCCCCCGCCCAAGACTCTACTAGGATTGCCAGGTGTCCAGTTTTCAACTGGAATGCCTTGTTGAAAAAGGAACCTGGTGGCTCCACTCAGCACTCAGTGCTGATCGGGCCATTAAATATCTGGTTGGCAGTGCGGACAAACTTCCTGCCCAGATCTGCGGAACTCCTGGGAAACTGCCGGCATCTCCCTCCCTCTGGCTCCTAGGCATAGGGATGGCCATGTGGGATCTGTGTGCTTCCCCGACTCCAGCACCAGCTCAGCAGCTCCCCTTGGCTAGGAACTGCAGCCAATAGGAGCTGAGGGGGTGGAACCTGCAAATGTGGACAGCATTCAGAGCAATGTGGTTGTGCCTCCACCTGGAGCCAGAGTGAGATGTCGCTGCTTCCCAGGACCCACCTGAAGTAAGCTCCACTTGGAGACCACACCCTGAATCCCCTCCCATGCCCCAACCACCTGCCTCAGCCCTGAGCCCCCTCTTATACCCTAAACCCCATCTCTATCATAGAGCTTGCACTCTCAGCTGGAGCCCTCACCCCTCACAGTGCCTATCTTTGGATGTCACTTCATTTCTCAATAGAAACGGGCTAAATTGGCACTAGCATTGGCTTATCAACATATAGTTGGGCTGAATTTTTTGTTCTGCAAATCTAAAATCAAAGTTGGGATTTGCTGCAATTTAAGTATGTTAAAAATTGAGACATAATCCTAGATTTTATAAGATAAGTGTGTACAACACTTTTTACAATCTCAAGTAAAGAAATTATAGCATCTCTGGTTTCATGCATCTTTTCAAATTTCTCAGTTGCAGGTGAAGGAGACGCTTATTTTTTTTTTCATTCTTTAAAAAAAAATCTCCTATGAGCCTCACTGACAGAGTTGCAATAGGTGGTGAGTAAACTCTAGCCCCCCCTGTAGCGGCACGATGACTCACCCTGTGGCGCCTCCTGCTGGTCGTCCGGGAATTAGCTCATTTCAGCACAGAGCACCCTCTGCAGGCTGGTGTCCCGCTGTCCGCATGTCCCTCCCAGACCCTGGTGACCTCTTACCTGGGGTGCTGCCCCCTGGATGTTCCCCCTCACTCTGCCTCTGGGCCTCTCCTCCTTGGGGAACTCCCAACCCTCTAATCCCCACCTTGCCTCAGCAGTCTGGGCTACTGCCAGTCATCATCAAGGCCCCGCTCCCTGGGGCAGACTGCAGTGTAACAGCTTCTCTGCTCCTCTGGCCTTTCCCCAGCCCTGCTCCCCTCCAGTTACCTTCTCTAGCTTCCCAGCAGCCACACCCATCTGCCTCCACAGCTAGAGGAGACATTTTGTTCGCACCTAGCTCACAGCCTTCTTATAAGGGCCAGCTGGGACCCAATTGCATTGGCCACAGCTGCGGCTGCTTCCTTACTCAGCCTGCGAGCTGGTTGCCTGCAGCCACAGCCCTTCCCAGAGCAGTTTTAACCCCTTTTCTTTTAGGAGTGGGGTAGTTACACCCTCCTCCCCCCAACTATATTCCCAGTTGTGAATTTGGCATTGTTCGCTTATTCCTACTAAGAAACAGAAAGCATCTTAGAATACTAATTATAATTGCCCAGAAACTTACAGGTAGGCTGCTTGTTTCTTCTAAGAGAAAATGCATCAACATCATTGTAGCAGGGTGGCTGCCCGCTCCCAGCCAGAAAGGGTTGAAACAGCCCAGGAAAGGCTTGTGGCTGGGAGCAAGATCCCAGGCTATTTAAGAGAGCAGGCTTACTCTAGCAGGCCCTTATAAAAAGACAGAGAGGCAGGGGCCAGAGAGACAGTCTCCTCTGTCTGCAGAGGCAGACAGGCCTGGCTGCTAGGAGCTTGACAGGGTACCTTGAGGGAAGCAGGGCTGGGGTAAGGCAAAAGGAGCTGGGGAAGCTCTGGCCTGGAAACCCCCAAGCTGCAGGGCCTAGTGGAGGGCCCAACAAAGGGTACTGTGGTTGCAGGGGGCAGCCCATGGCTACAGAGGCAGAGGCAGCAGGCCAAACCCCCCTTGCCGGTGATGAGTGGCAATGATACTGCAGTCTGCCCCAGTGAACGGGGGCAAGTGGTGACTGGCAGTTGCCTATACTGAGGCAAGGTGGGGATGGGGGTTCCCTAGAGAGGGGAGACCCCTAGATCTGTGGGGGTACTGCAGGGGTGCAGCACCCAAGGGAAGAGGGCACCGGGGTCCGGGAGGGACACGGGGCTGGCATTGAGTGGGATATCGGCCTGCAGAGGGCACTCCAGAGGCTGGTGAGCTAATTCCCCAGAAGACCAGCAGGCGGCACCAGCAGGGGTGAGTCGCCGCATGCTTACAATCATGCACTCACAGACAATCCATTTTACAGCTTTTATTAGATGCTTTTTATAAAAAGTTATGAAAACTATGGAATTATATGCATACTATTTGTAGGTACCATTCATTTACTGTAGAGCTAAAACATACAGCTACATTTTTTCTCCATGAAAATAAATTCTAAATAATTTGTATATAAATCTAATGTTACTTGAAAAATGTAAGAATCATAGAACACTGGAAAATTCAATTAGAAATGTGACTGTAATCTCAATTTTAAATAATGTATGTCATCATTAGAGATTGTTCTCAAAGAGAAGTCAAAAATATGATAATGGCTAAATAACACACAATTTATGTATGAACATACATTTGAGATTTCAGATAAGCATTTTTGTTTCAAAAAGCATAAATCTATTGTGGTAAACCCAGGGCAGGCTACTGCCAGAGGAGTTTGTGGTGAGAGAGGTAACTGCAGGTTAATTGGGTTCAGCTGAGTAAGGCTGCCGCTGGCCAAAGCAGGGTCAGCTGAGCCCAATTAAAAAGCAGTCAGAGACCTTTTTAAACCCTCCTCCCCAGCGAGGAGGGGAGAGAGAGATAGAGGGAGTGAGGCTGCCTGCAGGCTGGGGGCAGCAGGACATTGAGTCTCTCCCAGAAGGGAGATAGTATTCCTAGCCAGAGAGAAGCAAAACCCAACCAGAAAGAAGTGCTTAGGGGAAGGGAAAGCCTGCCTTTGGGGCTTTCCAGGAGGGTTGCTGGCACGGCTCTTGCCTCACCAGAGCCCAAAGGACCTGAGTCAGGGGGGTCCGAGAGGCCACTTTGCCACACTATATACATATCAAATATTTGAAATATTAGATACAGATTATGATGAAGAGAAAAGGTTATGTGGAACATATGCACTTTAACTGAGATCATAGCAGTAAGAATATAAATAATTATAATTAGCAGAGGAGCTGTAGATACGCCTCTGGTGAGACATACAAAGAACACACGGTTTTGTTTTGTTTTGTTTTGTCTTCCAAAGGAAGAAAATAACTACAGTCAAAAGAAAGATGTATTGAACTAACTTTTGACCAAGGGACTGCAGATCAAAGTAGACAGAAATGATGAAAAGAATAGCTTTTTGAGAAGTCTAGCAATCATTTAAAATGTATAAGTTTGTGTTTTTACATTTTCTTGGCAGTGATTCATAGTGTAATGCTGTGTGTTTTCAAAATTCTATTAATCTTGCACTTGCATTTCACATTTTAACAATTCACAAGCAGAGAGTTTAATAGAGGTAAAATGAAGATATTTACAAATATTAGGGATTTCTCTAAGAAAGTTGTTATATGTGGTTCGATAGATATCTTTATACGTAGAGTTTAGAATTTCTCATGGTTTTTTTTTTTTTGGTTGTTTTTTGTAATAAAGCAAGCACCTGGAGAATTATTTTTCACATAGAATACTCAATCTAGTTTATCTTTCAAGAGGGAAGGGAGAGCTCAGTGGTTTGAGCATTGGCCCGCTAAGTGCAGGGTTGTGACTTCAATTCCTTGAAGGGGCCATTTAGGGATCTGGGGCAAAAAAATCTGCCAGGGGACAGTACTCTATGTACTTGGTCTTGCTAGTGTAGGTAGCGGACTGGACTCTATGACCTTTCAAGGTCTTTCCAGCTCTATGAGATAAATGTGTCTCCATATATTACATGAGAATGGAAGTACATCCTGACAGGGCTGGCCTTTCTATGAGGCAAACTGAGGTGGCTGCCTCAGGTGCCAGACTTGGGAAGGGAGTGGGGGTGCCACTAGGACCCAGAGTGTAGAAATTTGTGTCTGCTATTGGTCCATATGTATTATCTCTGCTTTAGATGCACAGAGATGGTAGTGTGCTGTGCTGGAAGAAGGAGGACACAACAGACTTAACAGGCAGGCAGGAGAAAAGGTGAGAGGAATAACGGAAAACAGCAGGAGTTTCAGTGAGAAAGAGGAGGAGGAGGCTCTTATGTATCTCTGTAGCCCCCCCCCCCAGGAGCCTGGACTTATTAACACCAGGTTCTCAGGGAGCTTCCTGTTTCCTGCTGCTTCCCTGAACCCATTTGAGAAGAACAGGCAGTCAACTGAAGTAGTAGAAGCCAGTTAGGCCCTTAAAACGCTGATATCTTCCTTCACGTGGGTCCTGCTACCATCCTGATTATTTGTCCCCTTCAACTGAGTGTTGAGAGACACTATAGCTGGCACGGAACAGCAGCTATGAGTGAAAGAAGAAAACCCCCTTCTGGGGCAGAATTCCGAAAAAGAAAGAAAGCAAAGGAAGCTTTTCTATCTAATCAGGAAGGAGCTCTCCTGAGATACATAGACACAAATGTTCTTGGTTAGCCTTCTGGCCCCAATGAGGATGTAAGTGGTGAGGAGATGCCTGATCTTCCAGTTAGACAGAGTGAAGGTGAGCAGTCAGCTACTGCAGCTTCCATACCTCCATCTCAAATGGATGTAACCATGCACATGCCTGAAGAAAAGTGTAGATCAGAGAAGAGTGTGGTAGAGGCGCAAGAAACAGCTGCTGCTGAGCTTAGTTCCTTAAGTCTAGATGACCCAGGACTGTGGCCCACTTGAGCAGTAGTTTCAGGGACTTCCTTGTACTGGATGGGCCACAGCAAGTGAAAAACTTAATGTTCCCCAAAGATAATGAAAATAGAAGTTTCCATCCAACACATTACTGGTGTGAAATCCCCAATGGTGACAAAGTGGAGAGGCCATGGCTTATGTACTCAAAACCCCAGACTGGTGCATACTGTTTTTGTTGCAAACTCTTCCAGGCTAATGTTCCAGCCACACTGGGTTCTACAGGAACAAAGGACTGGAAAAATCTGGCTAGAAATCTGGCATGCCATGAGAAGGTAGCAAATCACCAAAGAGCATTCCATAGGTGGAAAGAGCTTGAGATGAGACTAAGGCCCCATAGATTATCAGCATCAAGAGAAGATTGCATCAGAGTCTTTTTATGGGCAACATGTTCTGAAAAGGCTCACTGCCATTGTGAGAATGCTTCCTACCCCAAACCTAGCACTATGTGGCACTGCAGATCAGCTGTATGTGCCAAACAATGGAAACTTCCTTAACATTTTGGAGCTGATGGCTGAGTTTGATGCTGTACTTCTGGAACATCTAAGACGAGTCACCACCTAAGAAATGTACACACACCACTACCTTGGAAAAACAATTAAAAATGAGATCATACAGTTACTGACAACAAAAGTCAGGCAGAACATTGTGGCAGATCTGAATCAGCAAGATATGACTCTGTTATTCTGGACTGCACACCTGACATCAGCCATATGGAACAAATAACTTTAATGGTGCATTTCATAACAAAAGAACCTAGTGAAAATGTCCTGCAATGGTGACAGTCAGAGAGCATTTTCTAGAATTTACTGATATTGATGATACTATAGGAGCTGGTATGTGCTTCTTAAAAAGCTGGAAGATACGGAAATTGCAATAGCTGATGTGAGAAGTCAGGGCTAGGTTAATGGTGCCAACATGAGAGGAAAGAACAGAGGAGTGTGGTCATGGATCTGAGAGTTAAACCTTCAAGCTTTTTTTGTCATATGCAGTTCTCATTCATTTAACTTGGTGGTCAGTGATGCAGCATCTAGTAAAAAATAAATCAGGCAACTCCTGCAATTTTATCACAAGTCTCATGATATTGGTGATTTTCTTAAATCCCCAGGTCCTGAAGTAATCTGAATACATCCACATTTCAGCTTTCATACAGAAGAAAGTTTCTCATCTTTCTTGTTGCAGAAAAAGAGGATGAAACCAAAAGGCACTTTTAAAAACAGGTACCTTTTTAAAATCTCATGCTTTTTATAGTCCTGATTCATGAGTTGTTGGGCTTGGCAATACAAATACAAAGTCATCCTATATAATAAAAGGCTAAGGAAGTTTGTCCGAAGCCATCATGCGCACTAGAGATGGCCCGGACGAACGGTATGCTGGGAGGTGTAGTTCGGCAGCACAACATGGCCACCGCGCATGCGCCGCCGCGAGGGAAGCAGGGGTGGATCAGGGGGCTTGGGGAGTGTGGGCAGGAGGGTGGCTGGGTGCAGGAGGTGCAGGCAGGGGGCTCTGGCCGGGCGGGACGCGGGAAGGGGGTGCTGGGCCGGCAGGGCGGAGGCGCCCGGGCATGGCACGGCTAGCTGCGCCCAGCCTAGCTGGAGCAGGCCGCCTTCCCCATGCTGCTGGGGGAATGGGAGGGAGCGGGCTGGGCTGTCAGACGCATGCCGAGGGGTTGAGGGGCCGTTGGAGTGGGGGGAAGGGTGAGAGAGCTGAGCGAGTGGGGGGCCGTGGGAGGGGGGAGAGAGCTGAGCGAGTGGGGGGGCCATTGGAGGGAGGAGGGGGAGAGAGCTGAGCGAGTGGGGGGGGGCTACAAGCCGCTACCGTTGGCCCGTGTACATGGGCTTTTACACTAGCATGAAATATTTAATTCTCTAGCATGAGGGGATTCTGACCTCACTGTTCCAGTAGAACAAAATAATCAGATATTGACTCTTGTTGAAATGACCATCAAACTTTATTGATTCAGAAGTTAAAATATGACTTCCTTTCACTCATTGTGGACCTGCAAGAATAGTATAGTCACCAAAATATGGAGGGTGATGTTTGCCTATTTGAAGAGGGCCTGCAAAAGGGCATACACACTACTTTGAGAGATTAATAGGTGCTTAAATGGGACACAAATACTGTTACAGTGACCAGAGAGGAAGTGTAAAAAATCAGGATTCAGAACATGTATTTTGGGAGGGAGGTGGTATAGTTGTCTATGTAAGACAAAGCCCCTAATATTAGGATGGTCCCAATAATATTGGGATGTCTGGTACCCTAAATGAGGTGAACCCGCTGCAGAGGGGTAAATTCCACCTGGAGTGAAGCATGCAATTAGTGGCATACACTTTGATCATCTTAATCAAAGAATCTAACTCTTTAGCGGATATGATTTTCTCAAGTTTAATTACTTTTAAAACAAAGAAAGAAAAGGAACCAGTTTTTTCCAGACTTCTGACTCAGTTCCCCCATTTAAGGTGTAGCTTTTAAGTACAAATCCAAAATATTTTTAATGGGCTTAAGTAAGTATTGTAAAATAATGAAGTTTTAGGTAGCTGTTTTCTTATCTATAAGGACCGACTACTGTTCAGGAAATTCCTTAAACATGAACGTCAAGTTAAGCATGTACTTAAGAGTTTTCTTGAATGGAGGTGCTTTCCAGAATCAGGGAGCATAATTCCTTCTTGCCTCTAGTTCAGCTATTCTTAATTTTCACCACCAGTCAGTGGAAAGACTCCAACAAGCTTTGGAGAAGAGTCTAGATGACTCCAGTGTTAAAACTATAGCTTTAAGCTTATAGGACCTAAAACCAGCAGAAATTCCCATGTTTGATTAATGCTAATTAAATGCTCTGGTTGTCCTGTGTGGATTGAAACATTCCCCCTATTGTGTCTGCTGCAAGGACCGGTCAGACATTAAGAAAGAAAGAATTGTTTGACAAATGCTGCCATTATTCTTTGAATAATTTATAGAACAGGACAAATACTGCAAAAAAATTACTCATTGAATTATTCAATAAAAAATGGCAACATTTGCTGAATAATGTATTTGTTGAATAGTATTTGACCAAGTCTATTTGCACTGCAAACACTGAAGCATTGTGCTAGAGACTGAAGAAGAACGGCAAAATACGGAAATGAAACAGACTAGTCTATGTTCATTATCTGCACTGCTAAAATAAGTAATCAGCCTTGCATTAGATGTGCAATCAAGTTTTAGTAACCTAGCCACTGTCAATAACTGCTAATTAAAAAAAATATTTTTTAACTTGAGGGTGTAAAGAGAGGGAAATAAACTACTATCTTGTTAAGAGTCTAGCAACAAAGACTTTCACTATGAGCATTAATAATACCAAACTCTTATATTTTGCTTTTCATCAGTAGATCACAAAATGCTTTATAAAGGATGAAAACATTAACAAAAGGCAGAAAATTGATGGGTTTGATGAGATTCCTCTTTACTTCCCTACCATCAATTGTCATGATGAGAATTATGCAGGGACAAAAATTGTGCACAGTGCAGCCCCGATCCTGCAATGACTTAGCCACATATGTAACTTTAGGCACATGAAGTCAAGGATAACATATTAAAATTTGGAAAGCATGTTGATCCTGTACATAGCTATATATTTATTGAGATATAGCCCTTGTTCTACAGAGGGTTGTATTCCTACAAATTTGAAGTCAATGGGGCTTTTAACATGTGTAAAGTCGTGCAGTCATGGATCTTTTTGCAGGCTCATGGCCTATATCCTGACAAATAATAAGCATGTTGAAAAGCAATTGGGAATATTCTCCCAATATTTCTACAATTGTTGAATATTTATACAATATTCCTTATGGCTACATCTTCACTACAGAATTAGTTTTGAGTAATCTACACTTGTGAAATAATACTAGAGCAGCACAGAGAGATTGGATTAGCATGTGAATAATTGTGTTGATTTGAACTGTGGTCTATAACTCCTGACTGACCAGCCAGACACAAATTAAAGGGGCTTGTGCATGGACATGGGACTTGAGTTGGGAGCAATGCTAGAGTGATAACTCATGTTAACTCTGCAGTAAAGATGACACGCTCAATGTGTAAGATAGGTGAATAACTTTTCATTTGAAAATATGAAAAATGAGGAAGTTACCCTTTTTGAATGTATGCTAAGTTTTCTAGAAAGAAGGAAAAGACAATAAAATGATCCAAAAATGCAAAAAGTAATTTTCTCAAAAGTTTTGCTATCAGCTTTTGGGCACTGTTTGCCTATTTGCTTTTCCTCTGGGCTCAACAGTGGAGGTTAGTGTGTAATATAGACAGCCTCTTGGAATGTATTTCATTTCACTCTCCTCACACAAAATCACCCACAAAATCTTCCAATGCTATTTTATACATGTGTTTTTGAATGTTAATACTTTGCTGAATTCTCCTCTTCCCAGATCATCACCACAGGCTACTAGTCTGGAACAAAGCTCTCAAACATAATAAAAAAATGAAATCTCAGAAGATAAAGTTTATGACCAGTTCCCTGTTCTGACAGGCTTGTCAGTTGGTGGGTTTTTTTTTTAATCATAGCTAAGTTAGAGGTCCATGTTTTTTGCTGCAACTTACTCCACCTTTGGGGGCAATGTTCAGTGATATCACGGAACTTAATAGCAGTATAAAATCTCCTGCTGAGCTGCAGGATGTCAGACATTTAAAGAGAAAAGCTGATATTGAATAAGACTAAGAACTCATTGTCTTTCTTCCTCTTCCTTTGAGTAAATAAGGGAGACATTGTTCTTTTAGCCCTGGTCCCCACTGTACCCATCCTCACCTGCATGCCCTTAAAGTCGATTTTAAGGGACCTTTAAATCGACTTTATAACTCCTTCCTAACGAGAGGCGTAGCTGAAATCGACCTGTCTCTAGGTCGATTTTCAGCTAGTGAGGATGCAGGTGACATTAAGCCGCCGACCTTCCGAGCAGCTCCGTGAACCCCCCGCCCGCCTAAACAGCCCCGCGCCGGCTTCCACTGCCCCTGCTCGGGTCGGGGGAGCCGGCATGGGGCTGATCCGGCGGGTGGGGGGGTCCGCAGAGCTGCTCGGGCAGGCGGGGGGTCCGGTGCGGGGCTGTTCAGGCTGGCAGGGGGGTTCTCGGGGCTGATCCGGCGGGCGGGGGGGGGTCCGCAGAGCTGCTCGGGCAGGCGGGGGGTCTGGCGTGGGGCTGTTCAGGCTGGCAGGGGGGGCTGATCCGGCGGGCGGGGGGGGGCACGGAGCTGCTCAGACTGGGGCTGGTCCCCTGGGGAAAGTGCCTGGCTGCCCTGAAAGGTGGTGACAGCTGGGGACTCCCGGCACTGTGGGACAACTACCCACAGTGCAACACTCCCTATGTCGACCCCTGCAAAAGTTTAAGGACAGACACGGTCGAGTTGCTGTCCTTTGTGGGGATGCACTAAGTCCATTTTCTAAAGTCTACTTTAGAAAATCTACTTAAGGGAAATCGACCTACTGCTGTAGTGAAGACGTACCCTTAGGTACCTCCCTATCCAAGGAGCAGCGAGTTGTTGTGCTTCCCCCCAGCGGAGACTGTAGTGTCATGGCTGCTGGAGAACACGTCTTAAAAGCACCCAAGCTAGGCTGATTGAGGAAGCAGCCACAGCTGTGGCCAGCTCTGTTAGGGCCCAGCTGGCCCTGTTTAGAGGGCTGTGGGCCAGGAGCTCAAGAGGATTCTTTCACCACTCCTGGAGGGAGAAGGGCCTGGCTGCCTGAGAGGAAGGTACCTGAACTGGAGCAGTGCTGGGAAATAGGGCAAGGGAGCTAGGGAGCAGCTGTTGAAGACCTACAGAGGTATTGGGGCTGCAGAGATACAGCCTGGGAGTAGGTAAAGGCAGAAGATCCTAACCCCTTTCCAATGATGAGTGGCCATTACTGACTGAAGACTTTCCTGGTGAAAGGGGCCTAGATGACTGGCAGTAGATACTGAGGCAAGGTGGGTTTAGAGGAGTGGGCGTTCTCCTGGGAGAGGAAACCCAGAGTATGGGGGTACTGCTGGGGCAGATTCGTGAGGTAAAGAGGCGTGAGGGACACGGGGTCAGCGGCAGGTGAGACATTGGCCTGCAGAGGGTGTGCCGTATGCTGGGAAAGATCTAATTCCCAGATAACCAGCAGGAGGTGCCACACTGTTGACTTCTTGCTTTGCTACAGAGACCCATGGGGAAATTGTGACTCAATTAAAGTTCTTCCCTCTCACCCCTTTGTCCCTAGGAATAATAATGCCCTACAGCCCCTTATCAGGCATAGTACACTTCCTTCCTCACATGGCCTCAACTCTGTTCTGTCCATTCCCTACCCCCTCCTCCTGCTTGCTCTTCAGATTCAGGTGGTGGTTTGAATATAGGCCAGGTGGAACTTCTTGCCTCTTTTCCTCCCCAACATCCAGCCGTAAGACCTGGAGACACTGCATTGGAGACTTGGGCAGTCATGATCCCTCAGGTATCTGTGCTTGAGTGCACTAGGCTCAGCCATGATCTAGGCCTTAGCAACTAAACAAGCTACTATAAGTACTAAGAGGAGACAATACTTAAGACATTTTATAGGTGGGACAGTGAGGGCCAGAATTCACCCCTCAAGTCTGCATCATTATGCACAAAAGGCTTTATTCCCCTCACATTTATATCAATGCAACTGATTTACATAGTGCAAACGAGAGTAGAATAGGCCCCTCAATGCCCCATTTAAATATATAAATTGGTAACTGCACAGGTAGGCACTGAACTTGCCTTGTCTTCTGCATCCCCTTAAATATGTGATTCCACTGTGACCCTGTGATGGAGTGGGGATTATTCATAATATTTTGTATGAATACTGTGTGTGCCTCAATTTCCCCTATGTGCTACATGGTTAACTAGGTGGGGGGGAGGTTGTTTACTCTTTGCAGATCCAGGTGTTACTGATGAATAGATGTCTGAGGCCTGGAACACATGCCCATGGAGAGTCCCAGAAGACAATGGTCACTCCAGTTGCCTGTTCATTTGGCACTTAACAACTAATGGCCATTGGTGGACCACCCTCTGAACAATGGGAGCTGGTTGTGACCAGCAGGAGAAGAAAGGGCTAAGGAGGATGGCCAGGTGACCATGTTTGCCCAGGAACAGGAACAAAGGACTGAGGAGGGGCTAGGTAAGGTTGTTAAGAATGGGACTGCTAGAAGGAGAAACTGGAGGTATTGGGACCAAGGAGGGGTCTGAGAGCTCTGGGACTGATCCTGATGGACTTTGCTGTAACTTTCCATTCTCAACATTAACTAAGGACTTTCTATGCTGTTCCAGACATCTATCTAATGATGTCTGTGTTCCAGACATCTAGCTTCTGCTTTTACCACATTGGCTGAGAGTCACTCCAGAGTCAGGAAGCTGGGGTGCATTGCTCCCTTAGGTATGTAAGTCTCCCTCTGGAGTAAACTTGCTGCACGGAATTCATGGCATGAAGCAGGGGTGCTGAAGGCTCTGAGGTTTTATCCCAGGAGGTAGTGAAGCCAAGGGTCTTGCCCCAGTGAGAGAGTGTGAACCTAAAGGGGCCTGACACATGGAAGGGGTCCTCTCAGGAAGTGTTCTGGAGCTGTACAAGAGCACTAGACCTGTGGATCCTTAATAGGCCCATAGAACCTCAGCCCTGCACCTAACATGCTTTCTGTGAGAGAAAGTCTTGATCCAAGCCCTGTTAACCAATGCCTTTGAGGGGGTGAGGCTTTAGAACACTTTTGTCCTTAGAGCTATTACCAAACAACAATCTTAAGGCTTCAGTAGTCTTTTTAAAAACAAGGTGTATTTACTGAGCTGATATAAAGCAGGGTGGCACTATTAAATTTAAGTTTACACTAGTAGGGGTTCTTCTCCAAAAGTTTTTAAGGAAAGAGAATTCATACTATACTTAAGGAACTGATTTACATGGCATAGCTGGATTGAAACACCACTCACACATCACAAATTAATCTAAGCCAAAGTGAGCCAGGCTATGATGTAATAAAAGGAATATATGTTACTTGACTAGTAACCAACATCTATCTGGCCACCCTTAATCAGACACATCCTGTCAACAATTCATCTTCTCTGTTTCCAAGGCACCTCAGTCTTCCAGAGACATGCACCCTATTCCCTGTGTCCCTTGGTCTCCAGCTCAGCTGCTCTGGCGTTCACCCTTTTTTGGGTTCAGAGGAAACAAAAAGAAAGGTGAATGCAGGGAAGAAATTGAAACGAACAGCCAGTCCCAAACAAGTCACCAGCCTCTCTTTTTTAAGGGGAGGGAAGAGCAAGCTGTAGTCTGGTGCAATATCCTCTAGTTTATCACTAGAAAGCCTCTTTAAGTGATGTATAATCCACCTGCCTTTCTCCCGGGCTGCTAGTCAAAGGCATGGGTGGACGTTCTGCTCTCTGTCCAGCTTTCCCTGGGAGCTGGAGGGACCAATGGTTTGTTTTCCTCCTATAGCTACATAGGGCTGAGCTGGGTTTCTCCCCTTTTGAACTTTTCCTGATATGCCTGGCTGGTTTGGGGCCAGCTGAGCCCAGAGCAACTCCTTAACCCCTTCCTGTCTAGTAAAGGGTTTGTACACCCCATCACATTGTTGTCATGTATTTGCCTCTTGGTTCTTTCAGATTTGTTCTGCTTGGCTAGCTAAGTAATCTTCTGGAGAGATAGAAATTCCTTTATTAAATTCAGCTATGTGATTAGCAAAGGGGCTATATAAATTGCCCATATGACTAGACTACATTTATCTTCCAATGTCAACAAAAATAATAGACTTTTCATTTTCTTTTTTCATCTGGTAGCCTGGATATTGAATCAAATTAATGAAACAATACTTGATCCAACCCGAGACAGTCATATTCAGGATCTTAAAAATTGATAAGAAGGGACCAATGGGTTTTTTTTAGGTTAAATATCAAGCTGGGTTTCTAATCAACTCTCAGTTGCTTTACCAGAAGTTATGGGTATTCTGATTTAGGCCAGCTAATTCTCAAAGGCAGAGTCTAATGCTGGACTACTTATTGACTTGAAGTTTTTTTTACTGTCTATATGACAAATGTGCTCCAAATATTAACATTCATGAAGTTTAATTATAGAGAAGATAAATTTATTTGACATATAATTAACTTAAAATCATACAAGCAATAAATGCACAATTGTATTCTCATTAATATGTTAAACTTATAATGAAATTTATTCACCGTGTATTTAATATAGCTGGAATAGATTGCAGAAATTGTTAATTAGTAAGTTGTGTGCTAATTGACATTTAACCTGACAGAGTGAAAAAGTTAAGGGACCTCAGTAGAGGCAAGGTAGTTATGGGACATTTGGCATATTTCTAAGAGTCTAAGATTTGTCTGTAGATAGCAGTTGAAGTTGAAATATGTGAAGAACTTAAATGAAGTGGAGTCTTCTATGATGTGACAGGGTGTTCTTGCCCTGCATTGAACCAGAAGGAGTTAAGTCCATACTCTAGGCAGAGGAAGACATGCTTCCTCACCCTTGTTGGGCATACTTCACCTGGATCATTAGTATAAAAGGGAACAGCTCAGCTCAGTCAGGCCTGGCTGTCAAGGAAGAAGGACTCACATTGCAGGTTCTAACCCAAGCATGGCTGAAGTCCCATACAGAGGCAGTGGGACCAGGGCAGACACCCAGGTACTTGCAAATACTGCTGTGAATTTGGAGCTGCTGGGAGAAGCACAGGCTGAGGAACTCAGAGATCCCAAAGATACCTACGGCATTAGGGGAGATGGTTGGATGGGGAACAAACTGTGGACCCATTATAGAACTGAGCATTGAGTCAGTGTGTTTTGGTTGGATTCCCACTCAGTCAGTGGGAAACACACTTGCCATTGACAGGGCCCTGGGCTGGGAATCTGGTGAAATAGGGAAGGGATGTGTCCTGCTTCCCTGACTGCTACCCCCAACTGGCTACCAGGTCACGCAGCCCCACTGCAAAGAGCACACATTTTCTCTGGGGCCTCAGAGGACAGTGGTCATATTGACTCTACCCACTAGACCATAGTGCCCTGAAGGAAAGGTAGCCATAGTGTCTCTGGCACTAGGCCATACCACCTTGAAGGAAAGGATGGCTGTATCTACTCTGTCCATTAGACTATGCCACTCAGAGGGAAAGGATGGGCATATGGATTTCGGCCACCTGGCCTTATATCCCTTAGAGGAGGGGTGACCTTATAGACATTGGCCACCGGGCCTTACTGCACTGAGGTTCAGGATGGTCCAAAGGACTTAACCACAGGCTTACAATGCCCTCACTCTTCCCAAAGGGGGATGGAATGTACTTGCCCCACAACATATGGTCACAGTAAACTACATGGATAGTTTAGGCCTTGTTATGGAAAACTAAATTACAGGCACAATGCTCTCTTCTCAGCATTTGTATGTTTTATACAGATTGAGTTGAATTATATATTCTTGATTTCCTGTCCTAATTATTTATTGTTGAGATGAGCTCTAAATACTTGCTGCATTCCCCTTCCCCCGCCCCAACAAATAGCTCCTTTACTTTTTACCTTTTGGCATCTTCTGTCAGGTATGCAGTTTGTTACATGAAATGGTGCTTTTTCTCTTTAAAGATGGAAGTGAAGCAAAATCAATGCAATTATCTTTGTTTTTTTAAAAAAAGTCTATGTATTGGAAGGGAAAGAAGTCATACATTTATCACAGAGGTCACAAGAAAAAGTGGGATGCCTGGAATATGAGTAGTATTTATTTGTATAGGTATCTGTGATGTTGCGCCCCATAATGCTTTATGGGAATTTGCTTATAAATGTATATATGACATAACTGGAATGTTTTATGGTACATATGCCCTGTAACATATCTCTATAAAGGTTATAATGGAGGAGTCTCTTCATTATGATCTAATGAATATATTCATCCTATTTGTGTACATGTGTCATTTTTGTATTTGACGTTAAGGATCGTGGCTGTGTACTCGCTTGATTTTTAAGTAGCCTTAGTAAAGCGTTTGGGCAGCTTCTTTAGAAAAAAATATGCAACTTAAGTATCCAGTAAAGAAACCATTAATGGACAATGGATCTTGGAAGGCTCCAGTCCACATAAGATGTCTACCTGAGGATGTTCAAGGTAGCATGTGAACCATGGCTGCTACCTGTAAGTTCTGAGTCGTGCATGGACATGTGATTTGCCCATGTGACTCCAATACTCCATCTTGTAGCTGGGATTTTATACAGGGAGAGGGAGGCATGTTCACCCACAAGAGAAAGTCATTTAAAACCCTGGGAGACTCCTCCATTTTGTCTTCAGCTGGCTCCAGAGATAGCCTCTCCACCCCCAAAAGAAAATGGAACAAAGGACAGTAACCACAGGGATGAGTGATTGCTGGATCCAGACTACGAGGATATAAAAGGAAGCTTACTGGAATGCCTCTGAGGGCAAGGTTTTATCTGTGTTTGGGGGAAGAAGGGATAACTCAATGGTTTGAACTTTGGCTTGCTAAACCTAGAGTTATGAGTTCAATCCTTGAGGGGGCTGTTTAAAGGTATGGGGAAGGTAGGAATTGGTCCTGCTTTGAGCAGGGGGTCTTTAGACTAGATGATCTCCTGCAGGTCCCTTCCAATTCAGAGTCTATGAGTTTTCTTACTGTATTAGGCATAGATTTGTGTATTCTATTTTATTTTGCCTAGTAATTCACTTTGTTCTGTCTGTTACTACTTAGAACCACTTAAATCCTCCTTTCTGTATTTGATAAAATCACTGTACGTATTAATTAACCCAGAAAATGCATTAATACCTGGGGTCAGGCTAACAGCTGTGTATATCTCTCTATCACTTTTATAGAGGGTGAACAATTTATAAGTTTACCCTGTATAAGTGTTATACAGGGTAAAATGAGTTCATTTGGGTGTTTGGACCCTACTGGGAGTTGGGCATCTGAGTGTTAGAGACAGTAACACTTCTTATGCTGCTTTCAGTCAAGCTTGCAGTTTGTGGGACATGGCTAAGACCTGGGTATGTGTTAGTTGCTGGCAAGTGTGTCTGGTACAACCAGTGAGTGCTGTGGAGTCACAAGCTGGCAGGGAAGGCAGGACCAGGAGTAGTCTTGACACATCAGTTGGCATCCCCAAGGGGGTTTCTGTGATTTAACCTGTCACAGTAGCATCTAATCAAAGATCAGGGCCCCAAAGCATAGGTGCTGTACATACATAAGAGACTGTCCCTACCATAAGAAATCCATGAGACAGTGCATTATTGTGTTGCCCAAGGAGTGGAGAGGCACAATAAACTTTGCCATTTTCCCAACTACAGAAAACATGCTAAAATATGCATATGAACATAAGCAATTAAAAATATTTGTGTCTAGATATTACATGCATTCACATGGATAGAATCATAGAAAAGGGAGGAACCTCGAGAAGTCATCTAGTTCAGCCACCAGTGCCAAGGCAGGACCAAATAACCTTAGACCATACCTGACAGGTATTTGTCTAGCCTGTTCTTAAACCTCCAATGATGGGGACTCCACAACCTCCCTTAGAAGCCTATTCCAGAGTTTAACTGCCCATATGGTTAGAAGGTTTTTCCTAATATCCAACCTAAAGCTCTCTTACTACAGATTAAGCCTGTTACTTTTTGTATTACCTTCAGTGGATTTAGAGAATTATTGATCACTATCCATTTCATAAACATCCTCAACATATTTAAAGATTGAGGAGTTCCTATGGAAAATAACCTTCCTCTGCTGTAGTCTGCATCTGCATTACAGCAGCATAGCTGTGGCAGCTTGCCTCTGTAATGTCCATAGAGTAAACATGGGCTATGACTTCACACTTAAAGTGTTTCTTTAACCTGGGAAAGCAGAATAGCTATCTGAATTTCAGAGTTGAGTCTGCAGAGAATCCCAGTGGAGGGATAAATCTTGGTAGGAGGAATCTGGGGAACCAGGGAATATAAAAATTGAATTTATCTTACTTCAGCTTCTATCCTGAAACATGGGTCTTTTAAGACCTTGTACTTCCTGCAAAGGACATGGGGAGAACCTCAGACTAGTTTATCATTCCACATTTTACAAAACTATTTGTAAATGCTCAACAAAGGAACCAACAGAATGCACTTAATGTGTCACTTAAGTTATGCAAGTCATTGGAGAAAGTGAAGCTGTCATCATGTTCAGCCATGTCAAATGTTTATATTACAGAAGCAGCCACAAATAGATGGATTTAAGATCTATTTGTTTATTTGATTTAAGATATGGTAAGCAACTATCCTCGGAAAAGATATTCAGTGATGTCACCAGTTGCGTATTTCATCAGCTATTCAAACAAGAACAGTGTTCAAGAAACCAGTTACAGCATTCTGTTTGTGTTCTCCCCAATTGCATTTTGCAATATACTAACTGTGATGCATTTTCTCTTTCTAACCTCTTCATGGACTTTATCCTCTTGATCTCTTTATTTCTCAAGGGGTTGGTCATGTCTTTGCCAGACCTTGGGTTTGGGGGCAGCCTGCTGTGGTGTTGCCCCAAGGGAAGAGTGATTCAGTTTTTCCTTCCGCTTTCCATTTGTTCAGGTGGAGAAATACCTGCACCATCACTCTATCTAGTACAGCCTATATCTCCTGGTGATTACCCATTGTGCAGGCAGAACCAAGGTTACCTACTATGTCCGGTCCCTGCCCACCTTCATAAAGGGGTCATAGCAGCTCTAGAGAGGTCTCTTTGCTACCACACAGTAACCAGTGGATTATTAAAGTGCACCATAGAGGTAACCTCTTCACTACCATACAGATAATCAGCACTCATTCCCTTGTGCATGCTCACACAACATGGCCTTTGTTTTTAGTTAGCATTAGATTAGATTTACATTGCAGAATATTGTATCATAATGACCACTTTCAAAATGCAGAAATGTAGAGAGACACATTTTCCCAGAAGTACCATAAGGCATCTCAGAAGATGTGGCAGTATAATGATGAATTCAAACAGCAGAAAATAGAGATTAGAATACTTTAAATGGACCCTACTGAGCCATGAAAATTCATTCCCTACTGTAATGAGCCTACAGTCCAACCCCATTTGTCTGAATGACCTGAGGGACATCCAAAAGTTTTGGATAACCAGGTGTTCAGATAAAGATAAGTGCTATGAACTAATATAGGGCTACATGGGGAACACACTGTGGATCTGGATAACTAGGATTTTCTGATAAAGAAAATTTGGATAACTGGAATTATACTGTATTTTATTTAAGAAATGGTAAAACAAATTGAATAATATCCCTTCGGGCCCTGTTACAGAACATCTACAGACCGTTTACCAGATATTTGCTTCTATGTCATGTCACAAATCAAGGACAATGCATACCTTTCTTCACTTCTCTTATTACATAAACATGTGCAACACTGTAGTTTGAAATATATCAGAGTTTATCATCATTAAACCAGGATTTCAAGTTCTAAGGAAAATTGTGAGGCAGGGGAGCTTCTAACTAACTTAGAAATCTAGATCTGAGACTGAGAGGATTATTATAAATTCCAGAGAAGGGCAGAAAGCACAGGTCACTGCCAGCACAGACTTGGTCTCCACTAGGAAATGTTTAGATTCCTGCCATTGTTAACGGTATTGCAGTAACAGTGATGTTAGCACTATTGGGAGGTATTATGTACACAGCGCTCTAGTTCCAGCAGCTGTTTTCAGTACTGTGTTGATTAGATTGGTTCTGCAGAAGACAGCTGCCGGGGTCCCGTCTATACTAGGGTTCCCAGTGTTGCTAACACTGGTAGAGCTGTAATAGTGCTAGAATCAGTGGGAATAATTTGTAGATGGCTTCCTGGTGTAATCAAAGCTGAAATGTGTGAGTTATAGCTGTAATGTGTAGTATGTGAATTATTGCATTTATGGGATTTTAATTCTTCCCCTCGCTTCCACCCACCCTCCACCGGCCCACTTTGCTGCCCAGCTGATAACTCATGCAGATTTTGCTCTGCTACAGCAGAGGAATGAATAATTGACGGGCTTCTTCAGGAGAATGTTGATAACAAAAATAAATTGTTTCTGGGGAAGAGTACGATGGAGAGGTTAATTCCACATACATATTGTGCTATACCCAGAGTGGTGGTGAACTAGGTATTGATTGGTAAAGTGCCTAAAAAGGCTTTTGGTGTTGGGATGGATTCCTCAGAGGGCAGCCTGGAACTGGGGGTAATGCTGATCCCTCTAGCCTACCATCCTGGGCTTCTTCTCACACTGTGATGCTATAAGCTGCAAACATGCCAGGTACTACACATACACAACTATTCACAGGCAGGGACACACCGAGCTGAGTTACATGAATCCTTTTGCCAGCCACTCACGAACCAACAGTAGAGAGGCTACAGCCAATTCCCCCCAGCTTAGGGCCTCAGAGCTGTACCCTCTTTCCCTTCTCAGAAGCCTGGCCAGTGTAAATTTATAACCCAGTCTGCTCCTCCCTCAGTCAGGAGAGGACTTCCTGAGCAGATGTCCCAGGCTCTTCAAGCAAAACACACTGTTTTAGGTAAAATATAAAACAGATGTATTAACTGCAGAATGGTAGATTTTAAGTGATTGTAAGTATTAAGTAATCAGATACAAAATGGTTACCTAAGAAATAAAAGTAAAATCATAATCTGAGTGGATGGAGGGGGAAGTAATATATGCCAGGAGGTGCAGTTTACTTCCCCACAGAGCAAGGGAGAAACAGGGACTGAACTGCATCAGAGTCCCAGTTCTTCCCCAGGTTTGCTACAGGAGCAGTGCAAAGACGTACTGCCCCTGTAGTTGGGTTAGTGGTAACTCTGATCTAGCCCTAAGTAAATTGTAGATAGTGAGTAGAATAACTTTAAACACCTCTTCCAGCTTTCAGACACCCATCATCATGGACACGACAGGACTTATTTGCTAAAAATAAACCCATATGTAGCTGTGTGGTCTGCAGGTTTTCAGGAATTTTTTTTGCTTTTAGCTACCATGCTTGCCACCAGCTGCATTTCATTTTCAGTACTCTCAGTTTGAACAAATCTGAAAGCTCAAAATGATCACACTGCATTCTGCTCTCTTTCTGACATACTGGACAGTTTATTAAACTCTTAATCTCATTCCAGATTGGAAATTTCACCAACATTGGTAATGAACTTGATCTGGAGTTTTGCATCGCTTTGGATAGTATATGTTTCTCACATTGATGTGGGACAGATGTGCATTTGGATTTGGTCATGATGAAAAGCAGCATGCCATCTATGTAAAATTTCTGCTAAGCATAAAATAAGGAGACACTTAGAAAAGGCCTATTTCCCCACCTGTTTCTAAAATACAAGATTGGAAACTTAAGTTGCAACAGCTATTAAAACAGACTTTGTGTGACCTGCATGGCCTTGTTCCTTGTCTCATTGAACCAAAGCAAAGTCTGTAGCATTCCTTAGAATATGAAGACATTTGCAGATATTTGCAGCCATATGTTGTTTCCTGTTTTGACAAAATAGTCTCTTTCCCCACTAATTCTTGCTTCTCACTCCCATTAATTTCTTATTTTGCTTTGTTTTCTCAAAGACGTTCCTTGGACTATCATAGTTTTCTTCTTGTGAAAGGAATTAGATTTGCAGCCCAAAGACTACAAAAGTCTTAGGTAGCTATGGAGGTTAGAAACGCTTAGGGCCACATTCTGATATCCAATGTGAGTAAAAATATTCCATTTACTTTAATGGGCGAAAGCATGATAGAAGGTTCTATTCAACATGAATAAGGGACCAGAAACTGGGAATAAAGAACTTTTTTTTTTATCATTTACAGCTGCTGGTCATTATTGCTGAAGAAGGCACTGGGCACTACCAGCCTGTCAGAAAAATAATGCAAAGATAGAACTCCCAGAAAAAGGAGAGAGATGAGGGAATTGTCCCTACAATGAGAAAAAGATATGGTCACCCTCCTGCTGTCTTTATTCTTTTCTGCTTTTGCTGTTAACCTGGC
Organism: Sternotherus odoratus; assembly: GCA_032164245.1. Lineage (NCBI taxonomy): Eukaryota > Metazoa > Chordata > Testudines > Kinosternidae > Sternotherus > Sternotherus odoratus. The sequence continues at coordinate 147,533,239 of JAVMKO010000003.1, forward strand.
TTTGCCCTAGAATTGGCAGTTAAGGTGCTAATAGAGTTCATTTTTAGCATGAACATTTTTCACATTGCATTTGCAAAATTTCTCATGAAAAAATGACATTGACATTTTTCAAAAAAGTTCAGCTGGCTGGATGGAAAACATGAAAGAGCAACGTTTTTTAAAATGTTAACCAAATTCAAAGTTTTCACTTGATCTACGTAATGGTAATATATTTGACTGAAGAAGGGTTTGTTCTAATTAGAGTGCAAAGAACTACAGATTTGTGTGATCAATCTCTCATACCGAACCAAAAAAAAACCAAAACACCCAAAACAACAACAACAAAAAAGAAGCCGAGGTCTTACAATCAAAAATAAGCAGCATTTAAAGAGCTCTAAAGCACACCATGCACTCAACTTGTTGCCTAAAGTAGTTAAAAATGTGGGCAATGATTGTAGACAGTTGGAACACGTGGAGTGTAGCATTGAAATGAGAGTGGAACAGGTTAAGAAACCAGAAGTGGGATATTCTTAATTTAGAGAGATGGGAGATCATCTTATATAAAAGTGTTAAGATCCATATGAAATTCTAAGGAAGGGTCTATCTCATGGTGGGCAACGCGACTTGTCAGGGCAATCCACTGGCAGGCCGCCAGAAAGTTTGTTTACATTTGCACAGCGGCCCACAGGTCTGGGTGGCTGCAGTTTGCCATTCCCAGCCAATGGGAGCTGTGGGAAGCGGCACAGGCTGCAGAGACATACTGGCCACCACTTTCTGCAGCTCCCATTGGCTATGAATGGTGAATTACGGCCAATGGGAGGTGTGGACAGCCATGCAAATATAAACAAACTGTCTGCGGCCCGTCAGCTGATTACCCTGACAAACCACTGCTCTATCTGCTCACTGGACAAAGTGTAAAATATCTTCTATCTGTATGTACAAATAATTGAGAGTTCAAGTCTGAGATAACACATAGATTTCTAGATAGCCAGGTTCATTGAGTAATTAGATATCTAAATGCCATTTTCCCCCACAACTAAATTGCACCCAGAATATTCCAGGCACAAAACTGAAGGCCAGGCTGAGGTCCTTTATAAAAAAGTTGTTCCAGTGTGAAATCTCATGTTACTGTAGCACCACAAGTTTTCAATTTCCCGCAGACTTTCCACTAGCCAGACATTGATAGGATTATTAAGGCTCACTTAAACCTTGATATACAGACATTCTGTGTGGTTGTTACAGATGATAATACAAGACCACTCTACGCATTAAGTAGTGCCATAAATCTGCTGAAAGAGCAATACAAGCCTTTTAATAACATTCTAGATTTAATGCTTAATCTTTCATTCTGATATATCATAATTCTAGCCTGCAGCTAGACAGCTCTGTAGGTGGTGCTATAAGAAGTGCCTATTACTAAACAGGGTATGGTATGGGAGCAGGGGAGGGATAGTCTCATTACCAATCAGCTTTCCCACTTACGGCAAGATTTTCAAAAATGACTCGTGATTTTGAGAGCCTCAATTTTAGAGTGGGAAAGTATCTTTATGAGTCTGATTCTGTTACCCTGCATCTCTTCTAAACAATTCCCCCAGGGCAATGTGACTGTGAAATGGAGGTAAAACATTGCTATTCTAGTTTGGTAATGTTTTTATCCAGTTGTATTAGCGTTAATGACAATTCATTATCTTGCACTGTATCTTTGGTTTACAGTAACAAGAAGAGAGAGGAAAATGAGATAATGGGCAATTAAAAACAGAAAGCAGCTTAGATACACCAGTTAGGTAAAAATCAACATTCCCAGAAAATGTGCTGGTAACATACAATTGTAGAGATCCTTTTGCTGCTAAAAGAAATAAAATAAATAATTTATTTTAAAAAGCATTTAAGGGTGGGAAAGGTTTTCCAGACACCAGATAATATATAAGCGGTTTTACCTTTTTGAAAGCTTAAAGTCATTTGTCAAATGGATACAAGGTGCCAAGGTTTCAGCACACTCATGCCATTTCTGAAAAGGCAGCTGGTTAGTTAAGTTTGACAGCTATCATATTTTATCAGCAGCTGAACTATGCTGTAATTCAGAAACTGAGGCTATCATGGGCAAGAAACTGCAGTATTGTGCAAAGTTAGTTGAGTACTATAATAATTTCACATAGGCAGTGGTTATGTCACTTATTTTACTCCAAATTTAAAGACGATATCCATTGATGTATAAATTTGAGAAGCAGATTTTTCAGACGATCACTGCACTTTTATACATGGCCTACTCATGCACATGCATGTGTATATACGGTATTAGTAGTAGTATTCTGGGTGTACGTAGAGGCCTTGGACAGGATTAGGATGCCAGTCCTGTGAGGTCAGCAGTCCCTCTAGGGGGGCACGGTGGAATGTTGAGGGGGCATGGCTGGGTCCCAGGCTAGTCCCCACAGTGGGTGGGGAGGAAGTGCCACCGAGTTCCACTCTTGGGCCTGGCCATAGCCCCTTGTCCGGGGTCGTGGCTGCCAGCCTCGCTCCCAGGGCTCTGTGTCCAAGGCCCTAGGTGCTCGCCCCACCCTTTGCTCCCAGTCCCATATCCAGCTGTGGCCAGAGCCTTGGCCCCCTTACTCCTGTCCACGTCCCCTCCTCCTGGAGCTACGGACCTGCTCCCAGCCCCAGCTCCAGAATGGGCCAGTGATGGAGTAAAGGGGAGTTGCAAGGTAAAAATTTGGGGACCACTGTGCTAGGAACTATACAAACACATTGTAAGAAAGAGTTCCTGCCATGAAAAGCAGAGAAGGATTGGAGGGGAAGACAGAGACACATAGTGATGGAGAGATTTGCCTCAGGTCACAGAGCAGGTCAGTGATTGGGCCGGAGACAGAACCCACTCCACTATGCTGTCCAAAAGTACACTCACTTTTGCCCACTTTTGTTCTTCACCTTTGAGAACTAATTGCCCACACTCTATGCTTGAATGTGCCGACATCGAAATAGTATCAGGAACTCCATGGAGAGATTGTCGGCTTGTGGACATCTGTTGAATAACAATGCGTCTACTCTATAAGCACTATAGCAGCAGTGCTGCACCTATGCTGCTGTTGCATACAGAATTGACACAGCAATGGAAGGGGTTTTCCATCACTGCAGTAAATCCACCACTATCCAGCTCAACCGGTGGTACCTAAGTCCAGAGAAGAATTCTGTCAGGATTCTCCTGGATTCTACATCTGTCAGGAGTATAAATTTTTCACATCTCTAAGCAAAATAGCTAAATTGACCCAAGTCTTATTTGTAGACTACACCTAAGGAAAGGAGAGTTCCAGCTTTGCACAAACCTTCCAGCAAGGTACACTGAGGAAATTGAACATCTTTAACAAGAGAAATCAGATTCCCCTTGTCCCTGCAGCACCTGAGAGCAATCTCCTTCATTAGTGCCTCAAAAATCAGAGGCATGTGGGGATGAAAAGAGGAGCAAGAGATCTACTCTGAGATTGCTGTTAGCAAGTACTCTGTTACACAATGCATTATTTTTGTCTGATTGTCCTGTCCTGAGTCATTCTGAACAAAGCACACAGTGAGGTATTTTTTTTTTTCAATTTTACTGTAGTCTCCATTCATTCAGATAATTATTAAAAAATATTTTTAAAACCATGCCAGATGGTAGAGCACAGACTTAGGACTTGTCTAAAATACAAAGTTTTGTCAGAAAAGGCTTCTGTTTACCAAAAGAACAGTGGAGGTGTATACACTGCAGAGCTACTTTTGGCAGCAAAACCACATTGATGAGCGGTATAAAGCTTTCTGTGGCAAAGTCAAAGCAACAAAGCATTAGTGTAAATAATGTTGTTTGTTTTGTCGACATAACTGGCTTCTACCAGTATCTCACGATGCCTGCCATGACCACTCTGCTCACTGTTTTGATCTCTGCTGCCCTGCAGGCACCCTCCCCTTTTAAAGGTCCAGGAAGGATCTGACAGCTGAGCCTGCTGCTCTCTTTTGGGGAAAGAAGAGCATTAACCTGGAATGCTCCTGTTCTCCCTACACTAGGAACACAGGAGGTGTGTGTGTGTTTCTAGAACACGGAGAGGGGGGTGGGACGGACTAAGACTGCAGCTTCAGGGAGTGAGGGTGAGGAAGGGAGTGGGGGGACTGCTGTGCTGCTTTCATAGAATCATAGAATGTCAGGATTGGAAGGGAAGGAACCTCAGGAGGTCATCTAGTCCAAACCCCTGCTCAAAGCAGGCACAGTCCCCAACTAAATCATCCCAGCCAGGGCTTTGTCAAGCCTGATCTTAAAAACCTCTAAAGAAGGTGATTCTACCACCTCCCTAGGTAACCCATTCCAATGCTTCACCACCCTCCTAGTGAAAATATTTTTCCTAATATCCAAGCTAAATCTCCCTCATTGCAACTTGAGACCATTACTCCTTGTTCTGTCATCTGGTACCACTGAGAACAATCTAGATCCATCCTCTTTGGAACCCCCTATCAGGTAGTTGAAAGCAGCTATCAAATACTCCCTCATTCTTCTCTTCTGCAAATTAAATAATCCCACTTCCCTCAGCCTTCCCTAGTAAGTCATATGCTCCAGCCCCCTATTGGTTTTTGTTGCCCTCTGCTGGACTCTTTCCAGTTTTTCCACATCCTTCTTGTACTGTGGGGCCCAAAACTGGACACAGTACTCCAGATGAGGCCTCATCAATACTGAATAGAGGGGAATGATCTCATCCCTCGATCTGCTGGAAATACCCCTACTTATACAACCCAAAATGATGTTAGCCTTACTGGCAACAAGGGCACACTGTTGACTCATATCCAGATTCTCATCCACTGTAACCCCTACGTCCTTTTCTGCAGAACTGTTGCCTAGCCATTCGGTCCCTAGTCTGTAGCAGTGCATGGGATTCTTCTGTCCTACGTGCAGGACTCTGCACTTGTCTTTGTTGAACCTCATCAGATTTCTTTTGGCTCAATCCTCTAATTTATCTAGGTCCCTCTGTATCCTATCCCTACCCTCCAGCATATCTACCATTCCTCCCAGCATAGTGTCATCTGCAAACTTGCTGAGGGTACAGTCCATGACATCCTCCAGTTCATTAATGAACATATTGAACAAAACCAGCCCCATGACTGACCCTTGGGACACTCCACTTGATACCGGCTGCCAACTAGACATGGAGCCATTGATCACTACCCGTTTAGCCTGATGATTTAGCCAGCTTTCTATTCACCTTATAGTCTATTCATTCAGCCCATACTTCTTTAACTTGCTGGCAAGAATACTGTGTGAGACTGTATCAAAAGCTTTACTAAAGTCAAGGAATAATACATCTACTGCTTTCCCCTGATCCACAGAGCCAGTTAGTTCATCATAGAAGGAAATTAGATTAGTCAGGCATGACTTGCCCTTGGTGAATCCATGCTGACTGTTCCTGATCACTTTCCTCTCCTTTAAGTGCTTCAGAATTGATTCCTTGAGGATCCACTCCATGATTTTTCCAGGGACAGAGGTGAGACTGACTTGCCTGTAGTGCCTCAGATCTTCTTCCCTTTTTTAAAGATGGGCACTAGATTAGCTTTTTTCCAGTCATCTGGGACCTCCCCCGTTCGCCATGAGTTTTCAAAGATAATTGCCAATGGCTCTGCAATCACATCCACCAACTCCTTTAGCACCCTCGGATGCAGCGCATCCGGCTCCATGGGCTTGTACTTGTCCAGCTTTTCTAAATAGACCTGAACCACTTCTTTCTCCACAGAGGGCTTTAACTAAAGCAGGATAACTTTTGCCAACAAAACTTTGTAGTGTAGGCAAAGCCTTAGAGTTATAGATAGAAAAAAAAGATGATGCACTATTTGAACATAGGTAACTATTTGAACATAGAACACAGTCAAAAATGATATTCAAATACTTTGTTTATTCTGAAAGTAAGAGATAACTTATTTATTATTATTTAGAGTATTATATTTACATAATTAGCATGTTTTCTGGATAATTTGACAAGCTTCCCTTCCAGGAATATAGATTTCAGCAATGTAGTGGTTACTGCTGATTGTGCTTAAGTGAACAAACACTGTAAATATAATAGTATTGCAGTGAAATGTGTAGCCTACATGTTTATGAAACAGTAGAATACTGTTACTTTTATTATTGATTGGCAGGATAATTAGGTGGATATGATGAGTCGATTTTGTCTGTGTGTAAATTACATTTCATATAGTCTGTTGGAACTCCTGAATGGATGTGTATGACTGTTGTACATCAAAACTCAGAATCAGATAAGAAAAAACCCCAAATGCTCAACTAGTGCTAGATTCTAGCCCACTTCCATGTAGGTGCAGAATCTGGAGCAGGAGCTTCTGCTCTGTGCTCTGCCTACCTTGTTTGTTTCTGTGCTGGGATTGGCCATCGTCTTGCAGGAAGTGCAGTCCTTGCTCCCTGCTTGCCTCCTTACTGGTGCTGTCAGAAAGAAGAGGGGATATGGTCCCGCCTTTCCCCTGAACCAGCCAGCCAAGAATGTTACAATCCTTTGAAATATGAAGCATTATATCAGTGCTTGAGGTTGTTTACATTAGACAGACATCTGATGATCTCAGGGCACATGTGAGAGTGGCATATGGCCACGGAAGTGAGAGCTCTGTGCTTTGATCTCTAATTAGAAACCTGTTGATACTTTTCAGACTAACATTAGCAGACAAATCCTGACTTCTGTATCTTTTCAAATGACAAACTTCTAGCAGCCATCTTTTTCTTGATTTTCTCTAAATTGATATGATGTCGCTAGTTTTTTTTTATTGTTGTTATGGTTGGTTTGCTTCCTTACTAAAACTACCTACATTTGAGTGTCTCCCCAGGACACCATGAATGCAGGAGATGTTAACTTCAACCAGGATAGTGGGATTTGGAGGTTAAAAGAGAACAGTCCCATGAAATCCATGACTGCCGGGAGGAATGCCAGGACAAGAGGCATTTGAAGTAGAAGGGTGCTGCGGCTGGACCACACTGAATTCCAGCTACTGTTTGCTCCCTACAGTCCAAGGGGGCAATGGTGAACTTTAACTGACACTGGGCCCTTGAATGGTCCCGGAATACAAGAAGTGAAGAGCTAAGGGGAGGAATCGGGTAACTCCCAGGGCATGGCTACACTGGAAACTTCAAAATGCCGTCATGGGAATGCTTCCCTGGCAGTGCTTTGAAATGTGAGTGTGGTCATGCAAGAGCTCTTCCAGTGCTCCTGGTAATCCACCTCCCCCAAGGGGATTATCTCTGAGCACTGGGAGCATGCTACTCCATTCACAGTTCATTTAAATGTTAACATCTCCTTTGATATCTGAATTAGGGTGACCAGACGTCCCAATTTAATTGTGACGGTCCCGATTTTAAGGGACTTGTCCCGCGTCCCGACCGAAGTATGGTTGGGACGCCCTCTTTGTTCTGATATTCGGGACCTTGCATCCTCAGCCACTGCTTCCAGCTGGCAGGACGGCTGAGACACTCGCCTGCCAGCAGGAGCACACCACTGACTGCCCCAGGCAGAGAGTCTGGAGACTCCCCTTGTTGCTCTCACCCTAGGAGCCAAAGACCTCCCAGTAGGGCTGGTGAATGTGGCCAGAGAAGGGAGCAGGGTGTAATGGGATGAGTGTCTGGGAGGTGGGGACGGGGGGGGGGGGGGGCTGGGCAGTGAGGGAGGTTTTTGTGTTTTGGGGTGCTAGCCAGTGGGGGCCCATTGGGGGGGTACTGGTGGGGGAGAGCCCTTAAAACTGCCTGCCAAAAAAAGCCAGCACCTCCGCTATCTTCCCCACCGTGCCGCAGAAACCCCCCCACAAGGCGCAGTTTAAAACCAAGCAAGGCACAGCCGCACAAAAGCACAATGGGGGCATGGTTATATGGGAAGCACGTGGTGTGGCTGGGACCAAAGGTCGAAGCCGGGTGCAGGAACAGACAGTTTGGCACTGCTGTTCCCCGCGCACCAGGAAAAAAAGCCTCCCTTTCACCCCGAAAGTTCGAGTCACTTGTAGGGTGGCACCCACCACCCTTTGTAAACCAAGTCATGCAGGGCTGTCAGCTCTTCCCTGTGTGTCTGGGGGAGGGGATGGCGCAAAATAAAAATAATAACAATATAGCACTATCAGATTATTCATTTATTTTCATTAAATATATAAACTAAATAATAGTATATTTAACCCCTGGCCCCGTGGTTTCTACAACCCCCTTTTCAGCTTCCTAGGGCTGTGTGCCCCCTCTCATGGCTCTGATCAGGGCTGTACACTGGTGCCTGTTGTGTCCCACCCCTTCACTCATGCCCCACCCCCTCGTGCCCCAATCCCCACTCACGCCCTCCCATTGTGCCCCCCCCCGCTCATCTCTCTCCCCCCCCCCCCCCAGCATGTGTCCTGATATTTCACTCTTCCGATCTGGTCATCCTAATCTGAATCAACAGAATACAGTGATAGACAGGAAGTATTTGGTTACATTGTCACCCTCTAACAACATATATATAGACACAAAAAACACAACCTTTATCTACTAATATGTCCCTAAAGGTTGAATCTGAATCGATTAGCCTGCAAGTTGCTTAACTCTTTCTGGCCCTGTGTCACACAGAACATGGTTAATAATAACAGAATCCATGAAAGTTTCAACAGGAAAGCAGTTTAACATTAATTGCTCAACGCTGCTGCCAACAACAAGACTCCGCATAATCAGGATTAGCAGCCCAAGTACTTTCATGTTTTTTGGGGATCTAGTTGTATTTAAATTAGCTTTCTTTGAAAAAAATCAGTGTAAAATGACATGTATCAGTTTTGCTGTTTCTAACTAGTGGTATTGGCATTAGTGACTACTCTGGTTACTAGAGTATTAGCATTTTTAATCTCTCCATAAATATTTTGTGAGAAGCTTGTGTCTTGTCTCAGTTATGTTATGGTTATTATCTAAACAGAGTCTCATTTTTGCCTGCTATAATACTCATAAGCGGACCTGGGAAACAGAGCTGACATTTTGATCCAAATCTAGCATTGGTAGGTATATTAAGTGGACTTGAGGCCAACTTCATTAGCTTTTGAAATGAAATTGGGAAGCATGGTTGCCTCCAACCACGAATGAATGATTATGTACTACACACAATGAGGCTGCTGCCATGGGCTTCAGTGGGAGCTTTGCCACTGACTTCAGTAAATAGCAGATCAGTCCCAGCCATACCAAATATTAACATAATTAACAGGCTGGAAGACAAGAAAGTCCTACAACATTTATCACTTTCTTTGTAACTTTTTCAGATAAGGAGACTGGAGGAAGAGGAGGCATTTATTTGGGGAGATTACATATCAAAACAAGGGCCATGGTCAGAGTGTTCTACGGTAACTAGCTAAAGTGAAAGTGGCCTTGAGAAGTAAGTGTCTTTTACTACTCACCTGATGAATGCTGGAGCCTAGCTTGACTCTCAGAAATTCATCTTTGTGATTAGATAACTTCCGATATTTCAGAGGCCCTAATTATTAACATTACAAGACAGAAGAGAGGACCATTAAACAATTTCATATATTTCCAGCTATTATTCTCAATGTAACCTAGATTCAAAGAGGCTAGCATTGCTAGTATATGCAACTTCGTAGGAGAACAAAGTGCTGAATATTAAGGGAAAATGAAGAATTATAAGAAGCCTTAAAAATAACTTTTTGTTTAATTTTAGGGCACTTGCGATCACTTTGAAATGATTTCAGTAAAGAACCCTGTACTTTTCAGTGCATTAGAGTGGGTGCCGCTAAAAACCAGATGCTTGCCATACCATAGTATTAGTTGCAGGAATGTGCCATACTGTGAGTGGAAGAGACTGCAAATGCCATGGTAAATTCAGCAAAGCTAGCTGGAAAATGTCAAAAATTGCTAGAGCATATGGTGACAGAACAATTTGCTTGCGGACAGGAAGTAACTCCGCACTTACTCCTTATAAAACTGCTTTGTGTCTTATTACAATCAGGCATTCTAGAATGTGCTGGGTATTGTTCAATTGATTTGGAGAAGCAGATCTTTGGAGAATGAACTGATATTTAAATATTTTATTAAATTCATTATACAGGTGTAGTGGTTTGTAGGCTCTTCCCAAGGAATAATTTAAACAATACAATAAAGAAAGAGCAGTGTGACCTAGTGGATTGAGCACTGGACTGGGATTCAGACATCAGTTTTACTTTTAACTTGGCAAGTGGCCTGATGTGTGAGCTTGAACAAGTCAATTAACAGAAGGGGAAACTGAGGCACAGAGGCAAAGTGATACTGAGCTCCTTTGTAATATTCTAAGGCGGAAACGAGCTAAGTTTTATTAGCATAACTGTACATAACAAATAGTGATTTGAACATTTTATGAGTATGAGAGATATTTCCTCATAGACATATAATTGGGGACACCATTAGAACTGGTAAAGTCAAAAGATATAACTATCTGCAAGTAAGAGATGTGATTATATTTACACATCAATGCATTCAATTGCTGTACAAACATTAATCACTTAAACGTGACAACCCCTTCAGCAGGCAAAATACCCCATTTCTTCCTAAATCATACAGGATTTGAAATGGTATGTTTTCAAGAATTGGAATAGAATAAAATTCAAATTTGGCTTTTTAAATCACTTTGCTTACTTTAGATTCTATATCTTCAAATACCTTTCAAGGACAGTAATTTTATTTACAGTAAATAAATAACAAATCAATGATGTTTTGTGTGAACATTTGCAGAATGCCTTAGACCCTGACATCTTCTTTTTATTGGTGAATGGACTGATAGTCACAATACTAGGACTATCTCAAAGAGCCAGCAGACTTTTTTAACTTCTACATGGACAGCCAGTGAAGACAAGGAGAGCGAGGAAACAAAGGCCTTGGTTTATATCTGATACAAGACTAGCATGTCTAACAGTGCACATCATCTCCCCATCCCAAGTAAATCTGGGCTGGATGCCAAACCTGCATACAGTCTTTGCACATCACTACACTGGAGGCTGGAAATCCATAGTGAAATGAAGGCAGAATGCACTCTTACAGAACATCACTCCCTCTCCAAACACAAGCATTCTTAAAACTATAATACCCACCCGGGGAAGTGAAAAAGCAGATAGACAGAGCCAGAAGAGTACCCAGACGCCACCTACTACAGGACAGGCCCAACAAAAACAATAACCGAACAGACCAGTCCATGCTTACAGCCAGCCCCACAACCTGAAACAAATAGTCACCAGCAACCACACACCACACAACAAAAACACTAACCCAGGTACCTATCCTTGTAACAAAGCCCGATGTCAACTGTCCACATATCCATTCAACTGACACCATCATAGGACCTAATCACATCAGCCACACCATCAGAGGCTCATTCACCTGCACATCTATCAATGTGATATGTGCCAGCAATGCCCCTTTGCCATGTACATTGGCCAAACCGGACAGTCTCTACACAAAAGAATAAATGGACACAAATCTGACATCCGGAATCATAACATTCAAAAGCCAGTAGGAGACCACTTCAATCTCCCTGGCCATTCTATTACAGACTTGAAGGTGTCAATTTTAAAACAAAAAAAACTTCCAAAACAGTCTCCAATGAGAAGCTGCTGAACTGGAATTAATTTACAATTGGACACTACCAACCAAAGATTAAACAAGGACTGTGAATGGCTTAGTCATTACACTAATTGAATCTATGTCCCTAGTTAAGTTTCCTTCACACCTTCTTGTCAACTGTTGGACACAGATCCACTTGATTATCACTACAAAAGTTTTTTTTCTTCTGCTGATAATGGCTCATCCAAATTAAACAGCCTCTTAGAATTGGTATGGTAATGTACAACTTTTTATGCTTACTGTGTATATAAATGCATTTTACTTCTGTTTGTTCCATTCTATGCATCCGATGAAGTGGGCTATAGCCCATGAAAGCTTATGCTGAAATAAATTGGTTAGTCTCTAAGGTGCCACAAGTATTCCTCATTTTCTCCAAACACAGTAATTTTACCAGGGGAGCCAATGGATTTACCCAAGGATGTCCAAGTCCCTCGATCAACCAATACTGCATGAGTCACTTGCACCAGATAAACAACAAATTTGACTACTACCTCTTCACAATGACAGGTATAAAACTAAGAAACTCTTATTCTATAGAACCAGTGGTTTTAAACTAGAGGTGAAAAATCAAATCACACAATATAGAATGGAAGCTGAAAATAAGGAGACAGAAGTGGAGAGACATTTTCTACTTAGTGTCTAAAAATATTGTGGATTATAAGAATTTCCTCATATTAGCAGAAACTACACTTTCCATTTAAGAAGCCATGAGACAAAGTGTCTGTAAACCTGCAAGAAGACAGAGTTTATGCAGATGAAATTCCATGTGTAGCAACCTGCAACAGAATCAGGAATATACATTAATGACACAGCTCCATCCTGGATGGAGAACAGGAAAGAGACACAAACAGACAAGGCCCTTTCTGTTGGCCGAGAACCCTCTGAAGATTTTTGTGAATGACTTTGTTAGAGGGCTTTCCCTTCACCTCCTTCCCTGCTTCTTGTCACACAGATGGAAAGCAGAAGACAAGAAGTCTGAAGCCCTTCACACCACTCAGGCTTATGTATAGACGCGGATAGAGTTTTCCCTTTCCCCTCCCCCAACTACAGTTCTGTATGCCAATAGAATCCTTTCTTCTTCTAACACCTAACTGTGCACATCAATGGAGCTTCCTCTTCCCAGTGTTCTGTTTTCAACTCTGATGCCACAGGGCATTTACCGTGTCCCCCTTCCCAGCTCTGATGCTGCAGAGCTTTGCCTGTGTCCCTGTTCCTCATTCCTCTATTCCCAGTCTCCCATTCACCCATTACCCTTATCATTCCACTTCCCTTCCCCATTCCCACTCCCACTCCTTCTTTGCAGGCCCAAACATACCTGCAATGCATGCCCCTTTTCACACCCCTTAATAATTTATGGTCATGTTCTGTTCTAGAGGTTTATGAGTCGGGGTCTTCATCCCACCACTTTTGTACCCCATGGGAGGGATAAGGAATGAGGTTGTGCTACAGTCAGGGGCAGACATTTCTCTGGTCTTTTAGTGTTTTACTTCCCCCCCTCAACCTCCCATTGCCCCTTCCAACTGATTGTCTTACCTTGCTATATGATAAGGAGTTGAGGCAGTTGTCAAGTGTGTGCTCATATATTACACTGCCACCAGACCTTGCAATACTTTTAGCTCCATCCCTTATCTGTCTCACTGTACTAAAAGCCCCATCAGGTTATGGGAAATGCAATACACAGCATCTTTCCTCTTCACACAGATTAGTAAGGATGTAAGAATATTAAAAGTCAAACCCCAATGTTGTATCTCAGGCTAACAAACAGGCTTATATGCTTTGAGCCAGGGTTGTTGTAGTTTAGACCATTGTATATTGTTTTCTTTAAATTCACATTTTTGGGAATGAGGTGCAGGAAAATCATAACAATTATCAATTAAATGAGGTCTCTCACAAAATGTTTTTGGATAAATCCTATTGTGTGTGTCAGAACACAATTCATTTCCTATAATATTTTAATGGCATGACAAGCTTTACAAGTATTGTCAATGTGTAGAAGAGACCGAGGTAAATGTATCAAACACCTGCCCAAAACAGGATTTCACAATACTGTTTAGAAGCTTTATCCCTGGTGACTATGTCAGAATTGCCAACTGCAAACATTCAAAAAAATCTCCCTTCCCAATCATAACATGGGCTTAAAAAGTGAGACTTATTTGTCAGTGTCTTTAACCTTTATGTTGAACTTGTGCCATGTGTTCAAGCTTTTCTCCACAGTCATTAGACCTAGAAATGTTTTATTATTAATGAAAGCTGAGATTCTCATTGTAATCACATGATTCTGGCAACTAGGGCTTTAAGGAAAAAGTCACGAGTAGACAATACTGTGCAACATACTTTAATTCCCAGCTGCCCACCAACACTGGCTTTAGTCTCCATAAGTTTTGTTTAAGCAAGTGTTGTTTGAATGTTTATTGAGAATGTTGGCATCACTGGTGGCTGTGGCTAATTGTGTCACATCTGTATAACAGTCACATCATAGGAGGAAATATCAGCTATGACAACTCAGAGACTGTAAGAAGGTACGGAGAAAACATATAACTGTAAACTCTGATAAAGCAAAGATTCAGTGTTCTCCCTTACACCCATGCAGGTTGTCTGGTGCAAAGGCTCTGTGAAGTGGTAAGGCCCGCGGGGGTGAGTAGGGGCGAGGCAAGCCAAGCGGGGGGGGGTGGGGGGGGGAGGGGAAGCAGATGGGGGCGGGGCAAGGGTGAGGCTTTTCGGCCCGCAGCTGGTTTTTTTGCAGTAATACAGCCCTCACTGCTTTCTGAGTTGTGCAGGCCTGCGCTTAGGGAAGATTAGAGGTTCCTTCCTTTAGAGGACATAGAAAAATAAGATCCACTTCTACTTCAAAGTTGGATGTTAAAGATCCATTAGTGCTTTCAGAAAGCCAAGAAGATAACCAGGTTGTCTTGTGTCTTCATCATCTAAAATAATTTTGGGACAACGTAGTTTCCCCCTCCATACAGACACACCTTCTCTATTACAAAATAAGTTTAAAAATCTAGGTCTCTGGGGGAGCTGTTGCCAAATGCATGAAATTGCTCTGTATGCTTTTGGTGCAGCTGCACTCTTTGTGCAGAGCACTGGAAAACCTTTCATATGTAAGGTGCCATTGAAAAAAAACCAGCTCGATTGCTGCACTACTTAATGTAGTCCTCAAATCTTTTATAAAGGCTGCAATAAAGCTATATTCTTATATTTGAATAAGTTATTTCCTCTAGATATGACAGCAAATTTTGAAGTTGCAAACAGGATGACTCATACAATCGCTGTAGGCAGGATCCTTTTAAAACTTGAAAATCTGTCATGGTGTTAGAAATACTGTATGAGTTCTAGATGCTTGGTAATTATTAGTTGTAGCTTTGGCCTAGCTCCTTGCTTTTTTGCTAGGTGCGGATACCCTATTGTGCTAGCTTCAGTACAGAAAAGTAACAAGAATAGTCCTTGATTCAGAGTGCTTGTGGTCCTAATTGCAATAATGAATCTGGAAAAAATGAAGATTGTTTACCCACGGGAATGTCTTGTAAAATCTTGTTTGAGTTATTTTTCTGCTATTGATAGGCCCAAGCAATTAGCTCTTCCTATAGTATGTTATTCACTGAGAGATAATGAAACTAGTCATAGTTAGCTGAGCGGGAACATCACCATTCATAGTCGGATGGGGTGAATACAAATATCTGAAGTGCAAATATTTTCCCAGTTATTTTCATTTTAGTCTCTCTAATCAGACACATCATATCTTTCTTCTTTCTTTCTTTCTGTTTGTTTTTAAATTGAGCCAAGTGTATGCTTCATTTAATTTCCATGGAGAAAGAAAATCTCCAAGGCTTGGATAAAAGAAAAGTGTTCTGAATAGCTGTACTTTATGGGACTCAAGGCACAACATTGATAATAAAGCAGCACAGGGTTTCCTGGTAGAGGGTCCTAGCAACCTGTGCACCCCCTGGGATCTCCAAATTTGTGTAAGAAAAACTAGACTTCCTATGGAGACAAAAAACAAACCTCACCTTGGGGGAGTTCCCACAGAGTTTTTGTCTTTCAGGCTTCTGTGAGGAGTAAATACAACATCTGAAGAAGTGACAGAGTTCTGTGGCACCTTAACATCTGAAGAGCCTCCTAGAAGCAGAACATTATTGATAGTGAGTGATCAGCTGTTGTGACCTGCACAGGATGTGCCATGTTTGTCTTTCTACCAGAGGAGAGAAGCAACTTTGTCTGTATGAAGTGCAAGCTGATCTCCATGTTGGAAGAGAAGGTTAAGTATCAACCCGGCGTTGCATCAGAGACAATGAAGATTTTCTGGATAGAAGTCAGTACTGCAGAGACAATGAAGATTTTCAGGATAGAAGTCAGTACTGCAGACACAGCATGCTGAAGAATCAGAGAGGGCAGTGCAGAGCAGGGAAGGAAATTGGCATGTGACCTCCAGAAGTAGAAAGAGCAAAACCCATGTATCCCCAATACAGACAGGTAAGAAACCATTTTCAGGCTCTCCGCACAGGTACTATGGCAGAGAAAGCTTTGGAAGAGTTATCTGAGGGAAGGGATCAGAAGGCGACCCCGTCAACTGGAGGACATGGGGTGCATTGTCTGAGGGATGGGAGCTCCATAATCACCACTCCCAAGAGGAGGAGATGGGTGGTCAGGGACTCCCTCCTAAGGAAGATGGAATCATCCATCTGCTGCCCAGACTGGGAAACTCAAAAAGTGTGCTACTTGTCCGGAGCTAGAATTAAGGGTGTGATGGAGTGTCTGCCAAGAATGATCAAGCTCTAGGACCGCTACCCCTTCCTAATTCTCCATGTGGGCATCAATTATAGTGCCAAGAATGACCTTGAGTGGGGTCACTGCAGACTACGTGGCTCTGGGAAGAAGGATAAAGGAGTTTGAGATACAAGTCATGATCTCGTCCATCCTCCACTATTGAAGGGTGAGTTCAGCAAATTGTGAGTTAACTCACCAAAAATTATTTAATTGCATAAGAGCCAATTTTTTTCTATGTATCTTGTTACCTCTTGCTTATTGTTCTTTCTGAGTATTCCTTTAGTTAACTGTTCGTTGAGCCATATTAAAAATAAAGTTTTACACTTGTTTCCCAATCAGAAGATTATTTCTCCCCTCTCAAAAAAATTGGCAAAAAGTAAGTGGAACTGAAGCTTATTTAATTGCAAGGCTCAGGTTGGCAAGCTGACAGTACTATTCATGTTTTCCCCTTTAACAAGGATGGCATTTTCCATTAAACTGTTGAAAAATTACAGGCTTTCTCTAGTGGCCATTTTTTCTGCCTCATGAATCTACAATCTTGGTTTTAACCTAATTTGGTTCTGACAATCCCCTTTCAGTGCTGCAATAAGCTACTCGCCAGCCTGGACTGAAATGGGTCTCTCGCCAGCAGAACATAGCTTGGTTTGAGACCAGAGGAGCTGATTGACAGTTCCAAAATGAAATTATCGGGATAGAAATACAGTGGATAACTCAATGCCAGGGCAGTCAGTGTCAGTGAAATGACACACAATCCGCCTCTCAGTACAGTATAAGAAAAGTGATTTGTTTGTTGAGGGGCACAGAGGTACACTTTTTTCTGCTCCCCCCTGCATTGACTAGGGCAAAGTAAGCTCCATGATCCCTGCAAGGGAAAGACAGACAGAAAGGGAGGGAGAGGGGGAAGTTCATTTTTACAAGCTACCTACCCCTTTTTGGCTTCTTCAGGCCCCACAAATACAGTGGCTACTATGCCATCCTGAAAACTGTCTAGGCCCCTGCAGAGCCCCCAAAGATCTGAAACCAATGGGCTTCTGCACTATTCAATATCTGGCCCATTCCACCTCCACAGTCCCTTTTAGCTTCAGCCAATGTTATTCTCTTATTTCCCTTCCTAAAAATGAACTGCTCAGTATAGAATGGTTGCGTACAACACCAGATACCATATCATCGCTACAAAGACTTTTTCTTAGAAAAATAGCATCCATATATTTTTTTAGTGGCTTTCATCTCTACTTTGAACTGAGAATAATCTGATCTCCTAGCCCACTGTGAAATGTAAAATAAAAAATGCTTCTTCTCATCTCTACTGAAACAGACTAGCAGAAAAAATCCTGTAACCAGGAAGAAAGTATATTAGGCAAACATTTTTTTGAGGAGAAGAGCAGCTCATGGGGGATATTTATTTTTAATATAGATCATGATTTGACTTTGTTTTTCACTAATATCTTTGTCTTAAATTTCTATTTTCTGTCTTGTAGTTGTTCATTGGGGGAGGTTTGGATTAAACACAGGGAGTTGTTCATTATAAATATGTTTCTAATATATAATAGACACTCCCAAACACATATTTTGGTTTTAAAAAAAATGTGTTCTCACCTTAAAGTCATTGACAAGCATTCTTATCTTTCCATGTAAAAATCTAAAAACAGTGAAGACAAATAAAATCAGTGTTCTTTATTTTGAGAATGAGTTTGAGCCAAGAGGATGGCAAATCATATAGTTTTATAGAATCATATGGCTGGAAGAGACCTCAAGAGGTTATTTAACCAGTCTCCTGCACTCATAGCAAAACTAAGTATTTTCTAGACCATCTCTGACAGGTGTTTATCTAACCTGTTCTTTAAAAAAATTCCATAATCTCCCTAGGCAATTTTTCCAGTGCTTAACCATCCTGACAGTTTAAAAGTTTTTCCTAATGTCTAACCTAAATCTCCCTTGCTGAAAGGTAAGCCTGTTGCTTCTTGGCCTATCCATAGAGATTTAGAAGAACATTTTTTTCCCCTCCTCCTTGTAGCAACCTTATATGTCCTTGAAAACTGTTATCATGCCCCTTCTCAGTCTTCTCTTTTTCCAGACTAAACAAACCCTTTTTTCCCCCAATCTTCTGTCATAGGTCATGTTTTCTAGACCTTTAATAATTTTTGTTGCTCTTCTCTTGACTTTCTCCAGTTTGTCCACATCTTTTCTGAATTTTGGCACCCAGAACTGGACACAATACTCCAGTAGTGGCCTAATCAGCACCGAGCAGAGTGGAATAATTTCTTCTTGTTTCTTGCTTATAACACTCCTGCTAATACATCGCTGAATGACGTTTGCTTTTTTTGCAATGTATTACACTGTTGACTCATATTTATCTTGTAGTCCACTATGACCCCCAGATCCCTTTCCACAGTACTCTTTCCTAGGCAGTCATTTCCCATTTTGTATGTGTGCAACTGATTGTTCCTTTCTAAATGGAATACTTTGCATGTGTCTTTATTGAATTTCATCCTGTTTACTTCAGACCGTTTATCCAGATCATTTTGAATTTTAATCCTATCCTCCAAAGCACTTCCAACCTCTCCCAGCTTGCCATTGTCCGCAAACATTATAAGTGTGCTATCTAATCCAATATCTAAACCATTCATGAAGACATGTAACAGAACCGGACCCAGAACGTATCCCTGCAGAACCCCACGTGTTATGCTGTTCCAGCATGACTGTGAACCACTGATAAAGACTCTTTGACAACCAGTTTTGGACCCATCTTAAAGTAGCTCCACCTAGGTTGCATTTCCCTAGTTTGTTTAAGAGAAGGTCATGTGAGACAATATCAAAAGCTTTATTTAAGTCAAGATATACTACATCTACTGCTTCAATCCTATCCATTAGGCTTGTTTCATTTGGCTTTTGATATTTCAAGAAATCACCTCCTCAGCCCTTGACCTTGTACACAGTAACACATCCAGAATATACTCTAAGATGGGAAGTTACAGTATTTTAGGGCTTTATTAATTGAATATCACAACATAATTTCAGTATGTTTTTACATTACAAGAATAAAAAGAGACATATCATTTTCTAAACTTTCCAAGCACCTGTTTCTTTTCCAGCAATGACATTTCCCCTCCAGATTTCTGAAGATGACACCTCATTGGTGTGATTTCATATTTGATGCACTGCATTATTTTGGTGTACTAGAATGGGGGGTGGAGGCAAGCACAATGATTTCTATACCACAGAGGTATGTCTACATTGGCCCTAGGAGAGAATCTCCCAGCTCAAGCAGAAAGTCTTGGACTATAGGGACTCAAACTAGCACACACAAAATAGCAGTGTGGATGCTGTGGCAGAGACTCGGGCGAGCCTGAGCTCAGACCCTAGGGAGGGGGGTGAGCTTGAGAATCTGAGCTGCTGCCCGAGACACAACATCCAGATGGCTAGTTTTGCATGCTAGCTCAAGCCCCGCTAGCAAGAGTCTGTCCGCCTGCACCCAGAAGCTTTCTCCCAGCTGCCTTGTGGACATACTCACAGAGGCTGCACCAGCCAAAAGAGAGGAAGCAGCAATGTAAAGGTGGTGGCACATCTTTGTGTGGCACACATCTGCTGCCAACACTCCATAGTATGCCATGATGGAGGAATGACAGGGGGAGGCCACAGGTGTGCTAACAGATCCAGTTGCCTGGTTGGAATGGCCATGAATGGGATTTTTCAGATACTATAGGCCCCCACTGTCTTTTTCTTAAATGGTGACCACAGTATGAACTTTCCTCTGTGACAATTAAAGGTTTAAAAGTTTCCTGAAAATAGCATAACACAGCTTTTAAAACTAAGAATGTGAGAGAGCCTCCTGTAAAGTATGTAATAGTTCATTTCAGACAAAGTTTATTCTAACAATTTTTCTAAACATCTGCATGTCACTACCTAATAAATTACTCATTGCACCTTAAAGCAAAATGGCAATGTCTATAATAGTGCTACAGTGTGGTAACTAAGTGGATGAGTAATACATGTTTATTTCATGGTTAATACAATGAAACACTGCTTCCCTTTGCTTTCAGTGTATCAAATGTGCAATTACTGTATAATTACATTTGGCTTGCATGACTGGTGACTAGCATTAATGCACTGCTGCTTTAAGTTGATTACTCAAGCAAACTAAGTATGTTGTGCAACTGAGGTCCAAGTATTAGAGATGTAGACAACTACTTTTGTGTGTTTCATAAACCAAAATAATTCCTGTCTTAGCTTTTACTATAATGGGTAAGAAACATATACACACAGAGCGAAAGAAAACAGAATTTCATTTCCAAAATATCACAACATTGTGTGAAGAGGAATAGAGTGTAATTTCTTCCACTATAAACTTTCCTTCTTTTGTTTCTTTGCTTAAACAAGAACACACACATTTAACAACTGACAAGAAGTCCCATGTCACATTTGCAATTCTACATATTATGAATCATTCTGTAAGAGGTGTTTAAGAAACTTCCCTTAAGGGAAGAAAAGAATTTGTTTTTATCAAATCAATATAGCCTTTCCCCTACCTCAAGTCTAAAAGGGAGACTGAATAAAATAGTTTTGGTTTAAAATGTTGGAAACGCTAAATCATATTACAACATTTTGAATAATAGTGATTGTATGGGACTTCTCAAAGACCAATTAATCACCTCTGATACCAGGCAGCTCCGTGTTTTTGGGAACCAGGACACAGTTTGATACCAGTCCGCTCTGTGTTTTTGGGGAACCAGGGCACAGTATACAGCCTGCCTGTCTCATGAAAGACACTCCCCGCCCAGTCTCTGTTTGAACCAAAACTGATCAGAGAAAAGGTCTGCATAGAACAATGAAGGGTGTTGGGAGACACGCCTGGACCCCTCCTGACAAGGTGACAAGAATAAGACATCTCGATTAGCATAAGGAAAGGAGAACTGAGACCACTCCCCATGCCTCATCTGCATGAAAGATGGACAGGAATTAGCATAAAGAATGAAGAAAAGAGAACCACACTGAACTCTGGGACCTAAAAGCAGGGGTGCACTGCATTCTGGGAATCCCTGCTCCAAATGCTAATGAACCTACGCCTGTACACACCCAGCTCAGCAATTATCAGACCAATTCTAGTAACAGATCTTTGATTGATATCCCAAAATACTGAAGCAACCTGGTTACATTGTGAGCTCCCTGAAGAAAACACCTCCCATACACAAGAGTGATCAGCTCCTATTGTCTATCCTAAAGAAAATTCTTGAATCCCCAGTTTACTCCTAAACAAATCTTTGTTCTCCCTTCAACCTTTGTATTTTCTCTATAAAACCCCCTCCCTGTGCCCAAGTCGGTGTTCTGATGCTAGACCCAAACTCTGCACCAGTTCCACTGGGACGCCATCATCACCTAGCTGATCGTGCTGGGGGCTCTGCCAGTCTCCTACCTTCAGGACCCTGAGCGGCTACCATCACCTGGGAACCCCGACTAATTCATGCTGCAGGAGTGGTGAGATCCCCTTCTCTCTCTCTCTCTCTTTCTCTCTCTCTCTTTTCCTCTGTTTTCCCTCATGTCTCAGGAATTACCCTTTAATAATGGATGCTATGCTGGTTTAGGCTCTCTTTGTCTGGTTATCATTATTATTCAATAAATAACACCTTATAGTGAGGTTGGTTGTTTCTCTCTCACTCTCTGAATGTTACTCATTTGTGTCTGTGGCTTCCCCATTTACTCATCAGCAACACTTCTTTTACCTCAGCTAAAAGATCGCTGTGGTGCCCAAAGATACTGTGGGGTTTGCTCATTGAGTTGGTTACTGTAAAAGTGGGATAGGGACGTGTTCAACTTGGGGCACATGGGGGGGGGGCAGCTGAGAGTGCTGCTCAACTCAGCCCATTGAGACCAGGAGCACATAAGGGTACCAGCTTGAGAGTGCTGTTTAACCCAGCTCACTGAGCACAGGGACACATAAGGGGATCCGCTGAAAAGTGCTGATTGACCCAGTCCGCTCAGACTTGCTCTGTTAGAGAGAGAGAGAGAGAGAGAGAGAGAGAGAGAGAGAGTGTTCATCTAGTTCTAGGGCTGGAGGACCCCAGCCCCGGGGAACCTAGCAGAATAGCTCCACTGAGAGGAGACTTGCAGAAGAAAGGAGTAGAGCTCCATATGAACACAAGTGACATAAGCAGCACATTAGAATTACAGAACTACCCCTCCCCCCCAGAAGAGTAACCCGAATAAATGAGCATACCCCAAAGTAACGGGCACATTTGGTAACACCTCTTTTACTGCCTGTAGTTTTAAGCAATATGTTCACCAATAACCAATAAGGTGTGCTACAGTGAGAATCGGAGGTAACACTGCTGTTGTTAAGATATGGGGAGACATTACCATTATTATTATTATTGTGAAAAAGTATACCAGTATTTCCTGTTTTTCAGGGGTTTAAGTATAGGTGCATCTGACTTTCTGGAACAGTAACCAGTCAACCTTAATGCTGCATTAACAAAATTGTGAAGTGAATATATATGAGACAAAGAGAAAATATATGATGATGTGATATCAAATCTTCACCAGTATTAATACTGTACTAGTCATGAATGTAGTTGAGTAAAAATTTTCTGTTTGCAACTTTTTTTTGCAAAATGTGCAGGTTGAGCAAAATCAACAATTTAATTAATTAACTTCAGTTTTTCCAAACTGCTTTTTAAAACTTCCATGTATTAATAAATAAATAAATAACTAAATATAAAAGCATATCATTCTCACATCTTCAAAATGAAATGTTTAGACTTTTCAGGTTGAAATGACTTAAAATTACCTTTAATTTTAATTTTAAAAATTCAAGAAATGTTAAGAAAGTGTCGCACTGAAATGTTTCAGTTGTGTTAAAATGTGTTTGTCTGCCCCAGAGTGATTTTGCCCCTCAAATAGCCACTGAACTGAAAAATCCATTATTTGCCCAGCTCTACTTCTGAGTGAAAAAAACATGAATAAGTATTGCAGGACATCCCAAGTACAAGTCAATTAAACATTTGTTTCACACGAACTCATCATGACTGTTGATTATGTCAAACTTTACAGAAGAGAAAATCAAAGAACTCTTGTTTCAGAAATTCTTTCCTTTTAAAAATGTTCAGGGGCTATTATTTGCCATCTTCCTCTGCTACTTTCAGGGGTTTTGAGTGGTGCTCATCACCACAATACAGCTTTGATCCTACACTGATGAAGTCAAATGGGAAAACTGCCATTTACTTCAATTCACAAAGAATAAATATAGTTATCTTTCCCTCTCTTTGAGGATTGTGTAACTGGCATCATAGTACCATAGGATGGTTTTATAAGGAAAAATGGTCTTGTGGTTAAGGCACCCGACAAGGCACCAATATGAATAATTGATGCACTGATTGGTAGAAGGAAGAGCGAACAAACTATTTGCAAATATTAGTTGACCATCTCTAGCCTTTCTAACTGAGTTAAAGCCCCTATTTCTAGCCAGCATGGATAAAGAATTATAAGACCTTTAACATTAGTCATGAGTATTAACATAGCAATTCCCTTACAAGATTAGACCAATGAGCCATGTAGTCTGGTGTTCTGTCTCCATCCCTAGTACCAGATGTTTTAGAAGAATGTGTAAAGTAATTTCATAATGGGCAATTATTTAATGAAATGTCTATGAGGGAATTTTTTTCCTAACTCATGGCAGTTAGCTTTTGATTTTATGCCCCAAAGTCTGTTTTCCTTTATACAGTTTTATTCTAGCCATTTTACTTCTAGCTTTTATTAGTTATTAATTATTCTTCTACTATTACTATCTAATCCCATCAATTCCCGCAATTTTCAAGGTTTTTTTTTTTTTTTTTTAGCAGAAGAGACTGTCTGCATGAAGTTTCATTGATTTGTACAGTCCAGGCACAAATTTTCATCTCAGTAAAATATTTGTCAGTGAGTACCATGGGTTAAGCATTTATTCTGTAAATTAAATAATTTCCTTTTATCAATCTGAAATTTGTTACTTTTCATTTAACTGGGTGTCCTCGTTTTTTGTAGTTAATAGAAGGTAAATATAGTTTGAGTGACTGAACATCCTTCTCTATGCCTAGTTTTGTTAGGTCTTCTTTCAGCCCCTCAATATCCCATCTAGTTTTGACTAAATTAAATCCTTTCCCTACTGAAAATTACTTCTTAGATGGTAGGGAAAGGAAGAATACCACTTTTTCCAAATTGTTCTATTATTATGCATGGTGGTGGTTTCAAACGTCTCTGAGACTTAGATTGTTAAAGTATGTTCAGTTAAGAGGGGTCAGTGGTCAGTGAAGATGAAGTAGTCAAAGGTGCAGGATTAATAGTCAAATGGCTCTAGACTTCATCACTTGAATTTTCAGGATTACATACCCACTTTTTTCCATTTTCCAAATGTTTCTTTAATGAAACTGCATGAAGAACTTTGTTGTTGTTAGGAAGCCTGTGAAAATGCTGTGGGAAACATCTTTTCTTGACTTGCACTCAGAGGTAGATGAAAAGGCAAGTATAGTGTACAAAGCAGAGGGGAAGTGTATTTATATGGCACTGACCCACTCCAATTTAATTAAATTTGTGTGGTTTTGAAGTGTCTCCTAAAGTAGAACATATCACAGTAGTCCCCGCTAAAAGTGACAAAAATGTGGCCATGTTTGCCTTACTCTTCAATCTCTTTGGAAAGTGCTGATAGGAAAGGGGGCTATGAAATACAAGAGCTCTGGTAGGTGGTAAAAAGTCTTGTGCTTGAAAACCTCTTTGGCAAGTGACACATCACTAATGGGACAATCACCGCAACAGATCCAGTTGCTTTCCTCTGACAAGTGGCATCACCTCTTTCATATCTAGATTAAGCTGCAGCTAGCTCATCTTCAAGATCTCTCTTTATAAGACAATAGGAAGGCAAGAAAACTGCACCTGCTATATGTAATAAAGAGACATGGGGTTGAGAATTATCAGTATGCTGCTGGCACTGCAACCTAAAATGTATCACCCTAGACCAGTGATGGCAAACCTTTTTGAGCCCAAGTGCCCAAACTGCAAACCAAAACGACTTGTTTTTTTCAAAGTGCCAACACTGCAATTAAACCTGAATAACGAGGTTTTAGTTTAGAAAATACAATTCATACAGTTTTTCAAACTAATTAACAGCTTTTGTTTAAAAAGAAAAACACAACAGAGCTTTCCATTAAACATTTTTTTATTGAAAAAAACAAAAACAAACAAACAAACAAAAAAACTGTACACCCCCCCCAACTGACCCACTCAGCCCAGTCTCTCCCCCCAAAACCTCCTTCCCTCCCATCCACCCCCCAAATGACCCACTCAGCCCGGTCTCTCCCCCCCAAACCTCCTTCCCTCCCACCCACCCCCCAAATGACCCACCCAGCCCGGTCTCTCCCCCCCAAACCTCCTTCCCTCCCACCCACCCCCCAAATGACCCACCCAGCCTGGTCTCTCCCCCCCAAACCTCCTTTCCTCCCACCCCCCCAACTGACCCACCCAGCCAGGTCTCCCCCCCCCAAACCTCCTTTCCTCCAACCCCCCCCAACTGACCCACCCAGCCAGGTCTCTCCCCCCCAAACCTCCTTTCCTCCCACCCCCCCAACTGACCCACCCAGCCAGGTCTCCCCCCCCCCCAAACCTCCTTTCCTCCAACCCCCCCCCCAACTGACCCACACAGCCAGGTCTCTCCCCCGCAAACCTCCTTTCCTCCCCCCCCCCCAACTGACCCACACAGCCCGGTCTCTCCCCCCCAAACCTCCTTCCCTCCAACCCCCCTCAACTGACCCACCCAGCCTGGTCTCTCCCCCCAAAACCTCCTTTCCTCCAACCCCCCTCAACTGACCCACCCAGCCTGGTCTCTCCCCCCCAAACCTCCTTCCCTCCAACCCCCCTCAACTGACCCACCCAGCCCAGTCTCTCCCCCACACCGCTTACCCCCGCTCCCAGCCCAGCCTTCCCCCGGCGCTTACTTGTTCGCTGGGTCACGCTGCTGTGACCCGACTCCAGCGAGGCCCCTGCCCCAGTCGCTCCTGTGACGTCCGTGTGTCAGGTGATAGAGCAGGGGGCGTGGCTTCAGTGTTCTCTGGGGAGGGTTCTCCCCAGAGAACTGTGGGAGATGTAGTCTGCGGGAGACGACGCTGTGACTACAGTGTATGACTGTAGTCACGGCGTGCCCACAGAGACGGCTCGGCGTGCCAGCAGCGGCACGCATGCCACGGGTTCGCCATCACTGCCCTAGACCCTCAAACTTCCCAGTTCGGCAACCCCTTTTCACATACCTGTATGCTCTCGTGACCCAGGTATGTCCACCGAAATTCAGCCAAATTGAATGCTTCCGCTGTCGGCAGCATTTCGGCAGACATACCTGGTGCATCTGTGTATCTGAAAGCAAAAGCAGAAACGCTCACTTTGGCGGTTTTCTGATGGACACACTGATGCTCATGGAATCGCGACCCCCACTTTGAGAACCGCTGCCCTAGACTGTAGACTCTAAAAAGCTATTCTTTCATCTATATTTGAGATATATATTTCTACTTCAATATAGTTAGATGATCCACCATAATTATGTGCATGAAGTATATAAGATGACCAGATAGCAAGGGTGAAAAATTGAGACCAGCAGGAGGGGGATAATGGGATCCTATAGAAGAAAAAATCCCTAATATCAAGACAGTTCTGATAAAATTGGGACATCTGGTCACCTTACATGTACACAACTACAAAACATGTCAGCAAGCAAAAGAATAATACCAGAAATAGTAATATTTCAAGGAAACTGAAGTTAGTTTGTGTCTCATGTTAGAGTTCAGTAAGAGCAAAGTAAACTAAAAAATACCAGAACAAATACATGACAGGCTACAAATATCTTTTGCTCTCTTGTGGAGGATGAAGCAAATAAATAGGAGGGGAAATACAGTGAGCTATAGTGTCTGACAGAACCATCTGGTAGCTAAACAACAGCACACTGGTGGTCAAGAAAGTGCTGATTAACCATGATGCTAAACGATATTTCACAGCAGCCATCCACAGTGGGGGACTGAATCTTGGGGCTGGTTTACACTACTTGATTAATTCGGAATTAGCCGCGTTGTACTGAATTAAAACTGAATCCATCCTCACAACCAGCCCTGTTATGTCTAAATTAATGGCTCTTAAAGCCGATTTCTGTACTCCACCTCAGCAAGGGGAGTAGCACTAATTTTGGCATTGCTGTTCCGGATTTGAAGTACTGTGGATGCAATTCAATGCTATTGGCCTCCAGGAGCTATCCCACAATGCTCCATTGTGATTGCTCTGGACAGCACTCTCAACTCAGATTCACTGGCCAGATAGACAGGAAAAAGCCCTGGGAACTTTTGAACTTCATTTCCTGTTTGGCCACCATGGCAAGCTCATCAGCAGAGGTGACCATGCATAGCACACCATCACAGGCAACCATGGAAAGTCCATCATCACAAGAGACTATGCAGTCCCGGATTCACAGATGAGTTCCAGCATGGTCTGAATGAGAGGTACTGAATGTCATCGCATGTTGGGGAGACTAATCTGTTATGGCAGAACTACGTTCCAAAAAAAGAAATGCAAATATGTATGCTAAAGTCTCCAGGGCCATGACAGAAAGAGTCTACTCCAGGGATACAGAGTAGTCTCGTGTAAAAATTAAGGAGCTCAGGCAAGCATACCAAAGCGCCAGGGAGGCAAACAGGCGCTCTGGGTCAAAGACCCATACATGCCGCTTCTACCGTGAGCTGCATGCAATTATGGGGGGTGACATCACCACTACCCCAGAACTGTCTGTGGACCCCCACAAGCGGGGGAGTCGCAGGGAGCAGGGAGGATGGGCGCTGAAGAAGGCACTTTTGGTGATTGTACCTCTATTGTACCTCTGTAAATATGATGCTGGGTTTCAAACAAACTGTTTTTATTGATCCATGTCCTCCGTGGTAGGACACTTAACCCTGCCAGGCCAGTAGTAAGTAGTCTGGAATCACTGGAGCACAGAGCATGGCAGCAAATGGTCCTGGGTTTTGGCTGCATTAAAGCAACATTCTTTCTTTCTCTCTCTGTGTTAGCATCACGAGGCACCTGGTTGAAATTTTGAAGGGGGGCGGGGGATTGTGTGAAGCGATCATCCCAGAGAGCCCACAGGCCCTCCTTTTATATGGCAAACACACCAGGCATTGCTTGGTATGGGAAAGGGGGCCCAGCAGTGAAATGAATGCAGAAGAGGCAGAACCCCATGTGCCCCTAAGGCTTACCATGGCTGCCTGCAAGCTGAATTCTGTTGCCCGGTCGCATGTGATCGCTTACTCACACCAAACTGGCAGGCACTCATTATAAAAGGCAAAATGCAATCTTGTACATAAAGAACATGAGCTATGTACTATGAATTGATTGTTTCTCACAGAAAGAGTGTTCCTTTTGTTCTCTAAAATGTATCTTTTAAAATTCTAACCTCACTTTTTCTCCTCCCTCAGGTGCAACTATTTCAATGCACCTCCTATCAACTCCATCCCAGAGGCTGGCCCACATTAGAAAGTGGAAAAAATGTACTCGGGAAGACATGTTCCCCAAGCTTATGCAGTCCTCCTGCACTGATAGGGCCAAGCTGAATGCGTGGAGCCAAACAATAGCGGAGTCCCGCAAAGCGTTAAATGAACATGATGGGAGGAGGGAGGCGTGAGAGGAGACTAGGTGGGAGGCCTTGCTAAAGTTGATGGGGGAGCAAAATGACATGATCCGCTGTCTGGTGGATCTTATATGGGAAAGTCATGAAAAGCACAGACTGCCGCTGCAGCCCCTGTATAACCCCACCTTCCTCCCCAAGTTCCATAGCCTCCTCCTCAAAAATTATCCAAGCAGCAATTGCAATTGGAATATTGGTTTTGCTGAGATCTAACCTAGTCAGCAAACAGCGCCAGCAAGCTTTTAAACATCCAAATGCACATTCTACCACCATTCTGCACTTGCTCAGCCTATAGTTGAACTTCTCCTTACTACTGTCCAGGGTGCCTGTGTATGGCTTCATGAACTATGGCATTAAGATATAGGCTAGGTCCCCAGGGATTACTATAGGCATCTCAATGTCCCCAACAGCAATTTTCTGGTCTGGGAAGCAAGTCCCTTCCTGCAGCTGTTCAAACAGACCAGAGTTCCTAAAGATGTGAGTGTCATGCACCCTTACCGGCCATCCCACTTTGATATCAGTGAAACATCCCTTTTGATCCACCAGAGCTTGCGGAACCATTGAAAAGTACCCTTTGTGGTTTATGTACTGGCTGTCCTTGTGGTCCAGTGCAAGGATAGGAATATGTGTTCCATCTATCACCCCACCACAGTTAGGGAACCCCATTGCAGCAAAGACATCCACTATAGCCTGAACATTTCCCAGAGTCACTACCCTTGATAGGAGCTGGTCAATGATTTCATTAGGTACGTGGATCACAGCAGCCCCCACAATAGATTTGCCCACTCCAAACTTATTCCTGACTGACCGGTAGCTGTTGGGTGTTGCAAGCTTCCACAGGACTATCTCCACTTGCTTCTCAACTGAGAGGGCTGCTCTCATTTTGGTGTCTTTGTGTTTCAGGGAAGGGGACAGCAAGTCACAGAGTTCCATGGAAGTGGCCCTCCAGATATGAGAGTTTTGCAGCCAGTGGGAATCATCCCATACCTGCAACACTATGCAGTCCCACTAGTCTGTGCTTGTTTCCCAGTCCCAGAATGGGCATTCCACGCATGAACCTGCCCCAATGCCACCATGATGTCCCAATCACCACATGCCGTGCTTCTAGGAAAGTCTGTGTCCATGTCCTCATCACTATCGTGATTGCACTGTTGTCTCTTCCTCACCTGGTTTTGCAGGTCCTGCATATACTACTGAATAATGCATGAGGTATTTACAATGGTCAAAAGTGCAGCAGAGATCTGAGTGGGCTCCATGCTTGCCATGCTAAAGTGCCTGGAAAAAGGGTGCAAAATGAAGGAAAGCAGAGCGACAGCGGAAGTGGTGCTGTTCGTTTCACAATAGCTCAAAAAAGGGGGAAATGGTTGTCTTCCATAGCTTTCATGAAGGCGGGAGCCCAGGACAGACAACATGGAGAAGTTTGGTAGCACAGAAAGAGTGGAAGAGCAGAATGGCAGTGGAAGCGGTGCTGTTTGTTTCATGACGGCTAGCAGAGTTGGCAGCGGAAAGGGTCAATGAGGATGGGAAAAAACAAGAATAGATATTTATAGAGAAAGATGAGAGGACCTGCAAGGGGGATTCATAGTGCCAGGAGAGCAGACTTGCAGCAGAAATGGTGGGTGGATGACAACAGTTCGCAGTTGTATTGCACGCCAAAAAGGAGCAAAACGATTGTCTGACGTAGCTTTCATGGAGGGAGGAGCGACTGACAACACACACCCAGAAACTCTTGAGAGAATGTTTTTGTCCCATCATGCACTGGGAGTTTAACACAGAATTTCAATGGGCAGCGGAGACTGCGGGAATTGTGGGATTGCTACCCACAGTGCACTGCTCCAACAGTTAATGCTAGCTTCAGTACTGTGGATGCATTCTGCTGAATTCACATGCTTTAGTGGGGACACACAAGATAGAATGTATAAAATCTCTTCCGAATTTCAAATAGAATAATTTTGATATAATTTTGTAGACGTACCCTTGGTGTTCAACAAAATTCTGATGGTGTTTGTCTGCCAGGGGCAATGAAATGAGACACACAAGGGATGGGGGGGTTGGGTGTCTTGTAGCAGGCATGATAATATTCTTGCTCTTTTAGAAATTGCCAATTGTGCTTAACAGTTTGACAATTTTGCATTGTCAACAGATGTATTGTAGGAATAAAAACAAGGTACTTACAAACTCACTTGGAAGTGAGGATGCAATGAATAGGAAAATCTGTTCTGAAACAATAGCAGCTCAGACTCATTCTTAGGTCTATAACTTAAATCACTCCACACTTTTGTAGGTCCTTATATGTCACCTCTTCCATTTTTCCTCACCTCCTGAAGAATATCCCACTTTCCCTGAAAATTCCTGTTATGGTGTCATCAGCTATCACAAACCTGGTCTCCCTCAGAATTTACTGTGAAGCCCTAGAGGATGCATACAGATATCAATACAATAGCTGGGCAAGGCCCAGAAAAGAGCATACCAGAATTCCTGTCCCAGTGAAATATCATCACAAGGGAAGGTTATGTACAACTCAATGTACTGATGGGGAAGAAAAAAGGAATTGGTGGGTGAGAGGAGTGAAAAGACAGAGGTTGAAGGGAGAGAGAATCTGATTGATGTGGAAGGTAGAAAGAGGAAGGAGGGAAAAAGCAAATGGTTTGAATCTTTTTCAGAAACTTAGCCAATCCTTTTTCAGGGATTTCCCCAGCCAGCCAAATTGTCTGAAGTGTTGTCATTATATATACTAATAACAGTACAGATTGCATAGCAGTGCTGTCCACAAATTCTGAAAAGTACTTCAGATATATTCAGAATCATATCACATGACTCATATCTCCTTTTGGCTGTATTTCTGTTTGTATGCTTAGGCTGTTAAAATCCCAAGTGTGGGTACAAATTATGAGAACTGACTGGGAATTTTGTAATGAAACCTCTTTCACTGGAAAATACTGATTCATCAAGAAGGTATCTCAGGTCCAGCATGGAATTTCTGATTAAAACTGGAAAGAGAACCTGCAGAATAGCCAAAAGCCTAATGGTTAGGATACTCAGCGGCGATATGGGAGGCTCAGGTTACTGTCTCTCCTCTCCCTGACTTAGAGCAGGGACTGTAAGCTGTGTCTCTCACATCCCAGGTGAGTGCTTTACCTACAAGGGTATTCTGGGGTGTTTTGCTCTTTCTTTCCTTCATGGTCTTCCCCCCCCCCCCCTCAAAACATTTCAAAACGTCTCATTTTCCTTCCAGTGCAGAATGGAAACAGATTTCAAAACCTCAATTTTTTTTTCTAAAATGGAATTCTTTTTTCTGGACAGTCTTACAAATTATCTCCAGTTGCAACTCCATGGAAGTCTGGCATTTGGTCCATTAAGTTGTCTATTTATGGGCCAGGACTAGTAACATGGATAACACTGGTAGGAACTGGTAACACAGATGTGTCTACATACATTGGACTGCAGTATTTCACTTTTCTTTTCTTTTTTTTTTTTCTCATATATTTGATTGAATAAAGTAAAAATAAATAAATAAAAACTTTAGAAGGGCTGTAGCAGTCCTGGGGTCTCTCAACCACAGTTTAAACAATACTTTTCTGTTGTCTTGCCAAAAAGATCAGAGAAGAGAAGAGACTATCCTTTCAAAGGAAACATAATAGGAAGTAGGAAATAAGCATACCTCACAAAATCAAATGAAAATAAGGCATTTTATGACTTACAAACATGGCACCATTAGGAATACGAGAGATCTTTTTTAATCTATCCAGCTGAGTTCTGTAAAACTCCATTTCCAACATATTAAAAAGAAAAAATAAATAATTTACATTTTTATGCACAGGGACTAGTGAAAGGAGCTTATGACAAAGAGAGAATTAAATTTCCTTTTTGTATTTTACAAGGATATTTCCTATTCAAATATCAAAGAGAAGAATAAAACCTTTACTTGTGTCTGTGTCACAATATGGTCTATTTGAAATTCTTATGGGCTTATGCAGATATTCAAATGCTGAAAAGCTCAAGTACCCTATCCAGATCATGCAATAGATTGAAACTGCATTTCAGTAATTTTTACTAACACTTCAGTCTCTCTTGTGAAAACAAAACAGATCAGTCAGATGATGCATTCACAATTTTCCCAGGGCAGAAAACAATCTTGTTGCAAAATATAGCTGGCAAAAGGCAGTATGCAGGTTATTTATTTATTTGTTTTTTTCAAGCTAGCAAAATTTCATAGGAGACAGAGTACATTTATTTTTCAATATTTATATTAATTTTTAGTGCTTACCCTAACAGTGGCTTACCTTTTCCAGCAGTAGGTGCTACACCTCTACCTTCCCTCTTATTGTTAGCTGTGTAGTTCAGCTGTAGTTCAGCTCCCTGGTCAAACAAACAAAAAATCCTCCACTGCCAGGGCAAATAAAAGTCAATAGAACAAGTCCTTCACCTTTGGGCACAGTCCTCTCACTAGGATCTGTGCTTCCCTCTTTTCTTGGTCTACAGTACACGATTATGTCAAATTAACCATGTTGGGTAGAATTAAAATTAAATCCGTCCACACAACCAACCCTGTTTTGTGAACTTAAAAGGCTCTTAAAATTGATTTCTGTACTCCTGCCTGGCAAGGGGAGTAGCGCTAAACTCGACATTGCTGGTTCAAATTTGGGGTACTGTGGACACAATTCCATGGTATTGGCCTCCGGGAGCTATCAAAGAATGTGCCATTGTGACCACTCTGGATAACATTTTCACCTCAGATGCACTAGCCAAGTAGTCAGGAAAAGCCCCAGGGAACTTTTGAATTTCATTTCCTGTTTGGCCAGCATGGTGAGCTCACCAACACAGGTGAACATGTAGAGCTCACCAGCACAGGAGATCATGCAGTCCCAGATTCTCAAAAGAGTTCCAGCATGGACCGAACATAAGGGACTTGATCTGATCGCTGTATGGGGAGAAGAATCTGTTCAGGCAGAACTCTTCCAAAAAAAGGAATGACAACATATATGCAAAAATCTCCCGGGGCATGAGGGACTACTCCAGGGACACATAGCAGTGTGAGGCTACTCCAGGGACACATAGCAGTGCTGTGTGAAAATCAAGGAGCTCAGGCAAGTCTCCCAACAGACAAAAGAGGCAAATGATTCCTCCAGATCACAGCCCCATACCTTGGGGGATGACCCAGCACATGTTGTTCCTTTTAAGAATACTTTTACTGCATATTTGACAAAATGCAAAGAAGGTACCGAAGTGAGATTTCTAAGATAACAATATCACTTCACCCAAGGTTTAAGAATCTGAAGTGCCTTCCAAAATCTGAGAGGGACAAGGTGTAGAGCATGCTTTCAGCACTCTTAAACGAGCAACACTCTGATGCAGAAACTACAGAACCCGAACTACCAAAAAAGAAAATCAACCTTCAGCTGGTGGAATCTGACTCAGATGATAAAAGTGAACACGTGAATCTACACTTCTTTTAATCATTACCGATCAGAACCCATCATCAACGTTGACACATGTCCTCTGGAATGGTGGTTGAAGATGAAGGGAAATATGAATCTTTAGCACATCTGGCATGCAATTATCTTGTGATGCCGGCTACAACAGTGCCATGCAAATGCCTGTTCTCACTTTCAGGTGACATTGTAAACAAGAAGTGGACAGCATTGTCTCCTGAAAATGTAAGCCAACTCTATTTCTCCGAGTGACTGGCTGGACAACAAGTAGAACTGAGTGGACTTGTAGACTCTAAAGTTTTACATTGTTTTATTTTTGAATGCAGTTATTTTTTGTACATAATTCTACATTTGTAAGGCCAACCTTCATGTTAAAGAGATTGTAATACGGTATTTGTATGATGTGAACTGAAAATACTATTTCTTTTGTATTTTACAGCACAAATATTTGTAATCAAATTTGTATTTTGTGGTGTAATTGAAACAATATATTTGAAAATGTAGAACATATCCAAAAATATTCAAATAAATGGTATTCTATTATTGTTTAACAATGTGATTAATTGTGCATTATTTTTAATTGCTTGACTGCCCTATTATTTAATCAATTTTTGAACATAGAGTCTGATTCATCATTGCCCTGAATCTTGTTTATTTACACCACTTAAAGTGACTACAGAGTGGGTGGTGCATCAAATTAAGAGATTAGCATTCTATACTGTAATGTAGAGGAAGAAGTTAGTATCCCTTTAAATAGTTTGTGAGCCCTCTATTGGCACTCACTGTGTTCTGTAATGGGTCAGGTTTGGGAATTTCCTTCACATCCTCACTCATGAAAACTGATGAAAAGAATTCATTAGTTTCTCCAATGGCCTTATCATCCTTGAGTGCTCTTTTAGCAATTTGATTGTTCAGTGCTCACTGGTTGTTTAGCAGGCTTCTTGCTTCTGATGTAGTTAAAAAAAAATTGCTATTACTTTTTGAGTCTTTGGTTAACTGTTCTTCAAATACTTTTTTGACCTTCCTAATTATATGTTTACATTTCATTTGCCTGAGTTTATGCTCCTTTCTACTTTTCTCACTAGGATTTAACTTTCAATTTTTAAAGGATGCTGTTTTGTCTATCACTGCTTCTTTTAGGCTAGATCTGCACTGGTGTGGGGGGATGTCGACCTAAGATACGCAACTTCAGCTACACGAATAACATAGTTGAAGTCAACCTATTTTAGGTCAACTTACCTCAGTGTCCTCAAGAAGGTGAGCCCACTGCTGCTGCTCCCCCATCGACTCTGTTTCCACCTCTCGCAGCAGTGGAGTTCTGGAATTGATGGGGAGAGTGCTCGGGGATCAATTTATTGCATCTAGACTAGACATGATAAATCAATCCCTGATAGATCAATTACTATACGCCAATTCGGCGGGTAATGTGGACCTGGCTTTATTTTGTTGTTTAGCCACGGTGGCTCTTTTATTGGCAAAGGAAGCAATAATTGACAATGAGGGTTGGATCCTAATCGAGGAATACAGTGGAATAGAGGATGAGCATTTCAGCCTAGTGAAAATAAATCTAAAAAGGAACCTGCAGCATACAACCACTGGACTGTTAGTATATTGCTCATTGAGACAAAAAAGAGTTCTGCCTGGTAGTTTGTAGAAAACTGACTTGTTTGACACGGATCACTACACAATAGTTATTCCAAGACTGACCTACCTCAAAGCCTACCTACAAATGGAGACTGAAAAGAGTGACAAGAAGCACCTCATGGTTAACACACAAAGGGCTTATTTTCTGAGATGAAAAATGGAACTTCCATTCCACAGAAAACTCTGAGATTTCAAATTTGGTTTTGTCCCAAACTGGGTCAAAATCTTGGAATTCATCATAGGTTATTTCAAAGATTATTCTCACTGTTATTTGAACAATATACTGGCCATAACAGCTAGTGAAGAGCAACTTGAGAACCTCCAGAAGGTTCATGCAAATCTGTGCCTAGAACAAGCAAGGAAAAATGGGTTGTTTTTTTAAAAGATTCAGTTACATATTGTGTCCCTACCATTGACAAGATGGTTTGTATAAATGACAAGTCAAGGGTGAAGTTGTCTTTAAGGCACCCTGATACCAGGCAGCTCTTTGTTTTTGGGAACCAGGGCACAGTTTCATACCAGTCTGCTCTGTGTTTTTGGGGAACCAGGGCACAGTATCCAGCCTGCCTGTCTCATGAAAGACACTCCCCGCCCAGTCTCTATTTGAACCAAAACTGATCAGAGAAAAGGTCTGCAGAGAACAATGAAGGGTGTTGGGAGACATGCCTGGACCCCTCCTGACAAGATGACAAGAATAAGACAACTCGATTAGCATAGGGAATGGAGAACTAAGACCACTCCCCATGCTTCATCTGCATGAAAGATGGACAGGAATTAGCATGAAGAATGAAGAAAAGAGAACCACACTGAACTCTGGGATCTAAAAAGCAGGGATGCACTGCATTCTGGGAATCGCTGCTCCAAAAGCTAATGAACGCCTGTACACATGCAGCTCAGCAATTATCAGACCAATTCTAGTAATAGATCTTTGATTGATATCCCAAAATACTGAAGCAACCTGGTTACATTGTGAGCTCCCTGAAGAAAACACCTCCCATAACCAAGAGTGATCAGCTCCTATTGTCTATCCTAAAGAAAACCCTTGAATCCCCAGTTTACTCCTAAACAAATCTTTGTTCTCCCTTCAACCTTTGTATTTTCTCTATAAAACCCCCTCCCTGTGCCCAAGTCAGTGTTCTGATGCTGAGACCCAAACTGTGCACCAGTTCCACTGGGACGCCATCTCACCTAACTGATCGTGCTGGGGGCTCTGCCAGTCTCCTACCTTCAGGACCCTGAGCGGCTACCATCACCAGGGAACCCCAACTAATTCATGCTGCAGGAGTGGTGAGATCCCCTTTTCTCTTTCTCTCTCTCTCTCTCTCTCTCTTTTTCTCTGTTTTCCTTCCTGCCTCAGGAATTACCCTTTAATAATGGTTTAGGCTCTCTTTGTATGTTTATCATTATTATGCAATAAATAACCCTTATGGTGAAGTTGGTTGTTTCTCTCTCACTCTCTGAATTTTACTCATTTGTGTCTGTAGCTTCCCTCATTTACTCCTCAGCAACGCTTCTTTTACCTAAGCTAAAAGATCGCTGTGGTGCCCAAATATACTGTGGGGTTTGCTCATCGAGTTGGTTACTGTGAAAGTGGGATAGGGACGGGGTCAACTTGGGGCACATAAGGGGGGGCAGCTGAGAGTGCTGCTCAACTCAGCCCATTGAGACCAGGAGCACATAAGGGTATCAGCTTGAGAGTGCTGTTTAATCCAGCTCACTGAGCACAGGGACACATAAGGGGATCAGCTGGAAAGTGCTGATTGACCCAGTCCGCTCAGACTTTGTTACTTTGTGTGTGTGTGTGTGTGTGCATGTTCATCTAGTTCTAGGGCTGGAGAAACCCAGCCCCGGGGAACCAAGCAGGATACCTCCACTGGGAGGGGACTTGCAGAAGAAAGGAGTAGAGCTCTATATGAACACAAGTGACATAAGCAGCACATGAATAGAATTACCGAACTACCCCCCACCCCTCCAAAGAGTAACCCGAATAAATGAGCATACCCCAAAGTAATGAGTACATTTGGTAACAACCCCTGTCAAAAAATATGTCACAATTATGCTCCTTTCTGGAGATTATCAGTTATTGGCATAGGTGCTACCCGAACATAGTGACAGACATCCCCTAAATAAACTGTTATACAAAATTAAGAAATGTTAGTGGAGGCAATACACCAAGGCGTTTGATGATGCCAAGAAACTTGTAGCATCTGAAAGGATCTCTACACATTACAATGCAACTGTGCCTATGAAAATAGTTTGAGATTTGTGATAATACCAGTGAGCTTCATGTTCTTGTTTCTGCTATAACTGACTCTAACAGTGGAGAGCAAGAAAATCTTGCAATGATGTTAATACTGCTACCCCAGGAAGTAGACCTGCCAGATACTGTTGTGATGTCTATGACATGTTATACAGGGAGCAGTTGCAAACTGCCTCTCAGATTTTATTTGTAGCATGTTGAATATTTAGTAGTTTGTGATAGTAATGTATTTATTACATTTGTAAATGTCCTTTTACATTAAAGGGTGTAGTGTATAGGAATACTATAGTCTCCATTCAAATTGTTTGTGAGCTGTGTCACAGAATTCCCTGTGTTCTATGTTAGAGAAGCCACCAGAAATATATGTATGTAGATAGCTCTGCCATGTTTGTATATACAGTAGACTCTCGATTATCCAGAATTGGGTTAACCAAGGTGTGGATTAACCAGGATATCAAAAAAGATGCACGTAACTCACAGGGACGACTCTGGCTTTGTTGCTGCTCCAAGCGCACACAATAAAACCTCCCACCAGGGCGCAGAGCAGCCAGTGAACCAACACCTCCTCTCCCTGGCACAGGGTGGCTGGTGAACCAACACCACCCTCCCCATATTTCCTATGAATGGTGATTATCTAGGATATTATTAACCAGGATTATTTTTTTTCCTATCATCCTGGATAATCGAGAGCCTACTGTAGTTAGTAAACATGGTTATTTGGGAGCCAACTGCACCAGTGGGGTTTCTTCATATTATTATTGTTGTGTAAACAGTAAAAGAAACAACATAATATCCAATTTGCATTGCTGTAAATGACTATATAAGGTTCAGGGAAATAGCAAATCTAGCCCTTAACACATGATATGCAGAATATAATGAAAGCAGATAGAGTCCAAAATGAAGGCACAGTCAGATTTTTCTTTAAATGGACCAAGACTTAAATACAGAGCCTGCAGATCTTCATTCACATGAATAATTTTAAGAATCAGAGAGGTAGCCGTGTTAGTCTGGAATTGCAGAAGTGACAAAGGGTCCTGTGGCACTTTAAAGACTAACTAAAGTATTGAAGCATAAGCTTTCGTGGGCTAATACCCACTTCGTCGGATGCGAGCAGTGGAAGTGTCCAGGGGCAGGTATAAATAGGTAGGCAAGAACAAGGTTAGAGATAACAGGGTTAGTCCAATGAGACTGAACCAGTTTGTTGTCTCTAATCAGGGAGGGTGAGGTATTCCTCTAGTAGCTGAATTGCAGGTGTGAACAGCGAGAGAAGATAAACTGTTCTTGTAGTTAGCTAGCCATTCATAATCTCTATTCAGTCCTGCGTTGATTGTATCAAATTTGCAAATGAATTGCAGCTCTGCAGTTTCTCTTTGCAGTCTGGTCTTGAAGTTTTTTTGCTGCAATATGGTGACTTTTAAATCTGTAATTGTGTGTGCAGGGAGGTTGAAGTGTTCTCCTACAGGTTTTTGTATATTGACATTCCTGATATCTGATTTGTGTCCATTTATCCTTTTTCATAGGGACTGTCCAGTTTGGCCGATGTACATAGCAGAGGGACATTGCTGGCACATAATGGCATATTGGTTTCTGAGTTAGGGTTATTATGGTGCAGTGTGCTGTTGCTGGTGAGAATATGCTTGAGGTTGGCGGGTTGTCTGTGGGCCAGGACTGGCCTGCCTCCCAAGGCCTGTGAAAGTGAGGGAGTGTTGTCCAGGATGGGTTGTAGATCACTGATGATGCATTGGAGAGGTCAGCCATGCGGTTGCCCATAGCGGTGCCAGCAAGACAAGCCCAAGAAAGAAAACAACAGAACACCACTGGCCATCACCTACAGTCCCCAATTAAAGCCTCTCCAACGCATCATCAGTGATCTACAGCCCATTCCTCAGGAACCAATCCATGCAACAAACCTCGATGCCAACTCTGCCCACATATCTACACCAGCAACACCATCACAGGACCTAACCAGATCAGCCACACCCATCACTGGTTCATTCACCTTCACATCTACCAATGTAATATATGCCATTATGTGCCAGCAATGTCCCTCTGCTATGTCCATGTGTGTACTCCAGGAAGGGCTGCGGGCCCTACTGATCAACCCCTCCACCTGCTTCCCTCAACTCCTCTCCCTCCCTCACAGCACCTCCTGAATGCCACTGAACAGCTGTTCAGCAGTGTGCAGGAGGCGCTAGGAGGGAAAGGGAGAAGTGGAGATGGGGTGCACTTGAGGGAGGGGGCAGATAGAGGTGGGGAAGAGATGGAGCAGGGGTGGAACATTGGGGCTGGACCTAGGTCTGAGCAGGGGGAGACTTGGGGGTCAGTATGATGTCCTGAGAGAGAAGCTGCGCCCTGAGTAGGGGGCGGGGATTATCTGCTTAGGGGGTCCTATAAAGGTAGCCAGACAGGCAGCAGCAGAGACAGCTGCAGTGACACAGGAGCCGGCAAACAGAGCTGTAAACAGGGGAGTTTGAATGTGAGGTTTTGGGGGAAGACTATGAGAACCAGGCAGAGGAACAGACAAGCTAGTGAAGGGAGCGTGTGGTGTTCTGGCAGTGTTATGGTGCTCGGTGGGGGGTTGTTTTGCTGTGGGTGGTGGTGTTTTGGTTTGGTTTGTGTTTCCTGGACTAACAGGATTTAGGTGGGAAGACTATGACAGGTACAGAGGCAGTAGTAGTAGTGTCCCAAGCAATGTAGGACACAATGAAGATGACTGGATGTAGAAGCTGCGGTATGTAAATGATCATTGAGGGGGTACCTGAAAAGAGTTTTGTCTGCATGAAGTGCCACCTGATACAGCTGATGGAAGAAAAGTTCCGAGGATTGGAGATGCAGATGCAAACTCTGGTTGAGTATAGAAGGGTGTTTGAGCAGATGATGAAGCAAAGACATGAGGAGGCTAAAGGGAAAAGTTCAGACTTGCAGATGAAAGTAGGAGAAAAGAACATTGAGAGGGGATGGCTGGTTGACAAAAATGGACAGTGGAAGCATGTGACTAAGA
Organism: Sternotherus odoratus; assembly: GCA_032164245.1. Taxonomy (NCBI): domain Eukaryota; kingdom Metazoa; phylum Chordata; order Testudines; family Kinosternidae; genus Sternotherus; species Sternotherus odoratus. Next base: position 147,574,594 of record JAVMKO010000003.1, read on the forward strand.
GTACCAGGCAGAGGAAGACAGGCTAGTGAAGGAGAAATAGAGCTCCCAAAGACAAGATCAGGTTTTTGGAGTTGGAAAATGAATAAGGGGGACAGCAGGTGGTCACTGAAGGTAGGAGGACAAGGAAGAAAAGAAAAGCATCTAGTCCTATAGGAAAAGAGGAAAAGTCAATGGAGATGACAACACCAAATATGAGCCCCAGGAGGATACAGGATGGGTTGAAAATGATTGCAAGGGAGAATAGGAATCAAGAGGACTTGCAGCCAGATGGAACAGGGGATAGACCATAGAATCACACCATCACCAGTAAAAGGTAGGTTTTCATGATTGGGGACTCATTACTGAGAAGAATAGACAAGCCTGTAACAGAGCTGATCCAGAGAACAGAATGGTGCTAAGATACGGGATGTGGACCTGAGGCTGAAGAGGATCCTAATGGGAGCAGGAAAGAATCCACCGATTGTCTTTCATGTGGGAACAAATGATATGGCTAGATTCTGGCTGGAACATATCAAGAAAGACTATGCCAGGCTGGGGAAGACACTTAAGGAAATCAAGTCTCGAGTGATGTTCAGTGGGATTCTGCCTGTTCCTAGAGAAGGGAAACAAAGGTGCTACATGATTATGATGATCAATAGATGACTCAGGCAGTGGTGCTATAAGGAGGGCTTTGGGATGTCTGGCTGCTGGGAAGCATTCATGGACAGAGAACTGTTCTCCCACACTGGACTTCACCTGAGTAGGGAGGGAAATAGACTTCTAGGATACAGGCTGGCACAACTGATTAAGAGAGCTTTAAACTAAGAATTTGGGGGAGATGATTGGGAGATGTCCAGGTAATCTCCATACTGGATTTTAACATTGAAGAAGTGAAGAAAACAAAGTAAGAAAGGATATAGGTGTGGGTAAGAGAATGAACATAAGGAGAAAGGGTAGTGTAGATACCAGTCTAATAGGTGACACTGGTGGTAGAATGTCGGTGCCTATCAGGTAAAGAATGTGAGTGAGGCCAAACAGCAAAAAATAAGATGTTTGTACACGAATCTCAGAAGCCTAGGTAACAAAATGGTGGAACTAGAGCTACTAGTGCAGGAAGTGAAACCAGATATTATAGGGATAACAGAAACATGGTGGAATAGTAGTCATGAGTAGAGTACAGATATTGAAGGGTATGTGCTGTTTAGGAAAGACAAAAATAAAGGTAAAGGTGTGGAGTAGTACTGTATATCAATGATGAGGTAGACTGTAAAGAAATAAGAAGTGACAGAATGGATAAGACATAGTCTGTCTGGGCAAAAATCACATTGGGGAAGAAAGCTTCTAGAGCCTTCCCTGGGATAGGGCTTGGGGTGTGCTATAGATCACCGGGGTCTAATTTGGACATGGATAGAGACCTCTTTAATGTTTTCAGTGAAGTAAATACTAATGGGAATTGTGTGATCATGGGAGATTTTAACTTCCCAGAGATAGACTGGAGGACAAGTGCTAGTAATAATAATAGGGCTCAGATTTTCCTAGATGTGATAGCTGATGGATTCCTTCACCAAATTCCTTCACCAAAGGGGGGGAGGGATAGCTCAGTGGTTTGAGCATTGGCCTGCTAAACCCAGGGTTGTAACTTCAATCCTTGAGGGGGCCATTTAGGGATCTGGGGCAAAAAAATCTGTCAGGGGACAGTACTAGGTCCTGCTAGTGTAGGCAGGGGACTGGACTCGATGACCTGAAAGGTCTTTCCAGTTCTAGGAGATTGGTATATCTCCATTTATTTTATTTTTTAAATGCTTGCTGAACCAACAATAGGGGATGCCATTTTCTATTAGGTTTTGGTGAGTAGTGAGGACCTCATAGAAGAAATGGTTGTAGGGCGATTGTAGGGTTGGTTCAAGCGATCATGAGCTAATTCAGTTAAAACTGAATGGAAGAATAAACAAAAATAGGTCAGTGACTAGGATTTTTTATTTCAAAATGGCCAACTTTAAACAAATAAGGCAATTAGTTTGGGAAATGGATTGGACTGAAGAAATTGTGGATCTAAAGGTGGAGGAGGTCTGGAATTCCTTCAAGTCAAAGTTGCAGAAACTATCAGAAGCCTGAATCCCAAGAAAGAGGAGAAAAATCAGAGGCAGGAGTTGTAAACCAAGCTATATGAGCAAGTGTCAAGGGTTCCCTCCCCACTCTGAACTCTAGGGGACAGATGTGGGGACCCTCATGAAAAGACCCCCTAAGCATATTTTACCAGCTTAGGTTAAAACTTCCCTAAGACACAAGTTTTTCCTGTCTCTGGAACAGTATGCCACCACCATCAAGTGTTACCCCAAGAACTAGGGGTAGGGAGGGCAAAGCCAAGAGGGAAGAAAGGACATGATAAAAGAGAGAGATGTTTGCCATGCTCTCTCTCTCTTCCACCATCAGAACTAAGTCTTACTGTGTCCTGGAAACATTATGATAACTGTAACAGCATATAACAACTCTAGATGGTTAAATAGGGAATTAGAATAAGGGACTATGATGCTTTGTACCTCAGGGGAAGATCCTACACCCCATATTCATCTTTATAATATGATTGTGTGGTATCTAATGCAAAGTTTGTCATGTCGGGTGTCTTTGGAAAGCTCATGATACACTGAGCATTGTTGTTATAATAATGTTATAGGTTGTAATTTAATGTATATAGTTATGAGGTGGAAAATCTATCCTCATGATTTAAAACAAGCCCAGGCAAAACTCTCCAGGAGCAGAGGGGCAGTTCACACCTCATCAGGGAATGTATGGAACAAACCCAATCCAGACTTACAGGAACAAATGACACTGGCCTACACAGCAACAAAGCATCTTTTGGACTCATGATTGAGTCACCCCCCTTCCTTTGGTCAATTTGGGACTATGACGAGGTAATACTCACCTGACTCTGAAGGGGGTGTGAGGCAAAGATAAAGAGGGAAGAAAGAACATGATAAAAGGGAGAGACATTTGCCATGCTCTTCCACTGTTTTCCACCTCCATCTACAGACATCACACCAAGCGACTGAAGCACTGCTCAAAGGAGAGAGCCTTCCTGAAGGACAACCAGCCAGCCTGTGGTGAGAAGCATCTAAGTTTATAAGGGTACTGGAAATGTTAAGATCAGCTTAGAATGTGTTTTGCTTTTCTTTTTTCATTTGTCCAAATCCGATTTGTTGTGCTTTGACTTATAATCACTTAAAATCTATCTTTGTAGTTAATAAATCTGTTTGTTTATTCTAGCTGAAGCAGTGTGTTTGGTTTGAAGCATGTCACAGACTCCCCTGGGGAAAACAAGTCTGGTACATATTAATTTCTTTGTTAAATTGACAAACTCATATAAGCTTGCAGAGTATAGTGGGCATAATTGAACACTGCAAGACAGAAGTGCCTAGAGTTGTCTCAGGGGCCAGAGATATTGACTAGTGTCATTCAGTTGCACAATCCAGAGGCTGTGCATGAACAGCCCAAGAGTAGGGGTTTTCACAGCAGAGCAGGGTAAGGCTGGCTCCCAGAGTCAAGGGCTGGAGTAACCTATCAGATCACTGGTCCAGATAACAGCAGAGGGCAATGTCACATCTGCAAAACGTGTTAAATCAAAATAGGGGTTCTTGGGTTGCTAAAGTTTGAGAACTGCTGGCATAAGTCATTCCTGGGCTGTGGTCCCTTCACATTGACTTTTCCTCAGGCTATGTTAACCTGTGCCGAGGGTTGAAGCATCTCTGTCACTCAACTCAGCATGGCGGGAACAAAGGTGACATATGGTCATCTTCCCCACATCTGGACCTTGCACTGGCTTTTACCTTCAGACAGGGATAAACTGGGTCCAGTTTACCAAAATCAGAAATGTGTCTGAACTAGGGTAACTTACCCCTTCTTCTGGTGCCTTCAAGATGTGAATGTCACTAAAAAAAACTCAGTGTGACCCAGTTTGATGCCCTTGATCTTACAAGTATTTATTGCTGGATAATTGATACCTCTTAATCAACTCTGAATTTGGGCCACAGTGTGCAAGAGCCTGCCACCGAAGACTACTGAAGCCCATGTGTAAATTACAGTGGCTTGAATTTACTTAAAGACTCATGTCTGAGTTTTGTCCATTGTCTCCACAGTGCTTCTACCCATCCCATATGCCCAATGTGTGCAAAACTCATCTCTGTACAGCAGTGCCGCACACTGTCCTCCATGCTACTGAGTTTGCTCAGCTAAAATGCTTTTAATCATTTGTTTTTCACTTCTTCTGCATCTCTCTTGCTTCAATATTTTGATTAAATAGACAATTATTTGTTTTCTTTTCCTAAGCTCATACTACTTTTTTTGTTCGTGATATATATTTGCCACTGGCAAATGTGTCTTTCTGATGAGGTACAATTCTTTGCAAAGTCATCTCCAAATTGGAATTTATTTCTGTCTAACACTAAATTCCTATTTCATGTCTTTAAAAAAACAACACTTAAACTTTAAGATATTGTCAGGATTTTATAGGGGAAAAAAAGAGGAATAAGATAGTGAGGATGGTGGATTCCAGTTGAGTTCAAAGGTTTTGGATCAAACCCTTAATATATAAGATCAATTGTCTATGAACCACTAGCATTCTGAGAGCTGCTTCTATTGTAATGGTGAAGTATCGGTCAGTCGTCAAGCATGAACACTTTCTGCCAGGCTAGGCCTCTGTTAGGATCTCTATTTCATAAATAAATTAAGAGCAATAATAACTTATCTGTACCTTACCTTCCACTCACATATTTCTAGAGCACTAAGTACTATACAGTCTAGACCATTGGTTGTCAAAGTGGGGGTCGGGACCCCTCTGGGGGTTGCAACCCGGTTTTGCGGGGGTCGCAAGCCCCTGCTGCCTGCAAGCCGGCCCTGACCCCTGCTGCGGGCTGCTGGCATCCAGTGCCCCCACAAGCTCAGTCCCAGTTGCGCTGGGCTCCCTGCGCTCCCTCCCTCCCCGACCGGCTCCAGGCACCCCCGCAAGCTGAGCCTGGTCGCAGCAGGCTCCCGGCGCCCCTGTAAGCCCATCCCCAGTCGCGGAGGGCTCCCGGCGCCCCCCCCCCCCCGGCGCCGGCCGGTTCCAGGCGCCTTGTGAGCCAAGTCCCGCTCGCGGTGGGCTCCCGGCACCCCTCTGGCCCTGGCCGGCTCCAGGAGCCGAGCCCCTGTGAGCTCGGTCCCAGTTGTGGCGGGCTCCCCGTGCTCCCCCAGCCGGCTCCAGGCACCCCTGTGAGCCGAGCCTGGTTGTGGCAGGCGCCCGGTGCCCACGCGAGCTCAGGCCGGTCGCAGCAGGCTCCCAGTGCCTCCCCGGCCCCGGCCGGCTCCATGCACCCTGTCTCCAGGCAGCCCCGGGGGGGCTGCTGGAACCCCCCCCCCCAGGCCTCGCCCCTGCCATGGCAGGCTGCAGGCACGCCCCCCCCCCAGCCCAACCCCTAAGGGGGGTCGCGCTTAGAGGCCTGGTGTCCAAAAGGGGTCACCAATACAAAAAGTTTGAGAACCACTGGTCTAGACACTCTACAACATAGCTACTTAATGCCTAATGAACAGCAAGTACATCTTATGTCTGACTGGATACTACTTTTTTTCTTTTGTAAGTCATTCCTCCTTGTCAATCATCTACTAATTAGCAAGCCAATCAAACAATATATTACACACTGCCACATCTGTGAGAATTTCCTAACATGGATCACTGGCATTGTATGCAGCTCCCACGGGTTTTCCTGCCAGAATGTTCCTGCACTACTGCTGTCTCTTTTCAACACACACTGATGCAGGATTGTCATTTGAACTATCATGTCACCTGCCATCAGTCATACTCCTTTCTCCCTCTTCCCCTCCCCACCACCAGGAGCTTGTTTGTTTTCTCTGTTACCCTGATGTTACTTTTTCATGTCAGGGAAAGTTGGATGCCAACAGTGCTGTTATATTTCCTACATCTAGAGTTGTGAGAAAACCTGCTGCTTCAGCTTGAAGACATTTGTGTGGGTTATTGCTTCAGCTTTTTTCAGCAGCCCTGACCTATGAGAGTACCGGATTCACTGAGCTAACCGAGAGGTGTAAATTACAACTTTCCCAGGGTCAGCCAACACTCCCTCCATTTCTTTTCCTGGGGAAGGGCAGCTTTAAAAATTTGCTGAGACACAGACTGATGAAGTGGAGGCACTGAATCTCTCAGACGTTTCAGACAACACATCCTTTTCTAGCTATTTGCTACTCCTCCAATCTTGCCCTCCAGACAGACTTCCCACCCCAGAGTCCCTCACCTGGGTCTGCCAACTGGTGCCTGAATTCACCCACACTGCTGGGTTATAACAAACACCAGCAAGGGAAGGAAATTTCAGTCCAAACTGCTGTGTCTGATATTATTTTAGGCTGAGATAGGCTCAGACAGCGGTGTTTTTGCTCTGTGTATGGCAAGACCTCAACTGCCCCTTGTTTTGTGATTGTGACACCAGCCTATGGTTTTGAATTCAGAACACACAGGAAAACTCTCCTTAGGGTACCTTACAAGGAAGGGTAGTTGACATCTAAGACTAGACATAGAAATGAGATAAAAGGAAGAACATACAGGCTTTCCTGAAGCCAGAAATCAGAGCAGAGCAGCATGGGGAGGTTGAGAACCAATCACCCCACAGCCTGAAGCAGGGGTATTAGGGCAGACTGGGGATCAGCACAAGTTCAAAGGTAGTGCTGAAGCTGCTCAGAGGGGAACAGGGTCCACTTACCTTGTGCCTTATATGAATACACTCCTCTGAGCTTCTCACATCAGTTGTAAGATGACTACATACATAGTTACAATCTTTAATACTTGCAAATGGTGTAGTAAAAGGCTCCTATTATATTCTTAAATGCAGTATTTCAATGGTAAAAGGCCTTGATAATTAACTGAAGCCTAAAATACTAATTGTGCCCACATTATAGTCTGGAACCTAGTATCTAGGCAGTAGCTGACTTTTATGTGATTTTGAGTGCTATATGATCTCTGTGACAGTGGAGAAAACCAGTTCAGAAAAAATGCAGTGAAAGATTCCACTTCCAGTATGAAACACAACCTGCAATCATGGGCACAGTGTTCATGGAAGCCCCCCCACTGTACACAGGAATGTAGGGTCTGTGCTGGAAATACTGAATCAGTGGTAGGTTCCTGTTGCATTCAGTAATGCACCATAAGTGTGGAGATAGGATCAGTGTCTGACATTCTAAATTGGGATCCCCTATGGCAAGTGCCCTGTTGGCTGTTCAGAAGTAGACTTTTTGGGGGAATCACCTTCTTTGCTATTATTACGAATACATCTGGATGCTGTAGGATTGGATGTCACCCTGAGGGCTTTTAGAGGGCAGGGATGGGGTAGTCAAGATATGACCTTCTATTTTCTGTGCTCTCTGTAGACCACTTAACTGGATTTTATCAGTCTGGACATTGTAGCAATTAACCTGCTGGATTTTGGAGAATCTGGTTTGTGCAGACAGAGAACTATAAAATAATCCTGTCTCTGTCATGTGCTGTTCCTTACTTACAGGGAGACAGAACCTCTTAACCACTGTTGTTAGGGCTTCAACGACTCTCTGTCAAAGTCCCAAAGTATTGTAATGAACAGGCTGTATCCTCCATTGCTTTTGCAACCTGTGATGGTGCATTGGCCTTTCACAGGCTCACAGCCTTATTCCATGAAATTTCAGGCATAAGATGGCTCACAAGAATAGAACATCCAGAACCCAAAGTGGAATTCTCCCTGCTCTCTCCAGTTTTAGATTCCAGCTCAAAGGTCTGGATCCAAAGTGCTTAATCTGAATTGCCCCAAATTTGCAGGTAAGAGAACTTGCAGCACAAGGGCTGTGAGTGATGCAAGTCCATAAACAAGCTCCTTGCCTCTCTGCAACGCTTAAGATCAGGGACTTTGTTTAGAGATGGAGCTGAATCAACCCCCTGGATTCAGTCACACATCGCTTTCCTTTGAGGGTGTTCAGAACGTGAACTCAATTTCAAAGTATGCAAAATTGGCACCAATCTAGAGCTCTGGATCTGGATCTGGATAAGGATGTTGTTTTTTAATATTCAGATCTTCATCCACATTTCATGAATAGCAGTTTTATCTTCTATGAATAGCCTGCTTCATACCTGTACTCCTATTCACTCTTGTCTGTGAGCATACTAAATACTTTCCCCTGAAGAAAAAGCACAAAGCACTTGCATAGATGAATGACTTGCATGAATTGCTTCTCAGACAGGATTTTCCCATCCTGTCAGCCACTTTTTTTCAGCACTAATTTATTTTTTATTCTATATTTAATGTCAGTTTCACCACTTCCTGAGTGGCCTTAGCATCAGCATTCAGCTCCAGGGAGCCATTTCCTCTAGTTTTTTATGAATACTGCTAACTCAGCTGTTAAGTCAACCTTCATGAGCAACTTCTTCTGATTTGCTTCACTTTGGAAGCCAGACGCTAACCTGTCACGCATTACATTATTTAAATCCATCTCACACTTGAGGCATTTTGATAGAGTCTTTAAGACAGCAATATTCTGTGTGACGGTTTCGCCCGCTTCCCAAAATTGTTTATTTAAATGAAATGTTTCAGCTGTAACCACTACTTTGGGAGACAGGCATTGCTGCAACTTAGTTGCAGTTTCCTCAAATGATTTTATAGCTGGGTAACCTGGTGCTGTCAACAGGGTCATTAACTTTCATAAGTTTGATGGTATCATACACAAGATTAAGTAGCACATGGTTTGTCCATTTTCCTTATTGTTCAACTTACTGGGATATATTTTGAATGTGTCCATTCATGGGGTTATGTGCAAAGCCCCTAAATTATGTTACTGTTATATAAAGTGCAGCAGCGTTAACTGTTTCTGCTATACAGGACCTGTCAAATATTGCTAACAAGGACATTTATACCACACTACCTCAAAAAATTGTGAGTTACAGGACGTCAGTGAAGACAGAGAATGAAACTAGCCTGTTTAAGTGGTTGCAACCATATTAGAACTTTAACTCAAAATCAAGGACCAGATTCTAAGCTAGTGTTAATCAGCAACATTCCATCAATCTGTTTTAGCAGCAGTGAAAGAGGAAAAGCAAGTGTTTTGATGATCAAATTCAAAACATCCTAACATGTCCCTAGTTTAACCCATTCTATTGAAATAAATTTTGCAGTAACAGAAAGGGGATGGGAGTGGGGACCAGGATGAGGACTGCTTCCACCCGTGCTTCCTTTTATGGACATGTCCCCTCCTTCAAACAAGGGAAGGCGCCCATTAGTCAGAAGGCATTGTGATGCCACCACAGAGGTTTAGTGCACAGGTCTCAGTTCACAACTTGCAATCCAGGGCCATCTGACAGCTGGTCTTTAATGGCTTGCTAAAGATACTTCAGTATGTCTTATTTGCCAGTAAGACCCTCTCAGGTAGAGAAGGCAAGAAAAGTGTCAGAAGGACTGAAGTCAGTGAAGTTAGACCAGGGATTAATTTATTGAACAATTGCCTTATTGCATTCACTCCATTCTTCTAACCGTACTACCTTTCCAAGTTTTAGTAAGAAACATGCTTTAAAATAATGATTTAATTGTTTTAGTTCCCAATGCAACTTTCCTGTTTCCCCCTCTTCAGCTTACTTCCCCTTTGACTTTCATATTTCGATCTCAAAATGAAGTAAAAATTAGGAGAACATTTTTCCCTTTTGAAAATATGAATTCACCACCGTGTTATTCTAGCTTTTCCTCCAGTGTTATAGAACTGGAGTAACAAAACATGAATGAAGCCCAGCCATGCATTGAAGAAACACAGACCATCCATTTGGATTTCCTTAACAAAATGCCTAGCTTCTCTTAAACAAAGAAAATGCTTCCAAGGTGTGAGAATCAGTCTACCCATCTTTTTGGCAGTAGCAGCTCCCAAGACGTTCTTCTGTACATCTGTCTCCAAACTGACTGATTAAAATCGTGTACAAACTAGAATATTAGCTACCACAGGTGTATCTATCTAATTCTCTCAGGACCCTCATAACAATAGTAAGAGAGACACGTGGGCTGATATCATGGCTCCATTGACATCGGTAAGAGTGTTGCTAGAATTTTACCCATGGACTCTGGCTTTCCTGGTATGAACATACTAAGAATTAACCTGATATTCTCTGGAGTAACTCACTGTAAAACGTAGTTATCTCATTAGGAATGTAGCCTTCAGCTTCTCTTTCCAGAAATGTAAATGTCCTTCTGATATTTGAATTTCCATGTTCGTGCCTCATGCTGGTGGCCTGAATAGACAATGTAGGTTTATCAGGAAGAGCAAGCCTACCAGCTGAAGAGTATAGAGCTTGAAAACTTCTGGGGAGTGTGTATGGGGGGCGGAGGCAACCTATTCCCTGGAGCTCGCTGGCAGTGTGAACAGTTTGCTTCATTTCCATGCAACTGTTATCACCTTCCCTAAATAAGGAAAGCATCACTGGAAAATAAACACTGAACTAGCTTCAATGTACTGGTAAAGGCAGTCAGTCATCCTGGCTCTTAGAATGGGTAGAGTAGATGAAGCTGAAGTGATAGAGAAGAAAGCAATGGATTTTATGGGTAAACCAGAAGGGTCCAGGAAAATGTGCAAGTTTATATACTCTGTATATACACAAGCACCTATTTCTACCTCCCAAATCCCAAACCAGAGAACTGAAAAATCGAACCTCTAAATAATTCACATAATTAGTTTGGGATCTCATGTATTGAAATTAAATGATCCTGTACAACAGAGAGCACTATGTAGACCAATGATGGACAGTGGGCACATCTCAGAAAGCGAAAAGAAGGAACTAAAAGCACAAACGGTTATCCAAATTATCGGCATCACTTTAATTAGCCTGTATCACTGGGCTGTACATTTCTGGTAATTTCTGGTTAGGGTACTGATGAGGATATACTTTTTAGATATGATCTGTCTAGTTCAATCACAAGTGTTGAGGCTTGATGCAGATTTTACAAGGGGAAATTCTATGGCCTGTGTTATAACTAGTGGATCATAGTGGTCCCTTCTGCCCTAATATAATTATCTTTTCCATTGCACTTCCATTTCTGGTCCTGATCAGAGTTATCAAGCAGTGTGATGTTGCATGCAGGGGAAAAACATAATCTAACATTTTAAAATCTCAAATAGGGTTGTGTTTGAGGTATGGGCAGAAATTCATGTTAGATCTTTTTTTAACTGAACCAACCATTCTAATAATACATAGAGAGTCATACAGAAAAGCCATGCACAATCACAGCAACACTGCTGGCATTCCCAGTTCACAACGCCGAAAAAAATATTCTGCAAAACTAGCCTTAGAAATCATTCTCCTAAGAATTCCTTGAATGAAAAACCCCTTTACTGTTGTTGGTTCTAAACATCCATGTGATGTGTTCATGTCTAATTACTACCAGGGTCCCAGAGATTAGAGATTCTCAAACAGACTTTTAGGCTATATCTACACTATGAGCTGGGAGGGTGGGGGGATTTCCCCTGCTTATGTACACCTGTCATAAGTATAAAGTAGCTTAGAATTACTGTTTTACCTATAAAGGGTTAACCTGAAAGTAACCTGAGAGAGGGTGACGTACCGGAGATGCTAATTAGTCTCAGGGACAGAGTTTTTAGTTTTGGTTTTAGCTCTCGCTCTCGCTGTTTGCCCGGCTATGGGATGAATCACACCTATGTCTCTTCATACCTTTCTATTATCTTCTAACAAGTCAAGTTCAGTAGTAAGTGAATTGTATTCTTGAACTGTATCACTTGGTATTGATCTACAGTGTTTCTTTTACTGTTAAGCTTTGGCAGAGGAAGAATTCCCAGGGAGGGATCAGTGATACTGTGTGATGCTAGTGGGTTGTTTATTAATTTCTGTACAAGGGATTTGTGCTTCTTTTTTTCTTTAATTAAAATCTTCCTTTTAAGACTCTGTCAGCTTGTTTCCATTGGATAGATCCTGGTTTGGATCAGGCACGTCTCACAGAAAGTGAGGGTTTTGGTCTTTGTTTCTCAAGTCTCTCCCAGGTAAAGGGAGAAGATTTGGAGGGTATTTAAAGGGGGGGGTTCCGATTTACCCTAACCCATGGTTTTGGAGGCTTAAATTGGTGGTGGCAGCGTTTTCAAGCCCAGACATAGGAGAAGTTTGTGTTCTGGGGAAAAGTTTTAACTTAAGCTGGTAAGCTTGGGGGGATATTTCTTTTTTCTTCATGCGGGTCCCCACATCTTTACCCTAAAGTTCAGAGTGGGGATGCAAACCTTGACAACACCTACTTGCACTAGCCCTCATTGAGCTAGGATGAGTATAAATAGCAATGAAGCCATGGCATCAGCAATGAAGGCATGGCTCAGTCATGTTAAGTACACATGCTCCTCTGGGGTGGCAGACTATTCACTCATAGGCCAGAAGGCCTGTGCTTTGCTTGTGGCTTGTCCCAGTCAGGAGACAGTGGGCCCGAGACCATTTGTGAGCTGCCTTAGCCAGGAGGCTTAGTCTGAAGTCTGTTCTCTGCTTGGCCCCCAACAAGGGGGGGGGAAGGTTTTCCCACTTTCCAATACTTCAAAACTGGATCTCCACGGATCCCGAGGGCGGCTCATTCCCCTAAACCCCTGGGGCCCACTTGCCAGGAGCTGATGCAGAGCCTGCCTTCCTGCCCAATCAGAGCAGAACGTTTAAGAATGTCTGATCAGAAAATCGATCATTGTTTGGACTGCTCACTGTCCCCCTTCGAAATGGAAACAAGTTTATTCAGTGAGGCTTTAATGTACTGATACATACTATTAGATCAGCAATTAGGCATCAGAGTAAAGGCCTTTCTGTTTGAAGTACCCATGAACACGAACTTACCCATTGCCCTTTGTTACAGTTTCAGGCACAGTACTGATTAACAATAATGGGGATGTTGCTGAATCCTTTTAAAATATTGCCCCTTTCTAATGACGTCTTTTATATACAATTTTAAAATTGGATCACATGTTTTAAGACATGGAATTCCCTATTTGGACAATTAAATCACAATTGTTGGAGTGCACATCATTTTAAAGCCAAGTTTTGAAAATCTCGTTTAACTTTTCAAAATTAATGACCAAATAATGAGCACATAAAGTAAGGTAAATGTAATTAACTGAGGCTCTATCATTCACTACCAAGATCCCCAAATAACTGTGGGATGTCCAAAGAACTCTGACACTTTTACAGTGTGAAAACATACTGACTAGAGGTAATAAATAAGAGGTTAACTGAGTTGGGGAAAAATCTTTTTGGAAGGGAAAGCAGAAACGTATCTTTTTGATTATAGAATTATTTTGCTTTTGGTCCATTAAAATCAGAACAGATTTTGGGTGTGGGGTGAGGTGGGGGAGAGAGGGAGAGAAACCTTTTCTCCATTAGGTTTATTTATAGGCAGCTGAAAGGAAAAGTTAACCAGCTTTGCACAGAACATGTACAGAAACTTAAAGGTCTCTCCTCCCCACTCTACTCTGAGCCTTCTGGGTTTTTTCAAGTAAGTGTCATCTAATTTCCTATAAAAAAAAAAGAGATAAGATAATTAGATCTAGCACCCATCACTTCAGGAGTTGTTGACAGTGTACAACCATATGCTGAATTGTTTCCATGCAATCAGGTGTAATGGGGGGTCGGGGGCAATCAGGCTATGGCAGGACGGTCTCCCCCAGAGTGAGGGTTCAGAGAGAGCTGGGGGCCCTGGGAGGCTGAGAAAGTGACAGGATTGGCACCAACGGCCCTGCTTCTATTTCAAATGTGGATCCCTCCCCCATGCAGTGTCTCTCCATGGAACCTAGCCAGTTCCTCACAGAATCTTATTTCCAACAGCTCCTTCAGCAGCAGCTGCTTTTCCTACCCCAGCTCCATCCACGACAGCAGGAGAAGCAGATTGCAGCAACTGGACTTTTCAGTCAAAAACTGGGCACCTGGCAACTCTAGCCAGAACTGCTGACTGTGATTTCCCCTGCCCAAGCCTCAAGGCTTTGATTAGGGATCACTTACCATTCTGCCTGCCACAGGGCAGAACCATACACCATTAATTGACTGCTTGTTGCCTGATGCAGTAACACAGTAAGACCTCCCTCCAAACCTGAGCCCAAGGGATCACTAGGCTTTATAATGGAATTATTTTAATGCCTTAAGGCATATTCATCATTCTCTTTTGCAGACTCCAAATCTGTTTTGAGTACATCCTGAATCCAGATGATTCAGGATGTTTTGAGTACAAATCATCCTGAATCCAGATGTCAAATCCAAACACACATATACCCTCAGTGTGTTTGGAGGCCCATCTCTAAATCTGTATTGATCTAATCCTTTTCCAAAACCTGCAGAAGGATCAGGGCCAGATCTGAGTTTCCAGGTCTGAAGCTACTTCATCTGCATTTTAAATTCATATCAACTGCCCTGTTCCCCTCCCAAACTCCTGTCCTGTTGTAACGATGCAGACTCTGGCAGGACACAACTGAGAGTATCAATTCAGGACAAATTGCTTAGAGCAGGGCAGTCACAGCCCAAGACTGGGTGTCCTTTATTACCAAGGCTCACCAAACCAGCCAAACAGGGAGGACTTCGGTTTTACTCAACTGGCTAACCAGAAGTCATACAAGCAATTCCTTTAGACACTCCAGTTTCCCAGTATCACCACCAGCACTGCTTCTTATGGGGATGAATGGTTTTGAAAGCCTATAACCCAATAAAAGAAAAAAGGTCCTCCCGATCCCAAAGGACCAAGCCTCAGACTCAGGTCAATATACAAGTCAGATCGTACCCATAAACCACGCTGCTGCCAATCTTTTAGAATCTAAAATCTAAATATTTATTCATAAAAAGAAAGAAATATACATGAGAGCTAAAATTGGTTAAATGGAATCAATTACATACAGTAATGGCAAAGCTCTCACTTCAGTCTTGTAGTAGTGATGGAATAAACTGCAGGCAAAAACCAAAACTCTGGAGTATATCCACAGCTGGATGTGTAATTCAGTCCTTTGTTCAGAGCTACAGTGTAGCAAAGTTCCTCCAGAAGTAAGAAGCAGGACTGAAGACAAAATGGAGATGCTGCAGCTGCCTTTTATAGTCCTTTTCTCATGTGTCTTATGCTTTCTTTGTTCCAAACACAAGCTACCCAGCACATGGCATAGGAAATCCTTTGAGTTCTGTCCATAGGCATTGTCCTTACATGCCTTGCTGAGTCACAAGGTGTATCTGCCTTCTTTCAATGGATCAATGGTATAGCTGATGGTCCTTAATGGGCCATCAAGCAGGCTAGGCAGTGCTGATACCAAATTGTCTGGGGTGTTACCCAGAAGCATAGCACAAGTGTGAAATGCAAAGAGTCTAGAGCCAATACTTATAACTTTGAATACAATAATGATACATGCATCCAGATAGCATACTCATAAGCAGAAAATCATAACCTTTTTGTGGACACCTTACTTGAACTCATTTATACAAGATTTGGTGCACTATTGGATCTTGGTTGCAACAATGGTCTATACAGTCACAGTTCATGTCAATAATGTCACACCCCAAAAGCAAAATTGATGCAGGAAGGGATGACAAACATCACTTACTGCATCCGAAGAGTTCCCCATCCTTCATTCTGTCTTACTACAGCTAGTATTGGGTTAGACGCCATATCAGTGTATAAGAAAAATGGTTTATAAAACTCATGTTCAGTAGCATGACTGAATCTCTTTACAACTCAGGGTAATACTTGGTTAGAACAATAGTGGATTGGATCTGCTCTTACAGCATAACTCCTGTTTGTCTCAGGAGTTTTGCCAAGAGCTAAAGAAAATAGCTACTTTATCAATTCAAGCTCTGGCAAATGTTTGGAACCCAATTAACATTAAGTCAATATAGATATTATGTACAATTATTTTTTTTCTTTTTCTTTCTTTCTGTGTGTATAAATGCATCTTGCTTCTGTTCCATTCTATGCATCCGATGAAGTAAGCTATAGCCCACGAAAGCTTATGCTGAAATAAACTAGTTAGTTTCTAAGGTGCTACAAGTATTCCTGGCTTTCTTTATAAATATTAATGTTGTTCATAGTACAGGAACCTTGGCATTTAGCCGTGAAAGCAATAGTGTGCCTCAGTTTCCCTTTTCCATACAGCACATCAGGTCTGAAATGTCTTTTCACCTGTGAAAAGTTCCAACATTGTTATAATGGGCCTGCTGGGATCTCGTCTACTCAAAGATGTCTTTGACAAATGGATTTGCAGGGTATAAGCCAGGCAGTGCAATCCAATGCCAGACTAGACTGTGCACTCATTATTTATCAATGAAGGTTGGATCTGGTTCTTGAGTTAGTGTGAAAGTGTGTGAACAGGTTTAGTTTAATATAGTGTTCCTCCTCCCAAACCCTGAGAGGAGTTGATTGACTATTCCAAGCTGTATTTATGTTGTTGGAATGGGCTGCTTTGCTTAGGAGCCCCACTATTTACAACAGACTTCCTGTGCAACTTTGGGCATGTTAATCACCCTCCCCCCACACCCCCCCACACAGAGTGCCTAAGGCTTTATTTACACTACCAAGTTTTGTTGACAAAACTTATGTTGACACCTAGAAGTTGACAAAACAAAAATCACCAAAGGGTGTTCACACTTGCTCCCTCTGTCCACAGCTCATGTCCACAGTGTGGGCACCATCATCAACAGTGTGAGCAATCCACTGTGGGTATGTATCCCACAGTGTAGTGTTGTGGAAAGGCAGAGATGATAGCTGTGCATCTTGGGAGGATTCCCAAGCTATGAGTAGCTCTGTGAACTCTCCCTGCTGGGGAATGTCAAAGCAGCACTGCAGTCTCTCTCCCCTCCTCCCTTACAACAGCACTATGCCCACCCCTGTGTCCCTAGTGCAGGGCAGAACAGGAGCATTCCAATGATTTTCTCTTTGTCCTCCAAAGGGAGAAGCACACTCAGCTGTCAGCTACTTCCTGCAGCTTTGAAAGGGGCAGGACACATGTCTGCAGGGCAACAGAGATCAAAACACCAGAGCAATCAGGGAAGCCAGTTCTCTCAACAAAACAAACAATAGTGTCTACACTGGCTCTTTGTCTACAATAAAGAGAGGGGGGAAGAAAAAAGTCTCTCCTGGGGTGGAAGATTTTTGTCACCAAAACCAGGTGTTTTC
Organism: Sternotherus odoratus; assembly: GCA_032164245.1. Taxonomy (NCBI): domain Eukaryota; kingdom Metazoa; phylum Chordata; order Testudines; family Kinosternidae; genus Sternotherus; species Sternotherus odoratus. The sequence continues at coordinate 147,591,723 of JAVMKO010000003.1, forward strand.
TCAACAAAAGTCAACTTGCAGTGTGTACACTGTGAAAGTTTTGTCTCCAAAAGACAGTTTTGGGTGACAAAACTTGGTAGTGAAAAGTTTCCCCAACTAGAATAACAGTATTTGCCTCTTTTGACAGAGAGTTGTGTGGCTTAATGAAATTACTGTTTGCAAAGCACTTTGAGCGCTATGCAGAGTGGACCAAATACTCTGCAGTGAACTGTTCATTCAATGAATTTAGCCTGCTTGCAGAATATCCTTGAACAGATGGCATGATCTGTGAATGGATTCATTACTCAAACTTATTCAGTTAAAACAAAATAAAAATACCCTATTGATTGGTCACAAATATTCTAAATGTGCATCATTTTGCTTTGTCATCACTGGTTCCAGAAGTCATATGATATTGCTTCTCATTCCTGATTGTATAAACTTCCAGATTTGTTTCCAAATATGCTTCCAGATTTTTCTGCAAACATTTGTGCCTGTAAACATTTGTGCCTGCCATCCCTCAGCTCCAGACATGGTGCATAAAAACCTTTCACTGCTTCCTCCAAGTGTTTCTAAGGGTGCACATTATCTGGAGGGTGAGAGGGTAGACATGGAAGCCAGGGTCCTACTCCTCTTCCACAGTTATCTATGTATACTTTTTATTATACAGGGAAAGAAAAGAGTTTGGTTTTGACTTCTTTGATTCTAGATCCTGAATTACAGTGAGATGGCATGCAAACATGGACTGTGTGAATGTGGATTTCAGAGAAATTATCGAAGAAAAATCATCAGTATTAGCAGAGAGAGGAGACCGAGACAGAGAGCAACACTTCAAGAATTGCAGCAGCATTCATTTCCTGCTAATTATTTATTAGTGGGAGCAAAGATAGCTTTGATAAAGTCAAAGATCTAAGGGACCATACAGAGAGAGTGACGGTACAGATGGTGGAGGAATACAATAGACGCACATGTTAATCTTAAGCAAATTCCTGAATTGAGTCACTGTCAATGAAAATGAAAATAAGGATGCTGTTAAACAGCTGCAGAGAAAAGGAGCAGAAATCGCCTTTGGCCCAGAATTCATGCTTTTTTTTTTTTTCCTTTCACTTGCACAATCTTCAGCTCTAGAGTAATATTTCCCTAGAGACGAGAACCCTACTAGCATAGCATTTTAGCAATGATCTTCCAACACGATTGCACATGGGACTACATGTGCTCCCTCTGTAGAACTCATGGTGAAGTTGATGGGGTTTCGGAGTCAAAGAATATGCAGGATCCAGAACCATAGGACACTGTCCACTGTGCTGAGGAGATTTGAATAGCCATGGGAACTTGACTATTGTCTTTTCTTGGCTGTGTGAATTGTATTTTCCCCTGAAACCCTCTCTGGCAATTAAGAATCTTTTTATTGAGATCAGATACAGATCCACACAATATCTGTCAATTTGAATTTTATATCCTCTTGTGGTGGCGTGGAGCCCTACCACCTGAGAAAAAGGGCTGAACCAGGCCAGAGAGGCTGTGTAGACCAGCAGCCAATCAGAGAAGGTCTGGGGAGAGTCAGTCAGGAAAGGGCTAGGTCCTATATAAAGGCAGTCACTCCCTGACCAGTGAGGGAGAAGGACTGGCTCCTGATGAGAGGAGAGAGCAGTGCTGTGCAGGCTTGGGGGAGCAGAGCCGAGCTCCAGCCCATTACCTGCCAGGCTGCGGCCCATGCTAAAAATGGTCAGGAAGGTGCACAGGGCCAAAGGGGAAGTGGCCCAGAGAAACTGAGCAGGCAAGAGGGGAAGGAAGAAGGGCAGGGAGAGGCTGCTTCTAGAGGGTCCCTGGGTTGGGACCCAGAGTAGAGGATAGGCCTGGTTCACCCATTTTCCCCCTTGACACTGCACCTGGCCATCGAGGAGAGGGGCCGAAACATAGCACAACTTGCCTCTGAGACACAGGGCTAGACTAGAGGATTGTGGTTGGCCACTGTTATAAGTATAAAATAGCTTAGAATTATTGTTTTACCTGTGAAGGGTTAACCTGAAGTAACCCGAGAAAGGGAAATGATGTAATCAACCTCAGAACAAAGGAAGTGTTTTTTTAGTTTTGGTTTTTCCCGCTTGTGTTTTTGTTTGTTTGTTTGTGCTGTTTGCCTGGATGGGAAGAACCACAGCACTGTTCTTTTATATCTAACCAAATCAAGCCTAGTAGTAAGTGCATTGTATACTTAAACTATATCACTTAATAATTGATCCACGGTGTTCCTTGCTGTTAAGCTGTTGCAGAGGGAAAAATTCCAAGGGAGGGGGTCAGGAGTGATGTTAAGGGGTTTTTCTATTGATTTCTGTACAAGGGGAAAATCTTCCTTTTAAGATTCTGTCTGTTTGTTTCTATTAAAAATCCTGGTTTGAATCGGGCACGTCTCACGGAAAGTGAGGGTTTTAAACTTTGTTCTCAAATCTCTCCAGGTAAAGGGAGGAGATCTGAGGGGTGTTACAGTAGGGGTTCCAATTTACCCTAACCCATGGTTTTGGGGGCTCGGATTGGTGGTGGCAGCGTTATTCCAAGTCCCAACTGGAGAAGTTTGGGTTGTGGGGGAAAGGTTTTAACCTAAGCTGGTAAAATAAGCTTGGGGGGTTATTTCTTCTTTCATGAGGGGTCCCCACATCTTTACCCTAGAGTTCAGAGTGGGGAGACACACCTTAACATGGGTGGCAGTGGTGGGATATAGTTTTGTGAACATCGAAAGAGTATTACAGAAGGTATTGCTTATTTTGTCTTCTAAGTATTTTTAAACAAGCAGGTCCCTTTTTTCCCCTAAACGGAGTATGCTAATGATCTCTCAGCAGGGAGCTAGGCAGAGGCATTAGTTGATTGGAAACCAACCGGTTTGGCAGGTTTTTGCAGCTAAGAGCTGGGTAGGAAGGTCTGTTGAGTTATGAATAGCTAATAGGCTCATTAATTGTTAGGTAACCACAGCACGGGATTCCTGTGTGTGTGTGTGCCTGGGGGGGGGGGGGGGGAGAAAGGGGAACTGAGAAATCCAGTTCTTCTGAAACTGAAGTCAGAGTAGGGGGACTTTCTCCCTCTGCTGGTAGGCAGAAAAGTAACACCCTGGACAAATTGTTTATTACAAGTGGTACAAGTACAAGTGATTTTTTTGTTTTAGTTATCAGTATAGTAGTTAAATTAAGTACAGGAAGACTAAAATGAAAAGTGGTAAGGGCCAAAAGGATTTAGAATTAGCCAAATTCCAAGCTGAGGAGAGAAAAAGGAAACATGACAGAACAATGCAGGCCAAAAAATTGGAACTCGAAATAGAGGAAAAATGTGCGGAGGAGAAGGAAAAAGAGAGACAGCATGCTGAGCAGATGAGACTGCATGCTGAGCGGGAGAGGGAGAAAGACAGACTGCATGCTGAGCAGGAGAAGGAAAAAGACAGAGAGCATGAACTGAAGATGGCAGCGACAAGGCCTGAGCCGAATCAACCAGCCAGCCTAGCAACACTTCTCCAGGGACCGCTCTCCATCACAGGAAATTCCCCATCTACAAGGCAGGCGATGATACAGAGGCCTTTTTAGCCAATTTCGAGAGAATCTGTTTAGGGTACAGCTCCGTCCAGACCAGTATATGGTGGAGCTGAGGCCACAGTTCAGTGAATCCTTGTCAGAGGTGGCAGCTGAAATGCCTTGGGAAAACATGAAAAATTATGAACTTTTTAAAAGGCAGGCCCGAATCCAAATGAGGATAACACCCGAGCATGCCCATCGGTGGTTCAGAGACCTCAAGTGGAACACGAACATGGCTTTTCCCCAACAAGCTGCATTATGAAAAATTGAGATGCCTGGATATCGGGAGCAGAGGTTAACTCTCTGAAGGAGATGTCTTTCCTAATGCAAATGGAGCAATTCTTAGAGGGCATTCCTGAGGAAATAAAAAGGTACATCTGATATGGGAAACCCAAACTTATACTCGAGGTGGGGAACATTGGAAACAAATGGGTGAAGGTGGCAGAGAAAAAACACCCACCTAACAGTGGGAGTGGATCCCAGAAGGAACAATCCGAAGCCACATCCTACCAGAGGGGGCAATCCCAAGCCCCACCTACATCCCAGGGAAAAACCCAAACAACTCATCTTTCCACCCCACCAGTCTCCAGCAACCAACCTCGCCCAAACGACCAGTCCGCAGGGCGATGTTTTAAATGTAATGAGCCAGGGCATATTAAGGTCAACTGCCCCAAGAATCCCAACCAAACACTGTGCATTACCCCAAACTCACACCCAAGATCCTCAGGCCCAAATATCTCCCAGATACCCTCAAAGCAAAGGAAAACTGTGAGAGTGGGTGGGAAAACAGTTACAGCTTGGAGGGACACTGGAGCTCAAGTGTCACGTATCCACCAATCCTTAGTGAACCCCAAGCTAATCAACCCAAAGGTTAAGGTAACAATTCAACCCTTCAAGTCAGAGTCGTTCGACATACCTACAGCTAATTTACCTGTCCAGTACCAGTGCTGGTCAGGAACGTGAACTTTTGCAGTCTATAATAATTATCCCATTCCCATGCTGCTGGGGGATGATCTAGCCAATCATGTGAATCTAGCCAGGAGGGTGGGAACGGTCACCCACAGCCAGGCTAAGCAAGCTGGCACACCTATCTCTGTTCCTGAGCCTTCCACCAGGGGTCCAACTGTGTTACCAGAAACCCTAACGGAGGTGGTGGAGCCAAATTCCCTGCCAACAACTGAAACAGCCATGGAGGATCCAGCCCCAGAAACCCAGCCAAAGCCAGTCCCCAAACCAGAACTGGCAAAGCAACCAACACCTGAACCATTATTAGCACTGAGACCAGTGCTTGCAACCCCATCTATCACACCAACACCAGAGGGCAACCTCGAGCCTGCACTAACAGCAGCAGCTGAACTGACCCAAGAGGCTCAGCCGGAGCCTGAAACGCAAAACGGTGCACCAGCAGAGAGCTGTCCACCACCAACGTAAACACCCCCATCACCTACATCACTTCCAGAGAAACCCAACCCAAGTCCACAACCCAGGGAGGAACAGATGTCTCCAGCATCAAGAGAACAGTTCCAGGCCGAACAGGAAGTGGATGGAAGTCTCCCAAAAGCTTGAATAGCGGCACGGAGCAACCCACCACCTCTCAGCTCTACCAATCGATCCCGGTTTGTGGTCAAAAATGAACTTTTATACAGGGAGGCTCTTTCTGGTGAACACCAGAAAAACTGGCAGCCTCAGAAACAGTTGGTAGTTCTAACTAAGTACCAGGCAAGGCTCCTGAGCTTAGCCCACGATCACCCTAGTGGTCATGCCGGGGTGAATAGAATCACAGACCGTGTGGGAAAGTCATTCCACTGGGAGGGAATGGCTAAGGACATTGCTCATTATGTCCGATCTTGTGGGGTGTGCCAAAAGGTGGAAAAACCTCAAGATCAGGTAAAGGCCCCACTCCAGCCACTCCCCATAATTAAGGTTCCATTTCAGCAAGTAGCTGTGGATATTCTGGGTCCTTTCCCAAAAAAGACACCCAGAAAAAAGCAGTACATACTAACTTTCATGGATTTCGCTACCTGATGGCCAAAAGCAGTAGCTCTAAGCAACACCAGGGCTAAAACTGTGTGCCAGGCATTAACAAACATTTTTGCCAGGGTAGGTTGCCCCGCCAACATCCTTACAGATTCAGGAACCAATTTCCTGTCCAGAACCATGAAAAGCATGTGGGAAGCTCATGGGGTGAACCACTTGTTTGCCACCCCTTACCATCATCAAACAAATGGCATGGCGGAAAAGTTTAATGAAACTTTGGGGGCCATGATACGAAAATTCATAAATGAGCACTCCAATAATTGGAAACTAGTGTTATAGCAGTTGCTCTTTGCCTACAGGGCTGTACCACATCCCAGTTTAGGGTTCTCACCCTTTGAACTTGTATATGGCCGCAAGGTTAAGGGGCCATTACAGTTGGTAAAACAGCAATGGGAGGGGTTTACACCTTCTCCAGGAACTAACATTCTGAACTTTGTAATCAACCTGCAAAACACTCTCCGAACTTCTTTAGCCCTTGCTAAAGAAAACCTAAAAAATGCTCAGGAAGAGCAAAAGGTCTGGTATAATAAACATGCCAAAGAATGTTCCTTTAAAGTAGGGAATCAGGTAATGGTCTTGAAGGTGCTTCAAGCCCATAAGATGTAAGTGTCATGGGAGGGACCCTTTACAGTCAAAGAGCTCCTTGAAGCTATTAACTACCTCATAGCATTCCCTACCTCACCCCAAAAGCCTAAAGTGTACCATGTTAACTCCCAAAACCATTTTATTCCAGAGAATTAAAGGTTTGTCAGTTTACAGCCCAGGGAAGAAATAACGCTAAGGGGCCTGAAGGTGTCTACTACAAAGGGAACAGTGACAGTGACATGAAAGAAGTAAACTTCTCCATAACTCTCGGACGCATACAGCGCCAGCAGATCAAGAACCTGTGCACCAGCTTTGCACCACTATTCTCAACCACCCCAGAACAAACTAAACGGGCATACCACTCCATTAACACAGGTAATGCCCACCCAGTTAGAGCCCAACCTTACTGGGTGGCTCCTCAAGGCAAAGCTGCTATAGAAGGGAAGATCCAAAACATGCTGCAGATGGGTGTAATCCACCCTTCTCAAAGGGCATGGGCATCTCCAGTGGTTCTAGTCCCCAAACTGGATGGGAAAATACGCTTTTGTGTGAACTACCATAAGCTAAATGCGGTAACTCGCCCCAACAACTATCCAATTCCTCACACAAATAAGCTGTTGAAAAAACTGAGATGGGCCCAGTTCATCTCCACCCTAAACTTAACCAAGGGGCACTGGCAAGTACTGTTAAAGAAATCTGCCAAGGAAAGGTCAGCCTTCATTACGCATGCAGGGCTGTATGAGTTTAATGTACTCCCTTTCGGGCTGCAAAATGCACCTGCAACCTTCCAAAGACTTGTAGATAGTCTCCTAGTGGGATTGGGAGAATCTGCAGTTGCCTACCTTAATAATGTGGCCGTATTTTCTGACTCCTGGGCAGAGCATCTAAAACATCTCCAAAAAGTCTTCGAGCGCATACGGAAGGCAGAACTAACTATTAAGGCTAAAAAATGTCAAATAGGCCTCAACAGAGTAACTTACCTTGAACACCAGGTGGGGCAAAAAACTATCAATTCCCTACAGGCCATGGTAAATGCTATCCAAAAGTGGCCTGTTCCCAAGTCCAAGAAACAGCTCCAATCCTTCTTAGGCTTGGCCGGATATTGCAGGCGATTTGTACCACACTACAGCCAAATCACCGCCCCACTAACAAACCTAACTTAAAAAAACCAGCCAAATCCAGTCCAGTGAACTGAGCAGTGTCAAAAGGCCTTTAACCAACTTAAAGCAACACTCATGTCTCAGGGCCCCGGACTTTAACCAACCATTCCTAGTAACCACAAATGCCTCTGAGCGTGGTGTGGGAGCAGTTTTAATGCAAAAAGAACCCGATCAACAGTTGCACCCGGTCGTGTTTCTCAGCAAGAAGCTGTCTGAAAGGGAAAGCCACTGGTCCATTCCCAAAAAGGAATGTTACGCCATAGTGTACGCTCTAAAAAAGCTATGCCCATAGGTTTGGGAACAACGGTTCCATCTACAAACCAACCATGCTGCGCTAAAGTGGCTTCATGGTGTCACCAACAAAAACAAAAAGTTTCTTCGGTTGAGTTTAGCTCTCCAAAATTTTAATTTTAACATACAACACATTCCAAAAACTTCTAATAAAGTGGCTAACGCACTCTTCCGTAATAGTTTCCCAAAATAAATGTGTTAAAACTGTCCTTGGAATGTGGAACCTATTGTTAGCTTCACTGTAACCAGTAGTATGTCTAAAGGTGCATGTGTTTAATTAATTCTGTTTTTTCCTAGAGGTCCAGGAAGAAATGACACCCAGTAACCTTCCAACACTGTTTGCAATTTGCGGGGCATGTCATAAGTATAAAGTAGTTTAGAATTACTGTTTTACCTGTGAAGGGTTAATCTGAAGTAACCTGAGAAAGGGAGATGACGTAATCAACCTCAGAACATAGGAAGTGTTTTTTAGTTTCATTTTCTCCCACTCGTGTCTCTGTCTGTCTGTGCCGTTCGCCTGGATGGGAAGAACCACAGCTCTGTCCTTTCATATCTCTCTATAATCTTCTAACCAAGTCAAGCCTAGTAGTAAGTGAATTGTATATTTAAACTATATCACTTAATATTTGATCCACGGTGTTCCTTGCTGTTAAGCTGTAGCAGAGGGAAAAATTCCAAGGGAGGGGGTCAGGTGTGATGTTAAGGTGTTTTTTTTATTGATTTCTGTACAAGGGGTTTATGCTCCTTCTTTTCCTTTTATTAAAATCTTCCTTTTAAGATTCTGTCTGTTTGTTTCTATTAAATAAATCCTGGTTTGAATTGGGCACATCTCACGAAAAGTGAGGGTTTTAAACTTTGTTCTCAAATCTCTCCCAGGTAAAGGGAGGAGATTTGAGAGTTGTTACAGTAGGGGTACCAATTTACCCTAACCCATGGTTTTGGGGGCTTGAATTGGTGGTGGCAGTGTTATTCCAAGTCCCAACTGGAGAAGTTTGGGTTTTGGGGAAAAAACTTTTAACCTAAGCTGGTAAAATAAGCTTGGGGGGTTATTTCTTCTTTCATGCGGGGTCCCCACATCTTTACCCTAGAGTTCAGAGTGGGGAGACACACCTTAACAGTCCTACCTTAACCAAGGCAGGAGCAAGCAGAAGGACTGCTCATCTGAAAGGGGGAGAGACCAGAGGAGTGGGCACTGCCGGAGGGCAGTTACCTGAAGCAGATGAGGACTGCCCTGAAGAGGACACTGCTGAGCAGGGAGTAATGTCATTCTCAGGGCAGCAGAGCAAATGATGTGTCCGACACCACATGTTGAGGGCGCTTCGCAGCTGTCGAGAGCTAATTCCCGGAGAGATCAGCAGGAGGCAACAGTGGTGGTGAGTCGAAGCCCATCAAACCTCTGTTCAAATTATTACAGTGACGGATAGATGTCCAATCCAGAGTTTTCCTTTTGAAATGTGAGGAATTGTAAAACAGGATTGTATATAACACAATGTAAGAGTGATGTACCACAAATCCACTATCTGATATACATGAGGATGTAGATATAAGCTATATTTTGTTTTCATGCAATTTAACCTATTTGAAACCATTAGGCCATATTTCCTTTCATTTTAGTTTGTCATTTGTACTCCTTTGCCAATACATATCTTTCCAGAAAGATACTTTCTAATATATGAGGATATGTTATCCACTGTGCAGCATCGGAACATATAAAAACAAGTATGTGCTAAGTAGTATGATTTACCCTCTTTGTGTGCAAATAATACACCTAAAACAGCCCAATCACATAAATTAATGAGGTCCAGTGGTTAAGGTGCTAATCAGGGACTTGGAGACCTAAGTTCAATTTCTTGCTTTGACCCAGACCTTGGGTAAGTCACTTAGCTCTGGTCTACACTGGCAGGGAGGTGGGGGGGGAGCAGATTGACCTAAGATATACAACTTCAGCTACGGGAATAACGTAGCTGAAGTTGACATATTTAGGTTGACTTACTCCAGCATATTCAGGGCACTGAGTCGACTGCTGCTGCTCCCCCATTGACTTCACCTGCGCCTCTCATGGCAATGGAGTTCTGGAGTTGACGGGAGAGTGCTCGGGGATCGATTTATGACATCTAGACTAGATGCGATAAATCAACCCCCAAAACATCGATTGTTACCTGCCGTTCTGGAAGGTAGTGTAGACCTGCCCTTAATCTGTCTGTGCCTCAGCTCTCCATCTTTAAAACAGGGACAACAGAATTTTTTCATGGAGATTAGATACAGATCCACACAATATCTGTCAATCTGAATTTTATATCCTCTTGTGGTGGTGTGGAGCCCTACCCCCTGAGAAAAAGGGCTGAACCAGGCCAGAGGGGTATTGTGCCCTACTCCAACGGTATTGTGATGATCTATTAAAGACTGAGACACTCAGATTCTACAGTAACAGGTGCCATAAGGGGAACTTAAGATCTACACAATTTGTGTTGGGTATCTTTAATCAATTGATAAAGCAAGCAAATGTTTTTCAGTAAAGTATCAGAATTGCATATGGCGGAAAGAGTTAAAATTACATTGTAAATGAAAAATAATTCTGAAGTATATTTTGACCCAAAGGTCTTTCTCATGAGCCATCTGTAAAAGAAAAGTAATAAGCATAATTATCACTTATGGGTGCAACTAACTGAATGCTTTTCTTCCCAGATTGATCCAGATGAAGGCCTTATGGCCGAACATCATTGGTAATATTAGTGCTTTCAGTGTGATTTTTAACATAGCTTGCTTAACACTAAGACGGTTGTTTTCCAGGTAGCACTACATCCTAGTGATTGATGGCTTTGTTTCATGGAAGTAGACATTATCATCAGTTAAAAAGACTAGAACTCAGAGCAGTATGATAGACAGCGGCTCCCCCCATAACAGAAGAGAGAGGTCAGACAGGATCAATTGCAATGTTTTATTACTGATGGAATCCACCAGGCACTAAGAAAAGTACAATGCAAACAAATATTGTTGTGTGATTTAATGCTTGGTTAACAATTTTGTAATTGTTTGTGCAATTTGGATGCAGTTCTTGGACTCCAAGGAAGACATCAATAAGACCTAGGTCTGCAGAATTTAGGTAAGCTTTTTGTTGTGGGAGAGTGTTTTGATTTCACCATGAGAGATAAATCTACCTCCCAGTGCTCGACCTACATAGCTGGGCCTGGCACTGAGCAGATGGGAGGAAACCTACCATGGGTACCCAGGCTGTGGAGCGGGGGCTGAGGGGGGAATTCAGAAAAACTCTGAGAAGGGACAGAGGCAAAGTTCTGTCAGCACTTTTGCTTCCTCCTCCTGTTGATGCCGCAGCTGCTGGAGGGTGGGTGGGTGGGAGGGGAGGGGAGGGAAAGAGATAGTAAAATGGTTCCTTCCCAGAGAGGACTGGGGAGGTAGCAAGCTAATCCTACCCTGGGGAGTAGGGGCAGTGGTGGTCTAGGGGTAAGTGTCTCACTGATGGCAAGCCTGACACAGAGGTTGGGGCTTGACTCATGCTGCACTCAACTCCAGCCCAAGCTTCTACTGCTGCTTCTTGGCCAGCCGGTCCATAACAGCCCCCATAGGCCTGAGATCACACCACAGTGCTAACTAGTGAGGCGCTATGAAAAGTTTGATGAGCGGGGAAAACCAAGACCTGTGGAGAGGGAGGGGAAAGGGACAAAGTTCCCCTCCTTCCCATTAGCAAATGATGCTTTTGCTGTGGAGCAGCTGAGAAGGTACTTCACAATGGCTACTTCACTAAACTGTCAGCATAGTATCTATGGGCCCTCATGCAACTTCCTCGGGGATACAGAAGAATGTGAGCATCAGATTCTTGGTCACCTCTCCTATCACCTGTTCATTTCTTCTGCCCAGGAAGGGATAGATTTGCCCCTCAATGCATATTATATACTGTAATCTGATGCAAAAAACTTCTTTTTTTTTTTTGAAAGTTAGAAAAACAGCAGTCCAGCCAGCAAGAGGTGTGATATTTTAAAAGAACATAAGAAAGGCCGTAATGGGTCAGACCAAAGGTCCATCTAGCCCAGTATCCTGTCTACTGACAGTGGCCAATGCCAGCTTCCCTGGAGTGAGTGATCCTAACAGGTAATGATCAAGTGATCTCTCTCCTGCCATCCATCACCCCCCTCTGACAAACAGAGGCTAGGGACACCATTCCTTACTCATCCTGGCTAATAGCTATTAATGGACTTAATCTCCATGAATTTATCCAGTTCTCTTTTAAACCCTGTTATAGTCCTAGCCTTCACAGCCTCCTCAGGCAAGGAGTTCCACAGGTTGACTGTGCACTGTGTGAAGAAGAACTTTTATTTGTTTTAAACCTGCTGCCCACTAATTTCATTGGATGGCCCCTAGTTCTTCTATTATGGGAACAAATAAATAACTTTTCCGTATTCACTTCCTCCACATCACTCATAATTTTATATACCTCTATCATATCCCCGCTTAGTCTCCTCTTTTTTCAAGCTAAAAAGACCTAGCCTCTTTAATCTAAAAGAACTCAGCATTTTAGGACAGGTTTAGTCTTCTGGGTGCTCAGGTTAAAAAAGACATGGTTAAAATTAAGTCAGCTGCTCTTGTCATCATGGGACCAACCTGCCTTCAGGAGGCAAACTGAGACAGGTTTAAAGCCCTTGGACCATGGATTATCAGCACAGAATTTTGAGACAGTCTAATCTCAAAGAACCAAAGTCATGAGGAAAAAAAAAAAAGCTGAGGCAGGCTGGGAAGTTTGTTAAACTTTAGTTTCCCAAGGTTATGTGTAGTTACATATGGCTCCACGTCTAGCTGGCAGCCGGTATCAAGTGGAGTGCCCCAAGGGTCGGTTCTGGGGCCGGTTTTATTCAATATCTTTATCAGTGATCTGGAGGATGGTGTGGACTGCACCCTCAGCAAGTTTGCAGATGACACTAAACTGGGAGGAGTGGTAGATACACTGGAGGGTAGGGATAGGATACAGAGGGACCTAGACAAATTAGAGGACTGGGCCAAAATAAATTTATATGAGGTTCAACAAGGAGAAGTGCAGAGTCCTGCACTTAGGATGGAAGAATCCCATGCACTGCTACAGACTAGGGACCGAATGGCTCGGTAGCAGTTCTGCAGAAAAGGACCTAGGGATTACAGTAGATGAGAAGTTGGATATGAGTCAACAGTGTGCCCTTGTTGCCAAGAAGTCTAATGGCATTTTGGGCTGTATAAGTGGAGGCATTGCCAGCAGATTGAGGGACATGATTGTTCCCCACTATTTGACATTGGTGAGGCCTCATCTGGAGTACTGTGTCCAATTTTGGAGCTCACATTACAAGAAGGATGTGGAAAAATTGGGAAGAGTCCAGAGACGGGCCACAAAAAAATGATTAGTGGCCTGGAGCGCATGACATATGAGGAGAGGCCGAGAGAACTGGGATTGTTTAGTCTACAGAAGAGAAGACTGAGGGGAGATTTGATGGCTGCTTTCAACTACCTGAAAGGGGGTTCTAAAGAGTATGGATCTAGACTGTTCTCAGTGGTAGCAGATGACCGAACAAGGAGTAATGGTCTCAAGCTGCAGTTGGGAAGGTTTAGATTGGATATTAGGAAAAACTTTTTCACTAGGAGGGTGGTCAAGCATTGGAATGGGTTACCTAGGGAGGTGGTAGAATCACCTTCCTTAGAGGTTTTTAAGGTCAGGCTTGATAAAGCCCTGGCTGGAATGATTTAGTTGGGGATTGGTCCTGCTTTAAGCAGGGGGTTGGAGTAGATGACCTGCAGAGGTCCCTTCCAACCCTAATATTCTAAGATTCTATGATTCTGTGTGGATTTGGGGTCAATATCATTCGTGTTAAACAGACTTCTGTAAAACTCGGTATGCATTGCTCTGAAAATTCTAGTAGCTTTCCATGGACTAGGGAAGTTAAAAAACTCAGAGTAGTCTACAAGATGTGGCTCATTTGTGCTTTTGTTGCTTTGGTTATGTGTCTGTACTTTTTAAAAATTTTCTGCTTACATTTATGGATCTATAGGGGTATCATATCTACTGAACCTGAGGGTGGGTAATATTTCTTGGACTTAACATGAGTACCCTGCATTGGATCTCTTCATCTGACACTGAATCTCCAGGATCATCCCACAGCGAAAGAGGGAAATCTTATCTTCTTCCAACATGACCTCCAACGGATATATCTGAGAAAAGAGAGATGGCTCCATCCTTCTGCTGACAACAAAATCACTCAATTATCAGAACCCCATAAAAAGCACACCTACTCTTTTTAACTTTACTCTGCTCTTGACTGATTTTTCTCTCTGTTTTGTTGGAAAGGTTGACTTGATAAACCTTGCAACTTTTCTGAGTTTTTATTGTGTTTTAACATACACGGAGGGTATGTCTATACTACCCACCGGATTGGCAGGTAGCAATCGATCTATCAGAGGTCAATTTATCACATCTAGTCCAGCGCTTTCCCATCGACTTCGGTACTCCACCACTGTGAGAGGCGCAGGCGGAATCAACGGGGGGCAGCAGTTGACTCACTGCCGTGAAGATGCCACAGTAAGTCAATCTAAGTACATTGACTTACATCCAACGAAGTGGGTATTAGCCCATGAAAGCTATGCTTACATCCAACGAAGTGGGTATTAGCCCATGAAAGCTTATGCTTCAAAACTTTATAGTTAGTCTTTAAGGTGCCACAGGACTCTTTGTTACCTCTGACTTCATCTATGTTATTTTCATAGCTGATGTTGCATATCTTAGGTCAACTCTCCCTCCCTCCCCAGTGTAGACCAAATGATTCACCCGTCTTCTACTCGGCTGGTTTCTGGACCTGCGCTGCTCCCCACTCGACAGCATCCGCTTCAGGACATCACTCTCTGGCAGTACCCCCTAGTACATTCTCACCCCCTTCCAGGAGAGGGGCGTAATACCAGTCCTTCAGCTTGTTCCTGCCAAAGTGACCAACCACAATGACAAAGTCTACTCCCTCTGCTCAAGGGCCAGTTGTAGACTGTCTCGGCCACTCCTCCACGGCCAGGTGCAATGCGAGGAGGAAGGGGGGAGACCCAGGCCCACCCACTACTCTGGGTCCCAGCCCAGGGACCCTCAATCAGCAACCTCTCTGCCCTCCTTCTCTCCCTTTGTTGAACTATGTTCTCTGGGCTACTTCCCCTTTGATCCCTTGCACCTTCTCAGACCGTCCAGTCAGGGCCACAGCCTGGCAGGTAATGGGCCAGAGCTCTTCTCTACTCCCCCAGGCCTGCTCAGCACTGCTCTGTCCAACTAAGGTACTACTCCTCATCTCAGGGGTCAGTCCTTACCTCATGCTAGTCAGGGGGTGCCACGTTACTGGAATAATTTGGTACCATATAGATCATTGGGGTACCAAATATTATGTGAAGGGGGTCACAACAGGTGTCTATGACCATATGTGTGTATCTATTTTGGAACTGAAGTTATGGATATTGGATAAAAGGTGCCTGTACTTCAAACTTAGGCTTGGCTCCTGTGAAGGCTCAGACACGCTGGTGCTAACTCGAGCCCATTAAAGGGCCATCAACTGCACAATGAACTGTGTCCACACCCGAGGAGAGGAGCCTCCCCAGGAATGGGACATGCCTGGGCAAAAACTGAATCATTGAGAGTCTGGTAATTGGACCATGTGGCTGTGAACCTTCAGTTTGCAGCCAGACTCTGCATAAGGAGGAGGAGGGTCTTCACCCACAGGAGGAAGTCTATAAAGTCTGGAAGAACATTCCCCATTTTGTTTTTTACCTCCAGCCTTCAGCCTGCCTTGTTTCCAGCTTTGGATGGAACTTTGCTACTCAGGGGAACTCTGGACAAAGGTACTGACCCATCTCTGCAGGGGATGCTTTCCAAAGACTTTGATTGAAACCTGCAGTTTATTCTACAGCTGCAAGACTGAACCAAGAGATGTGCCATTACTGCATGTAATTGATTTCTTTTAACTATTCTTAACCCTCACCTACACCTTTTTCCTTGTATAATAAACCTTTAGATTTTAGATTCTAAAGGATTGGCAACAGCGTGATTTGTGGGAAGATCTGGTTTATATATTGACCTGGGTCTGGGGCCTGATTCTTTGGAATTGGGGAGAACCATTTTCTTCATTTGGGGGATTGGTTTTCATAACCATTGGTCCCCAGGACAGGTGGCTGCTGGTGGTGGGAATCTGGAGTGTCTTAAGGGGATTGCTTGTGTGACTTGTGGTTAGCCCGTGGGGTGAAACCAAAGTCTTTTCTGTTTAGCTGGTTTGGTTTGCCTTAGTGTGGGAAAACCCCAGCTTTGGGCTGTAGTTGCCCCTTTGGAACCAATCTGTCCTGATCTGACACTCACAGTTGGATCACACCAGGAACAGCACCGTCACAGGGGGAGACTGCCTGGACCTCTGCTAGGCAGTCTTTATATAGGGCCTAGCCTGGCCCTGTCTGGCTGCCTCTTGCTTGGCACTAACTGGTTCGCCACAGGCCCTTCCTGATTGGCTGCCTGTTCTAACCCAATTTACCATGGAATGGGGCAGCCACCCCACCACAGACGGCATTAGTAGGAGTATTGCCAGCAGATTGAGGGAAGTGATCATTCCCCTCTATTAGGCACTAGTGAGGCCTGTAGTATTGCATTCAGTTTAGGGCCCTCCCACTACAGAAAGGATGTGGACAAATTGGAGAGAGTCCAGCGGAGAGCAACAAAAATGATTAGGGGCCTGGGACATGAATTTCGAGGCGAACCTGAGGGAACTGGTCTTAGTCTGCAGAACAGAAGAGTGAGGGGGATTTTGATAGCAGCCTTCAGCTACCTAATGGAAGTTTCCAAAGAGGATGGAGCTAGGCTTTTGTCAGTGGTGGCAGATGACAGAACAAGGAGCAATGGTCTCATGTTGCAGTGAGGGAGGTCTAGGTTAGATATAAGGAAAAACTATTTCAGTAAGAGGGTGGTGAAGCACTGGAATGGGTTACCTAGAGAGGTGGTGGAATCTCCATCCTTAGAGGTTTTTAAGGCCTGGCTTGACAAAGCCCTGGCTATTCTGATCTCCTGGTTAAGCCAGGGTGGTCTCTTGCCATACTTGCTATCTTTCCTATGCAGTGGGATAGTTTGCTCTTGTCCACTTAATAATGTCTCTTTGAAAAACTGCCAACTGTCTTCAATTGTTTTTCTGCTTAGACTTGCTTCCCATGGTATCTTACCTACCAACTCCCTGAGTTTGCTAAAGTCTGCTTTCTTGAAATCCATTGTCTATTTTGCTGTCATCCTTCCTACTATCTTTAGAACCATGAACTCTACCATTTCATTATCACTTTCACCCAAGCTGCCTTCCACTGCAAAATCTCAACCAATTCCTCCCTGTATGTCAAAATCAAATCTAGAACAGTAGCTTTCTTCACCTTCTGAAATAAAAGAAATGTCTGAAATACATTCCAACCACTAAGGGATAAGTTTTGTCACCCCCATCTCCCTTCATACAAAGGGTTAGAGGGATTTGGACTCTACAGTCGCTCTACAGTAGTCAATAATTGGCATCTTGATGATAACAATTCCGATTCCTCTTTATGGGCCTAATTCTTTAATCTTGCCACATGCAGAAATCTCACTGAAATCAACAGGAATGTGGTGCTCTACAGGTCTGCAGAACTGTGTCCATAATGAGGATTTGCTGCTATTGTACTGAAAATACCAAGCACTGCATCCAAAGCCTCTTATTGCCCCTACCATCAAAATATAAATTACAGGGGGGAAAATGGCTCTCCTCCCTCATTAGGAAGAACCATAAGAAAAGAGATGGGCCTTTCACTATTCACTGAAGGCCAATTTATGCCTCTTCTCAGTTCTTCCTCCAGTGGCGGAGTGGGAAAATACTGTGGCCACAATAGCAATTGGAGATTCTCTAGAGGTGCACTGGCGTAACAGAATTTGGCATGCTTTATGGTAACTGCTCCTGCTAGTTGTTTTTCTGATACCCTATGTTTTGTTTTTGAGAACGCATTGAATGACAAATCAGTGCAAGCTGCATTACTCTTGTG
The DNA here is from genome assembly GCA_032164245.1 of Sternotherus odoratus. Classification (NCBI taxonomy): domain Eukaryota; kingdom Metazoa; phylum Chordata; order Testudines; family Kinosternidae; genus Sternotherus; species Sternotherus odoratus. The sequence goes on from JAVMKO010000003.1 coordinate 147,609,364, forward strand.
AGGGACAAAAAGTATGGGGTACTTAAATGAGCTGTGGCAATTAAATTATTAAATGTTTCACTGAGAACTTTGGACAGCCATGAAGCTCAAAACAGACTGAGCAGACTGTTTTGAAGACCTTGAGAAGGAATGATGTAAACATTCTCTCTGCAGTCATTTGGCGCCAGTATGTTCTTAATTCTCTTTATTTTCCTGCTAACAGTGCATTCATTTATTTTTCTCTGTGATACTTTTGACCTAGCTGATAATTGTTAGATAGTTATAAATTAGGTATTAGGTATTGTTTAAAGTTATAATAAGTGCTGGTTAAGCATAACCAAGAGGGAAAAGGGTGGAGATGGCTTTTTCCCTCCTCCCATCTTGGCTCAGACTAACCTGTGACATGACGGAACTGTTTATAAAAAACCTATCCAGTGTAAGAGAGCTGGCTGGTTCGGGGGTCAACAAAGAGTTTGTTTGGACTTTGCTGGTTGTTGCCTGTCTCTCTGCGGTCAGACAACGAACCTTTGCTGGTCGGGGTTCGAGTCCCTGACACTCTCAACACATAGGGATGGATTCACTGGTACAGCCTAACTGCTTTGCTCTCCTGCAGTGATGGAAGCAGCTATTGAGCCAGGGCTGTGCAGTAAATCTGGCCCATTCAAGTTACATTGGTATAAGTTACATCAGAATCAGAGTCCCAATAGGCAACTTGCACCACTGTTGAAGTTACTGTTACATTTTATCCAAAAGATCTGAGGGCATTGCAAACAGATGTAGCTCCATTCACTTCCATGTGGCTGTACTAATGTACATTAGATAAAGACCTATCCTCTAGTTCTGATCTCCCAACCAGCTTTTACAAGTGTCACTGCAGTGACTTAAGTCAAGTCATTCCTAGTTTACACTGACCTAACTGAAAAAGAATGAAACTAGAGACTTCCAAAAGAGATCCACATCCTTCATGCACTCTGAACTAACCTTGGACAATTGTGTACTTTATATTTCTCCTCTAAACGGCAGTCATAGCTTCCTTTCCTTAGGCTCCCAGGCGCTCGTCTCTGGAACAGTTTCTAACCCCTGGTTCCCTAGATGTCATGCTTTGAATGCTATTATTGCTAGAAACTTCTCCCCAGGTTCCATTTAAATCTGTCACACAGTTTCCTTTAGGCATTCTAAGCTCGGTTGTGCTCATTTAAATAATTGATTGCTGGTATTTTCTTATCCTTTCCAACACCTACCAATTGTGTTCCTCCCTATGACTTCTTATACATTCACTTAGGAATTCTGTAACAAAACAGATGGAGGAGCCACGGGATCACTTCTATAATCTTCAACTTTAGAAAATAAATCTAAATGCAACATAAAGAGAACTGAAGAGAAAAAGCTCACATCCAAATCTGTCCACTGAGAACACTATGTATTATACATGTTACAAAAATAGGATTCACTGATGTCCATAAAATTCATCTGTAGAATGAAAACTAAGTAGAAACCTTTGGAATCATAAACAGAACAAGCCAAACTATAAATTATGAATTCCTCAATACAATTTGCAATGTTACTCCAACTAGTACTCAAACCATTTAAATGTTAACAACATTCAGAGATGGAGCTTTCAGTCTTTGCGCCATAAAAGTTCTACACAGAAATATGAGCTAGCCGCAATCAGGAAACTTTTGGCAGGGACACTGGGGACAATTTCTTCGGGGGGGGGGGAGAATTATACAGATTGCAGTAAATATGTGTCATATTAAAGGAGGTGTATCAGGAAGTATTAGAAAGCTCTCAGAAAAGCCTGTTTTAACAGTGCCCCACCCAATTTGATAGACTTGGAAAGATATGCTATTTTTGTTAAGGTTCAGGTAAGCAGCTAAATTTTGAGGTTGTTTTCTCTTCCAAATTTTCCTTCATTTTCAAGTTTATCATGCACTAACAAGGATATGAGAATAGCTGTGGAACAGATTAAGGGCATGGCTACACTTGTGAGTTACAGCACATTAAAACAGCCCTGAGTGCTCTAAGCCATGATGTGTCCACACTGGCAAGACACGTAGGGAGCTCTCTGAATCTGCAGCTAGAGCGCTCCTGATAATCCACCTTGTTGAGTGGAATTATGTTTGATGCGCTCCCTCTGGAGCACTGCAGTGCCAGTGTGGATGCAGCACCAAACTGGTCTGTTAATGCACTCTGATTGGCCTCCAGAAGTGTCTCACAGTGCCTATTCTAGCCATTCTGGTCATCACTTTGAACTCTACTGCCCTGCCCTCAGGTAACCAACCACCAGACCCTCCCTTTAAACTATCTGGATATTTTGAAAATCCCTTCCTGTTTGCTCAGCCAAGACTGGTCTTTCTGCAGCTAGGGAAACCCATTTGTCCAAAGCCTGTTAGTCTTTCCGCAGTTAGGGAAACCCATTTGTGCAAAGCCTGCTACGTCATGCACGTTACCCAGAGTCACGGTTCTTCTGAGCAGGATGCAATTAATGGCCCTGCAAACTTGCATCAATGCAATTCCAATGATTGACTTTCTCACTCCAAACTGGTTAGCAACTGTTCGGTATGTGTCTGGAATTGACAGCTTCCAGATTGCAATAGCCACCCACTTTTCCACCATCATGAAAGCTCACAATCTCATGTCCTTGCGAAGCAGAGTGGGGGGGCAAGCTCATCACACAGTCCCATGAAAGTGGCTTTTCTCATCCAAAAGTTCTCCAGCCGTTGCTCATCATCCCAGACTTGGATGATGAGGTGATTCTACCACTCAGTGCTTGTTTCCTGAGGCCCAAAGCAGCGCTCCATGGTGATGAGCATGTCTGTGAATACCACAAGCAATCTCATGCCATATGCATTACTCCAGTCGATATCATCATCGGAGTCCTCACTGTCAGTTTGGATTTTAAGGAGTAACTTGACTGCCAAACATGATGTGCTAGCGAGACTCGTCAGCATATTTCTCAGCAGTTTGGGCTCCATTCCCAGCAGACTGAAAGGGAAGACAAAGTGCACGGGACAAAAAATGTTGAAAGATGGTGCCAAATGTGGACGGAAGCACAGAGATTTATGGGACATGAAATGATGCATCACGGGGCATTGGGACAGGACCCAGTGTGATGGTACACTCCATAAGGCTTTATGGAGAGATGCTTACAAATGTATATATGATATAAATGGATTATGTTTTATCCTACACTAGCAAAAATACCCGGCGTTGCTCAGGTCCGTTGGGGGGGGAGGGGGGAGAGAGCTGAGCGAGTGGGGGGTCCGTTGGAGGGGGGAGTGGGGAGAGAGCTGAGCGAGTGGGGGGGCATTGGAGTGGGGGGAGGGGTGAGAGAGCTGAGCGAGTGGGGGGGCTGTTGGAGGGGGAGGGGGGAGAGAGCTGAGCGAGTGGGGGGGCTGTTGGAGTGGGGAGGAGGGGGGAGAGAGCTGATCGAGTGTGGGGTCCATTGGAGGGGGGTATTATTACATCATAACTATATCACAGAGAACAGCAGGTGTTAACCTGCTGCCCAGCTGATGTGAATGGGCTTTAAAGAATTTCACCCCTGGGGGGCGTCAGAGGTGAGATTTGAAAATTTTTCGATTCTTACCCTGATTAGGACCCTAAAGCCTATAACTGTACCAAATTTCAAGTCTCTAGCTCAAACAGTGTGGAAGGAGTAAGGCAGCATACATACACGCATGCACATATACACGCACACACCATTTGACTTTTATATATATAGATTTGTTTCTTTCTTTTTTCCTTTAATTAAAATCTTTCTCTTAAGAACTGACTGCTTTGTTTTCCATTGTGTAAGATTCAGGGTTTTTTTTGGATCCGGCTCACCTAGCAGAATTGGTGAGGGGTTTTTCTCAAGCCTTTCCTAGAGAGGGAGGTATAGACTTGGGGAGATTTTTTGAAAGAGAGGAGACTTCAAGTGGCCCTGGCCCTAGTTCTTGCGGTAACACTTGATCGTGGCAACATACTGTTCCTCCAGGTAAAGAAGCAGCTTGTGCCTGGGGAAGTTTTAACCTAAGATGGTAAAAAATGTAGGTCCCCACATCTGTACCCTAGAATTCAGCGTGGGGAAGCAACTCTTGACAGAGGCAAACAGCTGTGCATATCTCTCTATCAATGGTGTAAAGGGTGAATAATTTATAAGTTTACCCTGGGTAAGCTTTATACAGGGTAAAATGGATTCATTTAGGGTTTGGACTCCAGTGGGAGTTGAGCAGCTGAGTGTTAAAGGCGGGAACACTTCTTAAGCTGCTTCCAGGCAACCCTACAGTTGCTAGGGGAAGTGGTTCAGGCCTGGGTCTGGGTTTGAAGTAGGCTAGCAGGTCTGGCTCAAACCAAGCAAGTCTCTGGAGTCCCAAGATGTTTGGGCAAGGAAGCAGGGGCAGAAGTAGTCTTGGCACATCAGCTGACAGCCCGAAGGGGGCTCCTGTGATCCAACCCATCACACCCAGAATGCCTCCCCCTTCCCACAAGCCACAGCACCAGAATGAGAATAGGTGCTCTGTGGGAGAGCTGCCCACAATGCACCACTCCCAATGCCACTGCAGATGCCACAAATGTAGCAATGCCAGTGTGCTTGCAGCTGTCAGTGGACAGACTTCAGCACTTTCCCTATTGTGCTCGCTGATGGCTGGTTTAACTCTATATCTGCAAGTGAACCCATGCCCTAAGTTGCTACTGTTTTAGTTTACAGGAGCCTCATTCTGCTGGAAGCTTTCAAACAATGGGCCAGATTCTTACTTGATGTAAATCCATTTTAGTGGCGGCCTCTTCTGAACGTACAATCACCTGCACACACACTTTTCAAACACTAACATTTTCACACACAAGTAATGGGATTACAAACATGCTTAAAATCAGGCAAGTGCTTAAGTGCTTTGCTGGCTCAGCTCTTACAAATATATAGGGGGGTTTGCAGGGTGCACATCTGAGTGGGCAATAAAAGGAAACTTGATCTCAAGTTCCTTTGAAAAAAAATATTCTCTTAGTGCCCAGAAATGAGACTCATGATGTGTTTTGATTTGTCTGGATTTTGTGGTTGTTTTTTAACTAAGAAAGAATACTGTTATTTTAAATGAAGACACCTTGACATGCTCTAAACCCTCAGTCTGTGGATTTCTCTCAGTTACTTTTAGCATTTTATTCATCAGTAAACAGGGCAGAGATTCTCCATGTAGGAAATATTGTGCCTTCTAAAGTGAAATAGAATCTTTGGGTGCAAATATTTTGCTGCATTCATGTTGAACAGAGGCTTCTGAGGGATCATTATAGTTATATGAATCAGGCTCGATTTAGTTTACGTTCAAATACTAAGGTAATTTTTGAGAACTGAAAGATTTTTGAACAGTATTTTTAGGAAGAAAGCTTCTAATTTGGAGGGTGATGTTATGTAACTAACTGCCTTTAAAGCTAAAAACAGCTCAGTCTGCGAATTGAAATGCTACAGTTTGTAAATTAGGTCTAAAATCTAAAGTTGTGAAAATTCATGAATAATTTTAACTACTCAAATGAAAAAGCTTTTTCATCTTTTTTGCCAACCAGATATTTGTGGGCATTGAATGATGTTGGGGAGAGGAACAGCAGAGTGTTAGCAATTTCCTCATGATGGGCTCTGGAAAGAATAACATAAGAGCACACAATTGTAATTGTTGTCTATCAAGGATTAACAGTACGGGAAAGCATTTACCTTGAGTGCTTCTAAAAGCTTAAGGCATCTATTCTGCAAGATACAAAATAACAGCAGTCCTTTCTTAAAGGCACAACCATAATTGAGGGAGGAAAAAAGAAAGGTATATCAGTAACTCATGATATTTACTGTATCCTGTGAAATGAAGAGACTATTATTCAAACAGGGTCCATGAATTTTGTTCTAATTCCCGTTCTGCAGTCTTTGGTAAATAACATTTTCCAGTCCTCAAATATCTCAGCTTCTCAAGATAGCTAATTAGGCTCAGTTTCAGTAACATAAAATGCCTAACAGAATATATCCTGATGTTTATCAATGCTTTTATGAGCAAAAGAGAAGGTTATATCTATGTAGTTAATAGGCAGCTGGCACAAGTGCTGTTGAAGTAAAGCTGTCAAGGAGCTTCTATTTCACATTACTTTTTTCTTTAAGCTTTTCACATGTTTCTTACTGTTTAAAGAGGCATCATAGAAAGCATAACCATTCTCAGGGATAGTGGGGAAAAATTGCTTTCTGCCTTATCAGTATTGTTTGGAAAGGGTGATAATTAGCTGTCCCCATATCTTACAAGAAGAGGAAATACAACAATCTAAAGAAATGCAAAATTTACATACAAAACAATTATAAATATTGGCTAGAACAAAAGGTTTTAAAATGACACTCTCCACATTACAGGATCAATGCAATACGGATATTTGTTCTTTCCTCATTAACAGAATGAGTTCCCAGTTACTACTTAATATCAGTTTGAATTATATTAAAACCATTTTATATCATTCAGATTTTGCTGCTAGAAACTAGAAGGTTTACAAAGACAACACAGAAACATACACATTAGGGAGGTCTCAATAGCAACTACATAGTTAGGACTGTGTCAAGCTTTGCACTCAAAGCAGCAGTCAAATCACTCTACTTTACAAATTGCTCAAGTTCATCATTGACAGCCAGATCAATCTCAGCTCACATGTTCAATATCATATCATTGAAACACACTTGCAGAGCAGTGGGTTGTGTTGATGGGAAATATAGTTATAACCTGAGCTACCTTCATTCTAATGTTACAAGGGCTTGGGTGTGTTATATGTAATAAAGTAAATTAAGCTGGCTGCCTTCATTTAGAAGAATAACAATAAAAAAAGAATGCCAAGGGTTTTAATATAGAGATTGTGGGAAGAGAATGCCCAGAGATATTAATGGAGAGAGGACATTCCTTTTAGTATGTCCCCTAATCCGCAATACTTATATAGGACTATTCACAAGACTGAGGATTTGAAGAATTGGAATTGGTGTTACCTGCAATACACACAATCATTATTCACACAGGGCAATTCATCCCTGCACCACTTCAGGGACAGGGGAAAGATGGCTTGAGCCTTCCCTCTACAGGGCTTCTTTCAGATGGTTTGATTTCCTGGCACAAACTAGGACAGCCTTGAGTGCAACCCTGACTGGAACCTAACACTTCTATAGCCCTTGCTGGGCTTGTGCTGCTGGAAAATAGACTGGATTCAGAACTGTCTCACCCTTGCCTCCTCCTAATCATGATCCACCCACTCCCTCTTCTGGATCATCCCATATCCAACTATGATTTGGCCCCTGGATTTCTGCAGGCGCAGCGCAGAGCTGGTGTATGAAACCAGTGCTGTGCCTTGTGGAGAAGTTGGTATGCCTGCCTGTGCTAGTGTTATCCACAGGGCAGTAGGGCAATGGTGAATCTGACCAATGGAGAATCATTCCTTATCCACTGACATTTTCCCATTTTGTAGTTCATAAGGTGAAGACAAAGCATTCAGCTGCTGTACATCTCTAGAACTAAAAATAAACAGGCTGATGTTCACACCAGTAAAGAGTGGACTAGTATCGATCAGTTAAAAAATTGACTGAAAATAATTCTCCTTCTTCAGAACCACCACCTGTTTCTGTCTGTTTTGGTGGCATATGCCTATGCAGGCCATCACTGCTCTTGGAGGTTGTACTTGTAACCAACAGTTTAAGAAATCAGCTTGGAAGAACTTATTACACCACAAGTAAGTTATCAAGAAATATTATGAGTCCTTTTTTGTACAACCCTTCTTCTCCGTGAGTAGCAAAGACGAACACTTACTATATTCACTGACACTGGTGTGAATCAGGAGTAATCCTATTGAAGCAATGGAGTTGTATCGGTGCCCTAATTGTAATAGCAGCAATACAGCACTGTGTAATGTGGGAGAAATGAATTCCTGGTTTAATGATTCCCTCTAAATCAGAGGAGGGCAAACTGTGGCGCGCAGGCCATTTTTATCCAGCCCGAAAGCTCAGCTAGGGGCGCACAGCCAATGGCCCCGCGCTCCTGGCTGAGCACTGGGCACCGCAGGCTCCAGGGCTGGGGATGGACATAATCTTAACATTCTTTAAACACCTGCCAACTAAAAGCAAACTCCACAGCCAGGCACCAAAGGTATTTTACAACTGCCATGATTCCCCTGCCATGTGTGTCCTCACCACATCAGCCAAGGAGGAGGGAGCACTCTTGAGAAGCTCTTGCGAAGCAACTCTCCCACAAACAAAGGTGTGCTTTAACCCCTGCTTTTCTTTGGTCTCTGTAGTGGTCTCATTCTAGCTACTGGTGGACGTCTGTCCACAACACAAAAGGATTTCTCACTGCAGTCTCATCAGAGAAGTCAAGCATTAAATGGGTATCATAACTGACCTATTCTCTTGCTGCCTTTCACCTTGATGACCCTTGTTCCAGAATCTACTTGGCTTGAAGAAAGCTGATATGGTAGCTTGAGTTGTTGTTTTGAAGACTGGGAGATCCTTGATCAACGTTCGGGCACCAGGTTAATGGCATGAGTGATTTTTCACTTAACAGAGTGGGTGACATTAAGGCTGCCATTTCACATCTCCGGGTTCACTCTCCCACGAAGCTCCTGGGGAACCCTAAACCACATCCTCACAAACCACGGCAGATGCAGATACTTGCTGCACAAATGGAAAATTAAAGACTCTCCAGTGTGCTACTGTGGTTATGCAGAACAGACCATGTAACATATAACAACACAATGCCTGATTCGCAAATACAAATGAGGTATCCCAGCAATACACTCCCCTACTCAAGATGCAATTATCCGGCTTAACTATATGAATATAAAATAATAGTTGTTGCTCTACATTTACATTAGCTATATGAAGAAGAAGACCTGGAAGTGACACTCGGAAAAAGAGGGCTAAGGCAAGTTAACAGGGCAAGGCATTCCTTTAAACATTAAATTAACATGAAATAAGAAAAGAAATGAGACCCAAAGCAGATACTAGAAATGGAGAAACAAAGATGTCAAAATTCAGAAAAACAATAGTTGAACCGAAAATATCTATTGCTGAGTAAAAAACACACTGGGAAATTCAAATAAGTGAGAGGGACAAAGATGAGGGAATAATAAGCTAAATTAGAAGAAGTACAAAAAGTATGTAAACTACTGAGCAACAAACTGCTGAAAATGTTTATGGAAATAAGGAAAGCAGAAAATCAACAGAAGACGTATGAAAGATTTAAAACCATATGGCCAATGCCATAGGAGGTAGCTTAAGGCTAAATCCTGACCTATACCTTGTTAGCAGGTGGTAAATGGTAAAGTGATGGTTTCATGACCAGCATAAGAGAGGTATAACCTTGACGTGGAGCACTGGATTCCATTTATTATTGCTTGCCACTAAATAAGTTAACACATGGCACGTGCAATTAACTGAACTGCAGGCTGACCATCTTGATTGTTAGGGATGCCAAGTAAGTCTGGACCAAGTGCCCCTGAGGACATGATACCAAGTAAATCTGAATAAACTGCCCCTGAGCCCACCAAAGTTAGTGCAAAGACACTCACTGATATCACTGGACTTTGGAGTAGTGCAAATCAGCCATGTGTTCCTCTAAGCGTACTCCTGTGTGCTATGGAGGAATCATGCCTGACTGCATGCATCGAGAAAATGTCTCCTTATCGTCTCCAGTCCCCTTGGGCCCAGCAATCCAACACAGGAGCATTTAGCCTATTTCCTGGAAGAATAAAGCAAGAAATTGAAATATACACTCAGTAAAGTGAAACCAGAAAATAAAAGATGTTACAAGTATATCTGGAGCAAGGGGTTGAGAGAGACTGCAGGTCTCTTGAGGGACGGTGAAGACACCAAATGACTTTTTACTGTAAGCATTCACCAAGGAGACCTGGTGAAAACAGACATTTCTCTTAAAGCAGGGGTCTCCAAACTACGGCCCGCGAGGCCCTCTCATCTGGCCCGTGGAGATCGGTCGGGAACCAGCCACGGGGCCGGGACGCGCCGCGCGCTCCGCTGCCACCGCCGGCCGGGACGCACCACGTGCTCCGCTGCCGCCGCCGGCCGGGACGCACCACGTGCTCCGCTGCCGCCGCCGGCCAGGGACGGCTCAGAGCTGGGGCCAGGACGCGCCGCACCGCCACCCACTGCCAGGCGGCGAAACGGTCTGTGGGGAGAGACCGGGTTGAGCGGGTCAGTTGGGGGTGGGGGGGAAGAGACCGGGTTGAGCGGGTCAGTTGGGGGGGGGTTGGAGGAAAGGAGGTTTTTGGGGGAGAGACCTGGCTGGGTGGGTCAGTTGGGGGTTGGAGGAAAGGAGGTTTTGGGGGGAGAGACCTGGCTGGGTGGGTCAGTTGGGGGTTGGAGGAAAGGAGGTTTTGGGGGGAGAGACCTGGCTGGGTGGGTCAGTTGGGGGGTTGATGTGTAGTGTTCATGTGTAGTGAACAGGTGTTCATGTGTAGTGTTCATGTGTAGTGTTCATGTGTAGTGAACAGGTGTTCATGTGTAGTGTTCATGTGTAGTGTTCATGTGTAGTGAACAGGTGTTCATGTGTGGTGTATCAATGTGTTATTAAATAATAACTGAATAAAATAATATTAAATAAATAATTAAAAACAACATCCATGTTTTTATTCTTTTTTATTTGGACCTCGAGTGTGTTGTCGGCCCCCGAACTGCTATTTGATAGTTAATGCGGCCCTCGGGCTGAAAAGTTTGGAGACCCCTGTCTTAAAGGAAAATTATGTGATCCTGTGGGTCATGCTAGAACTGGTAATGTAGAAGTTAGAGAAGCTAAAAACTGAGAAGGCTTCTGGACCTGATGCCCTGAATCCCAGAATTCTGCAAAAAAAGAAGGTGATAATATGTCCTAATAATACCTGGCACTAGTATCTTGCCTTATATAATATAGCAAAATTGGTGCCCCCATTTCAGAAAGTGCTAGCAAAGATGCAGCTGCATGTGTGGTAGCAAAGGTGAAGGCAACGGGATAGACTGATGTTTATATTATTGGGTGATGAAAATCTATTTTGACAGTAGTATAGACACCTGAGCCTGGTCAGTAGTGCAGAAGTGTACTGTACACTGGAGCTGGGGAATTTTTTTACTACAAAAGTAAATTCACCAAAAACCGCATTTGGCGGGGGGTGGGGGGGGGTAACAAAACTATTCCCAAATTCTGATCCAAATGGGCAAATATAGCTGTTGCCTAAAAAATGGGGAAAAGTTCAAAAAGTTGAAAAATTTAAGCCATTTTTAAATGAAACACAATATGTTTTGATTTCTGTCTGTCATCAATTGTCTGTTTCAGAGAAGGGCTGAGTAATCTCCTAGAAAAAAAGAGATGATTACCCTTACCCTTGAAGACTTCGCATTTGGGATGATGTGTCATTTCTTTATTACAAATAATTGGGTTAGTGAGTGAGGAGACAGTCAGTCATTTTGTGTTCTTCTGTGTTATCACTGTTTCTTTCAGGTTGGCAACAATGCTGACCTCATGCCAATCATTTATCCCAGATTATTTTTTAATGCATTACAGATATACTGAACAGAATGAGTACCAGATGGGTTACTTTGACTGAAGACCTAAAGGCAAAGGTTTCCTAGTAGCAAACTGTGTGGAACTTGGAGGGAGGAGCACAGGCCACAGGAGGGAAGAATTTGGAGAAGGCACCACAAAGTCAGCATGCACATGGCTGGAATACCAGTTGCAACCGGATCATCTCTGTAAATGGTTCTCTTAATATAGAGTCAGTTTAGTTTTACAGGTACTGTTCTTTCATTATATCACTCAACAAGTGGTACATGGAACACTTCCTTTAAAGCAGGGGTCTCAAACACACTGCCCATGGGGTTATTTCCTGTGGCCCACCAAGCTTCCTGCACCCCCCTTCCCATTCCGCCCCTGAGTTATTTCCTGCAGCCTGACAAGCTCCCCCTCGGGTCCTCCTCCCCACAGCATGCCATGTCCCTGCTCCTCTGCCTACCTCCAGACACTTCCCACTGCCAAACAGCTGTTTGGAGGCACTTAGTGCTTTCCGGGAGGGAGGGGGAGGAGCAGGGAGCTGTGCGCTCAGGGGAGGAGGGGGAGAAGAGGAAGGGCAGGGTCTGGGATTTGGGGAAGGGGTTGGAATAGGGGCGGGGAGGGGGTGGGAAAAGGGGGGACAGGAGCGGGGCCTCATGGAAGGGGTGGAATGGGAGGCAGGGCCGGGGCCAGTGGGGGTGGTCAATGATGCGGCCCTTGGGCCAATGTAGTAGTCCTCATGTGGCCATCCTGGTGATTCAAGTTTGAGATCCCTGCTTTAAAGGCTAAAACAGGGTTTAAGAATGATTAAAAGAAAAATTAACAAATAGTAACCAGCAAAGCAGACAGAGGTGCTCAAGTTAACAGATATTAAGAGACAATTAAAGAGACATCACACAGAAAATTCCCCAATGTTCAACTGGCCAAAAATAGGTTCTAAAAGCTACATTTTTAAAATCCCAGGCTTTAGTTGCCAAACATATGAACATGCAGGTAATAAACTGTAACTTTCATGCATGCAATCAGTAAGACTTGCTTGTGTAAATTAAACTGCATGTAGAAGTGTTACTTATTCATAGAGCATGTCTTCACTATGACTTTACGTCGACTTTAACAATGTTAAGTCGAATTAAACGTGTACCTGCCTTCACATACATGCCATTTAAGTCGATTTAAAGGGCCCTCAAAATTGACTTTATAATTCCTGCCTGATGAGAGAAGTAGCGCTAAAATCGACATTTCAAGGTCGATTGTGGGCTAGTGGGGACGCAAGTGACATTACTAGCCTCCAGAGGCTGTCCCACAATGCTCCATTCTGACTGCTCTGGACTGCCTCACTGCTCCACTGTGACCGCTCTGGACAGCACTCTCAACTCGCTGCTCTGGCCAGGTAGACAGGAAAAGACCCGGGAACATTTGAATAGCATTTCCTGTTTGGTCAGCATGGCCAGCTCACCTGCACAGCTCAGTCGCCATTCAGAGAAATCAGCAGCACAAGCCGCCATGCAGAGCTCAGCATCACAAGACTCCATGCAGAGCTCAGCTGCCCTGGAGACCAGCCAGAGGAGAAGAGCTCCAGCGTGGTCCACTAATGAGGTGTTGGATCTCATCGCTATCTGGGGAGAGGAATCTGTGATGTTGGAACTCCGCAGCAACAAACGGAATGCCAACACGTTTGCCAGGGTCTCCAAGGCCATGCTGGAAAGGGGCCACAACAGGGACGTCCAACAGTGCCGTGTGAAAATTAAGGAGCTGAGGCAAGCATTCCAGAAAGCCCAGGAGGCAAACGGACGATCAGGGGGCGCGCCGCGGACATGCCGGTTCTACAATGAATTAAATCAGATAATGGGGGGCGCCCCCACCACCATCGCACCGGTCTGCGTGGACTCCACCGATGGGATAATCGTCAGGGACGAGAACGATTCTGATGAGGACGACAATGAGGAGGAGGAGGAGGGAAATTCCACGGAGCAGCAGGAAGCCAGCGGAGAAACTGTGTTAGCAGACAGCCAGGAGCTGTTTATCACCCTGCAGCCAGCACCCTCCCAAGCCTCCCAGGGGGTAAGTGTTTTTTTTTTAAAGGGATTACATGACGCACGATTTTTTAAAGGAAGCATTTATTAATGGTTAATTTGCCCTACGGACTTAGCGTGATTTCATTGCTGGTCAGTTTCTACTCAAAAGAGTCTGTCAATATACTCCGGGATTGACCGGAAGACATCCACGGACATTTCACTGAAGCTATCCAGGAGGTAGCGATGAATCTTCCGCAGCAGATTTCTGGGGAGAGCCGCCTTATGTGGTCCCCCGTGATAGGAGACCATCCCACGCCACGATAGTAGTAAGTAGTCTGGTATCATTGAGCAGGCTAGCATTGCGGCGAATGGACCAGGACTTTGTATGGAGTCAAGGAGCATGCGCTCTCTATCTCTCTGAGAAATTCTAAGCAAAGTGATGTCATTCATGGTTGCCTGTTTGAAATACGGACTGCAATTAGTAGGGAGATAAAGATTCCCAGCTGCAAAGTAATCTTTTCTGCTGAAGACCGACCAACCGTCCCCCAAAAAACGCTCACCCGTCCCTTCCCCCCCCCTGCCAGCCCGTAGCGGTAGCTAGCAGGGAATCTGAACAGTCTGCAAGCGGTTGCTTCCGCTTAAGATCCAACGCGCACCCAACACCCCCCCCGGCAGCCCAAAGCGGTAGCTAGTGGGGAATTTGAAGAGTCATTTTGCAAGCGTTTGCCTCCACAGAAGAGCCGCAGCCAGCCCTTAGTGATATTTTTTGGGGCTTTGTTTTGCAGTTTGTGGTTCAGTGGGAGCCACGCGGTGGGGAGAAGGGGGTGGGGTTACTCTACAATATGCAAGTGCTGCTTTTAACTTACCATGGCCGGCTGCACGGTGATTTCAGAAGCCGTGTTGGGCTGAGGCACGCATATGTGTCTGAGATGCTCTGACTTTTCTGTGAGCCATTCAGTCACTTTTAGGTGTAGAACATGACCTTGTACAGAAATCATATCAGGGCTCTGAATACTGAGGTTGCAAATGGCATAGTACTCCCATTGTGTACCGTCCGAGACTGCATCTGTCTCATAACCTTGAATGTATCTGTCTCATAACTTTCAAACTTTCTTTGCCCACATTCGCCCACAGATGAACAATTATCTCAGAATCCCCCGTCCTGCTCCTCCCACCGTGCATCGCAGATACGAAAGCGTAAAAAGAAAATGTGAACGCGCGATGATATGTTCAGTGAACTACTGGAGAACTCGCATGCTGAGGCAGCCCGCCAGACGGAATGGAGGGAAAGAGTGCTACAGTCAAGGCAGGAGTCAAGACAGGCAGCAGAAAAGAGGGAAGAAATGTGGCTGCAGCGACAGGACCGCGAAGAAAGATGCATGGATGCTTTGCTCCGGATAATGGAGGACCAAAGCAACATGCTGCGCTCTCTGGTGGAGCAGGGCCAAAGATCACCTCTGCAGCACCTGTGTAACCACCTCCCCCCCTCCCCAACTCCCATAGCTTCCCCACCCAAACGTGGGGTGAGAACCCGGGGGGGCAAGCTCCGTGGACCGACCCACTCCACCCCACAAGCCAGCACAAGCAGCAGCAGGCTGAGGTTCTCTGAAAACTTTTAAAAGCTGCTGTGTCTTGGCCCCCCCACCTCTCCCCCCTTCCCCGCCCTCCTCTGTCCACTCCTCCACCAGTGTGACTGCTGGTTTACCTCCTCACCCACCCCTTCCAGGCTACCATGACAGTGATCCCCTGTATTTGTATTTCTGATGAAGCAATAAAGGAACCATGATTTTTAAAACAGTGAATTTATTTCCTCTGCAAGCATGGGGAGGGGGGAGGTAAAGAGGGTGCAAGGACAGCAGGCTTAGAGCAGAGCAGAGCAAGGGAGCAGGTTCTCAAACGCCATGTCGGGCACTCATAAAACTGGCTTTCAAGGCGTCCCTGAGGCGCAGCGCGCCCTGGTGCGCTCTTCTACTTTCCCTGCTGTCTGGCTGCTGGTAAGTAGCAGACAGTAAATTTGCCTCTGCCTCCCAGCCCGCCATAAACGTTTCCCCCTTGCTCTCACAGACATTGTGGAGCACAGAGCAAGCAGCAATAACAATGGGGATATTTCTCTCACTGATGTCTGAGCGAATCAGTAACTAATGCCATCTCCCCTTCAGACGGCCAAATGCACACTCTACGGCCATTCTGCACTTGCTCAGCCTGTAGTTGAACAGCTCCTGACCCCTGTCCAGGGCTCCTGTGTAGGGCTTCATAAGCTAGGGCATTAGGGGGTAGGCTGGGTCCCCAATGATAACGATCGGCATTTCCACCCCCCATGGAAATTTTCTGGTCGTGGAAGAAATTGCCTTGCTGCAGCTGTCTAAAAAGCCTAGAGTTCCTGAAAACACGAGTGTCATGAAGCTTTCCCGGCCACCCCACATACAGGTCGGTGAAACGTCCCTTGTGGTCAACCACTGCTTGCATAACCATTGAATAATATCCCTTCCGGTTTCTGTACTTGGCGGCCTCGTAGTCCGGTGCCAGGATAGATATGAGTCCCATCTATAGCCCCACCACAGTTAGGGAATCCCATGGCGGCAAAGCCATCAATTGTAGCTTGCAGGTTTCCGAGGTTTATAACCCGGTGTAGCAGCTGCTCGACGATTGCCCTACTTACTTGCATCACAGCAGAGTCCACTGTAGATCTACCCACCCCAAACTGATTTGCGACTGACCGGTAGCTGTCTGGCGTTGCAAGCTTGCAGAGGGCTATCGCCACTCGCTTCTCAACTGTAAGGGCCACCCTCATTCTGGTATTCTTGCGCCAAAGGGCCGGGGAAAGCAAGTCACAAAGTTCCATGAATGTGCCCTTTTGCATGTGGAAGTTTCTGAGCCATTGGGAGTCATCCCAGATCCGCAGCACTATGTGATCCCACCAGTCCGTGCTTGTTTCCCTGGCCCAGAATCGGCGTTCGATGACATGAGCCTGCCCCATTGCCAACAAATTTGACAGATTGTCAGTCGCCCCACTTCCAAAAACGTCAGTGTCCCCGTCCCTGCTATGCATGTCCTGGTCCATCTCCTCCTCACTGTCGTCGGGTTCCAGAAAGCACAGTTGTCCCCGGATCGCATTCCTCTGCAGACGGTACAGCATGAAATCCGCAACAGTGATCGAGGTCCTCACAACGGCCATTACTGCAGCCATGGCATCAGCGGGCTCCATGCTTGCAGTGTTATGGCGTTAGCGCGGCGTGGAGAAAGGGTGCGAATTATGGGATGCCTACCCACAGTGCACCGCTCGTAATGGAGGTCGGCGGCGTGGAAAAAGGGCGCGAAATTTGGAAATGCCTACCCATAGTGCAGCACTCGAAATGGTGCCTGCTGGGGGCTCCGGGAACTGTGGGATAGGTACCCCACAGTGCTCGTTATGTCGACGCTTGCAAAAGTTGTGTGGACAGACACTGTTGACTTGCTGTGCTTTGCTGTGCTTAGTGGGGACACACAAAATTGACTGTATACAGACTGCTTTACAAAATTGAATTAAAGGAAATCGACCTACTGCTGTAGTGAAGACATACCCTAAGGTGCACACACAAATGCAGACAGACTTTTGGTATTTCCCTTGGTATTTCCAGATTAAGTTATAGGGTAGCTGGATATGAAGACCTTTCCCTTCATTATCCAGTTAGATATAGTGTAACCCACCAATGAGTGAGAGTTACAGGTCACAGAGGTGCCTACTGACAGAGAATATCGGTTGTTACAGCACCCATTAAAAAGACTTAGGTCTTCAGCTCAAGCTGTTATAATTTATGCTTTTAGTTCTAAAAATCTCTAGTTCGATCCCATTGTGTCAGCCATGATCTTGGCTTTCATGTAAGTCGGTGCTTGTCCAGGGTTTGAACCATGTAATTGTGGGTCTTCAATAGAGTCTCTTGTGTGCAGGGGTATCAAACTTTGGGGTGGCAGAGGACTAAGGCTTCCTGGGCCCTAATATGCAGACTCCAACTGACTGCATCATCATGATCCTCCCAGGGTCCGCTCTCTGCACCAGTTCTCCCAGCTGTCTTCCCAACAGCCTATAATAAATACTCCCTCTGATAACCCATCACCCGCAAGAGCCACAGGAAACCACTTAAATCACCCCAAGTTCCAGCACCTACACAGGGGAAGATGCCCTCCAGCTTTAACTTATACCAGCACTAGGCAAGAGACTGAGGAAGCCAGGAATGACTCCTTGTCAGTCCCTATGTCTCCACTAAAATAGGAAGTCTGTAAAAGTACATTAGAGAGTTGAACCTACAGTGTTGAACCATGAAGCTTCTGAATATATAGAGCACATTTAAGCTAACAAAATATAGAATACACAAAACAAAATAATCAAGAACTATATCCTATAGCCTGATTTAATGATTTAATGATATCTGCTCTATATTAGTCTGTCTCTATATGGCAAACATGCATTAAGCATATTTTTTTATCTGACACAAGCTAAGAATTAAAAGGATCATAAACATTTTTGAAGCTTTCTGTCTCCCTTGCTAGTTTTGTTGCCGACTACCATCTCCATGACAGTCAAACCAATGGTATAAATGAAAAGTTTTATTTTGGGATCATGTTACTTTGTATTGAAGAAAACAAAGTATTCATAACAATGGCAAGCAAAAAGTTTCCTGTGGTGTTTCTCTTTCTGAAAAAAATCATAAAATTGCTGTATTTCACAAAAGGAAAGCAAGTGGAAATCTTTATTTTGATTCCTTTAACTTAGAAATAAGAGAATCAACAATCTAAAATAAACATTCAAGACACAATTCTGATGTCATATTTGCTGGTGCAACTCGGTGAAAGCTGCAGCACTCCTGTAAGTAATTTGAGGCTTGGACTCAAGGTATCGAAAACATGTTTGTGCTCAACTTGTTTATTTCACTGTTCTGTGGAACCCTGCCAAAACTCACTAGTGCAAGTAAAGATACTGAAGTCAATGAGTCCAATTGATCTCTTCAGGTAAGCACTACTCACGTGAATAAGAGCTTGCAGTACAGACTCCTGGCATCTCTCTACATGTTTCTGGCTTAGAACCTGATCCTGCTCCCACTAAAATTACCACTGAAACACCACTGACTTATTTTATTATATTTATATTATATATTATAATATATTATATTTATATATATATAATGTATATATTTCCTTGACCCTTCCATTGCTTCTTATCATGCAGACAGAAAACAGAAGACCATAGTGCAGGCAATACGATGTTTACTGGGGTAATTAAGCAAGAATATCCATAGCTTTATACCTTGCAGAACCTTCCTCTTCCCCCTCACCTTTCTTAGCAGGCATAGTTATACCTGTAGTGCATGTCCTTGTGTCACAGTACAAATTACCCTTCCCACCACTGTCTTAAGGTTCCCTGGGTAAGCACTAGCAGCGCATAGTACATAGCAGTCCTTATGTAGTGGACTGGCGGTGGGAAAGAGTTGGTGTGAATGTAGAATGGAAGGTTCCTTTGCAGGTTATGAGAGGCCGAAGAGGAAAGAAAGGGGTTAATTTGAAAATTCAGCCAGGACCAGAGATAAGCCCAAAGACTGACACAAAGCCCAAAGCTGCGGAAAGCAGAGAGTAGAGAACATGGGAGATGAAGGGGGCTCCCCTGGCTGAGATACCCCCAGGAACACACAGGGCTTAAAAATCCTCCTGAGAGTGGAAGCAAGTTGGAGATCTACAGTGGACCCAGTATGATCTGTGCACAGGCCATAACTCTCGTTCACTCTTCTCTTGCTTCTTCTTACATTACACCCAGGCTTGGCCAGCCTTGGGTTGTGTGTGTGTGAGTATGAACGTGGGTTAGGGCTCGGGCACGAACACTTCCTTCCTTCCTCTGAGTGACTTGGGGCACTCACCGCTGTTGTTTAGTTAATAAAACTTTAACATTCACTTGATGTGCTGCTTCATCTCTGTTCCTACAGGGGGGAGGGATAGCTCAGTGGTTTGAGCATTGGCCTGCTAAATCCAGGGTTAGCAGTTTAATCCTTAAGGGGGCCATTTAGGGATACAAGGCAAAAATAGGGATTTGTCCTGCTTTAAGCAGTGGGTTGGACTAGATGATCTCCTCAGGTCCCTTACATCTCTGAGATTCAATGATGCCTTAGCCTGATCACCTGAGGTGCTAGTCAAGTTGATAACAGAAATCTGTCACACTTGGTCCCACCCCTTACAATTTATGGTCATGTTCCATTTTGGAGTGTGGTGAGTCTGGGGGCTTTGGTACCTCCTCTTTTGTACTCAATGGGAGGGGGTAAGGAGTGAGATTATGTACTGGCCAGGATCACTTTTTGTTTGGCCTTTAGTGTTTCCTATGCCTCCCTGCTTCCCCCCCCCAAATTTCCCTTTGCTCCTTCTAACTGGTTGCTTGACCTTGCCTTGAGATAGAAGTCGAGGCAGTCTTGTATATACAAGTGTAAGCTTATATATTCAATTCATACCCTACACAACAACACTTTAACTCTCCTTATCTGTTCTCATTGTGCTATAAACCCATTTGGTTAAGCAGAAGCAACACACAGTGTTTATTTTTTGTTAACCTGTTAATAAGGATATAAAAGCATTACAAATTACTCCCAAAATTCTATCTCAGGCTAACAAGCAGGCCTACATACTAACAATAATTATAATTATTATTATGGTAGCACCAAATTGCCTTCAGCATGGATCAGAGTCCCATTATGGTAGGAACCGAGTTTGCAATCAATAATAAAGCAGCCAGATTGGATCCATAATGCAGGAGGACTGTATTCCACTCTAGCTCAGCAGTGTTTCAGAGAATTGACACATATATATAGCTAACTATTCACTGAGATTTCATACACCAGCATACAAACCCTTATAAGCTGCTTGCAAAAGCTGTTGGACTTATATGCATTCTTCCCTTAGGCTTGCAGTGAACAGTGAGCCTGAAATGCTTCTGTAAATCATGCCACCAAGCTGCCTGAGGAATTCAAACCTCTCCAAATCACAGGAACTGAATGAGCTATAACCATGCTACTAAACCCATAACTTAACATTCAGACTGAGATTGGTGTCTCACGATGATCCACCTTCGGAATGCGATTTTCTTGATTCTTTTCCCTTTGTGCAAATGTGTGAAAGCAAGAGGGAGGCTTGTGAACTGAGAGTGGAGCATGCATGGGAAGGAGAGTGAGATCACACTTAAAAATACACATTCAAGAAAACAAAGATCACACTTAAAAATACACATTCAAGAAAACAAATAAATCACAAACTTTACTCCATAACACTGTCTATAATTAGATGACTTGTTCTAACATTTGAGCAGCCTCAGATTGGATGTCAAGTAATTACAGACTAAAGTATGAACCAGATATGCAGAAAAGGCAGGGAGGATGCTTAGAACCCTGCAGCAAATAAAGGAACCTTTCCAGGTGGGGAGACTAGTCTTTTATTTAAGAAAGCAAAGAGGACAAAAAGATATATTTTTCTTCCATTGCATAACATTCAAGAAACTTCAGAATAGCAGACTTTGACTCCCTTAGGGAACTGATGGGCAGAATTCCCTAGTAGGCTAATAGGAGGGGTCCTATGATGCTGTAGTCAACTGACCTAACTGGAAAATCACTGTGCTCACTCTGGGGAATGTCCATCTATGGATGATTTGAGTAGCCTTTCAAAAGTGTGCACTCACTGCATGAAAATATTAATTGCCACTTTTACAGCAACTTTTCTAAGATGAACAAAGTCAGGTTGTTTGACACCTTGTTCCATTCTCTGTACCTTACATTACACCAACAGAATTGCTTTGGGGCTGCTGCCAGAGCACTAAGCCATGAGCTCAGTATTACATGTTAAATGTTAGGAAAAGGCATATCTGGAGGGTACAATTTCCTTAATACAGGGGAAATATTTTGCAAAATATTGTCTATTAGCTAGACACTAGTAGTCTCCATGCTCATCAAATTCATCTTCCACCAAAAAAGGCTCAAACATGCAAGGTGAAGGAGCAAATGGCATCACATTCCTGTGCACATAAACTTCTACGTTTGTCTTTGACTAATGGTTAGGACATGGGAAGTACCCCTTGTAGTACAATCTCTAACACCTGCAGGTAGGTAAAAGGACTAAGCATTGACTGAACTGTGCTCACCTTTTATCCATCTACAGTAGATCTGCAACATGGGAAGAAATAAAAGGTAGAATTTTTTGTTTGATTTCAGTTTTTCCAGATTTGTCTAGTCATAGTCCCACAGTCAGTCTCTTAGATGGAGACATATTTTACTAGCATTGTCAGAATTAGGTAAATATTTAGTCCACCAGTTTCCCTCGATGCCATTTTAGTACTATCCATATTGTATATTATTTTGCAGAAATATTGATCATGCGTCCGTTTAACACTAGTTTCCTTCAAAGCAACAAACAACATGTAAAAACAGAGCTGGCTGAAAAATGTGATTTCCATCCCATGGTCAGCTCTGAGATTTTGAAATTTGATTTTATCCCGAATCAGGTCTAAAGTTGAAATTTTTTCAACTGGATTTTTTCTTGAAATTAAATATTCTGACCTATTTCATTTTGACCTTATCAAAACATGTATTTCAATGTTATCATTTCAACCACTATAATTATATTTACTACACAAGCAGAAATAAAATAATAAAGTAGAAACAAAATGTTTCAATGATTTCTCATGAAAATTTCAATGAAAACTGATATGCTCTTTAAAAAATTGTTCTCTTACAAATGTTTTGAGCCATTCTATATAAAAAATAGTCATTTATCAGTGTTAGGTTCAGTACACCACCTTGCCTAGGTAATCACGAACTTGCCCTTTAAAATAGCTGCCTTTGTCTACACTTAACACACTTCAGCAGCACAGTGACAGTGTTGCAGCTGAGTTTCTGTAGCCCTAGACTCGCATACAGCAATGGGAGGGGTTCTATCATTACTGTAGGCAATCCCCCTCCCTGAGGCAATAGTTAGGTTGCTGAAAGAATTCCTCCCTCAATTCAGTATTGTCTACACAGGGGATTAATGCAGTTTACCTACATCACTCAAGGATGTGAATTTTTCACACCCCTCACTGACATAGCTGAGTCAAACCTAACTTTTCAGTCTCAAGAGACTGTGACATTTCTAGATGCATGGAACGTGTAATACAGTTTCTCAACATGCTGCCCAGGGTCGTCCCTAGCTATTCTGGTGCCCTATGCAGCCCCTTTTCCCCCTCCCCTCCCCAGGGTGTGTGTGGAGGGGAAGGCCTCTCGGGGCGGGGGGGGAACGGGGCTGGCTTGGGGGGTAGAGAAGAACTATCCCCCAGCACTCACTGGTGGTGCGGCTGGGGCCGGGTCACTGCACTTCCCATTGCCATTGAGTGTAGGCCTGGACCTGTTGCAGAGCTCAGGGTAGTGGGGGTGGGGCTGCGGCAGTGCAGGGGTGAGAGGAAGTGGATTGGGACAGAGTAGGGGCAGGGGCTCTGTGGAAGAGGCGAAGCGGGGGCTGGAGCAGCACGCCGCTACACAGGACACCAGGAAATTTGGTGGCCCAAATTTCCTGGTGTCCTATGCAGCTGTATACTTTGCATATCACTGTGGTATGCAAAACCAGCATGCCATGTAGACAGCAAATTGTAATTCAACCCCTTACTTACCAGCTGTCATGTACATTTCAAGATCTGTTGTAGTAACTGAAATGGAATATATGGGCCCAAAGAGTCAAAGGTGTTAACATGATCCTCTAACCGTCCAATATTAAATAGTTTTAAATAAGGTTCAGGTTTTGGTATACAGAGACCCTCGGCCTGATTAGTAGCACACAAACAAATATTTAAAAATCCTTCTAACCTTTAATTAAAGATGCAGGGGGAAAAAAGAGAAACAGTTAAACATTTGAAGTGTAAAGTATTAAATAAGGCTTTCATTTTAACAATACCCCTCATTTCCTTTCCCTTTAGTTGGAATGAGTTTTTAAAAAGGAATCACTCCACTCCTCCTCTCCCCCTCCCCCTCTCCCCCCCCCCCCCCCCCCCCGCTCCAGTGTGACAGTCTCACAATTAGGTTAATTTGTAGGTGCAGTTATTACAATAGTTCTCCTTAATTTTATTGTATATTTTGCCCTCCTGAGTGGTGCTATTGTCACAGGCCTCTTCTCTATTGTGCCCTTTCTCTTTCAATTTCTCATCATAAAGGCTCCAAGTATTTCCTATCTTTGCTCCCTTCTCTTCCCCTTTTAATCCTCCAATACATCCTGTACTTTAACACTTAAAAGTGCTATTCCCTTTCTCTCACACACACACATTTTAAAGCATTTTATTAAAGCTTAAACTGCCTAAGTTGACAGTTTTGGCAGAAGTGCATTGCTGGCAATCAGTTTGATAAACAACAACTTGTGATTGTAGATGGCAGTGGAGTGTGAAGGACGTGACAGCTTCGGAGTTTGAAGCATTGGTTGAAAGTATGCATGTAAAAGGTGCAGCTTTTCAGCAGCAGAGGCAGAAGCTGTGTTTAGCATTCCACTCTATATACATTTGTATTTTGGTGGCACCCAGACATTTTAATTTTCTTTCTCCTTCTCTATTCTCTGCTGGGTTTTTTTGTTTGTTTTGTTTTGTTTTGTCTGCGTTGCTAAAATAACCTCTTACATTTCATGGACTTGTTATGGCCTGATTCTTGGGTCCATTTGAGCTGTGCTCAACAAAGGACCAAAGGGGTTTGATAAAGGTGACTACTGTGGCATTCCAGGGGCTGTTACACCCCCTGTGACACTCCCGCCAGAGTGAAAGCAGTGGCCTCTTTTACTATCAATGTATATCTGACTATCAATGGCCGAAAAGAGCTGTTTTGACACATAAGGAAAGTGGAGAGGTACTTTGCTTTCTCCTTTTCCCTAGCCATTCTTCCTGTGTCAGGGGCTGTAAAAGATGTAGCATGGAGACACGTGATACTATTCTTATATTAGGGAAATTCCTGGATAGCTGATTAAACTAGGGTTACAGATATTTTTTTTGTGCCTTCCTGGCAGTATAAAGGGGGATGCTCTAGGCCGAACAATCAAGCAAACAGGCCAACCGATTTCTTGATTGTAGGGTCAGGCATTTCTCACTATATTTTTGTTCATACCCATATATAAATATATATTGCTGAAAGTTGCTGTTGCTCAAGACTTCAGCTAATTTTGTACCACCTACAATACTAGTCTCCATTAAAAAGTCAATGTTTGCCTCCATATTTAGAATAGAAAATAAGACTACTATCTTAGATATTATAGAGTGCTATTGTTCATATATGCCTGTTTTGTATTTGAAACCAGCAGGATGAAAACAATAGTTTGCGTTAAGTAATAAGGCTGTCCTTCAACATTCTCAAAACACTTTACAAATATATTATACAATATACAACACATCACCACATCCCTGTGAGGTAGGTATGTATTACTATCCCTTTGCTTGTAGATGTGAAACTAAGGAACATAAGACTAATTGACCAAAGGCATGGAGTGCAGAGGAGAAATAGTGTCAGAACTCAGATTGCTTACCTTTTAGACCCTTAGCTTCAGCAGAAGACCACCTTTCCTTCCCTTTATTTCTTTATATGAAATGTCCTGAACTTTGAGAGATCCAGCACCTACAAATAAGGCCACTTCAAAGATAAACTGCTCCACAACCTTTCAGTATTATGAACTAGCTGGGTTTGAGTTGACTTTGAAAAAAAACCAATGGATTATTTTAATTAATAACTTACAAAGTTCATAACTTATCTTCTCCTAACTTGCCTTGTTCCATAGGTCTCATTGAGACATAAAAATCGAGCCATTGAAAGTCAACATTACCTGCACTCTGTCTAATCTATATATATATATGTCAAATGGTATATGTATGTATATTCCCTTACTACTTCCACACCGTTTCAGCTAGATACTTGAAATTTGGTACAGTTATAGGCTTTAGGGTCCTAATCAGGGTAAGAATAGAAAATTTTTAAAATCTCACCTCTTACACCCCCTAAGGGTGAAATTCTTTAACACTCATTAACATCAACTACACAGCTCACATAACATCAGCTGGGCAGTAGGTTAACACCTGCTGTTCTCTGTGACATAGTTATGATGTAATCATACAGATACCCAGAGAGCTTAGTGTTGGGGTAAATTTGGAATCACCTTGCTTTTCCCATGGTCAACTATATGTGGCTTCCTCTAGAGTGGGCACTCCCAAAGGATTATTCATTTTTACCCCAGACAAGAAAACAAAAAATGTTGTTTATGATAAAGCATTACAATAGTAATTTATGGAATGTACTGATATGCAATAAAAACAAAATTTGTATTAATAAACAAACATTGTAGTCTTTTTACATCCCAGTTTCCAATTACAAAGAGTCCGAGCAATGCCGGGTATTTCAGCTAGTTACATATAAGATTATATAACAACATCCAGTATATATTATCTGTTAAGTGATAATTAATTTATAATTATATGATGAGATACCATGTTTAAATGCATTAAAAACAAGTAAACAGAGCTGTGGTTGAATATTAGCACTTTCTTTATTCTAACACTAGCTTTTTGTGTGGAAAATGTGTAATGTAGCTAGAGTTCAGGGACTGCAGAGTATGATCTGAAATTAAAGACTGTTGTAATACATAAGCACAAGAAGGCAGAGTTAAAATTGAGAGCTTTCTGATGGGACAATATTACGCACATGCCTTAGTTATTGGTGTTTTCTCATTGTGAAATAAGTTGGGAATGTTTCCAGATGCACAATAGAGTAATGCAAATTCTTTCTCTGATATGGCTGCCGAAGACTACTGAGAATACCACAAATATCATCTTTCAATTACACCTGTTATATTCTGCATTTTACTGATGTAATCACTAGTGTTTCCCTGTATGTTACAAATATGACTATTGCCCAAATCTGTAGTACCTGGGGAATGGAGAAAAAATCAATGGAAAATTACAAGAGGAACCAGTTGGTTTGTAAGAGCCATTCAACTACATTGTTCTGTACATACTAGAGAGCACTGTAGCATTGGGTTCCCCAGGCCACTAGAAGTCAGTTCTAGTATAGAAGTGACATGATAATTGTGTGTTTGAGGGAGAGAAAGTAACCTCCACTACAAGCTAGCTAATTCCCATATTGACAACTACTTCCAAAGGAAGCAATTAAGCTAGAAATAAGACATCACAATAGTAGTGACCAACAGTAACTCCAAGAGCAAAGACAAACTGCAAGTTAAATATTCTTACCAAGTAATGCCCCAAGTGTCTTTGGTGGGTGCCTCAGCCTACTCACAAAGTGTGTGTATGCACCTGTGTTTGAATATGTTTATGTTGATGCATAGCATTTACTTTTGTTACCACAAAGGAAGGGGGTCTCAGACTTTGATGCAAATATCCATAGAAACATTGATGTAACAATGTGGACTCTCAGGCCAAAGTTTACTTTATATATATTCACATAGTCTTATGTACACATAAGTAGAAATGGGATTTGTCACTTCACAAGTGAATTTGTGCATAACATTGTTTTCAAATAGATAAAATGTACAGCAATATATGCTACAAATGAGAAAGTGGCATATCACCCCCTGTACTGAAGGGCAAATCCACTGTTCCTCAATTAAGCAAACTATATCTAACCATCCAACCATAATGTATAAAGGGCCAATCACTATAATATCTATTAAGCAGCCTCAGCATGTAGTCAGAGAATATTATGATGAATAACCTGTGGCTAATTGGAGTGGTATAACTTTTCCTTCCTACTCTAAATTTTTTAAAATGTCACCCAATGTCAAGATGTTCCAGCAGAATTCCATGTTAAATTAAATCCAAATGCATTTTAAAACTACTATGTTATGATGAAATGAAGCTGTAGTCATATTTTGTAGTGTATTCCACTGAGTGTTGTCTGTTTTTTTAAGCTAGGTGCTTCTACTTCAATTGTGTGAGCTTTTATAATATGGATATAGTCCAACCTTTGACATATCAAAGAATATGCCTGTAACTATCTGGAAGGGCAGCTTGACTTGTACTGTCTGGACTACAGGTGAGTAGATTCATTCTCGAAGTTTTGTTCACTGAGGGCCATACTTTCATAGAATCTTTTGTGTACAAGTAGTATAGCTTATGGGCAACTCTCCCCCCTGCATAGCAATGCCTGTATGTTCAAAGATTTATCTGCATGTATATGCTGTTGAAAATCAGGCTCAAGGAAAACACAGCCAGGGCATAGGCACACAGCCTTGTGCACACCTCTCTGGGATTTTCAAATGGGACTTGTGTGTGCCAGGAAGTTATATTGCCTGCTCCTTTTCTCCACCACTAAGGATCTGCAGCATCTTGGACTGACACCTCACCACTTTTTTTTTCCCCCCAGGTATTTGGAAAGGAAACATATATGGGGTCCACCTGGCCACTAGCAAAAGAAATCAAGGAACATTTTCAGTTTTAGCCATGTAGTGCATGGTACAGGAGATAGCCAGGGTGTCCAATCCAGTATGCTTATACTGTACAAAGCTGGTAGAAAATGTTCCGACAACCTTTTTCTGTTGGAAAAAAACTGATTTCACAAATCAAAGCTTTTTACTCAAATTTTTTGTGTTGATTTCATCCTATTTTTCAACAGTAACTACAACAACAACAAAATCAAAATGCTTGGTTTTGATAATCTTGAAATAGTTCATTTAAATATGGTCAAAATGTTTTGTTTCAAAGTGATCTGGCTTTTTGTGTGAGAAAATGTCAGCTGTTTATATTTTTCAATTTTTATACTGGGAAAATAGAAATGAAACATTTAGGACCATGTCCGCACGTTCATGGAGCCATGGTGGAATTCATGGGAGTTATACTCTGGGTGCTTTCTGCCCCCATTTCCCCTAAGGACCAGAATCCTCGGCTGGACTACATCTCCCATGATGCACTGCAGCCATGGCACTCGAAGAATGACTCAGTATGTGAGTTGTTGCTCAATAAGGAAAGGTGTTTCACTGGGGACAATCGGGGTATAAAGTACCTTAACTACAGCTCCCCTGAACCCCCCCAGCAGCTCAGGCAGACACAAATTAATGTCAACCTGAATCAGAATTAAACATTTCATTTCAGGTCAACAAACGCCAATAAAGTGTTTCAATTCTGGAATACTGACGTGTTTTATTTAATCGAAAATGTCAAAACAAAATATTTCAGTATATCTGAATTAGGATTTTTGGACCTTTCTATTTGGTAAAGTATCAATGTTTTGACTTTTTGTCCTGATTCAGGTGAAAACAAAGGTCAGAAACATATAGGCCTAAATCAGAGAAGTAGACGTGTTAGTCTGGAAATGCAGAAGTGACAAAGAGTCCTGTGGCACCTTAAAGACTAACTAAACTATTGAAGCATAAGCTTTCGTGGGCTAATACCCACTTCGTCGGATGGCATGCATCCGACAAAGTGGGTATTAGCCCACGAAAGCTTAAACTTCAATACTTTAGTTAGTCTTTAGGGTGCCACAGGACTCTTTGTCACATAGGCCTAAATGTCACTGACTAACATTTAATAAGCCATATGTCTTTTTTTTTTTTTTTTTACTTTTTAAGATGATGGGTTAATAAAATTTTCTCAAACACCGTACTGAAATTCAAAGGTAGGGCACTATTACTTACTAATTACCATTGCTATTATTAATTATAAGTTGAAATCACCAAACTGTGGTGATCTGTAATAAATTCTAATATTAAAAACTTATATGCAGGACTTCTAAGTTACTAAGTGTGATAGGCTCATTATGGCAAAAGACTTGTACATATATGGGTGAACTCATAGTTCCACTTAAGTCAGCAGCCACACTTCCGCTGATGTCAGTGGGGGCAGGATTTCACCCTCATGTCTTTAGACACAAGAGGACTACCGCTACTCCCGTTGAAGTTAATGGAAATATTTGTATTGACTTCAATGGGAACTGTATTGGGCTCATGAGCAGTCTCATGGACATCAATGGGACTATGCTCATATTCACATATAGAGCTTTGTGTAAGTATTTGTAGGTCTCTGTTGTCTTTTTACATTTTATATAGAAAAAAGAGAAAATATATCCAGGGGTGAAAGTAATTACTGGTACGCCAGAGTCCTGAACAGGGGGCAGTGCCTCATTTAAATGGCCCCTTAAATCACTGCCAGAATCCCTAGCTGCGTCTGCTACCCAGGAGCTCTGGCAGCGGGGCTGTGGTGGCAATTTAAAGGGCCTGGGACTCCAGCCACTGCAGGGAGCCCTGGGTCCTTTAAATCGCCACCTGAGCCCCACTGCAGAAGTCTTGGGGTAGCAGCAGCAAGGATCCAGTGGTGATTTAAAAGATGATGATTTAATCACTGGACTGGGGAAGCCAGTCTGGTACAGCACAGCATACAGGTTCTTGTTGATACACCATACGGGATTGTACTGGCTTAATTTCACCTCTGAATATATCACATAAATATTGGATACGACGGCACAACACTTTTCTTTTTATATGCAAAAGCAAACATTTTTGTTATAACAATTGTTTCAAACCTTTTCTACTCATATCAACAGATTTTACAGCAGTTAGTGTGTGCCTGGCTTCTGCTAATGATCATTTAAGTAAATTTTCTGCCTTTCTATAAATTATTGGCAATGCAGAATATAATGCATGCTTCAGTACTTAGGATCTTTCCACAGTGTCGACTTTTCATCCCAGTGCATTTTATAAGTGGATTTACCTATAATAAATCCATGAAACAAATGCATGCAGAAACACATTTCTGAATTTATTACTTCATTAAATTAAGTTTCAGCAGGGTTACCGAAGTAAAGCTAATATCAGGGCATGTCATATTAGAAATAAATCTTAGAAATATTCCTTGCAATGTTGTGAGTGCCTGTGTAATTACCAGTATGGTCATTTCCCTGAACTCTTTGATGTTTTTTAGGATTTCTTCTATATTTCATTTTTTCACCACTAATGGGCAGCAGCAATAAAAAAATCTTGACTCCAAAGAAAAGACTAATAGTCCTTAAAATGAAATTGGCATTGTCTTTATTGTTTTTGACAATAAGTCATATTTACTTACAGTATAAATCCTGCATTTTTTTCATTTTCACTCTGAAACTAGAAGATAGATAGATAGATTAGATCCTGCAAGCTGTT
The DNA here is from genome assembly GCA_032164245.1 of Sternotherus odoratus. Taxonomy (NCBI): domain Eukaryota; kingdom Metazoa; phylum Chordata; order Testudines; family Kinosternidae; genus Sternotherus; species Sternotherus odoratus. The sequence goes on from JAVMKO010000003.1 coordinate 147,640,010, forward strand.
CCTTGCAAGTGAATGAATGCAACCAACAGCAGCCCCTGTATTTCCAAAGGGCTGTTCTTATGAGACATCTTTCAGGATCAAAACAAGACATCTTTCAGGATCAAAACACTAAACTGCGAGGAGTGGTAGATACATTGGAGGGTAGCGATAGGATACAGAAGGACCTGGGCAAATTAAAGGATCGGGCCAAAATAAATCTAATGAAGTTCAGAAGGACAAGTGCAGATTCCTGCACTTAGGAAGGAAGAATCCCATGCACTCCTACAGACTAGGTACCGAATAGCTAGGCAGCAATTCTGCAGAAAAAGACCAGGGGTTATGATGGATGAGGAACTAGGTATGAGTTAACAGTGTGCCCTTGTTACCAAGAAGGCTAACAACATTTTGGGCTGTATAGGAGTATTGCCAACAGATCAAGGTACATGATCATGCCTATCTAATTTTCATTGGCGAGTCCTCATCTGGAGTACTGTGTCCAGTCATAGAATCTCAGAGTTGGAAGGGACCTTAGGAGATCATCTAGTCCAACCCCTTGCTCAAAACAGGACCAATACCTATTTTTGCCCCATATCCCTAAATGCCCCCCCTCAAGGATTAAACTCACAACACTGGGTTTAGCAGGCCAATGCTCAAACCACTGAGCTAGCCCTCCTCCTGCAATGGTGAGCCCCACACTAGAAGAAGGATGTGTGTGGGGGGAAAAAGCTTCAGAAACAGACTTCAAAGAGAAACCACAGAGCTACAATTCATTTGCAAACTTAACACCATCAGTTTGGGCTTGAATAGGGGCTGGGAGTGGCTGGCTTACTACAAAAGCAATTTTCCCTTTCTTGGTATTGACACCTTCTCATCAATTATTGGGAGTGGAGCACATCCACCTGACTGAATTGGCCTTCTACATTGGTTCTCCACTTGTAAGGTAACTCCCCTCTCTTCATAGAAATGGCCGTACTGGGTCAGACCAAAGGTCCATCCAGCCCAGTATCCTGTCTACCGACACTGGCCAATACCAGCTGCCCGGAGTGAGTGAACCTAACAGGTAATGATCAAGTGATCTATCTCCTGCCATACATCATCCCCTTCTGAGAAACAGAGGTTAGGGACACCATTCCTCACCCATCTTGGCTAATAGCCATTAATGGACTTAGCCTCCATGAATTTATCCAGTTCTCTTTTAAACCCTGTTATAATCCTAGCCTTCACAACCTCCTCAGGTAGGACGTTCCACAGGTTGACTGCACTGTGTGAAGAAGAACTTCCTTTTATTTGTTTTAAACCTGCTGCCTATTAATTTCATTTGGTGGCTCCTAGTTCTTATATTAGGGAACAAGTAAATAACATTTTCTTATTCCTTATTCCTTATTGTTTCATTTTTGTACATCATAATGTATTTGTAAGTTCAACGTTCATAATAAAGAGATTACATTACAGTACTTGCATTGCGTGAATTGAAAAATACTATTTATTTTGCTTCTTAACAATTCAAATACTTGTAATAAAAATAAATATAAAGTGAGCATTGTACACTTTGTATTCTGTGTTTAGTTTAAATCAATATATTTGAAAATGTAGAAAATATCCAAAATATTTAAATAAATGAAATTCTATTATCAACGGTGGCATGATTAATCATGATTAATTTTTTTAATTGTTTGACACCCTAATGAATACCTAAGGTTTGATTTGTTTAAAGAGTGTTTAATCAGTTTTTCTGTTTGTATGCTTCCAAACATGCCTCGGTATGCATAGTTGTATTTTGCAGATTAAGAAGATTAAAACTATATAAGGCTATCCTATTTATCTTGCTGTCCTTAGGGACAAAGGTAACAGAAGTTATGGATGTTTGTGAGTTATTGAGAAAACCCCTCTGTGTTTAAAGTTACTTGAAAAGACAGTGTAATGAACTGGGAAAAGTAATTGAAATGTGAAAAAATAGAATTAGATATTGTAATGAAAGAGGCTGTCAAATCATATGACAATGTGTTAAGTCATATAATGAAAATATGTTGTCATTGGTACAGAGCAGTGATCTAGATTCATTAGAAATATAAAATGTTTAAAGAAAAAAGTTGTGCAAATTTGAAAATTCATCATATTTCTTTTAGCATAAAGAAAAGGAGAAAACAACTCAGCTTCTAACTGATGTAAAACAATTGCTAGTGTTTCTCTGCATTCTCTTTGGAATAAGGTTTTGGTTATCCTATGAAAAATATAAAGTGCTTTTTTTAACTAGAGTTATTTTAATGGAAGTAAGCACATACTTCATTAGTATACTGCATTGCATAAGGCTGCGACACATTGCTATAGCAAATGCATTAGGTGTGTTGTGAGAGCTTTATTAAATATACCACTTGATCAAAGGTCTATTTTTTAAAGATACATTTGGCCAGTCACAGACAATTTGCAAAAGGCTGACCTGGTCACTGTTAAAATCTGTACAATGTAGAATTTCCAAGTGAATAACATTATTATGGTTATGGCATTTCCGATATTTGCTATATGGACTATACAAAGAGTACCGCGGATACCACACAAGCATAGCATTTACAGGGTCAGATCCTCATCTCCAGTGAGTATAAGCCACTTTCGCTTCTCCAGTTTTGAGCTGACTGATGGTCAAAACAACCACTGGTTTAAAATTAGAGAAGGCAAAATACTGTCCTAAATTCTACTGACTACAACAAACCTGTAGGGCCTGCAGAGAATCAACACACCAGCTCCTGCCCATTCCCAACATTCTGTTGTATAGCATAGGTAGTGTAGAGCTGGCTACACCATACTGGGATTTCCCTATGTCAGTCTGAATCCTGTGCCACTGATTATGTAACTTTCCAGCTGTTTTATACCGTGGAGGCAGTGAAAAGTATCAGGAGCTGGGGCAAAGATCTGGTCCCTAATGGTATTTTGTAAAGGTGTTCATAATGAGCACACTGCATGAAATTAATAGTAAGCCAGTTTTTAAAATTAACTGTGGAAACTCATAAAAACATTCATAGTATTGAAACAGATGAAATAATAAGCATGCTTCACTTCAATATTTTATTCCTGACTGGGGTCTGATTCTGCAAAGGGCACTTAGCATTTTGCAGGATTATATTCCAAAAATCTAACACATAACCATTCTATAGCTTGATTCAATAAATTGTGGTTATGGACATAAGTGTTTTGTTTGAACTGAATCTAATTAGAGTTGCTAATATAAAACAGTACACTAAACTGTCAGCAGATGAGCTGGCCTTGTAAATTACTAATCGGTACCATCTGACTAAAAGGTTTTCTTTGTCTCCTGCAGCAATGGGGTTCAGATTTGCTGAAAGTAATTTACTAAGACTAAGATAAAGCACCTGTTAAATTTCATCTCATGATCTAGAGCTAGTGATGAGAAAGAAATATGGAGGCTCCACAACTCCTGAGAACCTATAAAACATTGTGTCTGCTTTAGCATTTATCAATTTTTAACCACTGCTACAAGGCTTCAAGCAATCAATTATTTCTCAGCTCAGTGAGGGACTCAAACCTACACCAGATAAACCAGAAATCAATTTCACTGTCTTGTGGCTGGTTTCTAAATATGTTCCTCCTCACCACATTTAAAATGAACTAGGATAGATTTTAGATTACAGTCATAACTATGCTCTTTTATAGCTCACATGATATTTAAAATTTTAAAAGGAAAAAATTCCTTGTTTATTGAGATGTTTATGTACCCTCCTTCCACTTTATTGTTCCTTAAAGCACCAATTAAATAAGTGAAGAGAAAACAAGTATTTTAGGACTGTCAAACTATTAAAATTAATTCTAATTAATCATGATGTTAAAAATAGAGATTTTACTCACGCAGTTAAAGAATAACAGAATACTATTTACATTTATTATAAATATTTTTGGATGTTTTTCTACATATTCAAATATATTGATTTCAGTTACAAGAAATAATACAAAGTATGCAGTGCTCACTCTATATTATTATTTTTATTACAAATATCTTCACTGTTAAAAAGATAACATAGTATAATCTACAAGTTAGCATATCTGGCATGTAAATACCTTGTAATGCCCGCTACAACAGGGCCATACAAATGTCTGTTCTTACTTTCCAGGGACATTTAAAGAAGAAGCAGGCAGCATTATCTCCCGTAAATGTAAACAAACTTGCTTGAACTAGACTGTGTGGACTTGTAGGCTCTTAAATTTTACTTTTGAGTGCAGATATGTAAAAAAATAATCTTCATTTGTAAATTGCATTTTCACTATAGTACCTGTATGAGGTGAATTGAAAAACTATTTTGTTTATCTTTTTTACTGTGGAAATATTTGCAATCAAATATTTGAATCTGAAAGTGAATTGATTTGAAATCTGTTTCTAATATTTAAGATACTGTTTCTTCTTATCTCTCCGTTTCTGGACTTCTCTGAGAAAAGAGTGACATTTTCTAGGTAATAGGGACACTCAGCAAATGAAAAGCTGGGATTAAGGCTGTAATTATCTATTAGTTATTTAACTAATAATACCTAAAGAGAACGTTTCAGTTTTCTTAAAAGGATGAATAACAACAAGACTAGAAATTCAAAGTAAAAGGTGAAGGTTACACTGAGAAAGAGAGAGAGAGCGAGAGAGAGAGCGCATTAAATTCATCCAAATAACCTTAATTCTGTCATTGTTTCATGCCCACTTTCTATGCTGAACTCTCAGATCTTGATCCTACTCAGACTTAAGTCAGTTGGAGTTTTGCAAACAGGACTGTTGTAACTTCATGCAGTATGAAGATATTTTGATGAAAGACTTCAATGGAACTTTGGACAAGAAGAAGAGAAATCCACTTTAATGAACAATGCGCACTTAAGGAACACTGGAGTATGTAGATCTGGTATTATCTCAGTTATATCTCCTTATATTATCCTCACCAAGTTAATCTTCTGGTATGGAAGCTCCCTGATTGTTGGTATGGCTCTTAAAAAGTTCAAAGTCCAAGTTCAATTAAATAGGTAACTATGTGTCTTTACCAAATCTTATAGTAGGACAGTACTGTATTTTAAATCTGAAAAATCAAGTACATTTGGAGAATTAACCAGACAGATTGTTCCAAGCAAGGGTCACTTTGTGAGAACAGATTGAAAACAAACCTATTTACTTGGAGAGAAGTCCCTAGATTACAAGATAAAGACTCCATTTCCTCCTCCCCAACATATGGCTCAGTCATTGAACCACAGTGTAGTTCCAAAGCTATTGTTCATACAACAATAGGTTATATAAATTTGCTTTGGGAACATGTGGAGTTTACATAACCTTGAGAGATTCATTATTTTTAATCATGCTATTGTTAAAATGAAATGGTTCTGCACTACAGCTAGTTGATTTTTTTTCAGATGAAAACAGACTTAAAATAAATTTCTAAATAAAAGGTTTTTTTTATAAAAAGGCTGATATTATAGAAATGTTCTGTTTTGCACATTTTCCACTTCTTTTTATTGATATTTCAAGCAATTTTAATAACATATTTTATAATAATTTTCAATTTTCAACTCACTTTTCATTATGAAAACATTTTCTACAAACAAAATATGTCAATAATGATTTTTAAAATGATTTAGATCAGTAGTTCAATACAATTTTGATAAAAAGTACTACTAAAAATGCCATAAAACTGGAAAAATCAGCAAATTTAAAACCCTACAAAATAGAAACAGCTTCAAAAGTTTGAAAATTTTCATTAAAAAATTCTATTTATTTTCTACTGGCACTATCTACCATAAGAACATAAGAAAGGCCATACTGGGTCAGACCAAGGGTCCATCTAGCCCAGTATCCTGTCTACTGACAGTGGCCAATGCCAGGTGCCCCAGAGTGAGTGAACCTAACAGGTAATGACCATGTGATCTCTCTCCTGCCATCCATCAGCCCTCTCTGACGAACAGAGGCTATGGACACCATTTCTTACCCATCCTGGCTAGTAGCCATTAATGTATTTAACCTCCATGAATTTATCCAGTTCTCTTTTAAACCCCGTTATAGTCCTAGCCTTCAGAGCATCCTCAGGCAAGACGTTCCACAGGTTGACTGTGCGCTGTGTGAAGAAGAACTTCCTTTTATTTGTTTTAAACCTTCTGCCTATTAATTTCATTTGGTGGCTCCTAGTTCTTATATTACGAGAACAAGTAAATAACTTTTCCTTATTCACTTTCTCCATACCACTCATAATTTTATATACCTCTATCATGTCCCCCCTTAGTCTCCTCTTTTCCAAGCTAAAAAGTCCTAGCCTCTTTAATCTCTCCTCATATGGGACCTGTTCCAAACCCCTAAACATTTTAGTTGCCATTCTCTGAACCTTTTCTAATGCCAATATATCCTTTTTGAGATAAGGAGACCACATTTGTACACAGTATTCAAGATGTGGGCACACCATGGATTTGTAAGATATTCTCCGACTTATTCTCTATCCCTTTTTTAATGATTCCTAACATCCTGTTTACTTTTTTGACTGTGCAAGGCAATGTCTAAAAGGCAGAATCTTCATCATAGTTACTGATGCATATGCATATGATATTAATAAGAAAAAGGACAGTATATAGAAGTATTTGACACTTCCTCAGACAGTATTCATTGGTCCAAAACAATCACCCATTTGCATATTATTTTTTCTGATATTCCTTATAAGAATATTGAAACAATTATTTTTTATTCCTTTTCTAATATAAACTAGGACATGCTCACCTAATTAAGTTAATGGAGGATAGATCTGTCAATGGTTACTAACCAAGATGGTCAGGGATGCAACCTAGCCTCCGGGTGTCCCTAAACCTCTGACTGCCAGAAGCTGCAAATGGATTAATCGCTCAATAATTTCCTGTTCTGTTCATTCCCTCTGAAGAATCAGGCACCAGTCACTTTAGGTAGACAATATACTGTGCTAGATGAACCATTGGTATGAACCTTTTTGGCCATTCTTATGTTAATTTAGGTCTGTCCTGTCAGAAGATTAATGGCCACTAGCCAGTCATTATCTACTCCAGAAAAAGGAAAAAATGCATAGTCCTGTGAAATGTTTCTACAATACTTTGCAGTCAGAATAATGCTGCTTTTATCTTTTTACAAGTCAAGACATTTCACTATCAACAATAATTTATTTGCATATTGTTTGCACACAGACTATACATACATTATATTCCTGGAGTTTGTCTTGAAAAAGTTAAGTTTTGAAGTTTTGTTATCAAATACAGGCCAGATCTACATTAAAAGGTTAAAATCAACCCAGTTATATCACTCAGGGATGTGAAAAATCCACACATCCTGAGCCACATAGGTATGTCTACCTAACTTCAGGTATAGACACCAGTAGGTTGACAAAAGAATTCTTCCATTGACATAGCTATCTCTTAGGGAGATAGATTAACTATGTCAATGGAAAGACCCCTCTCTTTGCTATAGTGAGTGTGTACATTGAAGCACTACAGCTGTGCTGCTGTAGCAGTGTATGTGTAGACATAGATTTGCGGTGCCCAAAAGAAGATTAAAACAGAAAGCTGCACAAAATTGTATTAATTAGCTAAAATGTTAAATAAGAGAGAATAAAGGCCTATTTATTTCTGTTCTTCACAAGCGATTGTGGTTTAAAGCACTGTGCACATTATTCTGTTTTAAAATAAATGCTAGTGAATTATATTTTTGGATATAAAGTCTATTTGCTTTCCCAAGGAATGTATACATGACTCCATCAAATATTGTGGTGTCATAGGAATAAAGACAATGAGTCTTCCAGTAAACCAAATACCCACATAAATCCAATGGACATAATGCCACTATGGAGTGTTTACATGGGGGGGCATGCTGGTCCACTTGAGCACCTCTGTGTTTGCTGTGGTGTGCTGAGGTGTGTGCTGAGGTGAGTGTGCTGAGGTGAGTGAGATAACATCTTTTATTGGACCAACTTCTTACATGGAGCTCTTTTTTAGCTCTCGAAAACAAATTCAAAATGTCACTGCTCATTGGCACCAGCTTCTAATTTTCTCTGCTGAGTCCTGGGCCCTGCACCCACTCCACCCCTTCCTGTAAGCCCCTACCTCTGCCCTGCCTCTTCCCACCCCACTCCACCCCCACCCAACCTCTTCCCTGCCTCTTTTAACCCCCTTCCCCAAGTGTGCCCTGTCCCTGCCCTCCCCCCCCCCAGCACCTCCTGCATGCTGCAAAACAGTTGTTTCTCAGCATTCAGGAAACACTGGGAGGGAATGGAAGGAGTTGATCACCGGGGCCGCTGGTGGGTGGGAATGGGGCGGGGAAGAGAGGAGGTGGCTTCCAGTGGGTACTAAGCACCCACTCATTTTTCCCCATGGGTGCTCCAGACCTGGAGCACCCACGAAGTTGGCTCCTATCCCACTGCTAAATTCATAGTGAAGCAGATTGTTTATCATTAGTTGTTAACACATTTCAAGGGACTATTCAAGGCAAAGTGGCAAAGAGGATGCAAGCTATTTTATTTTTAATTTCTTATTTAGTCTGCAGAAGAGAAGAGTGAGGGGGGATTTAATAATAGCCTTCAACTACCTGACGGGGGGTTCCAAGGATGGAGCTTGGCTGTTCTCAGTGGTACCAGATTACAGAACAAGAAGCAATGATCTCAAGTTGCAGTGGGGGAGGTCTAGGTTGGATGTTAAGAAAAGCTATTTCACCAGGAGGTTGGTGAAGCACTGGAATGGGTTATCTAGGAAGGTGGTGGAATCTCCTTCCTTAGAGGTTTTTAAGGCCCAGCTTGACAAAGTCCTGGATGGGATGATTTAGTTGGGGTTGGTCTTGCTTTGAGAAGGGGGTTGGACCAAATGACCTCCTCAGGACTCTTCCAACCCTCATCTTCTATGAGTCTAGGTTAGGTCTGTGCCCCACTGTCATGTAATCTGAAACCAAACATTCTAACAGGAAAGGCTTAGGGCCTGTCTAGGTATCAGGTCTGACAGTTCTCTTGGAACCCCAGGTTTACATCCCAGCGGTGCAGACACAAACTTCTGTCCTTCCGAAGTAGTGCAATTTGTTTAAAGGTCAAACCCCGAGCCTGCAGCTGGGCTGAGTACCCATGTAAGCACCATGCTCAGAGGGGAGGCTTCCTTTGAAGTTCACTAGCAGAGCCACTTAGTCTAGTAGCTGGAGTAGCCTCCTGAGGCTCTTACACATACAAGAGTATCTAGAAAGATACCATACAATCTAGAAAGATATCTTAAAACTCCTGAGCTTTTCATGTAGCTGAGGACACAGCAGTTTTATAAAATATAAATTTCGGCGGGAAGACTTTCAAAATTCACTTGTGTCTGTTTCATTTGTAGTTATGTGAGTTTTAAGTAAACTGTTTGCTTAACCCAGTTTATATGAACATTTTATTTCCCTGTGTTCTAAAATACCTCACGTCAGAAGGAATTTTTATTCGTTGATTGTATTTAATCTCAGTTCTCTAAAAGCCATTGAAATGATGCTTATTTCAGCCTATAGCATTTATAAGAGTCAATGGCTAAACTGAAAGTGAATGTTTTGTCACACTGATCAGTTAAACTGTCAGTGAACTAAAGTATTTAGAGAAAAACCCAGCAGCAGTGTGAGAAAAAAAAATCCATGCTGTTAGATAAAGAAAGAGCAAAAATGATCCCCTTAGTATAAACACCCCAATACAATGGAAATAACTTCCCAGAAAGGCAATAGTCCATCTAACAAGAATTAGAAACTTTACATTTAAAAACCAACTAAGTTCATTTTGGTTCTTTAGCATCTTTGAATAATAGCACTGCAATAGGTGGTTTGGCAATAAGATGGACGATAAACATATTATCATGAAAGCGGAGCACTCTAAATTCATGTGTCTGGATTTGGAACAGAAAACCAGATTTTCTTGAGCAATAAGTAAGCAAAGTATATCAAAAAAGTTTTTAATGTTAAAAGATGGTTTGGTCTTTAAAAATACATTTACATTATTGGGATGATAACCCTGACTCAGAATACTGAGAATAGACTAAGATGTTATTCAGTGCGGGTTATGTATCTGACTTTTAAACAAAGCATTTAATATATCACAGATTAAGGGGTAAACTAACTCATCCATTCCATACCTATCCATTATTCCCCAGGAATTTTTATTCCAAAAGCCCTGTGCAAACAACCCTTTTGCTCAGTCTTAATCCTCACAATAAAACAAGTGTCTTTATAATATGGGTTGTTTTTTTTAGCTGAAATGTCAAATGGTGACACTTCAGAAGTGGCTGTCAAAAACCATTAACATATGATACAGGGCTACTGCCTACATAACCAAGTTCCTAGAGAGAAACTAGAAAATATACTGTAGGGAACTTCCCTGCACTGATAAGAATATAGACTAGATTGTGTTTCTGGATTATATGCTTTAATCAACCAAGTTATTGGGCTCAATACAGTGAGTAAGAGGGTAAAATTCTATCATCTGTGTTATTCAGGAGATCAATTTAGATGATCTAATGGTCCCATCCGATATTGAAATCTGTAAGGTGAACTGCTGCTTCCCTTTGTTGAGGGAAACTCTACTGTCAGACGTTACAGTTTATACCCATGTTGTGCAGTGGTGTGCTAAATGGTAAAGCTCCCACTGACTTCAATGGGAGGAGCTAAATTAGGTCAGCACAGAGTTCTTTGAAAATCTAACTTGTGAAAGAGAAGGGTCAGGGAGCTATGGCAGAGTACTTGAGGGGAGATATATTAACTCAAGGATCATTAGGGCGTGGCATTAGGGAAGCAGGCAGCAGGTTGATTGGAGCATGTGCTGTCAATTAAGGCCTTAATAAAAAAACCCTGCTTCAGGCAGACAGGGGTGGGAGTTGGAGCAGAGAGCAGTTTGGAGGAGTTGGAACAGAGAGCAGTTTGGAGGAAAGCAGAGGAAGAGTTTGAAATGAAGAAGACCCAGACCCTAGGTAAAGAGACACCTGGCTTGTGCAGAGAGAGGACAGGAAGCCCGACAAGCTGAAGGTAGGAGAAGGAAGTAGCCCAGGGGAAGGAATAGCTAGTTCAAGCAGTTTACTGCTATCCTTAGGGCCCCTGGGCTGGGACCTGGAGTAGAGGGTGGGCCCGGGTCCCTCCCTCTCCATTCCCCTCCCCTAGGATACTAAAGGGGCAGTTAATACCTTGCTCAGGGGCAAGAAATGGTGCCCTGAACCCCTCACAAGAGGAGAAAGTGCGGGACCCACCATAATAGTGCTGGCAATTTGCCACAAACTGTAGTAGTTTTCACTGGTGCAGCCATATCAGTATACCTATATCAGTGACCATAAATATCAGTGCTGACAAAGCTTCATACACACAAAAAGAGATTGGCTTGATTATGGCTGCAAATTTAGTTTATACCCTCTGAGAGAGAAGAAGTTACACAAATGCTTATAGCTAATGCCATTATTGCATGGGCCTTTGCCTCTTGCATTTGAAACTTTCAGAGCCTCTTAGATAGTTGAGGAGCTAGGTACACTTGAATTATTTTTTCCTCCTTCTCGTCTTTTCTAGTTTTGTAGAGCTGAGATTACCTTTCATTGTACCCAGCCACCCTGCAGCTTCCGATTCCCTTCCCATTTTATCATGGACATTCTTTGTAAAAGTCAGGAACAAGTCACAGGCTTCTGTGAATTTTTCTTTATTGCCTGTAACCTGCCCACGACTTCTACTAAAATATTCATGACAAAATCTTAACCTTAATCATAAATACTTTGGAGGAGGTACTGTCTTTTTGTTCTGTTTGTACAGCACCTAACACAATGGAGTCCTGGTTCAGGACTGGGGCTCCTAGATGCTACCATAATGCATATAAATAATAACAACAACATGAGCTAATAAAGAAAAGACCGAGATATGGAGGTGAGTGAAAGGATGGCAGTAGCAATAACTAACAGGAAAATCTGACAGAAGCAGAAACTGAGGAAATCCAAAAATGATGAGTAGAAATGTGTGAATGACTTTCAGTTCACTGGCTGTACTGAACATTTGTTAGAAATGCAATTTGAAGTGAGAATTTTTCAGAGAATAAAAATTTTTAAAAATGCTTCAAGCTTAATAAAACATTTTATTCAAAATGAGATAAAATATTTTGTTTCAATTTGGAGTTTTAATTTTTAAATGAAATTGAATGAAATTTTGAATAAAAATCTAAATACTTAAAAAATATCTTTTGGGAATGTGTGTGTGTGTGTGTGGGGGGGGGGGGTTTCAGATGAAACAATTTGGTGAATTCAACACAAATTCACAAAATGTTTTGATTGACCCAAGTCTGCATTTTTCAGTGGAAAAAAGTTTTGGCTGCAAGATTTTGCCCAGTTTTACTGTTGATGTAGCCACTTCCAAATGCTGCTTCAGACATTGCAAAGTCAGAGTCCAACTGGACATGCACTAGCACCATTTCACACTCTGTAACACCCATGTCTCTGGCTCTAGGCCATTACTTTCCAACATGAGGTAGTCCAGCCACACTCATACATTTCTATGTGCAGTGGAGTAACATGGTCAGTTTTCAGCAGCAGAAAACTAATCTGTTTCCCGTTATGTTGTTCATGAATAAAAACTGTTGCTGTCAGCTCTGCTTTCTGTACTGCATGGAGAGAAAATTTGATGCAACCAATGCACTTTGTTCAGAATACTTTTTCTTCAACACTGAGAATTCTACTGCACTTTAGGACAACAGAGTGAAATTCTTTCCTAGATTTAAGTAGGGCTTAAATGGTGTATAGGTCTTGTGCACAGTGCTGAATTTCACTTGTAGAGATCAATGATTGCAGGGAAGAACCAGAAATGGAGTCTGGCACAACATATTTTTAAAAAACAAAACAATACCTCAAAACTACTTAGAATTCAAGGTTTGTTTCCATAATTTACAACATGAAATCGGATCTGTGTGTGAAGATAAATTTTGCTTAGGTTTGTGAATCTGAAAGGAGATTCATTTATGAGTGAAATAGGTTTTGAATGAAGATGACTTTGCATCATAAACAACTAATATTGAAACTTCTGCATGTTCTGAAGAGAAATCAACTATTTTGCTAAAAAATTCAATTAAAGAGGCATGTTGGAATGAAAAAACCTCATAAAATGAAGAAGGAAAAATGTTCCAGTTAAACAAGAATAATGAATTAAATACAACTCTAGACAGAGGTCCTAATACCAAATCCTGGGTTCTAGCCACCACACAATCTATGTTATAATCTTAATTAAATATCTGTGTTTTTCCTAGTGTTATTCCCGCACTATGGCAGGGTCCGCTTAGACTGGACACAACCAGTGATACGAGTGGGGTATACTCCAACCGAATTAAATATCTGAAGGAACAAATTTCAAGATATGGTGTAAATATTCAAACCATGCAACAATAAAGGTCACATCATTTATTGGCAAATATATGGTGTATATTAAAAAAACAAAAAATTTTCTTTAACTAGAATTATGTCTCAACAGAAAATATCTGAAGTGCAGAGCACACCATGTAAATTGTGTGTCTTTCATGTGAGTAAACACTCCTGTATGTTGTTAGTACACAAAACAATAACAGGTAACATATATTAATCATTCATTACAAACAACTAGAATAGTACTATTTCAGCAACACCACTGCTTAACAATTAAGCATTTATTTCAAAGAGGGAAGTGCATGTACAGTACTGCAAGAATATTGTATCCTTTAGTAATATGAACATCACTTTCTTTTATGGAAAACACTAATACTTAAATTAATTTTCTAATAATCATAACTGGATGTTTATTATAAGGTGTCACTACAATGAAACGTCATGGTTGTTTAAGTGCCTTAACTGCATTTCCACACCTTAGCATGCTTGGCTTTCTTTTAAGTATAACCTTAACACTGAATTTCCTGGGTTTCCAATGCTTTATTTGGGAACAGTTATAATAACACTGAAATGTTTTAACCTTAACTCACTAATACATACTCTCAACCTTATCTGTGATGTAATTGTTGTCTGTATTAAAATACAGTCAAATCCCAAAATCACCTGGATTACCTGAGCACCTCATATGTGCAACATAATATCATATTTCACAACATAACAATTCCCTCCAGTATCTGAGCCTTAATTTGTGTGTCATAATATTGTTCATTGAGCACTAACAATGTGTTCAGCACTCAACATACATACAGAACTACACTGTTCCCATACAAAGTCATAGACAAAGACTGCTCTTTCTAAGCAACCTTGCAGGCACAGACCACTCAAAACCAGTCTAGGAGGAGGCACCCCATCCTTTGCACAGAAAGGATGATATGTTGTATCATTATAAGACTGCTGCATCTTAAGGGACAGTGAAGCAAGTGCATGCCCTCTAACACAAAGCTGTGTTTAATTTACATCATTTGACTCTGACGGAGACATGTCCCTTCTTCAAGTTGCTGGCGGGCTGGTACAGACCCAAACAAAACCAGGACAGACATGATGAATTCAATGTCTCTGAGACCATTTGAATAACCAGTATCTCATTGTGTCTTAAACCATTAAATGCTATGGATTGCATTTATGGCTTTGATATGTACTTACCAATAAGAGAAAGAGAATATGTCTTGGGTGCAGGGAGATGTTGGATGAAAGTTAATACACTAAACCTAATTTTGAAAAATGATACATTAAAACATGCTTTTATTGTGTCATCCTAGAACAGTCTCTTTGATGTAACAAGATTAAACTGAAAAGTAAATAACGACACATTTGGATTTAACTGTGATTATTATACAGACATTAAACATATCTAATATAGGCAATTTACTATTTTTGCTTCAAAGGCAGGATAAGATACATTGAATTGTCTATGCATAAAACTATATCCATGATAGACAATGTGTAAACCTATATAACTGCAATTGCGGTGTATTTCCTAGTAAAAATACAGTCACTCCTCGTTATCTAGTGTTTAGTTTATAAAAGCACAGTTTTAGTGGCAGAGAATCTGAGCTAATGTGTTTGGTGCTGTTCCTTTAAAAGATCCCTTTTAAGCAACTTTAGAGAAACAGAGCTCTTGTCAGTGCTATCATGTGGAAACACACTCCACACTGTGCAATTTATGAAGTCTAAATATAAATAAACAGGATTTTTCAAGTCTATTTAGCAGTTAGCTGTTGTAAGATGTCTGCCTCAAGCTGCCTGTCCCCTTTTCTGTTTGTTTGTTTTTTGTTTAAAATCACATTACACCATCTGGAAATCTAGGATGCTCCATTCATTTCTGGTACCAACTGTGTAGTATGAGGTGGGGGGGGGGGAGGCAACTTTTAAAAAATGTGGCATTTTTCCTCCTTTTGATAAACTCTCCTCAAGAAAGCTGGCAGCTGTTATAAAATCTCATGTAACTCAATTGTTGTCTTCTAAATTACACTGAGGTCTCACCAAGATGCACTGGGACAGATCAACAGACCTCCACTAACTTCAGCTTTTCTTTTGATTATTAAAGATGAGTGAAATGGTTCCATAGATGTTGTCGTCTACAGTTCACGCATTTCATTATAGCTCATTCCCATAACTGAATGAAAGTCAATCCTCTTGTAGCAATCAGGATTGTCCTATTAAGGCCATGTAATTTGGGACATTCTAGTGTTCAAATCCTCAGCTGGTGCAGATATGGGCTAAAGGTTGAAGATGACTAATGGAAGTCAGGAGTTGTCAGATATGGCTGGTTGTCAGATATGGCTGGTGCAGATATGGGCTAAAGGTTGAAGATGACTAATGGAAGTCAGGAGTTGTCAGAGCTGGCCCACAACTAGCTTCTTGATTACTTAGGATGGCAGTACTGTCCCAGAGGTGGATGTACTATCTTCAGAATTAGCACTAAACAGAGGCTTTGCTAGGTCTACCGACCCCGCAAGATGTCTTTGAAGGAACACTTGATTAAAAATATTCACAAAAAGGACCATGATCATGCCCACAACAAGATTACTGTGGTTGGGATTGTTACAGTGAGCATAGTTTGTCCAATGTGTATCCAGAAGAAAGATTTGGCTGATGATGCTTTTGTTGATATCTTGGAGGACAAGTTGAAAGCAGATCTCCAGAAAAGCAGTCTCTTCCTTAGAAGAGACAGAAGACTGTCTATGTCAAAGATGACGGTGTGATGGCACACTCCAAGCTGGTTATCATTACTACTAGTGCTTCCTGCAAGGAGGACAGAGTCAAAGTTCTTAACTTGGTGTAGCACAGCATTTTAAAATGTATCATTTTCACATTGTCGAACTGACTGCCCAATTGCAAGTTGCTTATTGCCTCAAATCCAGTGGATATTTTGACCTATGTAGTCTGGAAGACGAGTTGCTTTCCTAAACACTGTGTTATTGATGGTGCTTCAATCTGGACCTCTGCACATTTATGTTGCCTCGTGGGAGAGAGACTGAGCATCCATAGTCTGGGTGGATCACAGGTGAACAGGGAGACTGGGGGTGAATATTGCTAGTGCGTCCCTGAAGGCTCTTCACCCTGACATAGGAGCTGATATACTCAAGCAGGACTGGAAAGAAATCCATAAACAAGTAGTTGACAGTACCTATGAGGTTATCAGGATGATAGAATATGGATCCAACTAGAACTATTACAAAAGTGACAGCGTCTTGTAGCACCTTATAGACTAACAGATTTTAGGGATCATGAGCTTTCGTGGCCTAAGACCCACTTCATCAGATGAATGTTGTGGTAGGCATAAATATGCAGGCAAAAAAGCAACGTAAACTCAATCGGTGGGGGGAGGAGGGGGTGAAGCCCACTTCCAGCAGGTGATCTGGAGGTGTGAACGCCCAGAGAGGAGAAACTGCTTTTGTAATTGGTGAGCCATTCACAGCTAATATTAAGTCCAGACCTAATGGTGTCGAATTGTCAGATGAACTGGAGCTCAGCAGTGTCTCTTTGAAGTCTGGTTTTGAAGTTTTTTGCTGCAGGATGGCTGTCTTGAGGTCGAGAGTTGAGGAAGCGTTGTTCCACAGCCTTAGAAACAACCCTGACATCATAATCAAGAGGATGATAAAGGAGGCGCTGTTGTCATCATGAACAGGTCTGACTACCAAAAGGAGGCTGCCAGACAACTCTCCAATACCAAATTCTATAGGCCACTTCCCTCAGATCCTACTGAGGAGTACACTAAGAAACTGCGCCATCTACTCAGGACTCTCCCTACACAAGCACAGGAACAAATCAACATCCCGTTAGAGCCCCGACCGGGGTTTTTCTATCTACTACCCAAGATCCACAAACCTTGTAATCCTGGATGCCCCATCATCTTGGGCATTGGCACTCTCACTGAAGGACTGTCTGGATATGTGGACTCTCTACTCAGACCCTATGCCACCAACACTCCCAGCTATCTCTGTGACACCACTGACTTCCTGAGAACTACAATTCATTGGTGATCTCCCAGAAAACACCATCCTAGCTACCATGGATGTACAGGCTCTCTACACAAACATCCCACACATAGATGGAATACAAGCTGTCAGGAACAGTATCCCAGATGATGCCACAGCACAACTGGTTGCTGAGCTCTGTGACTTTATCCTCACGCACAATTATTTCAAATTTGTTGACAAATTTGTTGTTACCTCTAGACCAGTGGCACCGCTATGGGCACACGCAAGGCACCACAATATGCCAACATATTTATGGCTGACCTGGAACAATGCTTCCTCAACTCTCGTCCACTCACGCCCCTTCTCTATCTACGCTACATTGAAGATATCTTCATCATCTGGACCCATGGGAAAGAAACTCTGGAAGAATTCCACCATGATTTCAACAGCTTCCACCCCACCATCCAACTCAGTCTGGACCAGTCTACACGAGAGGTCCACTTCCTGGACACCACGGTACAAATAAGTAATGGTCACATAAACACCACCCTATACCGAAAACCCACCGACCACTTTGCCTATCTTCACGCCTCCAGCTTCCATCCCGGACACACTACACGCTCCATTGTCTACAGCCAAGAACTGAGGTACCACTGCATTTGTGCCAACTCCTCAGACAGAGACCAACACTACAAGATCTTCACCAAGCATTCTTAAAACTGTAATACCCCATGAGGAAGTAAGGAAAAAGATAAACAGGGCCAGACATGTACCCAGAAGCCTTCTGCTGCAAGACAAACCCAAGAAAGAAACCAACAGACCACCACTGGCCTTCACCTACAGTCCTCAGTTAAAACCTCTCCAACACCTCATCAGTGATCTACAACCCATCCTGGACAATGATCCCTCACTTTCACAGGCCTTGGGAGGCAGGCTAGTCCTTGCTCACAGACAACCTGCTAACCTGCATCAGATTCTCACCAGCAACAGCACACCATGCCATAATAACTCTAACTCAGGAACCAATCCATGCAACAAACTTTGATGCCAACTCTGTCCACATATCTACACCAGCAACACCATCACAGGAACTAACCAGATCAGCCACACCAACGCTGGTTCATTCACCTGCACATCTACCAATATAAAATATGCCATCATACGCCAGCAATGCCCCTCAGCTATGTACATCAGCCAAACTGGACAATCCCTACATAAACAGATAAATGGACACAAATCAGATATTAGGAATGGCAATATACAAAAGCCTGTAGGAGAAAACTTCAACCTGCCTGGGCATACAATTGCAGACCTCAAGACAGCCATCCTGCAGCAAAAAACCTTCAAAACCAGACTTCAAAGAGAAACTGCTGTGCTCCAGTTCATCTGCAAATTCTACACCATTAGGTCTGGACTTAATATTTGTTGTGAATGGTTCACCAATTACAAAAGCAGTTTCTCCTCTCTGAGCGTTCACACCTCCAGATCACCTGCTGGAAGTGGGCTTCACCACCACCACCCCAATTGAATTTACCTTGCTTTTTTGCCTGCATATTTATGCCTGCTTCTGGAGATTTCCACAACATTCATCTGATGAAGTCAAGAATCAGAGAGGTAGCCGTGCATCTGACGAAGTGGGTATTAGCCCACGAAAGCTCATGCTTCAATACTTTAGTTACTCTTTAAGGTGCCACAGGACTCTTTGTAACATCTGATGAAGTGGGTCTTAGCCCACGAAAGCTCATGATCCCTAAAATCTATTAGTTTATAAGGTGCTACAAGACTCTTTGTCGCTTTTGCAGATCCAGACTAACACGGCTGCCCCTCTGAAACTATTACAAAGACTATTTAAAAGATAAGGGTTAGACATTTGATATTGAAAAATATTTCACAAAGCCTCTTTTAGAAACAATAGGCATTGTTTGTGATTTTGAGTTTGTTCTCAAACTATACTTGGATCATTAGCCCACAGCTTCAGTAGCAAACCCCCCGAACAGGTCAGTAGAGGCATGCCACAGCAATTACTGCAGTGCCACCATCACCCCACTCCCCAACCTATACCCATGAACCATTTCTCACATATATGTTCCTCACCTCTTGTTCCTTTTTCTGCAGTGGAGTTGTATCACCTCCAATGGGTCTAAACCACAAACCATGCAGCTGAGGATCTAACAGGTTTTCTCCCATAGTATTTTTTTCCACAATGTTACTGCATATTGTATAAGTTAAAGAGCTGCACTTGATGCATATTTATGTGGCATTTTGGTATCCTCAGATCAAGATCAAGGGAAATATCATAAATAGAAGCACTCAGGTCTTTGAAATTCATTGGTTTCATGTTGTATACAGGTATAACAAGACTGTTAATACACTCTCTGTTTTGAATTATTTATGGCTCCATCAACTGAATTTTATATCAAACCAATTCACTCCTTTAGATATTTCAGACACTGGTCTGGATTCAATAAACATGTTCTAAAGAAATATTTCTAAATAACATATTTTTATATATATTGTGGCAAATTACTCCCACAATATTGATGGGTCCTGCGCTTCTCTTCTTGTGGGGGAATTCAGGGAGCCTTTTTCTTGCCTCTGAACAGGGTCCCACTAGTATCCTAGAGGAGAGAAGGGGAGAGGGAGGGACCCGGGCCCGCCCTCTACTCCGGGTCCCAGCCCAGTGGCCCTGAGGATAGCGGTAAACCACTGGGATTAGCTAGTCCTTCCCCTGGACTACTTCCCTCTCCTACTCTTCAGTTTGTGGGGGGGCTTCCTGCACTCTCTCTACATAAGCCAGGTGTTCCTTTACTTAGGGTCTGGGTCTTTCTTAGCTCACCGCAGCACTTCTCCAAACTGCTTTCTGCTCTAACGCCTCAAAACTGCTCTCTGCTCCAACGCCTCCAAACTGCTCTCTGCTCCAACGCCTCCAAACTGCTCTCTGCTCCAACGCCTCCAAACTGCTCTCTGCTCCAACACCTTCAAACTGCTCTCTGCTCCAACGCCTCCAAACTCCTTCCAAACACCCACACCTGTCTGCCTGAGGCAGGGGTTTTTATTAAGTGAGCCAGGGGTGTTGGGTTTGGTCTGGGGGGGTGGGAAGGTGTCTGGGTGGGTGAGGGGTGAGGTGTGGGGGTTGGGGTTGGGGTTGGTCAGGGGGTGTTGGGGTTGGTGAGGGGGGTAAGGTGGGGGTGTTGGGTTTGGTTGGGGGGATGAGGAGGAGGGTCAGGGTTGGTCGAGGGGTAAGTGAGGTGTGGGTGTTGGGTTTGTTTGTGGTGGTAGGTAGGGGTGTCGGGTTTGGTTGGGGGGGGAAGTGGAGTGGGTGTGTCAGGTTTGGCCTACGGGGGGTGAGGTGTGGGTGTTGGTCTGGGGGTGTTGGGGTTGGTAGGGGGGAGTCGTGGGGGTGTTGGGTTTGGGTGGGGGGGTGAAAATGTGAGTCGGGGTTGGTCGAGGGGTAAGTGAGGTGGGGGTGTTGGGTTTGGTCGGGGGGGTGAGGTGGGGGTGTCAGGTTTGCTCTCTGCCCCCATCCAACGGACCCCGCACTCACTCAGCTGTCTGCCCCCTCCCCACCTACGACGGACCCGAGTTGGGTTTGGTCAGAGGGTAAGTGAGGTGGGGGTGTCGGGTTTGGTCGGGGGGGTGAGTGAGCCGGGGGTGTCGGGTTTGGTCTGGGGTGGTGGGAAGGTGTCTGGGTGGGTGAGGGGTGAGGTGTGGGTGTTGGGGTTGGTCAGGGAGTGTTGGGGTTGGTAGGGGGTGACGTTGGGGTGTTGGGTTTGGGTGGGGGGTGAAAATGTGAGTCAGGGTTGGTCGAGGGGTAAGTGAGGTGGGGGTGTCAGGTTTGCTCTCTGCCCCCTCCAACGGACCCCGTACTCACTCAGCTGTCTGCCCCCTCCCCACCTCCGACTGACCCGAGCAACGCCTGGTACTTTCGCTAGTATATTATATATATATAATTTCCCCCACCATATGACTTGAATCCAGGTATGGTTTTATATATATATAGTTACTTGAATGGTTATATATATATATATATATATATATATATATATATATATATATATATATATATATTTATATATATATATATATATATATATATATATATATATATATATATATAGTTTTATATATATATATATATATATATATATATATATATATATATATATATATATATATATATATATATAGTTTTATATAATGTAGTTACTTGAATGTCAAGTAATTGAAAGAAATACTTGGTCAAACTGTCACTGGAAAATCAACTAATCTTTTTTTTTTTTAATATTAAAAAGATTTTCAGTACAAGGCAGCCATCTAAAGCTCAGTGAAATCAATGTGACCCCTTTCCCTGACTTCAACAGGATTTGGATTGGGCCTCGTGTAACAAGAATTGGTATGAAAGCCAGAGGAAATTAAGTGGCTTTACAAATGAAACAAAACACAGAGCAAAGAAATAGGAGTGGGTCCAGGGGTTCAGACTGATCACTTCTTCTAACTGTTCTGCTTATTACTCTGAATACACTCACCAAATTGTTCTGCATGGTTACCAAACATAGGTTTTGAATATATTAAACAGGACAACTGAAAAAAACCTGCTTCCTTTTCTATTCATGAAAGTGGTGTCACTATATTATAGCAGTGCCAAAAAAAATCAAATCTCTATTTTAGTTAATTGTAATGAAAAATATGCAATTAGGAAAGACAGATGATAAACATGTTTCCTCATCCACATATCTAGAATATTTATTAGGGTTGTAAATTAATCACAGTTAACTCACATGATTAACTAACAAAAAGTAATCACGATTAAAATAATAATCATGATTAATCAGTTTTAATTGCATTATTAAATAATAGAATACCAATTGAAATTTATTAAATATTTAGGATGTTTTTCTATGTTTTCATATATGTTGTATTCTGTTTTATAATTGAAATCAAAGTGTATATTATTATTATTGTTTATGAATATTTGCACTGTAAAATGATAAAATAAATAGCATTTTTCAATTCACTTTATACAAGTATTGTAGTGCAATCTCTTTGTTGTGAAAGTGCAACTTACAAATATAGATTTTTTTTGTTACATGACTGTACTCAAAAACAAAACAATGTAAAACTTCAGAGTCTACAATTTCACTCAGTCCTACTTCTAGTTCAGCCAGTCAGTAAGACAAACATGTTTGTTTACATTTAAGAGTGATAATGCTGTCCTTTTCTCATTTAAAAAAAACCCAGAAAGTGAGAACAGGTATTTGTATGCACTTTTGTAGCCAGCATTGCAAGATATTTAAATGCCAGATACACTAAACATTAATATGTCCCTTCATGCTTTGGCCACCACACCAGAGGACATGCTTCCATATTGATGATGCTCATTAAAAAAAATAGGCATTAATTATATTTCTGACTGAACTCCTTGGGTAGAATTGTATGTCCCCTGTTCTGTTTTACCCACATCTGCCATATAGTTCATGGTATAGCAGTCTCAGATGATGACCCATCACATGTTGTTCATTTTAAGCAAGTTTGAGAATTTGAAGTGCCTTCAAAAATCTGAGAGGGACAAGGTGTGGAGTATGCTTTCAGAAGTCTTAAAAGAGCAACACTGATGAAGAAACTACAGATCCCGAACCACCAAAAAAGAAATTCAGCCTTCTGCTGGTGGCGTCTTACTCAGATAATGAAAATGAACTTGTCAGTCTATACTGCTTTAGCTTCTTATTGAACAGATCCCATCATGGATGCATGTCTTCTGGAATGGTGGTTGAAATATGAAGGGACATGTGAATCTAACGCATCCGACATGTAAATAGCTTGCAACTCCGGCTACGATGGTGCCATGCAAATGCCCATTCTCACTTTCAGGTGGCATTGTAAATAAGAAGTGGGCAGCAGTGAACAAACTTGTCTGTCTTAGCAATTGGCTGAACAAGAAGTAAGACTGAATAGACTTGCAGGGTCTAAAATTGTACATGGTTTTATTTTTGAATGCAGGTTTTTGTACATAATTCTACATTTCTAAGTTCAACTTTCATGATAAAGAGATTGCACTACAGTACTTGTATTAGGAGAATTGAAAATACTATTTCCTTTTTTTTACAGTGCAAATACTTGTAATAAAAATAAATATAGAGCACTGTACACTTTGTATTCTGTGTTGTGATTTAAATCAATATATTTGAAAATGTAGAAAATATCCAAAAATATTTAAATAAATTGTATTTTACTATTGTTTAGCAGACTGATTTTTCACAATTATTTTTTAATATTAATATTAAATAATATTTATTAATAATTCATTTGTATTTAATGCTTTCTTCAGCAACAATATGGTCATTTCTATGTACTACACAAAAATAACAGCTAGTTCCTGCCCCAAAAAGTATTTGTAAAAGACACACAGAAGACGGAATGAACTGGAAAATACAGAAGATTAGTTTGTAGTAGGTTCGATTCAAACCCCATTGAGGTCAACAAAAAGCCTCCATTAACATCAGTGGAATTTGGATCCAGCTGTTTATTTTAATAATTACTATGGGCCTATCCACAAAGGGACTTAGGTGTTACATTGTTCAGTGTTGCATCACTAATTTTTAGTGCCTAGCCATCCAGTGGTATCCACAAATCCCAAAGTAGGCACATAGGGCCCTTTACAATGAATGGAGAGAGATAGGTGCATGAGAAAGGGATCTACAAAAGCCTGCATGCTAGGTGGGGAGTCATCTAAGACAGCCAATGGCAGATGCTGATGAAAGAGATGTGTCCTAAGCCCCCATTCTCTCAAGGAATTAGGTGCCTATTTCTGTTTGGGATCCATAGCTGGGGACCCTTTCCCTAGTCCAGAGGTGGGCAATTTTTTTGCCCTGAGGGCCACATTAGGGTTCTGAAACTGTAGGGAGATCCAGGTAGGGAAGGCTGTGCCCCGCAAACAGCCTGGCCCCTGCCCCTATCCGCCCCCTCCCACTTACCACTCACTGACTTCCCCCCTCAGAAGCCCCAAGCCATCTAACCCCCTGCTCCTTGTTCCCTGCCCGCCCCTGCCCAGGACCCCACCACTAACTCCCCCTGGGATCCCACCCCCTATCCAGCCCCTCCTGCTCCCTGTCCCTGAACTGCCCCCCAGCAGTGGTTAGGGAATTCAACCGACATGTGGGACACCCTACTTCAATTTTTCCTACTGCCTGAAGAAAAGAAGGGATTTAAGCAGGGATCTCCCACCTCTCAAGTGAGTGCCCTAACTACTGAACTATAGAGTGATTACCTCTCTGTCTCAGGCCCAATTAAGATTTAATTATTTAGTATGAAGTGCAATGGCTTCAATGACAGAGATTGAGCAAGGCGAATGTCAGCCTACCTCACGGTGAGGGCACCCCAACTGAGAGGTGGAAAACCCTATCCAAATCCCTTTTCTTCCTCAGGCAGCAGGAGGAGATTTCTCACATCCTGAACCAGGATTTATCACATGTGGGCAAGAGCAAAAATGACTGGGCTAAAGGTTATTCACTCTTTTGTGGCTGTTTTGTACAGAGTTAGGCAGCCACTGAGCACATCTACCGGATTCGGCAAGATAAACAGAGGAACACCTATCTCCACCTTGCTTGAGGATTGCAGTTGGGGCCTATGCATGAAATAAGCATCAGGACACTAGAGGGAGGCAGCACTGTGCATGCCAGAGACAAAAACTTAGGTATCTCAGGAACGTTTACATCAGAAATAGGAATGAGGAGTACTTGTGGCACATTAGAAACAAACAAATGTATTTGGGCATAAGCTTTTGTGGGTTATAGCCCACTTCATCAGACACATAGAATGACACGTACAGTAGGAAGATAGATATGCATACCTACATACATACATATCTATCTATCTATCTCTATCTCTATCTATATAGAGATAGTGATAGAGATAGAGATATATAGATATGATATTGATATAGATATACACATACACACACATACAGAGAAATGAAAAGGTGGAAGTTGCCATACCAACTCTAAGAGGCTAATTAATTAAGATGAGCTATTATCAGCAGGAGAAAAAATACTTTTGTAGTATAATCAGGATGGCCCATTTCAGACAGTTGACAAGAAGGTGTGAGTAACAGTAGGGGAATGCCCTCTTGTCAACTGTCTGAAATGGGCCATCCTGATTATACTACAAAACTATTTTTTCTCCTGATAATAGCTCATCATAATTAATGCCAAAATTTGTAGTACAGTGCATATAAATATGTAAAAGTTGACCCTATAACTTAGATTGTATAGATGGTATTTCTTTCTTGAAACTTTCCACGTTATAATTTCAATCATGGAAATCTTGAACAAAATATAAAACCACTATAATCTCTCTGTAGAATAATAAAAACATTTTTTAAAGTGTTATGTTTTCTTTCTATAATTTATTCCTTTCAAAACTAGAACTAGTGATAGGCAGTTCGTAAGCTATAGACTCAATTATTGCTCAAGTTGTCTTTTTAAGCCTCAAGAGCTTTGAAATTTCTGTCATGGTGTCATGTCTCTTTTTATAAGGAATTTTCTGGGCAGTATTGATTTTTTTAAAACCTTGAAGTTAGTGACAAAGGAGCATATTAAGTTGGGAAATTAAATCAATTCTCAAATAAATAAAATAACGCACTGACTGTAGGTCAGCAACAAAACTCTTCTTAATTATTTCTCAAGAAAAGTTCATTTAAAATGGCTGCCACCATTGCAAAATGGCTACAGAGGAGTGTTAAGGTGGACTACATGTTCAAACGCCATTTACTATTTTTGAATTATCCACAAGCAAGATATGGCCTCCCCAAATACCTGGAAAAATTAACATTTTATATAAATAATTGTGACAAATATGGCAATCTTCTAAATGAATTATGGAATTAATTTTAGTACTGTTGGGGTACATTGTAGTAAAAATGCAATCGTTTGTGTTATTGTGGAATTGTGAGCAGCTTCTCTAATGGATGTGACTAATGTACACTTTGGGAAATGTTAGGAACTTCAAAGGACTTTATGAAATAATGTGAACATTTCAAATTAAGTGGATTTCCCGGGAAATCTCTAGGAGGAGGAGATAGGTTAAAGTAACCCCTTCTGTTAGGCAAGAACTCCGCAATTGAAGTATCATGCTACAGAGGGGACCAATTGACTGGCAGATTTTCAATTCACAATCTCTTCAAAGACCCCAAACTGGATAAATGACTCATTCCCAGATTTATGGGAGGTTTTTTGCGGTTTTTTTTCTTCCCTGAGGAAAGGGTATTATGCACTTGAAACCACCAGAAAATCCCTGAATAGGGTTTGAAGGACTTCTCACCTGCCAGGAGCCCTTGTTGGAGTTGAGGGGATTTCTGGTTATCTTATTATCATGTGTGTAGGTTCTTTTATTTTTTTAACCAGGTAATCTCTGTATTGCTTTTACTCTAAGAAAAAAATATGCTCACCAAGAAACAGCTGATTAACTGAAGAGTAGATTAACTGTGGTTATTACACTGTTGTTAAATGTCTGAAGTTAAGACAGAAGAAGCCTGCTTAGAAGAAGTCTGTCTTTTGATCTCATAGTGGAGGCAGGGAACTGTTCTGGAAATACCTGGTCAGAAAGGAGAGAAAAGTAACAGTTGGGGAGCAGGAAGCTTAGAGTGGATGCCCTTGCTGGACCATAGAGTGGGAACATAGGTACAGGCACCCTGAACTATGACACTGATTTTATAAAAATTAATGTAACTATTATTAGGTGGCTATATTGTCTATTAAAAAAAAAACAGGAGAAGAGCTGTGACAACATTTTGTAAGGTCACATAATAGTCAAATAATAAACAAAAGTCCAGTTCTTAAAAATGTATGCAGCTGTCTCTAATATCTTCTGATTTAATAGTGACAGATGCATATTTTTCAGAATACAAAATTTATTTCTAGTAATGTTGCTCTGCTAATAACGGTGAACATGTGCAGTTAATATACACTCTGAGCAAAAAAAAAAAATTGTTGGAAAGCATGTATACTCATTTCGCTTTGCTCTTCATTCCAAACACTGTTCATTATGCTGAACATTCATTCTGTTGAGTTATTTGTTCCTCGTAAACATGGGGCTAATTCAAGTATGCAATATGTCTTCAACAAACAATTTTTAGTTATAAAAGAAACTAATAGTTGTGAATGATCGCTTTAAAGGATGACATTTCAGATGCCCTGTAAGAAGTTCCTGGGATATCATGATATCATGTGAAAAAATAGTGTACATGTTTTCTTTACTATTATTAGCTTTTTTTAAAAGTTAAAACTATCTGAAATCCTGGATAGTCTCAGACTATTCTGGTCAACACTTGGGCACCATCACTAATAATTATAAATTCAAATAATTGGGAGTCCTGATTCACTGAATGATATCTGGGTGATGGCATAGAATTAGAATCTTCCTCATGTCATGATTTAGAGAATATGAAAGAGATGACACAGCGGAATCAGTTAACAATGTGGAATAAGACGTTGGTACAGGATGATTTTAGACACAAAAGAGAGAGACAGATTGTGTGTTTGACAACTTTCATCTTCCATTTATATGTTCCCTACAGCCATTTAGAAAATAAAAGATAAATATTCCAGAGAAAGTGTTTCCTCCTTTTCCCCAAAAACATGGCATTTCACCTAAAAATATCCTGGTCAAAGCCCAAAGACAGATAAGTGTTAGTCACAGGAAGGGGGTTCATCATCTTAGCAGAACTCCAGTAATTTATTCCATGCTTTAACAGATCATGAACTACACTAACTTGCAGTGGTTCTGGGATTCTCAGTTTACAATATGATGGTCTTAAAGGGCCACATCATTAAATCTACACCTCAATACTTAACAACTTAACAGTGGCTTATCAAGATAAACTGCTATAGTATTTATCCATCATCTCCCTCAATTTAAGCATTGCTTCTATTTTAGTTCTGAAGATCTTTTCCCATAGGTGTTCCACATACTGTACTCATGGTCAAAAGAGTTGCCAATTTTCTGGTGTTGAAGAGGACTACTAAGATATGGAAATATTGTCCTATTCCTTGTCTTCCTAGATTCAACTTTTTCCTCCAAGAATAACTTGCTTATTCTCTTCACCGGTGTTTCTGAATAACCCAAATGGGAGGCAGGATGTATCTCTATTCCTCCTTCTGCCTTTACTTGTTACATTCTAACTACCTCCACAGTTTCTCCAAATTGCTATTTTTAATGTCTCTGTATTCCACCCGATCCTCCACTTGCACTCTGCAACCCTACATACTTGAACATCCTTTTATTCTTATTTCTAAAAGTTTGTACTTGTGCTTTCTTGAATTCTTTTTCAAGCACTCTCTCTCCAGCCTGCAACTGCCTGGAGTTTTGACTCTGCTTTAATCAATGTCTTCTACCTTCTTTACTTTAGCAACCCATTTCTTTCATACCATCACTTCTGTGCATTCTTCTTTCATATGTGTGCATACTCCAGATAATGCTGCTTGTTTAAGGTTATGGTATCTCTTTTTCTCTAACAGTTTTGGTTTCAGGGCAATACATTTTGACAGTTAATAAGCTGCCCACCTATCATTTAGCTGTGTTAAGCTCCTTTGAGTCACTATTATCAACTCCTACAGCTACTGCATGACCAACTGAGAGTTCTCACACTTCCATGTCCACACCTACCTCCATCTGCCATGTCCAGAGCAAGTGGCTTTCCCATTTCTTCATGCAGGTTTGAATTCTCACTTAGAAGAATGAATATTATGCCATTGTGTGTTTTTTTCATGGCAAATTTATGACTGAAGTCAGAAAAAAATTTTCTTCAAAACTTTTTTTGATTAAAAAATGTACCTATGGATCAACCAAAACATTCTGCAAATTTATGTTGAATTCACCTAATTGTTGCAGTAAAATAACCAAAACAAAAATGCTCCTGGAAAAAACAACAACTTATTTTTGAAAATGTTCTTTCAAAAACATATTTTTCAAAAATATATTTTTCATTTGCTACACATTTTTGTTTAGAAATGTACTTACATTTTATTTAAATATTTTCAAAAGTTTTAAAAAGGTTGAAAAAAAATTCTTTCATTCTGAATATAAGGTTTGATTCAACTCCAAACAATTTGTTTTTGACTTTTCAGTTCACCAAAATGTTGTTGGGGTTTTTCCCCAATGTTTCACTAAAGCCAGAGAACTGAAAAATCAATTATCCACAGAACTATATTTATTATATTTCTTTCCAAACCCTGGGTAAGCAGAGTATCCTTTTGTGTGTTAGGATGACCAACCATATCTCTGCATGGGTCCTTACCTCCTGAGAGTTCGCTTGCTTTAATAGAAACACAGGGTGAATGCTGTTTTTCATACTCAGAGCCTCTGCCTGTCACTTCCATACCTCATTCAGTCTCCAAAGGTGGGTTCAGTGTAAGCTCTTGTTTGCTACGTACTGTTCTGGAAAACTTGGTAGTACTACTTGGTGTCCTTTGCTAGAAATTAATAGCTTTAGAAGCAGTCTATGAATATAGTTGTTGATACAAATATAGGAAGAGATTGTCAAGACGATCCTCCCATGAGTATTGCCATTGTATTACTGTTGTGAGTAATACATCATTGGGAAGAAGGGCTTTACAATCTGACCAAGAGAACTAAATATATAGTAAATGTGGGAGCTTCTGCTTTGAGAAGCCATAGTGGATGCAAATCATAGAGTGTGAGAAAGTTGTTTATAGTTTCAATTTAGCCAGTCACAATGCAACAGAAAGAGAAGCAAAAGGAATGGCCAGACAGAATAAGTTACTTTTAGTGGTAAAAGCCCCATACCAATTTATTGTTATCCAGTTCTGACCAATCACTAGCTCACAGGCATAAAAAATATGCTTGCAGCTGGTGCTAGGGAACCCAGTATAAGCAGTTACATCCATCAGTATGATCTATCCCTCTTTACTCCTCCCCCCCCCCAAAAAATAAAATCAATGAAAAGGACATACAAAAGCAGTAGAAACCATCTGCTATCTCTCAGATTACTGCAATATTAGCTGGAATACCTGCCATGGAGTTGCAGACTTTTTTGTTGTGCAGAGAATGAAGATTTTAAAGCACTGATGACATTGGACTGTAAAAACTCGATACACACCAAATATTTTCACAGCATGTACATGTACAAGGCACTGCAAGTGAAGTGATCAATGACCTCGAGATCAGCTGAACATAACAGCTACTGTTGCTACAAAAGTACTGCTCTAAGTAGGAATCCATATCGGTCTCCAATACTGCAACAAAAGAGACCAGTATACCTACAGACTGATCAATGTCCATCTGTATGCTGCAGTCTGCCTCTGAGAAAAATTACACTATATACATATGCAGCTGAAGGAGATTACCGTATGTCTTACTCTTTTTTCTTTCCAGGCAGATTTCTAGAGTTAATGTATAAAAGATAGAGGTAATTACATGCAAAAGTGATCCAAGCTAATGGCTAAGCCATAATGGAAAGAAATGTTACAATAAGTTTGGTTTAAAGTGGGTTGAAATCTGGGGATAAGTACATATAAAACCTATTAATGGGACTAAGGTCAGTGGAGATGCTCTAGATTTAGTACAGTGATAATGAGATCACAATGTAGCCCAGTTGTTTTGTCTTCCACTATTTAATGTATCTAATAAAATATCAGAAGAAATACATTATGCCAAATTGTGCCATTTAGACACTGGTCTGCACCATGATTTTAAGGTGCATAATCTGTATTCCAGCTCCCAAATGCACAAGATAATTTCTACTCCCTTCTTTATATCTAATCAACTCTGCAGGAAGAAATAGAAGGCCAAATGATGCCCAAGGCAAGGAGCATGTTCAGCGCCCCCCCCCCCCCTCCATTCGGCAAACTTTTAAATATCTTGTTTTTATTGCTTTTGTAGCCCATTTCATGACTTTGATGCACAATATGCATGCATTATGTATCTTTGTATTTATATAAGCAAATACAAAAATTCATTTCCTCTAAGCTTATAGAAACGTTTTAATTCTAAGAATACCTGAAATGTACTAACATCAGGAAATTGAACTGTGCACCAACATTGGGTGGACCAGTATTAAATAGTGTTCCAGTAGGTGATAGCCTGAGAATGTTAACACTAGTTCTTCAGTTCAAAAGGTCGCTTTTCTTGCCTTTCCCCTCCATAAACTGAAGCACAGCATCAGAGAGATCCAAAGACTGGCCAATGGCATTTTCAAGCAATAAAATAGTAAGCAGTGTCAATCTCTCATCAGCCATCATCGAAGGTACGTTTTAATGATCCCGAGCTTCAAAAAGCTGAACTCATGACTGTGACAGGCACCATGAGCAGAATCCTCAAAGCTATCCACACATTTGGAAATGTGTTCTTCAGCTTTGTATCATGAAAGAATTGGAGAACTTGGAATGGAGAGTGCGTTCCATGTTGCAAAAGGTGATAGATGTCCCATCTGACATAGAGGTTTTTATCACTGAGCTTCAAATATTCCCCACAAGTCAGCATCCAGCTGTAAAATTTCTCATGAGTGTTTTCGTATCTGCTGGCAGCTTACTAAGGTCAAACAAGACCCTCTAAGTTTTCTTGTGGTGCTTCATTTGTCCAAACCTTTCTTCAATGGACACTCAAGCAGCATTGACAAGTGAGCAAAAAAATTCCCTTTTGAATTTTTCTACTGAGCTTCCCATCACCTCATCTCTGCCCTCATAGCCAAACGGTCTCCTCTTCTCATGAACATGGTTTCCTTTAAGTCAGGCTCAACTCTTAAGTTTTCTGCCATTTCTTTGGCAGGAGTAGTGGCATCTTCAAATCTGTTGTCTCTGTAGGCCACAACAAATCTAAGCAGCTTCTCATCAAAGTAGTTGTGGTCGTGATGTCCATCAACGGAGTTTGTAATGGCTTGCTTACAACATTTACTTGGAACAAGATACCGTCCCAAACCACAACTGAGACCAGAAATTTGAAGTCAGTGATGTGGTTTGCAAGGCTTTAAAACCTCAACTTTACTTGACTACGCCAGTTAAATCAGGGCATCATAAACTCCAGTCACGTGGTACCTCACTGGACCTATGCTGTCAATGCGGCGCTCTCAGCGGATGTCACTTAGCGGCTTTGCGGTCAGATTTGTAACATTGTCCAGGAGGATCTTCCAACTGCTAGTTGATGCTGAAAATAGGATGTATATCCTCTGCAGTACTCTGAAGAGTGATACTGAATGTAATGATGATGATGCTGCATCTGATACAACCAAGTTGAGGGAATTGCATCCACTAATACGAAGAAAGCTCTTGGATTCAGCACATGTATCCCTGTCTGGATGCCACTGTTTCTTTCGTTCATGTTCATGCTCTTGTCAGACTCTTTGCCACAGCCACAGGCGCCAACTTTCCCTGGTGCCAGTGGGTGCTCGTGCCCCCCTGCTCCCGGCCCTGCCCCAATCCCACCCCTTCCCCGCCCTGGCCCTGCCTCCTTCCCAAGCACACTGTGTTTCCCCTCTTCTTTCCCCACTGGTTTGCCATGCCAAACACCTGTTTGGCACGGCAAGCCTAGGAGGAAGAGAGGAGAAGCGGAGCGGCAGAGCACTCAGGGGAGGAGGCAGAGCAGAGGTAAGCTGGGAGGTGGGGAGCCTGGTGGGCCACAGGAAATAACCCTGTGGCGGGTGGGTAGAGGAACCACTCCCCACCCCAGCTCACCTCCCCTCCGCCTCGTCCCCTGAGCGCAACACTGCTCCACTTCTCCCCCGTCCCGCCTAGGCTTGCCATGCCAAACCGCTGATTCACGCTGCAAGCGCTGGGAGGGATAAGAAGCAGGACATGTTGGTGCACTCAGGGAAGGAGGCAGAGTTGGAGGTGAGTGGGGGCGGGGAGCTGCCACCAATTTTTTCCCCCTGGATGTTCCAGCTCTGGAGCACCCACGGAGTTGGCACCTATGTCCACGGCAGTCCTGAAGCTTTATTTTATTATCATTCAAAATGTTTGTAAACAGGTCTGTTTAGTCTTTTCCAGTAAAGGCATCCAAGACTGGAAACGGATAAAGTTTTCCGTTACTTGGATACAGCCATCCTCATTGTCAATAAATCTTACTGCAAATGACATATGTGACTAATATTGGGAGTGCAATCCATTATTACAGTGTAGTACTTCACTCTGCCAAGCGGCAGCAATATTTTACCAAGTGATTTCCTTGCCATAAGGTCAATCAATTCATTTTGAATGTTTTTCTGCAGTAATGATCCATGTCTTCTTTATGAATTACTCAAAGTAGGTGCTCATGCTTTACATTGTCATATTTCCCAAGGAGCTCCACCAAACTGAGAAAATTACCATTATGTTCAGTGAACAACTTATCTGATGAGCCTCAGAAAGCCAAATTATTCCTTGCAAGGAAGAGGGCAATTGAGATCAGACACTCAAACATCTTCCTCCAATGCTAGAATTCCACATTAATAATGCACTGGCTGTGTCTATGTATGTATTCAACTTGAGCCTGGAGCCATCCATTTGGAGTCGGCCATAAAATGGCTGGGTGACCTTTTATGTTGCTGCAGATCATCAGCTAAGTCATGCCAGTAATTGTATCCAGAAAGAGCAAGCAATGATTTGGCATTCTTGTCAAATATTTTGCAACAAAAACAGAACACTTTGTCAGTTGATTTTGAGTAAACTAGCCACTGCTGATTCAGTTTCTCACCATTCTCAATCACTCTTTTGTAGTATCTTTGAGAAGTAATGCTTCTGCTTATTTACTGGTAACATCATATCCTCGATTTTGCCCGGCCTGTTCAAAATTGTACGATTAATATTAGCAGAGTTTAGGATCACTGGCCATAAAACAAGATCCAATGTATCAAGTTGTGCAATTTTTTGTCACTGCTGTTTCTGTCATTATGCAAGTCTGATTTTTTGGTATTGTTTCTCTCCTTTTCATGTAAACCATATTGTTCTTTGTCATTATTCTTCTTTTCATGTGAGTCACATTCTTTTTTATCACTATTCTCCTTGATGTCACCAGGAAAACTGGACGATTCTCAATCACTTTCCTCACATTTCCTTACCTTATCTTCAGGTAAATCTGCTAATTCCTTACTAATATGACTTCCATCATTTAAGCTTTGCTTCTCAATTTCATCTCCACTGGGACAATTGCTACTGCCAAAAGCCTGATCCATGTTGCTCTGTTTCAGATATTTTCCCATCAAATTTGCCCTTTCTTGCAAAATAGATTACAACTGTTTTTTCTCGCTTCCTGTACTGAGCTCCTGAAAGCTTCTTCGGGGCATCTTTTATTTTCCATGGGGGAAAACAGACAGTATTAGGGAGAGCAAAAGTCTGTGATCCGCAGTCTTAGAAAGTCATCAAACATTATGTGTTAAGCATGGGAAAAGTAGTAACAGAATTTGTTTTATATTGTTGCATAGATAGGGATTTGATAGATATCTCTGGTATCTCATTAAATATGTACTCTATTAGTCACTACTAATACTCTTCAAATCTTAAAACACAACTACACTTTCACAATTACACAATAAAACAAGAATCACAATACGATGGCTGGACTTTCACTTCCTTCTTATAGCTCACTGACTTCCTGGCTATGCCCTGCCTGGTATATACCCATGAGGGCATGGCTAACAACTGTGGTTACTTACCAGATCAGCAGTCATGGGTCACCAGTGTGGTTAGATGTTTGTCTTTGTGTGTGTTTTTTTATTGTGTGCTGCAGCTCTTATAAGCTCTGTGCAGACAGCTGGCACAGCAGACCTTGAGCAAACCATGGAATGGCCACAAGATCTCTTAAGGTACAAAGGCACTAGGTCAGGTTTATTGTCGACAAATCATGCTAATAGCACCTGGAAGACTCTACAAAGATACTGAGACATGTATGCCTGTGACAACGGACACAGCTTAGTGAATGGTGGGACTATCTATTCCTTCCTCAACTGGACAAAGATACTGCCTCTGAGATACATTTTTATACCACGATATAAACAACTTAGTACTGCCCTTGACATAGTTACTGCCTCTTGAACTACCCATCACCTTGTACATGTTGGCTTGATTACAACATTTTTATTATATACTGTTGTTTTGACCTGATCTTTTAAGAGGAGTTAGAGTGTTCCTGTTATCCTTGGGCAATGTCTTTGTACCATCCTTGATGTTGGGATGTTTTGGTACCACTTGATATTGGCATGTGTTTGCGTGAGTATTCTGTGCTTAGCACTTCTTAGGTGCTATTTCTGAAATATCAGCCCTGTTCTTTCCAGATTCTGTGAGGATGTTCTGCCTCATACTAGGCCCTTGTTACCAGGGCTTATGTTTTAGGCTCTCTTCCTCCAAAACAACATTCTAGGAGGTGGAAATGTAGTTATCAGAAAGTCTGGAAGGTTCCATGAGATTCTACAAAGCTCCAGAACATTCTAGGAGGTTAATGAAAAATGAGTCCACATATGGAATACTTGAAACATTTCATTTCAGATATTCTAATTTTTCCTTTTATCACTAATCACAAAAACAGTATCCTGAGCCCAGTCACCAGGCTTGCTTGTCTCTTAATCAGTCCCTGACATATGATTCTGAATATCAAGTGCCCTGTTGAGGACATATGTCAGAAAGTACAGTTACAAGTTTCATATATTTTTTTAAAATCCAGAAGGGGCCATTATAATAATCTCATCTAACTTCCTGCCCAGCACAGGTGTTGTCATTCATCAAGCTCAGTAACTCCGTGGTAAAGTTGTAAACTTTTTGCCATCTTAAAGTATCCTCCAGAAATGAACACGTTGTTTAATAAGCAAGCTATTATTAGTAACTCCCATGGTGTTCCTGTGTTTATGCTATCTCTAAGTACTTTGTCCTTACAGGAAGCCACAAAATCAGGGTCAGTGCACCACAGGAGTAAACACTTTTTAAAGTGATGAAGTAGCACACAGTTCACGTTTCATTAATACTTGCATTTTGTCCTTTGAGGTTCAGAGTTGGAGATTACTATATGTTCACATTGCTATCCTATGCTTAAAAACATTACTAGCCAAACCATGCTCAATTGTTTACAAGTGGCCAAATGCCAAGCATTGTTTAACTATGAATAGTAAATAGCAAAAGTACCTTGTCCTACCTTACAAATGATACCAGGGGGAAAAAAAAATTCAAACATGGTTTAAGTGATGTCAGTTGATTTCTAGGTTTGTCTTGTGTTAAAATATTCTATGAAATAAACACAGAAATGAAATGTTTATTAAAGAGTCCCAAGAAATCATATAACTGCAAAATCATGTGTTGTCTGATCCCTTTTATTTACAGAGCAGTTTATCATATAAATAGGAAATACAAACGGGTGTGCAGTATTTTCACTTTGCTATTTAACAACTGGTGAGCTGTCATTTAAAGCTCTGCTGTGGCTAGACAACTACTCAGAACAGCTTTCCCATCTTTTCTTTAAAAATGGCTCTCCAGATCATGCAAATGGAAAGGGATACACTGTGTTGTTTCATGTGTTTGTGGATTGTGTGATCTTGACATGTCTTGGGCTGATTAGAATTTATATTGATTTCATAAATCAACTAGTATAACTTGTTTAAAATAATTGCCAAGTTGTTCTCCTATTTCCAGAGTGAATTTGGTGCCTACAAGATGATAACTGTTCCCAAGAAATGTTAGTAGAACATGTTTGTTACTAGAAATCACCAATTATACAGGAAAAATAAATTAATAGTTGTACCATAAATTGTTTTATTATGATACATTACAGTCATGTGCACAATACTTTACCATTGTCAGAATTACATATAAATCTTACAAAGGAGCTAATATATCAAATATATCTATTTCTTATTGTTATGCTACAGCAAGGCCAGGGAGCAGTGGTAGAGTGGTCGAGGGGAGATATATAAGCCCTAAGCTAATTAAGGCATGGTTTCCTGTAGACTAGGGAGGGTGGCTACAGGTTAATGGGAGCACCTGTAGTCAATTAAGACCCTGTCAGGAACCTAATAAAACCCGCTACTTCAAGCAGACAGGATGTGTGAGGAAGGAGAGAGGACTGGAGTTTTGAGGTGTGTTGGTGGGACCTGAAAGACCAGAGCACTGAAGGAAGGGAGACCCTGCCCCAGGATGGCAGGAAGACTCCCTTCCCCAGCATCAAGGACTGAGGGTAACCCTGCCCAAGGGGGAAAATGGTAAGAAACCTGCGAGGGTTGAGAGTGGCTGGGGTTCAGAGCAAGTAGTAAACCCAGACCTCTCTCCTGCTTCTCTCCCTTCTAACACCTTCCTGGGCCACTAGTTGGGACGTTGGTGCCCCAAGAGCAGGGGCAAGGAGTGACGTCTTAGCCCCCCACCAAGAAAAGTGTGGGACCCACCATACCAACATCAGCCATTTTGTTGTACTGTATTTATCACCTTTTTATATTACTAACAAAAATCATGAATATAATGCTGTATTTCCAGCTACAAACATTCAAAAGTCATGAGATTATTATAATTATCAATAAATATTAAAAACCCAACCCAAAAAAACCCCCAACACCCCCTGACCAACCCCAACACCCACCTCTCACCCACCCCGACACCTTCCCACCCCCCCAGACCAAACCCAACACCCCCGGCTCACTTACCCCCCGACCAAACCCGACACCTGCACCTCACCCCCCGACCAAACCCGACACCCCCCGACCAAACCCGATACCCCTACCTCACTTACCCTCCGACCAAACCCAACTCGGGTCCATCGGAGGTGGGGAGGAGGCAGAGAGCTGAGCGAGTGCGGGGTCCGTTGGAGGGGCGAGGGGGCAGAGAGCTGAGCGAGTGCGGGGTCTGTTGGAGGGGGGAGGGGGCAGAGAGCTGAGCAAATGCAGGGTCCGTTGGCGGGGGTATTATCACATCATAACTATGTCACAGAGAACAGCAGCTGCCCAGCTGATGTGATTGGCCTTTAAATAATTTCACCCCTGGGGGGCGTCAGAGGTGAGATTTGAAAAATTTTCAACTCTTACCCTGATTAGGACCCTAAGACCTATAACTGTACCAAATTTCAAGTCTCTAGCTCAAATGGTGTGGAAGGAGTAAGTGCACGTACATACACACATGCACGCACGCATACATACACACATACACCATTTGACTTTTATATATATAGATTTGGGTTCACATTTTCAAGCTTTTGTGTGCAGCCATGAAGACTAGAAACTTGCTTGATTTAAAATTGAAAGCTGAATTTTTCTCATGTTCCCATGACTTCAGGAGCTGTGCCATCTACCAAATATCATATGATTCATGATAAAATCAGAGATGCCCAATGCTATATGTAACTTATGTCAATATATCTTTGTTAAGGAGGTCATAAAATCCCACAAATAGGTCTTCAGATAGTGTTAGTATCTTGCTTAAACTTACTAATACACTGAGATCTGGCTTAATAGGAGATAAAGCTAAATTTCTGATTACTTGTCCCTGCCTAAGTATTCTAGCTTATATAATATCTGGAGACACTAACAACAGACAGACTCTTTAGAAAGTCCCCTAATATCTGCACCATGAATAGTGACTTCTAAACTTATTATCGCTTCGATAATAGTTGGTCCTATAGGTTCATAGAGGAATGTGTATATCTGAAAACTAGGCTATTTTAAGAATACATTAAATAAAATAGTTTTGTAATAGTATTAAAATATTAATACAATTATAGCGATAAGAAAAGTGAAGAGGAGAGCATGGATAAATTATATATATATATACACCAAATATTTTAAAAAATCAGTTAAGTTACTGAAAAGCTTTTCGGGGGGGGGGGGGGGCTCAGTCTGAAACAGTAAGTGTCACTATGCTATCAGGGATCATTTTTCTACATGATCTTCAGCCCTCCA
Organism: Sternotherus odoratus; assembly: GCA_032164245.1. Lineage (NCBI taxonomy): Eukaryota > Metazoa > Chordata > Testudines > Kinosternidae > Sternotherus > Sternotherus odoratus. The sequence continues at coordinate 147,679,166 of JAVMKO010000003.1, forward strand.
ACACACACACACACTTTGTCACGCTGTGACAAAGCTCCAAGTCTATACTTGCGGGTCCTGGATTTCCTGGTGGATTTCACTAGCCTCAGAGGCTCACTGTGACCATCCACGTGGCCCTTCCCTCTCTAGAGACAAGGTCACAGCCTATTGAGCCATTTTCATCATAAGCCAGTGAGGAGAAGTTATCCTTCCTGGCACAGTCTCTGTTGTCTCCCAATCGCAGTGATTAATTGGGGAAGGTAGGAAGAGGGGAGCCCGGGCCCGCCCTCTACTCCGGGCTCCAGCCCAGGGACCCTAATTGTATCAGCTAAGATGGCTGACCTTTTAACCACCAAGCACAATACAATTCCCTGGGCTACTTCCCCACAGCAGTCCCTGCTTCTTTACACTACACTTCACCCTTACCTCAGGGCCTCCTTCCTAACTCCCTCCACTCCAACACCTCCAAACTGCTCTCTGCTCCAATGCCTCCCAAACTCCTGACACCCACACCCACCTGACTAAATGGGAGGGCTTTTAAGTGGTTTAAGCCAGCCCCTGATTGGCTTCAGGTGTCCCAATCAGGCTAGCTGTTTCTGATGCTTTCTAGAACCTTCTCTGTTTGGCTAGCCAGGGAACAGGGACCTGCTCATCCTGAGGCTGATATACGTGTGTGTGTGTGTGTGTGTGTGTGTGACGGAGTCAGACCAGAAGGGTATAGGACAGTGCTGGAAGGGAAGATATATATATCTATATCTATATATCTATATATATATAGATATATATCGATATGCAGGTGTGCTGTTTGGACTGATTCATGAAATATGGATATTAATCTTCATATTATGTCTATTGCTGGAATATAATCACTGGCATTTACTGGGTGAATGTATTTGCTGACACCAGAAATATTTAAATGTTGGGAAGTTTGACGCTCTGTGACCACCTCTTTGCCTCTGTTTCAGCAGTAGCTCTTCACATGTTTGTTAAATAATGTAACAGCCAGCCCAGGGGTGGGCAAACTATAGCCCAGAAGCCACATCCGGCCCTTCGGATGTTTTACTCCTCCAGAGAGTGGGGTTGCAGGCTTCTCCCAATCCATGTATGCCATGGCTCCTGAAAGCAGCAGAATGTCCCCTTCTCCGGCTCCTATGCATAGGGGCAGCCAGGAGGCTCCACATGCTGTCCCAAGTGCCACACCCTCAGCTCCCACTGGCCAGGAACCATGGCCAATGGGAACTGCAGGGGTGAGACCTGTGGACAGGGCAGTGGGCAGAGCCACTCCTGAGCTACCCTCACCTCAGTTTCCACTATTACCTCATTGCAGTAGATTCCAGATTCTGATGAGTCATAAAAAACCTTATGCTCTGTTGTCGTGCATCTCCCAGTGAACTCTGCATAAAATTTATGAAATTCTCTTTCCTATTGCCATATGGGAGGTAGTGTCAGTGTTCCATCAGCAAGTGGTTGTTTGTTCTGTTTCCAAGACAGGGCTTGCTATTCATTGTATTTCTCCCCACAGAGAATAGGAAAGGCTCAGAATCACAGCTGAAGCTTTAGTGAACTACAGATTTCATTGTACCTTCCCAGGCTCATTAGTTCTGCTAACAGCTTCCACTTGTTAAGAGGCTCTGCGGGTGAGGACAGCAGCAGCAGCCAGTGATGCTAAAACAGAGGTAGCAGCAGAGAGGATTGTGCTGGCTGACGCTAAGGTGAGAGGTAGGGATGAGACTGTGAACCTTTGTTGTGTACGTTCAGGGTTTTTTTAACTTAACCCCAATTGAACAATTTACAGATGAACCCTTTGCCCCCAAAAGAAAAATAAACACAACGCCAGTCATAGGCTGCTTGTATTGATTTCTATGTGGTCGCATAGCTGAAAATAAAGGAAGAATTTTGCCCTTTTTGTCAGCTTCCCACCATTGAAGGATCTTTCTTTTGCTTCTATTCTTAGTCATATTAGGTAATGAAAGAAACTGGATTCCAGCATCCCAGAGCACTGTGGCTTAAACCTATGATAGTATTTTCTGTGAAGATCCTGTTACTGCTTCTGAGGATTTTTTCCTCCTTTTTCCTCCTATCCCCTGCTGAACTACATAATGAATATAAAACACATTCTTATTGAGCATTCATTCCACCCACAAAATCCACAAGAAAAATAATGAAAGCAACCATATTCTACCTACACACACGCTAGCGTATATACACCTAAGAACACGTGCATGCATTGGCCTTGTTACTTTGCTTGAAGTATGCAGAGTGGTAGAACCTGACAAGGAGTCGATTCTGCTGTAAGTTTAACCTGTGGGTGCATGTTTTGGGATACAGGAAGTGTCAGAACTGCCTACACCATCTTCATAGCAGTGGAGATTCTCCCTGCACAGGGGAAATTCACTAGGGCAAACCTCCAGACACTGTAAATTCACTTTGTGCCAAATAAGCAGCATAAAGTGAATCTGGAAGACTGAATAATCCAGTGCCCTCCCCTCTCCCCCTGCCCCTGCATTATATATATATGGGCTACACATGCTGACTCACTCAGATTGATCTGAATTACACCAGTTTACATCATCTACTGGCTCAATTTCTTTCCTGCTGGCATACGGTTGTGCAATTTTTACTATCGCTACCATAAGGGGATATCTATTCCAGCATCGGAACTGACTGTTCTTCCCTGGGGTTCTGTTTCAGAGGTGGGGAGGGCAAACCTTTCATTTTCACTTGGCTCTCCATAGTAGCCTAGTAGCCCAGCCAGAAGTTGCCAAGAGGATGGGTCAATTCACATGATAATATCTAGCTAGGCCTGCTTCCTCAGTCTGTGAGAAGCCCAGGCAGAGAAGTTTTGGACAATCCCAATCCTGAGGACATTGCAAGTGCCTTCTGCTGTCTTGGGTCACTTTCCCTCCCAGTAGAAGACTTTCTGAAATTGGGGGGGGGGGGGGGGGAGGGTCTATTGGGATCACTTTCCTCTCCATGCCAATTTATGCCATCTGACTTTGATGCAAAAATCTATATGTGACAGTGAGTGGGGTGGCTCAGTGCTTGAACAAAAAACACTTGATGCACAGAAAGAATAATTTTAAGATTAGCAGCCATGTTAGTCTGTATCCATAAATAAGACAATGGAGACTTGTGGCACCTTAGAGACTAACTAGTTTATTTCAGCATAAGCTTTTGTGGGCTATAGTGGTCAGCTCCCAGTTTCTTCTACACTTCTGAATGCTCCCCAAGAAAACAAACCCAAATGTATTTCTACAGGCTATCTGGTACAAAATAAAACTTGTCAGACTGATATACATTGTACACAGCTGTCTGTGGCTACTGATTGCTCTTATTTTGAAAGCAGATCTGTGGTGCAGTGCTCACAATGTGAGAGTAGAATTTGTGAGACATACTTCCTTTGTGACCTTGGGCAAATCACTTGCAGACAGAGTTTTAAAGGTCTTTAGTCATATAAAGGCGCAGATAGGATCCTCCTGGGATTTTCAAAGTGCCTAAGCACATGACTCCCACTGCTTATGACTAATTGTGCCTTCAGCTCCAACGTCCTCTCTGATATTCACGAGATTTAACCTCGCCCACGATGTTCACTCTATGAAACCATTAAAAGAATTGGTGAGAGAATAAAGGGTGATTTCCAGCTATATGCAGATGCCCTTCCAAACTGTCAAATATAAGCAGCAGCATCTCCCAGATGACAAAATCAGCACCTGGAGGCAGCTCAACTGACAAAAGATGGTAGAAGAATCTTGCCTTCTTTGTACTATTCCCATCTATTTGCATCTTGCCTTCAGATTGTTCGTCTTCTACCTTGTGGTTCTTCCTCAACACTCCTGGACAGCTTAATAACCACAACAGAGCAAAACCCCAACCAAATAATAAAAAACAAAAACATTTCCATCAGTGACTCCTCATCCTATGAGACGCAGACATGGCCATGCTTTCTTGATTTCTAGGCTTTATTACTGGAGTACTAATTTTCCTCTAAGCTGTGCAACTGGATGGTCACCAGCAGGCTATCAAGTGCCACACACTTCAGGTGTAGCACTTCAGGTGTTCCTCCCCCCACTGCCCTGCTGCTCCTGCCCTCTGCCTCCTGATTACTGTGAGGAAGAGGGGGAGAGAGGGCACTAATGTCAGGGTGTCCCCCTCCACCTGCCCATGTACCCCAACTCCACAGAGAAGGGGGACACACAACAGGGCTCAGGACAGAAGGAGCTTGCTGACAGCTGCTATTGTGTCTGAGCACTCTGATCTACTTAAAACGGCAGTGTATTTATAGTGGGGGCTGCATCCTTAAAGGGGCAATGCACCTCTCTCTCTCTCTCTCTCTCTCTCTCTCTCTCTCTCTCTCATACACATACACACACACACACATTCGCAGTCTTTCACTCTCACCTCCCGCACATAGTTGTATTACTGTTATTATTACTTCTTGACACTTCTTTCAAAGTGTGTTCAGTTTTTTCACCGGTCTATGTATTTCATAATTTTTATTTCTCTATTAGGCTTAAATGTAATTATTTGAATAGTGAGTTCTAAAGTGCCTGACCGTCCTGTCTGGAGTAATTATCCCTATGGTAACTTTTAAAAAATATATATTATATCTAGATTTTTACCAGTGGTGCACATCCACATATTATTTTTTAGAGTTTTGTCCTCACAAATCACCTCAGTTTAGAATCATAGAATATTGGAAGGGACCTCAGGAGATCATCTGCTAGTCCAACACCCTGCTCAAAGCAGGACCAATCCCCAACAGATTTTTGCCCCATATCCCTAAATGTCCTCCTTAAGGATTGAATTTACAGTCCTGGATTTAGCAGACTAGTACTCAAACCACTGACCTATCCCCTCCCCTGCCATTCATAGATGATCTGTTAGATGTGAAGAAGGATGAAAGATGCTAACGAAGGGGTGGTGGACATAGTGTGAAACAGATCAATTACATCATCAAACCTTAAAAGGGATATAGCTGCATCAGAGCTAGACTCTCAAAATCTGATAGCATAGCTGTAGAGTAAGCAAAGAGGAGATTCTTTGTCTCTGCTGTAGCATCTGAAAAATCTTGGTCAGCAGGTGTGTTTCAAGCTGTGGATGGTCTGATTATCGCGGGCCTCCTGCCTTCAGTTGCTGAATTAAGTTTTCTATGTCTGAGGAAATGTATAGATATTTTGCAGAGCAGATTTTTCAGATTTAAACTGAAGTATTTGTGTATGTGGCAGGAAAGCAGCATCCTCTGGAGAGAGATGCAAGATGTCCCCTGGTTATGTTCCAGCTACTATCACTCACGGAGATTCTGGGGGCTGTATAAAAGAACTTTGTGCCATGACCAAAGGTCTGGACCTATGTTCTGCCTTGCTGGAGAAGGTGAGTGGGGAAAGTACTAAGCCCATTACTAAAGGAGACTCTACCTGCTTGTATGAGAAGGGCAGGATGCCATTGGCTTTGAAGGAGGCAGGTCTTCACCCTTTGTCCAACAAATCACCATTACATGTCAATCAATCTGAGGAACATACAGAGTTAATACTGACTGCTGGGTTTCTGAACCAACAGTAACTTGTCAGTTCTAATATCCATATTAGTATTCACATCATCACGATTAAAATCTCTCACTGTAATATTTATACATGCTATTGCTGTATAAATAAATAAGCACAGTATGCATTATAACAGTGTCACAAGAAGGAGTCAATGTTACCCAAAATTGGGCCAGCTAGTAAGCTTAGGGAAGACTAATGACCCACCAGAGATTGGCAGAAAGCAGCACGTTTATTATACTGATAGCTAAGCTCAAAAGAAGTATGTGGATGGCCACACTCACACTCACATACTCACACTCCCAGGACTGGCACAGCACTGGAGATGTCAGGATCCTTCCAGGTAAGTGTCCCACAGCTCAGCGATGGACGGGGTGATGAAGGTAAGTCTTCCCGAGGCACAATGGAATGCAGCACAGTGAGCCACTGGCCAGGTAGCCTGGGTGAAGGGCCTTCACGGGAGATACGAGCATGTGAGTGCACTGCCAAGCACATGGCCCCTTCCCCTTTTAAGGACCTGCTCCTCATGGCCTGTGACTAGAGATGACTTGGCCGCATCTAGTTAGTCACACTCCAGCCTGGGCAGTGGCCATGCATTGAGTGTGTGAGCATTGCCTAATTGGAGTTCCAAACACCTTGTCTGGAGTCCCAGACACCTTGTCTATGTTGGAGCTCTTCTGACCTTCCAGCTGTGTAAGCAACCCATTCATTCCACAGGCATTCCAGGAGGGAGGGGTAGGGAAAAGCCACTTCACAGGTAGGCAAAGAGGGAGAGGAGAGAAAAGCAGGATGGGGTGGGAAAAGTGTAACCGACCTTTTGAACATACAGGTCATAAACAGCATACAGATCACTGCTGCTCCTACAACAGTTAATAGTTCAGCAGCACTAACCAACATGAAATTTGAGATAGAATTCCTCTTATCTGATTATTGTTACAAAAGTTCAAAATTACTCTGTCTATTCTCTCTCTCTCTGTACCCACCTCTATTTATTATATGTATATGTGTGTGTAGATAGATAAAACACACAATTTATTTATTTATATGTACTCTGCAAAGGACTAATTGGGGGAAAGGATTGAGAAAGGAACTGAAAAGGGGACCTGGGGATCATTAAGCCTGGAAGAAAATCAGTAAATAAAACCCAAACACTAAAATGCAAGGTATGATAATACCTGAAGAGAGCCAAGGGATTTAAAAAAAAAAAAAAAAAAATCTGTGAGGGAATGAAGTCTGGAAACTATGAAGAGAAACTGGAAGGAACTGTTTAGTGAACTTGTTTATTTCTTCAGCACAACTGTGAGTAATTGTAACAGCCCAAAGAAAAGCAGAGTAAAGCACTTATGATATATGGGGACTGTTTGTTCTGTTCAAATGACTCAGTGTGTGAAGCATCTGATCTTTAGGAGATAGGAAATGTGTCCTAATTAATTAATGTTCTAATATTTTTAGATATCCTGTTGTGTTCTGGGCATATTGGGCATCTGGATTATTTTTTGTGCTACAGAATATCAGGTTTGTCGTTGCATAAATTAGTGTTTTGATTTTTCACTGTGCTTTTTACTTTTCAAATTATTTACTATCTCTGTAACTGTGAAAAGTTTTTTACAAGACTGAAATCCATTCTCCAGGCTCTCTCAAAAGCAACAGCATTTTCTCTTTAGATCCCCCCCCACACCCGTTTTGTTATTTTATTGCACGTTTTTTCAGTAATTTTTCAGACTTTCACGTACGATTATTGTTCTCCATAAATAAGAATCCTGACGTGTTCTAAGTGTCTTGTTTTAGGCACAACCTTAGAAGATGCTGAGCACTTTCAGCCCTTGTAACTTCAGTAGGAATTGGGAGTGCCTAGCACCATACAGCATCAATACTGAATCACCATTAGTACTTATACTACTTTGGGGCAAATTACATGCTCAGTTACTCACTTGTGCAATGTCACAATGAGGTTGTAAACAAGAAACTTGTCAGAATTTTGTGTTTTGAGTTTCTCTCTGTTACGTTTTCAAGCATAAAATCACAGACTGGAATGGGCCATGAGAGGTCATCTATTCCAGTTGCATGAACTCACGGCAGGACTAGATATTATCTAGACCATCCCTGACAGGTGTTTTCTAACCTCCTTTTAAAAATCTCTAATGATGGAGATTCCACAACCTTCTCGGTCAATTGTTTCCAGTGCTTAACCACTCCAACAGTTAGGAAGTTTTTCCTAATGTCCAACCTAAACTGCCCTTGCCACAATATAAGTCCATTGCTTCTTGTCCTATCCTCAAAGGTTAAAAAGAACAATTTTCCCCCTCCTCCTTGTAACAACCTTTTATGTCCTTGAAAATGTCATAATGCCCCATCTCAGTCTTCTCTTTTCCAGACTAAACAAACCCAATTTTTATAATCTTTCCTCATAGGTCAAGCTTTCTAGACATTTAATATTTTTTGTTGCTCTCTTCTGGACTTACTCCAATTTGTCCATATCTTTCCTAAAACATGGTGCCCAAAACTGGACACAATACTGCAGTTGCAGCCTAATCAGCATGGAGTAGAGTAGAAGAATAACTTCTTGTGTCTTGCTTACAACACTCCTGCTAATACATCCCAGAATGATGTTCACTTTTTTCGCAACAGCGTTATACTGTTGACTCACATTTAGCTTGTGATCCACTATGACCCCCAGATCTCTTTCTGCAGTGCTCCTTTCTAGGCAGTCATTTTCCATTTTGTGTGTGTGCAATTGATTGTTCCTTCTGAAATGGAATACTCTGTATTTGTCCTTATTGAATTTCACCCTATTTACTTCAGATCATTTCTCGAGTTTCTCCAGATCATTTTGAATTTTAAGTTTATCCTCCAAAGCACTTGCAACTGCTCCCAACTTGGTATCGTCCACAAACTTGATAAGTGTGCTCTCTATGCCATGATCTAAATCACTGATGAAGATATTGAACAGAACCAGACCCAGTCCTGATCCCTGCAGCAACACACTTATTATGTCCTTCTAGCATGAACCACTGATAACTACACTCTGGGAATGTTTTCCAAACTACTTATGCACCCACCTTTTAGTAGCTGCATCTAGGTTGCATTTTCCTAATTTGTTTATGAGAAGCTCATGTGAGTCAGCATCTAAAACCTTACTAAAGTCAAGATATACCACATCTACTGCTTCCCCCCATGTACAAAGTTTGGTACCTGATCAAAGAAAGCTATTAGGTTGGTTTAACATGACTTGTTCTTGACCAATCCATTCTGATTGTTACTTACCACCTTATTATCTTCTAGGTTTTTTCAAATTGATTGCTTAATTATTTGCTCCATTATCTTTCCAGATACTGAAGTTAAGATGACTTGTATGTAATTCTCTGCGTTATCCTACTTACCTTTTTATAGATTGACACTATATTTTCCCTTTTCCCTCTGGAATCTCTCCTGCCTTCAATGACTTTTCAATGATAATCGTAATAGCTCAGATATCTCCTCAGCCAGTTCCTTGAGTACTCCAGGAAGTATTTCATCAGGCCATTATGACTTGTGGACATCTAACTTGTCTAAGTAATGTATAACTTGCTCTTTTCTTATTTTAGCCTTTGAGCCTACCTCATGTTCACTGTCATTCACTATGTTAGAAATCCAATTGCTTCTAACCTTTTTCGTGAAAACTGAAACATTAAGGTTATTTCCACACTTCTGCCATTTCCACATTTTCTGTTCAGGGCCGGCGACAGAAATTTTGGGGCCCGTTACTCTGATCGTTTGTGCTCCCCCCCCCCCACCCGGCCGGTCTCCCGCTGCCTGCGCCCTGCCCCGCCCGGGCCTACGTGGGACTGCCTTGCCGGTCGGGCATAGCGGGGGTGTCGTGTTGCGGGGGTACTGAGCGTGGTCGGCGGTAGCACGGTGCGGCGCGTGCAGGCGGCCTCTAGCACACCACCCCTGCCTGGCCCACCTCCCCACCCAGCCTATTCTCCTTCCCCCCCCTGCCTGACCCAGCCCACCCAACCTAATCTCCTCCCCCAGCCTAACCTCCTCCCCTCCCCACCCATCCCTGCCTGGCCCACCCCGCTGTTGGGGGTGATCTTCCTTTACCCCTGTCCAGCCTCCCCCCATCTAACCACCTTCCCTCCCCCACCCGTGCCTGGCCCGGCCCATCCCACCGAACCTAACCTCCTCCCCCCTCCCCCTCCCAACCCAGCCTCCTGCCCCCCATGCCTCACCCGCCCAGCTCAGCCTCCCCCCCACCAAACCTCTTTCCCTCCCGCACCCACACCTCACCCACCCCATCCAGCCTCGTCTCCTGTCCCCCTCCCCGCCCACCTAGCCTGGCCTCCCCGCCGGCTACCAGACATACCTGGTGTGGGGATGCAACTGGTTCCGGTGCGGAGCTCGGTTGGGCGGGAGGGCGGGGGGCGGGCAGAGGGAGATGAAGTTATAAGTGGGGTGGCCGGGGCGCATGGCGCGGCGTGACAGTTCCGAACGGACCGTGTTGAGCGCTCTGGGCACGAGCCCCGCCCGCGAGGACACGGCGGCGGCGGCTTCCACCCCCCCCTACCCCTCCCGCCCTCACTAGCTCACGGTGGCAGCAGCTCCCCCATGGTAGCGGCGCGAGCAGGGAATCCCCGGGAACCGTCTCGCGCCACCCCCTGTGTACTCTTCAGCTCTTAATAATGGGCCCTTACTTACTGTTGTCTGTTGCACCAAAAGCCATGCTTGCCTGCAAACCTTGTACTTTTTCCTCGTGCTTCCTTGCTGAATCAGTCAGCATTGGCTGGCATTCCTGAGGTGATTGCAATTGGAAAAAGTGAATTAAAGTATTAAAATGAGGGTATATGTATGTTTTTCTGTGTGCATGTTCACACACAAACACACACACACACAGTTTCTGCAGCTTCAGTGGTGACTTCTGCCATTCTTTGCATCTGAGGGTTTGCAAACAAGCAGAACTCTCAATATATTTTTGTACAAATAATTCATTAAAGGATGAATAATGATTCTGTTTTTCATGCCATATTCTGAGCTGCTTACATTGTAAAATACTGTTATTTTTAAATGAATTTTTGTTCTGATGTCAAATTTTGTAGAACTCTTTTTTGAATTTGAGATCATTGAAGATCTCCTGGTTAAACCAGGGTGGTCTCTTGCTATACTTCCTATCTTTCCTATTGAAAAACTGCTAATTCTCTTGAATGTTTTTTTTTCCCTTGGACTTGCTTCCTAATGGGATCCTACCTACCAACTCCCTAAGTTTGCTAAAGCCTGCCTTCTTGAAATCCATTATTTTTATTGTGCTGTTTTCCTCTTTCCATTCATTAGAATCACGAACTCTATCATTTCATGATCGCTTTTACCCAACCTGTCTTCCACTTTCAAATTCTCAACCAGTTTCTCCCTATTTGTCAAAATTAAATCTAGAACAGCTTCTCCCCTAGTAGTTTTCTCCATATTCTGAAATAAAAATGGTCTCCAATACATTCCAAGAACTTGTTAGATAATCTGTGCCCTGCTGTTTTATTTTCCCAACAGACGTTTGGGTAGTTGAAATCCTCATCACCACCAAGTCCTGTGCTGTGGATGATTTTGTTAGTTATTTAAAAAAAAAGCCTCGTCCACCTCTTCCTGGTTTGGTGGTCTGTAGTAGACCCCCATCAGGACATCTTCCTTATTTTAACCCTTTTATCCTCTCCCAGAGATTTCAGCAAGCATGTACCACATCACAATACATGTTAAGGGTATCTCTGTGTGTGTATGTGTATGTGTGTGTGTGTGTGTGTGTGTGTGTGTACAGCTGCTGATTAAAAAGTAGAATCTCCATTCTGCTTAGCCACAGCAGACAAAACTGTGCAACATGGGAAACGTAGTCTAGCTGGTGAGCAGACCAATGTAGGAGAATCAGGCCATGAGGGGCCCAAAAACTATAATTCCCATGAGGCACTGTGGTGGGTTAAGTGGCTGCAGAGATTAATGTTTACCCCACCCCAAAAGTTTTGATTTTTCTGATGGCAAACCATTAAAGTCACTCTTTTCCCATGGAAATTTTTGATTTAAATGAAACTCCACTTTCTGACAGAAAATGAGTTGTTCAAAATCTTTTGACCAGCCACAGCAATGGCATGTATATATAGTACTAGCAGAAATACCCAGCGTTGCTCGGGTCCGTCGGAGGGGGGGAAGGGGACCCAGTGTTGCTCGAAGAGAGCTGAGCGAGTGTGGGGTCTGTTGGAGGGAGGGAGGGGGGAGAGAGCTGAGCGAGTGCCGGGGCCGTTGGAGGGTGGGCAGGGGAAGAGAGCTGAGCGAGTGCGGGGTCCGTTGGCGGGTGGGAGGGGGGAGAGAGCTGAGCGAGTGGGTGGGGGGCGTTGGAGTGGGGGGAGGAGGGGAAGATTTTTTAAAAAATTGATTCTTACCTGAGGGGCGAGAGAGCTGAGTGAGTGCAAGGTTCGTTGGGGGGGGGGGAGGGAGCTGAGCGAGTGCGGGGGGCATTGGAGGGAGGGAGGGGGGTGAGAATTTAAAATTTTTTGATTCTTTCCTGAGGGGGGAGAGAGCTCAGTGAGTGTGGGGCCCCTTGGATGGGGGGAAGAGAGCTGAGCGAGTGCCGGGGCCATTGGAGGGGGGGCGGGGGCAGAGAGCTGAGCGAGTGCGGGGTCCGTTGGAGGGGGGTATTATTACATCATAACTATGTCACAGAGAACAGCAGGTGTTAACCTGCAGCCCAGCTGATGTGAATGGGCTTTAAAGAATTTCACCCCTGGGGGGCATCAGAGGTGAGATTTGAAAAATTTTCGACTCTTACCCTGGTTAGGACCCTAAGGCCTATAACTGTACCAAATTTCAAGTCTCTAGCTCAAACGGTGTGGAAGGAGTAAGGGAACGTACATACACGCACGCACGGACGCATACACGCATCCATGCATACACCATTTGACTTTTATATATATAGATGTATATCCAAAGTAACATTCAATGACTATTCAGCTTGCATTAACTGGAGTTTTGAATTACTTAGGATTGGATGGACAGACAGGAGAGAGGATGTGAGGAAGCAAAGAGACCATGTTGAAGGGTGCAGTATCAGAACCTGAACCGAATAGAAAAAAAAGTGAAAGAAACAATAGAAGACTCATTTCTTAGGATGGATATAATAGAATAATAGAATATCAGGTTTTGAAGGAACCTCAGGAGATCATCTAGTGTAACCCCCTGCTTTGTCAAGACTGACCTTTAAAACCTCAAAAAATAATAATAATCAAACTATCACTTTTGAAATTCAGGCTTAGAGAAAGATTCACTGAACTAAAAATGTCCTCGGGTTATTAATCAATAGAGATTATACAGTCTAAAGTGTGACAAGAGGACAGAGAAGGAATTACTATCTTTGTCAGCCATTTACAACAATTTGGTTATGGACTGATAGATTTTTAACATCAGAAAACACTACAGTAAAACCTCGATTTAATGGACTAATTCGGGCGAGGGGGTGTCCGTTAAATCAGAGAGTCCGTTATTTAATAATAATAAAAAACGAGCTGTCGGAGCAGCAGCCCGCCTGCTGCCGGGACCCGGGCGGCAGCCAGGACCCGTCAGCCAGCCCACCCGGGTCCCGGCTGCTGGGGCCGGGGCGGCAGCAGGGAGCCGTTAGCCAGCCCGCCCGGGTCCCAGCTGCTGGGACCTGGGCGGCAGCTGGGAGCAGGCAGCCAGCCCGCCCGTCAGCTAGACCTCCTGTTGCTGTGACCCGGGCGGCAGCCGGGAGCCGGCAGCCATCCCGCGAAAAACGGATTTGGGATGCATTGGACTTGCTCATAAATTTTGTCCGTTGCATCCGAAGTCCGTTAAATCGGGGTCCGTTAAATCGGGGTTTTACTGTAGGATTACTAGGATTACTTCCTGCATAACACAGGGCACAGAATTTAAAAAAAATAAAAAATCAGGGAATTACTGTTATCTTTCTTCTATATAAAAAGAAACCATGATTGATTCTAATATATAAATGTTTTTAGCCAAAACCAATTAGCTGCCAGTTTTCCAGGATCTGAAATGTCCAAACATCTATGATATGCAAGGTCATAGCTGACTGACAAAAAAGAATTTGCAATTTAAATGTAAGTGTCCTTGTGGTCAAATTAGCTAGCATAGACTCCTGCATCCAAACCCCATTAAAGTCAATGGAGATCTGCATGAGCAGAATAGTTTTGTTAGGAGATCTCATTGCAGGACTGAGGCCAAACACATATCCCCAATTTCAAAATTTTCCACTATCATTCAGGTTTAAGTTTTTAAAATAATAATTATTATTTTTCACTTAACATCCACTGCTTTTGTAAATCTAGCAGCAATTTACATTATAGTCAAATATATTCTTTTTTATCGTGTGTGATATTAAAAATCTGTTATGTATAAATGACCTTTTGAATAAGACTATGGGTAAAGTCTCATTTTGATAGCATTTTAAATATATGTATTTCTTGCCCAGACTATATGCATACACCTAAACAGTTCCTAAGAGCTGCAATGGGACACCAACTTAATGAATGAGTGGAGTAAACTGCAAACAGGACATTATATAACCTGTTAACAAATTCCATATTACTTTATTCTTGTCAAAGAGATGGTATATATATATTTCTATGGGTGCTCTTGGTATGATGGACAGTATCATAGGCACATGGGTGAATGTGTTAATGAAGAAACAAAGTAAAGTTCAGATGATCCCACCCCTGACATGCCCCCCCTCGAGGGTGGGGCACGTGGCAGGAGAGCCCTGTGGCAATGCTTTGCTTTTTATTATTTATTATTAATTATTATTATTATTATTATTATTATTATTTTATTAAGGGGGGGAGGAATAGCTCAGTGGTTTAAGCATTGGCCTGCTAAACCAACAGTTGTGAATTCAATCTTTGAGGGGGCTATTTAGGGATACAGGGCAAAAATAGGGATTATTCCTTCTTTGAGCAGGGGGTTGGACTAGATGATCTCCTGAGGTTCTTTACAACCTTGATATTCTATGAGGTCTATTGATCTCAATATGGCAGTTCACTCAGAATAACATCTCCTGCTTCTTGAATGACTCAATTCATTTACCTCAGAATCTTTCCCTTAAAAATAATAAAAAAGTCATTTTAAAAATGCATGACTAAATGAAAACACATTTCAGTGTTTACTATTAATTTAGTTTTTCTTTGAGTGGCATTTATTTAAAAATCTTCTTGAAAAAGTTATTATCTAACATTCAGTATGCATAGTACTTTCTTATATACTTCAGTGGGGTTTTATATGTATAAAGTCTGCATAGTTGGGCCGCTTGACTTTATATGTCCTTTTTCACATTTTTAATGTCTATGAGAGAGATTCTCTCCTGCAGTTAAACCACTACATATGATGTTGCCAGTTCAAAGCAGCAAGCCCTGACTATTGTAACGATCCCTTGGGACCTTTGGTACCAGCTATTTTAACTTATTCGGCGGACCATATCCATGCAAAACAACCCCAAGTTTTGGTTAGTGTAAAGGTGACATATTTACACACACCCATACACATACACATACACCTCTTCTGGAGCTCAGCTGCATGCTATTCATCCATAACTGATAATCTCAGCCTAGATCTGTCTTTCATATGTGCAAAGTAGTGAGCAACTAAAGAAACTAAATGGCACCCATTATGTTCAGCCCAATGATCTAAAAGTTCACAAGCTAAGAAACACTTTTCAATATGAAACAAGTGTTTAAATATTTCTTGTTCTAGTTGTTATTCAGTTATTGAACCATAGTTTAATACTGCTTTAAAGCTTTAAAACCATCACCAAAAGATAAAAGTGCCAGATACTGTTAACTCCCTGAGCCATCTAGTCCCTCATGGTGAGAAGACGGTAAATGTAAGCAATCTCTGAAAAGAACACTGTTCAATTTCATCTGAACTTCAAAACAAAACAGCCTTCTATTTTGCAATTTCACATAAGTATGCCCAGCATTTTATTTAGTTTTAAATTACTTTTTCAGATTGTTTAAATAACATAGGGAGCAGATCTACATTATTCCTCTAAATTTCAGTCAAAGTCAACTTCAGTTTTCTCTTGCTCATTTTATATTTATGTTCTGCATTTCTGCAAACACTGCACTATGTATTCCAGGGCATTTGTCAATATTACATTTCATTTGTCTTATATACTGTTAAGCCAGTCAGGAACAATTACACAATATGGTGCAATAACATTCATTAGAAACAATACATCTTGGTATGTAACAGTTACATTACCAATAACATAACATATTTGCTGTATACACAGTGCTGGGGATTTGTCAAGATTTGGATGCATAGCACTTCTATTAGGAGTCATATGTTGTGAGGAAGCTAAAGCATTATGGCAATTAATCAAGTTCCCATAATTAAGGTAACCTCAATTTAAGCAAATTATTCTTAAAGGTTTCAAGAATCAATGGTTTTGATAAAATTGCTAAGTCATTAAGCATGTGGTTTATAAGTGGATTCTTAGAGTTGATTTATGAAAGAGGCTCCATAAAGGATTTTATTTTTCTGAAAATTGGAAATCCACTTACAAATCTAGAAAACTATAAGGCAGATGATTGCACTTATTTGATGTCAAAGGTCCCAGTCCCACAATGACTTCTTTGTGGGCTGACTCCTGAGCCCACCTGGAACCTCACTGACCAGTGCAATTCCATGTGGATGCAGGGCTCCACCTATGCAGAGCTTAATGAATAATCATGTCTAAGGGTCTTATCCTGGTCCCAGCGAAGTCAAGAGCAAAACTCCCATTGACTTCAATGGGAACAGAATTGGATTTTAAATATCCTGAGAGATATATACAGCAAAAAGGTTATATGCTCCTTATATATGTTAGTATGGATGATCCAGAACATTTTTACAC
Organism: Sternotherus odoratus; assembly: GCA_032164245.1. NCBI lineage: Eukaryota > Metazoa > Chordata > Testudines > Kinosternidae > Sternotherus > Sternotherus odoratus. Next base: position 147,695,561 of record JAVMKO010000003.1, read on the forward strand.
CTGGCAAACAAATCCAGTTGAGCTGGAAGATCAGTGCAGTTTGATTTATGACATCCATCCTTAAATATGACAATTGTTAGCTCAATTATAAATGAACTATAATTTACCTGTTGCATTACAATGATCAGCCATTCTGGTTTCATAGCATTTAAAGCACCCACTCTCAGTGGTTAAGATAAGCAGTAGATCACTGATGTTTACTGCTTCCTTATTGCCCAACTTCTTTCAACTTGCAGGGTACTAAAAAAAAGTCTTCAGTCATCTATAGGAGAAAAAAATGGAGCATGGCATTAGACCCAATGAAAAACAGGACAACGTTTGCAGTACCTCCTTTTGCTATGCAGAATGGTTGCATTGCAGAGAAATTCTTAATTCATTAAGATCATTTATTTAAAAAAAAAATTGTTGCTGGAAAGTGGAAAGTTCCAAGGCAATCTGGACCAATCCAAAGTCCATTGGAGTCAATGGGAAGTCTCCCATAATGTCAGTGGGCATTAGATTGGGCCCTCTGTGAGAAAGAGGAAAATTCTTGGCCAAACAAATACATCAGGAGACAATGTGCATAAAAGTGAAAATATAGCCTATGGTAAACAATAGCTGTATGTGGTGCTCCTTCATGTGGGGCATAGGTAATAAAAAAACCTGCACTTGTTGTTTCTTAATTAGCCTCACCCTGTTCAAATGAGACATAATCAAAGACAATTACATAGAAGATAGGTCACCTGCCTTCTAGCCAGTCAGGCTTCATTGTTAAGCTCATGGTGAGAAGACAATTGACACAGCAGGCAGAAAACATTATGAGCTAGGTCCTGGAAGTGTATTATTTTAGCAATGAGACTCTTAAGCAAGGAATGCCTGTTGCTCTTTCAGGCAGATCTGCTACAGAAATCTTAGTATTCTTCTCTTGAGATCCCAGTTCTATGCTACATTTTATTATCAGAATGCCCCATGCTCTGACCACACTTAGGCTACTCAATATAAACTCACCATTATAGGTAGCTGTGTCTTTTCCAGCTGTTGGGCAGGCAATAAAGCAGATTTAAAACTGGCAGAATACCCTTTTAGTGCATGCTTCTTCCAAACTGATCAAAGGTAGTCAAAGGTAAATCAAACAGAAACTCCCTCTAACAGAGTTAATATAGCTGTCTTAAGCTGGTCTCAGATGAGATCCACCATTTCCATATGTTGTGATAAATGGGTAATCCTCCCATGTCAATAAACTCCATATATATATCTATGCTGTGGTTCCACCCCACAACAAATTAATTATTCATCATGTCATTCATAAATACATTGCATGTTCATTAAGACCAAACCTCTTCCACGCTCTGAACTTGCACCTCCAAAAAATAATTAGCCCCATTCCTCTCACAAGCACATTCTTATAGGTACTATTCCCCCTCTCCCATTGGGCCACCATATCCATAATATGAGAACAAAAAGCTGAGGGCACTGATTCAGTGACCCCCTTCTCTGTCATAGATCCATTCAGGGATAAATTGTTTTCCCTCTGGCTTCACAAAGCCAGAGTAATGTAGACAGCATTGATGATCCTGGCATCCAAACGGGTCTGTAGAGATCTCCAACAGGTTTTTAATCTTCCCAGAGCATATGTAACAACCCTTCTACTTCTGCAGAGAGCATAATTAAACCTTCTTTTGCCAGGGCCTGTGAAATCAGGGTACAGTTTCATAAGCCAATTCAAAAAAGGCAAAAAGGGGTCCCTCAGAATAGTGGTGTGGACAGTAACTCCATTTATGATCATGTGATTTGGTGGGAATAATCTGGCCATAAATATAGACTCCTGAGCAGTGAAAATCTCTGATATTGTGAACTTTCCAGTGCAGCCCATGTTGACATTCATAAATTGGCCTCCATGGTCCACATGGGCCTGCATAACCATGTAGTAGTACCCTTCTTCTTCCCTGACCACCTCTCAATTCAGCTTGGCATTAGATGGAGATGGGACTAGAGAAGCAGGAAACTAATTGTACAGATGTTTCTGGCGCCAGTTAAGATTTCCTGGGGTCCTAACTGAGGGTTTTGTTGTCTCTTTTGGTATTGAGAGACTCCTTCAATCTCTTCTCAGTACTGCTGCTCACAGGAACCAGGTGCACTCCAAAAAAGAGTGCCACAGACACTTCCCAACCATGTTATGGAACAGTGCTGGAGCTACTTCATGGCTGCTGTTCCACACGGATACAGCCCACCCACTCCAACACAGCATTCAGGTTCTGAGAACAATGTGGACTGCCACACTCACCTTGATTGGATGCAAAATGTGAAGCCATATGATGACAGTCTAAATGCAACACTACCCTACCAAGCAACCCCTGAGTGAGGACCATCACACTGCCAGAAAAAAGTGTTTTTCAAATGTTTTTGTTAAAATCTTGCTAAACTGAGTTATTTCTAAAAAAGGGGTTTGTAAGAGTTCCAATTACAAATAAAAAATAAAGTGGGATGCCAGTTTAAATACACTCCTGATCTAAACAAGTTTGTGGTTCACTTATCATTTGTCCAAATATACTTCTGTATAATTGCTTTATACAGAGAAACCTCATTAGTTACATTTCCATAGTGTGCTCAAATTAGGTCTGTGAAAAGCTAAAAGGAAAAATTAAAATGCTCAGCTTTCTTTGTGAAAGCTTTGATACAAAGCCCTGAATTGTATTAAAGTAAAAATCTATATTGATTAAAGGGAAATACTAGAGACAGGACAAAGTACAAGCATACCAACAGAGGGACAAATTGTCGAAGACTTCATGTCACCCCATAAGCGTCTACTTATCTGCATATAGGTTAATGACTAACTACAAAAAGCATTTGCACTTTGCATAATAAAGTGTCAGACCAGAGAACGGAAACCTTTAGATTATTTCCACCCCTCCCCCCCAAAGAAGAGGCAATTATAATGACACCTTGCACTAACTCAGAAATCATACATTTCCATGAAAACCTTCTGCAGTACATACAGAATGTAAAACAAGATGATTAGATGTACCACTTCATTTTCTGCACAGGCTGTAAAATTGAACAGATGGTGGCCTAGCACTACTATGAAGCTGGTAACATCATCAGCTTTCAATAATTTAATATGATGTATGGTACAGTGTAAAAGAGTTAGTATCCAGAGAATATGTTTTTTGTCAGGTGAGGACATTATGAATTACGACAACTAAGATGCAGATTCCATTATCTCCAGTTGCACTCACATAGGACAAATTTTATTGGCGACCTCAAGGGTGTTATGAAATGTGGCAAATGGCAAGTTACAGTTCAATCACAATGCCCTGTGATTTCCAGTAAAAGCACAGTCATCGTCTTATTCTTCCTTCCACTTCTCTATTTTTCAGAAATCACAGTCATAACCTTTATTCAAAAAATGAAGGCACAACATGAAATAGTCCATTGTGTGGATTTGTCAGATGATATCTTGCTAAATATTAAAAAAAACTATATACAAATATGGAGTTACGATTTATATTTTGGTTGCTATGAAACTCACTGTATTGCTTATAGGTCTTATGTTTCTGATGCTGATATGTTGCTGTTATAATCAATTTGAGCTGTTCAGGCATACTGAATGTGAGGTAGTCAAAATATTAATTAAAACAGCTGGCCACTCACTGTTGAACTTCAGCATTTCAAGGTTCATGAAGTTGTATTTCCTAAGACTGGTGTATTTGAGTGACTAGATTAGTGAGCACTGAGAGTGGTGTGGGGAAAGGTGTTGTGAAGATGTAGACCTTCCAGAATTCAGATTTACTCCAAACTTTATGGAAAAAATGTTTTTGTCTACCTGTACACTAAACTGATATACAGTCAATAGTCTCATTAGTTGTCAGACACCTAGAAAGAGTTTGGGACAGTTATATCCACTGCTAACAAATGTCTAACTAACTATAATTCTCCATACATAGTGCAGAACTATAGTTAACATGTTTATAACTAACAGGATGCAGGCATTCATATTATGAAACACTATTATACTTAACCAGTTTAGATATAGTAATTATTTATATGTTAGTCCTTTTGTCTTGGAATTATTGCTTGATTGTATTATAAACTGGACATGCCACTTCACTGAGTTACTTACAAGACTCAAACTTTGCAATCATTTCTAAATAACATCTTGAGACAGAAGACAGAGAAAATTATGGGCATTGATATGAGAGAACTTAAAAGTATGCTCTAGGATTTGCTTTCTTCTTTTTCCTCTCTCTTTTATCTTTTAATTCTTTTCTAGGACTCTGTTTCCTTTTTTCTCAGCCTTATCTTTCTCTCCTCCCCTGATCTGTTATCATCTTTCTTATTTCCCATCTCTTTTAATCTTCTGTATTGGATGGAGAAAATAAAATGAAGCATTGCCCATCTCCCACACTTTTTCACTTATAGGATGATTTTATTTTATCTTTAGAATGGTATGTGGTGTTTCTTCTACTACTTTCCATTTTCACCCTGTCACATGATCAGTCTTCTGTTTTATACCTTCTGATTTATTCATTTTTTATATCTTCTTTATTATTAAATCCTTAAGAACAAGTTTTTCTTTAAAAATACTTTCAGAAACCTACACGTGCTGATGATTTCTTACCTCCCACTTCTTCAACCCTCTTGCCATTCAGATGGAGACTGAAGAGCTTTCCAGTGAATGACAACTAACAATGGAGAAATGTCATGAAGGTTCATAAATTCAGATCATACAACATCCTGATCTTTGGATACTCATTCGAGTCTTAGCCAGATACTTAATTTGGGCTCAGAACCTTGAGATAACTAGACGTGGGACTGAGCCACAAATTTCAGGTCTGGGTTTGTGTCTGTATCTAAACTTTTCCAAAGTTCAGGAGTTTCAATGTCCAGAATTCATGTTCAGCCCATATTGAGAAACTAACTGTGAAATACAGATTCAGACCAGAATTTACCCAAAGTTTAAGGGTATTTTGCTGAGAGATTAGTTTGGATCTCTCTTTAGTTATATCTGACTCTTTATGAGGTAGTTGTGCCTCTACTTCTGATCAGAAATGCTGCTTCTGTCTTCCTACAGGTACAAATAGTGTGCAGTATTTTGGAAACAAAGCTTATTGAACTTTTCAGCAAAAAATCAGCTCTACCTAATTTTCAGCTGTAAATTGATAAATGAATCCCAAAACTAGACATTTTTGATTTAGAAATGTCATAGCTGTGTCTCATGGCTGTTTGGGTACTTCATGTTCCCATTCTTCTTTATGGGTTCAGCTCCCTAATTGAACAATGTAACACAGCCTCCCCACTTGTTAAATCACTGTGGTGCCTCATGGAAGTTCCTGACCATGATACATCATGGGACATGTAGTCCAGCTGGGGAACTCAGTCCATAAAGGAGAGCAGGTGCATAAGGCACCTGACCTACAACTCCCAATAGGTAGCATAGTAGCATTTCAAAATTGATTTTTTATTTGTTTTCAACAAAAAATGTTCAGGTTTTTGACCAAAGAAAAAAGTTTTGTTTTTTGGGTATTTGGTTTTATTTTTATCAAAAGTCTTAGTTTTCTACAGAAAGTAGAAACTTTTCATTAAATATTGTAGTTAGTTAAAATCCAATTTTCCTTCAAAAAACAATTGTGATTAAACTTTCTGATAAGCCCTGTTTACCCCTTTGCTTCCACTACCAGCCAAAAGGCCATATCATCCCCTTCTGCAGTTGCTGGAGAAGATAAACTTAGTGAGGATCTCCCCCATCCTTAATATTATGTCAGAGGCCTGGGATTTACCCACACATGGAAATAGGATGCAATTCCCCTCATATCTGGCAGTTCCCAGGGGATTTACAGGAAACTGCAGGGCTTTGGAGGCAGTTGAACCACTTCCATTTGGGAAGAGGGAGATCACTCTGAGTGTATATCTGGCGGGGGGGGGATTGATCTCTGTTCAGATTAGGAATTAGTTATTGTTGTATAACAAGTTATACAAAACAGAAAAATAACCTTTAAATGAAGATATCTCATCCTTTATGGTCCTCAGAAATAGTTTACTTCCAGCTAAATTTTATTTTCTCTTAGTCCCACTAAATACATGTGCAGTGAATGAAGGGAGTTGGAAGAAAACTCAACCTCAGGGGCAGGAGGGGAAAATGGGTGTGACGGGTTGAACCCCAAATCTCAGATTTGCTCAGATACCACTGAGTCTACCTGATCTGCCAGCATGGGTCCCCTTTAACCTGTCTTGCTGAGCCAGGCTCTTAAATCCCCCTCTAACACACACACAGGCAGGGCCACACCCAGTTGCAGATCTGCTCTGGGAAAACACAGTTTAATGGACCTGCTCCAGCTCTCAGATACCCACCAGATTTTAAGCGTTAAAAGGGTTAACAAACAGAACAAAGCAGATCACTAAGCAAATGAAATCAGACATGCAAACTAAGCTAGTTTCACTAAAGAAATTGGTTACAAATAATATTTCTCACCCTAGATATTGTTGCAGGCAGTTCGCAACGTTTCTGTGGTTCAGAATTCCAGTTATATTCCTTTTCAGACTGGACCTGTGTTTTAGTCTGGACTCTCCCTTGCTTTCCTTTTGCAGTCTTTCTTCTTGGGCAGACAGGCCATGGAGAGGAGTTGTCCTGTTTGCCTTCCTCTCCACCCTTAAATAGGATTTACATAAGCCGGGAATCCTTTATTTCCCAAACTTGACCCTTCCCCTTCCCTTAGAGTGGAAAGTTACAAGAAGTCCCCGGTAATGTTTTAGTATCAGGCAACAAGACCACCTGACTCGCTAGTATCACAGCGTCCATGAGTCAATGGCAGTATGGAATGTCCAAAATGGTCACGCTTTCAACAGTCCATTGTCCTTGCTGATGGGCCCTGTCTGGCTTTTCCACTGTTGTACCTGAAATGTTAGCAGTGGGCATCACCCAAAGTAGCATAACTGAAATACAGATGCATAATAAATATTCCTAGCTTCAGATACAGAAATGATACAAGCATACATATTTGATAATCACATTCCAGAAATCTTAACCTTTCCAATGATACCCTACAAGATCTATCTTGCATAAAGTAGATCTCAGTCATGTCATATTCATATCATCAGCTTATTTTCATAAAGAATATGGAATGACAATTCCCAGTGGTGTCACCATAACTTTTAGGGACAGACTCAGAGTGCCTGTGGTTCGCCGGACAATTCAGTTTATTAAGAGAAAACTGTAACACCCAAAGATCATTTTTAACCAGCCTGAATTTCACAAGCTTCCTCCTTTCTCTTGGAAGAAACAGATAAACATTTCAGATTAGAATCTGACTCAGCCACTCTTTCTGATCCTATAACATTCCATAACAATTGAGTTCACTCAGGGAATATACCCCAACAACACTTGTGTTATTTGCAAAGTCTAATGCTGGTCTAAAAAGTACCTATGTAAAAAATTTCTCAGTACTCAACAAATCAGATCCCTGTGGGCATTTGGCATCAGGCTTGTGACTTTGTTAAAGGTGTTACATTTTACTCCTGTTAGCACTGTTGGGCCAATGCAGCTTTGGATTGGCGAAATGGGTGCTATTTTGGTGCGTGCTTCATTAACACAATTAATTAAGCCTGAATTTTTTAAGAGTGCTTCATGGAATTAGGTTTCCAATTCACACTGATAGTCAAAGGAGGTGGGTGCCAAATTCCCTTTGGCTCTTTACAAAGCTTTAAATCCCAATTGCAAAATCTTGCAGTGCACGAGCCTGAAAAAAACCTCCAGGCTGATGTTGTCAGTTAAGAAAAAACAAACAAACACCATTACTCTGTAGATATGACCCAGAAATCATCGGGAGAATAAACAAGGTGGTCTACACTCAGTGACACACATTAGGGAACATGGGGAAAGAGGTGGGCAATGCTCTCCTACGTGCTCCAAGGATTTCACACTTGCTCAGCGTTCCATAGGCCATAGCCTCACTAATTTTAAGAAGTTGTCCCATACTAAATGAATATGGCTGATGCCAAAGCAGTCTGGAGCATTGCGCTGGTTGCCTGGTTGCCATGAGACTTACTTTTGATGCAGCCACTCCACCATTTGGACAGAGGGGTAGGCTTATGGAGTCAAAATGCCACTCAAATTTGTCTTGGCTACTCCTCTGTCTAGATAGGGGGACGGCTGAGCAAAATGTGCTCTGACCAAGCACATAGAGAGTATGTTCCCATATAGCAGCGCACAGGGAGTCTGCCAGGAACTCAAAACCTAGGAGCACCATCTCTTGAACTGGGTTGACGAGAGAGAAGAGAGACTCCCTGGCTGAGGGAGATCCAAGGTCTCTCTAGGAAAGGGGGGTCAGGGATCAGAATATGCCCCCCCACCACTTAAAAATATCTGAATTGCCATTGCAGCTCAAAATGCCATTTTAGAAAGTTGCTTTTCACAGTAAAAATGCACTGTACATATTACTATTTCCAGAGTTTGTGCCTGCTTTTAAACTATCCACTATAGAGTCACATTTACAGTCATTCACAGAAAAGAAACGGAAAAGAATATTTACAAAGCTGTAGCCCATTTGTGTGTAACCTGCCAGAGGCCACGATAAATCAGTGACATCATCAAGGTCAACAAATTGTGAGTCATGACCCAATATAGAACTGGGTCACAAAGGCATTATAAGCCTGATCCTACTTGAGGGAAAAGCATCTACAGTGTCTTCGTGCTTTTGAAATATATTTGTTCTGTCATAAACTGCTTTATATCCTCAAATACATTTCTGGAATCAAGGAAAAGGAGAAACAGGAGAGGAAAGCAGAGATATATTGTGGACTGGAATTTGGCAATATCAGATATTTCATTACATGTTAATTCTAATTTTTAAACATATAGACTTGGAACATAAATCCTTATCACTGTACTGGGTTGCTAAAAATATGAAATGTGAAAATGGCAACTCAGCATCTTAATTACCGTATTTTTCGTCTTATAGGATGCTCCGGCCTATAAGACGCCCCCTCGTTTTTTAATAAAAAATCCGGACAAAAAAAAAAAAAAAGCGCCTCGCTCTCCCGTCCCCGCCGCGCGGGCGGGCTGCCGAGGTTCCTCCCTCCCCGCCGCGGGCGGGCTGCCGGGGTTCCCCCCTCCCCGCCGGACAAAAAAAAAAAAAAAAAAAAAAAAGCGCCTTGCTCTCCCGCGCCCGCGGCGGGGAGGGGGGAACCGGGACGCTCCCGGCAGCCCGCCCGCGCGGCGGGGACGGGAGAGCGAGGCGCTTTTTTTTTTTTTTTTTGGTCCGGCGGGGAGGGGGGAACCTCGGCAGCCCGCCGGCGCGGCGGGGACGGGAGAGCGAGGTGCTTTTTTTTTTTTTTTTTTTTTTTGCATTCGCCCTATAAGACGCACCAACTTTTTCCCCCCCGTTTTGGGGAAGAAAAAGTGCGTCTTATAGGGCGAAAAATACGGTATATCTTTCTGAGTTATGCCATTATTTGTATATGCTTTCTGTAGGTTTAACTTGTTTCTCTTTCAGTATCAGTGAACATGGTGCAATTGTGATTATGCCATTCCTTAAATCAAAGCCCAATTTTATATATATTTGGATCCGTGTATCTTACTTATATTTGAATATTATTAGCTTATTTTTATTGAATGGGAAAGGTTCCCTAATGTTAATGGAAGTAAATTTCAGACCCACTTCCTACTTTGGAGTGTGACATAACAAGCAGAAGGTAATAGTATGGTATCAAGCACAAGTTAATGGTATGTGTTACAACTGTTTGGGGCATATATAACACATCACGGGTCAGGCCAAACTGCTTTCAAATATGATCTCATCTGTTTGACCCAAAGACTTTCACCGCCCTGTGTTGATACAATTTTCTTTCTATATCCCATAAAGATAATCCCATTGTTGTGAGTTGAGAAGTTACAGTCACCAAAGCAAGTGACATTTAGTGAGCTTCTATGTCTACATGCCTTGTCCTTCACAATCACTTGCACAACACATAGAGTAAAATTCAGAGCCATCCCCTAGCAAATACCCATTAGGGTTTTTACAGCACCAATGGTTAATTCAGTAATATAACACAAACTATAAAGAGATTGATAGTGGTTCTGTTTTCAGAGATGAGACCTGGCAAATAAAGGGGGAGACAATTTATCATTATCAAGAACTACACTTCAAATGTAATAGAGAATGAACAATAATGGCACACACTGCAGTACTTAGTAAAAGTCCCAGACAAGTATGAATTTGTTTTGTCATAAGCTTAGCCAAAGCGAAATCCAGTCAAGGTCATCAATATATTCCTTGAAAGGCCTTAAATGGGCTGTATACTAGAGGTCAATCCTCCCTCTGATTGGCAGTGATTTTAAAGGCATCCTTTAAAACAATAGACAATAAAGGAAAACTCAAGGCTAAAGTAAACAGTGTACCTGTCAAGATCAAGATATAGTTGAATAACTGGGGGATATTTGCTAGACCTATCACTGAATTTCAGATGGGCTCAGGATGCTTTTTCCAGAGTTATGAAGGTTATCTGCTCTTCTTGGGCTAATACTGGAAGCAACTTATTCATAAGTTCTTATAATATATAGCTAGATATGAAATTTAGGTGTTAGGTATATGATTTATAACCTAATGTAGTCAGTGAATATTGCATGGTTCCCTCTGCCCTCATTACATACTTTTAGCAGCCTGAATCAATCCTGCATATTTTAAAATAATTTTAACTGTAAAATGATTCTATATGTATTATATGTGTAAATCTCATAGGTATATATGAAAAAATGGGGTTAGCTCAGCATTGCAAAAATTCTATTCCAGACAGAAAACCTACTCACCAGTCTTTTATCACGAAGGCAGCAATGATTAAAGGAAAATGGAGTTCCAAGCCTGATTGCACTCGCTAGGCGCTACCAAACTACAAATATGTATTACAACTTGCCCTAGGTGAATGTAATTTTGCAAGGCTAGTTTACTCGCTGATGATCTCACCAAAAATTCCATAATGATAAAGAGGTATTACAACCAATGAGCATAAGCTTAAATGCAAGAAATGGTCCTGAGGATGTTCTATGCACATTAGCATAATGTTCCAGACACAATTAGCCACACTAACTGGGGGAGGCCTTTGATCCTACAGTTTTGCAACAGACAGCAGCACCTTGTAACACCTGTGATCATTGTTCAATGCAGAGTTCCAGCTACAGTTAACAGCTAAAGTCTGACAAAGACAATCATGTATCAGTGGAAGCACATGATATCAAGGCCCAGTGATCTGTCCTGGCTGCCTATTGGTTTTGAGTTGGAATTTAGGGGCCCGGGCTGTTGACCAAAAAGGTGCAGAACCGCTAACTTGAGAGATTCTCTCACCATGTTTTACTGCTACAACTGCTGTCTCTGATGCTCATGTTACTCCACCTTCAATTTAAGACAAGGGGTACTGGTAAGAGAGCAGTACACTTCAACTTTGGACTTACATTTTCTCTTAATTAAAAGTAGCCATAATTTGTCAGTCTTCATATAAACAGAAATAGTTTCCACGTTAAATCCATCTGCAGCCAGAGTACCGGAAAGACAAAATGAGTGAAAGCAGGACTTCGTTTTGTCAATATTACTTCTGATGAGATAGACAGTTGCTTTAAGGTAACATTTGCATGTGTTGATTTAGGAGCCTAATTTTCATTTTCAGAATCCACTTAGGCAATTGTGAAAATGGAATTTAGGAGCTTTCAAAATGTTTAATCATAATCCAGATTTTGGATGATATTTTAGATATAATTTTTATTAATCTTTTTTTATAAATCATCGCAAAAAGTAATTTTAATTCCTCTTCCCATGCTCTTTTCCACTGTGCTTAACATTTATTGGCAATCTTTGCTTTATGTAATATTTTAAAGAAAAAACAGTGCAAAGAGGGTTATGACAATACTTGAATTACACAAAGGACTTATACAATATACTAGAAATAACCCTTTGTCCAGGTCTGCAAAATATGTACAATGTCTTTCTAGTACAAAAGATGCATAAAAGACATATAGAAGTACTGGTCTTCTGGTACTAGCTAAAGAATTTTGAGTTTATTAGCTTCAACTGGGTCAACTAACTTTGATAACTGAGAAACCCGAAATGGCCCTGTCCCATAAGGAAAACAGACATTCTCTGAAATCAAAGGAATGGAGAAATTTGTATTAACTTTGCATTAACCTAATCTACTTCTCAGTGCTCAAGTAACATCCAACCTAGTGTTCAATCAAATTCATTAAAATAGAATATTGGCAATTTTTTAATAAATGGATAGGGAATTTGGATATTGATATGGTACATTTTGGTTCAAATTCATATTTTATTGGATATGAGATCTGAACAAGAAAAATAAAATGCAAAGACCAGTAAAGCTGCATGAGGTTTTTTTTCATGTTTATCATGGCATACAAAAATTGCATACAGTGGATCATGAAATTTTCCCTAATTCTTTTAGTTAAGCCCATGGTAAATATATAAGTATGTAGAAGAACACATTCTTGAAACAAAAGACCGATAGTATAGGAATAAATTCATGCCTGAAGCATCTCTACTGACTTCTGCAGAGTTCTACCAAGAGATTAACTTAGTCTATTGTGTTTGTCTCTTTAAACACGAAAACAGATTTTCTGTGCTGATATTATTAAAATCATAAAACAAATCTAAAATGATATCAACCATCTGAATAATAGAGACAACATTGAAATAAACCCAGTTTGGCAAAATTCAGCATTCTCTCAATCACTAAAAAATAAATAAAATAATAACAATAACAACAAATGACAGCCGGTATTATAAAAATAAACTTAAAATTTCCTTTCCATTCATTTTTCTATAGAAGCTTCTGCCATTTGGGAACACAAAGTATATATACTTCAATAAAGCTAACCCAGAAGACATACTGACTAATTCCTGACTACAGTAGTTACAGTTAATTGCTTTGGTTCACCCTGAAAATAGTTCAGCATGTATTTTGATTAGAATTCAGCAATGACACATTACTCTGGGACTAAGTATTAAATCAGGTCACAGCTTTTATATGTGTTTTGTTAGTTTTTGGGTAAAGATTTTAATGTTTTTTTTTTAAGTCTTCCTCCAAATTAAATGCTTTTGCCAGCTGATTGAGGACAAATTGAAAAATATTCATAGGGCCAATTGGTCTAAATTTGTATGACTCCATTTAATGGAAGAATGCTGATTTACATCTAGTGAGGAGCTGATCCATAATGTTTTCTATCACTATTTCCCAACATAAAATTTCATCTCATCTTCAGGGGACAGAGTGCTCATTATTACTGGGTCCATTGCAAAATGATCTATTGTATGCGTTCCTCAGGTGAGTTCCTCACTGTGGGAAGTAAAGGAAAAAGAATACTGCATTCCTAGAGCAGGCAGCAGGGTTGCATGATGGCTCTGTAGGCAATGCTATGTAGTGATTTTCAAATAAACACCCAAGTCTAACTCCCTAAGAGCCCTTTGAAAATCTCAGTTGTAATGTCCAGATAATGATACATACAAGATCAGGTTTTAAACCATCATCAGTAAATTCAGCAGTGGGAGACTCCCACGGTATTGCTGGCTGGAAAACAACATTTCCATTCCACAGGAAATTCTGACATTGAAAAAAATATGTTTTTGTCCTGAATTGGATCAAAAAGTTAAACATTCTGAAATATTTTGCAGAATGAATATTCTGAAATCTTTCTATTTGACTTCATCTAAGTGAATTTAACAAAACATTTTATTTTGGTAATGTCAAAATATAACACGGTACAATATAATAGGAACAAAAAAATCCAGAACAAAATGCAATGAGAAACTCAAAATGAAAATACTCATTTCCAGTTTCAAATCATTTTGAAACTTTATTGAGGAAAATTTTATGAAAATCTGCATATCCAGGCAAAACATTTTAATATTAACACACCCCTTCCTCTGCAGCATTTCTGATGGAAAGACTTGCTGAAAATGTTCTGACCAGCTCTCATCTAAGTAAGATGTTAGTGATTCAACAGGTGCAACTTCCCTTTAAGTAAGTTCTGAGCTAATATAAGAATATGGGATTTGTAACAGCATATTTCTGGAGGTACCGTATTTCTGTTGAGATGTGCCTGACCACTTGTGTAGTGGTTAGTGCTCATAAATGTGAACAAGGGTGAAACAGAAAATAATATATATGTTATTACTCATTTCTCTATGCTTTGACTATTTGTCTGTCTGTCTAGTCTTAGATTCTGTAATCTTCAGGACAGGGTCTTATCCATTTTTTTTTTGGTCTGTTTTAGAAATACTTATACATAGTGAATGCTACCATATGTGAGCCCTAAGGTTTTCTATAGCAGTTTTCACAAGAGTAGTGTTGTTCATCCTGATCTCCAGGCCAAGTGCTTGGGTGATATTTAATCAACCTAAATTTCCCCTGCATTTTTTGTTTAGTTACTGTGAGTGAAATCTTCACTTTTCTGTGTACTGACTACAAGCTATCATATTTCACTCCACCACTCCAGAGACATTGTCTTTCAGTTCTGAGTAAAGCAATTGTTTTATATAATTTGTTTTAAACTCCTTTGTGATAAAAGGCAATATAAGGTATTTGGGGACAGAACCTTGTGGCATAAATCTGTCTAAACCCATATAAATTAATGGAGGAAGGTGCTATAAATCAGGAAAGTATCTGCCTCAGTATAATCTTTTTGTTTTAGGATTGAGGTCATTCATTTGAAAAAGCAAAACAAAACAAAAAACAACAGAAAAGTGCAGCTCAAAAGGAAGACCAGGTAAAAATCCTAAAACTTCACCTGAATTAGAATTGTATTTTCAGTCAGTGTCCCACTCCTATGTGTTCTTTATTACAACAGTGGCCCATTTTTAGATATACCTGTAGCAAAAGCTTCAAAATATATGAAATAGAGAAAAGCAAAATTATGCTTGCTGGAAATGTTTAAATTCCCGATTTACCTTATTGCCTTCTTCATGTATAAATAGAGCTGTGTAAATTTAGGTAATCAGTATCTCTTACCCTACCTTTGGCATATAAGAGGAGATCAATTATCCTCATTATTTCTTTGCTGTATTACTCACTACTCCTATCTCTTTCCAAACTTACTATTGCTAATATGTTGCTATAGTTTAGAGAAACAGCTCTGTGGGACTATCATTTCAGATTTTCAAACAATATTAGTACCTCTATAAAAAAAATGGTTTGGATGTGGAAATCTGCCAAAGATGAGCCTCAGCAGGAAGATTAACTACAGGAAGGCAAACTCTGAACCAACAGAAAACTCTGAAATACCGAATCCTAGAAAGTGATTGATCCCACTGAACTTGGAATATTTGGTTGCCAGTGAACCTTGAAATCTGTGAGCTTAACCACGCTGGTCCACAGTTTCTTTGGAATGTAGTCTAGCATTTATTATTGTGCTTCACAAATGACAGCTTATTAAGATGACTATCTTTGAGTTTTATCTTACCGGGTAAGGTATTTTTCATGTCATAAAGCAGCTTTAAAAAGAGCACTTTTATGGTTTGATTTATTCATGTAAAATATTAATGAAGCTAAAGAGTCATATTGAAATATCTTGTTTACAACACCACTCTGGTGATAGTACACAAGAAGTACATTTTTAAAGGCAGGAAAAATATTAGAATTTATAAAAATGTAGCACAAGCATTGAAGCATAGATACAAGTAATAGTACACATGGAAATTAATATTGGACAGCCAGAAATGAGTAAGAATTAAGATTTAGGATATTTCCAGATTTCTGGTGGGAGTTTGTTATTAAAGAAATATTTTTTTCCATTTAACTTTATGACATGCTATTGTAAAGTGGTCTTATTTTAATATTTATGATGGCATTTTGTTCTAATTTATTATTTCTAATTATTTTCAGAATGGCACAGGCAAGGAAAAAATAATAAAACATGAATACGATTTTAAAGCAGATTACTAACAAATAGAAAATTGAGAAGCAGATTGTTGGTAACATATTTCAAATGTCATACCATTATTCATTATTTTACAGTCCTGCATCTTTTCAGAACAAGATATCTGCTTTCTGTGATCTTTTTAATGGGAAAAACTTTTGGGGTTTCTTCTTTTTTAATAGGGGCTTTCCAAGAAGCAAAAAAAAAAAAAAAAAAAAAAAAAAAGTCACACAAAGTATCTTTGGTATGGGTTACCAAA
Organism: Sternotherus odoratus; assembly: GCA_032164245.1. Lineage (NCBI taxonomy): Eukaryota > Metazoa > Chordata > Testudines > Kinosternidae > Sternotherus > Sternotherus odoratus. Next base: position 147,711,709 of record JAVMKO010000003.1, read on the forward strand.
AGTTTTACTCATTAAAGTATACTTAGAAGTGATTGTACTTGTCAGATAGTGAAACCTTGATATAGAAACCTTGTAGATTATTATTTATTTGTATTGCTTTAGCACATAGGAGACCCAGTCATGAACCTATTGTGCTAGGCTTGAGTTGGGCAAACTACAGCTGTGGGACACATCCGGCCAGCTGGACCATCCTGCCCAATCCCCTAAGTTCCCTCCAGGGAGGGTATCCCCCGGCTCCTGCCCCATTGACCCCACTCCCTTGCAGGCTCAGGTCGCCATGCCGCCAATGCTATGACCTACCACTCCTACCGGGCAGTGTGGTCAGCAGGGCTGTGAGCTCCTGAGTGAGCTCCTGCTGTTCTGAGCGGCATGGTAAGGGGGTGGGGTACAGGGGGATTGGATAAGGGGCAGGGTATCCCGGGGGCAGTCAGGACACAGGGAGTGTGGGGGGGTTGGATGGGGCAGAGGTTCTGGTGGGGAGGTCAGGGGAAAGGGAGCAGGGGGGTTGGATAAGGAGTGGGGTCCCGGGGGGGACTGTCAGGGGGCAGGTGTATGGCTAGGGGTTGGGGCAGTCAGGGGACACAGACTGTTGGATAGGGGATGGGGTCCCAGGAGTGGGTGGCTAGGTGTCACGTTACTGGAATAATTGGGTACCATATAGATCATTGGGGTACCAAATATTATGTGAAGGGGGTCATAACAGGTGTCTATGACCAGGTTATGGAGGGCGGATTATGAATATGCCATTGATGTGTGTGTATCTTTGTACTTCAAGCTTATGCTTGGTTTCTGGGTGGAATCTCAGGCAAGCTGGTGTTAACTTGAATGGCCTGCCTGATGGCCCATTAAGGGGCCATTAACTGCACAATTAACTCTGTCCACACCCGAGGAGCCTCCCCAGGAATGGAACATGCCTGGGCAAAAACTGATTCATTGAGAGTCTGGGAATTGGACCATGTGGCTGTGGACCTGCAGTTTGCAACCAGACTCTGCATAAGTAGGAGGAGGGTCTTCACCCACAGGAGGAAGTCTATAAAGCCTGGAAGAACGTCCTCCATTTTTTGTCTTCTATCTTCAGCCTGCAGCCTGTCGTGCTTCCAGCTCTGAATGGATTTTGCTACACAGGTGAACTCTGGACTAAGGTGCTGACCCATCCCTAAATGGGATGCTTTCTAAAGACTTTGATTTGAACCTGCAGTTATTCTACCTTTGCTGCAAGCCTGAACCAAGAGATGTGCCATTACTGCATGTAATTGATTTCTTTTAACCATTCTTAACCCTCACCTATACCTTTTTCCTTTTATAATAAACCTTTAGATTTTAGATTCTAAAGGATTGGCAACAGCGTGATTTGTGGGAAGATCTGATTGGTATATTGACCTGGGTCTGGGGCCTGATTCTTTGGAATTGGGGAGAACCATTTTCTTTATTTGGGGTATTGGTTTTCATAACCATTGATCCCCAGGACAGGTGGCTGCTGGTGGTGATACTGGGAACCTGGAGTGTCTAAGGGAATTGCTTGTGTGACTTGTGGTTAACCAGTGGGGTGAAACCAAAGTCTTTTCTGTTTAGCTGGTTTGGTTTGCCTTAGTGTGGAAAAACCCCAGCTTTGGGCTGTAGTTGCCCCTTTGGAAGCAATCTGTCCTGATCTGACACTCACAGTTGGATCCCACCAGGAACAGCACCGTCACACTAGGGGACAAGGAGCAGGTGGGCATTGGATGGAACGGGCGTTCAGAATGGGCCCATCAGAGGGTGGAAAGTGGGAGGGGGCGGGGGCCAGGCTGTTTGGGGAGCCACAGTCTTCCCTACCCAGGACCCCATACAGTTCCACAACACCGATGTGGTCCTCGGGCCAAAACGTTTGCCCACTCATGTGCTAGGCACTGACAAAACCAGACTAGCTAGTTCCAAGTTATAGCAAAATTACTTTGCTCATTTCACAATTTATAATGAAATGTTATTGTTTCCGTTCTTCACAGCCAATTTGGACTCTTATCTGAGCTGAACTTCTGTTGCCATCAGTCATTCAGGCAGGTTCAGAAGTGCCATGAGAAACAGAGGGGAGAATTTTGTCCCAAGTTATGATGTTATAGACAATAGATTATCCGTGGAAGATAACCACTAGTCATCATTTACCTTATCTGAAAACAAAAACTGTTCTCTAATCTAAATTTCAAAAGAATACACAGACTCCTACCAGCTTGCCTCGAATGAGAAACAGGACAGTCAAATGAATTTCTGATATAATGCGATGATGTTTCATTGATACCCAGAGTTAAAGTTTACAAATATTTGTCACATACATCCACCACCTAAAATTCTATCATAAGCAACTATTGTTGCTGAGTAAGGAGTATCAAATTATCTCTGTTATATATAACTTGATTGTAATGAAAGCCCACTACCATCCTGAAAGGACAAAAATCTTTCACTTATATGTCTAGGGTGAAGTCGAATGTGTTGAAGTGTGCCCTAGGAGTTGGTTTTCTGCTCTGCATGTGCAGAAATGCAGAAGGAGTAATATCTAAGCAGACAGCTTAAACTGACCAAATGGATTCCAACTGGGAAGATGAGGAAAGCACACTGACAGGGCCAACCATCCATGACACAGAATGCTAGGGTCAGTTCTTTACAGGGAAAATACCACATTTTCCAAAGAAATGGTTCTAACTGGAGAGTAATTGAAGACGATAGCATATAACAAGATTCAGAAGATTTTTGTATAACAAACTCTCTGGCTATCAGAGTCATCAGACCTTCTGTTGTAGCCTCTATACTGCTTGAGTACTCTGTGTTTATACTCAGAAACAGAAGACGTTTTCCATTGATCAGAAATTTCCAGTCACCTGAATTTGATCTGATTATTTACACAGGGAATCAGGGATGCATCAGACAGCTTAAAGGGAAGATCACATGTTACTTTTGCTATTAAGCCCAAGGTTGGTCAGGTATTTGTTAACCTGAAACAGTTTTTATTTACTAGGACTTGAATATTCAAATATGAAGTTAACATTTCCCAAACTGAAAGATGGATACATTCTGTCTGCCTATAAACATTAGATAGATACATTTCTGTAAAGAAGAAAAAACAAGTAGAAAAAACAATCCAATATATTTTTTTTAGTGCTTCTGCAAGCTGATGGATTTGACAGTGGTGGCAACTTAATCATGTCTCTCTCTCTACACAAAAGCACTTTAGAAATAGGCAACAGTCATGCAACCTTTCCCACACTGTGCGAGATGTGCTTCAGGTCTTCAATCCCAGGTAATAAAGAATCATCTGGTCTCTATACTCATCCAGTCTTTGGTTTCTCTGATGAGACTGTTAGCAAGCCTGTCTGATAGTGTCAATTGTGATTATCATTTCCAGAATATAGACACTTTTCTGACTGGGAACCAAACTAAGCTCCCTGGTCCATTACGCCTGCACTGCTAAACAGGAATCAGATCTTCACTACATTCAGTCCCTACCGGAGCTAGGTCTATCATTTGACACATATTGTCTCTTGCTCTGTCTGTGTTCCTCAAGCAGATACCCACCTTCTAGAATATATTCATCTAAGCAGAGTCAGGATGAGCTCTACCCTGACATCTGATGGTGAGTTGTGGCAGGTTGTGGAAAAGAACTTCAGGGGCTGAACTCATTTGCACACCCACTCTGCCTAGATGGTCACCTTGGCTGCTGTGAGATCCCCAGTTTCTCTGTTATTGGGACAGGAAGAATAATATGTTATTATCCTGATTATATGAATCAAGGACATAGAACTGTACATGGCCTTTTTTTTTCTTTTAATGATGGAGGGACTTGCCATCAACTAAGTAGCACTTGCAAGGCACGGAACATGGGTTCCAAAACTCAGTGAACTGAGAGTGATTGGGGGCTGATATTTGTATCTGCGGGTGTCATAAGTGTAAAGTGCTGGAGAGGGTTAATGTTACCTGAGAACAAGTGACGTAAGAGCTTCCCTGCCACAAGGGAGGGAGGGAGTTTAGTTTTTAGTTTCAGTTTTGCCTGCCGTGCCAGCTTTGGCAGGGTCCCAGCTATGGAGAAAACTTTCCCTCTTATATTCCTAATTAGCTGTTCTGTAAGTATAATAATTTTGATTTCCATAAGTTCTGTACCTATTTAGGGTGTCTCTATCCTTTTCAGAGGGGAAGTTAGAGAACTCTAGATTGTGAAGTGTACTGTAGTCCATGTTCTATTCTCTTTTCTTTATTAAATCTTTTTAGTTATAAAAAGCATTTGGTTTATTTCCCTTAAGGTTCTCTCTGTTTTCAGACTGGGAAGGGAGGGGGGAAGGGGAGTAGGTATAAGGGACAAGCTCAGTGAGTGAGCTGAAGTGTGGAGTCTGTCTCTCCCTACCTTCAGGCTAGAAGGGGGAGGGGGAGGGGAAGCAACCTCTGAGTGTACGGCTCTCAGGGAGTGAGACAGAGTTTCGGGGAGTCCGAGTACCCCCCTCCAGGGCTGTGGAGATTTACTCGGATGGTGGCAGCTTGGGGCACCCCAATTTCCCAGCTCGTATAGTCTGGGGGTGTGGAGGTGTGAAGAGTTAACTTAAGCTGGGAAGCAGCTGGAGTTAGTTGGTCTGGCTTAGAAGAGTCCCTCTTCTCTGTACCCCAGGTCCAGAGAGAGGGGAGGACACTCTTACAGGGGGTATGGGCCTTTTATGAGGGCCTTAAATGCCAATTGCACTGCTTTTTGTCTCCACTGTTAAATAGCAGAGCTAATTTTGGTTCCATTAGGAATCTGGTTACAGACTGCAGAGATGACTTCACTTTGGGCTAATGGTGTGCTAGCACTGAGGCTCCCCTACTATGAGCTGAAATCCCTGAGTACTGTGTAAAGTAGTACGGGGGCCTGCAGAAATATTGGTGAGTGGCTAGCAGAGAAGAGCAGCTGGTGGAGAGGAGTGGCTTGTAGGGTGGCTACTGTAGAGGAACAAGCTGGCAAGTCTTCATTTTATGTATGACAACTCAATTTGACAGGTTCAAGAATAGCAGCCGTGTTAGTCTGTATCCGTAAAGAAAGCCAGGAAGACTTGTAGCACCTTAGAGACTAACTAGTTTATTTCAGCATAAGCTTTCATGGGCTATAGCTCACTTCATTGGATGAGTATTTGATATTCCATATGTATACAGGTTTGGGCAGGACACATAGGTCATGTGATAGCTTATATTAATGCAGTGAGGGAAAAGAAACCTATCACCAATGCTAATGCTCATATTTGTGAATTGAAATTTACTTGTCATGACAGCTCTCCAGTGTCAATCCAACAAGAGGCAGAATAATTTTGCCATCTCTACATGGGTGTCCTCTACCTAAACCTTCATCCTACATATGTCTATAACTAGTTAGAAGATAGAAAGCAAAAGGTAGTGTTACAGGGTACTTGGAGTCTTGTAGAAACGAGGCACACACATAGCTGAAACAAAAGTGGTGAGTTTATTGAAGGCAGACAGTGACACACCCGCAACGGGGGTTCCCTTCATTGCTGCTACTGAGACGGGGAAAGCTTGACGCACCGGAGCAATGCTCAGGGTGAAGCCCACTATGCAGGGGAACTCAGGCATAGAAATACACATGCACATCTACATCTCATGCATACCTCATGAATAGCTAATGGCTTGTTTTGCTTCATTAGTATTGCACATTCCTGGCAAGCAGTTAGGACCGGAGAGCTCCGGTATGCAATAGATAGCTCTGGTATGCAATAGCATTGTGTTGACCGATAGTACCCTTTCCCTGGTGTCGAGGGTGAGAGCGCCCCTATATGCACACGTCACAAAATCTTCACGCACCCTACAAGTAGGAATAAATGTTCAGTTTTCAGAGTATAGATGTAGAGAGGTAAGAAGGATTCCCCATGGATCGGTATTGGGACCACTGATGTTCAATATATTAATTAATGGTGTGGAAAAAGGAATAACAGTCATGTGGCAAAGTTTCCAGATGATACAAAATTACTCAAGATATTTAAGTCCAAAGCACACTGAGAACAGTTACAAAGGCATCTCACAAAACTGAATGATCGGACAACAAAATGGCAGATGAAATTCAGTATTGATAAATGCAAAATAATGCACATAGCAAAACATAATCCTAACTAAACAAACAAAATGATGGGGTCTAAATTAGATGTTACCATTCAAGAATGAGATCTTGGAGTCATTGTGGATTGTTTTCTGAAAACATCTGTTAAATGTGCAGCGGCAGTCAAAACAATTAACAGAATGTTAGAAACCAGTAGGAAAGGGATAGATAATAAGACAGTAAATATCATAATGCCACTATATAAATCCACTGTATGCCTGCACCTTGAGTACTGCATGCATTTTAAGAATGATTAGGGATATGGAACAGTTTCCAAATGAGTAGAGATTAAAAAAACTGGGACTGTTCAACTTGAAAAAGAGACAATTGAGGGGAGACATAACAGAGGTCAATAGAACTGTGAATGGTGTAGAGAAAGTGAATAAGGTAGTGTTACTTACCACTTCACATAACACGTGAACCAGGGGTCACCCAATTAAATTAGTAGGTAGCAGATTCAAAACAAATATAAGAAACACACAATGCATAGTCAACCTGTAGAATTTGTTGCCAGAGGATGTTATGAAGGTCCAAAGCATAACATGATTCAAAAATGAATAAGATGAACAAGATACATACATAGAGGTTATGTCCATCAGTGGCTGTTAGCCAAGATTGTTTGGGACACAACCCCATGCTCTGGGTATCCCTAAACCTCTGCTAGATATTGGGACTGGACAACAAGGGTGTGATCACCCAATAATTGCTCTGTTCTCTTCATTCCCTCTGAAGCATCAGGCACCAGCCACTGTCAGAAGCCATAATATTGGTCTAGATGGACCATTGGTCTGACCCAGTATGGATATTCTTGTGCTATGTTCTGTCTCTGTGTTTTCTTCACTGACTATTAGTTCGTGGTTATTTTTAGTTAATACTGTTTTATTTGCATTGGATTTCCAAAACAAAAAGAAAGGAAATGAAATAAGAGGAGTAGAGATATAACTATAACCAGTGGATATTGCCCTTTGCCACACAATAGTGACCTTTTGTTATTCTGACCCAGGAAAAGCGATGGGACAAGGCATGAGGAGCCTCCCATAGAGTCCTTGGAGATGCTGTATGAAGATCTGCGTACAGTGACCCACCAAAAACCTGACAGTTTATTTGCATTCTCAGCTCTATCTCCCTGATCTCTATTTCTCACCCTTTCCTCCTCTGCCTCATTCCATAAATCCACCAAGGGTTAAGATCTGTAGACCAAGCATTCTCAAATTGTGGGTCTGGACCCCAGTCATCCCTGAAGTCTCTTCCTAATCATTTTTTGATAAATTTCTAGCATGGGGAAGCAATGTGCACTGAAGCTCAGCAGAGGTGGAGGCAGTAACTTAAAAACAAAAAAAAAGTAAAAATTCTGTCAGGCAGCTAGAAAGAAGGAAAGAAGAAGGGAATCTTAGGCCAAATGCTGTAGATGAGGCAGACCTGTAAGTCATTTCCCGTCCCCCTCCCATCAGGGGAAATAATCTGGCAGAGGACAAGAACCACCAGTGCAGTGAGGCAATGGGTGTCTATATAGAAGGGCTACCAATAAGACTACCAACACCCAGAAACCCAGAGAAGATTAAAAGCAAACCAGTGAGAACAAGTGGCCAGGACTCTGTCTTCCAGAGAGGAGTGGATTTATAGGTAACTTGGGTCTGAAACAAAAAATGTATCCTGACTTGTTGTCTTTTGGACGGAACCCTAAAGGTGTCATTTGAAATTTCTCTGTGCTTATTTTTTAGACTAATCTCTAAATCTAAGTAAAGTCTCTAAAGTATTTGCTTCTTTTTGTTTCTATTATCCTTATGATAGAATACTCCTTTACTTTTTATTATAAATCCACCAAGGGTTAAGATCTGTAGACCAGGCATTCTCAAATTGTGGTTCTGGACCCCAAAGTGAGTCACAACCCCATTTTGATAGGGTCGCCAAGGCTGGCTTAGACTTCTTGGGGCCAGAGCCCAAGCCCTACACTGCCCGGGGCCAAAGCCCAAGCATGAGGGCTTCAGCCCTGAGTGGCAGGGCTCAGGTTACAGGTCACCTGCCCGGGTCTGAAGCCCTTGGGCTTTGGCTTTGCCTTCCCCCTACCCAATACTCAGGGTGGTCGGGCTCAGGTGGGCTCAGGCTTCTGTTCCCCCATCCTGGGGTCATGCAGTAATTTTTGTTGTCAGAGGTGGGTCGTGGTGGAATGAACTTTGAGAACCCCTACTGTAGGGCTTTCAGCCCTCATCTCCAGGCTTGTGGTACAGAGTCTGCAACTAAATGTCTAGAAGGGCTTCATATTCCACACAACATACTTTCATGGTGACACCTCGCACTGATCAATCACAATTGTTTATGGTCCTTCCAAATGCATCTTTTTAAATCTAGGTAACTGATCATAATTCAAACAAGTTTTCAATTACTTTTGCAAGCAAGATTTCAGGAGACACTGAAGGCAGGAATTTCAAAAAATCTCAGCTTTCACCAAACTCAGCTACCATTTATTTTATGGGTAACATTTCCATCAAATATTAATGGGAACAGAGTTAAGAAAAGGTCAGAGCTTTTGAAAAGCCTGGTCATGCTTTATTAAATCATATACCTACTCCATTCCCTCTGTCCACTAATTCTGAATCTCTTTATCTGATTCATATATATATATATATATATATACACACAGCCCTCCCCCCGTCTATTTTTTAAAAGCCCTCCTGATAATTATTGATAGTTCTACTATCCTAGATGTTTAGAGAAAAAAATCTCCTTAATTCTAGACATTGAATGAGATACAGGGATTGAGTGCCATTTGTAAAGTCCTCTCTGCTTTTGGCCCCCAACTACAGAAAGTCAGCAAGCAGCTCTTCCCTCTACTTTGCTGGGATGTCATAACCCAGCAGACTGAGGGATCCAGGGTGTCCAGCTGATGCACTGATTCCCACATAGCCCTCCCTACACCAGAGGACAAAAGTTTTGAAATCTAGCTTGGACTCTCCAGCAACCACGGTGAGGTACAATGCCTTCTAAATGTCTGCTGGAATAATGTGACTCCACACTGTCCTCAACACCATCCAGTGTCTTAAAGACATGCTAGGGACCTTTGTAGATGTGATGGTATTAAAAAAGTAACTGTCTTACATCACTGATCACATATTGTCATTATTCAGTTCTTTACCTGAGCAATCAAAGTCAAGCAAGTTCAACCATGGGGTGTGTACCTATATTCTCCATCTTCTGCAGCACTTTCCCCATTGCTAGATAAGAAAAAACAGGGGCATTGCGGGCATGAAGTGCATACCAGGCTATTATTTAATATTAATCTTCTTTTACAAGAGTAACAAAGTTTTATGCTTCATTGCCATGATACATAAAACCAGGAAAGTCCTAGAATGTTTTGCTTTGCTGCCTCACAGAACATTTTAAAAGAAAAATTATAAAGAACTTGTGTTAAAGGCAAAGCTGTCCAGTGTGATACAACTATAATTTTTCATAATTCATTTTTTGTGTTTAACTTTGTTAAAAGAAACCATTAACATAAGGAGCTGTGGGAAGGGAACAAACAGAGTCCAGTTCCACTTGAAGCCTTTGCATTCTGAAAAAAAAGTGGTTATTTTTGATTTCTTGAAAAGTCTTTGTAAAAATAAAAAGGTAGTACAGTTAAAATGCCTCATTTCTAACTCTCCTAGAGATTTTGGCTCTTTGTATGGACAAGGATGACATAATAGGATTGGAAAAATAATCAAATGTCAACCTTAATTATCAGCAAGCATAAAGGAAATCAGCTCTTGTGCAACTAGATTAAGTTACATAGTTACTCAAAATTCTCTTTTCTATTTTGTTATTTGAAGCTGGTCCCTCATTAGCTATATCACTGTTATGGGTATCGGTGCATCATCCTAATTCAGGGTCTCATGCTACTGAATGCTTTCCAGGTAGGTTGGGACTTCTTCATTGTTCTTGTCAAATTATTTCCTTGTTTTTCTTCTTGTGCATAATTTCTATAGAGAAGGGAATGGAAAATGCCTGGCTCCTGAAAACTTCCTGTATTAGTGGTTAAATATTTTACCCTCTTCCCAGCCAGCACAAATCCATAATTAAGGCACAGGATTGCAAAAATGTCCAACTTTCACATGTATTATTAATCTTATAACCTGGAATAATGGCTGCTGACACTGTAGACATCCTAAGCAACGTTTCTGAGCCACTTTGACTGAGTGATACCAATATATCCTCAGACTTATCCTCAAACAACCTTTATATGCCAGGCTCTTTGTAGCTGGCAGAGATCCCCTCTATGGCATGCAGGAGGAGCAGAGACTCAGCTTCTGCAAAACTGGTCCACCCATGTTCCTCCTCTCTAGCACAGTGGAAGACTATCCTTGACTTAAAATGCATTATGGAAAGCCTTATAAGGATTGTCTACACTACTGGTGAGGGGAGATACAAGTAAAACTGACACAAGAGCTCAAACTACATTGTGATTATATATAGCTAAGATATCATTAAACAAGTATGTTCTTGTATCAAGAGGCAGAGTTGATAAGTCTTTAAGTCAGGATTTTCAAAGGAGTCTAAGTTTCCATATCCAATCATATCTCAGTGGAAGCTGGGTACCAAACTCCCTTATGCTCCTTTAAAAAACCCTCGAAAATAATTGTTGGCCTAATCAAAATTTAGGCTAACTTCTCCTATATAAATCAAAATAAAAATTCCTTAAATGGTGACAGGGAGATGGACAAGAAGAAATATTGTAATACAGATTATTTTGATCTTGATTTGCTACTACTGCAACAGGGACATTTCCAATACCTCTGCTCTGTCTGTGTTGATTACTAATGTGATTTCTAGGTTCCTCCTTGAAGGTCTTTCTGCCATCAAGCTTTTGGAACCATCATGGTAACATTTCAAAAATTATCATTCCTGATTTTGTATGAAGGATTTTTTTCATTGTATTACCCTCAGACTATCTCATTATTCTTCTGCAGTAGCTGCTGTAGAAGTTTCCCACCTGCTCTCTTTCAAACATTTTGAATCTCTTGTCATCTTTTTCTTATGATTATTTTTTTAATGTGGAGAATAATGTAGCCTATTAAGGCTCAAATCTCCTTAGAAGGTTGTGTTTTTTTTGGGGGGGTCTCTATTTTATTTCCCTGTTTTTATATTTTATTTCAAAAAGGCTGCAAGCTGGCCTACTTCTTAGTGCTTCCTAGCATTTATTTCCTCCTTATCTACCTAACATGTTTACACACTGACAGCCCAAGCTAGCTTACACTGACTCAGGTCCTGAAGAAGATCTCTGTATAACCTACAAAGCTTGTCTCTCTCACCAACAGAAGTTGCTCCAGCAAAAGATATTCCCTCCCCCACTTGTCTCTCTAATATTGTGGGACCAACATGGCTACAACAACACTGCGTGCATTAAGTACATGTGAGGATGGGGAAAAATAGTGAGAGCTTGATAAATATGAAAATTAGACTGAAACCAATATGTGATTTAATAAAGAAACATACAGAGCTTTACATAAGCAGCTGCACACATCAAGATGTGAAAACAGAATAAAAAAGAAGATAACTATCTCAGCATTAGTACATCTGATGATAAATTGAATAAAAGTAAAAAAGCTGACACTAAAAAGGCAAGTGCAGTCTTGGCGTGAATTAATAGGAGCATCATGTATAAAACTAGCAATCTGATTACTTCTCTTTATTCTGCATTGTTTAGGTCTCAGCTGCAAGCATTATGCTCAGTTTTGATCACCTCATTTCAGAAGAGACTGAACAAAGAAGAGAGAGTTCACAGGCGGGAGTGACAAAAAATGATGATTAGTTAGGGAAATAAAACGTATGATAAAATACCATGTTTAGTTTGCAGAAGAGCTGGGTAAGGGAAGAAATAACTGTGTATAAATAATAAAGATATTATGAAAAAGTACAGAAATCAGTTATTCTAAATGGTCAGTGAGGCCAAGAACATGAAATGATGGGCTTAAATTGCAGTAGTGAATATTATTTTTTCAGAATCAAGAAAAATGTAATTGTTTAGTGCCAGAAAATCTATGTTAGTGCAGAGCTATATATAATAATGATAAAGACCTGATAAGCACCCAACTTTTTAGACAGAAAGTTAAGGAATTAAGGAAATTGTGATAATTAAGGAATCTGTAAACATTTTCACACAAAATAGTAACATGCTATTAACTTGCCGGGCCCTGAATTCTAGCTGAGAAGAAATGCACCTCCTTTGGTTAAAAGTGAAGTTAATGTAAAAAATATGGGAGAAATTGTGTATATCTAAATATATTTATACACACAATTTTACATATAAACACATTTTTTTCAAAATACTGGTGTGTATTTCATTGTACAACAATGCAGATTAATTCTAATGAATGATAAATACATTTTGGATTTAGATGGCTACTTATTAGTCTCACAGCTTCAAGTCTGTGTATCTTTATGGATGATACATATACATTTTATTTTAGAACTTTTATATGCAGTTTAAAAAGGGTGGCTGCCAGAGGTCCTGGCTTGTTTTTGCATCCTGCTTTCATAGAATCTCAGAGTAGGAATGGACCTCAGGAGATCATCTAGTCAACCCCTCTGCACAAGGGAGGACCAATCCCTTTTTTGCCCCATGTCCCTAATTGGGCCCCTTAAGGATGGAACTCACAAGCCTGAGGTTAGCAAGTCAATCCTCAAAGCACTGAGCTATCCCTCCCCCACCAAGTTTCATCTGATCTTGGGCTAGTGAAGCACTCACTAGTATCTTGGTCCTAATCATAATAAGTTACATAAGACAGAAAAGCTAGTTGCCCAGGGTTTATGGACAACTTCAGCAATGACGGATAAAAAATCCTGTTTAGCAGAACCTGGAAAATTTGCACTATTGATTGAGATGCCCATACAATTTACTGAATTGTGAGACTTATTAAGCAAGCAAGAAAAATAAAAAGCAAGGATATGCATCCCTTTTTTTTTTTAGATATATACTACTATTCTTAGGCCTGCTAAGTGCATTTTATAGAATAATTTAATCTCAGTACTATAGGAGTCCCACACAACACCATTTCCTTCTGTTAAATCTTTGCTCAGAAGAAGGTAAACACTGCCAATTTGGGCAGGCAGATTGTAAAGAATGTGGACTAGCAAAGTGCCTATTAGAGAGGTAATACTATACTTTGTGAGTTGCTCAGAAATCAGAAAGGCCCATCTGCTATGCTTTGCATAGCTACAGAATTGTCTGCAATCACCCAGATGACTGTTAAAGGTCTAATTACAATCCTAGCCATAGGTTCCTTTTGTCTAGAAAGAAAGAATTACTTTCACATGAAGACACTTCTTTCTTATCTTTACTTCTTAAAGAAGGTAATAATTGAGATCTTTCAACCAACTTTCCTGCTGTTTCCATGGAGTGGTTTAAAAGTCACTATGGTCCCCATAAGTAAGGTGAATGGTCATTTACTCAGGGCATGCCTACACTACAACTTTTGCTGACAAGTTACATTGGCATAAAGCTGCTGCAGACAGTATATTGCTTGTCTGCATGCATGCATACTTGACTCCTTGTTTCAGCACTGTATATGTATACCAGGAGTGCTTATGTTAATGCACAGTGCAGTTGCAATTTGCGACTGTCCAGTGCACTCTCTTTTGTAAAATGTTGGGAATGCATGGTGGGACAGAAACAAGTCACGCAGGGGTGAGTAGGACCAAGGAATCAACTTCCCAGCATGCAACTGTCTTCAAACATAATGTCATCTGTCTCTAATCATTTTCAAGCTTTTTAAAAAAAATATTCATGAACCCATGCAGCCTTCCTTGCTCTCCACTGTCTCTCACAGAAGCATGGAGCTTGCAGTGTCTTCCCTAAATGAGGTAAATGAGAAAATAGTTATCACTGCACTGGGTGTCTACTGAAGAAAAAACAGGAAATTGAGTTTTAAATGTGCTTTCAAATACAGTTTGAATGTGTTTTCCTTGAAAGTTTGAGATTTTGCTGGAAACCAAAAAAAAAAAAAAAGAATAAATGGCCAAAAATTGACAAAAATTGGTTATTGACAGTTTATTTTTACTTTTATTTCATTTTTTCAGCCATTGTCAGTTTATGCAACGAGAAGTTAATATTTTCCAGACCCTCCTTCCCGGTACCCCCTCACCCCCACCCCCACCCCCCACACACACAAGTTTCCAACCAGTTCTACTATTGACTTTAATGGAAGCAAGATCAGACTTCTGTTGTTCCAAAGGCAACTGTAAACTTCAATACATTTGAATGGAGCCCTGTGTCATGAGCCATAAACAAGTCCATTTTGTTTAGCTAGACAGCCCAGCAGATGGTGGATGCTTTATTGAACACCTCCACCATTGATTAAGGTAACTGACTGACAAGGTCAGCCAAAAAGATTTGAGAGGTTCCACTACATGTTGTCAATATTTCTCCAGGGGGGTTGCACAAAAAGTGTTCTCCTGAGTCTTTCATAAATGTTATGCTCCAGGCTGAATGTACTTGCATGGCATTGGGAGGTGGGAGCGAGGAGAGGACAGAAGGGGAGAGTTGGGGAAATGAAACACTAGAGAATCAATTATTTTCATTACCTAGTTAATAAAGCAAAAATTGACCCACTAGATTCAGTAGATATTTGGTCATGGAGTACAATTAGAGCAGGATGAAACTCAGGCTTATTAACTGTTCTTGCTTGAAATGTGCATACTTTGTTCATGAGAAATATACTAATAAGTATATCAGAGTTGGGGCTTTGAGGACACAGACCTTGCAGGGAGACCAGGCAGTATCCTCCAGGAAAACTTTTGATAATATCTGACACCTGGTGTTATTTATTACATCCCAAAACCAAAACATTTGCTCTTCAGAAATATTTTTATGAGACACAGATAAAAACAATCTCTGGGAGGAATTAGGTAACAGTCTCCAGAGAAACATAAATTGAAATGTCATCAGAAGCAAGGAAATTCTCATAACCTTCCATTAATTGGGTGTCGGTATTTGAAAGAGATGTACTGACAGGCCCAGTCCAGCACATCATTACATACCTTGTGATATAAAGCATGAGCCGTCTTAGTGTTTCTGAACATTTAACCAAGTTTTGCCAATGCCATTGTGAACTGTTGCATTATGCACAGTGGGTCAAGTTCACCCTTGCACAGAGGGTCCCCCAAAAGGCCTATGCATCATTTAAATTGGAGTGGAAGTCAAGGCCATTTGAAAGTCAGCCTGCATTCTAATTTGTAGGATTAATGCACAGTGCAATTGCAACCTGCGATCGTCCAGTGCACTCTCTTTTGGGAAATGTTGGGAATGCACAGTGGGACAGAAACAAGCCATGCAATTTGCAGATTGCAGCTCAAAAGGCATCTGAGACAGTGTCTGATGTTCCTTATTTATACCTTTACTTCAACTGCATTGCTTCTTTGAAGCCTAACGTCATGTTTCTTTCCTCTCAACTCAATTGGTTAGTTTAAAATTGCCTCACCTACTAATCAAATGACATGACACTTTTTATCTCAAGCATTATGATAAAGACATAATTTATTTCCTGATGTTCCTGGAATATAAAGGTGTTCCCACATTTTGTTTGTAGACTTCAAAGTTAATTGCACCAAAACAAATTCAATTTCCAGAATAATTAATACCGCTAGGATAGAACAGGATAAAAACTGAAGCTGAGTCATTTGGTTTGAAGCAATGCAGTAAGAAATATGCTTTAATGGCTTTGCTCTGTTATTTCCTTTTGCTTTCTGTGTGTTGTATGAAGGCATCAGTCACAAAAGCAGCAGCAAGGCATAAAATTATAATTACATTTTTAGGAAAAAAAGTCTTATCCTATCAAAGGAATATTGAAGTGTTATGTCATATTCCTATAAATATGTCAGACTATATACATTTTCCAGGTACAAGTGTCTTACATAAAAGGAATTTTACAAAAATAATTGCAAGAGAAGAGCAAGACATTGAGATCTCTCTGTATGTGTTCAGAAAGGTCTTTTCCGCAGTTCTGTAATCTTTCTCACATCATTAGTGAAAATTTTCAAGAAGCACACCTGAGTTAAATTCAGTGTGGAATAAGACAAATGTTTTAGACACTCATAAGAACACTTCACTATTTATTAGAACTGAAGAAAATCACATTCAGCAATGTTGATTTATGTAAACAATTCCCTCACACCTGCAAATTTGGCTAGGACACCATGTCTAACATCCTTACACTTGTAAATAGGGTCATGGGATAACCACAAGTTGCCAGGAACAAGATTCATGTATCATCTGAAAGCTGGGAATTTGAACAGCATATTTCTTCCCAACACCTTGCTAGGGCCCAGTACTCACTGAGACCCCAGTCCTTCAAAGACTTAAGCATGTGTCACCTTTTCACATGCAATCTGTCCTCCTTAAATAAATGGAACTACTTGTATGTTTACAGTTAAACATACATGTGTACACATGCACATGTCTAAGTATTAGCAGAATCAGGCTCTGAGGAGGAAACAGGACTGGAGCAGAGAATTAACCCAAGTCGCCGCTTTCTACAGCAAAAATAGGTTTTATTTCCAGGGCTCTCATCCAAATACTGACAAGGCTCTGTAGTGCTTAGTTGATGATATAATATTTCTTGCTGGTATAACTCTACACCAGGGATCAGCAACCTTTGGCATGTGACCCACCAGGGAAAGCACCCTGGCTTCCTAGGCTGGTTTGTTTACCTGCCGTACGCACAGGTTTGGCGGATTGCAGCTCTCACTAGCCGCGGTTCGCTGCCCCAGGCCAATGGGGGCTACAGGAAGTGGCGACCAGAACATGCCTCAGCCCATGCCGCTTCCCGCAGTCCCCATTGGCCTGGAAAGGTGAATCACAGCCAAGCTGAGCTGCAATCAGCCGAACATGCAGATGCAGCAGGTAAACAAACCGGCCTTACCCTGGTGGGCCGTGGGCCAAAGGTTGCTAATTTCTGCTCTTCACCCTCTCTGTCCCCTATCAAGAGGGAACAACAAAATACTTTTTTGTCTTTTCAAAGTACCAGATATCCTGAGAAGTAACATTTCTACACACAAAATGCAAATTATCAACCTAAAAGACAAAAAGTATTTTGTTGTTCCCTCTTGATAGGGGGCAGAGAAACAACTTTGGAAAGGAAGAGTTTTTGGTAGGATGGCAGCAAAGATATGGATGGGTAAAGGGTGAGAGAGGATTCTGTGACCTTTAAATACCATATTATGAGTGAGTTTTGGATGGGCGGGAGCAGGGGAGGTTTAGCAAAGCAAAAAGCAGGAGCAAGCAAAGGTGAAATGAACAAACTGTATGGAAGCTCAGATTAGCTCAGGGGTTGGAAAAAAACTTTGGCCATGAAATCCGAACTTTGTCCTTTTTTGTTGACATACTGCTTAGCGGGCACCAAAGATGAGGCTGACCGGGTGGAGGGGGTCCCATGTGGTATATGTCTGCCAGTGAGGCCACGTTCCTTTCCTGTCTGTGCCATGACTGCTGTCCTGGTGTCCGGAACCAGCTCTAGCCCCACCCAGACCCAAACCCATGAGGCACATCCTCCACCTGGGACAATTCACCGCCCCCCAACACACACACGCACACTGTGAATTTGGGAGTCTCCGACCCTGATTTGGGTTGGCCTGGATGCTAAGTGGGTAGGCCACAGCCCAGCCAGGCAAGCCGTGGTTACGATCTTGTCTTTAGGACTAGCAGCAGGCTGGTCTACCTCCAAGCAGACTGGTCATTTGTAAAAGCCTACCTTTTCCAGATATCCATGTCAAAATCCTTGTTTTATGATGAGGCCCTAAATCACTGTCTATTAAGAAACATAATTTCCATCCCTGTTTTTCTAGAGGCCTCCTTTTGAAGGACTACATTTGTCATGATGCCCCCAAACCAAATATCACAGTCATAAAGCCATGATTCCCCATGCAGCATTAATACATAAGTGTGTTGCTTGATCTCATTAAAAAAAGAGCAAATGTTAATTCTTCTCAGTAAAATTATTAAAATATATTCAGTACAATAAGGTACTTGACCCTGGCTAAGAACCTCAAATATTTTCAATTCCAGTTTCCTTGACTTGCATAAGAATCCCACAGTACACCCCAAATTTGAGAGGTTAAAATAATTTGTAAGGTTTTGGATTTGTGAGGCACTGGGTTTGTTACAAACTTAATCTATTACAGCTCATATTTTACTTGTGTGCATTTGTTGCCTATACAACCTGTTCATCTGTTTGAAGCATGCAATATATTCAATCAGGCAAAAAGCCGGAACTAACTATGGAACTACAGAAGAATGACAGTATATATATATAATTCTGATGAATAAAAGAAAGTTCACTGCCAGACCTTCACAGCTAAATTTACTTTCTTTGCCTGCCTATGTGGTGCTTATCACCACAAACTGACAGTCTGGGATCAAGTGTAAAGAAACAACAGTCTGAGAACCAAGAAGTTTCTTCTCTTTTCTGACTAGTGATGGGTTCTTATTTCTGCCAGAATTAGGTGTTACCCGTACAAAATACATTCCCTTAGTAAAAGAAAGATGCTGTCAGCTTCTCCAGTGGGTACAGCTATTTCAGCATGTCAGATGAGTGATAGAGGGAAGAACTTAGATCATTCTAGAGAGCTCTGTTTCATATAAGTATTGTATAAAACTCACAGAAAGCCAGACAAGTTACTGAGGGTTTTTTAAAAGTAAAAATTAATAAATTCTGTAGTCTTGATTATCTTCCTAAAGAAAAACTTTTGAAACAAACCATTTTCATTTTATAATTCACATTATTTTCTCTTCAGGGACTTTGCCTTAAAAATAATAATACTAAAAAAGCTTTCCTCTATTGCAAAATTTTACAGAAGACACACTAATTGAAAGATGCAACAAATTCTATCTAAAATTTTATTTGCACAAAACATAACTGCTGTTTGTATCTTTTTAATTTAAAGAAGTAAAGAAAGATATTCAAGCCTATTGAATATTTTAATTCTCATAATTTTTACCCTCATGGAAAAGTCTTACAGAATTGCTGAGAGTTGAAACCAATAATGCCCTATAAAATTTAAATTATTACCCATAGAAATTACTATAAAATCTATAGAATTTAGAAAATATTATTTGTTCCATATATTTTAAACCAATTTATAGAATTGAATAAAGAATTATATCTTTGCATAATATTCCATTCTATTGAAAGACCATAATTCTCTATTAAATCGATAAGACTTTCCATAAGGGATTATTAAACATGTAAAGCTTATAAGGACCTTATTACCATTCACCCAACATCAATAACGATAGTTCTTTGGAATAGTTTTAGTGGAATTATACATGTGGTTGTTTTTAAAAAATGAAACTGCCCTATTCTCCTTTCCCCCTTTTTATTAATTCATTTATATACTTCCTGATCCTGGCTGATGAATGCCGAGGCTGCTAATTCAAGCCTATCTTAGAATGTGTTCCTAGATTAAAAAACAAAAACAAATCTGTTTTATGAGCGCTCTGACTGAATCCAAATGTAATATCTGTTAAATATGATTAGAAAACAGAGATGCATTGAACTATCAGTAAATAAATCAGGTGGCTTTTGGGTGGCAAACAAACTCATTTGATGCATTGTAACCCAGCACAATAAGTTCTGTGTGGATATGCTCTGAATTTGAATTATTAGTAAATATAAATTATCTTCTAATTTCAGCAAAACACACTGTAAAGCATCTATTCTATGACAATAAATTGATTTTTTTTAAAAGCATCTCTGTAGCAAAAAAATGATTGATATTGTTCAAATGTTATAGGACTTTTTGCTAGGCGAAGGAAAATAGGTTGATTAAATCACTTGGAAATCCTTATTGGGAAATATGAAATGGATTTCACAGTAGCATTATTTTGTAAATAAATTAGCATATTGTTGTGACAAAGAATACATCTTCTAGAATGAAGACCTGATAAGAAATTATCAGTGGAAGAGTTGAATATGAAACCATTCTAGATTTTCCTAAAACTCAGTAGTTTAGAGCAACAAATAGATGAGACTTCTCAGACAGTAGGTAAGACTGGAGTCTTGAGTGAGAGAAAGGAAATCTAAAATCAGGAGGCTTACTTCTAGACAAACTCTTACTGAGGTCTTTTCTATATGGGAAAGTTTCTTCTACATAGTGGGAAAAAAACCAATAAATATATAGGTCTGACTAAAATTTAAAGTGTTGTCCACTTTGTCTAAAGCAACTTAAACTACTTCCATTCTGTATCATAACATCCACACAGCATTGTCTTTTTTTTCAAAATAAACATACAGCCTTCTGAACAGGTATCCTTGGGTACAATATTTCTCAGCTGGGGTCAATGCATCATGGGATGTTTATTGTGGTGGACTGAGAGATACTTTCTGGAACCTAGTGGAATTCTGGGAGTTGGGTAAAAATTCCCATGATTCCTTATATCATATCCCATAATTCATCTGGTTTTCTTTAGCCAGTACCATTTTCAAACTTCTGCCAGCAATGGGATGACAATTTAGATACAAAGGGCTAGATTCAAAAGGTACTTAGGTACCTAACCTAAGGCACCTAATTATGGACTTATGCAATTTTACAACTTGTTTAAGCTGCAAGACCAATAACTACAAAACTAGACAACAGTAAATTATGTAAAATGTTACGGTGGGGTTAACAATAATGAAATAGGAGGAGAAGCCATATGTGATGCTTAGATGTCTGGATGTCCATTTCTTTCCTAAACCGCAGAGTGATTCATGTAAAATGTTAGGGTGGGGCTGACAATAATGAAATAGGAGGAGAAGACATATGTGATGCTCTGATGTCTGAATGCCTAAACCGCAGAGTGATTCATGAACCATGCCTAAACCGCAGAGTGATTCATGAACCAGGGAATACAGGCATTAACTAGTATACCTCACATGCAGGATTCAATCTGGTAGGTGTACTCAAAGGCTGCCTACCAGACTGGGTTGCATTCAAAATCTGAATATCTGGTTGGAAGAGAGGGTGGTGATGGTGCCCACCTTACAACTTTTAGCCCAGTGGTTATAGGACTCACCTGGCATATGAGAGATCCCCATTCTTTCTCCTTCTCTGGCGGGGGGAATTGATCCTGGGTCTTCCACATCCCAGGTTAGTGCCATAACCACCAGACTAAAAGTTATAAGTTGGACACGACCAATACCTTCTCCTCCTTCTCTGCCATTTTGTGTGGAGTTAGGCACTTGCCTAAGTAATTCTCACAGGAAACACCTTAGGTAGCTGCCTGACTTCAGGAGAGGTTCTTGGTAGTGAACCACTAGCAGAGATAGGGGCCTATCTCCATGAGAAGGGAGGGGTGAGGCTGCTCATCAGCATTTCCAATGGCTGCCTTTTGTGAATCACATTCTTAAGCACCTATCTTTCCTCCTTTATTGTATAGGGACCTAAGTATCTAACTCAGACTCTGTTCATCACAGTGTTCCTGTGATTTTTCAAGGCATCTAAAAGCTAGGTTTTGTCAAACAGAGTGTCAAAACACCATAGTCCCTTTCTGAATCCAGGCCAGATGAGCACTGGGACAGCGTAGCAAAACAAAACAGACAGAAAGCAACTGCTGCTAATGGATGAGTTGGGATGCAGAAATATTTTAGCTACAGTCCTTAAGGCTGAATTATCTATAGGAAGCTTTGCTGTTACTCTGACATCTATTTACATAAACAGGAGTCTGTGTACATAATGGGTGAAACTCTCCCTTTTGCAGAGAACTAGTCCAAGGATGGTTCCAAATGGATCCAGTTTAAGCAGGGTTAATTTCACCTACTGAAGGTAAAATCAGAGCAAAAGATCACCCTGTGTCTGTGCATCACTCCTGCTTCTCTCAGTGAGGAATCAGATTCATTTAGACACCCCAAACTCTACTTAGTCTGCCTGGGAGACCGGCCACTGAATTTTGTAATGCCTAATTAACCTCTTTTGTTGCATTTCCCATACAGGCTGGATTACTTTCTTTTATATACGTAACTCTTCCACCAGTTGTTTAACACCTGCAAGAGGTCTGGGTTCTGTCTCCAGTCCAAAGGGCTAGGATCTGTCTTGGCATATCTGGAGGTTCCACCACCTAACACAGCTCATTAATTCAGATTTAGTAAGGCTATGGGAATGTGGGGCCTCACCAGTGTCCACTTAGCACTACTTCTGTCCTCTGCATTATCTCTCATCATGCAGTCCTCATTCTCTGTTATCTGTCACAGTCAAGTCCTCATGGGAGGGGAGCCAAGAGCACATACGACTTTGAGCAAAGTCCCAGGTGTTTGGAAGTCAGTTATTTACCACAAGGTAAAAAGCTCTCTCTCCCTCTCTGGAAGCCCCAATTCCTCAAATCCAAGTTCATGTGTCCTTATGGTGACCTCCTAAGTGCCAGCTATGGCAGCACTTTTCCCTGTTCATCAATAGACAAAATAAGAGCTCTTTCCCCTTTGGAGTTGGTGGCCAAAGGGCTTACTTACTTGATAATTTAGTTACAATTTAGGGTGGGGGAAAAATCCTCTCCGATCCACACAGCAGAATTTGCCTTCAATATTCTGGTCTCCCTATGTGCAGGTAACTCTATTTTATATTGATAACAGTTTCATGCATGTGGAAAGAACAGAATATCAGAGGAGAGATCTACTTTGTAGCTGTAGGAAGAGCCTTGAGAATTCTAAAGGTCATATATTCCCAAAATTTACCCATGAAAAAGACAACCTGCCTCTGAATCTGTGGTGGCTTTAAATAAGAATGATAAGTGTGGCCCTGTAATTTGCCTTATCTCTAAATGAGCTTGTCATATAAAGGCATTTTTGAAAGTAGCCTTCAGGCTTACTGGTTCTTCACTGAAGTTCTGATTCTGCTGCTGTAATGCTCCCTACCAAAACATGTCCATGAGCTTACAGGCATCTACAGTATAGGGCAGCTGCCTCGCATGGATTTTTCCCTTCTAAGAATTATGTTATTAATTTAACAGCTACTGATAATTGCATGAAGGGAGAGGTAATAGGGATGAAAATGAAAATATACTTTCAATGTATTTATTTTCTCATTGGAACTGTACCTATGGGCCACCTATGAGTAGCCACGATGAAGTTTTGGCAGAAGCCAAACATTCTTATACGGTAGGCTGCCACACCAACTTATAAGCACAAACACAGCATAACACTGAAAACCCAGAATAGATCTGCAAACGTTGAAAAGGAGAAGTGAGGGCTAAGCTAATACACTATGCACACATACTACCCTAGAAAAACCCTATTAACCAGCCAGTCCTTCCTCCTTCTAAGTCAAACAGGAATTTTGATAGTGATTGAAAAACTGATAGCCAGTAAAGGATATATTATTAAGGACTTGTTTAGATGAACAATTAATGTGCAGCAAAAGTGCAGAGATATAGCACACTATCCATGTGGAACTTGCAACTGTGCACCACATGTTCCGTAGTGTTTGTTCCATCCTGCTTTGAAACAGGAGTTGGTCAATGCACACTGGGGAACTTTCAGTGCACAGTAGTAGGGTCCACACAGACAATTAGTGTGTACATGCTAGCACACTGCACACAAGCTATTTCTCTGCACAAGCCCTGTGTAACAATAACTTGCTGTTTTCAGATATCCACACACTGGTGGCAAAATATAATGGTTTTGATGTATGTGGATGTTTAAATAAACATAGCTTACATGTAAATTTTGTGTATATGGGCTTCCAGATCAGAGTATTAGGAGTTCTAGAAAACTTGATATTTTTCCGAAACACAGTACTCATTTAAAATCTCTCCAAGGTGTTCCTAGTCATTCCTCTTGTCAGTTACTGGAGAGAGAGAGAGAGAGAGAGAGAGAGAGAGAGAGAGTGTCTGGCCTGAAGAAGAGTTCTGTGTAAGCTCAAAAGCTTGTCTCTCTCACCAACAGAAGTTGGTCCAATAAAAGGCATTACATAACTCACCCTGTCTCTCTATTTTATTGCTAATATTCATAACTCTATAAAAAGCATCCCGACAAACTGAGTCTTAATGGTATATGGACTATTTGTGTATATTATGCATACATTATTTACAGTTCACTCTGTGGTAACAAATACATTCAGCGAGCATGGCTGGTGCCTCAGCTAAGTTATTTCAATAAATTAATAATAATGTGTTATATTTCAGTAGATTAAGTTTGCGCATTAAAGTTGGGGACAATCGGGAACATTCACTATGGGCCTAATTCTATCACTGTTAGTCACTGGGGGCAATTTATCTCTGTGTCAGAGGCGGGGCAAGAACAGAGTAGAGGAGGCATCTTACTCCTTCCCTATTCAGGGGGTTCATTCAGTCTTCGGTACTAGCTGGGGCAGTCCTGAGGACTGACCTAATTTGTACACTGTAGGAGTGTTCCCTATAAGCTTTGCAGGGGCACAAATTCTCCAGGGTAGAGGATTTCTCCACCATACTCTTCCCACTCCTGCCTGCTTTTTCCTTCAGCCCACTCAATCCAGGATACCTTGCACTGAGCAAAAACGCTCCCTGCACCAGTATATTCCCCTAGTCCAAAGAGGCCACAAGGCAACTATGGGAAGGGACCATGTTCACGTTAGGTATTTGTATAGTGTCTAATATAATGGGATCATGGTTGCTCCTATGTGCTATTGTAATGTAAATTAATAATAAATGACTATGAATTTAGTCCACTGAGCAGTGCTTCACAGTAGCAGTAATATCGTTGACTTCTCAATGGGACCACACACAAAGCAAATACTACTCAGAAGAGCTGTGCAAATAACTGATTTTTCAATTCATTGTCAGTTCAAAGAAAAAAAATCAGCTTTAACCATTTTAATAAAGTTTATAGAAATTTCAAACCCCAAATAATTTCAAATAACTGAAACATTTTGTTTTGAAAATGTCAGAACATTTTGATTTTTTTCTATTATTATTTTTCCTGACCAAGACAATTTGGCAACATTGACACAAAATCACAAAATGCAATGAACTACATCTGCATTTTTTACTGAAAAATTTTTCACGCAAAATAGTTCATCTAGCTCTACTACTCAGCATAAAGATGGCAGAAGCTGGCCAATAGAGAGCTACAGTTCACATTATACACAGAGACTTATGTCATTCATTTTGCTAATAATAATATTGAAATTATAAACAATAAAGTTGGCGAGCTCTTTGCAGTTTTGCATAAAGGCGTGAAGTGGGAACCTGTTCCCACAGATCCTGGAATAAATTTCCTAGCTATTTCTTTGATGGGCTTTTTGAGGACCAACATTGCAAAAGTGATTAGTGGTATTTGTGGACTAAATGATCTCTCGCTCAGACCAAATATTATGTAAAAAAAGTATTAAACAAGAAAGAGGAGATTGTATTAAGGGGATACAAGAGGTAAAATTGTAGCATTACCTCAATCTCTTTATGCACTGCTGGGTATCAGTGGAAGAGTAGTGGTATTTGTGTACCAAATAATCTCCCATCCATATCAAATAGTACATACAAAATTAATAAAACCACAAGAAGAGATTGAGTTGAGGCTACAAGTTTACTTCTTGTAGCCCCTTAATACAATCTCTTCCTGCTTTTTTT
Organism: Sternotherus odoratus; assembly: GCA_032164245.1. NCBI lineage: Eukaryota > Metazoa > Chordata > Testudines > Kinosternidae > Sternotherus > Sternotherus odoratus. The sequence continues at coordinate 147,737,343 of JAVMKO010000003.1, forward strand.
TCTGAATATTGTTATGGATTTGGTATAAATGACAGATTATTCCACTAATACCATTAAAGTAAAATTATTTATTCATTATTTATACACACTAAAGAAGGCTGTAGTGGGACAGCTGCCCCCACACCATGAGAGAAAGGGCTAGAACAGGCCAGAGAGGCTGCACAGACCAGCAGCCTATCAGCAATGGCCTGTGGAGAAGCAGTAAGGGCAAGGGAAGAGGCAGCCAATCAAGACCGTGCTGGGCTCCCTCCCCCCAATGACCCCCCCCCTTGCTCATCTCCCTCCCCCCCAACGACCCCCCTCGCTCAGCTCCTTCCCCCCAACGAGCCCCCCTCGCTCAGCTCCCTCCCCCTCCAACGACCCCCCCTCACTCAGCTCCCTCCCCCTCCAATGACCCTCCCTCACTCAGCTCCCTCCCCCTCCAACGACCCCCCTCGCTCAGCTCCCTCCCAACGACCCACCTCTCGCTCAGCTCCCGACCCCCTCCAACGACCCCCCCACTCAGCTCCCTCCCCCCTACAACACCCCCCCACACCCGCTCAGCTCCCTCCAACTATGTCTAACTTTATATGTATAACTGCTCCTTGGTGCTCTAGCTCTGCGTGAGTGATGATCCCTCAGGCGGGCACGCGCAGCGGCCATTTTGTGCCTCCGAACTACAACCCCCAGCATGCCGTTCGTCCGGGCCGTCTCTACTGCGCATGATGGCTTCACACAAACTTCTCTAGTCGATTATTATGTAGAATATCCACATGTAATTAAAGTGCAATAGTAAAATTTGATTTATCCCTTAAACCACAGTCCTGAAGGTTGTGGTTTTGACTCTTGCTCAATCTCCCTTAGAAAGGCCATCTCCAGGTGATTCAGCTGCAAAATGGATACCTGATCCCTCAGATGAGATCCATAAAAGGCAGTTGGGTGTGATGCTGGCCTCCTTTGTATATCATTAGCAGTGAAACTGATGTTCCTTAACTGCATCAGCCCAATGAACCAGTGACTCATGGGAACTCTGACTTAAGTATCCCTTTCATAGTTCACGTTGGCATCTGGAATTACAGCCCTACAAATTCTGTTTTGAATAAGGTATTTTTTTGCAACAAATTTTCAGCTGAACTTCAATTCAGCCTCTGTGATTCAACATAGCTATCACTATACTAACTGTAGCTATGTCGTTATTCAGAATATATTTTCAGGAGGTAGGGTAGCAATGTGTACATTTATATAGTTTGAAATTCTGTCAAACAACTTCATGCTTGTGGAATGATATTATAAACCATAAAACGAACTTGTAATACTAAAATATTACATTTTGTCTCACTCCACTAGTCCTGTGTCACAGGTCTTCTCTTACCTGAAAAAATAGTTAACATAACCTTCTCTCTCTCTATATATATATATATATATACATACATATGGGGGAGAGGGAGAGAGAGAGAGAGAGAGAGTGTAAAGGGTATATATAGAGTAAAACATCTATTTATATATATACTAGCAAAAATACCCGGTGTTGCTCGGGTCCGTTGGAGGGGGGAGGGGGGAGAGAGCTGAGCGAGTGCGGGGCCATTGGAGTGGGGGGAGGGGGGGGAGATTTAAAAAAATTTCTATTCTTACCTGAGGGGGGAGAGAGCTGAGTGAGTGTGGGGGTCGTTGGAGTGGGGGGAGGGGGCAGAGAGCTGAGCGAGTGCGGGGTCCATTGGAGGGGGGTATGATTACATTATAACTATGTCACAGAGAACAGCAGCTGCCCAGCTGATGTTAATGGGCTTTAAAGAATTTCACCCCTAGGGGGCGTCAGAGGTGAGATATGAAAAATTTTCTATTCTTACCCTGATTAGGACCCTAAAGCCTATAACTGTACCAAATTTCAAGTCTCTAGCTCAAACAGTGTGGAAGGAGTAAGGGAACGTACATACACGCACGCACGCATACACCATTTGACTTTTATATATATAGATAAAAGAGAACTTCCTGGTCTCCTGATAGTAGATCTATAAACTGAGCCTCTTGTCATTATACAGCTGATCCAAGTCAGAGATAAGATTATCAAAAGATAGTTTTTTCCAATGTAATTACCCTTAAAAATGTAACATTTCCAAGGGCTTGTCTAAACTATGGGTGCTACAGGAGCACATCCATGGTGCCATAGCTTTGCTGTTGTAGAACCGTAGTGTAGAACAGACTACGGTAATGGAGGTTTTTTTTCCTGTCACTGTAGGTCATTCACCTTCCCAAAGGCAGCTACCTAGGTTGATGGAAACATTCTTCCATCAGCCTACCTTGGACTACAGTGGGAGTTAAGTTGGCATAGCTAAGTCATTCAGGAGTTTGATTTTTTTCTCACTTCTGAATGTCATAACCATGTCAACATAACTCTTAAGGATAGAGCAGGCCCAATTGTTTAAACCTCTGAGTTTCTTTCTATTTGATAATCCTGTATTTCAAATATTATAACCCAGATCGAGGTAGTTTTTAAGATCAGCTTCTCATTGAAATCAATTTCTGCTCCTGCTTAAAATAAAATAAAATACTCCCTCTAAAACCAACTCTCAGATATCTTGATGCAACTCTATACAAACAATGCCAAATTGTCAGATATGCCATTCATTTTGGCAATAAATGCAATAACACTTATAGCTTTTATTTCGGAATATGTGACTCATTTCAGAATCCCATAATAGACACAAAAATGAACATTCCCATTGTACTTGCTTCCCAATGTTTGCCACATAGTGAACTACCTTCACATCAACCATATATTTTGTAAGGAACTTTACTTTTTAAGTGGCAGATTGTTAACTTGTAATATCAGTTTCACATTGTATTGAATTATTGAATTAAACAAAGAGTGACATCTTCAAAAAGAGAAAAAAATGTCTCTTTGGCGGTGACCAGTGATTTTTTTTGAAAAGTTTTACATTCAATATGCTGGATATAATCTATTCACTACTGCATGAGATATGAAGAGGATCACAAGATTAAAATCTTAAAACTGTAATAGGCTTGAATGATTTTCCATTACAACCTTTTTGTCATGGAAACAGGTATTTTGTGTCAGTTCTGTTCCTGTTCAGTCTTTATATTGAATAAGGCAAGGATAATAGCATTTATGACTTTTTTGTTCATTCACACATGATGCCGTACCATTATTTGATTGTTGGAGATGCAGGGGGAGTAAAACACTCAACCAACCTAGCTGTTCATTATTATTACTCATTTGTATTACAGTCACATATAGAAGTCCCAAGTGGTATCAGGTTCCCATTGCATTAGGTACTTTACATTCATTATGGCCTTTGCCTGTACTATTGAAGAGTCAATGGAAGTTTTGCCATTGGTTTCAGTGGCTGCAGAATTGAGCACAGAATGGGTTTTTTTGGTTTGTTTGTTTGGTTTTTTTTTTTTTTGAAGAGCTTATAATCTAAATAAACAAGACAAAGGATGAAGACGGAAGTATTAACCCATTTTAAAGATTTCGGGATTGAGGTTCAGAGAGTTTAAGTGACTTGCCCATGGTCTCACGGGCAGTCTGTAGCAGAGCCAGGAATTAAACCCAGATATCCTGGGTTCTACTCCCGTACCTATACCACATAACCACATCTCCCCTCTGTCAGTGTTTACACAAACATATACATTATCCATGTTAGCTGAATAATAGTTTTGGTGTACCAAGCAGGCTAGGTGTTCACATCTCAAAATGGTAATATAGTTGAACAGATAAGTAGCCATTTAAAACACTGAATTTGGTTCACTATCAATTTGAGGGAAGGGTCATATTCGGACAAGCAATGAGCATTCATGAAAGTGAATAATATTCCTTAAAGTTTGACAAGTTTCCATCCAAAGTCAATCACTCCTCCTCTTCCCTTGTTTATAGTGTCTGTTAGCTAATCATGGAGCAAAAACAATGGCAGTTAGGTGTTCAGTCACAAAAGACAAATAATGCAGAACAAATCGCATGCAGTTTGCAAACCACTGATAGGCTGAAGCTACTTAGTAAAGTGATGACTACAAGTAACAAATATATTTGCAGAATCAAGACTGATATATGAGAGAATCACTAACAAAACATAGACTTCATTCATAACCTGTATTTCTCATAACAAGCAATTCAACCACTCAGTTGGTTCCTAAAACTAAACTTTTAAATATTTCTACTGAAATGAAAGAGGGTGAGAGACTTATGGAACTATATAGTCCTGTTGTCTATAAAGGACTAACTATAAAGTTAGTCCTGTTGTCACTGGAGCAACATTGTTTCTGTCAATGGTTAGTGAGTATTTGACATAACCATTACAGTTAAGTCCCCTCACAAACACATCAGAAGACACCAGTGGCTGCTAGCAAGGGCCAAAGGCAGCAATTCATGCAACTCACCTTTGAGAGTTGATTACAGATAAATAAAGGGTCAGAAGATATTTTGAACTCTCATCCCTTTGAAAGCTAGGCCAACAAGGGTCACGACAATGGAAGTATTTTGAACATCACTATTAGCAGTATTATACATGGTACAGTATTAGGACTGTTCGATGCCTCTTAAAAGTCTTCATTTTACATGTTCTGCATTGCACTGCCAAACATGCCTAAGCTTCTTAGTAATGTAGAGTTCATTATTTCAACACATTTAACACAATTTTTAAATTATCAGATTAGATTTTAAGGAGATCTGGGTGAAATTTAGCAATGCATCTTTGCATGGCCTACTAATGGCATTTTCTTTATTTTCATTAGTGTGGACTGCACATCCTCAAGTTTCTTACTTCCCAATCTGGATATCACTTCCTCTGATGTAAATCAGGAGTCACACCACTGAATGAAATGGGTTTACATTCATGTCAAATCAGTGCATGCAAGATCAGAATTAGGCCTTCAGAATTTCAAAACAAAGCTAAAGCGATCTAAGAAAAAACCTCCTTGTCCCACAGCAAAATCATTAATTTCACATAGTTCTCCACAGACCCCTACATTAGCTCCAGTTTACTTCAAAGGTTTGTATATCTTAGGAAGTCTTTCCACAAAACCTAATGTGAATATCAGGCTTATAACAAAGATAGAAATCCCAGAAAGTTTTGGCTTTTGGTTACAAATATTTCTGATCTGTCGTTTCAATGAAGCAACCAATAGCAGAACACAGAGAAACAACATAAAGAACCAGCATTCACATGACAGGACAGAGAAAAAAGCTTTGAACTTGATACTCACCTGAAGTGCCATTGAGAGACTCAGAAAAAAAAGAATCAGAGAGGTAGCCGTGTTAGTCTGGAATAGCAGAGGTAACAAAGTCCTGTGGCACCTTAAAGACTAACTATAAAGTTTTGAAGCATAAGCTTTCGTGGGCTAATACCCACTTCGTCGGATGCAAGCAGTGGAAGTGTCCAGAGGCAGGTATAGAAAAGTAGGCAAGAACCAGGTGGGAGGTAACAAGGTTAGTCCAATTAGGCTACCCACCCTCCCTGATTGGAGATAACAAGCTGGTTCAGCCTAATTGGACTAACCTTGTTACCTCCCACCTGGCTCTTGCCTACTTTTCTATACCTGCCTCTGGACACTTCCACTGCTTGCATCCGACAAAGTGGGTATTAGCCCGTGAAAGCTCATGTTTCAAAACTTTATAGTTAGTCTTTAAGGTGCCACAGGACTTTGTTACCTCAGAAAAAAAAGTGAGTACAAATAAGGGCCTGATCCTGCGATTTTAAAACCTACAGTGGGATTTATTGAGGTAACTCAGATGAGCAAGGACATCTGGGTTAGGCCCAAGTCTATTTGAACTAATCTGTTCTGCAGTCAGAAGTTTAATTTAGACCCTGTTCACTGGGGATGGATAAACCTCATAGAGCTCAAGGTTTTACAAGCCTCTTAAATTTGTGTATTATTATTATTTATTGTTCTGGAAAGAAGGGGAGCCAGGAGTGCATGTGCTGAAAAATTAACTTGTATTTGGAAACCTTTATCCCTGTAAATAATGCAGCCATCTTCCTTCCATGGATGGTTCACTTTAAAAAACAAAGCCAAACCAAAAGAAAGCATTTTTTTCCAACTAAAGGTGGTAGAGGATTGTGGTTGTGCTATGTACTAAGAGGTAAGAACCTCTCCCACATAAACTTGGCTAGAACGTAGGAGTGCCTGTAGATAGTGAAACAGACATACCTTGACCATGTTTTCCCTTCAGTTTCTCTGTATTGGATTTTGATCTATCCCCTCTCTCCTCTATTTTATTTCCTTTTCCTTCCTCTTGATGTTTAGTTCCTGCCACATCTCTGCGCCCTTTTATTCCCATTCTCTCCTAAGTAGAAATGCAAACTCAATACTGCTGGATCTCAAGTTGAACTTTTCAATCCACAATATCTGAGTAGGTTTAACATTATGCAAAATGAACTCACTAATGTCTCCCCTTCACAACTTCTGGCACACAAAGCCTTGGGTGTTGCAGCAAATTGTAAATTTATATCTATGTGTTCATATGTGCAGACCCCATTCTGGACTAAATAATGTATAAACTTGACAATATATTATTTACTTCGGGTCACACAATTTCACTAATTCAACCTGACATGATGTGCTGCAGTGTATGTCACATCAGCTGAAAATTCAGGGGAAAAAACAATCAAAACCAATCAGACTCCTGTCTGAATCAGGAGTATAATGTTTCTAACATGGTCTAATACACATTAGGCTAGATATTCATCATAACACCATATGGAACCAAAGCCCCATCTAAAAAAAGCTTAAAGTGTATGGTATTCAATTTCAGCAATGTTATCATGTAAATGTTACCTTTCAATACTTTTTCCCACATTGCAACAATATATAAACATTACATTATAATTATTAACTGGAATTTAAAGTAATTCTTCAGAAACAAATTTTCTGACAGTCTCATTTGTGTATTTTTTAACACAATATATAATATTTGGTATCTGAGCACCTATCTCGGGTTGTGTTGATAAAGCAGTAGGTAAATCCTTATGAAAGTCAGGGCCAAGTCCATATATGGAAGGAGGATTCTATTCAAAATAAGTCCCTGATCCTGCAAACATATTGTATACAATTACACTTCATCGATAGGCCAGAAGGGTCCAATAGATTATCTAGGCTGACCACCTGCATATCACATGGCTTTCAGTTTCCTCCATTTACCACTGTACTGAGTCAATAACTAGTTTTTGACTAAAGCATATCTTACAGAAAGGTCTCCACTTTTGATCTGAAGACATCAAGAGGTCCACCATTTAGGAGAATCCACCATTTACCTTCATAATTCGTTCAAACAGTTAATCACCCTCAATATTAAAAATGTGTGTTGTATTTCGAGTTTGAATTTGTCTGGCCATTGGTTCTTGTTATGCCTTTCTCTGCTAGATCATGGACCTCTTTAGTATCCAGTATTTTATTCCCATAAAGTTACCTATACGCTGTGATCAATCATCTTTAAAAGTTAAACAGCTTAAACTCTTTAAGTCTCTCACCCTGAGGCATTTTCATCAACCCTCAAATAATTTTCATGTCTGTTTCTTCACCTTCTCCAGTTTTTTAACATTATTTTACAGCTGTGACACCAGAACTGGATGCAGTATTCTAGTACTTGTCTCACTAACTTTCCCTCTCTCCTCCAATTCCTTACTCCCCTGTTTGTGCATCCAAGGATCGTGCATTGGCCCTTTTTGGTTACAGCATTGCGCTGGGAGACCATATGAAACTACTTATCCACTCTGACCCCTAAATCCTTATGAGAGTCACTGCTTTCCAGGCTATAGTACCCCATTCTGTAGGCATGGCCTGCATTTCTTGTCCTTCTGTATACTTCTTCACCCAATGCACAGTTAACCTGTGGATTTCATTACTGGGGGATGTTGTGAAGGCCAAAAGTATAAGTGCATTTAAAAAAGAATTAGATAAGTTCACGTAAGGTAGGTCCCTCAACAGCTATTAACCAAAATGATCAGGGATGCAACCCCATACTCTGGGTTTCCCTAAACTTCTTACTGCCAGAAGCTAGGGACTGGATGAGAGGGAATGGGTCACACAATAATTGCACTGTTCAGTTCATCCCCTCTGATGCTCCTGGCACTGGCCACTGTTAGAAGACATTTGTCTGACCCAGTAAGGCTATTCTTATGTTCTTATCTCTATATTCTACATGACACTATGTAATTGGTCCCTATGTGTAGCATTACCAGTGGAGACTTACCAAAAGACCACATACTCCTGCCAAATCTTGCAGTTACATGGCATATATTTGTTCCAGAGAGACGCTGGATCCTTTCCAGAATTATCTGTCCACGCCTCCTAACATGGAATCACTGATGATAATTGTTTCACTTCTTAGGATAACTGAAGAACGTCTCTGGCTGTTTGCTTCATACTGCAAGAATAGCCATCGGGTCTGTTCCATTCCTCCAGAGACAGGTTCCTTAGTAGTAGATCCACTGAGTTGATCATGATTTGACACTTCTATCCCCACTTTGAAAGATAAGTGGATTAAATCACTCTACAAAGCTTTTAGTTTGCAGCAGTATGATCCACATGGACTCTTGGCGCACAGGGCAGATTTATACACCAATTGAACATGAACTAAATGGTCAGGTAGACAAGCCCTAAATCTCACTGCTTACTGCCCCCTACTGACTAGGAGGGATTAATCACTCAAAGACTTTAAACACTGGGTTGGATCAGAGATTCAAGGGTTCAAGCTGCATACAGTAAAACCTCGATATAATGGACTAATTCAGGCGAGGGGGTGTCCGTTAAAGCTGAAAGTCCATTATATAATAAAGTAGGTTTTCCGAATGCGTATGTTAAAAAATTGACAAATGAGTTAGTTTACCTGTTTTTACTTATGTAGACACGTTTGTGTAATTAAAATTAAGTATGTATGAAAAGTTTAATTTCACAGAAAAGTTTTCTATACAGTAGACTCTCGATTATCTGGGAAGATCGGTAAAACCTTAATCCCGGTTAATAAAATCCCGGATAATCATGCGTCTACTGGGGGGGGGGGGGGAGTTTGCCGGCTGCCCTGAGGGGGGGGGGGGATGGTGGTGGTCCCACCACCTGCCCCAGTCAGCTCCCCTGCTAGCCTGGGTGTAGGAAGCCCAGGCTGGCAGCGGGCTGAGACCCCAGCTGGCAGGAGCCTGGGGGGAAATCCCAAAGCGGCGGCAGGTTGAGTGCTCAGCCCACCACCTATTTGGGCTCTCTCCCCAGGCTCCTGCCGCCTGCCCCAGTCAGCTCCCGAGGCCAGCCTGGGTGTAGGGAACCCAGGCTGGCAGCGGGAGCTCAGACCCCGGCTAGCAGGAGCCTGCGGGGAAACTCTAAAGCGGCAGCCGGCTGAGCGCTGGTTTTCCCCCCAGGCTCCTGCCAGTTGGGGTCTCTGCCCACTGCCACCCTGGGTTTCCTACACCCAGGCTGGAAGCAGGCTGAGACCCCAGCTCGTAAGGGGCCAGTGGGAGAAGCCCCAAAGCAGCATCAGGCTAAGGCTGAGCCCGCCGCCGCTTTGGGGCTTCCCCTACCGACCCGTTTAGACATCCCGGTTAATCCGCAGCCCAGTTAACCCGCACCCGGATAATCGGGCGTCTACTGTAAAAGTGAATTAATAACAAAAAATAAGCTGTTAATTTAATTATGAGCAAATCTTGGTTAAAAGCATTTTAAAATTAACAGGGTGTTAATTTTCACATATGACATACGGACCGGAAATTTTGTCCGTTAAATCTGAAGTCCGTTAAATCGAGGTCTGCAAAATCGAGGGTTTACTGTACTCATCACTGAGACATGAATAAAAAAAAACGCTGTTCAGGGGCCCAGTCACACAGCCCTCAAAGAGACAAAGAAACCAAACACGCCACTCACTAAGTCCCTTTACTTCCAACCACAGCATCCACAGCTACGCCTGCCAGAATTCTCGTGTTTGCCACTCCTGAATCTGCTCATGCACATGAAGTTAAGGATATGTTTATGTGTTTCTAGGAACAGGCCCAAAGTTTCCCAAGAAAGAAAAGAAGCACAGGCTTCTCTTCTCTGGAATTAAATAGTTGGGAATATTATCAAGCCCTCCAAAAAATACAAAAACATACAAACAATAGTTCTTTCCTCTTTATTTTCCTTCTCCTTTGCAAGCTGTTCTTCACAGAATATATTCAATAAAATGCAGACAAACAAACACATCTCATTTTTGGTACTTCAACACGAATTCGAGGCCTGTATTATTTTAGTTTCACCTCACCTTGGGCAGTTGAAGGCATACAGTCTTCATGTTAATGCCTTATAATTTTTCATGTTATAATTATAACCCTCAGTGAACCATCCCTATCTTAACTCAGCCCTTTACCTCAGGCCACATATTTGCATTCTTTTAAATTAAACAATTTGATATTTATTATCCTGTTTATCAAAAACAGTACATACCTAATTTTCACCACAAAATTTAGCAATATAAAGCCTCGTTCCAACAGATGTAGCATAATACATTTTTATTGACGTACATAAGTTGGGCTTTTATTATTAGTCAAAAGCTTTGTCACTGCTAAACTGAGTCATTCCTAGACTGAGTCATTTCACTATAGTTACCTTAAAGTGAATAATTTTAAGACCAACTTTTACCTTTTAGTGTACCACATCAACTTTATTTATAGAAAAATACTTTACTTATTTAATTTGTCCAGCTGCCAGGAGATGGGCTATAAACCTACAGGATTTGGTAAGGGTGGTTTTTGTTGTTGTCATTGAGTGTCTGTCTGTGTCTGTTTTTAACCAAGATGGAAAGTAGTACTACAAATGACCACTCTGCACCTTTAAGTGGGTGGCATGAGGGATATTTGGCTGGCTGGCTGAATGAAGGGAACTGTGTTTTATGGCTTGGGGGGAAAGGGATGGAGAAAGAGATGAAAACAGCTGCAAAAGGCTCAGCTTGGTCACTGACTCATTCTCTGGGAGTGAGGGGTTTAAATGAAGCAGCCCTGTGTCTTAACCCTCTTAAAGAGGTGGATCTAATACTCAGAGCAAGGAGGGACTTGAGGCTGATCCTTGACATTTTTTTCAGGCCTTAACATTATGTCAGACCTGCTTCAGCGCAGGGTCTGGCAGGGAGCTATGAGTCCCGCCCCCCCTCCCCTTGCCCCCAGGATGGACAAGGCAAGGAGGTATGTGAACAAGGAGATGGTCAAATTCCCTGGGACCCTAGAAGGGGCAGTAATTTCACATTCTGACATACTATATGGGGTTCACCTGTCAGACTTAGGTGCTGTCATGTTTTTGACTGATATAAAAAGATGGCTTTGGAGATGTCTGGGAACCTGACTCGGTTTGAGGAGGAGGTAACCAACCTAATTGCTGGCGCCTTCTTGTGGTGGATGTCCAGTGCAGATACGCCATAGGAAAGACATACAGTAGCCAGATAAATAGCTTGGAAAAGGACTTAAAGAGAGGTGTTCAGTAAAGGAGCGAATGGGGGCAGTTAGTGACTCCTCTGAAAGTTAACCCTTTTATTTCAGTTCACATGATTGAAAAATTGAAAAATTTTCTTGTGAAATAATCTGATTTTGATAAAGCCACATTATTTGATAGAAAAATCTTACAGTTAAAAAAATATGTCATCTCTAGTTAAGAATACAATCAGTGTAAATTATATTACAGTGCTCACTAGCCTGTCAAGGGAGCTTAATTGTTAAATCAGAGAAAGGTTTTTGAAGCAAAGGAAATTAAAAAATTCGATTAATCACAGCTAATTTACATGATTAACTCAAGAAAATAATCACAATTAAAAATTAACCACGATTAATTTCACTGTTAGACAATAGAATACCAACTTAAATTTATTAAATAATTTTGAATGTCTTCTACATTTTCAAATATATTGATTTCAATTACAACACAGAATATGAAGTGTACAGTGCTCTTTTTATTTATTTTTATTACAAATATTTGCAATGTAAAAAGAAATAATATTTTTCAGTTCACAGTAAATAATGTAGTGAAAGCTCTTTATCATGGAAATGTAATTTACAAATATAGATTTATTTTTGTTACATAACTGCAAACTGCACTCAAAAACAAAATAATGTAAAACTTCCAAGCCTACAAGTCCGCCCAGTCCTACTTCTTGTTCAGGCCATCACTAAGACAAACAAGTTTGTTTACATTTACAGGATCTATTACTGCAAGCTTCTTAGTTATAGTGTCAACTGAAAGTGAGACTAGGTGTTCAGATGGCACTGTTGTAACTGGCCTTGCAAGATATTTACATACTAGAGATGAAAAACATTTGTATGCCCCGTCATGCTTTGGCCAACATTTCAGAAGACATGCTTCTATGCTAAAGATGCTCATTAAAATAATACATTAATTAAATTTGTGACTGAACTCCTTGGAGGAGAATTGTATGTCCCTTATTGTGTTTTACTCACATTCTGCCATATATTTCACGTTATAGCAGTCTCGGATGATGACCTAGAACATGTTGTTCGTTTTAAGAAGTTTCACAGCACATTTGACAAAATGCAAAGAAGGTACCCATGTGAAATTTCTAAAAATAGCTACATCACTTGACCCAAGGTTTAAGAATCTGAAGTATCTTCCAAAATCTGAGAGGGATGAGCATACTTTCATAAGTCTTAAAAGAGCAACACTACAATGCAGAAAGTACGGAACCCAAATGCCTAAAAAAGAAAATCACCCTTCTGCTGGTGGCAATTGACTCAGATGATGCAAATGAACATGTGTTGGTCTGCTCTGCTTTGGATCGCTATCGAGCAGACCGCATCATCGGCATAGATGCACGTCCTCTGGAATGGTGGTTGAAGTATAAAGGGACATATGATTCCTTAGTGGATGTGGTATGTAAATATCTTGCAATATCAGCTACAACAGTGCCATGCAATGCCTGTTCTCGCTTTCAAGTGACATTGTAAATAAGAAGCAGAAAGCATTATCTCCAGCAAATTTTAACCAATAATTTTTCTGAGTGATTGGCTGAAGTAGGTCTGAGTGGACTTGTAGGCTCTAAAGTTTTACATTGTATTATTTTGGAATGCAGTTATGGTATGCACATAATTCTATATTTTAAGTTCAATTTTCATAATAAAGAGATTGCACTACAGTACTTGTCTTAGGTGAACTGAAAAATACTATTTATTTTGTTTATTACAGTGTAAATATTTGTAATAAAAATAAGTTAAGCACTGTAACTTTGTATTCTGTGTTGTAATTGAAATGAAAATATTTGAAAATGTAGAAAACATTCAAAAATATTTAAATAAATGGTATTTCATTATTGTTTAACAGAGCCATTAATCGTGACTAATTTTTTTAATCGTGATACATTTCTAATTGCTTGGCAGACCAAGAAAAAATATTGATAGCATTATATGCCAGTTTTTAAACATTGACTCTACATTAATGGACAAATAATTATTGCATCACTTTGCATGCAGTCTTTGGCATGAAACTGAGAAGAAATTCTATGATTCTATGTGTTCCCTCTATGTGCTGTCCCAACTCTGCACAGACAGCCGGCACAGCAGACCTCGAGTAAACAGCCCAATGACCTCAGATCCATTAAGGAATGAAGGCACCCATCTGGGTTTATTTTCAATGAAGAATAGTACTAGTATCCTGTAGACTCTACCAGATCACTAATACAATTATGCCCGTAAGCTCAGTAAATGGTGGGACTTTCTATTCCTCCCTAAGCCAGACAAAAACACTCCCTCTAAAATATATCTTTATACCCCGATACAATTAAGTTAGTACTGCCCTTTGAAACACTTAGATACTACCCCCTGAGGTGGCTAGTTATCACCCATCACCTTGTACATGTTGTGTCAATCAAAATATCTCTATTACGTTCTGTCATCTTGATCTTATCTTTTAGGAGGTGTCAGTGTGTTCCTGTGTCTCCAAGGACAACAGGAACACATTAACCCCTTGTAAAAGATAAGTTTTTGTACCATTCCTGATTTCAGGATGTTCTGGTACCACTAGATATCGGAATGTCTTCACATGGGTACTCTGTAACTAGCACTTCTTAGGAATGTATATTTCTGCAATATCAGCCCTGTTCTTGCCAGATTCTGTAAACAGGTCTTGCCTCATTCCAGGCCTCTAATACAAGGACTTATTTCTCAGGCTCTCTTCCTACTACACCTTTTAAGTTGGCCCCCCTCCCTTCCTCCCAACCCCCCCCCCCCCCCCACAGCACTAGCAGCTCAGGTAATACTCCAGGCAGAAGGGGGTGGTGAGAGAGAGATACAGTGAGCCAAGGGAACTGGCTTCACTTATGTGTGTGTGCATGTTTTCCCCCTACCTCCCAATATAGCAGTCAAACTACGCTTATGCTTTTCACCCCACCCTTCACTTTACACCCAGGCTGTTATGAAATCTCTAACATCTCTAAGTATATTTTCTTTTCCATCCCTACTACCAAAGTGTTGTTCCATGGTCTGGTCATGTCTCACCTTGACTACTACACCGCTTAAGTTTCTTGATAAAGTAAACAACAATAACAAAAAAATCCATACAAACAGTATATACCGTATTTTTCGACCTATAAGACGCACTTTTTCTTCCCCACAACGGGGGGGAAAAAGTTGGTGCGTCTTATAGGGCGAATGTGCGCCCCGGTTCCCCCCTCCCCGCCGCGGGCGGGCTGCCGGGAGCGTCCCGGTTCCCCCCTCCTCGCCGCGGGCGGGCTGCGCTCCCGGCAGCTCGCCCGCGGCGGGGAGGGGGGAACCGGGACGCTCCCGGCAGCCTGCCCGCGCGGCGGGGACGGGAGAGCGAGGCGCTTTTTTTTTTTTTTTTTTTTTGTCCGGCTTTTTTATTGAAAAACTCGGGGGTGTCTTATAGCCCGGAGCGTCCTATAGGGCGAAAAATACGGTACTCTTTTCCTTGACTCACATCCCTGACTGAAAAGAATCAAAGAAAAACTAAGGCAAATTGGCAAGAGCTAGAAAAAACACACAAGAAAACCAGTAACTATGGGGTAAAACACAAACACACACACATAAACAGAATAAATACCTCTTCTTTGCATGAGTATGGCCTTTTTTTGTGTAGCTGTGGAGCATTATGCATAGGCTTGGAAGGATTGGATTTTTATCTGCAAATGTCAGTAAACATCAATTTAATCAAATGCACACACACGGATGGAAAAATATTTCTGTTGGTATTAATCAGAATTTATAGATAAGCGAAGTAAGAAAAATGCTGCTTGAGAACTTATTAAATTTTGATTTTAGTATATTAACATTGCATATTTGATATGTAATATTGACAATTTGTGTTTTAACAGTTATAAAGCTTTAACCTTTTGACCTTTAGTTTCTACTCTCATTAAATAATTAGTCAACCTCCTCCATAATTTTCTGCATCTGTGAAAATTAAGGTAAATGTTTTTTTAAATGCTTAAAAATAAATACACATCCAAATTAAAAAAAAAAAAATCTGCCAAGCCTAGCTATGAACAACTATGCTGTAGACATAAATGAAGAAGGATTCAGATTATGAGCTTTGGTGGCATTCCATATCCTGCGGTGGAAGTCAAAGTTCTTCCCCCACAAAAAGCCCAGTTCTGCAGTGAAAAGATGGCTGGATGTTTCATTATGTCAGGGGTCTTACATTGCAAGCACCTTAGTTCTCAATTATGAGATAAAAGCAAGATCACAAACAGCAAACAGATACATGCTACGGGTCACTTTCTCACATGACCTTTCCACCTTATATGAGAAAGGTGATAGATATAGAACATTTGAGCTTGTAAATGTGCTATAAACAGACTCTTCCTCCCACTGATCTTCAGTTCATAACTTACTAGTTTCCCCATTTCATTTCACCAAGACACATTATTACTATTATTAATTAATAACTGGCCGTCTTGACAACTGGAGGTTGTTACAGCTTAATTTTCCCTCTCTGGGTTCATCCATTTCCAAAAAGTAAATGTTTACTATTTCTTCAAATTCAGGTAGCACAGGTCTCTACTGAGGAACTCTTCCAAGCTTCAAATTGCTCAGTTAACATTCCCTGCTGGCTGCTTTCAAGGCAAATACAGATTAACAGTAGAGATTTAAACAATGGAAAAGATTTTTTTAAAAGTTTTATATTTAAATGCTGGTATATAAAACATCATTATAGCACATCATTATTTGTTTGAAACATCAAGAAAATGAACTGAGATTTGGAATCATTTCATTTAATATATGTCTACACCCTCTCCCCTATTTTAGTACATTTTAAATATGGTTAGTATTGTCAAGGAATAGACTATTTAAGAAATAAAAAGTCAAGGAACACGTTAAAAAGCACACGCAAATCAGGAAAAAGATAGGAGAACAAAATACTATCAGAAAAAAAGAGTAAATGCAGAGAAAGACCTAGAACCCCCAACTTACTTAGGCGACTTTGAGAGCCTTCACTATTTCAAATCCCAGAGTATCACAGAAAGAAAGATGATCTCCGGTTATTAGTTTACAGCGTTTTATATTTTAGGTCAAGAATAACAACTTGCATTGCACCTGGCGTAGAGCAGAGGTGCAGTGTGAGCTAGTGCAGCATTCCAAATTTGTTATATGCAGCCCCCTAGAGCGCATCGTAGTCATCCAGTCTAAAAGTGACAGAGGCATCGATAAACATGCTCAGTTCTGTACAAGTATGAAAAGGTCACAACCTTCTGGCCAACACAAAACAAAAAAACAAAAACAAACAAATAAAAACAACAGATGACAAACAGCACTATTGACTTCAGTTGCTACTTGCCCATGCAAGAACAATGGGGAAATAGAGCAGAAATCCCATCAGTCCCTGCTAGGGTCCAGCCCACAGATATGTCAACGATCAGGGCTGGCCTTACCATGAGGTCCACTGAAGCAGCTGCCTCGTGTGCCAGACTGGGAGGGAAGGAGGGGGTGCCTCTAGGACCCAGACTGTAGAAAATTGTTTCTGCTGCTGGTGCATATGTATTCTCTCTGCTCTAGATGAACAGAGATGGTGGACTGCTGTGCTGGAAGGAGGGCACAAGAGAACTTTCAAAGTTTTGGCCCCAATGAGGGAGCATGTGGGCATCATTTGAACTCCCCACCTCAGGTGCCAAAATGTTTGGGCCAGCCTTGTCAACAATACTTCACTGTTGAGAGTGTCCCTCCCCCCACCCCTCACCCTCTTTTTCTGGAGGATCTTTCGATGCAGTAGGGAAGAAAAATATTTTAGAGATAGTAAAATAGTTTACAACTAAAAGAAGTGGCAGGAGGATTCAGGAGAACTGGTTTTAACACAGGTTTTGAAATACTAAATTTCAAATGTGAAAGACAAAGTGGGAGATGTAGTATCTTTTATTGGACCAAAGTCTGCTGATGAAAGAGACAAGCTACAACAGTGTTGCAAACAATGGTCAATTTCAAATTTGAGGGTTAGCTAGGATCTTCAGCAGCGTTTTGTACATTTCTGTAACAAGCTTTTCACCTGAGATTTAAGTCTTCCTTTTAAATTATCTGATACATTTTCGATTTTTGGTTTCAAACTCCCTGAGATATGTCCATTTCTCTAAAGTGGTAGTGTACATATTTTGTACAGTCGGTGAGCTGCCACTAAATCCTCTTCATGCATTTTAATATAACTTAATTTAGTCTAACTAAAAAATGTTCTGACATACTACTTGAGTATTCAGACATATTTTGCATGAGCATTTCTTTTCTTTACACTGTGCCAAAAAGTGTTAATGTTTTTCTTCCAGTTTGAAACCCTGACCCAGCAGCTGTACTCAACCCAATGACCATTTTTATTCACAGTTTTCATTATAAAAATAAATCTCTTGACTTTTTCTGGTTTTAATTTATGCCTACTAGTTCCATCCACAAAAATTAAAACATTAATAATTGTTTCTGATTGTTTAGCCACATAAACTCATTTTAATGAGATTATTCCTTAAGCCGAGTCAGCTGCATAGTGTGACACATTTGCTACATATTTTCATATTTGTATGAAAGAGACAGACCCATTCATATATTAAAGTGTGTGTTCACCTTAGTATGCTTAAGACTTGTTGTGTCAGCACTTGTGTCATTTATAATTTAGCTGTAAAATCTTGTTCTGGGCTGAAACTTGGCAAATAATATATCCATTCTAGAATCAATTTTAGTACAAGGGTACACTCTTGACTCATATCCAGCTTCTTCTCCACTGTAATCCCCAGGTCCTTTTCTGCAGAACTGCTACTTATCCAGTTGGTCCCCAGCCTGTAGCAGGGCATGGGATTCTTCCTTCTTAAGTGCAGGACTCGGCAGTTGTCCTTGTTGAACCTCATCAGATTTCTTTGGCCCAATCCTCCAATTTGTCTCAGTTATTCTGGACCCTATCCCTACCAGTATATCTACCTCTCCCCACAGCTTAGTGTCTTTTTTTTTTAGTGTCATCTACAAACTTACTGAGGGTGCAATTCATCCCATCATCCAGATCATTAATAAAGATGTTGAACAAACACAGCCCCAGGACCGACCCCTGCAGCACTTGATACCGTCTGCCAACTAGACATTGAGCCGTTGATCACTACCCGTTAAGCCAGGGGTGGGGAACCTCCAGCCCGCGGGCCTTATACGGCCCGCCAAAGCCTTCCGTCCAGCCCGCGCGCGTCCCTGGCCGGCGGCTCCCCCAGGTGCTTCCCGGCCCCTTCGCCGAACGCAGAGCCGCCCCCCCCCCCCCCCCCCCCGGCGGCCCGGGGTGGCTCCACGCTCAGCGAAGAGGCCAGAAGCACCTTGGGGAGCTGCCAGCCCGGGACGCGCGGGGGCGGCTCTGCGCTCCGGCTGGCAGGCGGGGGCGGCTCCGCGCTGGGGCCGGCAAGCGCCTGGGGGAGCCGCCGGCCAGGGACACGTGTGGGCCGCCAGGCGGGGGCGGCTCCCCCAGGCGCTTCCCGGCCCCTTCGCCGAACGCCGAGCCGCCCCCCCCCCGGCGCCGGAAGCGCCTGGGGGAGCCGCCGGCCAGGGACGCGCGTGGGCCGCCAGGCGGGGGCGGTTCGAACCTGGGCGGGAGCCGCCGGCGCAGCGGGGAGCCGACAGTCAATGGGGTTTGGGGGGGAGGAGAGGGTGGGCGAGGTGTGGGTGCGGGAGGGAAGGAGGCTTGGTGGGGGGAGGCTGGGCTGGGTGGGTCAGGCATGTAGGGGAAGGAGGCTGGGTTGGGAGGGGGGAGGAGGTTAGCTTCGGTGGGGTGGGCCGGGCCAGGCAGGGGTGGGGGAAGAAAAGCAGTTAGATGGGAGGCTGGATGGGGGTAAAGCAACATCACCCCCTACACCCAGGCTGATAGCGGGAGCTGACTGGGGCAGGCAGCTGACTGGGGCAGGCGGCAGGACCCCGGCTGGCAAGGGGCCAGCGGGGGAAACCCCAAAGCAGTGCAGGGCTAAGCACTCTGCTTGCCACTGGTTTGGGGTTTCCCCCCCGCTGGCCCCTTGCCAGCTGGGGTCTCAGCTCCCGTTGCCAGCCTGGGCTTCCTCGGGGGGGGGGGGGGGGGAGCGGCCCGTGAAGGACATTATAAATGTCCAAATGGCCCTTGGCACAAAAAAGGTTCCCCACCCCTGCGTTAAGTCCTACAATCTAGCCCACTTTCTATCTACCTTATAGTCCATTCACCCAATCCATACTTCTTTAACTTGCTTGAAACACTTAAATCCTACTTTTTATACTTAATAAAATCATTTTTGTTTATTAATAACCACAGAGTAAGTAATGAATATGGGAGGAGCAAACAGCTGTGCATATCTGTCTATCAGTATTATAGAGGGCAGAAAAATCATGAATTTACCCTGTATAAACTTTATATAGAGTAAAATGGATTTATTTGGGGTTCTGGCTCTCAGAAAGGCTGAGTTACTGGGTGCTTGGAAAGTCTTAACTGAGAAGCCCCTGGGCTAAGTGAATCTCAGTTTCAGTGAACTGCAGAGAGGCTTGGCCCAGCCTCCGGGTTTGTGCTGGAGTTGACTGGAGTGTCTTACTTAGCAACACAGAAGTGGAGAGGCACCTGTTCTGGTAGAAGGGTTGTTCTCAGTGGTATCCCAGCTCATTGAGTGACAATCTTGAGGGGAGTCTATGTGACCAAAACCCTCACAGGGACTTGACTATCACACATGTAAAATATATGTAAAAATACATGTAAAATACATGTAAAAATACATACATGTAAAAACAATATATATATTGTTTCCAAGTACCCCTCAACTTCTCTGCAATTAGTCAGCTAGTTTCTTGTATAAGTCACAATAAAAGTGAGTCTTTATGGAGGACTCGACAATGGAAACGATAGTAGGTAGCCTTGTATCTAACTCAGGAAGGGTACTCCAGGATTAGAGGTCGTTGTAAAGGGGCACAGAGGTGGCAGCAGGAGAAACACGCCATTATGACCAGTGGCTTGTTTTAAGATGAAATGTGATAAATTTATGAATGGGAATGTATGACAGGGCTGCTTTTAACAGCGAGGAAGTGGATTAGATGACCTAGGAGTCCAATCCGGTCGTCTGTTTCTGTATCACTAAATATCATATGGGAGGAGGCATGGCTTAAATTTCAGCAAAGAAGGTTTAGGTTAGACATTGGGAAAACTTCCTAACTGTCATGGTGGTTAAGCACTGGAATATATTGTGTAGGGAGGTTGTGGATTCCCCATCATTGGAGATTTTTAAGAGTAGGTTAGACAAACATCTGTCAGGGATGGTCAAGATAATACTTAGTCCTGCCATGAGTGAAGGTGACTGGACTAAATTACTTTTCCAGGTCCCTTCCTGTCCTGTGATTCTATGATTGGTAGAGGGCGTGAAGTGTGACACAGTTTACAAGAAAGGCTCAAACATGGAGAGACAGAGTTATGTAAGCCCTTGAGTATGTGGATATGAAGCCACTGAGAAATAGCTAGAATTCTTAGCTTGCCAATAAATCATTTTTAGCTCTGGTTGCCTGTGAAATTCTGAACATTACAATTGCAATCAGAATAATGTATCTCCATTTCAATTCAGACATGACATTAGCAGCTAGTATCTCATGGGCTGCTAGAGCAGGAGGTGGATACTTTTACCTGTTTGAAAGCCAGGTTACAAGATGTTTCATATGTTGCAAGCATCGTTTTCTAACTCTTTTGGCTCTTGAAACAGTGATGACTAAAATCATGTCAAAGTCAAAGTGTTTGTGAGAGGGGAAGATAGAGATGGAAATCAGATTTTGAGATGATACTACATGACCTACTGGGCTAGAAACAGTTTGGCAGGCCAGCAGGAATAGCTGGGCAAGGGACTGCCCAATAACGAACCGCTGCGTTATCATAATGAAATCCTATTAATTGCTAAAGAAGGAGATTGGAAAGTAGCTGGTTTATCCATGGTTATGGTCTAGTATTTTTTGTAAAGATATAATTAAGTTTGAAAACAGATTCTCTACTATGGGCAGTACCGATTTAGTGCAGTGAATATGTGCGGGGAGGAGGGAGACAGCATGGAGTCCCAGATTCTTTCTTTGGTTCCACCTCAGTGTAGGCTTGAGCAGATGGGGGCATTGTTGACACTGAAATTACTGGAGTTATTCCAATTTACACCAGTTGGAGATCTTATCCTAAAGTATGTTTGGATTTAAAATTCCTTTTTCCTACATCCCACTCACTCATACTTATTTTCCTCAGTAATCTTGGAGTTATCCTCGACTCTGAACTGCTTTGCTCTTATGTCTCCTTTATATGCAAGTTCATTTGCCACCTCCTCAAACATTTTCAATATATTTATTTTAATGTGATTATTTCCTCTGCTTAATTCTTGACACATGATCACATCTATGATCTTGTTTAATCTTCACTGTACAAGTTTAAGGGATCCCAGAATTCCTCCCCCCTTTCTTCCCCCTCAGAAACAGGCACCTATCATTTCCATCCATCAACTTCAAAGCCTTCATTTTTATCTCCAAATCCAACTCAAAATTGCCCTCCTGATTTATGACACTAATAGACTTTAAAGCCAGATGGCACAAACATGATTTTCTAATCTGTCCTCCTCTACATTGCAAGACACAGAACTTCACCCAGCCACTCCTGGAATAGACCCATAACCTTTCACTGAGTTACTGATATCTTCAACTCCCGATTTCAAGACTTCAAGTTACAGAGAATCCACCATTTACACTAGTTTAAACCTGCAAGTGACCCATGACCCATGCTGCAGTGAAAAGTGCTCCCCCTCCCCGCTCTGGGTCTTTAACATCTCTACATTCCTCTGACATCATATCCATCCACAATACTACGATTCTGGCCTTTTCTGTTTCCTCCCCATGACCATCCATACTTGGTGATGTTCACTTATGCTGTTCTCTGTGATTCTTCCTCACTCTCAGCCTCTGAGTGATTTCTTTTGTAAACTTCACTTTGGGAATATTCCTTTGTCCCTAGTTTGATTCTTTGTAAGGTATTTAATAATATCATGATAGAAGTATGCAATATGTAAGCAGATTTTAATAAAATAGGAATCCATACACACTAAATTGTGACCAAACTTTTCAGAATCCAGCCAGACTTGTTCATAAGGATTGAAGGAATTTGCTTATTTGTTTTTGTTGCTATTTGTTTGGTTGGTTGTTTCTTTCCCTCTCATTGTTTGCCTCTTAACTTCTAAGGAGCGAGGAAAAGCTAAAGTGCCACAGGAAAAGCTGTTTATGAAAGACATTTTAACTAGTGGTTAAAGCACAGGAATGAGTCCAGAAAAGGTGCCATAAACTTACTCTGTGACCTTGGAAACTATTTATCCTGTCTGTACTTCAGTTTCCCATCTAAGATGGGCCCAGCACCTTCTTCAAAAGGAAGTTGTGAAATTTGCTAAGGGGTTGATACAAACCAGACAGCAAGTGTGAAAAATTGGGACAGGGGGTGGACAGGCACCTATATAAGAAAAAGGCCCAAATATTGGGACTGTGCCTATAAAATCAGGACATCTGGTCACCCTATACAAGGCCTTTGAAATCAATGGGAATCTTTCTACTGAATTTAAATTGGCTTTAGTGGAGGCTCAAGCATTTTTTTAAAGTACTTTAGAAGGCTCTATAGCCACAGTCAGTATTATTTACCACTATCACATATTTCCAACCAGTGCTGATGTTAAAAGTTGACATTAGTGGAGATCCACCATAACCCTGGGACCACATTAAGACAAAATTCAGAATCTTTTAAAGTTAAGTCAGTCTTTCTATCTATAACTTAGGCACTTGCGTGTTCCTTTAAAAAATGGGAATGTGTTATGAATAAAGACAACTTCTGGAGTCACATTTGATTAAAAGAGCTTGAGCAAATATACAAACATAAAGTTGTAGGTTATGGCAAAACCATACAGCCACCTGAGGTTTTCTTGGCACCTCTTCCCTGATGGCTAATTCCCATATGTGCTTCTTTCAGTTATTCCCCAGGGCACATATTTAAAAACCATCACATGTAAATCAGTATGGTCATCCATGTGAAGAGGCAGGCTGTTAGCCTCTATAGAGCTAAGAAATTAATATTAACCTTTGAGTAAATTAAAGTAGATGTCTTATATAATAGGCGTGGAAACATATTTCACCTGTTTATAGAGAGGTATAGTTAAACATATTATTTTGTGTTCAAGAAGGTAGTTGTAATTAAAACAATTTGGAATGTCTGAATGTAATTATTCTGCAAAATCAATCACAATTATCTAATATCTATATCCATATTTTAAATAAATAACTGTATCTGCCAGGTGAGGAGGAATACCTGTGAACAGTGGAAAACACCCAACTGACATCTTTATCACCACTTTTGTGGTACTCACTTGAGTAGGTAAATTAAATAACAAGTGGCAATGGGTTAATTACTACTTTGCATTGCAAGATGGCCATTACACGGTTTTTAGCTGTGCATTCTAACAGACATTCTCCATTTTAGCTTCTCCTTCAGCTCATCCACATGCACGTAATGTCTGAGCAAAATAAGAAAAAAATTGCAAGTAGGCTGGAAGCATTGTTTGAACAAAAATCTTAGGTCACCACCACACTCAGCAAGCAAGCTGAACTCCAGCATTGTGAATTCAATTTGCAGAATCAGATTTATCCACCTCTTCCCTCGTGTATGAACGTTGTACCAATTTTATGCCTAGCAAGGAGCCCTAGGAGGAGTGGTGACATGCAGGAACCTATTCATTTAGTCTATTGCATCATGTATGCAGTAGAGAAACTAAATGGTTCAGCTCCTACACAGTACATATACCAGAGACAGAGTGAAGCTGGACAAGCTGCAACATAGGGAGTCTGTGTTATCACAGGCACAAGTAGGAGTGGGAGACAACTGGATGGGAAATGGTGATGCCCTTGGCCAGCTGCAGCAAGTTTTCTGTATCATTACAAGGTAGCAAATGATATAGGTTTGGTGCTAACATTATTCAACAAAGTAATCATTGTTAGTCCTACTTATAAATACTCACTCTGGTTATAAGGTCATTTCTCCAGGGAACCAACTTCTGCTTGTAAAATAAATGCTAATTGCCATTTTTAAAAGTTATGGTGCTGCAGAATTTGATATTACAGCAGTATTTGCACTATTATAAGTACAGAGAATTCATCAAATGACATGATGTGGCAAATGTTGCTTTTTTGAAGGCACTCACTATATTTTTCCATGGTTGCTTTCCCTCTTCAGAAAACAGAATATCTACAGTAGACTCTTGATTATCCAGGATTGGATTAACCAGAATGTGGATTAACCAGGATGTCAAAAAAAATATATGCACAACTTGTAGGGCTGGCTCTGGCTTTGCTGCCGCCCCAAGCACACACAAAAAAAACCCCCACCAGGGCACAGGGCAGCCAGTGAACCAACACCGCCTCCACCCCACCCCACCCCACCCCGGCGCAGGGTGGCTGGTGAACCAACCCCCTCTCTCCATATTTCCTATGGATGGTGATTATTCGGCATGTTATTAACCAGAATTATTTTTTCCCTATCATCCCGAATAATTAAGAGTTTACTGTATTTATAAGAACTCTTTCAAAACTGGAGGCATCCATTTTTTAAAGAATAGCTAGTGAAGTCCAATTAAATTCAATGGGATTTAGGCACATGCTTAGAGTTAGCTTAAGTGCTTTGTTGAATCAGGATCAAACTCTGCAGGAGCATTTAATATAATTGTGATGCATGGCCGGAAAGAGTTAAACATCCTGCAAATGAGACAACCCTTAAAAACATGTGGAGAGATATTGTTTGTGGTTTTGTGTATTTATTTATATATAGGTAGGGGGGTCCACAATGTAATCAACAGTCCCTGTCTATACATTCTGATAATTCAGGGATCAAAAGAACACCTTCACATTTAAATGAATTGTAAACACAGGCTATCTCTGTATTTATCTCTCTTTGAAATGCATAGCAAGTCATCTGTGAATGGTGGAGAAACAAGCAAATTGCCTTATGTTAATTCCGATTGCTAAGTACAGGTGATGGACTACCTGCAAAGTCACGCAAATTACCTTTTGGTCCCAGAGGAATTCCAACTTGTTAAAAAGGACATGGAATTGTACAAAAGATCTCATCTCACATCTGCTTTGCGGCTTCATACAGAGGAAGCTTGATCCATAAGGACTGAGATCACGGTTCTAACTGGATCGCACTGAAATATAAACATTGGACTATAACCTATGGCCTATTTCTGAAAGAACTCTGAATCTGAATCTTGTATGTATATTGATCTTTTAACCATACTCTCTCATTTTCATTTTAATAAATTTTAGCTTAGTTAATAAGAATGTATGCATGTATTTGGGTAAGATCTGGAATATTCAATAACCTGGGAGGTAATGTGTCTGATTCTTTGGGATTGGTAGAACCTTTTCTGTTATATTATGAAATACGATTTTCAGAAATCTTCATATATTTGACATGGATCACTGGATGGAGGTATGAGGCTGGATCACTTTAAGGAAACTGTATTGTTTGAACTTCTGAGTAACCGGCAAGGTATAAAAGAACCTGTTTTATGATGGCTTGATAAATCTAGGTATTGGAATATCCACCAGCTTAATGGGGATTGCCTGCCCCATTCTTTGCAATCCATCCTAACTGAGTGTCCACAGCTGGCCCCCACTGGGATCCTGGTCACAGTAATCTTCAAACTGTATACTATATACTCCAAAAGTTTTCCGTAAACCTTCTTAAAGTCCTTTAAGCAGGTCATGACATTTAAGGACTTCACACGGAACAAAGCCTGCAAACTCAGAGTCCTTCAACTCAGCCTGTTCTAGGGCCTCATTACCCATCTTAAACTGGTTAATATGGCTGCAGTTCATACTGTGAACCTGCAAAAAGGCATCTGCTTTATAACAGGGCCTGATTTTTTATCATAGTGTGACTCAGCCTAAGTTTGCTTGATCTCAGCAGGGCCCGACTTCAGTACAGGCCTTAGGCCTTACACAATGCCTCATGTCTCTTTCTATTACATCAGCAGAGTGTGGGTGGGCTGACAAAATCATCACTGGAATTTTCAATGTCTTAAAAGTTAATCAATTCAGAAATATTTCTAGCAATTATTACCATTAATGGCCAACGTGCCATTCTTTACCGTTTAGCAGAAAACCAGCTTTGCTTTGCTGAGGGACTACATTTTGCAATGGTTATTGACCCAATATATAAACAATGCATGCCATGCAATGAAACACAAAATGGCATTAGGTTTGAAATTACATCAGTGGAGCTTGTCATCTTTTGCCAGAAGCAAATGACAAGCTCTGCCTGAGCAGCTGCACACAAACCGAGTTTAGGCTTTCTCAATTGTGCCAGGACCTTGATCTAACTTGGAATCAAGGTTAAAAATAACAGACTGACATGCTGGGTTTATGAGCTCTGCATGAGTTTAAGGAGCCTCTTTATAAATACCATAGCCTGGATTCCAGCTGGGCATATACCTACTGAAGTAAACTCCAAATCAGATTTTTACCTCTGGATCAGGCCCATAAAAAGCATATTCCATATTATCTACTACTAATGATACCTTCTTTGAGATCCTACAGTCACCCCAGGACAGATCCTTCTCCATTCCCATTGATGCTAGCCTTCCTTTAACTTTAATTAGAGTTGGATTTGGCCTCGTTTTAAGTGAGCAGCAATGTGGTTTGCTTTTATGAATTAATGTCTGACAGCTTCTTTAAACAGTTTAGAAGCAGCAGCACTCAGGTGATGAAGATCAGCTATTCTAAATGCTTTCTGAAAAATGGTAGAATATTCTATCAAGTGCTCCTATTTTCGACTTCTTAACATTTGCTTGAGTGACTCAGTAACATTTTTCTTTTCACTTCACAATTTAAAATTAAATCACATTGATTTCTTCATGTTTTCCCTTTTACTATTAACTCTATTTCTATTGCCATTTTCTTGAGCCATACATTTTTCGATGATGCTGTCTTTCCTTTTGTGAACTGCATGTTAGGGAATATGAAATATATTCTCTTAAGAAACTGTGGCAGTGGGTAAATGGATTGTGCAATATAACGTTTGTTCACTAGATTAATTAAATGCAAATAATTCTGCCAATACAACATTAAGGTTGTGAATTTAAAGGTACCAAAAGATATTTCAAAGCAGGGAACTTCCCATAGAAAAATTAGTTTGACCACATTGCATATAGAGGATATGTCAAATTCCTTTTCAATTCAGCCAAGCCTTAATTTTTTGCCTTTATGGACTATACAGTTAGGCCAGAATAACAGTCATATGATAATCTCCCAGGTGTGTTTTAGGTCTCAACGTGTGATTTTCTTGCTAAATTACACAGGAATTCTCCCTCTCCCCCGCAAAAAAAGAAAAAGAAAAAAAGAAAGAGTTCCCTGTGCTAGTCTGTCAGCTGCTAAACATTTGTACCTTCCCCCTTATTTTGGCTAAGCCTGCCCATGCCTGCAATTCTAACACAAGCATCTGGCTCCCAAGTGCTACTGGAGGGTATGCATATGACCATATGTGGCAGTCACTCCCAACTGTTCCAAATAATCCTGGAAGTCTGATACACATTCTCAGATCTTCATGATTTTCACTGAGCCCACAGACCCAATATATGCTCATATATTAGATGTAGAGTCAGAGCACTCATCTTGATCCTTATGTGTCTCAGATTAAAATGGACTATATATTGACAAGTATCAGACGGGTAGCCGTATTAGTCTGGGTCTGCAAAAGTGACAAAGAGTCTTGTAGCACCTTATAGACCAGGGGTCTCAAACTCAAATGACCATGAGGACTGCATGAAGACTAGTGCACATCACTGACGTCGTTGTCCCCAGCCCCACCCCCACTCCACCTCTTCCATGGGATCCCACCTCTGTCCCGCCTCCTCCTCTGAGCACACAGCTCCCCGCTCCCTCCTGGAAAGCACTAGGCACCGCCAACAGCTGATTGGCAAACAAAGCAAGAGCAATATAGGAAGTCCAGAGCTGGAAACACAAGCAAACAAATCTAATTTAAAAAGAAACTCTCAGATGATTCAAGCTTTTTTCAAATGTAATATGCAGATGATTCAAGCTTTTTTCAAATGTAATATGCTGATAAATCTGACAAATTTCTGTCCATCTCAGCCTAATATCAATTATAAATTTATAAAGTCTCCCTCTCCCAAACTGATCCTCATAACCCTGTTCCCCAACCCCACTTACCCCCGTAACCCAGCTCCCTGTTCCCCAAATTTCCCCCCACTCCTGTTTGTAGCCAGCTCTCTCCCAGTTCCATCCCCAAATCTCCACCCACTCACCCCTGTAACTCAGCTCCCTGAACCCCATCCCTATATCTCACCCCACTCACCTCCCATAAACCTGTTCTCTATCTCCAAATGTCCCCCACACATCCTTGTAACCCAGCACCCTGTCCCCAAATCTCCCCCCACACCCCCAACTTCAATACCCTCCCACCTCTAAGCTTCCCCTCCCTGTCCCCCTATCTCCTCTCTCCCTCTCCTTTCAGCCTTCCCAGACTCTCCTCCCCACCACCCCTTGCCTGAGCCCTCCCTCTGCGGGAGGCTTACCATTCCTGGCCACCGCTGCAGAGGACTCCTGGGAAGCGCCGCCCCAGCTTGTTCATTGAGGCGGCAGCAGCAGTGCCTAGAAGTCAGGGATCGGCAGCGGCCCAGCCAGGGCCCTCTGCAGTGGCGGCCAGGAGCAGTATATATAATACAGTAAAATCCCAATTTAACGGACCCCGATTTAACGGACTTCGGAGGCAACGGACAAAATTTATGAGCAAGTCCAATGCATCCCAAATCCATTTTTCGGGGGCTGGCTGCCGGCTCCCGGCTGCTGCCCGGGTCCAGGCAGCGGGCGGGCTGACTGCCGGCTCCCCGCTGCCGCCCGGGTCCAGGCAGCAGGGGGCTGCCTGCCGGCTCCTCGCTGCCGCCCGGGTCCAGGCAGTGGGCGGGCTGCCTGCCAGCTCCCCGCTGCCTCCCAGGTCCAGGCAGTGGGCGGGCTGCCTGCCGGCTCCCCGCTGCCGCCCGGGTCCAGGCAGCGGGCAGGCTGCCTGCCGGCTCCCTGCTGCCAGCCCGCCCGGGTCCCGGCTGCTGGTACCCAGGCGGCAGCCAGCAGCCGGGACCCGGGCGGGCTGGCTGCCGGCTCCCGGCTGCCGTGATAGTTTAATATGATACAGTAAAACCTCGATATAACGGACTAATTCAGGCGGGCTGCTGCTCCGACAGCTCGTTTTTTAAATTATTATTAAATAACGGACTTTCGGCTTTAGCGGATACCCCCTCGCCCGAATTAGTCCGTTATATCGAGGTTTTACTGTATATATATTATGCCTAGGTTTTTTGTTTTTACTGGTGATGCACATACCACAGTTCACATAACACATTTATTCTGCACTTGGATGGAAAAAATTAGAGGAAACATTGATTCTCTGCCCATCTTGTCCTAATGGCCAAGTTCGTATCCTCCTTGAACTTATCTAGTTCTTTTTTGATTTTTTTTTGCAGTGTTGATACATTACTTTAATACTTGTTTTATGCATTGCTATTTGGCATGTCTATTGGTATTAGCAGTACTCATTAGAAGCACACCTAAAAATATATTAAATGGAAGTGTATTTTAAGCCTGCATATCTAGAAAAATGTTACATAAAAGCATGTTGCTAATCTACAGCAGACAGATTCTCAAACAAATAAGGGAACACACTTAAGTTGCAAATTTAAAAGTAAGTTCCTGCTGGCTTTTACTCCTGGGAAAGGTGCTTTAAATGTAAGGATGATCTGCAGTTAACATTCTCAAACCTTAGTAAGTACCTGTATCACCAAATCATTATCTTTAGGTACTATGGGGAAACTTTTAACTTTAATGAACTAATCTCAGAGCAGAAGTCATCTATTGCTGAAATGTCCTATTAAAGGCTGTGTAGTAGTGCTGTGGAAATCATTCATTACTGCAACATATATTACATTATTAAAATTTACATCAATTAAAATTCCATGAGCCAGAATATGGGGACTATCCACAATAGGCCACAAAAGCTATCTTACAACCAACTATTGCAATAAAGATTAGGTATGGGTATTTCATTCCAAATGTAAATATATTTTTGATAACTATCTTTCTGACCTGTAAAATATATCATTTCTAGTTGTTTATTTTTACTAGTAGCCAAACTACCCAGTAGTCATCCATGTTTTGACCCCTTGCCTTTGCAATCTGCAAATTTACTGCTGATTTTCCTTATGTCTCATGTTATAAGGTCTGTCAGTCACAGCACCAAAGCTCAGGACTGTGTGAAGAATGTTATTGCTCACCCAATAATCCGATAAAGCATCTGCTATCCTTTTTATAGAAAACGCAGGCTAAAGGAGACATATTGAGTCAGAATGGCAATTTTTTATACAGTTACTCCTAGTGACCTTGTTAAAAAATATCATATTATTTCACCTGAGAGCGGTGATTTCAAAACAGAGCTGTACAAAGCCCTCAAGGATTTCTCTGGCAAAATGTCTGTGATAACACAAACGTTCCTTTCTCTCGTTCCCTCTCTTGTATTAAAACAGCACTGGAAAATAGACTAATTTACTAAACTTTCATCCTGAAGAATGACAACGCTAATGGTTTGTCTTAAAGAAGAAATTTACGGGCATCTGTGTGCTTCTCAAACTATAGACACATGAGGTAACAGACAAAAAGTTACAATAGATTCAGTCACTCACCATAAAATCCCAATCCAGATGTCTCAAGCATATGACGATTTAGTGTGATATACCCTTGGGGGTTCAAAAAGAAGAAAATTAAACTATGTCTGCTCTGCTGGGAAGTGTCTCATGTTCATGATGAACTATGGCTGATCAACTGGCATTGTGAAGCCTTGCTAGATGCAAAGCACACTTTGAAAAGAATGGAAGATTATTCTCATTCATTCGTGTACCAGGTGTGCATTCAGCTGCACAAAGACTATCCTACTTTTGCCTGCTTTTTAGTTAGGTGTGTGATGCAGGATTAGCATTGCCAACTGCAAGAGTTCGAAAGTTATGAATCAGGCTCAAAAAAGTCATAAGTATAACTTAAAAATCACAAGATTAAGGGCTAAAAACTCATATTCTTTTTTAAAATGAAAGCTGAGATTTCTCATGTAATCACTTGACTCCAGAACATGGATCTTTAAAAAGAACACTGAAGGTTAATTTGGGAGAGATGAGACCTCACTACCTCTCTAAGGTAAGACTTCTAAGACTTCACTTGGTTTCATTCATTATCATAATCAATTATACAAGGTTAATTTGGGAGCTGCTTTGGAAAAAACAGGTATCAAGCTGTGAGGGAGGAAGAAATACAGCTTCTAAAAGGGAGTAAGGAAAAGAACTTCTTTCAATCATAACTATCAGCCTATTCTGAGAGATGTGGGTTCCCCCACCAGCACCACTTTGAAGTAATGTGGTGCAGAGTTATCCTTCCTGAATCCTACACTTCATAGTTATGCAATTTCACATTTGAGTTCCTTCAGAACTCTTGGGTGAATACCATCTGGTCCCGGTGACTTGTTACTTTTTAGTTTATCAGTATGTTCCAAACCCTCACATCCTCACCCATGAAGACCAATGCAAGGAATTAATTTAGTTTCTCCTCAATGACCTTGTCATAAGTATGAAGTGAAGTTAGAATTACTGTTTTACCTGTAAGGGGTTAACTGAACAGGAAAGGGGGGTGACATCAGAGCTAGCCAACCTAGAGACAAACAAGGAAGTTAGTCTCACTTTTTACCGAGGCTTTTCGGTCTGCCTCCATCTTCCCTTGGCTCTGGGGGTATGGATCTTCCTACCTTTCCTTTCATAAATTCCTAAATTAGATTACCAGTAAGTAGATTGGTAATTGTATAAGTCTGTAATTGATTATGGTGTCACTAACCTCATCAGGAGGAAAAATCTTGAGGAAGTGGTTAGAGCTAGAAAATTAAGTATCTGTGTAAGTTGTAAGCTTTTCTCTTTTCTTCATTAAAGCTTTTTTGTTATAAGAAGTGTTTGGTTATTTCCCCTGAAGTTATCCTAGCTTTGGATCGGGCACAACTTACAGCTAGTAAGGGTCTGTGTGTTTAAATCTCTCTCCTAGGCTGCAAAGAGGAGGGGGGTGGAGCGAAGTCTCTGTGTTCTCAATCTCCCAGGTAGAAAGGGAGGGGAGGGGAGTGTTACTCTCGGGGGGTGTCAAGGTGCCCCACCCCATAGTCTTGGGGTAATCACTTTGATGGTGGCAGCTGGTCCCAATCCCCAACTGGAAGAGTTTGGGTTTTGGGGGGAAAAGATTTAACTTAGGCTGGGAAAGTAGCTTAAAGTTAAGTGGTCGAGCCTAAGAGACCCCCCACTTTTACCCTAGAGTTTAGAGTGGGGGGAGGGTATCTCTACAGACCGTATCATCCTTGAGTGTTCCTTTACCATTTGATTTACTCACTGATTGTTTGGAAGGCTTCCTGCTTATCATGTACTTTGAAAAAATTGCTATTGCTTTTTGAGTCTTTGGCTAACTATTCTTCAAATTCTTTTTTGGCCTTCCTGATTATATTTTTACACTTCATTTGCCAGGATTTATACTCCTTCTATTTTCCTCGATAGAAGTAACTTCTACTTTTTAAAGGATTCTTTTTTGTCTCTCACTACTTCTTTTATTTTATTATTTAGCCATGGTAGCAATTTTTTGGTCCTCTTACTATGTTTTTTTTAATTTGGGGTATACACTTAAGTTGAGCATCTATTATAGTGTCTTTAAAAAGTTTCCATGCACCTTGCAGGGATTTCACTTTTGGCACCGTACCTTTTAATTTCTGTTTAACTAACTTCCTCATTTTTGTGTAATCCCTCTTTCTGAAACGAAATGCTACAATGTTGATCTGCTGTGCTGTTTTCCCCGCAACAGGGATGTTAAATTATATTGTGATCACTATTACCAAGTGGTCCAGCTATATTCACCTCTTGGACTAGATTCTGTGCTGCATTTAGGATTAAATCAAGAATTGCCTTTTCTCTTGTGGGTTCCAGGTCATCTAAGGTGTCAATACATTTTATCGCTGCATCCCGTCCTGGGTGACATGTGCCCAGTAAACATGGGGATAGTTGAATTCCCCCATTACTGGTGAGGTTTTAATTTGT
Organism: Sternotherus odoratus; assembly: GCA_032164245.1. Taxonomy (NCBI): domain Eukaryota; kingdom Metazoa; phylum Chordata; order Testudines; family Kinosternidae; genus Sternotherus; species Sternotherus odoratus. The sequence continues at coordinate 147,770,920 of JAVMKO010000003.1, forward strand.
ATAGCCTCTCTAATCTCCCTGAGTATTTCACAGTCACTATCACCATCCTAGTCAGGTGGTTGGTAATATATCCCTACTGCTAACTTCTAATGATTAATCATTAGAGCATGGGATTACTATCCATAGAGATTCTATGGTACAGTTGGGTTCATTTAAGATTTTTACTTCATTGGATTCTACACTTTCTTTCACATATAGTGCCTCTCCCCCACCAGCACAACATGCTCTGTCCTTCCGATATATTTTGTACCCTGGTATTACTGTGTCCCATTGATTATTTGCATTACACCAATTTCCTGTGATGCATATTATATTAATATCCTCATTTAATATAGGGCACTCTAGTTCATCCATCTTATTATCTAGACTTCTAGCACTTTACGAACTTGTCACTTTTTTAGCTGTCTGCCATTACATGATGTAATTGAATGGGACTCTTTTTCATTTGACTGGTTCAAGATTAGCAGCCGTGTTAGTCTGTATCCGGAAATAAAACGAGGAAGTCAAAGTGCTACAAAGTCTTCCTTGATTTATTTTTATTTGACTATTTCTCATCAGCTCCTTCCCACATTTTATCATCTTCCATTCTCTCCTCCTTATTAGGACATAGAGATTCTCCAATAATAGATCCTCCCCTAAGGGATGCCCCTGTCCGAACCACGTGCTCCTCCACATCTGTCAGCATTCCCCCAACCATTACAGTAAAACCTCCATTTAACGGACTAATTCGGGCAAGGGGGTGTCCGTTAAATCAAAAAGTCCGTTATTTAATTAAAAAAAACAAATGAGCTGTCGGAGCAGCAGCCCACCCGCCACAGGGTCGGGGCAGCAGCTCTGCAGCCCGCCCGCTGCCTGGACCCGGGCGGCAGCCGGGAGCCGGCAGCCAGCCCGCCCGCTGCTTGGACCCGGGTGGGAGCCAGGAGCTGGGAGCCGGCAGCCAGCCCGCGAGAAATGGATTTCGGATGCATCAGACTTGCTCAGAAATTGTGTCCGTTGCATCCGAAGTCCGTTAAATCGAGGTCCGTTAAATCGAGGGTTTACTGTAGTTTTAAAACTGCTCTATGACCTTTTTAATTTTAAGTGTAGCAATCTGTTTCCATTTTAGCTAAGATGGAGCTCATCCTTCCAGTACAGACTCCCCATTTCCCAAAAGTTTGCCCAGTTCTCAGTGAATCTAATCACTCCTCCCTACACTATCATCTCATCCACGCATTGAGAGCCTGCAGTTCTGCCTGTCTAACTGGCTCTGTGCATGGAACTGGAAGCTTTCCAGAGAATGCTACCATGGAGGTCCTGGACTTCAATCTCTTACCTAACAGCCTAAATTTTCCCTCCAAGACTTTTCTCCTATCCTTCACTATCTCATTGGTACCTACATGTACCACAACCACTGGTTCCTCCCCAGCACTACACATAAGTTTATCTAGATGTCTTAAGAGCTCTGCAACCTTCAGACCAGGCAGACAAGTCACCTTGTGGTTCTCCTTGTCATTGCAAACCCAGCTATCTATGTTTCTAATGATCGAATCCCCCGTAATTATTACCTGTCTCTTCCCAATAACTGTAGTTTCCTCCCCCGGAGAGGTATCTTCAGTGTGAGAGGATACCATGACATCCTCTGGGAGGAGAGTCCCAACACTGGTATCATTTCCCTCCGCTCCAGTTGGATGTTCTTATTCCATGAGAATTTCATCTTCCTCAACAGCACAGAGTCTGTCAGACAGGGAGCGGGAATATTCATTTGTGCCCTGGAAAGTCTCATCTATGTACCTCTGTCTTCCTTAGCTCCTCCAGATCAGCCACCATGGTCTCCAAAGTCTCTGAGGGTCAGGAACTCGTTGCACCAAATGCACACATACACCATCTGCCTGTAGGGCAGGTAATCATATATGCTGCATCATGTGAATAAACTGGGCAGCTCCCACTCTGTTGCTTGACTTCTGCCTGCATTCTCTTTTTACTCCTTTTATCCCTTTGTTGATGCTTTTGTTTTTCTCAGCGGGTGTTTTGGGCTTTACGTTTAAAGAATGCTAAGTGTATCTAGCCCTGCCCTCACCCTCAACACTCCCTTGCTAAACTCCCTTGCAAAACTCCCATGTTAGCTGCTCCCGTTCTATAGCTCCTCTGGTCACTTAGGAGCAGGCTTTCTAAAGCCTATGAACCAAACTGTACCATAGAATCTCTATGGATAGTAGCCCTGCTCCTGTTTAAGGGTTGATGGGTGCTAAAGAGTTTAGTGATCAAAGCCTCATTAAGAGGTCCTCAGCCTAGCCTAGCAAGCCACCAGACTCAGCACATGGTTTCTGAAACTAACTAATCACACAGTATAATTCAGTCAAACAGCAAGCACACCACAAACACACACCACAAACACACACACACCAAACAACAAACGTACCCCAATGATCAAGTAATCATTCCTCCTTCATCTGGAGAGCTCCCTCGCAAAATTCCCCTGTTAGCTGCTCCTGTTCTCTAGAAATTGAGTAGTGAAGTTCAGGACAAACCCAGGGTCAGAAGCCAGACTACAGGATCTATCACAAGCAAGGTCTGGAGCAGGAAGGGAGTTTCTCAGACTGCTTCTGATCATGCCTTCCTAGTTAAAATACTGATACTGGCCAATCAGTGGACTGTGAGGGGCTGCCAATCAAGCCCTGTGGAACAGCACTTCTTGCCAAGCCTTGCTTCAAAGGGTCCTCCCATAGGCAACCAGCCTAAGCGTCTAGTGGAGGGATCAGCACCCTAGAATGCCCATGGTCTCAGGCTCAAGCTATGTAGATTCTTACACTACTGATGAATTCCCAAACACTGTCTTACACTACTGTTGTTGCCCAAACACTGTCTACAAACTGTACATGCACTCAGATTCATGTGGTGATCTTCAAGGTTCAGGTTTTATCGGTTTATGTGGAGGGCTAGCTGAACCCTTCACACAAACCTGGAACACAGGGGTTTAGATTGTGCTTAGGAGTTGTTGGCATGAAGTGATATGGCCTCAAAGCTGGAATGGAAGACGCCAAAATTTGTATTCAATAAATTGCTTCTGTGCTTCCTATTGATCTCATCTATTATCCTCTGGAGATAGCTTTGACTTCTACACTGGAAGAGGGGCAAGTGAATCAGGGCATGGATAGCATCTACTTTAATGTTTCTCTCCAAGGATATCAGCTCTTTTAGTGTTCACAAACAGCATCCAGCTCATTCATCACAGAGCCCCTGCCATCCTTAACGCACATCAGTTCCATTGTTGACATGGACAGTCAATGCAGTGCAACCTTTGTGACTGCTGAGTCCCTGCTGCCATTATTCCTGAATAACAGCTCCATTAGTACATGCTGGCAATCTGGGCGATTGCCAAAGCCCTGCAACCACATATGTTCCCCTCTTCCAGTATTCCCAAAAGCGAACTTGAGAGCATCAGCCCAGAGCTAAATGATAAACTGATAAAAAGCTGTCTAGTCATGCTCTCGAGCCATTCAAACCCAGCATACCTAATGTCTGTTATAAATGATGGAGAAAGGAATCTAACTGTGATGCTAGCAAAAGAAAAGCTGCCCTGTCTAAACACCGTGTGACTGCTGCAATGAAGTGTCACCACTAATGTGGAACAACGACTAAAAAGTAAGAGCCAAAGAGCTGATAAAAGCTAAATTGCTGCAAACCCAGTCACAGCTCTTAGGGCCAGAAAATAATGCTTTCCAGTAAAATTATAATAAAGTTCTTAAATGAGTGCCTGTGGCTGTTGGCTTAAAGCATTCAGTAAATGAGAGAATGGTACAGAATGGAGTTTACAAGAGCACAGGGCCAGGACCACAGCTGAAGTAAATTGACATAGGTCCATTGACTTCACTGGAGCTATGCCAATTTACACCAGCTGAGAATCTGGCCCATAGATAGCAAATAATTTTGCACAGGGAAAAGTGCTCAGCAAGTGTTAGGGCACCTGCAGGTGTGGGGAGAAGGAGGAGGAAAAGCTCGGCTGAAATAACCCCAAATGGTTCCCAAGGGGAATGAAGGTTGTTCTCAGCTATTTGACTATTTTGACATGCTCCACTCCACATTTGGTTAGGGTGCCCTACAACCGGTCTTCACAGAGGGCTCCCCACAGATTTCCACCACCTGCTGCCTTGCCCTCTTCCACAGAACAGCATGGAAAAACCATAAGGGCTCCCAAGTGGCTTTCAACTCTTTCTTTACAATTCAAATGTACTTAGTTCCCCTGTTGTATGGGATCCTTGTGATTTGGTGACCAATAGTGGCCACCAATTGGCAGTTGCAATAGTCATCCATATCCTGTCATTGCTACCAAATCTATTTAGGGCCTGCTGCATGCATTACAAAAGCCAACGGGAATTTCATATCCATGGGAGCAGCACCTAACTTTAAAGATCAATAACAGAAACACTAAAATAATTAAATAAACTGCCCTTGATAAAGTTTGTGGTTAGAAGCAACAACACTGGACAAATCAGCAGCAGGCAAACTGCAGCACAGCTCAATTTAGCATCCCCTAAATGATTGTAGGAAAGCTTTGGCTCTAATTTTCCTTCATCGTCACTCACTTTCATATATCTAAGCACCAGAAACTTCTCCTTTACCATAACATCCCTAGCAGCTCAAAATTTCCTTCTAGCCCTGTCACAGCTCATTTAGTTCTACAGGTTCTCTAGGTTACTACAGCTATCTCTTTATAAAGTAACAGCTAAGTGTTCTTTTCCAGCTTTCCCCTAGATGCTCTGAAAATCTCTGTCTCCTGGATCAGTTCCACCTTTTGAATGCTTCTCTCTGGCAGTGGCCCAAACACAGCAGCTTTGCCACCTCAGCCATATCATTAATATTCACACTGTGTCCCATCCCTCTCAGCTAGTCATTTAAGACTCCACAATACCAGAGAGATGCCTGGCAGGATGTGAGGGGATTTTATTTCCCACTCTAAATAGGTGGGGAAAACTTGTGATATCTCAGCTAGTACAATGCTAAATTATTAGTTTTTAATGGTGACTTCTGTGGATTGTACAAAGAGCCAGACTGGTAACATGGGAAGTTCATAATATTTAATAATGGTTTACATTTATAGAGCAATTATTAGGTAATGATCTTCAGTAGACAGGTGGCATACTGTATGCCTGCATATGCACATATTATATTTTTTTATTTCTTTTTTGAATGTCCTGTCTGACTTCTGAGGTTGTACGTGCTCTGCTGATGAGTTCATAATTGTAAAGTTGAGCATAAATTAATCTACAGCAGTTGTACAAATTAAGGATTTTTTGCCTTTAATATCTTGTAAAAGGAAATATAATGTTTGTTTATTGTATCCTGGATATTTCTCAGTGTTTTAATAAAGGTATCTATCACTGTCATATTTAACTTATGGTAAGATACTCTTAATGGCAAATTTTAATTCCTCAGTAACTGTGATGGGGAAGGAGGACACAGATTTGCCTTCTGCCTCTAGTTAACTTTAAAGGACCAGACACAGCAGAACCCTGTGATAAAGTTAATAGCAGTCACATGGGATTTTATTTGTTATGGGATTATTTAAGCATTTTCTGGAAAAAAGGAACAAAATATTAGGAATCTATTAGAGAAAAAAGCAGATGGCTATAGAAACTCTCATGTGTAGCACAGCCTGCAGACATATAAGTGAGAAGTCTAGGACCATAAGACTTCCTCCCCAATCCTCACTATAACTCCCTACTATTTTCTTTAGTGTGAGTTGAGTTGAGTTATTCTGCACCAGACGAATCTTTTTCCCGGAAGGGCCAACAAGCATGGTTTTCAGGTCAGTATAAGCACCAGAGGGTCTTGGTCATCACTTCTCTTCAGTACAAAAGCTTGCTGTGTAATGATGGTGCTCAGTGCTAAATTCCAGTGGCATGCTGTCAGGGGTGAAAGTAACTAAAACTTCTTAACAGTACGGGGCTGGGCCAGCTCTGGCCCCAGAAGGGGTGGAGCCTCTGTCAGAAGGGGCGGGGTTGGGGCAGAGCGCCCTGGTACAGCACACCGACTCTTGCCGGTACGCTGTACCAGGGCGTACCTGCTTACTTTCACCTCTGCATGCTGTTGACATTGTACATTGTCTGAGATACATTTCAGGCAGTGTCACACTATGAACCAATATTTGCTTACCAGGTCAGAGGTTATATTGATATTGATTAATTTACTGCTTTTAAGAAATGTGACTGAACACTGAGAATGACCAATTCGACTGATCCTGACATCAGTGAAGAAGACTTCATTGACTTCAGTGAGAGCTGGATTGGACTTCAATTTATCACAAGATTTGGTAATTGCAGTCTTACTTTCATCTGTCAGGATAATAAAATCAGAAGTCTGCTTTATGCTAGAAACTAGCCAGAGAGAATATAATCTATTTTATCTGAAAATGAATTATGCTGCACAGTGATGATGCCACAATGATTTCTTTATTGCTAAGCTTTTCTATGGAATTCATCACTGTAATATCAGGGCACCTTACAGACATAGCAGGGGAATGGTGATGTTCAATTCACGTATATAGGGATGAATTAACTCAATTTTACAGCTGGTGAAACTGAGTCACAGAGACTCACACAGGAAATACGTAGCAGAACCCAGACTGCAAACCCAGCTATCTTGTCACTTTCAGGGTTGCCATCACTGAATAGAATTTGTGAAACTGATCAGACATTCAGGACAACAGACATTTGTGTTAAATTAAGACAGTTCCAGGAGATTCATAACCATGTTCTATTATGAGTCTAGAATAGAGCCACAGCATTTCAGCTTAGCTGGATGGTTTGTTCCTTTTCATGAACCCTGTTCTCTTCTGTGCCTGATTCTGTTGCCCTTCCTTATGTTGGACTAGATTTTCACAGTATTAGTTTGGCCACTCAGGGAAATAATAGCCTGCTTACTCTCCTGCTTGGCCCTATTCAAGTTTTGGCTGGCCATGCTAGGGAGGTCCCACAATTCATTCAGTTCATCCCACTGTGAAAAAGGTGAGATGTGAGAGTAGTTTTGGCTTTGTCCCTCCACTCACCAGCCTGAGTAATTGGCTTGATGCATGGGACTGGGGTGTGGGAAGGAACTAAAGCACTTTTAAAAGGCTGAAGTAATTTATTCTCTCCTCCTAGAGTGAAGAGGAAGCAAAGCGGGGCTTATGACTCAAGTGTGCATCTGAGACACAATGCCTCCTGGGACTACTCAGCTCATGGGATGGTGCAGTTTATGTATCACCCCAGTTTTAGGGCTGTGCCTAAAAGCAATCTAGCTATCTAACAGTTATTGAATTGATTGCACTATTTTGTGCCCACTTATGTATTCTCTGCTATTCTGTAACAGTTAATATGGAAAAGCAGGCATAGAAGATGAGAAATAAAGTAGAAAAAAGCCCTCAAACCACTAATAAAATATTGTCAAAAAATGAGCTTCAATATGTAGTTTGAAGAATACTGGGAAATATCTCAGGTAAATATTTAATTGGACAAAAATTATAACCTGTCATGGAAAATTGAAAAAAACCTCATGGCTACATCAGACATGGTTTGATAATTTCAACTGTCCCTATTATGTTCTGTTATCAAATGGAAGACTTTGAAGGAGATAGATTAAATAGCGAGCCTTATCCTGTTTCATTTTCTTTTCATATGGTACATTGAGTTTCCTATTGTATTTGCTTTATATCATATTTGATAAAATTATGTGAAAAAATAAAGATTTTTATTAAAATAATGAAAGGCTGGGAAGATTTAGCAGAACTCTCTCTCACACCCACACAAGAAGTCACAAGGAAGCTTTTTTTTACTGAACCAAGCCCTGATCAATCACAAATGTAACTAAAAGTTATATGCTCTGACTAAATGGTGATGGAACACCAGTGGGCCCAGGATTATGAGAAGGCTGAGGATTATTAATATTGGTTGAAGGTGTTATAAAGTAGGTGATTTGGGATTTGTAGCATGAACAGAATGCAACAAGAGGTATTTCACTCATCCACACAGGAATGGAAGCACAGCAAAGCTCTGCAGGAACTGAAAAGTTCTTAAGACTGTTTTGCCACTTCCAAAATATCAGATGACTATTATCGCTCCTCCCTCACATGCAACCATTCCAAATTAAAGGCATCAAAGTCAAGTTTCTGTTTCTATAACACCTGTTGCTAAAAGCTGCTAAATTCCAGAGAAATTTTCTCTATTTTGAAGTTTGTTTCAATGTTTGAAATGCTGTGTAATGCTGAAAACTATAGTAGGTCCATTATGATTTAGCTTTAAGCATAGTCATCTCTGTAAACTTTGACTAACAAATTTGGATCATACTATAATTCACAAATGCCACATGTATGATCTGTTTTTTACATTGCTGGGATGAGAAAAGTCTATTCTGAGGTCAAATTATGAATCCTAGATTCCACCATTTTAAACACAGGGTGAACTTGCATCATTTACGCAGTTTATTCACTAACTATTGAGGAAAATCTCAGCCCTAGACTGATTTTCAAGTTTTGTATCTTTCCTAATACATTCAGTATTCACAACATTTCTCCCTAAACAGTGACAATGGTGCTATCAAAGCTGTAACTGAAATAAGGTCAACCATCTGAGTAGTCTGTTTTAACAATAAACAGTCAAGTTATATTTTCAGTAATAGAGGATCATCATTTTTCACAGGCAGAACTCTCATTGACTAGAAGGCTTAAGATTTGCCTACAATGAGAGCTTTGCTTGAGTAATGAATGCAGGACTAGCCCCTTTATCCAGCGAGAAAAACAGAGTGCAATTGAAAACTATAGATTTCTTTTAGTTGGTTTTGGAAATTATATGGCACTTTACAAAACCTAAGTGGGCAGGACATTGATGAGATCCTTTTAAGCAGTGAAAAACGTGTAATTTGTAAGCAGGATATTATAGCTTTTGCAAGGAGAAGACGTGCTATAATTTTAACTACAGCAGATCCATTGATTTGTATTGTCCTGTAAGAATAAGCATTATCCCTCCCCTAGACATGCATTGCCCTTCACATCAAGCTCTCATTTATCCCCATTCTTAATATTTTGACGAGTTACTGTATGCTTTCTGGGGAAAAGTACATTTACTTTGCTCATCATAAAAAATTCTCATTGATTTGATAATGTTTCTTTCAAAAAGATGTATTTGAAGCTCCCAGATACCTGATATGATAATGTTACTGTGATATGCTTATTTTTTAAGCTACATGACATGATTTTTCAGTAGCATCTGCATGACATGAAAAGTGCTACTAAACAACATTTGAAATTTATAATTTGGAGTAACATTTATGTCACCAAATTAGGCATAAAAAATTGAGGAGATATTTCCAAATCTTTATATGCTCAGTAGATAAGTGCATAGACGCATATTTTCTGTGTGCAGTTTTGATTAGGAATTTTCAAAAGGTCCTGATTGCAATTATCTTTACTCACACAGAGTTGTGTGGTCAGTAGCAGGTCCAACAACTATGTGCCTGATGAGGTGCTGTTTCAGAATTTAGTTTTGAAGTTAGAATTCCAAGTTCACAGTGCCTTCCATTGCACTGAACATGGTTGGCTAGAAGTGTAAGAGTGTCCACAGATATGTGTTTGTTTTATACAGTAAATAAAACACTAAGGGTAGGTCTTCACTACCCGCCGGATCAGCAGGTAGCGATCGATCTTTTGGCAAGTGATTTATCGCATCTCGTTAAGACACGATAAATCAATCGCCAACAGTGCCCCTGTCGACTCCGGAACTCCAGCTCGCCACGCAAACTGGAGTCAATGGGGAGCCTGCTGCCGACCACCACCACCATGAGGACAGCAGGTAGCTAAAGTTGTGTATCTTCGGTCAATCCCTCCCCCTACTGTAGACCAGCCCTAAGATTCAGACATCTTCAGCCATGTCATCCATCTAACCCTGGAGACCAAGAGAAGCAGTATGCTACTGTTGTAATGAATGGATCATCTGGGTCCTCACACTACCCTAATGGCCCCTGGCAGGAACTACAATTTTTGGCTCCCATGGACCTAGACATGGGAGAGGAAGTAAGAGCAACATTGACACATGCCTTACAACATTCCCCGACACAGGAACTTCCATCCCAGAGGTGAAGAATAGTATCTCTCCCTGACCAATCAATATCTGGTGCACGTGAAGCACCCAGGCATGCAGGATCTTTCAGACAGGGTTCAGCATCTCCTCCCTATAGCACCACTCATATTTGCTGAAAAGGTTTGTTTTCCTGCAATCAAGATCTCCTCTGCTGTGTAAAACAAATGAGGCAGGAATAGGTTGCATAGGCCAGACTCATTAGGAACATGGCCTGTTCTTACATCAGAGCAGGGATCAGAGATGATTATACAGTTTGCTATATACAGTAATAAAGACCATATTAGATTGGCTGATTCCAGAGTCAGTGTACTGTTTTTCTGAAGTCAATCAGCTACTTAGCCAGTGCCTAGAGGTCCATTGGATGGCTTCCACACAATAGAAGAGCAAAGTAAGCCTGGATCTGTGTGAACTATGACTACAAATTCAGCATTTTGAAGACCACACTTGAGCATCCACACTTGACATCCAGGGCCCACTGTGACAGCACCATTTTGTGTCCACACACCCACAGCAGTCGGATCCACCAACATGGATCTTGACTTGGTGAAAGAACTTCTCCATGTCATGCTGTCAATCTTACTTTAGGAATCAGGCTGAATATCTATGAGACTCTGGTGGACATTTCCTAAGCAGTTTTTTCCCTTTGAAGGCACCTCTGGGAGGAGGATACTAACATGCCAGCTACAAGTAAGCCGAGGCTGCTTATCCCTATTGCCCTTAGCTGCACACTCCCCCTATATAGACCAGCACTTCTGGAGTGGAGCTACACAGAGAGACTGATGGGATTACAATGTCAAGCAGACCTGGGATGAACAACAGTGGGTCCACAACTTTCTCCTGCTGCAGCAGACATTCCTGGAAGTTTTATCAGCTTGCCCCAACCCTCCAGCACTAGAACAACCATATAAGGTAAGCCATGCCAGTCCAGAAGCTGGTTGCTACAGCCATCTGGAAGCTGGCTACCCCAGATAGCTATTTTGGGTAATCAGTTTGGAGTTTGCAGATCAACTGTGTGGGTTGTTGTGGCAAAGATTTGTGAGGTGATTAGGACTGTGATATAATGGGCATTACAAATGTTTCTGAAATAATTTGGCTTTGTGAGAGTGGTCATTCCAAATTTTGCTAGGACCATTAATGGCAATCACATGCCTACCATTTGCCCTCTGCAAGGACCACATGCTTACATAAACCACAAAAGGGTACTACTCCATTGTTGTACGGGCCTGAATTAACCATAGGGAAAGGTCCATGGAAAACCAGGTGGAATAGTCTAGCAAGGGGCATGATGCCAGGGTGTTTCAGAGATCAGGACTTTTATCTCCTTGGACAAGCTAGGACATTGGCTTCTGAAACCATGTCCTGATTTGAGTGGACCCGACAAAAGAAGGTTCAACTACATATGCAGTGTTGGTAGGGTAGGATGGTGGAGCAATGTGCCTTTGGCAGAATGAACTCTCATTGAGACTGCCTTCAAAACCATTAAGACAGTAGTGTTGTCAATGGGGCCTGCTGTGTTCTGTTCAGTATCTGCAAGGAGTGGACTCAAAAGACTGCTCGATTCCCGAACCAGTACCTACACCCAGGAAGGGCCCCTGTCATGACTAGTGCTGAAGCCAGACATGCAATGGAGATCAGGCATGCTTTGTGCATCTACATAATGGGTTTTCACAGTCCCATGCACGGAGGGGCAATAAAATGGTATTTGAGGTTGTGAAGGAGTATGGGGAGCTAGGAGATATCTTAACATGTACTGATATTAACGACTTTGAATTCTATGAACGCTTTAATGAAATGTATGGAGATGTGCTATGCATTTTATCAATATGGAAATATATTGCAACTCACAGTTTATAGAATACTATGATGACCATTTTTAAAATGTTTATTATGAAATTTACTGAGAATGGGCATGGGATGACATTCATCCCTGTCTGTACCACCTTAAACATTCACATAATAAAACAAAACTTGCTATTGTAACCTTCTGTGCAAATTCAATACTTGGTTTTGCACAGGTGTTTACATACCAATATAAGAACCAGAAAGACACATGCCCAACTAGGCTGATGCAAGGCAGCTTATGTTTATCTAACTTTGTGGAGCAGACTAGGCCTCCCTGAATGGCAGTGAGCCTGGTTGACATATTGAGGTTGATGCAGCATGACACTGTGTTACTTATGTCAACTCAAGCAGTCCTTTAACAGCTATGCCACAATGCCTGACACTGACTGCTGTGGTCACAACTGTGAACTCCACTGCACAGAGACTGGAAGGCCTCTCTCCCCTTTAAAGCCCTACAGATGTTTGAAATGTGGTTTCCTGATTGTCCATCTTGGTGAACCCACCTAGCATCTCTCTGCCATTGTGTGAAACTTTCCCAGCTGATCATGCCAGCAACCCGCTCTAGATGTGCTCTGACTTGAAGTTGACAGGAGATAGCATGGGGGGAAGAGGCTGTGCAAGCACAGCTATGGACCAGACATAGAAAAATGGCCTTCTAAAAGCAGGTTGCACGGGGTGCAGGAGAAGAGATGTGACAGGGACCAGCAGCAGTGTCACTTGAAAGTGAAGTAACAGCAGCAGGCATACCAGAAGTCCAGGGAGGCCAACAGTGAACTGGTGCAAAGTCACAGTCCTGCCACTTTAACAAAGAGCTGCATGCCAGACCTGGTGAGGACTCCACCTCCACCCCTCAGACCACCCTGGATACCTCCGAGGAGCCTGAGCCTGAGCTGGCGTGAACAGTGAGGAGGAGAAGGATGGAGGGCATATACCTGGCAGGCCAAGCTATACCACAAGCCATGACCTGTTTGAGACTCCACTGCAGTCCAATCACTCCCAGCAAGCAAACCAATTGCAGGGGAAGGAGCCTCAGGTAAGTGTGTAATTGTATTACCCATGACAATGATGTACCAATGGCAGGCCCAGCTTAACAGGACACAGGTATCAACTTTTCATCAATGTTTCCTATTAGAAGAAACTGCAGTACAACAGAGTGATAGTGTTAGTGTCTGCTTTTCATCCCCCGATAAAGTTAGGCAAGAGGGGGCATGTGTAGCAGTTTGTTTATGTACCCAGGGATGTCCTTTGGATTATCCAGAGAGATCACAATGAAAATTTCTAGGGATGGCAGTTGGCAGCTTTAGTTCTTCCTCTGCAGTAGGACACTTTCCCATGCCAGCCACTGATAACTTCAGCAGGCAGCATTGCAGTACACAGGTTCAGCATCTCGGCCCAGACAGCTTTGGAATACCACTAGTAGCTGTGCTCTCACTGCCTTTGGTACCCTCAGGAGTGAGATATTAGCTAAAATCACCACTGGCTGTGGCAAATGATGCCAGTATTTGGTGCCATTGTCCTATATGCATAGTTTCATGTAATCAAGCAATTATCTCTTCCTTTCCCTCAGCGCTGGTGGGTTATACTCAACATGGCTAGTGCTGTGAGTGGAACCAGGCACAAGGACTCCAAAACAGAAGTGTCAATACTCATGTCTTAACACTTTAGGGGAGCCGGGGAAGCAAGTTCTGCATCTTGGCTTTTGCTTTCCATTGTGACTATACTGAAAGTGGTAACTAGATGTGATTTATTTTCAGCTGCTGCTGTTGCAGCCTTGAGGAGTTCCACTCCACATTTGCAGACCAGCTGATCCAAAGAAGGAGGAAAAAGAAAAGGACTGGGTCTGACATGTTTAATGAGATAGCTGCAAGCCAGTGCTGCATCAAACTGTGAGCAAAGGGCCTGGTGGGTGCATAGCCTGGAGAAGGAAAAAGTGAACAGGAGAAAGGCCAAGGAGTTCTAGCAGAAAAAGGAGAGGGGTATGGACCAGGACATAATGGGGCTTCTCCAGCAGCAAACACAGATGCTTCAGACTCTAGTGGTCCTCTGGGTTCAATATGCTGGGCTTACCTTCCTTTGCAGTCCTTGGATAACTTTATTACAACATATCTCTATCCCTCCCCCCATATTCCACCCTGGGGGACATCAGGGGCTGGATCCTCATCCCTCCCATTCCACCCTAGGGACATTAAGGACAATCACAACTTCACCTACATTGAAAGCCACAGTTGCTATATGTGTAGGTAAAATTGACTTATAAGTTCTTTCCCCTTGTTAAGTTCTGTTCCATTAATATATCAATGTATTCACTTTTAAATTGTAGAGGGGGATTGTACAATAAAATTCTATTGCTTGGAAAATAATTCTCCTTTATTAGCTCACAACATGTGCTGCAGCATCTATATATTAGTCCAGAAAGCACCCACTTGTTGCTGTACAGTGTGAAAACTCATAGGATCACTGACAAATACAATGTAATAATCATAAATGTACAGCAAGCATCATGCAATCCTAACAGGCCCCAGAACAGCAGGGCCAAGAAAGCACAGTACACCACAATGCATTTTCATGGCTCACTGTCACTCTTTTAAAGCTTCTCTGAGCCATATAGCTCCATGCTGAGCTCTTTTAATAGCCTGTGATGGAGTGAACTTACCCCACAGTGAATCATTGCATAACCACAAGTAGCCCTTTCTGTTGATGGCAAGGCAGTCTGGAGCCATATAAGAGCTCTGTGTGCCATCCATTGTTCCATCACAGTTTGGGAATCCCATTGCTACAAATCCATCCACTATGTCCTACACATTGCCGAGAGTCACAGTCCTGAATAGCAAGCAATGTTTAATGGCCCAGCACACTCGCATGACAGCAGCCCCCGCAGTGGAATGATTTCCAAAATGATTTCCCAATGATTGATAGCAATCCAACATTGCAAGTTTCCACAGTACAATCACCACTTGCTTCTCCACTGCCAATAAAGTTTTCTCATTTTGATTTCCTTGCTCTGGAGGGCCAGACTGCAAAATATGTAATTCAGCACTGCATCTGGCTTACTATTTATAGTACACAATGAGGACAAGGTTTTGTTTCACAGAACTGATTATTTGTTTTTCTTAAGTTTTAGTTTTAGCAAGATGTCTATTGTAGGAGATCCGCTTTTCCCCCACGTCACACAGGCAGGAGACTCTTCTCTGGCTTCAACAGTGTTCTTTATTTACAGTGCAAACCCCACCACCGAAATACAGCTTCACACCTCAATCTGGCTGGTCTCTGGAAGCAGTCAGCTCTACAGGCTCCCAGCCTCAGCTCTACTTCTCAGCTCTACACCTCTCTGTACCTTCCTCTGTCTCCTTCCTTCCTCTGTCTCTGTCTCTGTCTCTCTCTCTCTGTCTCTCTCTCTCTGTCTCTCTCTCTCTCTCTCTCTCTCCCCCCCCCCCCGCACCACCACACCGGGCTTCCTGCCTGGCAGGCTTTTATCACTTGAAGGAGGCTGCCAGGTGCAACTCATAATCGTGAGCCCCCTGCAGCCCAGGTGGCTGATTATCCTTTCCTTGCAGGGAGGTTTGCAGAGGTTCTGCTCCCTCTTAAAGGGCCATCAGGGCTGGCTCAGGCACTCCTGGCCAGCACCCTGCCACACACCTCCCCCTTAGCCTAGCCCCATCGGGCTAGCTAGGACCCCTTAAGCGTTGCAGATCCGCTCTAATAAGGCCATTGCACTTTTCCTTTTTCTTTCCTACAGCAAAGCGGCATGGTCAATAGGTTCCCGTATTTCCAACCCCTGGCCAGTCTGTGCCTTGAGACTAGGGGCCACTCCCCCTGCCTCAGTTTCCCTCTGGCTCTTACTCGAGCCCGGAGCTTCTTCCCCTGACTTTACTTCACCGGGGCCCTCAGGGGGATCTGTGTCCACTCTGTCGGGGTGGTTATCCCCGACTTCCCCCAAACAGGCTTCCCGGGGATCCTCCTGCCCCGGTCTCAGTTGTTCAGGGCTATCTGGATCTTTCTTTGGATCATTGGGTTGAGACCCGCCCCTTAGTCCCTTTGTCTCTGGCCAGGGGGGGAGTCCATGGGCTGACGCCCCAAGTCCCGGACCCATCACGGCCGGCCCTCTCCCCGAGTTCCCTCTGCCTCCACGTACTCCTCGGTCAGGTGCACCGCCGTCTCTGAGGTCTCTGGCTGGTGCCTCCGGACCCAGGTGCAGACAGCCTCGGGGAGGCTGAGAAGAAACTGCTCCAGAATCAGGGAGTCCATAATTTCCTCCCCCGCCCAGGCCTTGGGCCTTAGCCAATGCGTGGCCTAGTCCTTCAGTCCTTGGGCAAACGCCCGGGGCCGCACCACCTGCGACCAGCGGGCCGCCCGAAACTTCTGCCGGTATCTCTCGGCAGATAAGCCAACCCGGTCCAAGATGGCTGCTCTCACGGTTTCAAAGTCCTGGACCTCAACTGCCCCCAGGGCCATATAGGCCGCCTGGGCTTTGCCCACGAGGTAAGGAGCAAGCCGGAGGGCCCAGGTGGTCTGCTCCCACCCGGCTGTGGTGGCCACCCTCTCAAAAGTCCCCAGGAAGGCATCGGGGTCATCCGCTGGGCTCATCCTACAGAGTCCCCAGCCCGGCGGCCGCATGCCTTCTCCTGCCCCTGGACTCACCAGCAGCTGCAGGAGTTTCGACTGGGTATTCACCTGCTCCTTGATGAAGGCGTGCATGGCCTTCTGTTGTTCGGCTTGGGCTTGCTGCATAGCTAGCACGGCCTGCTGAGTTTGCATCTGTTGCTCCATAAGCCACTGCAGGGTCCCCTCCATTTCTGGGCCACCAGTCGGGTTGCTGCTGTAGCGATCCCACCTCTGACACCACGTGTAGGAGATCCACTCTTCACCCCACATCACACAGGCAGGAGACTCTTCTCTGGCTTCAACAGTGCTCTTTATTTACAGTGCCAACCCCACCACCGAAATACAGCTTCACAGTGTAGCTGAGCCCCAGCCCTCAATCTGGCTGGTCTCTGGAAGCAGTCAGCTCTACAGGCTCCCAGCCTCAGCTCTACTTCCCAGCTCTACACCATTCTGTACCTTCCTCTGTCTCATTCTCTCTCTCTCACTCCTCCACACCACCACGCTGGGCTTCCTGCCTGGCAGGCTTTTATCGCTTGAAGGAGGCTGCCAGGTGCAACTCATAATCGTGAGCCCCCTGCAGCCCAGGTGGCTGATTAGCCTTTCCTTGCAGGGAGGTTTGCAGAGGTTCTGCTCCCTCTTAAAGGGCCATCAGGGCTGGCTCAGGCACTCCTGGCCAGCACCCTGCCACACTATGTATATATAATATTGAAAATGTACACACACATAAAAGGCACCTGTGAAGTAATATAAAATCATGGGCTCAGTTCTCTTCTCTGTTATGCCACTGTAAATATAGAACTACTCCACTGACTTATTCTGGACTAATACCAGTGTATCTGAGAGCAGAATATGACAATATATCAAGAAAACTAGACTTTAAACAATGTTTAGACAATAAACATGACCACACAATATTTTTATTCTTTCACATAGTATGAAAACAGATTTGTGAAGGAAACAACAAAAATTACACTGAAAGAAAATTAGGCATGTGACAAAAATAAAAGGCTAAATAATCATTTAGGTATATAGCACAGTATATGCCATTTGTTTTTCAACATGTGGATTAGAAGCTAAGGCCGTGCTTTAGATTTGGATTATGCAAATTTGATGGCAGCCCTATTTACAATATAAAAATGGCATCATACACTGTGAGATGAGAAGCAGGCCACAAAAAATGTCCTATTTTTACTATTCATCATCTCATTGGCATTTTGCTGTGAACTTTTTTATTTTTATTTTATTTTGAAAATTATTTGGAAAGCAGCCAGGACATCTAGAACAAATTATTATGACTTAAGTTCCATTTTAAAATGGATGAACATCAAAAGTTTGGTTTGGTTAAGTGTCCCATACTTAAAGTGTTGATCAGCAACCCAAATTTGAACAAATGTATTTAAACCTCTTTAGGGTCAAATCCCCTTGACCTCACTCACCCATTGCCAAATAATGGGCTGGCTTGTGCAGCTGTGCTGGGAAATATGAGAGAGCTGCTATGCCCCTTCATGCACACATAGGTGGGGCATGGGCAGGCAATAGTTTGGCAGGGAACTTCTCACCTGCAGTAACGGGGGAAATGGGAAGAAGACTTTGGAATCAGACAGCAAAGTGCACATTGCTCAGGGCTTGTGGCACAAACATGATTATCCCACAATTAGGGTTTGGTGCAAAACCCCACCTACAGACTCCTGTTAGCTTCAGGGAACTTTAGATTAACTTCTGTGGAGTTAATAACATGTGTCAGGTGACCAAGAGTTCCCCTTACCCTAGAGACCTGAATGGGAATATAGCAGGAACAGACTTTTATCTCCTCTTTCTAAATACATTGTTTTATTTTCATGTTCATGCAAATGTACTGTGATGGGAACCTCTACTCACTATAGTATGACACCTCTTCCTGGCCTTTCTGGGGATTAGCTCTGCCATCACTCTCTCAGCCTACAGTGCCTCTCTTGCTCCAGGAATCACAACATCCTCTTTGCAACTGATGAAGTGGGCTATAGCCCACGAAAGCTTATGCTGAAATAAACTGGTTAGTCTCTAAGGTGCTACAAAGTCTTCCTCGTTTTATTTAAACCATTTCTGTGACTCAGCCTTCCAGTCAGGTCAGCAAGTGAATGGTTTCCCCTTCCAAGGTTGGAACGTCTCTTCCCACAAACATGCTCAGGAAGTCTTCCTATTCACTGTCCTGCCAGTGCCACTTCCCTAGTGGATGACTGGGGAAACCAGGCCTACCTTCCACTCTGGGTTCCAGCCCAGGGATTCCCTAGTCAGGAATCAAGGCCTGTTCCATCCTGGGATCTTGCCATATTTCCCTGAGACTTGTCCTAACCTTTTGCCACTCACCTCTTTCTCTGGGTTTGCCAGCCTAGAAACTCCCACCTCAGGAGTAACTGTAGCCACTTACCTCTGTTGCCCTAACATACCTCCTATCTCCCAGAAAGTGACCACAGCCTACTTTTCTGAAGCCTCTCTCTACTATCATCCCCTGGCTTCCCCTAATTAGGACCTTCCTCTCATCCTTCCTTCTCCTATCCTGCAGCCTAATAGGTCAGCTGGCCCAGCTGGCCTCCATTAACCACACCAGGGGAAGTGTGGAGTAGACACCCTATCACACATGCAAATATATCAAGTAAGAAAACCAGAAATGCAAGGTGATTGGGAAAGTACAATCCACTGGCAAGTATTCAAAGGGTGTTATATGAAACTATTAATTATCAATTTACGGTAATAAATTCTCCCACTGAGTATAGTACATCAACAAGTATCATTCTATCTACATAAACTTCAGTGGAAATCAAAGATCAGCACTATAAAAAGATGCAGTTACAAGAATAAAGAACGATAACACAAAGGAGACTGGACTCCTCACCTCTCTGTATCATTTACTTAAATTGTGCCTTTAATTCAATTGTTTTCGCTAGAGAAGCAAGACATTTCCCAAATTGCATTAAATTTTGATGTATAGCTAGTAAACTAAAGGAACAGGCTGTCCTAAGGGATATCTCACTTTGGCATAGCTAGCAATTTGATTTTTTTACATATATACAAATTCAGCTGTTGCTTCATCTCACAGTCCCACAGTGTATTACAAAGTAGACCTGTTATTACTGATCATGCAGTACCATCACTATGAACTGATTGTTGATTGACATGCAAATAAATTCTAGGCCTGTTTTCTCTGGGAAAGGGCTATTGGGGTCATTTGTGGGTTTTTCCCAGTTCTCTCTCAATTGCAATCTGTGAAAAAGAGACCTGGCATGGAGATCACGATGCCAGCTCCATGTTGCCCACTCTGGAGCCATGCTGAATCCCACAAGAAAAAGTGTCTGGAAGGCTAAGATTGCTGCTGCTCCTACAGGGGAGTAGGGATGCCAAAGAGTTTTCAATTAATCAAGAACTAGCTGCCCCTAAAGCAATGATGAGAAACAGTACATTTCAGATGGGGAGTCTGCCCTTGCAACAGTGAGTCATAAGGTAGAGTATTAATAATATCCACTGAAACTCTAAATAGTAAATGATAAGTAGGATCAATAAGAATGAGCTGTTTTGTAAGGATAGGATTTTGGCTGGCTGTGACGGTCAGAGGACATGAAAGAATGTTTTTTTCCCCTATTATGCTGAGAAGAGAAGTCCCCAGGACAGGTTAGCATTTCATTTAGTTACTCATGGAGTGCCCAGCTTTCACTTCTATTGGAGTTGTGTGATTCGCTTAAAATGGAGCAATATCAAGACCCTGCCAATTCCATTTGCTTTATTCACTGAGGCCAATGGAGCAAATAGTGTATGATAAGCAGGCTCTGTTACATATTTGTTACATTTCACACTTGACTGTTAAAATATGGCTGGAGATTTCAAGTTGTGCTGAGGGGATCATGTGGATTTTATTAATGTAAAAAGTATCAACTGTGTCCTTTTGTATCTTTCCAGTTCCTTTGAAAGGCATTTCAGCATGAATACTATAGTTCAAATTTGCTTCTATGTGTC
The DNA here is from genome assembly GCA_032164245.1 of Sternotherus odoratus. Lineage (NCBI taxonomy): Eukaryota > Metazoa > Chordata > Testudines > Kinosternidae > Sternotherus > Sternotherus odoratus. The sequence goes on from JAVMKO010000003.1 coordinate 147,791,439, forward strand.
AGCTGAGATATTGCTCATCACATTTTTATATCTGTCTCTGTAATTTACCATATATGAGCCAACCAGAGTTTCTTGCCCTCTAAATATCTCACCAAAGAGCACAATGCCCAAAAAGAGCACAACTAAAAAGTCTACTACTTTTTCTTAAGACTTTTCCTTTTCCTTTTAATTACAAGTGGTCAGAGCTAGTTTTTGAGATTTATATAGCCACAGCTATACCCCAGATCCCTCCCCTGGGTAAACAGATGTAGAAATTTAAAAGGGAATCTCAGCTTTCATTAAAATGAAAGTGAATTTTATTCCCCTCTTCCTTCCAAGAACAGCCTTCTGAGCCAACCAAATGAAAACTGCTCTCTAGGGCTGAAATCTTGTCACTGATCTTTCTTAAATATCACAGGTTATTCACGGTGACTCATACAGCCAGTAAGGTTGGCATTGAGGTCTGTGACAACTATGATCACAGTTCCCTTGGTCTAGCACTGATGAGCTATGAGATGTTGGACCTTAAACCCAACACTAGACCAGACTGAATATTGCCCATCTGGGGCCTCAGGTCAGTGTAACTGTCAGCTGGAAAATTCTCCATTTAGGAGGAGAGAAGAAAACATTTCTCTGTCCATTTGTTTTTTAATGGCAGATGTTTGAATGTCTAGAATGTTAGTAGATCTCCAGGGAGAGATGGATGGGGGGCAGACTGGAAGGAAGACAGTTTGAAGTATGAATGCATATGCTCTCCCCCATCCCTCAGCATTTGGATCATTTTCCATGAAGTACCGTGCCAATTCTGTGCATGTGACAGTCATTTTCATAACAGCAGATAACAATGAGTAATTAGGACTTAATTGAATGACATTTCAGAATGAGAGGACAGAATAAGATTAACCAGAAGAGGGGGAAAAAATCTACTGTTTCAATACATTTTTATAATAGCTGGTACTTGTACAAATATTCAGAACTGTATTAAAGGAAATTTTATTTTATTTTAAATTATTTTTGCATTGTGTACACATGTATTTGTGTAAGAGGAACATGTGGGAATTGGCACTGTATTCTGAGAGATACGTAGGGCCCAATTCTCCACCAGCAATGCAAAATGGCTATATATTAGGCAGAACTGTCCTCTGGTGTATCCCATTTGGCATATGCCCAGGACAAAAAGAGATATGGGGCTTGTCTTCACTAAAGCCAGCAGGGATTGATCTTTTGGCGATCGATTTATCGTGTCTCGTCAAGACGCAATAAATCGGTCGCCAGCGGCGCCCCCTGTCGACTCCGGAACTCCAGCTTGCCAAAAGGCGCAAGCTGGAGTTGATGGGGGAGTGCGCCACCGACCGCCACCGCTGTGAGGACAGCAGGTAAGTCAGCTGTAGATGTGCCGATTTCAGCTACGTTGTTAACATAGCTGAATTTGCGTATCTACAGCCAATCTACCCCCCAGTGAAGACCAGCCTATGTTCAAAGTGCACTATACTTTGGCTATTCTTATCTACTCATAGCCTTAGAGGTTCTTGGGTAATTGGTTCTTAGGCTCTAAAGTTCTGGAGCTCGGCAAGGCACTGGACAGCCCCAGACTTTAGTAGGTGGAAAGGAAATTTAAAGCTGTTCTTGGCCATATTTGCCCCAAGTGCAGGAACTTAGAACCAGAGAACTATAGTTTACCCCATTCCACAAAGACAAAAATAGTCCTCTAGCTGTATGTTACATATAGACAACATCCCTTAGGAAATTCAGAGAAAATTCAGTGAGTCAAACTTACTGCATATATGAACATTTCGAATTGGAATTACAGTGTGATGCATTGTAGTCTATACGCTTTTGGAATATTACTTATTCATTTAGATTTAAACAATAGTAAAACCATGTCTATACAAAAGCTTTAGGCACCTTAACAATTAATTTGTCTTATACCACAATAATGACCACCCAGCAGCATTAAAAAAAAACATATATGGATAACCTATAAACTCAGCCCACCATCAGCCCTAATCTATACTAAAATGCAATTAAATAACTCAGCGAGTTACTACATCAAGATACAGAACAGCTCCTTTCCTTTCCTCCTTTCAGCCTGCCTGGAAGGTCATCAGGTTTAGGTTATTTTATATATATATATATACTGATTAAATGCACTCCTTTCAATTTTACTCATTTTCATCTTCAGACAATTCCATGCTAAAATAATTGTATTTCTAACTTAATAAAATGCCACTATCCTGCGAAGAATCAAAATGGACTATGTTCTCTTCTGTAAAACCTGCCCACTTATATTAAAGATAGGGCAGTGGTTGATTTAAACTTCTTTATGACTAATTAAGTTGTTTAGTCTATTTGGGGTTAAATATAGTTCAGACTCAATAAGTAATAGAGCTGTGAGTGCTAAGAAGGCCTTGCCTAATGAGCAAACTAACTTAAAAAAATAAGCTTTCAAAGCTCGTGAGTTTTTGATATCTTAATGAAAGTGATTTGCTGTTAATTTAAAATGTACCCCAGACTCTCTGCTAATGAATTAAGCAGGTTTGGGGATTTCAGATTTTTTTAATTACTATTTTAGAAATGTATTTGCACACTCAAATGTTTGGGTCTCTCCACAAAGTGTGGATGTTATTAAGAATAGCAAGGCTAGATACTGATTTCGTGTAAGTCATAGAATCATAGAAACAAAGAATATCAGGGTTGGAAGGGATTTCAGGAGGTCATCTAGTCCAAACCTTTGCTCAAAGCAGGACCAATCCCCAACTAAATCATCCCAGTCAGGGCTTTGTCAAGCCTGACCTTAAAAGCCTTGAAGGAAGGAGATTCCTCCACCTCCCATGGTAACCTATTCCAGTGCTTCATCACCCTTCTAGTGAAAAAGTTTTTTCCTAATATCCAATCTAAACCTTCCCCACTGCAACGTGAGACCATTACTCCTTGTTCTGTCATCTGGTACTACTGAGAACAGTCTAGATCCATCTTCTTTGGAACCCCCTTTCAGGAAGTTGAAAGCAGCTATCAAATCCTCTCTCACTCTTCTTTTCTGCAGACTAAATAATCCCAGTTCCCTCAACCTCCCCATATAAATCACGTGCTCCAGCACCCTTCCCTATAAAATTGGGACATCTGTTGGACTCTCTCCAATTTGTCCACTTCCCTTCTGTAAAGGGGGACCAAAACGAGACACAATACTACAGGTGTGGCCTCACCAGTGCCGAATAGAGGAGAATAGTCACTTCCCTCAATCTGCTGGCAATACTCCTACTAATACAGCCATTGGCCTTCTTGGCAACAAGGGCACACTGCTGACTCATATCCAGCTTCTCTTCCACTGTAATCCCCAGGTCCTTTTCTGCAGAACTGCTGCTTAGCCAGTTGGTCCGCAGCCTGTAGCAGTGCATGAAATTCTTCTGTCCTAAGTGAAGGACTCTGCACTTGTCCTTGTTGAACCTCATCAAATTTCTTTTGGCCCAATCCTCCAATTTGTCTTGGTCACTCTGGATCCTATCCCTACCCTCTACCATATCTACCTCTTCCCACAACTTAGTGTCATCTGCAAACTTGCTAGGGGTGCAATTCATTCCATCATTCCTAGGATTGACCCCTGGGGCACTCCGCTTGATACTGGTTGCCAACTAGACATTGACCAGTTGATCACTGCCCATTGAGCCTGACAATCTAGCCAGCTTTCTATCCACCTTACAGTCCATTCATCTAATCCATACTTTTTTAACTTACTGGCAAGAATACTGTGGGAGATCGTATCAAAAACTTTGCTAAAGTCGAGCTATATCACATCCACCACTTACTCCATATCTACAGAACCAGTTATCTCATCATAGAAGGCAATCAGGTTGGTCAGGCATGACTTGCCCTTGGTGAATCCATGTTGACTGTTCCTGCTCACTTTTCTCTCCTCCAAGTGCTTCAAAATGGATTCCTTGAGGACCTTCCCTGGGCTCTCTTTCTTTCCTTTTATAAATATGGCCACTGTATTTATAGGCACTATATTTGTATAGGTATACCTGTTGGGCTTGTGATGCAGTGCCAACAGGTATATCTATGAAAATATAAATCATCTCCTTAAAGGGTGGGCCTTCTCAGCATTTGAAGATCTTCCAATGCAGAGGTTTAGGGGAAAAGAAAAATGTTGGCTTTTGATTAAGTAAGTGGAGAACTGGGTTCAAGGCCTGGCTCTGCCCGAGACTTCTCTTGTGATATTGGGCAAGTTATTTAAAGCCAGGTTTTCACCTTTTCATTGAGACTGAGCTCTTCTAGAGTTCTGACCAAAAGTGTCACAATGGAAGTACTGAGATATTTGAAAAAATGAGCTCCAGTTCTGGGTTCTGAGCACCTGACAATCTGGCCCTGAACAACTTTGATAATCTGGCCTCACATTTTCCTGGGCCTCAGCCCTCCAATTGTTCAGTAGGGATAACAACTCTTCTCATCTCCCAACATTGTCTGCCTCATTTACTTAGATGGCTGTCACAGTTCAGGACAAGTGCACCCATATTTCCCCTCATTGGCGCCAACTCTCAAGCTTCCAGTATCCCAGCCATTGCCTTCTTTGGATGGATACCTGCATCTCTCTCCCTTCTGACCAGGGTATATCTAGCTTACACATTTCCCTGCCTACACTGTGTTATTCCAAGCAGAGACAGGCTGTCTTTCTTTGTTGGTCCCTGGAGAATCCAGTTTGAACTAGTATATGCATACCTTTCCATGGGGATAACTTCAAAGGGCTGATAGCAGAAGAATTGTATTAACATCTCCTCTTCTCCTAACGAAAAAGGATTCAATGTCACACTAACATATACAGAATTGTATTTAAATGCCTTTGGGATACATTGTATTAAACCCTAATTCAATAAGGTTTATTTTAATTCAATACAGTTTATCTTAACTCCACAATGTTTGTTCAGAATAACATCAGTCTCTCACAGTGGTAAGGTTTTGGGGATGGGATATCTTTACAGAGGACATAGCACAATGGGGGTCCCATTATTGTAAATACAAGTGATTATTTAATAATATTTCATTTCACAGAGAGTGAAGCCATCCACATAGGTCTCTACTGCTCTGTGTTGTTTCACTATTCTCTCCATCCGAGGAAACATGTCTTTGATGAGTCTGGGTCATGCTGGCATCTGATCAGTAGTAGCCATGGAGAAGACTAGAGGGAGGTCATATACCATCTTTGAGCTCTATTAACTCCAAGTTAAATTCATGAACTGGCTAGCAGGGATAGAGCCCTTTCCGTGTGATTCTGAAGTGGAAGGCTTCTATGTAGGGTGCAAAAGAAGTGTGCCACAAAAGAGGAAGTCCTCCATCTTCTTCCAGAGTAGGAGGAGTCCCACCTTAGAGAGAATGGTTCCATTCCAGCCCAATCAACTTAGAATAATGTAAACAAATTAGAATTTGGTTCTCAACCAATATTTTAAAAATTAGACTGTCATTTAAAATATGACATCATTCATCACTAAGATTTCAATAAGATTTTGCTCTGATGCCAATCTGAGATTGACAGATTGTTAGGTGATTATCTAAAGCTTCTAAATATGCCAGTGATATTATTACTTGGGGCATGAGCCTGAGACTGAGATAGGGGGTATCTTGTGTAGGATATGTGGAGTGACTGCCAGCACATTTGGAGCGGAGGGGAAGGGTTCATTGGAACCAGATTCTAATTTGTGTATGTTCCCTCCTACATCCCAAATGGTTGTCATTTTCTAGTGTGTTGTCTAGTGTAGTTTTAACCATCCTAAATCTTTCAGAGATTTCATCAACTCCCTAGAGAGATTTCACGTCCTAAAACATTTCATTCTCCAAAAGATTAGCCTGGGATTCTTCCCAAGTTTTCTCTTTCTAAATTTCACTCATTTACTTTGACTTCACAAAATTAATTATTTTCAACCCCTATTTTACAATGTCACATAGCCTAGAAAGTACCCCCTCGTGGCCACTCACTAGAACCACTATGAGTGACTCCAAGACTTATGCCCTGGATGCACTGAGTTACAGTCAGAATGGTAAAACAAAAGTTTTAGATTGATGTCTAAGCATACTAGGTCACTATAAATGATGGCAGGCTTGCATAGGAGTGCTTTCTTTGTTAATTATTAACAATTGGATAACACCTGCAGGCCCCAATAAGAGTCAGGGCATTTTTATGCTGCAAAGAGCATCAAATAAACAGAGTGCCTGCTCAAAAGAGCATACATCTCCATCTGCCAGGGGCTTGCAAAAATGTGTTGAACAGTCCATATGCAATGGCTCCTTAATGTGGATTCTGTTGTATGTGTGGTGGTGTGTCCCACCATAGTAGCCACAGCCCTCAAAAGATGTTCTAAACTGTGACCACTGCAAAAGCTTCCACTTCTCATGTGAAATATTTACTTTCACAGCTCAGACTTATATTAACATTTGGAAACTTTTAGCCCTCTCTATATATTTTTAATAGATGGATAGAACTGAAAGGGACCCTCAGGGGTCATCTACAGGTTTTTTTGCTATAATTTTGATTTAAGCCACTAATATTCTGCTAGATAATCCACCAGGATCTGCAGGACATAGAGGGCCAAAGTGCAGGAATACATTATTAAAAGGCCTTTTTTCTGCATGGCAGAACAATTGGACTTAATCTAAATGCCAATGACACCAATACAATATCTTCTCTCCAAGAATGAAACCTGATCACTTCAACCCTTTGTTTCCTATTGCTTAGTCAATTTTTGGTCTATAGCAAGAAGTTGCTCCTTACTCTATTAATTTCCCCTTAAAGGTCTCTTGGCCCACATTCTGAGCATGTATAAAATGGCATACCTCTATTGACTTCATTGGAATTAAGATTTACATCAACTGAGGCTGCAGTCCAATTCTTCTAGGACCATCACAAAAGGTTTATGAAAATCCATTTAATTTATCCTCACTGGATCATCTTTCATTACTATTTTATTAACTCTTCTGGGAACCCTAGGAGGGTAAACAGGCCACAGTTTCTCTTTAAAGAACAGTGAAAGTTTGATACTATTGTCTATTTACATCCCAATAATGCACAGTAGTCTTTTACCCTTAATCAAACTCTCCTTCTGTGTATTAAGTATGTAATTCCTGGGTCTCCTTAAGATCCATTAAAAAAAATTGACACCATTTTAGTTACTTTCCAGACTTTAACTTTTGTGGTGTGATTTATCACATCTGTGAACATCTCTCTTCTATTCCCAGTGAATATAATTTATTCCTGGTCCATTCTGGCAGTCTGAGATGGACTATACCATAGCAGGACTGAAGGCATTTTAAAGCAAATGTCACAGACATTGAGACCATGAGTCCAGTGAACAGAAAACTAACCCAATTTTTATGTTTAAGCCTATTCTCTCTTGCTTGTCAGATTTCAAATCTTTGTCAAACAGCCTTCCTAACATGAACATTTTAAATCATTGTTATTGTTTGGGAAAAAAAGAAAAAAAGAAAATCAACCCAGCTGCTTTCACCTTGATGAATTATGATTAAGTTCAATTAACTTGCAACTGTTGTTGTCCTTGACTTGCTTTTAGGATTAGGAAACAGGACATGTTAATTCAGGCTTGGGTGTTTTGCTTACCAAGTCATTCTGGCTCTCTGGTTTTTCTTTTATAATGTGTAACTTTAATCCATTGTATGTCTTATCCAGAAGTCAATGAGAGTTTTGCCAGAGTAAGCAGTGCAGGGTGAAGCCTTAAACCAAAATTAAATTTGCATGCTTATGTTTGTGCAAAACAAAGAGCTGAAAAAATGTTTATGGACTGTTGTAAATTGACTTTGCTACACTGACTTCAGTGGAACAATCCCTATTTACACAGGCTGAGAATCTGGATTTATATTTCTATAATTCATCCATTTTTTACTTCTTGTGCACCTGTGAGGATTTGATAGTGTAAACTTTTACTAATAGTAGTAGTGGCATTGATTTATCACCTGATTAAGTTTGAGGAACGGGTCCTGAATTTGAAAGAGGGTCTGAGATTCAGGATGCATTCCTAAAAATGTTTAATGGGTAGATCATTATCCTTTCCAGCAAGTGTTCAGAAAAAAACATTTTCTCTGTCTTATTTATCTGCGTTCTAGAGAAAATACTGAAAATCACTTGTAAGAGCTGCACTGGTGATCATTTTTATATTGGTGTAACATCATAGTATTCACCTTTCATGAGCACCACTTCTGCTCAGTTATTTCTGCAGTCTTTAATAGTCATGGCCCTGCTATTGGTCCACACTCTCAGGGTTCCCTGGAGGCAGTGATTTCATCCTCTTGGTCGATTTTGGCCCCAGCTAAGCCACTAAATAGATCCTTTTATGGGGGTTTATTTCTGTTCATTTGTAGGCCAGTTCCCAAGTGACCTATGGGGTGGGGAGACTGGGCCCACCCTCTACTCCAGATCCCAGCCCAGGGACTCTAAGAATAGCAGCCACATGCCACCATGCCCCTTAAACTACACAGATTTCAGTTACCTGAGCCACTTCCCCACAGCCCCAGCCTTCACCAAAGCTGCACCCTTACTTCAGGATGCATTAGGGTACGTCTTCACTACAGCAGTAGGTCGATTTCCCTTAAGTCGATTTTCTAAAGTCTACTTTAGAAAATTGACTTAGTGTGTCCCCACAAAGGACAGCAGGTCAACAGTGGTCGACAGTGTCTGTCCTTCAACTTTTGCAGGGGTCGACATAGCCCGCATTGCACTGTGGGTAGTTATCCCACAGTGCCGGGAGTCCCCAGCTGTCAACATTTCGGTGCAGCCAGGCACGATCCCCAGGGGACCAGCCCCAGTCCGAGCAGCTCCGTGGCCCCTGTGCCCGCCCGAGCAGCCCCGCGCCGGACCCCCCTCCCCTGCCCGAGCAGCACCGCGCCGGCTCCCCCTGCCCGAGCAGCCCCACGCTGGAACCCCCCGCCCGCCCGAGCAGCTCCGCGGACCCCCGTGCCAGCCCAAGCAGCCCCGCGCCAGCTCCCCCCCCTGCTCAGGCGGGGGGGGGTTCGCAGGGCTGCTCGGGCGGGCGGGGGGTCCAGTCCAGGGCTGCTCGGGCGGGCGGGGGGGTTCGCGGAGCTGCTCGGGCGGGGGGAGCTGGCGTGGGGCTGCTTGGGCAGGCAGGGGAGGGTCCGCGGAGCAGCTCGGAGGTCGGAAGCTTAAAGTCCTTTGCCTCCTCAGTAGATCACAATTGACCTAGAGAGGTCGATTTCAGCGCTACTCCTCTAGTTTTGGAGGAGTACAAAAGTCGATTTTGAGGGCCCTTTAAATCGACTTTAATGGCATGGATGTGAGGACGGGTACATGTTTATTTCGACTTAATGTCGCTAAAGTCGACGTTAAGTCGTAGTGAAGACATGCCCTAAGTTCATGCCCAGTGGCCAGCCAGGAGCTCTTACTCACTACCCCTCCCACTGCCAGCACTGAGCTGTCCATAGTGCTGCGTCTCCCTTTGGCCAGCCAGAAGCACCAACTGTGCTCCTCTGGCTTCAGAAAAGAACTTACAGGTTGTGGCCCTGCAGCTCCTTTTATATGAGTCCCTCCTGGGTCCTGACTGGCTGCTTCCCCTGCAGCCACTCTCAAGTTCCTGAAAGACTCCTTTATTGCTCCTTTCCTTGGGCTGATATGGCAGGACACTGATGTCTCTAGCAAGGGGACTCTAGACCTAATCCACACCATCAAACCTGGTTACATATAGTTTATATTAAATGCCTTTCCATTTAATCTACAAAAGCTTCTGGCCTAAGACCCTTGGGAAAGCTGAAGTGGACCATGGCTTGCGAGGAGATCTCCAGTACAGTTTGGAATGTTCTTCATTTCTCAGACTCTCTCACTTGGAAACTACAAAATTCAGTGCAAATAAAGTGTCATGGAAGTTCTGAGCTAAGAGAAGTGGTGCTGGTGAACTTGATTAAATCATAAATCCTTTTCAACACTCTGGCTCCATAAATCTACAGCAGCATTTGAGGATGAGGGATAAAATTTTCAAAAATATCTAAGTAACTTAGGCTTCCAAGTCCAATGTTTAAAGATGACTTAGGTTCTAAAGGAGCCTAAATTCCATTTATGTTCAAATGATAATTAGGCACTTAAATGCCCAAGTCATTTTTTTGAAAATGTGACTTTGGAGTTCGATTATTTTAATAACTTAATATTTGGTTTGGATGCAGGCCTGAAAAGTCAAAAAGTAATTTTTTTGTGTCAATCCAAAGTGAAAATATTTCATTTTTTTCAGTAAAACAAAATGTCAAAAAATTGTTTTAATTTTGAGCAGTTTTAAAGTGTCTTTAAATTGTTTAAATTAAATTGAGGTAAATTCCAAAATGAAACATGTTTCCCAAACAAAAAATCAAAATGAATAGGTTAAGTGCCAAAAAAAAAAATTCAGCATTTCTAATTCTTTTGTTCAACTGAAACAATTTGGCAAAATTGACACATGAGAACATAAGAATGGCTGTACTGGGTCAGACCAAAGGTCCATCCAGTCCAGTATCCTGTCTGCCAACAGTGGTCAATGCCAGGTGCCCTGGAGTGAGTGAAGCTAACAGATAATAATCAAAGGATCTCTCTCCTGCATCCATCACCACCCTTGGACAAACAGAGGTAAGGGACAATATTCCTTACCTATCCTGGCTAATAGCCCTTCATAGACTTAACTTCCATGAATTTATGCAGTTCTCATTTAAACTCTGTTATAGTCCTAGCCTTCACAACTTCCCCAGGCAAGGAGTTCCACAGGTTGACTGTGCACTGTGTGAAGAAGAACTTCCTTTTATTTGTTTTAAACCTCCTGCCTATTAATTTCATTTGGTGACCTCTAGTTCAAATTTGTGGATTGTTGCTGTCAACCCAAATCTTCATTTTTGGGTGAACAAAAGTTGTTGCATGAAAAAAAATACCCAGCTCTACTGAGGAGCTTAGTCACTTAGGAACCTAAGAAAACGTTACCCTATAATTTAGGGAAAAAATTAAAAATACCCTCTCAATAAAAATGTGGGCTGTCAAGCGGATAAAGAATTATCATGATCAATCTCATGATTAATTGCACTGTTAAACAATAATAGAAGATATATATATATATATATATATATATATATATATATATATATATATATATATATATATATATATATATATATATATATATGTGGATGTTGTCCACATTTTCAAATATATTGATTTCAATTACAACACAAAATACAAAGTGTACAGTGCTCACTTTATATGTATTTTTATTATAAACTAGCAAAAGTGCCCGGTGTTGCTCAGGTAAGTCGGAGGTGGGGAGGAGGCAGACAGCTGACACCCCTTGACCAACCCCAACACCCACCCCTCACCCCTCACCCACCCCAACACCTTCCCACCCCCCCAGACCAACCCCAACACCCCCCAGCTCACTTACCCCCCGACCAAACCCGACACCCCCACCTGACCCCCCCCAAGCAAACCCGACACCCCCACCTCACCCCCCGACCAAACCCGACACCCCCACCTAACCCCCTGAGCAAACCCGACACCCCCACCTCACCCGCCGACCGAACAGTGTATTTAAAAATCTGTGTGCTACACAGTGCACCGTGAGCTGGGGGGGTGTCGGGTTTGGTCTGGGGGGTAGGGAAGTTGTCGGAGTGGGTGAGGGGTGAGGTGTGGGTGTTGGGGGTGGTCAGGGGTTTTTGCGGTTGGTGGGGGGGTGAGGTGGGGGTGTCGGGTTTGCTTGGGGGGGTGAGGTGGGGGTGTCGGGTTCGGTCGTGGGGTAAGTGAGCCGGGGGATGTCGGGTTTGGTCTGGGGGGGTGGGAAGGTGTCGGGATGGGTGAGGGGTGAGGTGTGGGTGTTGGGGTTGGTCAGGGGGTGTTGCGGTTGGTGGGGGGGTGAGGTGGCGGTGGGGGGTGTTGCGGTTGGTGGGGGGGTGAGGTGGCGGTGTCGGGTTTGGTCGGGGGGTAAGTGAGCCGGGAGGGGTGTCGGGTTTGGTCTGGGCTTCCCAGACCAAACCCAACACCCACACCTCACCCCTCACGCACCCCGACACCTTCCCACCCCCCCAGACCAACCCCGACACCCCCCAGCTCACTTACCCCCCGACCAAACCCGACACCCCCACCTCACCCCCTCAAGCAAACCCGACACCCCCACCTCACCCCCCGACCGAACCCGACACCCCCACCTCACTTACCGTCCCACCAAACCCAACTCGGATCCATCGCGTGGGGGGGGGGGCAGAGCCGAGGGATTCCGGGGACCTTCCCAGGTGGGAGGGGGGGCACAGAGCTGATGGATTCCGGGGTTCCATTGGGAGGGGGAGGGGCAGAGAACTGAGGGATCTCCGGGGTTTGGTCGGGGGGTCAGGTGGGGGTGTCGGGTTTGGTCGGGGGGTGAGGTGGGGGTGTTGGGTTTGGTTGGTCGGGGGTCAGGTGGGGTTGTCGGGTTCAGTCGGGGGGTAAGTGAGCCGGGGGGTGTCGGGTTTGGTCTGGGGGGGTGGGAAGTTGTCGGGATGGGTGAGGGGTGAGGTGTGGGTGTTGGGGTTGCTCAGGGGGGGTCAGATTTGCTTGGGGGAGTGAGGTGGGGATGTCGTGTTTGGTCGGGGGATCAGGTGGGGGTGTCGGGTTCAGTCGGGGGGTGAGGTGGGGGTGTTGGGTTTGCTTGGGGGGGTCAGGTGGGGGTGTCAGGTTCAGTCGGGGGGTGAGGTGGGGGTGTTGGGTTTGCTTGGGGGTTGAGGTGGGGGTGTCGGGTTCGGTCGGAGGGTAAGTGAGCCAGGGGGTGTCGGGTTTGGTCTGGGGGTGTTGCGATTGGTGGGGTGGTGAGGTGTGGGGGTAAGTGAGCCGGGGGGTGTCAGGTTTGGTCTGGGGGGGTGGGAAGGTGTCGGGGTGGGTGAGGGGTGAGGTGTGGGTGTTGGGGTTGGTCAGGGGGTGTTGCGGTTGGTGGGGGGGTGAGGTGGCGGTGTTGGGTTTGGTCGGGGGTAAGTGAGCCGGGGGGGGTGTCGGGTTTGGTCTGGGCACCCACCCCGACACCTTACCCCCCCAGACCAAACCCAACACCCACACCTCACCCCTCACCCACCCCGACACCTTCCCACCCCCCCAGACCAACCCCGACACCCCCCGGCTCACTTACCCCCCGACCAAACCCGACACCCCCACCTCACCCCCCCAAGCAAACCCGACACCCCCACCTCACTTACCGTCCCACCCCGACACCCCCACCTCACTTACCGTCCCACCAAACCCAACTCGGATCCATCGCAGGCGGGGAGGGGGCCCAGAGCTGAGGGATTCCAGGGACCTTCGCAGGTGGGGGTGGGGGGGGCACAGAGCTGATTGATTCCGGGGTTCCGTTAGGAGGGGGGCGGGGCAGAGAACTGAGGGATCTCCGGGGTTCCGTTGGAGGAGGGAGGGGCAGTGAGCTGAGCGAGTGCGGTGTCTGTTGGAGGGGGTATTATGACATCATCACCACCTAACCGCCCAGCTGATGTGATTGGCCCTGAAAGACTTTCACCCCTGGGGGGCGTCAGAGGTGAGATCCGAAAATTTTTCGACCCTTACCAGCATCTAGACCCCAAGACCCCTAACTGTACCAAATTTCAAGTCTCTGGCTCAAACGGTGCGGGAGGAGTTCGCTGTCATACATACATACATACACCACTTGACTTTTATATATATAGATTTGCACTGTAAAAATAAAAGAAATAGTATTTTTCAATTCACTTAATAAAAGTACTGTAGTATAATCTCTTTAGCATAAAAATTGAACTTAAAAATGTAGAATTATGTATATAAGTAACTGCATTCAAAAATAAAATAATGTAAAACTTTAGAGTCTACAAGTCCACTCAGTCCTACTTCTTGTTCAGCCAATCACTCAAACAAGTTTGTTTACGTATGCAGGAGATGTTGCCCACGTCTTGTTTACACTATTACTTGAAAGTAAGAACAGGCACTTGCATGGCACTATTGTAGTTGGTGCTGCAAGATATCTACGTAGCAAATATACTAAAGCTGCATAAGTCCCTTCATGCTTCAACCACCATTCCAGAGGACATGTGTCCATGCTGATGACAGGTTCTTCTTGATAATGATCCAAAGCAGAGCAGACCAATGCATGTTCATTTTTATCATCTGAGTCGGATGCTACCAGCGGAAGGTTGATTTTCTTTTTTTGTGGTTCAGATACTGTAGTTTCTGTGTTGGAGTGTTGCTCTTTTAAGAATTCTGAAAGGATACTCCACACTCTGTGCTGATCAGATTTTGGAAGACACTTCAGATTCTTCAATCTAGGATAGAGTGTTGTAGCTGTCTTTAGAAATCTCACATTGATACCCTCTTTGCATTTTATCAAATATGCTATGAAAGTTTTCTTAAAATTAACACATGGTGGGTCATCATATGAGATTGCTATAACATGAAATATATGGCACAATGCTGGGAAAACACTGAACAATTATCTCACAAAGGGAAATAAATGTAAATATACTTGTTTCTCTTAGCGATTGGCTGAATAAAAAGTAGACCTTAGTGGACTTGTAGGCTCGAAAGTTTTAAATTTTAGTTTAAAGTGCGTTTATGTAAGAAAAAAAACATTTTTAAGTTGCGCTTTCACGATAAAGAGATTGCATTATGTTACTTGTATGAGGTGAATTGAAAAATACTATTTATTTTATCATTTTTACAGTGCAAATATTTGTTACAAAATAATGTAAAGTGATTACTGTTCACCCTGTGTTGGAATTGAAATCAATGTATTTGAAAATGTAGAAAAACATCCAAAACATTTAATAAATTTCAATTGATATTCTATTGTTTAACAGTACGATTAAAACTGTGATTAATCCTGGTTAATTTTTTTAACCACCATTTTTTTTTAGTTAATCACTTGAGTTAACTGCGATTAATCAACAGTCCTAATAAAAATCCTCTTTTGTCTCAGTTGAGCTTGTGCCCCTTTTTCCTGTATACAATGAGTCTTAAAGAATATTTGTGGGAAATTATTTGTATCTTCATGAATGTGCACATTTTCACTGAAAAGTGGGGTGAAATCCTGGCCCAATTGAAGTCGGTTGACATTTTGCTTTTAATTTTAATTGGATCAGGATTTCTCTCCTGAGATTGACATATGCACTCTGAGACATCCAGCCTGCTCTCCTAAACAACCATGCTCCATTTTTGCTTTCCCAAGGTTCTTGGGCCAGAAGCTTTTGTCTTCTTATGATAGGTAATAACTCAAATACACCAATGGCATAATATGCATTGTGTCTCATCTAATTCTTATGTATGAATTGTGCGTCCAAACCTGAAGTCAATGGGAGTTTTGGAAGGATAAAAAGAAGGATCAGGCCCATGTTGTGTTATGGATCTGGGATCTTAAACAGAATAGAAGTGGAAATTCTGTTTTTCCATACAAAACTGTAATTGCTGCCCATATTACCATTTTATAAATTGTCTACTCAAGCATGTTGGGATTAATTAGTACTATTACATGAACCTCAAGAGTAATCTCTTTTTCTGTATGGTCTGAGCTGAATCAAGCACAAAAGGAAAGTCCTATACATTACTCAGTCTCGTGGGATGAACAGTTGCACCCAACAGGTGACATGTCTGAACCCTAAAGGTATCTAATCCAGCCTCCGTTTTTCACTCTGAACAGTAATCGCCTTATACTCAGCATGGTTATCCAGTCTTGGTTTTATAATATTATAAACAACTATTAGGATATTTTATTTTATTCTTCAGTAGAACTAATTAAATAATACGACACTAGATCTCCCACATAAAGATAGATAAAATAACCTGTGTCAGGTGCTGGAGTTAGAGTGATGGATAGTCCTGGTTTTTTTGAGACAGAGCACATATTGATTTTATAATCTTTCTTCATTAGGAGAAAAAGAAAATCCCACAGTTTTATGAAATCTGGTACACTGGATTGGGCTAGTCTTTATTTACAATATTGAAAGGACAGTTTTTTTTCAGTTAATTCATTTATTTTGGCATCATTCATCTATTATTCTTAAATAAGTGCCAATGCCTGGGATATTCTTATTTTTCCATTGAGAACTATCTGTGTAGGAGATTCATTTGTAAAATCTGACAGTAAAAAAAATGACTTTAAAATACATAGCATCATTTACCTGCAATATACTCCTGTTTCTCTGTGACACAAAATGATGCTCTGTATGACAGTTCCCAGAAATATGTTATTCTAGTCTGCCTAGAAATAATTGTATTTCTGCATGTTGTCTTTAAAAAAACTTTCTCAAAATAAGGTTTTCTTTCTACAGGAGTCATTATGTGTTCAGATTAGAAAAATAAATGGTAGAGAAATTAATGGTTCGGTGGAAATAAAATCCAAAATCCTGCTTGTAGTCTGCTGTAAATCCAATATTATTTTAAAGACATATTTCAGATATTAAATTAGTTGCTATGGGGTGCATTCATTAAAAGTACAGTTGTATCATTTAATTTACAAACAAATATGTGCTTAGTAAATGGTGTTATCTCCAAGCTTGTCTGGTGACAGATAGTTCCATTAGCAATAACAAATAATTAGTTGGTGAGAAAGAGTAGCGTAGTTAAAACTTTGGGTGAAATTCACCACTGTGCACAAGGCTGATGAACCACTTTAGCTCTTGGAGAGCACATGCTAGTTTTATTTTCCAGGCATCTTCCAATCAGCAAGAATTTTATTAATAATAATACTTAGCCCTCATATAGTAATTTTCATCAGTTGATCTCAAAGCCCTTTACAAAAGAGAGCTGTACCATTATCCCCATTTTACAAATAGGGAAACTGAGGCACATAGGCGGAACAAGCCTAAAGTTCCCAGCAGTCTACTCGTGAAGCTGGAAATAGAATGCAGGTCTTGAATCATATTAAGTGCTCTAGTTAATAGACCACACTGCCTCCACCTCCCTCACTAAGCTGTCTCCATTTGTCATAAGTGATCTACATGAACAGACACCATCTAAGTTTTGAACAGTCCTGCGAAAATTTACAAGGTAACTTGGGTTATGGCACAAAATGCTCATTGGCTTCAGTAGGTTTTGGATCAGGTCCTATTTTTCCAGTATTGGAACATTTGTACAAAATATTCTGCTTTTTCTTATTCTGTTATGAGCCCTTAGTTCTCATCATTTCCAACAGAGCAGAAGTGTTAACAGAGAAACGGAACGCTTTATGTAAGGTTGCACAAGCGAGCTGTAGCCTTTCTGCAGGCTTATATTCTTTAAAATAGTAAGAAAAAAAACCAATTAGAGCTAGTCGAACCTCAGAACGTGTTTCATGGGAAATTTCAAAAAAATTTACTTGTTTTTGTTCTAAACAAGACAAAAAGTTTTCTGGACATCTCTAAATGTAATGATTATTATCAGCAGCTTCAAATAAGGCAGGTAGGAACAGTGCAGATTCCGAAGCTGGAAGGTAGGACTGTGCTCAGCTGGAGCCATCACAGAGCGGATAGAGGGGAACCTCCCTACTCCAGACAGGTCTGATCACCTCCCATAGAAGTAATTGCATTTTCCATCTTGGAAGGCACCTTAAGCTTCAAAAAAGTCAATTGTTACAATGAGCTATAGCAGCTTTAGTTCCCACCAGGACTTCACCGGGGGGAGGAGGGGCGCACTCAGTGCATATCCCAGCTTCCCTCCCCACATTTGCTTTCTGCTCACATCTCACTTGCTGAGCTGCATGGACCCCCTCCTGCCACAGTAGATGAAAAACTGCAGCTATTTTTTGCCTGGACAGCCTCCTGCCTGATAGTCTTTCTGCTGCATGGGCCTTGTGATATATCAGGTTATGCTGGCATAGGCTAGGAGTTAATGTGGCTCCACTAAGTTACTGGTTTAGGAGCAGATTCTCATGTCCTTATGCTGTATAATACCTTAGGCCTTGTCTACACATGAAAGTTGCACACACACACACGCACAGAGAGAGAGTTATATCAGTATACATGTGCTTATTCCCGTAAACTTTACTCCCATACAGGAAGAAGACTAAGTTATACTGGTATTAGGCATCTTTATGTCAGTATAGGTACATTCACACTAGAGTTGGCACCAGTTTAAACATATCAATTAAAAAGAAATCACCTCCTTAATCCAAACAATTAAATTGGTACAATAGTGTGTTTACACCATGTTTGTGAGTAGTTTCCTTAAATAGGATAGAACTATTTGTGGAGTAAGGTAATAATCAGTGGGGCAGACCGCCACTGCAGCATTGAAGTGAATGAAGCTGTGACAGTTTATACCAGCTGAGAATTTGCCCCAACGTGAGTAAGGGCAACAGAATTTGAATCTTAATTTTTAGTACAAAGCAACCCCTGGTTAATAAAATATAGCATATTTCATGAAACAGAAAATAAGATCAAAGTTTCATCTATGGAACCAAAGGAGGAACAAGGCTGATCCATTTTTTCTAGAGCACAGATGAGGCTTCTGAATTGAAGCAACGATTAACATTATTTGCCATGTTCCATGCATACTTCCCTTGTGTATTAATTATTCTTCCATTCTTATCCGGTGCCAGTCTGCTTTTAAATTACTAATTAAAATATGATGTGTGATATGCTATTTTGAAGGATGGGATTTTATTGTTTGTTTTATCAAGCTGAATTGTGCTGCCTGCCTTCAAGGAGACATTGCCATGTATTTTAGGCTACAAAATTTAGGGTCTAAAATGCAACTGAAATAAAACAACAAAAAAAGTGTTCAAACTCAAATCCCAAAAGCTAGATTTTGGGGTGCCTTCCAAAACAAAGGTTTTACGCTGTATTTGCAGTGTCTGCTTAAGCAGTTAAACAATGATCACTATTCTCTGGAACCTCTCTTGATTTAATCAGCAATGCAGGACCATGACCTCAAATACAGCCATGTTAATTTAATCTGTATTCAAAACACAAGAAAAAAAGTCAGTTATTGGAATGGCAGATTCCATCCATTGCCTCCCCCCTCTGCAATTCTCCCATCCCTGCTCCTCTTTTCCATGTTTGTTTTCTTGTACCAAGCTACATCCGTCAAAAATTCCTTCACAAATACTCTGCTTCAATAGTTTCTCAAAAAAATGAGCACTATTGATGCTAACACTGTTCTCCTCTAGTTTTGTTCCTGATCTGTTCTGTTGGGGTCTATGATACTGTATATTATAATCTGCTTTGGGCAAGGACATCTTCTTATTTGCTTGCAATGCTTCATTGGCACTGAGTAAATAGTAATAAAGACAAGACCTAAAAAGGAAAGTGTTCTTAGGTATTTTACAAGTACCTAGAGAATATATTTCAAGGAGATGGGAAAAAAGAATTAAAACTCTGGAAAGCACTTAACAGTAGCATTTTAACCTATTGATTTTCAAAACAATCACCATCTACTATCACTTTAACAAAACTCAGTGAAATTTACCTTTGTACAGAAATCTATCACAAAGCTGGTGTATCACTTCAATCTTATTCTAACATCCAATATATATCCTCATAATACTATGTTTGTGTGTGTGTGTGTGTGTGATATTTATACTACATTTTATATTTCAGATGCTAAGCTTGGAGTTTACATATCTCAGTGCTTTATGAAGTAGTGCTAGCAATTCATAAAGTTGTAATTTTCCCTCAAAATCAGTATAGGATCAATATTCAGCACATGGTTAGGCACCATTTTGCTGCTGGAGATTCCTCCTTTTGGATAAGGTGTAATACTGAGGTTTTGATCACTTATGGTCTTTTGTTCCTTTGGTATTCGATATAAGTGTAGAGAGGTCAACCCTGGTATCTGGCCCGAGGGCGGGGGGAGCCGGTGCCGGGCTGCTCAGGCGGGCAGGGGGGGGTTCGCGGGGCTGCTCGGGCGGGCGGGGGGGTTCGCGGGGCTGCTCGGGCGGGTGGGGGGGTCCGCGGGGCTGCTTGGGCGAGCGGGGGGGTTCGCAGGGCTTCTTGGGTGGGCGGGGGGGGGGGTTCGCGGAGCTGCTCAGGCGGGCGGGGCGGGCGCCGGGCTGCTTGGGCGAGCGGGGGGGTTCGCGAGGCTGCTCGGGCGGGGGGGTCCACGGGCTGCTTGGGTGGGCGGGGGGTCTGGCGTGGGGCTGCTCGGGCAGGCGGGGGGGTCCGCGGGGCTGCTTGGGCGAGCGGGGGGGTTCGCGGGGCTGCTCGGGCGGGCGGGGGGGTTCGCGGAGTTGCTTGGGCGGGCGGGGGGGGGTCCAGCGCCGGGCTGCTTGGGCGAGCGGGGGGGTTCGTGGGGCTGCTCGGGCGGGCGGGAGGGGTCCGCGGAGCTGCTTGGGCAGGCGGGGGGGGTCCGGCACTCCCGGCACTGTGGGCTACCTACCCACAGTGCAATGCGGGCTATGTCGACCCCTGCAAAAGTTTAAGGACAGACAGTGTCGACCACTGTCGACCTGCTGTCCTGGTGGGGACACACTGATTCGATTTTCTAAAGTAGACTTTAGAAAATCGAATTAAGTGAAATCCACCTACTCCTGTAGTGAAGACATACCCTAGATGTACAAGGGTTGAGAGTTTCACAATGTTTTAGAATTACTGTTTATCTCTTATGGTTGACATGTTTTGAAGGCTAACCCAGATTTTGCAGGAAAGAGAACAAAGTTTATTACCTTGTTTTCACCAGAGTATTTCAGAAATCAGTAAAACCTTAGAGACATCCTTTAGCAATTATAACTTAGTACAGGGGGCATGTTAACTAAGCATCAACAAAATTGTTTGTTTTGTTCTTGTTCTATGGACTGTCTGTATATCTAACACTGAGGCTATGGGCTGGTCTTCACTCGGGGGGGGGGATCGGCTGAAGTCACGCAATTTCAGCTATGTTAATAACATAGTTGAAATTGGCGTCTCTACAGCCGACTTACCTGCCATCCTCACGGTGGCAGCAGTCGGTGGCGCGGTCCCCCGTCAACTCCAGCTTGTGCCTTTTGGCGAGCTGGACTTCCAGAGTTGACGGGAGAGCTGCTGGCAATTGATTTATCGCATCTTGATGAGACACGATAAATCGATCACCAAAAGATCGATCCTTCCCTGCTGTAGTGAAGACAAGCCCTATGTCTACACTACTATGTCTAGTCAATGTACGCTATGCAACTCCAGTTACATGAATAAAGTAGCTGGAGTCGGCATACCTTAGGTCGAGTTTTGCAGGATCTACACCATGAGGGGTTGATGGGCGAAAATCTCCCATCGACTTACCTTACTCTCCTCATCAGTGATAGAGTACAGGGATTGAATAGAGAGCGATCTGCAGTCGATCTGGCAGGACTTTTCTAGACCCACTAAATCAACCACCAGTGTACAGATCTCAGAGTGGCGATCCCTGCCATAATGGAGACCTGCCCTCAGATTATAATTTCACATCACCACTTGTTTAAATAATTTTACATAAATAAAAAAGCATTTGGGGAAAAGCTGAACATGAATAAAATGCATATTGTTATACAAATACTCATGTGATACTATATATTATATTGTATATAATATTAGCTAACAGGTTTTCTCATATATGGCTACATACATTTTTTGTAAGACAGCTCTACAGTAGCCAAACAGAGTAGAATATCTCATGGCTGGTGAGCTGAGTGTATTTCTCAAGCTTCGTTGTATTCTACTGCTGAATAGAGCTAGTTACAAAGGTTACTAACCTACCTATGGTACAGTTTAAGCATGAAATATAAAACATTTTACATATAACATCTTATATTATCCACTGTTAGCTTTCCTTTTTTGGTTCCATAACATCTCCTCTTTAACCCCACTTATAGCTACAAAAACAAATCAAAACATGGTTTGATTAATAAATCTGTTTTGAGCTGAATGCCTCTATTTTACATTAGTTAACAAAAAGCAATTTATATTCCAGATTAATGATTTTGTTTGTGAGAGCTGTTTTCCTCAACATATTTTGTTTAGAAGAATCAGATTCACAAAACTTTATGAAGTCCATTTCTTGTCTGGTTACTACCCCTTACAACATTTCACTCTGCTGCCTTAACCAGAACTTCAGAACAGCTCTTTGTAGCTCAAAAGCTTGTCTCTCTCTCACCAATAGAAGCTAATCTAGGAAAAGATATTGCCTCACCCACCTTGTCTGTAACATTTAGCAATATAAACCTTTGCAAGCTGGGTTTTTCCATTTTCCCTTTGGCCTGGCTGTAAACACTGGGATGTGGCTTGGTTCAATCAACAAACTGAAAAGAAAATGTTAGTGAAAATTTTAGTTTTCATGGACATTTTTATCTTTTTATGAAACACTTTCTTACTTGTTTTATTCTGCCTCCATGCATGCACACACGCACACAGAGATACACTTTTTCCACTAGAAAACAGTAATAGATAAAGTGGGGGTGTCATAAGTGTAAAGTGTCTTAGAGAGTTGGTTTACCTGTTAGGGGTTTACTGAGGGAAGGGGGGGGGGGATGACGTAGAGAGCCCACCTCGAGGAAGAACCAGGAAGTCAAGTTCAGTTTCTCCGGAGCTTTTGGGATGACTCGACCTCTTTTTCAGCTATGAAAACTCTTTTCTCCTCTCTCCCCGCTTTGGGAGGGATGTGCACCTTTCTATTTCCAAGATTATTCTAACTGTGAGTACATATTGATTTCACAAGTTTTTGTACTTGATTTTAGGATGTCACTAGCCTTTTCCGAGGGCGGGGTTAGAGAGCTCTATATCTGTGAAGTTGTATTGTAATTGTATTCTTGTTCTTTTCTTTATTAAACTTTTATACCTATAAGAATTGTCTGGTAATTCTAGTAAAGTGATCTAAGTGTTGGATCTGGCAGGCTCACAGGGAGTGAGTCGTGGTGCTGCAGTTGCTTGCCCAAGGCTAATCAGGGAAGAGTGAAGCAACGTTAAGTGTCCCGATCTCTCAGGCAGAGAGGGAAGGGGAGTTGGGGAGTTCAGGTGCCCCCCTCCAGGGTCTTGGAGATTCACTTGAATGGTGGCAGCGTGGTCCCCTATCCCTAACTGGTAAAGTGGGGGTGTTGGGGGGGAAAAGCTTTAACTTAGGCTGGGAAGCAGCTTAGAGTTAAGGGGTCATAGAAGAGACCTCTCACTAGAACCCCAGTGTTGGAGTGAAGGGAGGTTCTGCTCTTCACAGGGAAGAACACTAGCTTTTTTTAAAAAAAACAAACTCCTTACTTCTTTCCAGTACAAAAATAATAAAAGCAAACAAGAAAGTATTTTTTCTCATCCAAAACAAAACTTTTTGAAACTTTACAAAAATTAAAATCTATCTATCTATCTATCTATCTATCTATCTATCTATCTATCTATCTATCTATCTATCTATCTAATCAATACGAAGTGCTAGAGGAAGGAAATACTGTTATCTCAATTTTACAGCTGTGGGGTGAAATTCTGGCTTTATGGAAGGCATCGGCAAAAGTCCCATTGAGATCAAGATTTCATCCATCCATCCGTCCGTCCGTCCATTCATCCAAGATTTCATCAATGAACTTGAGGGACAGGAGGTTAAATAACTTCCCTAAAGAAATTAATGGCTGAACTGAGAACTGAATTCAGATCTCAACCACATGACAACCTGTCACTTCTAACTCTATGACAAACATTCCTCCGTTAGCAAAACAGCCATTTCTAGTTCTATAAGAATCTTATCAACGTCAACTCTAAAACATGGTTTTATATATTTGCTTTTGAGCTTATTCCTGGGAAAAACCGCTCATTAGCTTTCAGGTTTTCAGGCAAATAAACAGAACAAAATGAGCACCCATTTCTGTTGACATACAGCAGTTCCACACATGACCCATAATTTTCTACGTTGCCGTTGTCCTTCTACATAGTGTGGATGATAAAATATATCTCTTCTTTCATCTCAGTGTAACAAAGATAAGTCAATCATAGGATGTTCCCTTGTGGCATTTCTTCCTAAGAGTAAGGCTTTCTTTTTCATATGGGTCTGAAAAATTAGAATGGACTAATAAATCTCTTGGATTCATTCTCCTCTTATCTTTGAATCACATAGATAATTAGAAAGGTCTCCTAGTTTCTCATTTCCAAGATTTCATTATGAACTTTCTAATCTTCTTGTGTAGGAGGCACCATTTGATTGCTCAAAGTTTTGAAAATTTTCTCTCTTTTTTGTTGCTTGCTATTTAACATAGTTGGGATTCCTGCTTCCCATTCCTGTCTTCCTTAAATCTGCTTTCCATTTAATTAAATTCTCTACATTTACATTTCATTTCAACATTTTCCAGGACCTTTTTAAATTGGTTATATGCTGTCTCCTTTTAGGGGGAATAGGATACAGTTTTATCATATATTCATAATATATTGATTCAGAGAGCATGTAAACTGCTGAATTATCTGCACTACTTCCTGGGTTTCCTTTAAGGTCTCACATTAAAGAACTCGCTTGAGCTTAGCCTGCTTAGCTTGTGTAGCACAAGTGGCATTACTTAAGGTAAATAATTAGACATGTTAACTATATACATAATGAGAACTTTATCCATGATGTATCTGTATATTAAAAGACTCCTGCATTAAATTTGGTTTTATATTCTTTTTGCTATAATGGATTGTTTTATTAAATATGCCTGTCTACATTTATAGTGTATCCTTACAGTATTTGCATATATTTAAGTAGTCCCTCCACATCTCTTAGTTATGGCTCACAGCTGACTTAATTTCTGTAATAGTTTTTTCTGTTTGAAATATTTTAAAGCAAAAGGGAGAAAGGTTATTCACTAATCAGGTAAACAATAAAACACAAAATCAGGGTATAAATCTGCCTCTGAAGTCATATTTTGTACAATCACTTTATTTGGATTTTTGTACCTTTTGAGCTATGATAACTCTTTCTTTTGGAGACACATACATTTGCTGTACAGCTTAAGGCCTGAGCCAAAGCCCAGTAAAAGTCACTGGAAATATTCCTATTGACTTCAGTGAGCTTTTTATTTGACCCTGGTAGAACTACACTTAGATACTTAAATAAACATGGCCTTATTTTCAGAAGTGCCTAACAACCCCTTTGAAACCAATGGGAACTGCAGGTGCTCAAAATCTTTGAAAAATCAGGTCACGTTTTATGGTTGCCTTAATATGGAGATAGGAGTTTAATTTTAGACACCCAGGCATGAAAAGATTTTTACAGAGAACTTAATTTACTTCACCCTTTTCTCTATTGATAATATTTATAAAGTATTTCCACATTAAGATTCAGTCAAACCAACAATGAAAATTCTGCCCTTGTTTACATACACATGGATCTTTTCTGCTTGAAATATAGTTACTCTTTAGAAAAAAAACCTGTTATGATACAGTATATTGACAGTAACATCTGTTCAAATCCTAAACCATGTTCCTTTAAAAGCAAGTACTGTAATATCACAGAGTAAACATTAGAGTTTCAGCAAGAGAAAATCAAATCTGATATAGGAAATGCAAGGCTGTTTTATTTAGATATATGCCAAAGTATCCCAAAATATTTCAAGCAAACAAAACATTATTGTATCATCGGAGTGTCAGGTAGCGGAAATACTTATCCTGTCACTCTTCATTTGTCCATTACATTAGCTTCAAACCACATGTTCAATATACAAAATGAGAGCGAGTGTCAGATCAGAAGGAAATTCTATTTCTTATTGTTTTCCCCCACATCACATTGTTTTACTTCAGGATACGTTGTGCTTCATCAAATTACACGCTGTCACACACAGTTGCAGTATGTTGTGTCACGTCATTAGTAGATGCAGAAGTGTAGACTCTACAGAGCTTTATATACATACACACAGAGGGATGACTGGATCAGATCTCCAGTGTACATTCCAAATCCAGATGTTATATTGTTCCCAAGCAGATCGGTAAGGGTAAAATACTACAACACAAATGATCCATAAGGCATTTGACCCTTTTGTACCAGTGTGACACTAACAGCTGACACAAAATCCAACTGCTGAGGAAGAATTTTGTATGTGTACATAACTTTTCAAATTTCATTTTAATAATACTGACAAGCATATGGGTTTCAACTTTTTGAAGTTATTTCTTTTCCACTTGTTGCCATGGATACTACATCTTGTCATTTTTCTATTTTCTTTTCATCGTATTTGACTTCTCTGCACTGGTGTCCATGGTGATTTCCTGCTATCCATACCCAATATATACCTCAACTTCCTCATTTTTATAATAAGCTCCAGTAGTCAAAAAGGTTCTCAATATATAATTGACATTATTGCATCATAATTGCTATATACTACCAGAGCTGTAACCTCTTCCCATGAATTTATTAGACATTTGCATTTTCGGTCAGTTGGAGAAACTCAGAAGCTGCAACATCTTATTTTTGGGTAGCCTCTGGGGATAGCTGCCATACATTTAATCTATCATGCAGGAAAACAAATATGTAAAACAATCAGGCAATGATTGTGTATCACAATATAAGTGTCCAGATTTTCAGAGATATTAAGCACTAGAGTTCATATTGATGGCAATCAATCTGTGAATGCTCTGAAAATCAGCCTATATAATGTAAAACAAACAAACAAACATAGTACTAGAGTTAATCTTCTTTTCTAATAGCTTATAAATAATACATACCATGGACACTGATATAATATTCATTGTTGATTCATAGAAGTTTATTCTTTTAATCAATTTTCTGTTTTGAAGGTATTCCTTCAAAAGGCTTTTTTAATATACAGAGAGTGAAATTAACCCCAGCTCCAATGTTCTGAACAAATACGTCACTCTCTAGTTCAACCTCATGGCAAGAGAACTGTACACTGGGGTGAATTTCGCCTCTGACAAAGGGTAAAGAGATATGTAGGCCTTGCAAGTTCCTTTACAATATATTTTTCATTATGGTTAAAATTTGTCCATCATGAACCAGTTTTAGGGGACAAAAATATATTCCACTATGCTGCTATAAAAAATGGGTGAAATCCTAGCCCCATTGAAATCAATGGCAATGCTCCCATTGACTTCAGTAGGGACAGGATTCCATACAATATCTTCAAGTCTGCCCTGTACGTGAAATTCACACTTGTGCAGAGAACTAGCACAGAGTTTAGGCTTTACTGAAGCCCCAGTCAAACTCTCAAAAGCAGTGCCAAAAATAGGACTTAAGTGGTTCATTGGGCTTGCTCTGGTTCATAGCACGAGGGTGGTTTTCACCCTGTATGAGTATTTGGTGGCTTGTTGCTTTCAACAAGCTAATAAAAACAGTTTAGACCAGTATCCATTCTGTAAACTTGTCTAAATCAAAGGAGGCTTCCAATAGTATGAAATCATTAATTGTCAGGGTGTTGGATGTTTAAGATTATGGTAATGACAGAAATGCTTTAGTACAATGACTATAGTAACTCAGCCACAAAAACTGTAAAAGCCTTTCCAATTCTTCCCAGAGATATAATTCAAGAGTGTCTCCATAATTTCCTTCTCCTTGTTTTTCCATTTTCCCAGAAGACAACTATTCTGTCTTGCTTGCTTGGTACACAGAAATCTGAAAACTGGCTGCTAATTACTATGTGTTTCAATTCACAACTTAATTGGTGATGTGGGAAATCAAACCATAGTCTCAAATGTGCAGAAAGATCAATAAATTACCACCTAGACTGCTGAAACACCATGCAGTGTTTGCTGTTATTTTGTTCATTTATACTCCTGTTTGCTCTTAACATTTGCTTTATTTCTTATCTCTGACATGGATATAAGCATGCATATATAGTATACAGGTGCACATATAGTGTATTTATACAGTATTTATGTATATATTTGGTATTAAATTAAAATAGTACTTTACTATTATTGTATCTGCACTGCAAATGCTACTCAGTGTTGACTCTAAAAATTAGTCCTGAAAATAAGTTAAGACTCCAATTTATTATTTGGAGGACTCTTGTCTCTGCACAGAAGGATAAACACACCCCTGTCTAACAAAAGCTTTAACTACAAAAAGCGCCAGTGCGGACAGTGCTTTGTCGGTGGGAGAGTGTCTCAGGCCGACAAAGCTACTGCCCCTCGTTGGGTATGGTTTTATTTTGCTGGCAGAGTAAGTTTGCCAGACCTGAAGAAGAGCTCAGTGTAAGCTCATAGCTTGTATCTCTCAACAACAGAAATAAAAGATATTACCTCACTCAACTTGTCTCTATAATAGGAAGTTTAAGACATTTTCTGGTTCATAGTTTTTGGTATCATTTTCTTTGGGTCTTTGGTTTAATTTTGTAATGTATCTCCATTCTATTGTAATGCTCTAAAATAAAATCCTTTATTTAGGGTCTCTGTATACACTTTAATGCTAAAGCCTTAAGCCTCTCTCACGTTAAGGTCATTATCCAATCCCAATAGAATATCCTTTGCGAAACCCTAAGGCTCTTATCTTTAGAGGAAAACCAAGTGGTAGCCAGGGAAACATATGTCTCAATCTGGCAATGGCCCAAATGTAGGATGCAGTGTGTGACAGACACCCTCAAAGAGGGAAATATTTTTTTTTAGCAGAAAACACACAGTGCTGTGTGATTTCTCCCTTTGGTGTGAGTGACTCTTCCTATACCCTCAGCTTCATTATTCTTTGTTTCTGATGTAAATAATTTTCAGCAGCCAAAAGTGAGGGGGAACCAAATCCATATGACATGTAGGTAATTTGGGGGCTCACCTGAGTGACATCCTTGAAAATGAGGTCCAGCCAAGGGCACGGCTATTCAACCATTGTCCAAATTGTTTCTCAAGAGAAAATTAAGTTTTCAACTAAACATATTTTTCAAAACTAGAGCTTCCTTTTTTGTTTTTTTCAGTCAATAAATCAAATGCTCATGAACCAAAAATATCTTAATTCAGATATACTCTTGTGCTACCTCATGGGAGTAATAGTTCAGTTTCTTCATATCCCCATTCTCCTCTATGAGCTGGGCTCCCCAATCAGACTACATCTCTGATGATGCACCAAAGTCAGGAACTTCTATGACAGAGGTCTCCAACCTTTTTACGCACAACATCACTTTTTGAATGTAAGTGCAACCCAGGATCTACCCAGCCCCTTCCCTGAGGCCCCACCCCTTCCCCAAAGCCAGCCATGCTTATTCCATTCCCCTCTCCCTCCATCGCTTGCTCTCCCCCACCCTCATTCACTGGGCTGGGGAAGAGACTTGGAGTGCAGGAAGGGGTATGGGATGCTGTCTCCAGGAGGGGGATCAGGGCTGGGAGTTGGGGTAGGAGCTCCCACAGTGGGGCTAAGGCAGGCTCCCTGCCTGCCTGGCTCCATGCTGCTCCTGGAAGAAGCCAACATGCCATTGCCACCCCTGCTGGGTGGGGGGGAGGAAAGGGTGGTTCCATGCACTGCTCCTGCCTGAAAGCACTGCCCCCACAGCTCCCATTGGCCACAGCTCCTATTGCTCAGGGAGCCCAGGCTAAAGAGGAGAATGAGAGCATAAGTTACCATCACAACATCTCCAAATTGAAATATTTTGATTTCATAGAAAATTTAAATTGTTCCACAGAAAAAAATCAATTTATTGACTAGCTCTATTTGATTGATTGCTATTTAGGGGAGAAGCAGAGCAGCCAACTGCCATCACATGATACTAGCCAGTCAACTCTTGATCTAAGAAAAGAAGCGGAGTACTGATACTGTGGAACACCAGAATAAGCATGCCAATTATTGAGGGGAGTGATGAATTGGGACACAACACCCCCACAGCCCCTGAAGCATGGAAACCCTATCCTGGGATCCTTTTGTTCAGAGAAGCCTTTTTCCTATTCCTATCTGCCCTTTCTGTCTTTAATACCCCCCACCACCACCACCACCAAGCAAGTGCAACCTCTTTTCAGAATGAAGACCCAATAAGCTCTAGCCAGATAAGTTGCATGTAATTTCACAACTAATGCATGTTGATATATAACTTTGAAAAATTCCAACTGAGCATTAAAATGGCATAAAGTGGCATATTCTATTCCCCATGGACATAAGCAGGTGATACTTAACATAAAACTTGAACATTTCTGGTGCTCTCAAGCCCAGAAGTAAATTAATGAAGGTATCCAGGAAATAAGAAACTGCAGCAAATTAAATGAGAAATAAAGCTGCACAAAACATGGAGGGGTGGGAGAGAGAGAGAGACTCTATTTTCAGCTCATTAGAATTTTGCATCGAGGATCTTGAATCAACTCTGTATAAATCACCCCAAATAAATGCTAGCCAGGAAATATACTGTATAATTTTGAGGTGTCCATCACAACTTTTAATTTAAAGTTTAACTTTAAAATCCATATTTCCCCCCATTTTCCTTTACTTTTGCCCTAGAAAAAAGATAAGATTCCAAGAGAACGGAAGCTAATTTGTGGGTTTAATTTGGAGTTGTTTTCAGATAGTAATAAAATCCCTTTCCAAATCACTAACTGTACATCAGCATTATAAGAAATCATATGGTTGTCAGCCTCACACCTCAGGTTCCTTTTTATTTAAATCCCTGTTGATGATGCAATATCTACTATCTAAGGTGGTGCGAAGTAAATTTACGTGTGCACTTAAAATAATATTAACACCATTTTAGACATCATATTATTCTGCTACAAGACACTCTCCTAAAATCTTCAAAGTAGTTGACCATCAGATGTTTGCTTAACCTGACAAACTCAATCCAGTTTTGACAAGACATGCCATTGTTGATTTTTTGAAACAAATACTCAAGTCTAGTTAGTCTCTACGTTACATTTGCACATTGCTAATTACTCTCCATTTTGGCCACAGGGTATGCTACTGCTACTACGCTTGGCAATTTAGAATGTAGTCAGAGAGTAGTATTGTATTAGGTGGCCCAGACTGCCTATCTTCTCTAAGTGCATTCCTAGCCATGGTGACATGTGGTACAGTTGTGAAGAGATTGTCATTTGCAGTCTTAATTTGGGCTAAGTAATTTGATTATGATATTTCTGTATTAAAAAGCATTTACATTGGATTAAAGGTTACTTTAGGCAATGATTTTCTTCATTTTCCTGTCTGTTTTTCTTTTTTCATTCTAGGAAGGTAAACCTTGGTTTTGCTACTCCCAAGCAATTGAGGATCCATAGGATGGATAAACTAGTTAATTCATCCAATTGTGGGTGATGATGGAGTTCGGAGAGATAGTTAGAAAGCAACGACTGGAAATTCTTTTTAACTTTTGCTAGAGGTGTAATTTATACTCAAATTTGGGGGAAAACATTATTTTAAGAATTGTTTAAATCCTAGAGGGAAATAATAGTGGAGTGGTAGTTTAATAAAAAGGTCAGTTGTTAATAGCTATGTCAGTGATGAGCTTTGGGTTTTAGCCAACTGACATGAAGTAGAGAAGGACACTTTGATTCAAGAGAAACTAATAATTGAACTTTACTATTTGCTCTAACTACCAAACAGCTGGATCTCTCTCAAGGGCTGAAAAGTTCAGTTTGTATAAATGATACAGATTTTCATTTTTGTGCATCTTTATGTGTTCAAATTCCAGATGAGGTTAGAAACAGAAATTGCAAAATACAAGGAAAGCTACACATGAGGGCTGTACAGAGATGGAGATTCTGCTTCATAAAAAGGACTTCAAGATTTAAAATTGGCTTCATTCCAAATATGCACAGAACCTGAAAGAAATTCTCCATGGGAGAAAATTTTAAAAATAGTTTCTGATAGATTACAATGTTTTCACAAATCAAAATGTTTTGTTTTGGTACTATTTTATGTTATAATAGAAAATTTTCTAAAGATTGAAATGAAAAGTTTCAAAATAAAATTTTAAAAGATATCGTTCCAAAAGAGTCAAAATAGAACAGTTTGACATTGTCAGAACTTCCTCTCCTTCCCCCACTCCCTTCCATCGGTGTTTTTTCTCTGAAGCGAAACTTTGTTGAAATCAATTTGATTTCAGAAGGTAGGCAAGATAATACCTTTTATTGGACCAATTTTTATTGGTGGGAGAAACAAGCTTTTGAGCCACACAAACAGAGTTCTTCTTCAGGTCTGGGAAAGCTAACAGTAAAAAATATTACCTCACCCACCGTGGCTCTCTAATATCCTGGGACTGACACAGCAACAAATACACTGCACATAACAATGGTGATGTCACAAAATATTTCATTGGTACAGAACTGCATTTTCTGACCACCTGTACCGGTCAGAGTGTCTCTGGCCTGACTGGAAGCAGGAAACACTATATTACATTATTTATTGGTTCTTACAAGAAAGTCTATTTATATTTAGGAGTTAGAGCCACAAGAGGCAAGATTTTCCAAACAAAATATGAGTAACCATCTGAGCATATTTGTCCGAATCAAATCTCCAAAAATGTTTATGTTATCCTGCCAATACTAATATATAGTCAGTGGGTAAGTGGCACTTTACTGACCCTTCTTCCTTTTCCCAGACCCTGCACTCAGTCTTCCTTTTTTCAGGATTTTCCTTCCTTATTTCCCAGCATTTGCCAAAGGCTATTGCCCAGGCATATTGCCAAACAAGTGGAGATAAAATTGCTAAATTAATCAAGATTTATATTTCCCAGCTATCTTGTGCACACACAGTATCTCTCTCCCCCACACCGTCTGCAACAGAGCATAAGTGGCAATTTATATGATCAGTCATCTGGCTCTTTCCTTCACCTCTGACTGGAGTTTCTTATCACTCAATAGCAATCGTATCCAGTACTGTCATAGAGTAGCCATCTTTGCACTCTCTTCTTAGTTGGTTCTCCCTAAGCATGTAACTCACTGAGCAATGTAAGTTACATGCAGAGCCATGGGGGCTGGGGGTGAGAGAGCAGGGGGGCAATTTTCCCCAGACCCTGGGCCCCACAGAGGCCCCCAAGTGAATACATATTACTATAGTATTGCTTGGCCCCAGGCATGCTCTGGGCAGCACTGGTTATGTGTCATAGAATCTCAGCGTTGGAAGGGACGTCAGGAAATTATCTAGTCCAACCCCCTACTCAAAGCAGGACAAATCCCATTTTTTCCCCATATTCCTAAATGGCCCCTTCAAGGATTGAATTCACAATGCTGGGTTTAGCAGGCCAATGCTCAAACCACTGAGCTACCCGTCCCCCATTTGTTGCCCACTCCACAAACTATGAGAGTCTGCTATAGCTGTCAGCTAGAGAGGCTGACTCTTAGCTTAGATACTCAGGCTTTTAGCTTTAGAGATCCCTGGTATCAGCCAGGATGGCAGCCCTTCACAAACACTGTTGCCCCACTC
This sequence comes from Sternotherus odoratus, assembly GCA_032164245.1. Taxonomy (NCBI): domain Eukaryota; kingdom Metazoa; phylum Chordata; order Testudines; family Kinosternidae; genus Sternotherus; species Sternotherus odoratus. Next base: position 147,824,557 of record JAVMKO010000003.1, read on the forward strand.
CCACCCTAGCTGTCTATGTTTAGCCCTTCTTAGATCTATTCACTGCTGGTCAATAGATAGTGATTCTCCTTGTCAATATCATCTAGGTCCACCTATTTCTCCATTCCTAAGATAATGCATATATCTGTATTGAAGATCTGTGGTACAGAACATTCTTTGTTGTGTTTGGTATTCTTAACTCTTCACCACCTTACTCATGTGTGTCACTCTAATTGTTCATGTAATGGTTCCCCCAGACAATAGTTTACAGGACAACTTTAGCAATAAGGAATCAGATCTCACTGCCATCAAAAAAGAAGCTTTCCTGCAGAATGAGCAAAACACTCAATGGACTAGATGACCGCCTGAGGTCTATTCCAACCCTAATTTTCTATGAGCCTATGCTTCCATGTAGAGAGGAAATTCAGAGATGACAACAATTGGCACCTTTCAAGTAGCTGGATTGCTTGTTGATGAGGAATCATAAATTTTACTGTTATAAAACCACTATTTCATCTCTTCTGCAGAAATCATTTTTTGCCCAATGCCCGTCCATTTCATTGTTCTTTGTTATAAGCATTTAATTTTCTGGACTCATGTGAAATCTCACAAACATAAGAATCTGGACATGTGCACCTATCCCCACACTGATCATCACATGGCATTAGTTACTGATACTAGTGCTAGCATGGAATATGTAGATGACTTATAAATGTCATTCTTCATTAGCTGTTCCCTGTATAGCTAAAGCTTCAATAAGGTTCAACAACTCAAGTTCTACTTTTTAAAAGCTGTATTTACACGTGAGGAACCACTATTTAATTTTTATGCTTCTCTTTTATCTTATATGCAGATCCCTCTGAAGCTTGATGGATGCATCCTTGGTTCAAACATACAGCTGTTGTGATAGGAACAATATAGCCAAATGTTGGATCTCTTTAACTAAAGCCTGGCATCTCTCTTCTCCCACCCATATCTGCAAGTGCTCTGTCCCACAGTTAGTACATGCATCATTTCCAGACTTCCTCTGAATCGGAGGTAGGCAGACTTATGGATAATGCCAGGCCCAAGTTGTTTATCCTATGCTCAGTTTTTGCAGTTCAGTATTACACTCACAATACAGTGTGCTTACTATTTTTTCATAAGTGTTATACATGTTTTCTCCTCTGAAAATTATCAACTTGCACATGTACATGATTAATCTATCACGCTGTGTCTGTACATGTGCTGGCTGGTCTTTGAAATTATAGCCCACATGGGAAACAACATTTCCCTAAACCTACAGTCAAATATCAGGGTTTTTAACTTTTCTAGAGTAACATTAGGTTGCAGTTCACTTCACAGTTTTCTGTGTTTAGCTATTTTTTAAAATCCCCAATTTCCTTTTGTAAGTTCTGTTGCTCTGCATCCCCTCCCTATACCAGTAAAGGCTTCCTTACAGCAGAATTGACTAACTATAAATCATTCTTCCCTCTTTTGTGCAGTGACTTCATAAACAACCTGGTCTATCTAAGCATATGTTCTGTTACTGTTCTCCCCTCTATTTCTTCTTCCTTTTGTCATCATATTCCCTGCACTAACTATACTGATGCTACTTGTGGTGGCAGAAAGTTTTTTAAAAAAACCTTTCCCACTGACAATTATTAATCTATTTACTGATGTTATGGACCATGAATGAAGTTTATAAAAACAGCACATTTTTTGTGCTCAGCTATTATGGTAATATTTCAATTGATGATTTTTGTTGTTATTGTTCTTCTCCCTAGGGGCAGATGAGCCACTCAGGAGAGTATCCTGTTAAGTACACCAGAATCTTAAAAACAAACCCCACAAAGCCCACCTACTAGAAATGCTTCATTAGTACTTATTCATTGTTTTACTTTGCTTTCAAGAATAATGACCATGTAGTTTAAAATAGTTGATTTATTTAAAATTCTGTTCTACTCCAATTTATATATTGCTTTTTGTATTCTATCAACAATTTCAGCTATTGTTATTGCCAACAAGACAACTCCTTACTTGATGTGTCTTGTTCCAACAGTGACCTTCAATATGCAAACGAAGGATGAAAAATGATGCTATGAGGAACTTTCCCTTCAAAACATGCCGTGAGAGCAAAAAGATATCAGACTGAGCTATAGCTTAGAATACTGAGTAAGATTCAGTTCTAGGGACTGCATGCAATATTGTATTGGATTTTTTAAGAAAGATATACTGAAATATTTTAGGTTCAAGAATAGCAGCCGTGTTAGTCTGTATCCGTAAAGAAAGCCAGGAATACTTGTAGTATAATAAACTAGTTAGTCTCTAAGGTGCTACAAGTACTCCTGGCTCTCTTTATTAAATATTTTAGTATCAGAGGGTACTCTAAAAAAAGTCTCATTTCTGTCAATGAATTACATGCTTTCAAATGGTAGTAATGGTATACAAAAAGAAAACAATCAAATCTGTGAACATGGCAATGCTATATTAAATATGATATTTAAATATTAAATGTCACTGACAGAAAGTCCACTTAAACATGAGAATTTTCAGGTATTTTTTTTCAAAATAATCATTGTGATTTTGAACCCTAAATCCAATTGAAAGAAAGTAGAATGTAAGCTCCTAAGTGCCTAGTAACTATCAAAAATGACACTTAATAATCTAATTCACTTGGGTGACTTTACAAATTTTATTCTAAATCTTATGTTAGTGAACTTTATACATAATAAAATATTAATGGCTGCCAAAAATATGGAAGTAATTAGCCTTGTAGCCGTGATTTATATCTTTTAATAAAAGTAATGTCACATAGATTTTTTTGCAGCTTCAGCCACTTCTTCCACATGGTGCAATCAGAAATTAGCTTACTCATCCTGGGCTAGTGTGTCACTCCCCTTCTAGCCCTGAATAATGGGCATCAGTAGCACAGGCAAGGGTAAACTTGAGTAACTTTTCATTCTGGGGACATGTAGTTTAGGTTAGTTGACCCATGTCTGTTTTTACCACTATACCACCGAGGGGCAGTGCATAGCTGTGCCACTCGTGAATAGCCACAAAATAAAAAGACAACTCTGAGAATCGACTCCTTCCCTGCTTCACCTCTTGCTGTAGTGTAAAAGTAATCTGCTACTGGTTCATATCATGAAAAAATTACTTCCCCCTCCTCCCAAACTCAGATGTGCAGTCAAGTCCACTGTGGTTTGGGGTTCTCCATTGTGGTTCTCCAGCCCATTTCATTCATTCCCTGCCATAAGTGAGGCAAAATAGTACTTGCACAGACAGTGTTCGCCACATGCACTGGCCAAGTGGAGAGTCCACACAGGGCAGTACAGATATATCTTATTCCCCTTTATTTCCCATAGCAGCCTCACAGGGCAAGTGATAATGTTGCCTTTAGAAAATACTGCAGAATTAAACCCAAACTACCATCACAGAAAGAGTCTGGAAAACAGAAGAAACATTGAACAAACAGTTATGGCAACATCCAAAAGAAAACGAGAAACAAGATAATATTTCAAATCTAGATCACCTTATGGACCTGAGATTTTCTAGTGCATTCAGTTAATTGAACTACATTTGTCACAAAATTTTGCCTTTGAGAAATTGAAGTATATCTAAACGACATTTTACCCTCTTTTGCAGTAACAGATAATATATTTTCTAAGGATAATTTAATGCATTCCCTATATCCCCTTCCTTAGTATTCTTCTTTATCACAATACCTGCAAAGCAATACCCTTCTGCCCCTCTCCTCCCCTTCACTCTCCTTCTCTCCACTGCACTCCACTCTACTCCCAGGCTTCCCTACCTGGAGCTTTCCACAGACCTTCACCTGCCTTGTACTATCCTCTTCTTCGTCGGATGCAAGCAGAGGACGAAGTGGGTATTAGCCCACAAAAGCTTATGGTTCAATATTTTAGTTAGTCTTTAAGGTGCCACAGGGCTCTTTGTTACCTCTGCTATTCCAGACCAACACGACTACCTCTCTGATTCTATCCTCTTCTGTCCATCCAACCCTCCACTGCTGGATTTCTTTCCTTTTAGGTTCTAACACCCAGCAAATATGTAGTGGGGGTGGATTAAATTGAACAGGGTTGACTGGCCCAAGGCCTTCTAGCCATTAAAAGAGCAGGCCCTCCTGATCCTGTTATAGATATCCTGTCATAAAATTAGCCAAGGAATAATGAATGACATCTACTCCATCCACATAAAGCCCAAGTAATTGTGTTCTACATGAGTGAAATATGGGATATCTGTGAAATAAAATCCTAGTATCCAATCCAGAGCCAGGTGCAGGGCTGAAGCACAGCTTTCTCGTGGTCACTACATGGTTTATGACAGGATTGTGTTTCCTTGTTGTTTAAGTCCAACCCGAGGCTCCAATGGGCCAAGGCAATTCCTGAGAACCTTTTACACTGGCCACTGGCTAGATGCCACAGCTTGGCTATATGATTCATCCAATGTTCATTGACTTCTGTGGCTTTCAAATCAGGTCCTGTACATATAAAAACACAAACACATACTCAGTCCTAATCCTCAACTGATGTAAAATGGCATAGTACTATAGCACCAGGATAACAACACTGAAGTACACTCACTGAAGATCTGACCCATTTGGTTATGTTTAGTGTTTGTGCACTATGTAATCTATTTTTCTTTCTATCCTCTATGTGTTCTTAAAATAATAAAAAATACAATGTTATTTTTTTCCTCCTTTTTAACATTTTCTTCTCTTTTTTAAAAATGAGGCATAAAAATTTGAAGCTTAATACAATGTTAATTCTAAGAATTATTAGGACAACAGAGAGAGTTGGAGGTTCTCCTCATTGTAACTGTTTTATAATCAGATCTTGTATCAATGTACAGATACACTCTCTAATCCCTCAATGGAAGTTTCAATTTATAGTTAATGAGGACTGCTTCTGATGACCAACTTTTAAAAGCTTTGTTAAAAATTACAAATAACTCCTTCATTCATAATCATTTATCCACTAATAAAATATTAAAAGGGAAGGGCATACATATTTTAAATGTTTTCATATGTTCTGCTGCTGCCCACAATATAAAACACATTGTCCTCTAAAGCAAAAAAAATTGAATAAAGGAGGGGTCTGAAATGGTTGTGACTATAAAACAGGAATTCACATGGTACTTTTGTAGCTGGCATTGCAAGGTATTTACATTCCAGATATGCTAAACATTCATATGCCCCTTCATGCTTTGACCACCATTCCAGAGGACATGCTTCCATGCTGATGATGCTCTTAAAAAAATAATGCATTAATTAAATTTGTGACTGAACTCCTTGGGTGAGAGTAATATGTCTCCTGCTCTTTTTTTACCTGCATTCTGCCATATATTTCATGTTATAGCAGTATCTGATGGTACCAATGTGAGATGTCTAAAGATAGCTACAGCTTAAAAGTTTAAAAATCTGAAGTGCCTTCCAAAACCTGAGAGGGATAAGGTGTGGAGCATTCTTTCAGAAGTCAAAAAATAGCAACACTCTGATGCGGAAACTACAGAACCCAACCCACCAAGAAAGAAAATCAAACTTCTGTTGGTGTCATCTTACTCAGATGATGAAAGTCAACATGTGTCGATTTGCACTGCTTTGGATCGTTATCAAGCAGAATCCCTTATTAGCATGGACACATGTCCTTTGAAATGGTGGTGGAAATATGAAGGGACACATAAATTTGGATGTAATGCAATGCCAGCTACAAAAGTGCTATGTGAACACCTATTCTCACTTTCAGGTAACATTGTAAACAAGAAGTGGGCAGCATTATCTCCTGAAAAAGTAAACAAACATGTTTGTCTGAAATCAGAGAGGTAGCCGTGTTAGTCTGGAATAGCAGAGGTAACAAAGTCCTGTGGCACCTTAAAGACTAACTATAAAGTTTTGAAGCATGAGCTTTCGTGGGCTAATACCCACTTCATCGGATGCAAGCATGTTTGTCTGAGTGACTGGCTAAACAAGAAGTAGGACTGAGTGGAATTGTAGGCTCTGAAGTTTTACATTGTGCTTTTTAATGCAGTTATTTTTTGCACATATGTCTACATTTGTAAGCTCAACTTTCATGATAAAGAGATTGTAATATAGTACTTGTATGAGGTAAATTGAAAAATAGCATTTCTTTTGTTTTTGTAGCACTAATATTTGTAATCAAAAATAAAAATGAAGTGAGCACTGTACACTTTGTGTTCTGTATTGTAATTGTAATCAATATATTTGAAAAAGTAGAAAACATCCAAAATATTTAAATGGTATAATATTTTAACAGTTTGATTAATCACACAATTGATCACAATTAATTTTTTAATTGTGCGGTTAATCACCATTTTTTTAGTCACCTGACAGCCCTAATGGTAAACAAAGAGAAAATTTTACCCTAGACAGATTTTCAAGAAGAAATACACCATTTTTTCTTTCTTATTCCTAAAAGGATAATGCATTCTCACAAGAGTGAGCTCCAAGTATTCTATATTGAAGGGAATCACAAAGAAGTAAATGACTTCAGCTTTTTTGAATGAATTATAGGAGATCAATAATTTTGAATGTTATTGATTGGCTTAAATTAAAAGCAGAGCACATATTTTCACAGCAATTTCTCTATTTTTTACCATGTTAAGAATTAAATTCTGGGCAGGCAATATAAGAAGGCATGTATCAGTGGGGTAGCCATGTTAGTCTGAATCCACAAAAATAACGAGGTGTCTGGTGGCACCTTAAAAACTAACTAATGTATTTTGGGAATACGCTTTTATGGGTAAAAACCTACTTCAGATGTATGGAGTGAAAATTACAGATCCAAGCATTATAATACTAACACATGAAGAGAAGGGTACAATGGTAGAACCACTGTTGACAGGGCCAATTCAATCAGAGTGGATGTGGTCCACTCCCAATAATTGATGAGGAGGTGTGAATACCAAGAGAGGGAAAGTTGCTTTTGTAGTGAGCCAGCCACTCACAGTCCCTTTTCAAGCCCAAATTAATGCCCCACTCCCCCCACAAACATGATACATCTTTGCGGCAATCTAGAAACCTACTTTCACTGTCTCTGACTCAAATATTTTCAACATACCACTGAATATTTTCAACACACCTCTAAAGCCCCAAGGAGAAGTATTCTATCTGCTAACCAAGATACATAAACCTGGAAACCCTAGATGCCCCATCATCTCAGTCATTAAGACTCTTATAGAAGGATTTTCTGGCTATATGGACTCTCTCCTCAGACCCTATGCTATCAGCACTCCTAGCTATCTTCAAGACACCACCGACTACCTGAGGAAACTGCAATGCATTGGTGATCTTCCTGAAAACACCATCCTGGTCACCATGGATGTAGAAGCTCTTTATACCAATATTCCACATGAGGATGGACTACAAACTGGCAGGAACAGTATCTCTGATGAGGCCATGGCACACCTGGTGGCTGAGCTTTGTGATTTTGTCCTCACTCACATTTCAGATTTGGGGACAACTTATACTTTCAAGTGAGCGGCACTGCTGTGGGTACCCGCATGGCCCCACAGTACGCCAACATTTTTATAGCTGACTTAGAACAACACTTCCTCAGCTCTCGTCCTCTAGCTCCCCTCCTGTTCTTGTGCTACATTGATGACATCTCCATCATATGGACCCATCGGAAGGAGGCTGTGATGGGGCTGAGCGGCCCCGCACCGGTACATCAGGGGTTAACCCTTCCCTCTGGGCAGAGGAGGCCACGCCCCAGAAACTTTGCTGGTCATGCTCCAGCTGGAGATCTAGCATAAAAACCTACAGAGCTGCTCAGTTGGGGCAGACCACTGGAGCGGAAGGATGCATGTTACCAGCTCCTGAGGAGGGACAGCCAGGATCCTGGGATCCTGACACCAGCCCCACCGAGATGCTGCCGGAAGCCCAGCTTGCCATCGGCCCAGAAGGGGAAAGCACCCAAGGACCCGTGGACACCGAAAGCAGTGCGGGTAGGAAGCGACCCAGGGAACTTTTAAAGACACATGCTAACTCAGTGTGTTGCAGGTGGATCCCCGCCGAACGTGGGGCAAGGGAAGCCCCAACAACAGGTGAGCCCTGGGTCGGGACCCGGTGGAGTGGGTGGGCCCAGGTCTCCCTACTCCTGCCGCCACTAGTCCACACTGCCCCGAGAACGGGGAGAAATTGTATAGCCTTTGGCCGAGGGGGCCTCACTGCCCCGAGAGTGGGAGTGACCATATAAACTCTCGCTGCCCCAGAACGAGGAGCAAGGGCATAGACTCTGGCCATTGGGCCTCACTGCCCTGAGAGCAGGGATCAACCATATAAACTCTGGCTATTGAGCCGCACTGCCCCAGAGTGGGGAGCAAGGGTATAGACTCTGGCCATTGGGCCTCGCTGCCCCGAGAGCGGGGAGCGACCATATAGACTCAGGCTATGGAGCCGCGCTGCCCCAGAGCGGAGAGCAACCATATAGGCTCAGGCCATTAGGCCACGTTGCCATCAGAGCAGCATAGACTCCGGCCCTTGGGCCGTACCGCCCCACAATTAGAGGGAGGGATTGAAGAGTGGTTGAGGTCCACCGCCACGCCCAGCCACTGCCCCAAGGGGCGCTGCAGAGCAGGACCCACCACAGAGGCCCTTGAAGAATTCCACCTGGATTTTGACCATTTCCACTCCACCATCAACCTCAGCCTTGATCAGTCCACAAAGAGATCCACTTCCTGGACACTACAGTGCAAATAAGTGAGGGTCACAAAAAACACCACCCTATACCAGAAACCTACTGATCTTTATATTTACCTACATACCTCCAGCTTCCATCCACATCACATGATCCATTGTCTATAGCCAAGCCCTCAGATACAATTGAACTCACTCCAATCCCTCAGACAGAGACAAATACCTATAAGATCTTTATCAAGCATTCTTAAAACTACATTATCCACCTAGGGAAGTGAGGAAACAAATTGACATCAAGACGGGTGCCCAGAATCACTGGACAGGCCAAACTTGGAAAATAACAGAGAAACTGAAGAGCTACAATTTATTTGCACATTTAAGACCATTAATTTGGGCTTGAATAGGGACTGGGAGTGGCTGGCTCACTAAAAAAGCAACTTTCCCTCTTTTGGTATTGACACCTCCTCATTGATTATTGGGAGTGGACCACATCCAACCTGATTGAATTGGCCCCCTCAGCACTGGTTCTCCACTTGTACGATAACTCCCTTCTCTTTGTGTGTCAGCATAATAATGCCTGCATCTGTAATTTTCACTCCATGCATTTGAAGTGGTTTTTTTCTTATGCGCAAATAAATTTGTTAGTCTTTAAGATGCCACTGGATTCCTCTGAGGACAGCATGTTCTCCTCCTTTTCTCTCACATATCCACCACCCAAATGTACTGCATCTTTCTAAATGAGAGCTGATCTACACTATTTACCAGGGACACCAATTTCTTTTGCTCTCTTGAAGGAAGTTCACAAATGTTGGTTCTGTGTGGACACCCAGTGAAAGGGGCCAGGCACAGGGACCTATTAAGGGGCTGGACAATCAAAATCCTTCTCTTCACCCTCAGCCTAATGGCAAAGGATGGTAAAAACACACAGCTGTTCACATGGGCTCCTTGTTAGTGTCCCATTTAGTTCAAAGCTGGAGCCCAGTGGGTTAGCTTGCCTTTATTATATGTACTGCTTTACATCATATTCAGCAGTAATGCGAGAAACCTACATTACCTTCTGTATTTTTACAGAATACAGGCCTGTATTCTGTAAGACATTACCTCCGACAAGTTAGCATAAGGCTTGAGGTCTATGAACTTTCCCCAGATAAACGGCCCAACTGAAAACCCCAAATATTTATGGAACTGAAAATAGAGTTTAAGGGGAAGTTCTGACCATAGGTAAATAATTCAGCCACAGAAGTGTCCTGGCAACAAACTGACATACATATCAGCTACATGAGATACATTTAAGGCTAGCCTGCTTTGCTTGCCTATATATTATTATACATTTCTTATTTTCTTATGGGTTTGATTATTTTATTATAATAGTTGTATAGGTCTATATTACAGTATATTTTTGCTGTAACACAAGGGACCTGCAGGCCATATCCTGTATGGTGAGCTAAGGCAAAGTTAGCATACATATGTTTGGGACCTTTCACCTAGCTAGATAATGATGAGCTAACACATAAGGTACATGTGTGGCTGTGATCTTTAACAAAGAGGATGCATGAAAGCAGGTTGGCATAGGGGCTTTTAGACATTCATACCCTTTTAAGCTTAAGAGGTACATAAGAACACAAGAACATAAGAACACAGGAAAGGCCGTACTGGGTCAGACCAACGGTCCATCTAGTCCAGTATCCTGTCTACCGACAGTGGCCAATGCCAAGAGAATGAACCTAACAGGAAATGATCAAGTGATCTCTCTCCTGCCATCCGTCACCCCCTTCTGTCTGGCTAGGGACACCATTTCGTACCCATCCTGGCTAATAGCCATTAATGGACTTAACCTCCATGAATGTATCCAGTTATCTTTTAAACCCTGTTATAATCCTAACCTTCACAGCCTCCTCAGGCAAGGAGTTCGACAGGTTGACTGTGCACTGTGTGAAGAACTTCCTCTTATTAGATTTAAACCTGTTGTCCACTCATTTCATTGGGTGGACCCTTGTTCTTATATTATGGGAACAAGTAAATAACTTTTCCTTATTCACTTTCTCCTTACCACTCATAATTTTATATACTTCTATCATATCCCGCCTTAGTCTCCTCTTTTCCAAACTAAAAAGTCCTAGCCTCTTTAATCTCTCCTCATATGGGACCCGTTCCAAACCACTAATCATTTTAGTTGTCCTTCTCTGAACCTTTTCTAATGCCAATATATCCTTTTTGAGATAGGAGACCATATTTGTACACAGTATTCAAGATGTGGGAGCACCATGGATTTGTATAAGGGCAATAAGATATTCTCCATCTTATTCTCTATCCTGTTTTTAATGATTCCTAATATCCTGTTTGCTTTTTTGACTGCCGCTGCACACTGCATGGACATCTTTAGAGCACTATCCACGATGACTCCAAAATCTTTTTCCTGACTAGTTGTTACTAAATTAGACCCCATCATATTGTATATATATAGTTGGGGTTATTTTTTTCATTGTGCATTATTTTACATTTATCCACATTAAATTTCATTTGCTATTTTGTTGCCCAGTCACTTAGTTTTTTGAGATCTTTTTGAAGTTCTTCACAGTCTGCTTTGGTCTTAACTATTTTGAGCAGTTTAGTATCATCTGCAAACTTTGCCACCTCACTGTTTACCCCTTCTCCAAATGATTTATGAACAATTTGAATAGATTGGTCCTAGGACTGATCCTTGGGAAACACCACTAGTTATCCCTCTCCATTCAGAAAATTTACTATTTATTCCTACTCTTTGTTCCCACCGGCTCCTCCCCAGCACTACTCATAAGTCTATCTAGATGCCTTGAGAGATCCGCAACCTTCACACCAGGTTGGCAAGTCACTATGTGGTTCTCTCGGTCATCACAAACCCAGCTATCTATGTTTCTAATGATCATATCTCCCATTACTAACACCTGCCTTTTCCTAATGACTGGAGTTCCCTCCCCCGGAGAGGTAACCTTGGTGCAAGAGGATACCCCACCACCACCTGGAAGGAGGGTCCCAACTATGGGAAGGTTTCCCTCTGCCTCCGTTGACTCTCCTTCCCTGGGCCTTTCATCCTCATCAACAGCACTGGGGCTGTCTGACCGGAGGTGGGACAAGTCTACAGTGTCTCTGAAAGCCTCATCAACATACTTCTCTGCCTCCCTTAGCTCCTCCAGTTCCACAACCCTGTCCTCCAAAGCCCGTACATGGTCTCTGAGGGCCAGGAGCTCCTTGCACCGTATGCACACATACACCACCTGCCCAGAGGACAGGTAGTCATACATGCTACATTGAGTGCAATAAACTGGATAGCCCCCACTCTGCTGCTGGGCTTCTGCCTGCATTATCTTTTACAGCCACCTAGGTTACCAGTAAGGTTTTGTGTAAATCAAGAAGTTTTGATTATAGTTCTATTTAATTTATTTAAAGACTGACTATTATACCTCACCCCCTTCACACTCCCCTTCTAAATTCCCTCTCGAAACTCCCTGTTTGCAAGCTCCCTGGTCACTGCCTTGCTGCTTTATAAAGCCCTGGCCTTCCTGATTAGCTCCGCCCCCTGATTAAGGCTCAGCCAATGCACAGAGGCTTCTAGATGTCACAACTGCCAGCAACAGCACACGGTCCCTCAAACAAACAAACAAACAAACCCTACAGGTACATTACAACTTGGAACTTTGAAAGAACCAAAATAACCAATTAGGATAAAAATAACTAATGAGATACCTAAATACAAAAGAGCCGTGGTAACGAATGGATGTGTATGATAATAAGCTGAGATCGATGACATACTACCCTATAAGAAAAAGATATCTCAACATTAATAAGGTGAGGACATACAAATAAGGAAAAGGGGGAAATCACCTGCTAAATATGCGTTAAATGTAGCAGCATCAGTGTAATGTATTGTAAAAGTGGCATCCCAGTCTAGGGGCTGTAGGAGAGAGAGGCATAGTTCTTGGGAGGTGACAGGATGATGGCCACTGGTGATGATGGGGAAGGTGATGAGGAAGATGATGGTGTCTGTTACAGCTTTCCCCCTATTCCATTTTGTTTCTTACAGCTGTCCCCTTACTCCATTTTGTTTTTGTTCTCCTGTGGCCGCCCCTCCCTGGCTGTTAAATTGTTTACCAGGGCCACTACCCTTCTCAAAGGGAGGGCCCCTTAAGTTGTTTACCAAGAGCCATTGCCCTTCTCAAAGGGATGGCCACTTGTGCTGCGTGCTAAATGGGACAACTGCCCTGTTCAAAGGGTTGGTCCTGTTATCACCTTGTTAAACCTGGGCTCGGTGTAGGGTAGGCAATGTCCAGAACTGTAAGATCAATGTGTTTTTGAGATCCTGGGCATGAGTCATAGGCCTCATGTGCTTTTGAGTCATGAGGTGGGAACTCACACCTATGGTCCAGGACTCTGCCCAGGCATGTCTCTATGCTCACCTGCAGTTTTTCCCTGAAACTCCTCCCCTGTGACAGAAGGAGCCTATCAGCATTAGTGGCGGGGAAACTGCCTGAGTTTGCCTTTAAGAACAGGCATTTTTTAAACAATCATCAGAGAGGTTCCTGCATTGCTACCTGGTCTGATCAGCCAGGGGTTCTGGGGGGTCCTTTCTCCGCTCTCGTTTTATTTTTGAGCGTACCCCCTTTTTTAACCTCCCCGTCCGCTCTCGTTTTATTTTTGAGCGTACCCCCATTTTTAACCCCCCACTCAAAGAAGAACGAATTGCTGCCTGAGAGACCTCTTGATTATCAGGACGGTACCGAGCCCTCCTGGCTTCTTCTGATGTTGATTGCTGCTTCTGCCTTTGCTGCTGCCTTGGAGACTGGTGAGAATCCCTCTGTGAAACTTTCTATACTTTAATTACTTTAGCTGCTGGCTCTGTTTCCCCAACACACAGACTCAAACTAAGGGCATGTCTTCACTACAGCAGTAGTTCGATTTCCTTTATTTCGATGTTGTGAATGTGACTGTATACAGTCGATGTTGTGTGTCTTCACTAGGCACAGCTAAGCACAGCAAGTCGACAGTGTCTGTCCGCAAAACGTTTGCAGGCGTTGACATGACGAGCGTTGCACTCTGGGTACCTATCCCACAGTTCCCTGATCCCCCAGCAGGCACCATTTCATGTGCTGCACTATGGGTAGGCATTTCCAAATTTCGCGCCCTTTTTCCACGCCGCCCACCCCCATTACGAGGGGTGCACTGTAGGTAGGCATCCCATAATTCGCGCCCTTTCTCCGCGCCGTGCTAACGCCATAGCACTGCGAGCATGGAGCCCGCTGACACCACGGCTGCAGTAATGGCCGTTGTTAGGACCTCGATCACGGTTGCGGAGTTCATGCTGCACCGTCTGCAGAGGAGGAATGCGATCCGGGGAGAATTGCGCTTTCAGGAACCCGACGACAGTGAGGAGGAGATGGACAAGAAGGACGTGGACAGCGGGGACGACATGGACACTGCCGTTTTTGGAAGTAGGGCAACTGACAATCTGTCAAATTTGGTGGCAATGGGGCAGGCTCATGCCATCGAACGCCGATTCTGGGCCAGGGAAACAAGCACGGACTGGTGGGACCGCATAGTGCTGCGGGTCTGGGATGACTCCCAGTGGCTCAGAAACTTCCGCATGCGAAAGGGCACCTTCATGGAACTTTGTGACTTGCTGTCCCCGGCCCTCCGGCACAGGAATACCAAAATGAGAACGGCCCTTACAGTGGAGAAGCGAGTGGCGATAGCCCTCTGGAAGCTTGCAACGCCAGACAGCTACCGGTCAGTGGCGAATCAGTTTGGGGTGGGTAGGTCTACAGTGGGCTTTGCTGTGATGCAAGTAAGCAGGGCAATCGTCAAGTGGCTGCTACACCGGGTTATAAACCTCGGAAACCTGCAAGCCACAATAGATGGCTTTGCCGCCATGGGATTCCCTAACTGTGGTGGGGCTATAGATGGGACTCATGTCCCTATCCTGGCACCGGACCACGAGGCCGGCGAGTACAGAAACCGGAAGGGATATTACTCAATGGTCATGCAAGCAGTGGTTGACCACAAGGGACGTTTCACCGACCTGTACGTGGGGTGTCCGGGAAAGCTTCATGACGCTCGAGTGTTCAGGAACTCTAGGGTTTTTAGACAGCTGCAGCAAGGCACTTTCTTCCCCGACCAGAAAATTTCCATGGGGGGGGTTGAAATGCCGATCGTGATTATTGGGGACCCAGCCTACCCCCTAATGCCCTGGCTTATGAAGCCCTACACAGGAGCCCTGGACAGGGGTCAGGAGCTGTTCAACTACAGGCTGAGCAAGTGCAGAATGGCCGTAGAGTGCGCATTTGGCCGTCTGAAGGGGAGATGGCATTACTTACTGATTCGCTCAGACATCAGCGAGAGAAATATCCCCATTGTTATTGCTGCTTGCTCTGTGCTCCACAATATCTGTGAGAGCAAGGGGGAAACGTTTATGGCGGGCTGGGAGGCAGAGGCAAATTTACTTTCTGCTACTTATGTGCAGCCAAACAGCAGGGAAAGTAGAAGAGCACACTGTGAGGCCCTGCGCCTCAGGGATGCCTTGAAAGACAGTTTTAATGGTGCCCAAGATGGCGTTTGAGAATCTGCTCCCTTGCTGTGTTCTAAGCCTACTGCCCTTGAACCCTCTTTACCTCCCCCCTCCCCATGCTTTCCCTCCCCCATCCCTATGCTTGCAGAGGAAATAAAAACACTGTTTGAAAAATCATGGTTCCTTTATTGGTGCATGGGAAATACAAATACAGGGGATCACTGTCCTGGTATCCTGGAGGGAGACCGGCAGTCACAGTGGGGGAGGAGCGGACAGAGCGGGGGGGGGGGGGGGGAGGTGGGAGAGGAGGGGGGGGCAAGACACAGCAGCTTTTAAAACTTTTCTGAGAATGTCAGCCTGCTGCTACTGCTGCTGCTGCTGCTTCTGCTGGCTTGTGGGGTCGAGTGGAGCGGCCCACGGAGCTTGCCCCCCCATGTTCTCACCCCGCGTCTGGGTGGGGAAGCTATGGGAGTTGGGGAGGGGGGGAGGTGGTTACACAGGGGCTGCAGAGGTGGTCTTTGGGCATGCTGCAGCTCCACCAGAGATTGCAGCATGTCGCTCTGGTCCTCCATTATGCAGAGCAAATCATCCATGCGTCTTTCTTCACGCTCTTCCCTCTTTTCTGCAGCGGTTCTCGATTCCTGCCTCTCTCGATTCCTTGCCTGTACCTCTCGATCCCTTGCCTGTATCATTCTTTCCCTCCAATCCGTCTGGCGGGCTGCCTCAGCGCGAGAGTTCTCCAGGAGTTCAGTAAACATATCATCGCGCGTTCGCGTTTTCTTTTTACGCTTTCTTATCTGCGATGCACGGCGGGAGGAGGAGCAGGCCGGGGGATTCTGAGATAATTGTTCTTCTGTGGGCGAGTGTGGGAAAAGAAAGTTTGAAAGTTATGAGACAGATACATTCAAGGTTAGGAGGCAGATGCAGTCTCGGACGGTACACAATGGGAGTACTATGCCGTTTTCAACCTCAGTATTCACAGGCCTGATATGATTTCTGTACAAGGTCATGTTCTACACCTAAAAGTGACTGAATAGCTCACAGAAAAGTCAGAGCATCTCACACACATATGCGTGCCTCAGCCCAACACAGCTTCTGAAATCACCGTGCAGCCGGCCATGGTAAGTTAAAAGTGGCACTTGCATATTGTAGAGTAGCCCCACTCCCTTCCCCCCACCGCGTGGCGCCCACTGACCCGCAAACTGCAAAGCAAATGCCAAAAAATCTCTCGCTAAGGGCTAAGGTCTTTTGGGGGCTCTTCAGACCGCTTGCGGACTGTTCAGCTTCCCTGCTAGCTACCGCTACGGGCTGGGGGGGGGGGTTGGGTGCGCGTTGGATCTGAAGTGGAAGCAACCGTGTGCAGACTGCTCAGATTCCCTGCTAGCTACCGCTACGGGCTTGGGGGGGGGGGGGCGGCCAGCGTTCATGGGGGGGGGGGGTGCGGTTGGTCGGTCCTCAGCAGAAAAGAGTACTTTGCAGCTGGGAATCTTTATCTCCCTACTAATTGCAGTCCGTATCTCAAACAGGCAACCCTGAATGACATCACTTTGCTGAGAATTTCTCGGAGAGATAGGGAGCGCATGCTCCTTGACTCCATGCAAAGTCCTGGTCCATACGCCGCAATGCTAGCCTGCTCAATGGTACCAGACAACTTACTACTTTCGTGGCATGGGATGGTGTCCTATCACAGGGGACCACATAAGGCGGCTCTCCCCAGAAATCTGCTGCGCTGGATTAATCGCTACCTCTTGGATAGCTTCCTTGAAATGTCCGCGGAGGACTTATAGTCAATCCCGGAGTATATTGACAAAGTCTTTGAGTAGTAATTGACCAGCAATGAAAGCACGCTAAGACCTTAGGGCAAGTTACTGATTAATAAATGCTTCCTTTACAAAATCACGCGTCATGTAATCCCTTAAAAAAGAAACACTTACCCCCCCTGGGAGGCTTGGGAGGGTACTGGATCAAGGGTAACAAACAGCTCCTGGCTCTCTGGGAACATGGGTTCTCTGCTGGGCTCCTGCTGCTCCGTGAGATTTTCCTCTTCCGCATGGTCATCCTCCTCGGAATCAGTCTCCTCCCTGACGATTATCCCATCTGCAGAGTCCACGCAGACTGGCGCGGTGGTGGTGGGGGCGCCCCCCCATTATCGCATTTAGTTCATTGTGGAACCTGCATGTCCGTGGCGCGCCCCCCGATCGTCCGTTTGCCTCTTTGGCTTTCTGGAACGATTGCCTCAGCTCCTTAATTTTCACGCGGCACTGTGTGGTGTCTCTGTTGTGGCCCCTTTCTAGCATGGCCTTGGAGACTCTTCCATAGGTGTTGGCATTCCGTTTGTTGTTCCGTAGTTCCAACATCACGGATTCCTCTCCCCAGATAGCGATGAGATCCAGCACCTCACGAGTGGACCATGCTGGAGCTCTTCTCCTCTGGCTGGTTTCCAGGGCAGATGAGCGCTGCATGGAGTCTTGTGATGCTGAGCTCTGCATGGCGGCTAGTGCTGCTGATTGCTCTGAATGGCGACTGAGCTGCTCAGGTGAGCTGGCCACGCTGACCAAACAGGAAATGGTATTCAAATGTTCCCGGGTCTTATCTACCTGGCCAGAGCAGCGAGTTCAGAGTGCAGTGCAGAGCGGTCACAGTGGAGCAGTGAGGCAGTCCAGAGCGGTCAGAATGGAGCATTGTGGGACAGCCTCTGGAGGCTATTAATGTCGGGTTCCATCTTCACTAGCCCACAGTCGAGCTTGGAATGTCGAGATTAGCCTTATTTCTCTCGTCAGGCTGGAGTTCCAAATTCGATCTTGAGGGCCCTTTACATCGACGTTAAGGGCATGTATGTGAAGACAGGTACACGTTTAATTTGACCTAACGTCGTTAACATCGAATTAAAGTGGTAGTGAAGACAGGGCCTAAACCTTGGTCTGTGTCTTAAAACCTCTCTTAAACTCCTTGGTCTGTGTCTTAAAACCTCTCTTAAACTCCTTGGTCTGTGTCTTAAAACCTCTCTTAAACTCCTTGGTCTGTATCTGTAATCTGTTTCTTGCTTTGCAGCACCTTTGCTGCCAGAAATAAGCCTGTGCCTTCCTGGACTGTACCTGGGCACACACCACTCTGCCCTCTGAAACTACCTCTAGTATAAGGTGCACCCATTAGGTTAGATTTTGTCTTTTAGTCTAGATAAGTTGTAATTTCATTTTGCATAGCTGTAGTTAAGTTAGGTTTAGGAAATTGCTTGCATTGTACCCTGTAAGTTAGCCTTAAAGAATTGTTGCATTGTGCTTTGTTATTTGCTAATTTGTGTAGTTTTGGTTAAGTTAAATCATAGATAAGATTTTGCTGTGTTTTGTATAATTGTCTCTCTGCTGTTTAAACTTACAGCCTGTCTTCTCTTTCTCTTTCTAGCATAAAACCCCATTCGTTACCCCCTTTTCTCTCTAACACACCTCACATTTTACATTTACACCACTGAGACACATTTTTACCTAAAGTTATTGGTTATTTAACATATTTTATCCATGCTGCTAGTTGGTTATATGCTGCTGTGACACACTCTTTACATAGAAATTGTTAGCTACCTGTTACATTTATACTTTAGTGTTAATTGGTTACCAACTGTATTGTACCCCACTATTGAAACTCCCTATCCCATTTGCTAAAAGAAACCCCTCCCCAATTATCCACTTTAACAAACCCCATACCCCTCACTATTGAATTTTCCCTGTTTTTGCATTTTCTTAATAAAGTTTATTTTGCACCCCACCTGTGTGGTAATTGCTCCCCAAGATCCCATATACCTGCTGGCAGGGACAGATGGCTCTTCTTCTACAGGAGATGGTGTGAGTTTATGGATGTGCAAATGTACATTATTTAATATTTCTATCGATCTTACTAAGTTGGGGTGTTTGTGACTGTTCTGAATGTATTAATAAACTCTATATTTTTTTATTTCTGTAAATTACATCTATAAGGATAGACAAAGCAATTCATTAATCCTTCTTTTACTCACACCTGGGCTAATGAACAGTGTAGCCTGATCAATTACTACACTTGTAAGAATATTTATTGGGGATGCAACAAGTACTTGTCACAGATGACAGGTTCTTTTTCTAGGAAGTTACTTAGAGTTATCTGAGAAGATAAAATTTGGTAAAACACACTGAAATCTTATTTGATACAGACAACTATAAGTGAAATAATAGGAAATCAATATGAATAAGTTTAAGACTAAGATAAGCACAGTAAAGTGGTTTCCTGCATTGTTCATACTTACATAGTGTATACATTCAGCTTATGGAGAGCATTTAGAAATAAAGATTGAAGGAAAAGTCAGTTTACACCATCTTTGGGACCTGACAAATCAACTTGTTAAAGATGTCTATGGTGTACTGTACACTTTATGGTCACTTGTTTGTCTTCTCAGAGTGAAACTGCAGAATTTATGACCTAGGGATATCTCTTTAGGCCTTAAGATCAGGTCAGGGGTGAATGGTCAACAATAGTCTTCACTGGCATAAGTGAAAACAGAATTTTCCTCTTCAATTGGTTCTCACCTGTATTATATCATTGTTGCACCAGTTTGACTCCATTGACTTTAGCAATGATGCACTGGCAGAAAACTAGTGTAAATGTCGTGAAAAATTAACAATTCTGAGTTAACAATTTGGTTGATGTTGTGCAGTCAAACTTGGTCTCCCAATAAATTGTTGGATCTGCAGGACTAAGAGGACTAAACAGGAGAAAAAAGGTTTATTTTTCACTGAAGTAAAGAGAGAGTACTCTGAATACACATAGGTACTGTTTCTCTTGACTAAAGAGGGTGTCATATTTTTATACATTAGTGACATCTTTTACATACAGTAGTTATTTTTCAGTGCACAGGAGAATTGTAGAAATGCATTTAAATTTGAACAAGGCTCATGAGCCTTGTTTAGTTCACTACTCCACCTTTTTAAGCTCTTTCATCACAAGACATACACTGAGCAATGTCTCCTTCTGAAATGTCTTCCTGTAGAGTTAGTAAAATGCCAGTGAATAATAAGCAATCTGGAAAGAAATAATAAAAAATGTCCTGAACTCCCATTGGAAATTTGGAATTCTACAAAACAAAGTAGGGAGATATCTATTAAGACTCAGATAAACAATCCCATTCAAGTTCAGTAGCTCATAGCCATGCTAATACATTCACATTTTAATCTTCTATGAGAGAAGCTCTAAGCAGTGGAAAAACAGATAACACTACTCTTATCTTTTGGAGTAATGTACATATTATTCAGATGAGTTTCTGTCTGCATCCTGTGAACTTGCCCATACCGGTATTGCCCTGGCCTCTTCTGTCATTCAGTTTCGCAAGCATTCTATAACAATGTGCATTTCCTCACCTTTGGGGGCGAAGCCAGACTTTGAGGCACCTGCTCCCCTACTTGGTGTAAACTTTGCTTGTGCCAATCAGAAGCGAACACAAACAAGTTTTAGGCCCACTCCCCTATGACACTTCTGTGATGTCATAGTTGGTACTTATAGGTCTGTCTGCCATGTGCAGACAGAGAGAGGAGAAACAAAAACGAGTCCTGTGTATCCGTGTATCCCCGTAACCGAGCTTGATCACCTCGAAGCCTCTCTCTCAGCTCATGTGTTTTCAAACAGAGCTTCTACGTTTGCCGGTTGTTACATGTTGGTTTGTATTTGTAAGTATCAATTATTACTAAATGCTGCATCTTTGTTTATAAATATTGTTAGTAGGTATTTTAGTCATTGTGTGTTTTAAGTTTCATTAAGTCTATTAGTTAATCAAAAAACTGCTCCCTTACCCCTTGTAATTATCCCCAATAAAACTTTAAATTGATTAATTTTAGTTGTGTGTGTGTGTGTGTATCTGCAGCTCACGTCTTGACCCACACTCTCCTTGCATCCCTTACCAATATAGTCTATTGCCACGTGCAGCCTGGTAAATAACAGGCCTGAAATTTTTTTTTCGCCCCTGTGAGTCCGTGGCGATCCATACATATATCCATGATTTTCATCCATAAGTGCTGCTTTGGTTCTGGGATGTCCAATTTCTAGATCGCTCAGAATTCTGCTATATAGAGCTTTCATTACAAAAAAAAACAAAAAACAGAGCACATCCATATCTACTTATCTTTAAGGGGAAGTAATACGCCTAAAATGAACTATTAAACTTCATAGTGTAGCTCCTTGTATATTATGTCTCCATGGTTTCCACATGTAATTTGCTCAGTTTACAAGTAGAAAGGTAGATTTTCAAACTGCCAGCCCAGCACTAGAACAGAAAGTATAAATACAGTAGTTACTGTTTATGCATTATCACCAATGATAAATATCCTGTAGACCAAATTCTGCCTTCCGGCACTCCTGTACAACTGTCTTCAAATTCTGCTTAGAGTTACACATGTACAGTCTGTCTCCAATGGGATTACACAAATGTAAGAGATGACAGAATTTGGGCCTGAAATTAGAACAATGAACACGCATCCTTATGTCTGTATGCTCAATATTTTCAAACAGCATTGGCCTACCTTTAGAAGCAACCTAAAAAATAAACAATAGTAGTGCACGTAAATCACAGGACAGTGAATAATTATAGCACACATACTGATTCCCAAGCATCCTTCAAGCATTTCCTGAAAACACTTTCTTTAATTTCCACACTTGAAATTCACACTGTTTCTCAAGAAGTACATTCCCTTCTTCCCCTGCCTCATCCACTTCTCTGCTTATTTTTGCTGGCACACTACAAAATCCTTGTTTTGATTCCCTGCTGTTTTTATTTGAATTATATTTATTATAAGCCTCCCCCTTCCTTTTTTATGGTGTTGCAGAAGAAAATTATCTGTACCCTAACAAGGTACAAAACCTGAAAATTATTCCTAAATTGTAATTTTATCTAAACCAGAATATAGAAACAAATAGCATTTTCAGTGAACCCAGCATATGAACTCATCAGCCACTGGAGCTGTAATTAGACTTTCGTTTCCCAGGGTTTCCCTAAACAAACAAAATCTACTGCCTCTCTTTGCCTCAAGCAGCTGATCAGAATTCAAATTTTCCCTTATCAGTCTCTCCAGACAGTGTGAAATAAGTTTAGCATGAGAAATACCAGTACTTTAAACTGAAACTCATTGTCTTATAACCATACATTATAAAATAATTTTCTATTCATTTCTATAGGGCATAGTTTATATCAGCTGCCTTCATAGAAATAAAAAAAAAATTAAATGCAGTTAAGGAATCTGCTTAAGTCTCATAAACATAGATGAAACGTAGACGCTAGCATGTTAATAGCAGATAATAATATTCCAGACTAGCAATAATGGAAAATGAGTAATAAAATCAGAGGTAATACACTTGCTGCCTTTTGAAAAGGGATGCATGAGGATGGTTAGATATATGGTCTCTTATTTAGTTAGAAATGCAATGGGTGAGATACTGAAATTTCTTATTATACTTATTGGATCTAGACTGTTCTCAGTGATACCAGATGACAGAACAAGGAGTAATGGTCTCAGGTTGCAGTGGGGAAGGTTTTGGTTGGATATTAGGAAAAAAACTTTTTCACTAGAAGAGTGGTGAAGCACTGGAATGGGTTACTTAGGCAGGTGGTAGAATCTCCTTCCTTAGAGGTTTTTAAGGTCAGGCTTAACAAAGCCCTGGATGGGATGATTTAGTTGGGGATTGGTCCTGCTTTGAGCAGGGGGTCGACTAGATGACCTCCTGAAGTCCCTTCCAACTCTGATATTCTGTGATTCTATGAAATCTATTATTCTACTTCCCATATCTAAATATTTTCTGAGTTCAGTGATGGTGGGGCTGGGAGGCATGCTCATAGACACATCATTTTTAAGGCTTGAAGGGATCTAGTCTGATCTGCACATTGCAGGCCACAGAACTTCATCCACCCACTCCTGTTGTAGGCTCATAGCCTCTGTCTTGGTTACTGAAGTTTTCAAATCCTGATTTACAGATGTCAATTTACAGAGAATCTCCCATTTTCTGTAGTTCAAAGCACAGTCAAGGACAACCATTGCTGCATAGATTTACTCAGATATGTGAAGAACATCATCACAGATTTTGATGTCTTCCTCCAAACTGAAGAAGAAGCCAACTACACTACCAGCATCAAGATAAGGGAGCTACACACTACCAATGTGTATAAAGCCCCTAATTTGAAATGGCCGAAGCCTGTGTTCCCAACTGTGCCAATCTCAGTCTAAATGGGGCGATTTCACACAGGAAGTCCTGTGTCCAGTCCTGTGTGACTTCAACAGCCGCCACACTAAATGGGGCGATTAAGTAAATGACTATGATGACAAAGACCTCATGGACTAGATTTCCATGGAAGAACTGCAAATGGTTTTTGATCCCAAAAAGTGTGCACTTTTCCACTCTGTTTAATGGCCCAGACCTCCCCATTGTCTCCAAAGACCAAAACAGGCATAACCTTTGTGCATCCCACAAACTACTTCCTGACTTCCCCAACAGCCAACATAGGCCCACCATGTTAGCATCAACCCCTAGTTTCCCTTTCCCCATCCCTTCCTGCTCCCCCCCTCCCCCCCCAGAACCTGAGCAAAGCTGACTGGGACTGCTATAGAGAAGCCATCAAAAAAGTGGTGATCTCAATCCTCGCAACACTAGAATTTGATCACTGGTTCATTGACCTCCTTACCACTGCTACCAAGAATAGTATCTTCTGGTGCTCCAAGGAAGAATACATTCCTTGATGGACAAAAGAGACCCAGGACCATTACAAGTAGTACAACCAGACAGGCAGACCAGAGGTTGTGTAGGCTCTGTTAGAATCTCTCGACTAAGACAGACGCCATCAGTGGATTGAGTGTGTTGAAGTTTTGAACTTAACACACTCCAGTCACTTTACCTGGGCCTCACTACAACATCTTGGAGCCACTGATCTGATGGAATATCAGACCTCAAAAGTCCAGCACAACTCTACAGCCTCCAAATAGATGGAGAGCATAAAAGAACCACTTGACAAAAGCAACACAAGAGAGATCCATTGTACATTGGACAATAACTTCAATCTCTCCACAAGACCCCATCACCATCAGTACAGATGAAGTGAAGGTGGGTTTAGCCGCAAGGAAGAAAGGTAAGGTGATCAGTGGAGATGGTATCCCCCCAGAATGTCTTCATCAACAAGGGCCCAGGGGACATCAATGGCGAGCAAAACTGTACACTAAAACAATGTAATCATTCCTAAGCTGTGTTTTTTTCTTCACTGTTTCCGAACTGGTAAAAGTTGACCTGTTGGAACAGGGACATATAGTAAAACAATGTGGAAAAGTAACCCTTTTAGAATTTTTTGACAGTAACTTGAGAAAGTAACACATTCACTTATAAAAGTAACACTTTCAACACTTAACAGTTTTGCTCAGAAGGCAACATGTTCATTTTAAGAGTTAACACTTAAAAGGGAAGTGTTACTTTTAGAGGTGAAAAATGGCATTTCCTCACAGTATCTTATTGTTTCACACTTGAAAAAAAGTTGGGAAACAGTTTTAAAATGTAGCAAGGTGGAGAGTTAAGAGGGAACCATTTTCACAGAGTATTAAATGTATTTGTTGGAAAGTAAGAATTTTTCAATGGGAAATTTTGACAGGGGATTTTCCCTTGTGAAAGATTTCACAAGAAAATCTCAGTTTTCTATCAAACTGCAATCACTAATAATTAGCTCTTCTTTTGCCTCCCCAATCTGCAGTCCATGGATATTAAGGCAGCTTCCCCAGAAAGGAGTCATTTGAGGAGTGGTGTGACTAACATGCTGGAACAAGAGAAGTGAGAATGGTCTGACAGATATAATAGTTATTGTTTATTGTAGTGATTATGGGAAGCAGATCATTCAACCTGTTTCCCACCATGAACCCATAGTGTTCTGACATCATTATTAATATTTATGACCTGTAGACACTAACTGGGAAACAAAATTAAAATATACAAACCCTCCTCCCCCCAGTATTAACACAACCAAACTGCACACACAAGCACACGGTAGATTCCTATAAGAAAACTACTCACAAAGATACACGGTAAGCCAACTTCAGTATTGCACAAAGACATGTTGTATACCAGTCTCCCCCAAGGAAAAGTACATGTAAAGGTGCATTATAAGCAAGCTTTACAGCAATGGTTCTCAACCTTTCCAGACTACTGTACCCCTTTACGAATTCTGATTTGCCTTCTGTACCCCACATATCACCTCACTGAAAAAACTACTTTCAGACATAAAAATAAAAAGTTTTTGCTCCATGGCCCCTTTTCTCTGTCCCGCCTCCACTCGTGGCCCCCAGGGTATGTCTGCTGAAATGCTACCATATAGAATAGAAAGCTTCCGTTTTCTTTCTGCAGCATTTTGGGGGGACAAAAATAGACTGTGACTTTGATAGTCTGCTGGGCGGGATCGGTGGCAGTGCCAGGGTCTCACACTCCCCCATGGGTGGTTTTGCGCACCCCAGGGGTTGCGCACACCCCACTTTGAAGACCCCTGCCATAGAGCATGACAGATGAATTATAGTGGGGAAAGACTACTGGAGCTCTGCACCTCCAGTTACTGTATATTACCAACACATACTTCTAAGGTGGTCACCACTAGAAGTTCTCAAGGAGATCCCTCCCCCAGATCTGAATACTGGCACCAACTGCATTTAATTGTTCCCCATAGAAACACCTACCAGATGTTCTTCATATTCATGGCTTTCATAAGGCAGACTGACACAGACCATGCACGTGATGCAAAAATAAGGCTTTCACTATGGAAATTACATTGTAGCAAACATGTAGCTCATGTGTTAACATTGATAACATAAAAGACCAAGAAAGGTATCTTCAATTCACTATCAATCACAGGGAAGCTAAAAAATTGATTCCATGTCTCTTGAATGCCAATATAGCATGGAACACACCCAGAAAGAATATCAATTTTTTACCTCAGCTTTTGGTGAAAAGGTTGTACAAGATAAAGACTGTTTTGCAGCATATTCAGAAGAAATGCTTCCAGTTATTGAAGCAAAACACACAACATATATTTGCCACAATGTGAACCCCTCTCCTAAGACATGTTCTAACCTTAGGTTGGCCAAGAGCACATTGCAATTAACAGCAAGGCAATGTGCTCAATTATACTGGCTCAAGCTGTGTGACAAGCTACAAAAGTCCTTTGAGAATGGAGATCTAATGATGCAGACATATGATGGAGTCAAGAAAGCAATTGGCCCTTCAGCAAAGAAAACTGCTTCATTCAGATCTCTAAATAGAGACATCATCACTGCCAAAAACAAACAGATGCAAAGCTGGGTGGAACATTACCACAAACTCTGTTCACATTAAACCACTGTTTCTGAAGCAGCACTGAATGTTATCCCCAAGATCTAGACTATTGGAGACACTCATAACTGAGCGTGAAAAGACAATCAGCCCTCACACCATGAAAGTCACAGAAAAAGATGGAATTCCAGTTGAATTACTGAAACAAAAAAGATAGGTTGTACTTAAAGTCTCTATAACGTCCTGCTGGAGGGAAAGAGGGGTATCACAAGACATGAAGGATGCCAATATCATAAAAACAAGGGAGATCTGAGTGACTGCAGCAACTACAGAGGAATTTCTCTCTTTATCGTTACAGACAGGGCATTTGCATGGTCATTCTAAAAAAAACCCTGCAAAGTTGTTGCTGAATGCACATATCCAGAGAATCAGAGAATTAGTGCAGCTTCCTTGCCAGTAGACCAACCATTGATACAGTCTTTTCACTAAGGTAAAGTATCAAGGGCAACAAAAAGCTCTGTCCATGACCATCACAGATCCTACCAAAGGCTTTTGACCTGGTCAGCAAAAGAGCCTCTTCCAGCATCTAGAGAGAACTGGTTGCCTTCCAGTCTTCCTCCATTTGATTTGATCCTTTCATGCTGGCATGAAGGTTACAGTCTAGCACAAAGCAGTCTGACAGCTTTGACGTACACAGTGGTGTCAAACAAGAATATATTTTGGGCACTAACACTGTGGCATTTTCTTCTCTCTGCTTCTTCATTATGCTTTCTCATCTAGCACTGAGGGTGTACATCTCTAGACAAAAGCATAGGGAAAACTCTTCAACAATTCATATTTAATAGCAAATTAAAAACTTCTAATAAAGGAATTTCTTTTTGCCAATGATGCAGTGCACATCACACAGAGTTAAGAAGAGTCCTAGAACTTCATAATAGATTTTTACTAGCTTTTGATGAATTTGGACTATCGGTCTAATAAAGATGATAATTATGGTATAAAGTGTGTAGACTACAACAGAAATTTTAGAATCTAGCACAATGCTAGAAGTTGTATACATGTTCTTCTATCTAAAATCAAATGTATAGGATATCCTATCTCTAGATCATAAGCTTAATTATTGCATGAGAAAGATAGCCGCCACATCTTGCCAACTGAGTCTTCATCAGACTATAAATATGTGGGATAACAGGAAACAGACATTGAATTGCAAGACATGCTTTTTGTCCCCCTTCTATATAGTAGCAAAATCTGGTCCACTTATAGCTGGCATGAGAGAAGGCTACATACCTTCCACCTGACGTCTTCATCAGACTATAAATATCAAGTGGGAAACAAAGTTCCTGATACTGCAGTACTTGAGAAAGTGAAATTACCAAGTGTAATCAAAATTCTCAAACACAGACTCCATTGGCTTGGTCATTTGCATTGCATAAAACCATTCCAAAGGATCTTCTGTATGGAGAACTTGCATGTGTTCCAAGGCCACTGAGCTGGCTTAGACTCAGATTACAGGGACATTTTCAAGAGGGATCTTGACAACTTTCAACACTGACACTGCAAGCTGGGAAGATGTGGAAAGCAACGGGCTGTACTGGAGGACTCTTCTGCACCAAGGGAGGCAAAGAATCTGAAAAGAAGTGGTTGAGAGAGACAAAAGTGAAGACTGTGAAGAGGAAAGTACAGCAAGCCTCAAGCTCTAGCAGTGTGCTGGCTTCATCTACTTTCTACGGTGACCAGATGTCCCAAAAGAACTAGGACTGTCCCGATATTTGGTTGTTTGTCCCACATCCCGACCGATGTACAGTCAGGATGTCAATTGTCCCAATATTTTGGCTCGGGGCTGGAGGAGTACACTGGTGAGTGCTCACCTGGGTTCCTGGCAGTCCTTATTTGGGGAGGCTCCCAGGAAATGGTGGGCAGCAGGACCTTGCAGCCCCGAGGCACAGGGGCGGCCGGCAGGGGGTCTCTGCGTGCTGAGCTACCACAAGCGCTGGCTCCATCATGGCCAATGGGAGCTGCAGGCATCGACAGACACAGGACCCCCTGGCTACCTGTGACCCTGGGGTGCTGCGTGCTACGCACACCCCCAAGTAAGTCCTACCCCCACAGCTTCCAGCCATTGGCAGCTGGAGCCAGTGCTTGTGGCAGGCACAGCACATGGAGCCAGAGGTACCTGCCAGGTTCTTCCCAGTGGGTGGGAACCATCCCCCAGGTAAGTGGCGGGGCTGTGGCTGGGATCCTGTGCCTGCGGCTTGTGGTGGGGTTGCGGGCGGGAGCCGGGACTGTGTGTCCCCAACCCACGGCTTGTGGCAGGGCTGGAATGAGGGCTTTGGGCCCCTGACCTGCGTCAGGAGCTGGGGTCCTCTACCCCCGACAGGGCTGCGGTGGGAGTGGAGGCAGTCCACCCCTGACTTGCAGCTTCCTCAGGCTTTGTATCTCCTTCCTCCATGGCTCCAGTGGGGTGGGGAGTGTGAGCCCCCCACCCCCTCCATGTGTCCCGATATTTTGTTCTTTTCATCTGGTCACCCTAGCTTCATCTGGCATTGTGCTTTTTACCAGTGGCAGGGACTGTCACTCAATAATTGGACTTTTTAGCCACTTTCAGTGCTCCAGTATGGCACACAGTAACTTAGCTGCTTTGGCCCTTACAGCACCATTTTTCAAGACAGGCGGTGGGCATTGCCACTCTTCAGGTGAACGGGAGTGGACTTTAATCAGGAAAATAATGTTTGCAAGAGACAGACATAACTAGTGAAAGACTTCTATTGACAACAGAATCTGAGAACCATCAGAAACATCTGCATAAACAACAGAAAAGGAAGAGAGTTCATAGTGGCTCTCTAGATCAGTGGTTTTCAAACTTTTTTTCTGGCAACCCAGTTGAAGAAAATTGTTGATGCCCATGACCCTATTGAGCTAGGGATAAGGGGGTTGGGCTGTGGGAGGGGCTCAGGGCTGGGACAGAGTGTTGGGGGGGGGCAGCTGTGGGGGTGTGGGAGGGAGGCTGGGCTCTGGGGTGGGAGTGCAGGCTCTGGGATGGGGCTGGGGATGAGTGGCTTGGGGTGCAGGAAGGAGCTCTGGGTTTGAAGGGAGTGCTGCGGTGGAGGATTGAGGTGTGGGGTTGGGACATGGTTTATTCTGGCAGCAGAGCTGTGTTCAAGATTTATGGGGCCTTATGCATTATTGTTAAACTGGTGCCCTTTGCCCGATGTCAGCCTGGGCTTGCATGTGTATTTTAGATAAGGGTGGCCTTTTGAAGGATTTATTTTAAAAAACCTATATGTCTGAAAAATGCAAGCATTTAAGGCTAAAGATGAATACTCAGATTGTGCATCTAAAAATCTATGCAAAGATTTTTAGAGGTGTGATTTTATAATCTTCAGCAACACCCTAATGACATATTTTTAAAGCAAATTTTAACCTAAGGTCTTGTAGACTAGCCTGTCCTGAGTAAATATTATAGTAATGCACGACTGTTTTTGTCAGTAAATTCAGAAACTGACAGTATATACCTGGGGGTTAACAAATGCCTATTAAATGGCTTCCTTAAATGGTACTTGAATGGCTCTTTAACATTTTCAGTGTTGTGCTAATAGGCCAGAAGGCTTTTTCACTTTTAACTACTAGACGCCCTCCAGAGGAAGGCTCACCAGGCTTCGAGCTGTGGTGGGAGCTTACAGGAATGGTCAGGTTAGAACAGGGATAGGAAGAGGTGGGAGGGTGGACACCAAGACCCACATGTGCCCCAAATTGTTGGGTGCACTAGGCTGCCACGTATTCTGTGTATGCCTAAGGACAGTCCTGTCAGGTGGCTCCCAGCCAGCGGTGCAGCGGGGCTGCTAAAGCAGGCTTCCTGCCTGCCCTGGCACCGTGGACCATGCTGCACAACCAGCAGCAAGTCAGCTCCTAGGCGGAGGTGCGCAAGCAGCTCCATGCGGGTCTAGTCCACAGGCCTAGGAGCTGGACCTGCTGCTGGCCACTTCCAGGGCATAGCGCGGTGTCAGAACAGGTAAGGACTAGGCTGCCTTAGCTGGGCAGCACCCCCAATGGGACTTTTAATGACCTGGTCAGCAATTCTGACTAGAGCTGCCGCAACCCAGTGCCTTACAATCTGCGACCCAATATTGGGTCATGACCCGCAGTTTGAAAACCACTGCTCTAGATGACTGGTGCCTTTTGTGGTTATTGAAAAATAAAATAGAACTGATGGTCATTCTATCCCCCTCCATTCTTTTTCATATCTTAAGCAATGGTAATATATATATATAGTTTATGTTAGACAGTGTATTCCATTATAATTTGGGGATGTATTTTAACATTGAAGGCTAATAAGGTTTTCTGACCATGAAAAAAACATGGACAGGAAAGCTCATTACATATATTGCAAATACACAACAGTTCACATTGCACATATATAGTAACTTTTTCAAAAATGAACAGAAAATATGCTAGTGTGCCTGTATAAAATAGGATATCTATTTGTTGATTTATTTCTTTTGGATTTTGCTCAATTTTCATATGAATATTTCCACATTGCTCAATTCACTCCTCTTGTCTGCGACAAACATTGCACTCACAATGGATTGTAAATCATAAATAATTTCAATAAAGTAGCAATCTTCAGAAAACCTCAGTATCAAAAGCGCACACACTTTAAAGACACATTTACACACAAATTGTTCCACAAATATGGCAGCTGCTACATAAGGATAGAATGTTAACACTGCTTTAGGTTTTTTAATATAGTGATTTACCACCTCTGGGTTTGTTAATGAACATAACTATACTTTCACATGATTGGTCTTAAACTTCCTAACCTCCTTCATTATCAACCCTTTAAAAGGTCATATGAATTAATCAATTAACTTTTACTGCCTTAGCTTTCAGATGCGTTTTGTAAAAAATCAGTTTAATGAAGCATTTAAAGTACATAGTTTGTACATTAAGGTTTGGAATTGTGTGCTGTATCCAAAATATTGCTGTTTCACCTGACTACCTTTGTGTATATTCCCAGCTACATTTTCCTTAAGGAAATCTAATCTGGGTCAATAAAAAATAACATGTGAAAAATGTCTTTGATAACATCAGTGAATGCCATATTTCATATATAAATAATGCTTTCAGTATTCAAAAAGGCATGTACTTGAGGTAAAGCACCCCATATTTTTATAGGCTAAATCATTACCTTGTCACATGCCTTGTGTGCGGCCCAACTCCCTCCCTGTTTCCTCCTTGCTTTGGTTTGAGCATGCAGACATGGAAAGTAACTATTTGGGGTCCAGTTCTAGAAAGCATTCATATTTAGGGAATTGCCAATGGGACTTAAGCACATGCTTAAAATTAAGCATATGCTTGCTTTCTACCTTGAATAGGAATGATTATATTTAAGTGCTTATGACTTAATTGCTTTCCTGAATTGGAATATTGCTGTTGAACTATTACAGCAGAAAATTATGAAACATACCATATGGACTCAGCTGTGCTGCCTGCCTAATGGAGGAGGAGGAAGGTGGGCAAAGCCAGAGTTACACCCCCTTTAGGCCCCTTTATACCTAATTCCTACCCTTGGCTCAAAAAGAAGCAGTGTGCCAGCAGTGCCTGCTTACTCCTGCACACCTACACCCAAGGTCCATGTATCCCAGACCGGGCATAATGGAGGTTTTACTCATCTTTATTCCCATGTGTGGGTGCACAAGCCAAAGACGAGTCTAGCGCTATATGCTATTGAATGTTGGTAAATGTGCTCTTTTCACTTGAGGTAAATTTAGTGGATGGATCCCTCCAACCTGCATCAATGACCAGAATAAAGCTACATTCCAAACACATGGTAAACATCTCTATCATAGTTACACCAAAAAGAAATTAAATACAAAAGATCATTAAAGAATGATAAGCATCTAACTTTAGGCAGATGTAAAGAGGGAAGGTTGGCAGTGTTCCATTAATTTACTGTTATATACCCACAGCTGCCAATTATAGTCACTATTTTGAAATAATCCAAAACAACTAGACAAGTTAAGGATAGTTAAGGCTTAGCTCACACTTTCATTGCTTTTTTGTTGGATGCAAAGTTGTAGCTTGTTAGCCCAGAAGTTACAGTGGAATAAAACAGTCACTATGGCAATCAAGGATTTTAAATAGTAATCATAAAATTGGTGGTGCATGGGGAACATTGCATATTGTACAAATAGGTTTTTAAAGAAATAAACAGAAAATACACTCTAGACATGTTCAGCCTTTCATTTTCTTCAGAAAGCATATCACTGAAGAAAGAAGGAATAAAGAATGTTTCTGTTCCTATCTATAGATAAAAGTGTAACAACCTGAGCCAACAGTCTATTGAACATTGTAACAGAAGAATTCTAGGAAGCATGCAAGTTGCTATGTAAATATATTGATTCAGTTAGTCTGTAAAGCACTAGTTATTTATGCAGTATTTCTGACAATCACAACACATGATGTAGTATAAATATGCTAACATTAACAATGTACAACTCTTCATTTTCATTTGAATATTTCTTATGTTATAGCAAATAAAATATGACAAAGACTAATTAAGTTAACAATGTATACAACAGCTTGCATTTCCTCCAGTGCTTCTAAGAGTGTTCTTTCAAGCATATTTTCTTATATTAACCCTTTTTTAAAATTCAGATACATTCAGTCACTTTTTTTTAATCGACATCTTCTGTTCACTGAAGGATAAAGATGAAAAACTGAAGGCCAGAAGTTATAAAAAAGGTTTTCAGAATGTGTGTTCTTTTCTATATCATAAATTTTTGATCAAGTAATTGCTATCTAATGCACTTTGATCAGGGGCTGTGATGTTTATTATTGCAGCTGTACAGATATGACACAGAACTATGGTCTATTGGAATAAATCTCCAGCAAATCAGTTATAACCATAGCAACAGTGTGACCAAAAGTGTCCCTAAAGGAGAGTATATCTCTCAGAAAAGTGTATGTCTCCAATTGTTGCTTTTTTATATATTAAGTGTCTAAAAGGTTGGAATTTCCACATTTAAAATATGAAAAATTCCAAATGTGAAAAACGGAAAATATTTCTTATGCAAGTATCATATAGTGTCATATAATTCAGTGTGCACTGTGATGTCTATTAATGAGGCAATTATTTAAACCCTAAAGGACTGTAGTAGCAGCTAGTGGCAAGTTAATTCATTTACAAGGCCATTGTGAAATCTTCCACGAGAGCTTGCATCATCCCATGTTAAGCAAAAATCATTCTTTCAATTGAAACTGACAAATGGGAGTTTTATCTCACAAATGAGTCAAATTTCTTAAATCCTATTATAACAATAGTCTAGTAGTTCAGACAATAGCTGCAGTATGGTGGATAGCGAAAATCTGCAGTGATATTTTTGTCAGAATCCCAATGTTGATGAATTTGCTCTCTATTCTCTTCCTAGAATTCACTTGGAAAGCATTGCAATATCACTGTCTGAAAAGAAAGAATCTGCCAGTTATCATTAATTTATGCTTGCAAGTTCCAATGTACCAGTCAGGAAAAGAGAGTTTGTGAGCACAGACCAAGCAGAGCATGTTTTCAGGGAATGCTTTTTTTGCTTGCTTGTTTTTTGTTCCCCCCCCCCCCTACTCTGTATTGACTTTAGCTAAAAGGATCATTAGCTTGGATAACTAGAAGAGTTTGTATATCATGCATTTTCCATGCTCTCTCAGTCTACATTTTAGTAAATAGCTCACAACTCACAACTCTTTTTTAACCTTAAGACCTGACTTATATACTCCATGAAGATCAAAAGGGCTTCACTAAGTATGTCATGTTAGAATTTGAAAGATCATACTTTAATGTCTTCTCTGCTTATTCCCAGTGTATGTTGCAGCATCACTGCATTTCAGTTATATCCCAACATTCAGGTGAAATATGAAACTATTCCCAAGACAGCAGGGAAGGTGCAGTTTGCTCAAGAACACACAGAAAATCTGGTACAATGAACATCAATAAAGCAGTTGCAGCAAATATAGATTCTCATCTCCTTAAATGCTCCTAAAAGCATTAGGTGTGATAGAAAGCAATGGTGATTAAGTAGGCAGATGACCCTCTTTCGTTTTAGGATTGATTGGAGAGGCTGTGCTGTTGGAAGCACCTCTTTCAGATGTGAGAGACAACAAAGACAACAAAGGCTAGCGATGATCAGGACCCAGAAATTCCATTCCATTGGGAATTCTGACATTCCAAATATTTTTTCATTCCAAGCTGGAAGAAAAAGCCAAAATTTCTCACAAAAAAAATATCAGTAAATAAGTATGTAATAGAATTTGAGACCACAGAAACATTTTGGTTCAGTAGTATCATTCTGATTAATTTCCTTTAGATTTCTTATAGTAAATTATTAAATATAGTATATAAGTAATATATTAAATATAATGTAAATGTTAACATGAAATGAATTGAAATTACATTGTTCAAAGGAAATATTTCAACATTTTCCCCATCAAAAACTTTAATTGAAATTGACACAATCCATAAGAACATGTTGATGCTAACGACATTACATTTTTCCATGGAAAGCTTTCTGGCAAAAAAATAAAAAATATAATTCAGCCACCACACGTGACCACAAATAATCAAAGCTGAAAAATATAGATATTACCTTAATGACTTTGCCAGATTCCTTTGTCAGCAATTATATTCTGCCTGCCTAAATTATGTAAGATAGCCTCCAAACTACTGTGGAGGTGATGTACATTGTTAAACATTTGTTACATCCCTCCACAGAAGTGGCTCCATTTTAGCCATGAAAGAGTCATGCTCCAATTTGCTTTGACTAGCATGTTAATCCACGTTGGGCTGGATTCTCTCCCACTCTCACGTTGGAAGAAGTGTACACTTTATGGTGCTTACGTTTCCCTAATCACAAATTGTAAGGTGATGAGTTATTGCTGAACTAGAGACTGATCAAGCCACATGTGTTGAGTCATCCTTGTGATATTCTCCAGCCACTCCACAAGTCTGTTGACGCAAGGCGAATAAGCTTCACAGGTGAAACAGCAGCTCAGTCTCCTCAGTGGCACTTCTTGACCTGGAATTCTCCCCAGCCTGATAGTGGTAACAGACCCCATGAGTCTTAGTCTTCTCCAGCATTGCTGTTACTGCTGCCCTGTTCTAAGTCTTACTCCAGCCTTATTCCAACCCTGTTCTGGACATTTGAGTCTGGCTCGGACTCACTGGCTCTGAACACTCGGCCTGATCACTCGTCACAGTTTCTGACAGACACAATGAAACTTAGAAAAGAATTCAACAAATAATAAAAGAGGTCAAGAACCCCTGAGAATCAATAATATAATGAGGGTTATATTTTGCAGTGCTCAGGACAGTGCAAGGCCTGCTTCCTCTCTACACTCCCACAGGGATGAGGTGATGAGGCTATGGCTCCCCAGCTCTCCCCTAAAAGGGAATAATCTACAGACCATTAAGATAAGCACATATCTATATATATAGACAAAATTCCTTTAAAATAATTATATTATTACATTTATGTTCAATTTTCTGGTGTTATATTTTCAAAATCTAAGTGACTGTAGGGGAGATGTTCAAAGATGACAGTCAGTTGCCCAGTTCCTATTGAAAGATGGTAAATTAGACACCCAACTTCCCTTTGTGCCTTGGAAAATCTCCCCTGAACAAGAGCTCTGTGTAAACTGAAAAGCTTGTCTCTCTCACCAACAGAAGCTGGTCCAATATAACATATTACTGCTCCCATCTTGTCTGGGATAAGTAGTCATTTGTCAGCACATATATCAGCCTGTTTTACTGACACTCTGAGTGCTCACCGCTGCCAATGAAATTAGTGGGAAATATGAATGCCCAGTAGCTCCGAAAGGTAGAGATACTGATGTGTCTTTTGTAGGAATGTTAGAAATTGATGTATCCTGTATGTTTTATCTTGTGAATTGATAACACAGAAATAGAAGAAAACTGTTAATTTGCCCTGCTCCTTTCCATACAAATTAGACAATGTTTTTCCTGCCTGCCAGAATTTTCCAGATGCTTTTTTCTTTGGGCTCGTCTTCACTATGTGTGGGAAGGATCGATCTTCTGGAGATCGATTTATCGCATCCCGTTAAGACGCGATAAATCGATTGCCAATGGCTCCCCTGTCAACTCCAGAAGTCTTACTACTGAACTCAAGAGGCACAAGCTGGAGTCAACGGGGGACCGCACCGCTGCCCACCGCCACCGTGAGGATGGGAGGTAAGTTGGCTGTAGAGACATTGATTTCAGCTACGTTATTAACATAGCTGAAATTGCGTGTCTACAGCCGATCTACCCCCCTAGTGGAGACCAGCCCTTAGAGTTGCAAAGGTGATCCACATGCATATATCCACTGTATCATAGAGGTGTTTTGTTACCCTTTCAGGTGCTATACCTATGCAACCTACATGCAGTCAGAAGATTCATGAGAGGCATGAATCTAAATTAGTCTGTGGATGTCTCTTTCTCTTTCACTGAGGATGAATATGACATAGATATGTTTATGATATGTAAGATTGATTGGTTGGCATTCGGTAAATGCCTGTGGATCATATGGTTTTAATATTAATCATCCATGATGTGGCTTAAAAGTATTTTGTATATTCTGTAAAAATGTGGAGCTTTGTTTTTAGGACAGTCCTATATGAATTAATAATTTAAGTGTATTTTGCTCCATAATTGTTGTAATATTATCTGATTAAAATATGACCATGTAGATCATTGTTGCTACCACTGTTATATAATTGCAACAAATCGCGTACAAAAGTAGGTCAAGTAAGGTGTCTATGGAAAGGCAATGATTTTCTGAATACGATAATGGTATTTATTAATCATTTTTGAGTTTGAAGTTATGAGCATTGGCTCGATACCTGTATTTCAAATATGTTTGCTCCTATTGTAATGCCAACAAGCTATTTAGCCTGCACATCTTGAAGGGACTATTCAAATTATGTGGCCCATCAAAAAGAACACTTAACTCTCTATGGAAGATGCTCATATACAGTAAAACCTCGATATAACAGACTAATTCGGGCGAGGGGGTGTCCGTTAAAGCCGAAAGTCCGTTATTTAATAATAATAAAAAAAAACCGAGCTGTCGGAGCAGCAGCCCGCCCGAATTAGTCCGTTATATCAAGGTTTTACTGTATCATGTTAAACTATCATGGCAGCCGGGAGCCGGGAGTCAGCCCGCCCGGGTCCCGGCTGCTGGCTGCCGCCCGGGTCCCAGCAGCCGGGACCCGGGCGGGCTGGCAGCAGGGAGCCAGCAGGCAGCCAGCCCACTGCCTGGACCCGGGAGGCAGCGGGGAGCCGGCAGCCAGCCCGCCTGCTGCCTGGACCCGGGCGGCAGCGGGAGCTGGCAGGCAGCCCGCCCGCTGCCTGGACCTGGGCGGCAGCGGGTAGCCGGCAGTCAGCCCGCCCACTGTCTGGACCCGGGCGGCAGCCGGGAGCCGGCAGCCAGCCCCCGAAAAACGGATTTGGGATGCATCGGACTTGCTCATAAATTTTGTCCGTTGCATCTGAAGTCCGTTAAATTGGGGTCTGTTAAATAGGGGTTTTACTGTACACTGAATGGAGTTTTCCTGTGAACATTCCATCTGAAGTATAGGTTATGGCCTCTTTTGTAACTAAGCAAAATCTTGTATGGATAAGTGACTTGCTCATGTGACTCCAAACACCGTCTTGTCACCTGTGATTTTCCACTAGCTGTGCTGAGGGCATTGTTTGCAATCCTATGGGAACAGTCCACAGGAAGTCTGGTCAGTATATAAAAAAAAAACTTCTTCATGCATGGTAATTTTGCAATATTTTCCCAGCATTATGGGAGCTATTTAATGACGAATTGGTTGAAACAATTAATTTATTCAATATTTGATGAGACAAGTATGTTAAGTGAGTTATTCATAGAAAAGTATTTGACTTTCTCAAAGCAAATTGAAAAAAATGCCTTACAAATAATGAATTCAATGCAAAATGTCAAAAATTCATTGGACAAATTATTTGCAACAAATAATTCAACCAGCTGTAATTATGTGCCACTTCTTTAGGATTATAAGGTGTTTTCTATATCGGTATTAGAATCAGTACTGAATGGAATCATGAAGACATTGTTCCTGGTCAAGTCAATGTCTATTTTGATGATTGTTTTTGCATGTTCAACTTGGAATTCATTGCTTCCAAGTTAACTGTTGCAGAGAGTTAAATCAGATTTAACTCATGGTGGTTTGGAGACAAATTGGAAAATTATCTTTAGGATTGAAATAAAATATCTTTGCCCTGGCTGGATCATTAACTCCTGCTATCCAGGTTCATGTCCTATCCCCACTTGAGGTAAGAAGAACTTTTTGAGACTTCTGAAGCAGGATGATGGCCACAT
The DNA here is from genome assembly GCA_032164245.1 of Sternotherus odoratus. Classification (NCBI taxonomy): domain Eukaryota; kingdom Metazoa; phylum Chordata; order Testudines; family Kinosternidae; genus Sternotherus; species Sternotherus odoratus. The sequence goes on from JAVMKO010000003.1 coordinate 147,863,414, forward strand.
CTTAGTTACAGATGTTTGGGGTGGGAAGATGACGTAGTTATCGATAAACCACTTTTCCAGTGCTTTATGGAATATAACTTTTAATCACAAGCATTGGGAGATTTATACATAAACACTATCTTGTATCATTCTCACAAGCCATTGTGATTTATCGATTACCTGCACCTGATAAAGTGAAAAGGAAAGGGGCAGAAAAATATTACTTCTATCAAGATCAATAGTGCAAGAGATAAGTTTTATATTCCTGTTCTGTGGCTATGACAAAGGAATAATTCTTTGCTCTTGCTATAACATCAATAAAGTCTCATCCAGAAGAACTATTCAAAGTCAAGGGTAGTCTAGTGAATCTGAACTGCCTTAATGCTACAACAAAGTAGCATTTTTCACCATCAGACATTTTCTCTCTTGTTATAGATAACATTGTTCAGGTATAGGCTGAAATTGCAGATACTAGGGAATGGTATCAGAACAGGAGTTTATAGCTGCATTACCTCTTAGACTGATGTTTATCAAACTTTGAGGTCTTGAATGTGTTCATGGATTTGTTTTCAACTACTTGTGAACAGGATTCTAACCCTCCATGGCTGGCAAAGAGTGTAAGAGAAGCTCTGGATTCATTATTGTGAAGATTTTTTAATATTTCCCACTCAGAAGGCAGGACACCACCAGCTTTTAATAATATGTTATTGAAGTTTTTGCACAAGAAGCCATCGTTTGACATTAAGAGTCTTACCAAATACCAATCTGTCTCTGTTCTTCCAATTTTAAAAAGTTGGCATTGAAAAAACCTTAGTCACCTCTTGGTCTTATAAATATGCCTTTGACATCTAACAGTTGGCTTCAATTTAGTACAGAGGTTATATTGCTATTGGGAAAGAAAAAAAAAGCCTGCATTCTCAGGAAGAAAGCTCCAAGATGGTTTGGGAGGCATGTACGGAGGCGGGGGGGGGAAAGTAAGAAGAATGGGAGGCAGCACCGTGGATTTTAGAGGAAAAAGGAAGGCTTCAAAGTATTTGAATAATTTACAAAAAGATTCAGATAAACTTCTAATCTTTGCAGAACATATCTGAAAGAAAGCACTGAAAATGCTGAGGTCTACATATCACTATTTAATGTTTAGTCAGTTTACTTCATATTTGTTGTCAGTTGTTCGCTGCATGTGTGTTCTTCCTGTGTGCTGTGCTGGCTCTGCACAGACAGCTGACCCATCAGACTTTGATCGAACTGCCCAATAAAACCACAAAGCAAAGGCGCTTGGACGGGTTTATTGTCAATGAATCACAGTCCTAATGCCCTGGCACAGTGGTTACAGGTACACTAACAAAGTGGGTCTCAGGAGTATGCAGAGGTCTTCCAGGGGGTACATCAACTCATCTAGATATTTGACTAGTTTTACAACAGGTTTCATAAAAGCACTAGTGAAATCAGTACAAACTAAAATTTCACACAGACAATGACTTGCTTACACCACTGTGTACACTATACACTGAAACGTAAGTACAATATTTATATTGCGATTGATTTATTTTGTAAGTATAGAGTAAAAAATGAGAAAGTCAGCTGTTTTTCAGTTCTAGTGTGCTGTGACACTTTGTATATTTATGTCTGGTTTTTGTAAGCAAGTAGTTTTTAAGTTAGGTGAAACATTGGGGTACACAAGACAAATCAGACTCCTGAAAAGTTGAGAGCTATGGCACTAACACATGTATGCTCATTGCAATGGATTTGGCTCTGTGAAAGGTGGGAAGTGGGAGGGGGCCTCCCTTCCCAGCCCTCTATATAATTTTGTAACCCCAGTCTGGCCCTCGGGACAAAAAGTTTGCCCACCCCTGTTCTAGTAGAAGTATGTGATATCAGTGGATACTGGATACTGTATGTGTAACAATAGATAGAACAAAAGAGGGAATCTGAAGTCTTGTGATTTTATAAGGGACATGCAAAATGGCTACATTTGCTTTTATCCGGTGGAAATGCCATGAAATATTAATTATTATTGTTTGTGCTGAAGTGAGCGATGGAAATATATGAAAACTTTACATACAGTGGCCCCAACTTTGCGAAGACATTTTTATGCACTGCAAGTAGCAATAGAACTACTCACTATAATGCTGAGCAGGTGCGTACATTTTTGAAGGCTCAGGCTCTAGGTAAATAGTGGTGCTCCTTACCTTTTGTCTGATTGATGATTTGTGCTTTTTCTAATGGTGTGATATCAAGAAAAAATTGCTGTGAGATGAATTATTGTTCAGAGGGTTAGTCTGGTCCTTCTTGCTATGTGGCATATTCTGAAATATTAAGCTGTGCTATTTCATTGGCTCATCTTTTATTAATTTTCTTCTGATATGAGCATACTAGCTCACACTGCTTGATAAATAAGTATAGACTACTGCATACAGTTCTTCCATTATCTTCCATTAGATTAACTCTTGGCTCGTATACACCATTAAATATGATAATGTAGAATAATAAACCAAATAAAAATATCATAATCTCATTATCAAGATGAGAAAAGGCTTGATAACATTTATCCAAGAGTGAGAATTTAAAACAATCAAGGGTTATACATAAAAAGATCACAATTTGTATCAACTTTCTTTCATTCATACAACTTATGAAAGAGATTTACAATAAATTTAAAATGAAATAAATTAGGTTTTCCTGGATTGTTTCCCATTGGAATACATTTGTACTCAGTTTTTCCACTGTCCTAAAATACTTTGCCAATGAAAAAAGTTTATTTTAATGAGAAAGTCCTTTGATAGTTAAAGGTTTAGAAAGGATTAAAAGGTTTTTGTAGAATTCTCTGTTCATTAGCCACATTAAACGCAGACACTACAAATCAATGTTTGACTTTTACTTTAACCTTAAAATGTCATTCCATTCCACACATGAAAAGGTTGATACAAACACCCTTTTTCCTTAACTGACAACATTTCCATTCACTGTAGCATTTTGTAACCAAAGAGAAGCACATGTGAAAGGCGTAAAAAAGGTCAAGATGCAACTCGGAATATTTAGTGTTTCGACCCAGGTCTCTATCTGTTCAGACCGGTTTAATGTCTGAAATTTCCAGTGCACCCAAGAACAAGCTATTATTTCTACTAGGACATATATTGTTTTCAGATGAATGGTTTTACAGACTGGTACAGGTAACTCACATTTTACTTTATTGATTCCCTCCTACCATTGGAGGTTACCTTTCACCTGCTCACCATGCTTTCACCACCACACACAGATCTTTATTTTGTGTGTGTGTGGATGTATCCTCATTATGGCATAGTTAATCATGATGACAAGGTTGAAAGGAAACTAAATAATGCAGAAAAGAATAGAAGAATAGCTGGTTTTGGACAGAGATCAGGCTAGTGTTAATCATTGTTGCATACACAATGAATGACATCCCTGTATGTGTAAATCTCCACGCTGGGATTTCTTAGCGGAAAAAAAATCAAGTCTTCAGTTCCTTTTACAGATGCATGACTGTAGAATGCAAAAACCTAAATTCTAATTTTTGTTTTTATAAGACTCGTTGCTGAGTCAATTCCTAACTCTCAATGTTGCATTGACTAAGATGGGTGTGTATCCACTCAGCTGAAATCTGTTAGCAGTGTTCTGTACCAAAACCTTAAAATAGAAGAGCTCATGTAGCCTTATCTGATTATAAGTATGTGGGTCTGTGACATTAATTTGTGATGTCATGTCAAAAGGTAAGGAGGCCACACTGACAAATGTACAGGAGTTGAACCTTTTACCGGTACCAACTGCTATTCAGAGAAAGAAAAACATTTTTTGCAGTATGTCAGCCCGCAAAACATGTCAAAATTCAGATTAATAATTTAAAGCTAAAGTATAGGACTATCAACTGATTAGAAAAATTAATCACTATTAATCATGTGATTAAAAATGAATTGTGATTAATTATGCCATTAAATCATAATACCATTTATTTGTTTATATACCAACCTATTTATGGTGTCAGATTCACTAAACATTCATATGTCCCCTTTCATACTTTGACCACCATTCCAGAGAATGTGTGTCCATGCTGATGTTGGGTTCTGCTCAATAACAATCCAAAGTCGGTGTGGACCAATGAGTGTTCATTTTCATTATCTGCCACCAGCAGAAGGTTGATTTTCTTTTTTGGTGGTTCGAGTTCTGTAGTTTCTACACTGGATTGTTACTCTTTTAATACTTCTGAAAGCATGCTCCACACCTCATCCTGGACTCTTCACTGGATTCTCTCAATGTGTCCTCATCCTTTCTGTAGGGGGGGGGGCAAAAACTGGATGCAGTACTCCAGATGTGGCCTCACCAGTGCTGAATAGAGGGGGAAAATCACATCTTGATCTGTTTGCAATGTTCCTATTAATGCAGCCCAATATCCTATTAGCCTTCTTGACAACTAGGGCACACTGTTGACTCATATCCAGCTTCTTGTCCACTGTAATTCCCAGTACTTGTCTGCAGAACTGCTATTTAGCCAGCTGATACCCAGCCTGTAGCAGTGAATGGGATTCTTCCACCCTAAGTCACAGAATCATAGACTATCAGAGTTGGAAGGGACCTCAGGAGGTCATCTAGTCCAATCCCCTGCTCAAAGCAGGACCAACCCCCAACTAAATCATCCCAGCCAGGGCTTTGTCAAGCCTGACCTTAAAAACCTCTAAGGAAGAAGATTCCACCACCTCCCTAGGTAACCCATTCCAGTTCTTCACCACCCTCCTAGTGAAAACATTTTTCCTAATATCTAGTCTAAACCTCCCCCTCTTCAACTTGTGACCATTACTCCTTGTTCTGACAAGTGCAGAACTTGTCCTTTTGAACCTCATCAGATTTCTTTTGGCCCACTCCTACAATTTGTCTAGGTCACTCTGGATTAACACTGGTGATTCCCCAATAGGATATTCATGACAGAATTGACAACAGTTGCTTCAGTGCATATGAGAGTTAGGAACTAGTCTGATTTCTAATCCTATGCCTGCAGATGAAATGAACTCTACTTGGCTCTCATGGCTACAGTTTTAGGCAGTGCAGGTGCACAAGGCAAAAAATGAGATTCTGCATATCTGAGTTTCTGTCTGTAAATACAAATACACATGGGAAAGGTTAGGCTGACCATTTTCAGCCTTTCAAAAACATGAGCCTGCAATGAAATGGCAACACCAGTCTAATGTATGAGCTACCTCTAGGTTCCATGAAAACAAATAAATCATGTATCATCATACAGATCCCAACCTACACCTTATCCAGATTACATGGATGCATTTTTAAAAGCTTCTCTTCTGCTCCTGACACTCACTACTCAATATTTTTTTTCTTAATTTTTAGCAAACTGTGCTTATATTGGGATATTTTATTTTCAGTTTAATATCTTTAAAGATGCATAATTAGAAATAAAAATGTTTATATATATATATACACTCATGCAATCATCAGCTCAATATAACTAAGGCATAGGACAGGATGAGAAAATGAAAATAGCAAATAGGAACATATTGCAGGAAACACCAAATAAAATGCATATTATGTTCTTTACCCTTATGACATTACTTTCTTCCACAACTAGAGTGCTCTAGAATTCCAGAGAAATCTAAACCAATCACAACCAACTCACTCTGAACCCCAGTGTTACACTTGGATCAGGGTAGGTTGATCCCTGTGGAAGCAAGACTTTCCACTGTTGGGGGAAAAAAATCATTCTCGGATGTATCAGCAGGAATGTTGTAAGCAAGACATGAGAAGTAATTCTTCTGCTCTACTCAGCACTGACCAGTCTTCAGCTGGAGTACTGTTTTTAGTTATGGGCACCACATTACAGGAAAGATGTGGACAAATTTGAGAAAATCCAGAGGAGACCAACAAAAATAGTACTAGAAAACAATACCTATGAAGAAAGCCTGAAAAAACTGGGTTTGTTTAGTCTCAAAAAGAGAAGATTGGGGGAGGAGGACATAACAACACTTTTCAACAGGGGTGAAAATAACTCCAGACATTTACTGGTACAGGGCTAGGACCTACTCTGGCCCCCAGAAGGGGCGGGGTCTCGGGCAGAAGATGCAGGGCTGTGGGTGGGGGGGTCAGCATCCCCCCAGGCCTTTTAAATTGCCAGCTCTGAAGCAGCTGCTCCCTTTGCCTCCCTCCTCCCACCCATCGGCAGCCAAGGAGGGGCAAAAGGGGCAGGGACGTTAAAGCGCTGTGGGGTCCTTTGCTGTAGCAGTGCTTTAATGTTGTTGTGACCTGTCAGTGTCCCTGCTGGTAGGGCTTTCAATGGTGGGGGGTGGCTCAGCAACATTTAAGCGTTGCCACAGCAGAAGACCATCCTTAAAGCACTGATGTGGCAGCGTTTTAATGTCCCTCCCTCCTTTGCCTCCCCCATCAGCAGCCCTGTTGGTACGGCAGCCGACGGGGAGGAAGGGACAGCAGCACTTAAAGTGTTAAAGCTGTGGCAGCGCTTTAAGGATGGTTCTTTGCCCTGGCAGTGCTTTATGGTTGTTGCTCCTTCCTACTCCCCTGCCCCCCAGCCACCCTGCTGGTACCCAGCAGGGCGGCTGATGGGGGAGGCAAAAGGGGCAGCAATGTTAAAGTGCTGCCACAGCAAAGACATTAAAGAACCATCCTGCCATGGCAGTGCTTTAATGTGGGCTGAATACAGGTGGGTGCAGGTTCTTACCGGTATGCCATATTGGCCTGTGGCCCAACTCACTTTCACTCCTGCAATAAAATATTGTTATAAGGAGAAAGAATATATATATATTCTCCTTAACCTCTGAGGCTAGGACAAGAAGCAATGGGCAAAATTGTGGGAAGAGTGGTTCAGGTTGGACATTAGGAAAAACTTCCTATCTGTAAGGTAGTTAAGCACTGGGACAAATTGCCTGGGGAGGTATAGAATGTCCATCATTGGAGGGTTTTAAGAACATGTTAGAAAAACGCCTGTCAGGATTGGTCTAATTATTACTTAGTCCTGCTTTAAGTGCAGGGGACTAGACTAAATGACCTACTGAGGTCCCTTCCAGTCCTACATTTCTAGCACTTTATTATTTAAGCCAATGGATCTTTGCAAGGGTGAAGGGTCTGACCAGGAAGAGCTGATTGGAGGATCAGGACCTTAGCTGCAGATAAAAAATAAAACACTATGGGTATGTCTTCACTACAACAGTAGGTCAATTTCCTTACAGTCGATTGTTTAAAGTAGACCGTATAGAGTCAATTTTGTGCATCCCCACAAAGCACAGCAAGTCGGCATTGTCTGTCCACACAACTGTGGCAAGCATCAACATTGGGAGTGGTGCACTGTGGGTAGCAATCCCACAGTTCCCGGAATCCCCAGCAGGCACCATTTCGAGTGCTGCACTATGGGTAGGCATTTCATTATTTCGCACCCTTTTTTTGCACCGCCGACACCATTTCGAGCGGTGCACTGTGAGTAGGCATCCCATTATTCGCGCCCTCTCTCCGCACTGCGCTAACGCCATAGCACTGCGAGCATGGAGCCCGCTGATGCCACCGCTTCAGTACTGGCCGTTGTGAAGACCTCGCGCATTGTTGTGGACTTCATGCTGCATCATCTGCAGAGGAAGGCGGTCTGGAGACAACTGCGCTTTCCGGAAACTGATGACAGTGATGAGGAGATGGACCTGGACGTGCACAGCAGGGACAGGGACACTGACGTTTTTGGAAGTAGGGGGACCGGCAATCTGGCAAATTTGGTGGCAATGGGGCAGGCTCATGCTATGGAACGCCGATTCTGGGCCAGGAAAACAAGCACTGACTGGTGGGATCGCATAGTGCTGCGGGTCTGGGATGACTCCCAGTGGCTCAGAAACTTTCGCATGCGTAAGGGCACATTCATGGAACTTTGTGACTTGCTTTTCCCGGCCCTCCAGCACAAGAATACCAAAATGAGAGCAGCCCTCACAGTTCAGAAGCGAGTGGCGATAGCCCTCTGGAAGCTTGCAACGCTAGACAGCTACCAGTCAGTCGCGAATCAGTTTGGGGTGGGTAAATCTACAGTGTGGTCTGCTGTGATGCAAGTAAGCAGGGCAATCGTCGAGCTGCTGCTACCCAGGGTTATAAACCTTGGAAACCTGCAAGCTACAATAGATGGCTTTGCCGTGATGGGATTCCCTAACTGTGGTGGGGCTATAGATGGGACTCATATCCCTATCTTGTCACCGGACAATGAGGCTGCAGAGTACAGAAACCGGAAGGGCTATTATTCTATGGTCATGCAAGCACTGGTTGACCACAAGGGGCATTTCACCGAACTATATGTGGGATGGCCGGGAAAGGTTCATGACACTCGTGTTTTCAGGAACTCTAGGATATTTAGAGAGCTGCAGCAAGGGATTTTCTTCCCAGACCAGAAAATTACTGTGGGGGGTGTAGAAATGCCAATCGTTATCCTTGGGGACCCAGCCTACCCCTTAATGCCCTGGCTTATGAAGCCCTACACAGGAGCCCTGGACAGGGGTCAGGAGCTGTTCAACTATAGGCTGAGCAAGTGCGAAATGGCAGTTGAGTGCGCATTTGGCCGCCTCAAAGGGCGATGGCGTTCATTACTCATTCGCTCAGACATCAGCGACAGAAATGTGCCCATTGTTATTGCTGCTTGCTCTGTGCTCCACAATCTCTGTGAGAGCAAGGAGGAGATGTTTATGGTGGGGTGGGAGGCAGAGGCAAATATCCTGTCCGCTGCTTACCAGCAGTCAGACAGCAGGGAAAGTAGAAGAGCACATCAGGAGGCACTGCGCCTCAGAGACGCCTTGAAAACCAGTTTTATGAGTGCCCAAGATGGCGTTTGAAAACCTGCTCCCATGCTCTGCTCAGCCCTAAGCATGCCGTCCTTCCACCCTCTTTCCCTCCCCCCCTCCCGACGCTTGCAGAGGAAATAAATTCAGTTTTAAAAATCATGGTTTCTTTATTGCTTCTTCACAAATACAGGGGATCACTGGCAAGGTAGCCCAAAAGGGGTGTGTGAGGAGGGAAACCAGCAGTCGGAGTGGTGGAGAAGGGGGGAGAGAAGGGGGGAAGGGGGGCTAAGACACAGCACCTTTTAAAACTTTTTAGATAAACTCAACCTGCTGCTGCTTGTGCTGGCTTGTGGGGTAGAGTGGGTCAGTCCCTGCAGCTTCCCCCCCCCCCCCCGGGTTCTCACCCTGCGTCTGGGTGTGGAAGCTATGGGACTTGGGGAGGGGGAAGGTGGTTAGACAGAGGCTGTAGAGGTGATCTTTGGTCCTGCTGAAGCTCCACCGAACACTGGAGCATGTTGCTTTGGTCCTCCATTATCCGCAGCATCGCATCCATCCGCTTTTCTTCACGCTCCTGCCGCTTTTCTTCGCGCTCCATCCACCTCTCTGCTGCAGCCCTGGACTCTTGCCTTGACTCTAGCAATCTTTCTCTCCATTCACTCTGCCGAGTGGCCTCAGTGTGAGAGTTCTGCAGTAGTTCATTAAACATGTCATCAGGCGGTTTCTTTTTACGCTTTCACATCTGCGATAGACAGCGTGAGGGGAAGGATGGGGGAATCAGAGATAAATGTGCAGCTGGTGTGGGAAAAGAAAGGGACAAGGTTACGAGACATACATTCTTGCAGAACAATGGAAGTACTATTTAATGGTGAACCACAGTATTCACAGGCCAGATATGATTTCTGTACAAGGTCACATTCCGCACCTAAAAGTGACTGGATGGCTTTCATGTTCACACAAACATTCACAGAAGCATCTCTCACACATGAGGCAGCCTCAACACGGCTCTGAAATCACCAGGCAGCCAGCCATAGTAAGCTAAGCCATATTCTTTACAGCAGCACTCCGATGTTCAGACTAACCCATCCCCCTTCCCCCCACTACGTGGATCCCCCCTCCCCGCCACCGCGTGGCTCCCAATGAACCGCAAACTGCAAAACAAACCCAAAAATCCCTGCCTACTCTTGCTACGGGCTGGCTCGGGGTGTGTGTGGCACGTTGGGTCTTCTTTGGAAGCAGCCGCGAGCAGCAAAACCAAAAATCCCTGCCTGCTCTTGCTACGGGATGGGGAAGATTACTTTACAGCTGGGAACATCTGTCGCCGTACTAATTACAGTCCGTATTTCAAACGGGAAACCATGAATAACATCATTCTCCTTAGAATTTCTCAGAGAGATAGAGAACGCATGTTGCTAGAGTCTCTCCAAAGTCCTGGTCCATATGCTGCAATGCTGTGTTACTCAATGATACCAGACCATTTACTAATTTCGTGGTGTGGAAAGGTTTCCTATCACGGAGGACCAAATAAGGCGGCTCTCCCCAGAAACCTCCATAATTTTCACGCGGCACTGTTGGGCGTCCCTGTTATGGCCCCTTTCCACCATGGCCTTGGAGACCCTGACAAGCGTGTTGGCATTCCGTTTGTTGTTATGGAGTTCCAACATCACAGATTCCTCTCCCCAGATAGCGATCAGATCCAACACCTCACGCGTGGACCATGCTGGAGCTCTTTTCCTCTGGTTGGTCTCCTGTGCTGCTGAGCTCTGCATGGTGTCTTGTGATGCTGAGCTCTGCATGGCGGGTTGTGATGCTGAGCTCTGAATGGCAACTGACCTGTGCAGGTGAGCTCTCCACGCTGACCAAACAGGAAATGCAAATTCAAATGTTCCCGGGTCTTTTCCTGCTTACCTGGCCAGAGCAGCGAGTTGAGAGTGCTGTCCGGAGCGGTCAGAATGGAGCATTGTGGGACAGCCTCTGGAGGCCAATAATGTCCCATGCGTCCTCACTACTCCACAATCGACCCAGAGAGGTCGATTTCAGTGCTACTCCTCTCGTTAGGGAGGAGTTCAGAAATAGATTTTGAGGGCCCTTAAAATCAATGCAAGTGGCGTCCGTGTGAGGATGGGTACTGGTTTATTCTGACTTAATGACACTAAAGTCGACGCTAAGATGTAGTGGGGACCAGCCCTATGATTTGTCACCCTGAAAATAGGTCACTCATAATTTCCTTCCTCTGTTTGAATACATTTAACTGTTACAAAGTGATTTGGGGTAATTTTTTCACTACAGGGTAGATATTAGGTTTTAGATCCAATTAAGACATTTTTCCATTTGGAAACATTCCAATACCTATTTTTAAAAGAGTGACATAAAGGAAAAAGAAGACACAGATGTAGTATATGTAAACTGGATTTTATTCATGCAAAGATCATTGGAATGAAACATTTTTTCCTCTGAGAGGAAATTAGGGTTGACTCATTGTGGATAGGGCTGTAGTAAACTCTCCTGTTGGTGCTTTATGGAAGTCTTGGGAAGAGCTCAGCAGGGGACAGTTCCACAATGGGGAAGAGATTAGCATTTTCCCATTTTGCTAGAGCCACTAATTGGTAGGAGGGGAACTGCCCATCATCTTTTCTTTTAAGGCTTAGAGGAGAAATGACAAGAAAAAAAAGTCTTAAAAATGGAATGTGCTAAGCATTATCAAAGTGCTTCAGGTCAGTGAGCAGATATGTTTACCACTGTAAAATGTCCCCACTCCCCAGGTTAGAGTAGGAAACTGTGCATTATGCTGGTGTGTTGAAGTAATATAAGCAGCAGCTAGTTGTATAGCTCCTGTTTTGCTGGAAGAGAACTGATAGCAGCTGTAACAGAAGATGTTTAAAGCCCTGAAAGCTGCAGTGCAGCAAGAACAGATGATCAGTCACAGAGAACAGCAGTGTGCGTGAACTCAACTAGGGACAGTAAATGTAGATCTGGTATCTAGGAACCTTTATATACTAACTGATATACTTTTTACAGAGTGCTGTTTATTAACACTTGGCACTTCTATGATGTCTTTCATCAAGTAGTTAATTGATTCTTAACAATCATCAATAAAAGTTGCAACAATAGAACAGTGTTTTCATTCGGACCATGGAGAAATGGAGGTACGGACAATCAATCCTATGTCAGTGTAAGGAAACCATGCACAGCTTTCTATGGTGGAGTTTAAATAGTATGGTGTGTCTTGAATTAGTCTTGTCTACATGGGTGAATTTAATTCATAGACCTTAAGTGACTTGCAGTAGCTCCGAGCAGAAGGACTAGAATCTAGATTCCCTGCCCATTATTCTGAACATTTAACCAACAATCATTCCTGTTGTCCCTTAAAAATGCAGTTTCAAACATTCTTGGCTTACTTTGATATGTGGTGAACGATATTTAGCTATACAAATTAAGCTGTCTCTTTTTATCTTCTGGGAACTGTTATCTTTTTTCTTTCACAAAAATTGAAGGGATCACTTATTAAATTATGAAGTTATATTAAACTCTAACAGGTTACATTGCTGTAGCCAACCTCAATAGATGAAATCAGGTAAAAGAGGAATGCAGATTCCCAGCTGGATTGATTCCAGTGCTACTGTCATAAGTGTGAAGTGCCTTAGAATTACTGTTTTACCTGTAAGGGGTTAACCTGAAGCAGAAGAGGGAATGACGTCTTGGGTATGCAAATTCCTAAAGACAAAGGAGTTTAGTCCACTTTTTTCCCGGGCTCTCAGCCTGACTGCATCTTCTCCCCAGCTCTGGGGAAATGAATCACCTTCCTACTCATCTCTTAATAAGTTTCTAAATCAGCCTGGCAGTAAGTGAAATTGTTAATTGTATAAGCTTGTATTCAATCTATGGTGTCATTAACCTCATCAGGGAGAGAAATCCTAAGGGAGGGGTTAAGGCGGCTTAAGGCTAGGACTGAGTAGCTGTGAAGTCTGTGTAAGTTGTATGCTTTTCTCTTTTCTTTATTAAACATTTTTTTTGTTATAAGAATTGTCTGGTAATTCTATTGGAGGGATCCTAGGGGTGGATCGGAGGCTGTGTTTTCAATCTCTCCCAGGTAGCAAGGGGGAGGGGGTGGATCAGAGTCTGTGTTCTCAATCTCTCCCAGGTAGCAAGGGGGAGGGGGTGTTACTCGGGGGTTTTAGTGTGCCCCACTCCATTATTTTGGAGTAATCACGTTAATGGTGGCAGCGGGTTCCAAAGCCCAACTGGAGAAGTTTGGGTTTTGGGGGAAAAGATTTAACCTAGGCTGGAAAGTAGCTTGGAGTTAAGTGGTCTTTCATATAAGAGACCCCCACCTCTTTATCCTAGAGTTTAGAGTGGGGGAAGGGTAATCTCTTTTACAGATGCTAAAATAATTTATTCCTTCTGAAAATCTCTCAGGTGATTAGGGGGCAAAAGGCTGCTTATGACTAGCTTAGCCAAACAAAGTCTGAGAGGGTAGAGGACTGCTCTCTAAAAATAAAGCAGGGGCTAAGCACCAGGGAGGGAGAAGAGCTATTTAAGATAAAAGACAATGTTGATGCAATGAACTGTCCATGAATAAATGTAGGCCGGAACTTAGAAGTAGATTTCCACTCATCAGAAAAGTGAGATTTTGTACCAGCCACCCAATAGAAGTAGTTGGGGAAAATAACTGAACTTGTTTTAACATAAAATTTGATACATTTATAAATGGGGTTATATGACAGGGATGCTTGCAATAGCAAGGCACCATACTTGACCTAAGAAATCCCTTCTGACTTATGCTCCCTTGCTCTATATCCCCCACACCTCTGTGAAGAGAATAAAAAACTGCTCATTGATGCCAGGCACTGTAAAGATTGCCAAACAGGCCACCGCACAAGCCTCAGTTCTGTTTCAAAGGGCAACACTGTGCTGCCCAGGAAAGATTTTGATGGCTGGAGGACTGGGTGAGAAGCTGAGATCAGAAGAAGCTCCTCCAAGAGAGAGAAGACAAGGGATGTAGCTCAGATAATTCATTTGTTTTGTTTTGTTTTGATGGCTGAACCAATGCTCGGGGAAGGGGGAAGACTCCTAAATTTCAGCTTCTAAAAGCTGAAGTAAAAAACAGAAGACATTTTATTGAAAAAAACATTTTTAATGACATCATGAAATGATATTTCAAAATTAAATGGCTAGTTATGAAGCAAAGCATTACAACAAAAAGTCAGTTTGAAACAACATTGTTTGTTCGGGAAATGTCAACGTGAATTGACACATAGTTTGGTCCTTGTAAAATTGTTTGGGTGTTTTTGGTGAATTTATTATTTGATTGAAAAATTCACCCAGCTCTACAGACTGGTACTGTTCTATTTGAATTAACTTCTTACTCAGCTGTCATTAGAACTAAAAACTGATTAATGGCTTTCTGGGTGGCTATCACTGATGTTGTACCATGCGTCTTCTGCAAAGGGCTCATCAAGAGTTCATTGAAGACAATAGAGGTCATTCCGTCCAATTCAATGAGCTTTCAATCATGCCCTGAATGCCTAAGTCTGACTTTTTGCCTTAATGTAATGTATTATCACACCAATTTATAAGATGACATTTTAGGCAATGTATTTCTAGGAGCTTATTGCAGATTTTTGCTTTACAAAAGCAGCCAATGAAGATTGTAATTTGTCAGAAACATATGGCCTGTTACTTTTTATATCGATAGGACACAAATTTCAACTTAAATAAATCATCCTAACTCCATGGATGGAGCTAAGCCTATTTACCCCATCTGATGAACTTGTCCTTAATCTTGTGTCCTAATTAATTATTGTCACGCCTGACTGCGGAGTTGGGGTACAGAGCCCTCTGACTTCCCCAGGAGCCCTGCCTGGGCAAACTCACTGTGGGAAATGCATGGTGTGGAAGGAGATGATGAATGCTCCCAGGTCAGATCCAGGAAGGTGGAAGATGCATAAGGTTTTTGCCCTGGCAACAGTATGCTCAAAGAGAGGAGGCATGCTACACCAGAGTCCTGACTGACCACATTTGGGGCAGCTCCATAGCATCACCCTGATGACTCTGTGACAATTATTTAAGTGGATTTTGTTTATAATAGGAACATTTTATGTTTGTGTACAATTTGACTATATATAATACACTTCTCAGCATAAAAATGGTTCCCTACTCATTATATTTTACAGCACATGTTGGTACTAATAGAGCATTTTTTTATACAGGCAAATTCATGTATGTACATTATGAAAAAGGAAAGTTTCATCATTGCATTTCATCATAGCTTGCCTCTTAACATGAGTTTCCACAGATCAGTGTGTCAGATACTCTGCTGGTGTAAATCAGCATAGCACCATTGGCTTCAGCAGGACTAGCAGCTAGTTAGAGCTGCTGTAGGTCAGTGGTTTTCAGCCTGTGGGTTGCAGACTCCTGGGGGTCAACAGACTATGTCTAAGGGGTCCGTTACCATAGAATAGTGGTTTTCAAGCTGTGGTGTGCAGACCCCTGAGGGTCTGTGGACTATATCTAAGATTTCCAAAGGGGTCCACATTTCCATTTGAAAATTTTCAGGCCTATAAATGAAAAAAAGGTTGAAAATCACTTTGTTAGGCAGCAGTCCCAGAAGTAAGATGCGGGCTCTTGCATCAGAAAAGGATCTAACCCATTACATGCAAATGATTCATCTGTCTCAGCTATGTTCTCTGAAACTCTATTCCCACACAAAATAGTCTCATGGCTCTTTTCCAGTTGAGGGGGAGGAGGGTTTGAGGAGGGTAGGGGTTTGATGGGTGAATGTTTTCTCTTCCTCTATTCTCCAGCCCAAAGTCAAGTGCTGAGGAAGATTAATGCCTCCTGACTTCATGTTCTGTGATCACTTTTTACTGATTGTTCCCTCTCATGCTTCAGAAATGTTGATTGTCTTGTAATTAATGTTTTATGAGGTCATTTGAGTTGAAGGGATAACATCTTTTTTATTTTCATGGGTATTCTATTTCTGTGTTCAGCACCTCGTAATTAGACCTTCTGCACTTTGATTCATTCAAAGATCTTTAGCAGATGCTACCTAGATCACAATTCATAAGCTCTGTCGTTAAATAACTATTTCCTTTATGATAAATAATAAATATTAATTAAAGTACTTTATGCAAGGAAGAAAAATTGAAGAGAAACTTCATTTCATAGGCCCATTTAGCATGGGCAGTCAATCACACTTATTTGGTCACTTCTTTCTCACCACAATTTTAATAATTTAATATCTAGACACACGTGTATGTGTCAGAATTTATTAAGGGGAATGTGCTATAACTTAGAGAAATTAAGATCCCAGTACTGGATTCTTTGTGCACTCATCACTCGTAATACTGGTTAAGGGTGCCCATGGAAAGTGCTACTGAACACAATATGTTTATTATAAACAGTACCACCTATAGTGAAGGTTGCCCCATTTATCATTATAAGAAACTCTTTTCAGTTACTTACAACTTTTCCAAACTTAAACAGTGTGGGCTGAAATTTTCTAAGCTGGATGTCTGCCTCAGCTGACATTTTTCTTCTGGAATCTTCAGCTAAAACAGTTCAGTCATTTTGCAGAACCAGAAAATATGTTCTTTTGCCCATGTTCAAGAAATTCAGACAGCCATTTTGAGAAGTTCTAGCAGCTCCCTGCTTTATACCAGGGATCTGTAATTTGGCAGGGGAGTCAGCCTGATGTATTCCCAGTGTACATCCCTGACATCAGGGTGGGATAATGAATGAGGCTATTGTCTGTAGGACCAGACTCATTTGTTGCAAAAGCTAGAAGGTGTTTGGTGGATGAGGGAGGAGATTTCAGGAAGGGAAGGGACAGTCTTGAGGGTAAGGCAGTGGGAGGCCACCCCGAAAAATTTGATTCTATCCCTGTTTCTGCCACACATTTCTATGTGATGCTGAGCAAGTCACTTATGCTTAACACATTATAGGTGATTCCTATCTGTGCCTCATTTCCTGTATAGACGACCTGACACTCCTGGGGTCTGAGTTGCAGAAATGCTGAGCACTCATAATTGCAACTGAGGTCAATGGGATTTCTGCTCTGAACAGTGCTATACAATACTTGGAACTATGAACAATAAGTCCCAAGGCTTCTAATACAGGCAAAAGATTTCACCCTAGTCCTGTTGAAATCAGTGGTCAAACTCCAATTGACTTCTTCGGTGAAATCTTGGCCCATTTGGAGTCCAGAAAACCTTGGGATATCTGATAAAGATCATATTGCTTAGGTTCGTGAACAAGCTGAGCAGACAAGCTCCAGAATGCATTGCCTACCTTAAGCCCATTTAAACACCAAAGCAGGACCTATGTGGGAAGTCAACAGTGCCTTTGCTGACTGGACCCTCTGGAGGTGCAAACCACTGTAGTTGTACTTCTGATCGCCTGAATAAGGAGACTAACCTTCCAAAAAATACCTTCTCTCCTGCTTCTTTGGGATATAGAAAATGTTATTTAAAAGAGGCTTTAAAATCCTTCTTGGGGACTTTAAATCTTGTGATTTATTCAGATGTATATTTAGTATGTTGATTTATATTTGTTTGTTTTTCAGATGACATTCCCCTCTCTGAAAAAGAAATTTCCAACCCATGCAGTTCTATTAATTAAACATGCAGTCTGTAAATTGATATAGCCGGTTACAATCCTGGATTTCTTCAAGCCCATTTTATAACAGACTTTAAAAAATTATCATTAATATTGTGCTGTCTCAAAGTTCTGTATATGGATACACAGCAAACAGTCTCTTAGCAGGTTTATTCAGATAGACCAACAGAAGTATTTAATTAGGTTTTTCCAGTTATGTTGTTTCCTTTACAGTGAAGTATCTGGTAATATTAGTCTGATAATCATAGATGGTTAAAAGCCATCGAATACAGTCTTTGTGAAATTTTATCATATCATATACTTTAGCTATCTTAGAACATAGAAGGGAAGATTTAAAAAAAAAATTCAAGCAGTTTTATTTTAGTTGACAGACTGAAATATTTTTGTCCAGTTCAATATGACTTTTGTTTTGTTTGTGTAAAAAAGGCATTTTTCTAAAATGAATCAGACATTTGACTGGATCATCCATTTTAAACTTTCAAAGACAGATGCCTGAAAACTGGCTGAATTCCTTCTCAATTACTTCTACTAGAATAAAGTTTCATTAAAATACCTGAATCCATTTTCACTCACTTAACATGAAACAATACATTAAGTGGTCAACATAATTATTCTGCAAATTGCAATTAGGATGTCTTATTGCATTTCTGTTCTGAAATCTATCCACTTTCTGTTAAGCAGTGAAGTATTAAATCTACAGTATGGTTGGTTAGCACTTTGGTTGAAATTTTCACCAGTCTGAAGGTTCAGGTGAAGAAGTTGCACTACTGCCACTTTCCCAGGTAGGGCTCCTCCAGCTCAACTCTAGGAATGAAGGGCTAAATTCATCCTCTTCAGATAGCCTGAACAAGGCCCATGTGCTGATTCAGTCCTACTTAATTCCGGCTAGAGGGCTTCAGTGGGATAACAGTATTGCATAGGTGTTCTGAGATGAATATCAAGATATAGCTTTAGTGTTTAAATCTAAATTTATAGGAAAGGAGTGTAATCTAGTAATTAGGCTAGGGAACTAGGACCTATTGTTATAACTCCATTGATTTCAAATGAACAGTGACAATATATACAGGCTAAGAATCTGGACCTAAGAGTCAGCTATGTTTGCATTTTATTTCCATTTCTACACCTAACTTCTTCTGACACCCTGAGCAAGTGATAAGTAGCTGAACATGAGCTCTTGATGTGACATGGTGGCTAAAAGGACTAATACAAACATTGGATATGTAAGCAGAGGGATCTCTAGTAGCAGCACAGAGATTATATTATCTGTGTATTTGGCTGTGACCAGGGTCCTCATGGGGAGCCAGCTATGGTCATCAATTACGGCGAACTGCAAAGAAAGGGGCAGACAACCTCCCAAAAGCTGGTGGATATTCCAATACTTGGATTTGCCAAGCTAGCATAAACCGTCTTCTTTATTACCTTCCTGGTTACTCGGTAGTCCAAACAACACAATTCCGTTAAAGTGATCCAGCCTCAGGTTTCCATCCAGGTACCCATGTCAAATATAATGGATTTTTTAATAAATCTTATTTCATCATATAAAAGAAAAGGTTCTATCAATCCCAAAGGATCAGACACATTTCCGCCCAGGTTAACAAATTTTCAGATCTTACCCAAATGAATGCTATAGACAATTCTTAACAACTAAAATCTAAAGGTTTATTTATAAAAAGAAAGAAAGGTGAGAGTTAAAATTGAATAAAGGAATCAATTACATACAGTAATGGCAAAGTTCTTGGCTCAGGCTTGTAGCAGTGTTGGAATAAACTACAGGTTTAAGTCATAGAATCATAGAAGTGACTTCATGGATGGAAGTGACTTCATGAGGTCATCTAGTCCAACCTCCTGCTCAAAGCAGGACCAACCCCAATAAATCATCCCAGCCAGGGCTTTGTCAAGTCAGGCCTTAAAAACCTCTAAGAATGAAGATTCCACCACCTCCCTAAGCATGCACTTTACTACTGAGCTACATCCCCAAACAGTACCTGTTTGCTGAGAGACAAGTGAAGTCAAGTCTCTGGAGAACATCCACAGCTTGGATGGGTCATTCGGTCCTTTGTTCAGAGCTTCCGTTTGTAGCAAAATTTCTCCAGAGGTAAGAAGCAGAACTGAAGACAAAATGGAAAAGATGCAGCTGACTTTTATAGTCTCTTGCTATGTGACCTGTGCTTCCTTTGTTTCAAACATAAATTGACCAGCACATGGCTTGAAAGCCTTAGAGTTTTCTTCATAGCCATTTCCCTGCATGCCTTGCTGAGTCATGAGGTGTATCTGCCTTCTCTCAATGGGACAGTTGTATAGCTGATGGTCCTTAATTGACCATCAAGCAGCTTAGGCAGTGCTGATGCCAAACTGCCTAGGGGAGTCAGCCAAAGTCATAACACAAGTTTGAAATACAGACATACATATATATCTATGACTCATAATACAAAGAGATAAGAAAGATTATCAAAACTGGCAAATTATGACATCTTTGCAGATATCTTACATGACATGTCTGGCTAATTACTTCATGGGTGTTACTCCAGGAGCAAATATCTGAAATCCAGGTATAGAGCCAATACTTATAAGTTTAAATACAAAAATGATACATGCATACATATAGCATAATCATACCAGTCAATCAGAACCTTTTCACAGACATCTTACTCGGCAGCCTTTGTACAATATTTGCTGTAAATATATATTAGTGGTTGCAACAATAATCTATATGGTACTATTTTAATCAGATAACATCACATTGGCACTGGTGTGACCATGACTGGAATACACACACACACACACACATATATATATAAATATATATATATATATATATATATATATATATATATATATATATATATATATATTGAGGTTCAATTTGTAATGAGTACTTCAGCACTAACAAGGCAAATGGACACATGCAGTTTTAGAATGAAGGCCTGCCAGACATGTGACAGAGCTCATACAAGCTGAAGACCAAATACTTTGAGTGTCTTGGAGCTTGCCTGATTGCACTGGAATTATGACACATGGGGAACTAAAACTCATATTTTAACCAACTCTGTCTAATGTACAAGTCAGCAGGATGAATTATGTCCCTGCCGTGGGCTGTAAAGAAGTCAACAAGTGGCTGGGGAACAACTCCTTTGGAGCAATGGCTTCACAGGGTCAATCTGAGGGGCCCTATACATCCTTTTCAGCTCTGGGGATACAGGCATGGCAGAAGTGGGAATAACGTAACCCTGAGCACTATGGGAATGTCGGGGATACAGGCATGGCAGAAGTGGGAATAACATAGCCCTGAGCACTATGGGAATGTCTGGTCTCCTTTGAAGCCCACAGGTAGACCTGGAAGGCAAACAAATTAGAGCATCCCCTGGGACTACTCTAATTTACATTGGGAGGGGAGATGTACCAGCCCTTGCAGCAGTCCAGAATTCAGAAAATGCAAAGCCACCTTTGCCTTTCCTTTCCACTAGGCGGTACCAAGGGTCCTTAGAAATGAAGCTCAAAAATCTCCCCTTTTTACTAGCTCTGTTGAAGATTGTATTGTATCACCTCTAATGTTACTGACAGTCCAAAGTCGTATCTGTGAAACTCATGGCTTATTCTTAAAAAAATTTGAAACTCAAGCCCATCATACTGATCCATGTACAATTCCCATTGACATTTTACCTGAATTAGGACTACAGGATTCAACCCTTGATCTTTATCGGTTGCCATAATATGTGCAATATCTGAACAATACAAACGGATTAGGTATTGACTTCAAGATAAAGAAACGGTATCACTCATGGGATTTACACTATAGAAAGGTTAGATATGCCTCAAAATGCAACATCATACACAAACTTGTAAGATAATATCTTGTGAACTATGGAAAATAGGCATCACACGCACAAAGATTTTCTGCGTTGTATAGCTAGTGCACCAGCCTGTGCTGCTCTAAATGCAATATGGGCTAGCTCCTGTGAGCTAACTGAGATCAGAATCTGGCCCATTATCTTCAAACATGGAAAACCAACAAACAAGTTTATTTAGATCTTTTCTTACGAAAGATAGAACAAAGATAATTTGTGTGGACTAGCGTCATCTCACTAAGAACCCAGAAGCAAGAAAGAAGAAATTATGCTGAGTTTCCCAACACCACATATAGAAATACAGTACAAAAACTTCTTTCTCTAGAATAAAACATTACATTTGTAATGGCTGCAATAAGGCAACATTCCTTTACTTTACTGAAAAGTAAATAGGGGAGCTTCCAGTAGTCTGAAATTCATGGTGATTATTTTTTGTTTATATTTATTTCATCAGCTGACCAACACTTAAAACAGAGTCTTAGAAATCAACAGGGAAAAAAACAATGAAAATTGGAATAGGGATTGTGACTATTAAGGGGTTTTGTTAATGATTTGAAAGAAAAAAATCTATTACAAAATGTCTAAAATAAATGTGAAAGGGATTTTCTAGACAAATTGTGCATCAAAGCAGCTGTAAATCTATCACAGATGTACTAACTAAAAGCAGATTAGATCAAAAAACACTAAAAACTTTTAGTGAGTAGGAGCAGGGTCCACATGAACAGTTAGTATGGGGCAGACTAGTTAGATTTAAACACCATCTTGTTGCATAGTACCTATGGAAAAGTGGGCTTTTACTCAAGCTGTTATGGCACAAAGCATTGGTGTAAAACATGTTACACAAATAAAACTTTAGATTGAATGTGTCTGTTTGTGTCTATGTGCCGTCTTCAATCTCCCAATATATCATATCAGTGATCCTCAATATGGTGGTCACCACTGAAAAAAGTCTCCATGATCCATTATGAGAATTGTGCAAATAACTGATTTTTTCAGTTTCCTGTCTGTTGCAAATATTCAGGAAAGCAAGATCTTTTGGGTAAATTAAAAGTTTTAGTTTGAATTCACTTTTTTAATAAAATTGAAGGAAATTTTAAAACAAAGAAATTCCAAAGTAAAACTAAAACTGCTTCACAGATGTGAAAACCTAATGTTTTGATTTTCAGAATTCTTTTCCCAACTGAAATAATGCAATTGAAATTAATGCAAACTTGCAAATTATTTGAGTTAACCCTAATCTGCATTTTTCACTGAAAAAAGTTGGACATTTTTTTTTCACAATTCCATGCATGATAGAAACCCACAAGAGCGACATAGCAAGAGAGTGATAGACTTTGACATTATAATCCTATAATTCCTCCTTGTGACTATGTCCAGATTTTGACCTCCTTTCTTTCATTGTGCTGATTTACTTAGTCCTTGCTCTGTGCTTCTTTTCATCAAGTCCTCACAGTCATTTTTTCTGACTTTTGGAGAAGTCATCTAACCTGCTTTATTACTGCATCTTTATTTGTCAGGGTTCACTGTCCTATAGAAGACTACATGTTTTTTGTGAGCATTGACTTAACTCATGTCAATGTTCTACAAGCACCAGTTTTAGGATAACAGTTTAGAAACATTAGCAAAGTGATCATCACCCAAACTTCCTTCCCTTTTCAGTCCTCTATCAGCAGGGCCGGCGACAGAAATTTTGGGGCCCCCCTACTCTGATCATTTGTGGGGCCCCCCGCCCCACCCCCCTGCCTGACCCGGCCCACCCAACCCCAACCTAATCTCCTCCCCCAGCCTAACCTCCTCCCCTCCCCACCCATCCCTGCCTGGCCCACCCCGCTGTTGGGGGTGATCTTCCTTTACCCCCGCCCAGCCTCCTCCCATCTCTAACCGCCTTCCCTCCCCCACCCCTGCCTGGCCTGGCCCGTCCCACCAAACCTAACCTCCTCCCCCCTCCCACTCCCAGCCCAGCCTCCTTGCCCCCCATGCCTGACCCGCCCGCCCAGCCCAGCCTCCCCCCCACCAAACCTCCTTCCCTCCCACCAAACCTCCTTTCCTCCCGCACCCACGCCTCACCCACCCAGATTCCAGCCTAGTCTCCTGCCCCCCTCCCCGCCCACCCAGCCCAGCCTCCCCCCCACCAAACATCCTTCCCTCCCACCAAACCTCCTTTCCTCCCGCACCCACGCCTCACCCACCCAGATTCCAGCCTAGTCTCCTGCCCCCCTCCCCGCCCGCCCAGCCTGGCCTCCCCCCACCCCACCCCCTTGCCTATCCCCCAGCTCCCCCAGCCACGCCGATGAATGAACCTCCCGAGGCAGGGGTGAACTCACTGCAGAGCCCACCCACCTGCCCAAAGTCCCCCCTGGAGCCGCCCTCCCCCACCCCCTTACCTTGGCGAGGCCGGCTCCCCTTGACCCCTTTTCAGCACCTCCCGCTCTACTCCGCCACCGTCAGCGCTTCACACCACCAGGGCGGCCGGGCACGCTTCCCCGGGCCCCCGCTGTGGTCGGAGTCTGCCATCAGCCTCAGCCATTTGGTGCGTGCGGGCGCTTGCCGTGCTACAGAGCAGCGCTGGGGTGGCCGGCGGTGCCCGGGATTGCACGTGGTCAGCTGCGGCCGTGCGGCGCATGCACCGCGCCTCTGCAGAGGTCCGAGCATCCGCACTACATCGGGGCCCCCCTTAAATCCGGGGCCTGGTACAGTTGTCCCCCTTGTCCCTCCCTGTCGCCGGCCCTGTCGATCAGCCATTCATGTCTGTTTCAGAAGAATCAGCTACAAAAGCAAGAAGAGCTTCCTTGGAAATGTGGCTAACCAGCAATCTAAGTTACAGGGTTCCCATTCTAAACTTCCATTTTACACTTTAAAATTGATTATGCTGTCCTGTGATTAAGTCATAATTACAAGTAAGTGATGCATCAAGTAACTTATTTCCTAACCTAAAGGTTCTTGTACAGAAGAAAAATTAATTTGGTCAATATTTTACCCATTTCATTCTGCCAGTCCCATCTAAAAAACCTCTAAACTGTACTTCTAATTTTCTGTGATTTATTGCCCATTATTGGATATCTTCAGCTGAAATAATTGGTGCCGCAATATACTAGCTAACTCTGCAGTGAAGTATTAGAAAAATATCCATCCACCGGGAGAAACAAGAATGCCCTTCTTACTTATGATATTTTAAAAGCCAGTATGATCTTCCTTTAAGCCAAAATTGCCAGTAGGAGAGAGAGAAGGATTTTCTATAACATTTTTGCTTCAGACAGCCTTAGTTTCAAAACACTGAAAACCACAGCTAACAAATGTGTCCCTCAATTCCTAACAGCAACATTTATTTCCCAAGGTATTTTTGAAAATGTTAAGAGTTTCAAATGCCTGCAGTTGTGAACAGCAGCACACAATTTAATGTTAGGATAGCAATTGCTTTGACTTTTTTAAAAACCTCAATTTTTGTAACTTGAATCTGGACATTTTTACTTTTAAAAGCTTTAAAGCAATGAAACATTTATAAAATTAAAAGGTCCCTAAGATTGGTATTTCTACTACAGATTGTCTGCTGCACACCAGTTACATATTTAAATGGTCTTTTGGCGTTCATCAGGCTATGTAATGTATTGTGAAGGGTGGAAAATCCTCCCTTAATCTAACCAAAGTACATCAACAGCACTTGGATTCTAGTGCATGTTGTCCCAGTGCATACATTCCAGTACAGGCAAATGTAGAGATACTTTGGAGAGGAAAGGAATTTATGTAATAAATGTTCTGCAGAGCTGAGCTGACTTGGTAGTCCTGATCTTCTCTCTGTTTCTCTCTCTCTCTCTGGAATTTACTGCTGTATTTCAGATCAATTGGCTGAAAAATTCCTTTTGAGACTGCTTGGCCTATTCAATCTCTCTGTTGTATATTCAGAGGCAGAGAGGTATTCCAGATGTGCAATGTCTCCATGACAGAATCCTCTGGCACTACTTGGGATGGTGTCTGTTGGAAAAAATCAGAGGTGATCTGATGTCTGAGTGTGTAAGACTCCATTATACTCATACTTTTTCACATAATGCATATTAGACTGTAGAACTCATTGCCATAGGATGTTACTCGGGCCAAAGGTTTAGCACAATTTAAAGAGAAGCTGGACATTTATGTTGATAACAAGAATATCCAGAGATTAACAGGCAATTCTAAAATGAGTTTTGGAAAAGTTATAAAAATCTCAAGATAGTGGGTTAGTCAGAGCATGAGTGTGATCCTGCATAGCAAGTCCTAGGTTGCTATCAAAGCTCCAATTTATGTTTTGCCACATTTTCTAGGCAATTTAAGAATAATAGAAACATAGGGCTAGTCTTCAAGAGGTCATCTAGTCCAGCCCCTTGTGCTAAAGTAAGACCAAGTAAAGCTAGATCATCCCTGACAAGTGTTTTTCTAACCTGCTCTTCAAAACCTCCCTTGGAAGCCTATTCCAGGTCTTAACTACCCTTATAGTTAGAATTTTTTCCCTAATATCTAACCTAAATTTCCCTTACTGCAGATTAAGCCCTTGTCACAACCAGGACATGGGCAGTCTGACCTAGGGGGCAGAGCAGGAATTAGGCCAGGAGGCAAAATGGAGAGTAAGATGTCAGGCAATCAGGAGATCAGAAGCAGAGGACCAACTTGAGAGCAAAACCATGGATCAATAACCAAAGTCGGGCCAGGTCAAGATACCAGGATGTCAGTGTAGGGGACCAGGAGGGGGAGCAGGAAGCATAAGACACACAGTCCAGAGCAAGGTGAATCCAGTTGCATAGACACCTTCCTCTTCCTGTGCTGTATTAAAATAGGGTCTGTGACCAATCAGGGCCCCTAGAGTTCTGCCAATCAGCTCACAGGATTGGCATTGTCTGTCTGAGTTCACCTCCTGTTTCAACAGTAGCTAGTAGGTTCCTGGATGGCTGATTGGAGTATGCTGGCACCAAAGATCCCTGTAGACCAGCATTCAAGACCCTTAGTGCACTTCACTTCTTGTCCTACTATCTGTGGATATTGAGAACAATTGATCACTGTCCTCTTTATAACATGCCTTAACATACTGGAAGATGTTATGATTCCCCCCTCCCCCAGTCTTCTTTTCTCAAAACTAAACATGCCCCATTTTTTTAACTTTTCCTCGTAGTTAAGGATTTCTAAGCCTTTTATCATTTTTGTTGCTCTCCATTGGACTCTTTCCAATTTGCCCACATCTTTCCTAAAGTGCAGTGTCCAAAACTGGACCACTGCTGAGTACAACAGGACAATTACCCTCCATGTCTTACATACGACACTCCTGTTAATACAACCCAGAATTATATTAACCTTTTTAGCAATCGTATTACATTGTTAACTCATATTCAATTTATGATCCACTATAATCTCCCAGATTATTTACAGCAGTACTGCCATTTAACCAGTAATCCCCCATTTTATAGTTATGCACTCGATTTTTTCTTCCTAAGCATAGTACTTTGCACTTGTCTTTACTGGCTTTTATCTCCTTGACTTCAGAACAATTCTCCAATTTGTTAAGGTAGTTTTGAAGTCTAATCCTATTCTCCAAAGTGCTACAATTCCTCCCAATTTCATAGAATCATAGAATATCAGGGTTGGAAGGGACCTCAGGAGATCATCTAGTCCAATCCCCTGCTCAAAGCAGGACCAATCCCCAATTAAGTCACCCAACATATTTTTGCCCCTCATCCCTAAATGCCCCCCTCAAGAACTGAGCTCTGGCCCTGGGTTTAGCAGGCCAATGCTCAACCCACTGCTGCAAATTTTGTAAACATACTCTGCACTCTATTATCCAACAACAACAAAAATGAAGAGTCCAGTGGTACCTTAAAGACTAATAGATTTATTTCTGTATAAATTTTCATGGTTAAAAAACCCTCTTCTTCAGATGCATGGAGTCAAAATTACCAATTCAGGCATTATTATACTGAATATTACCTATTATCCAAGTCATTAATTAAAATAATGACCCGTTCCAGACCCAAAACTGACCCCTGAATAATCTCTCTAGATACTTTCCCCAGTTTGACAACAAATCATTGAGGACTAATCTTTGAGATTCTCTAAGATGCAATATTTTGTCTATTCCACAGCATTTGCCTTTGTTTTACAGAGATTTTTGCACTGCAGCCTTTAATAGACTAGAGATCTTTTTTTTTTAAGACCAGGAAAGGTTTGCAAAGAAGCCTGTCAAGTGTAGTCTGCAGTACAATTTTGCTTTCTGAGTGGGCAACCTACAACATGAGCCTTCTAATTGTGTCATACTTTGATTCATTGTAAGCATGCTTGTGGTGATCCTAAGACTCATATATTTTGCCATCTATATTAATATAATAACTTCCTTCTTTATTTCAACAAAAATCATGGAACTCTGCAGTTTATCGCTTCTTGTAATATTTAATCTAAAAATCTAGAGCAGGGGTAGGCAACCTATGGCACCGGTGCCAAAGGTGAGCTGATTTTCAGTGGCACTGACAATGCCCGAATCCTGGCCACCAGTGGGGGGGGAGGGGGATCTGCATTTTAATTTAATTTTAAATGAAGATTTTTTAAACATTTTAAAAACCTTACTTACTTTACATACAACAATAGTTTAGTTATATATTATAGATTTATAGAAAGAGACTTTCTAAAAATGTTAAAATGTATTACTGGCACGTGAAACTTTAAATTAGAGTGAATAAATGAAGATTTTGGCAGATCACTTCTGAAAGGTTGCCACCCCTTGTTATACACTATCATAGTCTCCAGATATCTTTTTAAATGTGGCACATTTTCTTTCAGTCCTGCCTACCCTTGAGGTACTGCTACAAATTGTGTTTCAAGTTTCTTACAGGTGTCTAGACTTTTCAGAGTTTTTCTGTTTTTCAATTCTTTATTAATAATCATTAATTTAATTATTTACAAGAGTCCAATTCCTTATACTGCACTTATAAAATGTCTCTCAGATCCAACACTAAACTGAAAAAGTTTATCACATGTTGAACCTGTAATCAATGTCAACTATTTATCATTTCAAAACAACCTTTCCTTGTCATGTGATAGAGAAGGAGGGAGACCCCAGGGGAGAAGCAGGGCACAGTGCAGCAGGGCTGAGGGGCAGTGGTAGAGAAGGAGGGAGACCCCAGGGGAGAAGCAGGGCACGGTGCAGCAGGACTGATGGGCAGTGGTAGAGAAGGAGGGGGACCCCAGGGGAGAAGCAGGGTACAGTGCAGCAGGACTGAGGGGCAGTGGTAGAGAAGGAGGGGGACCCCAGTGAGGTAACAGGGCACAGTGCAGGGGGACTGAGGGCAAACACCATTAAGCACTTTGGCCCATGTACACGTGCTTTTACACTAATCCTATATAATAATCGGCTAGAGAAGTTTGTGTGAAGCCATCATGCACAGTAGAGACGGCCCTGACGAACGGCATGCTGGGGGTTGTAGTTCGGAGGCACAAAATGGCCGCCGTGTGTGCCCGCCTGAGTGATCCTCACTCACATGGAGCTAGAGCACCAAGGAGCAGTTATACATATAAAGTTAGCTGGGCTGTCGGGCGCATGACGAGGAGTTGAGAGGGGAGGGAGCTGAGCCGGGGGGAGGGAGCTGAGCGAGGGGGGGCCTTGGAGGAGGGAGGGGGCTGGGCAAGAGGGGGGGCGTTGGGGGCTGGGCGAGGGGGGGCTTTGGGGAGGGAGGGAGCTGGGCGGCGGGGGGGGGGGGCACGAGCCCTTATGGTTGGCCCATGTACATGGGCTTTTACACTAGTTATATATAAAATAGCCTGGTGTCCTTTCTAATGTGATTTATTTCCAGTCACCTTCTCCAATTATGATTGATTTATGAGTTTATATGGTCTTATTAATCAATAAAATCTGCCTCAACATGGGAACATAAAAATATGATTCAATGTACAAGAAAAATTTGATCAAGCACAAAATTGAATTTCAAATTCATCCAGTCTAGATGCTGAATTAATTTTAGATTTAATCTGTGTACACAATACATTGATTAAAAACTTAAATCTATTTGAACACTAAACTGATTCAACTGATTAAAATATTGAACCACATTAAATGTAAGCAACCCAAACTAAAGGGAAATCACACAGAGAACAGGGACATTGGCCAAACGCATGTGTATTAAACTCACTACATGAAGATTTTAGTCAACTTTACTGAAAGATACTAGGCATCACAAGACAGACAAGATGTCTGGGTAGAACATTTATATTTGTCCTACCTATACCTACTTTCTGTTATCCCCTTTTTTTCCAGCATACATGTATATGCATTGCCCAGTATCAGTATTACTGGAAGAACTAAACTGGAAAATAGGTCATTGGGAATTATTTTCCAGTGTTATTGTGTTTGTTTTCTCTCATAAATGCTGTATGTCAGAAATGTATAACTAGTATAGCAATGGCATTTTGGAAACTTATTTTGGGAGATTATTCATTTTTGTGGAGATTTGCTAATGTATCTTTGAGAAGATAGGAAAAGTATGACCCTACATCATCTCCCAGTTGATTTACAAAATAGTCTTTGTGACACTGCATCCCATATCTATATATATAAAAGTCAAATGGAGAGCTGAGCGAGTGCCGGGGCCTTTGGAGGGGGTTGGGGGCAGAGAGCTGAGCGAGTGCGGGGTCCATTGGAGGGGGGTATTATTACATCATAACTATGTCACAGAGAACAGCAGGTGTTAACCTGCTGCCCAGCTGATGTGAATGGGCTTTAAAGAATTTCACCCCTGGGTGGCGTCAGAGGTGAGATTTGAAAAAGTTTCGACTCTTACCCTGATTAGGACCCTAAGGCCTATAACTACCAAATTTCAAGTCTCTAGCTCAAATGGTGTGGAAGGAGTAAGGGAACGTACATACACGCACGCACGCACGCATACACACATACACCATTTGACTTTTATATATAGAGATGTGTTTACACATGGGGAACATCCACTAGGCAGAATGTACTCAGTCTAGATTTGGGTGGCCAAACTCAGCCTAAGAAGGAGCCAGAATTTATCAATGTACATTGCCAAATGTACATCAGCTTCCCCATTTGCTAGCTCCTTCAACCCACCGGCAATTCCACTGATCAGTGCCTCCCCCTCCTTCCCCACATCTCCCGATCAGCTGTTTCATTGAGAGCAGGAGGCTCAGAGGGGGAGGAGGAAGGAGTGAGTGCATGACAGGAACAGGGAGGGGGCAGGAAAGGGTGGAGTGGGGGCAGGGCCTATAGCAGAGCCAGGGGGTGAACAGTAAGCACCCTCCGGCACATTGGAAAGTTGGTGCCTGTAGCTCCAGCCCCAGATTCAGTGCCTACACAAGTTACAGGCAAGTTGCTGCTCTGAATCAGCCAGCACATGTACCTAAATTTGTATGTCATATAATCTGGACACTAACCACTGAGCTATTTACTATTCTTGTTGCTTTTGCCTGTATTATGTCATGAAAACAAATAAAAAAGTTGTCTTCTCTTGCAGAACTAAAAACAAATGTTCTCTTTACTGGCCAGCCCTAGTATGTATCTCCTGCTTTGACATGTCTGAGACGTGTGTATATGGGGATATGGCCACCTGAGATGGATGTAGCTATCTCGTTTGAAATTAAGATTTTAGTGGTTAACGAACTGATGATGAATTTGAAGGAGAGGATCTCTCTTTCTC
The DNA here is from genome assembly GCA_032164245.1 of Sternotherus odoratus. Classification (NCBI taxonomy): domain Eukaryota; kingdom Metazoa; phylum Chordata; order Testudines; family Kinosternidae; genus Sternotherus; species Sternotherus odoratus. The sequence goes on from JAVMKO010000003.1 coordinate 147,894,287, forward strand.
TCTCTGAAAGAAATTGGAAAAATGTTAGTAAGAAGCATAATAAAGGATTATAATTTAATTGTAATGACGGGGTGCAATTTAGAGAGGGAGTTAGCAGCAAATACACAAAGATTTTTAATTCTGGAAAAATAAATCCATTAATTCCTATTATAAATTATTCTCTCCCATGAAGCTTTAATCACAATGCCATAAATTATCCGTAAGTTTATTTCACCAGCCACAACAGGGCTATGTTGAAGCCACAGTTCAGCAAGGTACATAATTTCATACCTAACTTTAAACATAGGTGTAGTCTCTTTAACTTCAATGGGACTTCTCCCAGGCTTAAAGTTTGTCATATGCTCAATTACCTTGCAGCATCAGGGCCTTGGGGTATTAGTGCTCTCTGTGATACTAGTTTGAAACTTTCTACATCTGTGTAGAGTAAACTCTCGATTATCCAAGGTTGGGTTACCCAGGATGTGGATTAACCAGGATGTCTAAAAAAAATACGCATAACCCACAGGGCTGGCTCTGGCTTTGTTGCTGCCCCAAGCACACAAACTCCCCCCCCCCATCAGGGCGCAGGGCAGCCAGTGAACCAACACCCCCTCCCCTCAGTGCAGCATGGCTGATGAACCAACCTTGCCCCCTCCCCCCCATATTTCCTATGGATGGTGATTATCCAGGATTTTATTAACCAGGATTATTTTTTTTCCTATAATCCTGGATAATCAAGAGTCTACTGTATTACTGTGCTGGTGACTTCTGGTTCCTTTCCCACTGGGAGTCTACGATGGTGGCTAGAAGCTCTAGTTGGGTGCTCTTGTTCCTGAAAGCAGCTCCTGTTTTCTTTCTCTCTATGGAGCAACAACCCTAAGAAAGGGAGTGATTCCTCCTCCTTTTCACCAACAATTTTTAACAGATATTGAAGCAACTGAAAGGAATAGGAAGTGCCAGCAGTATGCCACTTGACTTCTCTCCTCCAAAAGTCAGCAAGAGCTACACAGACCATCACTGAGCCACAGCATGTGATTTGAAAGCTACTGGAATTGTGAACAGATACAGAATACAAATAAACTGCCCGAATTCATTAAAGTTTTAGGATTCACTACAATTTTCAAGAATCAGAGAGGTAGCCGTGTTAGTCTGGAATAGCAGAGGTAACAAAGAGTCCTGTAGCACCTTAAAGACTAACTATAAAGTTTTGAAGCATAAGCTTTCATGGGCTAATCTTGCATCCGACGAAGTGGGTATTAGCCCACAAAAGCTTATGCTTCAAAACTTTATAGTTAGTGTGACAGATCACCTTCTTGCCCCCCTCCAAACACAGGCAGGAAACTCTTCTTTGGCTCCAAACAGTGCTCTTTATTTACAGTGCAGCTTGTGCAGACCCCACCACCTACTATACACAGCTCTTATAAACAGCTCTATACACAGCTCTACAGCTTAGCTCTATACAGCTCTATTCACAGCTCCTCTCTATCTTTCTCTCTCACTCCTCCACACCACCACCACCCTGGGCTTCCTGCCTGGCAGGCTTTTATCCCCCTGAGGGAGGCTGCCAGGTGCAACCCATCCAGGCTGATTGCTCTGCAGCCCAGGTGACTAATTAGACTTCTCTGCAGGGAGGTTTGCAGAGGGCTTTTCTCCCTCTTAAAGGGTCAGCAGGCTGGGTCAGGCCCACCCTGCCACATTAGTCTTTAAGGTGCCACAGGACTCTTTGTTACCTCTACAATTTCTACAGTTTCTCAGTAAGGGATAGGAAAGAAGCAGCAGCTAACACCATTCTCACACCAGGGTATAGGAAAGGTGGCAGCAGAAAGACCTCAGAGCAGCGATGCCCCCTGCTCACCCCTGTCCTCCTGTGAAAAAAGTATCGGTCTGTTCCCTACTCCCATCCTTGCAATTCCAGGCACGGGAAAGGGAAGGGCGGAGGGCAAGGGGAGGGATAAAGAACCCCTGGAACTGCCTTCCGCAGGCATGACAAGAGGGAGAAAGGGACACTGCTGCCATCCAGACCCAGAAGAGGGGAGGAAGAGCCCCCACAGCTTCAGAGTGAACAGATGTGGACCTGTGAGCAAAGATCTAATGTGGAATCAGAGCATGCATAATTAATTGCTGGGATGGGGGTGGGTGGCACAGAACTAATTAGTTAGGTTGAGTTTGAGGAGAAGCTAGAGCCATCAGGCAGCCAGTAAGAGCTCCTGCAGTGGGGGAGGGGGGAGGGGATCTTCATCACGTTTCTCTGCAAGTGTGAGTGACTTGGCAAGACTGGTACTACCACACGTGCTCAGGGGAAGTTATATATCAAAAGACCAAAAACGACAATGCAGTCTTCTAAAAAAACTCTCCTGACATCATACCTTGTTGGGGTCTGATTTATGCATTTTGAACTTTTGGAGTTGGCAGGATTGCAAATAAATAATACTTACGTATGCTTGTGGGTGGATATATGGAGAGTAGTTCAAATGAAGTATATTTTAGTATGTTGTTCAAACGTTCATAGAAAATATACTGGACATGTACGATATGTGATATTTAAATACATTTAATTGTGTTATTTTTAAGCCAAATTTCTTCCATCTGGCAAAAGACATAGTCATCGAGAGATATCTGAAGCTTTGCAAAGAAGCTGGTTCTGAGTTATCTGAAAAAGGCTTGGAACATTTAATAACTTAGGAAAACCCATCATATTTACATCACCTTTTTTTTGTTAAAACAAGAATGAAAAAAAACTTCTATGAAGGGGGTTGGGGGTCACCTTTTGGAGGAGAAAAAGGAAAAAGTCTGATATTTTCAGCACATAGTATTTTTCAAATGCCTGAAACAACTGCAGCATCACTGCACAGTATTAAAATGATTCCCCTTGTCTTGCAAATTATCATTGCTATTCCCATTTCTTAGAGGTAACAAGATACTAATGTTCAAGTAACAAAGTCTAGCAGGCAGGCATTCCCCCATTAACTGCTAGTCGTATGCAACGTTGGGTATCATTGCTTTCAGCGCACGCATATGAAATCAAATATCGGAAATCCACTCTGCACGGCAATGTGGAAGGTCTCTCAAGATTGTCTTTGCCAGTCAAACATCAAGATACTGCCCAAAAGGAAATCTTTTACTTTGAACAGGTAGAGAATACACCCATCATTGCTACTCAGATAAAGAAGGCAACTCGCGTTGACCCAATATTGTCCCAAGTTATGGACCTGGTGATGAATGGAAAATTTTGATGAACCTCTTTGGTCTCATCCGGCCTTATTACCAACATGTCCAGGAGGACGGAGTTATCGATCTAATCTGGTTGTTTGTTGTGGGGGAGATATGTCATTATCCCACCACCACAGAGATCACAGATGTTAGAACAGCTACATTCCGGTCACTGTGGAATGGTGCGGTGCGCATGAAGGAAATTGCATGAAGCTATTTTTGGTGGCCTGGATTGGACAGTGCTATTGAAGAGAAGGCAAGAGCTTGTATGTCATGTCAGGGTGTCAGAAATGTACCCCAGTGGGCAAGTGGCCCTTTTGTTCTGGTGGGTGCCACCCACTCTTTTGGAATTTCAGATATGCGGACCCCTTTGATTAGCCCCAAACTCACTTTACAATTAGGATTTTATAGCATAATTCATTTTATACTGAATCTGCAAAAGGCTCCATCATCTTTTACCTAATATAATTTTAAATAACATGCATCTTGGCATATATTTTTTTAAAAAATAAACTATGTGTAGCTTTATCACCATCATTGTTAGCTACTTTACTTGTTAAACCTCAGTGCAATCAACGGGGCAATCTCTGGCAGTATCCACCACTGAAAGGGCAACTGTGTTCTCTCTACTACGAGGCAAAGTGGCCTTTGTAATGCATTTTAGCAAGTTCTCTACTCCTAACGCACTAGTTTACTGAGGCATGGAAAAGTCATTTCCACATTAATCCACACCTGAAAAGGCTGCTCTGATAAAACTTGGCCTCAGTCAGTAAATCCCTCTCAACTCATCTTGGAACTACTGCAAGGCTAATTGCACAAGCAACCATCACATATCTAACCAAGGGATTGACTTAATTTTGTTTAACTCTCTTTGGAGTTATGCTGTTTCACAGTTCTCTACTGATTATATTACAGAAGAAACAACTGTGATCTATTTGTGCTGACATTAATTATAATAATAGTGAAATCTTCCTCCACCCCCAATTATTAAAAACTAGCATAAGTGCCCGGCGTTGCTCGGGTCAGTCGGAGGTGGGGAGGGGGAAGACAGTTGACACCCCCTGACCAACCCCAACACCCACCCTTCACCCACCCTGACACCTTCCCACCCCCCCGACCAACCCCAACACCCCCCGGCTCACTTACCCCCCGACCAAACCCGACAACCCCACCTGACCCCCCCAAAACAAACCCAACACCCCCACCTCACCCCCCGACCAAACCCGACACCCCCACCTCACCCCCTGAGCAAACCCGACACCCCCACCTCACCCCCCGACCGAACAGTGTATTTAATAATCTGTGTGCTACACAGTGCACCGTGAGCCGGGAGGGGGGGGGTGTCGGGTTTGGTCGGGGGGTCAGGTGGGGGTGTTGGGTTTGCTTGGGGGGGGTCAGGTGGGGTTGTCGGGTTTGGTCGGGGGGTAAGTGAGCCGGGGGGTGTAGGGTTTGGTCTGGGGGGGTGGGAAGGTGTTGGGGTGGGTGAGGGGTGAGTGTTGCGGTTGGTCAGGGGGTGTTGCGGTTGGTGGGGGGTTGAGGTGGGGGTGTCAGGTTTGCTTGGGGGGATGAGGTAGGGGTGTCGGGTTCGGTCGGGGGTAAGTGATCCGGGGGGGTGTCGGGTTTGGTCTGGGGGGGTGGGAAGGTGTTGTGGTGGGTGAGGGGTGAGGTGTGGGTGTTGGGGTTGGTCAGGGGGTGTTGCGGTTGGTGGGGGGTGAGGTGGGGGTGTCGGGTTTGCTTGGGGGGGTGAGGTGGGAGTGTCGGGTTCAGTCGGGGGGTAAGTGAGCCGGGGGGTGTCAGGTTTGGTCTGGGGGTGTTGCGATTGGTGTGGGGGGGTGAGGTGGGGGTGTCAGGTTCGGTCGGGGGGTAAGTGAGCCAGGGGGTGTCGGGTTTGGTCTGGGGGGGTGGGAAGGTGTTGGGGTGGGTGAGGGGTGAGGGGTGGGTGTTGGGGTTGGTCAGGGGGTGTTGCGGTTGGTGGGGGGGTGAGGTGGCGGTGTCGGGTTTGGTCGGGGGGTAAGTGAGCCAGGGGGGGTGTCGGGTTTGGTCTGGGCACCCACCCCAACACCTTCCCCCCCCCAGACCAAACCCAACACCCACACCACACCCCTCACCCCCCCGACACCTTCCCACCCCCCCAGACCAACCCCGACACCCCCCCGGCTCACTTACCCCCCGACCAAACCCGACACCCCCACCTCACCCCCCCAAGCAAACCCAACACCCCCACCTCACCCCCCCACCAACCGCAACACCCCCTGACCAACCCCAACACCCCCACCTCACCCCCCGACCGAACCCGACACCCCCACCTCACTTACTGTCCCACCAAACCCAACTCAGATCCGTCGCAGGGAGGGAGGGGACCCAGAGCCGAGGGATTCCGGGGACCTTCACAGGTGGGGGGGGCACAGAGCTGATGGAGTCCGGGGTTGAGGTGGGAGGGGCAGAGAACTGAGGGCTCTCCGGGGTTCCGTTGGGAGGGGGGAGGGGCAGAGAACGGAGGGATCTCCGGGGTTCCGTTGGGAGGGGGGAGGGGTAGAGAACTGAGGGATCTCCGGGGTTCCGTTGGGAGGGGGGAGGGGCAGAGAACTGAGGGATCTCCGGGGTGCCGTTGGAGGAGGGAGGGGTGAGCTGAGCGAGTGAGGTGTCTGTTGGAGGGGGGTATTATAACATCATCACCACCTAACCGCCCAGCCGATGTGATTGGCCCTGAAAGACTTTCACCCCTGGGGGGCGTCAGAGGTGAGATCCGAAAATTTTTCGACCCTTAACAGCATCTAGACCCCAAGACCCCTCACTGTACCAAATTTCAAGTCTCTGGCTCAAACGGTGCGGGAGGAGTTCGCAGTCATACGTACATACATACATACATACACACATACATACACCACTTGACTTTTATATATATAGATAAACACATCTCGCTCTGGCTATATTATATTCTTTCTATCCATCTCCTTAGGAATCCATTACAATAACACCACACAATAGTAGAGTAGCAGATTAAAGTGAGTTCTTAATCAGGTGTTAGACATAGATCCAAAAGCTTTAATTGAAGGCTTAGCTATAATGCAAATGAATGAGGATTTTGCGGTGCTTTTGTGGGTGACTTTTAGTCCCGATATAGAGTGCGGTACATTCTGTGTCAAGGCAAAGTAAAAGTGTCAGTTTCCTAACAGATGGAATTTTTCGTGTAGCAAATAGGACATTCAGCATCAGAAGACTTAAGAACAAAACACTGATTGTAGCAGTAGTCCACACTAGGAAGTGTCAGTGTGGTTCAGACCTGTCCCACTCCATAGAGAGCACTGGGGAGTTTTACTGCTCCAATATTGCAAATCCCAAACACACAAAAATGATGGTTTATGCCTCCCAAAATTATAAGATTGACAGAATTTTTTTAAAAATACATTTACAGGTCTTTTTATTTGTGTTCCGGCTTTGTGAACCTTTGGAGTACATTCAGGTCACACTTTTAACCTTTTCTCTGCACTCGCAAAGGTTAGAAAGTAACTTTTTCTTTTAAATGAAATCTGATTCTCTCCCTCCCCCCCCCCCCGCCCAGTCACTGAACTCCAGAAATTGGGAATTAATGAGAAAACATCATCTACAATGAGGTTCATGATAATAATCATGATTCATGATTTTTAAAAATGGAAAGAGTTGGAAACTCCACTTTTGCATAGCCAAAGATCTAATGAGTGTGGATGAAGCTGTAGCTCCACCTCCTTCCTATCCCATTTGGTGTTCTATATGCCTGCAGGGGAGAATGGATTGGAGTAGCTCCCATGTTCAGAGAAGCTGAAAATCTGTCTAGACTTATGCACAAGGGCTAGGGGAAACTCTGCTTGTCCCTCCCCCACCCCGCCACTCATATACAGGTGCACTGTATGAGTGCATGCATGCATGTCTGCCAAGGCCAGGTAGAATCTGCCCTAACGAGACTAATATCTAACCACCAGAGCAAAGGATGAGAACACACTGAAAAGGAGCAAAATATGAATTGTGCCACATTTTAAATAGTTGCCACTGACTGTCCCTATATGGTTTATTCTGTATAGGCTATCCCTGTATAGTTTTTTCCAAGCAGCTGTGGAAAGGGAAAGATGATCTACAAAAACACATAGTGAAGAAGTACTTTCCCATCAAGACTATTTTGCACAAAATAATTGTCAATACATCCACATTTGTATGAAATACTACTGTATCCCTAAGTTAGACTTGTATTTAGCCCGGCTCTTTCATCTAAAGAACAATATGGGAAGCTGCAGCTTCTTTTACCTCTATTTACTTTGTTTCCATCAAGGGACAAAATAAAGGCAGCTATTAAGTCTGACTGTTCTCTGTGATTTACATAGTAAGGCTGTGGCTAAAGGTCAACCATGGCTTTTAAACAAAGAATGTATTATCTAAAGAACAGATAAGTGTGGGAATTAAAAAAAAAAAGTTAATGTAAGTATAAAGTAGACACATAGGATTTAATACTACACTGTCTCAGGAGGTTCAATATTTAACTGCCTCAGTTTCACAACTTTATTAAAGAACTCAACATACACATATACCTCATAGAAGTATTGTCTGTGCAGTGTTTTTACCATATAAAGTATTATAAAAATGCTACACACATTCATGTACCATTTGAGATATAAAATACTTTTTTAAAAGAAGATATTTTTTCTTAATGGAGAAAATAAAATTTCAGGTGTGTTTAAATCTGTTAAAACATTTGCGTGTTTTCTCAACTATTTTAGCATTGTTTGAATGGCTTCAGCATTCCTTAGCAAGTATTGCCTCTCCTAAAGTACAAGTGTACTTTAATGGATCAGCTGTCAATAGATCCGTGTAAATAATGGTAGTAGGACTCTACACTTCACCTGTGGCTCCCCAAGTTAGGGAAGATGAGGATCTTTTCCCCTTCAAGGTAACTGTTCTTTTGTCTAAGCGAGCCTGAGGATTTTTCTCTTTACCTTGCAAGTTTCATAAACAAGTAACCACTGTTTAGCTAGCTCTGTATTCGTCTCCATGTATCTCCTGAACACCCAGTGGGCACTCTCAATATATAATTGATCTGCTTGCTATTCATTCCAGAATAAACCCTGGCAACATGACACTCCAAAAAATGCATTCAAGTCCTTGCCTTCCAGTCCTGTCTGGCAGCTTTTGACGGTGAGATTTAGACTGGTTTTCTAACAACTCTGTTTTGTTCTGTGAGTTTTTTATTTTTCTATTAAACTGATAGATGCAAGAGCATTTTTGTTTACATTTTTATTCCTTCAGGTTTGCTCCCAAGTGCACAATCTTTTGCTCCAGATCCTCAAATCTTTGCTCAGTTTGAACACTTTGGTCTGAAAGTTGGTAAAATTTAGCATCTGAAAGTTATACTCCCTTCATTAGTTGTATGTTTGACAGCTTCCAGGAGTGTAGCCATGAAATTTGATTGGGTTGGGAGCCCTCCAGCTAATAAAATATCTCTACATGTCTCCTCATTTACGGGCAGGGCTTATGAAGGCCTGGTGGCTGGTGATTGAGCATGTGAGAAATCTTAGTTAGAAAGACTATATTCCTTGTGGTTAATCTTAGGGCTTGTCTACACTTGCAGAGCTGCAGGTATGCTGCTGTAGCACATAGTGAAAACTACTGAGGCTGGCAGGAGAGCTTCTCCCTTCAGCCAAGATATGCTCCCTCCCTGAGAGGTAGTAGCTATGGCAAGAGAAGAAGCCCTGTTTTTCTGTGCTGTCTACACCCTGGGGCTCGGTTGGTAAAACTGTGTTGCTCTATGGTGTGGATTTTCCACACCCCTAAATGACACGTTATACAGACATAAGATGGTGTAGACCAAGCTTTAGTCTCCTCAGGCATCCAGGGATGTTGACAGTGATGGAAAGTAAACAACAAAGAGGAAGACAACAACAGTTATCTCACAACTGTATAGGACATGTGCAAGGGGAGATCGATCATCTGAAATTATCACATTTTTATTCAGGGCTAGTACAAACAAGAGGCAACTATTCCAGGTCTTTTGCTTCAAGACACTCTCCACTGTTTTCAGCAGATGCACAGGCAAAGATGCCAAACCTGTTACTGCCAGAGGCTCCTGAGTCATGGCTGCAGGTAGAACAGAATCCGCTCACCCATCAGTTAGTGTAAAGTGTATACATCAGTGCCATATAGTACGCTGCTCTAACTGCTTCCTGTCAACCACTCTCTACAGGGAAAACTCTGAGAATGAGGACGTTCTTCTGTCTCCTTCTTCTGACTGTGGCACATCACAAATCTGGTTGTCTCTGAAACCTCCATTCTTTGACCCTTTCCACAAATATACATTCTGATGTTGGATTCATGATTACCTGTTCTCCACCAGCCAGCCTCTGGTCAATCATCAGACCCAGCAAGGAAGATCTACATTGACAAAGAAGAACTGGAGAATTTAGAATAAGTTGCCTATCCTGGCAGCTATCTGTCACAGAGGGCAGACATAGATGTTGAGATTCAGCACAGAATCCACTGAGCCAGTCTTGTCTTTGGCAGACTGTCTCACCAGGTGTTCAACAATCACAACATCAGAACACATACCAGGATCTTATTTTATAAAGCGGTGGTAATCCCAACTCTCCTCTACATCTCTGAAGCTTGGGTGACCTACAGAAAACACTTGAAAAACCTAGAACGCCAGCACTAGCACTTTCTTCCAAAAATCCTCAACATAAAGTGGGAGGATCATCACCCTAATGTCAGTGTCCTTACAGAGGCCAGTATCTTCAGTGCTGAAGTCCTGATTATACAATACCAGCTGAGGTGGAGCAGGCACTGTGTACATGTGCCTAATATACGCTTACCAAAACAACTGCTGTACGCCCAACTCACCAAAGGAGAAAGGAAACGGGGAGGCCAAAAGAAACATTTTAAAGACACCCTCAAGATAAACATCAAGAGATGTGGCATTGACACTACATAGGGGGAGACAGCAGCCCAGGATAGAGATAACTGGCAAAGACTTGTCAGAGAGGAGGCATCTGCTTTTGAGAAAAGTTGCCTTGCCCTGGTCACAGAAAAATGTCAGAAAAGAAAGGAATGATAACTGTCACACAGCACCACCACCGGAAACATCTGCCAATGAGCCTGTGGCTCAAGGATCATACCCCTCAGTCAAGAAAGGACTCATAAAAAATAAAACCCACGAAAGAGATCCTCGACCTTGAGGGATTACTGATGATGATGGTGATTGATGATGACCTGTTCCCATCATTACTTGTGATGAGTACTTGGAGTACGTGTGACAGTACTTGGAAAGAGGCTTGGAAACTACTTCCCCTATTCCACATTGTGGGACAGCTTGCAGGGTATTGGACAGGTGGGTAGAGACAGACAAGCTACTCTTGCCCCTCAGGAAGAAGAGTGGATCAGAAGTTGTTGGTGGGTTATGAGGGGAGTGGGGAGTGGGGAAAGGTAGCAGGGTGAGGAGTTGAGCAGAGTTGGGCAGGGGGAAATGGGGATTTGGGGGACTGTGGCTGGTGGATGGCACATTATTCAGGGATTGGTGTATAGGATGGTGTATGGGATGGAGTGGGGGCACTTTGTTAATTAATCTCTGTTCATGCCGCACAGTATCTGGAGCAGTGTGAGAGTGGGGTTACAGTGCCACTCAAATTTGGCCCAGCTACCCTTCCATCATGATGGGGGGGCATGCAGGTCAACTTCAAGTGAAGGTGGGAGCCCAGAATTTTCATAGTTCACAGTAGTCCACAATTTCCACAGATCATGGGGTCCAAAATTCTTTTTTTCCTGCTTCTTCATGATGGTAAGAAATAACATGTTACCTCCAGAATACAGTGAATTTGTTCTGATGTTGCATGTGATACTTAGGATCTAATCCTCAGCTGGTATAAATTGACACAATTAACGATTTACTGCAGCTGCGGATCTGTCCCTGGATGTATGATTAGGGATAGTGTGTTATAATTGTTAGACATCTGTCTGATGCATTCAAATAGCTCTAGTTACCACTCTTATCCTAAGCCCTGGTTTTGCCTCCTGAGGAGCTATAGGTACTTATACCTGACAAAATGTAGTGTAGCTGTTCTTCACAGCTGTTGTAATCTAAACCAAAATATGAAGAAGTAAAGAGAGAGAGGAGACGAAGTAAACTTTGTCCTCCTCCTCCTTTCACCTTTACATAAACACAGAATTTATTCACACCCAGTTTTCTCCTGGCTCAGAATGAGAAAATACGATGCACAGAAGAGCAAAGAATCACCAGTACTGCTTTTTCCTTTATGTATTGTTTATAGTTTCATGTGGATCATGGCCTCAATTTTCAAAATGCTCATGATGTGTCATGATCATTTGTATTATATAACAAGGGAGCCAGCAAAGGATATTTATTTTTGTGAGTAAATGGATGAATGCTTGATTGGTGTGAATGTTGTGCTTTAACTTTTATGAGAGCAGCCCCTGGAAAAGTTCATGGGCACTGAAGAAGAGTCTTGGAGCTGTATTACAAAACTGAAAAAGAAATTGACATCCAAGCCACCAACAAATTAGCTCCACATTTTCAATAATTTCATAGTTCTCAAGAAAGCACATTTATTTATATTGCTATCGTGAACCAAATGCAGACAGGCTAATTCTTCTGGGTGTTGATTTCTGAAAATATAGAGTTATTCTGTTATCATTATGTGTTTTGGCATTATTCTGCCTCATTACTTTTTTCATCATCCTTGATTATAGTTGGTTGGGTAGTTGCTCATGACTGAAGAGAGAGTAAAGTTTAATTTTTTATTCCAAATTTGTATGAGACTCTTTGCTTCACTTTTCTAGTGAGATGATTTTGGGGGACTGAAAGACCTGTTGGGAATTAGGTACCCATTTAGCTTTTGATTACATCGCTGTTGTACAGGAAACTGTTTAAACATTACTTACAAAGTACTGCTTAAGAGTAACCTTGTTTAGATATTAAATGTGAAAACTAATATTAATAAATATGAGGAATGAGAAATTAAGCCCTCCCACATCAGGATGTGTTAGAAGTCAAAAGTGGCTCCTACATTGTTAACTTAGCTATATTGTCTCTTCTGGTTGGGATTTTTAAAAGCATTCAGCATTGGTCTATCTCAGCTCCCTGAGGTCAGTGTTGAAACTCCCATAGACATTAAAAATCTCACCTGTGCATTTCATAGGATACATTAATAGTGTGACCATACATCCCATTTTTAAAGGGACAGTCCCGTATTTAAGCCCTCCTGCAGGTGTCTTGACCTTTTCTTAAAAACAGGCAAATTGTCCTGTATTTTCTGTCTCCTCCTCATCAGTATTGAAGGATCACTGCTGCCGGCCACCTGCCCACGAACAGTGAATTGTGGAGGGGGCATTTCCAGTGGTGGATGATATGGGTGGGTGTGCAAGGCTGGTAGTGGGGTGAAGATGCAATGCATAGGGCTGTTTGCTGATGAAAGGCTGTTGCTGGCCACATTCTGTGTGAACCCTGGCATAAATCGGAGGGGGGGGCATGTGATCCTGCATGTCCACCCCCCAGATGTTGCCTTGGAAAGATGTGGTACCTGGTACCAAGAGACAGGGGTCCATCCCAGGAGCCTAGCCAGGCAGAGAGGGTGGAGACCGCTGGGCAGGGAGGGTCGGGTCGGGTCTCTACCCTCTCTGCCTGGCTGTGCTCCTGGGATGGACCCCCGTCTATCAGTACCAGGTCAGTCACACACCCACCCCAGTGCAAGAGAGGTGAATGGGAGTATGTATGTGTCACCTCTCCCCATGTGAACCCTAAGCCTTAAAGGTAAAAAGGTAAATAAAGAGAATACAACTATGCAGTATTTCTTTTTAATGGGGCCTCAGTCATCATGATGTTAATTTGAATGTTTGTACTGCATAGTCCTCATTGATTGCCATGAACTCACTTGAATACAAGTATGTTACCAGGAGACCCATGTTCAGCATAGAGAAACATGGTCATCCTATACATTAATAACCCAGAAAGGTTGAGGGACAAGTTTCCTATTGGTATAAATTGCATTTAATTCCCTGGATGTAAGTGTGTTTAAAGAAAAAATAAAACTGGGTAAATCAGGACTATTCAGTTTGCAGCATTTACAAGCCAACTTCATCAGTAGATGTCATAATCTCTGTTCTGGATCAGTGCATCTTGCAGACCTGACAAGCTTTCTCTAACCATGGACCCTGATACTAGCCATCCAACACTGAGACTTGATAAACTACCCATCCTGAGATCTCCCGAACCAAGTGTTTATATTTTTCAAAGTGATTCATGGTTTTAGCTGCCTCCACTTTTGCGAGCTGACTTTGAGACTTTTAAAATATGTTTGATTGTGTAAGTCTTCAAGATAGGGACTGACTCTTAATCTATTGCTTGAAGAACATCTAGCACAATAGGACCTTCTCTAGATGAGAACCTTTGGGAACTACTAAAATCTCAATGTTACCATTGCTTCTACTAAGTATTTCTTCTTCTTGGAAGACTTCAAACCCAGTATTTTAGATGCAAGATGTTCAGATGATGCAGATAAACACCCATTTCTTAGTGATTCTTGGAACTGCCACTCCAAACCTCTTAAAGATTGCTCTTCAAAAGATAGTCATTGCTTGCTGATCTAAAGGAAATGCTGGCAACAAGTTCAGAAAGCTTGAAAGCCTTGTTTTGAAAACTGTAAGCCTGATTTTGATCTCACCTCACTGGCATCAATCAGGAAAAACTTCATTAAAACCAAAGGAATTACATTACTGTAAAAAAAAAAAAATCAAAAGTGAGAACAGAATCGTGACCAGTTACTCCAATTTTAAAAATGTTTTATTGGGTCATCAGTATGTTTTGAACATGGAACTAGTTTAAGCAATAGAGGCTCATGTTTAAGGAGAAACTTACCAGGTACAGAGAGTAGATTTATCTTCATATGAGGCTCAGATGGGACAAAGACACGCACTCATCTAGGGAGGATTACACATATTGTTCCAAAGTTTTATTAAAAAAATAAAATCAAAAGCCCTAATTCTGGATTTGCTGGAATCAAATGAAATTGATTTGGTCCAGTCCATGAGTGCCTAATCAGGTCTTAGTGCCCAATCAGGTCTTAGGTTTCGAGACTTTGCTTATCTCTGAGCAAGGACCTTTGTTCTATTCTCTTCAACCAGGGGATTTTAAGGCCGCTCAGCTCACTTCCTTACATTGTCATCTCAAAAAAAGAACCCAAGGTCCTTACAGAAAGCACCACTGTTTTGCTTTCTCTCCAAGGGCTATGAACAATGTATTGCCACCAGTTACAAGTTACCCCACCGCTCTAGGCAAACACATTTATTCTTAAGGTAAAAGCATTACAGAGAAAACAACAAAAACAATGAAGAGATTTAAATATACATTAAACATGAAGAATCAACCATTAGTTTTATGGGGCCCTAGCTGGGCCCCACTGTGCACAGAAGGTCCTGCCCATTTGCTGGATGAGGAAGAAGTTCCTGAGTCAGTTTTAATGAAACCTTTATACCCAAACCCTTTTTTCCTTTGTGTTTCTAGAAAACCTGTTCTCAACCATCATATGCAAACTCTCCTAGGGGGTGGTATCTCTAGATTTGTTTATTCTCAGACACTCCCCTTAGTTCCCCCCACTGTTATATTTCCTGTGAAAGCTATGGTAACCACCACCATGCAGTAGAACACAATCATACATAAACCATTCACAAATTGAATACAATGGACCCCAAAGATACTGCATGGGGTTGCAATATGTCACAGTTCCCCTTAACATGATCATATGAATTTTAGAATTTATTTGAAAAAATGGGGGGGATAGCTGTGTACAATAGATAAAATATATATTTTCCAATCCCAGGGGTATCATACTGTAACCTGTATGTGCTCTCTCAGATAAAAGTAAAATCCTAGGGAAAACGTGACTGAACTACTGAGACTATTGACCACAAGTTACAGTTTAAGTTGCTGTGTTATTGAACTCAGTTCTTAAATTTTATGTTGTTTGTAAAACCTCTTTTCTATTTTAAAAACAGCTTCACAAGGACTGTTAATTCTAGTCCAGTGATGGATTTTAAGGGAACACAGATCCAACCAAATGCATGTGACCATGCATAGATGAAATTGCCAATATGTATCTCAAAAGGCAAACAGAAGGGTAAAGATAACTTTGCTGTTTTGTATGTAGTCATCTTCCTAAATAGAAACTAAAGACTCATTAGATTGTACTTTGTTTTGATTTGTAAGCCAGAAATTCTATGCAAACTGGAGGTAATTTTTCCGGATTGTAATTCTCCTGCAGTTATGAAACTTTATTTAACATTATCTGCTCAGTTCTAATCAGAGATAAAGTACTTGGGTACATCCTATATATTTTGAAACATCTGCTACAGTATTTGTGCATGTGTCTATAATGGTGAATGTCTTGCATTCTGCAGAATGTGCTGAAAATGCATATCTCATGGATATCAGATTAGTCTAACTCCCTGCATCTCTTTCTTCTCTGCTATTTAGTAAACCTTCTATCTTGCACCTGCATTCCTCATGGTGGACAAGTTCCAAAGCTCATTGATGTTAATGGAACAACTCCATTGACCAATGCCCTTTAGATCAGGACCATGAGCAAATAATGAAGCCCCACACATCTGCATTTATTTCCTGCAGTGAATAATGAAAGATGCTTAAGGGGGGGAGGGATAGCTCAGTGGCTTGAGCATTGACCTGCTAAACCCAGAGTGGTGCATTCAATCCTAGAGAGGGCAAAACATTGAGGGATCTGGGGGAAAAAAACTGTCAGGGGACTGTACTTGGTCCTGATAGTATATGCAGCAGACTGGACTCAATGACCTTTCATGGTCCTTCCAGTTCTATAAAATTGGTGTATCTCTTTTTTTTTTCTTGACTCTTTATTTTCAGAGCAATTCTAACTGCTGAATTTTATTGTTATTTACTTTACAGAGCACCTTTGGCCAATGCACTTTACAAGTATTGAGAAAGAGGGAGTTTGGTTAACAACTTGTTAGAAAATAAATGACCTTTTAGAGATTTGAAAGAAAATAGTGATGTAAGTAAAATGAATCAAAAGAGCTTAATCCACCAAAGACAGGCAAGAAGAGAGGCGATGTGGGAAGTTAATAAGGATGAGAGATTTAAAATGGTCTTAGATGGGCTTGCTTTCTATGTCTCAAAAAGAACCAGCATTCAGGAATCAAAGGTTAATAATGAGCAACTTGTCATAAGTATATAGATCTCCTTCCTAATTAGCTAAGTAAAGGGAAACATTTGCACTTGCCAAGTATGACATGCATTTATAATTTTGAAGAAACACTAAGAAAGCTGGAAATAGATTAACAGAATATATTGCAAATGGAAGCAATGACAAATGAGCAGAATTTAGATTATCCCCAAAGCCTGTCCACAAAGAGTGACCAAAGAGAAAGCTGCAAATGTTCAATGCTGTTATGCAAGTCTCTGGCAGCTGGCTTAAAGGGCTGTTATGCACTCAGCAAAGTGGCTGCAAACATGACGCTTTTTTGCTGCACTTGTCTGCTCACTGCATGTTCTCCAAATTGCATCTGCTTGGTTTACTGACGAAAAAAGAAAATTTTATGATTGCAGTGAGGAGGATTCAACTCTGCTTCTTGTTTTGTTTTTTTCCCCCTATACCAACTTGACTTTGCTAGAACTGGTAATAAGAAACCAGAAGGTGGGGAGATTAAAGTGAGCAAATTTAGTATGGAAGTCATTGATGGAGAATAAAAATTGACTGGAGGATGCCATTTTTACAGTTAGTCTTCTGATCTTAATTACATTTTAACATTCAAAACACAAGGTGAAGTTGAGCAAGAAAATAGAATGAGCGAAGGCAACTGAACTGATAGACACCCAGCATTTAAACAAGTACAACACAGCACAATGTACTCATTGAAAATTGTATAAGATGCTGATCATGTTGTTTGTGCAGAGGAGAAAAATACCCTAATCATCACATTGCTTCAGCTTTCTTTCCAAGATATATAAAAAAGCCCAAAGATTTCTAGTAGATGCTAGAGTTTGTTTGGCCTGATGTTGCTCAATAACCAGAAAAAAAAAAAAACAAAAAAAAACCTGTAAATTTGAAATTATGTCTTGTTTCTAAGATTTACTGCCTCAAAAAGATGTTAAGGTACATCTTTGAATATATGTAGATGGGTTTGCAAATCTGTATATGCAACATCTAGTTTTTCCTTGACAACATCATTTTTACCTTCCTGTCAGCTATTAAAATCTGATTTTCATTGCAATGATGAATTATCTGTATTGTTTCCTTACATATATTCAAATGAGAGCATAAGGGAAGAAGTGTGTAATTTTTTTTCCCCTAGGGAGAAATCCTGGGTTTCATTTAGGCATCAGTACAAACATGGTAGTCTCATAGGGTTATGCACTAGGCCAGGCTACTCTAGAATACAGATGGTTGGTCTGGTACAAAACTCAGAGGAGTGGATCTGCTTATGAACACCTTATCTCCCTACGCAGGAAAGGAGAGGGCAATATTTCTAAGCATAAGCAAGAGATCCCCAAGCTGTTTCATCCAGGTTAGCCCTAAAGGACATGGAGAGCTTACATATATAGCAGCTGCTATCACCTTTTGGAACCTAAGATTGTAACTCCTTTTTGTGTGTGTAAATTTACCTGCTTTAATTTTGTAAATAACTCTCATTTTCCCCTAGTTAATTAATCTTTAATTTCTATATTACAGGAGCAGCTACAAGAGTTGTCTTTGGTGAGAGATCTGGGGTTCAATTGACCTGGGGTAAGTGACTGATCCTTTGGGACCTGGAGTAACCTAAATATCATTCTGAGTTTTTGGTAGAAGGGACAGTCTATCAGCTTTCCTGGGTGACAAGATAGACCAGAGTGCCCAAGGGAATGTCTGTGACTCCGTGTTAAGGCTGTTATAGTGCTTGAGGACTTCACACTTGATTGGTAAAATCAAAGTATAGAACAAGCAACCAGTTTGAGGTTTATGCCCTGTTTCTTAAGAGTCTGCCCTGAGGTTGGCACTTATTGTCATGAGCCACTGTAGACAGCTTGACACCTGGTACTTTATGCAGTGATATTTAGGAGGCAGGAAATATTTGATCTTGCTGGAAATGGGGCAAATGGGTTTTGAAGACTCACTGGTGAAGACCTCTCATTACCTTACCAGGATATAAAGGAAGTGAGACTGTGTCTGTCAGCACAGTCCCACCTGGAGTGACCTCCTTCAGCAGAACCAGTACGCCTGTCTCAGGTCTTTCTCTTTCAGAGTCCCCAAATCCACTTCTGGCTCTTTTGTTTAAATAATGCCTGGAACCATTTTATTACCAATCATAGTTCAAACAATCCCAAATGTAGCCCATTCATGCACCCAGTGAATATAGTCCTTACAAACCCACTCTTTAGGGACCTCCTCCAGCCACCCTTAGGTAGCTTTCACCTGCCAATCTCCTGACTTTCACTCAGAAAGCTATGATTTACTAGACTTTTCTCCCTTTAGAGCCCAGGTGTCCTTTTTTAAAGCCAACTAGAGTAAATTGATGAGTCACAGGTGTATTGGGTCTACTCCCCCCCCCCCCCCCCCCCCCGAAGGGTCAGTGACACCCTTCAACACACTCTCTGGAAAAAGAGAACAGAGGTGTGAACAGACCAGGATAGAAACTAGGAAAATACGAGACTGGAGGAGAAGATTTGAGTTATATTGCCTTCTTGTTGATTCCATCTTACTTAATAAAACCAAACTTCATGTTTACTTTACATAGAATGTGGACAATATTCTTTGAGTTGGTTGGGAAAGACACCTGCTAACCAAGAACTTTGCACAAAAGTGATAATTTCTTCACATTTCCCAAATGGCATTTGTTTTTCCAGCTTTTTATTCAGTAATGAGCGAGATTCTACCCATCATGTTGTGGTATTGGGATTATTATAGTGAAATGCAAGTCAGATGTGATAGTTTTAAAAAAGTTAGCAATTATAAACATCAAGGTTTAAAAACTGCAGTGTGTTTAAAATATATTTTTTTAAAAAATAATTCTTATGTTTGTTTGTTTTTTAAAAAGATGCAACTACTCATCAGTTAGGCTACAGGCCCATATCACAATCTTTTTTTCAAGAGTAATTTTCATGTCAGAAATAAAACAAAATCCCATGAAAAGGCAACATACAAATTTCTGTACAAAACTCTCTATTATCCTTGTGATTTTAATTATTTATACTATTTACTTATATAATATCCATGTTAATAAGAGTTAATCATATCATTTTTATTTCTAATTGTTGCAAATACAGTATTTGTTGCAGGTCCTTTTTTCATGGAGATTCAGAACTCTTCTCCTGGGATTGCAGCATAATACAATGTTATGGCTCAATTTAGCACTCTAGGACAAACGCTTACTTTTTTGATTAACTTTGAGGGAGAGTATTCTGGTGGATTTAATTTAGGGATGAGAGTGAATAACTGGGAATTCTTATCTTGGATTTGCCTCTGACTCAATGGCTGACCTTGGGCAAGTCATTTCATTGTTAGGTGTTTTACTTTCTCCATATGTAAAATAGAAGAATGAATAATTTTTTGTTAATAGTTTATTGGCCAAATAGGCTGTAAGGTATTGAAACAAATAAGGGAGCTTGTCCTAAAGGTGAACTGTTCTTTCTAATAGTTGTTAATAAATTTAGTTCAATTCTGCTTCTGTTGGTTTGTATTTGTGTGAGGTTTTTTTCTGAATCTTGTCTGCAAGATACTGCAAGCATGGATGAAGATGGAATCGCTTGATAATTCCACTGTGTGAACAAGTGAAGACAAAAATTGTATGCAGCAATTTTGTGAAGCAATATTTTAATCAATACTAAAGATCATTCTGGGAACAGTCATAATGGTTGTATTTAATTAATGGACATACAAATTCTTATGATGAATTCTATGATGTAAGTCTGGAGCAGTTTTCTCTTGCTAATGGTGAAGCAGATTACTAAATAATACTATCACTTTTTAACCTTCTCGGAAGTAAAACATATGGATTATTTTGTCCCCTTGCAGTACTTGTGAAGCCAAAAGGGAAAAGTTATGCAGAGCTTTTAGCCTGTATCTAAAGACTCATAATAAGGGAACTCATCCACTTTCATAAATTGAATCAATAACCTGAAGAGTCCATAAATTCATACATGGAACAAGAGAAGAAGATAAGCTAGCAGTGAGAATTCTGTGAATTCTGTAAGTGGCAATTTGTGATATGTTATGCAAATCACATTGTTTTTGTTTCTGCTCCCTGACCAGATGATTTCCTTAAGTAATAATTGTGCCAAATTTTGAAATTAATTATAAAATCCAAAATTCACTTTCAGTGAACAATCAAGCATTCATACTTAAATTTTACTTTAATGAGTATTCTCACTGGAAGGACTCAAGCCCGCGGTGATTCATGGAAAGCAAATTTGGATGCATCACAGACATGTAATAGCAAGGGCCCTACCAAATTCATGGTCCATCTGGGTCAATTTCATGTCATAGAGCTTTTAAAATAGTAAATTTCATGATTTCAGCTTTTTAGATCTGATATTTCATGGTACAGTAAACCCTCGATTTAACGGACCTCGATTTAACGGACTTCGGATGCAACGGACAAAATTTCTGAGCAAGCTGATGCATTCCTGATCCATTTCTGGCGGGCTGGCCGCCGGCTCCCGCCCGGCTCCCGCCAGCGGGCGGGCTGCCAGCTCCCGCCCGGGTCCCACCTCCGGGCAGGCTGACTGCCGGCTCCCGCCCGGCTCCGGGTGGGCTGGCTGACGGTTCCCGACTGCCACCCGGGTCCCAGCAGCCGGGACCCGGGCGGGCTGGCTGACGGCTCCCGGCAGCTGGGACCTGGGCGGGCTGGCTGCTGGGTCCCGGCTGCCGCCCGTGTCCCAGTAGCGGGTGGGCTGCGGAGCTGCCGCCCCCACCCTGTGGCGGGCAGGCTGCTGCTCCGACAGCTCGGGGTTTTTTTTTATTATTAAATAACGGACTTTTTCATTTAACGGACACCCCCTTGCCCGAATTAGTCCGTTAAATGGAGGTTTTACTGTATTGTAATTGTAGGGGTTCTGACTCAAAAAGGGAGTTGTGGTACTGTTACCCTTACTTCTGTGCTGCTGCTGACATTGTCTCTGCCTTCCAAGCTGGGCAGCTGGAGAGCGGCGGCTGCTGGCTGGGAGCCCAGCTCAGAAGGCAGAGCCACCGCCAGCAGCAGCTTACATGCAAGGTATGGTATTGCCACCCTTACATCTGTGCTGCTGCCTGCAAAGCTGGCCCTCAGTCATTAGCCACCATTGTCCAGCCGCCCAACTCTGAAGGCAGCACAGAAGCAAGGGTGGCAATACTGCAACCCTCCTAAAATATCCTTGTGACCCTCTCACATCTCCCTTTTGGGTCAGGATCCCTAATTTGAGAAATGCTGGCGTCCCCCATGAAATCTGTATACTATAGGGTAAATGCACAAAAAAGACCAGATTTCACCAGGGAGACCAGATTTCACAGTCCATTGTGCATTTTTCATGGCCATGAATTTGGTAGGGCCCTACTAATAACCTACTACATGGGATAATGTGAGGATTAACTAGTCCATGTTTTTATAGCACATGAAAGCTGTAAAACACTATAGATTGTAAATGTTACAGTAAGTATTGTAATTTGGCCATGTTAGAATAATATAAATTAGTTTTTTTTCCTCTGCGTAGTAGATTACAGTGCACAATGTAAACCCCAGAGTCAAAGAGAAGGACAACCAGTGTGGAAAGCAAGTTTGTGACACCTGTTATCCTGAAATTCTCTGCTAGGCATACAACCAGAAAATAGGACATGTCATAGTAGATCAACATGTCAAGATGCACTGTAAATCAGAGTTCTATTGCCGTTAGAGCTCAGTCCCACCAGGTGGCAGTTTGAAATGATTGGTATCAGGAGTGAGCATGTACCCCCTTTCCAATTCCACTGCGCTTCTGCAGGCAGGACAATAGCAGAGACTGGTGCCATATCACCTGGACCTAACATTATGATACTTTATACTGCTCTTAATGAATCAGGATGGCATTTTCAAACTTTGTTCACAATGTGCATCTCAGAAGCTGGGTTACTTCATTTTACTGTTTAGAATAATTCTTTCTACGGCCTGCAGTCACAGCACACAACTATGTATAGTGCGTACCAAACTGCTGGAACTTTCATGTTTTATATTGTAAATCAATACATTGCAATCCACGCTTATGATCCCAGTCTTGTAGAACGGTGGGTGCATTTGAGATAATCATTCTGTAAATCTAAATAGAAGGCTTTGCAGCATTATGTACTGCAGTTTTACAGAAAAGTAATTTTTATTTTAAACACATTTGGGCCATTAAAACTGAAACAACACTAGCCCAGTTTTGGATACCATACACTTTTATTGGGAAATGTTAATCCAATGGTTTTATGATACATCTGGTTTGTAGAGTAATGAATCCTTGAAGTTTATTAAATCTGAATATATCCTGCTTCTCTTCCCATTCGAAGAGGGAGGGGTCATCAAACTTGTTGCACTTTTCTTGCAAAAGGCCTTCTTGCCAGAATGTCGTAATTCCTGCAACCAGTTTATCTTCATTCATCAAGAGTATATTCCGCTTCAATGAATGTCCAAACCAGCTCAGTCTGATTCAAATCCATGAACCCACAATTATGATAATATAATGAATGCCCACGCATCAAGCAGAACCATGTTGAAAATGCTCTGGGCATATATACAGTACAATAGATTTTGTTACATGGAGATGTTCTGATCTGAGAGGCATATCACTTTCTCAGAAGGAGTTATTCACTCATCCAGTCTCACACCACAGAAAGAGGCTTTGGGCCATTGTGTGTACAAGCGGAGAAGATATAGAAGGAAAAGTAAATAAATAAAAGATATTAACAAATGGAAACAGTAATACATTTAACCCCATGATGGGGGGGCAGTGTTTGTGAACTCACAACTGTGGTAGACCCAGGGCAGACAGCTGCCAGAAAGGCCTGTAATTAGAAGGGTTACCACAAGGGAATTGGGTCCAGCTGAGCAAGGCTGCCACAGCCAGAAGCAGGGCCAGCTGAGGCCAGTTAAGGAGGCTGTCAGAGCCCTTGAAAAGAGACTCCTCCCCAGAGAGGGGCGTGGGAGTTTGAGGAGTGAGTTTGGAGGCCGTGGGAGTTTGAGGAGTGAGTTTGGAGGCAGTAGGAGTTAGAGGAGTGAGTTTGGTGGAAGCAGAGGAGTGTGAGGAGTTAGTTGGAGGAAGCAGGGACGGAGAGGCTGCTGGCAAGCAGGGGAAGAGAACAAAGGGTCCCTCCCAGGGGGAACCTAGCTTTTCTAGCCTGCAGGAGCCGACCCTGAGAGAGGGAGAAAGAGAGTGTGCTGCTAAGGAGCAGTGGAAAAACCGGGTCTGGTGCAGCCTGGGGAGCCGAGGAGCCACCTTGTCACACAACCCTTCCACAGTCTGAATCATGTGGTTCTGTAAGAATACTGTCAACCATTTATGTAGTACCATTCCAAATTCCAGAGAGTCAAATCAACACTATGAAGCAATGCTTGTATTAATTATAGTAAAAGAAGACAGCAATGTTTTAGTGAACTGATTAAAGGGGAGTCAGAAAACCTAGATTCTAGTCCTAGCTCTACAACTATATGACCTTGTGTAAGTTACTGCATTTGTCTCACCCTGTATTTACCCTTCTGTAAAATTGGGATTAATAACTCTCCCTCATCACCCTATAAAGCAGTCTTTGATCTCTGGCTGAAAACTGCTACATAGGTACACTGTAGTCAAATACACCTTTTTGGTTTAAAATATAAAATAAATAGATTAACTATGAAAAGATAGATTATAAGTGATTATAAGTGATAGCAAATAGATGAAACAGATTACCTAGTGAATAAACAAAACCGCTTAACATACTAGACAGGTAGGATATGAATTAGCAAATTCTCACCTGGAGAGGTAAACAGGCAGGCAGATTCTTAAGGCACAAGCTGCCTTTGCTTTGCAGCTTGGGTTTCCCAGGTTTTCATACATACACTAGCAATCCCTTTAGCCTGGGACCATCACTTCCCCAGTTCAGTCTTTGTTCCTCAGATGTTTCCAGGTGTGTTGTAGGGAGAGTGAGGTGCCATCATGATGTCATTTCCACCTTATATATCTTCTTCCCACTTGCTGGAAAGCTCTTTCACCGTGATCTAAGTCAAACAGTTCCCATTGTATAGTGTTATCTCTGAGAGGTTCTTATTGTACACAGTTCCTGGGGTAATCCTTGTGTTTGTGTTCATTTCCTCAATAAGCCATTAACATTGTTTGGCCTTTTTACTGTTGTACCTGAAAGGTTGTTTGTGGGTGTTTTCAACCTCACACCATGCTTCAGTAACACAAACATAGTCAAACTTCAAAACTTCACATATGATGATACACATAAAATCCAACGAGATATTGTCTAGCAGATCAAGATTTTTAGAATGATACCTCAGAAGACATACTTTATGCAGAACAAATCCTAATTATATGATAGTGGTGAATAAGGGGGTGCCAGAGTGTCACACTCACCAATCCTTTGAAAGTAGCTGTTCTCTGAGTCTTCTTTCCAAATGTTATTAAAGTCTCCACAGAGGATGACCTTCGGAATGGAAGAGGAGTAGTGGACAGTTCCCAAACAGTTTCTGACAAGAGGACAGGTTTTCTGTTTCAGCTGCCTTGTCTGAAAAAGTTAACTCTTAGGAACCTATAGCTCCAGCTTTCTTCTGCCTGACTATTTTTCCAGTAGCATGAATTTCAGCATTGTGGAAGTAGTATGATCTATAGTCCAACAAGGAAGAATTTATTTGAGAACAAGCAATAACTCTAATTAAAACATCATAGTGCTGTATGTATGAGGTCCAGTCTAATAACAAGCCTGGATCAGTTGTTTAATAATCGTGTTCAAACAAATAAAAAAATCAGCACATATTTTATCCTAAAGTCCCAAATAAATTAACATAGGCAGCCAGTTCATATTTACAATATATAGGATTTGTGCCAATCAACTGAGTCATCACGGCTGGTATAGTGTGTATTTTATGTACAATTGTAAATTGTATTTCATGATTCTCAGCTGCTACAGATATCTTATCACTAGTTTTCAACATAGTCCTTAATCTATCATCTTGTATGTCAATCTGTAAATTTCCTCCCAAGCTTTCCTGCCTGTTCTTGCAATAGAGCTGTCTGACTCACTTAACACTCTAGAAAAAGATGAAATCAAATCTTCAGGCAACCCAGGAAAATTAATAATCTTCTCCAAGGGTGACAGGGTCAACTAATTCCATGCTCACAAATGTCTGTACATGTACAGTTTCTAAACTGGTGGTATTTAAAAATGTGCTCTTTGGGAAGGCCAAAAGCAGATTTTAATTGTTTAACTGAGTAAAGACCCTATGACATCTGCCAAGCCCCTAGACCTGCACACATCAAAACCGAATTGAATATATTGGCTTTAAATGATAGGCCATTACATACTGGGGACAAGAGCCCATGCAGCTTCTCCTCAACTCCCCTCTGAAAATTGTCCTGACCTCTTTCCATGCCTTAATATAACACGTTTAATTTGATCTTTCTTAAAATATATAAATCACTCAAAAATAGAATATGCAGGGTAGAAATAGGCTGACATGTTCCCTTCTTCTAGGTCCACTGATGTAAACTAAGGATCTCCACTAAGCCTCTCTTCAACAAATCTCTGCTGACAGGCAATGTCATAAAGGTTTATACATGATAAGTATCAGAAGGGTAGCTGTGTTAGTCTGTATGCAAAAAAACAATGAGGAGTCCAGTGACACCTTAAAGACTAACAGATTTATTTGGGCATAAGCTTTTGTGGGTCAAAAACCCATTTAAAGAAGTAGGTTTTTGACCAATGAAAGCTATGCCCAAATAAACCTGTTAGTCTTTAAGGTGCTCTTCATTGTTATACATACAAATTAAATCCTTCTTTCTACCTTGGCACACTTCAAAGCTTTACAGGTAATAAATAGACAACTTCCCCCTCTGAATGAATCAGGAAAATGTTCCCCTGTGTCCTTAATATCCTTTCTCTTAAGGACAATAGGCAACACCTGCCCGAAATAAAGTAAGGATTGTGGCATGCTCTTGCATGGATGCCAATGGGCATATAAGCATATAAAGAGCCTTTATTCTTTATTCTTTATTGGTTGATATGACCCAGAGTCCTCTGGATTTCTTTTTAAATCAAGCATATGCAGGAAATGTAAAAGAAAATGAAAGTGGGCCTGGAAGAAAAGATGGAGAGGACACTTTAATAACGAAGGTATTAAAATCAGTTATCAAATGTTTCTAGAGCTGTGCATTCTAGGTCTAGCGCTTTACTTTGCTTAGCTGTATAATATCCCAAATTACCATTTTGCAACTGATTGGTGCAATAAGAATAACTGAATACTCCACTAGAAATGAAGAAAATGTTATTTAATAATGGAAATTCATTTGCTCCTCACTCCTATTGGCATATCAAGATGTTTTATAAGGCTCCAGAAGTTACTGTTTATCCTTTTTAGGATTCATAACCCACCCTTGTTTATACCCCTCCTTGTATCATTTATTGCTAAAGTGGTTGAACTGTAATCCCCAGTGACAGGTTTACATTTTTCATATGCAAGCAATTCACATTTCCACAGTATTCTCTATAATTAAATTGTAATCTGTTTGAGGGAGTGAGTATGTTTTTCTATGTGTTTGTTTATCACGAGTGTTAAATATTGCTTCCATGTACATGCCAGGCTGCATGGTTTCCCCAGCCGCTTAGGTCAGTATCTTCCACATTAGTCCAGCTGCAACAACTGAGCTGTGAACTCTGCCGGGTGGAAATAAAGTCATCAGGGCGCCACCTATGTATATGGAAAGCGCACCTGCCGTGAACACGACTAATCTGCCTAGTAACAGGGCCACATCTACATAGGTCCAATCACATACCGAGGGGGTTTGTTTTCCTCAGCCTATAAATTCTGAGAATTGGCGCCAAAATTCTAGAGCCGTTCATATCCAGTCCAGGCCTGATCAACCCGGACAACACCTCTCCGCTCCCGTATCTTCTCCTGAGCATGTAACAATTGCCGGTCAAGTTTGTAATGTTACCCATGTGTCTCATTTTCATAAGTGTTTACCTCAGAGTATGTTGTTACTTGATTTGTTACTTGAGTGTCTCTTTTCCGTAAATTTTTACCTCAGAATTTGTGCGTCTCATTTCTGTCAGTGTTTACCTCAAAGTCTGAATTGTTATTCATGTGTCTCTCCTCTGTAAATTTTTACCTCCAAATTTGAAAGGCCACTCGTGACTCTCATGCTGTAAAGTTTTCTCATGTAAATAGCTGTGTCTTTTTGGTAGTAATAATAAGGTTCCTTCTTGTTGTAAATGTTATATTAAGCAAATCAATCAAAAAGGAAAACTGTTTAATAGAATTGTTTAATAGCCAACTGTTCAATAGTTAATTACTGTAACTAGTCTTTAAATTCACCCATTGCCCTGTCCCTTAATAAATAAACAAGTTGTTAGTTTGCCATCAGTGTGCTGTGTGACTCCTTCCCAAAATCCTTACTGAACCTCTGACATTTACGACTAGTACAATATGGTGCTGATCTTTATTGGAATATTTGGGCATTATAACAATATCTATTAAATAACATTATTTTAATAATAAACGATTGTGCTAATTAGGCAAAAGGACTAATTGATAAAATGGTAATGAAGAATATGGAGAAATATAGCTAATTGCAGTTTTTACTGTATCCTTTCTATACTTTAAATATCTGTGAAAATTGTCATTTCCTAATGTCTCAGATGCCAGTCTAGTTGTCCCCAATTCAAGTTCAATGGAAAAAATCCTTTCTTATAACCTGATTATTCTTTCATTGAAATCAATGGGCATTCTGTCACTAAATTAAATGGGAGCGGAGTCAGGCCCAGTGATTCCAAACCTTTCATTCGTTCTGACGTGACTCGTTCCTTAACACCCTCAACATTTTTTTCCTGTTTCTCTCCTTCTGCCTCGCTCTATCCCTGCCAAAAAAAAAAAAAAAGAGAGAGTGATCTGGTATTTAAGAAAGGATTAAATTCCAAAACACAATTTGTATTATTTGTTTAAGAATGTAATTCATATGTTAATTGCCAAACAAGGAGAGAGTGCTATCCAGTGGTTAGTGAATTGGACAGGGCGTGAAGACTTAAATATCTTATTTTGGGGTCTGACATTTATTTGCTGGGTGACCCTTTGTAGGGTCAGATTGTGCTAGTATATACCCACTTTTGAATTCCAAGCTTCAGTTTGAATATCCATGTCTCTCATAGCCTGACTGTAGATTCAACCCAGCTGTCGCAGGTGCAACATTCTGATTTGTGCGATAGGTGGTACCAGACTTCTCAGAGAAAGGAAGGCCTGGCCTGAGGCCTTTAAAAATGTACCCATTAACCTCTCTGTATTTCAGTTTTCCTATTTGTAGCATGGAGATCATAATACCTACCTTTCACATTTGTGAGGTCTATATAATGTTTGTAAAGTGCATTCAACAACTCAAATTAAAACGTCACAATAGTAAATACAGTGTACATCATAATTATTGTTATTGAAACATAAAACTCAGGTTATTATTCGATAGTCTAGTAATCTGTCTACAGAAAGCCATTTCTGATATTTTAGGACAAACATAACAACATAGCAAAGCTCCTTATAAACTTGTTACTAAGGGTGCTAGAGAAGCATTGAAATTACTAGTTTGCAGTTAATATCCATTAGGAAAGACCTATGGATAAGAACCAGTTGAAATGCACAGTAATGATCTCATAAGATCAAAAGCCAGTGTTTCTCACAATGCATGGAAAATGTGAAAGAAAATGAATTACTTACATTGATTTACACGTGATCTGTTAGCATCTAATTTATTAATCAATAACTGCTGTTTAAATGTGTGTAGATCAAGTTTGCTTAATGTACACAAGTAATTTAATCTTTCAATTAGCTCACTAATGTAAATGTTAATACTCACCTAATATTAACACTAGTTTACTCAAGTTTACACCTTTGAGAAAACAATGATTTATGGTACATTCCTCTGTATTATACAGGAGTGTCATTAAAGTCTAGTTTGGAAAGTTGCACATACAGAATAAATTATAAAATATTCACATATTTTAAAAAATACATACCCTAAACTACATAATTCATTTAGTGTGGGGAGTCAAGCTCTCCTGCAGTGGCTCAAGAGTTTGAGTACCAACCTCAGAGCAGACTGATAAGAAACAGGGCACAACCCCAAATCTATACTTAGATTTCACCAACCAAATATCAAGTGCAAACTCAGTCACTATAACAGCCTAACCATGGAGTCGCAGACAGTCCCCTTGGATACTCTGATCTATCTTGTCAATAGGCAAGATTGATAGATAGATGGTCCCTTATGCCAAATATCACAACAATATTCAGATTACTCTGAGTCCCATTCATTTACCCCAGATCAAGAGCACATTAGATCTCACACCAAGGACGATGCTTGTAGCCATTCTATAAACAAACTGAAGATTTATTAACTAGGAAAAGGTCAATAAGAGAGTTATTTACAGAATTAAAGCAGGTAAAAATACAGACACACACACACACAAACAGTCTTATGTTTCAAAAGGTAATAGAAGCTTCTATAATAAGCAAGCACCATATATACCTTAGGGCTAATCCAGGCTAACCACTGGGGATTTTTTTATTTCTCTTAGAAAACTTTGCCTTCAAAAGTGAAAGCAGCATAGAGATACAGTTTCTTCTTCTTAAGGATTTTTATCCCATTTCTCCCTTGTGCTTCTCAACTGATAGGAAGAATTCACTTGCAAGACTCATCTCAAAGGGGGAGGGAAGAGCAGCCAGCAAAGTCTTTTGTCCCCTAAGGATCCACAGTAGTTCACCAGGCTTTGATGGGCATTCTCTGTTGGACAGGATGTAACATCTTCTGCTGGAAGCCAGCATTTCACGCTAATTAACGTCTTTCTCCTGTTGGGTGATTTACAGAGTTACAGAAGACTACAATGCAAACAACTGTTACCTTGTGACATCGAATGATATGATAAGTGAGATTAATGCATGCAGCAATTTACAAGCATTTCATAAAGTCTAAACACTAAGGACATTTTTATAACTCTGATATCTATTTTAACAATACTGACACAAGGTGAGACAAACTAATACCAGCTATGCATTTGTCAGTGTTCAGTTAAGACATGGGAGCTGTGGCATGAGCTGGCACATGGTTTGTCAGCATCACACAGGGAGAGTTTTTATTTGTAATGAGAACTAAACATGATATGCAAAGTGAATCATGAATATTTTCATGAATAAACATTACGGACTTCCACCAGTATTAGTATTAGGATTGTATTACTAGTTGTTAGTGGGCTATCCCCAATTTATTAATGAAAATATTTTCAAATCTCCAGAGTTTCACAAACTCTAGCCCAAATGATTATTCCTGCTGGAACTGAATAATTCTGTATTCACTATTAATTATTTGCTATTTATCTGTCTTTGTTAGCTATTTTCCTGAATAAAGATATTCACTAAAGAACAGAAACTGCAAAAAAGTACTCAGGGTGATTAATCAGATACTACAAGAAACTAATATAAAATACCAATCAACCAAGGGGTGAAATTCATCCCCCAGCCAGAAGGTCCATCACAAGGCCTTTGCCTTACTTAGCTGCCACTTAAGACCTATATTGAGGAGTTAAGCTGAATTAAAGTGGTTCATTGACATTGTGAGGTCACTCTGTTAATGTGTGAATTTCATCACAAATGAACAATTCATAAACAATCCTTGAATTTGTTCATAATGGGTGAAGTTGACCTCTGTGAAGAGGTCTGACAATGCCTAAGTCCTACTTAAAGCCTCATCATAGGAGACATAGTGATTCCATGGCACAAGTGTGAACACAGCCCAGCTCTTTTGAGTCCAGTACTAGTTCCTGGTCCTCTCCATTGGACCACACTGGCTCCCTACTCAGAGACTACAGTTCTATTCTTTGTAGGTTCTTATACCATACTCATTGCTATAGTTTGCACACCTGCCATGTATTGTTTGTTCTCTCATCCTCACTCCAGGGGAGAAGTGTGTGCAGTGGAGTATCTTATTTTGGTAAGGTTTTTGAAAAGAGTATGCATGCTGCTATATGTTTCTGTCAGAGAAGGCAAAATCAAAGAAATCCTACTCGGACTTAGAGTGGAAGGTGGTGTGGATTGTGATGGTCCTTAGTTCCTAAGGGAGTTCATTCCACAGTCTCGGAAAATTCTGTCTCATGCACAGACAAGCTTTAACATTATTGTAGAGAGTTCTGCTGTGCCAGAGGAGCAAACTTGCTGACTATGTTGAACAACTTTTTCAATTCAGACTTGGGTCAATAGAGACCAAAAGTTATTACCGTCTGATGGCTGTTTGACAGCACATGTGAAATCATTATAGTCTGAGTCCAATTTCTAACAGACAAATGTCCCTTTGACAAAATAAGAACACAAACACTGGCTCTAATCACCATCTATATTGACAGGTCTACAGTGATCAAGGGTTGTATCTGTCTCTTTATTCTTACTGGTGGCTCCTCTATGGGGACACAGCACATTAGGAAGGCCACATGGGGAAGATTGCACTGCCACTGTTTGCACTGTTCCTGTTCTGTGTATAGAGGAATTCTGCTTCAAGGCCTGTCAATCTGGAATATTTCACAAGTACTAAATTCACTTAAACTTCTTTTCTATAAAATTAAAAGACAAGTTTGGTCTTATAACATTATTACCACAATCTTTTGAAATAGATATAATAAAACATTTTAATTATGCAACTTTATATGCCATAACTATAGAAATAACTACAAGACAGAAGATATATTTTAAATAACTTGAAATAATTCATATAGTTTTTAGTGTGGTTTCTCTAGATATTATGCTTTCTGATTCTCACTGATCTTGTATAGTTTGAATAATAAGATTTCCAAAATGGGCTAAATTATCCCCTGTGATGCCTACTAAAGTAAATGGAAGCTGCACCCTCCCAACCAGAGATTTATTCCATGTATAATAACATGCATTGTTTAATCTATACTGAGTCAAAATGCAGAGGCATTACATATTACTGCATCATTAGCCGATCACTGTAGATTGATTTATAATGTATGTTTAGGCTTTTTGTGCAGGAAAAATATTAATACTATTTATTTATATGGGAGTACCACCAACAAATTCCAATCATTATCTTGAATCCATTGTTTTAACCTAGATACTGTATAAACACATTAGAAGACAGTTTCTGTACCAAAGAGCTTGCTTCTGTTAAAATCAATGGGAGTTTTTCCATTGACTTCAGTGTGAATAGGATCGGGTCCCAAATAAACAAGGATCACAGACAATGAAAAACAACACGTCAAATATATGTATCCTGTGAGGGCTTTTCTTTTCAATATTTTCTTCATAGTCAGCCATTTCACTGACTAGGAGCTCCAGCCAAGATACTATTAGTTCTGTAGATTTTAAAATATAAATGGCAAAATGGTTTTGCTGTTTGTTTAAGGATGACCTTGGACAAAGTAGGAAATGTACTGCATGTATCTTACAAATGTGTAATTAAGACCCAGTAATGAACAAGGAAGCAGAAAGGGTAACTTGCAAAGAAAGCTGGTGTAATGCTCCTTTTTACATTAAATATATTCTGCTGGAGTGGTTCGCTGGGTAGAGAAACCCATGGGAACACAAAGGCCAGGTCCACACTAGTGGGGGTGGGGGTCGACCTAAGATATGCAACTTCAGCTATGTGAATAGGACAGCTGAAGTCGGTGCATCTTAAGTCAATTTACCTGGCGTCCTCACGGTGGCAGCGAGCTCCCCATCGACTTCGCTTACTCCTCTCGATGAGCTGGAGTACTGGAATCAATGAGGAGCACCTTTGGGGATCGATTTATCACGTCTACATGAGACGCAATAAATCAATCCCTGACAGATCGATCAGTACCCGCTGGTCCGGCAGGTAATGAAGACAAGCCCAAAAGGTGAATCCTGGCTCTCTTGAAGTCAGTGCTATTGATTTCAGCGGGTCAAGAATATCATCCCAAATCTGAGTGGAATGTAGATAATTTTGGAACTGAAATGAGCTATGTTTGGAGCTGAAATGAGGGACATCTGAGAGGTATGATTACCTCAAGGCCTCACAAGGAGCATCAACAATGGTCCTGGAGATCCTGAGCTCCCACACAATCTTTTAAATGTATTATTTATCCTTTAGTACAGGGGTTATTGACTTCCTCAGCGCTTAGGTCTTATGCAATGTTCCCACCTACCAAAGAGGAATTTTTGCAGGTTAAAATTAGGACAGATCCCAATATATTTGCACTCAAAATGGAAAGCTGTTTTTGGTGACCATTTTTGCATGGTCCAAGCTGAGAAGAAACACGTTTTATTTTTTAATTTATGAAACTTTAACATTCAGGCAAGTGCAGGTTTTTGTTGTTGTTTTCCAAGTAGGGTAAAAGCACAATTGTTCCCTGTACTGTCAAGAGTGCTAATTTTTTCTCATGGCTCTGTTGCATAGTAGCGGACTCTGTTACGCAGGGCTCTTAGATAGCATTGCTAGCCTTTTGTATACAAAAAGAAAGAAAGAAAGCTGACAGATTTTGTTGACAAATGCAAGAGTTTGTTTTAGAAGCACGTGCTCCTAATTCTTTATATCTAGGATTGGTGAACTGTATTGCTCTTAAAAACCACCAGCATTGGCAACAAATAATGAAGACTATGACATACACCAATGTCAATACTGATAGCATATCAGGATCCTGACCTGAAATCCAAACGCTATAACAAAAAGAAACTCTCAGCAGTGCACACCCAGTCTTGCAGCCTTTACAAAAATAAACATCTCATAAAAGTCTATAAAAGTTTCTCTCTGTGTGTGTATATATGGCAAACGATAGGGTCAAAGCCTAATTCTGCTGTTCTACCAATAGCTACTGCATTGCAAATACAGAATGTACCTACTATAGGCTTAAGTCCTAAAGGGCTACAATATGCTGTATTCTCAGAATGCTAAGAGTTAGCTTCCACCATCTTTGTATTTTGAAATTAATTTTATGGACTCCTTTATTTCAGCAGACTACTCAGTTCTACATCTATGTGAGTCATACCACCCCACTGTCTTGGTGAGATCACATGTGCACCAAGGAATCTTTCCACTGACTGTCGTAGAAGCTGGATCGGTCCCCGGTAACATAATCGTGCACTTCCAGTTGTGGTTTATTGTAGCAGAGAAACTTATATGGGGGCGGAAATGTCATTTGCTTTTATGCTGGGTGGAACCCTACAGAACAGAGTGGGGTATAAGTCTGAGCAGAATTTGGCCTGAAGTGTTTAGTGAAATTGCAGGAACATACACCTGGGGTGAAATTTATTCCTATGCAAAGAGACCACATATGAACTATGCACCAATTGAAACCCTCTTAAGCTCTATTTTGAGGACTTAAGTGGGTCGAAGGAACTTAAGAATTGCCATACTGGATTAAATCAGAGCAGCGATCTATATATAGTATGGTGTCCTGTCCCCAACAGTGGCCAGTACCCGCTGCTTCACAGGAAAAAAATCCCACCATAGCAGGCAGTTATTGGCCAATCTGTCTCCCAGGAAAGAAGTTGGCTTATGTCTCAAAGCATCTGATTTTCTATCCCTTCCAATACTCTTGTCTGCTAATTTCCTAATATCATTCTGGACTGTCTTGTTATCCAAATAAATGGCCAATAACTTTTTTTTAAAAAATGCTATTGTGATCTTAGCCTCAGGACCAGTATGTAATGATGAGTTCCACTGGCTACTTGTGCTTTCTGTGAAAAAGTATTTACTTTAATGAGTTTTGAAGTTCCCGTCTATCTGTTTCATTGAGTGTCATTCTTGAATTACGAGAAAGGTTGTAACAGGGCTGTTTGCCACCTGAGTGACCCTCATGGCCAGCAGTGCCTCTGCTGTGTCCTATCCCTGTTTTCTCCTTCAGAAGATCCTCTTTCCCTGAAGCTTCACTCTGCAGTTCCCTCACTGCAGCAACCCCAGTCCTGAAGCTTCCTGCTGACTTTTACCCTGAGAGCACATAATTCAAACTAAATGTTGCTCATCCTGTAATACAGCCGTTTTAGCCTCCCTGTTATGAAGTGGGAATATCTTCTCCGTACTATTCACTAATTAGTATACCTCCACCATATCCCCTAAATAAACAGTACCAGTCTTTTCAATCTTACCTCATGTGACAGTTCGCATAATGCCTAATCATTGCCATTGCCCATTTCTGAACTTCCTCTATTCCTATTATATGGCTATTGAGCAGAATTAGAACACATGATCTCAGGTGCTGTTGCATCATTAATTTACATAATAGCATTATGATATATTTTGTGTTACTCTTCATCCAATCTTTATTCATCCTAACATTTTGTTCACTTTTTCTGACTGGTGTACACTGAACATATGTTTTCATTGAGTTGACCATAATGGTACACAGGATCATTTTATGAGTTGTTGCAATGAATTTACAATTCAGTAAGATGTGTGAGTGGTGTATAATTTGGGAGACAACAGCTTAACATAAAAGTACTATTACAATACCAATATTGTTGTATTGGGTTTATTGGCCTGTGACCAAGGATTTAGAGTTAGTCAATAATTTGTTTTATGATAAAAAAAAATAATAAAAGAATTTTTATTCTAACAAAATTTAGAATTTTTAATCTAACAAAATGGAAATCACTGGTGTTTTTGACATATCAGTCTTGGAGACAGGTAGGCAGAGGCAATGTGGGTTAAGCCTTTCGTGTAGCGGTGCACCCAAAGCATAGTGATGAGAACTGTCACTGCCACACAAGACCCTCACTTGTAGGGTTCTGTCTCCAGTCCTAGTCAACATCCACAGGAACCCACTTGCCAAACTGGTCAGACAACAAGGACTGAAGCACTAGCAATGTGACTATGACACACAGTTCTTCCTATCTTTCACCACATACCACTTCCAAGAGTTTGAAACCGTGGGGCAGTCTGCTTGGATTGAAGTTATACCTTCACAATTGGCCAGTTCACTCTATAGTTTAGGAATGTTCTAGGATTACTTGCTGACACTAAGCTCTCACGTCTAGTATCTACAATTAACATTTTCTATTAACACCAATTGAGTAGGAGACTTCATTCCTTCCTGATAGACAATGATCCAGCTTCAGTTATGCACACTTTTGTCATCTTCTCTTTGAACTATCACATAATGATATATTTAGGCATTAAACCATCATCACTTAGAAACTGCATCTGGTACAGAATGCTGCAATTTATCTCCACAGCAACATGAGCTATCACAATCACATCAAAGCTATCCTCCACTCTTTACATTGGCATCCCATAGAAAAGTGAATCAAGTTCAAGTTCTTGGTTCTTATCTTCATGGCTCTTAAAGAACTGACCTAGCCACAGGTTAACTAGAAGATCATAAAACGTCCTTAGGTAGGGACCGTGGTTGACAATTCTGCTTCTAGCATAATGGAACTTTCTACCCTAAAGTCAAGCTCACCTGCACAGGAGACAGCTTTCTTTGGGTCTGGTCTCTTGGACTCCCACAGGAATCAAAACCTCACCACCTTTATCTCCATTTGAAAGGCAACTCTCCTTCTCTAGTATAAACACACAGTAGCATGTAAATAAAAAAGATAATAAAAACTCTACCAAACCAAAACACTACACTGCTGACACAACTGAGAGAAAGAATAAATCACACATGACAGATGTTAATCATGACACTTAATGAACTACTGAAAGGTGCTAAGACACAGTAGTGATGAGGGTAGTTCTTATATAG
Source organism: Sternotherus odoratus (assembly GCA_032164245.1). Taxonomy (NCBI): domain Eukaryota; kingdom Metazoa; phylum Chordata; order Testudines; family Kinosternidae; genus Sternotherus; species Sternotherus odoratus. Next base: position 147,931,393 of record JAVMKO010000003.1, read on the forward strand.
AATAGAATCTTCCAATCTAATTTGGAGACAATAATCATTTTAATATCCTCCTAAATAGAACTCTTAATGAAGGACTCTTTTGTGCAAATGCTAATGAAACCTTCCTTTCATGTTATGGGCTCCAACACCTGAAAGATAGATAAACAACAATGAATGCTGTAGCTAGACATGTAGCCTGACCCAGAGGCAGGGACTTGAAAAAATGGCTTCTGAGCACAGGAGAGACTATAGACAGCAAGTCATGCAGACAGTTTAGCTAGAAGGGGGTCAGAGAGGAGATTGCTTTCAAGTGATATATTCATTTTGCTTGTTTTTCTTCGTGACTAATCTGAGAATGCCTTATCTAGAGAGTCAAAGTAGGTGAGGTAATAACTTTTATTGGACCAATTCTGTTGGTGAGAGAGACAAGCTTTCAAGCGAAACAGAGCTCTTCTTCAAGTCTGGAAAAGGTACTCAGAGTGTCAGCTAAATATAAGATCAAACCAATAGTTTAGTTTAGCATAAATAGTTAGCACATATTCTCAGGGACATTACAAGGTGAAGTGTCCCGTTAATACCATTGTAGTCAGAGGACAAAAAGGGGTGTTAAGTGAGTTGCAGATTGTTCTAATAAGACATTAATCCAGTGTCTCTTTAAGACCATGATTTTTAGCGAATCTAGCAAAGTTATGAATATAGGTTTGTCTTTTCAAAGTCTTGTGCAGGTTTCCTTTGACGCTGAGGAATGATAGCTAGGATACAGAATGATCGCCTTGTGAAAAGTGTTCACCTACAAATGATATGGTGTTTTTGTCTTTTATCATTTTCCTGTGTGAGTTCATTCAAAAGAGTAGTGATAGTCTGGTTTCGGCCACATAGTTGTTGTTGGGGCATTTAAGGCGCTGGATGAGCCAAAAGTGTAAATCTAGAGATGTTAAGTCAAATGTTCTTTTTGTTTAAATTCCATTTTCTTTCTTTTTCATATTTTTAGGGAGGTAAAACTACTGTTGTATGGATAAATTCACATGAATGGCCTCCAAAAAAGAGAACATTGAAACCTTTAAGGAGAAATTCTGAGGAATACATTTTCTAAACATACACTTCGCTCTTCAATCTAAGACAAGAGGCATGCATGTAGGTGCCCTACCGCAATAAGTTGCATTGCCATCAGGCTACTGCAGGTAAAAATAAGTGGAAAAAGGCCAAGGAGCAGATGAGTTGACAGTGGTGTTGGTCACATAGCCAGAAAGCCATAACATGAATATGAACAAAGAGTGACTAAATTACTAGAGAGTGGTAGGTTCACCACAGGTGATAAGGATGTACATTTTCTTTACATTGTTTAATTTAAACGTGATTAATATAAAGTAGAGACTAGTAGTCACTTTTTGCCACAGTGGGCAAAGCTCAGTTTATTAAAATGAATGACCCATGAAAAAGTATTAGCATTTGGCAATTTTTGAGATGTAATGAAGCATAATTAAAATGATTAAGAAATAAATTGGAAGAAAATTGTTAAATGGTCTGTGCATGAAATCCACCAGGAGTGCAGTGAGCCTGTGTAAGGCCCTCTATTCCTCTTTAGTCTGACTGTGAGAGTATAAGGTAGAGATGGAGACAGACCAGCTGCTCTTCCACAACCACAAAGCCATGGCTTAGAGATCAATACTAGCCTAAACAGCACAGTTGCCAACTTTTGGGTGGTAAATAAACACCCGACTTTCACAATAAGCCAAAAATCAAGTTAATCCCATTTCAAAACAAGGTCAAAACATGCCACTTAATGAACTACTGAACTCAAAGAACCCCAACACTCTATGTGACTAGATTCCCCCAGTGAGGATCTGGGACTCTGGTGGGCCCGCTATGCACCCCTGACTCTGCCCCCCACCCCCGTCCCTGCTCGTCACTTTCCCCTACTTGCCCCCCTTTGCCCCCTGCTTAAGCAAATAAAAAAAAAGCAATAAGCTACAAGCCAAAAACTAGCCAACAAGCAACTCACCAGCTAGTTAAGCCAAAAACAAGCCCAATTTCGGAGTTTTTTCATTTGTTTGTTTTTGTGGGTTTGACATGTTTGCTAAACAGGCTAGCACATAATGAAGGTTTGGGGGTGGGCTGCGTATAGAGCCATGAAGTAATAAACTGCGAGCTATAGTAGCTGCTGTAATGCAAACATTAGCTAAAGAAAAGGAATGTGTTTACATTTTATATTTTAAACATTCTTGGAACCAACCACATGGTACATAAAATCTTCACTTGTCCGTCAATGCCTCATTTAGATTAGAAAATCTTCAGTCTGGGTACCTATATCCTAGTATCTTCCAGGAATCTGGTCCCCAGTATTAGTCACTTTCAAACAGCATTTGTAAGTTTCTAAGATCATCATAGGATTGAGTTAAGTACCTACATTTGCATTCCTTGTTCATCCTCACCCACCTGGTGATCAGTGGGATTTTGCAGTGGGAAAGGGCCACTGGATAAGATCCTAGCTCTTTGGTCAGGTGTAACTATAATACAAAGAAGAGAGATTCTATAGTACAGTATACTTATATTAGGCATAATATGTATGGGCATCTGAATTTACCAAAATATTTCATTATAAGTGAAAGGAAGGTCTAGAAATGTACGCACAAACCTATTTGGTTAATTCATACCAGTTTAGGGAAGAGCCTCGGTTATCTCAGCCATGCTGTCACTTACTAAAATCTAAATTTCATATTACTGTACAGACCCACTCACAATAGTGTGATCAAATTACTTCAAACTGTATTGTAATGTTATCCTTTATACGTAAAATTGTTTCTAGTTACACCTCTAATGACTCTCTAAGCAATAATGTTTGGCGAAGAAAAATGTTGTCAGTCAAGCAGAACCATAAACATCTGTGTTCCTTTATAACAAACAACCCCATTTAATTGAAGATATAGATGTATCTGGAAAATTCCATGTAGCTGGAAAATATAGTGAAAAAATAGCCTGACGCCAGAGTCAAACCTTTCTGCAGTATCATCAGCTGAGAATGCAAAGGTCATTCTCTTTTAGTATTGAGGCAGGTTTCTTATTGATTGTTTCTATGCCAAAAAAAAATCAGATTAAAATAAAAAGAGTTTTTTTACTCCCAGGCAGAAATGAAAAATAGCTCTTGAGGAGAACAAAAGGAAGGCAGTCGCAATTACTGTATTGTGCCAAACGCAGTCAATTTCAGCCTGTCTTGAAAGATACATTCACATAATTGTAAAAGAAGATCTTAAAACAATGGCACAATTATAGTAATTGTTCTTTTTTGCCTAAAAATAGATCATTAATATGAATATTAGATGAGATTAACATTGGCACAAAATTGTCTTGTCCTAGTTTATCTTATTTTCTGCATATATCTGCTTCCAGAAATATTTCCAAACAATAAGGAAGTAGCTTGAATACAAAAAAATAATCAGAGGGAAGGTTAAAACTTTTTCGTTGTGCCTAGACACCGCACAGATGCTCTACTGCCCTTTTCATGCCAAAAAGTTCGCACCAGAAAATCATTTGGCTGTGAACTGTAAGGGAAAGATACATTTAAATCTATCCTTCCCTTTTGGGGACTGTTTCACCTATGAAGAACTAGCTACTTGCAGTGTTATTCTTCTGGAAATATGGGCCCCAATGTTTCAAGCTATTCCATGTGACTGCTGTGACCGGGGGGGCGGGGAGGGGGGAGAGGGAATCAACAATATCTAAAGTCTTCATGACACAAAATAGGAACCCTAGCTCTAGGGCAGCCTGCCTGGTGGGCTGCTGAGGAGTAAAGAGCCTGGAAGTTCAGGCCGCTGAGCCCCAACAAGTCTGAGAGTCAGGACTCCCAAGGATTCTTGGCTCTCCATCAGCATACTACGAGGGGCTATGAACAAGGCCAGTAGCTGGCAGGAAACCAGTCAGGTTTCTGAGGAGTTTTGTTGTAATGGAACAGTCTCCATGGAACATATCTATTTTGACAAGTTGAGAAATTCTGATGAAAAAATGTTTCATTGAATTTTTTTTGTCCAGTACTAGCAATAATAAGACCCATAAGTTACTGGAGTGCTGAGAGATTAGGTATGAAGATATACTTTGTAGCAATGTTATAAACTCCTGATAAAACCTTAACTGTAGCACTAGTGGGCACCACTATGAGAATTAAGCACCTATGTCTGCCAAGCTGACACATTAGCTGAATACATTTATTCTCCAGGGTGTTTATCCTGCTGCACTCAAATGACTGCGGGTTTTTGCCTGACAACACCAGCTGGGTTGAGAATCATAACCATTGTTTATACTGTCGCTCAGAATTTCTAAGCTTCATTGTGCCTGATGAAACGATTACTCTTGAGGGAAGAGATGAGAAGCTGTCTTCTCCTACCAATGTTGCTGTGCTCTTGTACAACACAGTTACTGGGCATTTTTGTAATTCTCTAGTGCTGTCAAGCTTTGTGATAGGTGGCAGTGATGATAATCAACACCAGGATGGAACCAGAAATCAAGTGATCTCTCACCCTCTAAAAGACTGATGTTACCTTAAGAATCAAAATGTTATAATAAAGTTGGTCACTTATAATGAACTTCACCAATATTCATAAGAAGCAGGACCAATAGCTGACTGCCTTGAGCCTTAGGTAGTCATTTATACCTTGTTAAAATGGCTATCAATTGCTGCCATTCTGCTCTGGTAGCCTTTTGCAGCCAGTATGCATTTACTTTGCACATGTGAACATGGCAGCACAAGGTGCAAGGCAGTGGAGAATCAGTCTTGCTATCTTTGCAAGGATACATATGACTATATATTATTGTTTTTATAGTGCCTTACTTGTGCACGATGCTTCAGAGACATATAAAGTATGAAAGATGCTGTTCTGGGAAGCTCAAAATTGAAGGCATTGCTCCCAATCCTATTGAAGGCTCCCAATACTATTGAACGCTCCGAATTCTATTGAAGGCTCCCAATCCTATTGAAGGCATTGGGGGAATTCAGCTCTGTGCTCTAGCTAGGCCAACACAGGAACCAAGGAGAGACAGGCTTGTGTACCCCCGTTTCAGAGCTGCTGAAGGATGGCTCATCCCCTGACACAGGCAAGGGCAACCCTTTTGTGTCACCAGTTGCTAAAGCTCTGTGCAGGCTCCAGAGGCAGAGACTTCCTGGGGCTTAGGGGTGCCTTTGCCAAGCCTCTTCCTGCCAGACTCTAGCCCATCCTAGAATGCTCCTGACATGCTCGGTGCACTGAAAGATCCCACAGAAAACACACTTGTATGTCTGGCTCTGTAACTGGCAGAAAAGTCTCCTGCTCCTATAAAAGCGAGAAAGAGTCTTGTAGGACCTTATAGACTAACAGATCTTAGGGATCATGAGCTTTCGTGGGCTAAGACCCACTTCATCAGATGAATGTTGTGGAAATCTCCAGAGACAGGTATAAGTATGCAGGGAAGAAAGCAAGGTAAATTCAATCAGGGGGGGGTGAGGCCCACTTCCAGCAGCTGATCTGGAGGTGTGAACACCCAGAGAGGAGAAACTGCTTTTGTAATTGGCAAGCCATTCACCTGGGGGCCCCTTATGATGCCAGTGCAATGGGGTGACAGAACAACAATAAATCTTGCCCACTGACTTCAATAGGAACAGGTCCTAAATTAGGTACGATTTAAGAAGTCATTAACACCACTGTCCACTCAAATGAATGGAGTCACAAGCCACACAGGTGTAAAAAGCCACATAGATGTAAATGAGCTCAGAATAAGGCCCAGAGGGTTAGAGTGAGAGATCACCACATTCCTGTACCTTTGCAATACTAACATCTTAAACTGACTCAGACTGCCCCCTGAAATGTCTTTCCGGAGGTAGCGGGGGGAGGAAGCAAACTACATATCCGTCTCCTGAAATGGTTTAGGATGGGTTACAATTTTTGTTTTTGTTTTTTGAGGCAATAATTTCTTTTCCTTCCTCTGAAAAAAATGTATGGAAACTCTGAATTTTAAAACTCCTTGATTTTTTTGGGCAGTTTGAAAAATATAGCTGAAGCTCAGATAAATCATAGCTATATAAACTAGTTTTCTTGAGCAAATATATATGAGGAGTGCTGAGGTAAGAGACAGTCACTTGTACTCTTGCTTTAGCCATCTGTTCCACTATTTTCAGACTAGAAATGACTGTTGATTAATTCACTTTATGCAAATGCATATACGTTACAAGGAATGACCTATAATTATTCATGTATAATTGTCTGATGAAGAAATTAGTCAGTCTATTAATGGCGATAAAATATCATTAATGATCTTGACCGGCCCAAGAGTGTAGGCCAGGTGCATTCTCTCTGGCACCAGAGGTTTAGGGCAGGGCCCATACATCTAGTCTCCAATGGCCCATTCCTGTGTCGTGGACTGAGTACATTCTATGAGCTGCTATATTCTTCCCTAGGGAGTTGAGGGCACTCAACACTTTTCAGGATGAAATTTACAGACTGTGCTACATAAGGAGTATGCTCTGTATTTAGTGAGGGAAGGCTTTTTGGCTTTAAAGAACTAATGCAAACTGATGCAGCAGGGCCAGATTGTGACACAAGTTTATGTGGGCTCAAAGCAGGTTGTGTAGAGCACTGGTTCTCAACCTCTTCAGACTACTGTATCCCTTTCAGGAGTCTGATTTGTGTTGCAAACTCCCAAGTTTCACCTCACTTAAAAACTACTTGCTTACAAAGTCAGATATAGAAATACAGAAGTGTCACGGCACACTAGTACTGAAAAATTGCTTACTTTCTCATTTTTACCACAGGATTATAAAATAAATCCATTGGAATATAAATATTGTACTTACATTTCAGTGTATAGTATAGAGAGCAGTATAAACAAGTAATTGTATGAAATTTTAGTAACTTTGCTAGTTCTTTTTATGTAGCCCGCTGTAAAACTAGGTACATATTAAAGTACTTCCTGTAAGATCTCTGCATACCCCCAGGAGTACACATACTCCTGGTTTAGAACCAATGGTAGAGAGCAGTCAAGAAGCCTCCTTTTCCCCTCACACAATCCATACAAAGGCTATCACAACTACAGTCCTGGCATTCAGTGGAGCACAGGGACTACTTCCTCTGTTCCTTCAGGGACACAGAAAGCCCCAAAGGGGCCAAAGATGTGTGGGGAAATAGAAGAGCTTTTGCTCCCACACCCACCAACATTCAATGTGAATAAATTTCAGCTCCTCCCAAAGGAGAGTGCAGTCTGTGCAGTCCCTGAACAATGGGTTGTTCAGGGAGGGAGAGTATAAATATCTCATCTGTGAAAGAGAGAACAGGATGCAAGAGGAGGCAAGGAAAGGGGAGTGGGAGGTATCATTAATGACATAATTTCAGTAATTTCTAAATCATTATGATCAGTCAGTATTTGTTGCTGCTGTGAGACAGATCAGCTAAAAAAGATAATAATTCACCCACTTTGTCTCTCTAATCATCTATTTAATCATTCATGAGTCTTTACTGTGTAGACATAAAGGCTTAGATTCTTTGCTGTGCCCATTTTCCTGCCTCAGCGTGAAGAATGGATTAGATGATCTGTTAAGGTCCCTTCCAGCCCTACATTTCTATGATTCCATATCTAGCTTCAGCTCCCTGATTCTGGGGCTGGTTCTAGGTCAGTGACAGCATAGTTCAGAACAACTTTAGAGCGCTGTAACATACATTGACTGGCTACTGGTACCCAAGGGGCTGCTCATCAGGTAAGGACTGTCAAAGTGCCGTAACACTCTGTACATTTCCTGACATGGCTCTTATGCTGCAGCCCTTGCTCAGGTGAGTAGTACCATTGATTCCAAGGGTGTTTCTCATTTGAGTAACAGCTGCAGGACTATTCTCAAACACTGAAAATCCTATAGCTAAATCTATAACATCCTTGATTCCAAATTGTCTGGGTTCTTCTTTTTTTTGTTTTTAAACTTTTAATGTATAGTGAGTTTAAATGCTTATGAAAGGTACCACATTGACAACCCTGAGACCAAAGTCTTCTGTCTAGCCAATATGCCTGAGTGAGCCCTAACCCTATGGAGTTATGTTTCGACATATCAGGGTATCTCAGTCTTTGTATCAAGTCATTCTTTGGCCAATCTGCTGAGACTGCCAGGAAATTCCAGTTGCAATGGTGGCTCATGTTATGGAATTTGTCCTATAGGAAGTGGATGGAGTAAGACAGCTAACACCCTTTGTATAAGCCACTGCATAGCCTATACATGGCAACCTCTTTCAGAGCCTATCGACATGGGAGAGTCCCTCCCATTCTCAAGCCACTCAGCCATTAACTTCTCTTCTTATTTTTTGCTGAAAATGAAATGCAGTGATATGTCCCAACATGATAATATTATCACATGGAACACATATTCATATGGGAAAATGTATCTAGGGTTACCGTATTTCAGGTTCCCAAAAAGAGGACACTGTTGGAGGGTGGGGATTAGGAGGGAGGAGGAACTGGATGGAGGGTACAGTTGGGGGTACCTGCAACACGGGTACTCACTGGACATGGGGGGCAGTGTTGCTCCCTGTCATGGTGGCAGGGCAGCTGGTGCAATCCCAGGTCTCCCAGTGGGACTCCCTCCCCGGGCTAGAAACCAGGGCCTGGATGGTTGGGATCCAGCACCTGTAGCTTGCAGAGGAATGAACCAATCAGGAAGCAGATCAATCGGGGTTCCTTCTGAGCTGCATATTGTCTGCTCTCCAACCCCTCCCCCCCCCCCCCAGACATTTCCTGTTATTTGAAAAATCTGCCCAGACAGAGAAAAGCAGCTCAAAAAAAGAGGCAATGTCTGGGAAAACCTGGACGTATGGTCACCCTAAACAGGGCTAAATCCAATAGGGTTTATAGGAATTAAGCGGGATACTTTTATAGAAATACTAGTGAAAATACCCAGTGTTGCTCGGGTCAGTCGGAGCTGGGGAGGGGGCAGACAGCTGAGCGAGTGCGGGATCCATTGAATGGGGGCAGAGAGTAAACCTGACACCCCCACCTCACCCCCCCGACCAAACCCGACATCCCCACCTCACTTACCCCTCGACCAACCCGACTCACATTTTCACCCCCCCACCCAAACCCAACACCCCCACGTCTCCCCCCTACCAACCCCAACACCCCCTGACCAACACCCACACCTCACCCCCCGTAGACCAAACCTGACACACCCACCTCACTTTCCCCCCCAACCAAACCCGACACCCCTACCTACCACCACAAACAAACCCGACACCCACACCTCACTTACCCCTCGACCAACCCCGACCCCCCTTCTCATCCCCCCAACCAAACCCAACACTCCCACCTTACCCCCACCACCAAACCCAACACCCCCTGACCAACCCCAACCCCAACCCCCACACCTCACCCCTCACCCACCCAGACACCTTCCCACCCCCACAGACCAAACCCAACACTCCCAGCTCACTTACCCCCCGACCAAACCCGACAACCCCACCTCACCCCCCCCGACCAAACCTGACACCCCCACCTCACTTACCCTCCGACCAAACCCAACTCGGGTCTGTCAGAGGGGGGAGGGGGCACAGAGGTGAGGGATTCTGGGGTCTGTCGGAGGTGGGGAGGGGGCACAGAGCTGAGGGATTCCGGGGTTCCATTGGAGGGGGGAGGGGTCAGAGAGCTGAGGGATTCCGGCGTTCCGTTGGAGGGGGGAGGGGGCACAGAGCTGAGGGATTCCCGGGTTCCGTTGGAGGGGGGAGGGGCACAGAGCTGAGCGAGTGCGGTGTCTGTTGGAGGGGGTATTATGACATCAGAACTATGTCACAGAGAACAGCAGCTGCCCAGCTGATGTGATTGGCCTTTAAAGACTTTCACCCCTGGGGGCATCAGAGGTGAGATTTGAAAATTTTTCAACCCTTACGACCATCAGGACCCCAAGACCTCTAACTGTACCAAATTTCAAGTCTCTAGCTCAAACGGTGTGGAAGGAGTAAGCTTACATACATACATACATACATACACCATTTGACTTTTATATATATAGATATACTATTGAATAGAAAACTATGTCTACTATAAGGTATTTTAAGTCATCCTATAGAAATTAATATGAATTGTATCTTTTTAGTACAATTTTGAAGGATGGTTTAAAAGTTTTATAGGAAAAGTAGGCCACGATATGGGCCTAAATTATTGATTTAGACTTCAAAATTCAGATCCAAATTTACAATATCCAAAAAATTGTGGGTATTCAACCCTGCAGTTTTGATTTGCGCTTGTGTCACTGTGCCTCAGTGAATCACAGCTGAAAATTGCAGATTCAGGACAAACTGCTGAGAAATAGGGCAAACACACCCCAGACTGGTGGTTATTCTATCATAAGATATACTGAATCGTAACAAAAGTAAACTTCTCTCTCACCACACTCGTTAACTAGAAGTCCAAATTGCAGTCTGCCAAGGCATTCCAGCACTCATATCACCACCCAGAGCCAGCTCTAGGCACCAGCAAAGCAAGCACATGCTTGGGGTGGCACATTTCTTAGGGCGGCAAAAACCTAGAGCCGGCCCTGTTTATTGATAAGTGCTACCAGTAGCACATTCCTACGCAGAGCAGAATCCTACACTACATGTGCTCTGCCCTGCTGCCGTCCCTGGAGGGATCAGGAGGACTGGTGACAAGAGCCCGCTGGAAGGTCGGTGTAACCTGAATCCGGTTGTCTCAGCCCTACTCCTGTGTGCACGGGCAGGGGAACCAGCCCTCCTCTCCCGTCTCCTGTGGGCAGGGCAGCTGCAGAGGAGGGATCGGAGGGAGGTAGCAGAGGGGGCATGCCGCATTGGATGAAATGCTCCCTCCACCCCATCTGGCGTGCAGGGGGCTGTTGCAGTTTGCTGAAGGACTTACTGGAGCCTCTGTAATGTAGAGTTGTGGGGCTGGAGCCGGAGCAGCCGGGCACCTCTGGCACTGTAGCCCGCAGCCAGGGCCAGCTTTAGGCTTTTTGCCACCCCAAGCAAAAAAAAATTTGGCTGCCCCCCACCCCAGACCAGGACTCCCCCCCGCCCCCCCGCATTCCCCTGCTGCTCTAGCCCTGGGCTCTCCCCCCTCCTCACACACACCCTGCCTCCTCAGCACTGGGCTCCCCCTTTTCCCCCCACCAGTGCCCTCCCCCCCCACCTAGGCTCTCCCACACACACACCCGCAGTCCTGCTGCCTGAGTCACTGGTTACTCGCTCCCAGGGCAGGTCATTCAGCAGGAATTTTGGATGTGCACAGGACACATACAGGATTGGTTCCCATATGGTTACAGAACTGCAGTCAAGTGGAACAATTTTCAGCTTGTGTGATTGGAGGCTATCTGGATGCATATTATAAGATTATCCTACATAAATGAGGAAAAGTTGAGGTGCCTTTTTTATTCTTTTGTTTCATTCTTTGTTTCTAGGGGGAATTTGCCAATGCAATATCACCATCTTCCTTTTAAACAAATAAAACTTAAAAAAAATTGGCAATGGCTATTGAAAATAGCACTTCCTGTTCTAATAACCAGTGGGAAGCAATTGGTTCAAGAATAGCAGCCGTGTTAGTCTGTATCTGTAAAGAAAGCGAGGAATACTTGTAGCACCTTAGAGACTAACTAGTTTATTTCAGCATAAGCTTTCATGAGCTTGCCAGTTCTAAGAGGGCTGTTAAATGTAGATGGTCCATTATCACTAGGAGAAAAACACACCTTTTGAAATGGAGATCTGTTGTCAGTAACTCAGGAAATGCAATTAATTACTGTAATGAGAGAACCAATCTGAACTTCTGTTAAGTCCCTGGTTAATAGTGTCCAATTTGAAAATTAATTCCAGTTCCTCAGTTTCTCGTTGGAGTCTGTTTTGGAAGTTTTTCTGTTTCAAAACTTTTCTCCTAGTGATAATGGACCATCTACATTTAACAGACCTCTTAGAATTGTATGCTAATGTACATTTTTTTTAATTTTTTTCTCTGTGTATAAATGCATTTTACTTCTGTTCCATTCTATGCATCCGATGAAGTGAGCTATAGCTCACGAAAGCTTATGCTGAAATAAACTAGTTAGTCTCTAAGATGTGTGGCAGGGTGGGGCCTGACCCAGCCCTGCTGCCCCTTTAAGAGAGCAGGGAAGCCTCTGCAAACCTCCAAGTGAGGGAAGGCTAATCAGCCACCTGGGCTGCAGAGGGCTCAGGGTTATGTGTTGCACCTGGCAGCCTCTCCAGAGGATAAAAGCCTGTCAGCATGGAAGCCCAGGGTGGAGACAGAAGGAGACAGAGAAGGTACAGGGAAGGGAGAAAAGCTGAGGAAGGTAGCTGAGCTAACTGTTCCTGAGGCCAGCCAAGTGAGGGCTGGGCCTGAGCTAAAACCTGAGCTTACTTGAAACCTGTAAAGCTGTATTTAGGTGGTGGGGCTTGCACTGTAAATAAAGAACACGGTTGGAAGCCACAAAAGAGTCTCCTGCCTGTTGTGATGTGGGGGAAGAGTGGATCTCCTACAGATGCTACAAGTATTCCTCGCTTTCTTTGGGAAGCAATTCTTACTCAATTTTATCCTACTTTTTCTATAGCAAGTTACAGTGGATCGGTATATTTGATTTGGGAGAAATGAAGTAACAGCCACCCAAATTGAACCTGAGCACTCCTGAATTTTGAGGGTGTTCAAATCTGGAATGTAGGTGCTGGATTCCCTTTCTAAATATTAGCTAAATCTGGAAAGGAAAAGTCTGAGTTTCCATGGCTCAGAAGTGGAAATCCTCCTACGTGCCTGGTACGGTATCTAAATCTGCCCAGGTCCTCTAGTAGAGCCTCCCCTCCCTTACTTTTCATTTTAAATTCTAGTGGGATCCACATACCTCCCTTGCTAGGCTTCAGATAGAGAGGTGTGTTGTCCATTTAGTCCCCCCACTTCATTCTTTAGGGGCTGCAAGATGAGGTCACACAGTATCCCTAATCCAATCTGGGGAAGTCTTCTGAAGGGGCTATCTGGACCAAAGCCTTCTATTTCTTGGGCGTAGTTGTTCCCCATTCACAGGGCCGTCCCCTGTGCGAGCAGGCAGCTCTCCATTCACAGAAAGGTGCAGCATAGCATCTCAGCTTCCTCACTCCCTCTTCCCCCGCTTCCCTGTTGATAGCTGCCAAGGGAATGCTGGGAAATGTAGTTCTTTCCCTGCTCCAGGTCTGGCTCTATAAGCAGGGGGCTAGCCAAGGAAATACAAATACCAGACCCCATGTGGGTTCTCAGCTCCCATGCTGAATCCCTGCACTCCATGGCTCCAGTTCTGCAGTGTTGCGAGAGGGAAGGGTTTTATGTGGGTTTGGCTGTCCACAGAAATTAATTTCCATCATCAGACTACTCCATGATGGGATGACTGCCACCATTCTTTGCAACGGCTTAGAGACCAAACCATTCATCATTAATGTTGGTGTCAATCAGGGCTGTGTAATTGCTCCAACGCTCTTTTTCATTTACCTTACCGTGATCCTGATTCTCATCTGCGACCACCTTCCCGAAAGAGAGAATTAGGATTGAATACTGTATGGATGGCCAACTCCTCAATCTCCGATGTCTCCAAACAAAATCTAAGATCACGAAAACTGGCATCACTGACCTTCAGTATGCTGATGATTGTATCATTCACACACACACAAAGGCTGACCTGCAAAACACACTACATCTTTTTAGAGAAGGCCTGGGTCTCTCTCTCAACTTCAGGAAAACCAAAGTACTCCACCAGCTCTCACCTACACAGACTCGCTTCACACCCTACAAATCATCGTCAGTGGAGAACCCTTGGCAAAAGTGGATCATTTACCTTACCTTGGCATCCACCTCTCCCAAACACCCAGCATTGACACAGAAGTTGAATACAGGATCCACTGTACCAGCACAACCTTGGAAGACTACTTAAACAAGTCTTCAGCGATAGGGATCTGCAAACAGACATAAAGATCTTGGTTTACGTGGCAGTTGTCATCTCCACCCTTCTCAATGGATGTGAGACCTGGATAACCTACAGATGACATCTCAAGTGGCTGGACTGGTTCCAGCAGTGCTGCCTCAGGACGATTCTCAGGATAAGCTGGGAAGATCAATGCAGTAACATCAGTGTTTTCTCTGCAGCCAACATCAGCAGTATAGAAGCACAGGTCATAAAACACCAGTTCTGATGGGCTGTCCAGTGTGTACATATACATGACACTTGACTCCCAAAGCAAGTACTCTTCTTTCAGTTAAGTCAGGAAAGATGGTCTAGTGGAGGGAAGGAGAAGCACTTCAAAAACATACTGAAAGGACATCTTAAAAAGGGAGACATCAACCCAACAAACTGGGAAGACTCACTAGAGAACAGAACACAGTGGCGCCACACCATACACCAAGTCACATCACCCTTTGAGGCGAATAGACATGCTCATGAGACAGAGAAGTGACAAAGGAGGAAAGAAAGGACACAACAGTCCAGCCAACACATATGTCTCTTCCAAGATTACACCTGTGAATTGGGCTCCTCGGCCATTTTAAAAGCAACTAATGAACCCCCTTGGCAGACATCATCCTTGCATCGAGTGGTAGCTGAAGAAGAGGATGACTGTGCTGCAACTCCTAGACTCTGTCTCCTGCTAGGTCGGGGTAAGAGCCACACAGGCAATTCTAGGAGAGGGGTTCCAGGGACATGGGTTGGAGCTGCTTTCAGGACCCCCAGCAGATTGGCTTGCGGTGGGGCCTCCAAGGGAAGTGGAAGTGGTAAGATGGGATGGGGTGGGGGTGGAGATTTTTGGGGAAGAGGAGGAGTCTTGGAGGAAGGGGAAGGGTGCAGCCTTAGGGCAAGAGGAGAGGCAGGGCCTCATAGGGGCATGGGACCCTTCCCCCCACTTCTGTGAAGACTCTGCTGCCTCTATTTCCAGGATCCTTTATATTTTTTCCCATGTGGAGAGAACATTCTAGGTCTTCATTTGTGGAAAATTACAGGCCAGGGTCACATGAGCTTGTCACATGTCATTGAATGCTTTGATATTAGGAAACACTATTTCACTAGGAGGATGGTGAAGCACTGGAATGGGTTACCTAGGAAGGTGGTGGAATCTCTATCCTTAAAGGTCAAGGTGTGCCTCCCCACTCTGAACTCTAGGGTAAAGATGTGGGGACCCCACATGAAAGATGAAATAACCCCCCCCCCCCCCCAAGTTTATTTTACCAGCTTAGGTTAAAACTTTTCCCCAGAACATAAACTTCTCCTATGTCTGGGCTTGGAAAATGCTGCCACCACCAATTTAAGCCCCCAAAACCATGGGGTAGGGTAAATTGGAACCCCCTTGTAACACCTCTCAAATCTCCTCCCTTCACCTGGGAGAGGCTTGAGAACAAAGAACAAAATCCTCACTTTCTGTGAGACGTGCCTGATCCAAACCAGGATCTATCCAATAGAAACAAGCAGGCAGAATCTTAAAAGGAAGATTTTAATAAAAGGAAAAGGAGGAGCATAAATCCCTTATACAGAAATCAATAGAAAAACACCTCACTTACATCACATAGCATAATTGACCCTTCCCTGGGAATTCTTCCTCTGCGAAAGCTTAACAGTAAAGAAACACCATGGATCAATTATCAAGTGATACAGTTTAAGTATACAATTCACTTACTACTGGACTTGACCTTATTAGGAGATTATAGATAAGTAGAGTAGAGACATAGGTGTGGTTCTTCTCAAAGCCAAGCAAACAGCACAGACAGACAGCCGAGGGAGACGAGCGGGAGAAAACGAAACTAAAAAACACTCCCTTTGTTCCTGAGGTTGATTACATCATCTCCCTCTCTCAGGTTAAATCAGGTTAACCCTTCGCAGGTAAAACAGTAATTCTAAGCTACTTTATACTTATGACAAAGGTTTTTAAGGCATGGCTTGACAAAACCGTGGGTAGAGTGATTTAGTTGGTATTGATCCTGATTTGACCAGGGGATTGGATTAGATGACCTCCTGAGGTCATATTCTATGATAGATCATTGGAGTAGCCATTACCTGTATTCTGGCTATCCTGTCCACAGGAAGACTTGCTGGGAAGGATGAGTTTCTTTGATGATCCATTGTGAGAGCAAAGTGTTCTTTGATGGACCATCAACTTGAATAGCTCATTCACAATGTGCTGTCTGGCATCAATGTAGATTTTACCTAGTGAGTGTTATTCAGGAATACAGTATATGTAGAGGATGCACATAGTCAAAATCTATAAACTTCAGATACTAAAATGATATATTCTTATAAACAGGACAGTCATACTCAGCAAACCATAACTTTTCCATTGACACTTTGCATGATATACTTTGTAGAAGATTTTTTGCAATTATCTATTGTGCAATGTTAATGATATAAATGGTCATGCTTCGATTATACAGCATCACAACCCTTCACTAATATATTATATCCTAGAAATTTCAAGACTGTGAGCATTTCTTTATATATTTTTTAAATGCCACTAACATCTACTGTAATTATTGGCAGTTGAAAGACAATATTACAATATCATTCAAATACTGTTTTATGGAACCGGTGATAAAATAATCTATATTTTCTCATCTTGTCAGATAAAGGGAACATATATTTTATGTAAGAAACAATACTTTTCCAATCTGCCCTTATCTTTCTAGCTTTCAAATCACAAATACAGTGAGCTCACCTTTTATTGTGCTGTGTTGCTTTATTAAATTTCAGCAAGAAAACATCAAATTCTTTGCATCAAATTATGATTCTTATGTTAAATTTCGAGTCAGTTACAAGCTCAGTGGACTTGCAGAGGTGTTTTTAAACATTTTCTTGTAAAAGCTAGAGAAGACTAGTGCTTTGACAATTAATGGCCTAGCTAAAATATTATCCAACGATCACATAAAACTCAGAGGATTCATTTACTTTTAGATTCCATGGTCCCTGAAGGGTTCATTTGCTAACTAGCTCTTGGAAATAATTAATGCCAGAGGTCATGTGATCATTACATTAAAATGTCAGAGAGAAAAATTCCTTTAGCACAAAACAAAATAGCACAAAACACAATCTATAGTTTCTAACAATTTGCACCATGGATTTTTACTAAATATCTTTAATTTTACTCAGGTTGTTTGGGTATATATCAAAACATGAATTAATATTTAATTTTACAAGGTATTTCATAATTATAGCTGCAGTTGATTTTATAGAAAAACAAGTAGATAATGCAAGTATTTGCTAACAGGTAAATCCTGATGCTCCCCCTGCCCTAGTTCATAAAGAGATGGGGGAAAGGATTTGTTTAACTTGTGCAAGAAATAGGACAGGATTACTCCAAAGCCCTCTGGAGAGTGCAATGGTAGATGCCCAATTAATGCAAGGTCAGTTTGGGTGGACTCAAAGCAAAAATGTTTAGAAATTTTCAGTGAATTGAAATATCAAAAAAAGTTTTGTTTTGATTTCCAGATTTATTAACATTTGTAAATGTTTTAAAAAATATAATAAATGTAAAATCCTAAAAAAAAAAATCTTTCTAAAATGAAAAGTCAAAATGTTTTGTTTTAGAAATGCCAATGAAAGATTTTCACATTCCTCGGGGAAAAAGTGTGGTTGTTTTTTAACTGAAACAATTAGCTGATATTGAATTGATTTAATTACTTGTACTGGTCAAACAAAATCTCTATTTTTGGCACAAAAAATGGGCAGCGGTTTGATCTTGTTCATATAGGCAACTTTAATTCTAGTATTTCCTAACTTTTGAGTGCTTGACTTTACAACTTAATTATGTTCTTTAACATAGTTTTTTTTTCTTTTGGTTTTTGGATGTGTAATTTCCTAGAGTTTTAATAAAAGCAAGCTGAAGAAGCAGAAATTCCATCATGTGGCATCATATTCATATCCAGCTGGGTCATCAGCAGGGCTGTTACATTCAAATTCGATACACAGACCTCTACCATTTGAACTAACAAAGTAACCAATAGTAGCATTCAGTTGCATTCTTCTCTGTGGAGCAGTAGTAAATGGGGATGAGATTTGCCAGTGGATTTCACAGAGTTTTGCTAACAGCAGAAGAATGATGAATCTCCATTCCAAACTCTGTAGGGAAGTGTTCTTTAGTGGTACAGACTCTTCTGAACATTTGACCTCCTCTTCTCTGTCCCTACTACCTGTCCTGTCCCATCCCCATCCCTGGCTCCTCATTTTAGGTTATGTCTTAATTATGAGCTGGAGATGGAAATTCCCTGCCTTTGTAAATATACCGATGCTAAGTCTCATCAAGTTATCACAAATATAAATTGTGGTGAGCCACTGTAGCATGGGTCGGAGCAGCGGAGGCACGGTTTAGCTCTGCTGAGAATGTACGCACCAGATTCATGTAGTTTTGTACTCAGCAGAGCCATAGGCTCCAACTTTCAGATTTCCTGGGCGGTGCTCGACCCCCTGCTCTGTCCTAGCCCCCCCCCCCCCACTCCACCTCTTCCCCCAATGCTCCTCCTCCTCCCCAAGGGTGCCCCATATTCAACTGGTGTCTCCCTATGGGGGGGGCATGAGAAAAAAGGGCAGGTCATGTGTGTCCCCCACCTCCGCTTGCCCAGCCCTGGGGTCACCACACTCTCCCTGACCCATGTGACCTGCAGGCTGGGGGGAGGGTGCTTTGTCCTCCCACTGTGCCTGCCCTCCTGGCATGTCCCAGGCTGGGAGGAGGAGGGGCCTGATTTTAACGCTGGCTCCTCCCATCACTGTTCTGCAGCCTTGCCTGGCAGCTGCCTGAGAAAGCCTGACTGGGGAGGCGGTGGCTTCCACTCCCCTCCTGGTTTGGCTTCCGAGGACACCAGCACCCGAGCCCAGGCACACACTGGGAGTCACCTCCCCAGCCATACTCCCTTAGGCAATATCCACGCAGGACTGCAGAGCAGCGCCTCAGTAGCTGGAAGGGGCTGATCCCGCTCCTTCCACTCCCCGTATCTGGGCCATGCATCGCCCGGGCCTGCTCACTGTTCCTCCCCCAGCATGCCGCCAAACAGCTGATGGTGGCCGGCGGG
The DNA here is from genome assembly GCA_032164245.1 of Sternotherus odoratus. NCBI lineage: Eukaryota > Metazoa > Chordata > Testudines > Kinosternidae > Sternotherus > Sternotherus odoratus. Next base: position 147,950,362 of record JAVMKO010000003.1, read on the forward strand.
ATGCACTATGGAGGACGGGGACAAGCTGATTGGCTCGGCAGGGCGTGGCGCTGGGGGCAGGGGAGGAGGGTCTTGCCAGTAGGTGCTCAGCACCCACTATTTTTTTCAGTGGGTGCTCCAGCCCCAGAGCAACCACAGAATCAGCACCTATGGGCAGAGCTAATTCATGCCTCTGCTGCCTTTACTCATGCTACTGCAGTTACACTGCTATTTATGCTCATGCTAGCTTGATGAAAGCTAGTGCAAGTATGTGTACATGAGGAGGTGGTACATACCTTTGGTCTCATTCTCCTTACCTAGCACATCTACTCCTCAGGCTTCTCATCCCGGTCCCAGTCTCCTTTCTCAGTATGTTCTATTCTCATTCCTCTGGATTCCCCATCCTAGCCCCAGTATCCTCCCCCAATCCCAGTCTTCTCCTCCACTCCCAGTTCCATTCTCCTTGCTCACCCATTCACAGTTCCCCTCTCCTGTCTCCATATCCAATCTGTCTCTTTGACCCCTGGCTTTCTAGTTGCCCCCTCTCCACCCACATTCCCCATTGTTAGGATATGGATATTCAGATCTGTCTGCAAAGGCCAATACTTTAAGAATTTAGATGTATTCTTATCACTTAGCTAGTTATAGAGGTACAACACAAGAATCAAAATCACTGTCTGCCTATGTAAGGGCCTTCTCTCACTGTGACAGTCTGAGGCCCTGTTCTTAAGGTAAGACTTTTGGCTAAGCAGTGGGAGCAGCCATAAACTGGGAAGCGAACAGTCACATTCTCACATTCCAAACTAGTCACATTGAAATAACGTGCTATTGGGCTGTTAGGAATACTATCCTGTCCTGAAAATGCCTATCACTGCCAGATAAACATGGTTAAAGAAAACTTTGATAGCATCCTGGCTGGCAAGAAATCACTTCAGAATCGTTGTGGTTGTGAAACCCTCATTTCTGTATGTTTTATCTTTATGTCCCCCACTTTTCTGTTGTTAATCTGGTTTTCTAATTATTTCTGTCTACTGTATAATTAATTTTGCTAGGTGTAAACCAATTAAGGTGGTGGGATATAATTGGTTAGATAATCATGTTACAATATATTTCAGCATAAGCTTTCATGGCCTATAGCCCACTTCATCAGATGAATAGAATGGAACACACATAAACCCACGAAAGCTTATGCTGTAATAAATTGGTTAATCTCTAAGGTGCCACAAATACTCCTAGTTTTCTTTACAGACACATACTAACACAGCTGCTACTCTTAAACATATTACAATATGTTAGGATTGGTTGGTTAAATTTCAGTAAAATAATTAGTTAAGATATAGTTAAGCAGAACTCAAGTTTTACTATATAGTCTGCAGTCAGTCAGGAAGTATAGGGTGGGAAGCGGTAAATTGGAATCAAGTTTTGCTAAGGGGGGAATGGGAGCAGAGGATGGGAACAGGGACACAGGCAAGGTTCTGTGGCATCAGAGCTGGGAAGGGGAGACTGAGGAAGGAAACTGGAATAATTGCTTGCTGGAAGTTCACCCCACTAAACATATAATTGTTTGCACCTTCAGACTTCGAGTATTGTTGCTCTCTGTTCATGCGAGAAGTACTAGGGAAGTGAGAGGGAGAAGGAATAAGTTCTCTAACACCCGTCACCACTGGTTCCTAGTTCCAATCACCATCTGCAACTCCCCATTCAAGCTAGGCCCCCTCCATCCTACCCCAGGATCCTTGACCAACCTGGCTTTTCAATAAAGCTGTCTCCTTTACTTTACCTTCCAAATCCCATAACCTACAAGTCCCAGTCTCCTTGCCTATCCATTCTCAATTTCTCCCAGCTCCTCATCCAATCTCAGTTTCTCCCAATCCCCTGTATTTACACACACACACACACACACACATTTCCCTCACTAGCTCTCTGTCCCAGTTTCCTTGCCCAGTCAATTCTAGTCTCCTCTCCTTTGCCCTGTCTTATAGTCTTCCCCACATACCAACTCCCAGTCCTACTTTCCCTCTACCACAACCCCAGCCTCTACAGTCCCAGTTCTCTCTTCCCAGGCTCATCTCCATGCCCTATCTCCAATTCAGCTCTTCTCCCCTCTGCATTCAATTCAGGTAGCTTCCTCCTCAAAGCTACCTGGGCCCCAGGGTCTCTAATAAGTCTCTGTTTAGCACCTGTAATCTGAGATTTTGCAAGTTTTATAACTTGGCCACATTTCAGCTGATTTTTTGCAGAAATGGCAAATAGCTCATTCTTGATAAGAAGTCCACCCTTCTGCTAAATTCAAGTCTCTGATCCAAAGCATGGGAGTGCTAATGCTTTTCAAAGTAACAGTCACCAGCATTTTTTAACAGGTTTTTTAAAAATCTGATCCTAAACTTCTCCTGGTTCTCTCACCTATAGTGACTGCAGTCATCTCCTCTTCGCTGCTAAAAATGCACACCTACCATACAGAAAAAAGCTATTTTTTTCACTGTTCTGGTATCTTAGAGTGATGTATTCTTCTTCAGGGTGAAAAGGAATAATAAAAGGAAATTAACCAAGTGGATTAGGGCATCCACTACCTCCAACAAGACAAAAATAGAGACATAAATTGATGCAATGTGCTACACTTGCAATACTCACCAAATTAGAGTGATTGCTTTAATCAAAAACAACAAAATGCTTATGTTAATGAGAAACCCTCCTGCTCCCTCAGGGAAAAGGGCATGATGCTCAGCTGAGCTAAATGAGCAGGGAGGTTTATATTTAAACACACACAGAGGGAGAGTGACAGAGAGAGACTAAGTTAGAAGTAGAGTGTCCAATGAAAGGCAAATGTACTAATTTCATACAGTTGCACATTCATGTTGTGATAATCGTCTCTGTTTGAGGAAAGCTTTTTGGTTTAAGAGATTATGGAAATCACATGCATGTAGTCAATGGTCCCGTTTCATTTGGGAGCATGTTGAAGTCTCCAAAAACTGCTGCAAGCAGTGTGAGACGTCTGTCTGAATGATGCCATAGGGGTTACTTGTCATTTTCTGAAAGGCTACAAGAGACAGGGCTATGTTTCTTCCAGAATGATGGTAGTGTAACTTCATTCACTGATAAAGCCTAGCTTTCTGGAAAATAGGTGACACAGACCTAAGATGGTTCCTAGCTTAAATGCACCAGCACTTATCCATGATGTGAATGATGCCAACAATAAAAATTGCTCACAGGGATGGCATTGGCAGCTGCCTCAATCTTGCAGGGTGTGCTTGGTTTGAACTTATGGATGCCTCTTCTCCCAGCTGTGAAGTTTTGTACCACAAAACAGCCTGTCTAACATTTCTGAACATTTCTAGTGGATATAACTTACATAATTAAAGATAATGATATAAGGCACCTTTGATGAACTATAAAATTCATTTACATGCATTGCACAGACCAAATTCAGCTCTAATTTAAGGAGGTCCAAAGTCAATGAGAATTGTGCTTGCTTATTTAGTATTTTGTCTCTATCACTGGTTCTCACTAACTTAAATAAATACCAAGAGATTAATAGGGTCTATTCCTGCAGTTCATAGCCAGCGGAAATTACCATTGAAGTGCATGGAAGTTTTACCAGAATCACTATAGGTTTGGGCCCATATTAGACACATATCCTGAGTAGAGTGACCAAATACTCCTTAAGCCCTCCTGCAGATGTCCTGACTTTTCTTAAAAATGGGGAAAATGTTCTGTATTTTCTGTCTCCCCCGCATCAGGACTGGTAGTTCTTGCTGCTGGCCAGATCCTTGCTTGTCAGCAGCCCACCCACAAGCAGTGAATGGAGGGGCGGGAGTTCAGTGGCTGACAATAGAGATGTGTGTGTGAGGCTGGTGGCAGGGTGAAGATGCAGTGCATGTGGCAGGCCTTTCCCCATGCTGGTCTGTCAGCTCAGCCCTTGCTGTGTCCTGGCACTAGGTGCAAGGCCCAGCCCCCCGTCCCGTTTCCGCCCAGTGCTGGCTGCGCACTATGAGCTGCAGTGGCTGGTGAGTGCAGGCAGACACCAAGCGGTTGACAGTTCCAAGTCGCCTCTGTTGCCCACCCATCTGCCCTTTACGTGCTCCCCCCTCTTCCTGTTCTTTCCCTGTTTTGCCTCTTTGCCCCTCTGCATCCGCCTGGTAGGGCACATCCCAGTGCTGGTTGGAGCACTCAGCTCACCAGTAGCCTGGCTGGCAGTCTCCTTTGTTATCCTACTGCCTCTGGCTGGGCCTCTGACCCAGGAAAGCCCAAGACCACTGACCAGGATGAGCTGAGCCCTTCATGTGCCAAAGCCCTACACAGCATTGACATGGGGAAACCTCTCTACCCTTCAGCTAAGGCTAAGCTCTGGAGTGGTGGAGGGAGAGGGGAATGATTTCCAGCCTGTTCGCACCCTGACCCTGTAGGCTGTACAGCAGCCCCAGTGCAAGGGCTTAGTACCCTCTTCACCCCCAGTCCTGGGTCCTGCCCCCAGGGAGTGCAGAGCTGCTCCGTCCCCTAGGCTTTCTCCCCCATTGAGCCACCTGTGTGGGCATGTAAGAGATATTTCTCCCCCCACACTAAACTCTTATGCAAGACAATCAAACCCCAAGCTTATCTACCAGCTTAGGTTAAATCTTTTCCCCCCAAAACCCAAACTTCTCCAAGTGGGGCTTGGGACCTGCTGCCACCATTAATGTGATTATTCCAAAACCCTGGAGTGGGGCACATTAAAACCCCCGAGAGTAACACCCCCTCCCTCCTTGCCACCTGGGAGAGATAAAGAACACAGACTCCACTCCACCCCCTTCCTCCTGGCTACCTAGGAGAGATTCAAGCACACTGACTCTCACTAGCCGTGGCTACCCCAATCCAAAGCTAGGACAACTCCAAGGGAAATAACCAGACCCTTCTTATAACAAAAGAAGTTTAATAAAGAAAAGAGAAAAAGCATACAACTTAAACAGACTTCACAGATACTCAATTTTCTAGCCTTAACCCCTCCCTTGAGATTTCTCCCCCTGATGAGGTTAATGACACCATAGATTGATTACAAGCTTATACAATCAACAACTTTACTTACTGTCAGTCTAACTTAAAAACTTATTAAGGGATGAGTAGGAGATGAATCATTTCTCCATAGCTGGAGAGAAGATGGAGAGAGATAGATAGCCCGGGAAGAAGTGAAACCAAAAACTCCCCCCTTTGTCTATAGGAATTTGCATCCCCAAGACATCATGACCTCATCTCCTTCAAGTTAACCCCTTACAGGCAAAACAGTAATTCTAAGACTCTACATACTTATGACAGGGCACATTCTCAAGCCTCTGCAGTCAGGTTCCCTGGGCCCTGGTGCACAATGTATCATTACAGCTTAACCCCTTGCTGTCGCACTGTAGCCAGAGGCAGCTGGGTTATGTTGGTGGCCAGCAGTAGCCTGGAGGTGTTAGTTGCCTTTTGATACTGTTCAGGCATGAAGGGACAAGCTGCTTCCAGCCACACGTGGGGAGGGGGGGGGGGAATGGGAAGAAGAGATGAGCTCTGCAAAGACACGGGCCAGGTCATCCCTCCCTCCACCTTCCCCCATGGCTTGAAGCAGCTCCCATCCCTTCCCTCCCACACACTGTGAAAAGCTGCTGCTGAACACATTCTGGTATGAACCCTGGCAGAAATCTGGAGAAGGGGGGCATGTGACCTTGCATGCCCCCTCCCTCAACATGTTGTCTCAGGAAGACGCCGTGCCAGGTACCAAAAGAGACAGGTTTATCCCGGGGGCCCATCTGGGCATAGAGGGTGGAGAGCACTGGGCAGAGAGGGTCGGGTTGGTCGGTTACCCCCCTCCCCTCATGTGAGAGAGGTGTGAACCTTATAGCTTTAAAGATAAAAAGGTAAATAAAAATCCAGCTATGCAGTATTTCTTTTTTAACAGGGGCTCAGTCAACTTGATGTTAATTTGAAAGTTTGTACTGCATAGTTCTGATGGATTGCTGTTGAACTCACTTGAATACGAGTAATTTGACCAGATGTCCTGTATTCAGCATAGGGAAGTCTGGGCACCCTGTGCTGAGTGAAAGACTATAAGTGAAACTGAAAGCTATATAAATTGAGACTAGAACTAAGGGTCAAATATTTAACACTGAGAGTAATTAATATTGGAACAAATTATCTATGGGTGTGGTAGATTCTCCATTACTTGCAGTCTTTTAGTGAAGACTAGGTATATTTCTAAAATATATGCTATCACTCAAACAGTCATCATGGGCTTGATGTAGAAATTATTGAGAGATATTCCGTGGCCTGTGTAATGCAGGTCATACTAAAGATGATTATAATCATAGACTCATAGGACTGGAAGGAACCTGAAGAAGTCATCTAGTCCATCCTCAAGCATTCATGGCAGAATTAAGTATTATCTAAACCATCCCTGAAAGGTGTTTGTCTAACCTGCTCTTTAAAATATCCAATGATTGAGATTCCACAACTTCCCTATGCATTTTATTCCAATGCTTAGCCACACTGACAGTTAGGAAGTTTGTCCTAATGTCCAAATTAAACCTCCCTCACTGCAATGTAAGCCCATTGATTCTTCTATCATCAGAGGTTAAGAAGAACAATTTTTCTCCCTCTTCCTTGTAACAACCTTTTACGTACTTGAAAACTTTTATCACGTCCCGTCTCAGTCTTCTCTTTTTCAGACTAAACAAACCCAGTTTTTTCAATTTTCCCTCATAGGTCATGTTTTCTCAATCTTTAATTATTTTTGTTCCTCTTTTCTGGACTTTCTCCATTTTGTCCAAATCTTTCCTGAAATGTGGCACCCAGAACTGGACATAATACTCCAGTTGAGGCCTAATCAGTGTGAAGTAGAGTGGGAAAAATTACTTCTCATGTCTTGATTACAACATTCCTGCTAATACATCCCAAAGTGATGTTTGCTTTTTTGCAACAGTGTTACACTGTTGACTCATATTTAGCTTATGGTCCACTATGACCCCCAGATCCCTTTCTGCAGTACACCTTCCTAGGTAACTATTTCCCATTTTGTATATGTGCAACTCATTGTTCCTTCTTAAATTGAGTACTTTGTATTTGTCCATATTTAATTTCTTCCTATTTTCTTCAGACTTTTTATCCAGTTTGTCCAGATCATTTTGAATAATAATCCTATCCTCCAAAGCACTTGCAACCTCTCCTAGCTTGGTATGGTTTGAAAACTTTATAAGTGTACTCTCGATACTATTATCTAAATCATGGATGAAGATATTGAACAGGACAGAAGCCAAAACTGATCCTTGCAGGACCCCACTTGTTATGCCCTTCCAGTATGACTGTAAACCACTGATAACTACTCTCTGGGAATGGTTTTCCAACTAGTTTTGCAGCCGCCTTATAGTAGCTCCATCTAGGTTGCATTTACCTAGTTTGTTTATGAGAAGGTCATATGAGACAGTATCAAAAGATTTACTAAAGTCAAGATGTACCATATCTACTGTTTTCCCCCATGCACAAGGCTTGTTACCCTGTCAAAGAAAGCTGTCGGGTTGGTTTGACGCGATTTGTTCTTGATGAATCCATGTTGATTGTTACTTATCACCATATTATCTTCTAGACGTTTGCAGATTGAATGCTTTATTATTTGCTCCATTATCTTTCTGGGTACAGAAGTAAAATTGACTGTTTTGTAATTCCCCAGGTTGTCCTTATTTCCCTTTTTATAGATTGGCACTATATTTGCCCTTTTCCAGTCTTCTGGAGTCTCTACCATCTTCCATGACTTTTCAACTATAATCACTAATGTCTCAGATATCTCTTCAATCAGCTCCTTGAATATTCTAGGATGTATTTCATCAGGCCCTTGTGAATTGACGACATATATCTTGTCTAAGTAATTTTTAACTTGTTAAAACTTGTTAGCTTTTTAACTTGTTATTTTGCTATTTTAACCTCTGATTCTACCTCATTTTGATGAACATTCACTATGTCCAATCACCACCAACCTTCTTGGTGAAAATCGAAACAAAGAAGTAATTAAGCACTTCTGCCATGTCCACATTTTTTTATATTATTCCCCCCCTCACATTAAGTAACAGGCCTACCTTGTCCTTCATCTTCCTCTTGCTTCTAATGTATTTGTAGAATGTTTTCTTGTTACCCTTTGTCTTTAGATAGTTTGATCTTGTTTCATGATTTGGACTTTCTAATTTTGTCCCTACATACTTTTGATATTTGTTTATATTCATCCTTCGTAATTTGACCTACTTTCCCCTTTTTGTAGGACTCTTTTTTTTAATTTTTATATCTTTGAAGATCTCCTGGTTAAGCCAGGGTGGGCTCCTTCCATCTTTCCTCTGCAGTGGGATAGTTTGCTCTTGTGCTCCTTATAATGTCTCTTTGAAAATCTGCCAGCTGTCTTCAATTTTTTTCCCCTTAGACTTGCTTCTCATGGGATCTTGCCTATCAACTCCCTAAGTTTGCTAAAGTCTGCCTTCTTGAAATCCATTGTCTTTATTTTGCTGTTCTACCTCCTACCATTCATTAGAATCATGAACTCTATCATTTCACCCAAACTGCCTTCCAGTTTTAAATTCTAAGTCAGATCCTCCCTACTTGTCAAAATCAAATCTAGAACAGCCTTTCCCCTAGAAGCTTTCTCCACCTTCTGAAATAAAAAATGGTCTCCAATACATTCCTCTGTGCCCTGCAGTGTTATTTTCCCCAAACAGATGTCTGAGTTGTTGAAGTCCACCATCACCACCAAGTTCTGTGTTTTGGATGATTTTGTTAGTTGTTTAAAAAAAGCCTCCTTCACCTCTTCTTCCTGGTTAGGTGGTCTGCAATAGACCCCTACCATGATAACACCCTTGTTTTTTACTCCTTTTATCCTTATCCAGAGACTTTCAACAAATTTGTCTCCTATTTCCATCTCAACCTCAGTCCAAGTGTATACATTTTTAATATTTATGACAATAGATAATGGGTCCTTTGGACTTAAAATATAAGAATCTATGAGACATTTAACATAATTATTGTGTTGGCCGAATGAGTGAGTATTTCTTATCACTCCCAAGCATCCTCCTTGAAGGATGCGGTTCCTCCGAGATGCTCATAAAGATACCTGTCTCTGGATGTAATTCTGAGAGGAAACTGAGAATGGAGTGTGCTTCTTGCTTGGGGAGAAAGCAAAACTGTTTGCACAGCAACACCTGCAGAAGGAGAGGAGCTGCCTTTGTACCCACTGCCACTAATAAGTATGATGCTAATTTCAACTAATTTCAAAGCCTGATAAAGAACAACAGCTTCCCACCTGCAGGACAAGGAGCTGAAGAGCCGGTGAATCATTTCCATTCTACACTGGCCTGAGTCATTGGCATTCTGGCCCCTAAATGTCCCCTTCTGTGTCGTCACCTATACAGAGCTCCTTGGTGAGTGATGGCTCCCTGCTTTGGATGAAGAAAGAGAGGTGGAGGCTTGAGTACTGATGGCAATAACAAAGGCTGAATCAGAGAAGATGAAACATAGCAAATTCCTCAAAGCATATACTGAGAAGAGAACCTTCCTATCAGCCACCACTGAAGCTACTACTCCAACCCTTAAGGAGTTTTCTGAATGCCTTCATTAACCCTGAATGTCTACAGCCTGCATCAAACATTCAAGGTTTGACGCAGGCTGTAGACATCACTGTGAAGAACTATCACACTTCTTTACTGAGAAGATCACACACATTCAGGAAGTCTAGCCTAGACGCAATAAATCAACCCCCGCTGCCCGTCGATCCAGTGGGTAATGTAGACAAGCCCTCAGAGACCATATATAGTTCCAGGACAAAGAGCTTGGTTGACATTTATGCTCCTCTGGAACAGAGGAACTCTCAACAACAAGAATAAAGCTTGTGTGTGCAGGAGACAGAATCTTCTCCAGGGGCAGTTTGAAACTGGAGAATTAGTTCACGCAGAAACTAAGGACTAGCACAAACCTCACAACTTTCTGCTCTGAGTGTAAGGCACACTTTGACCTTGCTTTCTCTAATATAAACACACAGCAACAAGTATATATATTTTAAAAGACACACACTATCAAAACACTCTACTGCACAGACTTCTTTGGGGAGAGGATGAGAGAACAAACAACATGTGACAGATGAGTAGTCACTTTGTTTAATGTACTTCTGGAAGGGGTTCAGATACTATGCTAATGAGTGCAGTACAAAAACTATATAATAGGTATCAGCAACCTTTGGCACATGACCCATCAGGGAAATATGGGACGGTTTGTTTACCAGCAGCATCTGCAGGTTCTGCTAATCGCTCCCACTTGCCACAGTTCATCTTTCCAGGTGAATGGGGGCTGTGGGAAGTGGTGTGGGCCGAAGGATGTGCTGCCTGTCACTTCCCACATCCCCACTGGCCTGGAACAGTGAACCACAATCAGTGGGAGCTGCAATCGGCTGAACCTGTGGACGATGAAGGTAAACAAACTGGCCCAGCTGGCCAGCGGATTTCCCTGATGGGCCATATGCCAAATGTTGCCGATCCCTGCTATATAGAATAGAATAGAATAGAATATTTTAAAGTCTAAGGAAAATTAACTGATTTGAACAACATTGTTTCATGTTCCAGATTGTGCCCATTTGTTACTTCCTTCCTGCCCATTTGTCCTAGTACTGAAGACACAGCCACCTTGTGATACACGGTTCTTGTAAATATTCCCGGACATAAACCTAGCTTAACCAAGAGAAGTGTGAAATCACAGCAAAGCCAGTATTTCCTGTTTTGCAGATGGTGAGCTGCCAGAAAGGATCAGCACAGACTTAATTACAAGAATCATCAGACAAATCAGGCAGGATGGGAAGCTATGTGTTATAATGTAGGAGAACTATTACATAACAGCCAGGCTGTTACCCATGCAGTGCAATATGAATCAGAGCAGAAAAAATGACACCATACTGGTTTTTTTCCTCCCCAAAAGTGATAATATAAAAAAATCTTATTGTTTGCTCTAATGCAGAAAGGTACTTAACGGGAAGATGCAGTTTACTCTTCTGGGTCACGTTCATGGCTCCTACCTGTTCATTATTCTCAGATAGCAGAGGAGCCACTAATGGGTATTGTACTTGTGGGATAACTTGGCTGAAGTCACAACAGTAAATGCAGTGCACAAACTCCTTTACAATCTTAGAAAATACTGGCAAAGAAGGCAACGTTCTACTAGCCTTAGGGTGACCAGACGTCCCGATAAAATCCGGACTGTCCCGATATTTAGTTGTTTGTCCCGTGTCCCGACTGAAGTATGGCCGGGACGCCATTTGTCCCGATATTTGGCTCGGGGCTGCTCCCTGCAAAGGGTGGGCAGTAGGACCCTGCGGCTCCTAAGCACAGGAGTGTCAAGTCCCTGCTGCACCCACCACAAGCACTGGCTCCATCGTGGCCAATGGGAGCTGCGGGCACAGACACACACCCCAGCTTTCAGCCAATGGCAGCTGGAGCCAGTGCTTATAGCCGGCATAGCAGGTGGAGTGCAGGGCCCCCCTCCCCCGCCGACCCTAGGAGTCAGACGGGAAAAGCCAGGTAAGCAGGGGGGGCTGCGGGCTGACTGGAGCCAAGGCCCTGGGTCCCCAGCCTCGGGTTTCAGAGGGGGGGGTCGCCCCCGACCAGCGGCGGGGAAGCCTGGAGCAGAGGGGAGGGCATTCTGCCCACGACCCATGGCGGGGCTGTGCAGTGCCCGGAACGGAGGGGGGAGGACTGGTGCCCTTGACCCACAGCGGGGCTGTGCCTGCAGCCGAGCCCACTGCCCCCGACCAGCGGTGGGGCTGTGTGCTGCCCAGAGCTGGGGCCGGGGGTGGGGTGGGGGTTGGTGACTCTGACTCGCGGTGGGGCTGTGCCTGGAGCTGGGGGGGGGGCTGGTGTCCCCGACCCACGGAGGAGCTGTGGGAGGGGGCCTGTGCCCCAGGGGAAAGGGGGCAGGACCTGGGGCAGGGTGGGGGTGGAGTTTGGGAGGAGCAGGGGTGGACTGTGTGAGGGGCCCCAGTGTGTCCCGATATTCTGGTCCTGTGATCTGGTCACCCTAACTAGCCTCTATATACAAACTGCTTTATATTCAGAGGGCCAAATTCTACTATTGCAGCAATCATGCTCTGTTTGCTGTCAGTAGAACCACACTGCTTTTATACTGGGATAACAGGTGAGTTTGGTGCAGAATGAGTTTTCGGTACTAAGTGGACGTAAGTACAGTCTTAAAATCAAGTTTATTTTTTAAAAGAAAGCTTCTCTCTTGTAGATTATGTCACAAGGACACAGACTGAAATAAGGGAAAATGTTGTATCACCTTAGGAGTGTCTCAGAAAAGGAATTGTGTCTCAGAGTATTGTGTATTCCTGCCCCTGTTCTTACACTCCCTTTGTCTTCTGTATGGGCATGTAGTCACAATATGATATTTAAATTGTAAACTCCTTGGGACAGGGACCTCTCTACCTCTATGTTTTGTAAAGCAACACGTATAATACTGGCACTAAATAAACAATAAAAATGCTGAGTGCATGAAAAAGTAAGCAAGCAAGCAAGAAAGAAAGATCAGCAAATATCAGGCCAAAGCATAATACCTATTTGGTAGGACTGTCAAGCAATTAAAAAAAATCATGATTAATTGTGTGATAAAAAACACTTTCAATTAATCTTGCTGTTAAACAATAGAATACAATGTATTTAAATATTTTTGATGTCTTTTACATTTTCAAATATATTGATTTAAATTACAACACAGAATACAAAGTGTACAGTGCTCACTTTACATATATATATATATTTAATACAAATATTTGCACTGTAAAAAAGAAACAAACGAAATAGTATTTTTCAGTTCACTTAATACAAGTACTGTAATGCAATTTCTTTATCATGAAAGTTGAACTTACAAATGTAGAATTATATAAAAAAATAACTGCTTTCAAAAATAAAACAATATAAAACTTTAGAGCCTACCAATTCACTCCGTCCTACTTCTTGTTCAGCTAATCACTCAGACAAACAAGTTTGTTTACATTTGAAGGAGATAATGCTGACTGCTTCTTGTTTATAATGTCACCTCAAAGTGAGAATGGGCATTGCATGACACTGTTGTAACCTACATCACAAGTTATTTATGTGCCAGATGCACTGAAGGTTCATATGTCCCTTCATGCTTCAACACCCATTCCAGAGGATGTGCATCAACATATCTCCAAATATTCTTCACTACAATCTATTTCAAGCTTTCAAAACACGGATGAAATTCTCCAGGCCCAAGAAATCTTTAGCAAGTAGTCTATAAAGGTGCCAAAGGCCTTGGTTACACTGGCACTTTATAGCGCTATAAAGCCTCCAGGAGCGCTATAATTCTCTACCCGTCCACACTGGCAAGGCATGTATTGCACTATAAACCCACAGTTATACCGCTCCTGGTAATCCTCCCTTCCTTGAGGAATAGCAGCTATTGCGTATTCCCTGCAGCGTATTATCAAAAGTGTAAACGGGAATTACGCTATAAGTGATCTCTGGCACGCCTCTGAGCCATTTAAGGCAATTGACGTATCTTCGCTTTGTTTTGAACTCGGCAGGAGGAATGCAGAAGTACCTTTTCAGAGTTTCTCTCTTAACTCGGCAGATAAGCACTGCAAATGTTTACAAAGGGAGCTGTGTGACCGAGAAACTATAGCAGGTTCAGAATTTCAAAGGACAACCACTGACAAGACTCTCAGCCCATAGAAAATCTCCTTGCTCTCTCCCTCTGCATACACACTACATGTTCCCCCTCACCCACCTCATTTGAAAAGCACGTTGCACCCTGCTGAATGCTGGGATAGCTGCCCATAATGCACCACTCCCTGTGCAGCTGCAAGTGCCGCAAATGTGGCCACGCCAGGACATGCTATAGCACTATACCTATTGCTGTATATGGGGACAGCTATAACCAAAAGTGCTATAATCCTGTAAGTGTAGCCATGGCCAAAGTATTTATATCCCTCTTGGTTCTCATCTAAACTATGCTCCTGGCCCCACCCAAAATCCACCCCTACCTGCCCCTGCATCACAAAGGAAAGCATTTGACCGTGTAAAGTGAAAAGTGCAGTACTAGGACTTTTTTATTTTTTTTAAATAATGTTTAATTTTGCTCTATCCAGCTAGCTTAAAAATGGGGACGAGTGTGGTCTAAAGGTTAGAAGAGAGGTTTGTGTCAGAATACCTGACACAGAATACCTCAGTAGTTCTCTGTGATTTGATCTGTGGTTTGGGGCAAATCACAGAAGACCTCTGTCTCAGATTAGTTCTTTGTACAATAGATATAATACTTACTATACCAATATAACAGGGGTCTTATGAGACTTAATGTTTGCAATATGCTTTGAAATCCTTAAATGGAAAGCATTGCATTAGTGAACAGTATTATATAGCAGAAAAGGGGAATATCATTTCTGCTTCCAAAGATGTGAAATATATTTTAAAATGTACACAGTATAAAATGAGAACATTTTAATTTTGTGGATCATAATAAGTGTACGAGGGTCAGTAGGTCCACCGAGCTGCAGGGGACAGTGGGGAGCTACTGCCTCTCTGAAAGGCCTTGGCTACACCTTCCAGTCACGGGGGAATTAGGGTCGGGAGGTGTGCCAGCAAGAGTCCGTGGTGCGCCCCTCAGGCAGGGGAGTGCCGACACGAGTCAGTGGCACACCCCTCAGGCAGGGGAGTGCCAGCACGAGTCAGTGGTGCACCCTACAGGCAAACGGGCACCAGTAGGAATCGGGGTATCAGCCGCTGGCAGCTCCAGTTTCCCCTCAGCATCCGCGTCACTCAGGCATGGGTCACTGCTGGGCTCCTGCAGTCCCTCAGGCTACTCCGCGGCTGGCAGATCTGGTAATCCAAATCCTTCCTCCAAGCTAGGATTCCCCTGGTCCAGGGCCTCCCCTGTCTCGGCAGCACAGTGTGAAGGGAGCAGCCAGCGGTCTGTGTCTGTCTCCCTCCCTGGTGCTGCCCTGGTTGAGCCGAGGGCCCCACCCTTCATACTTCCTGTACCATCCTTCTCCTTCTGGGGGATGGAACCAGCTTGGTCTGACCCCGCCCACTCAGGCTGAGAGAGTGGTTTTTTACCCTCTGGTTTGGAGGGAGGCCGACATAAGGAACCCACAAAGTGGTTAATTGGGGTTCCTACATATTAGAAGCTGATGGGGCTTTTTATTCATGATATTTGACTTGATTTCGATGGTAGCATGGAAGATGAATTTAGGAAATTATGATTAATCACTGTTTCTAGTTTTATTAAAATTACACTGTTCTTATTTTTTTTCCCAAGGAAAGCACAGATGGGCCAATTATCTGGCTAGATTTCATTATAAAATATATAATGAGGTAGCTCAGTAAACTACTCATACCTTAGTTCCTCTTCCTTCTCCTCAGGAAGGCAAAAGTGCCTTATGGCAGTATTTTTATGCCCATTGGTTGTTTTTTTTGAGTATTTCTTTGATTTATACTTAACTCTTCTGTGATTACTAGTTTACATTGATTTTTAATTTATAAGTCAGCAAATACAAAGTTTTAAACTAGGCTCATCAGAATTTTTTTAATAATGAAGCAAAATATCAGGCTCTGGGATTGAAAGAGAAATATCTCAGATTTTATCTGCTATTTCCAAAATGGATGAGAAGGTAAAAGTTTTAACTTCAGCTGAATGTTTTTGTAATGGGCAGTCTTTCTTTTGCCACAAGTGTATTCTCAGGTGTAGCTATAGCCTAATATAAAATTAATCTAATCCATTTATACTGATGAACTTTTTCTACTTCCCTAAGCAACAATATTTTATTTTGTAAATTCCTGTAAGAATGCTGTAAGAATGCTCTTACACCATAGGCTTTAATACTTCAGACCCACAGAGGTCATTAATCTAATTCCTCCCATGAGAAATAGAATGTGAGTTTATTTATCTTCTCCTTTCTCTAATATGCTGAGTGTCCTGAACTATAGTTGTGTCAGAGTGCTTGCTCCTGAGGACCCTGGAAGTGAGTTCTAACTTTCAAAATGTTCAGGAGTATTCTCTAAACTAATTGAACCACCAAACTAATTTCTCAAGTGCTACAGTCACAGGTGCCAACTTTAGTCTGTGCTGGTGGGTGCTCGTACCCCCCACTCCTGGACGCACCCAAACTCCGCCCCTCCCTGCCCCTATTGGACCCCAATATCCCCTGCCCGGCCCCGCCTCCTCCCCCCAAGCGTGCCGCATTTTCCCCCGTCCCTCCCAGGCTCGTCATGCAAAACAGCTGTTTCATGGTGCAAGCGCTGGGAGAGATGGGGAGAAGCAGAAGGTGGTGGCGTGCTCAGGGGACGCGGCAGAGGTGGAGTGGAGGTGAGCTGGGGCGGGGTGAGGAGCTGCAGGTGGGTGCAGAGCACCTACCAATTTTTCCCCATGGGTGCTCCAGCACCAGAGCCCCCACAGATTCGGTGCCTATGGCTACCATAATGACTGAGTTATAACATAGATAGATCTGTGTAAAGAGTAAGTACGTTAAGAATTCACCAGGGAAAATATAAAATAGACACAAAAAATACTAGCAAAGGTTTTTAATGCTAACTAAAGAATACTGTAAGTTAATAGAGTGAAACAAATGTAAAATATTATTCAAATGGAATATTACTAGTGTGATTTGCCAAGCGTTCAATATACTATTTATCAGTATGTGACAGGAAATCTGACCCTTAAGGGCAATATTGTCTAATAATGGTCAGTCCCATTTGGCATGGATCTTTAAGAACTGAAAGGTCCAATTGTATGTAAAAGGATCTGGGAGGCATTAGGAGAGAGGAAGTGGTCCCAAGAGTAAGAAGTGTTCGGGAGGAAATCCAGCTCCCGTATCTTTAAGGGCCAGCAGCCCCGCAGAGAGGTCAGGGAAAGGTACCTCTCCCCTCTCACCCCACCAATTGGAAATGAGTTGGGAGAAGGGGCCCAGCATAAATTACGCCAGAAGGAAGAGGCTCCCAAATGCTTTGAGGACTAAGTGGGAGCAGCTGAGGAAGAAGATGACTGAGGTCCTACTGAAGGCTGAAGGACACCCGCTACTAAAGGAGAGCTAGGAACTTCTTGTCTGAGGGCATGACCAGTTGAAATAGGAAAGGGATTGGGGGGGAGGGGGATCTCATGAGCAGATCTAGGGTGACCAGATGTCCTGATTTTATAGGGACAGTCCTGATTTTTGGGTCTTTTTCCTATTTCATTTCCTAAAGGCCCCCTCCTCCCCCCACTGTCCTGATTTTTCACATTTGCTGTCTGGTCTCCCTAGGTGAGACTGACCATGACTCATATATGAACGCTGAGTGGGGTGACCTGGGGCCGTTAAAAAGTAAGTTATACTTTACAGAAAAAATTAATAAATCAGACCTTTAGAAGGGGGTACATGTTTGAACCAATAATTGATTGGGTAGGACCTAAGTGAGAATAATGCAGCTACAAGGCCATGAGGGGACAGAAGGAGGCGTACTGGAGAGGTTCACCCCATGACTCAATATAATAAGCATAATTATAAAGAATAAAAGTTGGGGTTATCTGAATATTTCTGTCTTGGGCAATCTGGAAGTCATAGTAATCATTAAAGAATTGAAGGTAGGGTAGCCAGTCATCCCAATTTTCCATAAATAGTCTCAGTCTTGACAGAGAAGTCCAATATCTTACTAAGTGTTGACACAGTCTTTAATTCCGGAGGGGACTCAAAATGAAGATAGTTCCTGTTATCAAGAGCTTAACAAATGAAATTCCTGGTAATTAAGACTTTCAAAAAGGCACAAAACATCTGTGATCATGACATCATGCTTTTTCATCATTACATGTGTGTTAGCACATTGCAGAGCAATAGCTCCTGAAAGAAACAAACAATACTCAAAGCTTCATAATGTTGTAATTCATCAGTGTGTGCCAGAAGGAAACAATTTACAAATGCTTGTAGCACATAGGCCACTGAAAATAGTCAGAAATAACCAGGCTGGATCTTCAAGGAGAGAAATTTCTTTAGTCCCCGGCCCACAAAGCTTACAAAATATAATATATAAACCCAGGCCAGAATAGTCCGATGGGCTGAAAAGTACATTCGCAGTACACTCCTGGAAACAGTTACAAGCTAGAAAAGACAGAGGAAACCACTGAACGATGTGTTTGCAATGTCCAGGAATAAGCATTTAAAATTAGATGGAGGTTTGTGGAGACAAACCCACTGTAAACGCGTTCACACTCACCCGGGGGCGCCTCCTGCTGGTGATGTGGGGAATTAGCGTCTCTCCAGCGCTGGGAGCGCCCTCTGCCGGGGGTCTCTGCGTCTGCTCGGGCTTCCGGCCGGTGTTTCTTCATCCCGGCCTTGTACACAGGTAGTCAGGGCACACAGTTTCTAAGGTAGCTGGCTCACACAGGCAGTCAGGGCACACAGTCTCTAAGGTATCTGGCTCTAGCCGGTGCTTCCACACAGGCAGCCAGGGCACACAGTCTCTAAGGTATCTGGCTATAGCCGGTGCTTCCACACAGGCAGCCAGGGCACACAGTCTCTAGGGCAGTGATGGCGAACCCGTGGCACGCGTGCCACTGCCGGCACGCCGAGCCGTCTCTGTGGGCACGCCGCTCGCGAGCCAGATGTGGCTCTTTTGAGCCTGTCATCTGGCTCGCGCGGCGCTCTCTGTCCGCGAGGCTGGGGGGCGGGGGAGGCGGTGTGGCGCGGCGCTCTCTGTCCGCGAGGCTGGGGGGCGGGGGAGGCGGTGTGGCGCGGCGCTCTCTGTCCGCGAGGCTGGGGGGCGGGGGAGGCGGTGTGGCGTGGCGCTCTCTGTCCGCGAGGCTGGGGGGCGGGGGAGGCGGTGTGGCGCGGCGCTGCTGTGACCGCGAGGCTGGGGGGCGTGTCGCTCCTCTCCTTCCCTCGCTGGAGTCGGGTCACAGCAGCGTGACCCAGCGAACAAGTAAGCGCCGGGGGGGGGGTAAGCGGTGTGCAAGGGGGCGTTGGGGGAAGGCTGGGCTGGGAGCGGGGGTAAGCGGTGTGGGGGAGAGACCGGGCTGGGTGAGACTGGGCTACAAAAAAATGTAACGTATTTTATGCATCTCTGCTCACAAAATATTTAGGATTTGTCAGTGCATTAGTGTTAAAGTGGCATTAAAAAACTTCTGCTATTATAACAGATGCAGAATATTTTGGAAATGCATAGCATCTACATTTGTTATGGTCTTTGTAAATATTTAATTGGCATAGGCACCATTATAGTCACACCAGTGTTAAGAATTCTTGGTGGAAACAGCCATTCCACTGAATTTCCTATCAGTTCACACGCAGCTATTCTTGACTGCTTGTCTCAATTTTGATTTCAACAAATGCTTTTTAAAATTCAAAAATATACCCTATGAATATTAAAAGAACTATATACAACATACAACAGTTGGGGGGGGTTGGAGGAAAGGAGGTTTGGGGGGGAGAGACCTGGCTGGGTGGGTCAGTTGGGGGGGGGGGTTGGAGGAAAGGAGGTTTGGGGGGGAGAGACCGGGCTGGGTGGGTCAGTTGGGGGGTTGGAGGAAAGGAGGTTTGGGGGGGAGAGACCGGGCTGGGTGGGTCAGTTGGGGGGTTGGAGGAAACGAGGTTTGGGGGGGAGAGACCTGGCTGGGTGGGTCAGTTGGGGGGTTGGAGGAAAGGAGGTTTGGGGGGGGAGAGACCGGGCTGAGTGGGTCAGTTGGGGGGGTGTAGAGTTGTTTTTTTTGTTTTGTTTTTTGTTTTTTTGTTTTTCTCAATAAAAAAAAATGTTTAATGGAAAGCTCTGTTATTGTGTTTTTCTTTTTAAACAAAAGCTGTTAATTAGTTTGAATTGTACGAATTGTTTTTTCTAAACTAAAACCTCGTTATTCAGGTTTAATTGCAGTGTTGGCACTTTGAAAAAAACAAGTCGTTTTGGTTTGCAGTTTGGGCACTCGGGCTCAAAAAGGTTTGCCATCACTGCTGTAGGGTATCTAGCTCTAGCAGGTGCTTCCACACAGGCAGCCAGGGCACACAGTCTCTACTCACAAGCCTCCGGTCCGCAGCAGGGTCCGGCGTCCTCGGGGGTCCAGTCCATTCCCTGCTCCGTCGGGTAGGTGGCAGCAGGGACTCCCGGCCAGTCGTCCGGGGTCGCGGGGGACTCCGTTGTCGCCTCGTCGGGCTCGCTGCCGGCTACAGTAGGTTATGCGGCCGCTGAGATCCCGGGCCAGTCGCTCGCTGCCTCGGGAGATGCTGCCGCCGGGATTTCCGGACCAGCGTCTTCGGCCTCCGGATACGTGGCCGCTGGGATGCCGGGCCAGTCCGTCTCTTCCGCGGGGTCGGGACTGCCACTCCACTCGGCGCGTTCGCTGGTTTGCCACCACCCGGGCCGACCCGCTCTCCACTCTGCCGGGTCGACCCCATCTTGGCGGCCGGCCCCACCTTTTGTGCTTCCGGAGCCCCGGTTGTACTTCCGGGGCGGGAGGCGGGGCCGTCTCGGCTCCGCCCGCCATGTTGATTCCCCGGCCGGTTCGTCCTCCCGATCGGAGGGGGCCCACCGGGGCCCACTACACACCTCCCCCCTTAAGTCCGACTCCGGGGTTCTGGAGTTGGACCCTTCTTCCTCTCCTAGGCGGGAGAAAAAGTCAGCGTTAATATGGTCTTTACCTGCTCGGTGCCGGATCATAAAGGCGTATGGTTGCAGGGTCATGTACCATTGCTTCACCCTGGGGTTCGTCTCCTTGGCCCGCTGTAGCCATTCTAGCGGTGCGTGGTCGGTCACTAGGGTGAAAGGGCCGCCCGCCAAATAATATCGGAGAGCGTCTTCCGCCCACGTGACGGCCAGGGCTTCCTTCTCTATTACCGCATAACCTCTTTCTCGAGGGAACAGCTTGCGGCTGATGTATACAATGGGATGTTCTTCGCCATCGATTTCTTGGGACAGGACCGCCCCCAGGCCAACCTCGGATGCATCTGTTTGCAGGATGAATTCCTTGTCAAAGTCAGGACTAAAGAGGACTGGTTCCTCACACAGCTGGTCTTTGAGATTTTGAAAGGCCTCCTGACAGGCGGGGGTCCACTGCACATGCCTGGGGCTGTCCTTCCGCATGAGCTCAGTCAGCGGGGCGGCAATTGAGGCAAATGCCGGGACAAAGCGGCGGTAATACCCTGCTAGCCCCAGGAACTGCCACACTTGTCACTTGGTCCAAGGGGCTTTGTAGTCCCCTAGCGCTTGGACCTTCCCCACCAATGGTCTCACCTGTCCGTGCCCCAGGGTGTGCCCCAAGTATGTAGTTTCTTGCCACGTGATCTTACATTTCTTGGGGTTCGCGGTCAGTCCTGCATCTCTTAGAGCCCGCAGGACGGCGGCAACCTGGGGGAGGTGATCTTCCCAGCGGCGGCTGTAGATTACCACATCGTCCAGGTAGGCCGCCGCGTAGTCTTTGTGGGGTTGGAGGAGGCGATCCATCAGCCTCTGAAAGGTGGCGGGCGCCCCATGCAACCCGAACGGCATCCGGGTAAACTGGTATAACCCAGAGCGTGTAGCAAAGGCCGTCTTTTCCCGCGCCTCCTTGCTGAGGGGAATCTGCCAGTAACCCTTTGTCAGGTCCAGGGTGCTAATGTATCGGGCGTCCCCGAGGCGGTCCAGCAGTTCATCAATTCATGGCATGGGGTATGCATCGAATTTGGAGATGCTATTTACCCGCCTAAAATTGATACAGAACCTGACGGTCCCGTCGGGCTTCGGGACTAACACAATTGGGCTACGCCAGTCACTTCGCGATCGCTCAATCACTCCCAATTTGAGCATCGCCTGTACTTCGTTCTCCACGGTGTCCTGCATACGCCGTGGGAGCAGTCGGGTGGTCTCCCGTATGACTTCCCCAGGGTTGGTAATTATACTGTGATGTATCATGGTGGTTTGCCCGGGGCTTGCCGTGAACGTTCTCGGGAAGGCTTTCACCAATCCCTTGGCCTGTTTCCGTTGCTCGTCAGTTAAGGTAGGTCCCAGCTGCGGTCCTTCTTGGTCAGTGTTCATGGAGATTTCGGGTTCGAGCTCCGGTTCTGGGGGGTAGGGCGTAATCAGAGGCCCTCACGTTCCCGCCAGGCTTTCAGCAAGTTGATGTGATATATCTGCGTCTCTTTCTTCCGCCCGGGTTGGGAGACCTCATAGTTGACCGGCCCTACTTGCCGGATGATTTCATAGGGCCCTTGCCACCGGGCTAATAGCTTTGACTCCTCTGATGGCAGGAGGAGTAGGACTCGGTCTCCCGGTGCGAAGGTCCTATCACGGGTTCCTTGATTGTATACCTCCTCCTGAGCTCGTTGGGCCGCCTGGAGGTTTTCCCTCGTGAGGTCTCCCACTTGCGCCAGCCGTTCTTGGAGCTGCGACACATATTGGAGAAGGTTGCGCGAACGGGACGGTCTCTGTTCCCAGTTCTCTCGCAGGAGGTCTAGGAGCCCCTTCGGTTGTCGGCCGTAGAGAAGTTCAAAGGGGGAGAACTTTGTCGAGGACTGGGGCACTTCCCGGATGGCCAGCAGTAGAGGAGGGATCAACTGGTCCCAGTGGCATAGATCTTGAGCGGAGAACCTCCGCAACATTTGTTTCAGAGTGTGATTGAAGCGCTCCACGAGTCCATCGGTCTGCGGGTGGTAGACGAACGTCTGTAGCTTCTTAATCCCAAGCAGGTCACAGACCTGACGCAGAAGTCTGGAGGTAAAGTTGGTGCCTTGATCGGTTAGGAACTCCCAAGGGAGTCCCACGCGGGCCAAGATCTTCAGAAGCTCGGTGGCGACGGTTCGGGCTGTGATGTTTCGGAGGGGGATTGCCTCCGGGAAGCGCGTCGCGTAATCCATGACCACCAGGAAATATTGGAACCCCACCACACTCTTGGGGAGAGGCCCCACAATGTCCATCCCGATCTTCTCGAATGGCGTGCCTACGACAGGTAGTGGGATAAGCGGGGCTTTATTCACACCCTTCAGCGTGGCCCGTTGACACTCGGGGCAGGAGTCGCAAAAGTCCCTGACTTCGTGGTGAATGCCGGGCCAGTAGAACCGGGACATAATACGGGCGAGTGTCTTCTCTTGGCCCAGGTGGCCGGCCGCAGGAACATCATGAGCCAGTCGTAGCACGGCTCGCCGGTGGCAGCGAGGGACCACAAGTTGTGTCCGCACTTCAGCGGTCTGTGTATCTCGGGAGAAGCGATAGAGGCGATGCTCCACCAACTCAAAGTGGGGATAGGTGGTTGCGAGATGGGGTGGGTTCGGGTTCCCGTTCACTTTAGCCAATTGTTCGCGAAGGGTGGGGTCCTCTCGCTGGTCCTGGGTGAAATCGGCGGTAAGTGTGGGGATTTCTTCCAGTTTAGGCTCCTCCCCTCCTTGATCCTCTGTGGGGTCCACCACCGGCTCGCCTTCTCCGGGGCCTTCCGGGTTGGGGGTAGCTGTGCCCAACGGTTCACCCTCCAGGGCTTCGCCTTCTGATGTGGCTCCTTCGGCTGCCGCCCACAGGAGCCCAGTGAAACCCTTCCAGTCCCGGCCCAAGATGACGGGGTAGGCCAACTTCGGGGCCAGGCCCACCAGCAAGGTTCGGGTTTTCCCCTGTACGGTTAGGGTCACCGGGGCCTTGGGGTAGGACTGCACGTCCCCGTGGACACACTGGAGCTGGACGACCCCACACGGAGGGCCCAAGTAGTGGGCAAGGTCCTCCCGGACCATTGTTTGACTACAGCCCGAGTCCAGGAGCGCGGAACTCGGGGTCCCGTCTACTATGACTGGGACGGTGAGCTTCCGAGGGCTTGGTGCCCGGGCTCTGGCCTCACCTGTCCATACCTGTGCGTAGTTGCAATCCATAGTGGGACACTCACGACGGAGATGCCCGAACTGGCCACAGGTGAAGCAAGGCCCCAGGGTGGAGGGGTGAGGCTTGTCCTGAGGTGCCGATGTCGGAGTGGATGCCTCGGGCTCCGGGTTTTGCCTCTCTTGTCGGGGCTCCCGCGGGGGCTCTTGTTCCCGTCAGGGTCTTTGTCGGGCCAGGCCAGGCCCCCCCCTCTCTGTGGGTCGGTGGCTAGGTCGTGGCTCAGGTTTGGGGTTCGGGGCCCGTTCCCCTCGGGAAGACACCAGGGCTATTGTTGGAGGCCGCGCTGCGGGCCCGGCCGGAGTCTCAGCGAGGAGGAAATCCTCCATTAGTTCCACGGCTCGGCTGAGGGTGGCTGGCTGGTGGCGCATAACCCACGTCCGCCCTCGGGCTGGGAGGATGTGGAGGAAATGTTCGAGAGCCACCTGTTCGGTCACTTCGTTCCCCGTCTTTTGTTCCGGCTGTAACCACCTCCAGCAGGCTTCCCTCACTTGCTGCGCCACCACTCGAGGGCGGGCTCCCGGGGGGTACGTCTTTTCCCACAGGCGTCTCCGGAAAGTCTTGGGGGTGATCTCCAGGGCATCTAGAATCGCGGCCTTCAATATTTCATAGTTATGGGCGTCTGCCACCGGCAGTGCCCGGTAGGCGGCTTGCGCGGGGCCCGTGAGATAGGGCGCCACCAACGTGGCCCACTGAGCGGGTGGCCAGCGGGCAGCGGTGGCCACTCGCTCAAACGTAAGGAGGAACGCCTCCGGGTCATCGTCTGGCCCCATCTTCGTCAGGCGTACTGGCACGACCGGGTCTGGGGGACCGTCTGCTCCACTGGGCCCCGCAGACCCCGACCTGGGCCACAGGGTCGTGAGCTGCTGGAGGAGCTGCTGCTGCTACTCGCAACTCTGGGTCCCCAGTTCCTGGATCAGTTGTTGCTGTTGCACTCCTAGTTGTTGTAGAAGCTGCTGCTGTTGTCGCTGCTGGCTCATGGCCAGCCACTTAATTAATTTCTCGACCTCCATCTGTATGGTCTGGTGGGTGGGTCAGGTATGACTAATAGTGCCTCGTTCCCCTTCCCTCAGGGGCGAATCGGTGCCCACATTCTCCACCACGTGTAAACGCATTCACACTCACCCGGGGGCGCCTCCTGCTGGTGATGTGGGGAATTAGCGTCTCTCCAGCGCTGGGAGCGCCATCTGCCGGGGGTCTCTGCGTCTGCTCGGGCTTCTGGCCGGTATTTCTTCACCCCGGCCTTGTACACAGGTAGTCAGGGCACACAGTTTCTAAGGTAGCTGGCTCACACAGGCAGCCAGGGCACACAGTCTCTAAGGTATCTGGCTCTAGCCGGTGCTTCCACACAGGCAGCCAGGGCACACAGTCTCAAAGGTGGCTGGTTCTGGCCGGTGCTTCCACACAGGAGACCAGGGCACCCAGTCTCTAAGGTATCTGGCTATAGCCGGTGCTTACACACAGGCAGCCAGGGCACACAGTCTCTAAGGTATCTGGCTCTAGCCGGTGCTTCCACACAGGCAGCCAGGGCACACAGTCTCTACTCACAAGCCTCCGGTCCGCAGCAGGGTCCGGCGTCCTCGGGGGTCCAGTCCATTCCCTTCTCCGTCGGGTAGGTGGCAGCAGGGACTCCCGGCCAGTCGTCCGGGGTCGCGGGGGACTCTGTTGTCGCCTCGTCGGGCTCGCTGCCGGCTACAGTAGGTTATGCGGCCGCTGGGATCCCGGACCAGTCGCTCGCTGCCTCGGGAGATGCTGCCGCCGGGATTTCCGGACCAGCGTCTTCGGCCTCCGGATACGTGGCGTTGGGACGCCGGGCCAGTCCATCTCTTCCGCGGGGTCGGGGCTGCCGCTCCGCTCGGCGGGTTCGCTGGTTTGCCACCAGCCGGGCCGACCCGATCTCCACTCTGCCGGGTCGACCCCATCTTGGCAGCCGGACCCACCTTTTGTGCTTCCGGAGCCCCGGTTGTACTTCCGGGGCGGGAGGCGGGGCTGTCTCGGCTCCTCCCGCCATGTTGGTTCCCCGGCCGGTTCGTCCTCCCGATCAGAGGGGGCCCACCGGGGACCACTACACCCACCCAAGTGGATTAGCTCCAATTAACCCCAAACTTCTGAATGGTTTTCCATCCCCTAAAATTTAAAGTATAAACATTTTAATAAAAATTGAGTAGGAAAGGAGAGAGAGAATAGTGTCATTGAAAGAAAAAGCTGGTTGTCAATGACAGCAATCAGTCAGAAGGACCACTCTAACAGTGATTTAACAGAGGATTTTAGAACAATTGTTTTTGCCCTCAATTAATTATATAGTAGACCCTGGTTATCCTCTTACAAAGCCCCTTTTTCATAGATATCCATGGTTAACAGATGGACTATGACAAGATAAGCAGGAGGAAAGACAATCTGAGTGTCAATTGTGATCAATTGTGCCATAGACGTTTGCAAATCATGTGCCATGCCTGTTCATACTCTTCTTTGCCTCCTCAGTAACTTCCACAGAATCTCAATTAGCAGATTTGTTTTGAGTCACTGACAGACTGATTAATCCTGGCTATTTTAGCATCATTGATGATTTGAGTATCTCCCACTGTGAGGAAATCTCTTGTCATTTTGAATAGATAATTGTTTGGATTTAAACTGATCTGTCTGTGTCTGTGGCTGCACAGTGGTATTTTGAAGGCATAAAAACTAAGCCTCCTATCCTTAATTTTTGGCTTGTCGTTCAGGTACTGGAATTGTTGGGTGGACTTTGAATGACAACCTCTAATTTAGACCCTTGACCTCTTCTGGTTGGTGAAAACCAGTGGAGAAGTGCTGGGTCAGTCATTAGTTGAGATTATCATTGTCCCCTTTCAGGAGGGCAGGATCCATGCGCTCTGAAAGAAGTCTGTATACAGTATATACTCAAGAAAACATTGCTTAATGTTAACTATATACCCAATTATAATCCTATTTCAACTCTTTCCCTTTTGAGTAAAATTACTGACAAAGTTGTGATTAGACAACTTGCATAGTATTAGGATGCCTTGGATATCCTTCATCATTGCCAGTCTGTTATAATATCTGGATATGATATAAAAACTGAACTTGTTGCTTTGGTTGGTGTTCCCTACTTAGTGAAGGAAAAAGAGCTACAATCAGGATGGACACATGATCAATCAGCCTCTTTCAAAACCACTCATCATGAGGTATTGTTGAGTCGCCTGACGTTTTATGTCGGAATGATCACAGCTGCTCTTCACTGACAGTGCAAAACTTTCATAACACAATACAGTAGACTCTCGATTATCCAGGATGATAGGGAAAAAAATAATCCTGGTTAATAAAATCCTGGATAATCACCATCCATAGGAAATATGGGGAGGGGGGTTTGGTTCACCAGCCACCCTGCGCCCGGGGGAGGGGGTATTGGTTCCAGGGCCGGCGACAGGAATTTTGGGGTCCCATACTGCAGATCGTACGCCCCCCCCGGTCTCCCGCCGCCCGCGGACACCCCCCCCGCCCGCGGGCCCCCCCCGCCGCCGGTCTCCCGCCACCCGCGGGCCCCCCCCCCCGCCGGTCTCCTGCCGCCCGTGGGGCCCCCCCTGCCGGTCTCCCGCCGCCTGCGGCCCCCCCCCCGCCGGTCTCCCGCTGCCCGTGCCCCCCCCGGTCGTCCGCTGCCCGCGCCCCCCCACGGCCGGTCTACCGCTGCCCGTGCCCCCCCGGGCGGTCTCCCGCTGCCTGTGCCCCCCCCAGCCGGTCTCCCACTGCCCGTGCCCCCCCCCCCCCGGCTGGTCTCCTGCCTCCCGCGGGCCCCAACCCCCGCATACGCTGTGGCCGCGTGGCCCCCGCATGCGCTTTGGCCGCCTGGCCCGGCCGGGAGAAGCAAAGGGGGGCGGGGGGAGGCTGCTGGGTGCCGGGGGAGGGGGATGGTGAGCGCTGCAGCGGCTGCCCGGAGCCGCGCCTTGCTCACAGCCCGGGTGACAAGGGGGTACAGCTGCGTACCGGGCCGCCCCGGACTTCAGGGGGCCCCCCTGAAGTCCGGGGCCTGGTATAGCTGTACCCGTTGTACCCCGCTGTCGCTGGCCCTGATTGGTTCACTGGCTGCCCTGCCCCCTGATGGGTTTTTTTTGTGTGTGTGATTGGGGCGGCAACAAAGCCAGAGCCGGCCCTGCGAGTTACGCATATTTTTTTTTGTCATCCTGGTTAATCCACATCCTGGTTAATCCAATTCTGGATAATCGAGAGTCTACTGTATATCTTTGCCAAACTAACCTCTTCTGAAAATCTCTAAACTTCATTTTGGAGATTACAAGGGTCCCAATCCCCAAAAGCAATTAACATCTCCCTGAAGCATTCTAATGGGACCGGAGGGGACTTAGTTTATTTAACATGGTGCACAGCATCTTGCAAGATGATGACCTTTAAAAGAGTAGCCAGGATGCTAGAGGCAGTGAACTAAACTGCAGCACTTTGTCATATTGACTGACAGCATTAGCACAGGATTGGGGTGGTCAAGGAACCATGGCCACTTTTTGAAAGTGGATGGGTCTGACCCATCAACTTTTTAGCAGAGGCCTGCCCCCACTTCTTCTCTCCCCCCCAGGGGGCCCTGCCCCCACCCCTCCTGGCCAGGCCAGCGGGGGAACCCACACAGCTGTGGGGTGTTGCAGACCCTCCACCTACCAAGAGCAGCCCCCAGTCCGTATCCCCACTCCGTGGGCACCTACCACCCCCCCCCCCCATCGCTCCCTAAAGCTATGCATGCCACAGCCCAGCCATTGTAGGAGCCATGTGGGCAGCTGTGAGGAACCACACTATGAGCTATTCAAGTGCTCTGGACCGAGGGTCTTTGGGGTGGGAACATGGGCACCCTTGAACCCCCCCCCCCCCCCCCGCTATATACCTATAATTGGGTATATAGTTAACATTAAGCAATGTTTTCTTGAATATATACTGTATACAGACTTCTTTCAGAGCGCATGGATCCTGCCCTCCTGAAAGGGGACAATGATAATCTCAACTAATGACTGACCCAGCACTTCTCCACTGGTCTTCACCAACCAGAAGAGGTCAAGGGTCTAAATTAGAGGTTGTCATTCAAAGTCCACCCAACAATTCCAGTACCTGAACGACAAGCCAAAAATTAAGGTCTCTGGTGGAAGAGGAAGGGCTGAGGGCCCTGACCCCAGACACACACCCCAACTTTTGGACAGGTTCTGCTGCCCTTGACAGACAATCTTTGGAACCAAGTAGGACACTGGGCTTTGGTGAACCTAACTGACAGAAAGATGGAGAGGATATATTTGAGAAGCTAGTTTGTTCACTGCACTTTTGATATAAACACCTAATTTTACATTTATACTAGCAGTACATTAGCAAAGTGTTTGCATGACAGAGTTTATAGGGGAGCATTTACTGCCACTCCTACATTATAAAAATAGTCCCTAGCTTATTATGAACATACTCACCAAAAAAGAAAATGTTACCTTCTTGCATTGATACTGGTTTGTTGTGAAATTACACAATGGGGGGAAAATATGCCTCACTGTGTTAAAATCTTGATTGTAATAAGAAAATAATATTTATTTTAATGTAAACCACAGTCTTCTGAACATTCCAACTCCCTTTCTTCCACATACCTCTGGTCTGATGCTTTCATTTCAAATCCTTCAAACTAAATTAGAGACTTTGTTTTGATAAGAGCTGCTGTGCAAGTGGTGCTCTTGAATTTTACCTTCAATGTACTAATTAAATTGTATATAATAGTGACAGCCTATTGACATTGCTGAAGTAAATGACTCAATCTGTTTGGAGTCAAAAAACATTGTGAGCTGATTTAATTTCATTAAACTTGACCAACGTGAGCAGTATGAAGTCTTTTTTTTTAGAATGTCCTCAAGCAGCACTGTAGTAATTCATTATTTTTTTCTGGACGGGTTTTGTGTGTTAAGGATGTTATATTTGGAAAAAATCAGATATTACGCACTAAGACAAACATTTTACCAGATACCAAATCTTTACTATTTGCATTGTGGTAGCAGCCAAAGGCTCTAATTAAAGTCATGTACAAGCATGTACTCCAGCACATCCCCTGCCCTGAAAAGTTTACAGTCTAATCTAGGATGTGTCCAGGGAATGTGATAAACAACACAAGGGAAGCAAGAGAAAGGATGAGGGTAGCAGTATCCATTTTCACATCATCACGTAGACTAACAGTTTATCCAGTGGATCCTTTAAAAGATCTGAGGGGTTTGCTTGTAACTATATAACTGCAGGCATCATTGTAAAAGTGGCTGTTAATTATAAGGAGGAGTGGGCAATACAGACTAATTCAGATAACTTGTTCCATGCATAAGGGGTGGTATGTGTGAAAGCCCAAATCCACGGATAGGAGAAATGGCCGAAACGATGTTCAGGGCTGGCCTCAGAGTCAGAGCAAAGGATGGTTGAGGCTAGGAAAAAACAAACATGAGTGGATGAGTAGAGATGAGTCAGCAGATCTTACTCCTTGTCCATGAGGGGTGGCCATTACAGACTGCAGTCTGCGTGGGGGGCTAGATGATGACTGGCACTGAGAGAAGGTGAGATTAGAGGGTTGGGGGTTCCCCTGGGAGGGGAGACCCCGAGTGTGGGGGTAATGCCAGGAGGCATCACCCCACGGTAAAAGAGCACTGGGATCTGGGAGGGACATGAGGGCCAGTAGCAGATGAGACACCAGCCAGAACAGGGCTCTCTGGAGCTGAAAAAGCTAATTCCGAAATGACTAACAGGAGGCACCTTGGCAGTGAGTCTTGCCTTGCTACATGGCATCTGGAGCTTCCAAAGTGCGCAGGAGGAGGGCTCACCCTTCAAGGCTCTTCCCATTCTTACTCCACAGGTTTAGGTGCATGGCAGGCATCACTACAGTCCTGATTCCCCCACCCTACCCACATTTAGGGTATGTCTACACTGCAGCTAAGAGGTGCGATTCCCAGCTTGAGTGAACATACCCATGCTAGCTCTCCTCAAGCTAATATGCTAAAAACAGCGGTGTAGCAGGATAGTATAGGTTGTAGCTTGGGTTAGCTGCCTGAGTACATACCCAGGAGGTTAGGTGGGTTTGTATTTGGGTGGCTAGTGTCAGCTGCTGCCTGTGGTACCCTGACTATGATGATATTTTTAGCACAATAGCTCAAGCAGAGTTAGCATGGGTATGATTACATGAGCTGGGAATAGCACTTTCCATTTCAAAACAGACATACCCTGAGGATGGCTAGACCTGCCAATCCCCTTTCAGGGAAGAACAAGGTCTGTGATTGTGGTGGCTCTGGTGCAGGTTCCAGGGCAGGCTCGTGTGCACAGATCATCCATGGTTTGACCCTAAGTAGGTCTTTTCTAAATGAAATAAAACAAAATATACAAAGATTATAAGATGTAATAAATTAAATGAAATGTGGTGAACATAGAGATTTTAGTCAAGTGTATTCTGTTGTAGGCTGGTTAAAGCTTTAATTAAAAATTGGTATGAAAAGAAAATGTCAGCTGGACAAGAGGTAGGTGAGTAGGTTAGTGGTGGGAGATATTTAACTTGTGCAATCTTAGCTGTTGCAAAGAGAAAATCTAAGCATTGGCTCCTGCTGCAGCATAACAGGCTGCCTCACCAACTTCCCTAAATGAGACCTGAATGGAACCATTTCTTAAGAATCCCAGTTCTGAAATAAGCCAGAAAACTAGAGGCACAGCACAGGAAGTGTAGCTCTGTGAAGGGCATGACAAAGGTGACTTTAAATCATCTTTGGACCCTTCCAATCCCCGCTGCTATGGGAGTTAAAATGGCCTCCAGCACAACTTAAGTAGATGTGAGGGCTGCTCTAAATTTTGACAGTCTCCCCAGTTTTTTCTTTGTGGCACAAGCCAAAATGCCCATAGCAATGAATGTACGGCCCCTCCCTGGCACACTCTCTATGCCCCCCCCCCCCAATGGAGGGCCACCCATGGCAGCCTAATGCAACTTCCTCTTACAGTTCAGAGGGGCATATAGGGGCAAGAACAATGGAGAGGAATCTCTCCACTGACTGTGAAATCTAGTGTCCTATGGAGAAAGAGAAAAGAAATACAGTGAGCAAAAAGGGAATTTTTAAAAAAGTAAAATCAGTTTATTTGGACCATGGACTCTATGGTTCTTTCTGGCTCGCAAACTGACTAACACAACTTTTCTCCCAAGAATCTCTATACAAGGCCCTGTAATTCCTGTCCTAGATAAGAGTCCTGAGGAAGACTGCAGCAGTAGCTACACTACAGAATGGGGATTGGTATGACTGAAAATCATTCCCATCTTCACATGTTCAGTAAACATTTCATTGCATGTTGGAGGTTTGTGAAGCAGAAGGGCTAAAAGATTCAGGTATAGCTTATGGGATGGAATAAGGAAATGGAGTCAAGAAGTCTGTTTTTAGTCTAACTGAACTAATTTGCTTACCCCAGTACACATCTGCTTCACTGACTAGGGTTGCCAACTTTCTAATTGCACAAAACTGACCACCCTTTCCCTGCCCCTTTCCTGAGGCCCCGCCCCTCTCCTGCCCCTTCTCTGAGGCTCCACCCATACTCCCTCCCTCCTTTTATCACTCATTCTGCCTGCCCCACTCACTTTCACTGGGCTTGGGTGGGAGGCTGAGGGCTCCAGCTCGGGGTGCGGGCTAGGAGTTCAGGTTTGGGAGGGGTTCCAGGTTGGGGCACAGGGTTGGGGTGCAGGAGAGGGTGAGGTCTCCAGCTGGGGATGCAGGTTCTGTGGTGGGGCCCAGGATGAGATGTTTGGAGTGTAGGAGGGGGCTCCGGGCTGCAGTCAAAGGGGTTTGATGTGCAGGAATGGGCACAGGGCTGGGGCAGAGGTTTGGGGTTTGGGAGCGGGTGTGGAATCTGGGAGGGACTTTGGGTGAAGTAGGGGTCTCAGGGCTGGGGCAGGAGTTTGAAGGGATGCAGGCTCAGGGAAGAAGTTTGGGTATAGTAGGGGTCTCAGGACTGGGGTAGGAGATTGGGGTGAAGACTTCTGGAGGGGGATGAGGGCTGGAGAAGGGGGTTGGAGTGTGGGCTCTCGGAGGGAGTTAGGGTGGGGGGGAATTACAACCTCGGGCAGGAACTTGTGATGCGGGTTTGGGCTCCAGCTGGGCAGCACTTACCTCAAGCAGATCCCAGTCGGTGGTGTGGTGGAGCTAAGGCAGGCTCCTTGCAGCTCCCAGAAGTGCCCAGCATGTCCAGCTCCTAGGCACAGGGGTGGCCAGATGCTTCTGCACTATGCCCATGCATGCCCATGGTTCCCAGCCAATGGGAGCTGTGGAGACAGCCCTCAGGGCAGGGCAGCACATGGAGCTTCCCTGATTGCCAAAAGTGTCCCTTTTCAACTGGGCACTCTGGTCAAAAACCAGATGCCTGGCAACCTATTACTGACAAATCAATATTTTTATAGCTTTATGGGATATAGTTTCCAATTAACACTCAGACTTAACTCTTATTAATATTAATGGATGATACAGTACATATGTACATCAAAGGATAAATAGGCTTTATATGATGACATATATTTTATTCAACATGGTCATACATTAGGGCCACTGAAAATGGCAATATTGCTATTTAGTAAATTGTACCAAAAGATTGGCTTTTCCGTGCCCGCACCACCACCACCACGAACCATTAGATATCGGTCTGTTAAATTATTGATGTTGATTTTATTTGTGACATTGTATATTTTTAATCATTATAAAAGCATGCAGTGCAATAGATTTGTGATTTGAATATAAATTAACAGAATATCATTCATAAACAAAGTAGCTTCCAATAGAGGAGCAGATTCTATTGATTTTAAATAATATCTTAATCCATGAGTACTCCCAGGGCAAAGGTATAAGTATCCAGTTAGTAATTTGACAGCATACCCATTCTAAATTGGGAATTCTAGGAACCTGTGATATACACATTATTGGGCCATAATCTGGTGTAAATCAGCACAGTTCCATTAATTTCAGTGGAACCATGACAATTTATAATTTCTACTAGTGTAAATGCCTGTGTACACGGGCCAGGCCACCCATCCAGTCCCTTCTCCCACACACCCCTCCCTGCTCGCCCTCCCATCGTCACCCTCCCCCGGGATCCTTCCCCCAGGGGGGCGAGGCCTGCAGTGCCCCTCGCGGCGGCGGGGGATTGGGGCTCCCCGGCCTGGAGGGACACTCGGGGGCTGGTGGTGCTGGTGGGGCTGGTGGGGCTGGTGGCGCTGGTGGGGCTGGTGGGGTGGCGCTGGTGGGGCTGGTGGCTCCCTGTGCCGGTAACTCCTGTCCCTCTGCGCCCCCCGCTAAACCTGGTGCCCGCCCCTCCCGGTAACCCCAGTCCTACTGTGCCCCCCGGTAACATCCGTGCCCGCTCCCAGTAACCCCCGCCTCACAGCACCTTCCGGTAACCCCCATCCCAGGACGTTCTCTGTAACCCCTGTGCCTATCCCTCCCGGTAACCTGCAATGGTCCCTCCATCCTCCCGGTAATCCCCGGTAACCTCTGCGCCCGTCCCTCACGGTAACCTGCGACGGCCCCTCCGTCCTCCCGGTAATTCCCGGTAACTCTTGCGCCCGTCCCTCCTGGCATCCCCGGTCCCTCTGCGCCCTCTGGTAACCCCTGTCCCACTGTGCCTCCCGGTAATCCCCAGTAACTCCTGCGCCCGCCCCTCCCAGCAACCCCACTCCCACTGCCCCCGCCCTTTCCGGGAACCCTTAGTAACCCGCGTCCTCTGGTAACCCCTGCCCCCCTGCCATTCTCCCCACTCACCCCACTGATATCTCCTATCGTGCCGTGCCCCCTCCACCATAACCTGAGGTAACCCAAGTCTTCTTTCTCCTGTAACCCCTGCTCTGTGTGCCGCCGAACTACAACTCCCAGCATGCCCTTCGTCCGGCCGTCTCTCCTGTGCATGACTACTTCACACACACTTCCCTAGCCGATTATTATATAGGATGGATTTGGTCCTATTATATTTACCAGGTACCTAGCACATTAAAATTAATCAGACAAAAGGAGAACTGCTAGAAGAATTATTTTTTTTCATCCTTTCATGTCATATCTGTGTGCAAATGAAATAATTTCACTTTTCTCCAAATATTCTTATTAATAAATAGTTCACAGAAATGTGCTGAATATATGCAGCAAGTAGGAGCTATTTACTGCCTCAGAAATTCACAACCAAGTGAAACTGTCACTTACAAGAACAATTACATTTGTTTGCTGTTCCATAAGAAGGTCTAAGGCATTTCTGAAAACTATATACTTGCACTAAAGGAAAGTTGATCATATGTTTAATACAAATGTTAAAACTTCATTAATATTGAGCCTACCTTGAAAACCTTAAAATTGCATAGATTTTTCTGTTCCTTGCAGTTTGTGATCTAATTACTATTTCTCGTTATGTGTACTAGTGAAAGACAGAATAAACACATGAACATTTTCATAACTAATTTGTCATTTGGGTGCAACCTACACAATCTCAGTCTTGCTACGAGGCTATTGCTGGAGCTGGCAGAGGAACAAAGAAGTGCATCTCTCACCCCCCAAAAATTAGCAAATTAAGGTGCTGTAAATAGCATGTCATTAACCTGAAGGAGAAGAAGTAAGGAAACACCTTTGAACCCTGCAGAAATCTGACAACAAAGGATACTATAAAAATTGCTGCCACAACCATAGTATTATCAAAATGGATGATAGGTTTGTTTCTTTAATACTTCTCATGCTATTCCCCAGGACAATGTCTTTTATAGGCTGACCTTTTTTTTTCAGAGCAGTGGCTGGTCATATAGTGCACTCAATGGACCCGTAAAGTGTCTATTCATAGAACATATGCTTCCTGCAGAACTAAAATGATTAAACAGGTATTTGGACTGCTGTAGCTGCCATGTGGTATTGCAGCCACTTTGGTGATTATGTAGTTTTATGTGACTAGCAGAGTAGTAAACAAGCACATACAGAAAGCATATACTATGATTGTGCAAACTACTATCTGCTTGTGATTCCTTTTTCTTGTACACCCTTCGTATTTCTTAGAAAAAATATTTTTATATGGACAGGAGTGTATACAGTAAACCCTTGATTTAACGGACCCCGATTTAACGGACTTCGGATGCAATGGACAAAATTTCCGATGCATCCGAAATCCGTTATTCAGGGGCTGCCGGCTCCCGCCCCAGGGAGCCGGCTGGGTTGACAGCTCCCACCCGGCTCCCCGCTGCGGGGAGCCAGGCGGGAACTGTCAGCCTGGCCGCCCGGCGCAGAGAAGCCGCGGGGGGGGGGGGGTTGAGAGCTCCCGCTCGGCTCCCCCCAGCGGGAAGCCAGGCGGGAGCTGTCAACCCCCCCTCCCGGCTCCCCGCAGCGGGGAGCCGGGCGAGCGGGCTGACTCACGGCTCCCGGCCGTGATAAAAGTAAAACCTCCATATAACGGACTAATTCGGCGAGGGGGTGTCCGTTGTCAGCCGAAAGTCCGTTATTTAATAATTTAAAAAAATTATTAAATAACGGACTTTCGGCTTTAACGGACACCCCCTCGCCCGAATTAGTCCGTTATATCGAGGTTTCACTGTGTATACTCTTATGCAAGAGTCCCTTTATCAGATCTCTGGGAACTAACAGTACAGTGAACTTTAAAATCATAGAGCCAAACCCTCTAGTCCTTTCTCAGATTGTGGTTGGCACCTGCACGCATGCACAAAAGAGGAATGTCATAAGCAGCTTGTCTTCCACTTGCACTCCCTATGCAGGGACCTGCCACCAATGTAGTGGGAAGTGTGTGTTACAGGTACCCCTCTATGCCAAACTGAAGAAGATATGATCCCTGGCCATCACCAGGTTCAATGGCTTGGCTCTAGTGCAGACTGTAGCAGCTGATGCTCTTAGCCCTGGGGATTCATCATTCAAGCACCAGTGTGTCCACCAAGATGGTGGGTGTCACACAAAGACTTCATGAGATTACTGCTGCTGGCACAGTGTCTTTCAGAGCACCTACTGGAGTGATGCCTCCCCAATGCAAAGCTGTGTCTATGATGCACATATCAGCCATCTGTCCATACCCATGTAAATTTCTGATGGAAACAGAAGAACTAAATAACGAATGATGGAATTAATCCATGGAATATGAGACAGGGAAAAAAATCAATTAGGTAATTTAGTCCACTTCTCTTTTCCAGCAGGGCCCGGAACATTATGGTAGGCATAGTTGTGCGGGTCTACTCTACTCTTTCCATTGATGGTAGGTAGCATCAATGACAATGCTAATGTCATCATAAGGGGTCTCTTTGGTCACAAGAATTTTAAATACTGTGCTGTCTAGCCCAATCTAGACTGGTCTGCTCAATATTGTGATTAAAATGCTGGTGGCCTACACTAGCACTGCCACATTTGCTACTATCCATGGAGCTGAATCAGAGGTAGCAAATTTTGGAGAAGTAAACCTAGTGTAGATAAGGCCATGGAGATCATTATGTGTGTTTTGGGAAAAGTATTAGTAGATGCATAACATATGCTGTAAAATGTCATTCTATACAAACCTTTTGAATCCTATTGAGACAGATTCAAGATTCACATGAATCACCTGTCAGAGTATATGGCATGCTTTAAATCCAATTAGTATCAGAGGGAGACATATAAAAGTATCAAAGGCAAGATCCTCCCCCTAAATTATTGTTATGGTTTCTAATAATTCAGTGAATAAAAAGTGTTAACATTGTGCAATAGGAAAATGTTAAAATATTCAAAATGCACTGTACTTCACCATGCACTAATCTCATTTATTTTATCATAGAAGTAGCTTTAAGTAAAATTAACCCTCTTGCCTAGTTTAGTATTTTTTATACTAATTTACAAAAAGTATGTTATGTTTTGTTGAATGCTTTCTTCTGAGTACCATATTGATTTTTGTAGTGGAAGTAAAGAGTTCCCTGATGTTAGCTGCTCCAGTTGTTGACATTTCAGAGTTTTAGGCAAAAATATCATAGGTCTGCAATAAGCCAAACTTTATTACACAGGAGAAAAACCAAAGCAATGGCACGTTGTTATTGTGTATGGTGTGGGTTTTTTAATCCTATTGGAAATAATAGGCTCAAAGAGTATTTGTAACTTGGATGGCTATGGTTTAAAAGGTAGGATGTAACTATAGTATAGTAATAAATGGCTTAATCCAATCTCCCTGTATGAAACAAATTTCTAAAGAGATGTGCATGCAAACCCTGTTATTTCTTCACGGGTTTGTGAATACTCTTCTTCTCATGCAGTGTTACAAAATTATAACACTCCATGTCTATTATAAAGTTAAAGTATTCCACTCTTTATGCCAATTATTCTAAAAGCTTTTCTATGCAGTACTGTTAGAATACTGTACAAACCATATTACAAAACATTGACTTCTAAGCACAACCTATTAAACAGAGCACTATGTACCATCACAGTGAAGATCAGCAACTATCTTTTTTATCCAATGAAGTTTTTTGAACAGTTTGGTTCTGTGCCACTCACTAGCATCCTGCTGCTTATCTTGCAATTATGATGTAAACAAACAGTAGAGGTTTTGGGCCCAGATCTGAAAATAAAGTTAGAGTGTACTCAGTGAAGTCATTTCGATTCCTTTGACTGAGTACAAAGTCTCTTAGATTCATCTGTGTCATTAATATCATTTGCCATGAAGAGGCTTTTCTGTTTGAACGTGGTTGCTGTGCTTTTCCTAGTTAAACCTTACTCTCTATTTTTTCATACTTGGTCTAAATTGTTCATCAATAAAAGAAAAATGTCTGTCTTAGATGTCTATACAGTGTGTTGTTAAATTCTAAATTCCATAGAATAAATTCAAGAATATTTCAAAACCTGATTAACATGGGAGTGTAAATGCTTGATTTCAGATTAAGCAAGGAGCAGGATGCTACTATAGCATTGTTTTCACCATCCAACCCTTCGCCCATGAATAAATGTCTGATGAGGTATATTAATCTGTAAAAAATAACTCTTTAACAAAGATATCCAGATGGTGTCATGGCATTCTAAAAGCCCCTAATGGTATTATGTGATGTCTGAGATATTGATGTCAAGGCATTTTATCTTCTCATGGCTGAAAATAGGCAGTAGTCTCTGTAGTCTCACAAAGTATAACTAAAATACTATTTTTGTAGTATATCTGTCTCTACAGCTACTCATGACCAGGTGAAAAAGGGAATTTACATTTGAGCTGCACCTGAAATCTATATATATAAAAGCCAAGTGGTGTATGTATGTGTGTATGTATGTATGTTTGTACGTATGACTGCGAACTCCTCCCGCACCGTTTGAGCCAGAGACTTGAAATTTGGTACAGTGAGGGGTCTTGGGGTCTAGATGCTGGTAAGGGTCGAAAAATTTTCGGATCTCACCTCTGACGCCCCCCAGGGGTGAAAGTCTTTCAGGGCCAATCACATCGGCTGGGCGGTTAGGTGGTGATGATGTCATAATACCCCCCTCCAACAGACACCTCACTCGCTCAGCTCACCCCTCCCTCCTCCAACGGAACCCCGGAGATCCCTCAGTTCTCTGCCCCTCCCCCCTCCCAACGGAACCCCGGAGATCCCTCAGTTCTCTGCCCCTCCCCCCTCCCAACGGAACCCCGGAGATCCCTCAGTTCTCTGCCCCTCTCCCCTCCCAACAGAACCCCAGAGATCCCTCAGTTCTCTGCCCCTCCCCCCTCCCAACGGAACCCCGGAGAGCCCTCAGTTCTCTGCCCCTCCCACCTCAACCCCGGACTCCATCAGCTCTGTGCCCCCCCCCCACCTGCGAAGGTCCCCGGAATCCCTCGGCTCTGGGCCCCCTCCCCCCCTGCGACGGATCTGAGTTGGGTTTGGTGGGACGGTAAGTGAGGTGGGGGTGTCGGGTTCGGTCGGGGGGTGAGGTGGGGGTGTTGGGGTTGGTCAGGGGGTGTTGCAGTTGGTGGGGGGGGTGAGGTGGGGGTGTTGGGTTTGCTTGGGGGGGTGAGGTGGGGGTGTCGGGTTTGGTTGGGGGGTAAGTGAGCCGGGGGGGTGTCGGGGTTGGTCTGGGGGGGTGGGAAGGTGTCGGGGGGGTGAGGGGTGTGGTGTGGGTGTTGGGTTTGGTCTGGGGGGGGAGGTGTTGGGGTGGGTGCCCATACCAAACCCGACACCCCCCCCGGCTCACTTACCCCCCGACCAAACCCGACACCGCCACCTCACCCCCCCACCAACCGCAACACCCCCTGACCAACCCCAACACCCACCCCTCACCCCTCACCCACCCCAACACCTTCCCACCCCCCCAGACCAAACCCGACACCCCCTGGCTCACTTACCCCCCGACCGAACCTGACACCCCCACCTCACCCCCCCACACCAATCGCAACACCCCCAGACCAAACCTGACACCCCCCGGCTCACTTACCCCCCGACCGAACCCGACACTCCCACCTCACCCCCCCAAGCAAACCCGACACCCCCACCTTACCCCCCCACCAACCGCAACACCCCCTGACCAACCCCAACACCCACACCTCACCCCTCACCCACCACGACACCTTCCCACCCCCCCAGACCAAACCCGACACCCCCCCGGCTCACTTACACCCGACCGAACCCGACACCCCTACCTCATCCCCCCAAGCAAACCTGACACCCCCACCTCAACCCCCCACCAACCGCAACACCCCCTGACCAACCGCAACACTCACCCCTCACCCACCCCAACACCTTCCCACCCCCCCAGACCAAACCCTACACCCCCCGGCTCACTTACCCCCCGACCAAACCCGACAACCCCACCTGACCCCCCCAAGCAAACCCAACACCCCCACCTGACCCCCCGACCAAACCCGACACCCCCCCCCCCCCGGCTCACGGTGCACTGTGTAGCACACAGATTATTAAATACACTGTTCGGTCGGGGGGTGAGGTGGGGGTGTCGGGTTTGCTCAGGGAGTGAGGTGGGGGTGTCGGGTTTGGTCGGGGGGGTGAGGTGGGGGTGTTGGGTTTGTTTTGGGGGGTCAGGTGGGGTTGTCGGGTTTGGTCGGGGGGTAAGTGAGCCGGGGGGTCTTGGGGTTGGTCGGGGGGGTGGGAAGGTGTCAGGGTGGGT
Organism: Sternotherus odoratus; assembly: GCA_032164245.1. Taxonomy (NCBI): domain Eukaryota; kingdom Metazoa; phylum Chordata; order Testudines; family Kinosternidae; genus Sternotherus; species Sternotherus odoratus. The sequence continues at coordinate 147,991,241 of JAVMKO010000003.1, forward strand.
GAAGGGTGGGTGTTGGGGTTGGTCAGGGGGTGTCAACTGTCTGCCCCCTCCCCACCTCCGACTGACCCGAGCAACGCCGGGCACTTATGCTAGTCTATTATAAACTGAAACATTTCAGGTAAACTGCAATGGAAAGAATCATAGCTCTTTATATATTTCAATATAGTGTACTGTGAATCAAGTATAATTGCTATCCATGATTGCAGAGCTGCTGTAGAGAGGGTATATATACTGTGTTAATTACACAGACAGTACAACAAACAACTCTGTAGCTTATAACACATTTTATAGAGGAAGAATGAACTAGTTTGGTTTAAATACCACATACACTTTAATGAAAATTTTACCCATCCCTTTGACTGAAGTGCACCTAAGACTCTTATAAAGGTGAGAGAAGTTTGGTTAATCTTTAACTTACAACTGACTCTTTACCTTTTTCATCTAGGTAGCAGTCTGCTGCTCCTGTCAAAGGCTTCCCCATTAGTGATGCCCCACAGTGCACAATGTACATTCGAGCGCTTCCCAGCTGTTCTGTGCCATCTGTGCCCTCTCTAATAGAGAAGTCCCATAGGCATGGAATTCAAAAGGGACAACAGTGGATGGACCCAATACTGATACCTTTTGCTATTGTGCAGAGAGCAGCAGAGTCTCTTAATCCAATGTGCTGCCATTGGGGAAGCAGGGAACGGTCTCCCCAAGAAAGGGCTGCTATTGAGGAAATTATACAGATTCTTTCTCACCAAGACTGCTGCTGGAGAGCTGCAGAGAATCCCTCAAGACGATTCCTGTGGATGGGAGGGATGACTGCCAAGCCTTCTTTAAAGTACACTCTTCCTGCCAGGGGGAAAGAAATGGTACAGGGAAAGGTTGAAGATGGAGTATTGGGTGTAGGGAGACCGCCAGCAGTTTGGATAGATTAAGAATCTCATTCTGGCTGACTTCAGTGTAGCTACATAGATTTACATAAATGGAGGTTCTGGCCCTCTGAACATCTGATTTATTATAACATGCTAAGATTTGTAAAGTGTCATACACCAAATAATGAAATTCCACACAGAATACACAAGTTATAGACACAGATTTTTGTACATGCCATTTTACAAATCTAACAATATTTTATATATACATATACAGTAGAACCTCAGAGTTACAAACACCAGCTTTACAGCTTTACAGCTGACAACTTACCTCATTTGGAACCAGAAGTACACAATCAGGCAGCAGCAGAGACCCCCCCTCCTCCCAAAAGCAAATACAGTACACTGTGAAATGTAAACTACTAAAAAAATAAAGGGAATGTTTAAAAAAATCAATTTGACAAAGTAAACAGTTTCTGTGCTTATTTCATTTAAATTAAGGTGGTTAAAAGCAACATTTTTCTTCTGCATAGTAAAGTTTCAAAGCTGTATTTAAGTCAATGTTCAGTTGTAAACTTTTGAAAGAACAACCATAACATTTTGTTCAGAGTTGCAAACATTTCAGAGCTATGAACAAGCTCCATTCCCATTTGTAATTCTGAGGTTCTACTGTAAATATATTTTTAATATAGACATATTTTAAACTCTTGTGTATAAAATAGGTACTGTGGAGTTTTCAAACTTACCTTACAACTCAGCATAAGCTTCGACATGGTGAGATTTACAAATTTCACTAATGCTAGTCAGGGGTGAGACCAGCCATGCTTCTTTCAGTATGTACCAGAAGCAAAATCTCTATATCATTTATTTATTTATATATGTATAAATATTCAGTCTTTTCTTTGGATATATCACAGAGGGCCAAATCTTACTTCCTTGAATCACATGAGTCATTTCAAGGAAGCCAGTGGGATGATTTGTGAGAGTAAGGTAATCTGGACTAAGCCCATAATAACATATTTATGTGATAGATATTATCGTTGTCAGTATTGTTTTACTTTTCATACTCATTTCTTTATTGGTTGGATGACTACTGTACAGCTCTAGGATCCATCTATTATAGTTTAATGATATAAACACTGACGATAGACAAAGATGTACTACAAATCTGGATGGTTGAATGAATGAGCCATAAGTAATACAAGTCATAATCAAATGTTCTTTTATGTTCAAGATAATCACAGTACCAGGGAGAAAAGCACATAAACTACACTCATATTATATTATACCGGTTGCAAACAAAAGCAGTGTGCTCTCTCTAAGCCACAGATACAGGAGTAGGTTTATATAACTACACTGAATGTTCTATAAATTGGTTGCCTTTCCTTAAGTTGAGTTCTGAAGTGTCCAAATTAAAATAGTATGTTCAACATTTATTTTATTATATGAATCACAAGCACATTTATTTGAAATATTCCAGAAACATCAGAAACATTCAGATAAACAAGGACACAAACAACCCAGGGAGTGATTTGGAGAAATGATTCATGCCAAGGACAGGAATAAGAAATAACTTTAGCTATATACATTTTGGATAAAATAGGCTGTACTATCATACGGCCTGGTTTGATGAGATGTTAGGTGCTTCTTGTGAGCATCCTATGATTCCATTTAAGGATTTTTGGAGCCAAAATTTTCCATAAGAATATCCATGCTGGGCCAGACCAATGATCCACCCAGCCCAATATCCTGTTTCAAAGGGAAAGAGGGGAACACAGCAATTTCAAGTGATCCATATAACCTCTGGTAGTCATAGGTTTAGGGAAACCTGCATCATGGGGTTGTATCACTGATTATCTTGGCTAATATCCAATGATGGATCTATCCTCCATGAACTTACCTAATTCTTTTTTGAACCCAGTTATGCTTTTGACCTTTACAACCCTGCCAATGAGTGCCACGGGTTGACAGGTTCCAATTTTAGAGTAACCAAAAATCCAAAAGTAAATAACACAACATTTCTGCCCCCCTAGGAGCAGGAGCTTCACGAGAGCCTTTGCCTTGCCTGGACCACAGCCTTCTCTCCAGTGTCTTGAGTCTTTCCTAACAGGGGCTTGTCAAAGTCATTTGTCCCTTAATCACAAGCGTATCAACTTGCCCCCTCCAAGTGCAGCTGGAGTGTAGCGGATCCCAGGCTCTCCTTCAATTACAGGCAATACATTGGGTAGCCTATAGAACGAGCATTAGCATTTTATTTTACCTAGCAATAATGCAAGGCCTGTATCCTGTAAGATATTGGCGTAAACCAGGGGTCTCCAAACTACGGCCCGCGGGCCGGATGCGGCCCGCGAGGCCCTCTCATCCGGCCCGTGGAGATCTTTTGGGCTCTTTAGAGAATGTTTGGCTCTTTTGAGCTTTCCGCAGGGACGGCTCCGCGCTGGGGCCTGGAAGCCCGCGCGGGCCGCCAGCCGCGGGGCCGGGACGCGCTGCGTGCTCGGCTGCCGCCGCGGGGCCGGGACCCCCCGCGTGCTCGGCTGCCGCCGCGGGGCCGGGACCCGCCGCGTGATCGGCTGCCGCCGCGGGGCCGGGACCCGCCGCGTGCTCGGCTGCCGCCGCGGGGCCGGGACCCCCCGCGTGCTCGGCTGCCGCCGCGGGGCCGGGACCCGCCGCGTGCTCGGCTGCCGCCGCGGGGCCGGGACGGCTCAGCTGGGGCCGGGACGCGCCGCACCGCCACGCAGTTGCAGGGGGCGAAACAAGGCGGCGAACCGGTCTGTGGGGAGAGACCGGGTTGAGCAGGTCAGTTGGGGGGGGGAGAGACCGGGCTGGGTGGGTCAGTTGGGGGGGGGTGGTGGGAGGGAAGGAGGTTTTGGGGTGAGAGACCTGGCTGGGTGGGTCATTTGGGGGGTGGGTTGGAGGAAAGGAGGTTTTGGGGTGAGAGACCGGGCTGGGTGGGTCATTTGGGGGGTGGGTTGGAGGAAAGGAGGTTTTTGGGGGGAGAGACCTGGCTGGGTGGGTCATTTGGGGGGGGGGGTTGGAGGAAAGGAGGTTTTGGGGTGAGAGACCGGGCTGGGTGGGTCATTTGGGGGGTGGGTTGGAGGAAAGGAGGTTTTTGGGGGGAGAGACCTGGCTGGGTGGGTCATTTGGGGGGGGGGGTGGAGGAAAGGAGGTTTTGGGGTGAGAGACCAGGCTGGGTGGGTCAGTTGGGGGGGGTTGGAGGAAAGGAGGTTTTGGGGTGAGAGACCGGGCTGGGTGGGTCATGGGGGGGGGTTTGGAGGAAAGGAGGTTTTGGGGGGAGAGACCTGGCTGGGTGGGTCAGTTGGGGGTTGGAGGAAAGGAGGTTTTGGGGGGAGAGACCTGGCTGGGTGGGTCAGTTGGGGGTTGGAGGAAAGGAGGTTTTGGGGGGAGAGACCTGGCTGGGTGGGTCAGTTGGGGGGTTGATGTGTAGTGTTCATGTGTAGTGTTCATGTGTAGTGAACAGGTGTTCATGTGTAGTGTTCATGTGTAGTGTTCATGTGTAGTGAACAGGTGTTCATGTGTAGTGTTCATGTGTAGTGTTCATGTGTAGTGAACAGGTGTTCATGTGTAGTGTTCATGTGTAGTGTTCATGTGTAGTGAACAGGTGTTCATGTGTAGTGTATCAATGTGTTATTAAATAATAACTGAATAAAATAATATTAAATAAATAATTAAAAACAACATCCATGTTTTGATTCTTTTTTATTTGGACCTCGAGTGTGTTGTCGGCCCCCGAACTGCTATTTGATAGCTAATGCGGCCCTCGGGCTGAAAAGTTTGGAGACCCCTGGCGTAAACAACTAGCATAAGGCATAAGTTAGCATCAGGCTTTGAGGCTGTGAACTTTGACATTGATAAGTGGCCAACACTTACCCTGAGTTTTGGGGAACTGGGAATAGTGAGCTTAAAGGGGAGGTGGTATCTAACATGCTACCAGGAAACCACAGAAATACTCAACTGTAACTATATTTTAATATTTTAGGATAAACTTTTGGCAGATGCTTTACTAGAACTTGCCCTGTCAACAAATTGACACATGTGGCAATAAAAGGAGAGGAAAGTGATCAGGAATAGTCAGCATCGATTTACCAAGGGCAAGTCATGCCTGACTAACCTAATTGCCTACTATGATGAGATAACTGGCTCTGTGGATCAGGGGAAAGCAGTGGACATTTTATTCCTTGACTTTAGCAAAGTTTTTGATATGTTCTTCCACAGTACTCTTGCCAGCAAGTTAAAGTATGGGCTGGATGAATGGACTATAAGGTGGACAGAAAGCTGGCTAGATCATCAGGCTCAACAGGTAGTGATCAATGGCTCCATGTCTAGTTGGCATCCAGAATCAAGTGGAGTGCCCTAAGGGCTGGTCCTGGGGGCAGTTTTGTTCAATATCTTAATTAATGATCTGGAGGATGGCGTGGATTGCACCCTCAGCAAGTTTGCAGGTGACGCTAAACTGGGAGGAGTGGTAGATATGCTGGAGGGTAGGGAAAGGATACAGAGGGACCTAGACAAATTAGAGGATTGGGCCAAAAGAAAATCTAATGAGGTTCAACAAGGACAAGTGCAGAGTCCTGCACTTAGGACAGAAGAATCCTATGCACTGCTACAGACTAGTGACCAAATGGCTAGGCAGCAGCTCTGCAGAAAAGGACCTAGTGGTTACAGTGGATGAGAATGCAGATATGAGTCAAGATTGTGCCCTTGTTTCAAAGAAGGCTAACAGCATTTGGGGTTGTATAAGTAGGGGCATAGCCAGCAGATCAAAGGACGTGATCATTCCCCTCTATTCGGCATTGGTGAGGCCTGATCTGGAGTGCTGTGTCCAGTTTTGGGCCCCACACTATAAGAAGGCTGTGGAAAAATTAGAACGAGTCCAGCAAAGGTCAACAAAAATTATTAGGGGACTGGAGCACATGACTTATGATGAGAGGCTCAGGGAAGTGGGATTGTTTAGTTGCAGAAGAGAGGAATGAGGGGGGATTTGATAGCTGCTTTCAACTACCTGAAAGGGGGTTCCAAAGAGGATGGATCTAGACTGTTCTCAGTGGTAACAGATGACAGAACAAGGAGTAATGGTCTCAAGTTGCACTTAGTGTGAGGAAGTTAAATAAGGGGAGCTGGGCATTCAAATGAATATATATGGCAGATCCTAGGCCCTCCAGACCACCATGTAAAGGTCATCGCCGGTCAATCTGGATCTGGACTTGTTTGACATGCCAGGGACTGAGCAGGTTCTTTATGTCTCACCGCCAGATCCCGAACGAAGGGTGTGAGAATATGAGTACATATGTGAGGAATGGCATAAGATATCTCCTTAACTCTGCCACTGCATACATCCGACGAAGTGGGTATTAGCCCATGAAAGCTTATGCTTCAATGATTTTGTTATTCTTTAAGGTGCCACAAGACTCTTTGTTGCTTCTACAGATCCAGACTAACATGGCTACCTCTCTGATTCTTAACTCTGTATTTTTGCTGTCTTTTTAAGTGGTCTGGAGCTCTTGTGTCTTTACTAATGGTGTTAACAAAAGTTGGTAAGGCTTTGCTTTGCCCTCAGTGTGATTGTCCTTGTTGTGCACACAGGAGTTCCCAGACAGATATTGGACTTGATAACCTTGAGTTTGGCCTGTTTCTGGGACTAGAACCCTACAATCTCCCAGCTCTAGAGTTAATTGTCATTCAGTAATAATAACCACCAAAGAATCGGGCAACAAATGTGAAATAGGTATTCCCTTCCTTCACAAACCTCGATTGCTTCACTCTTCACAAGTTCATATCTTCCACTGCCTCTTCTTAAGCTTACATGCTTCTTTAGCTGAGATACATGAAGGCTCCATTACCAGCACCTGTTGCTCCCTGGAGAACTGTCTGACTTATTCCCAACAGGAAACTTCCACCAGTCCTTCCACAAGACTCTGGTCATTGAGATCCTCACAGCGCACTGCAACTCTTTCCATCTCTCTTTCTTACCGATAAGACACACTTCCCTTTCATTCATCCTTCTTCCAAATAGGTCTTTATCCCAACCCATAATCACATGATAGGGGTGAGAATGAACTCAGGCACAGGTTGAGTTGGAGTAGGAAGCATGGTCTAGTAGATTGGACTGAGAATTAGGAAAACTGAATTCAGTCTCTGAATCAGCCAGAGACGGTCTCTGTGATATTTGGCAACTCATTTAATCTACCCTGCCTCAGGGCCCATCTGGAAGACGGAAGCAATATTTTCTTACCTAGATATTGTGAGGATAAAATCCATTTACTGCAAGGTGCTGAGATACTATTTTGATGAGGGGCATTTAAGCACCTAGATTACAGCTGTGACTTGGGCCCCTTAAAGTTCCAGCTCACACTGTGACAGAAGGAAACAAGAAATGTATTCCACATTTGGATATCACATTGGGAACAAAAGCAGCCTGATTTCTGTGTGAAGAGGATCCCTCTCAGCTGTGATTGTCGGCACCTTGACAGTTGCTGAGGGGTCCAGATTCATCTCTGAAACACAGGATCAATAGTGGAGTTGTTAATGCACCATCTTTTAACTAGCTAGTCAGGAAAATTGTTTGGGAGACTCCTATTCCCTGAAATGTGTCCTCAAGCCAAGGGGTAGGGATCCAGGTATTTTATTACGTACTGCCTAGTAAACCTGTGGAGGGACTTACTATTTTTTAATCATATGAGAGGATTTTTTGGAACATACTGAACTACGTCAGCCAAGTTCCTTATTGCTGCTATAGAAGATATTATCACAGAACATCGAAGGCCCCTGTGAAGTGCCTGTGCCAACAGGCCATTAAATTTTATTTTTGTGATATCAGGTTACAAGAATAAAATGAAATCGATGGGTATTATTGACACGGACATGGGTGACATGGGCACTGGTGACCCTGAGAGTAGTGTTTTATCCTGTTACATTTACTTCCTGTTTAATATAATTACTCTGTTGGACATATTGTGTGTTTGTTATTTCTTGGGAGTCTCCAACAATCTAGCAAGTTACTCTGTGGTTAGAATTTTCCTTCCAAGCTTCCCTGATGATTCACTGACAAATAAATTCATATGGGAAGAAAAGAAGGAAGTTACACTGTGCCGAGCTGGAGACAGAATCCAGATGAACCCAGGCCTATCTATCAAAACCAGTAAGGAATTTGGCATTAAAGGAGGTAACTGGGTGGAACGGGGCACTGCACAAACATAACAGAGCTTGCAGTTAAAGGATAAGACAAGAGACAACTGGTAGATGCAGACAGACCGGGAAACCAAGGAAATGATTCAATAATAGCTAGCATGATGGGAAGTGGTTTTAGCCCACCAGCTGTCTGACCGGGTCTCAAGGTTTTTTTCTTCTAGGCATCATAGCAAAGAAGAATTTTAAGAAGGGATTTGAGTGTGGTGACAGGACACCCAGCAGTAGAAATTCCACCCAGAAGGTGGTTTTGGAAGATCAAGGCTGTTTTGGAAGATCAAGGCCTGGAGTCAGAAAATGTAAGATTCTTGACACCCCACTGATAAGGTCTCTCTACAGTCTACAAGAAGAGTGCACATGGACCCAGTATGCAATTTTAAGCAGGTTGGTGGAACCACATGGAAAGGACAGAAGTTCATATATTAGCTAATTGTTCAGGATAGAGGGTGTAGCTACTCCTCCTGTGTGAGCATGGAGTTGAATCAAGCCTGCTCTTTTTAGCTGTATTAATTGTTATTACTCATAAACATTTATATAGTTATGTAAATTTACACAGCGCTTTACAAACATTGATCTGACATGTTATTTGCCACAAAAAATTATACTCTAAATAAATGTATTCCCATTAGGGAAATTATTAAACAATGGAAAAAACAGTTTGAGATGTAAACAGCTATGTTTCAATGCAGATTGATTATAAAAGGAACTCATAAGCCCATGAACAGATTGACAAATTGTATGGGTGTACATGGCTGTAGATTAGAATCCTGCCAGGTGCCACTGGATCAAGTTACTTGTTTAAATAAAAATAGCATCCTTCTTTCACCAAAAGAAGTTGTCACAACCAGGCCGTGGGCAACTATAGTAGTCAGAGCCAGAGTTTACAGTCGCAAGACAGGAGTGAAGAGTTGGCTGGGTCAGGACACAGGGTTGGGAGCTGCAAACAAACTGGAGGTCAGGGACCACAAGTCAGCTGCCAGGACTGACTGCCAGGGAAGCAGGAAGCACACAGTTCAGAACAGGGTAGAACTCAGTTGTTCAGATAGCTTCCTATTCCTGCTGCTGACTGAAGCATGGCTGGTCAGCCACTCTATGAATTAGACCTCAGGTGGGGAGATTTAGGGTCTTGGTTAAGTATTGCCAGTAGGCTACCAGATAGAGTTGGAGTGTGGTTTGCATACCATAGTAAACTTTGCATACCATAGTTTGACAGCTGTGGATCATGATGTAGATTCTATATCTTCTTTAACAAGCTAGTAACTACAGATCATGTACCTAGTAACTTTGAAAAGAGCTGGTTAATTAATTAGAATGATCAGCACCCATGAAATAGCGTAACAAAGCAGGCAAACATTCAATTTTCCTTCAGATTGAAATTGTTCAAAAAAATTGTGAGTATCTTGAAACTGAAAATTTTTTGCAACAAACAACATTTACCTATTATGTAATACTATTAGCTGTCTCAATAGCAAACAAATTTTAAAAGAGAAAAAAGGGGGGCCATTTAAGTAGGAGTTTACTAAACTAAAAACTATGTTCTTAAAACAAGGTTTCCAGTTGCTGTAGAAAATTGCAGGGTTATTTATGCACTCAATTCAGTGTTGTGGAATGTCACTTTTCTGAGTTATTCATGTGCCACCCACTAAAGGGTCAACAGAAGCGGTGGAAGGGGAATGAAAAAAGAAAACTAAGCTTCTTCATAATTGATTGTCTCGCTCCTTATTCTCACTGTTCTCACCTATGCACATGTTTGTTTGCTTTCCCCTTCCTCTGAAATTCAGAGTAAATCCAATTAAAGCAAGATTCACTGCTATGGAAATAAAATGAAGGAATGGCACAACGGCTAGATGCTTGTTCCTATTGCCACCTGAAATATTTTAAAATAAGGCACAAAACTGTTACTTGCCCCACACAGTCATGCGGGGGTTTAAGGAGATATAAAACCTTTACTCTACTATGCAGCATCACTGCATGATTAGTCTGTGCATGAGACCACAGCATGCTCAGTAGGGTGCCTGCTGCACCCAACATGAGTAGGTGTAGAGTGGGCACAGGTGTGGCTCTCGCCTACCACCTTGCATTGGCCTGTGCAGCTAATTAATCATGCGGTGGGAATGTAATGCTATTGATATGGGCTGCTATTACTTTCCTATTGAGAAAAGGGGGAATCAGGAAAGGATTAAGACTCAGGATTACAGTTCTTTCCCTGGACCTCCCCTTGGAAAGTCTTTCTTATTTCTCCCACTAATTCACAGGTAATCTTAAACACTTTGTTTCTCTTGCACTCACTCCACACACAAAAAAGGGATTGGGGTGGGGGGGTGTATTTGTCCTTTTAACTGTAACACAAGGCCCAGTGGAGTTTTACATAGAATGCAGGCAACATAATAGGAAAACAGTTTAGCAGGCTCTGGGGCAGGAGGGCTAACTTAATGAGGAGAAAGGTCTGAGTCTCCTTTGCTAGCTGGGAAGGAATTGTTAGGCTGACCCATGGTTTTATGGGGCTGCTTGTGCAGGCCAGAAAGCTGCCGCTGTAGGTTTGATTTGCCTGGTGTGCCCATTCACCTCACTCAGAATCACTGCCTATCTCCTCACAGGCAGCTTGGCATTCAGCATATTATTTGCTTTTTTTCTTCAGCAACTTCTTTAGCTTTTCCTCGGTTTTTAGGACATTTTCCCCTCAGGTGCTGCTCCCTGACATTTCTCTGTGATAAATAGAAGTTCTGGGAATAGGAGGTTGCAAAAGAAGGGAACTGTAGTGGGCACCAAAATAATTATTGGTCTTTGATTGTTGCTTCTGCCTGTAGGTGTGATAGAAAGTACTGCAGTGCAAATGTGTGTAATGAGGTTGGAGATATGTGATATTTCTGGAGGGATTATTTGTGTAGATACCATTTTGTTTGCTTTATACCTTGAAGAGCAGTATGTCAGAAATGCTTATTACTATGTGAAGACAAAACTGTAGAAACCAATTTATTTATAACAATATGAATTCTGAAATTTAATTTCTTTGTCTTCATTTAACTATTAAGGTAATTTTAAAAATTAGAAAACAAAACCACTCAACTCTCTAAAAACAATCAAATATATTTTAGGGAATTTGGGGTAAACTGAAATGCTTATGTGAAAGCCATGGAATCATAGAATATCAGTGTTGGACATCAGGAGGATATCTAGTCCAAGCCCCTGCTCAAATGAGGACCAATCCCCAACTAAATCATCCTAGCCAGGGCTTTGTCAAGTCTGACCTTAAAAACCCCTAAGGAAGGAGATTCTACCACCTCCCTAGGTAATCCATTCCAATGCTTTACCACTCTCCGAGTGAGAAAGTTTTTCCTAGTATCCATACTATGGATTCTAGATGTTCATACATTTTATGACATACTGTGGATACTAAGTCATAAAAAGTATGAACTTCTAGAATGTGAATTCATTTTGCAGTCCATAAAATATATGAACTGTGGATTCAATATCCTTTTGTCCCTAATTATGATGCACTGAATATCATTCAAAATAATAGGTTTATGCAATAACATGTCATACTACAATGGTAAAGTAATGGTGGAAATGTCATTTCTGCCTTCAGTAAATATAATTGGATATCTGCTTTTCAAAAAAATAAATGTTTAAATTCTTTCTTTGTGGATACTGTCAAACTTTTCTCTAAAGCTAGTCATGCCTTTTGTTTGAAACAACTTCCTCTACCTTTTGGGGGTTTTTTCCCCTAGACATTCTGTGGAATATTTTTAACTCATGGTTAGTGAAAGAGTGTAATTTAAAATAAAGGAACTTTGCACAGAATTTATTCAGAACTCCTGTTCAATATGAACATTTCTTGTTTTCCAAGTACATGTAGAACAGTGTGAAGCTACGTCTCTGAATAGATGCCAGTGAGTGACAGGTGAACGTCAAAAAGTTAAGAGATTCAGTTTGGATGGGCATCCAGTTCTAATGCTCATTTGAAATTTTTACAGTAATTTTGATTTGCTGGGAAGGATAGAAATATTGTAATGTTGTATTGTACACTTATGAAATTCTTGTACCTCTTGGTTTTAGCCACCATGAACCTATCCTCAGACATTATGCCCTTTCTCTTCCTTACAAGAAAAAAAAATTACATTTCAAGAATCAGGCATAAATTAAGGACCTGAGCCAACAAGATGCTGAACACCCACAACTTCCATTGAAGTTATTTGGAACAACCAACCAAGTGGTTCTCAGAACATTTGCAGGCTAGAGTTATAAAAGAAGAAAAAGGCAATTGAACAAAATGTAGAAGTTTGAAAAAGCTTAAGTTTAGGGCATTGATTTGAATTAGTTTTGTTTTACCTAAACTTCTTCAGACCTCTCTATATATATAACTGTACGATTTAGAATTGTTAGCTATAATTAAGTATGCACTTAGCACGGAAGAATCCCATGCATTGCTACAGGGTGGGGACCAACTTTGCTAAGCAGCAGTTCTTCAAAAAAGGACCTGGGGATTACAGTGGATAAGAAGATGCATATGAGTCCTCAGTGTGCCCTTGTCACCAAGAAGGCTAATGGCATATTGGGCTGTGTTAGTTAGAGTATTTCCAGCAGATTGAAGGACTGGTAAGGTCACATCTTGAGTATTGCATCCAGTTTTGGGCCCCTGATTACAGAAAGGATGTGGAGAGAGTTGGAGAGAGTTCAGCAGAGAGCAACAAAAATGATCAGGTGACTGGGGCACATGTCTTATAAGGGAGGGTTGTGAGGGATAGCTCAGTGGTCCGAGCATTGGCCTGCTAAACCCAGCATTGTGAGTTCAATTCTTGAGGGGGTGTAAGAGTTGGGGTACCCCAGCCTTTGTGCTCTCGAGTACAAAGACTGGGACTCTTTTCTACCCCAAACCACTTAACTTAGCTGCTTCCCAGCCAAATTAAGTCCCTACACCCCCCCCCCAAAAAAAAACCTTTTACCAGTGGGGTTCTTGGGGTACCATGGCTGCCACCATCCGGGTGTACTTCCAAAACCTTGGAGGGGCCCCTGGACTTCCCCAAAACCCTAACTCTGTCCCCCTCCCTGAGAGCCAGAGTCAGACACCTGGAGGCTGCTTCCCCTCCCCTTTCACCCTTCCCGGCTGAAGGCAGAGATAGACTCCATTCCCCAGCTCCTACCCTGAGCTGGTCCATTTATCTACTCCCTTCCCTTCTCCCTTCCCAGACTGGAAGCAGAGAAAACCTTAAGGGAATAAAACCAAATGCTTTATAACTAAAAGATTTAATGAAGAAAGAGCATAGAACATAGGCACAGTACAGCTTACAACTTAGGGTTCCCTAGCTCCCACTCTGAAAAGGACAGAGACACCCCAAATAGGCATAGGCTTAAGATCACTTAGTTAGTTAAGTAGGAATATAAGAAGGAAGCAGAGTCTTCTCTACAGCTAGAGATAAGCTCTCGGACCCTGGCCCCTTCTGCATGGCCAGAAAAACGAAAACTGACTTAAACCCCTCCCTCCCTCATGGCAGGGAAACTCTACGTCACTTGTTCTCAGAAAACATTAACCCTCTCCAGCCCTTTACACTTATGACAGGGGGGCATTTAGGGATATGGGGCAAAAATAGGGATTGGTCCTGCTTTGAGCAGGGGATTGGACTAGATGATCTCCTGAGGCCCCTTCCAACTCTGAGATTCTATGATCCTAAGGAGAGGCTGAGGGAACTGGGCTTATTTCATGAAGAGAAGAGTGAGGAAGGATTTGATAGCAGCCTTCAACTATTTGAAGGGGGGGAGGGGTCCAAAGAGGATGGATCTTGGCTGTTCTTAGTGGTAGCAGATAAGAGAACAAGGATCAATGGTCTCAAGTTGCAGTGGGGGAGATCTAGGTTGGATATTAGGAAGCACTATTTCACTAGGAGGGTGGTGTGAAGTACTGGAATGGGTTACCTGGGGAGGTGGTGGTATCTCCATCCTTAGAGATTTTTAAGGCCTGGCTTGACAAAGCCCTGGCTGGGATGATTTAGTTGGTGTTAGTCCTGCTTCGAGTTGGACTACATAACCTCCTAAGGTCTCTTCCAACCCTAATCTTCTATGATTAGCAGTGACTACAATCTGTTGGAAAGTATTCCTCACACAACAATGAGGAAAAATGTTCAAATAGAGAAGTGTCTATTTGGTGTATCTGTTCTTCTATGTATGATTAGCAGAATTAAAAAAAAAAGATGTGTGCCTTTCAAATCCTTCTTGAGGTAACTGCTAGCTTCATAAATGCAAATCAACCACTAAAGCAGGAGGATTTTACATAGAGTAAAAAAGAATCAGTTTGGTTAAGATGATTAAATGGGAATTGCTTGCTGGTGTACAGTTTATATATATAAAGTCTATGAAGAGGATAATCTTGATACAATTTTATTTCGTATGGATACAGTAATCTGGAGGAGATCAAGTTTTGCATTGTGGCAAGAAGTGCATTCAAATATAACAAATTAATAGATGGTATTTATGTACTCCATGTGTTAAAACAATCATCTGATGTTAAAATGTTTAATGGCATACAAATAGAGAAGTTAAATAAAAAACATAAATACTCTTGATGGAAGGTTGTAACATATATATTTTTGCTTAGAATTCAGAATAACACACAAGAACCCCAAAACAGAGACAAAGCAGGCTTCTCCCTAAAACAAAAAGGCACAGCTCAAGAATATCTGGAGCTCTAGAGAGCTGTCTTTGGCAATAAAGATTTGACTGTTCAACTCCAATGCGAAATCAGTCCTACTGTATGGAGCTGAAACAACCACCAGGAAGATCCTGACCTTCATCAACAGCTGCCTCAGAATGATTCTCCAACTCCGCTGGCCAGACACCATTAGCAACATCCACCTCTTGGAGAGGACCCGTCAACTCCCAGCAGAGGAAGAAATCAGAAGGAGAAGGTGGGGCTGGATAGGACACACATTACACAAGCAGCCAACCAACATCACCAGACAGGCACTGCAGTGGAACCCCCCAAGGCAAGTGGAAAAGAGGTCGTCCAAGAAACACCTGGTGACGTGACCTTCAGGCTGATACCACAAAAATGGGCTACACCTGGAACCAGCTAGAGAGAATGGCCCAGGATAGAGAACTCTGAAGATCTGCGGTTGGCGGCCCATACCCCGATTGGGGTGACAGGCATAACTAACTAACATCCTGCCTTATTCTATGGTGACTTTCTTCAGACTGATTCTGAATGCACATTTCCCTACAATAATCTTCCCTAGCCCTTATAATGATAGTTTGCAATTTCAACACAATCCTTTTGCAATTTCAACATGGTTCAAAACACCAATATCTGATACCAGCATTGAGACACAACTAGAAGAGCTTCATTTGCATCCGTCTGTATTCCTAGGATAATCTTCAGATGTCCCCTGACATATTTCCATTATGATAGTCTTCTTTAAAAGTCTTAAAAAATAAAACAGGGAGGACATGCAGTTCTCCAGGTCATACAGGAGAATGTGACAGTGACTCACCATCCAGCTTGGCACCTTGTGACTGAGCTTGGAATTGTAGGGTTTTCCTCTTTGTTGCCCTGCTGAGCAGCCATTCAGGACTGGTGAGGTCAAATCTTGGAATACTGGGCACCCAAACAATCCTATTTTAGATGTTTCAACATGTAGTTGTTTGTTTTTTGTTTATGCATGAGAAACCTGGAAAATGTGGTTAGACCCCAGGTCCAGATATTATCCTCTCATGTATTACAGCCTAATTAGTGTTTCCCGAGCAGATAAAATGTAATTATTCTAAGTAATGTGCAAGAATTGACAAAGGAACTCCCATTAACCTCAACAACTAAGCAATTGTCCTTAAGTCTTAGCTAAAATCCCAAGTTCAAAGTTTTTTCCTACCTATTTTTGATAGAATGTCTACAGAAAAAAAATGATTTTTCTAGAAATAATCTTATTTTTTTAAACCACAATTATGATGTGTTACAATCATTGGTAAAACTGAGGAAATGGAACAAAGATGGCAGCGCTTATTCAAGAGAACTTCTTTGTCACACTCTTATTTTAATCCCTCTACCGTTCCTACACCGTGCAGTATAATTTATACCATGGGGCTTATTTCTTGGCGAGTTTGTCCATTATTGTTTTTGCATTATTAAACTTCTTCTGTGCTTTAATGATGGCAACATAATAAAACCTGGATAATGAATTAAAGGCTAATGAATTATCATATAATGATGTAAGCAATGTCAGGATGAGTGGCATCCGGTGGGGAATTGCAGAAATTGCAGTAACTTTTGGAAAATAACACCAGATTTGCTTAGACACACCCACCGCACCTGGCCTGCACTCTAACAGCCCAAATGATCACTTTGGCTACTGTGGGACCCCCAGTTTCTGTAGTATTGGGGCAAGACTGATAGAGTGCTGATTGACCTGTTTGTGTGAATGAGGGATTGGGACATGTATTTGGCCTTTGGCATGCTGGAGGGACTCGCCATCAGCTAGGTAGCGCTCACTAGACAAGGGACAGGGGTTCCAAAACTCACTGAATTGAGAGAGGCGGTGGACAGGCTCCTATACCTTGTGGTGAGGGCCTTGTCTGAGGGCCTTACCGGCCTCTCTCCCCTGTGGAATGTTAGAGCTGACTTTTGCTTCCATTAGGAGTCTAACTTCAGTCCACTGAGCTGAAGTTGCTTTGGGTCTGGCTCTGCACTAAGGCCCCCCCTATGAGCTGAAATCACTTAAGAGCTGAAAATCACTGATCTTTATCTTAAGTGGGGGGCCCTAAGCAGAGCAGTTCCTGTGTCGGCTAGCAGGGCGGCTAGCAGAGCAGTCCCGGTGCCGGCTGACCAGGTCCTGAGACAGCTGGCCGAGCAGTCCCGGTGCCGGCTGACCAGGTCCTGAGACAGCTGGCCGAGCAGTCCCGGTGCCGGCTGACCAGGTCCTGAGACAGCTGGCCGAGCAGTCCCGGTGCCGGCTGACCAGGTCCTGAGACAGCTGGCAGAGCAGTCCCTGTGCCGGCTAGTGGGCCAGTTCCTGAGACAGCAGTTCCTGAGACCAGTTCCTGAGACAGCCGTTCCTGAGACAGCTGGCAGAGCAATTCCTGTGCCGGCTAGTGGACCAGTTCCTGAGCAGTTCCTGAGACAGCAGGCAGAACAGAGTCGAGCCGTGGACAGAGCAGTTCCTGTGTCGGCTAGCAGGGCGGCTAGCGGAGCAACCAGCACCCCATGGAGAGACTGGGCCGTCGGCCTCAGACCTCGTGAAGGTACCCTTCACTCTGCCCTCCACTTCCACCCAGCCTGGGAGGTAAGACTTGGCAGAGTAACTTTTGACCAGGGACTCCAGAGACTTTGAGGCTGTTGAACGTTTGGGACTTTGGGTGACTTTTGGGGTTGCTGGACTCCAGGGACTTTGGGCCATTGGACTTGTGGGACTTTGGGTGACGTTTGGGTTGCTGGACTCCTGAACCTACAGGAGAGGACACAGCCCAAACTTGCTGGGGAGGGGCAATTTGCTCATGGGTTGGTGTATGAACCCTAGGTGTGGTGTTTTTCCCAGTTTAGTGATGTCATTTACCTCATGTTAATAAAGATCTTCTGTTACACCGATCTGTGCTTGCAAGAGGGGAAGTATTGCCTCATTTAGGCGCCCAGGGGTGTGTTAGGATTTTCCCAGGTCACTGGGTGGGGGCTCGAGCCAGTTTGCATTGTATTGTTGAGAGGGAACCCCTATTTACTGAACCCGGCCCTTGTTGCTGCCAATTCTGAAGGGCAGAAGGGTTACAATCAAAATCAAGTGTACAAAACTTTGCTATTAAAAAGAATGTTATCTGTCACTCTCTTACACACAAAGGGTTCTGGTCACCTATGTGAGAGTGTATTTTCACTTCAGCCTGTATTTTGTATGTGGCATGAAGAGTGCACTAGAAAAGGATTTAAGAAATTTAAAATATGCACTGTAGACCTGTTGAAGTTCATGGTGAAAGTCCCCCTGACACCACCGAGAATAGAATCAGTTCATAATATCTGTGCACATGAATCTTGGTGGAAGGTCACCTAACATTGGCTTGGCTGTGGCAGTGAGAACTGCATCAAGAGCACAATATAATTCCTCCTTTTTATCTTTGCTAATGTCAAGTGTGGGAATGTACACACTGATGACCCTGGCATACTGGTTGTTACTAAACTTAAGGTGAAGAATCATGAGACATTTCTTAATACCCATAGGGAGTTCATGTGGCTATGGTGATGTTATCTCTTCCATGGATCCTCTTTATTGGGGTTACATCAGTAGTATACTTGTCGCGTCCACCCTGGTGGGAGCAGTTTGGCGTGATCATTATGAACTCGGGCTGTGACCAATCTGGTATGGACATGGTTGGCTTACTCATCATATGCTTTGTCTTGGCAAATTTCTAACCTTGCAGAGCACATCTGTCTCCCCTTTTAGTTGCCTCTTACAACGTGCAGGAGGAGCAGTGGACCTATTCTGTCCCTGATCCCACAGGGGATGATAATAATAATAATCACCCTAATTTTTTTTGCAAACTCCGCCATTGCTTGGTCCCAAGCCCAAGATGTGAAAGGAGGAGGGTTTTGCGTTGGGCTAGCAACCCACCATGTAAAAAACGAATGCTACAGAAACGTCAACCAAATCTTCAGCGAATGGAGAAGAATGGTTGGCGCCTTATGCTCCCCCAGGAGCGAAGAGGATAAGAAGAAGAAATGTTTTTGCAAGCATGTTGCAGAGTTTCTTGAAGGTAAACTGCACTTCTTGAAGCTTAAATCTCCAGTGGTTCCTGATCTGTCCCACCTGGACTCAGCTCCTTTCCCCAGCTTAGTTCCTTTGTTTCTTCAGGTGTTTTTCAGAAAGAATAGATGTTGACAGAAAGGTGTTTACAAAATAGGTGTTTATGGAAAGAATACATATATTGCCCCCTTGATATGCTAATGAGATGGCTTTATGTCTCTTCTTCAGTGTACTGTATCTGGTGGGATGCACCAGTTTCACTCCCTAACTATGTTCCAACACCAGTGTCATTATATAGGGTTTTTAACA
Source organism: Sternotherus odoratus (assembly GCA_032164245.1). Lineage (NCBI taxonomy): Eukaryota > Metazoa > Chordata > Testudines > Kinosternidae > Sternotherus > Sternotherus odoratus. Next base: position 148,010,316 of record JAVMKO010000003.1, read on the forward strand.
AAGAAAACTTTTTGATGACAAAATAAACCTATCTTTTGATGTTATTTCTATACATTCTCAGTTTACTTGATTTATGTGTGAACACATGATCATTTACAGCTGAGAGGACTATCAATTCATCAAGATAATATCTTTCAGTAGGTCTTTCTCCACCCATAATCACTCTTTCCTACTGATTCCCTAATAGGAAACATCTACCATAATAATAATCTCTTAGTTTCTATATATATATATATATATATATATATATATATATATATATATATATATATATATTATCTATATCTCTATAGATATCTCTATAGATATCTCTATAGATATTAAGGGGGGGGCAAGAATATCTGGAGTTTTATAGACATGAAGGTACCACACATTATAAGATACAGTCTAATGGACAGAATTCCTTAATAGGATTACTTATCAGTCAAGGACCAGTGTCTAGGCCTTAGAAATCAACATACACTTTGTTAACTTCATAAGATTCTAAAGAATATGGGATATATAAATGAATCAAATATACAGAAAAATGACTAAAGGGTTAATATTTACTAACAGCATTGTGATATTTTCCATATTATTCTCCATCCCCTTCCTTGTGCATCTTAATATCTTATTAGCTTTTTTGACCAGATCTGCACATTGACCAGATGTCTTCACTTAGCTGTCCACAATGATAGTGATGTACCTTTCTTGGGCTGATACTTTATCATTAAGGCAGTTATTAACATAGTTCTAAATTTATTTAATAACATCTACTGTAAATAATCTCTAATATATTCTCTGCTAACAGGATACAACTGCCTCCCCATTCCAGTTTCAGAATATTCAAATGATATATTTTTCACATTGGAAGAATGTCTGTCTTGGGCTACCAGTCAGGAGCACAGCCAGCTTCTACAATGGTTGTTGTAAACTTAACAAAATGAACAGGTGAACATATTTCAGCCAAAGAAAAATCTACACACTGAAGAGCCTTATTAAAAATGGAAAAACATGAACACAACTAAAAAAAAGTTGAAAGCCAACATTAAGCCTGGAAAAGAACATAACAATGAGCATTAAGAGCAGACAAAGAAATTATTAATAGTGTCTGAAGATTTGCACTGGTCTAATTAATGGAATACAACAATGAAGCAGCTATTGAGGGTAAATTACCTGACACCCTTTAGACAATAGTCTTCACATATGATAATGAATCTTGCGATACATGTGATGCCAAGGTAAGTTATCAGAGAACTTAAGCTAAAGCACTTCCAAGTCCTTAACCTTTTTTAATTCAAGAATATCAGAGTAAAAAATAGCATTTTGGGGAAAAACAAAAACTAAGTGTGCAGATACACACTATAATACTCTCCAACTTTTATTTCTGATATCAAGTGGAACTCCAGTTTATGGGACTTTAAGCACTCATTTGCTCTTCAATCCCCAAAGAGGTTATAAGCCTAACGGGAACCATGTGTAAGGATGAGAGCCAGTAGGGGAACTTTCAGTTTTCCCTTCTTTGAGCCGGCTCCCTCTCCTATTGAGCTTCGTTTATGTCACCGGAGTGCTAATGAGGTAAAATAGTGCTGAATGTTCATACTTTCTCTGAAACTAGCATAAGTGCCCGGCGTTGCTCGGGTCAGTCGGAGGTGGGGAGGGGGCAGACAGCTGACACCCCCTGACCAACCCCAACACCCACACCTCACCCCTCACCCACCCCGACACCTTCCCACCCCCCCTGACCAACCCCAACACCTCCCGGCTCACTTACCCCCCGACCAAACCCGACAACCCCACCTGACCCCCCAAGCAAACCCCACACCCCCACCTCACCCCCCCGACCGAACCCGACACCCCCACCTGACCCCCTGAGCAAAACCGACACCCCCACCTCACCCCCCGACCGAACAGTGTATTTAATAATCTGTGTGCTACACAGTGCACCGTGAGCTGGGGGGGTGTCGGGTTTGGTCTGGGGGGGTGGGAAGTTGTCGGGGTGGGTGAGGGGTGAGGTGTGGGTGTTGGGGTTGGTCAGGGGGGGTTGCAGTTGGTGGGGGTGTCAGGTTTGGTCGGGGGGTAAGTGAGCCGGGGGGTGTCGGGTGTCGGGTGTCCTGGCAATTACAGACCAGTCAGTCTAACGTCCGTACCAGGAAAATTAGTTGAAACAATAGTAAAGAATAAAATTCAGACACATAGAAGAGCATAAATTGTTGGGCAAAAGTCAACATGGTTTCTGCAAAGGGAAATCGTGTCTTACTAATCTATTAGAGTTCTTTGAAGGGGTCAGCAAACATGTGGACAAGGGGGATCCGGTGGACATAGTGTACTTAGATTTCCAGAAAGCCTTTGACAAGGTCCCTCACCAAAGGCTCTTACGTAAATTAAGCTGCCATGGGATAAGAGGGAAGATCTTCTCATGGATTGAAAACTGGTTAAAAGACAGGGAACAAAGGGTAGGGATAAATGGAACTTTTTCAGAATGGAGAGGGGTAACTAGTGGTGTTCCCCAAGGGTCAGTCCTGGGACCGATCCTATTCAACTTATTTATAAATGATTTGGAGGAAGGGGTAAACAGTGATGTGGCAAAGTTTGCAGATGATACTAAACTGCTCAAAGTAGTAAGGACCAAAGCAGACTGTGAAGAACTTCAAAAAGATCTCACTAAACTAAGTGATTGGGCAACAAAATGGCAAATGAAATTTAATGTGGATAAATGTAAAGTAATGCACATTGGAAAAAATAACCATAATAATATGGAAAAAATACAATACCATAATAATATGGAAAAAATACAATATGATGGGGGCTAATTTAGCTACAAAAATACAAAACCATAATAATATGGAAAAAATACAATATGATGGGGGCTAATTTAGCTACAACCAATCAGGAAAAAGACCTGGGAGTCATTGTGGATAGTTCTCTGAAGGCATCCACGCAGTGTGCAGCGGCAGTCAAAAAAGCAAACAGGATGTTAGGAATCATTAAAAAAGGGATAGAGAATAAGTCGGAGAATATCTTATTGCCCTTATACAAATCCATGGTGCGCCCACATCTTGAATACTGTGTACAAATGTGGTCTCCTCATCTCAAAAAGGATATACTGGCACTAGAAAAGGTTCAGAGAAGGGCAACTAAAATGATTAGGGGTTTGGAACGGGTCCCATATGAAGAGAGATTAAAGAGGCTAGGACTTTTTAGCTTGGAAAAGAGGAGACTAAGGGGGCATATGATAGAGGTATATAAAATTATGAGTGGTGTGGAGGAAGTAAATAAGGAAAAGTTATTTACTTGTTCCCAAAATAGAAGAACTAGGGGCCACTCAATGAAATTGGCGTGCAGCAGGTTTAAAACAAATAAAAGAAAGTTCTTCTTCACACAGCGCACAGTCAACCTGTGGAACTCCTTACCTGAGGAGGCTGTGAAGGCTAGGACTATAACAGGGTTTAAAAGAGAGCTGGATAAATTCATGGAGGCTAAGTCCATAAATGGCTATTAGCCGGGATGGGTAATGAATGGTGTCCCTAGCCTCTGTCTGTCAGAGGGGGGGTGATGGATGGCAGGAGAGAGATCGCTCGATCATACCTGTTAGGTTCACTCACTCCGGGGCACCTGGCATTGGCCACTGTCGGTAGACAGGATGCTGGGCTAGATGGACCTTTGGTCTGACCCAGTATGGCCGTTCTTATGTTCTTATGGGTTTGGTCTGGGGGGGTGGGAAGGTGTTGGGGTGGGTGAGGGGTGAGGTGTGGGTGTTGGGGTTGGTCAGGGGGTGTTGCGGTTGGTGGGGGGGGTGAGGTGGGGAGGTGGGGTTTGCTTGGGGGGGGTGAGGTGGGGGTGTTGGGTTCGGTCGGGGGGTAAGTGAGCCGGGGGGTGTCGGGTTTGGTCTGGGGGGGGGGAAGTTGTCGGGGTGGGGGAGGCGTGAGGTGTGGGTGTTGGGGTTGGTCAGTGAGTGTCGGGGTTGGTTGGGGGGGTGAGGTGGGGGTGTCGGGTTTGGTCGGGGGGTAAGTGAGCCAGGGGGGTGTTGGATTAGGTCTGGGGGTGTTGTGATTGGTGGGGGGGTGAGGTGGGGTGTCGAGTTTGGATGGGGGGTAAGTGAGCCAGGGGGTGTCGGGTTTGGTCTGGGGGGGTGGGAAGGTGTCAGGGTGTGTGAGGGGTGAGGTGTGGGTGTTGGGGTTGATCAGGGGGTGTTGCGGGTGGTGGGGGGGTGAGGTGGGGGTGTCAGGTTTCCTTGGGGAGGTGAGGTGGGGGTGTCGGGTTTGTTCGGGGGTAAGTGAGCCGGGGGGGTGTTGGGTTAGGTCTGGGGGTGTTGCGATTGGTGGGGGGGTGAGGTGGGGGTGTCGAGTTCGGTTGGGGGGGTAAGTGAGCCAGGGGGTGTCGGGTTTGGTCTGGGGGGGTGGGAAGTTGTCGGGGTGGGTGAGGGGTGAGGTGTGGGTGTTGGGGTTGGTCAGGGGGTGTCGGGTTTGCTTGGGGGGGTGAGGTGGAGGTGTCGGATTCGGTCGGGGGGTAAGTGAGCCAGGGGGTGTCGGGTTTGGTCTGGGGGGGTGGGAAGGTGTTGGGGTGGGTGAGGGGTGAGGTGTGGGTGTTGGGATTCCGAGGGATTCCGGGGACCTTCGCAGGTGGGGGAGGGGCACAGGGCTGAGGGATCTCCGGGGTTCTGTTGGGAGGGGGGAGGGGCAGAGAACTGAGGGATCTCTGGGGTTCTGTTGGAGGAGGGAGGGGCAGTGAGCTGAGCGAGTGAGGTGTCTGTTGGAGGGGGTATTATGACATCATCACCACCTAACCGCCCAGCCGATGTGATTGGCCCTGAAAGACTTTCACCCCTGGGGGGCGTCAGAGGTGAGATCCGAAAATTTTTCGACCCTTACCAGCATCTAGACCCCAAGACCCCTCACTGTACCAAATTTCAAGTCTCTGGCTCAAACAGTGCGGGAGGAGTTCTCTGTCATACGTACATACATACATACATACATACACCACTTGACTTTTATATATATACTAGCATAAGTGCCCGGCGCTGCTCGGGTCAGTCGGAGGTGGGGAGGTGGCAGACAGCTGACACCCCCTGACCAACCCCAACACCCACCCCTCACCCCTCACCCACCCCGACACCTTCCCACCCCCCGAAGCAAACCCGAAACCCCCACCTCACCCCCCCGACCGAATCCGACACCCCCACCTCACTTACCGTCCCACCAAACCCAACTCAGATCCATCGCAGGAGAGGAGGGGGCCCAGAGCCGAGGGATTCCGGGGACCTTCGCAGGTGGGGGGGGCACAGAGCTGGTGTAGTCCGGGGTTCCGTTGGGGAGGTGGGAGGGGCAGAGAACTGAGGGATCTCCGGGGTTCCGTTGGGGAGGTGGGAGGGGCAGAGAACTGAGGGATCTCCGGGGTTCCGTTGGAGGAGGGAGGGGTGAGCTGAGCGAGTGAGGTGTCTGTTGGAGGGGGGTATTATGACATCATCACCACCTAACTGCCAAGCTGATGTGATTGGCCCTGAAAGACTTTCACCCCTGGGGGGCGTCAGAGGTGACATCCGAAAATTTTTCGACCCTTACCAGCATCTAGACCCCAAGACCCCTCACTGTACCAAAATTCAAGTCTCTGGCTCAAACGGTGCGGGAGGACTTCGCAGTCATACGTACATACATACACTCATACATACACCACTTGACTTTTATATAGATAGATAGATAGATAGATAGATAGATAGATATTCTACTAGCGAAAATACCCAGCATTGCTCGGGTCCGTCGGAGGTGGGGAGGGGGCAGAGAGCTGAGAGAGTGCAGGGTCCGTTGGAGGGGGGAGGGGGAAGAGAGCAAACTTGACACCCCCACCTCACTACCCCTCAACCAACCCTGACTCACATTTTCACCCCCCCACTCAAACCCAACACCCCCACGTCTCCCCCCTACCAAAACCCCCTGACCAACACCCACACCTCACCCCCCGTAGACCAAACCTGACACATCCACCTCACTTTCCCCCCCAACCAAACCCGACACCCCTACCTACCACCACAAACAAACTCAACACCCAACACCTCACGTACCCCTCGACCAACCCCGACCCCCCTCCTCATCCCCCCAAACAAACCCAACACCCCCACCTTATGCCCCCACCAACCCCAACACCCCCTGACCAACCCCAACACCCACATCTCACCTCTCACCCACCCCAACACCTTCCCACCCCCCCCAGACCAAACCCAACACCCCTGGCTCACTTACCCCCCCCCGACCAAACCCGACACCCCCACCTCAACCCCCGACCAAACCCGACACCCCCACCTCCCTTACCCTACGACCAAACCCAACTCGGGTCCGTGGGAGGTGGGGAGGGGGCAGAGAGCTGAGCGAGTGCGGGGTCCATTGGAGGGGGGAGGGGGCAGAGAGCTGAGCGAATGCAGGGTCCGTTGGAGGGGGTATTATGACATCATAACTATGTCACAGAGAACAGCAGCTGCCCAGCTGATGTGATTGGCCTTTAAATAATTTCACCCCTGGGGGGCGTCAGAGGTGAGATTTGAAAAATTTTCGACTCTTACCCTGATTAGGACCCTAAGACCAATAACTGTACCAAATTTCAAGTCTCTAGCTCAAACGGTGTGGAAGGAGTAAGTGCACATACATACATACACACATACATACACCCATACACCATTTGACTTTTATATATATAGATTTGCTATAGGTGCATAAAATTAATTTGCTCTTTGGGTGAACTGTGCTTAATTTGAATAATTTCAATATCCTAAAATCTGCAAACATCAGGAAAATCCATGTGTTTATCTGCCTGTAGCATTAATTCACTGAGCTCCTGACAATCTATATAAACTCTCAGAACTAGGTGACAACCTAGAGTGGAATCCTACGTTAGTTAAAGTGCAGGATCAAAGCATTGGTGCATACTACAGCATTTATTTTCTCCTGCAACCAGCATAACAATGCCAACAACTTCTTATTGCAAGACCCAGGGCTACTACTCTCACAAAATGGGCATTTAAATTTTGCATTTTCTAGTTATCCCTCCACATGAAAGACACTTCTGTAATATCATTTAATAAATACAGTATTAAAAATAAATATTATTTTGAAAGGCAAGCTAACGAGTAATTCTTACTTTCCAATTTGCTGTGACAATTCATGCACTGTAATCCAGTCTGTAAAGCTTGAATATATATATCATCTTATTGTCATTTGTCAAATATAGGCTTTCATTCATGTTAAATATACTTAAAACTATTTATTATTATTATTCCAAAACTAATTTCCCCAATCTGAACAACCTAAAAACAAGTGCTGCAGGAAGTGCAACTATGCCAACGAGAATGCCTCCCATCCTGTGTGGATGCAAACACCACTCTGGAGCCTGGTGACACTGTCATAATGCCATACAGAACTGGCTGGTGAAAGCCATCCTACTATCCCTAGGGAAGATCACAGTCGAATCCTCAGAATAGACAGCCTCCTGCAACCCAACATCGTCGTGACCAATGCAGAATAGAAGGTCCTCATGGTAGACATCATGGTGCCATTTGAAAACAGATCACCAGCTTTCCACAAGGCTCAAGCATCAAAGGTGCTGAAGTACACTCTGCTGGCCAACACCCTCAGAGCCCAGGGTTACGAGGTCCAGATACACGCCTTGATTGTGGGAGCTCTGGGCTCATAGGACCCCCAAAATGAGCCGATACTGAGAGCGTGTGGAGTTGGTCAACACTACGCCTGGCTCATGAAACAGCTCATGGTGTCCTACACCATCAGGTGGAACAGATCATGGGACACCACCAGTGCCAGGTCGATTAACCGAGACCATCAATCAGGGAAATAACCAGCTTCCTTCCTTGATGAACTGAGGGATGCACCCCACCCAAGTACTCATTCTCTACACCAGTACTGACTCAAACTCTTAATACATTCCATGGGTGGCGTACCTGAGTTCACTTATCCACTGATTCTTTAAAAACTCCCACACCCCAATCTGGATCTATGCTGGTTATATGCTATTTATGTACCTCGTGAACCTTGTAACCAATACTTGCAATCTCCTATAACCCAAGCCTAACCCCAGATTTACAGTTCCTTTCCTCTTAACTTTTGTAAATTTGGTTTTAAACATTAACTTTAATAAAAATTTAAATTCTCCATTGCTATCCCCCATAGCCATTGGACAGAGTGCACCTGATTCTAACATCATGTACCAGGATAAATCAGGAGTAAGGCCTGAACACACTGAAGTTGCACCAGTGTAAAATCAACATAAATGAGAGAAGGATCATGCTCCTTCTCACTAGGATTTCCTCATTTTTATAGGTACATTCTGATACCCTTACCTGTGTTGAGTAGCACCATAATTATGAGTACCCCAATTGACTTCAAAGAGACTACACATGGATTAAGGCACTATTCAATATTAGAAACTGGTGTCACAATCTCACCTTTATCTTTTGATTCTTTCCTGTTCTTGTTTACTCCCACTATTCCTCTTCCATGTTTAAACATGTCATCTCCACAGCCCCCAGTTCTGGACTCAAGACCTCTGTTACCTTGTTGCTTTTTATTATTTCAGCAGCACCTATTCTTTCTCCTCTCTTAAACCTCCAAGATCTTCATCTTAGCTCTAGCTCATTCTCTGATTCCTGTCCCTCCCCATGAACATTTCAGTTCTGCATCAGGTTTACACTCCATACTTATCTCTACTCCCCTTGCTCCATTCAACAACCACAGGCCAGCCACATGAACTCATCCACTGCTGCTGTGCTGATATAAGAATCATGTCCCTCTTCTCTTTTCCAGCTGATGTCAATTCCTTCTTGCACTCCATCTCTGAACTTCAATGCCATTCAGCTTTATTTCCTTTATCCTGCCATAAAATCATTATCCCTCCTCCCCACTTTCTTCCCTGATTTTTGAGGGCTAATTCTCCTTCCTAACTCACCTCAACTCCCATTTCCTACATTACTTCAGCCTTCACCTGCGTGACTAGCTTATCTTCTCCCTCTTTTGCTTCCTCTCTTTAAACTTTTCAGGTTGCACTCTGGAGTGACTCCCACACCTGACTTGACTTCCTTTTTCCTCCAACTCTCTCCTCCTCTTCAACTTAGCTTCTGTTCTCTCCAGAAAACACCTACTAAGGACACTAAGTAATAATGTCCACATGACAAAGTCAAAGGAGAATTTCTAGTCAGTCTGTGGTGCCTTTAATCCCACTGATCATTTCCTCTTCCTCCACTTGATCTCCTTATAATTTAATTAATGTCTCTCTCTTTTCATGGTTCTTTTCTTTCTCTACTCAATGCAACTTCAGCATAATCTTTAGTTGATCTTCATCCTCCCTTCTCTCCATCTTTATAGTGTACTCGAGCATACTATCATCAGTCTCCTCCTATTGTATTTTTTCCTTTTTTTCCTAGAAAATACCATCTTCTCCCATACCATTTACCATCTCAGCCCTGGAAGAATCTCAAATCTACCTCAGTCCTGTTTCAGTCTCTAACTCCCTCAGACAACTTTTGGATGTCTCACTGTCATCTCTATCTCAATAGGCTCAATCCTCGGATGTGATTTGGCTGTGGAGGGGGGAAGGTACATACTGGAGACAGCCAAGAGCTTTACCCTGGAGGCTGTTCTACTGACCATGAATTTCTGGAAGCATTGCACTTTGGCCCTGTCCACCTTTTTGCCAAGGATAGGTTAGAGCATCACTTATACTGGGATCCAGGAAGGTCTGTACCCATCCAAAGTATAGGGGAAACACAAAGTTGTTTTAAAGTCTTGCCCCTCCCTCCCCCATTACCACACTGGGAATAATTTGGTTGGACAGAAAATCAGAGCCATTTTGTCTAAATTCTATGATGACTGTGGGAATCCTAAGGAGCGTTTCTGCATTTCCCCCTGTTGCTTACAGTATTTTCACACGGATATAATTAAATGATAAACTTAACAACAGGTAATCTGGTTCAAATGGGTAGAAAGAAACAAAGAGAGAGAGCAACATCAAAGAACAATTGGGTTCATTGAACTAAGCAATTCAAGGGGCTTTAACAAAATAAACAATATGAAATCTAGCAATATGACAAACTGAAATTATTTTTTCAGGGGGGCATATTTATGACTGGTACATTGTTTCTAGAGAATAATTGCACAAATGGATGCCAACTGTTGAGCTGAAAATGGAGGCTTTTGAGGAAGTGTAAGAAATAAACTCATGGCTGCAGGCATATGGCAGAAAGCATGCTGGGGTATCACTCATTCTGCTGTTTACTGTTGTTTACAAATGTCTCTAAAAAAGAAGCAAAATAAGGATAAAGTGTTTGAATGCAATTGTGTGTTTATGCGTGACAAACATATTAGCATACTTAGTGCTTGCTGCATGGGCTTCTCTCTTATAAGATCCAGTAGGCCTGGCACAAACGTCTCTCATACTGCTTCATTAATTCTTTTTGTCCATTAGCCCTGGTCCTACCATATTGTCTCCTCATACCATCCACATTTGCTTCTTTGAACCTAGTATTTGTTTGCCTTTAAATTTGTTTTTCACTCTTCTCTGCTCACACTTCTCTTCACTTTCACTCACTCTGCTCACCCTTCCCTCACTCCATCTGCATTTCCTTATTCCCTTCTCCCTACATTTCTACTGCTTTCTTTCCTCCCATCATCACTTCAACTATCCCCACAAATTTTTTTTATCTGTCTTCTTCTCTTTGTGTCTTTCAATTTCTCTTCCCATCCATCCCCTCTTTCATATCCTTACTTTCCTCCTCTCATACTCTCTACTACTGCATTATTTTGCAAGCACTTGGTAATACTAACACTCCCAAAGCGACAAAGAGTCTTGTAGCACCTTATAGACTAACAGATTTTAGCGATCATGAGCTTTCGTGGCCTAAGACCCACTTCATCAGATGAATGTTGTGGAAGTGGGTCTTAGCCCCCGAAAGCTCATGATCCCTAAAATCTTTTAGTCTGTAAGGTGCCACCAAACTCTTTGTTGCTTTTGCGGATCCAGACTAACATGGCTACCCCTCTGATACTAACACTCCAGGGTCACAAGATAGATTGTATGGACTAAACAAAAGTAAAATGAATGAAGATTTTAAAATAGTAAAAATTAACATTTTACTTCTAGAAAAGGCAAATCTCCCTTACTGAAGGTTTTTAAGGTTTTGAGGGTTTTTTGTCTTACTGAAGACATTTTGATAACAAAGCTGCCTTAGAATGTAAAAATATTAGCCATCTGGCATGCTGCAGTATTCCCTTAGGGTATGTCTACACAACAAAATTAGGTCGAATTTATAGAAGTCAATTTTTCTGAACAGATTGTATACATTTGATTGTGTGTCCCACCACTAAATGTGCTAAGTTGGCGGATTGCATTCACCATATCGAGGCTAGCATCGACTCTTAGAGCAGTGCACTGTGGGTAGCTATCCCACAGTTCCCACAGTCTCTGCCACCCATTGGAATTCTGGGTTTAGCTCCCAGTGCATGATGGGACAAAAACATTCTCGCGGGTTTTCGTGGGTGCATCTCGTCAGTCATCCCTCCCTCCGTGAAAACAATGCCAGACAATCGTTTCACACCTTTTTTCCATGCAGACGCCATACTGCTTTCAGCAGACAGTGCAGTACAACTGCTAACTGTTGTCATCCACCCACCACTTCCACTGCAACTCTGCTCTCCTGGTGCCATGAATCCATTCTCATCATTCTGAATAAATATCTATTCTCATGGCATCCACCGCTTCTGCTGCCACTCTGCTCTCCTGCTCTTGCCTCGATAGTGAATTTCTCCATGTTGTCTGTCACGGACTACTGGGAACATGTGTTCTTCCTCTGGAAATGTGTGCAGTACTAACCATCATCCACCACTTCTGCTGCAACTCTGCTCTGCAGACACCACAGAAAGCATGGAGCCCGCTCAGCTCACCACCGCTGTTGTGAGCATTGTAAACACCTCACACAGTATCCTGCAGTATGTGCAGAACTTGAAAAAGCAGGCAAGGAGGTGACGACAGTGACTTTTGTGACTTGCTTTCCCCTGCCCTGAAGTAGAATACCAAGATGAGACGCCCTCACAGTTGACTTACCTTTGGGGATGTTGAAATGCCTATAGTTATCCTCGGGGACCCAGCCTACCCCTTAATGCCATGGCTCATGAAGACATACACTGGCTCCCTGGACAGTAGTAAGGAGCAGTTCAACTATAGGTTGAGCAAGTGGTAGAATGTGCATTTGGACATTTAAAAGCTCGCTGGCACAGTTTAGCTCTCAGCAAACCCAATATTCCCATTGTTATTGCTGCTTTCTGTGTGCTCTACAATATCTGTAAGAGTAAGGGGGAGACATTTATGGTAGAGTGGGAGATTGAAGCAAATTGCCTGCCAGCCAATTACATGCAGTCAGAGTCCAGGGTGATTAGAAGAGCACAGCTGGGCACTCTGCACATCAGAGAAGCTTTGAAAACCAGTTTCACGACTGGCCAGGCTACAATGTGACAGTTCTGTTTGTTTCTCCTTGATGAAAACCCTTTGTTGACTCTCCTTCCCTGTAAGCCAACCAATCTCCCCCCTTTATCACCGCTTTCAGAGGCAATAGTCATCGGTGCTTCAAAATCATGCATTCTTTATTAAGTCATCACACAAATAGGGGGGAAATTCGCAAGGTGGATAGGGAAGCACCAGGGGGCATGGTGGATGAGGGCAAGTGGAAAGGACAAGGCCACACTACAGCTCAAAACTTATTGAATGCCAGCCTTCTGTTGCTTGGGCAATCCTCTGGGGTGGAGTGGCTGGGTGCCTGTAGCCTCCCTACCCCGCGTTCTTAGGTGTCTGGGTGAGGAAGATATGGAACTTGGGGAGGAGTGCAGGTGGTTATACAGGGGCTGCAGCAGTGGTCTGTGCTCCTGATGCCTTTCCTGCAGCTCCACTAGATGCCTGAGCAGGCAGGTTTGCTCCCACATTAGGCTCATTAGCCTTTGCAGCTATGGGAGGGGGAAAAAGGACTAGTATTTTAAAAGATACATTTTAGAAAACAAAGGGAAGACTATTTCACACTGAATCAAGCAATTCACATTACATGGCACATGTGCTTCACCCCTCTCCTCCCCAGCGTGGCTAGTATCAAGGAAGATCCCTCTCAGCATGAACGGGCCTCCAACCTCCACATGGTAAATGCTTTTTAGAGTACCTCCAGGAGAGCTTTTTGGAGATGTCCCTGGAGGATTTCCGCTCCATCCCCAGACTTTTTCAGTAGCTTTACTAGCCATCAATGCATCCCAAGTCTTTGAGGAAAATTAAACATTAAACATGCTTGTTTTTGAACCCTGTATTATATTTACAAAGGTACACACACCAGAGGTGCCTTCTCTGGGAGCCCGCCTTGGGAGGGTGCTTGCCTGCTGCATGGATACTTCTCCCCATACAGCGATCAGATCCAGTACCTCTCGTTTAGTCCATGCTGGAGCTCTTTTGCGATTCTGAGACTCCATGGTCATCTGTGCTGATGAGCTCTGCATGGTTGCCTGTGCTGATGAGCTCACCATGCTGGCCAAACAGAAAATGAAATTCAAAAGGTCCCTGGGCTTTTCCTGTGTACCTAGGTAGTGCATCTGAGTTGAGAGTGCCGTCCAGAGCAGTCACAATGGAGCATTCTGGGGTAGCTCCCGGAGGCCAATACCATTGAATTGCGTCCACAGTAACTCAAATTCAGAACAGCAATGCCGATTTTGCCGCTACTCCCCTTGCCAAGGTGGAGTACAGAATCTGGTTTAAAGAGCCCTTTAAGTTGACAAAACCGGGTTGGTTGTGTGGATGGATCTAGTTTTATTTCGATATAACGTGGCTAAATTCAACATAATCGTGTATTGTAGACCAGGCCTCAGTGAATACTTCTTGAGCAGGTGCATCCTTTACAGTTAAACACTGCTCTCGAGAACCATGCTGTATGCTTTCTAACCACAAATATTCCTCTACTTTAATGTGTTAGTAATTCTCACCAATATTAACAATTCCAGCAATTTTTGAATCAGAGTATATTTTCTGATTACTGGAAAATTATACCCTTATGAAAAGTAGTATATTTTTAGTATACTTGGCAGACTTTTAGTATAGCTAAGTATCTGTGCAATGCTTGAATTATACCAAGTATACTCATTTTTCCATAAGGGTAAAGTGACACTATAAAACAAATTATTATAATCAGGGTTTTTCTTTTAGCTCTCAGAGGGCTTGATCCTAAAAGCGATAAGCATTTGCTAGGACCCTCAGCTTGCATTAAGTTTCAGTGGAAGTTAAGGGTGCTAAGCATCCCACAGTGTAAGGTCCAAATATAGAATCATGCAGCTGTGATGAGCTATGATTTCGCTGATTGCTGCTGCTTATTTGTTTACAACATTTCTGAAGTGTTCACACAGCTAGTCTATACCAAAACATCCTCCGATTACTGTTACTTCTTCTTCCCTCCTCCTGCCTGTTAGTTTCATGGTTAGAGAATGAGCATGCTGACCCAGAGGCTGATTGAGTAAACAGGCTTCTTTACTGCAGTACTTGTTCTCCTCAACCCGACTGTCGAGTAAGCACTGAGTTATTCACATAATGCTCTTTTATCTAAGTTCATATGTAAATACCCACATTTACTACAACACCCCAAAACCCTTATTTGATCATATGAATGCCCATATAATGAATGTTAATAGCTATATACCAAATATAATTATACCCACCCCTGTTTACAGCATTAAGTATATTATACGGACATTTTTACCTTGAAGATACATTTATTTGCAGTACTTGTAGCCACAAGTTCCCTTAATCAGAAGTTCATTGGGGAGGGAGGAAGGGGCCATGACGCTCAGCTCATTTATGTAGCTGGGAAAGGAAGGGAGGGGGAGATAACACTTCTTTACACAAAGGGTATTCTTTAGACACACACATTCTTATGCAGCTGCAACACATATAAATCCTTAACAAGCAGAAGGAAGGGAGAGGGATAACACTTTATCTATCAAGCAAAGAGGCAGTGCCAACCCATGCCTTTCTCCCTAATACCATGCTAGCATTTACCCAGGTCTTTACTTGACCCTTACACATCCCAACACTCCCCTACTTGTTATATAGTGGTTTTAGATCATAAACTCTTTGAAACAGCAACTGTCATAGAATCATAGATTCTCCGAGTTTGGAAGGGACCTCAGGAAATCATCTAGTCCAACCCCCGCTAAAGCAGGACCAATCCCTATTTTTGCCCCATATCTCTAAATAGCCCCCTCAAGGATTGAACTCACAAGCTGGGTTTAGTAGGCCAATGCTCAAACCACTGAGCTATGCCTTCCCTCAATTTACTATTTACTATTAACCAAGTTCTGCAACCTTTGCTCAACATCTTACTCCATAATGATTTCCATGGGAGTTTTTGTGAGGTACTACTCAGTGTGTGTAAGGGTGTCAGAATCTGTCCCTATGGGTTTGGATAGCACTTAGCACAATGGAGCCCTGACTTCACTGAGTCCCTTGGTCACTACCATGAGACTAACAACAACAACAACAAATTTACATATATACATATTAGTCCTTATAAAAGTTACTTTAGTTGGACTACTTGTTTGTTAGGCTTGTTGTTGAGGTCAAGAATTTAGCAAAAATTCAAAGAGTGGATTGGATATTTCTATGGAAAACAAGAATATCCAGAGCTATAATAGTTAATGCTAGAAGCAGAGTTTTGGAAGACATATTAAACCTTAGGCTTTAGGGCTTAAGACAGGCACCAACTATTCATAACTGGATAAGACCCTAATGGGGAGGCAGCTTATCTGTGTATTGTTGGGTTTCTTGCACCTTCCTCTGAATCGTCTGATGCTGGTAACTGTTGGAGACAGCAACTAGATTTCTTGGCCGTGGCTCTGATCAGCTATGGCAATGTATATATTCCTATGTAAATCAAGCCATTAGATTGTCAACTTATTGCCAAGATGTGGTAGTATTTTTTTAGTTGTCCTTTGTACTCTAATGGCTAGAATAACCCATTATTGGAGTATACAGGCAAACATTTTAAGAGACATAAAAAGGAAAATACATTTGAACTGAAGAATAAGCATCAACTACCCTAGAATAATTATTCTAGATTGTTCTTAAATTATGCAAAGGACACTTAATTTTATGATACTCCTACTCATGCTTCCTAACCTCAGATCTCAAATGGGTGGGCTGAAAATGAGGAATCCACTACTGCATAGATCAGCTGCATAAGTGCCCTACTTAGATTATGTCATGAGGAAATAGGCAAGAGCCACACAAAGAATCACTTTCCTCAAACATTGAGCAGGGAATTGTATTAGAATTATGAAAAGAGTAATGATCCTGGAGCTACTCTGTCTTTTTTCTCTCTGGATCTTTGTAGATCTTCTCTTGACTTACTTTCTTACAGATTTAAAAAATCAATCTGTGCATCCTTACATCATCTCCCTATCGTTTCTACTGTATAAGAAGTCTTTAACAAAAATTAGTACATAACAATAAATTATAGATTGAGGTAAGTCACTGTAGTCACCACTCACCTACTTTTTATCATCCTCTGGCCTTGATGAGGGCTTTATCCAGTTGATTCCCTTGAATTATCAAATCCCAGTGGTGTGGATTCAATAGACTTTTTGACAGGATTGCTTTTCTTCACTAAGATTGTGTAAGAGTACCATTGGTACTAAGACCACAGGACAATTCACTTTGGAATCGGCTGAAAATGCCACTTGATTATTTAACACAGGCTGACTAGTTCGATATTTTCTGCATAGTCAGGAGAGCTAATATATGTCCTTTTGTTATACTGTTCTCCTTAGCAATGTGTACTGCTCTCTCCATCAGTCAGTTAGTTCTCTTGTGCATGGTAGGAACTGGAGGTGGTAAGCATGAAAGCACTCTGTATTCTAAAAGTTTGGAATATAGAGCTATTAGATGGTGCCCCTTTGTCGATGATTATGTCTTCTGGAATGTGTACTTCAAAGAAGATGACTTTTAACTTTTCTATAGCCTGATAATTTATGGGTTTAATTAGAAGAATTTTTACAAATCTTTAAAAATGGCTACCAGATGGGCATTCCTATTTTCTTTACTGAGGCCTATCACTATTTTCCAAGGCCTATTGGCTTAATTGGTGAGTATAAGAGGCTTATTGAGTTGTATTTTTCTGGTCATTCTGCAAGATACACGCAACTCCACGTTGTGTTTTAGGTCCTGCCCTAAACTAGAACAACCCACCAACATATATGCTCACTTCCATCATTTGTGAAGCTCCATTATTCCTTACATTTCCTTTCCAATTTATTCTTCTGAAAATGGGCCTAGAATACAACTGTCCTCAACTTCAGAGAAATTCCCTTGCATTTAATTGACATTACAGGCTGGATGCGGGACCCCTGATAAGTAACTGGGCCAACTGGTCTCTCTTATCTCTTTCATAAACCTGGGCACAGTTTGTAATTATGTATCAGCATTAGAGCTATTTTAATAATTTCCAATTTCTGCAATGAGGATAGAAGGCCACCCAGAATTATGCCTACATGTGTTTCTCTATCATCCCAAGCCTCTGGAGAATGTCAGCAGTCAACTGAGATACTTAATAAGGCATGAATCGCCACTAATGACTTCTTTGGTGCATATTCTGCAAGAGGTTTAAATGTCATGACACACATGAGCACTCTCTTCAATCTAAGGTCTAGGTTGTTAGTGGTATGAATAGTTGAGGTTTGCTACAAGTTTCAAATTATCAAAACCATGCAAATTACTTGTGAAACTCACACATGTACAGCCACTTCATGCATCCAATGAAGTGGGTATTAGCCCACGAGAGCTTATGCTTCAATACTTTAGTTAGCTACTCCAAAAATTGATCAGTTTCAAGAATTATATCTATTCTGATACATGTTTATATCTCAATTCTATATTCTGCACTCATCCATCTTTATTCATTACAATGCTCTCAGTACTGCAGTTGATTATTTGGAGGTGGGAGGGGTCTGCAGTATACATTTTTCTCTATTTAAGTATATTCCAGAATCTTCAATTGTCTTCATAATCTGTCCTGATGGTTTGAATTAGGCAAATATACACCCATACACTAGGTCAGTACCTCCTTCAAGCCAAATGCCACCTTGCCTCATCCCTTTCCCTCAACCTCACTTGTGATAGGTCAGTGATGTGCCATTCAAAACTGCAGCTTCCAAGATGAGTCATAAAAACCCTTGTCTCAGATAGCTGCTGCATCATATTGCCTTGTGACAAAGTCACAACTAAGGCTACCAGAGGACAGGAGAAAGCCAACTACCTAGCAAGCCACCACTGTTAGCCCTGAAGACCCCTCCTAACACTGCTGCTCCTGGAGTAGAAGGCCTTCAGGGTTTCTCTTTCCTCCCCATCATGGCCTATGCTGCCTTGTTGGTGGGGGACTCCTTAGCTTAGATACTCACTTCTCTTCCCCTCTGTTCTCTCTCCTGCTCTGTTTCTTCCCCTTAACTTTCCTTTTCTCCTCTCCTCCTCCTCCTTTTTTCCTCTCCACCTCTCCTTCTTCTCCTTCTCCCCACCTTTAACACTCCCCCCCCAAGGAATAGAGGAGGGAGTAACCACCAGATGGGATGGAGAGAGGCATGTCTAAGAAAGGAGTCATGATAATGCTGTGAGAACAGATCATGGTCAATACCGTGGATGTAGACTGGGTGAGTATCATCACCTAGTGTTTTTTCCCCCAATTTTCACTCTGATTAAAACCTTTTTAACATTATGTTCTTCTGTTCTTCTTCAGACTTCCCATAAATTAAAGAGTCGTCTGTATAAATGTCTACTCCCTCCAGGAATCGCAGAGTTTTGTTCATTTTCCTTTGGAAGATTTCTGGACTACTTGTGAGACCTAAAAGTAGTTGACAAAAGCAGTATCTTCTAAAAGGCACTATAAAAATTGTTAGCTTGGACTGTCAGAATGAGGTGGGGCTCACCAGAATCCCCTATGTGCACCTCAGGCCTAATCAGTGCCCATAGAAGTCAACAGAGGGACTACAATACATTTCAGTGAGCCCTGAATTAGATCTGTAGTGAGGAGAATATTATTATACCACTTAACTTGGAGTATAAAGTTCCTGTAAATCCATACATTGAGCCTCTGTATGTATATACAGATAAGGATATGCCCATAACAGACACTATAGATTCATATCCTCTGTTGGTTCAGTAGTACACTTTATTATACCATTTGTCATTCTCCTGTCCAGTTCTTCCTTCACTCTGAGCTGTGCTTAGTGCAAAGAGTACTGCTCACTCTTTCAGTAGAATCTGATTGTCCTGTAAACAAGCTGTTATCACTAAACACCAGCACAACTTCTTCTATACTTTTATGAAGCCCTTTTCAGTGGATGTGGTATGGTCTACGGTGCTAATTGTGGTTTATTGACACAGATGTCAAACAAGTATTCAATGTCTTTGTAGGTAGTGCAGGCTTTGAATTAACCTTGTGCTATTGACTTCTACCCAGGGCTGTTTTAATTTAGAGCTAGGCCTCATCTCAAGTACAAACCACAGCCACCTCAGGCCCTGAAATATCCTTTTTTTCCCCCTTTTCAGATCTTCCATATTTCCAGTGGTCTTATGATTCACTATTAGTTGCTTGTTTCTTCATATGAGAATGCTTTAATTTTATACTAAGCTTCTGCTGCTACTTTGCTGGATGAGTTGCATTTTCAAAAGGTCTGATCACCATGACATTGTGCATTGCCTGTTCCAGAGTCAGCTCTAGTATTAACTGAAATTTGTCCACCGATTCCTTGCTTAAAATTTCAACCACTAGACAATCTTATATATATATTTCCTAATGACACCAAAGTCACAATCCTCTGCATATTTGCTTTATAAAGACTTCCAGATCTCTGAATCTGAGTGTTTGATAATGTGTCACATTCCTTTTGAGAATGAAATGCTCTCCTGATTTTTTTTACAAATATCATTCACTCTTGATTAACTTTCACATAGTAAGATGATTTATAAATATTTTCATCATCCCCTTCCATTGTGTAAATCCCTTCCCATTGCATAAATGAATGCTTTGTGTTCAGTTTCATTGAGATTAGGAATCTGGCTTCCAATTAGGTCATTCCATAGGTTTAAGAACTGAAAGATTTGTGGAACAATAAATTTTGGCAGTTGTTTTCCCACTTATTCATACTGTTTTAAAATGAGCCAACATCTTATGCTATGCCATGTGACTATGGTAAAGAATCACAGAAAGACACACTTTATTTTAGCACTGAACATAGAACTTATCAGAAAAAGGAAATATTATTTCAATAATCTACTCTTTCTCTGACTCAATACACTGCTTCTGCCTAGAACTTTCCCCAGCTACGTCATTCCTGGCTTCCTTAAACAGATTTAAGAAACAGTACCCATGTTTAGGCTACATTGGAAGCTGCTGCCATTTCTCAGCCTGATAATCAAAGAATTCCTCTCCTCTTCCCACATATCTCTTCAGTACCTGGTATTTCTATGTGGGCAAGGTATTGGGTTTGTCACTAAGCACTTGATGCTGTCTCTCTGAAGTCAGTAGGAGTTTTGCCATTGACTTGAATAGCATTAAAATGGGGTCTAAATTAGAAAATGTTGACTTGCTTAACAGTTCTAAAAGAAATACACAATAACTTGTATTACCGAAATGCAATTTTGATATTTTCAAAATATTCACAAGACTGTTACATTTTAAAGCAATAAAATAGTACTGTAATTCATCTGTACAAATGCCCTGCTGGAACCTACTTTTTATATGATTTTCCTAGCAAAGGAGAAGTTTGTTCATTGCTCTGTTCATACAGGTCAAGTTATTAGAACTGTCTAGAGAAATTCCCACACCCTTACTTTGAAAATAACTGGATGTGATTCTCATCTGGCTGAACAAAAGGAATGTCTGATTATGCTGTAAGTATTGAAGATATGTTACATATCTAGCAAAGTTCTTATTCACATTACTTAACATGTTGCTTGGTAACCTCCTCAAACCTGTCATCTATGAGGAAGGCTGCTTAAAAAAATTACATGGATAACAGTGGGATTTAACAATGGGAATTAAGTAATATTTTTCTGACATTATTTGTTTTGGGGGGGTGATGGTGCTGTTCTTGGTGGGATCCAACTGTGAGTGTCAGATCAGGACAGATTGCTTCCAAAGGGGCGACTACAGCCCAAAGCTGGGTTTTTTCCACACTAAGGTAAACCAAACCAGCCAAATAGAAAAGACTTTGGTTTCGCCCCACTGGCTAACCACAAGTCACACAAGCAATCCCCTTGGAAACTCCAGGTTCCCAGTATCACCACCAGCAGCCACCTGTCCTGGGGACCAATGGTTATGAAAACCAATGCCCCAAATAAAGAAAACGGTTCTCCCCAATTCCAAAGAATCAGGCCCCAGACCCAGGTCAATATACCAATCAGATCTTCCCACAAATCACGCTGTTGCCAGTTCTTTAGAATCTAAAATATAAAGGTTTATTGTACAAGGAAAAAGGTATAGGTGAGGGTTAGGAGAGGTTAAAAGAAATCAATTACATGCAGTGATGGCAAGTCTGTTGGTTCAGTCTTGCAGCTGTAGAATAAACTGCAGGCTCAGATAAAAGTCTTTGGAATTCACCCCCTTTGGAATTCACCCTGGGTCATCAATCCGTTGGTCAGAGCTTCCACGTGTAGCAAAATCCTATCCAGAGGTAGATGCTAGCTGAAGGTTGCAAATTGAAGACAAAATGGAGGATGTCCTTCCAGGCTTTATAGATTTTCTCCTGTGGGTGAAGAACCTCCTCCTCCTCATGCAGAGTCCGGTTGCAAACTGGAGGTCCATAGCCACATGGTCCAATCACCAGACTCTCCACGATTCAGTTTTTGCCCAGGCATGTCCCATTCCTGGCGAAGCTCCTCGGGTGTGGACAGAGTTCATTGTGAAGTTGATGGCCCTTTAATGGGCCATCAGGCAGGCCATTCAAGTTAACACCAGCTTGTCTGAAATTTCACCCAGAAGCCAAGCAGAAGTTTGAAGTACAGGGACCCTATATCCAATATTCATAACTTCAGTTCCAAAAAAGATACACACATATCAATGGCATATTGATAATCTGCCCTCCATAACCTGGTCATAGACACCTGTTATGACCCCCTTCACATAATATTTGGTACCCCAATGATCTATATGGTACCAAATTATTTCAGTACCGTGACAGGGGGTTTAATCCAAAATGAGTTTTTAGTGACCTGGAAGGCTGACAGTAGAACTGTACAAATAGTTTTCAAAGAACTGTATGGTGGCCCAATATCAAAGAGCCTTTTGGATTCTTTTGATATTACAAACTTCAGTCTATGTTTGAAAAAGATTCCAGACCCTAGGTAGGGGTTCTCACATACAAACCACTCACAAGCACCTCATTCCTAATTTTTCAAGACCCTATAAATCCATGGCTACAAATAATAAACATTATGGTCACCCCAAACTACATATATGTGGCATCAAGAATAGAACCTTGGACAAGAGCTGGGTTAAATCTGAACAAATATGATGAATAGTTTCAGACAAAACATAATTTTTTTAAAAAAGAAGAAATTAGAAATAGAAATGTCTAAATATTTTGACATTTTTAGATGGATTGTTTCAACATTTCTTTTTGAAACAACACATTGAAATTCATATTTTGTTGCAAAATGTCATTTCAAATTAACATTTTATTTTAAAAAATCACTTCAAAACAATGTTCAAAACATTGTTGGACGCACATGATTTTTTTTTATTTCAGCAAGAAAAAAAACAACAATCAGTTTTGGTTTGAAATTAACCAAATGTATGTATTTATTTTATTTTATTTTTTCAGTTCAGCCACCAAACTGAAAAATCAATATATTCACTCAACTCTACTAGATCCTTCAGATCCCACAGTTTGAAACAAGAACAGTCTTTAAAAGGGCATATATTTTCTGTAGACTGCAAACATTAGGGGGCAACATAGTCAAACATTCTAACAGAGCTGATATTATATACATAAGAGGGCAGTAATACATATAGAAATTAGCCAATTGATGCTCCTGACTCTTTGGATTTACGTCCAACAGCTGTAACAAATCCGTGACAGCAAACAATGAACACCATTTCACCACATATATTATCTGGGGTAAAATGCAGGTGCTTTGAGTTTAAAAACACAGATATTTTAACATCCAAACTAAAGGGGGAACTTTGCTAGCTGTGTTAGCAGTAGAGCTTTCATCCAAGCCACAAAAACTTGACAATGGCATACACAGTTGTCATCCAGTAGGAGGCAGTGATGCACATGCGGACTAGGTAGTATATTACAATAGGAATCTCTTCTTATATTTGATGAGTTAATAGTTTCTTCCCCTCTGTGATAGATTGCCACTTCATTGCTCTTCAAGGGCTCCGGGGGGGGGGGGTGTCTTTTCCTACCCTTTCTCCCCACCCCTACAGTTCAAGTACAGGTGGCCTGATTTAATTAGTGGAATACAGGATGGGATCTTATCCCTGTAGGGCATCTGGAACAACCAGCGAGCTGCTTCCATTGTTTGCTTTCCCATCTTCTTTCTTTTAGGAGTACACCAGGCAAGATAAAGGTGGCTCCCCCGACCCCTGGCCCCAAGTCACTGGAAGGCTTTGAAGGAACAAACTCTCCCTTTCCTTTCTCTGTAAAAAGCAGGGCTGATGAGCAGGGGGAACAAGGGGAAACAACTGTACCAGGGCTGATGAGCAGGGCTGATGAGAGGGGGAACAAGGGGAAACAACTGTACCAGGGCCCCAAGCTCTGGAACCTCCCTCCCAAATGTCAGTAACATTTGAGATAATAAAGTAAATTGGGAGGGAGTGGGGGCACAGCAAACATGATGTATTGGAGTCCCAAATTTATCTCAACAGGCCTGGCTACAGGAAGCAGCATCCATACCTCTCCCCACTTTGGGCAGGGTTTCCAGAGCTGGAGGAAAGTCTATATATACTGTGCTGTCACTCCACCAAGCTCAGACTGAGGTAACTATTGTCACTGCAGAAGGGAAAAGGGACCAGAGCTTATTTGCCATAAGATTCCCTGTGGCTTTGAGACAGTGGGCCTTATAGTGCTAGCCCCTCTAAGAAAGGAGATAGGGCATCTGGATTTCCCCAAAGACCCAGGGAAAGGTCAGACACACCCGAAGCCACCCAAACATAATGGGAGCTAAGGATAAAGGACACTGGCCTTGTTACCCACACCTAAGATATTGAAAGTGCTGTGGGTTCTAGATACTATGTGGGGTAGTGCCTGCATGTAAGAGCTGGGGATTATTGCAGTGTCCCTAAATGCTAACCTTGTGGATTTGGGGTGACAGGGTGGGGGTTTACTCTCCTGCCAACAGAGGCTGAGTTGTGGAAGAGCATGGCAGGCCCTGCAGCACAGGGCGGGGCTAGCCAGCGCCTTCTGTGGAAAGCCTGGGAAGTTGGTCTGAGGGTTCAGTGCTCCCATCCATACAAACTGAGCCATGCAGTATTTACAGCCCCCGAGGGACAGGCTCACATCTCTCTGGAACTCCCCTGGTTCCACCGTGTTTACGCCTGGGAGGCATTGAAAAGGCGCCGGTCCTTCTGCTCAGATTGATGTGCTGGCTCTGTCTGGAGTCTGTGCAGGGAGAGGCTGCTGTCCACGGTGCTGCAGAGAGCACGGCTCCGCCCTCCTCTTGCAGACAGGCAGCACCAGGCGTCACGTGACCGTCCCCTCCTTTCTGTTCCCCTCCCTCCCTCCCGGAGCTAGGAGCTCGAGCCTGACGCCGCTGAAAAGGCAACTGCACTTGCCTTATTCAAAGACCGAAGGAAATTCTCTTTGGCCGACACATGCTTCGAGCTCTATTGCAAGCTAAAGAGAAAATCCAGGCAGGTAAATGGCTGGCTCCTGGTTTGTGGGCTATGGGGAAAGGGAGGTTGGGGGAAGGAAGCCCCCATTTAACAGAGCTCGGCTCTGTCGGATGCACCAGGGGCTGGTTGGTTTGCGTGCAGCGTTTCGAATAGGTAGATGGCAAGGAGATGAGATGGTGGAACCGAGGTAGTAAGTTAAAGGTTGGATGCGGTGATTTATGATCAATCGCGAGGCAGGCTGGCGGTTTGGAGGCTCAAAAAATGAAATCAATCTTCGGCAAAAAAAAATTCTGTGTCTGCTGCTTTGATTCAATGTGTGAAGTCGGAGCGGCAATGGAAAAGAAGATATTTTGTGGGGGGGGGGGAGGACAGAAACAGCGGGTTTATGCAGGGAGTGCATTGATATTTTGGGACGTTTTTCATTGGGAGCCAGAAAAAGAGGACACCCGGCTGCATTTTTATATAGGTTTGAAACTGTTAAGGTTCCTGCTGATGACATGTATTCTTAGAGGGGTAGAAACTGTATCATAAACATATTAAAACAAATATAACTGCAATCTGGACGGGCAGCAAAATCGATTATTCCAGTCGGCTAGGAAATAATTTGGTTCGACAAATGAGTAGAAATGAAAGAAAAAGATTAACGATGCTGTTAAGACTGCTTTTGAATTAGGGTGCTTCTCTCTTTGGCTGAAGCAAGGCTGTTTTTCAGATCGTTTTATTTCATCCTGAAATCTGTGAACTCTCTAGGTCTCCCCCGCACCAAGAGACAACCTTATGGATATTTATACAATAAGGATTCCGCCAGGGGTTATATATGCCTACTGACCTGCCATTTATTAAGGATTGATTGACCTATGGGTGTCTCTCCTTTCAACAAGCTCATTTGGGGCACCTGTGACTAAAACATATTTTTAAGAATAAAATGTTTATGATGGGGAGGCAGGAAAGCATTTTACTTAACCGACGAGCAGCGAATTCCGGTATTCTCACCTTATATTTTTATATGGGGGGGCAGGTCTGGTACCCGAAAGTCCACTTTGAATATGTATGCTAAATAATTTGCCCTCTTTTAAAATAAAGCTGCCTCTGCTGCTTTCGAAATGCCTAGACAGACAGACTGTGCTGTTTATCGATAGGATATTAAATGTATCGGTCATAATAAATAAGCAGTTAGGGTTTTTTTCGACTCTTTCTCTTTCTTTCTTTCTCTCCCTCTCCCCCCTATTATTGTGATATGTACGTGTATATATATAAAGAGAGAGAGAGAGAGAGAGAGAGAGAGAGAGAGAGAGAGAGAGAGAGAGAGAGAGAGAGAAGCAATGTAGACAGATAGAGAGAGAGAGGGTCATCAATTGCATCTAGAAAAGATCTTCAAGTGGGATCCCCTAGCTCTATGGCTCCCAACTGACAGCTGTGGGGATCGCTCTGTCATTCACTTCCAGTTCACCCTTTCCCCGTGTACACACACACAACCAGCTGGTCGTTTCCCCCATCCTCCTCCTGATCTCCACCTTCCCTATACGTTCACACTAGACACTGAACCGCTCCTGCTGTACATTCCTCCTCCCCCTCAACACACGCGCACACATAAGATACCTGCTTTTTCCACACTCCCTCTAGACATGCACCTCTCTTGGTGTCCTCATTCACAAGCAGGACACCTTCTCACACATCATCAACCCCATTCACTGGCTCCCCCCAGACACAAAACCACCCACCTGTGCCTCTTCCTGAATCGCTATTCCTGCCCCCCCACCTGACATATACAATCATCCCCTCCCTGCACTCATTCTAATCTCTCCCTCCTGCTACACATACACATTTATCACAATTACCCTATAGTGAACCCCTGCACCCCTCCCCCCCCCCCACGCACACACCTGGCTCTCATGGTGTCACATGCTCACAATCTCTCCCCACTCTTCACTCCCGCCCTCCATACATCTGAAGACACGCAACTCACCACGACCTCCCCCAACACAAAATGACTCCCCCATACACCGTCAATCCACTTCCTCGCATCTTATAACCCCCACCCGCCCCTTTCACACTCCTATATGAAACCAATCTACACAAACAGTTCCCCATCAGTCGCACAAGGACCCACAATCACAGTGTCACATGCACACACAAAGGCTCCTCCGCTCAGACATCTCTTTCGGGTCGTAGATACACATACACAGAGAAACGGATACACTAATACACACATTCGTCCCCTTCCCTTCAATTACACACAGCAATCTTACTGCTGTCTATTCAGACACAGAAAATTACCCCGTTTTTCTCTCTCAGACATGTATTACACTAAGTTGACACCCCCCAAGTGATCCCTCTCTTACCCACACAGACCCTCCCATACACAAACACACAGATCGCCCCAAAACATACTGCTCCTGTCTCTCTCACACACGCACTGACCTAACAATCACACCCATACAGATGATCCACAATCTCACATACACTGACCCTCACACATTCGCGCGCGCGCACACACACACACACTGCCCCTCCAGACCCACAGTCACAAACACACTGACACCCCAGCAGACCCCCCCACACACTGACCCCCTCCGCCCCCCCAACTCCCTCAGACTGGCCCACAGTCACGCGCACTGTTCTCTCCCCCCGCCCACTCACAGTCACATACACACACTGCCCCCCCCCGCACACACCCTCCAGTCACGCGCACACACAGACACCTTCCCCCTCCGAACACGGGTGGGGGAGGGCTGGGGGCTGCGGACGGGGGGGAGGGGGGAAGGGGGCTCCGTGGCGGGAGCCGGGCGGCGGCGGTGAATCTTTTCCCTGGACCCGGCCGCAGGGAGGGGAGGAGCCGGTCAGCCGGGCGGGGCGAGCGGAGGAGGCCGGGCGCGGCGGAGCTGCCTGGGGGGCTGAAGCCCGAGCCCCGGAGCCGGCGCTCAATGCGGTACAATAAATTAACGCTGGATCCGAGGCAGGAGCGTTAATTGGACCCCGCCGTGCTGCCGTCGGACGTTCCAGGCCCGGGCTGGGGCAGGCGAGGCGGCCGGGGGTTGCTGCCGCCTCCTGGGGTGACGGGTTCCCCGCAGGCGCGCCCCGGGATCTCTGATCGTCCGGCGGCCTTGCCGGGGGCTAGCAAAGGCCGGGGACAGCCGGGCTCGCTGGTGCCGGCTCTGCGGCGCGTGGGGCTCGCCGTAGGTGACCGGCGATTAGTCGCTGCTGTCTAGGAAGTTCCCGGTCCCCCTGCGCCCCTGGGGTGCCGGCTCCTCTGGGGAGCAGCGAGCAAACGGCGTTGAAGTTGAGAGGAGGCAAACGAAATGTAAGGGGGGGGCGGCTCTGCGGGGAAGAGGGGGAGCGCCCCGGGGAAGGGTCCGCTCGAGCAGGTGCAACGGCGCCACGCGCCCAAAAAGCCCCCGAGGAGGCTGAGCACTGGCCGTGGAGCTGAAATTCGGATGGAGGTGGGCGGGGTGCCCATTGGCAGAGCGCTGAAAGCGGAGGGAGCGATTAGCAAATACGCATCTGCCGGGAAACATATAAAGGGGGGTGGGGGAGGTGAGAGAAATGTGGGGGACACTCATTTTAACGCTCCTGGATTGCTTTGGTTTGAGACACCTCTTCGGAGGAACAGCCTGGATTGTGGCAAATACATTTGTGTTTGTTTTTTAAATGGGGGGGGGGGGGAAGGGTCGTCCCTCTTAAATAGGGATAATTGGGCATCTATGCAAATTACTTTACCCTAGCCCAGAGGGATTAAACACCTGATATTAACTGAACTGGGATGTGCATAATGTCAACAGCACAGCTGATCCCCATTCGGATTTTCTCTGCCATAACAGATAATTTCAGCAGCAAAAGAGGTCAGGTGGCAGAGAAAAATATAGTTTGAAATTTTCAGAACGCCTTCTAAGAAACCGGTGTAATTCTGCCTCACCCTGTGAAAATAATGCCATATAAATTTAAACCAGCTGATCCCTGCAGGGCGTTTGATCCACTTTACATGTCTTAAACATACTGGAAATAATCAGAACCAGGCTAGGTGGCATGGTGTGCATTAATATTGCCCTATAGTGTCAGAGATGTAGATATTCTATTAAATGAATTAAGTTAAAGGGAAACTCAAGTATCAATAAGAATAATGAATGCCTTTTAACAGCCCCTTTGCCTTTGAGCATAACAAGTCTTACAAAAATGAAATCTGGTACTAAAAGGTTTCAATGTTTGAAACAGTAAGTAGCAATCTTTATACAGGCAATAGCATAAAAAGCTTATTTTAGCATAAGTATAATAGGATATAACAAGATATACATTCTCAGTACCTCCAAATGTATTTACAAGTTTCTTTTCCCTACTTTAAACAATGGCTCAAGTTAAGCATAAACTCAGAGAAATTATTTGTCATGTGATCCAAATGTTTGTAGGATGCAATTTGATATTGGTTTGTTTTAATTCTTTACAGATTAAAAAAACCACAGAAACATTGGATCATAGTTTTGGTCTTGTACAGGAGAACAGAAGAGAAGCTGTCACGCTTTGCATGTCAAGTAGCTACGGAGCTGCTTGACAGCTTCTGGATTCCAGCCCCACTGGGAATGAGGCAGCACAGGAAACCATGAGCAATGAGTCCTGTGGTCTGCTTCTGCTGCTATAACACCATGGCAGGCAGTCCATGATCTGACAGGAAGATCTGTCCTAGGAAGGCAGCACTGGAATTGGTAATTTTGTTCCTTGAGAAAGGAGAGGAAAAACCCTTGGGAAAATACAGCTGGTGGATGACATGTAAAAGAAGTCCACACATATTGTGATACTGATGCATTCTTGCTGGGTTTGTGGATCCACTTGGAGAAGGTTTTTTTGACACCCCTCCCCCCCTCCAAAGTTGGTAATGTGGGTTTTTGGTAAAATTTCTGCTGACTCATACATCCCTAGACAACTCTTGAGAAACCAAGTTGATCACTGAGTAAGTCTATTGGTGCCTTCTTTTTTGCTGAAGATCTTTTGCAGTTCAGCCAACACTGGCCACCCAACACGTGGGTCATTCCTTCTAGGGGATCCCAGCTCATACGTGCATCTTGGGCACTGACAACCTGGGCCTCTCATACCAGGGAGGCATTTACAATAACCACAGTGTAAAGGGGGAATAAGAGTGAGTCAACTCTCTAGTCTGAGAGGTGACTGCAAAGATTTTACCCTGTCTGCTCCAGCCCCCCCACCACTTCTCCCCCCTCCACGCCCCCCTCTCCCCCACCCAACCCCACAAAGCATGGGGGCTGTGCTCCTCAAGCGTGGGGGCTGTATCCTGCTGTGGCTGGCCCTGCTGCTGGGCTGCTGGGCTGAGCTTGGCAGTGGCCTGGAGTTCCCAGGGGCTGAGGGCCAATGGACCCGCTTTCCCAAGTGGAATGCCTGCTGTGAGAGTGAAATGAGCTTCAATATGAAGACACGCAGCTCCAGTGGGTTGGTCCTCTATTTTGACGATGAGGGGTTCTGTGACTTCCTGGAGCTGATCTTGACCCAAGGGGGGAGGCTTCAGCTCAGCTTCTCTATCTTCTGTGCTGAGCCTGCCACCCTGCTGACTGACACACCTGTCAATGACAACCTCTGGCACACAGTGGTCATCCGCCGCCATTTTAAGAACACGACACTGCTCATTGACCAGACTGAGGCAAAGTGGGTGGAAGTGAAGTCCAAACGGCGTGACATGACTGTCTTCAGTGGCCTCTTCTTGGGTGGGCTCCCACCCGAGCTGCGCTCAGCAACCCTGAAACTGACACTGTCCTCGGTGAAGGACCGGGAGCCCTTCAAAGGCTGGATAACTGACATCAGGGTCAACTATACACAGGCCTTACCTGTGGAGAGTCAGGAGGTGCGGCTGGATGATGAGCAGAGCCGCCTGTGTGCCAGGGATGATGTTTGCCTCAACGGTGGCATCTGCTCGGTGCTCAATGACCAGGCTGTCTGCGACTGCTCCCAAACTGGCTTTCGGGGAAAGGACTGCAGTGAAGGTAAGACTTGACTTTAACGTGACCTACCAACCACTCCCTTAATGGAGGGGGAGGTAGCAGATAAAGACTGCATGGTGTTTACTCCATAAATGTGAAGCTCTTTCTCTCTCATCTGTACTTTCCCCATCCCCATCTCATCCCTGACCCCTCTGTTATACGTCAGTCCTCCGTCAACCATCCTCCAACTGTTTCTGTGACAGAATATGGTGCAATTATTTTCTCCAAAATTGGGAGAGAGGAAAGTATAATCTGGGATTCTTTTTGAGCCAGGGGTAATCTGGGGTTCTCCTTCATGGTAAATTAGGGGTGTTCTGGTTGATGGTGACCTGGGATTATTTGTGGTGTGGGAGGGAGTAATATGAGGTATTCTGAGTTTACTCTTACGAAGTGGGTAATTATACTTGAGTAGGGACCGTATTTGATTTTTGGTGTGTAGAGTAGAGAAATTATTTGGGTTTATTTTTTGTTGGGGATAGAGGAGGCCTGGATTTGTTCATCCTTCATACTGGTATATTGATTGATATCAGCGTCTGCTACATGTTTGAAGTAAAATCAGTTATTTATTTGTGAAATTCCTTAACTGATGAGGAAAGTTAAACAAGGGGCCTATAATTTCACACCAGGGGAATAGCATAGTATTGTAATATGTTTAGCAAGTCTAATGCCAGTCACATAGACACAGGGTAATAAGGGAAGTGGAAATATTTACCCCACAGCTGGGAAATGATTGAATATTTATAACCAGTAAGAGAGCTAAGAAAAGGAGATGTTCCCTGGTTTCTTGCCTACAAATAAATCGCCGAGGTAATGAGACTCATTTTCAGTGCCCATTATTATTGGGGATTTTGAAGCAATGTGAACATGTTTATTTTGCAAACATATCTAGAGCTTTTTAACAATACATTACTCTTAATTTTGCTAGTTCATGTGCAACTACTTTGCAGCTATGTAAAATGACAGAATTTGTGAGTGTATCTAGAACAGAATTTAGGGATATGTGAATGAATGATGAAAAAAACAATATATTAAAGGAGATGATAAAACTTCATATCAAAATTTGAACATGAAAACATAAAAAGAAGGTAAAATAGGCATTATGTGTGCTAAATGAAGGTGATCATTGAGCAGCTGCATGACATTTATGACTGAGTAATTTGCCTTTATCATTTTTTTTAAATCAAATTTCACTTACATAGAAAAGAAGAAAATGTTCTTTGTGGGTGATCTTTATTCTGTAACACCTTCTGTCCTTAGTGTTAATACTTATACATACAATCATCTTGCATCCTGTTTATTTTGTCAGTAGTTTAGATCTGATCTGCCATTTGTTTGCAAAAAAAATTCAAGTCTTTTTACATTTGTAAATATCATTACAATGAAAGAACAATAAAGGATAGTTTCATAGTGTTACAAACTTATACCTTCACTAGCACATAATTCAAGACAAGGGTGAGAACGTCTTCTAAACTGATTTAAATAATGTTTATATATATTTTTTTGTATCTGGTACCAGATACCCTAGGCATGTGTGAAATATTGTGTTTCCCTTGTTTCTGTAAGTTAGGTCCTTATAAATAATGGAGAAAATGATCAAGTATTACGGTTTGGTTACTGCAACAATGGCAATTACAGATTGTTATAAGAGTAACACATGAGACTACTCTAGAAAAAAAAATTGGGTGCACATTGCTCTTAGCACCTCAGCAGTTTATTGAAATATTAATATAGATAAAACAATTACATGTAGAATCAACAAAGTGAAAAATCTCTTCTTTAAGTTAGGGAAGTAAAACGAAATAATGGCAGGTATTTTTAAAGGCAAACCATATTACTCTATTGATATTAGAAACAAATAAGAAACAATGTATATTGCAAAATGTCTGATTAACACATATAATAAGGAAACTATTTGGTAAATAGCATTTTGAAGCCCAACATTTGAGTGAAATTGTGGCCCCATTGAGGTCAATGGGAGTTCTGCCATTGACTTCAAAGGGTCTAGTATTTTAAACCTTATGTTTTGTAACCTCTGAGAATCCTAATAAAATACCCAGAAGAAATATAATTTTAGCATAATGCATATGTGCTCAGTACTGAATAATTATATAGAACCTAATCCTGCTTCCATTGAAATAAATGGACAAATTCTCATCTACATCAGTGGGACTGGGCCTATAGTTTTTATTTGTTAATTAACCACTCAGAAGCAAACCTGTCAGTTTTTGAGGAAGAAAATAGTGGCTGTTTGTATCCATTTTCAAAGATTTGAACTATTTTGTAAGTACCTTGTTTTTCTTATGAGAAGTTAGATGGCACAGAAAATGGAGAGGGATAAGGTGATACCATTGTGCCATCAAATCCCTGCTATTGATCTTTACATTCTTTATGATCATGACAATTATAGCAATAACTATTACTCACTAACTTTATTAAGGCTCAGAACTGGCATATTTCTTGTGCATATGAATTTCCCATTGGAGTACTCTAGGAATGCAGAATTGGTACTTGGAATAGAGTGATCTAGATGAATATCCTAACTTCTGTTCTACATTTTCACATATATATATATTGGATAGTACACCCTCTTCTCACCTCCTTCAGCCATGCTCTTTTATCTGAGGCTGTAACCGAGACTGTAACCAAACCTGTTCAGTTGCATTTTTTTTCCTGAACAGGAAAAAAGTTCAGTACATTTATTTTTCATTATTTTTCATTTGTGTACCTCTGCACCTTTGTATTCTGGC
This sequence comes from Sternotherus odoratus, assembly GCA_032164245.1. Classification (NCBI taxonomy): domain Eukaryota; kingdom Metazoa; phylum Chordata; order Testudines; family Kinosternidae; genus Sternotherus; species Sternotherus odoratus. The sequence goes on from JAVMKO010000003.1 coordinate 148,043,921, forward strand.
TGAGGCCAGAATTATAAAATACAATGAGATATATCTACACTATAGGAAAACAATAGTAATAGCTCTTTCAAAATGTTCACCCCTATTTTGAAGATTTGAGAGGTCTGAATAAATGAAATAATGATACCAACCCTGCACATTTTAGGATGGGATTTTCAAAATTATTGACTCTGAATAGGTCCATTGGCAGTTAAGTGCCTACATACCATTGAAGATCTGTGTATTAGGCACTTTTAAAAATCCCATTTCTTAGTTTTTGAGGCAAAACTCCCATATAAGTAACAAATTCCACCAAGCCTTATTTGTGTGAAAAATGTTTAGTCAAATAAGTATACCCCTTGAGTTTGATGCCTTGCTCCCTTGCTGGTGTAGATCAGGAGTAGCTTCATTTAAGTGAATTGAGTGATACCAGTTTGTAACGGAGAGGAAAATTAGCTACATTGGAGTCAATTGAATTACTTGCTTGAGTAAAGCTTACTTTACTTGACTAGGGAGTCTAGGTTCCAGACTCAAGACCTCAGTCAGTAAGAGTTTTTGGCCAAGTAAGAACAAAATGTCAGGCGTTTTGCCTGAGTATACAAGGTATTGGGTCCAAGGGTTAGAAAGGCATTCAGACTTCCAGACATCTGAACTGTCCCAATCCTCTATACTATTTGAAGATGGCCCAATATTATCTGTAATCCTCAGTTTTAACCTTAGAAACATTGTGGCATGTTATTCCACATGTTGATTAATATTTTCAATATGATTAGCTTTCTCATAGTGCCTTATCATAATTAGTAATATGTATGGCACTACACTCAAATAAAAAAAGTACTATTGTGGAGCATGTCATCATGCCCCCAAATATTGCAAAGCTTCCAAAATAAAAACATGGAATCAATAGTGCCATAAGGGTACATGACATTAATTTTTACTTTTATTGCACTTCTTATGCATTACACTGAAAGTATTAGCTTGGGATGTAATTTGCTACTTAAATAGTCAAAGGAGATTTTATTTTACATCATGGAAGTGGCTTGACACAAAGAATAATGTGAAAAAATTAGTATAAAAAGTTTATCTAAGGGATATGACTCAGGGTAAAAATATTATAATTATACCAGGTTTCAAAGAAATTTCTGAGAACTATCAGCGGACTCTATTCAATACTAACAATATACAGCTTAGCATCAAGAGAAATTGGTGTGTTTTAGTTCTGGGATTGGGGAAAACTATTAATCTTTAAAGACTTTTAAAACAGTTAAAGACTGGTCTTTAAAATCTGTTTTTTGGAAAAGTAAATTAGGATCCTGGAGAGCTACAGAGGAAAGAGAATTCATGTTCAAGAACTTTCATCTCATCCTTTCATCCTTTCTATTTTGCTCCTTATTTTGGAAAGTCATAATTTAGAATAAGAAAGCTTTTTAAAATATTGAATTAGTCTAGCAAAACAGGAATTTTATTTAAATATGTATGCAAAGCCAGAACAGTGCAATGTATCATTTAGTTCAGTATTCTGTCTCTGACAGTAGCCAATACCAGATGTTAGTAAAGAAGGGTGAAGTAAAACAAACACATAATGCACCTAAATATTTTGCATTGGCGAAAATTTCCTGGTGACCCCAGGAAATGTTTATGCCCTTATGCATTTTTAGTTATTTAATTACTAATGTAATCTTCAAATGTACATCTTATTCTTTTTTTTTTTTTTTTGAATATTGCTAATATTCAAATGAACTTTTATCTCAGTCATATCCTGATGTGGTGAGTTCCAAACATAATTTGGATTAAAAATTATTTCCTTTTAATATTCCTTCATTTTTAATCTTGATTGCTATCTTGGTCTTCTTTTAAGAGAAAGAATAAGGAATAACCATGTAGCCATTCATAGGAAGGGACATCCTCATGATTAAATCTTCAGCAGTTGACTCCAGCTGTGAACTGTTATCTGTGGAGGTGACTTTTCAGTGATTCAAGCCCATATGTCTCAAACTAGTCAGCCATTAGATTTTTTTTGTTTAGTGGTGAAATACATATTTTACTAGTCTGTGTTTACATTTGCTTGTCCATATTGGTCTGCTTCTAAAGTAATCTACTATTCCAAGTTCCCCTTCGAAACCCCTCATGTTCTGATTTCACTCCTGTCATGCCTTGCTTTTGAGCATAGTATGAAAAACATGTCGGTATTAATAATCCTTGCAAGATGCATGTTTGCCTGCAAAGCTGTTCGATAGTCTTATTAGCGCCCTCAGTCATACATTGGAGGGAATCATAGCCACCTTCGTTGCATCCCCCTTGAACTCTTAGGTAATATTGTGGTCTGTGAAAAACACAGCATATGATCATAACATTTACCATGGGCAAAATTTTCCTCTTGTATCTACACTTCAGATCCCTTATGTTCAGTTTGCATCTCTGTTACATTATCTGTGCTTGTTCCATCTGTGGAGTCCCTACCACTGTCAATGGCTACCAGGGTGTTCTGCACGTGAGATGAGTGCAGCATGTGCTACAGAGATCCACAGCTAACTGAGTTAAGGATAATTTTTATAGGAAGCTTGGAGTTTATTTTAAATAAAAATTATTTTAAAGTCTTTTCTTTTTTATCATCACAATAAAAATATTTTTACAAAATAAGCATTTAGGAAAATAGTCCCACAAGCCCCTTTTGATTAGAATTGAAAACCGTGGATCTTTTGCACTTAGTAGTATTTAAATAAAACTATTATGATACCATTTTAAGCTTGCATTTTGCATGTTTTTGTAAATGCAATTTGATGCACTAGTTTGTTTGCCAGGACTTTACATAGTAAGATATTGATTTCAGTGTGTTCCTCATATAACATCACAACAATTCAAATGTTGTGTCATTGGCTAAGAGAAACTGACAAGCTGTTTTATATCATCTTGTAAGAGGTCTGCTTGTTGCACATTGCTAATCATGGCATTGTAAATCTTCCAGAGAACCCCTTACTATACATCATGAATATTAGTACCCTAAAATCAATATTTTTTACATAGTGTGGGAGATATCCCTCTCTATTCCAATCCCCTGTACATGTGATATTTCACTTGAAAATCCATATTGCAAGTAAGGTTCTAGAAGAATATGGCAAGAAATTTCACTCCTAGTGGCTTTTATCTAGGAGCTTTTATTAGAATGGTTATTCAGAATGTCCCCAGTTATATAATAGATGAGTATAATTGTCAACATATGTAACAACTGCTGATTAAAAATAGCTGTTGTGATGTCATTAAAGGCTAACTTTAGTATTTAGTACATTCAGGTCTTTGAGTTTATTTTTGTATATATAACAAAAACACCTGGTAATAACTTTAAAATAAAGGTCCTGATCCAGCAACCATTGAAATCAATGGGAGTATCTGAGCTGACTACAATGGCAGTTGGATCAGGGCCCTGTAAACTTTGAATACATTCTCTTTTAGAAAGTGAGCTGTTATTTACTAGGAACACACAAAAACGTTCCAGGGTGTAGAAAAGCATTTTCTCTTTTGCTAAATTCTATTTGAAAATTGTATAAACTGATTTATGAAATTTGATTTTACTGGATTGTGAAGGGTATACTGAGAATTTGTGTGCAAAATTGAAGCTGAGGGCTAATTAAGATGACTGAGTTATAAGCCTTTCAGGAAAAAAAGGGGGAGGGGTTATGTTAGAAATGTGACAGATCGAAAAATTTTCTGCTGCTGCCAGTGTCACCATAATAAAGAAAAAACTGCCAGACAGAATGCAGAGTATCTTTTTCTTAGATGTTTGTTTAATACGCTGAACTGGAAGCTAAGTTTAATATTACCCCTTGAATAAAATTGTTTTGGTTCTTCCCACCAAGTTTGATCCTTTCCCTACTGACTCCCTCCCTATACTCCATTCGTGGGATTTCAGAGCATAGCTAGAGCTTTTCTGGATCAATGTCGTAATATGCAGCATTCAAATGCAGATGTTTAAGTTCAGTTTTGTTGGGCTAGAAAGCAGTATTTGTTGTGAGTTCAAATTAATGTCTGTACCATTCTCTTGGCCGTAGATGTATATCCATTATAACCAACACGCACAAAATGTCAGTAGCTAATATGAGTGTAGAAGGGCGGAGCACAAGATTTTGAGCCAGTCTTGGTATTGTGTAATACTGGGCAAGCCGCATCATCATCTCTTTGGTTTTAATTTCCCAATCTGTAAGATAAGGCTAATGATACCTAACTATCTACCTCACAGGAGCATTGGGGATTTTCTGCCTAATCCTCAGCCTTTGAAGGATTCAACCTTTATATTATTAAACCCCCTCTATGAAATCAAAGGTTTGCAGCTCACTCTAACATCCTGCAACATTTTCATTCCACACAGCCAGCTCTCATCAGTTTGCTCTGCAGTTGCTCCCCATCTCCACCATCTGTAATAAATTCACCACCCAGTATGTTGCTCCTCTAATGTGCATAGCATCTTCTCCACTAGGTGGGCTGGAATATGTGGAATACTAGATGTGAGCTAATAGGCAGGGGAGACCCAGGTAGCAGTTGGCCAATCTGGTTTTCCTCACTGCTGTTACACTTCCCCCTTCCACAATCTCCAAAACTACTGTGCTCTAGGCCTGCCCTGTGCATCGATGAGGATCTAATAGTCAGTGTTAGAACAAACAGGAGAACCCAGGTTCCCAGTGGTACAATTATAGCATATTTTCTTTGCTGTGCTCCTTTGTTTTTTATGGTGACATTTCATTTTCTTTGGCCCTGATCCTGCCACAGGATCTACTAACATGGAGCTCTGTACCCATTTAGAGATCCATTAATTTCAGTGGTTCTCCATACCAGCACAGGGATCCATTCTAGGGGATCCTAATGTAGAATCAGAACCTTTATTAGTTTCCGCTTAACACTTGGAATTAAAAAAAAATGTAGTGTCTCTGTTAATTTCTTGATTCCTGTTAATCAATAACAACTTTTTATTTAACTAGATCCTTCCCATTCATTTATTATCGTACTGTACAATTAACCATGAGAGCCCTCAATCAATCAGTAATAAACATATTGAATAAACATTAGTAAAAATCCTTGCATTCTTGAGTTGCACCAAATATATTCAGCTAATGTAGTTTGGCTTGTATGAAGGCAATAAGATGGCATTTTATAGTAAAGAGAGATTTAGATGTTACTGTTTAAATCACTGTGATTCTCCTGTGTTACTTTAGCCATGTCTTGAACCTTGAGTTAATGAGTTAGACTCCAGTAAGCAGTGAATTCAGTAGCCCTGGTAGACGGTAGATAGGACACAATCCTTTAAGGAGCTGAGAGCCCTCAACTTAATGTCAATTTGAAGTCCCATTGACTCATGTTTAGAATTAAGGCAAACCCAGTAACCTGTTGATTCTGAACATAATATTCAACTGGGGACATGAAAGGAGAGGAGGTTTGGAGTGAAATAAATAAACTGCTGATTCTGATTGTAGTTGTAGTATTCATCTGTAAACTCTATAGAGAGGTCTTTAATAGATTCAAGTATTTTAAAACATTAATAATTTTATTTAAAAACATGCTTACAAACCATTGCAGAAACTGAAAAGTTTTATGAGTCATTTTGTTTAAATGTAAAGGACTCAATAGTTTATCGGAAAAGAGGTGCTTTACCAGAAGTGAGATTTTTATATTGGTGACAATACAGGTATAATTTGATATGGATTTGTATCCAATGGAAGCAACATGGCCATTGTTGCCCACCATCGATTGTGAATTCTGTATATTATGCTTAACTATGTTATGCTGGAACCCAAATCAGACTTGTGCTTCTTCTGTGGCCCATTGCATGAGATTTTATAAGGAGAAACACTACCCTGTTAATTTTGACCCCGTTTTACTTAAAAGCATAGAAGCTAGATTCCTGTTATTCTTCTAAAGTTTCTCTGTAGTTAAGAGTATATTTATAGCCATTAAGGAAGTGTTTGGCATTACACTATGTGACTGGAGATATATACAGCAGTTCCAAAGTTAAGAATAACTTCTTAATTCCAGATGCATCTTGACCTCTTCCTTGCTTTGTCTTATGTGTTTTAAGTGGTTATAAAAAAGACATTTATTTAGCAGAAATCTTGAATATTTTCATTCTTAAAAAATTACACTATGCTTGCCTTAGTATATTTTATGTTCTATAAAAATAGGGATAAACTTTGCTACTCAGGGATCTTTCAAACAAATACATAAGTCCTAAGTACTTATCAGCTATATCCTGCAAATCTTTATTTAAGTGTAGAGATAATCAGATGAATCAGGGATACAGGATGAGGCCCCGTATACTAACATTCGAATTCTCAGAACTGAGTTCTTGATCCTGCAAACATTTATGCATGTGCTCAACTTTAGGCATGTGACTTCAGTGAAAATGCTCACGTAAATAACTTAGCACACATGTGTAAGTATTTGCTGAGTAGTGGTTTACCCTGGGTAGTTCCAGTCTTGTACAGTTAAATATGCATAAAGTTGGCAGAATCAAGTCCTAATTGATGCAAATAAGACAATGAATAGCACACTTCAAAGAGCATTTTAAGTCATAGAGAGGAGTTATCAGCCCAGCCTCTGAATCATGCAGAGACAATGAAAACTGCATTCATACAAGCCTGATACTGGGCTGGTCCCCACTAGGGCTTAACGTCGACTTTAACGACATTAAGTTGATATAAACATGTACCCGTCCTCACATGCATGCCATTTGAGTCTATTTAAAGGGACCTCAAAATCGACTTCTGTACTCCTCCCTAACGAGAGGAGTAGCGCTGAAATCGACCTCTCTGGGTCGATTGTGAACTAGTGAGGATTCATGTGCCCGTTTGCTCCCCAGGGGACCAGCCACCAGTCCGAGCAGCTCCGCGCCGGCTCCCCCGTGCCCGCCCGAGCAGGGGTCCGCGGAGCTGCTCGGGTGGGTGGGGGGGAGCCGGCGTGGAGCTAGAGGCTTGGGTGGGCAGGGGGGAGCCGGCGCGGACCTGCTCAGGCGGGCGGGGGGGTTCCGCGGACCTGCTCAGACTGGTGGCTGGTCCCCTGGGGAGCGTGCTCGGCTGCCCCGAAAGGTAGTGCCTGCTGGGGACTCCCGGAATGGTGGGATATCTACCCACAGTGCAATGCTCGCTATGTCGACGCTTGCCACAGTTGTAAGGACAGACACTGTCGACCTGCTGTGCTTTGTGGGGACGCACTAAGTCGACTCTATACAGTCTGCTTTAGAAAATCGACTTAAGGGAAATCGACCTACTGCTGTAGTGAAGACCTACCCACTGTCTGCATATGAATAAAACTTTACCTGTGGAAGTGTTTGCAAGATTAAGTTCTTATCCTGGAAAGTGTAGGCACAAGAGGAGGAGAGGAAAGTGGGAAGGAATATAGCATCCTCTTTCAAAACTAGAAATGCCCTGTGCATAAACATTGTGCATTTGGGACTAGGGGTTTCCAGGAGGTGTGCTTGGGAAGGTGAGGCTAGAAAAGGGAAAAGCTGCTCTACATGGCATAATTCCCTGGAAAACCAGTGGAATTTCCTCTGGAAAATCTCAAGAGTGTTAATGCTGACCCTGTTGTCATTAGCTCCTCTAAAGTTGTCATCTTCCTTTATTGGACTAGAGAAGGGCCAGAGTGATTAAGATGCTGGCACAACCTAGAAGCAAATAGCAGTGTGCCACCTTACACAGTGAGGGTGCTTGGGGAAGGTATCATGGGAGTAGTTTTGTGGAGTTGGGCTTCCACCTGGGTACCCTGAAAGCTGCAAGCTTCACTGCTACTGAAGTTTAGAATCTCTGTTTAGATGGTCATTCTGCCTCTTCTGCAGTCACACAAATTCCTTTTGATGCTGAAGGAGATGATGCTTTGTGAACACCTATGTTTAAGTTTCCAGTGGGTTTTCCTGTGGGGGTGGGGGGCAAACTAGCACTTCTTACTTTGTAGTGTCATTAAATAGCAATATACAAATTTTCTCAGAGATACAATATAATAAGGTATCAGCCTGATTCAGAAAATAATTATTTTGTTTGTAATGTTTACTGAAAATTATCATTCTGTACAACCAGCAGATCTTATGTCACTACAGCCAAAAATAATTAAGGACTACGCAACCTGTCTTATTTAAGGGGTGGTGCATAGCTGTGCTGTTCCACAAACCACCCAGGGACGGAGCATGACTAACTTTTCCTTCTTGGCCCATGCTGATTATGTGCTACCTATGTGCTAATTGTTGCTTTGGGTGGATACAGAACCAGAGCTCTGCCCATTCCCTCATTCCTGCTGGCCCGGAGTATTATGGGAAGGGAATGTAGGAAAGTTGGGCATGTAACCCTGCTTATCTCTCTGCCTCTGACGGTGAGGCCGTTTAGGAGATATTAGGAGAAGCAATGAGCAAAATCAGTGGGTTTTTTTTTTTAATTTGTTTTCATTGCAGAGTTCAAAAATTAAAGAAACTACATCAGTTTCAAAGTTATATTGATAGAGACAGACTGGAACAGTATATATTTTTTTTCACACTGCTGTAACTTAACTATGATTTTTTTCAGTAACTGAAAATTTTATAGGCTAGGATGTAGATTTCATCGTTCTATTAACACACATCCATTCATAAATAAAGTTTTAAATGTTTGATAATTGGTTCCTGTGCAGTGGTTTTTCTTCAAGCATCTTAAAAATACCTTTTAAAAATATCCCTTATACCAGCGTCTAATTCCCATTCTATGGTTTCAGGTAGTATTGGAGTCTGTAAAAAACAATATCAGGTTGAATATCCTTTAAATAATAACTCCATGATTAAAATTATTACAAAGGATTATGTAAATCTACAATATGCAGTCACACTTCAAAACTTCATGGACATTCACTAAGGACCTGAGTCTCCCATTAATTCCTTGTAATTGGTAGACTTTGATGGACCTTTAATCACAAAATTGAAATAAAATTGAATACTATTTCCTTTCTAATCCTGTTGAATTAAAACAAATAAAAGAAAAAACACTAACGTTGGTTAGCAAAATGTAGCTTTAATTTAAAAGTACAAAAGTAAAGAAATTCAGAATTAAAATTCATACTTGTGACCAAATTCCATGCGTTTGATTGATACACACTGATAGCCATGTGTTAGCTGTCCTAAGGGCAAAATCTGTCCCTTTGTGTTTAACTCATGTTAATGTGCCAAGTACTGAAGAGATCTGTAAGCAGTAGGTGATGCTGTATATGTTGCAATTAGAGATGAAGCCAAGCTGCAAAGTTTGAAGATGGTACTGAGATCTTACCGTGATATAAATTGTTCTGATCTGGGATTTTGATTTGGGCCTACCATTGTTTGCAACACCTGAGCATATGAAGGCAGACTAAGAACAGAGTTAAAGGCCCCATTTCAGAGCATTTTTCAACCTCTTTGCACTCCAGTTTCTCCACCTGGAAACTGGAAACAGTAATATTAACCTATCTCTGAGGCCCAGTCCTTCAATTCTTGTACACCCTAAACTGTCACTGACTTCAAATAAACTTGGGGTTGAACAAGATGAAAAGTACTTTAGAAATGCTAAGTATTATCAATATTAATAAAACAGTTCTAAAACTTTGCTTTTGAAGGTTTGTTATATTCAACAGCCTTTGCCAGCCAATTAATGGAGTGAAATCACTGTGCCTGATGCATCTCTTCCATCAGTGTAAATCAGGATTAATATTCCTGAAGTTAATGGAGCTAAATTATTGAAAATGGGTCTGAGATCAGAATTAGGCCCTCAGATGTTGTATGACATTGTGCTGCTACCTCTGGTCATAAAGAACAGTGTTACAACTGTAGAACTATTAAAGCACCCAAAAACCATTGTGAAGTCCAAATAGGATTAACCTTGACCACTACTACGTGATATTACCCTCTGATCCTTATAGAGGGTTTTTCCTTTCTCATCCAAATGCACAGCTCAAAAATGAATGACAAGAAGCTTTCCTGCCTTGATTCACACACATATGTTATCTATAATTACTTACTCCACCCTTTAATTTGCCTGTATTTGTACAGGCATAACAAAGTGACAATGCAATTTTCCATTGAAAATTACAAAAGAATGACTAAGAGAATCACATACTTTAACCTCCATCCTCACCCTTCTGCAAATATGTACTAGGCTGCATTAAAATACCTGCCCCTTGAAACAAGTATGTCTATTTTTTCACCAGTGTATTTGAGCTGATTGTCTTACTCCTTTTGCTGTTTTAAGGTACCCATTTGCTGCATAGTTTTTAAAACCTAGCCCAATATGGTCAGTTAAATTCTATCTCTAAATACAAACAACCTGACTGTTGCAAAGCTAATTATATATAACAAAAACCCCTCTGTTTAAAAACATAATTAAGGTTGCAGAGTCAAGCATGGTAGAATTAAGGTTGCTTGTGCAATCTTAATTGAGCCCTCTTGTGCGTAAGTATTGTGATACAATCTTTAATTACATGGTCACATACTATTTTTTTCTACAGGACTCCTGCTTCATTCAATGCAGGATGGATGGTGCTCACTTAGAGGCAGTGAACTTAATGAGTCAATATTTTGTTTTCTCCTCTATCCATTGTGTTTCCCCACAGTGTATTTGCCACACACTATTCACACGCTGCTCTGAAGTCTGAATTCCTTGTGGGCTTTTCTATGGCACTATCCACTACAAAATCTGAGTGCTACACAAATATTGATTAAAATATTTTTGAAACACCCCTGTAAGGTGAGGTGGTGGTACTATCTCTGTTTGACGAATGAGGAACTAAGTCACAGGCAGATTGAAGTCAAAAGCATCCGCTTTTTTGAGTGCCCAATTCAAGACATGAAGGGCCTGATTATTTCTTAAGAGTATATAGCACTGTATAGGTTCAAAGCACAGCTCCCATTGACTTCAGTTGCAGCTATAAGTGCTCAGCACTTCTGGAACTCACACTCCAGGGTCTCAAGTCAGGCAATATGAAAATGGGGAACACACAATTAGTCACACCTCTGCAAAAAATTTGATTCAGGTGACTCAACTAGTATCCCATAGGAACTCTGACAAAAATAAAATCCAGTTCTTCAAGGCAACATTTAACTGTTGTCATCTTGTATATGAACCATAGTGAGACTTGGGAATCTTGCGTTCCATTTCAGGCTCTTGAGGGTTGTAATCTCTAGTGGGCACAGACTTTTCTATTTCCTTCAAGTGTGCATTCTGGGGTCAAGTCCTAGCACAGCTCATAGATGTCCATGGCTTCAGTTGCAGGGAAAATACTGTTTAGCCCTGGAGTACAGCCAGTATGGATGGAATCTTTGGGGAATTTAACACTAAAATCTAGAAAGTCTGAACCAGTCATGTGTGAACTGTGATTTTTCAAGTGCTCATTATTTGGTCATATTTCTATGGAAATGGCAGAAGGTACAACTCTCCCAACAATGTCACCCCTGCCAAATTTCAAGTCCCTGCTCAAAAGTACAGGGCCACTCAAGCTTCTCACGGAAAAGTCAGTAACCACAGCTGCTAACTAATATTTAACAGCAATGAACCATGAGAGAGTTCACATATCCATAAAACCTTAACAAAATACACACTAACATATACCTCTAATCTATCTATTTTACCGATAGATGGATATACAGCCTAGCCAAGTCTTTGTTGCAGTGCAGTGGGTTTCAAACTGCAGGTCGCATCCCAATACTGAGGCATGGCATTTAAGGCACTTGGTTGTGTCAGCTCTGGACAGCATCGCCAACCAGGCTGTGAAAAGTCCCATTGTCGGTATTGCCCAGCTCAGGCAGGCTGACACCGTGCTGTAGCCCAGAAGTGGCCATCACCAGGTCTGGTCTCCTAGGTGGCAGGGCCACGAGGCTCCATGTGCTGCCCTCGCCCTGAGCACCAACTTCGCACTCCCATTGGCTGGGAGCCTACTAGTGGGAGCTGGGGTGGGATGGTGCCTGTGGATGAGAGCTGCGCAGGGCTGCCTGTATGCCTCTGTCTAGGAGCTGGACCTGCTGTTGGCTGCTTCCAGGGTGCAGTGCAGTCCACAGTGCCAGGACAAGCAAGAAACCTGCCTTAGCATGGCCGCTGCACCACTGACTGGGAGCTCATGCCCCTACCCTGCATCCCAATCCCCTCCCCCAGCCCTGAGCCTCCCCAAACCCAGAGCCTCTTTCTGCACCCCAAACTCCTCATCCTTGGCCCCACCCCAGAGCCTGCACCCCCAGCCCAGATCCCTGACCCACTCCTGCACCCCACGTCCCTCATCCCCAGCACCACCATGCAGTGCTCACCCCTGCATCCCAACCCTCTGCCCCAGCCCTGAGCCCCTCTTTCATTCCAAACCCCTCATCCCCAGCTCCATCGGGTCGCAAGCATCAACAATCTTCTTCAACTGGGTCGCCAAAAACGAAGTTTGAAAACCACTGCTCTAATGGTTCTTTCTCTTTCTCTCTCTTTGTTACACTGATTTTTAAATTAGCCAGCGTCTTTTAGATGCAGAGCTGTTCCCCATGGTAAACCTTAAATTTGATGGGAAATAGGACTGGACATAGTCAGATCCCAACTGTCTCCAGTGCTATTTGATGTCAGTGAAAACTGTTTTGTTTTTGTTTTCTGGCCAGCAACCTGATCTTAGAGTCACTTAAAGTATGTCAGCAGCCCAACAGCACTCTGCATAAAATATTTTTTCCTTCCAAGTACAGAAATAAAAAATACAGGGGGAATGAGGTACAAATTTACTAACCTGATGAGATTCTAGAATGCAAACAAACATTTGGCTTGTTGTTCTCCATCATATCCAAAAATAGATAATTGGATATTTTTGCACACCATTTATTCAGAATTCAAAGTACACTCATGCTCAAACAAAAAAAAAAACACATTTAAGATTTTTTAACATTAATAGATTTATTAAACAAGATTTGGCTTGTTAATTAGTAAAGATGGAATTGTTTTTCAGTTTAATAAAATGTCCAGAAACATGTCATAGCCAAATACAAATAATTATATTTTCCTAAGGTTTCTGTTAATAAACAGCGAGTGATGCAATCGTTTTTGTCATTGTTAACATTGCCTTTTCAATGTTTGTAAAATAATGATACTTTACCCATAAATAGCTAAGGATTTTTTAACAATTTATTTAATTAATTCAGTCATTATCTTCTTCTGGTAACCCTGTCATTTCCAGATTAACTAGTTTTTTTTTATGTGTTTCTTATCAAAGTTGCTTGAACTTGTATCTTTATAGCAGAGATTGATTTCTGAAGACAACATAGCCTTTTAATAATCATTCCAAAAAGTCCTATAGAGTCTCTTTTAGGACTTTTAAAATGAAAGATTCTACAGGTAGCGTATAATCTTTATGTGATTTGGAAAATGAGTTGCCTTGTTTAAAGGATTCTATTTGCATATGAACATTTTTTAAAGATAAACTGAGGTAAACAAGGATCCAAAAAGAAATAGAAGTGAGTACAAACAATAAAAAGCAGCACCATCCCTGAGCCAAAGTTGCGGGGGGGGGGGGGGGGGGGGGAATTGCTGGAACTCCCAGTGCTGAACATTTTGATTGCTGCCAAAAATCTTTTGGGAATTGCCTTGCTTGCATGTTTTGAAAATAGGGATCATGATATTGAGACATATTTAAATTAAGTATTTGAAGTAAGGAGAAGTGGCATTTGATTTTTCTCTCTGGTTTTATGCAGTCTATGGCACAGACTAGAGCCTTAATTTAAGTGACAACAGAAGAAACAGCCACATGCGAACACAAAAAACCACAGACACACACAAAAACAAACCTTGTAGCAGAAGTATCTGAAAAGTTATTAAATGTCATTATAATTCATCATGATTATGCAAGGTTCAGGAAAGGTATAGATAATGCCCCTGGTGTATACTTGCTCTTTTTCACTTCTGTAGGAGGCAGAAAAGTCAAACCTTATTGGGTGTAGCCCCACAGTTCCATGGCTTACAAAGTTAAGTCTTAGGTTGCTCCTCTAAAATATTGGGTTCAGTATGAAAATGAGTTGCAGTCATGGTCCTAACCAATTTTACATAACTGCCTTCAGTCAAGGGAAGTTGCTACTGTATAAGGCCTTAACCCAGAGGTGGGCAAGCTATAGCCAACAGGCCACTTCCGGCCCGTGGGACCTTCCTTCCCGACCCCTATGCTCCCGGCTGGGGAGGCTCTCCTGGTCCCTCCACCACTGTCCCCCCTGCCTTGCAGCCTCAGTGTGTCACGTGGGCAGCGCTCTGGAGGGTGGGGCTACACAATCATGGGGAGCAGCGTGGAGCCAGACATGCTGCTCTGAGCAGCACGGTAAAGGGGCCGGGGGAGGGGGGTTGGATAAGGGTCAGGGAATCCCGGGTGACAGGGGATGGGGCAGTTGTACAGGGCAGAGGTCCTGGGGGTGGGGGTGGGGATGGGGGGGTTGGATAGGGTGTGGGAGTCCTGGGGATCTGTCAGGGGGCAAGAGGGTAGATAGGGGTTGGGACAGTCAGGGGACAAGGAGCAGGGAGCATTATATAGGGGGTGCAGTCCCAGGGAGGTGGTTAGGGGTGGGGGATCTCTGGAGGGGGTGGTCAGGAACAAGCACCAGGGGTGTGGGTTCCCAGGGGGGTGGTTAGGGATAAGGGGTCTCAGGAGGGGGCAGTCAGGGGACAAGGAGCAGGGGGAGTTGGATGGGTCAGGGATTCTGAAGGAGGGCGGTTAGGGGGCGGGAAGGGGGAGGGGATCATATAGGGGACGGGGCCAGACTGTTTGGGGAGGCACAGCCTTTCCTACCCAGCCCTCTATACAATTTTGCAACCCCGATGTGGCCCTCAGGCCAAAAAGTTTGCCCATCCCTGCCTTAACCTATACTTTGCAGGATTAGGCCCTGTAGTGAAATGACTCACCAGCACAGCACCTCCTGCTGGTCATCCAGTGAATTATCTCTCCAGCACTAAGGCCCCTCCTGGTGGCCGGTGTCTCGCCCGTCTTAAGGCCCTCGTGTCTCTCCATGACTCTTTTGTATTGGGGTGCTGCCCCCTGGCAATACCTCCACACTCTGAGTTTCCTCTCCCAGTGGAACCCCCAACCCTTTAATCTCATCTTGGATCAGTGGCTACTGCTAGTCATCATCTGCCCCCGCTCACTGGGGCAGACTGCAGTCTGTAATGGCCACTCATCATTGGCAAGGGGTTAGGACCTGCTGCCTTTGCCTATTCCTGGTGTATCTCTGTAGCTCAAGTACCTCTGTAGGCCTTCACCAATGCCTGCAGCCTGGGGTTTACCAGTCTGGAGCTCCCTGTGCGCTTCCCCAGCACTGCTCCACTTCAGGTACCTTGCTTCTAGGCAGCTAGCCCTTTCCACTCCAGCGCTAGAGTGAGACTCCCCCAGCTTCTGGCCCACAACCCTCTTATCAGGGCCAGCTGGGCCCTAACTGAGCTGGCTACAGCTGTGGTTTCTTCCCCAGTCAGCCTAGCCCAGCCACAGCCCTCTCCTGGGCTGCTTTTAACCCAGGGTTTCTCAAACCGGGGGTCGCTGAGTTGCGAGCTCCTGGCACTGCTTAAAAGCTGCTGAATGAATTACTTCCGCATTCGGCAGCTTTTCAGCGGACATGCTGAGCTATTTCGGGAGCGCTCGGCATGTCCACCGAAAATAGCCGCCAAATGCAGAAGTAATTTATTTGGCGGCTTTTCAGCGGACATAGAAGGGTCGTTGCTGAAAATGATTGTGTAAAAAGGGGTCGCGGTTCAGCAAAGTTTGAGAACCACTGTTTTAACCCCTGTTCTGTGGGAGTGGGGCAGTTGTTCCACTACAGGCCTTAAAATTACTGTCTTGGGTGCAGGAATAATTTGTATACTAGGGGTGGTGAGAGACATTGAACCAAACTGTAAACCCTGTGTATGATGGAAACCACTTCATGACAGTGGGTGCAGCAGCAGCCCCTGTTCCAACACCTATGGCTACTGTAGATTATCTTTGTATTTAGAGTCCAGTACCTTCAGAAATCCATGGAGTCAATGAGTAGAAGAAATCCTGAAAAAAACAATAGAAAAACATGCAAAGCAGAGGGGAGGAAGGATGGGCTTCTATTTACACACTGGATAGAGACTGAGTTCTGTTCCCATCCATGCCACAGACTTCTTGTGTGACTGCAAACACTTATTATCTCTGTGCCTTTGTTCCAGATCTGTACAATGTGGGTGGTAATAATGTTCACTCCCTTCTTCTTTTCCTCTGTGTAACTCTTGATTGCAGATGCTATCTCTTACTATGCATTTGTAAAGTGCTCAACAGGATAGGGCCTAGGTGTTGGTTAGGGCCTCTACATGCTATTGAAATACAAATAATGATATATAAGAGAGAAAGCAAGGAAGAAGAATGTGTTAGAGAAAAGTACTAGTGATCACAGTACTACAGATTAATTTCAGGCCAAAAATTGTGGGCCACCAAAGGTTCTGATGGACTACTTTAAATTCTTCTGGGTGCTCAGTGGAATAATGTGTTCCATACTGATGAATGGTTCATTTCTCTCACAGCATAACATTACAAAAAAATCTGTTAACAAGATTAAAGTATCCTTAATAAAATTACATTACATTATACAAAGCATTTTAACAAACATCATCAAAAGATTCTTTATTGTATCTTATTTACATGCAGAAGAAATGGGTTTTTTTTTTTAAACAAAAGGAAAACCCTCTTAAATTTTGTGTAAGATCGTATTTTCTTGGGATGAGTGTCAATTGATTAAAAGCTTTTTCTTAGGCACATTGCACTTTAATAGTACTTGCTAATGATATGGTAAAAGGGGTTTTTAGTGTGTTCTTGCAGAAAGTGTTTATGAAAAGTCATAAAATATAAAGCTCTTTACTTCCAACAAAGGGGTAAGTGAAAAAACTAGTCATTTTTATTAATACCTGGTTATATAAAGATTACAACTGAACAATATTAATTTTGTCTGAGTAAAAAAGTTAATGTAGATTCTGTGCTTGATAAGTTTATTAAAGAGAAAAAAAACTTCTCTCATTTTCTAATATTTTGTTACCTCTCCTATGGTTTGAAATTAAGATTATAGAGATGGTATAACTCATTAAAATTTGAGTTCAAATGAAGATTTGATTTTCAAAAGTGATATATTGTCCATGTGGCAGGGCAGGGGTAAGACCCCTTGAATGCTTTGGCCCTGCTGGCTAAGCCCTGCTTTCTAGCAGGAGGGCCGGGGCACAGACTTGAAGCAGCCCACAGGGAGCCCATCTGGGGGCTCGAATGAGGGCTGGCTCACAGCAGCAGACTGGGCTAAGTGGTCACAGCTGAGGCTGCAAACTGAGGGCTAGAAAAGCCCTAAGCTTAACTCAGTTGTGGGGTGAGCTAGGGAGGGGACAGGAGGTGGCTGCTTCTGGAGACCCTAGAAGCAGGTACAAAGAGGGTAACTGTTGGGGGATAAAGGGAAGCACTTTCTTGCACTGAAGCCACTAGTGTACACTGTAAATAAAGGACACTGGGGTGAAGCACCAGAAGAGGGTGTGAAGACTTTATTTCTAGTCAGAGCACAGGGGAAAGAGAGTGAGACCTGTGTGGACCTTGTGACAGTTCAGTATAACAATAGTACAATTATATTTTCTACTAAAATACTTTAGCTCTTATCCACAGTCCATTGAAGTCAGTAGGAGGATTCCCATAGATTTCAGTGGGTTTTAGATGATATACTTTGGTCCTGACCTTGCATTCCTTGAGTAATCAAAATTTTCACTGAAGTCAGAATTCTGGGTGTGTACAAAATGTGGATTACGTACTTTGCTTTTGTGTGACTATTTATAAAATTGCTAATACAGAAATAATACTAATGCTGACTCAATGTTCTAAACTTTCCTGCCATTCTAATAGGCTTAAATTATAATTTTTTTTAAAAAATGAAAACACAAAATAAAATGTAAAAGAGTTAACTGCTGCAGAAGAGAGCATGGAAAACTTAGAGGTACTCAGTTTTGTATTCCTACTTTAATGTGTATGTAAACTACTAGTTAAAAAACAAAGGCTTTATACTAGTCACTTGTCAATTTTCTGCTATTGCACTTCAGTTTCAAGGTGTAGTATGTTGTAGAATGACCATTTTCAATGAAACTAAACAATTCTAAATATTGGAAAACACACAACTACAATATTAAACTGAAAAATCACTCAAACTTTGAATAGATGATGGTAGTTAGAAATGTTATACTAGCCAGAGTAGCAGTATTAAAGTTTTTAATGGATCTGCTTTATGGTGTAAAATTTAAAAGTTGCAAACACTTTATATTCTGACATTTTAATCTCCCATAAGTAGTGTACAGCAGTAGCTTTGAAGGCTTAATGTTATCCCTACCCCTTGCTCTATTTCTTATGTCGCTAGGGGAAAGTGAACTTTATATGTACATACTTTTCTGTTGTATGTATACAATGACTAAATCACCTTTTAATTTGAAGGAATCCATTAACCTGAACAGACTTTAAGACGCACTTTCAAATTTCATAAGTTCAGAACAAACAAGTAGGGAAAGATTTTCAAAGGCACAAAAGAAAGCTATGCAGTGAACTCCTATTGAAAGTCAATTGGAGTTGGATGCTAAACTGTCCTTTGTGCCTTTGATAATCCACAACCTCAAAGGTATTTAGATTCCATACTTCCACTGAAATTTTGTGTAAACTAAATTAGAGTTAGACACCTAAATACATTTGAGGATCTGAGCATGAATACTAGGTAAAGTACTTATTATAGTTAGTACAGCAATCATATGGAATGATTAGCAATAATTTCTATTGCTAACATTATTTAATGAAAAATTTAAAAAATCCTTTATCAAGACATAGACAATCAGGCTGTGGTCAGGACAAGTGACTGTTCTGATTCTATATCATCTCCCTCTCTCGCTTTTTTTTTTTTTCCCTACCCTTCGTCTCATTTTGTATTTTAGAGTGAAAGGGGTTTTTTGGGACAGGACCATATTTCCTCTTGTGCTTTGTACAGCACCTAACACAGGGACTACCTGAGGCAAATAAAATAATAATAATATTTTAAATATACTAAAATTTTAATGAAAAATATTGTATCTAGAAGTGTGAACTTTATACATCTTTAATCATTAATGAGATTTGGGATTTCAGTAGAAGTATGTTAAATTATGCACAGGTGCCCAAAGTCCAGAGTTGATTGTATCATTCTTCTTCTGTGCTTTAATAACAGAATTAACTGTGCTAAATATTAAGATTTTTAAAAGAAAGGAAACCCCTCTCATCTCGCTTGAAAAGTAGGTGCACTTGGATGTTAGCGGACCTGAGATATTACTCTAACACTATCTTAGATATTTCAATATATAAATGAAGTTTCAGCAAGTGCATGCTGCAAAGATTAAGACTATTGAAAATTCCCCAAAGCAGAGCTATAATTTTTCCAAGCCCTCCAGAGAAATGGTATTTTCTTTGTCTAATGTAAGATCAACTGGTTTTCTGCTTGTTGTCTACATGTGTTTTGTAGTACACTGGAATCCTGCTACTAACTGGCTAATACGTCTAAAATGTGTGTATATGGGGTAATCAGGTAATATCTTAACTCTGTTGAAATCAATGGTTTTGCATGAGTTTGGAGTCTGTGAGTTACTGTGTTTTGACTAGGATTGGCTGGGGTAAAATAAATATGAAAATTGTTTAACTCCTCCCTACATTTTTTTTTTTTTTTACACTTCATGATCTACTTAGATAGTTTTGTTGTGAGCTCTGTTTGGGAGCCTGATAGTTTGTGGTGGTGGTCTGTATCAATCCATGTGGATTTTTGCTGTGAGAGAGTTAGGTAAAAGTTAACTGATTTATTAAGGAAACCGAAGCAAGTGTTTAAATTCTTCAGTAGACGGGTTGGATCCACGGAGAAGATCTGAGGATTTCCTTTTTTCATTTCCCGAAGAATATCAGAGAATACGATCCTCCATTCTGGAAACAGACTGTTCTCTTTGAACAGTTAGTAGTATGGCTTTGTCTAGTGTAGCCAGACCTTTAGCTTTAATTAAACTTTAGGGCTTACTATATACTGAAGTTTTAACAATGATTTTTTGCTAATAGTAAAGCAGTGAAATAAGAAATAGACAGCATTTTTAATGTGTCTGTGGAGAACTAACTAACTGACCTCTATATAATGTCTGTCTCTTATATATACACACACACACACACACACACAGTTTGTTTGTGGCTAATAACATAAGTGACATTTTAGAGGAATATTGTGTTCCAGAAGCAAGCTTTGTTGAAGAAAAATTGCAAACTGCATGCCAAACCACTTAGAAAGGAACCTTTTGCAAAGTACTTGGTGAATTTGAATAAAATAGCAGGGACAAATCTGTTTGGACCAATCCTGGAAGAAACATGCATAACATGTTTGTGGTACCTGAAGGCCAAAACTGACACAACCCATTTGTTGCAAGTTGCACATAGAAAAAAAGACCCTTTAGGCTCTCACTATGAAGATGAGTGAGTTTATGAAATGACAAAACAAAGAATGCAATAGTTTAGAAGTTTTCAACTCATTCAGTTAAAGGTCAGTGTAGCAGCAGAGGAAAATGAAGGAGTCTGTGCCTCAGATACCATCTTGGTGATTTGTACCAAAGTGGTTTGTTGCCCAGTAAGAGACTAGGCTGCTGGAACTGTGAATGGCAGGAACATGATGCAAGAGCACAACCTTCACACTAGTCACACAACGAAGGATGTGACTGTAGAACTTGAAGAGGTGGAAAGGTCAGCACCAAAGTGAAAGAACATGGAGGAACTGCAGACTGTTCAACTTAGAGAAGATGCTTTATCATTTTACTAGTACTGATCAAGTACTGATAAATGGTTACTAAGCTAAAATCAAAATTGATACTGGGGCTGCAATCTATATCTTTTCAAAGATTCAGAAAGGTTATCCTAGAACAAGTGGAGTGTATATTTAAATCTTAAACAGAAGAAAAAAATAAGGTTTGGGGAACAATGAAACTAAGGGGTTTGCCTGTGTACTCTGATTGATAAAACATGTACAATACAAACTGAGTGACTTCAGTGGGATCTGCAGGAGGCTCAGAACTTTTGATAACCAGGTCACTTAGTTGGGTGCCTAAATATGGATATATAGAAGCCTAATTTTAGGTACCTGTTTTGAAAATCTTTGCTTCAGATTCAAACATACATTGCTATTCAAAAGCCTAATGAGGCCGCCTCCTACATTTTATCTGGAGGCCAGTGAAGTGATCATCATCTCTGAGCCTGTTGAGAAGATTATTCTGCCTCTTAGTCATGTAGGCTTCCTTCTTCAATTTGAATTTACCTTTTCCTTTATCTTCTTGCTGACTCTAAACTTGGTTTTTTCCTCCTTAACTTCAGTTTTGATGCTTGGATCTTTTAACCACATCTTTCTCAGCCAGGTTAACTTGTCCACAAAGTTCTCAACTAGAGCTGTGCAGGTTTTCTGGCTTTTTTTTCCGACTTTTTTTTTTTTTTTTTTAAACCTCATTTCACTGAAATCTTCTCCCCTGTATGTTTCTCTATGATCTTCTTAGGGGAACACTCTTGTTCAGATTTTCCAACAATCTATAAGTCAGACCATTTCTTCATAGTTCCACAGACATTCTTATGATCTAGATTTAGGCCTAATGCTTTCACTGTATCCTACCTTCTTTCGTAGAGATAAGGAAATGTACTTAGTATTCATCATCACACTTATCAGCATGATTCTAGCTGCAACATGGAACTACTTAAAATGGCCTGACCACTTTTAAAGAGATTATAGGAAATATTAGTTCTGTCACTTTACAATCTGTGTTTTGTTTTTATTTTATTCCTCAGTGCTTCCACCTCCTGTTACTTCTGTGCCTTTAAGGCAGTTTATTTTTCTCCCTTTGTTCCTGTGGAGTAGGCCCCCCTCCCTTTTTGTTCCTATGAGATGTGGGCCTCTTTGTTGCAGTTTCTCTGGTTTTGGTCTGCAGCCCATGTTTTTTTGAAGAGAACTGCTTAAGGAGTTTACTTTCCCCCATTTTGTCTGTTT
The DNA here is from genome assembly GCA_032164245.1 of Sternotherus odoratus. Lineage (NCBI taxonomy): Eukaryota > Metazoa > Chordata > Testudines > Kinosternidae > Sternotherus > Sternotherus odoratus. Next base: position 148,065,903 of record JAVMKO010000003.1, read on the forward strand.
TATTCTTCGCCTTTTCCTGAGGCTGGGATTTTCCCTGTTCCCATAGCCTTTTTCAGGCCTTTGGCTGCCCTTTCTCCTCTTCTGCATTGGCAGCACAGACTATTGTAGGGGCTGCTGCACTTACTGTGTGTGAGGAGAAACTCTTTCCTCACTGCAGAGGAGTTTCACTTATTCTTTTTGTTGCTTTCTCCTCTTTCTGGAGATGGGATCCAGACAGCTCTGATACCATGTTATAGTGTAGTGCAAGCACATATAGTCATAACATTTTTCTATTAAAGAAAATGGCAAGGACAGCACATCATCAGAACCTGCAATCCAAAAGAAGAACTCAATATATAGAATCATAGAATATCAGGGTTGCCAGGGACTCCCCCCTCCCCCCCCCCCACGCCCCCTAAAATGCAACTCCCATTAGTACCACATTGGACAAAATAGTGGACGTTTTGACAAATGTTGCATGGATTTCCAGAAAATGTTATATCAAACAATAGGCCTCAAATTCATAGAGGAATGTAATTGAGGATATTTGTTCATTTGTTTTTATATATCTATATCTATATCTAAAGGGCTGACATTGACCTTTCTAATGACCCTTTTTATTTGTCCCCAAATACTCAAGAGAGTTCTCTAATCTGGGGCTTATTTTGGGCCGATTTCTATACCAAACTTTTTTTTTTCCTCAAAAAATAAGGGAAATAGGAAGCTATTCAGATATGATAATGAACCAGTTTAGTTTTGGCCTTATGCTTTCATTCAAATCCATAGTAATAATGAGAGCCAAAGGTTAAAAATTGATAGCGACTTCTCTTCTAAACAACAGGTGTTAAGGGGCGATTACAGGAGAGGAAAGATGAAAAAGTAAAGATAATGAAAAAAGGTACTGCATCCAGTGACCTGAATTAGAAAGGCAAATGGCAAATTGACTGAGAGACATTTAAATCAGTTGTGCTCTGTAAAGACTAAAATATCAGACTGAACATTTAAAAATAATATCTGCTAGAGAAAAGAGCTTAACTTTCCCTCATGTAAAGAATGTATGTCCCTCATATGACAAAGCAGGTTAGTCCTACATCAGCTGTTAGCCCTTCATCAGTGTCTACAAAGGATGTAGAAGCTGGAGATAACAGGTGACGTCAGTATGGCAGCATTGTCTGTTAAAGTCAGGTGTGTGACATGCATAGTTGGTTTTCCCAGCTGTAAAACAAAAAGAAGAAAGAAAAGGAGATTTGCCGCTATAACGGACTTGGCATCTGCCTTTTGCGAGCACCCCCTTCTGCAATCTCTGAGTTTGGAATGGGGCACCCCTTCGGGTCAGGTGTTTCTTAGTTTAGAATGGGATGGCACCCACCTTTCGTGAGCACACCCCTCTTCCCCCATTTTGCGCCCCCTTCCATGGTTGATGGTTTCTTTGGCAGGTCTTCAGTGACACAGCCCTGTGGCTGAGGCTCATACCACACTGTCTTTAGGTGGCACAAGCAAAACCCCTTCTGGGTTATACAATCTCTACCTGGTCACGGCCCTGGTATGCAGCTGTAGAGACAAGGCTTTCTCCCTGGAGACACTGCCTTCTATAATAGTCTAACAGGGGCTCGTCACAGTACCCTCAATTAGAATGTCCTTTTCAGCAGACCTCTCTGAGCACTCTCTTTAACTAGACAAGCAGGGCCCATCATGGTACCCTTGTTTGGTCTGGCTAGATTCTGGGCTCAGTCATTGCTTGATCCCTACAGCCTGCCAGGAGCTCCTCTTTGTTCCCAGTCTTTGGCAGCCCTCCCTAGGCTCAGTCCTTCCTGCATGGAGCTATCTGTGGTCTTGTTGTTTAGCAGGCCAATGCTTAAACCACTCACCTATCCATTCCCCCCACTTTAGGCCCCTGGAGGACCTCTCCTTTGTTCTGTTCTTAGGTAGGGTAAGGCAGGGCCATGAGGCCTCCAGGAGGTGGCCTTTGTACCTCGTCCACCTTGTCACAGCCTCCCACAAATGTACAGAAAGTTCTCACTTACAATGAGGTAAATAAGAAGGAACTCTGTACAAGTTAATGGAGTCATACCCAGTGATTAAAATAGATCCAAACAAGAGGGGTACAATGCAGGTAGGCCTACAAGGAGAAAGGGAGTTGTGGGGAAGAACTGTGTACCCAGCCAGGAAGAGAGGAGGAGCTCTCCTGTGCTTTTAGCATTTTGTCTTCCTTACATTAACCCTTGGTTATAGCAATGCCACTGTAAGTGAAAGGACAACTTGACTCTAATTCTGGGGTTCTTTTAATCATAAATTTGGAAAGCTATTTCTCTGGGGGAGAGTAATTACCACATGACTGCATTCCAGCAATGTAAAGAGTTCTCAGGCACAGAAGATAAGCTATAGTCCTTTTTGTAAGCTACTATAGATCCTATTTGCTAACAGTGCCCATGGAAAATAAATCTGGAGTTGCTTACAACTCTTAGAGTTGTGCGGGTGTTTGAAACAAAGTTATGTTGTGATACGTGTCTGGAAGCTAGTTAAGTTATTGTTTTGATCTCTACCACTATCTGAAGTCAAATGGGTCCTGTGTGATTTCCCAGTACAGAGTCCTGTTCAACTTTATATCACTGATCAAAGCTACCGTATTTTTCGTCTTATAGGACGCTCCGGCCTATAAGACGCCCCCTCGTTTTTTAATAAAAAATCCGGACAAAAAAAAAAAAAAAAAAGCGCCTCGCTCTCCCGTCCCCGCCGCGCGGGCGGGCTGCCGAGGTTCCCCCCTCCCCGCCGCGGGCGGGCTGCCGGGAGCGTCCCGGTTCCCCCCTCCCCGCCGGACCAAAAAAAAAATGTGCGCCCCGGTTCCCCCCCTCCCCGCCGGACCAAAAAAAAAAAAAAAAAAGCGCCTCGCTCTCCCGTCCCCGCCGCGCGGGCGGGCTGCCGAGGTTCCCCCCTCCCCGCCGGACCAAAAAAAAAATGTGCGCCCCGGTTCCCCCCCTCCCCGCCGGACCAAAAAAAAAAAAAAGCGCCTCGCTCTCCCATCCCCGCCGCGTGGGCGGGCTGCCGAGGTTCCCCCCTCCCCGCCGCAGGCGGGCTGCCGGGAGCGTCCCGGTTCCCCCCTCCCCGCCGCGGGCGGGCTGCCGGGAGCGTTCAAACATTAATAAGTTATCATCACAACACCTCTACGACACAGACAAGTTTTATTACCATGGGAAAATGGAAAACAGAGATTCAGAACAAAATTTCAGTGAGTTTTGGGCCTTTAGGACTTCTGAAAGACAGGAACAATGTATCTACAGCTGGCCACCCAAAAACTAAGGAACGCAGAATTAATAAACACTTCTGAAAATTGTCTGCATGTGACTTGTCCAAGTCTGTAACAAAACCTGGATTAAAGCCTAGATATTCCAGCACATTGCCTTAGCCATAACACCCATCTTCTGCTTGTACAGAAATAATAAATCCTGCCACAAGCAGCCATCTATCTATAAAACCCTCCTCGCAACCCAGTCTTTGGGAGCAAACTTAGGGGAAACCAAGGCACTCACAGTATTCATGACATTTAAAGCAATTAGCTTGGAAAGTTTATATTTGGGGGCATTATATTTTCCTTTGTCGTGAAGCACAATCACTTATTTAAAAATATCCCTACCTTTTAAATCAATGAGAATTAAAATTTACATTGAACAAGAATGATGGGGGAAGGGAAGGGATCTTTAAAAACTAGCAGTTTAAACATCTCAGATCTCAAAGAATATTTTCAATGGGACACTTCTCATGGCAATTTACAGGTATTCTTTCTTCATTGCCGTATTTATCTTGCAACGGCATATCTGTCTATTTAGCTACAGTTTCGGTGTTCGTTATCATATTGTGTGTAATGGTGCCTCTCTCTCCAAGAGTCTGAGTTTGCAGCGAGCAGGGAGCAACAGATAGGCCCGTGCAGTGCTAGTTTCAAATCCCTAGTTACATACCTGTACAATGCCTGGTATTCTTCACACTAATGAGGTTGTTCCCCATGGTCATACAATAATGAAGAAAAATATAAAAAAAGTGACATGTTGTATGGGTTAACTGATAAAAGAAACATTTTTAGGTGTGGTTTAGGCTTACAGAATACCAATATATGTGCTGTGTCACTAGAATTCGGGGGGTGGGTGGGAGGGGGAGACGACACTCCTGCTGTCATTGAGGTTGATGGCAAAATTCCCTGAGGGGTAACAGTTGGAACTATTTACTTTTTACTGGTGCCCTTTGCATGTAGTTGGCAATGGTGATTTGTATGAATGGCCAATTTTTAGTGCATAACATGCATCACATTTTCAAATATGGTCACCATAGTTGCACCTGAAAATCAGCAATCAAAAATGTAGATGACTGCTCACCCCTGCGGCACCTCCTGCTGGCCATCTGGGAATTAATTCTTTCAGCTTGAAGCGCCCTCTTCAGGCCGGTGTCTTGCTCTCTGCTGGCCCCGTGCCCCTCTCGGACCCTGATGCCCTTTTTTTCCTGCCCCCTGGAAATATCCCCACACTCTGCCCCTGGGTCTCCCCTCCCTGAGGAACTCCCAACCCGAGCTAATCCTCACCTTGACTGGCTGTAGCCCTAGACTGAGGCGTCATCAAGTCCCCACACCATGGAGCAGACTGCAGTGTAAAAGCCAGTCATCATAGGCAAGGGGGGGTTTGGACCAGCTGCCTTTGCCTAGCTCCGGTACCCTCCTTAGGCCTCACTTAAGACCTGCAGCCTAGGGAGTTGCGAGGCTGGAGCTCCCCAGCTCCCTTGCCTATTCCCTCAGCATTCTTCCACCTCAGGTACCCTATCCCACAGGCAGCCCAGCCCTACTCCCTCCCAATCCGGAGAGAGACTGCCTAGCTCCTGCCCCTCAGCCCTTTTATCAGGGCCGGCTGTCTCCTGATTGGTCTGGCCACAGCTGTGGCTGCTACTCCAATCAGCCTTTTTGCTGATTTCCCCAGCTATAGCCCTCTATAGGGCTGCCTTTTAACTCTTCCAGGGTTCGAGTGGGTAACCACCCCACTACACACCCTCCCCCTTAAGACCACACATCGCGGGCGGTGAGGGGAAGAGAGAATCCCTATTGCCCCAGCATTCCTCTCAGCTGGACCTGCAGGAAATCCCTCTCCTTCCGCAGGCCCTCCATTGCAAGGAGTATCTGGCTCCCTTCCTCCATGGTTTGGATCCCCACTGTAACCTGCTCAGCTCTTCTGTGGGATCCCAGGTTTATCTGGGACCACTCTGCCGCAGACAATCCCCTTTCTAGGGCCCTGGTCCTAACCACCCCCTCCTTCAGGGAAGTTTCAGACCCAGCCCAATCCTCCCCCTCCTTCTCTGGGGCCTTCCCTTGGCCACCGCAGGGTTAGCCTGGGCCCTTTGAGTCCCTTAGGGGCACTTCCTCTTCCTGTGACCAGGCTCCCCACAAGAGCCCCCGAAAAGTTTGGAGTCCCCGTGTTAACTTCACATGGGGCACTCTCCCAGTTCCTCCTTTTTCCACGTGGGGCCTCCATGCTTCATTCTGGTAGGGACAACCCCGCTTCAAATGTCCTTTTCTCCCACAGGAGTAACAGCTTCTAGGCCAGCGGGTCTCAAACTTGCCTTTAGCGCGACCCCTTTTTTCTGAGCGGCACAGTGCCACGACCCCTTGAGTGTCCGCCGAAAAGCCGCCGAATGAATTACTTCCGCATTCGGTGGCTATTTTTGGCGGACATGCCGAGCGTTCCCAAAACAGCTCGGCATGTCCGCCGAAAAGCCGCCGAAAGTGGAAGCGATCGTGATCACGGCGGCGGCTTTTTGGCGGAAAAAAACAGCTCGCGACCCCTCGGGAACTGGGTCAGCGACCCCCCGAGGGGTCGCGACCCACAGGTTGAGAACCCCTGTTCTAGGCGCCTCAGGTGCCTGGCCTCCGATGAGGTCCGTGTGCCCTCCCCCTGCAGCAGCCAAAGCAGTCTATCTTGCTGCTCGGCGAGCCGGGCCACACAGGCCCTCCAGTAATAGTCCATCTTCTGGTTTCTCATGTCTCTCTCAGCTTCCAGATCGGGGCAATAATCCCACAGTCCCTTGCCCTGCCCCTTGTATCAGGGGCAGACTGTCTATGCCTATGTTTTCCACTACGTTGTAGCAGTGCGACGACTCACCCCTGCGATGCCTCCTGTTGACCTTCTGGGAGTTAGTTCTTCCAGATGGGAGCGCCCTCTGCAGGCCGGTGTCTCGCTGTCCGCTAGCCCAATGCCCCTTCCGGACACCGGTGCCCTTTTTCGTGGGTTGCTGCCCCCTGGCAATACACCCACACCCTGCTTCTGGGTCTCTCCTCCCTGGGGAACCCCCAACCCTTTAATCCCCACCTTGTCTGATTTATGCAAGCTTGACAATTGAACATTTAATTGTAATTATTATTAAAATATCTCTGTCTGTGTGCCACTCTGTCTCAGGAAATTTATCAAGTAGGTTTTGAATTGACTCATATTACTGTAAACCAGGGGCAGCCAAACTGAGCCTGAGAAGGAGCCAGAATTTACCAATGTGCATTGCCAAAGAGCCCCACTAATATGTCAGCAGCCCTTCCTCAGCTCCCTGAATTCCAAACTGTGGTGTCTCCTGCCCCCCCCCCCCGCACTACACCAATCAGTGCCTCCCGCTCCCTACCCACTCCTCCCGCCTGCCATGATCAGCTGTTATGCAGTGCGCAGAAGGCTCTGGTTGGGTGTGGGGGAGAGCGAGAGCATGGCAGGCTCAGGGGAAGAGGTGGAGTGGGGGGTAGGGCCACAGAAAGAGCAGGGGGTTGAGCACTCCCCAGCACGTTGGAAAGTTAGCATCTATAGCTCCAGACCCGGAGTCAGTGCCTATGCAAGGAGCTGCATATTAACGTATGAAGATCCACATGCATCTCTGGAGCCACAGGTTGGCCACCCCTGCTGTAAACCAGTGTTTCCACACGGAGGTCAAGACAGCTTGTATTGAGATATATTAATGGTTCTGAATGTTCAGGTAAAAATGCAGTGGTTTCATCATGAACATGCAGTACCCATACAGGAAGGCATAGATGTGAGAAGACCTTTGATTTCTTTGTTATAATAAAAATCCATCAATTCATGTGCACACAAACAAAGGTGGCTAAATGCCATTGTGTGTGAAACTGTAACCGCTATTGTGTCTATTTTGTGTCAAATGTGACCGTTTGTTGGAGCTGTCTCATTAGTTCAGCTTCAGAAAAAAAATTCAAATTTAATTTTTTCTTTTAAAAGTCTTTTTGACTGTACATCTGAAAAGTCTGGCAGGCCTCCTTTTCAAATATTTTGATATACACTTATAAAGAACATTGAGATATTTGCAATAACAGAATGGGTCAGCTACTGCTATATTCAACACCTGTTCAGAACGGTTGCTAACTTGTTATGCCACAAGAAAATTGGCATATTTATGCCAACTTTTTCATAATTATTTTCCCATTGCCAGATTCCCAAACTCTGACAAACAATCTTTCATATCATTTTCTAAATGATGCGCTTACTAACAGATACCCTCAAAAGGATATAATGCACACATAATCCTGTGTCCTTCTGAAATTAACTCGAAATGGCTCCTGCCAAAGCAGAACATTATTTAGTGATCTAAACCTTATTTAGATAAATTGCAGAAATGGGTGCCAGAGTAATATAAAAGGAGCTATTGTGATTTAATGCTGTTATTATGGTGCCACTGAGACATTAATCAGTGTCACCAACACCAGTCTGTCTGTATCAAAGATAGCACTTTGCAACGCAACAGTGTCCTGGGACTTTCTCAGAGTGCTCTTGCTGCTCAGATTTTATTTTTAATTGTATTGATTGATCAAAGGGAGTAAACAATTTGTTCCTCTAGACTATAATCATCATATGGAAAGTGCACAGTCTAAAGACTATGGTTAGCTTTGACTCCCTATACAGATGTGTTCAAGACTTCTGAATGGAATGATGAGAGATGATTCAAGCAATCTAATTAGATAATGTGCAAGACATTAATTCTCTCAGTGTTGGCAGAAAGTGCATAACCCATAATGGAAAAAAATGCATAGCTGTATGATTTGACATATCAGTGAGTAAATTATTACACTGAAACCAATGGAGTGGGTGATAAAATGGCCAGTGTTGGTATAGTGGGTCCTGCACTTTTCTTGGTAGGGGGCTAAGACACCACCCTTTGCCCCTGCTCTTGGGCCAGCGAGGGCCCCACTAGTGGCTTAGGAAGGTGGTAGAGGAGGGAAGCAGAAGAGGGGTCTGGGTTTGCTCCTCACTCTGAGCCCTAGCTCCTCTCAAGGCCTATGGGTTTCTTACCCTTTTCCTCCCTTGGGTAGGATTACCCTCAGTCCTTGGTGGCGGGGGAGGGAGACTCCCTGCCTGGTTGGGCTGGGTCTCCCTTCCTTCGGTTCTCTGGTCTTTAAAATCTCAGCAACACACCTTCAAACTCCACTCCTCTCTCCTTCTTCACATACCCTGACTGCCTGAAGCAGGGGGCTTTATTAGGTTCCTAATAGGGCCTTAATTGACTACAGGTGCTCCAATTAACCTGTAGCAACCTTCCCTACTGGGAATCATGCCTTAATTAATCTAGGGCATAGATCTATATATATGTGTGTATATATACACACACCCCCTCTATATCTGCTCCCTGCCCCTCTTGTATCACATGGGTTGGAAGAGAAGGAACAAGTAGTTGCGAGTCTGACCAAGAGTGGAGTAAGCCATAGTAGCCCATTTTAAAACTGGACACTAACTCCGAATGCCTGTGTTTTGGGTGTCCAACTTGAGGCATCTTGTCTCTGATTTTCAAAGGAACTTCTAGCCACATCTCTCATTGACTTAAATTAGCACCTCTGAAAATTCATCCCTATGTTGCTCAAATTGGGCATCCAAAAATGGAGGGAAATACTATTAGTATTTTGAAATCATAACTCCACATTTTCAATAAGCAATTTTGCTAATTGGAGTGTTAGGGCATGTCTTCACTACCACTTTAATTCGACCTTAACGATGTTAGGTCGAATTAAAGGTGTGCCTGTCTTCACATACATGCCCTTAAAGTCGATTTAAAGGGCCCTCAAGATCGATTTCGGAACTCCTGCCTAACGAGAGAAGTAAGGCTAAATTAGACATTACAAGCTCGACTGTGGGCTAGTGAAGAGGCATCAGAAGTTAAGCCTCCGACCTCCGAGCAGCCCCGCGAGGGGGGGGCTGTTCGGGGGGGGGCTGTTCGGGCGGGGGGGGGGTCCGCGGGGCTGCTGAGGGGGGGGGGGGAAGCCCGCGCGGGGCTGCTTGAGGGATCGGCTCAGCTGTCTGGTCAATTTCACCAGGCAGCTGAGCGGATAGCCCCGCACCGGCTCCCCCCCCCCTCGGACGGGGGGGGTCCAGCGGGGGGGCTGTTTGGGCGGGGGGGCTGTTGGGGGGGCTGTTCGGGCGGGGGGGGTCCGCGGGGCTGCTGAGGGGGTGGGGGGAAAGCCCGCGCGGGGCTGCTTGAGGGATCGGCTCAGCTGTCTGGTCAATTTCACCAGGCAGCTGAGCTGATAGCCCCGCGCCGGCTCCCCCCCCCTCGGGCGGGGGGGGGGTCCAGCGGGGGGCTGTTCGGGTGGGGGGGTCCGTGGGGCTGCTTGGGCAGGGGGGGGATCCAGCACGCATTGCACTGTGGGCTACCTACCCACAGTGCAATGCGGGCTATGTCGACCCCCTGCAAAAGTTCAAGGACAGACAGTGTTGACCACTGTCGACCTGCTGTCCTGGTGGGGACACACTGATTCGATTTTCTAAACTCGAGTTTAGAAAATCGAATTAAGGGAAATCGACCTAGACCTATAGTGAAGACATACCCTTAGAGAGAGTTGCTCAGAAGGGACAACTATAATGGAATGCTAAACTGTATTATAGTTCTCAGCCACCTAGTGGCTATGTGTGTAAAAATTCTTATTTAGGGTTAGGCTAAGGGAAGCCATACCTGGCAGAGCATTTAAGGATATTATCAGGAACACATCTGGTGTGTACCTCACTAAGAAGGAAGCTATGTAGCCAATCCGTATCTGATACAGGAACATAGAATAATAGAAGATCAGGGTTGGAAGAGACCTCAGGAGGTCATCTAGTCCAACCCCCTGCTCAGAGCAGGACCAACTCCAACTAAATCATCCCAGCCAGAGCTGAACAAAAAGTCAAAATTTTGCCATTTTCATGGTGTACACATTCTGAAAAAGTTTAATTCAGAAACAACGAAATGGGGTTTTGATAATTGTTGAAAAATAATGTAAAATATTAAATGATATATAATAAAAACAAATGACTGAATCTAGAAATTAAAACAGTCAAAATGAAGTATTTACATTTATTGAAATGAAACATTGTTACTATCTAGAGAAATATTTTTCAACATGAGCGAAACAAAATGAGAAAGTCAAAATGGTTCTGCATTTTCTGTGGAAAAAAATTAATCAAAATCAACATGTTCCCATGAAACGACACTTTCCAATAGAAAACTGTTCTGTCCAAAAAATTTCAAACAGCTTTAGTATTCAGTTACTGAGTCAGATCCTGGCCCTAGTTCTGGAGGTGAAAAGCAGTCAGGAAAACTGACAGATGAAGCCCACAAACTGAACACCAAATCAATGAAAGCAACAAACACACAAAATTATGCACAGCAAGAAATCCATTGGGTCTGATTATCATCACTATGATACAGGTGGAAATAACTACAAAACTGCAGGCACTGTGGGCAGCTGTGAAACAGTGTGGCTGCTCCTGATTTACACGGGTGTAAGCAAGAGGACAATCAGGCTTGTTGCTTTCCTACTGTGTATAATTCTATGTTGTGATGAATATGAAATTAACACCTCTGCTCAGTAGATTCTTTTATTAATTCATTCAATTTCCTCCTCTTGGCCTATGTGACAGGGCTATAAAGGCAGGGAGGGATTTTTTAAAAATAACTTCTCCCAGCATGCATCTCTGTCCAAGTTTTAAGCATTCAGATGAATCAGCAAGGGAAAGCAAAATTGTTCTGCTTTTGTTCAACTGACATATCATGTGGGGGATTCTATAAGCCTTCTCAGTCACTGGATTTTCATAAAATGTTTCCCTCTTCTTAATAATATCAAACTTTCCTTCTGTTTGTTAGTCATCATGGTGAGATCTTCACATATGCAGCACTGAACAGAAATCTTTAAACAAGTATTTTTTTCATTGGAAAATGCTGAATCCTCAAAACTTACTTTTCTTGTAGGAAAATTTCAATGAATTTCCCCTTTCATATTTGAAAGTGGACTCAGGTTGGCCTTCACTTTCCTGTGTCAAACTGTGTTTCGTTATATAAAATAGTGATTGCAAGACATCCTCCTATCTTATCTCTGTGCTGTTAATTCCTCTCTCCCCAGGTAGGATTTTAGTAGGAGTTGCCCCTCCGTGACATCAGCCTCCATTTCTCTAATTTTGCCAAGTCACTCTCCTCAAATCTGTTTGCCTGTATGTTGGCCACTAGGGGGACTTTAGTGTACTTTCCTGAGTGTTAATTATTTAGTGACAAATGTCACCTGTTATGCACACCCATGGTCAGAAGTAGTGTAGAGCTCCAGTTAAGGAGAACCCCACCAGGCACTTTAACAGTGTGCTGGGGCTTCCAGGTTGGTGATACACTTTTAGAGGGTGACGTGTATTTCCCCTGGGTGACAGGTCAGCTCTACTGGCAAGTGCAGAGACAGTACAGTGGGGCTCTGGCTCTGCCAGCTCCCTTTCTCTCTCATCTGTTTTGGGGTGAGATACTTGGAGTCTTTGATTAATTAACTTGAGAGTAGTCTGTGCGCTTCCTAGAGTGTGGGGCTGCAGCTGGAACCCCTTTATGTAAGCTAAACATAGAAGACATGTTCCTTTCTCCCTCTACTTTACCTGGGTAGCCGCATCAGGCAGGTCACCCTTTCTACTTTTAATCAGGGTTGATTTTATTTCAAAGAAACAGCCACTGATCAAGGAAGGAATGAAACTGCTATGAAGAGTGCAGAGAGGCACCTGTTTTATTTAAAAAGCCCTTGAAAACCCTACAAGAGTCTGGAACAGGATTACAATTAGCAATAATCATTGTTTGGAAACCAAATATATTCTACCTGCAAACAAAAGCAGCACTAAGGGCTACATAGAAATATTTCTCTATCATCTGGAAAAGTGGACTACAGTTTGAAAATCACTGCTCTAAGTAGTTTCAAAAGCTCAGCCAATTAAAAAGGTGACCTTTACTCTCAGTACGAACAGGTTTAATTTCAGAACTAGCTTTTCAAAAAGAAAACTGTGATAATATAAGCAAAGCAACCTGGACACGCTGGATTACAACATTCAGAAAGAACCTATTTTTCACTTCCACCTGTTATTGCATCCTTTATAATTTTCTTCACTTTCGGTTATCCAAGATAATCCTTTTTTCAAAGGGATTTATTATATATAATATTACTTTCAATAAAAAAGCATTATTAAAAGGCAAAACCATATCTGATTGTTTGGTTGTAGAAGTGAAATAATGTTGTAACATGCATTTCAGTGAAGTGGATACCTGGACTATAGTACAAAACTGGAATATGTTTTTTCCTACCTGCACATCTGTATGTCTTACTCTGTTACAGAATAAGTGCTATTACTCATCCTGACTAATCTGATATCACTAAGAGCATGGACCGCCCCATTGATCACAATCCTTGTTGACCACCTGGGGAGTTGTGTGCACGAAAGCTGGATTTGGAACCTTGACTCTTCTTTCCCCTCTGTCTTCTTTCTGTTCTTAGATTACAGGATTCTCCTCCTTTTCCAGGGGATCATAATGCCCTTACCTCATTTATTGCGGGGGGGGGGGGGAGAGGGAATTGGAAAATCGGAGGCAAATCTGTGAATGTTTTTCTTTGCCATTTCAGTCTCACTCAAGATAAATCATCTCATTTCCCCTAAAAGTATTAGTATTTTATTATTATATATATATATGGTCCTGATGTGCTGTCTATTGTGTTTTGTGTTGCTTGTCAACACTTTTTCCAAGATGATGATAGGACAAAATCAATCTGAGGAATCATTACAGGGATCCTACTGTGGTGCTTCCTAAGGGCACACAGGGTTGAAAGGCACTTCACCGCCACCTGCACTTAGTTTGAATGAGCCTTGTCTATACCTGCTGTGGATCAGTTCCCTGTAACCACCAGCCTTTGGCAACACAAGCTCTGCCTTCCAGGCTGTGATCTCTGTACAGATTAGGCACACACCAACCCCCAAGTCCTCCGGACTTCCCCTGGAGTGTTTAGACCTGTTCCACTGAACACTCATAGAACTCTTAAATCTGCTAAGAACAAAGGGATAGTACACGCTAGCTTGTAAACTTCAACTCAGGATCACCACTTTGCTTAACATAGAGCACTTTATATAGTGAAAACAAAAATAAATTTGTCGAACAGATTCCAGTGATAGTGAGTCAGAATATTGGAAAGAAAGAGTGACATGTAAAACAAAATTATAACGTGATTTCTAGAGAATAAATCTAACGAACAAGGAATTCCCCTATGTACTACAAGATAGCTCACCCAAAGTTTTTTCCCCCAGAATTTTCAACCAGTTTGGCTGAGAGCCCGTCTCATAAAATCAAGCCTGCTGACAGCTTGTTCTCACAGATTAAAGGAATACTTAGGGGTTCATCTGTACCTTAGATATAGTTTCAAAAGTTTAGTTGTATCCCTCCACAGATTAATTTCTGCTGTTTTTGTTTTTGTTTTCCTCCAGCCCCTATTATCTATTTATTAACATTTTGCTCAGATTGTATGGATATCCATTGTGACACATACAATACTCAATTTGCACATGATCAACTGAACTGTGAAAACCATTTCTTTCCCCCTGCCTTCTAGGAATATGTGGCTTACTCTTTGATTAGTGTCTTGTGTCACAGACACATGAAGCATAATTTTTAGTATATATACATATTTAACATGCATACATCCCACAATGATTATGATGACCAGTATTTTCATTAGAGACCTTTCATGACATTCTTTTGGTGATTCCAGGTGAACTGTACTCTCTCTAAGGTACCCTTGTTCTCTGTATCAGCTGAAATCAAGAGGACCTTAGGTCACACCTCTCTCTGTATTCTTCCATTATTATTTATATGGCAGTAGCATCTGAAAGCCCCAATTGTGGTCAGGGTCCCACTATGATAGATTTGGGTAGGAAATGCTTTTCCTGTCCTGTGAAATTCTTTTTAGATTTTGACATTTTTTCCCATGCCAAATAATTTTTTGATGAAAAGTAAATTTAGAAATAATGAACATTGAGTGAGTTGAACTAGGAAAACTGTCTTTGAATGGGTTGGAGAAACTTTTGGAATTGGGTTGGAGTGTGTGTGTGTGTGTGTGTGTGTTTATATATAATACTAGCGAAAATACCCAGCGTTGCTCAGGTCCGTCGGAGGTGGGGAGGGGGCAGAGAGCTGAGTGAGTGTGGGGTCCATTGGATGGGAGCAGAGAGCAAACCTGACACCCCCACCTCACCCCCCCAACCAAACCCGACACCCCCACCGCACTTACCCCTCGACCAACCCCGACTCGCATTTTCACCCCCCACCCAAACCCAACACCCCCACATCTCCCCCCTACCAACCCCAACACGCCCTGACCAACACTCACACCTCACCCCCGTAGACCAAACCTGACACACCCACCTCACTTCCCCCCCAACCAAACCCGACACCGCACCTACCACCACAAACAAACCCGACACCCACACCTCACTTACCCCTTGACCAATCCCGACCCTCCTCCTCGCCCCCCCCAAACAAACCCAACACCCCCACCTTACCCCCCCTACCAACCCCAACACCCCCTGACCAACCCCAACACCCACACCTCACCCACCCAGACACCTTCCCACCCCCCCAGACCAAACCTGACACCCCCGGCTCACCCCCCCGACCAAACCCGACACCCCCACCTCATCCCCCCTGACCAAACCCGACACCCCTACCTCACCCTCTGACCAAACCCAACTCGGGTCCGTCGGAGGTGGGGAGGGGGCAGACAGCTGAGGGATTCCGGGGTCCGTTGGAGGAGGGAGGGGGCAGAGAGCTGAGGGATTCTGGGGTCCGTTGGAGGGGGGAGGGGGAAGAGAGCTGAGCGAGTGCGGTGTCTGTTGGAGGGGGTATTATGACATCATAACTGTCACAGAGAACAGCAGCTGCCCAGCTGATGTGATTGGCCTTTAAAGAATTTCACCCCTGGGGGGCGTCAGAGGTGAGATTTGAAAAATTTTCGACTCTTACAGTCATTAGGACCCTAGGACCTCTAACTGTACCAAATTTCAAGTCTCTAGCTCAAACGGTGTGGAAGGAGTAAGCATACATACACGCATACATACACGCACACACCATTTGACTTTTATATATATAGATGTACAGTGTTGAAAAGTTTTGATAGGTAGTGATAAAGCAAAGGAAATATAGTCAGTTACACTGAAAATATAAAATAGGAAGTCAAATAAAAAAATAACCAAACTGAATATATACTTTATTGTAACATTTTGATGACACTCTCTGATAAATTATTTCTTTTACTGTTGTTTTTTTCTTTTTCCACTTATTACCTAGCAGTCTAAGCTAGACCTGTAATTTACTATTTGAGTACTACTTAATGCACCTTTATGTGTATGTGAGGGATGGGTGGAGAGGGGGGGAATCACATCATGTCCAGACTGGTTTGTTACTTTGAAGTAAAAATATTCCTCACAAAATCCTTCCACAGTCCACCCCAGCTGCCGTGAGTGATGGGCTGGGGTTAATGGCCCTTTGCACAACTCCTTCTAATTGATCATTAATCTCCAAGAAATGACCTGTGCCTTAATCATTACTGCTTAATTAGCAACTTCTTATGTGGCATATGACCTAAAATAACAATGTGCACAACAACAGTCATTTTCTTGAACATCTGAGCTACACTGTATGCAGATTTTATTAGTTTAAAACAAAGGATGGGAAATACAGATTTATTCAAATAACATGGAAGTTAGCAGCAAAACAGCCCTTTTGCAAAATAGTTGATCTTCTCTCACAGTAGTGTTACCTTGCTGACTCCAGTCAGTGAACAACTGATGGAATTATAAGAGCTAAGGGTAGTATTAGCAAAAATTAGGCTACTTGAATTGCAAGCTAGAGAAGCTCCAGAAACTTGAATGTTTCAGTATATGTAGTGCTTTAACTGAGTTTCAGCTGGATTTTTCATACATTTCTATGGATCACCAAATGGCAGTCCAGCTGTTCTACTTCTCTCCCTATCACCATTAAAAGTGATAGTTACCCCCACACCAACACCCATCTACTTAGGCTGCTAAAGAGCTCTGCTGAACAAAATCAGAGACTCTATTTCCTTCTTGCAGTTTCTTTTCAAATATATTATTTTTTTACAATTGCATATTTGATCTGTGAGACATATTTGGCAACTATGTTAGCATTAGAACTGTGTGTGTGTGTGATAAAAAGGAGAGGAAAAAAAGGAAAATTAGGAAAGTGTAGTCATAGTCATCTGATTTGGATAGGCAATGATAAGGCAAATGAGATATAATCAGTTACATAAAATATAAAATAGTAAGTCAAATAACAAAAATAAACAATGAGCCTATTCCTGATTAAATCTGGGGTGGGGGGGGGAGGAGTGTTTCCACAAAAAATGTACTTTTTTTATTAAATGAAAAATATGTTTATCCACCCATGTAACTCAAAACCAGACAGATTGAGCTCAAATCTTACATATAATGGCCCTGGTCTTGAAGCAAATAGTAAGCTTCTCTTGCCTTAAAGGGAAGAAAGAGCAGGTCCAGATTCATCTTATGTCTGAAGACATGTACAGAAATTTTCAGCCCAGAAGGACAATTATCAGAAAAAGTAATAAATGCATGAAAATAGGTAGCTATTAAATAAAAGTCCGTATGCAATATAAGTCTCACTTAATAATACTGAATTAACAAATACAAATTTTGGAACATGCTTTTAGAAATCTCATAGTTATATTTCCATCATATTACTGTAGTATTGTTTTGCAAAATGCTTGAATGGTGTAATGGTGAGAGTCCAAGAAATTATTTGGATTATTCTGCATTTTTCTTTCTTTCTATACCATTCATATACTCATAGGTGTATGAATGGTGAGTGCTTAAAGGATTTCTGTATGCCAGGTGCTGGCAATGATTACTTTTATCCATTCAGAAAGAATACATTTCCATTGTGAGAATTTTTTTTCATGTAAGCACAAGTGGAAAGCACTGTTGGCAATACATTGCTCTCACTGCCGTTCTCTCTGCCTTCATTCATGCAGTCTGCTGGTAGAAGCTTTAAATGCCATAAAATGGACTGCTGGCATAAAGCCCATGCTTAGATGTGGAAAAAACCACCATCTCTGGAGGATAAGAAGCTTGGATTTTTGGGTTGTTTTTATATTTGATTTTTTTTGTTTTTAAAGTAGGATTTATTTCATAGGGTGAACCAAATTTCTCACTTATTGAACTCTCCTTTCTTATTTAAAACAAAACAAAACACAGAAAGGATTTGTTCCCAGGTGTAAAAAACATTTTTACACATTCCCCATTTTTCTTGTGCATAGATGCATCCTGATCTGTGTTACTGAATATAGTGGATTCTGGAGTGGTGAAGTCTTTTTGGCTAAATAGTTTATCAGGTTTCAGAGTTGCCATCTTCAGATATTTATGCAGTGAAATATGGTGGATAATTTTTGCTGAAAAGAAGTCCAACATTTTGAAATCAGTGTGAACTAGGTACCTATATACCTTTAGAGAATCTTGGCCTAACTAATTAATAAGCACCACAGGAAAGATTTATATATTTGTTAAAACTTAAACCAGGTCATATTATTTTCATGCAAGAGTCCATGTAGAAAAATATGTTAGTAGCATTATATTCTGAATTAACAAATGCAAATTTTGGAACATGCTTTTGGAAATCCTATAGTTATATTTCTATCATATTAATGTAGCATTGTTTTGCAAAATGCTTAATTGGTGTAGTGGTGATAGTCCATGTGATCATTTGGATTATTCTGCATTTTTCCTTAGCATAGAACAGTATGGATACCAGATAAAATAAGAAGAAAGCCTCATTCGGAAACACTGTTCTGAACTAATTTATTTAAGTACCCATAAAACACACTTTTAGCTGTAGATATTTCCAAGTTTGCAATAACATTGTCACAGGGTGTTTGGGCCCAGTAAATAAAGTAGGGCAAGTCCTGCTGCACCAAAGTATGTGCTTCCATTTGGCTAGTTAAAAGGGTAAGACCGCACTTGGAGTCTACAATGTAGGGCTTTCAGAAGTGGTATGCCGAATCTTCATTTATTCACTCCAATTTAAGGTTTCACGTGCCAGGGATACATTTTAACATTTTTAGACGGGCTCTTTCTATAAGTCTATAATATATAACTAAACTATTGTTGTATATAAAGTAAATAAGGTTTTTAAAATGTTTAAGAAGCTTCATTTAAATTAAAATGCAGAGCTCTCTGGACCGGTAGCCAGGACCCAGGCAGTGTGAGTGCCACTGAAAATCAGCTCATGTGGCGCCTTTGGCACACATGCCATAGGTTGCCTACCTGTGTTATAATGGATCACGTCATGTGGGCCCTAGAGAAAGAGTGACCCAGTGAATACATATGTTTGGTAAGAGGAAGAGAGTCTTAGTGAGTAATGCAGAGTGGCCTATTCAGGAAGGGCAGCTGAGAACTATTGAAGGGGATTGGAGGAGTCCTGGAAGGAAGCTAGGGTGAGCAGACAGCAAATGTGAAAAATTGGGATGGGGGGTGGAGGGTAATAGGAGTCTATATAACAAAAAACACCTGTAAAAATCGGGACTTCTGGTCACCTTTAAAGGAAGCAGAACGTGGTTCCTGGGAGAAGGCTGAAGACAGGAAAGCAGCAAGAGGGGTTTGCTGGCTAGCTGGTGTCCCAGAGCCAGTGCCAGAGGGCTGATGTTTAAAGGAGCAGCAGTAGGAGTTGCCTGCTGGCTCTAAGCAAGAGAGCTGGAGCCTAGGATAGAAGAGAGTTGAAGGCAGAGGAGCAGTAGAGGAGTTTACCTGCTGATGTCACCAGGGCCAGAGATCTGGACTCAGAGGAACTGTCAGAGGGCCAGGGACCCTTCCTTAAAATCCCCTCAAATCTATCCCCTTTACCTGGGAAAGGCTTGAGGGGGAAAAAAAACAACCCTCACTTTTCTGTGAGATTTTTTCTGATTTAAAGCCTGAATTTACACAATGGAAAATAAGCAGTTAGATTTTTAAAAGAAAGATTTGAATTAAAGGGAAAAAAAGGAATACATTTTTTGTACAGAAATTAATAGAAAAAACCCCACTTGCATCACAATAGCATTAAAAAGGACTGACCCCTCCCGAGGGATTTTTCTTCTGAAGCTTAAAAGTATAAAGAACACAGCTAAATTTTACACTGGATAACTTAAGTGATACAATTTAAGCATACAATTTACTTACTGCTGAACTTGACTTGTTAGAAGATTATAGATAGGTAGAGTAAAAGACATAGGTGTTGTTCATTTCATAGCCGGAGAAGAACAGAATGAGAGAGAGAAACCGAAACTAAACTTTTTTTTGTTTTTGAGGTTGATTAGCATTTTCGGTTCCTATCCCCCTTTCAGGTTACCTTTAGCTTAACCCCTTACAGGTAAACAGTAATTTTAGGCTACTTATGCTTATGACAGAGGCAAAACAGGGTTCCATTTTAGTTGTAAAGGCTGAGATGGCTGTCTTGGCACAGGGACAGAAGAGGTTTGACAGAGAGTCTAGATGTGGTCAAAGAAACCAGTATGTGGTATGTGGGGCATCAAGGGATGAGATATCTTGAATTTTAATGACTGCTCCTACTGTGGTGAGAAATGGACTACATGTCTGGGATTTCTGTTATGTTGTAATAAACCAGCCCCAAGAAGGGGTAGTGCTGAGACAAGAAAGCATGAAGTTAAGTTGTTTGGTCCTGTGAAAGGAGAAACTGAGGCAGGTGTACTTGTCATGCTGTGGCCCGATGCAGAGGAATGCCCCACCAGACTGCCCAATGACTTACACACTGTTAGCTTTTTGTTGAGGACAATAGGAAACTTAAATTCAATTCACAGAGAAAATAGATTTCATTAAAAGGACTTATTCTGCGGGAGATACATAATCATTATTATTTATAACTAGCACAAATACCTGGCATTGCTTGGGTCCATTGGAGGGGGGAGAGAGCTGAGCGAGTGTGGGGGCCGTTGGGGGGGGAGAGAGCTGAGTGAGTGGGGGGGGCGTTGGAGGGGGGAGAGAGTTGAGCAAGTGGGGGGGCGTTGGAGGAGGGAGGGGGAAGAGAGCTGAGCGAGTGTGGGGTCCGTTGGAGGGGGGCATTATTACATCATAACTATGTCACAGAGAACAGCAGGTGTCCTGCTGCCCAGCTGATGTTAATGGGCTTTAAAGAATTTCACCCTTAGGGGGTGTCAGAAGTGAGATTTGAAAAATTTTCGATTCTTACCCTGATTAGGACCCTAAAGCCTATAACTGTACCAAATGTCAAGTCTCTAGCTCAAACAGTGTGGAAGGAGTAAGGGAACGTACATACACGCATGCATACTCCATTTGACTTTTATATATAGAGATATAATAGAACCTAGAAGCCTCATTTGGGACCTAATTGTGCTTGATTCTGTACTATTACAAAGTAAAAGACTGTTCCTGCCTCAAATTGTTGACATTCAAAGTAGGTTTATCTTAAAGCTGAATTTGATATTTACCCTATTCAGCAAAAAGCTGGAAATCAGAGATTTGGGCTATGAAACCGCCAGGTGTTTTTTCAGCTTAATCCATACTCTTCCCTCAGAATTTGGACTCTTTTCTCTCTTCAGTAATGCAAGATGCAGTGTTTTACCATTTCATTTTTATTCTTCCCATAGATTGTCTCACAGCTGATTGATAATTCTCATTGCAAACATTCTCAAAGCAAACAGATTTTGATATGAGAAAAAGGTTTTTCCACATTCCAGCAACAGTACTTTTGATTTGGTAGTCAGAAGCAGGCAAATGTCTTGCATTTACTAGCTTGTATTTTGCTATCAGATTTATTAAGGATCTTAGAACTCAGCAGCTCACATCCAGCTGTCTTAGTACTGATATCTACTAACCTATAAATAATTAAATACTGTAAGTGTCCAGAAAATCTCTGTCTGTGCAAAAGGCCATTTCCAAATTCTCTTTTTTGTTGTTGTTTGTTGCTTTTCCCCCAACCCACAATGGGCAAAAAAACCCACATGGAGCTACTCACCAGACTGACTTACTGTATATTTATCCCGGAATAATCATTCACCTTTCAGGGGGAATGTGCAACTTTGATTTTGTGCCTTTTTTTTTAAACTTCTTTGTGGTTGATTTTGCCTTCTGATGCCATACCAATGTCTGTCAAGGAATCACCTTCATTGAAATTAACTGCCAATCATACTCTTATTTAATCAATGTTTTGACACTAGTTGCAGTTTTAATGATGGCAAATAGTTTGCTTTTTAAGAAGCCAAGGAATATATTTTTGAATGTTCTCCTTCACTCCAGTGTAAAGCAATCTTTTATTTTTATCGTGTGTGCCATGTGATTCAACAGAAAATTGTACCGGTAAAAAGCTGTTGCACAGAAATGGGAAAAGATGGTGATTATATTACTATACATTTTTGCTATAATCTAGTGAAATGGCCATAACAACTGGGAAGTTTCATCTCCCACAAAATTTAAAAAATAACTGCTGTGACTAATTCATTGAGGGGTTATTTTCATATTTTGGTCCATACAGAATGTGAATTCAGTGATCTGGGATAAAAGGGATGGAAAGAGGTATGATAAGAGACTGTCCATCTCTGAGATTTTCACAGTAACACATGAGCTGGAAATAGTCCAAAACTTGTTCCACTTCCTGGCCAGCATTCTGAAATATAGGTCAGCAGAGCGCAGAAATATATTTTGATGCCTTATGCAGGCTTGTCATATGTAAATTTCTGTAACAATTTTGATGGTGAGAGATCTGAGAAATCTTTCCATATCGACAGTGAATGCTGTTCATGTCTTCAAAATGTAAAATGCTTCTTACTGAAAAATAAAACAGAATATTAGTATTTAAAAATTTGTTAATACAACAGGAGATTTATGGTTGTATGGATTTCTTAAATGTATGGTACTAGAGTTTCTAAATTGAGAGTATTTCAAATCACTTTCACATCAATAGTATTTTATTTTTAAAGTTGATAGTTGGACATGTTTTATATTTTATTTATATAACACACACACACACACACACACACACACACAAAGGCACTGGTACTCATCCCAAAACCTTAAAGGAATTAGTCTCTCTAAAATTGGACAAAAAAGCTGTGTTTAGCTGACCTAGGAAAACTTAACAAACCCATATTTGCTAGGCAATAAAAGTGTGAACATCCTATTTCTATAAACTAATCAAGGCAAAGTATTAAATTCAGTACAGCACTGTATACTTTGTATGATCAGCTGACTATTTAGTACATCTTATAATGGTGATAAAGAAACAACTTTGTGACAATGATATTGCTCCATTGAGATGTCCCTTTTTTATTCTTTTCTGTGCATTTGAACAGTTTTGATTAAATTAATGTTGAAAAATATTTAATCCAAGTAGATTGTTAAAAAAGTTCAGTGTTGTAAATTTCCATGCAATTTTAAATATTACTGTACAACCTGAATACTATTAATAGACACTTTTGCTCTCTGATCCTGAATGTTTTTCTCTGTAGACAATATACTATCCTATGCTTGGTATTCATGTTTTTTTTTTTGCTTTTCATAGGCATGAACATCCCATCCCATATTGTGTCACATAATGTGGTATCTTTCTTTATACAGTTAAGAAGTGTTAAAAATATAGGCGAGGCTCTATATCTTTCTGTAGCAAACTGAATTTTCTTACAGAGAGAGGTGCAGGAACAATTTTTATAATGGGGGTGCTGATGATGGAAACCATGTATTTGGTGTTTGTTATAACTATATCAAGCCAGAGAGTGCGATAGCACCCCCAGTACCCAGTTCCAGCACCACTGAAGATAGAAGATGGAGGTTTATGGGTTGAGTCTTTCATTTACACGGTTGTAAACCAGTAAAAGTGTTTTAGTGTCCTGATCCAAAGTCCATTTAAGTTATTGAAGAAATTCAAATGGACTTCAGTTGGCTTTGGATCAGGACCCAAAGGGCGAAGAAGCAGACCCTTGTTTCCTGATTTGCAACTCGCCTCTTATTTCTTTTTCCCCAGTTCTGATGTGAGGTTTTCTCTGAAATTTTCTCCCTTGGCAGCTCCCTTTGGCTGAACACCGCCCTCACCTGGAGTGAGCAATGAGGCACAGTTACTTTTAGTTGTATGTAACTGGTCACAGCTGAAGATAGCTGGGTATAATGCTGGCACTGCCGAGTACAAACACAAAATGAGAGCGTGGAGGGAGGGAGATAAATAACAAAAGCAAAAGGGAAGAGAACCGGTGCGTAACAGAGTGAGCCAGAACAGATGTAGGGAATTGTTAATAGATATTCTGGCATCCAATTATTCAATCAACATTTAAAGGCTAATGAACAACTTTATTACAAATGAGAGGAATAAAAAATTAACCCTCCATTTCTAAGGTAAACAAACATTCCTACTTACAGCCTTTGGCAGCTACAGACCCTTTTCTGCTGTGAGGGTGAAGAAACATAAATGGCAAATAGAAATGAACATACCACAGTTTAGTTAATGCAATTACCTTGATGTCAACAGTATCACTCTTGGTTTCTCTCTGGTGTGTCAGAGAGAGCAGAATTTGGCCAAGAGAATTACATTCAAAGGCAAATAAGCAGCAAAAACAATCTACTTACCTATCACTGCAATAGTAACTGAGCACCACTGATGTTTTAAAAGATTGTCTCTCTTTCTCTTCCATCTCTGTCACCCAGAAGCAAGTTTAATCCATGGTCACAAGCTTCCTGTGTTGGTCTGAAATTTCATTGTTCCAGTGAAAGCAGCTTTCCGGGGATGTCATAGCATTGGAGGAAAAGGTGGTCTCAGATAATCTGGACCAATTCCATTCAAAGCTTTGAAAGCCAGGATGGCTTCCCTATCCTCACCTCTGTTCAATAGTCCTCCAATACAGTGAGGGTGATGTGTTGCTGAGCAGCCAGGTTGCTGCATTTTGAACACGCTGGACCTTTCTCTGCATGTGAAGCCTAGACTAAGTGGATTGCACAACACAGTCTAATTGTTATAATTGGGTGGATTCCAGGTCTTCATTCAACAGGATCAGACAAAAGTAATCTAGCCAGCTATAGATAATATGGTATCTAAGAGGACCTCAAGGCTCTTGGCCAGTTTCAAACAGACAGTAGATATTTCCAATGAAAGAGGAGAGTTCATCAAGATGTGTCTCCTTCTTCCCACTAACATCACCTCAGTCTTGTCTGGATTTACCTTCAACATGCTACATGACAGCCTGGTGCTAATCTCAAAAAGGCAATCAGGAACTTGAAGCTGGTGCTATTGTCAGTTGACAAAAAGGAGATGCAGATTTTTGTTACTCACATATGCCAGTGCTTCAGTCCATGACCTCTCACTAGCTCTCCCAGGGGCTTAATGTAAACATGGAGAAGAATGGTGAGAGAAATGGCCTTGTGGACTCTGCTTGAGATGAGTCTGGAAAGGGAGAAGCAGCTCCCCATGGCAGTCATTTGGTCTGAGAGAAAAGACTCGAACAGTTATAGGGCACTTCTGTTTACCCTGCCTCTTCTTGGAGAGGCATTAATAGAGTGGTGGTCCAGAGTATCAAAGAGGTCTAACAGGATTACTGTACTTCCCCCATCCATGTACAGGAGGAGATCCTTCACCAAAGCAATCAGAGCTGTTCCAATCCCATATCCTGACCTGACGTCTGATCAGTCTGGAATGCGGATGTTAGCAGTGGATACGTGACGTTGATGATTATTTTGCGATAGTCTCCGGATTAGTTTGCTAAGAAATGGAAGATTGGAAATTGGGTGAGATTGCAAGTTGCTTGTATCAAGTGAGAGACTCTTCAGTATTGGAAGTACCATTGCATGTTTTAGGGTGGGAAGTAGTATTCCTGCTTTAAAGGGAGTGTTGTCAATGTCTGTTAGCATTGGTCCTAGATATTTCCTGCTTTCTTTCACCATGCAGGAAGGGCAGGGATAAGAGTCACAAGTGCTAGTCTTGACTGCTGTCAAGGCTTCTACCTTTTCTTGTGTAAATGGTCCTGTTGCGGGGCAGTTATATCCCGTCATACCAGAGGTGTAATGGCCCTGCAGCCAAGTCCAAATAACCACTCTTCTTCTCAGGGCAGGATGGCCCAATGGCCAGAGTCAATCTGAATGTCCTGAAGTTCAGGACAGTGAGGCTCAGGGGACAAAGTCTAAGCTGCTGCCTTTCTTCCCATGACAGTATGACCTAATGGTTAGAGCTAGTGGGGCTTTCCCTAGATTCAGGACAGCACAGCTTATTGGTCCAAGTCACTGTGGTGTCCTTCGGGTCATGGAAGTATGGCCCAATGTCGAGAGTCAGAGAATTTGTCCTTAAATTCAGTGCAGCCGGCATAGTGTCCAGGATCAGTAGGACCACCCTTAATACATTCGGCAGTATGGCCTAGTGGCCAGAGTCAATATCAGTGCCAGGCAGTATGGCCTAGCAGTTAAAGGGGAGTGGGCCAGGGTTGGCTCTCAGGGTGGGAGGACTCAGACCCTCTCTACTTCTCTGGGTACCAACTCAGGGCCCCTATCAGTGGTAAGCATACCTGCCACTGGGTCATTGAGGATCCCACCAGAACATGCTGACTATTCCTGTTATCACAACCAGACCAATGTCTGGCTGCCTTTGTCAAGAATCAGAGAGGTAGCTGTGTTAGTCTGGAATTGCAGAAGTGACAAAGAGTCCTGTGGCACCTTAAAGACTAACTAAAGTATTGAAGCATAAGCTTTTGTGGGATAATACCCACTTTGTTGGATGCATGCAGTTCCTTTTAGCTATTCCCTACCTTGTCTTCCTGCTCCATAGTCCGCCCATACTCCAGTTCTCCAGGGTACTCATCACATCTCAATGTGCCTAGTCTTTGTGGGATGCCGACAGCTTCCGTGCAGGAGCCTGCAATGCACATTCTCTCTCCTCCCTGGTCTGCCCAGACTGAGCTGGCTTTTCCCTCTCATACTGTGGTTCCAGTTGGAGAATGCCCAGCAGGGAAGAGGGACCGTGGCTTCCTCAATCCATAGAATGAGGTTAACACCCCACTTCTGGCCCAGTGTGGGGCAGGTATACCCCATCCCAGGTCCGAATTCCTAGGAATGAGTTGATTGTGTCCCTGCTCTGTTTGTTTTCTTGCTTCTGGAGATTTATGAAGTGGTCTAAGCTGCAAATAATTTTCAAAGAAAGAAGGCTAATTCTTCACAATGAGCGACTGTAAACACAGCACACTGTCACATCAGAGTCTCTCTGCATGCTTAGCATTCCAAAAAGTACAGAACTGCAAGTAAATCTAAATAAGAATGGTTTAAATTCTCACTTCTGAGCAAAAGAAACTCATTCCAGTGAGATTCTAGTGCAACCCACAGCTAAAATAAAGATGCAAAAGCATGTCCATCTTCTGGCCTGTTATTGGCAGATTCTCATAATATGTACTTATGCTGAGATGGAAACCTCAATTGACTCCCCAAGCACCCCAGTTCACATAGCTGGTGAAGAAGGAAGTTGGAGATCCTCAGGTGGACATTGGGAGAGCAAGTCATCTGCTTAGAGGATGGAGAACCTGTCCATTCCCCTTGGCTGCCTTTGTGATATCTCACTTAAGCAATAATAGCAACAAAGAGACACTTTTTCAGGTGCTTTCTGGGCAGGAATAGCAAAAAAACTGTCACATGCTGAAGCATTCTCACTTCTCTTTTTTTCTTGTCCAATAATTCTATGGCTCCAAGTTTCTATTACATAGTCTATGAGCTCCATACACACATTACTGACTTTGTCCTCACAACACCCTTATGAGGTGGGGAACTGTCATTCCTATTTTATGGATGTGAACTAAGATGCAGAGAGATGAAGCCCATGGTCATAGTGGAAGACAGATCAAAGAAGTGAATTTAAATCTCCTTAGTGTGAGTACAGTATACTAACTATTATATCGTCCTTTCTTTAGTTGGAAACTCACATGACTACAGCACTTTGCTTTTCTGCCAATATTTGGAGACCGCATCAACAGAACTGACCGGTGAGAGTAACACAACTAATTACTCATTCACCAAGACCTTTTTTCCCTGTGCCTCACCACGGACATATGACATGGCTCTTTGTTCCACCATGTGAACGAGAGTACATCTCCAAGAGTCCATGGCTCAGAATCTTTATTTAGCCACAAATTTTTTTCTTTCTTTCTTTCTTTCTTTCTTTCTTTCTTTCTTTCTTTCTTTCTTTCTTTCTTTCTTTCTTTCTTTCTTTCTTTCTTTCTTTCTTTCTTTCTTTCTTTCTTTCTTTCTTTCTTTCTTTCTTTCTTTCTTTCTTTCTTTCTTTCTTTCTTTCTTTCTTTCTTTCTTGTTTTTACAATGGCATAACTAAATTAAATTAACATGAAACTCAGTGGAGTTTCTCCTAATTTACAGGGGAAGTGAGAAGAGAATCAGGCTCTTCAAATCTTCATGAGTGGAATTGTGGTTGGATTTTAGCCACAAGAGAAACTTTTTTCTACAGAACAAGTTATGAAGACACAGCAAGTAAACATTAACAGAAAATAAAAATGTACCAATATAATGTACAACCAGATTAATATATTGGAGATAGCCTCCCTTGTGCATACAGAGAACAATAACCTAAGCACCATGTCATTTATACTCCCAAAAGTATTGATTGCATATAATTTAACTTTAGTGTAACAGGAAGTGTGTGTAAGTCATCATAATTTTTCTTTTAAATTCTGCTTCAAAGCATAGGCCATTGCCAGTGACAGGATATCAGAGAAGATAGGCCAGTGATTAGTTCTGTCATGTTTCCATGTTCTTTGCAATTATATTCACTTTACAGTTTCAAATAAAAAACAGGTTTTTTTGCAACACAGTGAATAATTTAAATTCTGTAATATTTTCAGTTTTAGGCTTTTCTCACTGCGTCATTTTAAAACTCCGGAGAGACATTCAGATTTGTTGATTTCTTGTGAATGTTAATAAAATAACTGAAATGATGACAATAGTAGATATTCTCAAGATCTTAAACGAGAAGTATTTGCATCCAGAATAAAAGTCTATAAAACAAAAATATATTGTTTTAACTATTTTTATTACATTCTTAGTGGAAGCAAACAATTCATAGAATCATAGAATATTAGGGTTGGAAGGGACCTCTGGAGGTCATCTAGTCCAATCCCCTGCTCAAAGCAGGACCAATCCCCAACTAAATCATTCCAGCCAGGGCCTTATCAAGCCTGATCTTAAAAACCTCTAAGGAAGGTGATTCTACCACCTCCCTAGGTAGCCCATTCCAATGCTTGACCACCCTCCTAGTGAAAAAGTTTTTCATAATATCTAATCTAAACCTTCCCAACTGCAACTTGAGACCATTACTCCTTGTTCCGTCATCTGCTACCACTGAGAACAATTAAATTTAAGTGTTCAGACTTCGGTTCATTACACTAGATACCTAAATGAATGACTTGAGTTTCACTGATGTGAGGATGATATCACCCAATTAAATCCACTGCATTCTTATGACTGAAGTCCAGCGGAGATTACAGGTGCTCAGCATCTCTTATTCGCAGTACACTTTCATTTAGTTGTTTTAATTTCGATTTAGATGCCTAAGCTTAGGCACACAAGTATGAAATATTTTGGCTGAAATATCCTTGCTAAAAATGTTATAAGCCCCTGAAACCAAGGGAGAAAAATGTGTATAGTAAATATGCACAAAATTAACATCATAAGACTAGCAGGAGGCATCAACCCCCTACAGACCTAAAATCTAGATCCATATCTGCAGCTAAATTCTGAAGCTCAGGGCACTCTCCATTAAGGGTCTGAACCCATCTAATTATCCAATCAAATCTGCTAAATTTACGTGAAATTTAGATCCAAATATAGAGACATTCAATTTTACACAAATTTGCTTTAAAATGTAGACCATCTTCATTAGAAACACAAATCTAAAAATTTGTTTGAATGTACTAGAATCTTGTGATTAACTAATGATTGGATGAGACAATTTGTGTTACTTCATTTCCAATCCCAAGTTCGATTAATTTAAAAACGCCCTGGTGTAATCACAATAATCACAGGTAGTGCCTGATTCTGATTCTTCTTTCTGTTACATCGGTGTAATTCAGGAGAAGTTTCCATTATATCAATGGAAATTAACCTTCATAAAACTGGTGTATATGAAACCAGAAACAGATGGTTTATAACCAACAAAATATGATAATGCAGAGGCATTGACCTGCATACATTATTAAACAAAGTAACTGTATGCTCTTAATATAGAAATCACTGTTCTATATTTTATATTCTTTCTAGTCTACATGTTTTTGTCATCTCCACTGATCACATATCTAAATTTAGATATCAAAATTGGACCTTCCACAAATAATTTTATGTCACCTGCACCAGTTTTACCCTGGGGTAAATCCATCAATGAACAAGAAATAACACTTGATTTCCACAAATGTGAAATCACAATCAGACCCCAGGTCTTTGGATTGTATATAGTGCTATACACACCTAATAAATTCTCTTAAATGGTAGTATAAAATATACACTAACATAGAGAGCTGGATCAGTAGCTTCTGTAAATTGGCTTAGCTCTATTGACTTCAGAGAACCAATCTTAAAATACACCCAAATTGTAGGCAGCTGGCTCCTATAGAACAAAACAAAGAACCATTGCCATTGATGTGTAATAATTAGTACCGCTATGATATTTTCTAATTGCTGTAGTGAATTTTGCCAATTAAAGTAGGTAATGAAATACAGGGAGTCACCAGATGAAGCTAGTTCTGATAACTGAGACATGTATAGGAAGCTGTATTTTGGAAGAAGTTCTATCCTGTTGATTGTCATGTAGCTCTTTTTAGAAGCTCTAGCACTAGTAATATTTGTTCTGCTTAAATCTCTGAGAATATGTGCTTACTTGTAGAGTTGGTTTCTTGTTTGCCTACAGGTTATATTCCTGAAACCAGATAAAATATTATATGGTGTCACAAGCCCTCTAAGTGAAAAAGTTATGAAAGAAATAAAATTGGTCAAAATTACTGAGTTTTGTAGAGACCTTTATAATATGTGGGTTGGTATGGCAGTTGAGGAAAAAAAGATGAGGGTATATTAGAGTAAGTTTGATGGATATGTCATTTCTGATCTGGTGTGTTTCTTTTCTTACACTGCCCTTACCACCATATTATCTAAGCTAACTCAGTATTTGTTCACTTAAACTTTGATAATAAAGCACAAGGCACAAATAAACCTATAGTGCAGTTTCTGACAGAGTTGGAGGTGCTGGCTTAGAAACATACATTTATTGACGTAAGCAACACTATTTGGAACAGGATCATGTTTGGGGCAAATTCACAAAAATCTGTGAAAATATGGTGAAGGAGGTAGCTGAGTTTGATTTAAATGAAGCAGTAAACATTGCCAGAGCATATTAACAAAGGTAGTGTCATGGCAAACGTGGAGGCTGAACTTTGTGACTTTGTCCTCACCCACAACTATTTCACACTTGGGGACAATATATACCTTCAAGTCAGTGGCACTGCTATGGGTACCTGCATGACCCCACAGTGTGCTAACATTTTGATGGATGACTTAGAACAATGCTTCCTTAGCTCTCATCCCCTAACATCCGTACTCAATTTGTACTACACTGATCACATCTTCATCATCTGGACCCTTGGAAAAGAAGCCCTTGAGAATTTCACCATGATTTCAACAATTTCCATCCCACCATCCACCTCAGCTGGGACCAATCCATACAAGTGATCCACTTGGACACTACATTGCTAATAAATGATGGTCACTGTAACAGCGTCTTCCTGTTACCTCCCCTCCTCCAGGCTTCTCTCTGGCCAACTAAAGCTCCAGGAAGCTTTCTTTATGCAGCACCGTGTCTTTATTATTTCCAGAGTTGTCCCACCACCAGTGTTCAGCTATTTACAAGTTTATCAGCCCGTGGGCTCCTCCTGGCCACAAAGTCAGGCCCCAGTCAGCAGGCAAACCTTCACCTGACCATTCTCCCTGTCTTCTGGCCTCCTCAGCCTTCATAGTCCTCAGGCCCACAGGTGTAGCCTATTCTTAGGCCAGGCATCAGGCTTTCCCAGCCCCAATCCATTTCCCTTGATTGGGGCTGGCTGAGTACGGCTAATTAGGTGCGTTTTGTACCAGCACCCTGCTACAATCACATAAATACTGCCCTTTTCCAGAAACCTACTGACCACTATACTTACCTACATGCCTCTATCTTCCATCCAGGATACATCACACTATCCATTGTCTACAGCCAAGCTCTAAGATACAGCCGCATTTGGTCCAATCCCTCAGACAGAGACAAACTCTTACAAGATCTCTATCAAGCATTCTTAAAACTCTAATACCCACCTACTGAAGTGAAGAAACAGACTGACAGCAAGAAGAGTACCCAGAAGTCACCTTCTACAGGCCAGACCCAACAAAGACAGTAACAGAACGCCACTAGCCGTCACCTTCAAAACTAAAACCTCTCCAGTGAATCATCAAAGATCTACAACCTATCCTGAAGGATGATCCCTCAGTCTCACAGATCTTGGGAGACAAGCCAGTCCTCGCTAATAGACAGCCCCCCAACCTGAAGCAATTCCTCACCAGCAACCACACAACAAAAACACTAACCCATGAACTATCCTTGTAACAAAGCCCGGTGCCAACTTTGTCCACATATCTATTCAAGTGACACCATCATAGGACCTAATCACATCACCCACACCATCAGGGGCTCATTCACCTGCACATCTTCCAATGTGATATATGCCAGCATGTGCCAGCAATGCCCCTCTGCTGTGTACATTGGTCAAACTGGACAATCTCTATGCAAAAGAAGAAATGGACACAAATCTGACATCAGGAATCATAACATTCAAAAACCAGTAGAACACTTCAGTCTCTCTGGTCACTCAGCAACAGACCTAAAAGTGGCAATTCTTCAACAAAAATAACTTCAAAATAGACTCCAATGAGGAACTGCTGAACTGAAATTAATTTGCAAACTGGATACCATTAAATCAGGCTTGAATAAAGACTGGGAGTGGCTGGGTCATTACACGAACTGAAATCTATTTCCCCATGGTAGTTTTCCCCTACTGTTACTTGCACCTTCTTGTCAACTATTTGAAATGGACGATCCTGGTTATTCCTACAAAAGGTTTTTTTCCTCCTCCTGATAATCTCTCTCTCTCCCTCTGCCCATCACCCCCCAGTCGGGGTATGGGCCACCAACCACAGAGCTCTCCATCTGTTGTTGGCGTTTCAGTAGCAATTTGGTTCCCTAAAGCTCACCTTAATTGATTAGTCTCTTAGAGTTGGTATTGCAGCCCCCATCTTTACAAGTTCTCTGTGTGTATGTTTAGATATATGTCATCAGTTGTCTGTCTATCTATCCATCTTCCAACTTTATGTTCCACTCTATGAATCTGATGAAGTGGGGTTTAGCCCATAAAAGCTTATGCCCAAATAAATTTTTTAGTCTCTAAGGTGCCACAAGTACTCCTTGTTCTTTTAGTGTTTTCTGTAAAACTGCTAAGTACATTTTTTCAACAAGGAATGGCACAGACTAACAAAGACTTGCTCTTTCAGGTAATATCCTAAAAAACAAATCTGATGCACACAAGCTGTTAGCCTGCAAACTTATAAATAAAGGGAGAGCCTGTAGTATATCTGTGTTACTGTTTCTTTAAAGGCCTGGAACCTGGAGCCTAGGAGAGTGGGGAAAAGGGACCAGTTGCAGGAGAAGCAGCTTAAATTCCTATAGCTGTTTGAAATTACAACACAGCTCCTGGGAGGAGAGCTGCTGATGCCTGGTTTGAGAGTGACTGTTTAAATTTAAAGGACAACACCATCTCCAAGAAGGAAGCTGTGGGGGGAGGGGCTCTTGAATGGGGGAAGAAAACTGACCAGGACTCTTATGTGG
Organism: Sternotherus odoratus; assembly: GCA_032164245.1. Classification (NCBI taxonomy): domain Eukaryota; kingdom Metazoa; phylum Chordata; order Testudines; family Kinosternidae; genus Sternotherus; species Sternotherus odoratus. Next base: position 148,099,107 of record JAVMKO010000003.1, read on the forward strand.
ACCCAGAGTGGACATGAACTGGGGTGATTAATAGAATAAGTAACACTTTGTAAAAAAGGCAACCAAGCAGACTCCACAGAGGGGTTTTGATCCAATCTAATCAGGGTAAGTGAGTGAAAGCACCCAAGGAAAACCATTGAGTGCAACACATCTGCAGGGCCAGCACTGAAATGGTGGTATTTTAAAAAGCACCTTTGGAAGCCCAAATTCCATTGCAAGTCCCCAGGGAGACTTGTGCTCCCAAGGCACTTAGTTATTGAAAATGTCACTCCAGGATGGAGAGACAACAAACAAGTGGTTATGATAGTGATATGATAGCAAGGTCAAAGCCAAGGTAAATGCACCCAAATTTTACCGCTAACAAATAGACAATGGTTGAATGTTTAAACATCATATGCAGTTTCCTGAAAATTCAAGAACTCTGTTCTTATTGAGTTGGCTCTGATTATGACTCAAGATTTTGTTTTTCCAGACTGTAGTCAGGAGGCCTTTACAACACCTTTGATCCTACCTTAAGTTTTCTTGCCAGAATCTACAGAAAAATCATAAGAAAAAGTGTGAAACATGGACAGTTTACCACAGATACATCAAGAAACTTGAAAATTTTCACATGCTGTCATTGCTCTATCCTGAAGGTCAGTTCGCAATACAAAGTGTCAAACATTAACATCCATGCATGAACAAAAACAGCTAGCATTAAGGCAATGATTATCAAATTTCATCTTAGATGGACAAGTCCATGTTATCAGAATGGGAGATGATAGTTGGAAAAAGTCCTCTGTGATGAGCTGAAACTCTGAAAGCACAGGAAAGAAAGTCCAAATAAATGCTTCAGACACCCTTAAGCAGCATTTCCGCTCATACAGCACAAATATTGATAACTTCAAAGACACAGTTGAAGATAGACCTGAATGGAGAGCGACTATCTGTAAAGGTTGTAAACACATAGAGAAAGATGTGAAAAACTGTTTGGAAAAACAAGGGCCAAGAATTATGCCAAGTCTTCAGTGGGAGTCTACACATTTCTGTGTGACACCTTTTGTGACCTTGTTCCTTGTACAGGGAGTATACAGCCGCAAGAGAACACGAGATGCCCTGATGTCATCATTGGATATGATGGACAGACGGACAACACACTGAGAAATCCTAGCTCCATTTAATCAATGGGCAACACCCCTACCCCGCCGCAAACATCAGTGTGGCCAGGATTTCACTCCACGTCCCCGAAGAAACTCTGCCATGTCACCAATTTAAGTTTGTTCGCCCTACATGCATCTCAACACCACTGAGACTACATGGGAATAACTACCTTGGTGTTCATCATTGGGAGTTTTCTAGGAAAAAAGTCCACTGGTTGAGGGAGAAAGCAGGAACAGTGTTTCTAAGCACTGAGATTCCTGGGCCCTAAGAAATATCTTAACTGCATCACCAATTTCTCCTCTAATGGGAAATTGGCCTACAAAGGCCCAAGCTTGTTACCCTTCAACAAAGGGGAAACAGGCAAACCACAGTATGAGTATCAGAACATTACATTCACAGCCTCTTTTTGTAATACTTTTTACTTCTATCTTAGCTTTTCTGTAGAGCAATTGAATATTGAAGTTATTTTAGTAGAGTGATAGCTTTAGTTTAATATAAAATATGTGGTGTGTACCCTTTTACACTTAAATTCTGCAACAAACCAGGGGCACTTTTTATATCTCCTTCCTTTGTCATTCAAACATCCCAGGTTCTTCCCTTAATAACACTGCTAAATTTTACTTTTCATTTTATTAGGTGAGAACATTAAAATAAAGCTTAATCAGAATTTTACAATTTGCAGAATTTTGTGTAATCACAGGACATTGTAATTATTAATGTAGCTTGTGTATTTACCGTATTTTCCGGCGTATAAGACGACTTTTTAAGACAGGAAAATCATCTCAAAAGTCGGGGGTCGTCTTATACGCCGGATATAGTCTTTAGGGCGGGTGCACTGTGCACTAGCAGGGCGCCGGGACTGAAGGGGCGAAGCGGCCCCTAGACGATCACCGGGGACAGAGGGTGACGAGCGGGCAGGCTTGGGGCAGGAGTCTCCACCAACTACGGCCCCAGCGTGGCTCTCCCCCAACTCCGCAGCCCCATCCACACTTACCGGGCTCACGGCGCCTCTCTCCGCCGAGCCGTGCCCGGGCAGGACGCGCCGCTCGGGCGGGGTGGGGAGTCGCGCCCGCCGCGCTCCAGCCGGACCGGCTCGCTCAAAGTTTGGCGCCGTCGCCCAGCGCCCGCATCTCTGGCCGCCACCTGCTCAGCTGGCGGCGGGGACCCGGGGCGATGCTCCCCCGGCAGAGCGCGGCAGGGGCGGGAGGCGCGGTGATGCAGACACAGGGGAGGTGGCTCCCTGCAGCCAGCCCAGCTTGGGCGTCTTCCCGCGCGTGGGGAGGGGGCGGCTCCACCCCAGCTCGCTCCGGGTCACGGGTTGTGGGGGCTGCGGGGAAGGGGACGCCGGAGCCGGCTACACCAGGGTGGTGGCTGCTCGGGGCACTGGGTAACAGCTGGAGGCTCTTGGGGCTGGGACTGCATCGAGCCCCCCCGCCAAAGGCTAATGGCTCGGCCAGAGGTGGTCGCGTGCGCGCATGGCAGATCCGCAAAGCCCTGGGTCCGGCGGGCTGGCGCCTGCCAGTTGAGATGGGGGGGGGGGACTACCGCGCCAGCGCCCCTTGCCCGGCTAGCGATGATGTGTAGCGGGGGCTGCTGCCTAGGAACGAGGGTCAGTTATGGGCTCCCCACCAGGCTGCAAAAACGCCGCTCCAGCGAATGACCCCTGCCAGAGCTTGTCCTTAGCCCAGGGGCGCTGGAACAATTTGTACAGTGAGGGTGCACCTTTAAAATTAGGTGCGTCTTATATGCCGGAGCGTCTTATATGGCGAAAAATACGGTAAATATTAATCTTCAAGGTGATACTTCTTAATCCCTTATTTACAATACTTAATCTTCCTACTGAGTGACTTATCTCCTTTGGTAAATCAACATACCAGCAATTGACTTCATATTTAAAAATAAAATATCATTTTTAAGTGAGTTTCTGAAAGTGCATTTTACTGTGAAAAGAAAGGCAACTAGAGAAAGGATTTCTGTTACATTACATTCTGTATGTAAATGAGAGCATTTTTTTATTCATGTTATCAACATTTCATGTTGTATCTGCATTTCATATAGAAGAGTATCTACATTATGTATACTTGGTAACATAAAATAGTTGCACACACATCATTTGCTAAGTAGCCTTCAAACTCAAAAATTGTATTTGTGAAGATAATTCGAGTCTAATGTGATGTCAAAACCTCTGCTTCCTCTGCTGCTAGCAGTTCCTTCTCCCCTTTCAAATAAAGGTATGAACAACATTTGTGCAGATTCTCACAAACCAAGGAAAAAGTCTAACTTTCATTATGAGGAAATGGAAGAGTAATCATGATTCTGGTACAAGTGCCTTGAAAATCTGTGAGATTGTGTAGCTGGGAAATATAATAATGTAGATCTTTACAGAAGGGCTTACAGAAAAAAAGTACCGTATATACTCGAGTATAGGTCGACCCGAATATAAGCCGATGCACCTAATTTTACCACAAAAAGCTGGAAAAGTTATTGACTCGAGTATAAGCCTAGGGTGGGAAATGCAGCAGCTACCGGTAAATTTCAAAAATAAAAATAGATACCGTATTTTTCGTCTTATAGGACGCTCCGGCCTATAAGACGCCCCCTCGTTTTTTAATAAAAAATCCGGACAAAAAAAAAAAAAACAAAAAAAAAAAGCGCCTCGCTCTCCCGTCCCCGCTGCGCGGGCGGGCTGCCGAGGTTCCCCCCTCCCCGCCGGACCAAAAAAAAATGTGCGCCCCGGTTCCTCCCCTCCCCGCCGGACAAAAAAAAAAAAAAAAAAAAAAAAAAAGCGCCTCGCTCTCCCGTCCCCGCCGCGCGGGCGGGCTGCCGGGAGCGCTCCCGGCAGCCCGCCCGCGGCGGGGAGGGGGGAACCGGGACGCTCCCGGCAGCCCGCCTGCGCGGCGGGGACGGGAGAGCGAGGCGCTTTTTTTTTTTTTTTTGTCCGGCGGGGAGGGGAGGAACCGGGGCGCACATTTTTCACTGACTCGAGTATAAGCCGAGGCGGCTTTTTTCAGCCCAAAAAGTGGGCTGAAAAACTCGGCTTATACTCGAGCATATACGGTATCTAATTGCTTAGAAAATTCTTCTGACTACCTTAATATTCAGTCATGTTGAGCAGAAATGTTCTTGCAAATTGTTAATGTAGAATCTTGTTGGGCTTTATTCTGCATTGGTGCAACTCCTTTGGCTTGAAAGGAGCTGTAACTGCTTGAGTGTTTGAAATTTGTCCATCAAGCTTTTATTCCAATTGTTGAAAGGGATACTGTCATACTTTTTTTGGCCCTAAATTTTAGGGATCTTAAAACAGTATTTCCCATTCACCAGTACCTCCTAAAACGTTATTTGGTTTAGCTGGTGTTTACCAAAATAAGGCAAAAGTAGATCAAAATTGTAGATTGAGTCTACAGGGATCTCTGAGCTATTGGTAGTCTTCGAAATCCTGAATCATTTGCCTGAATCTTTCCTTTTGTGGGAAATGGCTGAAAAGTTCCTTCTTCCTGATGCTCTGTTGTAGCTTCTTTGTTCTTCGTAGATGTTTTCTCGCCACTACTATTTTGCTTTCGAGATGAGGTAAAGAGACTGATCTGAGATGAGTGCTGATAGTGTGATAATGCACAAGAGATTAAGTATGTATAAGTGTGCATAAGGATAAATGTGAGAGAGTCCATGGGTGAGAGCTGTAAGAAAATGTTTTTGTTCTGAGAAGTTAACATCCTTCCCTTTCTCTTGTTACACTGAAGATAGCAGGAAAAGTTCCTCTTTCAGGGAGATGACTGGATTAAAATATCAGCTGCTGTCATCTTTAATTGGCTTTAACCCTGCATAGTATAGGATTGGTAATATTTTCAGGTCATGAACATACAGTCAACTAATATGTATGGAGCAGGGTTGTATTCACTTTTGTCTTTGGGTAGGAGACTCTCACAATATCTTTTAAAGTTAGAGTTTTAACTTTCTTTTCTGAGATATCCCTTTAATTCCATCAGGCTTAATAGGAGTTGAAATTCTGTTTCAAATGAGTCCACGCACTCCTATTTTCTATAAAACTTCAGTTCTCAAAATCGTCTTTTTTTAAAAAAAAAAACGTAAAGGGTTCTTGAAGAAAGTCTTTTAGTTTAAATGATCATCAAAAAAGTTACTATATTTTTCTTATCCACTCTTTGGAGAGCATATTTTTATCTGCTGAGTTTGGTGAAGAATTGCTTAAGCATTGTCAGCATTGTCATTTATATTTTATAAAATATAAAAATATTTTATACTTAATTAGTAACTAGGTATAGCATCAAATTACCGTGCTATATTTGTACATCTTACCACTTATATACAATATTATCAGGTAGCCATTAGATGAAGGCTTACAAAATATTGGCAAACATACATTTCAAATGTACATTTTTAAAGAGTAATTTAACCATTGAAACAGTTTACCAAGGGTTGCTGAGAAGTCTCCATCACTGATCATTTTAAAATCAAGATGGAATCTTTTTTCTTAAAGATATCTTCTAGGAATTATTCTGGGGATGTTCTATTGCCTATGTTATTTAGAAGGTCAGAATAGATGATCACAATTGTCCCTTCTGGTCTTGGAATCTTAAGCACTTGACGGAAGACTAAAGTCTTCACCTTTAAGTGGCAACAGGAATTAGAAGTAACCAATGTCTGATAACAGTAGTTGTCAACCAGGTGCTCAGGGCCCCGCAGGAGGCCACGAAGCAGGTTTCATAGGGTCCCTAAGTAGGTCTGGCATTAGACTTACTGGGATCCAAAGCAGAAAGTCGAAGTCCCACCACACGGGGCCGAAGTCTGGGGTTCCAAGCCTTGTCACCGGTGCTGAAATCTAAGCTACTTAGGTTTTTTTTTTGGGGGGGGGGAGGGCAGTGGCATGGGGCCAAGGACTATTGCCCTGCTTGCAACCTTTTAATTCCAGCCCAAGATTTTATATGCAGAAAAACAGTTGTTGTGGAACAAGTGGGACCTGAAGTTTTTATAGCATATTGGAGGGACCTGAGAGAGAAAATGTTGGGAACCTCTGTCTTATAGAAAACATTTCCCAACAATCAGTGTGGTGGTTTTTTAACATTGCAAGAATGAAGACTTTAATGGGTTTATAGAAAAACTCAGTTTCAGTAAGGATATTTCTAAAATTCTTTGTGTAAATTTAAACTAGATGTTTTTCTCTTTGCAAAGAGGGGTAAAATAAATCACCTCTATGACTGTTTCTATCTCTGATAATACATCCTAAGCCTTATTCTTCTTTGGAATAGCCTTCATAAAGGACATTCCTATGTTCTTTTTGTCTTTTTCTATAACATGAATATCTTACAAAGTTTGTTTTCTTCAATCTTCCTGGCCATTCCATTAAAGATTTGATGGTTTCAGTTTTGAAACAGAAAAACTTCCAAAACAGACTCCAACGAGAAACTGAGGAACTGGAATTAATTTTCAAATTGGATACAAGTAACCAGGGACTAAATAGGACTTGTGAATGGTTTGCTCATTACAGTAATTGATTGCATTTCCTGAGTTAATTTCCCTGACACAGAAATCCATTTCAAAAAGGTTTTTTTTTCTCCTACTGATAATGACCTATCTACATTTAACAGCCCTCTTAGAATTGGTATGCGGTAATGTAAACATTTTTTTTCTTTTCTTTCTTTCTGTGTGTATAAATGCATCTTACTTCTGTTCCATTCTATGCATCTGGCGAAGTGAGCTATAGCCCATGAAAGCTTATGCTGAAATAAACTAGTTAGTCTCTAAGGTGCTACAAGTATTCCTTATTGGATAAATAGTTCTCATAGTATTTATTCAGGAATATGCAGGTTAGTAAATTAATTTCTTATTGATGCAGAATATATAACTGTTAATTAGTTCGTAAAGTCTGTGGATGGAATTTCAAAAGCTCCCATTGACTTTAGTGTTAAATGTTAGCATGTCATTGATTGTTTTTGATAATCCTGTGTTACACGTTTACTATCAGATATATAGTACTATTAATGTTCTTCCAGTCTACATTTGGACCTCAACCTTGCCAGCAGATTTCTTTGCTCCTTCCTTTGCAATAGGATAATGGGACCCTAGGCTTCTACCTCAATCTAGTCCTCTCACAGTAACTCTGAGGGCTTTGTCCTATCTTCTGTCCCTGCTCATTTAACCATCCAGCTCCCAAGTACATGCTGATAATACTTTCGTTTTTAAAATCACTCACTGTTGATTGTTCCCTGGTCAAGATCTCATGTTTAAAAAGTGAAATTTGGTGTTCACGGAAATTATTGCTCAATACTGATTTTAAAGAAAAACATGTATTTGTAATTACTCAGAAAATGGGTGCATTTTAAAAATTATGCATATTTGACTATTTTCAGTATAAAATGTCAGAATTCATCATATTAGAAGAATACAGGCTTGAAAAGTATCCAAGAGATTAGTGTGCAAATGACAAATTTATAACATTGAGGAAACTAGGCTACTCCATTTACCAGAAATACTATACTACATTTTATTGCTTTCTATTACAAAGTATTAATTTAAAAATTCTTTGTTAATGCACATAACACATGTTGCTATTTTTCCATAGGAATTCGGAAGTAGAGCTCAAATATCTCTTAGTTTCCATTATCAGTCATTCACTCCTACCCAGTGGCAGTCAATATACCCACACAGTGTTTCCTTTACATTTTCCATTAACTGGTGTTTAGAAATCCTACACTGCCTCTCAGAATGACAGTCACTGAATCTTTCTCAATCATATTAAGTCTCTGTAATAGGCAGGAAGTCACATAACATCCTGTGTGTGATTCCTTTCTCATGTAATGCATTTTAAGACATCCAAGTTGCAATGTATGAAGCTGTTTTCCCATCTTGCTTCTTTCCTTAAAGCAGGATTAACTTTTCCCTTGTCACATCCACTGCATGACAAAGAGTTCTGTGGCACCTTAAAGACTAACTAAAGTACTGAAGCATAAGCTTTCGTGGGCTAATACCCACATCTTGGATGGAATTTAGTCAGTGGAAGCCCACTGCATGCATCTGACGAAGTGGGTATTAGCCCACGAAAGCTTATGCCTCAATACTTTAGTTAGTCTTTAAGGTGCCACAGGACTCTTTGTCACTTCTGCAATTCCAGACTAACATGGCTACCTCTCTGGTTCTTGTCATTATTGTTACTTATTCTAATCTGATTATTAGGGCCTACTCTAAAAGCCACTGAAATCAATGGAAAGGCTCTTAAAGCATAGTTCTTCCTTATCAGTTGCTGAGTAAAAATGTGACTTTTTAACTCAACATACTTGTGTGTACTCAGTCATATCTGCTTACCTTGATGATTGAACTGCTCGGTAACTGTTTTCTGCTACTTTTGGTATGGCAAAGCCAACATTGCTGTGCGAGGGTGACCTTCTTGTGTGTAATCAAGGGATTTAACATTAAATTGGAATTAAGTACATCTGTGCAAAGCAGTTGTCCGTAACGAGATTGCCCAGATGTAACTGGGAGACATTATTTCTCCTTAGGAACCTTTTGTTATTGGGATGATGTGTGAGAAGGAAAGAACCTAGCTTGACTTACGGATTCCATGTTGTGTGCAAGGTTAGGAATTAAGAAAGAAACTTTTTAATTGTGAACTGATAGGAAAATCGTTGCAAGACAATGCATCTGGAACCACATAATGCCATCTTTATAGAGTAAAAGAGTACTTTAAGGGCTATGTGCACATCATTTCTGAATATATAGTTACAAGTTTTCATTTCATTTATAATGTTTTATTGCAATTGTATCCAGAGAGAGAGAGAGAGAGAGAAATATGGACAGCCAGGCACCAGACTCCAGATTTAGATACACATGCTACTTTCAAAGTGACCAGTGAGCTTACACATGACTCTTTCTGCACTGCAGAAAGATAAGTGGAGGGAAAATTGAGCTATCAGTTATAATTGCACATTATAATTTTCATGGTCAGGCAAATAGAAGCTAATGACAGCATTGACTTAGTCAGATTTAATCATACAGAATAGTGAGCCAAATTTCAAAGTCAATGGAGTGTTCTAAAATTACATCCATGTAACTTAGAGCAGAATTTGGATGAATGTATGTGTAAATAAATCAGGAAATTCTCCTTTCTTCCTTTAGATTTTCTATGATGGTGGTTCTAGGAGTGTGAATTAAGAAAAAGACTCTTAAAGGGATCAGAAGGTACAAATGAAGGAGGACAAATTGATACATAAGACAGTTGCTCTCTTTTAGGTCACACAGAAGAACAAGTTTTAGAGAAATATATACTAATCAGATCTATAAGTGCTATTCATTGTAAGTAAGGTTGCTGGATCAGTTCCCGCCTATAATTCCTTAACATTTACTGCTGCAACAGTAAGTCGCAAGAGTCACTAAATTCCCATATTGTAGCTTGTGTCTTTATTACTCATGGTGAAGGAAAGTGTTGGAAGCTGGTACTGCAGACCTACGGGTTGGCAAGTGCACTGTGCCTACTATTCATCATGGCCAAGAGAAATAATGTTTCACGGGAACCATGAACAACTTTTAATGATGTGAGGTTAGCCCTTACAGTAGCCTCTACTCTGTGTCATTTTCTCCTAAGCTTAGGTCTTCAGCAGGTACTGAAAAAGCAGAATTTCAAAGTGTCTGGAACTAGAAAAAATGGCTATCATTTGCCACACCACAGAATTCCATTTAAATTGTTGCATCTTTCTCCCTGGCACTCCCTCTTTCCTACCAACTCATCAGCACTCACTCCGGTCCAAACATAGTGTCTGACTTGTCTTTTTGAGCACATTTGTGCTCATTTCTCAGTGTTATGTGGAAATTTCATTCAGGTCTAGTGTTTTATCTTACTGCACCTCCTTTGATGGTGCTCAATAGTCTTCATGAACAAGCACGTAGATATATGACAACCACAGCAACCAAAATAAAATCCTGGAGATGTTAATGTATGCTCATCAAATGTGGTGGTCTGGATTCACTAGCAAAATTATTAGAGTCAGATAAGACAGCTGTTATTTAGGAACCCTTGAAAAGCCTATAAAAAAGCTATAAAGCTGTAAAGGCTATCTGGAATATCTAAATGATTTGTATCTGTCTGCATAATGTTAAATTTTGTTTTGCATTCTTTGTTATGTACATTATAAATAACAAACTCAAGTGAGCACTCAGCTCATGCCATTATAAAGGATGGAAATCCACCAAGTATGAGCATGGCCCAGTGTGTTTCCTTAACCTAAGGAAAATCACCCCTTACCTTTGGTACCTAAACTTCCTCATTTATAAAATGAACATAATGTTTGTCTATGTTGTGGGGATGTTATAAGACCTAATGTATTAAAATATGTAAGGCACTCAGAGAGTCTAGGATAGAAAAGGTAATAAAGAGTTCAATTTTATTTATTTGACGTACATATGTCTTTGGTAAAAGAAGCGTGTGTTTAAACTCAGTGAATGAGCAACTAAAATAAAGGCTGATTTTCTTTTGAAAATTATTATAAAAGTAATACAGTATAAGTTTTTTGATTTGTTTTGCTTGTTTTAATGTGATATGGTAAAAAATAAACATGCATAAGAATATATCAGAATTCAGTTGTAGAATCTTGGAAAACAAAGAAAGTTTTTCTTGTTGAAAAATGTCTATGTGGATTACAGGTAATGCTGGGCAACATGACTTGTGCACCAAAATTTGAAAATTTTGGTTTGACCTGTGATGGTGAAAAATGTTAAATGGTCCTTTGGTACTTCTGGTAAAATGTTTTTTTCTGTAAAAATAATCCTAAAGTAGAGCCAAAGACCTCACTTGTTACTATTCTTCTCTTACTTTTGAGCTGACACTCTAAATGTGCTGAAATGAACAATATAAAAGCTTTGGCCAAAACTTTTTGGATGATCACGAAAGTCAAGTATTAACATGACATTTTACTTACACTAAAAATTGAGAAACTTGTAGTCTGTATTGTTTAGAGTTCAGATGGCTGAGAGAGTGAGATTAGAACAAAGTGCTTTGCTTTTTGTAGAACTTCCATTAGGGTTCAGGATAAACAAACTCAGTGAGTTAAAATGAAATGAGAAACAACACATGGCTTGAAATGTTGTAATAACCTATAGCTGAATACACAGAAACAATGCAGAGTCTTTGTGGAGGCTTAGAAACTAACAAATTTACTTGGGCATAAGCTTTTGTGTGCTATAACCCACTTCATCAGATGTGTGGCATGAGAATACATACAGTCAGTAGGGATATATGTACAGCACATGAAAGATGGGAGTTGCCTTACCAAGTGGGGGGTCAGAGATAAGGTGGTCAATTCAATTAGGATGGATGTGGCCCATTACCAACTGTTGACAAGGTGCGAGTATCAACACAGGAGAAATTATTTTTTGTAGTGATCCAGCCACTCCCATTCTTTATTCAGACCTAATTTGATGCTGTCAAGTTTGCAAATTAATTCCAGTTTTGCTGTTTCTCGTTGAAGTTTGGTTTTTTTGTTGAAGCATGACCACTTTTAAGTCTTTTATAGAATGTCCAGGGAGACTGAAGTGTTCTCCAACTGGTTTTTGAATGTTACAATTCTTGATATCTGTGTCCATTTATTCTTTTGCATACACTCGGTCCAGTTTGGCCAATGTACATGGCAGAGGGGCATTGTTAGCACATAATGGCATATATCATAGTGTTAGCTGTGCAGGTGAACGAGCCCCTGATGGATGGCTGATGTGGTTAGGTCTTATGATGATGTCTCTTTAAGAGATATGTGGACAAAATTGGCAATGGGGTTTGTTGCAGGGATTGGTTCCTGGGTCAATGTTTCTGTTGTGTGGTGTGTAGTCCCTGCAACAAACCTCGTTGCCAACTCTGTCCACACATCAGCCACACTATTAGCGGCTCGTTCAGCTGCATGGCTCACAATGTGACATATGCCATCATGTGCCAGCAATGCCCCTCTGCCATGTACATTGGCCAAACTGGAAAGTCTCTACGCAAAAGAATAACCCGAGTACACAGAGCGGTTGCTTAGGAACATGGAATTTAACATACTGCCTCAGACCACACTGCTCCATTAAGTCAAGTATCCTAATTCTGGTAGTCTCCAATTACTAATGGGGTTAAGGGAGATAAAAATTTCCATAAATGGCTTAGCATCCCGTGTAGCAATGTATATGATGGGGAAAAAAATCCTTCCTCCACCTCACAGGTGATTAGCTCATGTCCCGAAAGACAATGTTTGATTGTGTTTGATGCAGCCATGAGCAGAAATCGGCCATCTCTACTGTGTCTGAAATTCTGGGTGGAACTTGGGCCTAATGATTCCAATAGATGGGCAACAACTGGTATAAATCAATAACTGTACGTACACAGACATCACACATGCGGCACTGAATGGACTTGGAGCTCCAAACACACAGCTGCAAATTAAGCTACAATCTCTGCTTGTCAAAGAACCCCTTTTATACAAAGGCAAATCTCTTATACTTACTTGGAAAGCATGCTAGACAGATATAACAGAAAAGTGATCTGGTAAAAAGTATACAGGACCAGATCCTCAGCTGGTGCAAATCTGTACTGCTACGTTGACTTCAGTGGAGCTAGGTTTACTTAAACCTATATGAACATCTCACTGTACATGCACAAGCCATATATATGGGGTTTCACCCAGACCAGCAAAGGGTTCTGTCACCACCTGTCTTGTAAACCTGAGTCCTATGCTGTGCTACTTTGGCTCAGTCCTGACACCACAGCCCAACATTGTCATCCTGGCTCCCACCAACCTAGTTACTCCTTGTAGGGTGAGACCAAGAGCCCTTTTCCTCCCCAAAACCATTTCCCCTGAAGTGTCCAGTCCATATCCCTGGATACTCACATAAATTATCAAGGTTGTTGCCTCCAAAGAGGCAGGACACACACCTGCCTGTTAGTTTGGTTCAGTTTAGCACACTGAAGAGAAATGATTTTGTAATATAACATAAATATGTTTATTAATAAAGAACATATATTTAAATGGTTACAAGTAAGAATGAAAGAAATAGGAAAGGTTACAAATAAAACAAAACACACTTTTTGGTGATTAAAATTAAAATTTAATTCTAGCAAGTTACACTCTTTGCCTAAGCAGTTTCCTTATTTACATCAATTTATCAGCATCTCTAGTCCTCTAGACCAGGATACCCAACTTTCATGGGCTCGAAGAGTACCTACCCTATCGTAACCTTAGTGATGGATGACAAAATGACCTTTTGCCTCTGCTTAAATCTTCTCCAAGTTTTTTAATTCACTTTCAAGAGGCAGAAGAGCTTTCTGGGGATGCAGTCTCCATCCCCAATCAAGATTGTTCAGTGATCATCTTCCCCCGCTTGCTGGCCTGAAGGCTTCGTTTACCTTGCATGTAAATGTGCTTTTCATTGTCTTTGGTCACACATTGCTTAATTTACAGTGGAGACACTGTCAAGCCTGGGAAACAGTGTTCCTTTGTACAGGGCAAACTGCACTTAGGCACTGTCTGGCAAACACAGTTTAGATACAGTGGAGCCCCGCTATAATGCGACCGATGGGATCCAAAAAATCCCATTGCGCTAAATGCAGGGTTGCGTTATAGCGGGGCCCAACTCCCCGGCAGGCCAGGGCTGCGGCTTCTCTCCCCGCTGCCCAGAAGGGGAGAGAAGCTGCGGCCCCACGCCTGCCCGGTACAGAGAACTCCGGGGCTGCAGACTGCAGCCCCGGAGTTCTCTGTAGAAGCAACTTCCCCCGCACCTGCCACAGGCAGGAGACACCAGTGCCTGCAGCCCCAGAGTCCCCTGCCCCTGGCAGGCATGGGGGCAGCGGCTTCTCATAGACTTTAAGGTCAGAAGGGACCATTACGATCATCTAGTCTGACCTCCTGCACACCGCAGGCCACAGAATTTTACCCACCCATTCCTACAATACACCTCACCTATATCTGAGCTATTGAAGTCCTCAAATCTTGGTTTAAGGACTTCAAAGTACAGAGAATCCTCCAGCAAGTGACCCATGCCGTCTGCTGCAGAGGAAGGCGACAAACCTCTAGGACCTCTGCCAATTTGCCTCTGGAAGCGGCAGCTCCATGCATGCCGGGACAGGGGGCTCCGGGGCTTCATGCAGCCCCAGAGTCCCCTGTCCCGGTAACCCAACAGTTACACCGGCAGACACAGGGCAGCGGCTTCCTGCTCCGTTCCTGCAGCGGTTTCCTGCCCTACGCCTGCTGGGACAGACGACTCCGGGGCTCCATGCAGCCCCGGAGTCCCCTGTCCCGGCAGGCGGGGAGCCGCAGCTTCCACAGTGAACTCCCAAGCTGCACTCCCAAGCTACACTTTAAAAATACAGATTATGACAACAGTGAGCTGGGGCAATGAGTGTGAGAAGCCCGATGAGAGTTTTGGCCTGACGTGTCCTTTGCCAGTTAACATTAAGGGACTCTCTGGGTCACACTGTGGTGCCTATTAGTAAAATGAAAATATATGGAGATATACCTATCTCATAGAACTGGAAAGACCTTGAAAGGTCATCAAGTCCAGTCCCCCGCTTTCACTAGCAGGGCCAAGTACTGTCCCCTAACAGATTTTTTTGCCCCGATCCCTAAATGGCCCCCTCAAGGATTGAACTCACAACCCTGGGTTTAGCAGGCCTATGCTCAAGCCACTGAGCTATCCCCTTCCCCCTAGTAATAAATAGAATGTGATTTTTTAAAAATGGACATTATTCACACACTCATCGAGAGTAGATCTGCATAGAGGGCACCTTCTGTGTTGCTGAATGAAATAGATATTTCCTAACATTCCACTGATTTCAACATCATTTGAATAGGTCATGGCACCACAGCAGAAGCAATGGCCAATAGATTAATAAGGAGGGTTGAAAGCATTAGGGGAAAGAGCATAAATTGGGATGTCAGAAATATTAGGGAGAGGGAGAATGCAAACACATAAACAGACTATAAAAAGATAAATTTAGCATGTGACATTTAAACAATAGCATTCAACATAAAGCTTAAGAAAGCTTTTTAAAATGGACAGCAAAACAGACAGGCAAAAGGGGAATAGGGCCATAGGGGAATGCGAAGAAAAAGACAACAAATGAATTAGACTATTCTGTGGGCCAAAATAATTTATTTGTCTTGCTGTTGATAAAAGAAGCAGAAAGTAATAATCCAGTGACAGATACATTTTCCTGGAGTAAAGCAAACTCTAAAAGGCATTATTGTTACCCAGGAGCAGATAAGGCAATTAGAATTGTTACAAGTTGCAAAATGCTGGGCCCAAATGAATTTGATCCCAGAATTCTGAAGAATATTGCAAAAGAGATAGGTAAAACTTCAAAAAAGTTTTGGATGATTTATGAACAGCGGTTTGGTGGAGTTGCTCAATTTAATCTTTGACACTATGGGTTGGGAAACTGCAAAACACAAGACACCAAAGAAAGCAAATAACCATTTAAAGGTCAATGCTGTTATTTCACTTTGGATCATCTGGGTAGAAACATCTGGCTAATTTATTTATCCTCACAACCCCAAAGCACTTCTCCAAATGTCATAATCACAGATTATATCTGATCCAGATGGAAAGATCTCCATTTTAACCCTTGACAACCTCTACAATTAACTTACATGTTTTCAATACAAAATTCCTTATTACATCAAAATTAAAAATATAGGGGCAGCGTGAAATTTATTGACTGTAATATGAAATTAAATAGCTGCACTGAATATATCACATTTTCATACACAAATAAAATACTAATGTATACATTTAGCTAAACCTGCTGCAGAATTCCCAGTTATCTATCCTAGAATCCTCAGAATCCTGGACCCCAGCCATGCAATTTAGGTCAAGATTACTGCTTCTAGATGCTGAGTTCCTTCCTGAAAAGCTGATTATTAGAAGGAAACCCCAGCTTTGAAGAATCATAGAACATCCCATGATTTCATGGAATTAAAGTAAAACAGAAATCCTGTCTGTAGAAAAATCAGTATAGTTGGAGAAAAAATCAGCATCTGCACTTCTATGGTGACAATATTTTAGCTATTTTAGGGAATAGGCACAGAAATAATCATCTCTATTGGAGTGTATCCTGCAGAGAATGGATCGTATAAAAATTGGAAGTTCTAGATAATATTACTGGGTTTGCCACTGTTTTGCCTCTGACAGGTTTCAGAGTGGGAGGTGCAGAGGTGAAAGTAAGCCGGTATGGCCCGGTACTCCGTACCGGACCCGGTAGAAAAAGGTGCAACAGCGTATGGGCAAATAAGTGGAGCATTCAGTTACTTTCACTTTCAGCTGCATAACAATCACTTTAAACTCAAAGCTCATGGTCACATGTTTGTTATTTCTCTTCCTCTCCTCCTCCAGCCAGGCTGCGGACGGCTAGACTCTGCATCCCCCCCCCCCCCCCCCCCCGCTCCACTCAGCAGGGAACGCAGCAGCTCCCCTCTAGTTTGTAGCAGGAAGAGGAGACTGGCTGAGAGAGAAGCCTCCCCAAGTAGCCTGCTGCTTGCATAGGAACAGTTTAAACTTAGCTGTTCACCAGGGGTAGGATCAGGGGCTATTTCTGGCATCTCCCTTAATTTCACTCACAGTTGCGGGGGGGGTGGGGGGGGGTGGACCAAGGTAGCAGCAGAATAGAATAGTCATTTGCACAGTTTAAATGCAGAGCAAATAAAAGCCAGTGGAAGGGGAAAAGTCATTGGTTTCTCTCCTCCCTCCTCCTCTAGTCAGACCCCTGCGGACAGGGCTAGGCTCCCTGCTTCCCCCAACCCCCGCACTCAGCAGAGGCTGTAACACCTCCCCTCTAGGTTGCAACAGGAAGCGGGGAACTGGCTGAGGGAGATGCCTTCCCTAATGCTTGCATAGGAACAGTTTAAACTAGCTGCTCCCTCTATGGTTCAGACTGGGATTCGGGGCCACTTCTGGCACCCTTTGTTATTTTCACTCACAGTTGTTAGGGTTGGGGGGGGGGGGTGACCAAAGCAGGGGAAGTTCTTTTCTGCCCTGGGATGAGGCAATCTCCAATAGTATAATACACAAAAAATACAATCAAAATCAGAAACCATTTCCAGTCAGTCAGAGAATACTACACAATTACTTGGCACACAAATCATTACATTTACCACATAGATCATGCAAGCATTTTTAAAAATAGAATTCAAAATCCTGTTAAACAACTTTTAAACAGAATTTTTTCGGCAAACCTTATCTTTCCTACATTGAATTGTATAGACACTCTTCTTGCTTTCTGTATGTATGGTACACATGTAGACTAAAATTATCACTGGAACTTCTGCATCATAGGGTGACCAAACTGCAAGTGTAGGGGGTAATAGGCACTTATATAAGACAACCCCCCCCCCCCCCAAAATAGGGACTGTCCCTATAAAATTGGGACATCTGGTCATCCTACTGCATCACAATATATAATCCTCAGTCTAACGTATTACAAACATACACCCATGTATATTCATTCTTCTCCTATATTCTCCAGAATCCAGATCTAATTTATTGCATAGCTTAAAATACCTGAGTTATTTGACAGTCATTTTTAACTTACACTTACTTTTCCTCCCCTACATTCTCCATCACTGGCAATTTTGAAATCAAGACTGGATGTTTTCTAAAAGATATGCTCTAATTCAAAAATAATTAGTTCAGGGAAGACCTGTGGCCTGTTTTATGCAGGAGATCACCATGGTCCCTTCTATCCTTAGAGTCTATGAATTTATGAGAATCTGTACTGAGCTGGGTGTACAGTATTTTCCCCTAAAATCATCATATATGCTATTGTGACTATAACAGAAATTGGCTAATATCACTTCAGATATGGGCATAGGGATTTCCATATTTTATTATTGTAATAAGAAGTATATTTGCACTAACTTTTGGGCCATATTCTGAACTTGATCCACATATGCATATTCCACTGAAATCAGTGTGATGTCCTTGTAAAGAGTGAGGCCAATATAGCCACTAATTTGTTACATATACTTTGTACCATATTTTCCATGGAGGAGCATCCTGCTTGAGTATGTATTGACCAGGAATTGCTTGGGCTAAGTGATTGTTATGGATATGGCTTTCAACAAGTTTATGCTCCGCTTCCAGCATCAGCCAATGTTCTTTCCTCTACATCAGTAGGTCTCAAACTTTTTTACTGGCAACCTCTTTCAAATCGCAGGCCTCTGAGTGTGACCCCCAATAAATTAAACACACTTTTAATGTTTAACACCACTGTAAATGCTGGAGGTAAGCATGGTTTGGGGTGGAGGCTGACAGCTCGTGACCCCCCCATGTAATGACCTCGCGACCGTCTGAGAGGTCCCACCCCTCAGTTTGAGAACTCCCACTCTGCATTCTCTATATACACTAACCTACCCTGGGGAATAGGCCTCATTAATACTTTGGGTTCTGTAATATCACGTGTGGCAAATTACTCCCACGATATTGATGGGTTCTGCGCTTTCTCTTCTTGTGGGGGAATTCAGGGAGCCTTTTTCTTGCCTCTGAACAGGGTATTAACTGTCCCACAAGTATCCTAGAGGGGAGAAGGGGAGAGGGAGGGACCCGGGCCCACCCTCTACTCCGGGTCCCAGCCCAGGGGCCCTGAGGATAGCGGTAAACCACTGGGATTAGCTACTCCTTCCCCTGGACTACTTCCCTCTCCTACTCTTCAGCTTGTGGGGGGCTTCCTACCCTCTCTCTACACAAGCCAGGTGTTCCTTTACTTAAGGTCTGGGTCTTTCTTAGCTCACCACAGCACTTCTTCAAACTCTCTCTGCTCCAACTCCTCCAAACTGCTCTCTGCTCCAACGCCTCCAAACTGCTGTCTGCTCCAACGCCTCCAAACTCCTTCCAAACACCCACACCTGTCTGCCTGAGGCAGGGGTTTTTATTAAGGCCTTAATTGACAGCAGGTGCTCCTAATTAACCTGCTGCCTGCTTCCCTAGTCTACAGGGAGCCACACCCTAATGAACCTGGAGCTGATATATCTCCCCTCAAACACTCTGCCACAGCTCCCTGACCTTCCTCTATCACACAAGATAAAACCTTAATCTAACTGTAAGTGAGCGGACACTCACCCCGGCGGCGCCTCCTGCTGATCATCTGGGGAATCAGCTCTCCAGCATCCAGAGTGTCCTCTGCCGGCCGATGTCCCGCTCCTACTCCGGCCCCATGTCCCTCCTGGACCCTGGTACCCTCTAGCTGAGGGTGCTGCACCCCTGCAGAACCCCCTCAAGTCTAAGGGTCTCCCCTTCCCGGGGAACCCTCCACCCATTATCCCCACCTTGCCTCAGACTTGGCCACTGCCAGTCACCACTTGCCCCCGCTCACAGAGGCAGACTGCAGTATCGTGGCCTCTCATCACCGGCAAGGGGGGTTGGCCTGCTGCTTCTAATTCTAGCCCTGGTCTGCCCCCCTACAACCTCAGTACCCTGGTCGGGCCTGCGGTCCTTCCTTGCAACCTGGGGCTCCCAGGCTAGAGCTTCCCCAGCTCCTGCCACCTGGCCCCAGCCCTGCATCAGTCTAGGTACCCTGTTCAGGCTCCCTGCAGCTAGGCCTGTCTTCCTCTGGAGACAGAGGAGACTGACTCCCTGTCTATGCCTCCCAGCCTTTTTATCAGGCCTGCCAGTTTTTGGGGCATGGCCACCCAGCTGAGCCTACTCCCTAATCAGGCCTGGGAGTTTGCTGGCTCCCGGCCACAACCCCTTCGCTGGGCTATTCCAGCCCTTTCAGGCAGGGAGCAGGTGGTCACCCCACTACACTAACCATGACTGATCATACAAAAGGAACTGTGGAAAAGAGTTTTAGCTGGTGTAAACCATTATGAGTCCACTGGAGTCATTGTCAAATAACATCAGCTGAACATCTGGCCCTACAAATGGGAAAAAGCAATCAGCACAACCAGTAGACCTCCTAAAGCTGTGCAGCGGGTCTCATTTCAGGAGATATATGGAAAGTTCAGTATAATCTGTTTTGTATCCTTACTTTGAGATACTGTCAAGGAGATATACAGTAGTATAACTCAAACAGTAGAGTGCACTTTTTTTTGCGAAGGCCATAGTAAATATATTTGTTGAAGAAAAATAGGTACAAAGGGAAGACATGCATGACTGATATGGAAGAAAAGCCGTTTTTGTGCCCCAGACAGACTATAAATTATCTAGAGATGGCTCATCCTTGGGACAATCTGACCCCTGCATAGCAGCCAGGTTAGTGAGACCCATGATAAGCTGCTGAATCAGTGCTGGTTGTGCAAATTCTTATGCCCCCAGTTTTCCCAAGATGTTAAAATATTATTGCTCTTTCTTTCATGTCTTTGTTTCCATTTATATGTGGTCATCAATTTGCCAATATAACTTCCAAATTCTATTTTAAGAGGAAATACCCAGTTTACATAAATGAGTGAAGTCACTTTTACATGTAAACAGTATAAAATGTGTGTTAACGTGCCTAAATTCTTTATGTAGATTCTAGCCCTTAAGGCTCAGGCCTCCTCTCAATGAATCAGTGGCAAAATTCCTATTGGCTTTAAATTCATTGGGGCCCTTAGTCTAAAGAAATAAAGCTGTTATAGATTTGTAACATTAAAACAGTGGACTTTTTCCCCCTCTTCTTATGGTCTTTTTCCTCAACCTTGTATTGAAGGGTTCCTTCTTGCTTTTCTTTTGTGAAAACTTAGATTCGTATTTCAAAATCTCTCATTTTCTTGAAAATGTAAGATTTAAAAGGCAAACAGATTAAACCTGTACACCTACTCCTTACTAGGCTTTATTTGTGAGTTTGAATATTTTTATATATATACTGAATAACTGAGCAACTGAAAAAAAGAATAACCTATATTGAATGAAGTATCTCTCTTCCAGAACTTTTCACCTCTTTTTATGTACTAACATATACATAATTTTAATTGAATGAAGCACTTTTTAAGGAAAGAATTCTGATTAAAATATATTTTGTGAAGGGTCATGTAGTGGGGTGACTACCCCAATCCAGCAGAGAAGGGTTTAAAACAGCCCTGGGAAGGGCTATGGCTGGGGGCAAGCAGCTCCCAGGCTGAGTAGGGGAAAGCTGGGCTGATTGGGAAGCTGAGAGGCAGGGGCCTGAAAGACTGTCTCCTCTAGCAGTAGAGGTAGACAGGCCTGGCTGCTGGAAGCTTAAGGTACCTAGAGGGAAGCAGGGCTGAGGCAAGGCTAGAGGAGCTGGGGAAGCTCTGGCCTGGAAAATCCCCAGGCTGCAGGGCCTAGGGGAAGGCCCAACAAAGGGGTACTGGGGTTGCAGGGGACAGCCCCAGGGCTACAGAGGCAGAGCAGCAGGCCAACCCCCCTTGCCTGTGATGAATGGCAATGATACTGCCAGTCACCACTTGCCCCCGTTCTCTGGGACAGACTGCAGTCTAATTGCCCACTCATCACCGGCAAGGGGGTTTGGACCTGCTGCCTCTGCCTACCCTTGGGGCTGCCCCCTGCACCCCCAGTACCTATTTGGCCATAGAGTAGGCCAGGCAGCCTGGGGGGTTTCCAGGTCAGAGCTCCACAGCTCTGCTACCCTTCCCCCAGCCCTGCCCTACTCCTGGTACCCTGCTTAGCTCCAGCAGTCAGGTCCTCCCCCTCCAAAGGCTAGAGAAGGACTGCTTGCCTCTAGCCCACTGCCCTCTTATAAGGGCCACAGCTGTGGTCAGCTGACCCAGCTGTTCTTAATCTCTTTCCCTGCTTCTCTAAGGGCTACATGAATAGCGTAGCTGAAGTTGATGCGTCTTATGTCGACTTACCTGCCATCCTCACAGTGACAGCGGTTGACAGAGGGCTCCCCCATCGATTCTGCCCTGTGCCTCTTGGCAGCCTGGAGTTCTGGAATTGATGGGAGTGCCTCTGGGGATCGATTTATCACGTCCTGACGAGACGCGATAAATCGATCCCCAATAGATCGATCTCTACCCGTCGTCCTAGCCAGTAATGTAGAGAAGGCCTTAATCCACAACATGTAATTTGACAAAGAGTCCTGTGGCACCTTAAAGACTAACTAAAGTGTTGAAGCACAAGCTTTTGTAGGCTAATACCCACTTCGTTTAGTTAGTCTTTAAGGAGCCACAGAACTCTTTGTCACGTCTGCAATTCCAGACACACACGGCTACCTCTCTGATTCTTAACATGTAATTTGGTGGTGTAATACATTATAGATAGGCACCGTTTTCACTTTGGCTACAAAGTAAACCAAAATCCTGACTGCACCGTGATAACTTCCATTGTGCTAAAAATCATTGATTTAGCAGATTCCTTCATAATAGATGATGTATCTCTGTCAGAATAAGGGGACTCTTAAACATCTAGTATCACAGTGATTTGCATGCAGTTAGATTTCAGTGAGTTAATTGTCTCAAATAATGGCACAATATGGCCATAACCCATACAATTCAAATTAGAATCCTGATTCTGATCCCAAGTATACAGAAGTCAGTGGAAAGATTACCATTCGCCTAAATGGGCCTTAGATTTCACGCATAAAGAATTCCATAAATATGTCGTAGCTGCCATTGCCTTTTTCAGTTCTGTGTTATTCTTTATTAAATCTTTAGCCATTCTGATTGATTTAGTTAAGTACTGTGGGATTAATGAGACTACTAAATGAAGTATTTATTAATGGTAGAGAGAGAGAAAGAATCATGCTTCTTTTTTAATGTCTTGTTTAATGTCTTGTTTTCCTTATATAATTTGATTGTAACATTTCCTAGGTTATATCCGTCATGTCTTTTAAATACATGTGGGAGTTTCATTGACACATGATTTGTAAGGCAGACCAACAAAGTGGTAAAAACATAAAAAAAGGTTTTACAAATAATATCAGTGTGTTTTAGAACTTTGGTCCTAATAATGGATTCTGGATGAGAAATGATAAAATTGCCAGTATTAAAATGTTAAGAGGTACATGCATTAAGGATAAAAGAAAAACACTTGAGACAATCTTCTAAAGTGTGCTTGGAGACAAATGGCTTTTATTTTGCAGTGAAGTCAAATGTGGCGTCTGCTCCACATGCATTACAAGCATGTTCTGGGAAATGTGTTTTGAAATATTAATATATTTTTCTTAAAAAATGAATGATTTACCAGCATTACATTTTTTTCATTTTGAACTTGTTTTGGAAAAAAAGTATATGTTTAAAAACATACAAAGGCATTGGGAGCCATAAAATCAGAGTGAATTAATAAATTGAACACTATTTAGGTCACACTCTTTGTAAACTTGATGGTTTGACTTATAAGTCTGTTAGTGGCTCTGCATAGTTCTTATTTGAACATGTTGTGGAACATACTGTAATTACAATTCAGCAGTTTATTGAAATATTATTAAATATAAAAATGCACAACACTTTTACTATCCTATTAATCAATACGGTTTACTTAGAATTTTTCTTAAGCACCTTGGGGGAAGGGATAGATAGCTCAGTGGTTTGAGCATGGGCATGCTAAATCCAGGGTTATGAGCTCACTCCTTGAATGGGCCATTTAGGGATATGAGGCAAAAATCTGTTGGATGATATAATTGGGGATTGGTCCTGCTTTGAGTAGGGCATTGGACTAGATGATCTCCTGAGGCCCCTTCCAACCCTGATGTTCTATTATTTATCTGCATCATCCTTTACTTTGTGAAATCAAAGATAAGAGATTTGCTGGAACATTCAATATTGTACTTTTGTACCACACTGGAAGAATATTTTGGTCCATTTCTGTGTTAGTTCAGTAAAAAGTTTTCAGTGTATTGTTTGAAACTGTATCTATAAAGTACTGGATCATATTACATCATTCACTTACACAATATATTTGTTGTATTTCATTGCACTGGTATCAGAATGTGTATTGTATAATGTAAAAGTATTCCTACATTTTTCTGATTGTTCATTTGATATATTTACCATGAAAGATCCAAAAATTTAAACAGTTTGAGCAATATATATGTGAATTGTATGTGTGTGCATATATATATATACACACACATATACATGCACAGATAAGCAAATAATTCATAAGAATACATTTATCTGAACCATTTCATCCCTTTTCTCATTTGTCAATTTCTCTGTTAGCATATCCTTACTTTCTCAGATTTATTCATTATGCAGAATTATTTGGTGAAAAATCTCTGTAAATAATTCTTGGTCTTGTAGGTTGTTTGTGAGCTATCCTCGTTAGTTTTGATTGGCTGCAAAAGCCACATTGTATGTGTTTTGTTTTCTACTTTCATGAACATAGTTCTTATAATCACATTTGTGGTGTAGATAGGCTTTTAGGGTAAAATCATGGCCCCATTGATACCAATGGGAGTTTTGCCACTGATTGCAGTGGGTCAAGATTCCACCCTCAGAGCCTTAAAATTTCATCTGTCCTGATGAGAAAATAAGAAATGTATTTTTAAACAAGCAGTGTTATTCAGTGGCATTAACCCTGAATGAAGGGGATATATTTCCTTGAAGAATAATTTTCCTGCTCATTGGAAAAATGGCTTGAGTAGGATGCCATCCACATATTGTGCTTAGGACAAATATTTCAGAGAGAAACTATTTTAGGAACAGTTCAGAGTTTTAAATACTTATTAATTGATAATATTTTAATATCCCTCTAGCTGTTATGCCAGGTGATCAGCCTACTATAAGTCCATCTGTATAGATGCAGGAAGTGAATAATTAGCAATAATACTTTCTTATACCTTCAAAAGTATATCTATATTAGTGAGATATGACATCCTTAGCTATTCTGCATACTTAACTAAACCTAGATGCTCTTCTTATGTTTTTGCAAGACTCTGCATTTTGACTGAGTCCTAGTGAAGTTCATTATAAATATTTCCTTTTAGATGTCATGTAAAATATATTCTACAATGTCTTTTGCTTTTGGAGGAGGGATTATAATTGCTTTTGATTCCATTTTAGCACAATTTTTCCTTGCAGTAGAATCCTACACCACATCTACTTAATATAGCCAAAATCTGGTAATCTGTAAATTCAAACCAATGTGCCCACTCCAGTGGTTCTATGGCTTCTGAAAATCACATGGGATCAGAGGTGCTTCATTGCTGGCATGGTTTATTGCTGCGCCAGATGAAATACTGCCTTAAGGTAACATTCCAAAAGACAAGTTTTATCATGACCTAATGTTAAGGTAATATAGCTTCTGCAGTAGAATATTGATAGAGTAGTGACTTAGGTCCAAAACATATGCGTCAGAAGTAAAATCCTTTGGAAGGGAACAGAGGATCCTAGAGGAGACAGGGTAGAAAGGCATATATCGCAGCTTTCAAAATCTGAGGACAACTATGATCCTGTGATCTGTCAAAAAAGAAAGCACTGTCCCTTATAGCTGGGCTATTTCTTCACAAACATCCCCTCACCTCCAGGAAATACAGCTCCCTTAAATTTGTGCGGTCACTAGCTCTTCTACTTGTACAGTATCTGAGAAGGGAGAAGTCATAGGGACCAAGAACTAGATGCTAGAAATAGCTTCCACATGGTTGTCCAGGAGGTTCTAGAGGGGTTTCAACATACAGTGTTGGCCTGTGGAAAAGTGCCTTTCCCAAACACCCTCAGAAAAAGTGCTTGATTCACAAGGGGACTTAGGCATTGCAATGCTAGGGAAGTGCAGGAGTCTGCCTAATTACTATATAATACTTGATTGGGGAGAAAGTTTTAACAAGAGGCTTACTCAAAATATAGTAACTCCTCACTTAAAATTGTCCGAGTTAATGTTATTTCCTTGTTACATTGCTGATCAATTAGGGAATATGCTTGTTTAAACTTTTGCAATGCTCCCTTCTAACGTCATTTGGCAGCCACCTGCTTTGTTCACTGCTTGCAGGAAGAGCAGTCCGTTGCAGCTAGCTGGTGGGGGCTTGGAACTAGGGTGGACCGGCAGCCCCCCTATCAGCTCCCCGGTCCCCTAAGTTCCCTGTGTAGCAGCTTCCCAGCAGGCTATCAATTCCCGGCAGTTCAGCTGTCCCTCCCCCCACTGCCATGTGCTGCTCCTGCCCTCTGCCTTGGAGCTGCTCCCAGGATCCTGCTGCTTGCTGTGAAGGGGAGGGTTGTAAGGGAGGGTCTAATGTCAGGGTGTCCCTCTCCCACCTGCTCCTGCACCCTGCTTAACCCTTCTCCATATAGAGCAGGCTCCGGGAGAGGGACGGAGACAAAGAGAGCTTGGGGCAGCAGCTGCTGTCTCAACTTCCTAATCCATTTAAAAAGACAATGTACTAAAGAGTGGGGTCAGCTTATTTAAAGGGGCAGTGCATACCTCTCTCTCTCTTCCACACACAGGTTGTGTGTCTCTGTCTCTGCCATGCTGTCTCCCCTTCCTCCATTCCTGCTGCCTTGTAGTGTGAGGCAACATTAAACAACGTGTTTACCCTTGAGGGCTCAGCCAAAAGGTAGTTCATCATTTAGCAGTAAGGCATTCCCCGGGAAATATCCCACCCTATTCCACCCTCTAACTTCACCACCTCAACCAAGCTTCACAATCATCATTGCTGTGTGCAGTATTAAATTGTTTGTTTGTTTAAAATGCATACTGTTTGGGTATATACATTGGATTCCGGTTAATTGGGACACATCGGGACCGGAACTATTTGGCCCGTTTAAGCGGCTGCCCCAATTAACCGAAGTAAATAAAAAGGGACACTTTGTTTCCATTCTTTGCAATGTGTCCCAATTAAGAGGCTGCCCCAGTTAACTGGTGGTCTGATTAACCGGAATCCACTGCATTTATATAGATTTTTTTTTTTCTGGTGAAAAAAATTTCCCTGGAAACTAACCGCCCCTCTTTACATTAATTGTAATTTTTATGCAACTAACCAGGGGCTTAACAGAACTTCAGATTGGTTCTCTCATTACAGTAATTGATTGTATTTCCTGAGTTAATTTCACTGACAACAGATCTCCATTTCAAAGGGTGTTTTTTTCTCCTAGTGATAATACACCATCTACATTTAACAGAATTGGTATGCTAATGCACAATTTTTTTCTTTTTCTTTCTTTCTGTGTGTATAAATGCATTTTACTTCTGTTCCATTCTATGCATCCGATGAAGTGAGCTATAGCTCACGAAAGCTTATGCTGAAATATACTAATTAGTCTCTAAGGTGCTACAAGTATTCCTGGCTTTCTTTACTACAAGCTGTTTCAATAGTTAATTCCTCTCTGTTAAAAATGTGCATCCTATTTCCAGTTTGAACCTTGCTGACTTCAACTTCCAGCCATTGGATCTTGTTATGACTTTATATGCTAGGTTAAAAAGCCCGCCAGTATCCAATGTCTTCTGCATGCATAGATAGGTATAGTTGCGATCAAGGCACCTCTTAATCTTCTCTTTGATATATTACATAGAATGAGCTCCTTACGTCTCTCGTTCTAAGTCATGTTTTTCAGACCATCAATTACTCTTGTAACAATTTTTGAACCTATATTTTATTTTTTTTACATCCTTTTTCAACTGTCAAGAATCACAGAGTTAGCCGGGTTAGTCTGGACTTTGCAGAAGTGACAAAGAGTCCTGTGGCACCTTAAGGACTAACTAAAGTAGTGAAGCATAAGCTTTCGTGGGCTAATACCCACTTTGTCGGATGCATCCGATGAAGTGGGTATTAGCCCACAAAAGCTTATGCTTCACTACTTTAGTTAGTCTTTAAGGTGCCACAGGACTCTTTGTCACTTTTTCAACTGTGAGCATCATAATTGTACGCAGTATCCCAGTAATTGTCTCACTAAAACCATATATAGTGGATACACGGATACACCACCTCTGTACTTGTATTCAATATTTCTTTGCTTATGCATCACATTATTGCATTAAAAAAGTCCTGTGGCACCTTAAAGACTAACTATAAAGTTTTGAAGCATGAGCTTTCGTGGGCTAATACCCACTTCGTCGGATGCAGGCAGTGGACATCCGACGAAGTGGGTATTAGCCCACGAAAGCTCATGCTTCAAAACTTTATAGTTAGTCTTTAAGGTG
Source organism: Sternotherus odoratus (assembly GCA_032164245.1). NCBI lineage: Eukaryota > Metazoa > Chordata > Testudines > Kinosternidae > Sternotherus > Sternotherus odoratus. The sequence continues at coordinate 148,127,232 of JAVMKO010000003.1, forward strand.
CCACAGGACTTTGTTAACTCTGCTATTCCAGACTAACACGGCTACCACCCTGATTCTTGACATTATTGCATTAGTTCTTTATCCACTGCATTGCACTGGGAGGTCATGTTCAGTTGTTTAACAATAAATAAATATTGGTCCTTTTCAAAGACAGTGCTATTTAGGATACAGTCCCCCATCCTGTGAGTGCAACCTAATCTGGAGTAACCCTACTGAAGTCAATGAAGTAACTCCAAATGTATAGAGTTGTAGCTAATTGAGACTAATTGATTAGTTGTTGTAAGTGAAATCCTGTTCTACAGGGGCCTACCTGAGGAAACAATTGAAGAGGCATTTGTCTCCCTGTTCAACTTCCTCTGAGAGAGGAGATGGTTGGTCACAGAATCTAGCCCTACATATGTTTGGCTGTATTATTTATCATTATCATATATTTTGTATTGCAACTTGAAACTGAAAATTCACTTCAAAACCAAAAACTTTCAAATGGAAATTATTCAGATAAACAGCACATGAAGAGACCTGTACTAATGGCAAGTGTCCATCAGTTTGTTGCTTTAGATTAATTTGGTAATATGAATTTTTAAATATCTTTCCAATTATTTTCTTACAAGTCACTGTTAAAATAGAATAGTTTTTGTATCAAATTTAGAAAGCCAGATTCTCAACTGCTGTAAATAGATATCAGTGGAGCGATGCCAGTGACTCTGAAACTGTTGGTTGGGACCCCCAGGTGGGCCACGACCTCTCTTTAATGTGGTCTCCAAGGCCAGCATTAGACTTGCTGAAGCTGAAGCCCAAGCTTCACACCCACCTGGGGCAGTGGGGCTCGGTCTGTGGCTTCCTCTCCCCCCAGCGTCATGTAGTGACTTTGTTGTCAGAAGCATGTAGTGGTGCAGTGAAGTTTGAGGACCCCTGAGCTATTCTAATTCATACCAGCTTAGGGGCTGGTCCACCGTTTTTAATACAGTTCCACAGAAAGAACTGTGAGTAGGAAAATTTATATCTGCATATAGATATAGAGGAAACATGAATACATCATCCTTTGACAAAATCTTCTATATATCACATTTTCTATTTCCCTCTCTCATTTTTATTGCAAGCTGTACAGTAAAGTAAGGTTTATTTTATAAGAGCCCCTCCTCTGCTCCTTCTGCTGATTCTCTTACATAACATTGTAAATCTTTTCTGTGGTTTCGAATCCCTGTTCAATACTATCCATTGTGATGTCAGAAACAGCATTATAATTCTGAGTGGGGAACAAATTACCCAGGGAGCTGCACGAGGGGAAAATCCTGTTCACTGTGCATGGGCTGAAGTGTTAATATCTTAGAAGAAAAAAATGAAATATCTGACATAGCCATAATACCAATAAATGAATTAATTTCTAAGACAGATAAGTGCTTTCTCAATGTTTCCATGAAGCGTCAACAGATCTTTAAATTATTTTTAAATCATAAACAAATAATTTAGTAAGTAATTCCTATTTGTTATCAGTGAAACTGAGAATAAAGAGGTAAAATAATTAGAGCTGGCCTGGCTATGGTTGTAAATTATATACATGATGGGCCAGATTCTGCTCATAGCTAAACTGGTTGTTGCAGAGGGCTTATCTCGTTGCCGGGAGAAACGAGGCCTCACACAGGTGGCTAGTTGGAAAGTGGTGAGTTTATTGAGGGAGCGGCATTTCGTGCTGGGGGGCTTATCTGCCAGCATGGCCGCAATACAAGATGACTGACACACCCGGGCGATGTCCAGAGAAGCCCAAGGAGGAAGCTCAACCTAAAAAGGTGTGTCAGCACAGATATACTCATGCTCATTTGCATCTCATACATACTCATCTCATTAATAGCAAGCAACAAACTGATTGGTTACACACTGTTCAGCACTTGTTGGTTACGCAGTCCTGTTTTAGTTTCTCCATTTAGTTTCCCACGCATTCATTCTCACACAGACAGGGTAAACACTCATGCAGCTGGGAACTGGTTCCCAAACACACAGATAACAAGAAGGTCATTCTTAGACTAATACAATCATTACGCCCTCTCCTGGAGTTGACTCAGAAGCGTAACTGCGCTTCCTAGTGGTTGCCCGTTACAATGTCTTCCGGTCCTAACATCCCTCCCCACGCTTCTGACGAGACTCCAGGGAACAAGAGGACAACACAAACAATGGGGGCACTGATTACTAAGGTGCCCCCTCCCTCCTCTGCACACACACAAGGAAAGGGAGGGTGAAGGAGACAAGCATCAGAGGCACCTGAGGCCTCCCCTGACTCCTGGCCTCCTACCCAGACACACACAAAGCTAACTACAAAACAACACAAATACTCAAAGCTAACACTAGCTCCTCCCTCCCCCCATCGCTTCTTAGATGACTACAGCTCTTGCTTCTGTCTTGGAGCAGCCCATCAGACACTGGCCAGGTACGGGGGGAGAGCGGCCTCCGCGATCGCTGTTGCTTCGCTTTGCACCTGTGAAAGGAGGTGAACAAGCACAGATTACAAAGCGGTCTCTGCCTCCCACGTGGGGGGAGGCAGCCGCTTGGTTCTTATAGGCCACAGCATCTAGCATCTCATTTCTGCTGTACCCGTCCAGGGAGTCAAGGGTTAACTCTGAAAACAAGAAGACAAACACAAAACAAGCCGGGCCACCGGCAGCACACCCTGGCGTTGGCCAGCCAGAGGTGTGCGGTCGTGCTCACATCTAGAGAGCTTGGCCCGGACTCAACAATTGGACTAGGTCCTCTTCTATCTCGTCTGGCAGCTGATGTACTTGCATTCACACGCTGATGGGCTCTGGGCCCTGCCACGCTGACTCTTGGCAAGGCCCATGCAGGCCAGGGCAAGACTCTGGCCCTGTGCCTCCATGGGGCGCCCCTCCGTCTGCATCTTGGGGCTTGCTCACGTGGATTGTAACTGCCGGGGGGTAGTAGCTAGTTCACTCACACACCTGTTTGCTGCTAGGTCTTGCCTGCAACCAGGTGGCTTTACAAACTCAGAGACAAAGATATTATTAGCTTCGTCTCCCTTTACGCTATCAGTACTGTAAAGCTGGGCTCTGCAATCGGTTTTTTTTCTTTTAGCTCTGTCTTTAAAATCAGACTGCTTTCTGCTTTTTTTCTCTTCTTCCTCCCCCCGCGTAGGAAAGAGGGGGGCTGCTGGGTGGAACACAGCTGGACTTACTGGGCAGCCGGCCAGCTCCTGGGCCAACTGCTAACTGATAGTTTATTGGCCGTTGGCCCAAACTCTTAAAGGTATGACACATGTTTAAAACACAATATGATTTTCTTAAACCCCCCCTCGCCCCCATGCCCACAGGTTGATACTGAACACGGGGTCGGGGTAAACCTTCCCGCTCCCCGAGGCTGGGGAGAAACTTCAGATGTTGCTAATCTCAGGTCTCTGGGTCTCTTAATGGGCTGCTGTAATCACTCTGACCTGGGCAACGGAACGGGCTTTTGCTCTTACTTAATTAAAATGGGCTTCGCACTTGCTTTCTGGAGTCTGTTGACAACACACTCTACTGCACTTCACTACGGTCTCTCATGTCGCTGTGGCCTCCCGCACTTCTGCGGTCTTTCTACACTTGCATGGCCCCCCGCTTCTCTAGACGGTCTTCTCATGTCCGTGTGGCTTCCCGCACCGCTGCGGTCTCTCTACACTTCCATGGCCCCCCGTGTCTCGAGCGGCTGACGTGCTGTTTCTCTCAAGGTTACTCTCAGTCTAAGAAGCTTTCTGCTGCTAATTTTCACTTAATCACTGCTTCTAGAGATTCTATCTAGTTTTATCTCTCTTTCTGTAGGCAGCTTGCACAGCTTGGGCCCGATCTTGCTTGTTTTTACCTTCTGCCCTTGCAGAAGGCTCTGCTCGCTTGGGACCGATCCTGCTTTCTACTTTCTAGAGCTTCTGCCACTGCAGAGACTCCCTTCCTGGGCTCGGAGCCAGGTAGACACAGCCACGCTACTCACTCATAGTGCGCCGCTCTGTCCCAGACCACCAGCTGGCTCACGACCGGCACTCACATGCACAGCTGGCCCCCCCATCGCTCCACCGGGGGCCATCTTGGTCTGCGCTTCCGGGCCGGCAGCCGCTGCTTTACTTCCCCTGCCTTCGGCCACCTGTGGGGGTCATCTCCCCCACCCTGCTCGCTGCGCCATTGTTGCAGGGGGCTTATCTCGTTGCCAGGAGAAACGAGGCCTCACACAGGTGGCTAGTTGGAAAGTGGTGAGTTTATTGAGGGAGCAGCATTTCGTGCTGGGGGGCTTATCTGCCAGCACGGCCGCAATACAAGATGACTGACACACCCGGGCGATGTCCAGAGAAGCCCAAGGAGGAAGCTCAACCTAAAAAGGTGTGTCAGCACAGATATACTCATGCTCATTTGCATCTCATACATACTCATCTCATTAATAGCAAGCAACAAACTGATTGGTTACACACTGTTCAGCACTTGTTGGTTACGCAGTCCTGCTTTAGTTTCTCCATTTAGTTTCCCACGCATTCATTCTCACACAGACAGGGTAAACACTCATGCAGCTGGGAACTGGTTCCCAAACACATAGATAACAAGAAGGTCATTCTTAGACTAATACAATCATTATGCACTCTCATGGAGTTGACTCAGAAGCGTAACTGCGCTTCCTAGTGGTTGCCTGTTACAATGTCTTCCGGTCCTAACACTGGTGTAACCTGAAATAACACCATAGAAGATAGCAGCTCAGATTGTCAGGTGGTGCAAATTGGCATAGCTCCATTGACTTTGACAGAACGATGCCAATTTATACCAACTGAGGATCTGGCTAAGTGTGTGAAGTCAATGGACTGTTTCTGGATTTATACCAGCATAGCTGAGAGCAGAATGTGGCCCAACATCTTAAATTAAAAGTAAGATTGCCCACAGCAAGATTTATGGGGCTTTTGTGCCATGAAATAACAATGTGTGGTATATACAGGCCAAGATAGTGTCCACCCCAAATAGGTGCATGAAGGAAAAAGAGTGGCAGAGCAATGAAGAGGCAGTGCTCTGGCTCAGACTCGGCTACCAGACAACAAGGTTCCCTGCATGGCTTCTGTTCTCTTTCTTTGTTGTTGAGACCCCAAGTCTTTTCAGCTCCTCCTGCCTCTGCATCTGTCCTATGGTGGTAGAGAAAATTGGATTCAATTGCTGCAGTTAAGCCTAGGAGGCTGAGCTATACAACCAGGGGATAGGGAATGTGGAAAGTCACCTCTCCGCCCCTCCTCTCCACCCTCCGCCCCAGTAACTCGTGGTAGAGGCTCTTCAGGGTTCAAGTTTCCATTGCAGCCTAGCAGGGCTGCGCTTTGAGGCACAGGGTCCCTTCAAGATGAGTGTGAATATGGGTGAATGTGACAGACTTAGGGGGGGGGGAAGGATGAATTACTGTGGATGAGGGGGACATAACATTTGACTGCAATGGACCTGATTCTCCTGCTTTATATCAGTTTTACACTGGTGTAGCTCCATTGACTTCAATGCCATTACTTCTGGTTTACACCAGTGCAAATATGAGGAAAATCAGGCCTGAAAATATATATAGATATGGCACCAATTATGTATATGGACATTATAATTGTTCCATGGAAATAAGAAAGTCCAGACAGAAGATACTCCAATCTAAATGACAAATTGAAGCAAGAATGTGAGAGGAGAAATAGCCAAATACCAGGTGGAATTTATACCCATTCTCTTTACAGATATTGATGAAACAACCTTGATAAGGATGAGAGTTGGTCCTGGCTCATATAGCATGATTTCATTTTCCAGGGGAATACAACTCATTGCACAAATGGAAAGTCCTTGAGCAGAATAGCTTTGGATCCACCTTACAGGAGTTTTTACTGGGTCTTTACCTTTCTCCTCCATTCCCCCTCCTCAGTCTACACAGAATGTAATATTTTTTCTAAGTCTACTATAGTGTCTTGCCTGTTTGGACCTTCCTGCCCAACCTGCTAGTCTTCACATCCCCTTGCCCAACTCTCAAGGCTAGCTTGTACAAAATGGATGGAGATGAGGTGAGATCATGGCTCAGGGCTTGCTAGATATGGAGTGGATTGTATATTAGACCATCGAAGTATAACTGGAGCAGGGGTTGGCAACCTTTCAGATGTGTGGTGTACTGAGTCTTCATTTATTCACTCTAATTTAAGGTTTTGTGTGCCAGTTATACATTTTAACATTTTTAGATAGTTTTTTTCTATAAGTCTATAATGTATAATGAAACTATTATTGTATATAAACTAAATAAGGATTTTAAAATATATAAGAAGCTTCATTTAAAATTAAATTAAAATGCAGAGCCTCCAGGACTAGTCGTGTGAATACCACTGAAAATCAGCTTATGTCACCTTCAGCATGCATGCCATAGGTTGCCTACCCCTGTCCTGGAGTCTGCAGTTTCCAGGGGAGGCCATTATACTTATCTGAATCCCAGTACCCCCTGAAGCTCTGTTTGTGGTACTGCGTGTCTGCACTACCAGTATTATAGAAGTGTGGCTTAATGCCACAATTTAGGTCACTTTGAATTCATGTGACAGTAAATGTAAAAGCTTAAGTGAGTAAATAACCTTAATGGCTCAAATTCAGACCTGAGGTAAGTGGGTATATCTCCAATTACTTGAGCGGTGTTGTGTCTAAAGGAGTATATCAACATGACACAACTTCCAGTGGAGATTTGAATAATTCTGTATATTTATATTAAATTGTAGGAATTAGCATTCCTTCTATCTGTAATATTGCCAAGAGTAACATTTAACACTTATGCTTTATAGACATGAACTAATGAATCCTCACACCATCTCTGTAAATAAGGCAATTTTTATTTCTCTTTTACTGATGGAGAAATGTGGGCAGGGAGGTTAAGGTCCTTTTATGCAAGATGCTGAGCATCTTTAGTGCAGTATTAAATGCTCTCAAATCTCATTGACTCCACTAGAAGTTTAGGGTGCTCAGTTTCAAGGGACACACTTTACATCTTGTATGATTGCACTTGGCCTAAGGCCAAAATGAGTAGTGAACAAAATTAGAATTTAGGACTTTGACTCCCCAAATTGTTTTTACAACAGTAGGTAATGTCTCACTCCAAAAGACACACACAAAGACACACGCACACCCACCAAACTAGGATGGGAATCAGGAAAAGTAAACAAAGAGTTAGTATTACATACATGTCACAAGATAGCAATGTAATGGTCTCCATACTAGTATCTGTTACAATATAATAATACTACAATCAATAAAAAAGCTAATCTAACAGCAAACCCTTGGAAAATCTCTTACCCATTTAAATATTCCCCCTAACCACATACACACACATTTTGTTGTCATCAAGCTTTTGATATGAAAAATCTTTAACTTAAACTCCCAAATCCTGACAGACCCTGACAGATAGATTTATTGGTGGTGTGAGAAAGAAAGTTCTTAAATAGCTTACTACTGCATATGTCTTTTGGTGATATATATTCCATATTGTTTTGTTCACTGGACAATATTCAACACTTTTAATACAACTTTTATTTTTTAAAAATTAAACTAAGATATGCTAGTTTAATGGGCTATTATTTTGGATGGTTATTCACACAGTTACATGCTTAGGGCCAGATTCCCGATGATCATAAACCAGTGTAGCTTTATTGCCTTGAACAGACTAGTCCAGTGTATACCAGTTGATGAGCTGGACCTTAGTGTCAAGCAAAGTTCTACATTCAGAGGCATGGAGCCTGCTCCCAGGCATATCAGCTTCAGAATTCCATCTGACTTTAGTAAATTCAGAGCTGGCCTGCAAATTTGTTTATGGTAATTACATATATCTTGAGCTAAATAGAGCAGGCCACAAAGAATCTCAGAATATTGAGTCATCACAATATTGTTATCTTGTATACATTTGTACTACAAAGAAGTAGACTAAAGGTATAGTATTATTTTAGTAACACATTTTTTGCTTAATTTGCTTAATAGGAAGGAAACAATATTTGTGCTAAAAGAAATTAGACTGTTAAATAGAGTTATTTATAAAGTAAGGCATTTTAACAAACGATCATTTAGAATTTACAACGGAGGATAGGGAAAAATCTGTATTTTATGGAATGGGTAGTTTTTCATTTTCTCAGTGGTCCTCATATAATTTGTGGATCTTTCTTTTTTATACAAATTTACAACCAGCACCCTCCTATTCATGCTCATTTTTTTCATTCCTTTATTTTCTTAAATGCATGTAATGGATATTATGCATCAATTGCACTACTATGGCAAACTGAAGTTATATGCAGAGTTTTTACAAGTCTGAGTTGATGTTGTATGTATGGAGAAGATGATTTACAGTAATTTAAAATGAACAGTTTGTCGTGTATGTTCTCTGCTTATATGGGCATAGAACTTTCATTAAAAGTAATGAGCTTTACAGCTATGAATTCAGACAGGACTAAAGCTCTAAATATTGGATGTTCATAATTGTTATTCTCAAATAGTGGCAACCCATACAATATAGTTTTACAATATAGTTTTAACTATATGCATCTAATGTGCTGGAATAAAGCAGTTTATAAAACAACACAACATAATTTATTTGAATACAATATAATTTGTATGAGATTTTAAATAATTTGTGGCATTAATTTATAGAGAACATGATTATGAAAGTTTAAACATTCTGAGGTAGATCATGAGCGGAACTATTAAAACACAGTATTTAGCCTGTTTTTGTTTAATTCAGTAGAATCATTCCTGATTTGCACTAGATCAAAATCAAGCTCAGTTGTATCACTTAAGAGATACTTAAAAGTTAGTTCCATCCAAAAGACTCTCATTGAAAACAACCAGTTATAATGTAAGTGGGTCAAATCCTGCATTCCCTACTCATTCCTTACTCTGGAGCAAGGGCTTGGGGAACCCAGGACAAGTCACAGACAGGGAGAACTGTAATAATCCCACTTTTCCTTTTATTTTCTCTTCTGCCACTTTAGGCTCTCTCATTGTCTTTGTTATTCCTCAGCTCTTACTTCCTTTCATCAACGTTGTTGCCCCTTCTTTCCCCTGTGCATCTTGGCCAACAGTTTTCTCCTATATCCTCTGGTAGCTTCTCACCTTCTCTTCCCAATCAGAATCAAATTGGGCAGCAGAGAAATACTCCCCTAAACTTCCTCTTCAATGGAAGAGCTTGAGGGAAGTGATCTTCCCAGTCAGGACAGAATGCTGCATCTGCCCATTAGTTCCAACTCTCCCATCTGACTGACCAACTGGGAGTCAATCCAAGCCCCCACCTCCCAACACAAGTTTTAAGGAAGCTTTCTATTGAGTGCTGCCTGCTTCCCCAATCACTCCATCCTGAGACAAAATGTCCAGTTGCTAGCTGTGGCAGGCCTTAATTAGGCACAAATTCTATTAACTTCATCAGATTGCAGGATCTGGCCTGTAAGGCATGAATCTGTGAATACAGTGTCAAAGTAATTTGATGTTTTAAAAATCACTATATATTTGTGGGCACTGTGCCTTTTACTGATTCTGACAAGCCCAAAATCAGGATTAATTTTAAGACTTGTCTGATGTCAATAAATAATTAGACTGATCCTGCTGTCCTTGCTCATTCCACCAGCTTCACTGGGAATTTTGCCATATTTGATTACAAGATTTGGACCCTTGACTAGAATGAGAGATTTGGTTGTGTTAGCTGTTCTAAATGTTTCACAGCATATTGTAAAACCAAAAATAGCTAGTTAAGTCTGTTTAAAATATTCTACTTTATACGGCATTAAGAAAAATTCAAATTGGAAAACTGAGAAAATATAGTTAGAATTCCTATCACAGCCATTTTAATTATTTACTAACTAAAGAGCTATAAGAAGACTTTTTGATTATGTAGAACTTGCTTCACAAAGAGCTGCAAAAGATTCTTTACAGTTTCTTCACTGAGAAAATGGAATTATTTTGTTTTATATCCTGTAAATTGTGTTGAATAGAAGAGACACCGCTTCCCTGGTGCTTATGTTTTCCTCTTCGGATGGTAGCAATGGAGCACTTGCATGTTGTGTTGATGCCTTGCATGATGAAGACATGCAATGGCAAGTTCCAGTCTGCATGCTGCTTAATGAATGTTTTCCTTTTCTCTCCTTCCCTGTTATGTGCTTTCAGAAGACAACTATGTGGAAGGTGGGTGTTTTCTACCTTATTTTCCTAAGCTCTGATTTTTCCCTTGTGCTCAGTGTTTTTCCCTTCTGCTTAGTGTTATAATGGTATGCATATCATTAAGCACGGTAAGTTGCATTTTTTTCCCTATGCAGATTTTCAGGTTGATTGATTCAGTGTGGATTTTTTTTTTCATATAGAACATAAAACAAATCCAAATTCCTGATTTATTAAACTGTGTAAATCCAGAATAACTCCACTGAACAATGGAGTTACTCAGGATTTATACCTGTGTGACTGAAATCCAAAGTGTGAATTGCTCTCCAAATTCACCCAGAAGGTTTACAGAAATCTTGACTGTTCTGTATGAAAAATGATACAAGATAATGATTGAATGATCAATGTGGAACATAATTCCTCCTCATCATAAAGAATTTAATGCATGTTAAAAATATATTTTAATTACTAAGGAACATAGAAAGTTCTTTTATTTTTTATATTACAATTATAGTATCAGTTATTGTATTATTCTTTTCAGTATAATGCTTTAGAATAGCTTGATTTGTCAAAGTTTCCAACATAAACTGCTTGCCTTTTCATGCTGGGAAAATCAAAGGTGTGTGTTTTTAGTAATAATGGTATTTAAAGTCCCCTTAAAGAAAGTAAGACACAGGGCAATGGAAACTAAAGCACAATGGCCATCTAGCCAGAATAGTGGTAAGTAAATCTGTTAGCTGGGAGAAATGTGTACAAGTGTGTATCATAGTATTTAAAGGTATAGTATGTTAATACATTGTTTGATATCTCCGTTTTTGTTGGCAGTCATTTTTGTCATCTGCATTATAAACCAATATTTTCAGGTGCTTTTTACAAACCGTACCTGTAAAAAATTCTCTCTGGGCTTAATCTTTGCATACAAGGTTCATGTCCAAGGTTATTTATTTTAAAAATAGTTGGTCTATTTTTAAATTTGAGAACCAGCATTACAGATATTTATTTTCTTTTAATACACTTTTCAAAGTACTTTTAAAATCAGCAGTTTCTTAATTTCTTATGCTTGGTATGCAAAGTGACTGGTCTTGCTTGGATCTGTGGCATAATGTCCCTGCAGTGAGCCATCATAGTGATCTGATCCATACAGAATCCAATGTACTGTGGCCCTCTGTATCTGTCCTTGTTCTACATCAAATGTATGCCACGGTGCTCAGAGATTCATCAGGTCTGGATGCTTTGGGGATTTTTGTGTAAACATATGATGCCAGTGCAAGAAACGTAACAGTTCAAGAAAATATTGGATCAAGACTTAAATCAAAGAAAGTATCTACGGAAAATGTGATATCTCTCTCTCACTCTCTCTCTCTCTCAGCTCAGTAATATGATCTTTCATTTATTCCTAATTAAAGTGAATGTTAAATAAGCATTTTTGTATTGACACCCAGACAGAAAAAAGCGTGGAAGTACAAAAATAGGACCCAATTCTATAACTGATCCATGCATGAAACGCATTGAAGTCAATGTGAGTTCCAAATGTAGATCAGAAGTATTATGCCTAGGTGATGAAGAAGTACAGTTTATTTATTCGGATTAAAGTCTGAATAACAGACAATTATGACAATGTCCTTTCTTTCATATCCACTTTCCCTGACCCATTTTGCATACTTTAAATGTGTTTTTCTGGCACCCAGCTCAAAATGAAGAGAGAAGCAGCTACATAAAATGCATTCCTGGTGGGCATTTTATTCCTAATTCACAAAGAAAAGGCTTTTACAATTTTGCCTGTAAACTTTTGGTGCACAAGTAATTATTTTAAAGGTATGCCTATAGGTGATGACCTGTTTGATTACTGTGTTTTATTGGACTCCATTAAAATGTTCTCTATTTTGTACTGACTACAGTTTTGAAAACTTAAATGTGATTGTTCCAATAATTAGATTTACCTGTACTGTGTTAACCACTCTGCAGATTGCACAAGCAATATAATAACAATACTTAGCTCTTCTATAGCCCTTTTCATTCAGAGATATCAAAAAGCTTTATATATTAAGGTAAGTATGATTATCCCCAGTTAGCAAGTAAGTATAAGTAATTTTACTGCTTGATACAATATTCACAAATACTGTATACAGTAAAATGCAAATTTAACAAAACACACTTGGTTTTAAAGGAATAAAGAGGTCATAAATAGGACAGCATTCTTCCAATTTGTTAACGGCAGTTCTATTTGAGTGGGGAATGTTCATTTTGATGTCATCTCCTTTTTTATTTAAACAGCTCTATAAGTAACTCTTGGAATTCAGGAAAGTTCTATGATGCTTCAAGGGGCCTTTCTGTAATTTATAATTATTTATATTTATTTAAATTACATGAGAATATTTTATTTCGGACTGATAATGAGACAACCTCTTTTGCATCATATTAGTAAATATATTGAATATGAGGACAGCGGTAAAGCTGTTTGTGTGGGAATTTTTTTTGTTTATTTTTTGTCACTATTTGTTATATTGCAAAATCTTGACCTATTTAGATCAGTTAAATAGATAAATTAATATTTTGTCCTGATAGAAGGCCAAGCTTGTAAAAGAATCTCCCTGTTGCTTTTCCCCAAGAGCAGGGTAAGGGCTCTTTTCACATGCTGCAGTTGAAGGAATCCAGGTAGATGTGGGTAGCTTCTGGAAAGTCCATCTCCATCCAGAATGGAAAAGGTATAGTATAGCAACAGTGTCCTGGTTCCTCTTCCCTCCCTGCTGAATGCAGTTGTTGCAGGATCAAGAGTCAGGGATTTCTTATTACTCTTGGCACTGCAGTAGAAAAGATGAGGATAAAAACCTAGATCTGAGGTGGAGAAGTGGTAGTTGTATAGTGCCACATTCCAAGGGGATTCAAACAGTGAAACTTCACTGAATGAAGTAAAGATTTATCATAGATCAATCTACACCAGAATTTTTTGGCAAGTCTCGCACAGTTGCAATATGACTGTAGCAGACAGGGTACAACATGAAGGTAGAACATGTATGCCTTATTTACCCACTACCATTGCTAACATCAACTGTGTCACAGTAGTGTAAGCAACAATTATAGGTCATATTCAGCATTAATTTACATGATATGAATCCATAATCACTGTTGATTTTAGTTTAGCCTAGTCTAACTGAGAACAGAGAGTGGTTGTAAAGAGAGGGTCAGTTAGGTATTTGAGTCCACTAAACAGAGTTTTGCTTTAACAGATTTCACTGTGAGAAGGCTCACACATTAAAACTGGTATTTCAGGAAGACTTTGAATTTGGAAACCATTGTTCATTTAATGGGAACACTGCTTATTATTTAAGCTCACATGCAGTCAATTCTTCAAATAGTAATATGGATTGATTGTAGTCAGAAGTATCTTCTTTGAACTCCGCCAACTCCTGTAATACAACTCACTTGTGCATCTAATTTTCTTTGTGAATTAGAAGTAGCAGGAAACCTCTAAGAAGTCTGTTTTCCAGTAAAAACTAGCATATTCTATTGCACACCTTCTTTGTGTGAATCAAGTTTTATAATTGCAAAGTGGAAAATAATATACTACATTTTCTATAGTTGTTGGAGAAGATTACACTATTAAAATTGGAGCTACTCTGTGTGAATAATTAATACATTTAAAAATGAGTCCCAACAAAGCCAATGTTATGAAGAATAATTATGTTTTAAAAATTAGATGTAAAATTTGAAATTCTTTATATTTCAGGAAAAATGAATACTAAATACTTTCTATATATTGCTAGCTCTTTTCTTCTGTATCAAAATGTCCTTTGTGAGGCTGCATGCACCTTTTTGTTTTTTGGCTAAATAATTGAATATTATTGGCTTGGATGCTCAAGAAATCAGATCCTGGCTGAATGATTAAAGTTGCAAGTCGCTTGACTGAAAATGCAGCTTGACCTGTACAAGTCTGACTGAGTGTGATCTCAAATATGTAGTTGAAGCACAACTTATTTTGCGCAAATTTTAAAGATCTCTAGCCTCAAATAATATCACTTTGATTTTGTGTTTTTTTTAAATCTTCTACTGCATATTTAATATTTAATTTGCCTCCTCTGGAACAAACTTAATCTACCATCGTGTTTCACACAAATAAGGAGACATTCCTTGCATTGTCATCTCAGTGTCACAAAGAAGTTATTTAATTTAATTATCTAAAATGCTCATTTTTGATGAGGGGAAAAAGATCAGACCCAGCCCATTTTCCAGGTTTACACTTCTCCACATTTTTAACGTAATTTAACAGCTAGAGGACAGAAAGTCCTCTTGGTGAAAGTATTAGAAGCAATCTGATCAAAGACATATGAAATATTTAAAGAACTGGTTGGACTTGAAATCATTTTCTTATTATTTTTTCTCATTCTAACTAGTACATAGAAGAAATATACAATGCAGCATTATCCAGTGTTTGAATTGCAGTTCTATTACGCTTTGCCCCCAAAGCGTTCCAACCAGTGGTTGAAAAATGCTCTTTGATTTCCCTCTGTGATTCAGACATCCCATAGGAAACAGATGCCTGTCACAAAATATTTTTGTCACTGTGGCAATACCACCTTCCCATGCACCCTTGTTCATTTCTGACTGTGCTCTTGTTTCCCTTCAAGGTCTGGCGCACCTGATGATGGGCGACCAAGGTATGGGCTCTGTTCCTTTTCCACTCTGCTTTCATTGTTTCTTCTTGTTCTGTAGCTACTTTGAATCCATCAGTGCGAACGATGGGCAAATGCTTGTATGTCTTTGGCTGCAAATAATCACATAATTTTAGTCACAACTTTCTTCTTTCATTTTATATATATATATAAATATATATTTGTTTGCTCCATAAACTTGTTCCTTCTGTGCCAACCCCAATCTCACAACATAATAACTGAAAAAAGTGAGAGATAAGAAGGTATTGAGAAAATTATATGCATTTATCAGAAAATATAATGATAGGTGATTCTATTAAAGACAAAAGAAGCACAAGAGCACTCACTCAGTTTGTCATACTGTACCCAGTGAAGAATCCATTTACATTAATGCATGGCTGATTGGAAACTTGCAGAAAGCACCTGCTCCTGGCTTCTGGAATGCTGAGAATACAGTTATGCAACATAATGAAATCAATGTTTTTCTCCTCTTTAGTCACTGTTTGTCACTTCTGTATCATTTTTTTTAAACAAAGCATGGGTTACTTCTGTGTTCCTCTGCATGTACATGATTGGAACAAATAAACAAAATTCCCAGTATGACATTGATTGCATCTCCATTTGCCTCTAAGCACTTATTTTAAGCTTTCTATTTTCATGTTCAGATACTATTGCATTTACACATACTCATGACTCTTCTCTGTTGTTTCTCTCCTCTTCTTTATTCTCTCTTTGTCTGGAAATGCTTTCTTCATGGAACCATTTCATCAAATCCATAGGTAAAAGTAAAGGTATTACATGATTTTATTTCTTTTAAATTCCATCTGTATACTTTAAATTATGTCTGAGTTATGCAAATGTATTTAGAGCTTTTTGCACTGATAATCTGAGGTAGGTATGTTTTTACAAAATTATTTCCTGAACATCAAGGTAAGGAAAATAGTTTTGTTTTGTTTTTTAAAAAAAGTTTGACCTGTTTTTTGAAGTTTGCCTTTTATTTACTTTTTAATGAGAGATTTAAAGCAATTGTACATAGCCATACTAAATGAACCTAAAGTTGTTGTAGAAATTCAGGAAGAATTAACAGTCATCTTTGGAGGTATGAATGCTCCTGTTCTCAGTGAATAGTAGTCTACACTATTGGACAAACACAACAGGCACAATGTCGCCAAACACTGACAGAATGGAGGTAATCTGTCCAGGGCCAATCCATACATTGATGTAAGTCTAAGCATGAATAGCACTTACTTCAAGAAGTCCCCCCTATGAGCTGGTCACCTGTTTATCTGTAAGATTTTTCTTATAAATATTAGCTTTGTACATACCTGAAGTGAGACTGGGACGTGGAGAGAGGAGGAGGAGCAGACAACAAAGCAAAGTATGGTTTTATTCTTCGATTTTCTTCCCCCTTCCTTTTTTTGGTATAAGAACAAATCAAGCCAGGTATACTGTACTTCATTGCGTCACTTGGTAAGTCTGATGTAGAAAATATGCAATAACATCAAGAATTTTAATGTTCTAAAGAAATACCACCTTCTGCTCCCGGTGTTACTAGTTCAGACCATCGAGTATGTATTCTTTTTATTTATGCTGAGAAATTAGCCTGAACATACTAAACCACTAAATCTGTTCTAATTGATCATTATAATACAGTTTTATTTATTTTGATGACCATGTGTCTCAAAATGCCTGTTCCTGGTATTCGTCCTAAGCTTTGGCTTTCTGGTTGTATTTTACAGTACAAGCTAGACAACATAGAAGTGTGTTGAATGTGTTTGCACTTTGCGTGCCTTGGAACAGAGTGTGTATGCAACTCAAAACTGTAATTCTAGCACCATCCGTTCTATAGTGTGCATTATAGTTCTTCACATCAGCCCGCCTGAAAAGAGTGTGCCTCTGATTATACCAGGGGCATAATATTTAAAGGGTTTTATGAGTTCTGGAACTTTTGAATCTTGTTATTTTAGGAAATGTTTCAAACCAATGGAAGAAGAAACTGTTCTTAATACTTTACATTATAGTTTGTACCAATTACCTTGTAACTCTAGTTTCCTTGATTAGCAAATGGTAGCTGTCTTGGGCATCATCTGTATCACAATACATATTATACAATACTGGAGCGTTTTATGTGGTTTTTGAAACTTGTTGTTAAGAAAATCATTCCATAGACTATCCTGCACACAGTATGCATCATGCAATAGACACCACCATGTTGCGATATTTATCTATATATGTATACTAGCATAAGTGCCCGGCGCTGCTCGGGTCAGTCGGAGGTGGGGAGGGGACAGACAGCTGACACCCCCTGACCAACCCCAACACCCCCCGGCTCACCCCCCGACCAAACCCGACACCCCCACCTGACCCCCCAAGCAAACCCGACATCCCCACCTGACCCCCCAAGCAAACCCGACACCCCCACCTCACCCCCCGACTGAACCCGACACCCCCACCTCACCCCCCGACCAAACCCGACAACCCCACCTCACTTACCGTCCCACCAAACCCAACTCGAATCCATCGCAGGTGGGGGGGGCACAGAGCTGATGGAGTCCGGGGTTCCGTTGGGAGGGGGGAGGGGCAGTGAGCTGAGTGATCTCCGGGGTTCCGTTGGAGGAGGGAGGGGCAGAGAACTGAGGGATCTCCGGGGTTCCGTTGGGAGGGGGGAGGGGCAGAGAACTGAGGGATCTCCGGGGTTCCGTTGGGGAGGGGGGAGGGGCAGAGAACTGAGGGATCTCCGGGGTTCCGTTGGGAGGGGGGAGGGGCAGAGAACTGAGGGATCTCCGGGGTTCCGTTGGAGGAGGGAGGGGTGAGCTGAGCGAGTGAGGTGTCTGTTGGAGGGGGGTATTATGACATCATCACCACCTAACCGCCCAGCTGATGTGATTGGCCCTGAAAGACTTTCACCCCTGGGGGGCGTCAGAGGTGAGATCCGAAAATTTTTCGACCCTTACCAGCATCTAGACCCCAAGACCCCTCACTGTACCAAATTTCAAGTCTCTGGCTCAAACGGTGCGGGAAGAGTTCACTGTCATACGTACATACATACATACATACGTACATACATACATACATACACCACTTGACTTTTATATATATAGATATTACGCATATAAATAATCACTGCCATGCTAATACAGAAAGAACATTTAGCAAATCATAATGGATGATTTCTGGGGGGAAATGTGGTGATGTACCTATTTAGGCAAATTATTTTTTTAAAAAAATATTTACAAAAAATGTTAAGTTAAAAGTTGCATGCAGAATAGCTAATATCTAATGATGTCTACTATGATACAACTGAAATCTCAGAGCCATCAAACCTAGTAATTATTTGCTTGACTGTGCTATTCTTTTGACATTTTGGTCTTTTCTTATATTTATTCTGTTTATGTGGGAGTATTGATACTGATGTGTGTTTCGATAGTTGTGACGGAGTGTATATACTGTGTGGGTGCCTCAGGAAGAAATGCAGAGGGAAAACTGAAGCACCCACACAGTATATCCACTCCCTCACAATAGTTTCACCAACATTTGTTCTCCAAATATAGTATATTATGTAAAAATACAAGAAAAGGGAAATAGGTATGTTTAAACATTTATAACATACAGCAGTAAGTAGCTGTATACATTGGGCCAGCTGAGGTAAATTGGCATAGTTCAATTGACTTTTGTTGAAACGACACTAATTTACACCAATTAAAATTTGGACCTTGAAACATCGGATGTATAAAACTGCTGTGACAAAACACTTTATAGTATAACAAATTTCATCCTAAGAATTTGATGGGGCTTTTCATTGGGAAATTCCGTTGGCCCAATTTAACTTTCCCATTATAAGTTGTATTGACTTTAGCGATAACTACTGGCAATGATTGCAGATTTCTTTGTGCTAACATCAAGACCCAGCCTTTTCATATTTTAATTAAATATTCTGCTTTAAAGGTCAATTGAACATGCAAGCAAAAATATATCTTTTAGAAGCTATGCAAAGATACTCCAAGATAGCAGATTGAGGAAGCGCAGGCCTATTTAACCACCATTTTAAGACCTTAATCTGTGTTTCTTGTAGACCGTAAAACACTCAGTTAGTTTTATTGTATGAGTCTGGGCAAACAAAAATCAAAATAGTTTAAAATTAACAACTTAAAAGAAGAAATAAAGATTTCCAAGTGTTTACACTGACCAAGTATTGTCTGAGATGATGGCCCAAATTTTGCTCTCCTATATAAGTATAACTCCCAAGAGGAGACTGCAAGGTCAGACCCAACATGGATTTAAAAAAAAATAAAACACTGTGGTTAATATTTTAAAAGCAGACTAGGTGATTTAGTGACAGACCTCCCATTGAGATTAATTGGAAAAATGTGGGTAAGTCCCCTAGTCAGTTTTGAAAGTCTCCACAAGTATTGTTTGCAAAATTATAAATATTCTCAAAGCAGTCACTGTCCTTTAGAGGAAAAAAGGAGAACCTTGACAGAGGTCATTGCATTTAGATAAGTGTCAGTACTCAAGGCCACATAGCTTGATCCATTCACACAGCTGGTTGACACCACCAGGAATTGCGCACAGATCAAGGGCCATTTAATCTAGTAATGCTGAGGAAATACAAACCCTGTTTTATATTATCTGTGATTCTTCTTACTAAGAACTTGCAACTCATATTGAGGAGAGTTGGTGTTGGCTTATTTACTTTAATGAGCATTGCAGATATTCACTCAGTTCTTTTGAGGATTTCATACATTGTGAATAACAAATATATAAGTGCAGGTGCATTTAAAATTTATCTAACTGAAGTATTATGTGGTACACACTAATATAAATAAGGTAAGATGGCAACTAGGTTTGAAACATAAAATATTTACAGTTTTTTGTGATAAATCCTAATGTAGTCTAGATCGATGGTCACCAACAGATCAGTTGTGATTGACTGATCGATCCTAAAGGATCTCCCAGTCCATCGTGCTCTCTGGTGGTGTAGCTTGGCTGCTGCTAAGGCAGGCTCCATGCCTGCCCAAACCACATGTGACTCCCAGAAGCAGTCGTGTCAGGGGTCATCCTCTGCGTGCTGCTCCTACCTGCAAGCACCGCCCATGGAGCTCCCATTGGCCGGTGAATTGGCCTCTTCTGGGAGTGGCTTGGGTCCGGAGTAGGGGGGCAGCCATGATGCACATCAACCAGGAGCTGCTGGAGGTAAGTGCTGCCCAGTGGGAGGCCGCACTCCAACCCGCAGCCCAGAGCCAGCATCCAAAACCCCTTCCTGTACCCCAGCCACCAGCCCTGAGCCCTTTCTCAGAGCCAGCACCCCAAACCCCATCCTGCACCTCAACCTCCTGCCCAAAGCTCAGCCGAGAGCCCCTCCCCCCCCCCCCCACTGTGAACCCTTTGGTCCTAGCCCAGTGTCTGTAGTACCCCCTCCCAAACCCCAACCCTCTACCTCAGGCTGGTGAAAGTGGGAGAGAGTGGGGTGGGGGGTGGAGTGAGCAGGGCAGGGATTTGGGGAAGGAATGGGACCTTGGGGAAGGGGCATGTTAGATCCTGGGTTACCCTTAAATTCAAAAAGTGACCTTGGCTGTAAAAAAAGGTTGGAGACCACTGTGCTAAACATTTATGCTTTGGCCACCATTCCAGAGGACATGCTTCCATGCTGATGGTGCTCATTAAAATACTAAGGTGTAAATTTAATTTGTGACTGAACCCCGTACGGGAGAATTGTATGTCTCCTGCTCTGTGTTTTACCATATTCTACCGTATTCTGCCATATATTTCATGTGATAGCAGTGATGGATGATGACCCAGAATGCTGTTCATTTTAAGAACACTTTCACTGCAGATTTGACAAAACACAAAGAAGGTACCAATGTGAAATTTCAAAAGAGAGCTACAGCACTCGACTTAAGATTTAAGAATCTGAAGTGCCTTCCAAAATCTGATCGGGACGTGGAACATGCTTTCAGAAGTCTTAAAAGAGCAACACTCCAATGCAGAAACTACAGAACCCAAACCATCAAAAAAGAAACTCAACTTTCTGCAGGTGGCATCTGACTCAGATGATGAAAATGAACATGTGTCCCTCTGCACTGCTTTGGATGGTTATTAAGCAGAACCTGTCATTAGCATGGACACATGCCCTCTGATATGGTGGTTGAAGCATGAAGGTTCATATGAATCTTTAGTGCATTTGGCAGATAAATATCTTGTGATGCTGGCTATAACATTGCCATGCGAACACCTGCTCTCACTTTCAGGTAACATTGTAAACAAGAAGTGAGCAGCATTATCTCTTGAAAATTTAACACACTTCTTTGAGAAATTGGCTGAACAAGAAGTAGGACTGAGTGAATTTGTAGGCTCTAAAGTTTTACATTGTTTTATTTTTGAATGCAGTTATTTTTTGTTCAACTTTCATGATAAAGATATTGCAGTACAGTACTTATATTAAGTGCATTGAAATACTATTTCTTTTTTTTTTACAGTAATAAAAATAAATATGAAAGTGAGCACTGTATACTTTGTATTTTGTGCTGTAATTCAAATCAATATAGTTGAAAATGTGGAAAACAGCCAAAATATTTATATAAATATATTCTATTATTGTTTAACAGCACGATTAATGTGCAGTTAATCATAATTTTTTTAATTGCACATTTAATCATGTTTAATTTTTAAATGCTTGATAGAATAGCCTTATATATTAGTCATTCAAGTCCATAAGAAACTAATATATGATATCTAGCTAAGCAATAGCTGTTTCTACACAGCCTAATAGTGTAGCTGACACTTTATTAGATTACAGACTTTTGATGTGATTGGCACACTGTATGTAAATGCAGAGAAAAGACTTCAGAGCATCTGTTTGTGTTTACTTCCTAACTAATGTCAACTTAATTCTGCATTGAACATTCCCATACACAACCCATATAATGTAAATAGGATTCTTTGGGTGCATGTCAGTGCAAAATTTGGCAATCATATAAGGCTAACTGGAGAATACAGTATACTAATCATGAGGGCAAAAAGACCATGGAGAATTTAAATTCTTCAAAAAAGTCCTCAAATAAATGTCAGTATTTGTATGGTTTACTGAATTATGTTAATTGCTATTGGTAAATTGATACCTGTGTGGTTATCCTGCATTTCCTTTAATGAGATTCAGCATGCTTGGGTGTGACATCCTGGCCCCAGTGAATTAAATGTGGGTTTTGCCATTCAATTCAGCTAAGGTTTTACTCTGGGTGTGCTTCACTAAGTTTTTCCTTTATCTCCAAAAGGGAGAGAGAGAGAAATTTTGGCCTCTTACTTCCAAGATATTGTTAGCCTTCTGTAAGTCTTGGAAAGCCTACTTCTTAAATCTGCTATTTAAAGGGCCTGGGGCTCCCCTGCTTCTACCACCCCGGCCTTTTAAATAGCCGCTGGTGTCCTGGGGAAGCGGTGGCTATTTAAAGGGCTGGGGTGGCAAAGGTAGCATGAGCCCCAGGCCCTTTAAATAGCCTCTGGAGCCCCCCACCCCCCTAGGGCTCCGGGTGCTATTTAAAAGGCCCAGGGCTCCCCTGCTTCTACCGCCCCAGCCCTTTAAATAGCACCTGGAGCCCTAGAATAGCGGCAGCAGGGCTCCGGTGGCTATTTAAAGGGCTGAGGCGATAGAAGCAGGGGAGCCCTGGACCCCCTTAAATAGCCCCCCCAGAGTCCCGCAGCCACTACTCTAGGGCTCCAGCAGCGGGGCTCTGGTGGCAATTTAGAGGGCCTGGGGCTCATGCTACCATTAAATTCTCCATGGTCTTTTTGCCACTGCTGGGAGCCCCAAGCCCTTTAAATTGTCTCCTGGGGAAGCCAGGCCATTTTAAAATTCTCAGATTTCTTAAACATGTAACAGGACACAAATATTTTGACAGGGTTAAACATAAATAGGGCCTAAACATCATGGAACTTTTTAAACCATTCTGAGTTAATTTTCTTAAAAATATGTAACACTAATGAATTAAAAAAAATAAATAAAAAATGAGGAACTTAACGTTAAATATTTGAAGATATGTGTGTTCTATATGCATGCTAAAATGGAACAAAGTCTTAATCTGTTCCTCTGTGGGAAGTACTAGCAAAATATCAGTTTCCACTGAGAGAGATTCAGTTATGAAGAGTCTTTAGTGAAACAGTGACATGTATTTCTAAACGTTATGAAAATTACATTTGTGTGTATGTGTGTCAATCTCTCTCTCTCTTTCTCTCACACACACACACTCACTTTTTTTGTGTACACTCTCTCTCCCTCCTGTAACTATTTATCTCGCTATCTACATGGTTTATAGCTAATCTCTCCAGTTTTCCCTGAAATATCTCATTGAAATATGTTTCAAAGTACTTCATCACAAGAGTGAGATACTTAACTATGTAAAAATTGCATTACATTAAATCAAAGTGAGTGACTCATGTTTCAAATGAGTGAGAAGTAGCAGGTCTATAATGTGTCATGCAGTCGAAGTTGAAGATGCATCTTTGTTTGCTGAGTTATGAACAATTAAAGAGAACATCAGCAGCATAAACTGACTGTTCCAAGAAGTTTCTGGATAAATTATGTGGCTAAGGAAAAATCAGACATTATCAAAAGCAGAACTGGAAGTTGTGTCTTGAGACTTTCATACCCACAAAATTTACATAAAATATCTGAGTCATGATCAGCAGCATGAATGAGAGAGTTTAGGGATATGATGACCATTTGGGAATGTTTAAACAGAAAACAGGAAAGAATTTATTTTAAAAAAATTCTGGGAAAAATCAGCACACAGGCCATCAATTCTAACACTTCTTCACCACCGAAATACAGTATTTCTCTTATTCCTAAGCTTCCTGGTCTTATTCACAGCCATCACTATATTCTAGGTCTCATTCAGGTCCATTCCTGGAAAGGAGACAAGATCAGGCTGGGACTGGTAGGGTTTTCAAGTCAAAATATTGTTTTATTTGGAAAAAAAGATAGTGATGGGTGTGATCTAGAAAATATTTCAGAAAGAGTTTGATGTATTCAAGATAGGGTGACTAGATAGCAAATGTGAAAAATCGGTACGGGGGTGGGGGATAATAGAAGACTATATAAGAAAAAGACCCCAAAATTGAGACTGTCTCTATAAAATCGGTCACCTCAGTTCAAGATTTAAGCTTCTTGAATGAATAAAGAACAAACATTCAGAGTGAGTTGAGCAGATCAAGCAAACAATTTCTCAAAACCTTATCAAAGCTCTCTCAAGAAGGAAGAGATGAATTACAGGCCAAAAAGTAGATTGGGATTTAGTGAAGTCGGGAAAGAGAAAAACTGTTGGGTTGGAGAGCATGAAAACCTTTCTGTGCAGTTAGACAACAAAGAAGAAATTTTAAAGCAGCAAAGCTAGGGTTTTTATGCACCTTTGCATACTTTGGTTTTGTAATTTATGTTGGAGAAAAAGAGTTGGAAAGTACATCAGCTACAAGATAGCAATCTCAGGGTTTTCTGTTGGCATTTGCTTTTCATGCTTACTTTACCTCTTCTTCCTGGATTTGATATAAATATTGAGCCAAGATTCCTCACGTAACTCCAATCTCTTCTATAGAGTAGCAGCACGATTAAATCTGACCCATTAGATCTGCTATAGCAGCAAGATGAACTGAAGCCAACAGATGTGAGGTCATATTTGGATCTCAATTACAGTAGTGTAAACCAGATGTAACTCATCTGAAGTCAGAGGATTTATTTTTGATCACACTTATACTGGTGAAGCCCAATGCACTTTGTTGTTAACGAGATCAGAATCCAGCTCAGTGGAGTTACACCAGTACGAAACTAGCTGAACTGAAAAGAGAACTATGACCAAGGTAGTTGCTCTAGGGGTGGGATTTTTAAAAATGCTCAGGACTGGCCTAATTCTGATGCCATTAAAATCAGTGGTAAAAGTCCCATTGTCTTCCTTGGCAAAACGGGCAGGCCATGTTGAGTGATTTTGTAAATCCCAACCTAAATTTACACTGGTATAACTAAAATCAGAATGTAGGTGCAGGCTCTGTAAGCACATGCTTACATGGAGAATGGGTCTTAAACAAAATTAGAAAAAAATATATTTAAATAGTGTGGATAGGGTCAGATTATTATAAACAAAGATAGGTGTGTGCAACATTCACAACATACTCTATAACTGTACTTCCCTGATTTTTAAGATGAATGGAGCTAGCATGCTAAGTCACCAAAGACAGAACAGTAGTAAGGGCTCTGGTTGGTTGTTTTTTGTTTCGTTTTTTTACTGGCAACAGATTTGTTCCCTCTAAAATACCTTATTGTGCTGAGCTAAGGTCTCACACCTCACATCAAAGCCTTCTCCCTCAACATCAGCCCTAACTATTTGAGATGTCTGCTGTTTCCACTGCCATGATCACCTCAACAGCTACCTTCCTCTGGGACAATGAAATGGTGACATAATCAAGGCAGGCTTAGGAGCACAGAAGACAAAACTTCTGCAGAAACTTCACCAGGACAATGGAACTCACTATATTCAGAAGTTCTAACTTCACTACATTCAGAAATAAAAGCAAAACTCACACATTTGAGCTATTGTTCATCTGCAAATTTGACACCATCAGCTCAGAATTCAACAAAGACTGTGAATGGCTTGCCAACTACACATGCAATTTCTCCTCTCTTGGCGTTCACACCTCCAGATCAGCTGCCGGAAGTGGACCACATCCTCCCTGATTGAATTTACCTTGTTATGTCTAGCCTGATTCTTGCCTGCAGATTTATATCTGCCTCTGAATATTTTCCCCATGAAAGCTTATGCTCCTAAAAACCTGTTAGTCTATAAAGTTCTACAAGACTTTGTCACATTTGACTTAGGTTGCCCTCTGAATTCTCCACACTCACAAAAATGACTAAACCATTTTTTTCTACAGATTGGGAAAAGTGCGTGCATGAGGGAGAGATGGGGCCTAACTCTTTCTGAGTTAATTTATTCCATTTAAGACAACAGAATTACATGATGGGGAAAATGGTGGAAAAGTGTGGAGTATCAGCGCTATTATTGATTCTTCTCCCACCGCAGCTAGCTTTACGCTGATGTAACTACCCTGATTTCAGTGTAGTTGCCCTTGATTCACACCACTTTATAAGTAAGAAGAGAGTCCGAGTCATGTTATATCACTTTGTCATTAACAGTCATTTATACCAGTTTTCTGATCATCATGTATTTGACATTTTATTTATAGCACTGCCTGTGTCACTAGTGAATTTGACAGAGCGTGTTCTCTAGGTGTTGCCTCTTTCTTTCTCCAGGACTTTGCCCCTAAGAAACAGAAAGAGCTAGGCCCAATTCTCTGATCTGCTCTGGTTTCTTGTGACAGCCAGTGCATCTGGCAATCCAATAAAAGTGGAGCCCTCATGTTTCTTCGACATCGAAGGACTCTCCAGTTAGAGCGAGGCCACCTAGCAACCTTTGGGCCCCACCCATAGCTGAATGTCCTCACAACCTAATGATCACTGACTGCTGTGTCTCCTGGAAACTGTGTATAGATTAGAATAGCCTATTTATGGTGAGGCAAGTGTCACATCAGGGGAACCAAGACTGACAAGAAGCCATTTTTATCTCATCCATCTGGGCAGTCCCTGAACACTTCTTAGAGTAGGGAATGGGAGATAATGGCTCCCATTTTCTTAGTATATCAGCAACTCACAAGTATGTACATTTGCAAATACTTTACTTATTTCCACCTTCCTTGGACCAATGGTAAGGCTATATATCTCCACTGGGAATAGCTCAGGTAGTATCAGGTGCCATACAAGTGCCTGGATAATTACTGTCAAAGGGTAAAACTGCAGACTAGTTTAAAACAAGTGTGAGAGTACAAAATCCCCCGCCCCCCCCCCCCCTCTATTTAACTTAATCTACCTAATCTCCAACACTCCCAGGGCTAAATTCAATCCATGTCTTCCATGCAGATTTTACTTTACAGTGGTGTGAATTTACATTGCTGTGAGACCATGAATTCCAATGGGAGTTGAGCCTGCTTCAATCATGAGCTGAATTTGGCCCTCTTACTTGACGTTCCATCACTGAAGTGATGTCAGGGAGTATGTGGATTGAATCTTGCCCGTTATTCCTATGTGAAGCTTTGTGCAAAAATTGTTTTTCAGATGAGAATTACAAAAAGTATTAAAGGGTGCAGTCTTTAGGGGAGGAGAGAGGGCATTATTATTTCAAAGTAAACCTGGGAATTGACAAGTTTCTTTGACTTCTAGGGCAAGTGCTGTGTAGCTATAGAACAGGAGTTCTCAAACTGGGGTGTGGGACCCCTCAGGGAGTCGCAAAGTTATTACATAGGTGGTCACGAGCTCTCAGCTAACACCCCAAACCCTGCTTTATATCCAGCATTTATAATGATGTTAAATATATAACAATGTCTTTTTAATTTATAAGGAGGGTTGCACTCAGAGGCTTGCTATGTGAAAGGGCTCACCAGTACAAAAGTTTGAGAACCACTGCTATAGACGATTTTAAAAAATTGTAAGAGATTTTTCCTCATTACCAGATAGTCTAGTCCCCAAAGATAGAGGGAAAAGAGGCTATGTTCTCAATTCACTGAAATGTCACCATAAAACCCTGTATCCCCGTGATTCATTCCCAGTCCTAAAGGACAAACTCTTCTTATTTGTAATAGCATAAACACAATTTTTAACAAACACACTCAAAAACCTACAAAGGGCTCTGAAACCATCCAGCTCTTCTAGGACTCATAAATTTATACCTCAGAATTGCCATTACCTGAAGTCTTCTGGGGGAAGGGAGAGGGGGTGTATGAGTAATAAAGGCTGCTATGTTTGAGGCCATAAATCATTTAAGCAAGTGTGTCATATCATCTATCCTTCCCTAAAAAAGAAAAATGATGTTATTCAGTTTTATTCATTGCTGTCAGATAGATAGGTGGATTGTGCACTGTGTTGTCCCTGAAATGGATAACCCTTTTAAAGAAACATGTTTTTCAGAATTACTGTTTCTATTCGACTGTGATACAAGTATTACAACTAAAGGCATAACTATAGGATCCTTCTCAGGACACGTTCAGAATCTGCATGTCCAGTCTTTATCTTCTTTTAAATGTGTTACCCACAAAAATTTGCATATTTCTAAATCATGCTAGTTACCCACTTTGTGATACAGGGATGTGCCTGTACATCTGCACCTAACTGGCATTCTCCTGTGTCCGAAGGGCCAGAATCTGAGAATAAAAAATATACATATTTTGGACTCCTAGTAGGTAATCTACATAATCTTCATCAAAACCAATTATTTTACAGGCAGGAAAAGCACTGGGGCTGTGAGGCCGTGGGTGGAACAGGGGCAGGGCAGTGGGGAAGGGACAGAACCAAGTGGGGCCCTGGGCAGGGCTGTAGGCAGAAGGGATGGAGCAGGGCCACAGTTCTGGTGCAGGGGCCCTTCCACTTGCTCTGGCCCAGGGCCCCAGGAGACCTGGATCTGCAACTGAGCACAGTTTATCAGGACCCCAGGGCTAGATCCACAAAAGGACTTAGGTGTTGCAATGCTCAGCATTGCACCAACTGACTTTTAGGAGCTTTGCTACCTAGTTACATCTGCAGATCCAAGATGCATGCTTAGGCTCCCTCCACCATTAGAAACGGGATCCACAAAAGCCAGCATGCTAAGCGGGGAGCTGGCCAATAAGAAACCTAAGGAAAGGAGCGGGTCCTAACCTCTGCCCCACAAAGGGTCTTTAGCACCTAGACTCAGGTCAGAGGGAAGAACCTACCTCCATTTGGGATTCAACATCTAAGCCAGGTTTTTACAAAATTATGTCAGTACTGGCCTTATAACCTATAACCTTTTTGCCCAGGGATGAGGGCACTCACCCAAGAAAGAATGTGGAAGACCTCTGTTCAATTCCTCTGTCTGCCTCATGTGGAGCCACAATTTGTGTGGGGGTCTCACATTGCAAGACAGTGCCCTAGCCACTGAACTGTGTGATATTCACGTGAGGGACTTTCTCCTTTTGAATATGTTCCATTGTGTATAAATAATTAAAGATCTATTGGTCCAGAGAGAGACTAGGAATGACTTTATAGTCCCGGGGTTAGAGTAGTTACTTTCTCCTCCTCCTCCCTTGGCCATTTTGTGTAGATTTAGACATGCTCAGAGCATGCCTGCAGAATCCGGCTGGAGGCAGGCCAGAAAGGCAGGGGTGGAGCTGGGAGGTATAGGGCTGACTGCAAGACTGATGTGCTTCCCGGAGTTCCACTCAGACCGAACTGTCCGTTGTGCATTAGCAGGAGTTTGAGGAGCTTATTGGGCTTAGGCATGAGATAGGCACCCAGAATGAACTGGCTCTGCACATACTCACTGGCAGAAACTTAGGTCCTAAATGACTTTAATGGTTGAAATTTAGATGCTATGGGGCTTCAGGCATCTCCAGGGTTAGGGAGCAGTTCATCACAGATTTTGAGGGTCTCAGAGGGTCCTAGAATCTGGGTTCCAGCTCACGTCTGAACCTATATATTGTAATTAAATAGTCCTGCAGCCTGAGCCCTGCAAGTCCATCAGCTGGTATGCGCCAGGTGTGGGGTTTTAAATGCAGTGTAGACATGCCCTTAGATTTTTTAGCAGATAACATTGGTAGTATTTGGAAGAAACATTGCAGTTAAGGATGTATAGGGAAGATGGTAAGCAGTAGAGGCATGAGAATGAGATGGGGAGGAGACTGGAGAGAGATTTGTGACAAGGATGAAAGATAAAAACCAGAACGTGAAATGAAGAGAGTATGTCCTATCTGAAAGACTGCACCTCTTTTCAATCAGACAAGGAGCACTGCTCTCAGGAAAGACAGTTCAAGCAGGACTGGGTTTGAGAATCATCTCCCCTAAGGTTAAAAACATGGGAGTAACATGTTTACTTATAAACATTGGCCCCAACTTTTCACAGTGTGGTCCCTACTTTTTGTCATTGGTGGAAGGAAGTACAATTGCAATCAATTTCTGAAATGGACGTTGCGATAGACTAAATGCTTTAAGACTCTCTAGTGCAAAATTCTGTCATCTGGGGTTACACCCAGTTACAACCTTTTTTGCACCGCTCAGGTGGTGTAAAGGGGATCTACCCAATTGCTACTGCCCAACAGACAATTCTGCCGGAGAGGAATTCCCTGCTAGTGCATCTGTATTGCTTCCAGGCCCTACACCTATCACCTCCACCCTGTCTAGAAGGTGGGAAAAGGACATGCTGGAGCTCTTCTATGCTACACTGACTTTTCACTAAGCTTGGATCCATTAAGGACTCTGGATGAGTTAAAGCTGTTTCTTAGGGTGAGTTTGAAGTATATGTTCTTCATTTAATCTTTCGGTTTTGCTAGCTAGCAATGTACTTCATTATTAAACTATGGGAATAAAAATAGAGACCGCCAGGGAACAACTTATACTCAGAGCAAACAGCTTATTCTCTCTCCTTCCTGAAATGAAGTATTAAACAAAGTATTAAAAAGCTACAGAAACCATGGCTCTGATTCTTCACTGCCTTATAACCGGCCAAGTCACTTACACCTGTGCAACATGGATATGAAATGCTGCCATCTTTACTGGGTAGTATTTTACACTGGTTTTGTTCAGGTGTAAATGACTACCCAAAGAGCACAGCAATGGAGAATACAGGATTGTGGGTTAGAGCCTTAATGAGATGCCCAGTGCCTATGCAGCACTCCAGTGAAGTCAGAAGGGCTCAGAGCAGGCAAAGGGTCACTTGCTTGGAACGTACTGCTAGATTGAGGCCTAGGTTTGCAGATATCTTTTAAAAAGTCCCTTTTCTTCTTTACGGGCCAGATTCTTGAAACCGTCTCTACCCGTGGCTCACCAAAGTCCATAGAAGTTGTGCCCAAGACGACCTGTATACATTAGTACTCATAAGATTATTGCGCTTACGATTATTTCTTTCAAGCAAATAATGTTTCTTATTTATTCTAAAACATGTATAACTAAAAGTACAGCACCTGGCTTCAAAACAGAAACCTCAATTAGAAAATATTTGCCTGATCTTACTACCTGGTTCAGCATATGGAATGTTTATTATTTTCAGGTAATTAATTTAGTAGACAACTTGATAACTGTGTATCCTAAAGTGTCACTTTAGAAGCTCTATTGTGTTTTGAAGGCTGAAATACACTAATTGACAGCAAAGATTTTTCCAGTAGTAGTAATTAGAAAATTCTGTAGATTTCACATGAGATTATAGTAATCTGAACACAATTTTGTGCCTAATAAAAATAAACAAACTACCCCATTTTTTATATTGTCTCCCATTTTGTCAGAGCCTTTCCTTATAGGAAACAATGATTCTCTCCTTTCCCAATGTATAAAATCTTCCTGGTTGCAGAATGTACATCATCATGCTAAGTGACGGGCAGATAAAACAGGAGCATTCTGTACTTTGGGGAGTGGTTCTCAACAGCTCTTCAGTCTTTAGGCTCTCTATTAACACCATCAAGAGCATCATTGACCGCAAGATATGGCAGTGATTTGTTGATGCACACACCTATGCATGTATTAAGGTTTACATTTTGGTATTCCAGAGTAATTGTATCTTTGTACTGAAAACAGTGAAGATTCCTGTATTTTAAAGAGCCCTGCATGGCAGATCCAAGGATCTTCCTGCATGGATCACAGTGTAGAAATGTGGCCTACATAGTCATTAAGAAAAAATTAAAACATAAAGAATGCCAAGTTAGCAGGAAGCAACACGGAGCACAAAGGGAAAAACCAGAGAGTTTTAAGACTGTTGTTGGGTAAGATCTTGTCTACACTACAGAGTTTTGTCAACACACGTTACACCAATGATCAAAACCCAGCAGAATTACATCGCTTGTGCATGTTCCCACTGAGCTCATCCACAATTGGTGCTCTAGCATGGACAGAGAGAGGAGTGCAATGAGGGTGGCTATCCCACTGTGCAACTTGCCACCTTCTGCAGCTAGGAGTTGTGGGATGGTGGAATGGATCGCAGTGCATCATGGGTGTGAGCTGAACGTCCAATGATGTATTTTTTTCCATTCCATCATTCTATGGTCTTCCGACTGCATTTCCCAGCATTTTTCAACCTCCCCTGTTTACTGTGTGCCCGCCATCTCTGTCTGAAAAGATAGATCCTTCACTGCTCTCACTGTTATGAACACATAGCGGATGGTCATATACTATATCATGAGCACCCAGTCTGAACAGGAACAAGAGATCCTGGACCTGCTGTGTACCATGGAAAGAAACAACACCAAATTACTTTTGGCATTCACTGACCAGCTGCTCATGGTGATCTGTTGCTTTTGGGCTCAGGAAACAAGCACTGAGTGGTGGGATTGCATTGTTATACAGGTCTGGGATGAGGAGCAGTGGCTGCAGAACTTTTGGATGCAGAAAGCCACCTTCCTGGAACTGTGTGTGGAGCTCACGTCAGCACTGTGGATAATGGACACCAAAATTAGAGTTGTGCTCTTGGTGAAGAAGCTTGTGGCGATCACTCTGTGGAAGCTGGCAACTCCAGACAGCTTCCGGTCAATTGCAAATCAGTTTGGAATCAGGAAACCCACCACTGGGGATGCATTAATGTAAGTGTGCAGGACCATTAATCACATGCTGCTCCGAAGGACTGTGACTTTGGCATTGTGCATGAAGTAGTCAATGGCTTTGTGGCAATGGGATTCAGTAACTGCAGTGGGGTGATAGATGGCTCATATATCCCAATTTTGACCCCAGACCATCTTGTGTCTTGAATACATCAGTAGAAAGGTGTACTTCTCTAGGGTATTGCAGGCACTTGTAGATTACCATGGGCATTTCACTGACATGAACACAGGGTGGTCCGAGAAGGTGCATGACACACCCATCTTCAGGAGCACTGGCCTATACAGGAAGCTCCAAGCAGGGACTTTGTTTCCAGATCAGAAGATTCCAATGGGGGGATGTTGAAATGCCCATAGTGATCCTGGAAAATCCAGCATACCCCTTACTCTGGTGACTCATGAAGGCCTTACACAGGAAACCTGGACAGCAGCAAGGAGCGCTTCAACAATATGTTGTGCAAGTGCAGAATGATCATTGAATGTGCCTTTGGCAGAATAAAAGCAGGTTGACACTGCGTTTATGGCAGGTTAGACCTGAAGGAGGAAAATATTCCCATGGTCATAGCAGTCTGCTGTGCACGCCATAATATCTGTGAGGCTAAAGGTGAAAGTTTCCCCTGGGGTGGAGCATGGAGGCGGATCACCTGGTTGCTGATTTTGTGTAGCCAGATACCAGGGCTATTAGTGGGGCACAATAGGGGACTATTCAAATCAGGGTGGCTTTGCGGCACTATTTTGACAATGAGCACCAGTAATCTGTCATTCTGTACAGCACTCTGCCATGCTTTGTTAGCTTGCCACCTTGCATGAAAATTTTGATGATTCCTGACTGTGACTTGTACTCAGCAAATGATCAAATTGCCACTGTGTATTAATTCCAGAAGCAACAACCAAGTGTAGAAGACAAATAAAGATTAGTTATCTTTCAGAGAGTATATTTTTATTAAATGCCAATTAACAAAACACATAAAAGGCTTAGTGGGAAGGGAGATATCAATAAAAGCAGGGTAGACTCTCATAGCTGTGTGTGTAAGTACAGCTATCATTTTGGAAGCTCCCCAAAGCGGTGGAATGAATGGGGTACTGAGATGGGCCAAAAAGTTTCAAGAAATGTGTGGGAGAAGTTTGGGGAGGGTATGGAAAGCAGTTCTGTATATGGCATGAATTCTGCCTGCAGCATGATTAGGAACTTCAACATTTCTGTTTGCTCCTTCATCACTTTTATCATCTGCTCCTGGCCCATTAAAATTTGTTCTTGGCTCTCCTTTATGTCCTGCCTGTCTAGTTATACTTTTCTTTTAAAGTCTGTCTCCGGGCCTTGAATTTTTGTTTTCGGCCACTGAAGATTGGAGCACTTGAAACATGTCTTCCTGGCTGGAGCCCCTTGCTCTTTCTTGGTTGCTTCCTTATGTGGCAGAGGGGATTCCTCTGAAGGTCACATATACAGAAGCACAAGATTATTAGTGCAAGTACAGCATCGAATCAGTTTAGAAAAATGCATATTTTAAAAATACAAATAAGTTTCTCACTGTCCCTCGGCGAATGCCTAAGCATGAGTTTAGGCCGGGTGGCGGCGGGGGGGAGGGGGATAGGGCAAAAGGTCTCAGTGGCTTTTTAAGGGGATCACTGCAGGTGGCTAAGGAGAGGGTTATTGAAGCTGATATCTCACTCCTGAGGGTAAGCAAGGGTGCATCTCCTACATGTGTGTGGCCTCAGAACAGGTCCCTTTTCTGTTTCCCTGTGTGCTGCATTGGTACCTGCAGAAGTGACTGCCAATTGGCAAAGCAGGAGAGTTTTGTTGGTGGAAAGAGCATTGCAGTGTGTACACCTCCACTGTTTTGTCACTGAAAGCTGATTTTTGTGAAAAAATACCCTGTGTACTGCAGAAAAGGCCTAAGTTTATTTTTCTCAAGGGTAGCACTGTTTTGCTATTCATATTCTGCACTTTTATTTTCTGCATAATCTATCCAAGATTTTTAACTCAGAAACTAATAAACAGGTTTATGTGCAATGGTTTGAAAATAAAGCCACTGCAGGTGTGTAGCTAAATGAGGTGTTAATTGGCTTACAGATGCACTTAATTATGGGAATACAGGGAAGGTGTGCTTAGTTTTTGATGTGATGAAGAGAGCAGTGTGAGAGCAAGGAGGTTTACTCCTTGTGTGGGTGGGTCTGTAGAGTAAAATTTCCAGCCAATATTTATAGAAGAAGGGGAGGGGAAGGTAACCTGGTTGCTTCTTTCCTGAAAAAATATATATATATATTTATATATATATCTGCTTCATCTTCTAGTCTTCCCTTTTGCTGAAATACAGTGAGTTCCTTCTAATATAATATCTTATACTTATTTTAACAAGCTACTTTACAAATTAAATGCATGCAGTGCCACTGAAACACCAACTGTGGAAGGGAGGGAAATTTTGGCAAAAGATAGCAGGATAAGCTCTTTCTGACCTGTTTTTTTTTTAAAGATGCCTCTGAAAAGCCATACATGCAAGTAGAGCTACAAGGTAGGTGAGATCAGTGGAAAGAAGTGTGTGTGTGGGGCTTATGCCCAAATAAATCTGTTTGTCTTTAAGGTGCCACTGGATTCCTCCTTGTTTTTGTGGATACAGACTAATATGGCTACCCATCAGAAGGTGGGTGAGCTAACATCTTTTACTGGAACATCTTTTTGTGAGAAAGACAAGCTCTTAAGCTTAGTCTTGTGTGTAAATTTGAAAGCTTATGTCTTTCATCAACAGAAGTTGGTCCAATAAAAGCTATGACCTCACTCAACTTGTCTTGCTAATATCCTGGGGCCCAATACAGCTACAGCAGCACTGCATACACACAAATAGAAAACTGCATTGTGGAATTTGTTTATCAACCTTAGAAGGGGGAAAAAACTGATGTGAATCTGTTTTCAGGCACTTCTAAATGATCCAAATTTGGATCTGAGACTCCAGTCCATAGTAATGGATCCCTAGATCTATGTAAGGCTGCACTAAGTAAATGGGGTTCTATATACTTCAGGGATACAGCCATGTAGGACCCAGACTTAAATAATCACTTTCCCCTTTTTCCCTACAATGTGTCTCTCTTTCTCTATATGGAAAGGTGAGGTAATTGCTATAAATATATTTAAGCAGCCACTATTTTGTCAAAAATATCTGCTGTTAACCTAGAATCTCTTTTTTATTTAAAGTGCTAAGTAACTTTTTTGCTAAACTTCAGTGAAAACCCTTAAAATTTTCCTTTCTGCTGAAAGAGGCCAAAATGATGTGCTTGGAAGAAATAAAGGAGGAGGAGATACAGAGACAATGAATCTCCTTCTAGAGGGAGAAAGGAACCTAAACATAAGGTAGCCATTACTGAAAAGTACAGAGCCTAGCATGGCTATCTTTCAGAGTAGACAGAGTCCTGTGGCACCTTAAAGACTAACTAAAGTATTGAAGCATATGCTTTCGTGGGCTAAAACCCACTTCGTCGGATGCGTGCAGACATAGTTTTGCTTGCAGAGTAGTTTGCTACTTTCCCTAAGAATGTAAGGAGAACTGCTTTTAAGACTTTCCGGAGTTGGTTCAGTAATCCATGACAGGGAAGAAATCTACAAGGAGGGGGCAGGGACCTCCTCTGAAGCTTTATACACCATAAACGCTAAAGGGCACCTGCCCAGTTTTTATTCTTTACAGGTCACTTTAAGTTCTTCCTTTGATACTTGCTAAGTTAACAACTGACACAGGTTAAAGGCTGGGAAATATGGGAGATTGATTCCCTACCCCCCGACCTGATGAAAGCCAGCAACTACTTGCAATTTTTCCATTCCATAAGGAGGCCTTTTAAAATATTCTCTCTCTAACTATTTGGCAGCAAGTTCAGCATCTTTAATGAAAGCATAGTATTCACTTTATAGTACTAGCCTGTTACTATTTAAAAGAAGTTAACATTTTTTTTTTTAAGAAGTGGTTGGGTAGGAAATTTAATTATTTATTACATGCTCTGCTATGGATTTGTATGATCTTAAAGTTACTTGCCTCAGTTTCCCTATCTGTAGAATGGATATAATAACTTACCTATCTTTTAAAATGTCTTGAGTTATTTCTGTGAAAATCACTCATTATTCTGGAACTCTCATCTCTGGTTCTGTATTTGTAGAGGTGATGTATGTTAAACAAGCACAACATATATTTTGCAAAGTAGATTTGGTTTATTCCCTTGAATAGCTGTCATTGCAAGGTTTAAAGTACTAGCAATTTATATATGAGTGTCTTTATTCAGAAACATGATACGGTGAAGGCAGCTCCATCTTAAACCTTAACCACGGTAGAAATTCTCTAGGGGTAAGAAGAGATGTATTTTCAGTGTTTAACTGCCGTGGGCACAAACAAATGTTGTCAGTATGCCAAATGTAAATTCATTATCTTAATATGTGATAGAAATTGTTGTACTTTGGAATCTAACCAGACACCCCCGAGCAAACTTATTTTAATTATCTGTTGTTGTTTTTTTCACATACACATGTAACTCATGATGTTAATGGAAACTCAATGTGCACATAAAAGGAAAACAATCTTTTTAGGACTTTTGGTACAATCACAAATCCAGACAGTAAAAGGACAATACTGCGCACTCTTTTGTGGAATAAAAAATTTTGCAATCAAAAAACCGTACTGAGTTAAAAATCTTAAATATGACAAACAGTTAAATGTCAAACAGGGAGGATGAGTCTGTGATATATTGTAACTGCACATTTCATTTATTTCTTTTTCAGTACTTGGTTGGGAGAAATATCTACAGTAGTTCTTCCATGTAATGTGATACTTTGTGATTCCAAAGCAACTTTTTACACCAGAAGCAGTATTAGCCCCTCTCCATATCTGTTTCCCTACTTGCTAAATGAGGATAACCCACACAGGAAACTGTGGTGGAGTCAGGATTAGAAAGAACCCTAGTCTCTCAGAAATCAAGGGATCAATGGTCATAGTTTGTCTGGACCCCAAATGCCAGCCCTGGGTGATGGCGAGGGAACATCAGTGTTAGAAAAGCTCAATGCCAGAATTTCAACCCTAGGGATATGTATGCATCACTTTCTATTTCAAAGTTAAGGTTAAGGGCTAGAAATGTATTGAAAAACTGAGACTCATATTGTTATAGGGCACCAAAATTAAAGAAGGTCTGGGGCTGAAGGCTTTATGGGATCTCAAAGCCAGCATAGTACTGTGTAACTTTGTACTCAATGGCCATCTGTGATGGGGCGGACCGGCCCCGCACGGGCCAGGGCTGCCCCTGGCCGGACGTTCTAGCAGTGGAAGTCCCGCCCCTGCTGCACTGGGCATGCTCCAAGTGCTCAGGCAGTATAAAGGGAGGGAACACAGCTCAGTCTGGGCCGACGGCCGCAGGAGGAGGACGTGCCTGGGGAGCTCTCCCAAGGGACCAGCCCCGGTCCCAGCCGTATTCGGAGCCAGAGCCGTGGCAGGACCCTGCCTCGGAGTAGGTTGCCAACCACCGCCGACTGGAGGCCATAGACCACGACCAGACTGAGACCGCAGACCCAGCTATGTGCGGAGGACCAGCAACTTCCGAGGGGACCCCGCCTCTGGAACTGGTAGGCACCGACCCCAGGCTATTGAGGGAGTGGTACGACCCACCGGAAAACACTCAGCGTGTTGCGGTGGGACCTGCCCGCTAAGTGGGTGACTGGCCATTGGGCCACACTGCCCCAGTCGAGGGGCTGTTATTGACTCTGGCCATTGGGCAACACTGCCCCAATTGAGGGGCTGTTACGGACTCTGGCCAGTGGGCCCCACTGCCCCAGCCGAGGGGCTGTTACGGGCTCTGGCCAGTGGGCCCCACTGCCCCAGCCGAGGCCCACGAGGCTGTTACGGACTCTGGGGGCACGAACCCTGATACCATCACTTTACCTTTTCCCCAGTTGGGCTCCAATCTTCTGTCTATGCTGGACTATGCAGAGCTTGCAAAGGGCCCAGTTGTTCAGAGCATTTATTGCTCTGTTCTGTATCTGGTTAGCTGCTGTGTCAGGTACAGTCCCCATACTGTGACAGTCCCCATACTTCAGGGTGAATTCCATTCTCATGGGTTACATTTCAGTACAGACTAAAATTCACAACTTATTCCACTCTAAGAGGGAAAACGTGTGTGCTGAACAGCACAACTTCACTCATACCTCAATACTGATGAAAATTATCTAGTCATTGATATGATCTTCAGCTGCCGGATTCTTTATTTTAAAAAAGTCTGGGTATGCGTCTGTCACTTTTGATGTATGGAGGAGTTCAACAATGCTATACATTGTCAGAGACATTTAAACTCCTACCCTTTCTTATCTTCAATTTTCATAATTGATTAAATAATAAAATTGCTGATATTTTAAATTCATGACAATATTTTTGGGAAGAAGGAAAAGCTTTTCCCCCTCTGCTTATTACTTCATTTTAAATGACAGGACTAAAAGTATTACCTAACTACTTAAGGTGAGGGCGTGATTTTTATTCTTGCTCATGCATCACTGACTGAGTGATAGACATCTGTGGTGCATGTTTGTAAAATGTGTATGATAAATTAGAGACAGATTGG
Source organism: Sternotherus odoratus (assembly GCA_032164245.1). Lineage (NCBI taxonomy): Eukaryota > Metazoa > Chordata > Testudines > Kinosternidae > Sternotherus > Sternotherus odoratus. The sequence continues at coordinate 148,166,209 of JAVMKO010000003.1, forward strand.
TGGAATGGCTTTGATTTATTATATAGATCCAGACCAGCAGAAGAAGGTTAATAAAGGCAAAAATGGGGGTGACCTGGAAGTGTCAACATAACCTGCTAATGCGTTTATCAACAAGAATCGAACCAAACACCACTAGTTCCAAAGCAGAAACCTCTACCACTTGTGTGAAAAGATGAAGGGCTTGATCCACAATGGGAGTTAGGTGTGTAAGTGAATCATTTAGGCACTACTGAGGTCTTCAAAACCCCCTGGTCAATTGCCATTTAAGCTTATAGATGTCTCAATTTCTGAGTTGCCTAAGTTTCTGCTGGTGGGCAGATGCCAAACAGTCTAATTCCTGATGGCACTGATCTGTTCCTGCCTAAAACCTGGCAGGATTCACAAACCCATTTATTTTGCGTGTGGGCCCCAACCTGGTATGTGTTCTCCAGCCCTATAAAAGAAAGCTGGCATGAGCAGAATGTGTATGTCTGTCCAATAGTCCACTGTTTAAGGAAGGTTTGAATTGTTTCTCTCTTGATTTGGAGCAGTAATTGAAACCAAGACTCCCACCTCCCAGGTGAGTGCCCTCACCACTGACTGGGCTGTAGCATGATTCATGAGCTGTCAGTGGCCAAATGAATACTAAATTATTTATATGAATTTAGCCTGGACACTCAGCTCAGGGCTGTGAATTCCACTGATCATCAGGACATCTAAGAGTTAGGCATTACAACTCTCATTGTTGCAGCATCCAAGTGCCTTTGTGATTCCAGCACTAAATTCATGAGCTGGAGACAGTAGCAGGCTCATACCCTCTAATGTCTCTGATCACTACATGGGGGACAGACACTTGTGCTTCATAGGACAGTAGTATGAACTTATTCATAAGGCAAGTAGTTCTTGCTAAGTCTGACTCTAAAATAACTAATATAAAATGGCCATAAGCAGCTTTAATTGACTCCTTAAGTTTTCCCTCCATTTTTACCAACAAGTTTAGTGAGCACCATATAGTGTATTAATTTTTAACCTATGCAAGTGAAAATAAGTGAAACATAGCACATCTTAAAATCAAGTAAGGAGGTAGGGGTTACAGGTTTGATCTTGAAGATGGTTTTCAGGTCTATGACTTTCTGGAACCTAATCAGTCTCATTACTATAAGCACTGAAACTTTAGGCCATCTTAAATGCATAAATACCTACATTTAGTAGCATCCAAATTAATTATGTGGGTGTAATAGTGAACTGTATAGAGGAAAAAGTTGTTGTTTTTCTGTAAGGCCATTGTGGGCTGGCTGGATAAGATGTGTAAACTCTTGAGATCCTGCTCAAGCTGAGGTATTTTATAGAACTGATTGTGAGAGAAACATGCACACAAAAATTATCTAAAAACATACCTGGGAATGAAGATAGACATGTACAAAATCTGCAATTTCTCTGAAACAAAAAAATCTTAAATTGTCATCTGCTTCTACTTTGATAAACTCCAAAACTACCATGTGACTGTAGTGTAGACGGAAGCTACGTGTACACTAGACACCTTACAGCAGCACAGCTGTACTGATGCAGCTGTGCCGCTGTAAGATCTCGTGTGTTGTCATTCTATGCCAACACGAGAGAGCTCTCCTGTCGACAGTTAAACCACCCCCAATGAGCGGGGGTAGCTATATTGGTGGGAGACCCTCTCCTGCAGACACAGCGCTGTGAACACTGCCACTTATGTCACTTAGGAGGGTGGTTTTTTTCACACCTGTGAGCAATGTAAGTTTTCCCAATATAAGTGGTAGTGTAGACGGCCTGAGCGTGGATAGTGCTTTGAATTTCAGTAAACTCCCTTTATGCTGTATCTACACTAGGAGACAGGGTTGTGTCGCCTAGCTCATGCAGACAGACTCGCACTAGCTCTGATCTGAGAGACACTACTATTTTTAGTGTGATATCATGGGTAGCAGCAGTGGCAGCTAGCCGTGCCAATACATACCCATGGGGTTCAGGCACCTTTGTACCTGGTACAGCTCGCCATGGGCCTTGGTTATGAGTGGGATCCATGTCCTCCAGCATGATACATTACATCTCCCATAATGTGGTATGTGGTTAAGGCAAGCAGCTTGTCAGCTTTTTAGCAAATAGGGTAATTTTAAGTTATATTTTTCAGATCCTTCAAACTGAAATTATAGCTCCAGAGGGAATACAGATATAAAATTTCTCAAACTGAGCTTTTTTGTTTTAAGAGACATTTTCCCTTGGAAAGCAAATTAGTATAAAGTTTCTTTATTTCAAGGGACTTTAGAAAATAAGCAGTCCTGTGATTATAAGAAGAGCATGAAGTTTTAAATGACTATTCTGGTCTATATTGTCTGGTTTCACCTACTCATGAAGGTTAAAAACAAACAACAAAGTGATATTTAAAAATAGCACATATTGCTCTTTTGTTAATTTATAAATATTGGGCAAAGTCCCAGGCCAGACTCTGACTCCTTTGCACTTTTCCGGCACAAAGGAGCTAAAAAGCTGCCAAAACTGCTGAGAATTAACCTGGCATGAGGAATTGCTGGCTAGCATAGAACCAGAGTATGTCTTCTGTATACCACAGCTCATGGTTCTATCCCCTTTATGACCAGTGGAACTGGACTTGGAGGCCCTGGGTTCCCTTGAGGAACTATTGTAAGCAGGACACTAGTGGAATAGGAAACATGAGGAGTTAGGCAGAAAGCAACTTACCCACATGGACTGAGCAGTCCACAGGGTTTAATAAAGTTGAGTTTGTTCAGAGTACACTGCGTTCATCTTCACAGTTTGTGAATGAAAGATCTCCCACTCAAGGCACAGGAGACATGCCCATGGTGTGGATGGAGTGCACAGTGTGTTTTTCTAACGGGTCTAAGGATCCTTTCAGAGACATTAGTTTATGCTGGCTACTCAAGTGCATTTATGGCTGCTCTGATTTATACCAGGGGCTGAACTTGTGTCTGGCAACCCAAAGGGATTAGGAGAATACAACAATGGTGTACAGTCAGAGAAGACGTTGGTAATGCTAGAGGAGCCATGGCCATTGTAATACAGAATGCATTATCAAGTACTATAGATGAGTGCTGGACTTTTTCCCACAAAACATTCTGTGAATTTGTTTTGGTTCTGCCAAATTGTTGATATTCGCGGGATCCTAAAATTCCAAAACATTTTGTCATGACTCTTCTGAATGAAATGTTTTGATTTTTCTTTTCAGTTTGAAACCATGTTCAATTTTTAAATTTCCTTTCTTTAGTAATAATACAATCAAACCTCTAAAATGGGTCAGAATTGAAATTTTGTGTCAAATTAAATGTTTGTTCATACCCAAACTATTTATTTGTTTAATATTTTTGGAATTGCCAATGAACCAAAATGTTTGTTATTTTTAGATCTATGTACAATAGAGCTATGTGAATGATTTAAACTATTTAATAGTGCTTAAGTAGGATCATTGAGGTAGATGTTTGTATTTCCACTTACTGCCACTGTTTGAAACAAGTTAAAAAAAGGCTGGATATTTCTTTCTGTTTTGGGAATTTGCGGAACATAAAATCACTTTCAGCCTTCCCATGATTTGAACATTATTTAATAATAGCCTCCTGGGGCCCAGTCTGCCTCTCATTCAAGACAATGAGTGTCTTTCATTGCCACTTTGAGAGGTAGACTAGGTGCTATACAAAGCACTTTATGTAAAACTCATTTCTTCGTGAGTAATAACATACAATAGAATAGGGATTGGTAACCTTGGCACGCGGGACCGCAGGGTAAGCACCCTTAGTGGGCCCCGCTGGTTTGTTTACCTGGCGGTTTGCAGATCGCAGCTCCCACTGACTGCGGTTTGCTGTCCCAGTCCAATGGGGGCTGTGGGAAGCAATGGCCACACCACACCACTTCCTGCAGCCCCCATTGGACCGGGATGGTGAACCGTGGCCAGTGGGAGCCGCGATCGGCGAACCGCCAGGTAAACAAACCGGTGGGGCCTGCTAACGGTGCTTACCCTCCAGTCCTGTGTGCCAAGCTTGCCGATCCCTGCAATAGAATGAGGTCTGAGGTTACACTCAGTAACTGCATGACTCAGAAATGTCAGTTTCCGATATTAAAACCCCTGTTAATGAATATTGCTGTTAATATTGTTGAAAAATTTTGTCCAGAAATTAAATTGTTTTAAAGTCTTTTTTCACTAGTGATATTGATGAAAATCATGAACAACTTTTTCTCTAAAATGGATGCTTTGTGCTCACAAAAAAAATATTTGGACTTTTTTCCCTGTAAAATGAAAGTGGATGGCATGTTTAGGTGCCTTGTTGCAATGTATCACCTTCAGCTTTGAGCTGGCAGCTGAAATCTGAGTGAGATTTTCTTCAGAGTGCTTGGTTTCTCACTTCTTCTCTTATACTGTTTCTGTGGAAATAGGGGACAGAATGGCAAACGTAATGGTAAAGAAAGCGAGGAATACGTGTAGCACCTTAGAGACTAACCAGTTTATTTCAGCATAAGCTTTCGTGGACTATAGCCCACTTCATCAGATGCATAGAATGGAACACAAGTAAGATGCATTTATACACACAGAAAGAAGTGGGGGGAAAGGTTGCACATTAGCATGCCAGTTCTAAGAGGCTGTTAAATCTGGATGGGCCATTATCAGCAGGAGAAAAAAATACCTTTTGAAATGGATTTCTGTGTCGGGTAAATTAACTCAGGAAATGCAATCAATTAGTGTAATGAAAGAACCATTCGCAAGTCCTATTTAGCCCCTGGTTAATTGTATCCAATTTGAAAATTAATTCCAGTTCCTCAGTTTCTTGTTGTAGTCTGTTTTGGAAGTTTTTCTGTTTCAAAATTGACACCATCAAATCTTTAATGGAATGGCCAGGAAGATTGAAGTGGTCTCCTTCTGGTTTTTGAATGTTATGATTCCTGATGTCAGATTTGTGTTTTGTGTAGAGACTGGCTGGTTTGGTCAATGTGCATAGCAGAGGGGCATTGCTGGCACATGATGGCATATATCACATTGGTCGGTGTGCAGGTGAATGAGCCTCTGATGGCGTGGCTGATGTGATTAGGTCCTATGATAGTGTCAGTTGAATGGATATGAGGACAGAGTTGGCATCGGGATTTGTTACAAGGATAGGTACCTGGGTTAGTGTTTTTGTTGTGTGGTGTGCGGTTGCTGGTGAGTATTTTTTTTCAGGTTGGGGGGCTGTCTGTAAGCGAGGACTGGTCTGTCTCCCAAGATCTGTGCGAGTGAGGGATCATCTTTCAGGATAGGTTGTAGGTCTCTGATGATGCGTTGAAGAGTCTTAAGTTGAGGGGCTGAAGGTGACGGCTAATAGTGTTCTGTTTTTGTCTTTGTTGGGCCTGTCCTGTAGTGGGTGGCTTCTGGGTACTCTTCTTGCTCTATCAATCTGTTGTTTCACTTCCCCAGGTGGGTATTGTAGTTTTAAAAATGTAATGATATAAGTAATGGTATAAGGCAGGAGTGTTTGTCTGGATTATTTTACCCCATCTTTTAAATCCCTTACCTAATTTTTGCCATTCTGATCCACTTTACCTTTGAGATGGATGTAGGAGCAAGTGACTGAAATTACATGGTTTGACCCTATTGTTCAGATGCAAGATAAAATCTCAGTTCTTTCAGTGGGACTTCTGCCAGCATATGGTACATAGCGTAGGGCGCAACAGGTTTGGTGTTAATGCATTATTAGAACAGTAGAAAAATTAATTTGTGGCTACTGACTCTTAAGTTAAGAATGAACAGTTTAACATCTGAGATCAGAGAGGACTGGCTGAATACTGATGTCACTGACTAGAACCCGGCACAGACTCCTGAGATGGAAAATTCACTCTGGGGAGTAAAATAGAGGGGGAAAAAGAGATAATGATTCAGCTCCAATCATGAATAATTTCCAGCTGCAGAGATGCTTTCCTGGTGGGAAGTAGAAGTGGCACTGGTGGCTGCCCTACCTTGTAGTGAATGTACTTGCTGGCAGAGGGAAATTTTTCCGTCTCTTGGGAATTACAACAGTGCGGCTGCTCTACTGGAGAGGACAGTTGTGGTTGGTTGCTTGGATTTTTTTTAAAACCACCATTAGTTATAAATATGTAACAGATCTCCGTCCCTGAAAGCAGTTATGTCATTTAATGGCCTATTTGTTTATATGACAAACCTCACTCATTTTTATTTGTATTAAACTACTTGTATTGAGAACAGAGTAATGCCCGGTCTGCTTCATACAAACCACATTAGTGAATAGATCTCTGTCCGCTGTGGCCTTTGCAGCTGATGTGACAGAGCTCTGTTTTGTGGTCAGAGTGGTAATTTTAAAGAGTGCTATCAATATTGCTACAATTACTATTGATTTAGGATTGTCACTTTTATTTTTCTTGCAGCAGTGTAATATGGCATAGTTCTTTGCTTTATTATAGTTCTTTGATAGCACGTTCTCTCTCCTTTTTTTCCTGTTGAGAAATAAAAGTATACATTCTTCAGTATATTACTAATATTTACCCTGAGACAATCAATTATTGCTAGAGGAAAATTTCTAGTTCAAGATTTTCACCTAGAACAGGTAATCTCAATGAAATATAGAGATGTCTATAGGCCAAAATAGCTATTTCAATGCAATAATCCAGATACTGTAGAATAGTTTTCAATCATTAACTTTGTATTTTATAAAAATCTATTCTCGCTGACTTTGGGATTTTTATTGAATCAGTTAAGGTTCCATATTGTAATAATGATATTTTGAATATACGCAGAACTTTTGTTTTATGAAGGTCAAAACTTTCTGATGCCAGCCTATTCCTGTAATAACCTGAAATGCTCAATTCAATACTGACAAACTCTGAACAAACTGAGCTTTGTGGCTCCGTCCTAACTGTAATTTAAATAAATATTCTGGCTGTAAGTCAATCTTTGGTGGTGGTTAAAATTATGTGGGGTGAAATCCTGGCCTGACAGAAGCCAGTAGAAAAATTAATATTGACTGCAGTAGGGTTAGGATTTTATTACCATTTTTTAAGGAATGCTTTATTTAAGATTTAAGTGAATAATTTACTATATTACTCTTCTGGATAAATGTTAGCCTCTTTCTCTACTTGTGGAATTTACTGCAGCAGAAGAGCCGGAGTCTGGTCCCACATGAATAATTATTAACATTATTTTCAAACACATGCAAATATCTGGTAGTAGGTAGAAGTAAATGCTATATAGTGGACAGAGTTGTTATCAAATTCAACAGACACAAGAAATCATTTTGTATCCAAGATACTCTGCCAATAGTAATTTATTTATCATACCCAAATTACAATACAAAGAACACAACAGGGCTTTGTTATTTTAAATACATAGTTTAATTGGGGCAATATTAAGATTGTTTCTGTAATTAGGAATATGTTCAAACAAAGTTATTCAAATATAGCGAAGAGGTCAGTTGGTTATTAATAAGAAATTTCCCGTAAGTGAATGGAGTACACAGTCAAGCACAGCATCCATTTATTACATTGGTTCTCAAAGTGGGGGTCGCGAGCCCCTGCTGCTGGCAGCCGACCCTGACCCCTGCCGGCGGAGTCCCAAGCCCCAGACCCGGCCCCTGCTGCAGCGGGCTGCCGGCCGCACCCCAAGCCCTGGCTGCACCGGCAGAGGAAGGCGGGGCGGCAGAGAGCCCTCTCCCCTCCCCAGGGCTGGCGACAGGAATTTTGGGGCCCCCTACTCTGGTCATTTGGGGGGGGCAGCCCAGCCGGTGTTCCCCCCCCCCCCCCCAGCTGACAGCAGCTGGCCCCGCTTCCCCCCCAGGCCAGGCGGCGCTTCCCAGTTCCCCCCCCCAGCCCAGCCAGCGCTCCCCCCCCCCCTTGCCTGCCCCCCAGCCTCCCCAGCCACACTGATAAATGAACCTCCCGAGGCAGGGGTGAACTCACCGCAGAGCCCACCTGCCTGCCCAAAGGCCCCCCCGGAGCCACCGCCCCCCGAGTGGGGCCGGGCCCCCTGTCCCCTTACCTTGGCGAGGCCGGCTCCCCTTGGCCCCTTTTCGGCGCCTCCGCTCCGCTCCGCCACCGTCCGCGCCGCACACCACCAGGGCGGCCGGGCGCGCTTCCCCGGGCCCCCGCTGTGGTCAGAGTCTACCGTCAGCCTCAGCCGTGCGGTGCGTGCAGGCGCTTGCCGCACTACAGCGCAGCGCTGGGGTGGCCGGCGGTGCCCGGGATTGCACGCGGTCAGCTGCGGCCACACGGCACGTGCACCGCGCCTCTGCAGAGGTCCGAGCATCCGCACTACATCGGGGGCCCCCCTTAAGTCCGGGGCCCGGTACAGTTGTCCCCTTTGTCCCCCCCTGTCACCGGCCCTGCCCCTCCCTCCCCTCTGGCAGAGTCAGAGTCAGAGGAAGGTGGACTGTGTCCCCTGTCCGGAGAGTTCTCTGCTGCCTGGGGCATGCTGCAGGGGCGGGGGCCCACCATGCAGCCAGTGCCAGGGCAGAGAGCCCCCCCTCGCAACCTGGCTCCAGCTGCCCCCTCCCCCTGCGACTCCCCCATGGGTCCCCCAGCCTCCCCTTGCTGCTTCCCTTAGACCTTCCTTAGACAGGGGCAAGTCAGAAGCTCCCTTCTCTTCCCTGCAGCAATATGTTGCTGCCCTGCAGCAACTTCCGCCGCAGGATCCTAGTGCCCGCCATCTTCCACTGTCAGTGACAGGGGTGAGTGAGTTTGCTGCTGGGGGAGCAGGAAAAGGGGGGCCCTTCCACAGAGCTTGCTGCTGCTAGGAGGGAAAAGGATGTGGGGAGTCCTCTTCTCTGGCCCCAGTCCCAGAGCAGGCTGCTTTCACCCGTCCCAAACTCATCCCCAGCCCTGCCCCATCCCAGAGCCCACACCCCATCCAGAGCTTACCCTCCCCACTGCACCCCAACCCTCTACTGAGGCCCTGAGCCACTCCAGCACCCCAAGCCCCTCATCTCCAGCCCCAGCCAGAGCCCTCCCCCCACATTCCAACCCTCTGCCCTAGCCCTGAGCCCCTCCAACACCTAAAACACCTTATCCCCAGTCCCAGCCAGAGCCCCCTCCGTACCCCAACCCTCTGTCCCATGCTACATTACATTATCCAATATTCATTTAAAAAAATTATAATAAGCAGTGCTCTGGAAAAAGGGGAGGGGGGGTGCAAGGTAAAATTTTTGCATAGGGTGCCAAAATATCCTTGCACACACCTCCATTGCTCCTTCCCCTCCCCTCCCCTCCCCCCACTCGCCCAATGTGTCCTGATATTTTGCTCTTGCAATCTGGTCACCCTACCCAAGCCCTGGCCCCTGCCGCAGCAGGCTGCCAGCAGCGACCCAAGCCACAGACCCTGCCGCGGCAGAATGCCAGCGGCACCCCGGGCCCTGTCCCCTGTCCCAGGGGGTTGCTGGCACCCTCTCCTGAGCCCGGCCCCTGCCCCGGGGGGCTGGTAGCCCTACACTCACACACACCCCAGCTCAGCCCCTGCCCGGGGGGGCTGCTGGCACCCTCCCCAGCCCGGCCCCTGCCCCGCCCCCTAAAGGGAGTCACGCTTAGAAGCCTGGTGTCTGAAAGGGGTCACCAATAGAAAAAGTTTGAGAACCACTGATTTATTATGTAAGGAAAAGCAAAATTATGTTAAGAACACATGTACACACGTAAACACACGTAGCTCAAGTTGGTGTGTAAGAACCAAAATGTGTTTCTCTTGATCTTAATAACTTGTACTTAATGGGGGACATGGTTTGCATCTTTTTAAAAATAACATGGTGTTGCCTAGGTAGCTTAAATGGAACCTAATAGTGCTAGATTGAGTAGTTGAACCCTTGGAGAAGTGTATTTGGAAGAGGGGGATATGGCTAAGGTAGCATTAAGACACATTTCTCTCTTTCCAATCCTAGGCTGCTCTGGGATTGGAGCAAACCTAGAGTAATTTATTCAAGCCTAGTAGCTTAAATTACAGTAGCCTCTGTGTGGTCCCCTGGGGCTGCAGTGCTGTGTTCTTGTCTCCTGGCATACTCCACTTGACCTCCTTATCACTACTTGCAAAAGAGTCTGTGGAAGGCAACTTTATGGCTGTCTTCCGCAGTGTCTGCACCAAGGGAATCATCTTCCCATAGTCACAAACAGAACTTTATTCTGCTCCAACCTTCTACTCAGCATGAAGGGATGAAGATCTTGGCCATTATCTTTGCTTCAAATAACCAATTGAAAAGAACAAAACAAAACAAAAACCACCACCTGGAAACATTTGGGCCCAAATTCTGGTTGTTTCTTGGATGTCTTTAAATCCTATCACCATGGGAAAGATGAGGAACCACAGGATGGAAATTATCTGGCCCCCTCCAAAGTACTGCAAGGACTTCTCTGTAGGCTCGCTGTGCACTAAGCTGCAGATGGTCATTTATGGCCCTGATCATGCACAGGTACATCCTGCTCTGGGTAGGAACATCTGCATGGTGGAGATGAAGTTGGAGGATGACAACATAGAAGGTGCCACTGCCATTGGAATACAGGCAAAAACTAACATTTTTTCCCCTATACTGCATATATGCACCTGTTTTGGGAGCCATTTCTGTTGTGCAAGAACTTGGACTATGATCTGAACACAGAAAAATGCACACCAAGCTTTTCGTTAGTCTTTGAAATCACTCATGAGAGATCATTCTCATAAGAGTGTTTTGGGTGGGGTTTTTTTTGTTTTTTTTTTAAAGGAAAATGGACTTACAGTCCAATAAAATGCTGTTGCTTGAGGTTGTTTGCTGTGGAAGAAAGCTTATTGTATTGTTACTCCTATTGACTGGAATGGTTAGTCAAAGTTTGGGGACCTATGGATTATAATGGTGGAATCATAGAAGATTTGGATTTGAAGAGACCTCAGGAGTTCATATAGTCCAACCCCCTTCTCAAAGCAGGACCAAGACCAAGTAAAACATCCCAGTCAGGGCTTTGTCAAGCCAGGTCTTAAAAACCTCTAAGGATGGAGATTCCACCAACTCCCTAGGTAACCCATTCCAGTGCTTCACCATCCTCCTAGTGAAATATATTTTACTAATATCCAACCTAGATCTCCTCAGTGCAACTTGATATCATTGTTTCTTTTTCTGTCATCTGCCACCACTCAGAACAGCCTAACTCCATCCTCTTTGGAATCCCCTTCAGATACTTGAAGACTGATATCAAAACCCCCTCCACTCTTCTCTTCTGCAGACTAAATAACCTCAGTTCCCCCAGCCTCTCCTCATAAGTCATGTGCGCCAGCCCCCTTATCATTTCCGTTACCCTCCGCTGAACTCTCTTCAATTTGTCCACATCCTTTCTGTCGTGGAGGGCCCAAAATTGGACACAATACTCCAGATATGGCCTCACCAGTGTCGAATAGAGGGGAAAAATCACTTCCCTCAATCTGTTGGCAATGCTTCTACAAATACAGCTTTCTTGGCCACAATGGTATATTTTTAACTCATATCCGGCTTCTAGTCCACTGTAGTCCCAGGTCCTTTTCTGCAGAAATGCCATTTAGCCAGTCAATCCCCAGCCTGTAGTAGTGCATGGGATTCTTTCATCCTAAGTGCAGGACTCTGCACTTCTCCGTGTTGAACCTCATAAGATTTCTTTTGGCCCAATCCTCCAATTTGTCTAGGTCACTCTGGACCCTACCCCTACCCTCCAGCGTATCTACCTTTCCCCACAGTTTAGTGTCATCTGCAAATTTGCTGAGGGTGCAATCCATCCCATCATTCAGATCATTAATGAAGATGTTGAATGAAACCAGTCCCAGGACTGACCCCTGGGGCACTTCTCTTGATACTGGCTGCCAACTAAATTGTAGTTGGGAGGAGAAATTGCTGATGGAGTTAGGATGTTTGATCCACTCTTAGTACATTATTTGAAAATAAACAAGTCTTGTTTCTCTGAATCCAGGAGAAAACAAAACACAGTAGACAGCTTCCTTGCTCATAGCACCCAACTATTTTAGCATCTTGTCCAGGCTGTATGTGTGTGACTTTCTTTCTCTTCGTCTGTGGACTTTCATCGTGTGCTATATCGGTCTTTCACTCACATCCCTACTGAGAAATAACACCCTGTGGAGCCCTCCACTCACAAAGCCCGGATTACTGGGCAGGTTTGCATACCCTTCTATTTTAGATGGGGCCACTTAGCTGTCTGTCACAGCTATTTTAAATGAGTGGAAATCACAATAGATTTGATGAGATTGATCCTAACTCTCAACAGTATATTCCTGTCAGTTTGTGCAGTGATCTCCCTTTCAAAATCCATAAGTGTTTCTAGGGGGCAAACGGCAGAATGATTATTAGAGTACTTCTGACTCTTGGTTCCACTGGATGCTATTCAGTCCAGAGAAGCCATTGAATCTTCATGCTGAAGGCTGCATGACCATTTTTTTCAGCTACAAAAACTGATTTCTCTTCAGAGGGAAAAATTACTGTGTAAAACTTCATGTGGCTGTTTGTGCCCTCCCTCTTCCACCGGGAGAAATGGCAGACCCCAACATGTCTGATTATCAAGGACTAGTAGTGAGCATGATTAGTGCTTGCTTTGTCAGCCCAGAAATGGCAGGTCCCCTCCTGTTCTAAGTGCTTTCTCAGCCCAAACAGAGGTTATCTCGGTGGGCCCAGTGAGTAAAAGAGTCTACCAACAGTTGCGATGAGGAAGAGGATAAATCAGAGCATCATAGAGCCATAGGGTTAGAAGGGACTGCAGGAGTCCCTCCTTCCACCAGCAAAGAGTTCCTCCTTCCACTCACCCATCCCTCAGTGGTTTTACATCACTGGGCAACTAATCTGAGCAAAAGTATGAATCCTCCTCTAGAACTGCTGTTTTAGGGAGAACCTCTTGTACTTTTCCTTAAAGATCTGTTGCAGGGCCTTGTTTGCTTCCTGCCGCTTGCATTATTGCTGAACTCTGCAAACTATAACATTTGGAATCTTCAAAGTCGCATTTTTTCATACCTGTAGCTGTTCAAAATATTTACAAATCAGTTCTTAATTTTTTTAAAAAATTACACAGAGTTCACTTCAGTAATCAAGGAAATAAGAACAGTGTTTTATTGAGAATGATATAATGGGGAAATGAAATGCATTCCCCTCTTCAAAGACTAAATGCTATATTCAGTAGCAGTGAGCTTAGTTAATAAATTCCCATTGTGGTTCATCTCATTGGAGCTGAAAGTACAAGCGTAATTAGTGTAAAATGAAATTAGGATGATATTCAGAAATGTCTGGGCACTACATTTTGGTGCAATAAGAGTGTCTTTTACTCTGTTTAATACTAAAATTACTCTGACACATACTTGTTCTAAGGCTTTGCAAGAGTAATGATAAAAGGTACTGGTATGCAAGATGTAGTGGGCATAGTCACCCATGCTTGCTTGATTTAGTTAACTCTGGAGTTAGATCCATTTTAAACTGCCTGAATGGATCTTCTATTAATACAATCCCTGTAATTTCTCTTTAGAGTCCGTCTAATCTATTTTAGGCATTTTAGGCAATCACAGTCTGGGCACTGTGTTGTCTAGACTGTGCTCTGACGATTTTCAGAGTCTTACTCAGCTGCTTATTTTATATTTAACAATTATGAGCTACCAGTTTTGCAGAGCTTCTTCCACAAGAATTTTAGCTTAAGCTTCAATTAGTATTCTGAGTATACTTCTTTACAATGGTACTGCTTTTCACAGGTGGCCAAATTTTCAGCCATTCTCACAATGGGAGATGGGACTTCCTCCAGAAATGATCATTCATCAATTTAACTTATAAAACTACTCTCTGGCATAAATAAGGGTACTTACATGCTCAGACTAGTGCCTGGAATCCTAACTACCTGTTTGCTAACAGGTCCTCTTTGCACATGAAAATGAGGAGTGTGGGGACCTAAGGACTTAGGACAAGAGGAGATGACAAAGGTGACTTTATGCCACTTTTTACAGGTCTATTTAGTTGAAGGCCACCAATTCCATCTCCAGTGCAACTTAGTGCAGCCTCACAGCAGCTCCAAACTCTACTCAATTGCCTTTGATCCTAAGGGCCCATTCTGGCAGTCAGGGATTAATGAGACACAGTGCTGGGGATTAATGAGACACAGTGCTTCTCCAGCTATACCGCATCTTCCTGGTCACCCCCCTATGTGGAGGGCTGTTGATGTGGTAGCATAGAGCTGTTAGGCCAGCTTTCTGCCATATGGGAACATGTTCCATGTTGGGAGACAGCTCAGGAATCTTGGTTATGCTTTTGTGGTACCAGAGCCTGCAAGGGCTAGAGTGGGGCTGAGAAAATGGCAACTTTGTGCTCATGGCTTGAAATCTGATCCACACTTCAACTCACGGTCACTTCTGCAATTCCAGACTAACACGGCTAACTCTCTGATTCTTGACTTCAACTCCGTTCCCCCAGTGGGGTAACTTTGAACTAAAAGTTGGCCTGGGTATGGTGGAGATTCCCCAGGTGATCACAGCTCCCCTTTTTCCGGAAAGCTCCCTAGTAACACTGTGTCCTGCACTTATCCTACAGGCATGTGTGTCTGCATTGAGGGGCTAATCTACACTTGAATCAAGTTGTCTTATTTTAAAAGGGTTACCAGCATAACTATAAATGTTAGTGCTAACACTATGCAAATGTTAACTCAAAACATACATTTGTTGCTAGTCCTATTAGCCCTAGCAACAAACTTTTGAATCGTATCTACACTAGAATTGCTCTTGATTTAGATGCATGTTGTGATACAGCATGGCCAGAGGGCAGCAGAACAGTGTTAGAGGGAAGCAAGTTTGCTAGAAATTGGTTGGAGCACCTGGAGCCAATTAAGGCACCTGAAGCCAATTAGAGCACCTGAATCCAGTCACACAATAAAAAAAAATCCTGCTTCAATCAGACAAGGGAAGGAGTTGGAGCAGAGAGCAGTTGGTGGAGTGGGAACAGAATGACTTGGTGTTGGAAAAGAAAACAGTTTGAAGGAGTTGAAGCAGAGTGTTTGGTGTGGGAGCAGAGAGCAATTTGGAGGAAAGCAGAGGAGAGTGTGGAGAAGTGCTGCGGTGAGCTAAGATGACCCAGACCCTAGGTAAAAGGACACCTGGCTTGTGCAGAGAAAGGGCAGGAAGCCACACAAGCTGAAGGGTAGGAGAGGGAAGTAGCCCGGGGGGAAGGAATAGCTAGTTTAAGTGGTTTACTGCTATCCTCAGGGCCCCTGGGCTGGGACCTGGAGTAGAGGGTGGGCCTGGATCCCTCCCTCTCCACTCCCCTCCTCCTAGGATACTAGTGAGACCGTTAATATCCTGTTCTGGGGCAAGAAATGGTGCCCTGAACAACCCTCCCCCCAAGAAGAGAAAGCGTGGGACCCATCATAATAGTACCGGCAATTTGCCACAGTGTTCATTAATATGACTCAAGTCAAGTGTAGACATATCCTAAATGTGTGTGTGGATAGTGTGCTGTATTTATTCTCCTTCATGCACTCTCCACTGCTTTGGGTCTAGTTTCTCTAATAAGGGTGTCTGTCCCACACCAAGCAGTATCAGCTCCTTCTCCCTACCGCCATTGTGAGGGATCTCTGGCAGAGAACCCTCTCTTCCTCCCTCTTTCTGTGTGTTCAGCCGGTAAGAAAGAAGCTGGTCTATCCCTCAGTCCTGCTGGCTTGCATCTGGTGCTTACCTCTGCTTTTCAGCTGGTGAGCTCAGCTCTTATCTCTGCTAATCAGCTGTTAGGAAGCAGGTATGCTGACCAAGCTGTTGCACACAGCAACACACAACACTACTAATGCTGGGGACAGCCTCTTTTCCCTCCTCCAGACTCTCCCCCTTCCAGCTCCAACTTCCCTTCTAACACAGGCTTAAAGCTGTTATGCAGTGGGGGGAACACACTGTTGCTCCCCCCACCTGAAACCAGGGGAAAGAAATATCTCACCATTCTTCCCATAGTCATGATTCATTGCAGTTTTAATCACATTGTTAAATAATAGAATACCAATTCAAATATCTATATATATATAAAAGTCAAATGGTGTATGCGTGTGTGTATGCATGCGTGTATGTATGCTGCCTTACTCCTTCCACACCGTTTGAGCTAGAGACTTGAAATTTGACACAGTTAGAGGCTTTAGGGTCCTAATGACCGTAAGAGTCGAAAAATTTTCAAATCTCACCTCTGACGCACCCCAGGGGCGAAATTCTTTAAAGGCCAATCACATCAGCTGGGCAGCTGCCGTTCTCTGTGACATAGTTATGTCGTCATAATACCCCCCTCCAACGGACCCTGCACTCGCTCAGCTCTGTGCCCCCTCCAGCGGACCCCGCACTCGCTCAGCTCTCTGCCCCCTCCCCACCTCCGATGGACCCGAGTTGGGTTTGGTCAGAGGGTAAGTGAGGTGGGGATGTCAGGTTTGGTCGGGGGGTGAGGTGGGGGTGTCGGGTTTGGTCAGGAGGTAAGTGAGCCGGGGGTGTTGGGTTTGGTCTGGGGGGTGGGAAGGTGTCGGGGTGGGTGGGGGTGAGGTGTGGGTGTTGGGATGGTCAGGGGGTGTTGGGTTTGGTGAGGGTGTTGGGTTTGGTTGGGGGGGCGAGGAGGGGGGTCGGGGTTGGTCGAGGAGTAAGTGAGGTGTGGGTGTCGGGTTTGTTTGTGGTGGTAGGTAGGGGTGTCGGGTTTGGTTTGGGGGGGGAAAGTGAGGTGGGTGTGTCAGGTTTGGTCTACAGGGGGTAAGGTGTGGGTGTTGGTGAGGGGGTGTTGGGGTTGGTAGGGGGGTGACGTGGAGTGTTGGGTTTGGGTGGGGGGGTGAAAATGTGAGTCTGGGTTGGTCGAGGGGTAAGTGAGGTGGGGGTGTCGGGTTTGGTCAGGGGGTGAGGTGGGGGTGTCAGGTTTGCTCTCTGGTGTCAGGTTTGCCCTCCCTCCTCCAATGGACCCCGCACTCGCTCAGCTCTCTGCCCCCTCCCCACCTCCGACGGACCCGAGCAACGCCAGGTATTTTTGCTAGTATTAAATATTTTTGGATGTGTTTCCACATTTTAAAATATATTGATTTGAATTACAACACAGAATACAAAGTGTACAGTGCTCACTTTAGATTATTTTTATTATAATTATTTGCACTGTAAAAATGATAAAAGAAAGTGTTTTTCAGTTCACCTCATACACATACGGTAATGCAGTCTCTTTATCGTGAAAGTGCAACTTACAAACCTAGATGTTATTCCTTTTTGTTACATAACTGTACTCAAAACCAAAAGAATGAAAAATTTTAGAGCCGCTCAGGCCTACTTCTTGTTCAGCCAATCATTATTGTTTACATTATTGGGGATAATGTTGCCCACTTCTTATTTACAATGTAACCAGAAAGTGAGACCAGGCATTCGCATGGGACTTTTGTAGCCATCATTGCAAGGTATCTATGTGCAAGATATGGCTAACATTCGTACACCCCTTCATACTTTGGCCACCATTCCAGAGGACATGCTTCCATGCTGATGACGCTTGTTTAAAAAAAATAATGCATTAATTAAATTTGTGACTGAACTCCATGGGGGGAAATTGTATGTCTCCGGCTCCATTTTACTTGCATTCTACCATATATTTCAGGTTATAGTAGTCTCAGATGATGACTCAGCACATGTTCATTTTAAGAATACTTTCACTGCAGATTTAACAAAGTGCAAAGAAGGTAGCAATGTGAAATGTCTCATGACAACCACAGCACTTGAACCAAGGTTTAAGAATCTGAAGTGCCTTCTAAAATCTAATCAGGATGGGCTGTGGAGCATCCTTTCAGAAGTCTTAAAAGAGCAGCACTCCAATGCGGAAACTACAGAACCCGAACCACCAAAAATAGTAAATCAACCTTCTGCTGGTGGTATATGACTCAGATGATGAAAATGAACATGTGTTGGTCCACACAGCTTTTGATTATGATCCAACAGAACCCATCATCGGCATGGATGCATGTCCTCTGGGATGATAGCTGAAGCATGAAGGGACATATGAATCTTTAGCACACATGGCCTGTAAATATTTTGTGATGCTGGCTACAGCAGTGCCACGTGAACACCCCATTCTTACTTTCAGGTGACATTGTGAACAAAAAGTGAATAACATGGTCTCCTTTAAATGTGAACAAACTTGTTTCTCTGAGTGATTGGCTGACCAAGAAATAGGATTGAGGTGACTTGTAGACTCTAAAGTTTACATTGTTTTATTTTTGAATGCAGTTACTTTTGTACATAATTCTACATTTGTAAGTTCAACTTTCATGATAGAGATTGCACTACAGTGCTTGTATTAGGCGAATTAAAAAATACTATTTCTTTTTTTCTTTCCACTGAAAATATTTGTAATAAAAAATAAATATAAAGTGACCACTGTACACCTTTTATTTGGTGTTGTAATTCAAATCAATATATTTGAAAATGTGGACAACATCCAGAAATATTTAAATAAATGGTATTCTGTTATTGTTTAACAGTGTGATTAATCACACTCTTAATCATGATTCATTTTTTAATCAATTGACAGCCCTTGTAGTTTTTTTGTTTTGTTTTGTTTTTGAAGATGAAAGTGTAACCAGGCAAACAAAGAGCTGGGGGATAAGGAAAGCAAGGGGCAGCTGAACCGTGTGATCTGCTAGCTCTTTGATAGAACACAAGACACTTGCACTTCTGTTGAGGGTGACACAAAAACAAGTTATGGGGATATGAATATCTTATGGTCACGGTTCCAGCTGTGAGTGTGTGCCAGGGATTTGTGGAGAGTACATATCTCCTTACACTGCAGTCTAAAATGTATTTATTTTTTTGTGCCTGACTTTTCACTCCAATATAATCTACACTTGGTCCTGATACGGCTATCGGAACCATGCACATGGATCCTCATTAATTTCAGTGGGACTCCTCAGAGGCATAGGGCCCACTCGCTTGGAGCCAGTTGCAGTATCAAGGCCCTAGTTGTCCAACATAAAGGCATTTTACTTGTCTGATGTACATATAAGCCAAAACCCTGTATGTTTTGACACCCTAAAAGGCATATTTTTTTCCTTATGACAGTGTTGTGGTCCAAAAAAACCCTTCTGTGCTTCATCGATCCTCACTTTAACATTTCTTTCTGTATGGGGGTGGGGTGGGGGGGCTGAGGGTGTGTGTGTAGCACTTAGGAAAGAGAAAAAACAGTGTATTGCTCCAAAAGAGGTCAATATGCAAAGCTACTCACAATTAGACATTGTGTGAAAAAAGAACACGAATCAAATTAACCCAGACCACTTGATGCAGATTGCCTGGTAACCCTGTCATGAAACATGTTTTACGCATACTAAAATCTTTTATATTTAGTAAAGTGGATGCCTTGAGAATTGTTAATGATGAATTCTCTTGATTGTACCGGCTTTCTTAGTGAAGTCCTCTGGGCCAGCTGCAGTTGCAGATAATCATTTATTAGTGCAGTTTTTATGCTTTGTCAGACCAAAGGGATTTATTACAGAAGGCTTTGCTGTGACCATGGTCATATTACCTTGATTAGGCTTGCTTTAAAGGTCATGTAATCGCTATTCAAAAGAAGCAATGAATAAGAATGAATATTTCATAATTTTATTTAAAACACAGTATGGACAAAAGCAACATTAATGTTACTTTCCTCACGGCAATTTATGATTACCTTTCATTTTAATTTTCAACATTTACATTTCAGATGTAACTCTCTTGAATGTTAATAAGTGAGGCTTTGGTTATATTTAATAATCCTATGCATTGAGGTGTCACAGAAGACGAAAAGATAGTACATGCTGCCACATTTTTGATGATGGATTTTATAAAACTGTGTTGCATAAAAATGAACTCTTTTGTGTTTCCTTGCTCGGTTGCTATGGTGACAGAGCATTGATTAATGGGAATTTCACTTTTCTTAGTAACGTTAGACACTGAACCCAAAGCTGCCTATTTTGATCTCTTTTTTGACTATGATATCAAGGGCTTATGATAAATTTTTATTATTTTTATTTTGTCAAAATATCTTATCATGCTAAGAGAACTAAAATACTAGATGCTTTAACCTCCCAAATCCCGAGTACAGCAGATGATTTCAGTATCTTTTTGCTTTATGAATCAGAGAGGTAGCCGTGTTAGTCTGGAATAGCAGAGGTAACAGAGTCCTGTGGCACCTTAAAGATTAACTAAAGTATTGAAGCATAAGCTTTCGTGGGCTAATACCCACTTCGTCGGATGCAAGCAGCCCACGAAAGCTTATGCTTCGATACTTTAGTTAGTCTTTAAGGTGCCACAGGACTCTGTTATTTTTGCTTTATGTGTACCATAGTATTGGCTTGCTTTGTGAACATTTAGCATTTGTGTTACAGTCCATCACATTCTCTAAACTGTTGGTTTATGGGGTTTCTTTCCCTCTTTCGGTGGGGAATATGTGATAGACTATTTTCAAGTGACAGCTACTGTTACACACTAGATTGGAAATGGTATAACATTTGTTTTCATACTGTAAGTTTGTTAGTTTAATTTTTGATTAAATGTGTTGAAAACCTGTTGGGTTTTGTGTGTGAACATAATTATAAAAGATAAGTTATTTGGGGCAATATTATTGAAATTTATTTCCCTCTAATGCATATTTGTTGTATTGAATCAATAAGAAATAATGCTGAAACTTCAGTAGATCCTGACATCCATCTATCTATCTATCTATCCATCTATCTATCTATCTATCTATCTATCTATCTATCTATCTATCTATCTATCTATCTAATCTATCTATCTAATCTATCTATCTAATCTATCTATCTAATCTATCTATCTAATCTATCTATCTAATCTATCTATCTAATCTATCTATCTAATCTATCTATCTAATCTATCTATCTAATCTATCTATCTAATCTATCTATCTAATCTATCTATCTAATCTATCTATCTAATCTATCTATCTAATCTATCTATCTAATCTATCTATCTAATCTATCTATCTAATCTATCTATCTAATCTATCTATCTAATCTATCTATCTAATCTATCTATCTAATCTATCTATCTAATCTATCTATCTAATCTATCTATCTAATCTATCTATCTAATCTATCTATCTAATCTATCTATCTAATCTATCTATCTAATCTATCTATCTAATCTATCTATCTAATCTATCTATCTAATCTATCTATCTAATCTATCTATCTAATCTATCTATCTAATCTATCTATCTAATCTATCTATCTAATCTATCTATCTAATCTATCTATCTAATCTATCTATCTAATCTATCTATCTAATCTATCTATCTAATCTATCTATCTAATCTATCTATCTAATCTATCTATCTAATCTATCTATCTAATCTATCTATCTAATCTATCTATCTAATCTATCTATCTAATCTATCTATCTAATCTATCTATCTAATCTATCTATCTAATCTATCTATCTAATCTATCTATCTAATCTATCTATCTAATCTATCTATCTAATCTATCTATCTAATCTATCTATCTAATCTATCTATCTAATCTATCTATCTAATCTATCTATCTAATCTATCTATCTAATCTATCTATCTAATCTATCTATCTAATCTATCTATCTAATCTATCTATCTAATCTATCTATCTAATCTATCTATCTAATCTATCTATCTAATCTATCTATCTAATCTATCTATCTAATCTATCTATCTAATCTATCTATCTAATCTATCTATCTAATCTATCTATCTAATCTATCTTATCTAATCTATCTTATCTAATCTATCTTATCTAATCTATCTTATCTAATCTATTTTATCTAATCTATCTTATCTTATCTATCTTATCTTATCTATCTTATCTTATCTATCTTATCTTATCTATCTTATCTTATCTATCTTATCTTATCTATCTATCAAACAGCAAGGGATCCTTCCTTCAGGAAAAAAAATATTCCTTTGTATGCATTTCATAAGCGTGGTAAGGTAGCTCGAACTGAGTACCAAATGGTGTCATTACTTTCACTTATAAATCTCCTACCATATGTCAAGAAGATGGCTGTATCTGCAGAATAGTACAGATGTGGCTGAATCAGCATTTAAAATACTCTGCAGCTGAATATGCAGAAATATATGTTAAGGTGAGGGAACGGGCTTTTCTGTTTTTTTATATATATACTAGCAGAAATACCCGGTGTTGCTCAGATCCGTCCGAGGGGGGGAAGGGGACCCAGTCTTGCTTGAAGAGAGCTGAGTGAGTGCGGGGTCCGTTGGAGGATGGGAGGGGGAGAGAGAGCTGAGCGAGTGGGCGGGGGGCGTTGGGGAGGGGGGGAGATTTAAAAAAATTTCGATTCTTTCCTGAGGGGGGGGAGAGCTGAGCGAGTGCAAGGTCCGTTTGGGGGGGGGGAGGAGGGAGCTGAGCGAGTGCGGGGGCCGTTGGAGGAAGGGAGGGGGGTGAGATTTTAAAAATTTTTGATTCTTTCCTGAGGGGGGAGAGAGCTCAGTGAGTGTGGGGGCCCTTGGATGGGGGGAAGAGAGCTGAGCAAGTGTGGGGTCCGTTGGAGGGGGGAGAGAGCTGAGCGAGTGCCGGGGCCGTTGGAGGGGGGGCGGGGGCGGGGGCAGAGAGCTGAGTGAGTGCGGGGTCCGTTGGAGGGGGGGCGGGGGCAGAGAGCTGAGTGAATGCGGGGTCCGTTGGAGGGGGGTATTATTACATCATAACTATGTCACAGAGAACAGCAGGTGTTAACCTGCTGCCCAGCTGATGTGAATGGGCTTTAAAGAATTTCACCCCTGGGGGGCGTCAGACAGTGAGATTTGAAATTTTTTTGACTCTTACCCTGATTAGGACCCTAAGGCCTATAACTATGTGTTTGTGTGTGTGTGTGTGTGTATGTATGTGTGTATGTATATATATATATATATATATGTGTGTGTATATGTATATACTGTTTTATATCTGTTTTCTATATAAAAATAGAAAAGCCTGTTCCCTCACCTTAACACATATTTCTGCATATTCAGCTGCAGAGTATTTTAAATGCTGATTCAGCCACATCTGTACTATTCTGCAGATACAGCCATCATATCTAAGTGAAAGTAATGACACCATTTTGTACTCCGTTGGAGCTACCTTACCATGCTTATGAAATGCATACAAAGGAATTTTTTTTTCCCTGAAGAAAGGATCCCTTGCTGTTTTCATTTAAAAACAGCTAAAAGAAAATAGGCCCCAGTACTAAAGGCCTTTCTGTGGGAAGTGTTTGAAATTATTATGCATGCTTTTTTGCCCCATTCATATCAAATATTTTCTCCCAGAGTGTTGTATTACTTGTTCAAAACATATAATAGAGACTGGCAAATATTTCACAAACCATTAAACTAATTAAGAATGAGCACTGAATGAAGTGAGAGCCTTTTGCTGAGTACTATTACGTGGGTAAGGATGGCATAATACTCAGTGTACTAATTAAATATGCTTTTCCTTTCAGTCTTGTGTTCCATTAAGGGTGATCTTGAAACAAAAGGAGATGGAAACAGCCAGAAAATAGATATCTGGTGCGGGTGGGGAGAAGTGAAACAAAAGAGTACGTTGCAAAATATTTAGAAAAACACAAATGCAGAAAAATACCGTATTTTTCGCCCTATAAGACGCACTTTTTCTTCCCCAAAACGGGGAGGAAAAAGTTGGTGCGTCTTATAGGGCGAATGTGCGTCCCGGTTCCCCCCTCCCCGCCGCGGGCGGGCTGCCGGGAGCGTCCCGGTTCCCCCCTCCCCGCCGCGGGCGGGCTGCCGGGAGCGCAGCCCGCCCGCGGCGGGGAGGGGGGAACCGGGACGCTCCCGGCAGCCCGCCCGCGGCGGGGAGGGGGAAACCGGGACGCTCCCGGCAGCCCGCCCGCGCGGCGGGGACGGGAGAGCGAGGCGCTTTTTGTGTGTGGTGGTGGGGTGTTTTTTTTTTTGTTTTTTTTTTTTGTGTGTGTGTGTCCGGCTTTTTCATTTAAAAACTCGGGAGCGTCTTATAGGACGGAGCGTCCTATATGGCGAAAAATACGGTAATTACTTTTATAACTTCTCTTGGTAACACTGGCCTGAATCCACAAAGCTACACATGTCCCATTTTTAGATCTCACTGAGGTCCACAGAACTTGTGCTCAGCCACAGTGTAATCCTATAGGTGCCTAAACTCACTCAGCACCTAAGAGTTTTCAGTAAAAGTTCCCTAGGCATTTAAGCTTCTGCCTTTGAATATGTACGCTGCTGCCTCATGGTAGGTTTCTGGGCACCTATTTTCTCCCTTAGCCCCAGGCTGATCCATGGGGAAGATAGGATCTCTTCTGCTTAATTTGCATGCATGACCTGATCCCACTAGGCATGCTCAGAAGCCACCTAACTATGCACAAAGCAGCTGAGATTAGAGAAGACAGAGATGCTGATCTTCCTTATAACCTTTAAGTGGTTAAGGTCCTCACCAGGGTTGTGGGAGACCCCTGGTTCAAGTCCCCTCTCTGTCTACTGAGGAGAAGGGATTTGAACAGGGATATGCTGTCCTCCAATAACTGGGGCATGGGCTATTTTTGTGTGGGCCTCGCCTGGACTCTGCTGTTGAAGTTATTCCTCAAAAATAAATAGTTTAATAATTAAATATTTACTGATCCAGAGAAAGAGTTAAAATCCCTCTCTATAACCCAACAGCTATAGCATTACCTGAAAGGTGACAAATATTTGTTCAAATCCCTTCTCAGCCAGCAGAGGGAGGAACTTGAAGTGGGATCTTGGGTGAGTACTCTAGCCATTCTAGAGGGGTGGGGCTTAGCACACATCCCTTTCCTTGGCATCTCCCATTGACTAGCATAAGTGGCTTCCTGCCTAGGGTTTTGGCTTCGTGACTCACGGTCTTGAGCATATCTTTCTCCCCAATTCATTGTGTAGGATGACCAGGCTTTGTATGTTGCAGTGTTGTTCCTGTGTTTAGGCATTGCAACAATCAGCAACACAATGCCTAAGTCCCTTTATAGATCCAGGTCCCTGTATAGGGTTTCCAACTTTCTAATTGCAGAAAAACAAATACCCTAACCCTGCCCGTTCCCTGAGGCTCCCCCCCCCCCCTTCCCCAAGGCTCCACCCCAGCTCACTATATTCCCCCTCGATGGCTCTCTCTCCTTTCCACTGGGTTGGGGTGTGAGAGGGGATAAGGCTCTAATTTGGATGCAGGCTCTGGGGTGGGGCTGAGGGATTTGGGGTGCAGGAGGGAGTTGCGGGCTGGGATAGGGAGTTAGGGTGGGGGAGGGGGGCAAGGGTTCCAGCTGCCCTCCCCCCCCCCCCCAACCCTGCCTACGCACCAGACGTGCTGGCCACTTCCAGGGCACAGCATCGTGTACCTGGCAACCCTAACCCATACCAAGGGTCTGTCCTATTCCCAATGACATCTTTCACTCTGTGAGAATTTCAGCCCTTTGCAGATGTCCAACGCAAGTGAGATTTAATTGGACCACAAGCTTTGTGCCGGTCCTTGGTTCAGGGCTGAATTTCACCACAAAATGGGCCTGGTGGACAATTTTCTCAAGTTCAGCTCCCATTATAACCCCAATTTCCAGAGTTACAAAACTGCTGAGCATTTCCAAAACTCTGTTCCTAATGCATATTGTTTTCTCTCTTAATACAATGATCTTTAAACAGATGTTTTTGTTGTGTAAGTGTCTTCACCACATTTTTCCCTCTGGAGGGTAGGGATGGTATCACTTACAGATTTTTAAGCTGCAAAATCTTCACCCAGGTGTGAAGGGTTTCTTAACAGATAAATATGTATCTGATGTGAAATTTATTTAATCAAATGTCATCTACAGTAATGCTGTTACATCTCCTACATGCCTCCCTAAATGACTTTATTTCCTATCATGCTCCTTCATAGAATCCCTCATCTTTAAAATTTTATCATGACTGCGGCCATTGGGTGGTTGAGTTTGAGTTGTTAGTTCACTTTTTGTAAAGATCATTACCAGAGTTAAAAGTGGCATTTAGTAGTACCAATATTCATCCTACAGCCGTGCAAAGGAAAAAAACAGTGGTCAGGTCTTGCAACCCTTGAAGTAAATGGAAATACTAAAGGTAGTCAATTTAAGTATGTAGGTACATTTTTATAGGATCAGAGCCTAAGCCCTTTAACAGAAATAATATTGGCTATGCCTGCTCTAGAGATGGGTGATAAACCCAGCTCATGAATATATAGCAATGTCTAGAACCTAAGGTTCTGAAATATTAGTTTATTTAGCAAATGATTTGGTTCTTCTGACTGTGGGCTGAAATACCAAGATGCTGACCTCTTGTCATTCTCAAACTGAGGTGGGGAGATACAACCACTCCCTTAACTACCTTGTCCATAGTCCTCCCCAAAACTGGACTTCCCTGGTATCAAGCATCAAGGAAGCATCAGTTGTCTTCTGCATCTGTCAGCATATGTGTGTGTGTGTGTGGGGGGGGGTAACTCTCTTTCTGCCTGTAGCTTTCTAGGCAGGGCTTTTTAACCAGCTATCCCTGCTGATAAGGGCTAGCATAAGTGGCACGTATAAACGGCCCTCCTCCTCCCCTGCATCATCAGTCCCAATGAAATCATCATCAGGAGCCACCAGCCCTTGCCCCCCCTGCCCCCCCCCCGCAACAGGACTCAGCCTCTTACAGTGCCGCTACTATAGCCATTTAGCCCTGCATGAGAGGTGTGTCAGTGAAGCTACAAAACACAAGTAATAATGAAGGTAGGAGATGAAAATCACTTTAAAGTGCTATTTAAAAAAAAAAAAAAAGATCGGTGAGGACCCCTTATCCTGCCAGTTCCATGGAACCGCCTGACATTAATGAATCTTCTCCTGAAACAGTTTAAGGGTTTGGGTTTTTTTCAGTGTAAATCATTATCTCTTATAGCTGGAATTACTGTTTACCCTGACTCATGGTTACACTGTCCTTTTAGATCGAGCAAGCACGGTCCTTTCCTGGCATAAGTCTGCTTCTAGAAGCATATCCACCTTGGTTTACTTTACTGTTACTGCATTTCTTACTGTGTCTCCCTGCCTGTCTGCCGCGGAGTGTCGATCCAAGGCATGGATCCCCCGCTCTCATTGAAATTGATGAGAGTTTGACTCTGACTTCAGTGGAAGTGGGATCAGGCATTCAACTGAAGATCTTTCTGTTTCTGAAGTTAGCAAACAAGATCATCTTCGTTTAAGTGGATGTTTGTTTGCCTTTGGTAAATCGTTAGTCATTCAAGTCTGGTTTTTATACACACCACTCTCCTTTTCCAGGAACAAATGCTGTCAAAACAAGTATTAAAGTTTGCAGCTTATTACCTTGAATAAAATTCCTATCTGGTAACCAATGTCAGGACTACCACTTTAAAAAAAAATCCAAGACCCTTAATATGCAAAGAGTCTATCAATTACATTGGAGTATCAATATAATCACTGTGCTAATGAACTAAAGTGCATCCATGTTTTTATTTTTTTTCCTGAATAGCAACATCACCCTTAAGGTTTTTTTTTTTTTTTTAAAATAGTGATGTGGTATCCTCCCCTCTGCCACCTGCTATGTCTGACAAGCTGAATGCCAATTTCACTTTTAAATTTTACAATGAACTAATTTTTCAATACTATGCATGTGTATGAATGCATGCGACAGGAGTATGTGAGAATGCTATTATAAACTCTTAGGAGATGCTAAATCCTGGTTACTTCATTTATTTATTTTTAAAACAATTTCATGGAATTGCTTTCTGAGATACAGGACACTTATATATCTTATAGCTCCTTTATAAGACTACTTTTAAGCTAGAATTGAGCGGGATGTGAGACTTGAAATATATTGGTTTTTTATGGCGTTGAAGGCTTGCAAAGAACTGCAGTGCATGTTTGCTTTCTGAACCAACATCATCCTCATGCATTTATCTGAAGCTGGCTCAGGTAGTGAAGCAAACCAATGCCAAATAGGAAGGATAAAAATTACCTTTATTTGTGTTGGCAAAAAACACTGAACATTTCAATTACAGGGTGTAAGAATGACCTGCCATCAGATATTAGGTGTCAGATTTTAATCTCAGGAAGGTGATTTATAAATACTTTTATCTAACCTTAAATTCTGAGCAATCCAATTGGTTCACTACAGGGGAAAAAAGCTAGACAGAAAATGACTCTGGGCTAAAACCACATCGTTATTACTTCTGTGTTGTGCCTTTTATTGTCATTGGGCAAACATTACCAGGTTACTGTTTATTGAGAGAGAGGGAAAGAGAGTACCTTAGAAAAGAGACTGAATGACTTAAGGAATACTGAGAAAAAATGGATAAAAACAATACACAACTTTCTTCATTGTTTTCCGCTTTGCCTAAATGTTGTTTACCTCTTTGTTTCAAAAGGCAATGGTCATAAATTTCACAATTCAATAAGGATCAAATCTGCTTTTATGGTCAGTGATGAGACTTCAAGGGCAAAACTTTCAAGTGCTCAGCACCCACAATTGGTGGTAAGGTCCCTCCCCCCCCCCAAAGTACTCAGCATTCAGCACCTGTCATTGTAACACTGATGATGACCAGATTTTCAAAAGAGCTCCCCACCCTATGCGCTAGTAGGATGACCAGATGTCCAATTTTATAGGGACAGTCCCAATTTTTGGGTCTTTTTCTTATATAGGCTCCTATTACCCTTCACCCCCATCCCAGTTTTGCACACTTGCTGTCTGGTCACCCTATATGCTGGCCCCATATGAAAAGTTGTCCTCTTATTGTGCCACTTCAGTGGAAGACAGGTAGCCTGAGTGGTTTTTCTTCCTATGTAATCTTGAACAAGTGTCTTAATCTTTCTCTTTATCCGTTTCCTCATTTCAAAATGGAGTAAATTCTGAGAACCTCTGCCCAGGTTTCAATGGCTTCTCCTGGCCCTGGCTGTCAGCAAGTCACCTAGAAGAAGAATTCATAAGGTGATCAGCCAACTGTGGCCAAGGCATGGCCAGATCACCACATGCATCTCTCAGGGCTTGCTACATGACAAGTTAGTGTGTGGCAAGCTAGAACACTGTAGATTCGCACCCTAGCTTGTAGCACAAGTAACTCACCATGTAGATAAGTCCTCAGGCACTGCAGGTTGGTCTCCTATGAGTTTACGCTGTCTTTCCTGGAGCTAAGTTTCCGCTGTCTTAGGATCCTCATAGAAAACAGAAGTAGCATATTGCACTTAAACACCTACTTTGTAAATCAATCTTAGTATTACTTACACCTTCCTCAGAGGGTTATAAGACTTAATTCATTAATGATTGTTTGATATTCCCTGATGGAAGGTACTACATGGCATGTGTGAAGTGTTGTAACAGCCTTATTCTGTTGCTCAAGGAAGAAAATATTTAGTAAAGGTTGGTAGCATATAAGTTTTATCTCAGTGGTGGGCAACCTGCAGCCCACAGGCCATGCACGGCCGGACAGAGTAATCCGCTGGTGGGCCGCCAGACTGTTTGTTTACATTTGCATCTCCCAGTGGCTGTGGTTTACCCACTTCTGGGTTATCTTGTCTCTCTGATAAGCAGGTATCCCAGAAGTTGTTTTATCTTGATTTATCTGCTTCATTTAACTTAAGGATCACGAGGGGCTTTATTTATTTTTAATGTTGACCAACGCACAAAATTAGTCACTATTGAGAGCTATGCTGTCCTATCAACTGTGCTCTGATTCAGGCCTTGCTAGAGGGACTGCATGCTTTTATTATTTTATTTTACTTTTTGTTAATCTTGACAAATATTTGTCATGTTGGGGTCAGAATCTTGCCTTGTGTAAATATGGCTTCACTAACTTACACCAGTTGAGGATCTGTTGTAAAGGATCTCTCCTAACCTATATCCACCTTATCAGTGTTAACCTACATAGTATTTTTGATGAGGATAAGAATTAGGTTTCTTGGCCTCCAGTTTCTTTTAATAATGTTGTAAACTAAATGCAATCAGATTATCTCTTTCCTCCACCTTGGGAGTATACGTTAATTTCTACCTCTCTTGGGTCTTGATATGGTTCTGTGTACTTGTATTATCACAAACTAAGATGACCAATCTTTGTATCTTTATACTGACATGTTGGCATAGTTTCTATAAGGTACTTGTTGTTGCAGTGAGTTTGGTGTAAATTAAGTAGGTTCAGAATGATGCTACCAGGTTCCTAGAAAGCATGAGAGGGAGACATTCCAAACATGATTCTGAAACAGACACATTGGTTGCCTGCTAAACAAAGCACTTATTTCAAAACCGCTTCATTTGTGTTCAGACGATTGATGGCCTTGGTTCAGAATATCTTGCTGGTTTTTTAAGCATTTAGATGAGAGCAGATTAAAAACAATTTCCATCCCCCAGGAAATTCCAAGATTTCAAAATATGGCTTTGTTCACAACTGGGACAAAAAGTCATTATTTCAGACATTCACACCTAAGGATAAGAGGGCTCAGAGGAGTCCCACTACTGCAGCATGTTACTTCATCTCATAGAATCCTTGCCACAGAACCTGTTTGGGATTTTAGCTTCCTGGGTGAAAGTGGGGAGAAGGGGTGAATGTGAAGTGGAGCACAGGAGGCAGCTGAGCTGCTCTGATTTCTTTCCCTCCTAGGCCTAAGAAGAAAACAGGTGTAAATTAAAGCAGCCACTGGGTATTGATGAAAACATTCAGGTATCCTACAAGCTTAGTGAACTTCACATACATGGTTTAGTCTGAAAGTTGA
This sequence comes from Sternotherus odoratus, assembly GCA_032164245.1. Classification (NCBI taxonomy): domain Eukaryota; kingdom Metazoa; phylum Chordata; order Testudines; family Kinosternidae; genus Sternotherus; species Sternotherus odoratus. Next base: position 148,196,852 of record JAVMKO010000003.1, read on the forward strand.
ACCAGGAGTGGGGTATTTGTTTTTGTTGGGCTTCTGTTCAAAATGTTTGAGTCTTCCAATCAGAGAGGAGAACCTAATCCATGTGACTTAAGTGTCCAGTCACAAAGTATTAGTTAGCAAACAGGAAGGAAACAGTTTGCAAATAGTCTAGTCTTAAAATTCTCTCTTCTGACTGTTTGTCAAACACATTACAGTAAATGGATATATGGGGGGATGGGGAAACCTACTAGTATGGGTTCAGGAATAATTGATTAAGCAAACAGGTCCTGAACCTGCATTGAGATCTGCACGGGATGGGCCCCTGTGGAACCCACTGGCTTTATGTGGGCATCATATGAGCGCAGGGATGTCTCTGCCCCGTGGGTCTCATTGCAGAATCAGGATCTATATTTATTGCTAACAAATGATAGTTCAACCAGAGCATTTTCATAGTTTACTAACAAATGCACTTTAGTATACTTCCTAAAAAAAGATGAAATCACAGGAATGTGAGAACTTGCTGCAGCACCTATTATATTTTTTGCTGAAAGGCAAGGACTACTAATTTCAGTGAGATTCTATTATGCTGGGAGTTGCAACACCTAAGAAAATGGGCTAAGGTGAATATAATAAGTTTTTAATGCTCCATTTTATAGGCTTCTGGAGATTTTGTACCCGATGGGAAAAGTTAAATTGTATGACCCAGTCTGACATTGACCTTGCCCTTCAGGGACGGTTATTATGTAAGGATGAAATGGTCTCAAACTATTTCTCCACAGCAGTAGGCTCAAACAGTTATCGTTCAACAGAACACACACATGACTTCCCGTTCAGGCACTTTATTTCTGAAATAAAATCATTGGAGAGAATTCTGTTCTCTTCCTAGAAACCTGCTGCACATCTCTCCTCTTTAATGCCCTTTTCTCTCTATTGCAACTAAGAGAATGTAGTGACTGTGGACATCCAATTATTCTTTTCGTGATGGTGGGAAGGGATATATTTTCCTTTTCAGTGTTTGAATATTGTTGGACTCTTAGTCTCTCAGCTGAAGGTGTGAGGGAGGATGTTACAAGATGGCTATATCATTTACAAAAAATCCTTATGTACCATATCTATCTCTACCTTGGGCACTGAAATGGATGTGTGCCTTGTGTAGTTAGGATTTGTATAGGATATATATATATTGTCTTTTGTTTATTGTATTTAATAACATTATGTATTTAACACTTAATTTCCAGTTTTATGACTGTGAGGGAGCTTCCATTTAACTAAAGCCTATGTTCAACTACCCTGCAATCAAAATCGGATCCCTTGCACCTGTTCATGCAAAATTACAAAGTTACTCCCTCCTCCCCCTGAATATATCACTGTTTATATCCTAGGCTGCTCCAAGAAAAAACCTACATGGGGACAAAAAGGATGTAACCTGTGGTTTTTCAAGGTCTTTAAGGACTGAAGTAATTAATCTGATGTATGCTATATTTATTTCTAGCTACCAAAATAGAAAGTATTATGGAGCTATTTTTTCTAGTGCCAAAAATGCAAATGCCAGCAGTTAGGTCATTGCAAATGTTTTCCAGGAAAATTGGGTTCTATTAGAAAATTGATAGCAAAATATGGTCCTCTCTTTGGATTATCTGCTCTAATTAGAATAACTGGTTCATTAATTTATAAGGTAGGTTAAGGAAGAGAACTGGTAGATTTTTTCTGTTAGCTTACCTGATATATAGTACAGCAGACTGCGTATTATTTTCAGGGATAAAGGCTTTGAAACCTGTTTGTATGACATCTCAGTTTAATAAGCATTATCGTGTTCAATCAGTTTGTCTGCATTAGTGTGTCATAAAAATGTTTTGTAATTTTAAATATATATTTAAAAATAAATGTCGCTTGCTATTTTGGAGACTCTAGTCATGGGACATTCTTTTTTGTGGCAGAAGCACAGCAGAATTCCTTGGTTTATGTCCTGGCACAGTTCTCAAAAAAGCTTTGGGAACTGGAGATGGCAACCATGATATGTGCTGGGATGGGCCTCCAACAGCAAAACTGGTAGTCTCCTATATTTCCTTATGGATACCACATTTACAAAACAGAGTTCAGACCCCTTGCAAGGAAAAGTGGTCGTATGCATAGAACTATGTGATGTCAACTATTTCTGCCAATATATATAACATAATAATTTGCTCCTACTTTGGAGATCCACAGCCAGAAAGCATACTTCATCCAGGGGTGATGGTCTTAGGCCTTTTTAGAAGATAGCAGTTTTTGCGTAACTGATGAGGCTACTTTTAAGACTGCTCTTGTATATGAAGGTGTAAATATGGGGTAACTATAATGATATCAATGTGTAAGTGACAGCAGAATTTTCTCCTCATCCTCCCTTGCTTACCTGCTATTCTAAACTGCCACTGAAACCTGGAATGTGATCCCAATTGTCATCCTAGATGTATGAACGTGTACCAGAAATGTCTTGATCCTGTTGAGATTACTGAGCAATCTCTGTCTTCAGTTGTCTAAAAACTCTAGCATTTCCAGTGACCATTGGGAAACCCTGAAATTTAAGTTTATTCAAGTGGTTTCCTAAAGCTCAGTGTAACTGAATTACACTGTTTCCTTTAAGTGTGACCACATTGTTACATCAGACATAGTTACAATCATTTAGGTGATTGATTTTTAGTCTGTAAGAAAGTACCATACCAGTGAAAATCAGTTTGGGTAAAATTTCAGTTCATGTTACATGTCCACGTGGGAGTATGAGGACATTAGGTGTCCCTTCACTGCCCTAAATAGGCTACCTTCATTGTGGGTCATAGTGTAATGGAGGCAGGGGAGGGAATGTTCAGGCAATATTCTGTATAACTCTACCCTCCCTTTCTTCCTGCACCTCAGCTTAACTCTTTATTGACATGCAGGTCTGAGTTCTGTCTTTGCAGGACCTTTCAGAAAGCACTACTGAATTAGGCCTCACTGAATACTGACAAATGCATATCTGGAAACCAGTCTGGCTCATCTCTGAGTTAGTGCTGTTATAATAGATCTTTAGTGGATAAGACCGCATTTAGTCTTTGGACGTTATGAAATGCTTGTGAAGCTGGGAACCCCCACAATCAGGAGAGAAGCATTACCAGGTGTGGTCCTCTCAGTTGCTAATACAACACAAATCTGTAGCCTGTATTCAAAATAGTACAGGGACAGGGATCAGCATATTGTCTTGGGACCGAGGCTAAGCAGCAGTTCTCCAAAACAACAAGCACAAAAAAAGACCTGGGGATTACAGTGGACAAGAAGCTGGATATGAGTCAGCAGTGTGCCCTTGTTGCGAAGAAGGCCAATGGCATATTGCGCTGTATTAGTAGGAGCATTGCTAGCAAATTGAGGGAAATTATTATTCCCCTCTATTCAGCACTGGTGAGGCCACACCTGGAGTATTGCATCCAGTTCCCCCATCCCCTCCACACACACACAGAAGGGATGTGGACAAATTGGAGAGAGTCCAGCAGAGGGCAACACAGATGATTAGGGGGCTGGGCCACGTGACTTACAAGGAGAGGTTGAGGGAACTGGGCTTATTTAGTCTGCAGAAAAATGAGGGGGGAATTGATAGCAGCTTTCAACTACCTGAAGTGGGGTTCCAAAGAGGATGAACCAGCCTGTTACATGGTACAAATTGGTTTCCTTTATGCACCAAAATAGATGTTCTGGTTGGTATCTCATGAAAGGGAGAGCAGCCAGCAGGTAGGAACTGGGTGGGCAGGAGTGGAGAGTGTGCAAAGCCTCGGCTCCTGCCTTACACTTCCATGAGACACTAGCCAGCACATCCGTTTTGGTGCAGAGAGGTGTGTTTGGTCTCCAATTTGCACCATGTAACAGGCTGGTCTATAGGACTCTGTGTTTAATTTATTAGAACAGTTGCTCCCCTACCCTGAGCAAATGAGGAATCTGGGATTAAACTGTGATCTTCTGTGTCATGAGTCAGTCCCTGATATGCTCCTGGGGCAGTACAGCTTTGTGCTTCTCTTTACTCTGTGCTTGTGGTAACTCTGTGGTTGAGCCCTTTCTGCAGATGTTAGGAAGGTGATAGTGGGATTTTTTGTTATAAACACATTTTGTCCAAACGTAAAACTGATATGATACACTGGATTTAAACAGCACAGGTTTTTCATCCACTTTATATTTTTTGCTTACCCTGGGACTCTGTGTGTGAAATTAAGATATGTTTCAGACTTTGCTACTGTCACTAAAGGTCTACTCCGAAACAAACTTTGTACATCAGTTTAATAGTGATGAAATGTATTATCAGTTCAGCATTGTGTTTCCTAATCTGCCATAAATCTTTGATGTCCAGCCCTTTGGGACAAAGATGGAATGGAAATAGTTTTAGATTACATACTATACTATATTTGACTTGTACAAAAGCAAAATAGCTACAAAATAAGTTATGAACCATGAAGTACAGTTGCTTACCAGAAAATGAAATGAAAAATATTCATTGCTTGATCTTTCTGCCACATATAGTATACAAACTGACTTGTCTGCATTGTAAAATCTCTCAACATTTCCTGTAGAATTTTGTTCCATTCCAAAATACTGTTTGTGTGTGTGCTTGCATATGTGGCCTTTTCTCTCTCTCTCTCTCTCTCTCTCTCTCTCTCTCTCCCCCCCCCCCCTCATGAATGTTATTCCTATGAGAACTTTAATCAGGTTGGCCCATAATGTGTTTCCTTGCTTTGCATGTCATCAGAGTTCAAGAGTTTTTCATATTTAATTATTCATTGCTGACCAATAAAAGGATTTCATAATCCAGATGGTCATATTTTTTTTTCCATAACTGTATGTCCTCAGCATCAGCAACTTCCACCTTTGTGGTTAAAGTAACTGTACCATATGAAACAGCACAAACTATACTTCTAAATTGGCTCTGTAATATGCAGTTCATTTATTGGGGGTAGAAATTAACACTTGTGCTATGAATATATATATTCAATTAACACTTGTGCTATGAATATATATATATATATATATATATATATATATATATATATATAAAAAAGTCAAGTGGTGTATGTATGTGTGTATGTATGTATGTATGTATGTATGTACGTATGACTGCGAACTCCTCCCGCACCGTTTGAGCCAGAGACTTGAAATTTGGTACAGTGAGGGGTCTTGGGGTCTAGATGCTGGTAAGGGTCGAAAAATTTTCGGATCTCACCTCTGACGCCCCCCCAGGGGTGAAAGTCTTTCAGGGCCAATCACATCGGCTGGGCGGTTAGGTGGTGATGATGTCATAATACCCCCCTCCAACAGACACCTCACTCGCTCAGCTCACCCCTCCCTCCTCCAACGGAACCCCGGAGATCCCTCAGTTCTCTGCCCCTCCCCCCTCCCAACGGAACCCCGGAGATCCCTCCATTCTCTGCCCCTCCCCCCTCCCAACGGAACCCCGGAGATCCCTCAGTTCTCTGCCCCTCCCCCCTCCCAACGGAACCCCAGAGATCCCTCAGTTCTCTGCCCCCCCCCCAACAGAACCCCAAAGATCCCTCAGTTCTCTACCCCTCCCCCCTCCCAACGGAACCCCGGAGATCCCTCAGTTCTCTACCCCTCCCCCCTCCCAACGGAACCCCGGAGAGCCCTCAGTTCTCTGCCCCTCCCACCTCAACCCCAGACTCCATCAGCTCTGTGCCCCCCCCCCACCTGCGAAGGTCCCCGGAATCCCTCGGCTCTGGGCCCCCTTCCCCCCTGCGACGGATCTGAGTTGGGTTTGGTGGGACGGTAAGTGAGGTGGGGGTGTCGGGTTCGGTCGGGGGGTGAGGTGGGGGTGTTGGGGTTGGTCAGGGGGTGTTGCGGTTGGTGGGGGGGTGAGGTGGGGGTGTTGGGTTTGCTTGGGGGGGTGAGGTGGGGGTGTCGGGTTTGGTCGGGGGGTAAGTGAGCCGGGGGGGGTGTCGGGGTTGGTCTGGGGGGGTGGGAAGGTGTCGGGGGGGGGTGAGGGGTGTGGTGTGGGTGTTGGGTTTGGTCGGGGGGGGGAAGGTGTTGGGGTGGGTGCCCAGACCAAACCCGACACACACCCCCGGCTCACTTACCCCCCGACCAAACCCGCACCGCCACCTCACCCCCCCACCAACCGCAACACCCCCTGACCAACCCCAACACCCACCCCTCACCCCTCACCCACCCCAACACCTTCCCACCCCCCCAGACCAAACCCGACACCCCCTGGCTCACTTACCCCCCGACCGAACCTGACACCCCCACCTCACCCCCCCACACCAATCGCAACACCCCCAGACCAAACCTGACACCCCCCGGCTCACTTACCCCCCGACCGAACCCAACACTCCCACCTCACCCCCCCAAGCAAACCCGACACCCCCACCTCACCCCCCACCAACCACAACACCCCCTGACCAACCCCAACACCCACACCTCACCCCTCACCCACCACGACACCTTCCCACCCCCCCAGACCAAACCCGACACCCCCCCGGCTCACTTACCCCCGACCGAACCCGACACCCCTACCTCATCCCCCCAAGGCAAACCTGACACCCCCACCTCAACCCTCCACCAACCGCAACACCCCTGACCAACCGCAACACTCACCCCTCACCCACCCCAACACCTTCCCACCCCCCCAGACCAAACCCTACACCCCCCGGCTCACTTACCCCCCCGACCAAACCCGACAACCCCACCTGACCCCCCCAAGCAAACCCAACACCCCCACCTGACCCCCCGACCAAACCCGACACCCCCCCCCCCCCCCCGGCTCACGGTGCACTGTGTAGCACACAGATTATTGAATACACTGTTCGGTTGGGGGGTCAGGTGGGGTTGTCGGGTTTGGTCGGGGGGTAAGTGAGCCGGGGGGTCTTGGGGTTGGTCGGGGGGGTGGGAAGGTGTCAGGGTGGGTGAAGGGTGGGTGTTGGGGTTGGTCAGGGGGTGTCAACTGTCTGCCCCCTCCCCACCTCCGACTGACCCGAGCAACGCCGGGCACTTATGCTAGTATTATTTCTGCCGCCTGGAAAACTGGTATTGTAATTCCTCTAAACCAGCAGTCAGCAGCCTTTCAGAAGCGGTGTGCTGAGTCTTCATTTATTCACTCTAATTTCAGGGTTTGCATGCTGGTAATACATTTTAACGTTTTTAGAAGGTCTCTTCCTTTAAGTCTATAATATAGAGCTAAACTATTGTTGTATGTAAAGTAAATACACTTTTTTAAATGTTTAAGAAGTTTCATTTAAAATTAAATTAAAATGCAGAGCCCCTCAGACCACTGGCCACTACCTCCGGGGCAGTGTGAGCGCCACTGAAAATCAGTTCGCATGCCGCTTTTGGCATGCATGCCATAGGTTGCCTATCCTTGCATCTAAACCCACAGCAACTGATGAATACACTGAGTTTAGACACACTATGATAAATTAGTCCTTAACTGATTCATGTTATCCAAGTGTACATAGCATAAAAAGTTATACTATCACGCTGAAGTCCTGGGGGTGAAATTCCACAATACACAAATATGAGACCTACCAAATCAGAATCAGGCCTCGCTGTAAATTGTGAGTCAAATGGAGATAAATCTTGTGGTTTTTCAATACCTGGCAATAGTATACGGTGAGTAGTGAACAATGGGACTTTACTTGCTTTAGTCATATCTAATTACTAGTTAAAGATAAAATATTTGGTGATAGTCATAGTCCAAGGAGGGGGGAAAAATCTACCTGTCATCCTACCCATGCAAGAAATGTTCTTCCTGTCCCCAGTAAAAGCTGTATCAACTACTATCTTGAATGGAAGCACTTGTTCATGCTTTTAAAAAAAATCTGTAATAGAAGTCTGTGAATGTCTTCCTTGGGAAACAATTAGCCTTTTATTGCTGGCAAGGTCAGTGTAATCCCTGTATCGCTGCCAAGGTTAGGGTGTACTCCAAAGTACAATTGCAAAATAAAGCTGGGGAGGAGTGCAATTGCTTAAACAACAAGAAGAAATGAAACCTCTTTTCTTTAACTCAGTGGAGCTGACCATTCACTCCAGCGCACACTGGTTTCCAAGGCTTGGCCACTCTTTGGACGCTGACTTCTCCTTTTCTCTCCAAAGAGTATGAGTTAAGGGGTTCCACTTAGAGCTTGCAACCTTTCTATATAAACAATGGGAAAATCAGCCTAAGGGTTCTTCTACATCATGTTTTAATTGATAATACTTCCTTTCTCTCACTATTAAGATTGTAGATTCTTAGGGACGGGGACTTCCTGTGTGTTTTGTATACATAGTGCCTAGCATAGCATGGTACTGATCTTGGTAGAGAGCACCTGTGAGCTAACATAATACAAATAATAAATCATATATTAAATGCCTCATACATTCTTCTAATGTTTGTGTGTTCTTTCTGCTGTGCAATTTCCTTTGGCTGGGCTTTTAAATATGGTATCTTACTGGTGACATTTTATCCAATATTGTTTTTAAAGAAATTTAATATGACAAAAGATCAAATAAGTATTTTCTCATGTTGAGTACATATCCGTTATTCCTGGTCCCTTTGTTTCATGAACAGTAATTTCAGCCCTTTAACCTTAGAGCAGAAGATAAATGTAGTAAATTAATTCATCCTCTGCTAACAAAAAAGTCTGACAAGTCCCATAACTGATTTTGGACCTTTATTAATGGCTCCTTTGCTGAACTCTAAGGACCTTATTCACTCAGGAAAGGTCAAATGTTAGCAGAGAAAAAGGACTCCACACTTGAAAACAAAGATCAAATGGTATTCTTGGTTTTTCTGTGAGATGAACAGTACTTAAACTGTAATAGGGTATTTGACTGAGATTTTTATTTTTATCAAAGATGTGTGTTTCATTTTTATTGTTTTGGAATTTTTTTTAATGGAGCATTTGAGTTACATGTAACATTCCATTTGAGAAAAGATTATAAATATAAGAAAGATGTATGAACATCTCATTGGAACTGTTCTGCAATAGCACTATTAATAACTGTGCTTCTAATAAAGTGTAAGTATATTTTACTTAAGCCTCAAGTACAATTACAAATTATCTGTGGTTATGACAGGAAAACAAAGGCAATTAAGCTGCAAAAGCAGCAGCAATATATTTTTAGTTCCATCCCATTGCAAACTCAAGGGCCCCTTCCTGTATACACTTAGGCCTAGTTTGTACTAATATAACCATTAGGGGATTTTTTTAAACTGATTATAGTTATATTGGCACAACCCTAGTGTGGATGCAGTTATACTTTTATAAAGGTGTTTTATATTAAATAATCTCATACACTTATGGGAAAACTATACCAATACAAGCACTTGTATCCTGGTATAACTGCTGTAATGAAAAGGAGTTCTAGTACCAACTGTAAGTTTAAAGTATAAATTTTTATGTGTAGACAAGGCTTAACATAAGTAATTTTTGTTTGCTGGGTTAGATCTATCTAATAGCATAGTAATTAAGAATTGTTCCCCATTTAGGAAATTTGTCCAAAGCCAAAAATACAGTATCTGCTGGAATCCAAGTCAGTACTAGAAACTCAAGAATTCCTAGCTCTCACTCTTCTGCTTAGACCTGTCCAATCATCCATCTCCGAACCCTACCTTTCTCTCTTTCCTGAAAACAAAACAAAAACCTATATCCACAAACTGATAAATGCTAGGAATACCATTCAAAGCAGGGAAACAAATTCCCTATTTGATATCCATTTGCAGATTTTCGTATGTACAAGGTAAAGCATCAGTTAAGAAAGCAACGTCAGATTTTATACAGCAACACTCTTTTATGCCTACTAAGGATATGGCCTTAAATTACCTGGGCTTGGTTGGCTTGTGTCACAACTTCAGTAATCTTTAACATAAAGAACTTAATTGAAGAGAGAGATTATTTTTCTACTACCCAGTTAGATGTTGTAGTTGGAGTTATTTTTTCTTGATACATGGATGTAGGCTAGAAACTGTAATCATCAATTTTAAAAAATCATTATAAATAGGAAGCAGTTTAAAAACTGTACTAGTTGTTTTAATGAAAAATGATGGATCTGTTCGCAAGGATGCCAAGATAAGGTGATCATTAGCATGAGACAATCGACCTTGTCAAAATGGAGTGTCCTTGGCTTTGCCTAGGGATTTTTCAAATTCTAGTGTGGTCAATTATCTCCTGATAATGACCAATTCATCAGGTGCTAATGCTTAATTAATCAGTTTTACTGTAGGAAGACTGTAGTTAAAAAGTGTACAAGTCATAATAATTTATTCAGGCTCACTTCATTTTGAAAGCAACAAAATTAAAGATAAATGTTAATCTCCCTTTGCCTACCTTTCCTTTCGGAAATAAATCACACAGAGATGCATATCAACCAGTTTCAGTGTGGGAAGTCTGAAGTTATCCTTTTAGTATATAAATTGCCATTCTACATGCAAAACATTAGTTTAACACAAACTTCATTTGTGTTGCACTTTTCATTCTATCACTCTCCTAAAAGAAATCTAATTAGGATAAAAAGAAAGAAACAAGTTAAAGGGGAATTCTCTAATTAAATGTGCTCCAAAGCTTAAGTTCCATAAAAATAAGCTCTTACAAATTATAGCTAGTAGAAGTATTTCCAGGACATTTTATTTTAATATCAGTGGAAACGGCTGTTTTCAACTTGTAAACAAATAAAGATCCCTCGGTAATATTTATAATACAAATGTAAAAGAAATATGCATATCAAGACTTATGGTCTGTTTTTCAAAACTGCTGAGCTCCCGTAGATCCCATTGACCTCACTAGCTGCTGGGGTTGTATAGAAACTCTGAAAATCAAGCCACATATATCTAGAGGCCAACTATTTTATTATTCCCTCATGGTGATAGCCACTGTACAAATGTATAACAATGAGATTCTCCCCACCGCGTAGGGCTTACAATATAAGGCCTCATCTACATTAAAACCTTTTGCCATTTTAACTATGCTGGTATAATTAAAGCAGCAAAACCCTCCTAGTATAGATGCAGTAGTATCAATATAGCTTATTTAACTTTCTGAGCTGGAATAATCTATATATCACCTTTATGCCTGTATAACTGCATCCCTAGGGCATATACCAGTATAATCATATTAATTAAACATCACACTTCAAGGGCTTGTCTCTACTTATCGTGGGGTCAGATTTTGGCTAGACTTAATAAATTGCTGTTCCATCGACTCAAGTACTCCACCAGAATAAGAAGCCTAAGGTAAGAAGACCCAGCATGGAGTAGACACCGCAATAAGTTGACCAGTACACCAACTCCAGCTATGTTATTCACTTAGGTCAATTTAGCCCCGTAGTGTAGACTTGCTTAGCCAGAACAGTTATACTGGTAAACCTTTTTAGGGTAGACCTTAACCTAAAATCACTTATGCATATATTTAACTTTACAACCATGAGTTAGTTTCAGTGAAGTCAAGGGGGTGTTAGTACCTGATAGTAAATATTAACCCTTCCCCCCCTCTTTTTTCTGTATCTTAAATGTATTTGCATATTATCTATTCCCTGAGAACCTTTTACAATATTATCAAAGGCAGTGCATGAATTCCATGCCCAGAGTGTTGATTCTTAACCTGTGAATGATTTGTATTCAAAAACTTCATGTTGTCCTGTATTTGTCTGTATTTCATTACAGTGGTGCCACCAGGTCTTTGGGAAAATAGATGTTCAAGGAAAAGACCCCTCAAACTAATAAAAAAGATGTTTATAAAAGTATGGTATAAACCAGAATGAATGATTAATAAGAGGTACTTGTTTCTGCAAATGCTTTCTGCAATGTTTTTAATTCAGTAAAAATGGTCGGTTGTTACAGTTGTGAGTAATAATGACCGGATTAGAATTTTCTTAAATTTATCGATCATATAACCTAAAGATACCATAAAAGACATTCCATAAGTAATTAGGTAAAATAAAAAAGTTTAAACAGAACACATAGTGAAATTAATTAGGGGAAAGTATTTTCCCTCCAAAAATGAGTTTCTCTAACACCTTATTAAAGGACAGAGGCTTGAGGAGTTAGCTTGGGAACAAACACTCAGAAATCCACGGTGTACAGAGAAAGGGACTAAAAAACTCTTCACCACCTATCAGGGTGATCAAGTATGTCTTTTCCGTATTCTATGCAGTGCTGCACTAATCTCTGGTTGTTATTCTTTGGTTAGATTATTCCATTTGAGCCTCTTTGACAATCTGAAACCATTAACTTTAAGCACACAACAGGGGACTACTTGTGGAAGTAATATTAAGCATTGTTTGCAGGATCAAGGGCTAAATTTAGGATTGTAGATAACAGAAGAAAGCAGCAGACAAGTGAGTGCCCTAATCACTGGACTGTGGGGCATTCTAAATTGGATCTCTCAATCTTTCCAGTTGGAAATGTTCCACTTTGTATAAACTCCTTAAAATTCATTGGAGCAAGGAAGAGAACCCGACTCTTCCACATCACAGGGAGTCCCCAGTCACTGAGCCATAGAGTCAATTTCATTTTCTCTGGTCCTGCTGGGGCTTAGATGCCAAATTCTGAATATAGTCAGGATTTAGATGACTCTGCATATGCCGACTAACAGAAAATTAGGTGTCTACGGGACTTCACTATTGGAAATCTAGCTCCCTAGGGACTTCAGGCACTTAGAAGGTTAGGTGACATCTGAGAAGGGGTTCTAAGGATATATGTTTAGAGTTCCTAAAGTAGCAGTTAGATAACTAAATCTCTTGGTGAATCAAGCCCTAAATGTGTATTGAGTGACCATAGTGTCTTGTGATCCTATTAGTGCAGGGACTGTGAATAATTGTTCCTAGTTCTTGTGTGGAATGAGAGATGGGGAAGGTTCCTTGAGTCCTGCCTTACTGACTTCCTTCCTGTGTAGAGGCCTGTTGCAATGTGGCCCTTAATGTTTGCACAATCTCCATGAGATCTGCAGATGGAAGGTGATCTACAAGTCCTGCATAGTAACCATAGACTAATACTTCTTCATGTCTGTCATGGTGCAGCAGATGCCACCACACGATGTGCCCTCTGTGACTTTCAGATAAATCAAACAGTTACCACTCAATAGTGTGCAGTCATCCTTAAATGAAATTTTGCACCCTTCATTTGCCTCCTAAAATGAAATGTTGTGCTGGGAATGAGCACAAAAGACCAGTATATATCTAAACTGACTATTTCTGGTACTTTGTCTCATGCCTAGTGGGTGGAGAGTTTTACCATCTATATACTAACAAAACAACAAACCAAACTCTTATCTTTAAAGGTTCCCCACGACACCCAGCTGCTATTTTTGCACAACAAAACCGGCCTTCTCTTTACACTAAGCATCTTCTTCACGTGTTTTTAAAAGCATTAAGAGGGTATACTAAGGTTTCAAGATGATGTGGGGGTGGGGAAGAACGGCCTTATCTACCTTAGAAAGGATTTGTCAGTATATTTGTACTGGCAACCCCTACTGGAGATGCAGCTACACTGGAAAATTATTTCTCTTGCCAATATAGTAGTACAGGTAACAAAGTCCTGTGGCACCTTAAAGACGTCTTTAAGGTGCCACAGAACTTTGTTACCTCTGCTATTCCAGACTAACACGGCTACCTCTCTGACTATAGTAGTACAGTAACTCTCCACTTAACATTGTAGCTATGTTCCTGAAAAATGCGACTTTCAGCAAAATGATGTTAAGTGAATCTAAATTCCCCATAAGAATTAATGTAAATAAAGGGGGTTATGTTCCAGGGACATTTTTTTTCACCAGAGAAAAGTGAGGAGTTACTGTACTAGTTCTCCAAATGAAAAGGACTCTTTTTGCTGGTATAAATTGCATCTCCACTAAGGCATTTTGCTAATTAAAAAACAGACATAAAGAATCACACCTCTAAACAATGTAGTTGTGTCAGAAAAATGTCCAGTGTAGAACTGTCCTGATTGAGAAGTAAACTGGCATTAGAGCTGAGGTCTGCATAGTGGAGCATCTGGTTACTTCAAAAATATGTTGGCTTCTTTTTGGTGTTTTTCTTAAATGTGTAAGATCATTAACTGCAGTATTGGAACATCTGAAGTGTGTGCTGTTTCCTCCGTGAAGCTGCAAACAAATGGCTTTATGACACTTTCCTATATAAGATGTTAATTTGTTTTTTTTAATGTATTGAGGACCTGAGTCAATATGTTCTCTATCCCACTGGGAAAACACTGCAGCTTCAAAGATGCATTAATACAAGGACAACAGCAACTTGTTCCATTTCCCACACCTATGTCTTTACTGCACCACTGTGCCTCTTCTTTTTTCAATGATCAGATTATAAATGTCTGCAATTTCCAATTTCCTAAACTGAATCCTTTTCATTTAGGATTTATCCAAAAAAGCATCTTAAAAAGTGGGTTAAATGCTGCTGTCTTTGAAGCTATAGTTTTGAAAATAAACTTTAACAATGCTAAATAATTTCTTGGGTGGGTGGGAAACCTAGCAATTTTGGTTGAATGTATCACATAATAGCCTGATATGTTAGGAAATGACTATAGTATTTGGAAATATGAAATCTATTTCTACATTCCTTGGTGACATCAGAGCTGTGGTTCTAAGCTGTGGTAAGGTGTCCTGATCCTCAGTTCTGTCTAGGGCAATTTACAGTGTAGACATTTTGGTTCCTATACAGTGAGTCTGCCACCCGACCTCCACACAAAAATATAAACCTGTGCATTAAAACTGTTTGAGTGTAAAATAAAAATTATACATGAAATGTATAGGAAAACAAAATAGCACTTTGTAAATTTAAAACCAGTTTGCCTAAGGATGGCTGTGTACATAGAATCATAGAATATCAGGGTTGGAAGGGACCTCAGGAGGTCATCTGGTCCAACCGCCTGCTCAAAGCAGGACCAATCCCCAACTAAATCATCCCAGCCAGGGATTTGCCAAGCCTGACCATAAAAACTTCTAAAGAAGGAGATTCCTTCACCTCCATAGGTAACACATTCCAGTGCTTAACCACTCTCTTAGTGAAAAAGTTTTTCCTAATATCCAACCTACACCTCCTCCACTGCAACTTGAGACCACTACTCGTGTTCTTCATCTGGTACCACTGAGAACAGCCTAGTTCCATCCTCTTTGGAACCCCCTTTCAGGTACTATCAAATCCCCCTTCATTCTTCTCTTCTGCAGACTAAATAATCCCAGTTCCCTCAGCTTCTCCTCATAAATCATGTGCTCTAGGCCCTAATCATTTTTTTGCCCTCCTCTAGACTCTTTCCAATGTTTCCACATCCGTCTTGTAGTGTGGGTCCCAAAACTGGACACACTACTCCAGATGAGGCCTCACTAATGACGAATGGAAGGGAATGATCACCTCCCTTGATCTGCTGGCAATGCTCCTACTTATACAGCCCAAAATGCCATTAGCCTTCTTGGCAACAAGGGCACACTGTTGACTCATATCCAGCTTCTCGTCCACTGTAACCCCTTGGTCCGTTTTCTGCAGAACTGCTTACTAGCCACTCAGTCCCTAGTCTGTAGCAGTGATTTGTTTCTTGAGAAATAGTTGATTCCATCTCACTGTGGTGCTTGGAGTTATGTAGTTAAATTGCATATACCCTATTTCCCCGAAAGTAAGATATCCCCCGAAAATAAGACGTACTTCCAGTTTTGCCTAATGCAATGTAATTTTGGGAGCAAAAATTAATATAAGACACTGTCTTATTTTCGGGGAAACACGGTAGTAAAATATTCTGTAGAACCAACTTCCAATACAAACGTGAAAAAGATATTTCAACGGAAGGGAAAAAATAATTGTTCATTGTGTGGTTGAGAAATTTGTGTACAGATAAACAGGCAATCTTCACTAATGGAAAAAAAATCAAAAGCATCAGTCCTGTCCAATCCAGTAAAATTTCTGTTAATCCAGTGGATAAATAACAGGTGCAGCTCTCTGACCTAAAACTGGCTCAGACTTCATTTAATTGGGCACCATTCAGGAAAGGCCACCTAATTATCAGATGTGAGAATAATAAACCCTAAAGTATTCATGTGCCTTACACCAGTTTCTATAAATCCTGTCCTCTAACTGCTGCACTTGTAAATTAATAAAGCTGTCACATGAATTAAAATGTACAAAAATGAAATAGAATGTTTCCTAATTAATCTGTCAGAATAAGAAAAGAGCTGTGTGCAAATGTATCTCAATTTCTCTGTGATAAAACCTAAGTTTTTGGGTTTTTTTAAATGAAGGACTAAACCTGTTACAGGAATAGACTTGCCATCTAGCATGTGCTTGGAAGAGGTCTCTGTTGTATAATAAACAAACATCAAGAAATGACAGAGGATGTGGTTAATCATTATGAGATTGAAGGAGTAGTTGAGATGTGATTATTTCATACTAACCACGCCCCCTCAAAATATTTATTGTTATTTTTGAAATATCATTGTTTTAATCCAGATATAAATTACTGATGCAGATTACTGGACACTGGCAGAAAGTCCCTGTATCCATGGAAACTTTTTCTTCCTCTAGTATCTTGGGGATCTACTATTAATGGGCACTGTAACAGAATCCACAATAGGTAAGGTGCCCTAGTGGTTAGCACCACTTCGCAGGGGATAGATCTTGCAGTACAGACCCTCTTTTAATCAAAGGTGCAGTGAGTTGGGCAGGTGGCCTCTCCTGTAGTAGGTCAGTGGAAATAGTAACGCTTAAAGGGACACTTTCAAGTAGAATTTGTAAAAATCAGTCCTATACAACGTAAGAGGCTTCTATGAAATTTAAAGCCAATGTTTGTTTTGAGGGTTGGTTTTTTTAAAACAAAATGATTATTCTGCCTCAGTATTTAAAACTAGGATTGGTCAAAAAAATTATCTAAGATTTTTTGACACAAGTGCAGATTTGGGGTGACCTGGCAAACATAGAATGAATATAAGTTAAAAACCAAACAAATCCTGACTATTGAAACATTTAATTTGCAGTGACTTTTTGAATATTACTTCTGTTTTTATTTGTTTTAAAAGTTAAAGTTAAATGAAACTAAGCATTTTGTTTTTAATTAAACTATATATTTCTTTTGATGTGAAACAATTTAATTATTTTTGGTCAAGCTAACAAACTGAAAAATCAGTTATTTGGAAAACTGTATTTGACTCCATGCCATGATGCATTATACTAGTGCAAAAAGTTCTGAAATTGAAATTGAGTAGAACAAAGGGTTACTTACTAGAGTATTTTATTGTCTGTCTAGAATTAGCAAAACCAAACATTGTCACTTATTTCATTTCTAAATTTCTTTGCCCTCTGCTGTACAAATCTGTCCCTCTAAATTAGTATAATTCTTGAATAAGTGTATGTACAATATGACATTGTCTATAGAATTTAAAATAAAAATGGATCCGTTTAATTCAAGTATCTGCTGGTGTTTTTTCTTGTGTTCCTCATTCTGGATATTTGTCAAATTTTAAAATTTAATGTCATATGACTGTGTGTTGGCGGGTAGAGAAGTGTGATCACAGTAGTGCAATCTTTTAAAAAATGTTTGAAAGGGTTTTTGTTTTAATTACCATGGCTAACCTCATTTATTTAAAAATATAGATGAACTTTACATGCTCGACAGGGAGACAAACTCTTAATTACTGGATCTACTTTCTCTGTCTTCCTTGCAGCGGAAGGGGATGTGGTAGAGGTGGCATGCAGATGAAGGAAAGTAGAGCTGGTCAAAAATTTTCCAGCAAATGATTTTTCAATACAAATACAGTTTTTCTGCAAAACTGCAGGTCTCTTCTGATTGAGTCAAGTGGTGCATCGTGGCAGATGTAGTCTGGCCAGGAAGCCAAGTCTGTAAGGAAGGAGTGGGGGGTGGGGAAAAATCAGGCATCCAAACTACAACTCCATTGAAGCAATGTGCTACTACAGAGAGATATAGTTTAATGTTGAACTGATTCAGAACTAACCACTTCAACTTGGGGAGTATCCAAGTGTTTTCATTCTGATCAAAAATGCTGACATGGAACATTTCACCATTTCTGAATCAGTACTTTTCAGAACTTTTTATTCCTCATACATTTTTGATTTCATCTTTTTGTCCCAAAATATGATGAAAACAAATGTTAAATATCTGAATTTCCCACAGGACAGAAATTCAGATTTGTATTTATTAATTTATTTTTGGGGTCTGCTATGGAGAGAGAATTTTAAAACCCTCTAATGAACGGGGTCCAGTTTGGGAACAGCATTCAGGGTCCTGTAACCTTCCTGATAGCACTTCTGCCAGGCCAAATAATGTGGTGTGTGATTTTTTTTTTCCAAATAAATTTATAAAGCATTCCAAGAAAGAAAGATGTATATTTAGTTAAGTTATTTCTGTATTGAATTGATTTTCATGGTAAAGAAAGTCGTTTTAAAGTAGCATTTGATGTATGTGTTTGCATTCTCCCTCTCCATGTTTGCTATTAGGTTTTGTAGTGTGGAATATGTTTTTTTTTTTGTCTCGTTTGAGAGAACTGCTTATTCACCAAAACAGAAATCTCAATACACTTTTGTTTAATCTGTGTGGTTTTCCCCCTTTTATGTTACTACTTTTCATCATCAAGTCCAAAGCATAATATTAGAATGTTTTAAATAATACAGGAGTTTATTAAATTAATTTACCGTGTCAGTGTTTTTGGAAATGATCATTCTTTATTTAGACATATAAATGTTCAATGATAGTGAAAATTCATACCACTCCACCATTGATATAATATTTGTGGTCTATTAATGTTGCCTTAAGCAGTTCTAAAGCGATTTCTGAATATAAAATAAGTTTTGAACTATGTGCTGCTAGTTATAGAGTTGGGAACGTGGAATACTTATGCACTAATTATTCAGTAGCTCACTGATATCCACTACTGGAAAAAAAATAATCCCCAAAGCAGGCTTCAGATATATAATATAACATGGTACTTGCATCAGATTACATCATGTCATAGAAGATAAGGTTACAGATCATCCAGTATAATGTGTGGCTAATAATACAGATGTTATGCTTTCATTTAGCTATTTCTCTTTCTTGTCAATTGCCTTGTATTGATTGCACTGTACTTCTTTCCTCTTCTTACTCTAATGTATACACCAAAATTAAGTATCTACAAGATAAAGCAAGTCTTCATTGCAGGTAATACTCTAGCTCCTTGCTTGATTTTGCTCCCTTCGACTTTTATGTATTAAAATATATATAAAGACAAATGATATTATGAAAATGTGTGTACATAACATAAGCACATATAGTTGCCCTTAGTTCCTTCCATAACTCACTCTGTCTTTCTGCCACATCCTGCTGGCTTGTGTTTGACTTGGGGCAAGATTCTGAGAGATACTGAGCACCTGCATCTCCTCTTGTAGATGTCATGTTTAATAAGTACTCAGGAGGCAGTTTGGTAGTAGAGAAGGCAAAGCTTGTCTGGCAAGCCAACTCAAACTCAAAATGCGTAGTGTTTTAGAAAACATCTAGTTACTACTTGCCATGCTCAGAGGCTTAACATGGGTATTAATATGGTCACCCCTGTGCTGATGCATTGGAAAAGCTATTTTTATTTTTGTATCTGTTTTGTGGATGCATTTATTTACTTTATGTATACCTCCGCAAATACCGTAGCTGAAGTCGGTGTATCTTAGGTCAACCCACCTGGCCATCCACACAGCAGCGAGTCGACTGCTGCCGCTCCCATGTTGACTCTGCTTCCGCCTCTTGCAGAAGTGGAGTACAGGAGTCAACTGGGAGCATGCTTGGGGATCGATTGATCACGTCTACACTAGACATGATAAATCGATTCCCCCATAGATCAATCATTACCCGCTGAACTGGCGGGTACTGTAAACATACCCTAAAAGAAACTAGACTGGGAATGCTGATACTAGAAGACACTATCTTAGCTGAGAGCTCGTCTCGGTGACTCTCCAGGTGGCTTTGAAAATATCCTCTTTAATTTCTCTATTGATCTTTTCATCTACATTTCCTCCTTTTTGTGATTGTGAAGAAGCATGCACAGCTATTTATTTTGTATTCACAGCCGTAACCTCTATAATGTGCCAATAAATTTCCAAAAAATCAGTGATGATGACCAACATAAGGGGAAAAATAAGGCTGAGATTCACTGCTTCAATATTCAATTACATTTTATGTCTGTATCTGCCTATATATTAGTATCGTTTCTAAATCTCAAGTTCTGGAAGAGTTAAGCGGCTGTTGTATGGCTCCAAGCCCAACAAAGATTTTCTTTGGGTGGCAAATCTGATTACACAATTCATGTTCTCCACAATTAAAGAATCCCTTTTTAATATAGTCGTATGGGCTGAAGGCATGTATTTTTAATCAGTGAAAATGTAGAATTAACTTAAAATAAGCTTATTTGTTTAATTTTGTAAATCTGTGTGTTCTTTTAAAAAGGACATTTGTTTTGACTGAAAAATATCAAAGCTTTCAGTGAAGATTGTGATCCCCATAGAAACCTTGGAGGGATTCCTGACTAAAAGAGAATCTCAGCTACCACACCATTCACTAAAACCTTCTAAAGTCATTGGAAAGAATGAATGTCAGAACTGGGGAAAATGGATTTGAATGCCACCCTCAGGAACAAGGGGCCAGTGGCTATTCCACCATGGGGTTATGCTATTTCTTTGTCTCAGTGAGGTTTTTCTGTGGGGTTTTCAGTAAGCTGTTTTAAATGTGTAGGGCATTTTCCCAATGCAAAAATGTTAACCCGTATTTTTACATTGAGACTATTGATAGTATGGGCCAGATTCTTCAGAGTCATGTTTTATTTCCCCTTCCCTCTACCCCCAATCCCCAAAACATCTGTGGACATGGTAGTAAAATGCTACCACAACCACATGTTGACAAAAGGTCACTGTGCCTCATTGGATCACAGCTCAGAATACCAGATTCAGGACAAACTGCTGAGAAATAGGGCAAATTCACCTCCAAACTGATGATGATGATTCTATCATAAGATAGAGTGAGCTAGTAACAAAAGTAAACTTCTGTCTCACCATGCTGGTTAAGGAGAATTAACCAGGGCAACAAAAGTGATTAGGGGGCTGGGGCACATGAGAATTAACCAGGGCAACAAAAGTGATTAGGGGGCTGGGGCACATGAGAATTAACCAGGGCAACAAAAGTGATTAGGGGGCTGGGGCACATGATTTATGAGGAAAGGCTGAGGGAACAGGGTTTCTGTAGTCTGCAGAAGAGAAGAGTGAGGGGAGATTTGATAGCAGTCAAATCAACTAACTGAAGGGGATTCCAAAGAGGATGGATTTAGGCTGTTCTCAGTGGTGGCAGATCACAGAACAAGGAGCAATGATCTCAAGATGCCATACGGGAGGTCTAGGTTGGATATTAGGAAAAACTATTTCAGTAGGAGTGTGGTGAAGCATGGTAATGGGTTACCTCTTCCAACCCTAATCTATGATTCTGTGACAGAACCTAACCTAAGGGTTCTGGCAGAGCATATGCAAACAACTGCACACCTTACTGTGATTTTGTGGTCCCCAAGTGAATAGAGCTTAGTATGATGATATGCCACTTAGAGAACCATTACATTGCATACTGTTAGACATTCACTGTAGCTTACATTGTGGAATATCCGACACCTATAGTGTTGTGAGGTGGTAGGCAGCCCTTATATTAAGATATATGTCCTTAGTACTGTTTCATGTAAAACGTGCATGTTTTCTGACAAAGCTATATGAATAGAGTATATGAACTTTGAGAGGATTATTGTCTTGTTTCTAGTACTGAAGGATATGTGAAATAGATCTTTACCTAGATAGCTTAAGAGGGAACAATTCCATCCTCCCCCCCTCCCCCATGAAAGTATGTTTTATCTTATTAAACAAAAGATTTTAAATTTAAGATTTTTACATATTTTAACAATGTATAGCATTTCTAAAGTGCAATCAGGCTTTTGTAAGTGTGTGAGTATACATTTTTGCTTGTTACCATTGTATGACTTGCAAGGAAAGCTTAAAAATGGAAAGAGTTGCTGGAATTTCCAGGAAAAAACCCTCTCCTAGGAAAGCTCCTGTAAATCACTCCTGCCTTTAGTTAGAAGGCTAAGCATTAAATACAGAATGGAGGAAAGGAGTGAGAGTTTATATTGGCAGGAAGGTTTGATTCTTTTCCCTTTTAATCATGGATAGCATTTTCTCATTATGCTGCTCTATTTAAAGAAAGTTATAATTGACTGACATAAAAATAACAGTGGCAAACACAGATTAGCTGCATGTATGTAAGGATGAGTACTACTTGAGACCTGAAGCTCTTAGAAGAAGTAGCTCAAAGCAAGGAATAACTGAACCACCAAGTCACAGGTGATGAAGGAAAACCAAGCCATTTAATTTCCTCATTGTAGAAAGAGGCTGAGCAAAAATCTTTTTTTTTAAGCTAAGCTGCCCCAGTCACTTTTAGGGCTATGGCTGTATTACTGGGAGGAAACAGCAGTTTCCTGACTAATCAGGACCTGAGGTTTTTAAACTGGGATGCTTTGCTGTTACCAGTGGCCAAGGAGATTGTGGGTGCAAGGGAAAGATTCCTATTAACTGGCTGACTCAAGTGGCCTCTGTAATATGAGGAACTATGCTTGGCTGGAGCAGTCTGCCCTTAGTCTCCTACCTACAGGAAACGTTTTTACTTTTGTGCTGAGGCGGTGCAAAGTGTTGATTACTATGGTGGCTCACAAGCTGACTGCTTTCTGAAACACTCCAGTAGCACAAAGCAAGTGGAAAGCCAGCTTAACAAACTACCTAGATATTCCCCTTTTGTATTGCCTATGTGGTGGAGCGGCAATTATGTGTCTGTGTGATGACCCTGATCTGGACACAGAGTGATCCCAGAGAAAAAAAGAAGACATGACCATGGTTTAACTGCCCTCCAGCTATCCCTCACTGCCAGAACAGCTGCTTGGAGATAGGGGAGGGTATAAGTTAGAGCAGCCTTTCTGCTGCTCTAAAGTATGCCAGGGACCTGAGTGGTCACTGGTTAGTCTCAGGATATGAGTCAAGAAAGCATCATTAAAGAACTGTTGCACCTAACCAATTTGAAATAGAGATTCTATTCCTTAATTTGTTTTGTTTTGCTTTGATTTTAATAACTATCCAATACATTTTTCTTTTTGTGGAAACAGGACTGGGTCCATAACATATATTTAATGCAGCAGTACCTGTGTTGTTTGTAATAGACTCTTATAAAATGTCTGACTTGGTACCACATTCTTTTCTTTTTTTTTAAAGCACTTATACAATATCACTAAAGTACATGTTAAATAGATTGAGAACTGGCTAACTGACAGATCTCAAAAAGTAGTCATCAATGGGTAATCATCATGAGGTGATTTTCATATGAATCAGTACTAAACCCAATGCTGTTGACTATTTTCTTTAGTGATCTAGAAGTAAATATAAACTTATGGATGGCACAAAGATTGGAGAAGTGATAAATAATGAGAATAGAGCATTCATACAGAGCAATAGAGATCACTTGGTAAACTGGAGCCAGCCAAATGCGAGTGATACATTTAAGAAGAAGGAAATGCAAATGACCAACATTTAGGGGTTTCAGTGGACAAGCAACTGAACATAAGCTCAAATTGTTGTGCGAAAACAGGCTAATGCAATGTTTGTATATATAAACAGTAGAGTAGTGAAAGAGTAGGGAGATGAGTAGGGAGTCTGTATATGGGATTGATGAGACTTTTACTAGAATATTGTCTCATTCTAGTGACCATATTTTTCAACATTATTTTAAAAGTTGGAGAGAGTGCAGAAAAGTGACACAAAAGTGATTCAAGAGCTACAGAAAATGCCTTATTCTGAGAGATTAATCTGTTTATTTTAACAAAAAAGGTGGGAGGAGGTCCTTCAATCCAAGTGAAAGAAGGCACAGGAACGAGTGGCTGAAGTGGAAACAGAAAAAATCATGTTGGAAATAAGGCACACATTTTTAATAGTGAGGGAGGATTAACTACTGGAACAAAGTACCAAGGAAGCAGTGGATTCTCCATCTCTTGATGTTTTCAAGTCTGGATGCCTTTCTGGAAGATTTGCTTTAGTCAGACCCAAATTACAGGGCTGAATTATGGGGTAACTGGATGAAATATAAAGGTCTATGACATATAGGCCAGACTGGATGATCTAATGGTCCCATCTAGCCTTAAACTCTAAAGAAATCTATGAATACTCATTTTCCTTTTCTATATGCTGCAAATTGTTTGGACAAAAATAGTGTCTCCATATAGGAGGATGAAAGTATTACAGAGATTTTTAGTCCATGGGGAATTATTGTTGAAACCATGTGATTTGAGACCACTGAGGAAGGGTCTGGGGTCAGTTTAACATAGATGAAATATTTCTGACGCACACTTTGAGTCAGATGGTGTGGTGGTGGCCAAATGGTTTGGGGACAGTGTAGTCAGTCTTTGCTCACTGGTGGAAAATGTCCTAACTCTAGTCAATTAATGGTGAATTAATTTCATTTGTATAATGACTCTTTATGTTCATTCTAGTGCAAACTTTGTGTTTTACTAACATGTTCATTTAAGATGTTATCTTTGTGTCGGGCTTTATTGTAGGAATTGTCTGTCCTCCATAATGTGTGTGCAGCAATGATTTAGGAGCAGCTGTGAAATTAGTGTAAGGGAGATAGAATTTTGGTGGAAGACAAATTCAATGCCTAATTTCACAGCTCTGTGCGTGTATGAAAAATACATATATATATATATATATATATATATATATATATATATATGATTGTGTGTATATTTATACACACTGTACAATATGGTGTCTATTTTACAATGAAATAACAAAATGAAAAACAAAAATTGTTTCGGAACCCAGTAAATGTTCTTAAGTGGCAAACAGTTTGCTTGCCTATCAAAGGCCAAGCACTTAGAAGTAAGGAAATGACTATCTAAGTACATTCTCAATCTTATACAGCTTGCATGCTAAACACATTATTCATATGCATAAAGAAATGCATATATTGTAATAACTCAGCAGACTTAATTATGACTTGTTGATGTTGCTAGTTTTTTTTAAATAAAACCACAGTGTTTGATTTCAAAGTCTAAAATATGAAAGTATGACATATTTATATTGCCAGTCTGCCTGGGGCTTCAGGTGATCAGGACGAGGCTGCAGGACCTTGGGGGCAGGGGCGGGGCGGGGGGGGGGGGGGAGGAGATGAAGGAGAACAGCAAGTGGTTAAGTTTAAAGCTTTATTAACTTGGCTAGCCTGGGTGTAATGTAGAAAGAAGAGGGGGAAGAGTAGACTAGAGCTTGTCATGTGCACAGGCCGTCTGCGGTCCGCTGTAGATCTCTGACTTGCTTCCGTTCTCAGGAGGGTTTTAAGCTTTCCTGGAGGCGTCTCGGCCAGGGGAGCCCACTCCTCATCTGTGGTGTTTTAGATGTTGCTTGTAATTATTAGGACTGGGGGACTGTAGGACAGGAAACAGGAAGGAGGGGGGAGGAGTGGAGCCAAGCCTGAGTTAGAGCTACAGTGGGGTTCCACTGTTGTTAAATAAAGTCTGTTCAAGTTTGTTACTACCTTGCTTGCTTGCTACAACACCATCCCCCCCTGTGCTCCTTGCTCTCTGCACCCATGTGAACTGGCTTTCTGCAGCTATCTTAACTTTCCCACAACACTCCACTTTCAGGGTCGTGAGACAGAATGTTGATTTCCAACTTGGCAATCTTCACAGTTTTGTAATCTCGTTAGTTTTGCAACTCCTTCAGCTCTGTTTGTCTCAGTTCTCATTTCTCACAGCCAGTTGGGGTTGAGACACAGGCTTTGGCTGCTTGGTGCGCAGAGAGAGTACATCTGTGTGAGTTGGCCTTGAGCAGCGTCTTTGAGTTCCTTCTCTTCGGGCCTGACTGAATCCTTGAATTAACTCCTTCCTTCCTTCCTTCCTTCCTTCCTTCCTCCCTCCTGGTTCAGCCTCTTGCAACCTGCAAAGGAATCTTCCACTCCTCACTCACACCTTTAACCCTTCCCAACCTACATTCCATTACATATAAAAGTGTTAGCAATGTACACTGGTCCTTACCCAGGGGACTCACAATTCTTACTGTGGCAGTCCCCCCCCCCCCTTGACCCTGAATCAACACCCTCATTGTGAGGAGTCACCACTTTGGTTTCTACCCTCCTTCTGATACTGTGTCTAATGTCATTGTTGGCCTTCTACACACACACAGCAATATAGCAAAAACAAAATTATTAGGGCATACATAGCGTACATAAGCCAATAGTGACTTTTGGCTTCATTAATGACATAAAATAACACTTCCCCTTTTTGACAGATGCCCCACCCAGATGGCTGTGGCAGAGTTAGCCTTTTCTAGATTGAAGGTGTGCTGCAATACTGTAAAGGAGGCGGCATCTTTCTGGAACACAGCGAGTTGCTCCCGAATATGCGCCAATGGAAGAAAAACATTGGGTGTGATCCATGAAAAATTAAACACAATATAGTTAGAAGTATTAACAGTATTTTCAATAATAGCAGGCCAATGCACCAAAAAATTTTTGCACTTGAAGATGTAACAGTAAGTTGAGGGCACCTTGAGGTAGGTGGTCCTCCAAACACATGTAGAGGAATTGGTCATCATATGTACCTTAGTGGGGGGGCATATCCCAATGCCTCCCTTTCCCTGCAGATGTGTTGACCCACCTTATAAAAGCAGCCTGGCACTGCCCTTTCCTTACACATCATTTGACGGGGCTCCATAGGCAACAGCTCCCAGGTGTTGCCCTCTGCAATACATATGTGCTGATAGTCAAAAGATGCAACCAGCACATACCACTTAGCTGTGTCCTTGTGGGGAACCACCTCCCATACATCACAATGGACCACTCAGTCGAGAGACAGACTTCCAGAAGGCCTGGTTGGATCTTTATAGCAAGGGCCCACACTCCTTTCATGGGGCCAAATGCCATAAAGGAGCAGATTATGCCTGTGCACTTCCAGTTAGTGAGCTTTCAGGAATATGGAAAGGCCATAGCTCCCAGGGAACTCCTGAGAGGAAGTTGATTTCCCTGGGACAGGCTCCATGGAGCACATCCTCCTGGATGTTGTGGACTTGCTGGGTCAAATATTTTTGGATCTGGGAGCACACAGAATCCCAAGCCAGTTGGTCCCTGGCCTCAGTTAGTCCCCATAAGGTGTCCTGCGTGTGGAGGACCAATCTGGCAGTATTTCTGAGAGTGGAGGTGGCCACTGTAAGATGGGTAAGACCTGAACCCCAGGGCCTTTTCCAGTTGTCCCAATCGCATGTCTTTCATGGCCCCTTGCTGGATATTTCAAATGCTAGCTGTCGAATTGGCCCTATCCCACAAAGAGCTTCCCAATGTCCACTTCTTCCGGGGAGAGGGAGGACAACGCCTGTGCAAGGAGGGGAAGCTGGAGGGTGGTCCCCCCCCCAGTACAATTGGGAAGGAAATGCTGAAACTTGAAAGTGGTTTAGAGGCAGGTAAATGTTGAAAGCTCCCTGCGTGGCACAGAGGAGGATCCAGCGCTGAGAGGCTGCTTCCCATTTGGTTGCTCATAAAAGTTGCCACCCCCATTGGTGGGGAGAGACATGTAGATGCTTTCCCAGGACCATTCGCTAAAGACTGGTGGCTAAGTGGAGGAGACTGAAATTTAGAAGGGATGCTGGGAATTGTTCTGGTCATGTGATATTTACCTCACAATGTTGGCAGGATGTACGTGTCGATGAGTTGGTGATATACCAATATTGGGAACTACGGGATTAGGCTGACCCCAACACCATGTGGATATTAATACCGCAAATGCATCTCGATGCCAGCTGTTAATGTGGAGCGTGAAGCACCAACTTGGCTGGCGTATTGAACTCTCCTGTAACATTGAAAACCTCCCCATATACCTTTCTATCGGTGGTCCACTCAAGCCATTGCTCTCAGGTTTCTCCTTCCCATTGGAAGCACAAGTGCTGGCAGTACAGATAGAGATCTTCCTCCTCCAAATATAGGGACCATTCTTCCCAGGTGGAAACAGATGCTTTGGGAGAGAGGTTTAGAAGGAGATGGGACGCAATGTTCTTTGAGGTGCTGCCTAGTGGGGTATTGGGTTTTTTGGGGTTAGTCCCATCTAGGATCCAATTTGGGAGGGATATGCAGGGTCATGGGACTTGGGGCTCTCAGCAGGGGGGGCCGCCCCTGGAAAAACGACCAGGTAATACATGATGCCACATTCCCAGGATGACATGCAACAGTTGTCCCCACCTCCGCCCCCTGGACAATAGATAATAGGCCTTTTCTTCCACCATGGCCAATTTTGTACAGTGATAAAATTAACAAAAGAAGACAAAAATGTCAGATACTCAAGGATTCCCATACAAATATTCCCCCATACATACATTGTACCACAATGAAATATTCTGCAGGTCTGAAGCAGCAAGAACAGTCCCATCACTCTTGTTCGGGGTGTCCCTGGACTATTACTGCCTGTCCTGTTAACAAAGCAAAGAGAAAGAAAACAATGTAAACGCACCTTTTGGGGAAACTGAGGCATGCACTTAAAAACTATCTATGTCAGCAGTTTCCTGTTACAGCTCTCCCTTGATTTTTAGTCCTCTGTCATTTTCCTGGTTTAGGCAAGACAAAAAGAACCTTTCAGGGTGGCAGATTATTGTTTAACGGATCCCTTTTTTTTTTTTTTTTTTACAAATACCCTTGTTGATTGCAGGCAAAACAGAGGAATTACCCCCATATTTTACTGTGTTTGTTCTATAGGCAGCCCAGGTTTCAATGGCTTCTACCTTTTAAAGGTTATGGGGAAGTTATCCCACTGTTCAGTCATTACATTCATGTGGTATCTCAGTTTCCCTTTTCACACAGCAGATCAGGTTTATAATGTTTTTCCTGATGTGTTAAGATTTAAGTTTATTTACAGGTAATAGCTGAGAAGCATCATTACCATATGACCTTAAAAGATTTTTCCAAAAATCATACACAATATACATTATTGCAGGGGTACTTATTAACATTAATTTTATTTCAATATTTAATATTAACAATAATATTAGCATTAAATCTATTAAAAGTTTGTTATATCATGCCTTTTACTTAGCCAATTTGTTTGCTGACCAGGTGTGTCCTTTATTTGCAGTTCCTTTGTGCTGGCAGTTCTCTCTTTTTTTTTTTTTTTTTTTAAGTCAGGTAATTTGCATCAACACAGATGCCTTCTGGCTTGCTTTTGGATTTAAGGCCATCAGCAGCTCAGAGACTGTCTTAAAAGGGACACAATCAACTTTTACCAGAGTTTTGATTGCATTCTTTTTACCCCTTCTATAATATACACTGAACATGTTCTGGAGAAAATGCACATTCCTTTCAGTTTAACTTCTATAACATTAGCTATATCAATTTTTACATATGGCATGACTGTTTCTTTTGTCCTCTTATGTATGCTTATCAAACTGACAGTTTAATTACACAGAGCCACCTTAAGGCTCAGTGTGGGGCACTGTCTTTCTCTCTTTTACTATAGCTCTTATCTGCTATTGTGTTACCAAAAAAACAAATTCCAAATCTTTTCCCATTCTTCTGATTTTGATTGCTCTGCTACAGCCAGGACTTTGGTCTTTATTTAAAAACATTTTAAATTTTGTAAAGTATCAAGTTACCCCTTTAGGGATTAAATGCCAAATCCCAAAGCCAAACAGCACTAATTACCTGTGTCTGTCAGAAAGGTCAGTCAGTTTAGCAACTTTGAATTAACGAGTCAAATGGATTTTTAGTGATATTATTAAAAACAAAACAAAACAAATTGGTCCTTAGAACCTTACATATTTACACACATACATCCATACACATTTTTTTCTTCCTTAACATCCCTTCCACAGTGGTTCATTTTTACATAGCTCTATATAGATTACATTCCCTTTATACATTTGGGGGCAGTTAAATTCCAATAGAAACCCTTTTGGATTTTTTATTTATTTATTTATTTATAGCAAATATGACTCAATTGTCTATAGTCAAATTATTTAAATCGGATGGTCTCTTTTGCCTGACTTATTTACAAACATTCCCTTCAGAATATCTGCAAGGAATTATTTTTCTCCCACACTTTTCCTTTTGAACATCTTCACAGAGTTTAGCTGCTTAATTCCCTCCAGCCTCTGCAGAGTTAACTTTTCACTCTCTCTCCTTAAATCACCTGCTTATCTCCTAAAATGGCACCATAATGAACCCAGATTTCCCCATTCCAAATATTGTTTCAGGGATCTGAATTCCCCAGGCCTGCATTTACAGCTTCCCTTACTCCTGCCACTAGCCTCAGGGCTTCCAATCTGTTTTCCAATTTTTTCTTTGTTGCCTGCTTGCTTGTCTGGACCCAACCCTGCTTTCCTCACTAAGCTGTCCCTTTTTATGGACACAGGCATTGTTCCACCACCATTTTAGCAAGGAGGGTGAGCTCCTTAACTATCTCCCACCCCTCTGGTCCCTTTCCTTAACTATTTATTTCAAAATTGTGAAATCACCACACTGTCACTCACAAAACAACCTACACTGCCCAAACTCCTATATCTTTCAGAGTTTGGTTTAACACGGTTCTCTTGAACAAAATACCATCTTTGGATTGCTTCCTTTTAAACATTTCTTACAAAGGTGCTACCACTATGTGCCCACACTCCGATAGCCTTCAGAGTTGGATCTCACATGGAAAATACTGCTTGACCTGGATTGTGTCCCACCTTGGTGAGAGCCCTCTCCACACAACAGAGGTCTTCACCACGCTTTTGAAAGAGGCAACAGGGTTCCAGCCCTTTTTGTTGCCCTTTCTGTGGCTTGGGCATCAGGTCCACCAGCCTCCTGTGACACCAACGGGCCAGGCAGCGGGACTCCCATGTCTGTGCTACCTAACGCTAATGCCCATATGTCCAGTCTTGAACCCATCGTTGATGCCGTCGTCCCTGGCTGTGAGACTCCCAAGTCCGCAATAATCAGAGAGGTAGCCGTGTTAGTCTGGAATAGCAGAGGTAACAAAGTCCTGTGGCACCTTAAAGACTAACTATAAAGTTTTGAAGCATAAGCTTTCGTGGGCTAATAACCCACTTGCATCCGATGAAGTGGGTATTAGCCCACGAAAGCTTATGCTTCAAAACTTTATAGTTAGTCTTTAAGGTGCCACAGGACTTTGTTAAGTCCGCAATAGTCATCTTTCGTTTTCTGAACGTGCCGACACAATCTGTCAGTACAAGAAGTTAAAACAGTAGGTGCACTCCTTAGAGCGCCCCCCTCCACAATTCTCCACCAAAAATGTGACAGATTTATATTATCAATCTGCCTGGGGGAAAGCATTAACAATTACAACTCTGATGCTTACCCAGGGGACCTTAAGGGAGCTGGCAGTTCTTACTATGACAAAAGGTCTGTGAAGTGGGAAATATCAGGCAATGTATTTATCAATTTAGAGTGGAAATGTTTTGGTAAAAGTACCGTATTTTTCGTCTTATAGGACGCTCCGGCCTATAAGACGCCCCCTCGTTTTTTAATAAAAAAGCCAGACAAAAAAAAAAAAAAAAAAGCGCCTCGCTCTCCCGTCCCCGCCGCGCGGGCGGGCTGCCGGGAGCGTCCCGGTTCCCCCCAGCCCGCCCGCGGCGGGGAGGGGGGAACCGGGACGCTCCCGGCAGCCCGCCCGCGGCGGGGAGGGGGGAACCTCGGCAGCCCGCCCGCGCGGCGGGGACGGGAGAGCGAGGCGCTTTTTTTTTTTTATTTTTTTTTTTTGCCCTATAAGACATTCGCCCTATAAGACGCACCAACTTTCCCCCCCCCCCCCGTTTTGGGGAAGAAAAAGTGCATCTTATAGGGCGAAAAATACGGTACTCATTGACATTTTTAAAGAATGCTCTGCCCTTATGATCAGAGATCTGAGCAATCCTCATATAATCATAGAAGATTAGTGCTGGAAGAGATCTCAGGAGGTCATCTAGTCCAACCCTCTGCTCAAAGCAGGACCAGCCCCAACTAAATCATCCCAGGAAGGGCTTTGTCAACCCAGGCCTTAAAAACCTCTAAGGATGGAGATTCCACCACCTCCCTAGGTAACCCATTCCAGTTCTTCACCACCCTCGTAGTGAAATAGTTTTTCCTAATAGCCAGTCTAGACTTCCCCACTGCAATGTGAGGCCATTACTCCTTGTTCTGTCATCTCCCACCACTGAGAACAGCTCCATCCTCTTTGGAACCCTCCTTCAGGTAGTTGAAGGCTGCTATCAAATCCCCCCTCCGTCTTCTCTTCTGTGGACTAAATAAGCCCTGTTCCCCCAGCCTCTCCTCATAAGTCATGTGCCCCAGCCCCCATTTTATCTTTTCTACCACAGACTGTGTGTAATTTTATACATAAATTGGATTGTCCTGAAAATTACACACACAAATTACATAGTTTTAAATAAGAAAATATATTGATTTATCGTCAAATTATGTGTGTAGTCTTGCATTTAAGATTAATGTACATTGTTTTCCAAAGGTTTTGTTCTTTGTGTTTTGACATTACTTATAAAAATAAATTATGGGGTTTTTTAATCAGATTTAAGATGATGAAATTAAATGAGGTTTTTTGGTTTATATGTCTTTATTTCTTTGGCACGGGGCAGGGGAGAGAGAAACACAAATATAAGCAATATTAAATTCAGCCTTGTTATAGGATAGCAGCTGCAATCTTATCTATGGAGTGGTTATCCCCCTCCATAATAAAACATACACCTGCAGAGCGAAGACTGGTACCCTGGTGTTCTAACTCAAAAATCAGGCCTCTACTTCTTGATCCAGCTGTAGGAATATTATGTTCCTTTTAAGATGCATCTAGCCAATCAAGGTCAACATGCACTTTCAAATACACAGACCTATGTTTTCCAAAGCGGTCGTTCATTTTTAAGTGCCCAATCTGATATACTTTGAGCCTGATTTTCAGAAGTATTAAGCAACCATAACTCCCACTGGAATCAATGGAAAATGTACCTAGTGCACACGTCTGAAAATCAAACTCAAGTTGGGTTGTGCAAAAATGAAGGAACACAAAACCAGGAGCGTCTCTAAGATTTTTAGCCATAGTGCCAAATCCTGCTTCACTGAAGTCAGTGATTAAAAACTCTTGTTGACACCAGTGGCAAAAGACTAAGACCATAGCATTTAATAAGAATAAGGATGGATGCTAAACTATTTACAGCAGAAATTTTCTGTGACTTTAATTGTAATATAGATTCATGAAACATAGCTGGCACCCAAATCTACAGAGATTTAATTATATGGAAAGCATAGCGGTGATACGTTGTTTTGAACATGAGTGGCACAAGAAACGTATAATTTTCAGTCCAATACAATTTTTGTATAAAATTACACACAATGTATGGTAGAAAATATAAAATGAGAGCTCATCATCAGAATTGCTTACGTCTTGGATCCTAAAGGCAGACCAGGGCAGAGTCCAGGCTAGAAGTATATCCTCTCAAGGGAAGGGGGATGGAACAAGATATGACACTGGACTTGTATGACTCTGGGTATGATACAGTGCCCATGAAACTCCTTCCATTGACTTTAGTGGATTTGGGTCAGTCCTTCAGTCCTTTGTTGAACTGGTGCTCTAATAAATTATTTTGGGGTTAAGCATGTGCTTCAGTGCTTTGTTATATTGGGGCTAAGAACCTTGAGTTATATTTGAATGTTTGTGAATGTGCATGATTTCCTTACATTAGAATGACTTCAGTTATATAAATATGGATGTTGTTTTTAGTGATACTGAAGGTGAGTAATCACTTGCCAAGTTTTATGAAGCTGTTTAAAGTTGGCCTTTTGGATTCTTTTCTTCGCAAATTACTTACTTTAACAATTAAAATGCTGATACAAGCAAAGTGCTATTATAATAGACATTTGCTACAATAACCACAATTATAATCCTCAGAACTAAGGCATTCAGGCATTAGAGTATTGTGCTTTTTGAAGGCTTTTGCCAGAGTGACTGGTGTGTGCATGGGTGAGTGGGGGGAGCGGAACGGAGGTTGTTTTCTGTTTTTAGGTGACCTTTGTTTTGAGTTCTCATTAGTGCTGGTCATTCCATATTTACTTTCTGACTGATATTTTTTCTCACCTAATTTTAAGATGCTTTTTGTTGTGAGAAAGAGGCCACCAAGCTGTGTGCACAACGAAAGAAAAGGAATGCCTACTGTGATTTAGAAAGCATGCTTATGTTCTCTGCTTTTTTTTTAGTATATGTGAGATACCAACATAAGGTGGCATGTAAAGTTTTTAATGAGAAGTGTCAACCTAGTATATTTGCTTTTTGGAAGATATATAATTTTAATTCATCCTTGCAAATTATTATCAGCCCAGATACAAAATTTACTTGCTAGCCCTTACCTCCATGATGAAAAATTAATTGCTATACATGCCTGACCAAAAAGGACTCGATTCACGTAAGTGGATGACTAAAATTCTGCTTGGCTGGTTCAGAACAGCTACTGAATGACGACCGGATCCATGAATCAGATTAAAAAGAAAGGAAGACCAAAGCTTTATTATTCATAATACATAACGTAACTCATGGGAGAAAAATCTGTGTATGCTAGGGAAACCACGTTCATTTACAGCTCAGCCACTGGCTGCTGGAGTCCAGTCTATATCAGAGAGGTTCTTAGCAGTCAGTGCATGTTTGCCAGTGCATATCTTAAAGAGCACAGCAAAGTATCTGAATTGGTTTCACAGTAAGAGGGAGTCAGAACCCTTAGACCCCCCCCCCCCCAAAGCAGACTACAGTACTGACATAGCATGAGTTAAGATGAACTCTTGAGAATGTTAAAATTCTGTTTTGATGTCCACATTCTCTAAAATGGCCACTGCTCCATGAATAAAATTGTGTAATTTTTTTAAAGAAAAGAAATGAATAATAGGGCTCTTAAAAGCCCAAAACATTAACCCTTAATGAAAATTGCCATTAGCACTTCCACACCAGCCTGCAAGTCACTGAATTCAGTGACTGTTCTTTTGACTAAGCAGTGTCAATCTGTCAATTTCATAGGGCTGCTGGTTTGGAAGTGTTGAAAAATTCAATAAGAGCTGCTGATTCTATTCCAAGATGGCACACTGAAATGCCTGAACGAGGATTTAATACCACTAGCTGTGAGGGAATGTTCCACATATAGCTCTGAAGATGCACATACCTCAGGAATTCACTTTTCTTCACTCACCTTCCAGGACTTCAGAGTTCTCTACATTTCTGGGACAGCCTTCAAGTCTAAGGGCATGGCTACACTGGAAACTTAAAGCGCTGTCACGGGAATGCCCCTGCAGCAGCACTTTGAAGTGCGAGTGTGGTTGCCTGCGAGAGCTGGGAGAGAGCTGGTAATCCACTTCCACGAGCGGATTAGCTCCAAGCACTGGGAGTGCAGCTCCCAGCTCTCAGAGCCTGTCCACACTAGCGCTTTAAAGCACTCAGACTTGCTGCGCTTGGGGGTTGGTGGGTTGCTGGCTCAGGGGTGGGTTTTTTTACACCCCTGAACCAGCAAGTTAGATTGCTATAAAATGTAAGTGTAGACAAACCTTTTATTCCCCCTGGTTTATCAAATCCTTGCCATATCTTCCATGACTGCCAAGAAGGGTACCAACTGGGACCATGCATATGTATGATATGGAATCCATTAGAACTTGGATTAAGAACATCAAATCCTTTCCATAGCTCACCAACAGCTGTCAGATGGTAATGACTGTGGGTATGATCTACATGAACCATAATCAAACCCATAACCTAGAGATGAAATGCTCCATATCCCAATGATTGCCTTGGTCAGCAATGTGCTGCCAAGATTATCCTCAAAATATTTCACTTCACTTGGCAATATGCAGCATTCTCTGGGATGAAATATCCTTCATTCCCTCAAGTCCCCATCAAAATCCTCTGTCTCAGACCTTTACCTTCCCTGCCCCCCTTCAAAGCCCTAAGCAAAATAACAAAACCCAAACCCGGTTAGTTCTCCTCTCCCATAGCAATCCATGCTTTTCCTCCAGCCCAGTCTCTGTAGTCTCTGGGTTTGTGGTGGTTGGTCAGGTGAGGAGCAGTTTCCTGGGCCGGGTGGTCAGTTGAGGAATAGATCACCTTTGATCTTTGAAGTGAGTAGGTCTCTTACAGCTGGTAGGTGGGGTAGTGAGTGTTTCTTTTGGGGTTATTTAGAGTGTATCCCTGTCTGTTAGTCTGAGGGGACCAGAACTCAATGAGTCTTCCCAGAACCAACTCATCACACCTATGATAGGACTGGGCTGGTAGCCCCTGGTGAGAGGTGAGATGCAGCGAATACAGGACACTTACATTACCGGAGAGTAGTGGGTTGACCCCAAATTAATTCCTCCTCATGTTGACAGTAGTTGCAAGTACTATGTGAACTGTCCACCAGGTGCTCCTAGAAGCACAGCTGTGGATGCAAAAAAAAGTCATTTTGTATGAAGTCAGTTTTTAATCCCACCTGGAAGTTTGTGAATAAAAAAGGTAGTGGAGTCAGAGAGCAGAAGGAGAAAAAAAATCTCTAAAAGAGAGGAATGCCCTCCAAAGGATGGAACAAATCTTCTCTTGGCAACAGTGCACATGGAAAAACATTAAAAATTTGTTTTGAAGTATGCTCAAGTACGCTTAGTCTATGTGGTTGCACTAGAGTTCCTCCATCTTATGCCTGAGAAACACTTGTGGGATAAAATTAAGTGGTCATGGAAAGATTAAATAACCTTCTGAATCATGAAGAAAAGTCTGTGGAAGCAAAGAATGTTGCAGTGGGACGCAGCTGAGCAACTCAAATAGTAATTACGCCACTACTGCTAATAATAATGAGTCTTTGCCGGCCTCTTCAGTTTTCTATAGCGCTAGTCAGTTTGGAGGGGATGTCAGATCCATGGGTGAGGTTTAGAATGTATTAAACACTTTGGAGTCTGAATCCAATTTATGGAGTTTTGTTGTTGTTGATTCAGAGTGTTTAAAAGCTTTGCTTGTGTTTCCATTCTATATTCATTTCAGTAACGTATTGTGCACACTCTATTCTGGTAGGGTGAGCCTGGTAAAACCACAATCTAGTTCTCAAACTATTTTTCAGTAAAAATTAGTTTTTTAAAAATCAGTTCATGGGATATTGTGGAATATTCTGTGCCCCATGTTTTGTCATGAAAATAAAAAGAGAATATTAAAATAAAACAAACAAAATTACTCTCTTAGAGCCAGGAACTTTTTCATTTTGATTAATGTCCCATCAGCAGCTCTGATTTCATGTTTGAATTGTCTTTTAGCATTTTGTCTGTTTTTGTAACGATCCTTTTTTTAAGCCTTCTGAATTCTACAGGACATCCCTGTTTGCAGTGCTGAGTCTTCATTACCTGATATGAGCAATTAGGAGATTTTTATTTGATATTTCTTTATCACAAAAAAATATTTTGATCATATGGCTGCTTATGATTCAGTGTATCTTATCACTGCAGTCTGACGAAGTTTGCAGGGGTATTTCAATATGTAAAGAAAAACTAGAACTGAAGTCACTTTCTGAGGCATTTCAGCTTGAAACACGGTAGGGATTAATCCTGCATTCAATTTGCATCCAAAATTCCCTTTAGATCAATCACATAGAATGTAAAGAGAGTGAACTATGAGATGTGGGGGGAAAAGGACTCTAATAATGTTGTTTAATATAAGTCCCATCAGATATCTAACTTTTTAGTTGTTGTTTTTTCATGAAGTTTTGGAGCCCCAAAAATGTGTAGGGAATATAGGTTCTTAGGTTCATAATCTGCCCCGTTCCAGAGAGGAAATGTAAATACTACGTGTAGGCTGTGCTGAACATGTTTAGAGTTAGCTAATTTCACTCCAACTTCCTTCTTGATTTTTGCTTTGAGCTATTTTGGAATTGCTCTTTCTTCTATGCTACCAGAGCACCTGTACTATATTAGAGTTATTCTTATGTTTTGAATGATACACCCTAGAGCTTCTTTTCTCTTTCCTTTCCCCTCCCCTCTGTTTTACTGTCCAGATATAGAGTAATCAATATCATGAGATATCTTGTTTGGAGAAAGAGGGGTATTAGCCCACGAAAGCTTATGCTCCAATACTTTAGTTAGTCTTTAAGGTGCCACAGGACTCTTTGTTACCTCTGCTATTCCAGACTAACACGGCTACCTCTCTGATTAGTTGACTTTAAAGCAATTGGTTCAGGGCAACCAGAATTAAGTTGTTTTTTCAAAACTGCTCTTTCTCTGCCCAGTCTCTCCTCATACACCAAACCTTCTAGGACATTATTTGCTTGACAGGGATGCTTATAAAAGATGGGCACTGAGAAGTTTTGGTCTGTATTCTGGGCAATTTGAGTCCTGTTGCATCTGGTTCTTCCCTCTTTCTAGAAGGTACACCAGGAAGAATTCCACTGAAATCAATAGAATTGTACCAATGTAAAACTGGTATAAGGGAGTGAAG
Organism: Sternotherus odoratus; assembly: GCA_032164245.1. Lineage (NCBI taxonomy): Eukaryota > Metazoa > Chordata > Testudines > Kinosternidae > Sternotherus > Sternotherus odoratus. Next base: position 148,235,287 of record JAVMKO010000003.1, read on the forward strand.
TATTGGACTCTAGTGTGTTGTGTACTTTTCAGAAGTCTTCTGTAAAGGGTGCAGATTTTCAAAAAAGAATTTATGCTATGATAGGCATCCTCGAGTACTTTCATTGTATGACGGAACAAACACTGGTAGCCATCTCCTCAGTAAGCTTACTAATGGTGCTCTGAGAAGTTCTACTGATAAGGTCTTAGTGGCATCCTTTTATAGGGAAGTTCTTGAGAGGTGGTGTGGAGTTTCAAGTATGGAGCTTCAGTATTTGTTTGGGTGTACATATAACATAGTTTGACTGATGGGAAAGTTACATGTTGTGATTTCACCTTTGTTCGGTTTTCTTCCCAAACTAAGGACTGTAGCATGAAATGCAACTTTCTGCAGAAAGCCTATACAGCATCCAAGTCCCACGTAAGCCCTATTTTGATGGTGTAGCCTCATGTGGGTTCTCTATAAGGGTGACTTTTACCTTCAGCAGAATGTGAGATGAGAGGAAAATAATAAGGGAAGCCAAAGACTATTATTTTCAAACACAACTGCATGTGGACAGTCACTTAGAGACCACAGCAATTAGTGATGCCTCATACCTAGATACTAGAACTGGTCACTATTTTTTAGATGAGATTTTTTTTTTTATTTTGATGAAACCAGACTTTCAAATAGGAAAAACAACTCAATTTCAAGAACTCCTTCCCCCCCCCCCCCAATTTTCTGATCAGGGAAACTGAAATAAAAAAATATCTTGAATTCACACTGGCATGTTGAATCACTTCAATGGACAATGTCAACATTTTCTATTCAAATTTGAAACTTATTGGAATTTCCTTCTGCACAAACTTGTAATAGTTCTAATGTTTCGTTCTAATTTGGAAGGAAAGGTAACTGTGAAATGTTGAAATTTCCAATGAAAAGAAAATTATAGTTTTGAACAGCTGAAATTACAATTTGATAGAAGTTTGGCCCTAATGTGTTTCTTTTGGCAATCACAATGAGTAGTGCTTGCTTGCCCCACTTGTATGTTTCAACTCTCATTTAAGATATTTAACATAAATGATTGTTAAATAAATGTTGCCTCCTGTTCTTCAACACCCCCCCCCCCCACACACACACATATAACTCCTCAATTGCTTGTCTTCTGTATTGTTCTTTGAACAGTTGCTTTCAAGCCTGTAAAATAAATCCTATGAGAGCAGTTCTGTCAGTGCATTATCCACCCTGGATTATTTGCTTGCTCCTTTCACTGTTAATTCATGAGGCTGTTTCCACCTCCTTTGTACGGAAATATTAACATATAATTAATATACAAATCCAAATGTGAGCACATAATAACAGGAAAGCCATTTTCAGGGAAACAAAATTGCAGCAGTGACAAGTTCCAGAAGAGGACTGCAGCTGAAGATTAATTGGTGAGCACTCATACTGACAACAGATAACTTGTATGTATTACACCCACAGAGGGAGTGAAAGAGCCAGAGTCAGACTAACCACATAATTGAGGGAGACTGCTTTTGTCTAAAGCATTCCTAAGTCTGTGTAACCCTCTATTTGAAATTATTCCTTTTCTTCAATATTAGGCCAGTGTCACAACAGGTCTAAATCAGCATAGCTCCACTGACGTAAAGGGCTCTGCATAAGTTTACAATTGCTCAGGATCTGGGCCTTGTATGTCAGTTATAAGGTTCACCAGTAATTAGGACACAAGGAAATTTTTGTAAAGGTCAAGCTACTGGAGCAGCAAAAGAGCTAATGGCATTCTGAATGTGTTGACCATTAAAATCTTATGAGGCGTATAACCAATGAAGGCAACATCCCATGTGTATGGTTTCAGGTGTTATAATATTTTAAATAATAGAATCATAAAATCATAGAATTGTAGAGGATTAGAGTTGGAAGAGACATCTAGTCCAACCCCCTGCTCAAAGCAGGATCAACATCAACTAAATCATCCCAGCCAGGGCTTTGTCAAGCCAGGATTTAAAAACCCCTAAGGATGGAGATTCCATCACCTCCCTAGGTAACACATTCCAGTGCTTCACCACCCTCCTAGTGAAATAGTGTTTCCTAATATCCAACCTAGATCTCCCTCACTTCAACTTGAGACCATTGTTCCTTGTTCTGTCATCTGTCACCCCTGAAAACAGCTGAACTCCATCCTCATTGGAACCCCACTTCAGGGAGCTGAAAGCTGCTATCAAATCCCCCCTCAATCTTCTCTTCTGCAAATTAAACAAGCCCAGTTCTCTCAGCCTCTCCTCATAAGTCATGTGCCCCAGCCCCCTGATCAGTTCCGTTGCCCTCCCCTGGACTCTCTCCAATTTGTTCACATCTCTTCTGTAGTGGGAGGCCCAAAACTAGATGCAATACTCCAGATGTGGCCTCACCAGTGCCGAAGAGAGGGGAATAATCACTTCCCTCGATCTGCTGGCACTGCTCCTACTAATGCAGCCCAATATGCAACTAGCCTTCTTGGCAACAAGGGCACACTGCTGATTCATATCTCTACATTTGTTATGAAAATTGTTTCTATTGTTAGTGACACTAAGCAGAGAACAGAATTTTAGGTGTTTTACCAAAATTTTGATGTTCGTACAAAACAAAGGATTTCCAAACTGAGGTGTTGAACTGTGGGAGATGTCCTTTGACAAAAACAGATTTGCCATAAGGAGGGGGAAAACTCACAAAGGGAGTATTCCATCAATTGTAGATAGTAAGAAAGGGAAACCTCATGAGGGTAATTTTAAGTAATGAGTCTGCCAACAGCTGCATATTAGCTTGAGTTGATACTGCAGTGAAATGGGGATCCATGCAAAGTTAATTATACTGAAAATAGCATGGGAATAAAGAGCACAATTACAGTGATTTCTATGAGTAGATTATCAATAAATGGAGATGTAAAGATGTAGTTAGGGTCTAAAATATTCACATCACTGTAACAAAGGAACTGTCATTTTCATGACACACACTGATGTATGGAGATAAATTGCCTGTCACTTACACTGCTTAAACTCTGCATTGTATGCATATTAAGTTGTGTGGAAGCCCACAGTTAGTCTGTCTGCTTCCTCTAGATGATGCCTCTTATTCATAATGTGCATGTTTTGCATGTTTTGAATTCGTTATGTGACTACGAAGTTGTGTTGTTCAATGACAGAGTATAAGGAATGGAATAAAGGGGCACCAAGTGAGGCCCTTTGCAGGGAGAATCACCTATTCTTCGAGAGCGATTCAAACATGATTATCCCAGATTATCCCATCTCCTTAGGCTGGTATCAAATACTGAATGCAAAACCAACAAAAAAGAATTAAGACATTTTTTTATTAACCAGTAGTAACTCAGTAGTCATGACTTGGCAAAAATAAAATGACAAACTGTGTGTCAAATACAGTAACCAAGTCTTGCCTAAATTACAATCAAGTCAGACAGGTGCAGAGATAAGATCCACATGCCAGAGTAATTGACATGAGATAAAGGTATTGGTATTCTGCTCTATACAGGCACCTCAGTTAGATTATAACACTGATGTAGGTCTCATTTTGCTAAGGAACACAGTAACACAAATAACTGGCGTCTAACTTCTTTTGAGATTAATATATTTGATGTGTACTATTATATATTTTAAGTCCAGTCATTCATGCTGAAATCTTGTGAATAAATATGAGTCTCACTGGATAATTCTTAATACAGAGCTAATGTGGAAAGATTAATAGAGTTAGTCATTTGAGAGTGCTAAACCCTGATGCAGTTCTGGCACTAGTGTCATGTATGGATGCATAATGCATCCATACATGGCACTATTGCCAGAACTGGAGGAGTTCAGGGGGGCATGCTTCCCCCACTTTTTAACTTGGGTGTAGTTTTGGGGGCAGGTGCATTGGCCACTGTCGGTAGACAGGATGCTGGGCTAGATGGACCTTTGGTCTGACCCAGTATGGCCGTTCTTATGTTCTTATGTTCTTATGTGATGGCATTGCCCTCCCCCCAAAACTGTAAGCCTCAGGTAGGCACAGAGTGGTGCTGGCGGGGGCTGCATTTCATGGCGGGGAGCTGATAAAGGTGATCAGTTCCCCTGCTGTGAAGCATGGCCCCTGCTGGCACCATTCCACTCCTGCCCAAGTCTTGCAGTTGTGGGGGACAATGCCGCTCCCTCCCCCTAAACTTCACCCATGTTAAAAGGGGGGGGCATGGCCATGGACCTCTGGTTCCCCACCCCAGTTCTGGCACCATTGTTTGTGATTGATTTATTTTATGCAAACTTTGTTTTCCTTAGAACGGGTGATCACAAAAATGACACCAATGCTGTGTTCAAGTGGCCATTTTGATACCTCCTCTTGTTTACCAGTCTGTCATGCCATTAAGGAAGGAAAAACACTATCATGAGACTTAGCTGATTAGTCATGCCAGATACTCTGACTAGACATCTTTGAGACAAATAGCTGGCACACAACCCAGAAGCTGAAATATGTTAATGTAGACGTACATCTGACAATTCGGAATAAAAAACAAATTCATAATCTGTCCCTTCAGATATAATTTGAAAACAAGAAATGGCAATAAATCAGCTAATTGCTATGTATAGGTCATCTAACAGTAGTCTTGAAGAAGCTACATGATATGATGTAGATTTAGCTTATCAAAGAAATTTAATAGTGGGCTCTTCAGTCTTATAGACCAAGATATAACAAGATCTACTGGCTGGAAGTTGATGCTAGACAAATGCACACTGGAAATAAGGCACATTTTTTTAACAGTGAAGGTAATTAACCATTGGAACAATTTGCCAAGTACTGTAGTGGATTCTTTATATCAAGATTGGATTTTTTTCTAAAAATATGCTTTAATTCAGACAGGAATTAATTTACTCAAGTCCTACAGCCTGGTTAATGCAGGAATGCAGACTAGATTATAACATTCCATTCTGGCCTTTGCATCTACAAATCTCCCTTTATAAGGTGCGTTAAATATCATGCCTTTCTCAAATCCTTCTTTGGCCTTTTGCTGTCTCAGTTTTTTGTATTTCAGTTCTTTTTGTTTTATTCTTGCTGATGTGGTTACAGTACGTTTCTCTGTCGTATGAATTTGTGGTGAGTGATGTGGAAAAAGGCTTTTTTTGGTCACTCAATTACCATTTGAATTTTGTTTTGTGTGTGTTTAAGTGATAGCATTGCTTATGTTAATTAAGACTTGAGGCAATTGCCTATGAGTTAAGACTAATAAGTGATGAACTAACTTCTGAAGTGCAATTTAATTTCTGTGCATTTTGGAACTTTGCTCCCGCACTAACTGCACGTGATAGAAAACTGCATGTGATAGAAAACTGAGCTGCATTCTACACCCCCAGATGCATAGATGAAGTGGGCTATAGCCCATGAAAGCTTATGCTGAAATAAACTGGTTAGTCTCTAAGGTGCCACAAGTACCGTATTTTTCAGCATATAAGACGCCCTTTTAACCCCCAAAAATATTCGCAAAATTAGGGGGGGCGTCTTATACGCCGAATATGTGAACTCACCGGGCAGCTGGAGCTGGGGCGGCTGCAGGTGGCCCGGCGGGCGGGGCGGGGCGGGGCGGCGCTTCCCCCCCAGCCCACCCGCATGTGTTCGGGGCCGGCGGTGAATGGGAGCAGCTCGGGCCCCGGGGCCCCTGGGAGCGCCCGCCCGCCCGGCGGGGACGGGAGAGCGGCGCGCTTTTTGTGTGTGGTGGGTTTTTTTTTGGGGGGGGGGGGGTTGGGGGGGGGTTTCCCCGGCTTTTTTACCTAAAAACTCGGGGGCGTCTTATACGGCGAAAAATACGGTATTCCTCGTTTTATTTATGGATACAGACTAACACGGCTGCTAATCTTAAACCTGTCACTTTTTGTAGTTTGCAGAAAGGGTTGCAGTCTTCAGTCTCATTTTCATGGGCTCTCCATTCCCACCTAGCATCTCATTTTAATCCTTGGAGACAGCAATGGATTGGAGGAGAATAGGAAGTTGGGTGGGGGATGAGAGACAAAACCCAGCTAAGATGTAAGTGAGGGATAAAGCTCTGGAGAAGAGGTATTTTGGATTCCATGTAAAGGAAGTAGGGCAGCCAGAAAGGAAGATGCAAGAGAGTAAGAAATGTGGTAGGAGAACTCAGATGTTTAATTTGTGTTTTATATGTGCTGCAGGGATATTTATAATATAGATATAGGGAACAAGCTTTCTTCTTCCTCCTCACAAACGGGTAGACTGAAATGTTTGACAATCTCATGTCAAGTTGTGCTACATAGTGAAGGTTTTCATCTAACTATGTGGAAATTCATAGTAAATTTCTGGTCATTACTATAATTTTTTCAATGAATCCTATGACCTAAGATCTAGATAACCATATGAGCATTTGGCTGTTTGCATCCTTTCTTGCAGTAGATTATTTACAGCATGTAAACTTGTGCAGTTATGCTGATGGTTTTTAATAATTATTTTAATTCTGGGATGTTAATTTACAAGAAGGATTACATTTAATGATTTTTAAGTTTTAATTTTGAATGATAATACCTATATTTCCCCCCAGAGAAATTTAACATCCTGAAAGTAAATGTCATCTGCTAGCATGTCAATTACAATAATTATTTGAAACATTTACATTTTCTTTTTTGAGACTGTCTTAAATTACTCGGATGGAAGTTACTTTATCTTTACAACAAGATCAAACCCTCCTGTAAAATATCATTGGTTTCACAGTGAAATATCATTAAAGTTATCACAAATAAACTTTAATCATATTGTTGCTATGAAAATGGCAAGAGGAAAATTTTCAAGTACCTATTTAAAGGGAAATGGCCAAATTGGCTGCAATTTGATTGACATAACTAACACACAAGAGCAAGTAGTTTAACTGGGGGGGTGGGGGGGGGTGAAGTCTGCCCTTGTCCAGGCCCCATTGGAGAATTGCACATATGGTATCTATTTTTAAGAGAGGCAAAAAAGTGATATAGGAAACTAGCATGCAATGTCTTGGAACAAATTTTGAAAGAGAAAGTAGCTAGGGGCATAGAGCTAAATGGTAATTGAGATAAAATACAATATAGTTTTACTGAAGGTAGATTGTGCCAACCCAAACTAATCTCTTTCTTCAAGAGGATACTCATCTGTTTTAGACAAAGGAAATGCAGTAGATTTCAGTAACGTATTTGATAGAGTTCCACTAAGCAACCTCTGTGGAGATTCCACTACTTCCCTAGCTAATCCATTCCAGTGCTTCTCCACCCGCCTTGTAAAATAGTGTTTCCTAATATCCAGTCTAGACCTCCCACACTGCAACTTGAGACCACCGTTCCTTGTTCTGTCATCTGCCATTAGTAAGAACAGCCAAGCTCCATCTTTTTTGGGACCCCCTCCCCCCCTTTCAGGTAGTTGAAGGCTGTTAGCAAATCCCCTTTCACTCCTCTCTTCTGCAGATTAAACAAGCCTATCTAAACCTCTTCTGGTAAATCATGTGCCCCAGCCCCCTGATCATTTTCATTGCCCTCCACTGGACTCTCCAATTTGTCCTCATCCTTTCTGTAGTGGGGGGGGGGGGGGGAAACTGGATGCAGTACTCCAGATGTGGCCTCACCAGTGCCATATAGAGGGGAATAATCACTTCCTTTGTTCTGAATCAGAGAGGTAGCCGTGTTAGTCTGGAATAGCAGAGGTAACAAAGAGTCCTGTGGCACCTTAAAGACTAACTAAAGTATTGAAGCATAAGCTTTTGTGGGCTAATACCCACTTCGTCAGATGCAAGCAGTCATCCAACGAAGTGGGTATTAGCCCACAAAAGCTTATGCTTCAATACTTTAGTTAGTCTTTAAGGTGCCACAGGTCTCTGTTACCTTTCCTTTGTTCTTCCAGCAATACTCCTACTAATGCATCCCGATATGCCGTTAGCCTTCTTGGCAACAAGGGCACACTGCTGACTTATATCCAGATTCTCATCCACTCTAATCCCCAGGTCCTTTTCTGCAGAACTGCTGCTTAGCCAGTTGCTCTCCAGCCTGTAGCCATTCATGGATTGTTCCATCCTAAGTGCAGGACTCTGCAGTTGTCCTTGTTGAACCCCATCAGATTTCTTTTGGCCCAATCCCCCAATTTTTCTAGGTTATATAGGACACCATCCTTCCCCCATCTTATTGTGACCTGCGAACTTGCCTTGGGATGGATTGTATCCATCATCCATATAATTAATAAAGATGTTGAACAAAACTGGCCCTAGGACTGACCCCCTGGGGTACTCCACTTGATACCAGCTGCCAACTAGACATTGAGCCACTGATCACTACCTTTTGAGCCTGACAATCTAGCCAGCTTTCTATCCAGCTTATAGTTCATTCATTCAATCCATACTTTCTTAACTTGTTAGCAAGAACATTGTGGGAGACCATATCAAAATCTTTGCTAAAGTCAAGATATAACACATCCACTGCTTTCCCCATGTCCAAAGAGCCAGTTATCTCCTCATAGAAGGCATTCAGTTTGGTCTGGCATGACTTGCCCTTGGTGAATCTATATTGACTGTTCCTGATCACCTTCCTCTCTTTTAAGTGCTTCAAAAATCATGATTCTTTTAATTGGTACTCTCAGCAGACTAATTGTCTACTCACTATAATCTATAAGAGTAAACCCCAAAAGAAAAGTGCCTGTCTGATTCAGAGGTGCACATTATTATTGTTTTGAAAGGACAATGTGAAATTATAGCAAATGTATGCATGATGTCTGATCCATTTCAAGGTTGGTTAATATCTGGTGGGTGTGGGAACTTAACCATTCAGGAAGCTTTTGGACAGGCAACATCGGCTTCCATTCTATGCAGTATTGCTTGACCCTGAGGGGCAGCTCCAAGCAAATTCCAACAAGGAGGCCACTTGTCCTGAATTGATGGGTAGTGTTATATAGCAGAGGTGGGCAAACTGTGCTTCCAGAGCCACATGTGGCTTTTCAGAAGTTAATCATAGAATCAGAGAAATTCAGGGTTGGAAGGGACCTTGGGAGGTCATCTAGTCCAACCCCCTGTGCAAAGCAGGACTAACCCCAACTAAATCATCCCTGCCAGGGCTTTGTCAAGCCTGACCTTAAAAACCTCTAAGGAAGGAGGTTCCTTGTGGTTCCTTATATAGGCACCAACTCCAGGGCTGGAATACAGGCACCAACTTTCCAATGTGCTGGGGGTGCTCACTGTTCAACTCCCGGCTCTGCCAAAGGCCCTGCCCCCACTCCACCCCTTCCTGCCTCCTCCCCTGAGCCTGCAGTGTCCTCGCTTCTCCCCCTGCGATAGGGCAGGGGTAAAAACCCCTAGAATGCCCTGCCCCTTTAAGTTAAAACCCTGCTTGCCGGCAGGAGGCTGAGGAGAGGGGCTGGCCCTGGCCACAGGAAGATGCAGCTGCAAGCCGTAGCAAGGATTAATCCACAGAGCTCGGCTGGGTTGAAGTGCTACAGCTGCAGCAGGAGGGGTTATAAAAACCATGACTCATAGTCAGCCCAGCAGGGAGAGGAAGGCTGTAACACTGTCTGCAGGCTGTGGGAAAGGTACCTGGGGTGCCTAGAGACCTGAGGCCCAAGATTGTGGGGTCACTGTTAGGGGATTGCGGGGAGCACTGGTTGTTTCACCGAAGCCAAAAGAAACGAAATGTAAATAAAGGACACTTGGGTGTAACACTAAAAGCAGTGTCAAGACTTTATTAGCAGTGGAGAGAATGCAGGGTGGTCCAGACCCTGTGACACCCCCCTAGAGCCTCCTACATGCCATAAAAGAGCTGATTGGAAGGTGCAGGGAGGGAAGATGAGGCACTAATCAGTGAAGCCTCTGGTGGATGGGAGGTAGGCTGACCATATTTCCTTGAGACAAAAACGGGACATTGGGATAGCAAAAACGGGACGGGGTTATGTAATATTCTGTATTCATGAAAAAGTAAGACGATAAAAAAAGTTTCATTACATGAACATATTGACTTGAGCTAACAATTATTCTTCAGTGACAGAACTCATACAAAAATTTAGGTAGATGTAGAGGGGGACTGTATTTCACCACGATTGCAACATGAATATTTCTCCGATGAAGTAATCTTACGCAGCAAATTTCAGTCTTTCAATAACTTATCATAAAATTTCTCACACTCCATGATTCTCTTCAGACACCTCAAATGACTCCTATCTGCCTCCCGCAACCACATCAGCTTGTGGCTATGGCTCAGTGTCCTGCGTAGCATCTCATAGGCAGAAGCTTGTGCAACAAGAGCTTCCCCCAGGCCAGCCACTCTGCCTTCCTCCTCCGGGCAGGCCCCCAACCGCCTCCACAATCAGTAACCCTTCTGACTGACCAAGTCCTCTCCCTACATCTCCTGCAGCAGAAACACGGCTTCTCACCAACCCCACCGCATCGCCCACGCATGCCACAGCCACCTGCCCAGGCCTTAGCTGTGCCTTGAAGACTGGTGCCCCGAAAGGGCTCTGAGGCTTGGCCCAACCCCCGCATCCATGTGTTCAGGGAGGGGGTTAACCATGGTACCCCTACCCACCTGCCATCTCCCCTACCCACCCCCTGACCCTCTGCACATCCAGCCCTGGACCCCCCCGTACCTCCCTTCACAAACAACCCTGTGCCCCCGACTTCCCCCTCATACCTTCACACATGGCCTCATGCCCCCCCACCCGCTTCACACATAGCCCTGGACCCCCCCAGTACCCTCCTTCACACACAACCCTGTGCCCCCCATTCCATGCCCCCCCACTCCCTCAGTACCCCCATTCACACACAGCCCTGTGCCCCCCACCCCCTGCCCCCTTCACACATAGCCCTGGACCCCCCCCCAGTACCCTCCTTCACACACAACCCTGTGCCCCCCATTCCATGCCCCCCATTCCCCCACGCTCCCAGTACCCCCTTCACATGCAGCCATAGGCCCCCCACTCACATGCAGCCATAGCCCCCCCCCCCCCACTTACTGTGGCTCTTTGGCAATGTACATTGTTAAATTCTGGCTCCTTCTCAAGCTCAGGTTGGGTACTCCTGCTATATAGTCTCAGGCATCACATAGGACACATGATCTGCAGTAGACGCTGTTTTAGGAAATTTGCTCTATTGAAAATGAAGGAAAATCCATTAGTAATGCTATCATCTAATATTAGCATCAGGAACCTGGTGGGCCCAGACAGATGTTTCTGTGGGTAGCCAGGGAAGCATAATTTGGATCCCTCTTCAGTACACCAACAGAATAATGATGCCACTTGATACATCTGAATACAGCTGTAGGTTAAGCAAGCTATACCAGAACTCTTTATCCAAACAACCTGAATGTTGTAGCAATTCTGCTCTAAACTACCTAGCTGGTAGGGATGACGGTGGTTGATAGTTTTAATAATGTAAGACTACATAATAATTTTAATCTTCTCAGAGTTCATATGTTGCTTCTCTTCTCAGAATCAAATTTTTATAGAAGACTGTTTTGAAGCCAAATGCTACTGTCTAGTAAAAATTCCTCTGTAGGACAGAGTGGAAGAGTGAGAGAGAGGATGATGGTGTTGGTGGTGGTGATGGTGACCAGCAGCCAAGATGGGGAACTCAGGAGAAAGCTTTTTTTATTTGGAGTTTACTGCATGAAGTGAATGCAGGCAGATGCTTTGCAGCAAGTATTATGCCTTGGTTAAATGAGGACCTGGAATTTTTTTTTTCCAAAACTCCAAATGTGAGGATCCAGTAGACTCCTTCAGTATCTGCTCCAACCCTGGTCCTCCCCTTTACTTCATTGGGAGCAGGATGAAGTTGTAAGTGAGGGGAGAGACCATCATGTTGGCCCCATAAATTAGTTATGTGATTTTAGTTTGTGGGAAATAAGAGCAGGAGAAGAACCTTAAAATATTAAAAACCAGAAGAATAAAAATTGGTCTGTCATAAGCATACAGCTAAGGGTAGCCTAAAATCCCTCCTTTATCTATAAGGGATTAAGAAGTTCAAATAACCTAGTTAGCACCTGACATAGGGACCAATGGGGAAAGAAGATACTTTTAAATCTGGGAGAGGGGGGAGGTTTTGTTTGTGCTCTTGGTTGTTGTTCTCCCTGGGACAGAGAGGGACCAGGGCAGGAACATCCATCCACTAAAGACATTTCTGCAATAAGTCTCTAAGATTCCAAATTTGTAAGTAAAGCAAGGAAAGGCATTAGATTATCTTTTGTTTTAGCTTGTGACTTTTCTCTAGGCTAGGAGGGAGTCTTATTCCTGTTTTTTGTAACTTTAAAGCTAAGCCTAGAGGGGAATCCTCTGTTTTAAATCTTTTTATTGTCCAGTAAAGTTACCTTCCATCCTGATTTCACAGGTGTGATTCTTCTACTTTTTAAAACATAACATTCTTCTTTTAAGAACCTGATTGATTCTTAAACCAAGACCCAGGGGTTTGATCTGTGCTCACTTTGTAACCAATTAATTAGTATATTATTCTCAAGCCTCCCTGGGAAAGGGGGTGAAGGGTTTGGGGAAATATTTTGGGGGGGAGAGGGCTTCAAGTGGGCCTTCCCTGAATGCTTGTTTAAATCACTTGGTGGTGGCAGCAATACCGTCCAAGGAAAGGAATTTGTGCCTTGGAGAAGTTTTTACCTAAGCCGGTAGAAATAAGCTTAGGGGGTCTTTCATATGGGTCCCCACATCTGTACCCTAGAGTTTAGAGTAGGGAGTGAAGGATTCTGTCTTGATTTATTTATAGTAGATAGAAAATGATGGAGTTCTTATTGAATTTTTTATGTATTTGAAGGTTTCTATATAGGGTATTGAGTTAAACTAGTGATTAACAATGAACAGGTACTAAATATGGAAGCACTATTCATGATTCCATAGTTTAATATTGAGTTAAATTTTGCATTGAAAGTAAGGATTCAAACACTTTAAGTATGAAGAATACAGTGCATGTTTCCCCAAACTGCAGCATGGCTTCTTTGAGTTTAGAATGTATTTTCTACTACTTTAAAAGTAGATCTGTTTGTTATATTCATGTTTCAATTGAGTCCTTTAAAGAAATTTAGCATATTGTAAGACTTCTTTTGTATGCATCCCCTGAATTATCTTAATAACGGAAAACCTTGAATTTCCCCATGGAGCTAAAACTAATTAAAATCTACTAACTTGGCTACTTTTGAAGGAAAAAAAATAAGATTATGTGTTTTTCTCCATTACTCTTTGTAACTGAAACTCTTAGAGGAGCAGCATAGAATTTTACCTCTGAATTTAAAGCTTGACCTTTCTAGGCTCAGGGTCTCTTAGCCTATGGAGAAAAGCAAATTCTAGAGAGATATGGGCCCTCCACAGAGAACACTTTACCACTAGCCCTTTTTATCTACAAATCTAGGGAGAATATTCCAGCTGCTCTCACCTCAACTGGGCCATATACAAAGAAACAGAAGTGTATCCAGGTCCCATACTAGAAAGGCCTTTATAGGTCAAAATCATCACCTTGAATTGCTCCCAAAAATAAATTGAAAGAAAGTGCAGTGTGTGGATATAGGTGTTATGTGCTCCATGCACAAAATGTATCTGAGTGAGCAGACAGTCACACCCTGCATTAGCTTAAGTTTATGATTAGCATGTGTTTACAAACACATTTCTAATATGTTCTTTGATCACTAATATGTAATATTTTATACAAATTAAATGAGTATATTAAAATCTCAAGGATGAAACTGAAGTTTGGTATATATCAGCCAAAACATTCTTTCCAGTGAAAATATTAATATCAATTGTGAAAATCAACAATCCTGTGGTGACATTTCAAAATAAGTCTTTCATGGAGTTTGCTTTGCTCCCCCTAATGGTTCTGGTGTTCCATAGCTGGAGGGTTATATTTATTGCTTTTTAACAGTAACTCCATTTGGTGCTCTTGCTATCAAGATACATTTCCCAGTGGCTCATAATAAGCATAAGCCGGGTATTGGAGGGGTAGTAGCCATGTTAGTCTTTACCCACATAAACATTGAGTTTGGTGCATCCAAAGAAGTTGATTTTTTTTACCCATGAAAGCTTATGCCCAAATAAATCTGTTAGTCTTTAAAGTGCCACTGGCCTCTTCATTGTTAATAAGCATAAGTTATCTCCTATTGAAGAATTTCTTTATTTTGTTATTTAATCTATTTGTTTTTATTTATTCACATCTAATATAATGAATCCCTACCAAGTGATATGATATGATTAGATTGCAATCCAAAAGGAAACAGCACCTGCAAGTAAATAGTTGGTGTTTAAAATTAGTGAAGCAGCAATAAGAGAACACTATTTGCAGTAACATGATGGAACGGTTTAAAAGTGACAGCGGGTGTCAACATCACTTCATTTGCACTCAGTGCTGAAAATATTTTAACTGCAAGTATGAACTATGTTTCAGAAACTGAGTCCAGCTACATAGTTCAGCAACAGTTTGTGAAAATGCATAATATAGTCTTATTATGTGCATGCTTGCAAAACCCTTTTAAGCGCTGAGTCATCTGTGCACTATGCAAGGAACAGGTAAAAATAAATAAATGAAGATGCAACCTTAAACCCCAGTCTGCGATGATTTACTTCTGTTTATACACTGTGAATAACCCCATTGAATTCTTTGCAAGATTAGATCCTTAGGTACCTTTATACTATAATTCTGCTGTCTTAAAATTAAATATTTCATTCTATTTATACTTACAAAGACCTTGGATACTTTCTCTAGTAATAGTAACCTGTAATTACTGCATATAAAAGCTATCCACTGAAGTTATGCATATAAAAGCTATCCACTGAAGTATCTGCAGGGTACTGCACAAATATGTTGGCGTCACTTAAATAAAAGACTGATATTTTCATGGGAGATTCACTGAAGAAATTCAGGATATTACCTATTGTGAAAATATGTTATCTACATCGGTTGTGACATTGCAGCATGATTTTTAAAATGTCAAATTAAAATTTGCTCCCATCCTGTTCCTGGTTCATTTATTATTTGGTTTCTCAGCATCAGAAATCAATTAAAGTGTGGGCAGCTAGGATGTTTTTATAGGAACATGCCTACAATGGAACAAGAACTTCTACAGGCTATATTGAAATCTTTTACTTTTAGGTAATCTTTAACCTGCTGCCAGTCCCTTATTCTGGAATTAATGTGAACCTTATCGCTCAGTGCATATTTTTAATTAAATCCTTATGCTAATTATGGCTCATTATTGTAGTCCATGAAAATTATGGTCCAGGTTAATTTACGAGGCACCAAGATAGACTGTTCATCATCAAATGCATTTTTCTTAACTAACTCACCAAGCTGTGGGTGTATCTGCACAAACATTGATGGGAGAATAGTACTCCGGGGCGATAAAGCTATGAGTTACACCTGTATATCAGAGAGAGAACAGACACCATGGTATCTAAGAAGGCCATCTGTAGAACCAAAGCACAGCAGTTAAGTTAAGTAATTAAGTTTTGTCTTCAAATTCCCTTGGATTTTAGTGTTCCTCTCAAATTCAAAGTGACTTCAAAGGAGCTTTAAGTCTTACCTTGTTGCCATTTGAGCAGTTAGAAAAGTTTAGTTCACTGTAAGATGAAACAATAATTGCTTCACTAAAGTCATTTCTCACCACCCTACCTAGGCCTACTTGCGAAATATGTATTTGTATTATTGACCCTGATTTATATGAGTTTATTGTTGTGTACTGACACTGATTTGTACCAGCCATTTCTGATGTTAAAGAGCATGAAAAATAATTTAAGCCCCCCCAATTCTGAGTTTTTGTAATCTTTTACTTCTGCAACTATATATTGGCTGAACTGGTTTGAGTCAACTCAGATACTAAAACATAATTTCCAAACTGATAAATGGGAGGTTTCAGCCCCAGAAATAAATTTTACTGCCAAATTATGAACCCTTAAAATAGAGGCTTCTAATTGAAATGCAAACAGATCCTTAACAGATCAGTGCTATTGGGTGCTAAAATTGTGTAATATAATAAATTTGGCAGAAAGTCTAATAAAATGATTAATTACTTAAAGCCCAAGTTAACAAGGTTGCTAATTATCTGAAAAGATGGAGTGAACACATTAACCATCTTTTCATGGTGCCAAATAAGTTCACAAAGCAAATGTGTAGTAGATTATTATTTTTTTTTTACTTCATGCTGCATATCCAAATTTGACTAGCTTTTGAAGTTTCTGCCACTAAGGAGTCTTGAAATATTAATTGCACCTTGTGATAGCTCAGTCCAATACCGAATCCATGCAATCTGTAGGCCATAGAGTTCTAATATGATCATATATTGAGGCTGCAGCAACAGAAAGATTTTTAACACATGCGGTATTTCAAATTGATAAGTTATGACTCTTTCCTGAATATAAAAGAAGATGAAGCAAGTAAGCAGCAAGATCTTCCACAAATAAAGCACGTGAATAATTTCCGAAGTGGCTTTACCTATACATATAAGTGTATATGTATAGAAGTGGTCCTATATAAGGCGAATTCGGATATAATGCAGTAAAGGAGCGCTCCGGGGTGTGTGGCCAAAACAAGTTCAATATAACATGGTTTCACCTATCCTGTGGTACAATTTTTTGGCTCCTGAGGACTGTGTTATATCAGGGTAGAGGTGTATTTAACTGATTGGAATAATCACATGGAAATCTTTAATAAACACAAGTTTATTTTTTCATGTTTCATGTTATTTATATTACAGTAGCACTTAGAAGTCCCATTTGAAATTAGAACCTCATTGTGCTAGGCATTGTACAAACATGTAGTAAGATAATTTCTGTTCTTAAAAGATTATGACAGAGTAGAGAAAAAACTGAGTCACTGAGAGAGAGTGATTTGCCCAAAGTCACAGAACAGTTTGGGGCATCAGTAAACATAAACCCCAGGGTCTCCTGACTCCCAGTCCAGAATGCAGCAGCCTTCAACAGGAGAGACTGAGGGAGCCCTATATAAGAATATCCCATAGCCTAGTGTTAGACCACTCCCCTGAGAAATGATAGGTCCTTATTTAAATTTCTTCCCTTGGGCACAGATACTTGAACTGGGAGCTTCCTACATCCCAGGTAAGGACCAAACACTGGTCTAAAAGTTATAAGGAAGCTCCTCACCTGTTTTACATGAACTCACCTGAGGTGTGAATCTTTTAGGTGGCCTCTGAGCATGGTTACCGGATTGGATCCCCATACTACTTAAATGGGCAAACACCTATCCCTTTTTGTTTGTGAATTGTTCTTGGGCTTAGGCATCCAAATAAAACTTACAGGGGGGCAAAAGTGTGCATGATCAGAGGAAGAAACATAGGCGCCTAGGGACCTTTTTACTGCAAAAGCTTAGACATTGGGTGAGTTTAGGCACATAGATTTCCAAGGTTTAGTGGGAATTTTGTGAATCATAGTGGAGCCTAAACCTGGAGTTTAGGTATCTAAATACTTTTGTGAATCTTGGCCCATGGTCATGCAGGAGATCTGTGACAGAGCAGGTGAACCTAGGCATCCTAAATCCCAGATTAATGCCTTAATTACTGGGCCAGACATCTTTTCCTGATGTAGCCTATATCCTGGAATCATGACTGTAGCAGAAGTGGTGTATTTTTGCTGCACCGGGGGATGAGGGGCTTGTAGCCCACATTACAGTTACATATTCATGGCATCTCATGGAATATACTTCTAAAGGGAGATATGAAGTCAACCTCTACATGATAAATGTGTAGAAGGAACTTCCCCTCTTGATGGCTATACCATGATTATACACTGTTTCTTTCACTTTTTTTTTTTTTTTTAATGAAGCATCTGGTGCTAGCTGCTGTCAGACAGGATACTGGATAGATGGACATATGGTACAGTGATGAAGGTCTTTCTGCAATACCACAGGTCTGCTCAGGCTTATGGGTCAGTGGGGAGATGTGAGGGTAGTGTCAGTGGTTCCACACTGTGCAGATCCCCCAGACTTTCTTTTTGCATGTATTTCTGCAGCCTTGTAGATGCACTAATAGACACAGCGTGGCTGTACTGCCGCTCCAAAATTGGAAGATTTTTTCTTCCCCCAACTCTGCAGAGCAATCTTGCACCAAATCCTTGTGCTGGTACTTTGCATGGCAAAGAAGCCCTAGAACCATGATGCATAGATTTACAAGACTGCAAGTCACTCAGCTGACTGGTGTGAGCTGAATTTTAATTTAAATCCCAATCCTGCAATCCTTAATTGAACAAAATGCCCTTTGGCTTTCTGAATGCAGGCTACAGGTTTAGGTGCTTAGTTTTGTCTTTTAACTGTTTGCTTATATTGTATATAAAGTGTTAGTACAGACATAGCAACACGGTGCTATGTAGCAACCTGCCACTGAACCAGGAGTGGACAGTAATGGAGGAGAAACAAATCCAAAACACACCTGTCACGGTACTGAAATAATTTGGTACCGTGTAGATCAATGGGTGCACGAAATATTATGTGAAGGGGGTCATAACAGGTGTCTTATGTATGTATCTATTCCATATCTGTGTATCTATTCCATATGGGTATATCAATTTGGCAGTTGAAGTTATGAATATTGGCTCTGAACTGTCTGTCTTCCCAAATGTTGGGCTGCCAGGGGGACATTCCAGAATACTGGGCGTCAGCTCTGCTTGGGGCTTGATGGGCCATTAAGAGCAATCAGCGACACAATGGACTCTGGGAGCTTGGAATGCCCCAATCCAGACAAGGAGGCTACAGAGAACCGGCAAGGCAGCCTGGGCATAATGGCTTCTGCCTGCAAATGATGAGTCATGCATGGACATGTGATCTGCCCATGTGACTCCAGAACTCCATGGGGCTGGACTTTCACAGCAGGAACAAAGAGGTGTTTGCACCTGGAAAAAAAACTATAAATGAAGCTGCTACAGCCCCTCCATTTTTGTCTTTCACCTCCAGTCTTCAGCCTGCCTTGTTTCCAGCTTTGGATGGAACTTTGCTTCTCAGGGAACTCTGGACAATGGTACTGACCCATCCCCCAAATGGGATGCATCCAAATACTTTGATTTGAACCTGCAGTTTATTCTACCTTTGCTGCAAGCCTGAGCTAAGAGATGTGCCATTACTGCATGTAATTGATTTCTTTTAACCATTCTTAACCCTCACCTATACCTTTTTCCTTTTATAATAAACCTTTAGATTTTAGATTCTAAAGGACTGGCTACAGCGTGATTTGTGGTAAGATCTGGTCTGTATATTGACCTGGGTCTGGGGCCTGATTCTTTGGAATTGGGGAGAACCATTTTCATTATTTGGGGTATTGGTTTTCATAACCATTGATCCCCAGGACAGGTGGCTGCTGGTGGTGATACTGGGAATCTGGAGTGTCTAAGGGAATTGCTTGCGTGACTTGTGGTTAGCCAGTGGGGTGAGACCAAAGTCTTTTCTGTTTCGCTGGTTTGGTGCCTTAGTGTGAAGAAACCCCAGCTTTGGGCTGTAGATGCCCTTTTGGAAGCAATCTGTCCTGATCTGACACTCACAGTGGGATCCCACCAGGAACAGCACCATCACAACACCGTATAACCTTTTCCTGGTTGCAACCTTTTCCTGACTTTTCCTGATTTTTCCCATACTTTGGCAACTCTTGTGTAATTGTCATGCCAATAAAGTCTCATTTAACTGAAATTGCATGTGGTCTACATTTGTCAGAAATGGAAAGGACCTCTGCTAAACTTAAAGCATAAATTATTCTGGTTATAACATAATTAAGCAGCCTTTGAGAAGTTTTTCTGAATGTAAATAATACTGTTATGTACATGAAATAAAACCATTTAAATTTCACCCAAAGTATTCAAAAATACTCTGCAGTCTTTGTTAATATCTATAGAATGTAAAGTATTTGGGATTCCATCTCAATAGATGTCGTTCATATAGTTTGTTTCACATGGTTTCAGTTGTATGCCCTATGATTGCCTTCATCAAATGGCTGTTTTTTCACAAAGCTTCTTCTGTTTGTTTCAGTAGGTGCCTCTGACTAATAGTATGCCAATCTAAATTTCCAATTGAGTTCCAGAATGGAATAACATCCTGATGTTTTGTAGCTCACCCAGCTCTAAATTGTATGTATTCTGATGTATGTATGATTCTTTATAAGGTGGGCCCTGGTGCATTGAACATTTTTACAGGAACAAATGAGCAAAAATGAAGGCTGTTTAGATGCAAATAGGTAGTGGAGTGGCTGCTGCTTAAAGTTATTTAATATTTAATTACCAAAGATTTT
The DNA here is from genome assembly GCA_032164245.1 of Sternotherus odoratus. Classification (NCBI taxonomy): domain Eukaryota; kingdom Metazoa; phylum Chordata; order Testudines; family Kinosternidae; genus Sternotherus; species Sternotherus odoratus. The sequence continues at coordinate 148,255,467 of JAVMKO010000003.1, forward strand.
TTTCTTCACATTCTTTCCTATTGTAGCATTGTTTTTTGTTTTTTTCTGTAAATCTGTGGTACCAAATCTGTAACACACAGCTTCAAAATCTCTTTTTTCCCCTCATTAGGTACCATAAAACTGAAACCCTCAGTAGAATGAGCTGTTTAAACACTAGAAGAAGCTCTGCTATTCTACTGTTCTTCCTCAGGCTCAGTACTACAGATAGTAGCTTCTTTGTTAGGTTCACAGGAACAGAAAATGTGCTCTCTGTATCTTTTTAAAAACACTCTTCTAATTTCTTTCTGACTTTGCAGATCTGAGATGAGCTTTCAGGAGAACAAGTTTGTTGCTTCCTTTAATTCCCAGATATCTGCATCTTGGAAGCTATTGTGCAAATAGGGAAACTTCCTGCAATATCTTTGGGTCCATTGTTTTAAATGAATGGTTTATGTAGGATTATGCTCTGTTCCATGGTGGATGGCTTCTACAGCTCTTCAAGGAGCTAAAAACGTTGATTGAGGGAGATCAGCGAGGTAACCTCCTCCAACTCGTCCCCTCCCCCATCTCTCAAAGTATCACCTCAGGGAAAGATTGCACAACTGCATTCTCCAGAGACCAACTGACAAGCAAAGGATTTCTGGCTAAATAGCCTGAGCTGAAACTGATTTAGGACCTTCTTTCTGATCCAGCAAATGGCTAGGAGTTTCTGTCCCCTTGTGGATGGGAACAATCCTTGCAGAAGCACTTGATCTATTAATGCTCCATAAGACTGATGAGGGATCTATAGTAAGCTTCTAGCATGTATGCCGGTTATATTATTGTTTTGATGTGGGTTTTTTTCTGTAATGCTTTTACCTTAAGAATAAATGTGCTTGCTTAGAAGGAACTGTGTGACAACTCATAACTGAAGACAATATACTAGTCATAGCCTTTGAAGAGTAAGCAAAATATGGATATTGGCCAGGTTAGGCAATCTAGCTTGCTGGGAATGTCACTGTGTAAATCCAGAAGCTCTGCCCTCTTAAAAATCCTCAGGGAATGAGATGTGGGTTTCCACCCAAGAGAGGTAACAGCTAGGAGACAGAATCCTAAACATGAGTGGACCATGGAAGGGAAACACAGATGCAGTTGCCCTGGAACTGTGGCAATGCCATGCTTACTGATTATCAACAGCAGAATATCGAATGTTCCCTTTTGTTTTATGTTTCTGAGTAGCAGCCATGTTAGTCCATATCCGTAAAAAGAACAGGAGTATTTGTGGCACCTTAGAGACTAACAAATGTATTTCAGCATAAGCTTTCATAGGCTATTGCCCACTTCATTGGATGCATAGAATGGAACACACAGTAGTAAGAGAGATATATACACACAATGTGATATATGCCATCATGTGTCAGCAATGCCCCTCTGCCCAGTACATTGGCCAAACCGGACAGTCTCTATGCAAAAGAATAAATGGACACAAATCTGATATCAGAAATTATAACATTCAAAGACCAGTAGGAGAACACTTCAATCTTCCTGGTCACTCAATAACAGACTTGAAGGTGACAATTTTAAAACAGAAAAACTTCAAAAACAGACTCCAATGAGAAGCTCCTGGACTGGAATTAATTTGAAAATTGGACACCATCAATTTATGGTTAAACAGAGACTGGGAATGGCTGGGTCATTACACAAAGTAAATCTATTTCTCCATGTTAAGTATCCGCACACCTTCTTGTCAACTGTCTGATGCAGGCCATCTTGATTATCACTAAGTTTTTTTTTTTTTTCCTCCTGCTGATAATAGCTCATCTAAATTACATAACCTCTTAGAACTGGTATGGCAACTTCCACCTTTTCATATTTTCTGGGGATATATATGTCTCTTACTACTGTGTGTTCCATTCTATGCATCCAATGAAATGGGCTATAGCCTACGAAAGCTTATGCTGAAATAAATTTGATTGTCTCTAAGGTGCAACAAATACTCCTTTTTGTGTTTTATGGTTTGCATGTGTATATTATAGCTACCAGGCTGGATTAGAGGTTTTAGACGATTTTTTTTTTCTAAATCTGGGTTGTGATTTAGAGTCAGTTTCATTTCTGATTTAATTCTACCGAAGATAATGAGGTTACACCAGTGATTAATTTGGTCTACTGCCTTTTGCCTTCATTGTTATATGCCGTCATTGTGCCATGCTGACACAACATTGAAATGTTTGATTTGAATGACTGATGGTGAGCATAGACACTTTGAGACTTCAAAATTTCTTCAATCATGGTACATTTATATAAATATGTATAATAAAGGAAAGTGTACTTAACCACAAGAATGAAAGTTTCTAGGGCAGCGGTGTCCAATAGAAATGCGATGCTAGCCACACTTGTGGTTTTGAATTTTTCTTATTGGCCACATTATAAAAAAGCCACATTAAGACACATTATAAAAAAAGCTGCATGTGTTAGCCACAATTCAATAGCGTATTAGCCACATGTCACTAGTGGTGAACGTATTGGACACCACTGTTCTAGGGGATGTTAGTATCCAGTGAATACAGATGGTCAGAATGTTTTCCATAAAAAAATAATTTAATTTAAATATGCTGTTTTTACTGAAGCTGAAATGTTTTATGGAGACATCTGTTTTAACCAAGAATTTGTCTGAAAGTAGTCTATTTTTTGCAGGGAGGGGAGAGGAAAAGATCTTTTATGCATGCACATTCTCACCTGGAATGTGGGAGACCCAAGTTCAAGTTCTTGCTCTACTTGACTGTTGCAGGGTGCTGTCTCAAATCCGGTAGAAACGAGGCTGTCACACAGTGGCTAGATGGAAAGTGGTGAGTTTATTGAAGGGTAGTGACATGACAGCTCCTGGGGGCCCCGACTGCAGGCTGTCACTGATGGGGGAATCTGGCACACCCCAACGATGTCCAGGAAAGGAGCCCAACAAATGAGGGTGTGCCAGCACAGATATATCCATGCTCATTTGCATCTCATACATACTCATATCTCATGAATAGCAAGCAGCAAGCTAATTGGTTGATTACACGCTGTTTAGCACTTGTTGATTACGCCATCCTGCCTCAGTTTCCCTATCTAGTTTCCCACACACTCGTTCTCACGCAGACAGGGTAAACACTCACACAGCTGAGAAACAGTTCTCAGACACACACAGATAACAGGAATGCAAGGCCATTCTCACAGATAACCTCATTACGTCCTCCCCTGGAGTTGACTCAGAAGCGTAACTATGCCCCCTGCTGGTTGCGGTCACAATAATCTTCCAGTCATTACACTGACTGAGTGATCGGGGATGAAAACTCTAAATCAGGTAGAGCAGGGCTAAGTTTCTCAGCCCAGTGCACTAACAACCAGCTCAGAGAGTGACATATACACACACTTTCCCCAGTCAAAAAGATCCAAACCACATTTCAACACAATTTGTATTTTTACAAAAACAGGCTTTGGGTTTACTTTAGTGTGGAATAAAACCAAATTCTGAAACTTCAAAATGTTTCCATTAAACTAATTGTCATCCTCTGGTCAGCTCTACTAGAAAAGCTCCTCCTGCCTCTCTGGCTGGTAAGAGAGGACAGTTAAATCTCATCAGAGCCATTTGCTGTTTTCCTCTTAAGCATAAAAAGTCTGTTCTACCTGTCACAGGAGATGAGTTCTGAAATGGCTTCCACTTCATTTGGTGAATGGTCTTGCCACAGCTTTTTTATACTGGGTCTGTTTCTCCTCGTGAAATTGTTCTTATTTTGTTTTCTATTCCTGTTGATGGAACTGTAGAGCACGAAGGAAGAGTTTCAATTTACTGAATGACAGTTTCTTCCTTTGCTAAGCTAGTTTCTTGTGAGAAATCCTCTGTTGGAAAATGTTTTGCTGTTTTGGTAATTTCTTGCTCCAAATGGTTGTGTGTGTGTGCATGCACATATGTTTCTTGCAGTTCAGTTTTATTATTTTGTTACTAAACTTTTCACTAGAAATAAACACAGCAGGGTTTAAGAGTAAGAGGGTGAGTGTTCTAAAATGGCAGACTGGCAACGTGAAATCATTCTGATAAAATGGATTTCTGTTTTGGATACCCTCCATCTATTTAATTCCATCTTTTCTTCAGCACTATGTGTACCTGCTTTGGTGATTCAGAATTTGTAACATAGTTCTATTATACCCTCAAATTTGTTGCTTTGAGTTGACTTGTGTAGCTCATCTACAACTCCTTTAAAATGTTTCTGGGATCACGCTGCAAACCATTGTTTCGTCACTGAAGTATATGACCCTTAAAAGCTCAGAGCAGCAGGCATATCAAAAGAATCTCAGATGTGTTAAACAATCCCTCCTCCCCCCCAACACACACACTCATGTTTTTGGGCCTGACTTGTACTTAAATTCTTGATGTTGGTAAATTAAAATTAATTTAGTTCAGTATTTGTGGTATTCATGATATTCCCTATCATAAATATAGAGAAACTTAGATAGTATTGGATTTAGGCCTCTATTCTACAAGCTGATATCTGCGGCTGGACTCTTCATCTGCACAGTTTAGCTTCCAAGGTTGGTGTCATAATCAGGTAACCCAACCTTAGAGAAAACTGGTCCTTTTTAAAATGGTTTGGTCCTGTACATGTATATTATGTTGCTCTCTGCTAAGCAGTAGCAGATATCAAGGTTGGGGGAGATTTGCAGGTCAGCTTCGCATTGGAGGAGAAATTAGTAATAGATTCTAGGCATATTCTTAGTGCAACTTGTTTGTTTTGCATATTGAACAGAGATGGTTATAAAGAGCACACAGGTACTCTACTCTTACAGAGATCTCAGCTCAAATACCAGTGCCTAGTTGCTAGGGAGAAACTCTACCTCAATAACCGATGCTAATTAAAGAGATTGAGACAAAGAGCAGATCCTTTGTTGCTTCTCACAGGTTCGCTCTCCCCCCACCCCCACCCCCCTGAAAGAAAACACATGGGAAAACTCACAGCTAGACTGTACTGTTTGAAAGACTAACTAGTGATTGCATGCTGTGAAAACATGTAACCCTAGGTAACAGTGCCAGCTGGTGATTCCTCCTATAGAAAATACACAAAATAGGAAGGAGTGTGTGTGTGTGTGTGGGGGGGGGGGGTATAATCTACAGGTATATGAAGGATGTTAAAACAGGAGAAAAAAAAAGAAAAAAAAAAGCTCAAGTCTTAAAGATGGGCTCATGCCAAACAAGTTCAGAGCAACATGATGAAATTCAATTTTTTCTCTTTTTTGAGTGAATAGCAGAAAACTTCCTTACATTGAGATCTTGTAAAATAGGAAAGGATTAGAAGTCCTCATTTCTCAGGTGTAGACTCTAAAATTAAACCAAACCCAAGCTGAAGACCACCCAATACCGGCAGGGAAATGAATGATTTCTAGGTCTTTACCATCCAACACCTCTGTTGTCATAGCTGACAATAAATTCAGTTTAAAAAAAACACTAAACTGTATTTGAGATATAGGAGTTAAAACAAGCTTCTGAAACCAGAAAAAAGTTTCCCTTAAAAAATTCTATAACCTGAAAACCTCTGAGCCAACTTTTTTCAATATATATGTAAAAAAAAAATGTAAAAAGCTCTTGGCTTTCAACCACAGATGATGAAAAGTTTAAGCCTGGAGCAAGTTTTTTGGGTCAAGTAATAATACCCTTCAAAACAGGAGGTCAGATTCTGAGCAGTTACGCTGACATAAACCTAGAGAATCTGCTTTCAAGCCAATGGAGTTATTCTGGATTTAAGTTGGTATTACTGAAGTTAGAATTTGTCCCAGGGCTTTACAGTAGAAGTACAGGTATTAAATAAATGGAAAACCTTCATTTAATCCTCTCATTTTAACTGCCTGGACACACATTGCTAGTAAAATTCATATGTATTTTATGGGAAAATTTACATGAAATTTCTGTATTTAAAACTATATTACAGCAAAAAGACATTAAAAGCTTCTTAAATACAGCAAGAGATAGATGTGTGACAGGAATTTGACAAAGGAGGGGAGTAGACCAGGCAAGCTTTACTTTTGATTCAGACTTCGTTATGAAGGATGCTTTATGGTTTACATTGGTTAAAAATTTGCAAAGAACTCCTGATGTTATATTAACATTGATGAAGAACATGCCTGCTACATTTTGAATGCAGTTGCCATGGCAACTTTACTATGGAGTGACCCAGATTAATTTTCCACCAGCCAAATTTAGTGCCTTGTCAGTTTTTCTTCTCGTACTATGGATAAGCAGGCTAGAAATTATTTATTTTTTAAAAGAAGCATGCATTATGTTTTCCTTTCTTTATCCTTGACAACAATGACTGAGAAGCTTTAATCAAACAAAAATGTACATTTGACTAAAGAGATTTAAGGGAAGTTTTCCAATTAATTTATACTATCATACATTGGAAAGCATTTGAATGAATAATTACTAATGGAATGAAAAAGCCTCATATTTTCAGTCTTCCTTGATAATTATGGTGGCTAATATAATGTGGTCTTATGGAGCCCAGATCTCAGGCTTTTGACTATTTTGGAATTGTAACATAAAGTCTTTTTACATTTTTCATTTGTGAACAAATCTTTATCATGTCTAATCTGAGTAAAGGCATAGCACCCCTACTAGATTCCATGCAGATTCCACCACACTCCTCGAATAAAAGGCTCTGAGTTACTACAGAGAATTCTTTCCCAGGTGTCTGGCTGGTATATCTTGCCCATATGCTATGGGTCGAACTGATCACCCTATCTGCAGTTGGGAAGGAAATTTCCCTCAGGTCAGTTGGGCAGAGACCTTCCTTTTTTTTTCCTGCCTTCCTCTGCAGCATGCAACACGGGTCATTTTCAGGTTTAAACACGTGTAAATGGTAGATTTTCTATACCCATAGGACTTCAGTAACTCAGACAGAGATTAGGGGTCTATTACAGGAGTGTGTGGGTGAGGTTCTGTGACCTGCAATGTTCAGGAGGTACACTAGATCAGAGTGGGCAAACTATGGCCCACAGGCCACATCTGGCCCATGGTATTATCCTGGCTGGCCCCTGAGCTCCCAGCCGCGAAGGCTAGCCCCAGCCCTTCTCCCGCTGTCCCCCTTTCCCCGCAGCCTCAGCTCGCCACACCCCCAGCGCTTTGGGTGGCGGGGCTGTGAGCTCCTGCGGGGCTGCAGGGCTGCCAGACATGCTGCTCTGAGGGGATTGGATAAGGGGGGGGATTGGATAAGGGACAGGGAGCAGTTGGATGGAGTGGACGTTCAGGGGCAGGAGCGGGCGGTCAGGAGATGGGGAGTGGCGGGGGTGTTGAATGGGTGTGGGAGTCCCGGGGTGGGGCCTGTCAGGGAGTGGGAGTGTGGATAGGGATCAGGGAACAGGGAGGATTGGATGTAGGTGGTGTCCTGGGGGCATGGTTAGGGTTGGAGGGTCTTGGGAGGAGGCGGTCAGGGGACAAGGAGTGTGTGTGTGTGGGGGGGTTGGATGGCTGGGAGGTTCTGAGGGGGGCAGACAGGGGTGGGAAATGGGATGGGGCAGATGAGGGGTGGGGGCCAGGCTGCTTGGGGAGGCACAGCCTTCCCTACCCGGCTCTCCATACAGTTTTGGAACGCCGATGTGGTCCTCAGGCCAAAAAGTTTGCCCATCCCTGGACTAGACGGTCTCGGCGGCCCTTTCTGACTTAAAGTCTGAGTTTTGTGAGTGAGGAAAAAGCCATCTGACAAGGAAAGAAAACAAAGATGAAAAACTTTTAGGCTATTTCTACTCTACAGACTAGGGCTGGGATTCCCAGTTCACACACACACATATTCATGTTAGCACTCACTGAACACGTGAGCATAAATACTAGCTGTGGAAGCACAGGCACCAGTGGTATGGCTTAGTCATACCTCTATGTACCCCCTGGTTTGGGGAGGATTTTTACTTGGCATGGCTATTGCAGCTTCACTGCTATTTGTACCGCAAGCTGGGAATTACACCACCAACTGGTTGACTAGGCATAGGCTTAATGAAACAAATACAATTTTAGGGTCACATTTGAAAAGGAGAATCTACTCTCTCCATTTTAGGTACTCATATTGCCTCCATCACCAAGTATCGGAGCAGCTCAAGCATTAATATATTTATTTGCACTATACCCATGTGATGTAGGGAAATTCTATTATCCCCATGTTTTGGATGAAAAATCAAGGCACAAAAACTAAGTGATTTGCTCATGGTCACTGGACCACTTGCACATGAAAAAATCCATTTAAAAGATCTTGTATCTGTTTCACCTGTAAAACCTTTATCTGTGGATGTTTACAAAAGGATATTTCTGTGGCAAAATGGGTGGCCACACTTCATTCCTGGAAAATGTAAATGTGAAAATAAGTGTCTTTTTTTCAGTTAAAGGGAAACTCATGCATGCTTGTGGTTACACCTGTGGGGGGTCTTGATTGGAAATTTTGGCCCTGACGTGCCTTTTGCACAAAGTACAGCTTTGTATTCAGTAAAGAATCCTTTCAAAATTTTGAATAGACATTTCAGTTCAGTGCAAGTCACTGTTATATTATGCAACTTAATATTTCCACATTTTTAAACACGTATTGCATATTTTCATGAGGAATATTTTGTCAAAATTAAGCTGTTTAAAACACACCTGCTAAAAAATGCCCCTGCCTCTCCCACAGCCTTAAAAGGTAGATTTCTGATCTCAGATATATGAAATCTAAATCTGCTGTGCCATACTGACATTACTCAATTTTTCCAGATTCAGGGCCTGATGCAAAGTCTACTGAAGTCAGTGGAGTTCTTCTATTATTGTCACTCAAACCCTTTTACTGGTGTAATTGAGGTCAGAATTTGGACCATTAATGAAGTTGCCAAACTTAATTTTATAAAATTAAATAATCCTGAATTATGCAGGCAGTAAAATGAAACATCTTTAACTGATTAAGCTCCATATTATGGATACAACTTTAACATAACTAAACCATTTTCCCCTTTACTTATGGCGGGGGGTAAGGAAGGCGGATGTTTACTTCAGCCTGAGACCTGGCATAGCAATTTTCACAGCTGAGTTATAAACAGCTGACAAATAGGTTTATGCTAGAAATGCAGACAAAGCTGTAACCATAATAGTGCCACCAGGCAGAATAATATTCCCTGTCACATGACACCTGAGGGCAGCTTATCTATAATTACTAAAGTGGAGGAAAATCAAGAAAATGCCTTTGGAAATGGTTAAAATGATAAATTTTGTGTATAAAACTGAATAATGCAGTTAAAATAAAAGCTAAGCAATGTTTCTACTGATGTGTCTATGAATGTGTAGGGCTATATAGCAATGGATTGGGGGGGGGGGGGAATCATTCATCCAGAGTAGCTAGTATTAGTCAATACTTTTGGCTAATAATCTGACCCTTTCACATGAACTTGCTGCCCTTAGTACATCAAATGCTGTAAAATGTCATGAGGAATATTTTTATTTTTTATATTGAATTCCTATACAATTCCTACTCCAAGATATAATTTTTGCTCATAGAGGGGTTATGTATGTAACACTGATGGACCCCAGAATTCTGGCCGGCAGAACCCAACCTGGGATCTCTGAAGCTAAATACATGAGTCTCTACTGCGTGGGTTAAAAGCCACATGACCCTTAGCTAAGGCTATAGCCGACTTATTCAGCTCTGTGTGATCTCGGTGCCACAGCACCAAATCCAGGTGATCTGGGGGTTACATGTGGAGAAAGAGAACCCAGACTTACTAGAGGATGTGCCCCCCCCCCCCCCTTGCCTTTGTAACATAAGGAGGAGACACCAGGTTTACCTGGGCGTGGCATATATCAAACTTTTGATTGCCTTATACCTTTTCTTTAATGTGTAAGTGAACTTTTCCTTCCCTAGATAGAAACATCTTTCATATTTCATAGACCTATTTCAAGGGAACTTAATAAACACACTGTTGACTGTGAAATGTTAATTTCAGTAGAAGCCAGATTACTTAATGGGAAAGGATGAGCTTCCAAATGTGACCTATTTGGAAAGCTTCATAAGACCGAGAGATAGAATACATTTTATCGAGTCACATAAAAGCTTAAACAGAGGCTTTTAGGGCTGTACAATGGCTTTAAAATAGAGTTTATTGTCTGAAAAGGGGGAATTTTGAACCTTCTTCATTTTGATACAAGGAATTAAACTAGAGTGCAGCTTCACTCTGCTGCAAAAGGAGTCTTGTGATCCTAGAGTCAATTTGTAATGAGTGCACATCACTAAATGTCAGCAGACACTGACCAGGGAAGGCAAGAGAAATGCAGGTCAGGAGGAAAACAACGCACCAAGGATGCAGTACCATGTACAAAACCACAAACTCAGAAGGGGCAAATTAACCTACAGTTGCGTGTTGTTCTGTAGCTGACGCACCAAAGATTGCTGCCCATTCCATAGACTTTTAACTGAAGTTAAAAGTGGTGCTCTGTGTTGCAATGCCAACTTGGTCGAAACTCAGTTGTTGGTCCATGATAGTAGTCCAGCTTTTAGAGAAGTGAGACAATACAGAAGAGCTGTGATGCTGAGCACAGATGTTGAAAAGGAGCTGAGTCAAATTTTTAGTGAGACACCGGATGATCTGAAGACATACTTAAGGGGAATAGAGAGACCACTCCACAACACTAGTGTCCTGCAGCTTCCTATAGCAAAACATTATTTTCTAATTCCCCTCTCCATTCTGTGTTCACGGCCGGCTTTGCTCTTACTCTGGGAGTCATGAGGGTGTCTTTCAGGGAAGGATACTCCTCCCTGCTCTGTTCTTGGCTCCTATTATGGGATATTCTTATGCTGTGGTTAATCTTTGAAGCAGCAGTCTGTTTTTAGGCACGTGTTTTCCCTGTTTATGATATCAAGAACTGTTAGGAAGTTCCTCTTCCTAGAACAATGACAGTATTGCCAACCCCCCAAAGTTAAAATTCTTGTCAGGGACCCAAAAACCATAAAAATTGGCTTAAAAATCATGCAATTTAACAAAATAACTACAGTGGAACCCTGCTATAATGCAACAGTTGGGATCCAAAAAATCCCCTCGTCTTATAGCAGGGTTTCTCAGAATTTTTTTTTTTAATTTCTGGGTTCTCTGGACAGAAAACTCAGGGCTTGCAGGCTGCAGGTGCTGGTGTTCTCTGTCCATGGCAGGTGTGGGCCACAGCTTCTCTCTGCACTGCCCAGCTGCCACCAAGTGCCAGGACATAGGGACATATCCAGGGGGATGATTGCGCTATAACTGAATTTGCATTATCGTGCGGCGCTTTATACCGGGGCTTCACTGTAAGTTTTTCTTCTTTGCCTTTTATTCTTTGAGTCATTAGTGTTAATGTTTTCAAGCTTATCTCGACAACCCCATGAACTAGAAACTTACCTTTTCAAGGTATGATTACAGTGCACTCCTTTTATAAGAATCACATCCATCCCAGATGATTTGAATCTAATGAGTGGAGTATTTTAGTATGTCCTGGTGGTTTTGATCACTATATAAGGCTGATTATTATGTCAGTGGTTCTTATAAATGGAGTGTGCTGTAAATAAAAATGGAGATTCTCATGAACTAACACAACTCCCAGGAGCTGAAGCTTTAAGAAAAAGATCAAGTATCACCTGACTTTCCATAAAATCATGAGTTCACAACACTGATGAATGGAGAAAAGGCGAGTTTGGGGCTCACATACAGTACAAGTCTAACATTAGAAAAGGAAATATAAGACACAGAAAACCCCCAAACAGGATTTCACTTAGTCACAATCATGCTCTCAAAATTAGGGCTAGAAAAGAGTGCTCTGCGAGGTCTAAGTGTGAAAATCTGTTCCCCCACGATGGGCTAATAATTTCTCTCATCCTGGTCCCAGATTAAAAAGGTTGCTTACCGTATGTAATTGTGTTGGTGGGAGAGCCTCGTACAGAGACAGCCCACTCTTACGATGCCAAGGCTTGGCAAACAGAGATGTTAGCGTGAGCGCTGAACACAGGGAGGCAGATCTTCAGCTGGCATCAGTTGTTGCCAAGCCCCATTTGGAGCTGTGATTTGCACTAGCTGAGAAACTGCCTCATTGTTCGTATGATCAGAGAGCATCAATTGTGGCAGCACCTGCTCTAGTCCAATGAAGATAAAAAAATAAAATCACTTCATAATACAGTAGACTCTCGATTATCCAGGATGATAGGGAAAAAATTAATCCTGGTTAATAAAATCCCGGATAATCATCATCCATAGGAAATATGGGGCGGGGGGGTTGGTTCACCAGTTACCCTGCACCGGGGGGATGGGGTGTTATTTCACCAGCCACTCTACATCCTGATGGTGTTTTTCTGTGTGTGTGCTTGGGGTGGCAACAAGGCCAGAGCCGGCCCTGTGAGTTACGCATATTTTTTTTGACATCTTGGTTAATCCACATCCTGGTTGACCCAATTCTGGATAATCGAGAGTCTACTGTACATCATCTCCCGTTCTGAACATTGAATGTTTACCCTCATTTAGGGTTTAGTCCTGCAAGGGATTGCACACACTGGGCCAATCTAGCTAAACATTTAAGCGCATGCTTACATTTCAGCACTCAACTAGTCCCACGGAAGCCAATGGGGTTTCTTGTGTGCTTAAAGTTAAATATGTGCTTAAACATTTTGCTGGATTGGGCCAATGTGCTCAGTATCTTGAATGATCAAGCCTTACATCTTGATTCCCAAAGGCATTTAAGCATGTGCTTAAATTCATCCTTGTTTACAAAAGTATTTAAATTTCTGCTGTTTTTTAAGCATGTGCTCAAGCACAAGTTGTTAGGTAACTGCATACCCTCCTGAGTCAAGTCCATATAGGCACACCGTTTCTCCTTTAAAATCTTGTTATCACCAGTCTTCCTCAAGAGGAAAAAGTGGTTTTAGGTGCTTGACTGAACAAACAGATGTGCTAAAGAATACTTGCAAGGGACTTCACTCCTCCCAAATGCTAACTCTTAAATGGAACTCTTTTGTCTAGCTTGTAATATTGTTCTGACATGGAATTAACTGAGGTCATGGATGGATGCCTCTCCTCCTCTGTACACAGAGCAATGCACTATTTATTTGCATAGAGGTTTGAGAGATTGCGTCACTGGTGTTCACAAACATTGTATTATTTACGAGTTTCCAGAATACAACAGCAACTTTAAGATTTCTTGTTTCCTGCAGTTTAGTGATAGGAATATTTTTTTCCTTCAAAAGGGGGCACCAAACCTCCCACAGTAGGACAAACTTTTATCAGTCGGGTGTGAAAAAATGCACCCTATGACAGACCTAAATTTTACCAACAAAAGTGCCAGTGCGGACAGCACTCTGTCAGCAGGAGAGCATCTCCCATTGACATAGCTACCGCCATTCATTGGAGTGGTTTAGTTATGCCAACAGGCGAACTCTTTTCTGTCATCATAGAGCGGCAACACAGAAGACCTTAAAGTGGCGCAGCTGCAGTGGTACAGCTGTGCCACTGTAGGGTCTGTAGCCTAAAACTAGCTCCGTTATATTATTTGTGGTCCTTTGTAGTGTCATGCTTTCCTTTTCAAAAAAATATTCTCTAACTAAGGATGTGTACAGATTTATTGCATTCAGACTTAGTGTGTATTGGAGTCTGCTTCTTATGCAGATTAATTCCTGATTGATAGCAAGCAAGGTAAACCTGCTTCATACAGAGAGTTTAGTAGCATAAAAGTCACCTGTGGGAGAACACTTTTCACAAATCAATTACCGTATTTTTCGTCCTATAGGACGCTCCGGCGTATAAGACGCCCCCGAGTTTTTAAATAAAAAAGCCGGGGGAAAAAAAAAAACAAAAAAAAAAAACCCACCACACAAAAAGCGCCGCTTTTTTCGCGCCGCTCTCCCGTCCCCGCCGCGCGGGCGGGCGCTCCCAGGGGCCCCGGGGCCCGAGCTGCTCCCGTTTCCCGCCGGCCCCAACACATGCGGGTGGGCTCGGGGGGGAAGCGCCGCCCCGCCCCGCCCGCCGGGCCACCTGCAGCCGCCCCAGCTCCAGCCGATATTCGGCGTATAAGACGCCCCCCCTAATTTTGAAGCTATTTTTGGGGGTTAAAAAGGCGTCTTATACGCCGAAAAATACGGTACTCTATGGGCTTGTCTTCACTACCGCGGGTAGCAATCGATCTTTTGGCAATCAATTTATCTCGTTTCCTCAAGACGCGATAAATCAATCGCCAGCAGCGCCCCCGTCGACTCCGGAACTGTAGCTCGCCGAGAGGCGCAAGCTGGAGTCAATGGGGAGGGCGCTGCCGCCCACCACCGCCATGAGGACGGCAGGTAAGTCGGCTGAAGATATGCCAACTTCAGCTATGTTATTCACGTAACTGAAGTTGCGTATCTTCAGTTGATCCCCCCCTCCCAGTGAAGACCAGCCCTCCATGTGACTTAGCTACATGGCTACATGTACTACATGTAGTAGACATGGCTACAGCTACACTGCATAAAACTTGGCCGTCAGTTTTATATTGATGCCTTCCCATTGTATCTTGGGTTGTAAATGTGTTTTTGAAAGATTAATAGTTGTAAAGTACCATGTGTAGACTTTTTATTTACAAAGACGCTAGAAAATGCAGCAGAGCCGATCACTAGTGAGTCCTTGTTGGTGAGAATTGCACAAAACATGCACAATCATTCTCCAAATCCATATCATATTTCAGGATGACTGTACCTTCCTATGGAAGGTAGCAACAGCTACTTATTAGTTTGAAAAGGCTCTGTCAAGGTGTCTGGAGCACAATCTATCTACACCAGAGTAAAGGAAAAGCACCAGCACATGAGGGAAACTAATAACAGGGTTGGGGAGAGGTGAAGGGGGGGGAGGGAAGGTATAATACTTCACAGGAGGTAGAGCGTGTGTGCGTAATACTTGCATAAGTGTTTAAAATGATAGACATTATTACCCTCATTTTACAGCCAAATGAAATAATACTTTGTATTTATATTGCACTCTTATCTGTACGTCTCAGTGGTGAGGAGGAGGAAGATAAATGTTTGTATCTGAATATAATAAAGGAGGTAATTGAAGCCCAGAGAAGTTAAGAGACTTGCCCAAGTACATCAATGAGAAAGTCAGGCATAGAACTGAGGTTTTCTGACTGCCACCTGGTGGTAAGTTTACTACTCTGCAAGTGCCCCTAAGGGTATGTCTACATCGCAGCTAGGAGCAAGCATCCCACATGAGACAGACAGACTCGCACTAGCTCCGCTGGAGCTGCTGTGCTGAAAATAGCAGCGTGGATATCATGGCATAGGGGACAACCCAGGCTATCCTCCCAAAATACAAACCTGCCTGACCCCCTAGGGTCTGTACTTGAGTGGTTAGTCCATACTGCAGAACCCACATTGCTATTCTGAGCATGTTCCCAGGTGCAGTGCAAACATACCCAAAGTGAGTTACTCAAGGCAATTGTGACAGACTGCTCTGTCCATTGAAAATATTGTTAGTGGTTTGGGGTTTTTTGAACAGTGCTAAATTCTTCCTTTTGTCTTCCTGACTCATCGCAACACACCTACTTTCTTTACCTGTTTTCTGAGGAAGGGCACATGGACAAACAGACAAATGCATACTTCTGAGAAAAGATTAATGTAGGTCACAGAGCTGGGATGCCTACATGGACCATGGACCAATCACTTTTTGGTCAGGTTAAACCTGAGTGGCACTGCACCCTGATGTGTTGGGGGCACAGAGCCACTCACTCAGATCTGGAGGGGGTGGTTCCTGGGCCAGGAAAATCAGGTTGCTGGTGGTGGAGGGTCGGGGTGTCTGAGAGTGGAAGAGGAGGGTCTTGTAGCATCTATGCAAACACTTTAAATGGTGCTCTGCAGCTGCTCATTAATGCTGGTGGTCGCTAGGCTGACAGTGACTGGTAGAGCCTGAGCCAAGGGAAACGTGATGAGAAAGCTCAGGTTTGGAGCCGGCTAGTGAGCAAAATAACATATTTTGGCTAAGATTCCTATGCCTTTATTTTATCTCTTTTGTTATTGGAGCTACTAACAGATCTAGAAGTTATGTAGTGATCTATTAACATAACTTTGGAGCAGTTTGTGTTTGTATTTTTGTCATGACACCTTCATTGATTATCTTAAAGTAATTCCCAGAGGATTGATTCACAAACAATTTGTCTTGCAAAAGAAGCTAAATTTTGTAATATGTGAAAGGAATAATTTGACCATCAACAATAGAGACCTAAATGTCTCAGCAATAATCCCCGACATAGTACTGATTTCTGTGAATATATTAATTGAAACTATTTGAAATACTCGAAAAACAAACAAACCAACAAAAACATTTCAGGCCAGGGATTGTTTGTCAACTGTTCATTTTAACAGTTAGTTGACTGGACACTCAACATGAATAACAGTCACATGGTGTTTGTTTTGTTTTCCTCTTCACGACTGATTGACTGAAATGGGAAGATTGTGAATAATACACTATCAGTATGAATGTTTGATGAATGAACATTCTGCTGCTGGAACAGAAGGGGATAGAACCATGGCAATAGCCCAAAGCAGTCATATATTAACAGGAGGTGAAGATGGCAGGTCATCCAAGCAAAGGTTAAATACTAGTGCAGACTTTTAATGTATTGGACTCAGTAGTGTTCCAGAGTGCTGTACTGTGCAGTTACATCAGGGATGAATTTGGCAATCCATGTCTCTTTGAAAACAGTAGCTTTCCCTGTTGTTTTGACCAATATTCCCTCTCTCCAGAAACAAGTTTCAACATCCACTGCTGTCTGAGCAGTTGCTGAATACATAATGGCTGCTCATTTTGCCTGCACAGTCACAGCGCCACTGGTATTTAACTCATTAGGATGTAAAGCTCCTCTTCAGGACATTAAGCAGGAAGCTCTCTCTATACAGAAAATATTCTGAGGGCTTTTCAAGAGTGAAATGACTGTATCGTGTTATGGGGCACAGTGAGTGACATTCTCTGCCAAAATAATGAAAAGGAAGTTTACTGTCAAAGACATGAAGTAGGTTCACCAGTGAAAGCCATCATTAGCTGATAAGTGTTTTCTTAGCTGCAATCTTCAGTTCAAACCAACTCATGTTGAGCTGATGGTAATGAGTTTGACCATCTTCGACACTTAAGCAGTGTTTGGAGCACTGTCTAGATCAAATTGTCTAGAGGTAAATAGAGCATACATGTTTCCTGTTACAGTCAATCTAATCTACTGGAAGGGTTTCAGATTATTAATCTGTCTAATTTATATTGTCTTTCATTCAAAGATGTCTAGATAATTTGAGTCATTGCCTCCTGTTGCTACGTCTATTGTGGTAATGCCCAGAAGATGCACTCAAGATCGGGCTAGGTTGTACTAGATGCTGCACTAAGACTCAGGAAAACATTGTCTCTGCCCCCAAAGAGCGTTCAGTCCTAATTGCAGTGGTCTGTGTCTTCCCATTTGTTCATCTGGAAACTGAACATGTCAACAGGATGCTCAGGATATACCTCTCATGCCTGTTCAACTCTAATAGAGCTGACATGACCACTTTCACTGTCTGGGCTTGCTGTACTGCTGTCAGGCTAGATTTTCCTAGACCCTGTGCTCCCTCCAGTCCCTGTGTGAGGGAGGAGAAGAGACGCAGGAGAGGTCCTTGTCCCCTCTCTCCCCTATGTATGGCTAGGTACAAACTAGCCCAAGATATATATGTGAGAGTTAGAGTGTTAAGAAGGAACAAAAGGTGGTGTTTATAAGGCGAGCTTTAAAAACATGAATTGGTGACTCAGTGAGGAAAGGAAGCAGCAGCAATGAAGACCAATTTCCAACACTGGGAATGAAGAAGGAAGAAGATAGAAGTGGTTAAGGTGAAAAGAGCAGAGTGAGCCCGAAGAGGAATAGCAGGATATGATGTCAGAGAGAAAGAGAGAATGGAGTGAGTCCATGGTGATTTTTGAAGTAAGAGGATAATTTTGAATGCAATCATTATGATTCTTCATCTAAATAATTTTTATGCAAACATTCTAGATATTAAATAGGTCTCACTAATTAATCTCATAATTCGATTCAACCTTATAACACACTGTCATTTTTTTTTAAAGTAAAAAGGCTTTTCAGTAAGGGACAAGTTATAGCTGAAGTCATATGCTACTTTGTACATTTCATTTTAAAGCACTGATGTGTTCTCTGAATGGGACTGAATCATAGAGATAACCAAATCTAGAAGCTGGCTGGGTATGCCAGAAGAAGGACACGAGCCATTGGATGTGGTTTAATTAGCCTGCAACTTTATTCCTAAATGTCTGGGAGCACCCTGCAGATAAAACTGTGCAGGTAATCCTATAATCATTTGCATATACCTGGGGGTTGTATATGCCCACTAAACCCACAAATGACTATGAAGAAGGTGAAACAAAATCTCGCCTTGGCCAATCTCCGTTCCCCTATTAAAGGAGGGATTAACATGACACCCATAGTGGATCGTTACAAGAACCCGGTATTTAGCTACTTTCATGGGTTGGAGGGTGGGCACTGCTCTTTCTGGTGCAGATAAAAGGGGTCTTTGTCTGTACTGATGTGAATATATGTAGTTCCCCCTCTTTTCTGGTCACCTAGGGAAGATGGTTTAGAGTCCTCACGCTGAACTGCTATCAAACTGCTGTACCAACTAACTCTCTGTCTCTATAGGTCTTATAGAGGCAACATGGGTTTTTTGACAAACCAGCAGCGGCCCATACCATTTAATTTGTGATGAGTCATTCTCAATGTGATCATTCATTATGTGCCCTTGCTGCCTAACAATGACTAAGTATAAAAGCAGAAAGTGAGCTGCCTACCAAAATCCTCAGATAACCTCTCATATGCAAGATTCTAACCTAGACCTTAGAGGAACTCAGGTGAAACACTGTGTGGAGCTGACCTCAAAAAGCTTGTCTTGCTCCATTAAACACATTGTCCCCATTGGCAAAGAAAATACTGAGTGTTTTCCAAACATCGCTTTCATAGTGTGCCTGCCAAAAATTCAAGCACAATGAATGCAAAGTATTAAACTGTGGTAGACAATGACACAGTATATAACAGCCCAAATTAAAGACCACAAGTACAAGGAGATGTAAATTAATATACTCTAGTAGTCTTTAAAAGTTCTGAAGGAATAACAAAGCACATTTTGTGAGAGAATAGGATGTGTTATCACCACTTCCTAGAAATTAATCCCATCTAACTGCTTTTGGAATGAGTGTATACATTGGAAACAGCAGTGACAGGAGACAGAAATGTGAAAGTTCTCTTTCCTACACCACCACGCTTCCCAAGCAAGACTTTCATTACAATGTCCAAGAGGTGATTCCTGTTACATTAACATCTTAATTGAGAAATATTGGGTGCTTTGAATAAGCTATTAGTTATCTGTATATTGCTTTCCTTTTGTATTAAAATGTAATTAATTCATTTAAAGGAAAACAAGATTAATTGGATTGGTAAACAGGAAAGAAATCCATTACATATGACTTTGATAAGGGATTGTATTCTCTGCAGTAAGGAGAGTCTTTATGATGTCCTGTACATCAGTGTAGCCCCATGTAAATGGCTAAAGCAAGGCTGGTAGACTTGTGTGAATAGAGGAGTGAGAGTAGGGGTCTAAATTGGATCTTGGGGTGCATGGATCAATGTTCATGTTGTCTTCCCCATCAGTACTGGTTCAAATAAGCTAATAATCCAAACAACAGACCAAATTTGGGGATGAATTCTGGTCACATGCCACCTGAGGCACATTGCACATATGCTAAGAAGAATGGGGTCTTGAGAAATGATGAGGGAGGCAGTAGGCACCCAAGCATCTACGCCATGGCTAAGCATCTTTATTGTTTTAAA
Organism: Sternotherus odoratus; assembly: GCA_032164245.1. Classification (NCBI taxonomy): domain Eukaryota; kingdom Metazoa; phylum Chordata; order Testudines; family Kinosternidae; genus Sternotherus; species Sternotherus odoratus. Next base: position 148,275,280 of record JAVMKO010000003.1, read on the forward strand.
TCTAAATAAATAAAATGTGAGTAATCTTCATTCTCATGTGCTGTTGCAGTAAATACTTGCAAAACTGGTGATCTGGCCTTGTCTGCTGCAAGTGCCATTTTGTTTATTACTAATGCACAATGGGTCGCCATCATGCTAGGTAACTGTACCTGCCCCAAAGAGCTTAAAACCTAATTAGGCTACTAGACAGACCCGGGGGAAGACAGATGGGGGAAGGAGTTACAACACAGAATCAGAATGAACAGAGTGACTGTGGCAAACATGTTAGCTTCATGATTGGGGGAGGTGTGTCTTAGGAGGGAACATTCTAAATGGAAAGAAAAGTGAAGGGGGGGAAGAGATGTTGAAAGAAAGGGGTAATGGGCAAAAGAGTAAGAGGTACAGGTGTGGAATAGAGATGATGAAAGAGGGGGAAAGGGAGGGGAGAGGGTTGGAGCAAACCAGCATCATCACAGAACAGAGAAATTCTGGTCAAAATGGTAGAAAATTCAGTGAAGGACCAGAGTCCCCTACTTTGGCTACTTCTGCTCCTACTGTTCAGAGGTTCTGGTTGGTTCCTCTTTGCAGTTTTCCCCCAAGACCACATGACTGGGGAGCGGCGAGGCCACATTGCTGCCTGTGTAGCCAGAGTGGGATTAAGGTTGCCAGCCCTCCTGGATTGGCTGGGAGTTGACCGGAGTAGGCATGATCTCCCGGTGACTATTGAAAGCAATCTGGGAGATTTTAATAAATCCAGTTGCCATTGCAGTGGAGGTAAGGCAGGCTCCCTACCTGCCCTGATTCTGCACAGCTCTCATAAGCAGCTGTTGTGTCCAGCTCCTAGGTGCAGGAGTGATGAGGGGGCCTCTGCAGTGTCCTCACCCTGTGCGCTGACTCTGCGGCTCCCATTGGCCAAGAATCACGGCCAATGGGAGCTGCAGGGCTGGTGCTGCAGGGCGGGGCAAAGCACAGAGCCATCTGGCCACCCCTGAAGCTAGGAGACAGAGGCACATGTCAGTCAGTTCTGGGAGCTGCCCAAGGTAAGCGCCACCTGGTTAGAGCCCACATTCCTCACCCCTCCTGCACCCCAACTGTCTGCCCCAGCCCAGAGCCCCCTCCTGCACACAAATTCCCTCCCACACTCAACCCTCTTCCCCAGCCCTAAGTCCACTCCTGCACCCCAAACCTCTCATCCCCAGCTCCACCCCAGAGCCAGCACGCCCAGCCAGAGCTCTCACTCCCTCCTGCATCCCAATCCCCTGCTCCATGCCAGAGCCACACCCTGAACCCTTCATTTCTGGCCACACCACAGAGCCTGCATCACCAGCCAGAGCCAGAACCCCCTCCTACAGCCCAACCCCTGTGCAGTGAAAGTGAGTGAGGGTGGAGAAGAGCAAGTGGTGAAGGGAGACGGATGAAGTGAGCAGGAGGCGGGACCTTTGAGATGGGATGGGGGCATGGACTCTGGCAAGGGGCAGAGCAGGATTAAAAACCTGGCAACCCTAAGTGAGATGGGGCTCCCCTTCTTAAGTGTTAATGATGTAGGATGCATAATCTATCATTTAATGTATAATTTAGGTATGTGCATTACTATGCATGCAGTTGTGCAAGTAAACATCTCAATAGTTACGCATATGTCACAAAAACATTGGAGTACTGAGGAAAAAAGAAGCAGACAGGGCTTGTTTGTAAAAGTTTTTGTGGGCCAGTGACAACAATGGGTTAGTTTTGCTTTTAATGAGAGATCTAAAAGACATGAAATTGCTAATTAGCACTCCTGACTAGCACCAGGAAGATCAGCACTCTAAGTCTAAAAAGTGCCAGTCTATTAGATCCTGTGATCTTGAGGGAATATTCCTCTCAAATGGCTGTTGTTTGACATTTTTTGCTAGTTCCACTGAGGTATAATCCTGATGATTTTAAAAATTCACCCCTGCTGTAGAAAGGGAATGCCCTTTTTCTTTTTAATATAGGACCTCAATGTTATTCAATGGGAATCAACTTGCAGGATACAGGGTCCCTGCAAGGCAGGTACAATTTTTAAGACTCTGGGGGTGCATACATGCAGTTCGGACACTGTTGATTTGAGTGATATTGAAAGTGATCAGTATTGGCATAAATCTGCTTCCATTGAAATCAGTGGGAGCTTTTCCACTAATTTAAATGAATTCAAATTTACACCAACACTGAGTATATTTGAAAAATCCCACTCTAAATATTTAACTTATGCTTCCTGTACGATCTGTATATCTCCCTATAGTATGTGTGTGTGTGTATGTGCAGGTATGTACAGGGGCGGATTAAGAACATTTGGGCCCCACACACCCTGGAGGCCTCTGGGTGATGCCTGGAGGGCTATGGCCTACCCACGTTTTAACATGGGCCTAGTAGTCTTGAGCAGGTGCAGAATTGCAGCGGCTGTTTAATACCCCATCCCTTGGGGCACACTGCCCAGGGCATTAATCCACCCATGGATGAAAGATGAGCTTATAAATACACTTCAAAAAGGAAGTCACTTCATTCTGGCCTGATGGAAGTCAATGAAGGGTTCTGATATGCATTAGCTACTGGTTAAAATGCAAGAAAGTTATGTCTTGTCTTGAAATGTGTTTGGTAATCTAGAATATAAATGTCCTACCTTCACAAATATTAGTCAATACTCAGATATTCTGTTACTATATTCTTGAGTCATCGTTTACAGTTGGTGACCTCTTCCTTTATACAAACAAAGTGTGAAATTCTACTGTAGATCTCAGAGAATTAATTTTGTCAGTACCCTCCTTTTCTATTTTACTTTATTTTAAACTTTTGATCATCCCTTTAGACCCTTTTTGGTGTTCAGTTTTTGCAATGCTGGCATCACATGTTGCCAGAAGGTCTAAGCAAGAGAATTGCTTATGCTAGAAAATGAAGGACCAACAAAAGCTCAAAGTTTTCTTTTATTTGTTAATGTAGAGCAGTCCTTATTCTTAGAGAAGCACTGAAATATTATTTTGTTCAGTTTTTTATTTTGGTGCATGGCCATGTTGTGAGTTCTAGTTATCCAAGGGTGTTTACCTCGGCTTCTGTATTTAATCCTAGCTATGGAGGAAAATTGAAAGTATCAATTTCTTATTGCTTACAGGAAATGTTAAATATTCACATTTTTGGAAGGGAGCGTTGTCTAGTGGTGAAAATAAAGAAGTTGAACTTAGAGCTCTGACTTGCTCTACAACCTTTGGCACATGTTTTGTGGCTCAATGCACAACTGGACACTTCAGAAATATCTTTAGATTTCCACTCAAACATCCCTGTGACTCCCTTTATGTGTAATGTGGGAATTCCAGGTCCTCATAGGAAAGGTGTGATGCTTTATTTAAATATTTTGAAAGTGATTTGAGATCCTTAACTGAAAGGTGATATCTTTAATATGATTTTTTTTATTTGATTGCTATGGAATCTACAGAAATAATAATCCCGGACCGGTATAAAGCATAGCACTAGTGTCTACCCGAGTGTCTCTAAACCGTTACAGGCTGGTTATGCCTTATTCAAAGTAAAAAAATGTCACCGCCCCCTCTACATTTACTATCAAATTAACAGTGCTTAAAAAAGGAGAGAGAACCCCACATAATGTATTTATCTGTGCTAACCAGGCTGCAGCTTGACTATGGCCTGGTGACTGTTCAGTGGCCAGCTCTATAATGATGGGGCTTCTCATAGGAGACTGTTTATTCTTCATTCCCTATAATCTTCCAATTTCCAGGGTTACAACAAACTCAGAACAAAGCTTCAACCATCGATCAAGACTATAAACAACTGTAAACAGAGGTTCTACTCACTCCCTTCCCACAGCTTCTTCCTTACCCATCAGCCAAGCCTTTCTTTTCCTTTCTTCCTTTTTTTTCCCTCCCCCACCATTCAGCTTTTTTCTATGCTCATTGTTCATGTTCATCTTAAAGAACAATGGTCCTCAACTGGCTGTTCTGGGTGACAGTAACTGTGCTGGCACTAGTGCAATTTCTTCTAGTGTCATCCAAATCACACAGCAGTGGCACAACAAGCTGTTGATCTACAAGGTCGGGACACCCATTGTGAAAACAGGAAGGGAGGCATTAAGCCATTGGTGAGTATCCTTATCCTTCAACAATGCCAAAAGGAGCACTGGACTGGGGAAAGAATTTGCATGCCAGTGCGCTAAAACACGCATTTTAAAACAGTTGGTACAATACATTGGCTAGTTAATACAGCATTTCCCCTTTTACTCTACTTGTTGTTAACATTTATGGCAGTCAGGACAGTGTGCTCCTTGGTTACACACATTATAGTCTTCTTTTGTGTGGAAACAAATTACTCTGTGCTTAAAACTAGGTAATTGCTTCTTGTGTCTAATTGATTTTTTAGAAATTACAATGCAGATTTGATTGAAGAAAGCTTCTGTGCTACTTGCAAGTTGGTTTCGTGAAATGCATTTGTACGAAGCAGAGCCACACAGCCTTACCCCACCACTTTGAAGGCCTGTGATTTAGTGGGAAATATTCTGGGTTCTTTACGGCTTCTAAACCTTGCAGAATATATCTTCTCCGATAGAAGCAATATGACAATGACATCTATTTTACTGCAGTATCATGACCTGACTGTTAAATTGTAGGCTATCTTTCTGTAATAGATAAAATGGTGGTAGATTTGAGGTTAGGAACTAAAATGGGTTTGGCAAACATTGTATACATATTGATGCAGTGGGTTAATTCTGCACTCTGTGCAACCTCACTAGGGGCTTGAATAGGTCAAATTGAAAGTAGGATTTGTCTCTTTTGTTTTCAACTCACTATTTAAACTGGCCTGCTTATATTACCATCTCACTCTTGATGGGTGAGAATTGCTCACAAAAAATGTGGATTATTATTATTATTATTATCATTAAATATTTATATTGTGGTGGTTTCTAGAAGCTGCAGTAAGGTTGGGCTCTCTTGGGCTGGACCCTTGTACCGAGAGCAAATGACACTCGCTTGCTAAAGAGCTTTGTAATCTTTGTAAGAAGCACAGGATATAATTGATCTAATTAATGGATAACTGAGAATTTTAAGTGTGTCGTGTCCTCTATATACTGGTATTGGTACCTTTATGCGTAAAATCCTGCTATCTTTATTTGTAATCCAGTGGTTACCTCTACTGTGTCTAATTGTAAAAGCTACAAACCATCTCCTGTGGACAGGGTTAAACTTTTCTAATTTATAAGTAGCTAAAGGAGACACAATGCATTAACTCTGTCTTTCTTATATGATGGAAATAATACAATCAGATGAAAACACGCATGCAATTTGCACTTCTATAGAGAGAGTTCAAGTCTGCTTCCCTGTGCCTTAAATGGCTGAGAAATCCTGCAGCTGCCATATTGGAGTGATCACACTAGAATTCATCATCTCCATTCCCTGCAGAGTTCAGTTCTCCTACTGCTGTGCTACTGTGTCACTACTTGCATGCACAGCACACTCTTGAAATTCTCCCGTAAATTTGATTAGAGTGACTGCCTTGTTTTCCTCATTTTTTCCTCTTCACCCAGCATTTTTATCAGATTTATAAAATAAAATGTATAATTATATAATAAACTAAATTAAATAATGATCACATAAAATAAAATAATAAAATTAATAAATAATAATTAAATTAAATAAATTAAGCACCTGAGTTTGAAACTATTTTCTCCAAAGACAACAAGTGTGTGAGCATGAATGTATCTCCCTCCTCCCACCCTGATACGCCTGCAATCTATTTTGGAATACTGGGTTTCCCCTGGGCTTTATCCTCCACGAGTTTGATTTTGGAGTAAACCCACTATGCTGGTGTAGATGGGAGCAGACTCAGGCCCTCCATTTCATTGTAAAAGGAGAAAACAGAAATGTTTAAGGGGTAAGGGAAAGCACAAATAAGTAGAACAGGGTATGTTATGCATTGCTTTCTCCTGTTTTGTAATATTCTGTACATATGCACTCTGGTCTTCAGTTCAGATCTAAGGGCTAATCTTGTTCATGTGCACAGTCCCATCTCAACCAATGAGACTGTAGTCTTATGAGTAGGAGATATGTATGGTAAATTGATGTGAATGCCTGCTTCCCCCCAAAAATTAGAGACAATTGGTCTCTAAATTTGATTCTTGTTGCCATTTAAACTGGTATGAATTAGGAAAAGCTCCATTAGCCCTTTGGGGTACACCAGTATAAATCAATATAAATAAGATCAGAATAAGACCCTGTAGCCTTCAATCTTTAAGATAAAATCAAAGATCATTTGAAAATATGTAGGTTGAAATGCTGGCCCAGGTGAAGTCAATGGGAGCTTTGACATTGACTTTGTAAAATTTCATTTTTCCCCCTACATTTACTATACAGAATTTGTATTTAACAGGTTTTTTTAATATATAATTGATATATTTATCCTACAATATGGAGCGGGGGGCGGGGATTTATCTTCTAGTGGAAAGTAGAATCAAAATCCACATAAGTTAAAGGAGCAAATAGGTGTATTTTCTTTATTCTCTATTACTGTAAATATAGTCATTTAAAAATCACTAGGGCTAGAGTCTCAGCTGGTATGAATCAGCCTAGGCTGTATTCTTCCATGAACACTGAGGAACAAGAGCAAGTCTCCCCTCTGGGCAGGATTAGTGCAGTGACATATGTGTAGGGGAGGGAGGAACACAGCCCATGGGGGTATAACCCTTTTTTCACAGCATCCTTTCTTCTTCCACAGACTCTCTCTGCTAATTTTGTACCATGCATTCATTAGAAACACCAGGGCCTATTAGTTATCTTTGTACTAGAGGGCATTTGTGAACAGAAACAAGAAGGGATTTACTTGTTTCGTGCTTTTCTAATTAATTGTTTTCAGAACAATTATTTTCTCTAGGAGTAAGTGGAACCCACACAGTGATACGCCTGGGGGGGTCTGCAGCTTTAAAAATGGGTGATAGACACAATTAAAGGGATATTTTAAATATTTACCAGTTATAGCAAATGTCTTAACAAGTAGGTGTAGTTCACACTTTATTCCTTCTTTGTGTTGCTCTTAACGCGACTTCATGATTTGAAAAAAACTCCACTCACATAGCTATCATACAGATTTCAAGAAAAAAAAAGCTTTTTAGGAGCTGATTCTGAATTTCTTCTTCAGTCAACACAGAATAAAAATGACCTGGGAAGAAAATCAAGACCATAGTTTCATGTTCATTTTCCTTATAAGCACATGTTGACAGTGTGACAGACATAACGTTATCTGATGGTCTTAATGGGAGTCCAGTCTAGCTCTCATGATATGGGATCTTAATGAGAGTGAAATGTGGAAGAACATCTTGGCCTGGGGGAAATGGGAAGAGAGGAGGTGTAGCTTCTCAAAAAGACAAAGCTATTCACAAATCAGGGAAGGATTATGTCTTTTCATAAACTGGCATAACTTCACTAGCTTACATGGAGTTGGATTAATTTATGCCTGGGGTTAATATGGGCATTAGAATTGCTCAGTCAAATTTCAAAGTATAGTTACATTTACCACCATTTTTGTATACCCATTGTGCCTACAAACATTTGTTTACATACATAAATTATACGGGTGCTTGTGCCTTTTGGCAGGCTCACCTCTTCAGCTCAGATTTGAAAATTTGGCTTTATATTCCCTTAAAAACAAATTTACCTCATGAAATAAATAATTTTGCTAAATAAATCTCAGCTCTGCCTTGTCAAAGAAATCTTCACACACACACACACACACACTTTAGCATCTGTGTTTAATAAACCAATACATGTAACCTCTAAATGTGGTCATATTGTGCTCTGAATTCTTAAATTGCTTTACAATTTACTTTACTACTCTGCTATAAAGTATTTTTTTATATCATTTGTCAAATGATGAAAGTTGGAGTCATTTGGTTTTATTCTTCATTGTCCTGTAGCAGAAATGGAATATATTTAAATTCCTACAGCAATGAAGGAAGAGGTTTTAATGGATCTTGGTTAAATCCTGTCATTTAATAGAATGTTAACCTTATCAGCATTAGCAGATTTTTCTTCCATGGCCAACTATATTTAGTTACTAGGCGAGACTAATTTGTGAACTGTTTACAAAGAAGAATGGAATGAAGTAGTACATTTTGCTAGAGGTAAGTTTCATTGAGACAAATACACATTACACTTAAAAAGAAATAATTGAAAATTGATTGTGTCATTCACATTAGCTAAAATAATTATTTGGCCATATACATAGAAGTAGGATTTATGAAATTTTAAAATAGCAATGGATTTAAATGGTATTTTATAAGTGTCTTTACAAGCTCTATGTGGGTGTCTGTATGTAACAAATGTCTATATTTAGAAAAAAATCACAAATATCTATAAACAGGAAGCTAGGATCTGTTCAGCTGCATATTCTAGCACAGGCTAGCACAAAATGCTTATACTGATTATTTTAATATAAATCAATAAGACTCTGAACTTGTTTAACAAACTCTAAATGATTTATGAGCCTCTAAACACATTTTTAATGAAAGAATGGTATTATAACATGTTGTTCCTTTGGAAGCAAACAAAAAAAGTTTTCTTAAGCACCTCTTATTCCCTGTGTTTTAATTTATAAGATAAATGCGGGGACAGAGAGAGAGAGAATAAAGAATGAATTGGGAACGGAGGCTGTAAACTGACTCCTTACGGCGTTCCACTGAAATCAGTAGGGTTCTCTACATGTGTTCAGGTCTCTGCTTGGGTCAAATTATTTGCAGAGCTGGAGCTTTGATTGCTGTTTTCAGTAGTTTTAAAGTTATCCTAAGTGCGACACATAAATTCATTATGTGATTTTGCTTTACAAAACTGTTAATATTTAAAATGTTTGTATTCAAGGCTAGGCTTCTGCAAATGGAGAATGTTTCTTAGAAAATGACAAGTTTTGGGGGCATCTTATCTGAAGCACACATTTAGGTATCTATTGGGCCTAATCCTCCCATTGTGTAAATTTGGTGCACCTCTGGTGAAGGAGATGCTGACTTATACCAGCTGAAGTAATGGCCTTAAAATATTCTTGGGTCAGTTGTTTGAAAAGACAGATTTTGTATGGGGAAACTATACTTCCTATAAGAAATCATTTAAAACTGTGTCCACATCTACCAAAATGCTGTGTAGTTTATATTGTGGGACATATTCTTCCTTGTGTGGGAACAAAAAGGCATTGGGTCTTCTAAACCAACAAATGCCCTGGATCTGGGGACATCACAGAAGCCTAAGGTTCTACACAGTTATCTTGAGGCCATCTTCTCCATGGCAGCAGTGGTCCTGCAAATTGTGTTCTCTCGTTGGTTGCCTTTCCCCACAACTGTGCTGTGGAAAACATGGAAGGAACCCAGCATGAGTCAGCAGTGCTTCTAACAGCATTAACTCCATATTGGATTTGCAGTGTGAAATCTGGAGTTAGGAGAGCATGCTGGAGATTTGAGGCTCTGAGCTCTACATCTCCTATTGCTGCCCCTTGATATATGAAAAGCTCTGATCCCGTAGAAACTCTGGGGGGAAAGGTTTCCACATTGTCCCTCAGTGAAAGAGACAGTGATAATATGTAGACACAATACCATAGGCTCCAAAAGTTCTAGTTCTTCTATACTTATCAAAGTTCAGGGCAGAATATAACTACACAATGTGTATTTGTCTACATTACAACTGCAGCTGTGAGAGTAATGTCTGATAAATGTTATCCTTATTTAGGGATGAATATGGTAAGTCACCTATTATCCAAGAAAAAAAACAATTTACCACCTGTCTTCTCAAGGAGTAGCTTACAAAATGGAAGATCATGGACCTTAAATTATTTGTCCTTTCATCTAGACATTGGCCATAGAGTTGTCTGCCTCGATTCTTTACTTCTGCAGGTTGTTGTCATTGTTCATACATACATACTCCTTGTGCCCGTGTCAGGTCTTCCTCCCCTTCCTCTTTCTTTTCAACTTCTAGTTTGAAGCGAAGTCAAGGTTTCTTTCTAGATTTTTTAAATAATTTACATAGAACAGCTACAAAAGATATACTGTCAAAATAAAGGAAACTTTATCTGGTCCTCTTCCACTGGAAAAGTGGAAGTGATGATTTAAAAAAGTTTCTCCCTGTAACGGGGCCGCCACTCACGCCCGCGGCGCCTCCCGCTGGTCGTCTGGGGAATCAGCTCCTTCAGCGTCAGGAGCGCCCTCTGCAGGTCGATGCCCCGCTCTTTTGCTGGCCCCGTGTCCCTCCTGGACCCCGGAGCCCTCCAACTGTGGGGGCTGCACCCCTGCAGTACCCCCTTTGGTGTGAGGGTTTCCCCTCCCCGGGGGAACCCTCTACCCCCTATTCCCACCTCGCCTCAGAGTGTGCCACTGTCAGTCACCACTTGCCCCCGCTCACTGGGGCGGACTGCAGTATCATGGCTTCTCATCACAGGCAAGGAGGGTTGGCCTGCTGCTGCTATCTCCAGCCCTAGGCTGCTTCCTGCAACCCTGGTACTTGTGGGTCGGGCCTTGTATCAGGCCCGGAGGCCTGGGGCTCGTGGCTAGAGCCCACCCAGCTCCTTCTGCCCTGCCCCAGCTCTGCCCTAACCCAGGTACCTGGCTCAGCTCCTGCAGCTAGGCCTGTCTCCCTCTGAATGCAGAGGAGACTGTTTCTCCCTGTTTCTCTGTCTCCCAGCCCTTATATCCTGGCTGGGAGTGTTTGGGGTGTGGCCGCCCAGCTGGGCCTAATGCCCAATCAGGCCTGAAAAGCCTGCTGGCTCCCAGCCTTAACCCCCTTCCAGGCCATTTCAAACCCCTTTGGGGGCTTTTCCAAGCCCCTTCTGGTAGGGGGCGGGTGGTCACCCCGCCACACTCCCCTACTCCTCATCTCGTGTTTCTTTATAGTTTAAAAGCTGGTGTCCTGTTCCACTGTATTATGTTAAGATAAATTGACTTGTCTAATTCATGGGAATGTTGGTTTACCATTTGTGGTTCTTGCTCAGACATTAGTCAGTATAATTAAAATGTAATGACATCTGTATATGAAAAACACAGATGTAATGTACTGCAGTGAGAGACAGAAAAAATACACATATTTAGTGCACTGATGTGCCTATAGTAAATAGATGCTTATGCTGAAATTAGCTCTTATCAGCTTCTTCCTTCATTCATAGGAATCTCATGTATGAGTCAGATCCTGCACCATTTACACCAGTAACTTACACAAGTTTTAAGACTAACATCAGTGGAAGTTCCTATATGGGAAAAAAGTACACTGATATGATTAAGTGTAGTAGATATGATAGTATACAAAGATGTGCCTTTATGAAAGTAGCAGAGTGGCATTCAGTAGTAATCTCTTGGTAATTTTGATACCAAAGTTTTGACCACACTTTGTGTAAGGTCAAATTTTTGAATGGTTTATAAAGGATTAAGAAATGTTACAAGCATGCAACAGAATGGGGAGTGCTATAGATAGGTATAAGCACATCAGTAGGGAGAGTTGGATGATTATAAGCCATAGTTGTAAGGAACCTGTTGACCTCTAAAACAACTAATGAACCATTTATTAAATCATATTATTCATTTAAAAATCCTCTTAAATGATTGATACCAAAAGTGGTAATATTTTATATTAAGAGTTTCATTTAATTTTGCAAGTTTTCTCAATCAAAGATAATTTTCCCTTTAATTGCCAGTATTGTAGATTTAGGACATAATCCAGCTTCCTTCTAAATCCATGAGAATTTTGCCATGGATTTCAGTGGGAGCAGATTGGGTCCATAAAATGGGGTCTTAAAATTAACCCGGGTGTGGTTATTTTACCTCTCTTGTGTCATTATAAATAATTTTAAAAAATGGTTCAACTTGAATTCTGGCTGATGAAGCACAACAGTGGCTGTACAGTGCTGAAAGTAGTACGTTTGGTTTTGGCAGTCAGATATATAGTGATTGTTTAGACACACACAATCAGATTAATCCTTGCCATAAAGTGGTTCAAGCAACTGAGAGGCCATAGAACGTGGTGGGGGTTGCAAACTAGGGCTGGACAAAAAGTTTTGAACTAAACATTTTCGTGAAAAAAGTTGCTTAGTTGACATCAGAATGTTTTGTGAATTCATGTCTGTTTTGCCAACCTGTTTGTAGTTGGGAAAGACCCAAATTACCAAAAAAAACCAACCCTCAAAACATTTCATTTCAATACATTCTACACAATGTTTGGGGGTTTTTTTGGTTGAAAACTACTTTTTGTCATTAAATTTTTTTACACAAAATTAAAAACAAAAACTCAATTGAAACAATGTTAAATTTGGGGTCAAACTAAATATTTTATTGTACCGAAAACAATTATTTTCCCATTGCCAGTGAACCAAAAAATAATATTTGCACAACTCTGATTGCAACTGCAGCTCTTTTTGGTCCTCTCTTTGGGAGTGGATATGTTAAGTAAGGAGGCATGATTGTTATTTAGTCACTGAAATTTAGTACTCTTTACACATAAGAAAATAGATTATGCTGATTCATGCCTTTCTCAGGAGTGTAGTATGTCTTTGCCCGTGCCTACAATGCTCCTAAAATGTGTGTAAAATGTTTATAACCTGGTGTCCTACTGAGATTGCAAAATAGGCATTTTAAAAAAAAAGACTACAACTATTTAAAAATCAAGTTTGTATGGGAATGAGACACCCATTACTGTCTCAAGTAATCTTTCAGTTTTAGTCATTTTAGGCATTAGAAGGAGAAAAAGAGTTTTCTCTCTTTTTTCCAATTTGTTTACCTGGCACATTTGATAACACTGCTTATAATCAGTTTCACCTTTTCCCAATAATCCGTTTCCCCCTATTTCACTAGATTTCAAATGGACAGTGTCCCTTTAAACAAAGTGTTCAAATGCTATGTAAAACAGTTCATGAGTTCATTTTAATAATAGATGCCAAGGTAGAAGGAACAATTGTGATCATCTAGTCTGCCCTCCAATAAACACCGGCCATAGAATTTCCCCCAAATAATTCCTTCTGAATTAGAGCATATGGTTTGTTTGTTTGTTTGTTTGTTTGTTTTAAATCCAGTCTTTGATTTTAAAAAAATCCAGTTACAGAGAATGCACCAAGATCTTCGGTAAATTGTTTCAATGGTTAATTACCTTCACTATTCATAATTTACACCTTACTTCCATTCTGAATTCACCTCCTTTTAACTTCCAGCCATTGGATCTTGTTATTTTGCACACTGGACTGAAGAGCCTGTTAAAAATTTAAGTACAAACTGAACATTGTTTAAAACACTGTGTTCAAATTGCTGATTTTAAGTGTGGATTTGTGGGGGCATTTTTTCCATTCATGGACATTTTTTTCTTCCCTCCACTCTTATCCCCTCTGCTGCCAACCACAGCGGGTGGAGTAGCCTTCTCTAAATATTGGAGAGACATTAGGATACATGGTTGAATAGCCTTTCATCACAATTAGGAGGACTTTGTGATTAACAAAAGTTGTCGTGTTAGTAGTGGTTATGGCACACTCCTGCATGCTGCAATGCTTGTTGGGTCACTAAAGAAGCCCAAAGACTTGGGAGGAGGTGCTATCTGGCTTGACATGGTGTGACGGTGCTGTTCCTGGTGGGATCCAACTGTGAGTGTCAGATCAGGACAGATTGCTTCCAAAGGGGCAACTACAGCCCAAAGCTGGGGTTTTTCCACACTAAGGCAAACCAAACCAGCCAAACAGAAAAGACTTTGGTTTCGCCCCACTGGCTAACCACAAGTCACACAAGCAATTCCCTTAGACACTCCAGCTTCCCAGTATCACCACCAGCAGCCACCTATCCTGGGGACCAATGGTTATGAAAACCAATCCCCCAAATAAAGAAAATGGTTCTCCCCAATTCCAAGGAATCAGGCCCCAGACCCAGGTCAATATACAAATCAGATCTTACCACAAATCATGCTGTAACCAATCCTGTAGAATCTAAAATCTAAAGGTTTATTATAAAAGGAAACAAGGTATAGGTGAGGGTTAAGAATGGTTAAAAGAAATCAATTACATGCAGTAATGACACATCTCTTGGTTTAGGCTTGCAGCAAAGGTAGAATAAACTGCAGGTTCAAATCAAAGTCTTTGGAGAGCATCTCCTGCAGAGATGGATCAGTACCTTTGTCCAGAGTTCCCTGAGAAGCAAAGTTCCATCCAAAGCTGGAAACAAGGCAGGCTGAAGACTGGAGGTAAAAGACAAAATGGAGAATGCTTCTTCCAGCTTTTATAGACTCTGTCTTCTGGGACAAGACCCTCCTCCTTCTTTTGCAGAGTCTGGTTGCAAAATGGAGGTTTACAGTCACAAGGTCCAATCACGAGACTCTCCAGGATTCAGTTTCTGACCAGGCAGTTGACATTCCTAGAGCAGCTTGGGTGTGGACAGGCATATACAAAGTCCATTGTGTGGTTGATGTCCCTTAATGGGCCATCAGGCAGCCCCAGCGTGCCTGAGCCTTCACAGGAGCCAAGCCTAAGCTTGAAGTACAGGTACCTTTAACTTTAGTTACAAAATAGATACACACATATGGAATAGATACACACATATGACACCTGTTATGATCCCCTTCACATAAGATTTGGTACCCCAATGATCTATATGGTACCAACTTATTTCAGTACCGTGACACATGGGGATTGCAGTTAGTACCTATGCAGCATAAATGGCGGGAGCAGCCACAGCGGCTGTGTTTATTCAGTTTAGGGTGACCAGATAACCAGTGTGAAAAATCAGGATGGGGCAGTGGGTGCCTATGTAAGAAAAAGCCCCCCCGCAAATCAGTACTCTCCCTATAAAATCAGGACATCTGGTCACCCTAATTCAATTAATAAATTTGAAAGCTACTTTTCCAGCTCTTCTTGTTGAATTGCAGAAGTGACAAAGGGTCCTGTGGCACTTTAAAGACTAACTAAAGTATTGAAGGATAAGCTTTCATGGGCTAATACCCACTTCGTCATCTGCATGAATCCGATGGCAGGGGACACCGGGGCTGCAGGCTTCCACAGAGAACTCTGGGAGTTCTCTGTCCCAGGCAGGTGCGGGCCACAGCTTTTCTCTCCTGCTGGGCAGCGGGAAGAGAAGCCACAGCCCGGCGCCTGCAGTCCGGAGTTCTCTGTCCCTCGCAGGCGCGGCCGCAGCTTCTCTCCGCGCTGCCCAGCAGGGGAGAGAAGCTGTGGCACCGCACCACCGGGGACAGAGAACAAGGACTTGGGAGCCACGGTATAATCGCCCTATATCCAGATTTGCGTTATATGGGGCACTCCACTGTAGTGAAAATATCTTAGACAAATCTTAAGGAATTTAAATAAACTTTATTGAATTAAATTTAACCTTACTGAATTAGGTTTAGTATCTTTGGAGTCAATTGTATGTGTTGTGGTGGAATTGCATGCAAGTCTTCTAGGGGGGTGGGACGCTAATATAATGCCCCTCATGGTCAGTTCTTTGAAGCTACTCCTCTCTAGAGAGCTCTGCATATCTTGATACTGCATGACCAGAGGGCAGCAGAAGAGTGTTAGAGGGGACCCTTATTCCCTGTAGAGGGAAGAAAGTTTGCTAGAAGTTGATTGGAGCACCTGGAGCCAATTAAGGCACCTGATGCCAATTAGAGCACCTGAAGCCCACCTGATAACACTCTCCCCCCCCCCCCCCACTTCAATCAGATGGGAAGGAGTTGAAACAGAGTGTTTGGTGTGGGAGCAGAGTGCGGTTTGGAGGAAAGCAGAGGAGAGTTTGGAGAAGTGCTGCAGTGAGTTAAGAAGACACAGACCCTAGGTAAAGGGACATCTGGCTTGTGCAGAGAGAGGGCAGGAAGCCCCACAAGCTGAAGGGTAGGAGAGGGAAGTATCCCAGGGGAAGGAATAGCTAGTTCAAGTGGTTTATGGCTATCCTTAGGGCCCCTGGGCTGGGACCTGGAGTAGAGGGCAGGCCTGGGTCCCTCCCTGTCCACTCCTCTCCGGATACTGATGGGGCTGTTAATACGCTGTTCAGGGGCAAGAAATGGCACCCTAAACCTCCCCTGCCCACCCAAGAAGAGAAAGAGTGGGACCCATGATAATAGTGCTGGCAATTTGCCACAATATACTAGTTCAAAATGGATTATTCAGGGACCAACAGACCAAGAAAGGATTTTGGAATATGTAGCCTGGTTTCAAACAGGTTCAGGGCTTCTTTTTCTGATCCAGCAAGCAGACAAGACTTCTGGTCCAGCGTAAGCCCCAATCTTTAGGGAAATGGAAGGACTATTCACTAGTCAGAACTTTTATCAGAATGAGAGACGTGATCTCT
Source organism: Sternotherus odoratus (assembly GCA_032164245.1). Lineage (NCBI taxonomy): Eukaryota > Metazoa > Chordata > Testudines > Kinosternidae > Sternotherus > Sternotherus odoratus. The sequence goes on from JAVMKO010000003.1 coordinate 148,291,547, forward strand.
GGTAAGCTTATTATGCATAGTTGGTTATATTGTTTTCTCTTTAGTGCTTTTACCTTTATAAAAATTTTTGACTTACATAAGTGCTGTGTGGTATCTGTAACTGTGGGTAGTCACACTATTAACTCTCTCTGAAAAGAAGACAAGAAGGTGTTCTTGGGGAGCTGGTGTCTGCTGGGAATAACACGGTGAAGGCAGTCTGGGAATACCCAGTTAGAAGGGAGAGAGATGCAGCTCTCCACACAAGAAAGGCAAGGGTTGGGAAGCTAGCAGCTTGAGAGTGGGTTCTGTTGCTTGTACCAGTGAGGAAAAAACAGGTGCAGTTGCTCTGAATTGTGACACTCAACTAACCAAGCTGGTGGTGAATTCATGAACTCTAGTGGCTTCATAAGAGAGTTTGAAGACTTGGCTAGGCTGGTGTTACAGAGTTCTACATAATATAAGATGTTGCCCATTTAAGAAATGCCTGCTTGATTGGGCTGTCATTCAAATTGTGTAGCAATTGTTGTTTGACTGTGCGTGTATGTTGCTTTCTTACTTATTGCTTTCTGCTCCCTGTTTGTTTCCTAGTTCCTGCTCCCTGAACTCAGTGTGTATGTGTGTGTGTGTGTGTGTGTATAGAGTGTTAGGTGTATGCAGTTACTCAGGGTCTGCTGCTACATACCTGCCATTTGGCTGTTCTGTTTCGTTCAGATTGGTGCTGACTTAACTGGTTGATGGTTATTATATGTTTTGATCACCTATCTGTGTGTCTCGGGCTCTGATTTCCTTGTATTTTGGAATTGCCGTTTTGGGGTACAGGATGGTAGAGTATAACATTATGGCAATGAAAGCTTCTATTCTGCACCCCATGCTGCATACACATCCTTCAGCTGTTGACTGGTAGGACTTTATTCAGAATTTCTAGAACTATGTATTGTGTTGGAGTCAGACCAGAAGGGTATAGGAGAGTGCTGGAAAGGAGGTATATCGGCCTCAGGATGAGCAGGTCCCTGTTCCCTGGATAGCCACACAAAGGCTACTTCGGGCTAATCAAGACACCTGGGGCCAATTAAGAAGCTTCTAGAAAGCAGCAGAAATAGCTAGCCTGATTAGGATACATGAAGCCAATCAGGGGCTGGCTGAAACCAGTTAAAAACCCTCCTAGTTAGTCAGGTGGCTGTGGATGTTGGGAGTTGTGGGAGAAAGTTGTGCTGTTGGTGAGACTGAGTGGTAGACACCATATCATAAGCAAGGAAAGAGGCCCTGAGGTAAGGGTGAAGTGGAGTTTGAAGAAGCTGGGACTGCTATGGGGAAGTAGCCCAGGGAATTGTATTGTGTTTGGTGGCTAAAAGGTCAGCCATCTTAGCTGATACTATCAGGGTCCCTGGGCTAGAGCCCGGAGTAGAGGGTGGGCCCGGGCTCCCCCCTTTTCTACCTCCCCTAACTAATCACTGAGATTGGGAGAGAACAGACTGTGCTAGGAAGGATAGTTTCTCCTCACTGGCTTATGATGAAAATGGCTCAATAGGCTGTGACCTAGTCTCTAAAGAGAGAAGGGGTACGTGGAGGGTCACAGTCAGCCTCTGAGGCTAGCACAAACCGTCTGGAAGTGCGGGACCCACAGGACAAGGCCAAAGCTTTGCTACAGTATAGATCCTTCAACTCTCTGATGCTGCTAGGTTATCCTTGCTGCAGAACTGCTTAGGCCATGATAGCATTCAGAGCCTATTCAGAGCCCAAGTCCTCTTTTGATGTGGCTGTGCTACAGGTCCATGAGTATTTGGAGACTGAGTATTCTGTTCTGCTCAAGAGGAAAAAGGTTTTTTGAATCTCGCCAGAAGGCCAATAAAATCATTCGCGAGTTTGCTTATCATTTGTGGCAGTTGGCCCAGGACTATGAATTTGGGGATGTTATAATCATCATGCTCAGGGAAACATTTATGGCTGGTGTAGCCCAGGGGTCTCAAACATGCAGCCCGGGGGCCACATACGGCCCGCGAAGCCCTTCCCTGTGGCCCGCCAAGCTTCCTGGTGGCCCCCCCACATAGAATTTGTGGGAGGGAGGGGCCAGAAGCAGAGGCTTCTCTGTGCTGTCCCCTGCCCACCATGCCCCACTACCGGTATCCCCTGCGGAGAGTGCCAGGCTCGGGCAAGGGGTGGCGGGGAGGAGAGTCTAGGAAGACTGAAGGAAGATGGAGAGAGGAGTCAGAGGGGCAGCTTAGGGGTGGGAGGGTATTGAATCTGGGGGGGTGGGGAGAGATTTGGGGAAAGGGCGCTGGGTTACAAGAATGAGTGGTGGGATATTTGGAGATGGAGAACAGGGTTATGGGAGGTGAGATTTAGGGATGGGGTACAGGGAGCTAAGTTACAGGGGTGAGTGGGTGGAGATTTGGGGATGGGGAGCAGTGTTATGAGGGTGAGTGGGGGAGATTTGGGAATGGAACACAAGGCACTGGCTACAAGCATGAGGGGGAGATTTGGGGAACAGGGAGCTCAGTAATGGGGTGAGTGGAGATTTGGGGATGGGGCACAGGAGCTGGGTTGTGGGGGTAAGTGGGGATGGGGAACAGGGTTATGAGGATCAGTTTGGGAGAGGGAGACTTTATAAAATTGATATTAGGCTGAGATAGGCTGAAATTTCTGTCAGATTTATCAGCATATTTCATTTGAAAAAAGCTTGAATCATCTGAGGCTGGTAATTTCTTGTTAAATTAGATTTGTTTGCTTGTGTTTCCAGCTCTGGACTTCCTATATTGCTCTTGCATTGTTTGCCAAACAGCTGTTGGCGGTGCCTAGCACTTTCTAGGAGGGAGAGGGGAACTGCGTGCTCGGAGGAGGAGGTGAGGCAAGGGTGGGACCTCATGGAAGGGGTGGAGTGGGGACAGGGGCGGGGGGTAGGGGGTGTGTCAGTGATGCGGCCCTTGGGCCAATGCACTAGTCCTCATGCGGCCCTCATGGTCATTTGAGTTTGAGACCCTGGTGTAGCCAATGGCTACCTGGGTGAATGGTTATTGGATGAAGATGTTAGAATTCTAACTTTTGATGTCACGGTTGCTAAGAGTGAGGCATTTGAGAGATCTTGGGCTGAAAGGGGTTCCTCTATGTCTACACTTCAACCGAGAGCCGCTCCTCTTGCTTCCATTGCCCAGAGTCCTACAACGTTACCTACTCCCACTTCACAGCCTCAGGAGCAAAAGTTGTCAGCTCCTCACTGTTTTTGCTGCGGTATATGGATCATTGACCAGTTTGCCTGCCTGCCTGCCTGGCTAGAACTGCGATGTGCCAGGCTTATGGGAAGGAATGACACGTGAAGTTAGTGTGCCATGGTACATTGGTTCACAACAATGAGAGGCCTGAAGTCATACAGTAAATGCGGAGCCACGTGAGACCACCTTAAACTGGGACCCTAATGTCTCCTTTAGGCTGATCTTCTCATGTGGCAAGGCGATGAAGCCCGTGTCATAGAAATGAATGGTAAACCGATTAAGTGCATGGTGGATACGGATGCAGGATTTAATGTTCTCCCCTCTGTTAGTTCATAATCTGAACATTTGCCTGACTACTGTGATTTTGAAAGCTTGGAATTCGTATGCTTTGCAGACAGTGCGGGAAGCTGTGTGTTCTGTGCTCTACAAAGGCACAGCCTTGACTTCAAAGTTTTATATTGTTATAGGCGCAGCTGCAAATGCTATTCCATTATTGTCCTACAATGTGTGCTTACAGCTTGGTATTATGCATGAATGTGCACAGGACACCTCGGATGTGGCTGTACCAGCGAGAACAAAAGGGGATACTAAAGTATCATTTAGAGATACCAAGATTAATTTAATGGTGATAGAGATGCACGCTTTTTGCAATTGGATTCAAGTGCCAAGCCCTTGGCACTGTCTGTACATTGGGTACCATCTGCACTTGCAGACAAGACCTGAGTAGAACTACAGCATATGAAAGATCATGATGGGAGGTGGAAGGGCCTGGAGATTAGTTTACCCTTAATAATCATATACAAGAATGGTGACATTCGATTGCACACATTTTAAGGTACATAATAAATATGTGAAACATGAGCAGTTTTAATTGCCGAACTTCAAAGAGGTGACATGCCCAGTTATTGGCAAATACCAGTGGCTGAAGATTCACAGTGGTTGTTGGCTTTCAGCATGCCATTTGTGTACAGTAAAACCTCCATTTAACGGACTAATTCGGGCGAGGGGGTGTCCATTAAATCAAAAAGTCTGTTATTTAATAATAATAATAAAAAAACGAGCTGTCGGAGCAGCAGCCCGACAGCCACAAGGTCGGGGTGGCAGCTCCGCAGCCCGTCTGCTGCCGGGACCCGGGCGGCAGCCGGGAGCCGTCAGCCAGCCCGCCCGGGTCCCGGCTGCTGACCCGGGCGGCATCCAGGAGCTGGCAGCCAGCCCGCAAGAAATGGATTTCAGATGCATCAGACTTGCTCAGAAATTTTGTCCGTTGCATCCGTAGTCCGTTAAATCGAGGTCCATTAAATCGAGGGTTTACTGTACTGTTATTTACCTCTCCTATTTGGTTTAGTTTCTGCTCACGAGGTATTTCAGAGCGATCTTTCATTCAGTTCCTTGATAATGGCTGGCTGCATGTTGCTATTTGCATTAAATACTTGTCCTTCCCGAGCATAATGCTGGTCTGGACCAGGTGCTAACCTGACTCCAACAAGCACGCATAAAGTTGAATGCAGCCAAGTGCAGTTTTGCAAAAGATGCTGTAGAGTTTCTAGGGCATTCTCAGTCGGTCAATGTTGTGAAACCGATAGCTGAAAGGCTACAAGCTGTTGCTTTCCTACCATTACCCACTGATCGTATCAGTTTGTTCGTTCTTTGGCCTACCTTAATAGGTGGCCATGCTCTGCCCCATTTTAGTACCCCTGCCAAGTTGCTGTGATATTTAACCCAGGGCCAGGAACAGGAGATTTGGACTAAAGAGAGGAAGCAGAGTTTTGAAACCCTGCATCAAGCCCTCTCTCAGATCCAGTCCTGGTGCTTGTTTTGGTACAGTGATTCAGACTGATGCCTGCAGTCAGGTCCTGTGGTGCAGTTATGTTCCAGTAGAAGACAATGTTATAGCTGTATCCTGTACTTTCACCCTAGTTAGTTGTTAACTAGTTATTTGAGGTACTTTTGAATTAATATTTGGGAATGTTATTTTTGATACTTTGCTCAACTTGTTTTTAATTGCTGTGTTGAAATTACCTAAATACACAGGTTCCAAGTTTTGCGGCAGTGCTAATGAATCATACGCTCCTGCTCCTGGCTTTCACAACTGAGGATTTTGTAACTGTCCATGATACTGTTTTATTTGTCCTATTAAATGCTTTTAATGTATGGAGGACAACAAAAGAAACCACAGCAATTGCAATGAGATAGGAAAAAGCCATATTTGTCATAGTCCAACAATATTGTATCCTTTCATTCTTGTTCTCTCCTTATTAGCAGAGGCTGTTTTCTGTCAAGAGTTGTGGGTTTTTTTCCTGTGGTGAGAAGAAAAGAGCCTTATGCTATAGTTTTATTTATTTGTGCCGAAGCATTTGAGTTTGGGGTCTGTGGTGCATCCACACTAGTCTGATAAGTGGGCATCATTGCAGACTGCAGATCTTAAAATGGAGGGTTCCTGCTAATCTGGAGAGATCTTTGCAATGTGAATTTAGTTCTCCAAACCACTCAATTTATGTGCTGAAGAATGAAACATAGACAAACATGCTAATGGGGAAAAGAAAAATAACTTGCAATTAGTAACAAGGAAACAATAAGGCAGTGTGCTGGATAGAATGGATATGTTCATGCATTCACAGCTCTGAAATATAAGCATGCTTTCTGCACTGGGTTTATTTACACGAGTATTAAATGATTTATACTGTAAGGTATGCATGACTGAGATTGTAATTGTAAAAAGCTTTGGTTTTACTGTATGATCTCTTTGTAGTCATCTTTTATAACACACTAATGCAGGTCAGCTAAGCTGCAGAAAATCAAAGCTAACTGAATGCTTTAAAGATACATATTCTTATGTTACACATTCCAGAATAGTGGGCAAACTTTTACCCACATTAGGCACATTAGGGTTGCAAAACTGTATGGAGGGCAGAGTAGGGAAGTGCCTCCCCAAACAGCCTGGCCCCCAGGGCCGGCGACAGGGGGGTACTACGGGTAGAGCTGTACCGGGCCCCGCACTTTAGGGGGGCCCCGGTACAGCTCTACCCGTAGTCATCCGGCGCGGCTCTCCCCCGGACGAGCGTGTGTCCCCGGCCGAGCAGTGAGCCCGGCCGGCAGCAGCGGCTCAGTCCTGGGGGAGAAAGGGCGGAGAAAGGGCGGGGGGGGAGGGGTGAGCAGCAAGGCAGCAAAGGCAGCAGCAAAGGCGCTGTCAGCTGGGCGGGGGGGGGGAAGGGAGCGCTGGCTGGGCTGGGCTGGGGGGGGACGGCTGGGCTGGGGGGCCCCCCAGCCGCTGTCTGTTGGGTTGGGCTGGGCGGGGGGGGGGGCGCTGGGCTGGGGGTGGGGCCCAGCCGCTGTCGGCTGGGCTGGGGGGCCCCCCAAACTATCAGTCGGGGGCCCCCAATTTTCTGTCGCCGGCCCTGCTGGCCCCCACCCACTCCCACTTCCTGCCCCCCTCAGAACCCTCAACCCATCCAAGCCCCCTGCTCCCTGACTGCTTCAACCCCTATCCACACCCTTGGCCCGACAGCCCCTACCTCCCCCCCCCCCCCGAATTCCCACACGTATCCAACCTCCTCTGTCCCCTGACTCCTCTCCCCCAATCCTCCACCCCATCCAACTGACCCCTGATCCTTGTACCCTGACTGCCTCCTGGGATCTTGTGCCCCTTATCGAAACCCCCCTGCTCCCCACCCCCTTACCATGCCGTTCAGAGTAGCAGGAGCTCTCAGCCACACTGCTGTGCTGCCCTGTAGGAGCGGTGGGCCAGAGCACTGGTGGTGCAGCAAGCTGAGGCTGCAGGGGAGGGGAAACAGCATGGGAGGGCCCAGGGGCTAGCCTTTCCGGCTAGGAGCTCAAGGGCTAGGCAGGACAGTCCCATGGGCTGGTCGTGGCCTGCGGGCCTTACTATGCCCAATTCTGCTCCAGAAACTGAAAAAGGAAAGTTAAACACTGCCAGATAGGCTGCTGAGTTGCTACTAATTAGAGTTTTATTTTTGTCGCTGATGGTGGCAGCCAGTGATATATTAAAAACAAAAAAACAAGCAAACTACTCGTGCCATTATCATGCTAATGAAAATGTTATCCATTATTTAAGAATCTCTTCCCCAGATTTTAGTAAATTTGCTGTATTGTTTTAAATACCAAACTTTGGCTCTCTGTACAAAGGTAGGTTTTAAGTGGCTGAAAGAAAGAGAGGACTTTATGTAAATGTGTGCTTGTTTGGACTGAATGCTATTCGTGGCATAAAGATCTCCTTTTATTAGTGATCATTTAATAAGAACATATTCACAATTGGAGCCCATCATAAACAATAGCAACTGAAATGCTAATTAGATGGTTATATGTAGCAATTTGAAAAGATTGAAGAAAGACATGTAAGCGTGTGGAGGTGGCTTAGCATGATTATTTGACAGTCTGACATTTTAGCATTAAAATACTGGGGAACAAGAACCACTGTGTAAATTTTAGCATTCTAATATATTTTTTTCAAATTCTACTTAGAATAAAGGATTGGTAATGCGTGAACATGTCTGTGTATATATAAAATGTTTACAAAACCATTCAACTTGTTTGATTTTTATCACTATTCTAGCACAACCCCATCATTTAATTACTTTCAATAGCTTCTTGTTTCTCAGTCTATTCAGTTTAAAACTTCATTCTTGGTATTTATTCAATACTAGTGTAACAGCCTGTGTACACGGGCCAAAGTGCTTAATGCTGTTTGTCCGGGCTGTCTCTACAGCTCGCGGCAGCGCACGCGCGGTGGCCATTTTGTGCTGCCGAACTACAACTCCCAGCAGGCTGTTTGTCCAGGCCATCTCTACTGCGCATGATGGCTTCGGACAAACATCCTCTGGCCTTTTATTATATAGGATATGTGTCACTTATTTAAGGTGAATTTAGTGATACATTACACCACTCTGGGTTTGGCTCTGATTGCTACAATTTCAAGTTCAACAGAGTGAAAGTCCCCTCTGCTACTTGTTTCAGATTTAGAGTCCGTAGGAACTTTGAAGACCAAGGCTAGTGACTAAAAATGCATTCACAAGTACAAAGTTTTACAAGTTTTATTAAGGTTATGAATACCTCTGCATACAGAAATCCTATGAAAACCTGTGCACAAGTTACAGAATAGTCATACTCACATCCTTACCGATATTCTTAGGGTCTAATGAGACATTTTGCCAAATGATCATCCATAAAGGGATGGTTTCTGCCAGGGTTTTCCTGTAGGTAACCCATGGGGTTGCCAACTCTGATTGAAGCTATTCCAGGAGATTTTTCTCCCCCCAACATGACAATATTATTTTCTTAAAATAGCCTATTAGAATCTCCTAGCTTGCTTTCCGTAGTCACTGGGAGATCGATGGCCTGGAGTTTTCAGAGTCAGCAAACCTAAGGGGTGGGAACCCTAGTAAGCCATTTTACCCAATCCAGGAATCCTTTTTTATTGTGTAATTCTGACTGTACCTAATACTCTGCACATGTGCATGTTAACTCTCTTTTTCTTTATCAGCTTTGCATCCCCCAATATTGGGGTGCCCCATTTTTCATGGGTTGTTTGTAGTTCCTTTTATTCTCATTAGCATCTATGCAGAACATATACCCTGTGGTCAGGACACATGTTAGAAAAAGACATTACAGCAAGGTGTATCATGATTTTGAAAGGTAATATTACAAAAATATGACCACAATGTCCACATCTTGCTCATGATTCTGGGAGATTAGGTTATTCTTTGGTCACTTATGTGAAGCATTTCTTAAGCGTATGGCTAAGCTGACACCTTACAGACCTCAAACTGTAGGTCTTGCATTTCAGCTCTGCTTTAATTAGATATCTAATACAAACTTATCACTTCTACAAGATCACTTGTTGATGTTGTACTTCTTTAATCCTGCAATTTAAATCTATTTAATATACAACAATATAATATTAGTTAATCATAACAGCACAATAAATGAATGAAAAAGTGAACTAATTTGTTACACTTGTATGTAAAATGTTTTGTCATTCCAGTTTGAAGACACCCTTTTGATAATTTTAAAAATGAGATAAAAATTTCCTCAGACAAGGCCACATGTTCTTTGGCCCTCCTTCCGGAACCATAGAATCATAGAAGATTAGGGTTGGAAGAGACCCTCGGGAGGCCATCTACTTCAACCTCCTTCTCAAAGCAGGACCAACACAAACTAAACCATCCCAGGTAGGGCTTTGTCAAGCTGGGCCTTAAAAACATCTAAGGATGGAGATTCCACCACTTCCCTAGGTAACCCATTCCAGCGCTTCACCACCCTCCTAGTGAAATAGTTTTTTCCTAATACCCAAACTAGACCTCCCCCACTGCAACTTGAGATCATTGCTCCTTATTCTGTCAAGAGCCACCACTAAGAACAACCTAGCTCCATCCTTTTTTTGGAATCCCCCTTCAGGTAGTTGAAGGCTTCCCCCTCCTCCTTCTCTTCTGTAGACTACATAAGCCCTGTTCCCTCAGCCTCTCCTCATAAAATATATGCCCTAGCCCCCTAATGATTTCTGTTGCCCTCTGCTGGACTTTCTCCAATTTGTTCACATCCTATCCTAGAATATCAGGTTTGGAAGGGACCTCAGGCAGTCAGCCCATAACTAGATGCAATACTCCAGATGTGGCCTTACCAGTGACAAATAGAGGGGAATTATCACTTCCCTCCATATGCAATGCTCTTACTAATGCAGTCCATGCTGTTAACCTTCTTGGCAACAAGAGCACACTGATACATATCCAGCTTCTCGTCCAATGTAATCCCCAGATCCGCTTCTGCAGAAATGCCATTTAGCCAGTTGGCCCCCAGCCTGTAGCGGTGCATGGGATTCTTCTGTCCTAAGTGCAGGACTCTGCACTTGTTCTTATTTAACCTCATCAACTTCTTTTGGCCCAATCCTCCAATTTGTCTAGGTCACTCTGAACCCTGTCCCTACCCTCTAGCTTATCTACCTCTCCCCCCCCCCCCATCTTAGTGTCATCTGCAAACTTGCTGAGGGTGCAGTCCATCCAATCATCCACCAGATCATTACTGAAGATGTTTAACAAAACCAGCCCCATGGACCAACCCCAAGCACTCTGGCAGCTGATATCCAGCAATCAGACATCAAACTGTAGATCATTACCTGTGGAGCCTGATGATCTGGCCAGCTTTCTATCCACCTTATAGTCCATTCATCCAATCAATACTACTTTAATTTGCTGGCAAGAGTGCTGTGGGACGCTGTATCAAAAGGCATGACTTGCCCTTGGTGAATCCAATGCTGACTGTTCCTGATCATCTTCTATTCCTCCGAGTGCTTCAAAACTGATTCCTTGAGGACCTGCTCCATGATTTTTCCAAGGACTGAGATGAGGCTGTCAGTTCTGTAGTTCCCTGGATTCTCCTTCTTTCCTTTTATAAAGATTGGTACTATATTTTCATTTTTCCAGTCATCTGGGATCTCCCCCCAATCGCCATGATTTTTCAAAGATAATGGCCAATGACTCTGCAATCACATTAGCCAACTCCCTCAGCACCCTCGGATGCAGCGCATCTGGCCCCATGGACGTTTGCATGTCCAGCTTTTCTAAATAGTTCTTAACCTGTTCCTTCACCACTGAGGGCATCTCACCTTCTCACCATACTGTGCTGCCCAGTGCAGAAGTCTAAGAGTTGACCTTGTCTGTGAAGACCGAGGTAAAAAAGCACTGAGTTCTTCAGCTTTTTCCACATCATCTGCCACTAGGTTGTCTTCCCCATTCAGTAGGGGACTAACACTATCCTTGACCTTCCTTTGGCTAAAATACCTGAAGAAACCCTTCTTCTTACCCTTCACATCCCTTGCTAGCTGCAACTCTATTTGTGCTTTGGTCTTCCTGATAGCACCCCTGCATGTTCAAGCAATATTTTTATACTCCTCCCTAGTCATTTGCCCAAGTTACTTCTTTTAAGCTTCCTTTTTGTGTTTAAGCTCACCAAAGATTTCTTTGTTATGCCAAGCGGGTTGCCTGATGTATTTGCTGTTCTTCCTGCACACCAGGATGGTTTGGTCATGCATCCTCAATAAGGCTTCTTTAAAAAAACAGCCAGCAATCCTGGACTCCTTTCCCACTTGTAGTATCATCCCAGGGATCCAGCCCATCAGTTACCTGGGGGAATCAAAGTCTTGTTTTCTGAAGTCCAGGGACCATGTTCTGCTGTTCTCCTTTCTTCCTTTTGTTATGATCCTAAACTTGACCATCTCATTGTCACTGCTGTACAGGTTTCCATCCACTTCTATTTCCCCTACAAATTCTTCTCTGTTTGTGAGCATCAGGTCAAGAGGAGCATGGCCCCTAGTTGGTTCCAGCAGCACTCTCCAAAACATTCTCCATAAACCACTTTCTTTAAACAAACTAGAGTTGGTGAAATTTTTATTCAGGAAAGCTGTCATCAATGGGTTTCATTGCTTACAGTTGGTAAATAGCCTGGGGATGTATTTTTGTATCACGCTGTAACAGTAGGTAGCTGCATCAGACATATTTGAAAATACATTCTAAAGCTGAGTCCTGCTACTCAAAACCATCCGAAGGTGTCGTGTAAATTCAGCCCTGCTAATTTGCAACCATATGTAGGTATCCAGGTAGTTCATAGAAGGAAATTTTTGTCTTCTGAGATAAATGGTCCTTTTATTGGTAATCCGCAGAATAAATTGGCAGCCAGTGTAAAGAAATATATTGCAGCATGTTGTGCATATCTTCTTGACACAAGGCAGGTAGTTGCATTTTGCATTGGGTGAAGCTTTTTAGTGGACTTCAAGGTCCAAGATAGACCTTGCTGATCAAGTTTGAGGTAGGGTAAAACTTGGGTAATATTAGGTTTTGATTCTCGTTGTGTAGCCATCACAGGATGGCTGCCCCTTTAAGAAGGGTCAGCTCAGCCTTCCCTATGATCTGGCAGCTATCACCCCACCACCAGCTGATCCTAATATGGATTCTGTTACAATCAGTGATCCTGTGAAAAGGTCAGAGAGACCCACAGACAGAGGGAATTGAAAGCAGTGAGAGAGAGAGGAGCAAGGCCAGTTGAAGTCAGGCTGAGAGAACACCCAGGAGAAGGTTACGGTCCTGTGGGAGCCCAGATCTAGGGCCTGTAAAAAGCAGGGAGGTCCCTGGGAGAAGCAGCCGAAGTCCTTGGAGAAGGGTAGCATGGGGGAAATTGGCTAAAACGAAGGGCCTCCAGGGAAAATGCCTTGGAAGGGAGTGCTCAGTCAGAGGAGTAAAGAAGGAACTGTGGAGTGCACAGGAACAGCATGAGGAACAGGGAATTTCAGCATAGCCTGAGAGAACCAGAAGGATCTTCTGTTTAGAAGTTTCTGTGGATTCTTTAGGTGGATTTTTGGTTGCTCTGGAAACAGGTGATCTGGCTGGATGATTAGATCATAGATGACATCGCCAGAGATGGACCACTGGCTATGAAGACCCTTTTGACACCACAATCTAACATGGATGTATGTAACTGTACTGACACTCACATTCTCCAGAATGGACATACCATTAAGACATTTGCCTACCATAGTGAATCACTTCAAAGGAAGGCCAGTGGTTTAATGTTGAAAGTCCTGGTTTCAATCCTCGCTGACTGTTTTGCCTCAGGTATGGTTGTGGTTACAGTCATGGGCAGCACATGAACCCCCCTATTTGGGGAGGCTAGCCCTGCCCCTTGTGTCTGATGCCCCAGCTCTACCCCCTTCTGAGGCCCCAGTTCCTCTTTGACCCTCCCCTGCTTTCAGCTGCTGGGCCCAGAGGAGTCCAAGGCCCCCACTACAGTTGGAGGAGCCCTGGCTGGCTGCCCCAATCCCAAGCCACCCCGAGTGCTGGTCCACCCACCCAAGATGCCCTGAGCCCCAGCCACCCAGAGGAGCTCTGAGCCCCTCCACAGATTTGGGAAGGCTTAGCCTCCCCCAGCATGTAATATGTGCTGCCCATGGTTACAGTGGTTTGCTGATTAGCATTGCAGTAGTGCTTAGGTGCCCCAGTAACAGACCAGGCACCCATTGTGCTAGGTACTGTACAAAGGCATAACCAAAAGACAGTCCCAGCCCCAAATAGTTTAGTCTTATTAGGGTACGCCTTCACTACCCGCCGAATCGGCGGGTAGCCATCGATCGCTCGCGGCGCCCCCGTCGACTCCGGAATTCCAGCTTGCTGGGAGGCGCAAGCTGGAGTCGATGGGGGAGCGCACCGCTGCCGCCATGAGGACGAGCGTTAAGTCGGCTGCAGATACGCAAACTTCAGCTACGTGATTCACGTAGCTGAAGTTGCATATCTGCAGTCGATCCCCCCCGGTAATGAAGACCAGCCCCTAGACTCACAATATATGCAAGCTATAGTCAGTAAATTTGGGGTATATTGCAGTATTTGACATTCATCTCTTTAAACAGTTCCCCTACTATTTGCCATGTAACAGGCCAATTTTGTGCTCACTGGATTAATTTAGATTTAGCCTTAAAAACAGTTATAACCACTTTGCAGCTGTAATCATTAAAAATGTTCTGGAAATAGGCTTTGGTTCACTCTGTATGCAGCTCAGATTGTTAAATATCATAAAGTTGCTTTTCCAGCCACTAAACAGTTCTAAACATTAAATATCTCTCACAGCTAACTGGCTTTTCTAGTCAGTTAATTTTTTTTTTTTAAAAAAAGTTCAAAGTACCAATTAGCTGAAAATAATCCCCACCTGGGCCAGATCTTCAGCTGTCTTGCCTCTATGTAAGCTCATTCACTTCAATGCTTCTATACTTATTTACAACAGCTGAGAATCTGACCCTTCAATTGTCTTCCTCAGTCTTTTTCTGTAATCTACTTTAAATTTTGTTTACAAAGAAGTTCAAGGTATCATTCACATGAGGCCACACACTTATTTTTCTTTGTAAAGGTAAATAGTTTATTAGGCTTTCTTACAACCACCTTCTAAAAACAAATACCTTGGAAGGAAAACTAGAGCTAGATATTTCCTGGCCTATAGTTAACAAGCAAATATTAATTATCTGTGAATATAAATTTGAAATTGCAAAATTTATCCAGGGGAATATAAATGATCTTCTAGCTTCCAAACTAGTTTTTAATGGAGAAAATTATTTGCCTGGTGTGGTATTGCACTGAACATGTAAAAATAATTGTGCCTTCCTTAACTCCTTGAGCACTGCACTTGAGTGATGTGGATATAGTTCAATTGGCATTCCATGGACTTCTCTAGAATGTGGTAATGGAACTATACAGTGGTAATTGATTCTCCATCAAATACCCCTAGGGCAGCTTGTAATGAACATGGCTGTTTAGGGGGCTCAATTTAAATAATCCTTTTTAGCAGTATTTGCCCATGTCACCATACAGTGTGGCTCAGCAAAATTAGACCAGCTGCCTCTGCTGCACAAAGGTTCAGTGTCAGAAAAAACTACGTTTTCGCTTTACATTAAGATGCAGTGACATGAAGAAGTTTCCACAATCCCTGCTGACATGCTCTCTCTCTTGCTGCAGCTACTGTACTGTCAGTCCCTTGCTTTGATGGGCATGGAAAGTCACCCCATCTCTTCCATATTTCAGTCAAAATGTCAAGGTCTAGTCATACAAGGCAATGTTTTAAAGTGAACCTCCATTACTGGGTTGAACACAAATTAAATGGGCAAGAGAATTTTTTAAGCACAGGATCTTGAATGCAGCCAGATAAATAGAGCTGTGTCCAAGCTGTGTTTAAGTAATGTTCAGAGATTTGACTTTGGTTTATGCCCACCTATATTATTAGACAAAAAAATTACAACAGCAGGAACAAAGATACAGCAGTAGTGGCAAATAATCTAGTAAAATCTGCTGCATCTCAAAATGATTATAAAACCTTTTCTGTGATTGACACTCTGCCATCCTACTTTTGAAAACAATAGCATAGAGCAAATGATCAATGTGTGTTAAAGATCAATTTTGTGGGATGGCTGGGGTGGGACTAGTATAACCTTATTTTAAGCCGTCTGATTATTAAAATGCATCAGTTATAACTACGAGGATGAGGCAGCATGGTTGAGTGATCTGAGCACAGCGTTTGAGAACTCAGAAGTTCCTGTGACGCATATTCTAGCTTTGACGTGGACTTAGTGCGTCTTTGAGTAATCTGACTACTAGTGTTTTCTCCATTTGTAAAGTGGAAATAACACTCATCCCTCAGATGTCACTTGGAGGATCACCTAAACCAGGTGGCAGCTGTCTTGAGAATCCTCCGGGAGTTCACCGTGAACCCCAAAATAATGCTGAATTGGGTGGAAGAAAACAACCTACCTGGGTTACAGCCTGGGATGAGGCAAACTGTGCCCACCTACGGGGAAAGTTCAGGAAATGCAGAAAAACCCGCCTCTTGCTAAAAAGCAAGTCTAACAATTCCTTGGACTCGTGGGCTACTACAGAAGCAGTCCCGGGAAGCCAGGTATCAGTCTGAGAGTTGGCCTGATACACAGTCAATGTGTTGGAAGCATATCCCTGTTGACCCAGTGGTGAACCACTCGGGCACTGTTAGGGATCTGGGCTGTGTCGCAGTGGAGTTGGGCGGGCCATAGTCATCCCTGCCACAGCACCTCTGGTGTGGCAGTACTCCTCCTCTATAGGCTAGGAGGCCTGCACTCCTCTGGCTCACTCTCATCCCTGCCTGACTTAGTGCTACAGCTCTGCCTGGCTGAAAGCCAGAGTCTTGATTCTTTGCTGCCCTGCCCTGTTTGATAATAATAATAATAATAAATGGAGATATACCAATCTCCTAGAACTGGAAAGACCTTGAAGGTCATAGAGTCCAGTCCCCTGCCTACACTAGCAGGATCAAGTACTGTCCCCTGACAGATTTTTTTTTGCCCCAGATCCCTAAATGGCCCCCTCAAGGATTGAACTCACAACCCTGGGTTTAGCAGGCCAATGCTCAAACCACTGAGCTATCCCTCCCCCCTAGGATGACCAGGCAGATAAACTACTACTGCTCTGCCTACATGCAGGCTGGAGCCCAGACTGTTTACAGTCCCCGCTTGAAGTCCAGGGCCCACTGATGACCACTAATCCCCCCCCCCCCTTTCTTCTTTTTATGGAGAAGATTGTAGTAGACCAAACTGTGAGGAGGCATGGCCTCCCTCAGACATACAGTATCTATATAGCACACTATAACTACTGAATAGCGTAAAGAAAAATCTGGGATCCTATAGGAACTTCCTGGTTGTCACTGCATTTTATATCACGGAAATCTGATCTAAACAGCATGAAGAGGAACTGGATAGTCTTGATTGAGAACACAGATTCCTATTGCCTGATGTAAGGGTACAATTGTTTGCCTTTTAGCAATATAAGCCTTTTGACAAAGTTGAGCAACTCTTATTCCATAAAAGACTGAGGGGTGTGTGTGTACAGTATTTAGTTTGAAGGAAAGAGAATCCTTAAAACGACTCCGCAAACTTAATAAACATGCATTTTTATTCAAAATAAGTTAACCTGCTTTTGTTACTAGTGTGGCAGGGTGGGCTTGACCCAGCCTGCCGCCCCTTTAAGAGGGAGAAAAGCCCTCTGCAAACCTCCCTTGCAGAAAGCCTAATAAGTCACCCGGGCTGCAGATCAATCAATTGTATGGGTTGCACCTGGCAGCCTCCTCTGGGGGCTATAAGGCTGACAGGAAGGAGGCCCAGGGTGGTGGTGGGTTGGAGCTAGTCAGAGCTGTGTGTTTGGAGCTAGTCAGAGCTGTATCTTTAGAGCTGTTTAGAACTGCATGTTTAGAGTTGCATGTTAAGAGCTGGACTAAATAGAGTCTGTAAAGCTGTAAGCTGTAGAGCTGAGCTATCAAGAGCTGTATGCTGAAAGACTGTACAAAGCTGTATATATTGGTGGTGGGGTCTTGCACTGTGAATTAAAGAGCACTGTTTGGAGCAAAGAAGGGTTTTCCTCTCTGTTCCTGAGAGGGGTGAGAGAGCGGTCTGCCACACTAGTAACAGGAGGAAGAGGGTTAAAAATCATTAGCAGAGAAAGGTTCTCTATTTGTGTTTGCTGTGTTCCTTTGTGACTAGTCAGTTTCACTGTTTATCTATGTCATCAGTCAGTTTCCTCTCTTGTTTGTGTAGGTATTTTACATAAAAACAAAAGCAGGATAAAACAATTTTAAATACAATGGGAAAATATAAGCGTAAAATATCAGCATTTGACAGGAGGAATCTGCAGTAGTGCCTGAAATATTTTAAACTCATTTTTTTTTCTGAAATTGACTAAATTTTGGTTGTGTATCTCTTTAAAAGTATTGGAAAGTTTGAGAAACTGAATATGCAATTAGAACTGAGTGCAATTAGAATAATAAGGGTTTAGTATTGCCAGGGTTTCAATAACTACAACATTGTTATTAATCTAAAATTTTGGAGAAAAGATGCAGTTTATCCATCCAAAATGTCTGAGATAGACACCTTCTGTTGAGAAATTGGTACCAAGTCCTAAATGCTTTGGGACTATTAGTTGCAAATACTGCAGAACTGAGTGAGTAAGAGGATCAAAAATAGGAGAAATCAATGTGTCTCAGTTAAGAGAGCACAATGGAACAGTACAGACTTCGAGGCCTTTAGTTTCACGTATTTTAAAAAGCTGGAGTTTTATTTTTAAATGTATGCACAAATTGGAGTGGGGGAAAACGCAGTTGAGGTACTAGATATCTGTATTTGGAGCTTGCTAGTTCGAATGTTGACAGTTGCCTTGTGGTGTTAAATAGAATGACTTGTCTTCCTTGCTGCATTTCTCCCTAAGATACATCCTTTCATAACCTACAAAGTAATGAATGCCAGTGGGACTGCTTCTTCCCATCATTGCCCTGTGATGACAATTGTGTTGCTGTGAATTTAGCAAGGGCACACTTGCTGAGCAAGATACATCTCTAGCAGTGTGTCATAGCTCAGGGGCACTAAAATGCTCCTTCATCCATCCCTTTTTCCTTCGCCCCATCCCTGGAGAGAAAATGATCTGGAAAGACTGACCCCCACCTGTATGATGAAGTTAGAAAGCAGGTGGATTTTCGGTAGCAATCCTTACCCATATGAACAAGGATGAAGGGATTTGTGTGTTAGTTTCAGAGGATACAGATTAACTCGATGCTTAGCTATTATACTGTGGAAAATTCCAGATTCAGATTTTATTAGTTCTCTGCATAAACCATTGGGGTTTTATATATATATATATAATTTATTTATTTATTTCCTGATCAGAGACAAGATAATTCATATCAGCTCATAGGATCCAGTTTTCACTTCCACTATTTACCTTGAAAATTGCAGTGGGGTTAGCTCCCTTAGAAACCTGTTTAAAGCTTTGTTATCTTGGGTACCTGGTTAAAGGATATTGGTTCACTGATTTCCTGAAAAAGGTAAATGATTAGAGAGTCAGGAGGAGTGACACATAAGGAAAGCCAAAGGAGACTGAGCACTATTGAAATTAATAAGAGATGGATCATGTATAGTAATATGTTTTTACAAATACTGAAGAGGTTACTGAACAGCATAGAGAATAGATGCCTTAACAACCAGGAAAACCAAGCATTGGAAAGATTTGCTAAGGCATATACGAAACATAATCAGCAAGGAAGTGCATTTGTTGGCTAGGTAAAATGCTTATGAACCAGAACAGATAGAAATCTTGCACCATAAAGGACAGTTGAAATATATAATTCAAGATGTCTCTTTCTGTCCACCAACTACAGCTCTGACTTAGGTAATGCTCTAATTAAGTGCTAATTGCTTATCAACACTGAGTTAAACTTTGCTCTTATTTTAGTCACATTGGTTTCAGTGAGATTACTCATGGAGTAAGGGTCTGATTCATATGAGTAAGGGCAGGAGAATCTGTCCTGATGAACACTTTGCTGGACCTACAGCCAGGCTTTAAAGCCTTATATTTCTTCTGTGATTTCATTAAAAAAAATATACCAACATAAGGCATTCAGAATGAAATGAATTTAATCTGTTGCTGTAGGAAAGAGCTATTTGAAGGTGGCTGTTCTCTCCACCTTTCTCTTTCCCTTCCTCCATCCCCCTGATGAGATTACTGGGCATTATTTTTTTTAATTTTAACTCCTCACCCTTTTGGGGGGATTTCCTTCTGTAACATTGCACCTGTGAAAAGATAGCTAAATCTCTCCAGCCTGTCAAGGCAAAATGAAACAAATGGTTCATTTCAAAGCAGCTGTTAATGGTCACGTCTGACTGAAAGTTGTGCTGTAGATGCACATGTAAGTGCTAGCTAAAGGAGCACTGCAGCAGAATACAAATATCCATTATTAGTTCCTCCCTCTGACTGCTGGTGGCTTGTACACCACAGTGTTAGCCACTGCTTTTTCATAGGTTATTTGCTGTAGACCAGGGGTGGGGAACCTCCAGCCCGCGGGCCGTATACGGCCCGCCAAATCATTCCATCCGGCCCGCGCACGTCCCTGGCCGGCGGCTCCCCCAGGCGCTTCCCGGCCCCTTCGCCGAGTGCAGAGCCACCCCCGCCTGGCGGCCCGGGGTGGCTCCGCGCTCGGCGAAGGGGCCGGGAAGTGCCTGGGGGAGCTGCCAGCCAGGGACGCGCGCGGGCCGCCAGGTGGGGGGGCTCCCCCAGGCGCTTCCCGGCCCCTTAGCCGAGCGCGAAGCCGCCCCCGCCTGGCGGGACGCGCGTAGGCCGCCAGGCGGGGGCAGCTCCACGCTCGGCAAAGGGGCTGGGAAGCGCCTGGGGGAGCCGCCTGCGCCGCGCGGCCACTATTAGCCGGGCGGTGAAAGGAGGAGCCGCGGGGAGCCGACGGTCAAAGGGGGGGGCTGGGGAGCGGGCGGGGAGGGGGGCAGGAGACTAGGCTGGATGGGGTGGGCGAGGCGTGGGTGCGGGAGGGAAGGATGTTTGGTGGGGGGGGGAGGCTGGGCTGGGCGGGTCAGACATGGGGGGCAGGAGGCTGGGTTGGGAGGGGGGAGGAGGTTAGGTTCGGTGGGGTGAGCCGGGCCAGGCAGGGGTGGGGGAGGAAAGGCGGTTAGATGGGGGGAGGCTGGGCGGGGGTAAAGGAAGATCACACCCTACACCCAGGCTGATAGTAGGAGCTGACTGGGGCAGGCGGCAGAACCCCGGCTGGCAAGGGGCCAGCGGGGGAAACCCCAAATCAGTGCAGGGCTAAGCACTCCGCCTGCCACTGCTTTGGGGTTTCCCCCGCTGGCCCCTTGCCAGCTGGGGTCTCAGCTCCCATTGCCAGCCTGGGCTTCCTCGGGAGGGAAGTGGCCCACGAATGACATTATAAATGTCCAAATGGCCCTTGGCAGTAAAAAGGTTCCCCACCCCTGCTGTAGACTGTATCTTGCCCCCTTGATTCTGAATGTTCCCGGAGTAGGATACTGATATGATTTGTTGTTGTTGTTGTTGTTCTGTTTGACTTTTGGGAAACTCTGGTGGTCCTGCCCTCAAATATTTAGATTTTTCTTCCAAAGAGGCAGTAGTCTTGGTGGTTTTACTCTTATTTTGGTGTAAAGTTTTGAATGAAGGGTAAATTTTCATGTTACCATAATGAGCCTTGGCAAATGATCCTAAAAGATCAGGTAGAATTTCCTCATAGCTTACAGTGGCTGCTGTAATCAGGCTGTTTCCAGGCAACTGGATCCTGTAGCTATTTGTTCCTCAATTTCTGCTTAGCAGTAGACTATTCCATAGCTGTTTGATTTTTCATAATATTCCACATGGAGAAGGCAAATTTCTGCGTACTTTTTTGCCATGTATTTGATTATTTTAATAAGTTTATTTCTATTTTATCAGAATGCAAAATGTTCTTCTGAGATCAGGGGCCAAGTAAAATGTGATTTAAACCTTGTGGGAGAAGGTTTAATTTTTATTTAATGAGAAAGAGGATCCTATCTTATTGCTTGATACACAAAACCCAAATATAACCACCTCACATACCTGATATTGGAAGGAGCTTTTGGAGCAGGCACTCTGTGCTTTGTTTTTTTTAAAAAATGAAAGATTAGCTCCAACAGTGTACAGTCATTTTTTTTTTCTTTGAGCAGTTGAATGATTCAGAAAATAAACATGTTACTGTAACAACCTATTCTTCTGCAGACTCTCCTCTGTAGGAATGGTAGCACCTCCTAAGCCTAGGGGTGGAGAACTTTGGTAGCAGTGCCCACTGGGCTGGACATGTGCTCCTCACTGTCTTGCACGGTGAGCGGTATCTATATAGCACTGTGCAGTCCATCCACCCTCCGTTTCTTCTCAACCGCTTTGGTCTGGGACGAAACACTTTCAAACACTTTCAAACACTTTTGAAAGAAGCACACAAATTATTAAAATCAAAAAGTAGTTTTGTCCAAATGACATGAAGTACTTACAACATACCTGCTTACAGGATTGGTGGGGGCTTGGGGAATGACTTTGAAAGCCAACTTTTCCCATGCTTGAGACACTACAAATGGGGATTTTTAATGACCGAATCCTGAGCAAGAACCCTTCCCTAGTGCTTAGTATTAGCAGTGATGATAGTGTTTCTGTTATCATTTGGTACATGATTGAGGCTCCAAGATGCCTTCCTCTGGTCCAGATGCTCCAGCCGTCTTCAACAGACCATCCGTTTGGCAACTGTTTAAGCCCTTTCTGTCCATCATAGCAAAAAGTCACCTTGGAGAAGTGGATCTTGGAACTTGGCAATAAAGGGTATGCCATATGCTTCTCTCACACCTGCCCTAACCTTTCCCTGTCCTCCTTCAGGGACCCTTGTCATGAACACCTGCTAAAGGAAGAAATAAACCACTTTCTGTGACTGGCGGCCAGAGAACTGGTCTCATCCCAGCACAGAGGGAAGGGTTTCTATTTCCACTGCTTTCTGATTCAAAAGAAATCTGGCGGGTGGAGGTCTATCCTAGATTTGAGGACTGTCACAACTTCATCAACCTACAACAGTTGAACTATCAACACTTTTTCCAGCAGTGGAACAGGGGGACTAGTTCTCGATCATCAGCCTCTAATACAAATACTTTTATGTCACCATACACCCTTCCCACAGATGATTTATCAGATTCATTCAGTGGTCTGACCATTACCAATACAATATTTTGGCCATTTGGCAGCACCTAGGGTATTTTCCAAAGTCCTTACCGTGGTGGCAGCGTACATAGGCAAATAAGGGATTGTAACATTCCCATATCTGGATGACTGCCTCCTCAAGCCTCCATCCAGAGTCAAAGCTGTTGAAGCCTTGAGAAGAAAAATGGATCTTTTCTCAAATCTCAGCCTACAGATTAACATACATAAATCAGTACGGACTCCAGTGCAGCATCGGGAATTTTTGGTGAGGTCCAGTCGGGTACTATTCAAGCCAGAACCTTTCTCCTAACTCACAGATTTTCTGCAGTAAGGAATCTCATTTCCACAAGAAGAATTGGCCTACAGATCTCTGCCAGGACATGCATACAAGTGTGTGGACATACGGCAGTGGCTATGTTCATGGTAAAACACATCAGGATACACGTGCACTGTCTCCAGCTACGGCTACAAACAGTGTACATGCCCCACTGACACTGAGTAAACAAACTCCTATCAATACTAGTCAAGGGTTCATTAGACTGGTGGACATAACCCCAAAATGTCTTCATGGGGGGAGGGGAGGTCCCTTTTCTAAAGCCAACACCATCCTTGATAATGACAACTGACACCTCCCTAATCAGTTGGTCTACAGACCTACACTGTGTAGGGCAGATAGTCCCCCTCAGAATCCACATTGCACGTCAGCCTCCTAAAGCGGCATGCAGTCTGCAATGCATTCCAATGCTTTCTACCACTGATCAGAGAAAGGACCATAAGAATAATGATGGACATAATTGCCTGCGTGTTCTGCATCCACAGACAAGGGGGAGCCAGGTCCTGATCCCTGGTATCAGAAACACTGATGTTGTGGAACCACTGTATCCAGCATGACATCAAACTCTCGGCCGTGTACCTCCCTGGACATCAGAACTCCAACATAGATGAATTGATCAGGAGTTTTCATAAGACTATGATTGGAAACTAGACAAAACAGCCCTACAGCATATATTCCACCCCTGTGGGTTCCCGAACGTAGGTCACTTCGCCATACCTAACAAAGCCACATGTCCAGAATTCTGCTCAAGAGCGAGAATAGGCCACCAGTCTTGAGGACATCTTCCTCATCACATGGAGTGCACACCTACCCTATGCCTTTCCACTGTTTCCATGTTGTTCAATGTACTTTTTTATCCTGTAAACCAATGCATAGTGTCTGTAATTTGTATGCAAAGCCCAGGCACTTCCCCCCAACTATGTCCCTCCATTTAAATTGCATGTAGGTCAAATTATTCCATTACACCCATGAAGTCAGGACCAAAGTCATTGAAAGTTGCATGGGTATAACAGAGGGACGAATTTGACCCATATATGCAATTTGTCATTTATATTGGGAAGGATATTTCAGAGTTTGCAAAGGGGTAGCAGAAGACTAATATAAAACTGTTTGGGGAATATGAGCCATGAAGAGATATTGGCCAACGTTGGCCTACAACACATAGCTTGTAGGAAAAATCATAAAAGGAGATCCAGCACAAATTGACAAATCTTTAAAGAAAACTGAGGATTCATAGAGAAAGTATATGGAAAAATGCCATCTGAAATATTTTCCCCACTTTTCTATATTTTTAGCAGAAAATACTTATTTTCTGACTCTACTTTTTTGACCATCACCCATAAGCTGTTACTCATATGTCAGCTTGACATTAGTAGGTATGTTAAAAGCTTCCGTCACTACTCTCGAAGAGGATCTAGAATGTGACAAAGGGTAATTGTTCCTCCTCCCCAAAATTGCTCACTTGCAAACTCCCAGATGGATCTCTTAGTTCCCTTCTCCTCCTCAACATATACATGAGACAACTATTGCTAACTCAAATCATCATCGGTATTAAGTAAATGGTGTTAAAGCTGGATGGAATATTGTTACAATGTGAATGCGTTAGGCAGGCAAATGTCTTATATTCATGTTTGTGCAGCACCTGCACAAATCAGAACCTGATCCTTCACTGTGGCATCAACAAGTAAGTAGATATATAAATAATAATAAATTACCAGGAGTAAGTAGTTATGTTAAAATAATAGAGGCACAACAGCAAACACTGAATACATTTTGGAGGTTCAGGTGAACTAATTCATTTAAATATGCTAAGAATTAACGTAAACCATTACCCAAAACTCAAAGTGAACCAAAGCTGATCATATTTTAAAATTTGAAAAATAAAGTGGCAGCTATATTGTATTAGGTATGGGTTGAAATCGTTGTGAATACAGCATGACAAGATCAAAATCTTACTATTAGATTTCCAGAATAAATATCTTCAGAAAATTCTACACAATTAGAAAATGAAGTTTTTCAGGGAATAAGATTAAAATATGCTGTTAAAAAACATTGAGGGGGAAGGTTGTTTGCTTTTCAAGGACATATCTTAATCTTCTGGCCGATGTGGGTAGATGTTCTAAGAGTTGGTTTTTAAAGGCAGCCGGATAGCTCAGTCATTGCAACACTTTCAGCCCATTAGGGCATCAAAAGTTAAAGGGTGTATAAAAGGAAGAATAATCAGAATCAATACCGAGAGACTGGCAACATTAATCAGAGTTGCATTTTAACACTTAAATCAGAGTGATTCCAGTCTGAAACGCAGGTGTGCCCTTCCCCGTGTAGGTGCTCAAGGTAGGGACAGTCTACTAAGATATATTGATAAATTGCTGCCCGGGGATTAATATGGTTTGATGTGCCTATGCTTGCAGCTGAATCATTTGTAACTCTAAGCCTGTGGACCAGTTCCCAGTACATAAAATCAGGTCCAGAACAGAAACAGAATTTCAGTCCTTTTCTTTAGGGATGGGTTTATTTTCCAATTCAAAAAAAATACAACACAAACTAACAGATACCGCAGGCCCTGCAGCCTGGCCCCTCCTAAAGTCTCTTCCTCATAAGGCTTCTGCAGCTGTCCAACTGCAGAAATCTCCACCAGATGGTCTACCTACCTAGCTGGAGTAGGACCAAGGGGATGGGCGGGGGATCTTTTCCTAGACTTTAAGTCTCTGCAGGTTTCTTCCTGGTCCTTACAGACCTTCTCCCCGAACTATGCTGCTAGCTGTCTTGTCAACTAAGTACCAAGCTCCCTATGACGTAATCTATAACATAGTGAAGTCCAAACCCCCCCCCACCACCACTCCCAACAATTGGCTTATTGAGTGGAGACAAGGAAAGTCAATGACATGAAACATTTTGTGGTATGAAGAGTAAGGAGTGGAGAACGGGTCAGTAATAGAAACAATTTTGTTTATTTTGCACTCTTGACACTTCAAGAGACTCCTGGAGCAGTACATAAATAAGGACTACTTGCTTGAGTAATAGTAGCAGTATTAGGCCCTTTGCAAACACTTGGTAACTCCTCTTTAACTAAGGTATATATTACTCACTGTTTTTTCATCTTGATTTTGTAAATGTTTTCAGCAGTTCCTCTTCAGTTGAAGTATGTATACGACAGATCTATATTGTGTATCCTCCTCTTCTCAAATACGCCAACAGATGCCACTGCACCATCTATTGTTTTTCCTGAACTTCCTGATGATGATATTTTTGGACTGTAAGTCAGATATCAAAAAGTGTGCTGTTTGGCTTTAGTGAGGACAAGGAAAAAAGAAAACCTGTTATTAAGCAGCCACCTAACAATTTGATAGAAACATGAATTACTGTCTGTTTTTGTTCTTTAACGATGTCTACTCAATTTGGATTAAAACTTCCAAAGTCTTCAACTGATTAGTCTTTCAGTCACAGGATATTTTTTGTTCAGGCTTTTAATAAATGATTCAAACATTGGCTGCAAAACCGATACGGAAAAAGGGACTAAATAAATGTTTCAAATCAAATATACTGCCTTGAAAATTCAGTTCTCCTCATTTATTTTAAATATCTATGGTGAGCAGACTATTTATTGATTTTGCTTTTCTTTCACATTTACCCCGGTGAATTTTATTTATTACAGTTTAAATTATAAATATAAACAAAAATGAAAAGCTGTAGGTATAGTTCTCTACTAATTACATTTTAGTGGGAAAAATTGTCCCCTTTTGGGTTTTGTTTTATTGTTTGTTTTGTTTTTTAATGTATTGTATTCCCAGGAATAGCAATTTTAAGACCACGATTTTGTTCTCATCTCTGATAGACATTTCATATGATGGTGGGCAAATATAATTTGCTGCCTGTTTCCCCAGTGCGAATTAAAATATCTGGAAATGAATCTAGTAACAGAAGAATATCTGACATGATAGTCTAAAATTGTTTTAATACCATGTACTTATACAATGATTTTAATTTGTACCAAATATACCAATGCATGAAAGTTACTGAATATAGATAACATTTAAACAAAATAAAATACAGTACTATAGCTAGCAAAAGTTTTCTCAATACTAGAGGATTAAGGAGCTATTTCAGAGAAGTCCCTTCACTGGATTTTTTTAAAAAGAGGATAGTGAAAATGAAGAACTGAGACTGTTATAACTGAAGGGCAGCATTTATTCAGATTTGGTCCCTCAAGACTCTTATAAAATTCATTGTGACTGCTTGTGAGAAAAAGGTGACAGGATTTGTCCAAGATGGCAAAATGAGCTAAAATTGTGCAAGGAAAAACGTGTTTTTTCTCTGATATCTTTGGAAACAGCAATGAGAACACGACTGCATGGATAGAGGAGTGCCGATTGCCCACAGAATTTTTAGCAAATTATAAGAACTGGTCTAACTTTACTTCTAGTAAACAAAGAAGCCCATGGCCATTATGGAACAAAATAAATAGAGCTAGTCTGTTTTAAAGTTACCTGAACCACTAAATGTTAACTGCCAAATCATTCTGATTGCTCAAAATTTGTGAGAGCCCCTAAAGCAGATTTCCATCAGTTGAAAAACCAACACTGGTCTGTCATTTGCATATTGGTTTGTGTGATTCATATGCTGTAAACAATTAATCATACTTTTTCATTTGCTTATGGGCAATATTTTTACGAGCCTTAAAATGAGAAAATATGTAAACCCTTAGTGTTTTTTTTAAATTTCCCAGTAAAGCTGTGAGTTGGATGTGTGCACTTTTATATATATATATATATAAAAATTAATGTGTGTGTGTGTATAATATAAATTATTAATAAGCTATTTGCTGGCAAGGATTTGGCCATGAAAAGCATTGGATTAATCTCATTTATTCCAAGGGAAGTTCATTGTTAATTTTGTGAGCCTTTTTGATTGATTCAACAATGAATCATCAAACTATTAAATTTAGCAAAAACAGCAGGAGTTGATAGCGATTCCCTTTGTTGACCGTCACCCAAAGCATGGGCAGAATCTGTGCTGACTTGCAGCACTTTACTGTGTGGAACAGTGTGCAACATGGAGTTTGCCAGCCCAGCATTTGGATCCGTCTTTAGATGGTTCATTAGCTGGGTGCTGAGCACCTACTATGTTCTGTTTGAATACACTCTACTACACGTTTCAGGATATGCTCAACAGCTGCCTGGATTGATCCTCTTGTATACACCAGAGTGATTCAGCAGCAGAGGAGTATATCCTGAGATATAATAAGAGACCAAGTGGAGAAGACCTTTCTAGAGGGATTAGTGCATGGCAATTGGAGAATGTCCATCAGAATGTCACAGAATGGACAATTCTATGAAAGCTGTCAACATTCGTAGCAGATGGTTAAAGCTGCAAACAGTGCCTTTCATCCCTCCCGCTCAAGAACGATACTGACAGGTTCAGAAATGAGTTATGAGGCTGAGATTAGCTCTTTAAAATACCCATTTTCAATAAATATCAGACTGACTTCTTGGTGAAAATAGTCACTTTTAATATAAAAACAACTTGACATTTTTCAGTAATACTTTTAATGAGCATTGCTCTGAGCTATAATATAATGAAATTTGCTTAAAAGTAGTACAGGCTGGTGATGCTTGGCAGAACAAAGTGGCATATGGTAAAACAGTTGTGATTTATTGGCAAGTGCTTTCATTTTTGGGAAAGCTAGCAGCTTCCAGCACGGTGGACTGCATCTTGATATTCAGTGCCGAAAAGAAACAACTGCTGAACAATACACACAGGTTAATTTAAAAAGGTATGATTGTTATAAAAAGGGCAAGTGAAGAACTTTCTTATAATTTTTCCTTTGTATTTATTGTTCTATAGGTGCTAGCTAACTTTGTCTACCACTGCATCTTTAGATTAGTGCCTCCTTACATATTCCAATATTTGAAACATATACAAGGTTTTTCAACTGTTGGATCCTCAGCTGGCATCAATCAACATAGATCCTGGTACTTGAGTGTAGCTATTTACACCAGCTGTGGATCTGGCCCAGAACATCTTGACAAATATGTGTATTTCACAATGGCAACTGTGGTTAAGGTTATGTTGGGACTTCTACTGTTCAGTCTAGCAAAGCCCAAATGGCATATACAGGAGGAACTATTGGGAAGTGATATGTATCCCCATGCAACTCCAATGGAGTTCAGAATGGAGTGTGATGTAACTTGTGGGTGTATTACACATCCCTGTCCCCTTGTTGCTCTTTCCAGAAGGAAAGCCACCTTTAA
Organism: Sternotherus odoratus; assembly: GCA_032164245.1. NCBI lineage: Eukaryota > Metazoa > Chordata > Testudines > Kinosternidae > Sternotherus > Sternotherus odoratus. The sequence continues at coordinate 148,320,357 of JAVMKO010000003.1, forward strand.
GAGAAATTCTGGAGGCAGCTGCCAACCACTTCTATGATGGGGAAGATAAAACTTGCCCTCCTTATGGAACAAGGAGGGAGATACCCTCCTTTTTAGCCCCTCTAACAGATTTTCTGCAGAAGTGGAGAATCAACCCATTAAAAGCAAACCACTCAAACCCACTGAGCCTGCTTCTTCTGTGCAGAGAGAAGCCCACACTGCCCTCTTGTAAGGAGTGCTCGGATATTGGTGGGAAGATGGCCATGTGAGCAGATGGATTCCTGGCGTCTGTTTTGCTCATTTCTTATTCAGGGAACATTCCCACTGAATTCCGTGAGCATTAGGACTGAGTGAGGACTTCAGTTCTGTGTGTCACTCTAATTACTGAAAACAATTTAGAAATAAGATAAATATAAAAGTAGTGAGGAGAATATAAAAGTTGAAATCAAATAGTGTTAATAAATTGTTGCCTAAATTTTAAAACAAGTTTGTTAAATCTCATTGTAAAGATTCTTCAGTTTAGCAGTAGTTGTCTTACCTATATATTTTCATTATATAATGTTGTACATTCAAAACAAAACAAGCTCCAAAGGGGCATTTTTCTTGAGTAGCGTGTTTTTAATTAAACAAGGAAATTATGCTTCCAGGGAATTAGCCCCCTCCACTATTTTTGCTATTCCAACTTTACTGAAATGGGAGAAATAGTAAAATGAGTTACTAAATGGCTTGCTTCTTGATTTGTGAATTTTGACTAATTGATTTTTTACAATATAGTCAGACAGATCAAAATTATTGTCAGTCACGGAGGGAAACTGCATCACTATCACTGTTGAAGATGAATTTAGCATAGAGTACAGTACAGGAAACAATTGGAAATGACACCATGTAAGGTTGTGTCTGGGTTCTGCTGAAATATGACTTGTCTTTTTTCTTTTCTTTTTTTTCCCTTCAAAAATTCCCATTGCAAAATCTGAAGAAAGGATAATAGTGGTTTATTGACTGAAACTTAAAAAAGTGAGTTTGGTGTGGGGTAATATTATAAGGTCTCAGTGAGCTCTAAAGAGCTGTGAGTAGCTGATTGAGCCCAGGAGGAGATTGTGATTCTCAGTCACAAAATCCTGCTTGGTTATTCTCCTGCCTTCCCACCCTTATCCCAAAAGGAAGAGGAAATCTACTATTGGACTACCCCAGTCACCAATTACTTACCCTCCCTAAGTCTTGATTTAAGACATAGATACTACAGGCATGTGTATAGGCCCTGAACTCCTGGATTAATTTGATCTTAACCTACTGTATTTTTAATGAAAAATTCTGCCCTTCATGATTGCAAAGAATAGCTTGAAAATATGACATGGGAATAATGGATTCAGTGACATTTGCCTGGGTCTGCAGAGAGCCTGAAACAATAGCTTTGAAAGAGGTGACATTCCTCATTCATCAAAGAGTTATGTACGTTTGTGAGACGTGGGACCTTGCCGATGCCTCTGTACATGTTTGCCTACACAAAATTGGACCTGAAGTAACTAAACTGGTTTGAATTCACATTTATAGTTATTGCAGTGCAAGTTGTTGTGTGGACATTTATTTTGAATTAAGAGTATCCTACTGACCATTTCACTTCCAGTTTGTGCATAGACAAGCCTTGAATATGTCCGGAGAAGTTAAGCACTGGGCTAAGTATTAGTGGGAGTCCTGCTGCCACTCCTGTCTCTCTCCTGACAGTGGAGAGGCTGCTGCTCTGCATTTCTGGGAGATAGGCCATCCTGCTGCAAAGTGGGTTTGAGCTCACAATGCAGGGACAGTCCTGTGAGGGTGGCGTTGATGAAGGTCCCCATGTCATGGCATGCCTAGAACCCTGACCTGTCATGCTGCCACAACTCAACTGGACAGCATGTAGTTACATGTCCAGGGGAAGGAGTATGAGGGATGCTGTCTGGGAATGCCAATGTGTATTTCATGAGGGGTCTTCACCCTAAAAATTGTTCGTTCTTTAATTTTTTTGCTGACTGTGTTTTAATGATCATGTTGTGCAGGAAGCTTTCTGGAATACAGATTTTGGGTCAACTCTTATGCTTCCTGTACAAGCTTTATACAGAGTAAAATGGATTTATTTGGCATCTGGATCCCACTGGGAACTGGATGTCCGGGTGCTGGAGAGGTAACCTGCTGAGCTGTTTTTGGTTAGTCGGCAGCTTTGGGGGCCTGGCCCAGACCCTGAGCCTGTGTTGCAGCAGGCTAGCAGGTCTGGCTCAACAAGGCAGGGTTCTGGAATCCCAAGATGGTAGGGAAAACCGGTTCAGAGGTAATTTCAGCACATCAGGTGACAGTCCAAAGGGGGTCTCTGTGACCAAACCCGTCACACTCCCCCTCTCTGAAGAACACTGAATAAACCTGAATGTGCCTACTATATCTTTACTGCTGCCAATTCAACATTAATTCAATATGATTAACATGTTTGCTAATTTTACTCTTACACCTTCTGAATTGCATATTTGGTGTGGTGTTATGCAAGCTATGCTGTTCTGTAAGTGGAAACATAGCACACACTTCTGTTGATAAAACATATGTCCTATATAGGCTTTATGTAAATTCAAGGAAATCCCCTCTCCCCACACCTTTTTAAAGTCTTCAGGATAAGAATGAACTATCACCATTCTGTTTAATAATATTGCTTTCTAAAAATCTTTTCAAGCTGATAGTTCATGTACGCAACAACAAAATGTAGCTGGCTGATGTTATTTTGAGGGGGATGGTGTTTATATTCAAATTAAATGCATGTAATTAACAACTAATTTATGTTGCTTTATATGGGGCAGTTTTTAAATAAGATGCAGCCATTTCCTTAGCATGTATTAAACAAATTACAAAATAACTGAAATTCACTGAATATCCTCACTGCCGCTGTCGATCAAAACATTTTTAATACTTAAGTGCTTTCCTCTTCTGAATGTTGAGGGAAAAGGGGAAAATCTATAATTCTCCTCCTCCCCCTCGAAGTACCCTGGCTTTGTTATATTTTTAATGTTACTGTGAAAAGCACAGAGTTTAATAAATATAATTTGGAGACATTGGTTCTGAAACTTAAATTAATGAGTGCTTCACTTAGTGATTCGAATTGAGATCCTCCCCCCATTCCCCAGAGTGTGGTGATGAAAAGATATTCTGATTAGCCAAATGGTATAGACTAGTCATGACTCATCTCTGGAATTCAGGTACTTGAATTCATATAGTTAGTACTGGGTGTTTTCCAATAAGATTTTATGAGTATCTGCTTGGTGTTTGGCTATGATACTATGTTAGCTGCCCAGACAGTTTTCTTCTAGGTAGGCACATTTTCATAATCTAAATAATATGGTACAGGATGAATAATGATTTTGTTTCCATTAACGTGTATTTAGACTTTATATTGTATGCTTCCAAAAGATAGATTATAACATGACCAAAAATAGGATAGAAATTGATTTTATAAGTGGCAGTCAGAAGAGGGTCATTCAGTATACAGTATTTTGAAATGCTAAGAAAAATGTCTAGTAGACATAGTTCATATGTCTAGTATATTCCATGTGTGTGTCAAGATTTTTAAAGAAAGAGGATGTATTTAAATTATAAAGGGCCTCAAAATCCTTATTTCTTTTTTATATTGTGGTAGTTCCTTCGGCTAATGGAGAAAGGCACCTCAATGTGCTAGGCACTGTGCAGACTTAGAGTAGTAAAGACATTCCCTGCCCCAAAGGGCTGACAGTCTCTTGATAATTTCCCAGTTCCTTCTCTGATTCTGAAGCTGATGATGATGTTGGTAGTGCTTGGGTAAAGTTTAATTGTCTTTGGCATTTGATAATTATGATTGTTGATCCTGTTGCAGTTATCTGCTTTATTAATCAGATAAAATGAAATTTTGAGTCTTTTATTAAAATTAGACTTTGGATATTTTGTGTTCATTATTTTTCTGAAGTTAATTATTCTGTATTGTTTAATTAACTACACTTCACTCTTCCTCTTCCAGTTAGCTGTGTTCTTTTGCTCACTTAGGTGTTTAGTTGTTTTTATATTGTCACTTGTTTGTACCCATCAATTTTTCAGGCCTGAGGAGATAAAGGAATGGCACAAGACAGAATGGAAAGGGCACCCTGGTGGGGATTTTGTTCATGGGACTTACTCTTGTTGCCAGGTATTGTGATCTGGCGATATACTACAAGGGCATCCATTGGAAGAGCACTTTCATTTATAATAGCAGAAATCTAAGTAAATGTGAATCTTCCCATCCCAAGTGAATTTCCATTGTATTATGACCTTTTAATACTGGCAATTGACCGTATTCTTTCTATAAATAAGTGTGAAAAAGCTTCATTTGTATGTATACATTAGTAATACTTAAAGTAGCACTTTAAAGTTGGAGATCTTTAAACCTTACATAAGAGCTTCCAAGCTGTATATTGAATAGGTAAATATCAATATTCCCATTGTGTAGATACGGTACATACTGGAAATCAATGTCCAAGCCAGAATTATAACTCGGGGCTTGTGTACACTACCACTTAAATCAATGAAATTCACGTCACTCAGGGGTGAGAAAAAGCCACCCCTCTGAGTGACATAACTTAGATTGACTTAAAGCTGTGTCCACACTGTATCTTTGCAGCTTCGTCAATATAGCACATCTTGTGAAGACAAGCCCTCAAGAGCTTGACTCCTCTTCTGCCCATTCTAGGCAATGCAAGTATAATATAAGAACATTTTTTAAAATTGTAAGCGTAATACTAATCTTTAATAGACCCATAATGATGTTTGTTTAATTATTCCCTATTTACAGCTGTGCACAAGTGGCATTCTCATCCACTTTGCACAGTTTTAAAAAAGTATAATAGATTTTTTTTTTATTAAAGCTAATGTTAAAAAAAATATAATATACAGGTTGGGAAAAGAGTGTCTGTAAATATGGGTATAGTGCTTAGATTATGCAGAAATGTAAAGTTAGTTTTTGTAATATGATACATAGACTCCAGTATCCGAGTGCTTTTGCATGATACATAGAGTACATAATCAGCAATAATACAAATTTAGTTGAATAGATTTAACAATACAGGTTAGATATTAGAATCCAAATTCTCAGGTACATCACTCGTGAAAGGCTATACAGAGATTTGGTTGTGGAAAGCAAAATATAAATGTGAGTGGTGATTGTTCCTCAGTAATTGAAAATTAGGTTGGTTGTCCATAAGAAAATATAATCCGCTAGGAAAGTATTTGTTACTTATCTGACTATGCTTCTCATCAGCATTCCAGCTCATCCCTCCTGATATTGCCAATGTCTAGTGATGTGTTCTACATAGATATCCTTTGACCGCTTGATAAGGTCTGACACCATGAGTTGCCACATCAGCAGAGTATAGTGTTGACCGATTCCGCATTCTCTCAGCACATGCTCGTTACTGGGGTCCCATGTGCCTAAGGCTCCGACGATCATAACTACACAAGGTACAAGTATAGTCAGGTCTAAACAACCGAAATGCTGACCACCTCCAGTGACCTTCTGGTGACCCTTCTCTTCTGTTGCAATTGTGAGCAATCTGTACCTTGCTGGACCGGATACTATATGTTGATGGATTCAGCCCTGGCAGGTTTTGTGAGGCACTCCAGTATATGGAGGAGGAGTTAGCTAAGATTGGTCTCCATGTTTCATGATCAGAGACAAAATTGAAAAATCTAGAACCAGGTCCACCCATGACTCCAATCTCTTTGAACAATGAAATTGTCGAACCAGTTTCCAGCTTTTGCTATCTGGGTTTTATACTTACCAGCTCCTCCAGTTCTCACACGAAGGTTCTCCATTAGACTGGCATCACATCTGCCATGGGCAATTACAATGGACATAGAATCAACATCAACTTGATATGACAACCAAGTTTGGGATTTATTCGATCTGTATCCTTCCCAAACTGTTGTATAGCTGCAAAACATGGACACTACACTGTGCAAACTGGACAAAGCTGGAGGCTTTCCACACAAAATGTCAACATTGTTTATACTGGGCATAAAATGGAATGGTTTCATTTGTAATGCAGATGTTTATGATCACTTGGGTCTACAGATTACTGGGGCCATTGTCTACAGGTGACACTGTATGGTTTTTTGGACATGTCACAAGGATGCCACAAGACATTCCAGCGAATTTCATTCTCCGGGTGGCTTGTAACATCCAGGATAAAATTCCAGCAACCGAGAGGTGGAGGTGGTCCAGAGACAGACCCCCTGCTATGTGGGTTCATCACGTCTGTTCTGATATTGGACTCTCAGGTCCTCAAGCCTTTGCGTTTCTGCAGGGACAGACAAAATGGCTAATGATTTCTATGGCCGATGTCTGGCTGAGCATTGAGGAAGAAGAAAAAGCACCATGTGAACTGTTTAGGAGTTTTTCCATTGACTTCATTGCGACAAGACTTCAATTTCAAGTATGCAAATTTATTGCTGGCCTATTTTACAATTGTCGTGTATGTTCTCAGTGATTTTTAGATATAAAATGCACCCTCATGAAGTTTGCAGACAACACTAAGATAGGGAGAGAGGTAAATACGTTGGCGGGTAAGGGTCCAGAGTGACCTAGACAAATTGGAGGATTGGGCCAAAAAAAATCTGATGAGGTTCAGCAAGGACAAGTGCAGAGTCCTGCACTTAGGAAGGAAGAACCCCATGCACCGCTGCTATAGGCTGGGAACTAAATGACTACGCAGGGTTATTTAGTCTGAAGAAGAGAAGAGTGAGGGGGGAATTTGAAAGCAGCCTTCAACTACCTGTTCCAAAGGGGATGGATTTAGGCTGTTCTCAGTGGTGGCAGATGACAGAACAAGAAGTAATGGTCTCAAGTTGCAGTGTGAGAGGTCTAGGTTGGATATTAGTAAACGCTGTTTCACTAGGAGGGTGGTGAAGCACTGGAATGGGAGGTGGTAGGATCTCCATCCTTGGAGGTTTTTAAGGTCAGGCTTGACAAAGCCCTGGCTGGGATGATTTAGTTGGTGTTGATCCTGTTTTGAGCAGGGTATTGGACTAGATGACCTCCTGAGGTCTCTTCCAAACCTAATAATCTGTGATTTTTATGAAAACAGTTGACTGTGAACAAGCACTTCATGATGAAAAGTAAAATGCAAAATAGCTTATATAGCATCCATATGTAGTGTGCATCTTTCTCTGTATTGCTTCAGTTGGAAACACCCCAGATGTACGTGGTCCTGTATGGAATTGCTGAGTCTTTAATTTTTATTATGATTTTCTTTATTCCCGCCCTTAGTTTATAAACACAGTAGATTAGAGCTATATGGGGGATATAATACACGGGGAATATAAATATGCCTATTCTTGTTCATTTATGACCAACATAAGCTCCCAAATATGGAAATAAATGTCTTCCCATTTACCCAGATGCATTTCGTCCCAACGCCTTCATCTTCTTTCCTGTCCCCGTCCCTCCAGGAGCTACATGCATACATTAAAAGTAAAACAGCTATGTTGCTGGGCCAAATTCTCATTTCCTGTCCAAACCATGAGTAAAACATCTTTATATGAGGGATGGAGTGACTGGAACCTTCTCTTTAGTACAGAGCCATGATGTGAACCACCTAGCAGCAATGAAGCCTCTTTGAGAATAATACTAATTCTCCCTCTCAGTGGCAGCTTCTGTCTTCCTAACTCACATTGTGGTTCTGGTCAGTGTGCCAGCGTGGTTTGCCGATCTGTTGACCATGTCTTCAGCCACATCCAACCCCTCTCTGACCCTACCGTATAAAGTGCTGTTGTGGAGTCATCTTGTGCAATCTCTCCCCAGATAGCCTGTAAGAGAGCTGAGGGAGAAGGGTGGGGGAATTATAAGGGTGGTTTTTTATATACCTATAAAATGTATGCTGTGGTATTGCAATACTGGTATTGTTTGTTTCTGTACTTATGGTTTTATCATTTAAAACAACTGGCTCTGCTAGATGTACAGTAGTCCCGTTTTTCATTTTCTGGACACCTTGCAAGGCATTTTATTTTTTTCAAGAACAGAACTGTATCTGCTAATCTTTGCTCAGTGCTCTTGTCAATGCCCTCCCAAACCCTTCTATGGCAAGGCAGCAGCCAAAGAGGAGAGCACTGATCCCCTTGAGATTGCCCAGAGCTGAGAATAGAATCAGGACAAGCAGCCAGATGCCAGAGAGAGCACAGGCCATTATTCCTTATAGTGATAAACAGGAATTGAAACAGCTGTTTTTATACTGGGTAGAAGCCTATGGATCAGTACTGCTTTATGATGTACTTTGATGTGGAAATTCAGAAAAACAAATAAGAGTTTGGATGGGATGAGGGTTTATTGACAGAATTTGTTGAGAATGTTGCCTCCATTACACAAATAACCCTTCAGAGTGCTGAGACACTGGTGGACTTTGTAAGCATTGAGGGAGAAAATGGCCTCCAAAAACTCTGTAACACAAATCATATTTTAAAAAAACACAAAAGACTTTGAAACTCTTTCTTAGCCAAGACACAGTGCCATGATTTCAGTCAGCTAAACCGTACCCTGCTGGGATCTTTAACAAGGTTTGCCATGTAAAGAAACTTTTAAAATGCAACTTCCTTAAACAGCTGAAAGCAGAGACTGAGGAAAAATAGGTGCTATCTAATATTCTAAGCAAATAATTGAAAGGTTAAAATCAGGTTTTGAGGAATCTGATCCTAGGTGACTAATTTTGCCAACCAAACTCATGACTCCTATTTTGAGTATCTGTACAATTTTTTGGAGATGGGGTTGCAGGGTAGTTGCCTGGTTAACAGTAGCCTTTTTCTAATCTCAAATCAGAACATGTCCTAACAAAGCATCTGATGACTAGTCACTAGCAAGCTATCTAAGGAATTCATAGATTATTTACAATTTGCTAAGGAACTTCTGTTGTATTGATTATGACTTTCCATGCTTATGGGGATTAATTAATAGGACTAAATATGAAAAGCTACCAGCTAATTACATTAAGAAGTAAAGCAAGCTTTAATTATGGAATATAATTTTCAATAATTGTCCAATGGTTATTCTGTAATAGATTCTTCTGAGGATACGTAAAAATAAGTCTTTTTTTACATAAAGATATTAGCATTGCTGTTGAGTTTTAATTAGTAGTTTCACTGCTTAGGTGCTGGGAGGTATAATAAGCACCATCAGTGGAATATGAGTTTTTGCAGTACTACTAGACTTATTAAATGCATTGCAATGTTCAATGGAACAAGATGCAGGGAAGTTGTGAAAATCACTTTAAATGTTTCAGTTGATACCACACCCATTTAGCCAAGATGATTCTGAGATGATCATTCTCCATGTCATGTTCTATGCTGGTGTAAAACTTCAGTAATGCCCGAAGTTCATGTTATTTTGTGAAGTCTGGGAGCCCAATGCTGGATGAAGGAGAACATCATGAAATGTGTGAGCTTCACTGGATTTGTGGCAATAGATGATCAGGTCTTGCTGGAGTGTATTCAGGTCAATTCACTTGTGTATTAGTATAGATCCAGGGAATTAGTATTTTGGATGTTTAAATTTCACACAACTAATGGAATGTTACAAGCATTGTTTTCAGTCATCTGTTCCTGTTATAATGGAATAGCAAATACTTACATAGTAAATACCCCTATAACTAAATAACTCATCAGACATCAAAGTGATGTGGAATGCTAATAAAGGACTTTATCGGAATGGCCATTGCGGCGATGACCTGAGGTCAGAAACTCAAAGTGCATTCCTCACTCATCACCATCAAAGGAAGAAGCAACTTGGGTAAAGAGACTGTCAGCTTGTCTTCTGTGAGAAGAAGATATAAATATGGATTCCTTTATCTCTGGACTGTTTGGATTCTAACAGGACAGAATAAATGAATGTGAAGATGGAGACCCCCAGAGTTATTCTGTGTAGCCCTGAAAGACTTTAAGAAAACTGGCAGTTTATTAAAGCCCTGCCACTATTTGGACTTTCAAACTAGGATTCACCTGTAGATATATTTTTCATGCTTGAACCCCTCAGTAACTCTCATTCTTTTTTCTTAGCTAACAAACCTTTTTTTAGTTTACTATAGAATTGGTCACCAGCATTGTCTTTCTTATAAGATCCAAAGTATTGATTGAGCTGAGGTAAGCGACGGGTCTCTTGAGCCAGGAAGAAACTATTTTGTGTCATTTTAGGTTTAAGAAACCTTTTATCACAAATTCAAGTTGTTTTCCTGGGTGGCAGGATAGATTGGAGAGGTTAAGAGGGATGTCTGTGACTCCATGGTAAGATCGTATAATGATCCAGGAGTTCACATTTGTTGCTTTCTTGGTAATATCTAATTATAGAACATACCACCAGGTTGGGGTGTCTGTCCTTGTTTTCTGACAGTCTGCCCTGAAGTAGGCACTCCAGCAGCTGATGATCCAGGGATGATGCAAGAATTGGAAGGTCTATGTTACAATTCATATTTATAGAGACTGCACTCACCCGTCTTCAATGCAAGCTACTACTGGGGAGTCACCAACTGTGGAATATGTGTATGACTAGCATTCAAAGAATAAAGAGACTACTTACCTGTGCAATAATCGATATGCTTCAAAATGTATAGCCTATATATATTTTCCATGGCCCACCCACCATCAGTGTTACTTTGAAGCCCTGATGTGCCATGCTCTAGTAGTGGCAAAGGAACCAGGGTGTTGCAGAATGGCTCTGCCTTTTGTACCCTTGGAAAAGCTCACACGAAGAGGAAGGGCGCGTTCAGCTGCCTGATACATATTGCTAATGAGAAAATTATCCAACATGTGCACCCTAGATATGCATTCACCAACTCTGGAATATGTATACACACTACACATCTTGAAGAATGTGAGTTACTCTACAGGTATGTAACCTCTCTTGTGACTGCACTATATGTAGAACTACAATTCCCAGTGAACTCCTCAGAGAGGAGTGATTCAGCACCCCCTTCTGGAATGTAACTTTGCTGTTATAATTTTTAAATTGTAAAAAATAGAAATTTGGTCTTTTGAAGAATACTTGGTTGGATAATGTCTGTTCCTTCCATCAATTATATGGAAGAGTTCATCTATATTTTAGGACACTGGAGACGCCGTGAGCAGATTTAGCAGAGTTTTCTGCTAGTTCTATGAATAGCAGATGGCAACTGAGTTAAGCAATCAGTGTCTTGTATTTATATTGTTGTCATGGGCTAACTTTTATGTACATCCAACAGCTTCTGGAGATCAGGAATCCTTCAATATTACGATGCTAATGGAACCTGTACATTCACATATAAAATGTTATCTTTCTCCTACTTTATCTTATTTGTATATATGAAAATTGTGTTTTTAATTGTTTTAATATCACTACTAAGTAGAGACTGAGTGCATTTGATAGAAAGGTTTCCTTTTGTGAGTTACTGTCAGCTGCACTCTTGTTTATCTGGCTTTCAAAAGCTGTTGTTGGCATGCCAATACAAGAAAACAATACAAGCTAGATGTCAAAAATACTGCTGATACTGACAATTCCTACAATAGAGCTCATGCTTTGTTTACTCAAATGATTAAAAAAGGGTTTTATCGCTATTGTTTAGGCAGCTGTAGTTTCTGTACTTACTTTCCTGGCATAATGGATCTATTTTTTTTGTAAAAACTTTCATTTTGAATAAATTAGACATTAAATGGCTCTGAATTGTTTCAAGGTTGCCTTGGAGGAATAGTTCTAAAAAGAAAGTTTCTCCTTTATTAGAAGACACACAATGGTTTTACTTACAAAATCCCAGGTATGTTTATGGATATTGTAATGAGGTCAGAAGTACTTTGGAATTTCTTCACATGTTACCACTAGAAAGAAGAATCAATATCCAGCTCTCCATCAAAGAAACTAAAAAAAAAATTGCTTGTGTACGCAGAACTCTACTAAAACCAGTTATAAAATGTCATTAATGTGAAGATAGATGTGAATCAGAGACGCCATATAGTCCCTTGGGGATTTGGAGTCTGCATTGGTTGCAAAAGACAAAATGCAGCTGATGAGTTGTCTTAGTACAGTTTGGGAACCAATGAGTTACATCAATTATAAATAGTATCGCATTGTGGGAAGGTGTCTAGGGGGTACTTAAAGAAAATGAGGAATACTTGTAGCATCTTAGAGACTAACCAGTTTATTTCAGCATAAGCTTTTGTGGGCTATAGCCCACTTCATCGGATGCATAGGGGGTACTTAGTTGTCATTGTGAAGTCCAGCTTGATTTGTCACCTCCATGACAAGTTGCTCTATATCCCACTGCATGTGGAACACACTCATATTACTGATCACCAAGAGCTTGATTCAAAGCCACTGAAGTAAATAGATTCTCATCAGCATCTTTCGTCAGCTCTCTCTAAACACCTCTGTGAGGCCCAGAAAAGGGAATCTATAATTTATTTAAAAAAAAAAACTAAACTCAATTTCCCAGTTCATCAATGTATTCTCCTTTATGTATCTGCCTTTTAGATTGTAACAGCTCCATGGCAAAGACATAACTTTGTTGGACAGTGCTAAACAAACATTGTCCCATGATGTGAAGCCCATACTCCTAATGATGAGCAGTTCCCATGATGAGTACTCAGGCTACAAGTATCTGAGCAACTGCTTGCCAATATGGCTTTAATGCTTTAGAATCTGTCCCCTCATTAATAAACAGACATGAGGGAGGTGTCTAGTGTCATGCTGTAAGACTTCTTTTTAAAAAATCTTAGATCATGAGTTTCAGGGCAAATATCTGTCAGGAAAGAGAAACAATAGAAGATCTAAGCAATCTTGCAATATGGCAGGAAAAATCAGGCTGGTACATTGGGACTAAAATAATCTGAAATGGTGTTGAAGGAAGAAGACACCTGAAATAAAGAAAATTCTGAAAGAGACCTACAGTAGAAGTGATAGTGGAATGTGAATTATATCTGACTTTGAGAAATGATATGCCAATAGTAGTTTGGGGCTTTCTAGCAGTCTTGAGGCAGAGAGGTGATAATCTAGCCAACTCAAAAGCATGTTTTTTTAAGACATTGAATACCATGTTTTACTTTTAAAGGCAGTTACTCTTATTCAGAACTGATCTTGTGATTATGCAAGATTTAAGAAGCAACCAGAGTGCTGTAAAATGACTTTGGTAAAGTTTCTGGGGCAGATCCTCAGTTGGTGTAAATGGTTATTGCTCCACTGGCTTAAATGAATGCAATGACCATTTACACCAGCTGAGGATTTGCCCTTCGATGTTGGTTCTCAGCTCACAAGTGATGGTCCAATGAGTTTTAGTCAACATAGTTGGCGTATTGGTGACCTGAGTCCAGCTGAAATGCATAGTGGGAGGCTTCAAGCTTGCAGGCCACATTTCATACTCTTCCAAGTTAACATAAGGTGGGCCAGATCCTCAGCTGTTAAACTGGCCTCTTTCCAGTCATGTCAGTGGAGATAAGGATCAGACTCTACAATGTTGGGCTAATAAAGACTACAGGATTTGGGCCCTTTGGTATCCAAGTAACATTGCCTAGGTCAATACACAGGAGTTGGATAGAACTAGTCTTCGTTCCCTACTGAAAAGCTTTGTGTTTCAGCTTTATATTAGTTACCAAATAATTTGGATGGTTTGATTGCACCACTTACAAGTGTCCAGAATGTCTCTTCACTCGTCTCTGCCACCAGAATAAGATAAGCTTTTCCAATGAGAGATACTGTAGGTGCTTAGATACTCACTCACAACCAGAAAGAGCATGTCTCCATAGCTCATTTATTTGATGTAGTCTGTCTTAAGTGAATTAAGGTCCCTCCACTGATAGCATGCATTAGACCTTACAGTTAGACTGCTAGGGGTGTTTAAATAGATAGATGGTTCATTGAAACTATTCACTGAATGTTTTTGGTGTTTTTTTAAGAAAGCTGAGAGAATTATAAATGTATCATAGTCACTAACTTGTTCCTTATGTAAATGAAGCATTAATATGGCTTGTATCATCCCTTGTGTTCCAGCTTTTGTTTAACAATGCAGTGCTACTCTTTCACACATGCTGCCTTCCTATAATGCCATTCACTATATTAACTGTGTGATTCTGTACATACAAGTGTCATATTAACCCAGTATATCATTTATAGCTCATGTAATTTTACAGCATGTATTCATAAGAACGATGAGGAGTCCGGGGGCACCTTAAAGACTAACACATTTATTTGGGCATAAGCTTTCATTGGTAAAAAACCCCACTTCTTCAGATGCATGGAGTGAAAATTACAGATACGGGCATGATGTACATGAAGAGAAGGGAGTTTCCTTACAAGTGGAGAACCAGTGTTTACAGGGCCAATTCAGTCAGGGTAGATGTGGTCCACTCCCAATAATTGATGAGGAGGTGTCAATACCAAGAGATGGAAAGTTGCTCTTGTAGTTAGACAGCCACCTCCAGTCCCTATTCAAGACCAGATTAATGGTGTTAAATTTTCAACTGAATTGTAGTTCTGCAGTATCTCTTTCAAATCTGTTTTAGAAGTTTGTTTGTTTTTTGTTGAAGGATGGCCTCTTTTAAATCTGTTATGCAATGTCCAGGGAGATTGAATTGTTCTCCTACTGTCTTTCCTTATGTCTGATTTGTGTCCATTTATTATTTTACATAGAGACTGTCTGGTTTGGCCAATGTAGAGTGGGAAAGGGCATTGATGGCACATGATGGTATATATCACATTAGTAGATGTTCAAGTGAAGGAGTCTCTGATGGTGTGGTTGAGTCTTACGATGGTGTCGCTGGACTAGATATGGGGACAGAGAAGGCAACAGGGATTGGTTCCTGGGTTAGTGTTCCTGTGGTATGGTGTGTATTTGCTTCAGGTTGGGGGGCTGTCTGTAAGCGAGCACTGGCTTGCCTCCCAAGGTCTGCAGGAGTATAGAATCATTTTCCAGTATAGGTTGTAGGTCACCGATGAAGTGCTTGGAGAGGTTTTAGCTGGGGGGCTGTACATGATGGCCAGTGGTGGTCTTGTTGGGCCTGTCCTGTAGTAGGTGAATTCTGGGTACCCATCTCATTCTGTCAATCTGTTTCTTCACTTCCCCAGGTGGGTATTGTAGTTTTAAGGATGCTTGATACAGATCTTGTAGGTGTTTGTCTCTGTCTGAGAGATTGAAGCAAGTTTGGTTGTATCTGAGAGGTTGGCTATAGACAATGGATTATGTGACGTTGTTTTAATGAAAGCTGGAGGCCTGTAGTAAGTATAGCGGTCAGTAGGTTTCTGGTATAGGGTGGTATTTGTGACCATCACTTATTTGCACTGCAGCATCTAGGAAGTGGATCTCTTGTGTGGACTGATCCAGGCTGAGATTGATGGGGGTGGAAATAGTTGAAATCCAGGTGGAATTCTTCAAGGGCCTCCTTCCTGTGGGTCCATATGATGAAGATGTCATCAATATAGCACAAGTAGAGGATGGTGCTAAAGATGAGAGCTGAGGAAGTGTTGTTCTAAGTCAGCCATAAAAATGTTGGCGTACTGTGGGGCCATGCGGGTATCCATAGCAGTGCTGCTGACTTGAAGGTAGAAGTTGTCCCCAAATCTGAAATGGTTGTGGGTGAGGACAGAGTCACAAAGCTCAGCCGCAAGTATTCATAAAGTAACATAGTAAAACCTCTCCTTGAAAGGTATTAAAAATGTTTGGGGTCAAATCCTGCCTTCCCATCCTTCTATGAAGAGGTCCTTTGACAAAGCTGTAACAGAAATTCTGTTGTCTGGGATGATGGGGAAGGATTTCTATTTTAGGATAATTTTATACTGCCGCCCATCAATGTAGCATGTCAGCACAGATGCTGGGGGAAGCAAGTCGCAGGGAGCCTGCAGGAGCTTTTTGAGATGTGGTGAGAAGGCATAACAAAAACTAACAGATCCGTGACTTATGTGAATCCATTGGTTGCTAGTCCCAGAACAGGAGAAGAGGCCAAGGATGGTGTCATGTTGCCCATCACTGCTACTGCAACCCTGGGTAGGACTGTTCAATTGCCTGTCTAGGGTGGGGATGGCTTCCTCCTTCACAACAAAGTGAGTGCAGTACCCTTACCATTATCTGCAGAACTTTTTCTTGGGGCACATTTGGTCATCAATTTCTTCTTCTCTTGCAGAATGTACACTTATCTCAACTTAGACCAAACACCCATCTAGAATAGGAAGCTACTTGTTCTGGAAAAGTTTTGTTGCTCTCTTTAATTACAAATTTACAGTGCCTTGTGGGATGTAATCAAAGAACACACATGGATATAAGATTACACTCTGCTTACAGAAGAATATTAAAGCTCACTCCTATACCTCTGAGAACTTGTGCACTGGACTAACTTCCAGCTGCACTGGGGTTCACAATTTTCAATACAGTAGCATTAAGGAACAAACTGTTAGTGTTCAAATTCTGTTGTAAGAGGTAAAAAGAAGTATCCTGGTTAACAGAGAACATTGACCCATCATTGTTAACAAAACCACTTGATTTGGGAGAAAAACAAAGAACACACAGTACATTCAATGTTGGTTATTTATCAGTTTAATCCTGTGTATATTGTTTAGTAAACACAATTTTCTTAATCCACACCTTTCAACTTCTTTAAACTCAATAATACAAGTGTGCAGATTACATCTTGTGGGGTTCATGAAAATCATGGAGCAAATCGTGAACATTGACAAGAGTAGTAGTGTGCTAGCAAGTATAGATCCTTCTTTTTCCCACCCCCACTCCTTCAAAATCTGTTACCATTGAGCTGTCTTTGACCAGAAATCTATATATATAAAAGTCAAGTGGTGTATGTATGTGTGTATGTATGTATGTATGTATGTACGTATGACTGCGAACTCCTCCCGCACCGTTTGAGCCAGAGACTTGAAATTTGGTACAGTGAGGGGTCTTGGGGTCTAGATGCTGTTAAGGGTCGAAAAATTTTCGGATCTCACCTCTGACGCCCCCCAGGGGTGAAAGTCTTTCAGGGCCAATCACATCGGCTGGGCGGTTAGGTGGTGATGATGTCATAATACCCCCCTCCAACAGACACCTCACTCGCTCAGCTCACCCCTCCCTCCTCCAACGGAACCCCGGAGATCCCTCAGTTCTCTGCCCCTCCCCCCTCCCAACGGAACCCCGGAGATCCCTCAGTTCTCTGCCCCTCCGCCCTCCCAACGGAACCCCGGAGAGCCCTCAGTTCTCTGCCCCTCCCACCTCAACCCCGGACTCCATCAGCTCTGTGCCCCCCCCACCTGCGAAGGTCCCCGGAATCCCTCGGCTCTGGGCCCCCTCCCTCCCTGCAACGGATCTGAGTTGGGTTTGGTGGGACGGTAAGTGAGGTGGGGGTGTCGGGTTCGGTCGGGGGGTGAGGTGGGGGTGTTGGGGTTGGTCAGGGGGTGTTGCGGTTGGTGGGGGGGTGAGGTGGGGGTGTTGGGTTTGCTTGGGGGGGTGAGGTGGGGGTGTCGGGTTTGGTCGGGGGGTAAGTGAGCCGGGGGGGTGTCGGGGTTGGTCTGGGGGGGTGGGAAGGTGTCGGGGGGGGGTGAGGGGTGTGGTGTGGGTGTTGGGTTTGGTCTGGGGGGGGGAAGGTGTTGGGGTGGGTGCCCAGACCAAACCCGACACCCCCCCCGGCTCACTTACCCCCCGACCAAACCCGACACCGCCACCTCACCCCCCCACCAACCGCAACACCCCCTGACCAACCCCAACACCCACCCCTCACCCCTCACCCACCCCAACACCTTCCCACCCCCCCAGACCAAACCCGACACCCCCTGGCTCACTTACCCCCCGACCGAACCTGACACCCCCACCTCGCCCCCCCCACCAATCGCAACACCCCCAGACCAAACCTGACACCCCCCGGCTCACTTACCCCCCGACCGAACCCGACACCCCCACCTCACCCCCCCAAGCAAACCCGACACCCCCACCTCACCCCCCCACCAACCGCAACACCCCCTGACCAACCCCAACACCCACACCTCACCCCTCACCCACCACGACACCTTCCCACCCCCCCAGACCAAACCCGACACCCCCCCCGGATCACTTACCCCCGACCGAACCCGACACCCCTACCTCATCCCCCCAAGCAAACCTGACACCCCCACCTCAACCCCCCACCAACCGCAACACCCCCTGACCAACCGCAACACTCACCCCTCACCCACCCCAACACCTTCCCACCCCCCCAGACCAAACCCTACACCCCCCGGCTCACTTACCCCCCGACCAAACCCAACAACCCCACCTGACCCCCCCCAAGCAAACCCAACACCCCCACCTGACCCCCCGACCAAACCCGACACCCCCCCCCCCCCGGCTCACGGTGCACTGTGTAGCACACAGATTATTAAATACACTGTTCGGTCGGGGGGTGAGGTGGGGGTGTCGGGTTTGCTCAGGGGGTGAGGTGGGGGTGTCGGGTTTGGTCGGGGGTGAGGTGGGGGTGTTGGGTTTGTTTTGGGGGGTCAGGTGGGGTTGTCGGGTTTGGTCGGGGGGTAAGTGAGCCGGGGGGTGTTGGGGTTGGTCGGGGGGGTGGGAAGGTGTCAGGGTGGGTGAAGGGTGGGTGTTGGGGTTGGTCAGGGGGTGTCAACTGTCTTCCCCCTCCCCACCTCCGACTGACCCGAGCAACGCTGGGCACTTATGCTAGTGACAGAATAAAAATAGAGAAAAGTGGACTTAGAAAATATTATTGTCCTGCTTTTGTCTTTATTCTATGGGCCAAATCCAGCTTCTAAGTAGCACAGCAAACAGTGACATGTATAACTGTGAAACTGAGACACATTCAGCTGAAAGGATTGTGTGGTGTTTACTGATCACTCAGTGGTGCTAAAGGTGCTTGCAAGGGGGCTGCTTTATTCAGTGTCTGGTTCCAACCGCTGTGCATAACAAGAGCTTCACAGTGTCTCTGTGCCCCTTCCCCTGATTCTTTCTGCAAAATTGAGCCCTGACAGGCACAGACCCCCAATACTACATAATCACTTCCAAGAAAAAACTAAGGGCTTGTCTACACTACAGACACCACCATGCTGCTGAAACCCTGTGGTATAGCCACAGCCTAAAGCAACAGAAGGCTGTGTCTATACTGCACAGCCTTCTGTAGTAACTCCACCACCAAGAGTGACGGTACATAGGAAAAATGCTTTCTTCGACCTAGCTGCATGTACACTGGGGATTTAGGTCACATAGCTGCTGCATTCAGATGTAGATTCTTTACACGCACTGAACACTGTAGCTATGTGGACCAAAGTTTTAAGTGTAGAACATGCCTTAGAAACAATTTTTTTAAAAAACAACATTAATAAAAATAATAAAATAATCCATTACTTTCTGAGGTGCCCTGCCCTGTCACTTGGACCTTGGGGACTCTCTGGAACATCAGCACTACTTGCTGTTAGGAGGCTGCAAGTCCATTTCTTCTGGTGGTTCATGTCTTCAGGCTCTTTGTCTCAACCTGGTGAGGTTGTTCCCTGTCTGTCATGTTGCTTGAGGGGATCTGAGACTCACTGACGTTTGGCCTTTCTTGGACTTGGAGAAGGTGTTGCACATTCCTCCATGGTATTTCTTGCATCAGCTGATAATCTCATATGGCTGTTAAGAACATAAGAACATAAGAACGGCCATACTGGGTCAGACCAAAGGTCCATCTAGCCCAGCATCCTGTCTACCGACAGTGGCCAATGCCAGGTGCCCCGGAGTGAGTGAACCTAACAGGTATGATCGAGCGATCTCTCTCCTGCCATCCATCACCCCCCTCTGACAGACAGAGGCTAGGGACACCATTCATTACCCATCCCGGCTAATAGCCATTTATGGACTTAGCCTCCATGAATTTATCCAGCTCTCTTTTAAACCCTGTTATAGTCCTAGCCTTCACAGCCTCCTCAAGTAAGGAGTTCCACAGGTTGACTGTGCGCTGTGTGAAGAAGAACTTCCTTTTATTTGTTTTAAACCTGCTGCACGCCAATTTCATTGAGTGGCCCCTAGTTCTTCTATTTTGGGAACAAGTAAATAACTTTTCCTTATCTACTTCCTCCACACCACTCATAATTTTATATACCTCTATCATATCCCCCCTTAGTCTCCTCTTTTCCAAGCTAAATAGTCCTAGCCTCTTTAATCTCTCTTCATATGGGACCCGTTCCAAACCCCTAATCATTTTAGTTGCCCTTCTCTGAACCTTTTCTAGTGCCAGTATATCCTTTTTGAGATGAGGAGACCACATTTGTACGCAGTATTCAAGATGTGGGCGCACCATGGATTTGTATAAGGGCAATAAGATATTCTCCGACTTATTCTCTATCTCTTTTTTAATGATTTTTAATGATTTAGTTGATTGGCAACTTCTTGTGACACCACTGTTGTTTGAAGTCATTGTTTCTCTTTGTAGGTTTTGAGAGCATAATTTTCATGAAGTGATGGCAAGTTGCAGGTGTCATAAGTCTGAAGTGCATTAGAATTACTGTTTTACCTGTGAAGGGTTAAACCTGAAACAGGAAGGGGGATAACGTAATACCTAGCAGACTAAGGTGTTACTTTCACTTTGTTCCCGGGTTTTTCTGGCTGTCTTTCTCTCAGGCTACTGGGAGCCTCTCTGCATTCCCCGGCTATGGGGATAAATCGTATCTATGTTTCTATTAATCATTTCAATAACCTGCTAAGAAAACAAAAGTGGCAGTAAGTGTATTCTTGAATTGTATCACTTTGTAATCGATCCATGGTGTCCTTGAACTGTTAAGCTAGCAGGGAGAGAACTTCCAAGGGGGGGGGGGCGCTCCATAGGGGTAGTAATGCCAAAAAGTTTAGTATCTATGAATTTCTGTGTAAGGAGTTTATGCTTTTCTCTTTTCTTCTATTAAAACTTTTTTTTTGTAAGAACTGTCTGTTATTTCCATTGGAGTGATCCTAGTTTGGATCAGGCTCATCTCACAGCTAGTGAGGGTTTGTGTTCTTGAATCTCTCCCAGGTAAAACAGGGAGGGGGTGTTACTATCGGGATTCCAATTTGCCCCACCCCATAGTTTTGGGGACTCAGATTGATGGTGGCAGCAATTTCCAAGCCCCAACTGGAGAAGTTTGGGTTTTGGGGGAAAAGATTTAACCTAAGCTGGTAAAACAAGCTTGGGGGGTGATTTTTCTTTCATGAGGGGTCCCCACATCTTTACCCTAGAGTTCAGAGTGGGGAAATAGAAACCCTGACACCAGGATTCACAGATCATTTTTTAAATTTGTTTTGCTTTACCTGCCACTTTATACATCTACATGTTCTCAGTAACTCTGACATTAGTTTGACACTGCAGACATTCTTGGGTTTTTTTTCCTATTAAAATGTCAGCTGATGACGACCCATGCTTCATTGGTGCCATTTTGTAATTTAACAGTGCTAAATACAGATCAGAGTCTGATGCCATAATAGGTGCTTTATTATTTTGATACTGTATCAACAGTACTGTACTAACAACCTGCTGGTTTCGGTTAATAGGGACTAGAAGTTGTGTTTAAACTGCTTAAATCTATGCCTACTAAACTGTGACCCATGGTCAAACATTACTATGTCTAGCAAAAATAGTTTTGATATATGCAAGTACTTATTTAGCTTTACTCTCTTCTATAAGGTTATTTTAGGGAAGTGAGAATAACACCCCCACCCCCTTTTTACCTGGGAGAGCCTGATCCAAACTAGGATCACTCCAATGGAAATAATGGACAGTTCTTACAAGAAAGATTTTAATAAAAGACAAAGAGAAAAGCATAAATTCCTTATCCAGAAATCCATAGATACTAAGCCCCCTAGTATTACCCTGCCCTCATGGAGCCCCCTCCCTTGGAATTTCTCTCTCTGCTAAACTTAACAGTCTACGGACACCGTGGATCAATTTCCAAGTGATACAATTCAAGAATACACTTACTGCTAGGCTTTTGGATTTCTTAGCAGATTAATGAAATGATTAATAGAAACATAGATATGATTCCTCCCCATAGCCAGGGAATGCAGACAGACTCCAAGACCGTGGAGAGAGAGAGCAAGAAAAAGCCCGGGAACAAAAGTGAAAGTAACCCCTTTGTCTTCCAGGTATTAGCAGCTCCAATACGTCATCCCCTCTCCTGTTTCAGGTTAACCCTTCACAGGTAAAACAGTAATTCTAAGACACTTCATACTTATGACAAGTGTTCATTATTTTTTTCCTAAAATGACCAGCAAGTGTACCCACTTCGTTGGTTCTTCTAATTACTAAATGATTCCCAGAGCAACAACCCTCTCCAGCTACTCTCTTAGCTGCTGCTTCTTTAGGGTGAGGTGAATCTTCCTCTGGGCACAAATTGTGGGATGGTTAGGCTATTACAGCTCTATTCTGTATTATGTGGAGAGCTTCCCTACCCTTTGAAAGACATCCTCAAACTCTTCAGGGTTTTTTGGTCCTTACCCCCTCCAATTAGTTCACCCTCTTGATGAGACCAGGGGCTTAACACATTTTTAAGTCATTAATGTTGTTTTCCTAGTATTATTGCAAATTGTATCTTTCCCCAATTTGTTTACCCATAGGTTTATTTCCCATACTCCATTAATGAGGAGAAGCTCATCTCTATAAGCCCTTACCTGTTCACCTTCTTCTGCTTCTGGCTTTTCTTTCAGTGCTACTATCAATGTATCACCAGTGTCCAGAATAAATAAAGGGTCCCACTTGCCAGTCATCTTGTGCTGCAACATGATCAGTTGCTCCTATGAAGAATCCCTTTGAGCCACTGGATCATCATCAGCATCCTGTTTGTTCATGTTGTGCACACTCTTGGCACTTGCTAACTCTTGTACAGCTCCATGTGCTCTTTTTCTTGGACTGCAAGTCTGAATGCTGTGCATATTTTATGTCTCTTTCCTTATAAGATTTTTGGGTTCTCCATCATGTCTACAGAGTCAGAGCACTGTTAACCCTTCTTAAGCTTCATTTGGTGCTGGGTGACATGTCAAGGGTTAATGCAAGGTCTTCCAGTAGTCTGAGTTGATTTCAATCATGATCTGATTTCTTATCAGGGACTCTAACAACCCAAAATTGTCTCTTCAGCCTTAAATCAGTCAAAAATTCTTCTAATGTGTTGCTCTTTCAGTCGCTCACTCTTCCTCTTTTCTTCCTTTCTTTCATTTTTAAGTTTAGTGACATTTCCAAATATTTTAATGCAGTTTCATAGTTAGCATCCTTTGCCTAAGTCGGTGGTTCCCAAACTTTAACAGCCTGTGAACCCCTTTCACTAAAATGTCAAGTCTCATGAACCCCCTCTTACAAATGAATATTTCCAGGGATTTTTCTCCTTTATCTGAGTTACTATAAAAGCAGTGATCTTGGAAATATAAAACTTGTTTTTATGACATGCTTATTGTACACTATTTATTATTATTTTATAATTTGTGTTTTTATTACATTATGAAAATGGCAACACTCTTCCAAGATCTCGCTTTTGTAGCTTGCATCACTTTGAATAATCCTGTTATAAGACAAGGCTCCTATGTTTCATCAAGGAGTATCAGATGTCAAATAGCACGAAGGTATTTAGAAGCCAACTCAGAGTTCCTTCTACACAGCTTTCAGGTTTTGAGCAGCCCAGGCAAACAACGTACGTTACAACAAAGCTTAAACTTGTTTTTCATAATTTTAAAAACAGCAAAAAATATCTACCTCCCTTTCCATTTCTTATAAAGAGGGGGAGAGATCGGGGGCAAAAATGTGTTGGATGATTTAGTTTTGGGATTGGCCCTGCTTCTGCAGTCCCTTCAAACCCTGATATTCAATGAGTCTTGAAGTTTAAATCTCCTCAGTGTGATAGAGATGCTTACTTCAATCTGCTTAGCTCTTGGAATTCCAGGGGCTCCAGGCTGCTGACCCTGTGTTGCCCAGAGTCCCCAGGGACAGCTCTGTCTGCTTTTAGGGATTTTTTTTCCCAAGAACCCGCTATAACATTTCGCGAACCCTAGTTTGGGACTGTAGCAGGGTGCTGCTGCAGAGGCACCTAATTAGCCCCTGCTCAGCCAGCCCCAATCAGGGGAGATCAGTTGGGGCTAGGGAGAGCCTGATGCCTGGCCCGTGGATTGGCTACACCTGCTGGCCTGAGGGCTCTAAAGGCTGGAAGGAGGCGGGGGTGGTGGCCAGGGTAAGGTCAGTCTCCCGGCTGCTGTGATTGTAAAAGGAGCCAAGTAAGTGGATAAGATTGTATATAGCTTAGCACTGGTGGTGGGCACTGCTTTGTAAATAATAAAGGCACTGTTGAAGCCTCTCAGAGCTTTATTTGGGCAGCCAGCGAGCTTCAGGAAGAGGGGAGCCAGCAGACCCTGTTACAGGGAACCACTGGCCTAAGTTAACTGGAAACTATAAGGACGGGAGCCCTGTTGCCGGAACTCTGGGGAACTGGTGGTGGGGATCCAGCTGCTATTTAAAGAGCCTGGGGCTGGGCCACCACTGTCGCCCGGTCCTTTAAACTGCCACCGGAGGCCCTGGCGCCCAGTGGGGTTGGATCGGGGGCGGGGGGCTCTCTTCAGGGCCGGCGACAGGGGGGTACTATGGGTACAGCTGTGTACCAGGGCCCCGGTACACAGCTGTACCCGTTGTCGCCGGGCCTGGAGAGCAGGGAAGGGGCGGGGAGGCGGCCCGGCTCTCCCCCCCGACAAGCGAGCCCGGCCCGCGGCAGCAGCGCTGTCCGGGGGAGGGGGGGAGAAAGGGCGGCTCACGCAGCTCTCGCTGCCCGGGGAATGGGGGGGGGGGGAGCGCCGGCTGGGCTGGGCTGGGGGGGGGGGCCAGCCGCTGTCGGCTGGGCTGGGGGGGGCCCGGCTGGGCTGGGGGGGCCCCGGGGCCCCCATCCGCTGTCGGCTGGGCTGGGGGGCCCCCCAAACTATCAAAGTAGGGGGCCCCCAAATTTCTGTCGCCAGCCCTGGCTCTCTTACCAATACAGGGGGCTGGGCTGGGGCTGGCTCTGACCCCCCTACCCCAACCCCATCCTCCCGAAGCCACATCCCTTCCAGGGGCAGAGCTGAGCCCAGCCCCTGTACCAGTAAGACACTTGTTACTTTCACCCCTGGGTCTAGGGCTTCAGAACCAGCCATTGTCAGAATTTAAGGCTGCTGTCTTCCTTTTTTTCCTGGCAGCCTTTGCTTGTAGATACAGAGAGCAGCACTATTTAAACCTTCACCAGAGCGTTTCAAATCTGGTGAGGCTTTTAACTGCTCCATTATTCCACTTGGGGTATTTTCCGAGTTTGTTTTACTCCCGGTACCATGTGGCGTTCAGTAATCACACAGTGCTTAAGGTGCTTTCAGGGGCTCTGTGCTATTCTGAGTGTGGTTCCAGCTGGCTGTGTACAACAATAATAGAAGCTTCAGAGTGCCCTGCCCAGACCCTCTTGTACCAAAGCTCAGCCCTTAAAAGCACAGATCTACAATACCACAGTTTGCATCTCATGTGCCAAAAAAATATTACCTTCCCCATTGTGTGTCAGTCCTTGCTAAATATTATTAGGGACATTGTTTCATTGGGAACCGTCCTCATTAAGTGGAATTCCTGATTATCGGTGACCTGATGAACTAGAATGTGCTCTACTAGAATAGTATGCAAGACAATGATCTGTTTTTTTTTTTTTAAAATTGCATCCTGTAAATGTTTTTCAATTTGTGAGGCTCTTAGTTCGTTCAGTAATACAGGTCCTTCTATATCAGGTTGATTTTCGGTACCAGAAAGAGTGGCTTTCTAAAGGGTCGGAGTGCCATAAAGTATAGGTACATATTTCACAGGAACATGCATATGATCATTTTATTCATAGTTGTGGGAAATAAGGGGAGACCAATTTCCCTATGCTGATAAATTTTCATTCAGAACATTTTATAGCCCATGAAAGCTTATGCTGAAATAAACTGGTTAGTCTCTAAGGTGTTACAAAGTCTTCCCCCATCTTATTTACAGATACAGACTAACATGGCTGCTAATCTTAAACCATTCAGAACATGGCATCTCAGAGCAGGGTCGTCCATCAGGTGGTATGTAGGTCACTTATGATAGGGAGTAAAATAGGAAAGAAGGACCTAAGGCAGCATGGTCTAATGGGTAGTAAACTGGGACTAGGAGACCTAGGCTGTATTCCCAGCTCTGCCACTGACCTGCTGACCCTGGGCAAGTCTCTTCACCTCTCTGCATGTTTCTCTCCCTATGTTTTCTCTGACTTATCTATTTAAATTGCAAGGTTTTGGGATTGGGACTGTCTGAGGTGTTCATACAGTACAAATAGTTTTGCTGAGCAAATTTTCTTGTAAGCAAAGTACAAGGTCAGTTTCAAAGAGGATTTTTGTATTAAGGGACAGAATTTCAAATTAGCATGAAATGGCTCCCTCTGTAAAACCTTATTTTCACATACAAGTTGCAAATATGAGCACACAGCTGCAGATTTCAGCTTTAAAGGAGGCATGAGTATTTGTATTAGAGTGTAATGGTGGTACTCTAGAAAATGTGTTTCTTAAAATTTTAGTTCTGCAATGGAGTGCAAACAAAAAAAATCAAAAATTTCCCATGAAATGAAATTCTGGGGGAAAAAATTGTTTCAGGTCAACTGAAACATGTTTTGAAAATATCAAAATGTTTTTCTTTGATTTGGCCCTTTGGACTGCCAATACACTCCAACACACATACTTTTTGTTTTTTAAAAAGGTCAAAATCATACTGTTTGTTTAAAAAAGGCATGAAACAAAACAAAAATATTTTCATTTAGTTTTTTCCAAATGAAATTTTGTAGACATGACACACATTTTTCTAAATATTTTGACTTTGTTTTTGAAAAATGCTGTTTTCATCAAAGTCAAAAAAATGTCTAACTGGCTATAGTGAAGAGGTGACTAAAAACAATATTTGTGCTTTCTCACAGAGTAACAATTTTTAGAAGTCTCTTATTGTTAAATAATTATGCTTGTATGAAAGTCTCATGCTAGGACTCAAATGTAGCATTAAAAAGGCATATTGACAAAAGTAGCTACCAGCTGTATTGCGGTGTAGAGAGGAGAAAATTGTGAGGACTATGGCTACAGATTTACAGTAATGCTAATATTGTCTTGGATAGTTATGCTGTAAAATATAAAAACAATTTTTAATATCATCCTTAAAAAACTGTTCTGCAATATCTATTAATATTATATTGTGGAAAAATCAGTCCGGAAACTTCATGTGTCTGAGATAGTGGTTCTGAGATGAGGTGTATGTACTAGGCTAGTCCGAGAAGCCTATATTAGGGTGATGAAATCTTACTTTGAGCCAGAATCAGGATAAGGGATTCATGTCTGTATATCATCCCAAAAATTCTAGGTAGATTGCAGAAGTGAACAAACTCAGACAGCCAAAGGAAGTTTGGAGAGCTGGGAACAGAAATACCTTCAGAAGATCACAAATATCCAGGGGAGGGACCAGATAGGGGATGAAGCTATTGAGGGAATGATGAAGCGGAGGGTGTTGTCAGTGGGATCAAACAAGGAATTGAAAACACATGGTTAGGATGGAGAAACAGACGCTTCCAAGAAGTGGAGATGGGAATGAATGAAATAGCCTCATGAAATGAAGTCTGGATTGGGATAATCACCAAAGAAAGTCCTTTGGAAAAGACCATTGGAAAAAATATTGCTTACTGTAGGCTGTGTGTCCGTCCCTCCCTGTCAGTCTCTGAGAGACACCATGCCCCCTCATGGTTGCAAACCTGTCAAAGGTGAGCTCAAAGGGGGAAATTTAGCTTCACCTAGTGCTCTGGTCCTCTGGCTAGGCAAAACAGTATGGCAGTCTGAGCTCTAGGCCCAGTCAGGGTGGGGCAGCAAAGCAATGAGTGGTCCCTGACCTGCAATCAGGGCAAAGCGGCTAAGCAGTCTGAGTTTCAGTGGGCGTGAGCACCATAAAGTCAAGAGTCTCAGGTAAGGGTGAGCACCAAGAGAGTCTAGGGGCTCAGGTAGGGTTGAGCACCCAGAGAGCCTATGGGGCTCTGGTAGGGTTGCCTGAGGAGCACAGGCCTAAGGAAGGGACGTACTGCTATCCCAGGGGAGATGCAGGCACACCCAGCTCCATTCCATCGCAGCCCATGGCCCTAACAGTGGCAGAGTGGCCCACTGGTCAGCGGGGATCCACTTGCAACAAGCTGACCTTGTATTGGGCCAGCTCCTAACCAGACTTCTTTCCTGGTTTCCCTGGGCTGCTTTCTACTCTATCCCTGAGGTGTACTTGTGTCTGTTGTCTTGTGGAGTTCTGGCTAGTCCGCAGGCAGCAACCCCAACAGCTCCTCAGCATCTGTCAGCTGGTAGCCCAGGAAGATCTAGTCAGTCCTCAGGCAGCAGCCCTGGCAGCTCCTTCTGCAGGTTCCAGCAGCAGAAAGGATGCATCCATCTCCTGTGGTGGCTCCACCACAACTGAGCTTCAGGGCCCACCTTTTGTACCTCCCCTTCCTGTCCCTCCCTTCCGCTTCCAGTGGGGGTAGACATGGCTCTCCTGATTCAGCCCACCAGGGGGAGTGTTATGGTCCCTCCATGTCACTCTGAGGGAGGCCACACATCCTCGCTATACTTACTTGTAACATAGATGGTGCACTCACACCTAGTGTAAGTGGGTGTAATTCCAATGATATTAAGTTTCAGCTGAATTAACCAAAGCTGAATTTTGCCCACTGTGAGGTCAACTTCATGTGCTACAGTCTATTAAAAATCCTGCTTAATGTATAGTATTTTGATCTGGGAGCTCGCTTTTATTATTGTTAAAAAGGAGCAGAGCATTTCAAAGCATGTATTTAGATCCATTTACATAATTTACACACCTCAATTACTAGATTCAGCGGCAGTAGAGTTTATAGTCTAGCACAGAATGAAATCAAATTACTGTTAGAAAAAGAATAGAGTGTTAAAGCAGAGCATTATGCATTTTAATACAGCCAAATACAAGGGAAAGTTGGAAACCAAGAATGCAACATGGGAAACCCTGTGTTGGGAAGTAGGGACTCAGAGAAGGATTTCAGGTTCATTTTAGAAAATTACCTTAACATAAGCTCTCACTGTAATGCTCTGGCAAAAAGTTAGAAATAGAAATATAAAAAGGGGGAATATCAAATAGAAGCAAGGATGTGATTTTGCCTCTATATACAGTATTGGTAAGACCACTGTTAGACTACTGTGTACAGTACGGTGTTCACGCTTCACGAAGAATGAGAGCGTTCATTGAGGGCCCCAAAGATGATCAAGACTGGAAAGGAAGCCATACAACATGAGGCTTGAGGAGCTCAACTTATTCAGCTTATCAACAAGAAAGTTGACAGGTGACTTGATCATTGTGTATAGCTATCTGGGAAGGTACATGGAAAAAGGTATCTGATTGTGGCTTTTCAACTTTGCTGATGAAGGCATAACAGGATGCAATGTCTGGAAGTTAAAGCTAGGTAAATAAAAGACAATTTTTAGTTGTGGGCATAATTAAACATTGAAACTGCTTCCCAGGGAGCTGACAGCCTCATCATTGCTTCGAGTCGTTATCACAATATTAGATGTCTTCTAAATAAAAAGAGATGCTTTAATCCAGTTTATAGGAGAAATTCAACAGTGTGTGTATGTGTGTGCAGAGGGCTGTGTATGTTAAGCTGGATCATCATAGTGGTTTCCTGTAGCCTTTGAATCCATGAGTTTAGTCCCCTGTTCATCCCCTTCCTTTGTGGGTTGTAGAGAGACCGATATTGCTTGCACTTCCCTCAAAGTGTTCAGAACTTGCATCTCAGCTTTAAGATAATGATAAATAATCAAATTTCATGCTTCAGGGTTTTGGCAGTTGCCTGGAGTTGTCAGGAAGGAATTTTTCCTCTCATACAGTTCTAGTGGCGGGAGGTGGGAGGTTGCACCTTCTTCTAAATCATTGGTGATTATCCACATTTGGAGATGGGACATCCTTCAGAGTGGGCAAGTGCTCCGAGGTGGTACAGAGAATCCTCTTTCTAGACATCTGGCTGGTGTGTCTTGCTTGGTTCTATTTAACAATAGATGCAGATTTTCATGACTGTGGGTGCAGAAGAAGGCAATTGCCCTAGTCTAGAGTGCAGTTCACTTGCCAGGATCATCTGGGTATATCTCACTTAATCAAATCCTTGCCGTTGCAGGGATCTCTGGCATTCGTGGCACCTTGGTCTCTCCAGTTGGCACACTGTTTAGTCTTCTAAAGACTGAAATACTGTAGCCTAACTAAAGCCATTGGCCTTAATATACGAGTATCTGTGTGAAGTTTAATGGCCTGTGTTATAGAGGAGGTCAGACTAGAAAATCTAATGGTCCGTCCTGGCATGAAACTCAATGAAACTGAGATTATTCCACTTGTTTAATGTTGATAAAGTTCTGTTTAAGCATCTGATCAAGATAAGAAACACAGGAGGCTGTCTGGATGTCCTATCTATGTAGGGTGCCCAGATGTCCTTATATTTGGGTTTTTTTATTACATGCTCCTATTACCCCCACCCCTCACCCTCGTCCCGATTTTTCACACTTGCTATCTGGTCACCCTATATCCATTGACGTGCCCTGGCTATGTAATGGGACACCCAGGGAAGTTGATAGTACTAATGTGGTAGGAGGACTTAACAGGGCACTCTTTCAGAAGAAAAAGATTCTGTCCAGCTGCGTGCTCTGATTTATTTCACTGGACAGGGGTAAGGTTATCTTAACTTAAGCTTTTATTCAGTGCGCTGAAGGTTGCTCATTAGAAAATAGAACAACTCTCAATATCAGAAATTGGAAGCTTTTATAACAAACAGATATACATATTCATGTGGTTCATTGATTATTCATTTATACTCGTACATGGTTCAAACTATGTGGAAACTGGAAGGTTACATCAGAAACATATTCATTGGTTCTAATTTGCTGCAGTGCTGAGCCTGCACAGCAGATTTTTCACTTTTAGCTTATATTAGTAACATTATCAAGGCCTTACTTTTGGAAGTCAGTTTATTTTGCACACAACAACACCAGGTGTCTTATCTCAGTTAGTATAGGAGTGCTTTGAGTATAACACTCCCTTTATTTTCTCATGAGTTGCATTTCTCAGATTTGAGGCTTATTAGCTATTTTCAGTTAGCAGTCTGAGATTACCCAGAGTGCTTGACTGCAGTTAGCTAACTAAGCTTATGTATGTCTTACATACATTTGCTTATTACAACATAGGGTAAAGATGTTTACAATACTAAGACCATCTGGAGTAGCTCGTCGTGAGTAACAAATGTAAAAATAAATACATTTTAAAATAACTGCATCCTATTAAAACAGAATTGCGCATGTTAAATACCTTTTAGCTGTTGAATCTAGTCCTGCAAAGAGAACTGTGTGAGTGCATCGTTGAGGTCAGCCAGACTCTGTGAGTATGTTCACATCACATACTTAGCCCCTCTGATTCAGGTTGAGGCCAAGCACCCTACCCCCATCCCCACCCCCTGCCTCAGGTCAGCAAGCACTCACAGCCTGGGTTTTCACAGCTGCTAGGAAGCTGGGCAGGACCGGAGTTCTGCTGTGACTCCAGTCCAAGCCCTGTCATTTTGCAGCATAGACACAACTCAAGTCACACAATAGAGTCAGAAAGTAGATGCAAGACCCGACTCCACCAATGGTAAGCCCAAGTTTACAATCACTGTGGGCGCTCAAGCAGGAGCTTGGACACGCCAATTCCACAAGGTCAGGTTCCACAGACATCGGCATACACTAGGTGGGTGCAGAGGTCTTTCTGCCATTTTTTTCTTTTTTAGTATCAGGACCTGGGTTTTAATCCTCTGTCATGAAGGGGCGTTGCAAGTTATGACCACACCTATGAAAGGGAAGAGACTGAAGAGCAAAAAGCCAAAGTTCACAGATCCAATATATTTTTTTTATGCCAAACAGAAACTTATCTGAATCTCTCAGTGGTGGGTTGTGTGCATGTGCAAGTTTCTATAAATCCTGTTAGTCGTCATGCTTTAAGAAATCCACATTTTATTTATTTTGGGGTAAATGATCGAGCTGAAGTGATTAGGCTCTCCTCTCCATGAACTGAATGTATGATTGTGTATGAACATCATCATCTGGACACATTTTAATCAGATTGTAAAGGGGGAATAAGTTAGTATGGTTTTATAATTGGATCCTTATGGAGTTGGAGAAGTAGCCCTCTGCTATATAATGATCTGCTCAGAAGAACAGTTGTGGGACTCCTATGCCTCCATTTATCATTTCAAATGGATTCTATTTCTTTGTCTAGGGAACAAAAATTCAGTATAATAAGCATTTAAATAAAGATCAATCAGAACCACTAGTTTCAGACCCAGGATTTTAGGCTCTTCTTATCTAAATTGATGTAGTTCAGTGATATGTTCAGCCATTATACCTAAATATTGGTACTTGTCCTCTTCTCTTTTTATGTCTTGAATGCTCGGTTCTATTTAACAATAGATACATTTGTTGAATGGAGAATTTTTAAGGTAAACAAATTCTGCTTTACCCACACATCTGATCACTGGGAGCTATGTGGAGCATTATGTACTTGGCACCTAGGCCACCATAGACATTTTGAATTATTTCACTTTGTCAGTTTTGGGGCTATTTGAATCCATTTAAAAGAGAGTCCCTGACTAGGTTCTGGAGGTTTTTTCTTCTTTTTTCCAGGTTTGGGGTCATAATTGCCATAAGAAACTAGTACTTGTGTATCCCCAGTGAATTGAACTTTCCCATACACAACACACCTATAGGGGGTTAATCTTGTCATTGGAATCAATTGAAGTTTTGCTTTTTTGATTCATTGGGAGCAGGGAAAATACCCGGGATAAATCCACCTATCCAGTATGAACAAACTTGTTTCTTCATGAATTGGAGAGAGAGCCGTGTTAGTCTGGAATTGCAGCAGTGACAGAGTCCTGTAGAACCTTAAAGGCTAACTACTTGTTAACCACTGCTTGCATCCGACGAAGTGGGTATTAGCCCACGAAAGCTTATGCTTCAATACTTTAATCTTTAAGGTGCCACAGGACTCTTTGCTACTTCTGCTATTCCAGACTAACATGGCTACCTCTCTGATTCTTGTTTCTTGTTTTTCAATTCCTTTTTAAAAAAATCTATTTTGTTTAAATATTTCTCTTCAATATTGGCCACCCAACTTTAACCCCATTGTACTAGTGGCTCAGGTATTGGACAATGCATGACTACAAACAGAAAAGAAAATTTTATATCCAGATCAGTCTGGCTTCCTTCCTGAAATTGAGCAAAATCCCCCAAGAGGGTAAATAGTGGTCAAAAGTAAATTAATTTATTTTAATGATCTCAAGGATGCTAGCAACACAAGTGAGTAATAACTTTATATATGGTATTGAAAGGGCCAGATCCATATGCATTCTAAGTAGCATATTGCTTTAAAAATAATCCCATTTATTTCAGTTATCAACAAATCATATATTTAAGCATTTGGGGTTTTGTTTGAGCGGGTGCTTTGGGTTCTGGATTGGTGTCAGAGCATTCAGTAACTCTATGGATTGAGCCCAAAGTGCCTGATCCAAAGCGCATTGAAGTCAATGAGAGTTTCCATTGGTTTCACTGGTGTTTGGGTTAGACCTAAAATGACTGAGTGGTAGAGTATGCTCAAGGATCGCTTTGGACCACAAAGAGCATTGTAGAAATTACTAGACCATTTCATAACCTTAATTTTCAGAAGTAATTTCTAATTGATTTAAATGGGGAAGATCTGCTTAAAATATGAGGATACG
This sequence comes from Sternotherus odoratus, assembly GCA_032164245.1. Lineage (NCBI taxonomy): Eukaryota > Metazoa > Chordata > Testudines > Kinosternidae > Sternotherus > Sternotherus odoratus. The sequence continues at coordinate 148,354,081 of JAVMKO010000003.1, forward strand.
ATTTGGCTCAATATTATTTAAATTGCATTAAGACAACGTGGAACAATTTATAAAAGACCATGGTAAATTTAATTTGAGTTGGAGTGCTGATATTTGCATAATTAAGTGTGACTGAAGGTTTTAGGCTAGTAAAGGTAATAAATAACATTACACAGAAACACATTTGAAGTGCCACCAAATAGGCTTGTATAGTAGTGTTTTTAAAGATATAGAACCAAATTACTTTTTTGAAAGTTTGTCATGTTATTGCTTTGCTTTAAAGTTCAATTAACAGGCTGAAGCAATATGAGTAAACATGCACTGGCCTGTTTCAGTTTGACCTAGGAAAAAAAAAACGTTGATACTCATTAAATCAGACACAGGGCTTTTCAGATGGGTCCTTTTTTTGTTTTTTGTGTTTAATGGATTCTTAGTGTGCTTGACAGGTTGCTACTCCAGGCTTCCTGGTATTGAAGTCTGGACACTGCCAACCAAGTTAAGTCATATGTACTGGCTACCTGTAGTGAATTGAGACTCACCAGGGCATCACCTCCTGCTGGTCATCCTGGGAATTAGCTTTGCAGCACTTGGTGTGCCCTCTTCTGGGGCAGTGTCTCGCCTGCTGCTGGCTCCATGTCCCTCCCGGATCCCAGTGCCCCTTATCCTGTGGTTCTGCCCCCAGCAGTTCCTCCTCACTCTGGATTTCCCCTCCCAGAGGAAGCCCCATCCCTCTAAACCTATCTTGCCTCAATGGCTACTGCCAGTCATCATCTAGCCCCCGTTCACTGGGGCAGACTATAGTCTGTAAACCACTCATCACAAGCAAGGGGGTTGGATCAGCTACCTCTGCCTAACCCCAGACTAGACCTCTGCAGCCCGAGTATCTCTATAGGCCTTGCACAAGGCCTGCAGCCTGGGGAGTTACCAGGTTGGAGCTCCCCAGCTCCTGTTGCCTTTCCCCAGCACTACTCTACCTCAGGTACCCTTCTTAGCCAGGCAGCCAGGTCCTTCTCTCTCCAGAGTTAGAAAGGCTCCTCAAGATCCTTGTCCACAGCCATCTTATCAGGGCCTCCTGGGTCCTAACTGAGCTGGCCACTGCTGTGACTGCTACCCCAATCAGCCTAGTTCAGCTGTTTTGAAATCCTGTTCATCGGGTGGTGCAGCCCCCCCACTACACTACCCAAGCAAAATTGTTTGGAAGATTTCCTTTCCTCCTTTTCCCCTTTATTTTCAGGAATTACTTTTACAAAGAAGGACCTTCTCATTTTAGCCTTTTAATTCCTGGAAAGTTACTAAGTGGTGTTGAGACATCTATTGATGTTAGCTATTCAGTTTTCAGTTAGCTATTAATACCTTTGTCAAATGTAATGCACACATATAATATAAATAAATATACACCCCTTATTAAAAAAAAAAGCATATGTTGAATTGATGTAGTGCCTTCTTCAGTAATTCCAGGTTATGGATAATGGATTTTATTGTAGGGGAAACATAATAGGGAAGATTCACAATAGATGATGACAAAAAAGGGAAATAGTAAGCAAAAGACAAGAAAAGAGAATGTATTTTGTTATTGAATAGAGGCTGGGGCATAATTTCAGTAAACATCTGTGTAGGAGCTTTTTTTTTTTTTTTTTTTTTTAAATTGGGGTTGACTGTATTATTTATGGCTATTTCTAAATCATGCAATCTCTAGTTCACTTCTTTCCCCCACTTAATATGCTGATTTCTAGATGGTTTTAAAATGCACGCAAATAATTTATAGCTGAAACATTTGGGAGCAGTGTTTGAAACAGGTCAGCAGTTAGATATATATACCTCTAAAGTGTTGGGTTAAAATATACATATATTTTAACCCAACACTTTAGAGGTAGGGACAAATACTGATTTATCTCAGCAGATGCAGAGTTCGGTCACAACTCTATACTATTTGGCCGGGGTGGACAAACTACTACCTGTGGGCCACATCCGGCCAACGGAACTGTCCCATCCAGCCCCCCAGCCGGGGAGGTTGCCCCCGGCCCCTCCCCCATGTTCCCCCTTCATCTGGAGCCATGCCACCGTGAATGCAGTGCTCTGGGGGCCGGGGCTGTGCGTTCCTGCAGAGCAGCATGTCTGGCTCTGCACAGAGCCAAACACGTTGCTAGGAACCTCATGGTAAGAGGTCCAGGGCAGAGGTGTTGGATAAGGGGTGGGGCAGTCAGGAGACAGGGAGCAGTGTGGGTTGGATAGGTGTTGGGGTCCTGGGTGGTTAGGGACGGGAGGTCTCTGGAGGGGACGGTCAAGGAGCGAGGGGGTTGGATGGGGCATGGGAGTCCCATGAGTCTGTCAGGGCAAGGAGGGGTTGGGTGTGGGGTCTCTGGAGGGGGCAGTTAGGGGACAAGCAGCTGGGGTTGGTTGGGTCAGGAGCTTTGAGGGCGCAGTTGGGCAGGAAGTGGGAGGGGTCCAGATAGGGGGTGGGGCCAGGCTGTATGAAGAGGCACAACCTCTCCTACCCATCCTTCTGTACAATTTTGAACCCCGATGTGGCCCTCAGGCCAAAAAGTTTTCCCACACCTGCATTTGGCTCTCTATCCCCAAAGAAGCAAATCCAAGGAGGAGGAGACTCTTCTGTGTTGGCCACAGAACTGCTCTGCAGCAACCCCTATCCTGCCCCTTCTCCTGGAGCAAGATCTAACAGAGAGATGAGTTGAGTAAGTTTTACCATAGTCTGGGATAAAAGTCCCAGTATGAGTATGAATATAGCTACACTGAGAAGATAGTAAGGCTTCCTTCTGCAAGCCTGCTATGGTCATGTTTAACAGATATGAGGCTAGGGTTACCTATATGTCCTTAGAATAGACTTTAAAGGGACACTGCCGAAATAAAATGTTGTCATTTTGGGAAAAAATAGGTTAAAAGCAGTTTCAGGTACTATGCCATCTTTAAAACTAAAATGAGATTATCTCCTGTTCTGTGAAAGATCCACACAAACAAGGCAAATTTACTCCTTGACAAGTTAGGGAAGATACTGACTTACTACACACACAGTTCGAATGCTAAAGCAGAAAGATGATCTGTTTGTCTAAAGAAACCAAAGACAAAAGTCCTAGAAGGCTTATACTGAATTTGCTGAAAACTACCTGGAAAATGTTGATTAATAGCATCCAGTATAAATTCTACAATGTGCTAGCAATATTTTCTTTATGCTAAAATTCAGAATGCTGTCCCCGATTTATTGGTGTGTATGTCAAAGAGAATGTGTTTCCTTACATGATGTTCATCTATGCAAACAAATATTTCATAGTCATTAATTTCTTAGGGTTCTTCAAGATTTGGGTGGATATGTGTGCATAGGGAGAAGCAAGCTTATTAAATTGATCCAGACATGGCTGCTTGCTCTTGAGTGAATGGTAATGAGGCATGCTTGCAGATGTTATTTCACATTGAAGCTCAGTATTATGAATTGTTACTGAAACATCTGCAATAAATTCTGGATGTTTGCTATATCTGGAAATCATTCTTTTATGTCTGCTTTCATTAGCAACGTGGTTCTTGTGATGCTCTGGAAACAAGACAGGGAATTTTGAGGATATAGTGTGAATGTCAGTTTCTTTTCCTGGTTTGTATTTTTGAAGACTTATTTTAATTCAATAACGTAACAGCAAGCATAATTAAAACTATCCTGTTTTAAAAGAGCTGAGAGGAACTCTTGTTTTAGTGGACTGCTTGCTTGCTTATGCATTCCTTTGAGATGCATAACTGCTATTTAAAACCAGGAATAACATTAGAACTGAAAATGTCACAAACTACTGGAAACTTTGAAGTGCATGCACCATCTGGTATGATTTTTTTTTTAATACAGAATGCTGGTTAGGAATGGGCCCAGATTTATACCCTAAAATAAAGTAATTCCCAGTTACATAAAATAGAATTTTAAAGCTTTTTGTATGACCTAAATATGCAAATAGGATGTGGACCCCTAACTTTGTGCTTTTGAAAATCTGCCTTTGTTTTATATAATTTCTTTTAACCTGTGGGGCAAAGTTAAAATAAATTAAAGCTGTGAGAAACTTGATCTAAATTAAAGTATTGAAGCATAAGCTTTCGTGGGCTAATACCCACTTCGTAGGATGCAAGCAGTGGCTTGCATCCAACGAAGTGGGTATTAGCCCACGAAAGCTTATGCTTCAATACTTTAGTTAGTCTTTAAGGTGCCACAGGACTCTTTGTTACCTCTGCTATTCCAGACTAACACGGCTACCTCTCTGATTCTTGATCTAAATTCACATCCAGGATTTCACTACGTGGACTCTCCCAGCCCAAGTCTGCTTTCTCCTCTTTCCTCCTCCTCCCCCTTCCCCACCCATTGATGGTATGCCAGTGTGGCTCCATTAATGTGAATGGACTTCCAGTAGACTCTCGATTATCCAGGATGTTAGGGAAAAAATTAATCCTGGTTAATAAAATCCCAGATAATCACCATCCATAGGAAATATGGCGGGGGGAATTGGTTCACCAGCCACGCTGCACCGGTGGGAGTGGGTGTTGGTTCACTGGCTGCCCTGTGCCCTGGTGGGTTTTTTGGTTTTTTTTGTTTGTTTGTTCTTGGGGCAGCAACAAAGCCAGAGCCAGCACTGCGAGTTACGCATATTTTTTTTGACATCCTGGTTAATCCACATTCTGGTTAACGCAATCCTGGATAATCGAGAGTCTACTGTACTCCAAATTTACATTTGTGTAAACTAGACCTGCATCCAGCCCTATGAGTTTCACAAAAAGCTTGTCAGACATGCCTGTCTTTCAGAAGCCTGCAGAGAAAGCTCAGTTGGCTTGTTGTTGAATAAAAAATGGATAATACAAAAGATAAAGCTTTATTTCATACTTGCAGCAGCTATGTCTTGCTTTCAAAGGCAGACTGGAAAATGGAATCTTACTATACATTGTTTGAAAAGTGTATGTGAAATGAGGAAGATATTCTCAGATAGTAAATAATTTTATGTTTGGAGCACAAAGATGACCCAAGAAGAGGCTTAATTTTGGTGGTTGGGAAGACCTTCCCAATTCCAACTGCTTTGCTGCAGGTAATACTGTCATGCTTCAGGATTTCTTTTAATGCAGTAGAAATAGGCATTGTTTCCTATGTAATAACAATTGTCAATCCATCTGATAGTGGGTGAAATAAGAATAAGGTGACAGGCAAGCATTTCATATCAATTATCACAGTTATTTTATGCCTTCTTTTTCTCCAGTTTCCTACTCAAGATTCAGAGAAACAACTCTGCTTTTAGTCAATTAATTCAATACCCTCCCATGTGTACACTGGTATTTATTGTTCTTTCTATGCCCATTGTTTCAGCAAGAAAAGAAATCTTTTACCCCTGATTATACAGATTCCCTTAGAAGTGTGTGTGGTGGGAGATACTTTACAATCACAGACCAAACATCTCAATAGCTTTGTTATCATATGGAGGCCCATATCCTGTCTGTGTAGTTCTGTGGCCACTTTACAATGAACCACTGGGTGACTGTATCTATCACTATCCCTGGGACAATCTCCCCAGTATAAGGGGCTCCTCTGGTGTGAAGGCACTCTAGTGACTTCCATGCCACTTTTCTCCCTGCTGCTGGTGTAGTGAGTATCTTTAGCATCTGGTGGTGTGTTTGGGGCTTCTCACTGAACCTGTGGTATAGGCACCAGGGCTGGCAGGAAGCCATTGCAATTTAAGCATTGCAGACTAGGCTAGAACATTGGTTCATCCTTCTTGCCATTCTGTGTGCTGTTCAGCCATAGTAGGGATCTGTGGAACAGTGTTTGAAGTTGTAGCATGTAACCCTCCTATTTGAGTCCACTCACTGCCGTCTGGCTTGAGGTCCTGCTGTTTAGGAGTACACATTACCACCCTATCCTCACGAGAAATTTTGTTGTTGTAAAGTATAAGCTTTAATGCCAGCGATAATGGAGTTATCTTCTGTGGCAAATTAAATTTAACATTTTATACACTAAATTATCACCCACATTGTTTTGACAATTGCAAGTTATAAAAAGGGTGAATTATTCTCATGAAATACAGTTCTGTTTTCAAATATCTCTGCACCACCAGGGATCCTAAATTGGTTTTTAGTCTAAGTTCTAATTTCACTGAATGTAATGCTTTGTCAGTGCCTGGGACTGATATTCATGATATTTATAGCTGCAGAGGAGTGACACTTGTTAAAAGTTTTGCTTCCTTTTCTTAAACATTAGATATGGGCTGACTTTACAAAGGAGTGTATGTTATTTATGAAATAGATAAGTAGTGGTCACCGTTAGTATTTCATGGTCTGCAAGGGTTTGGAGGAGTTAGCATTTTTAGCAGGTATGGAGAAATTAAAACTCAAATATATTGTTGAAGTTTGAATCTAAATAGTGAAGGGGGCTCAAAGCTTTTTAGAGTGGAGTCTTTTTTCCAAATCTTTCAAGGTGGAAGCATGTAGCGTGGCTTTGCTGTATTTCTCAAGATTGTAAGACTGGAAAATGGCATGTTTTGCATAGAACCACTTGCAAAAATGTGTGCTACTGGTTCTTCTGCAAGTATTACATAATCTTTAAAATGCAAATAAAGTGGGTGATTTGCATAGTCCACACCTGGTAAATTACATGTATATTGGATATGATGCCGGATAAAAGAGGGAAAGGACCATCTGAAGATAAGTGTATTTAAATTCTACACAGAAAAATGAACCATTTAGCCATTGTGCTCAGCCTTTACTTATCTATCCATTCATCCTTAGTGTATTCTCCATCTTTGAAAAGGTACTTTGGTTTTGCTTGACTGCCCAGAATTTAGCATTTTTGGGGATGACCTGGTAAGCGAGTGGAAAGAATAGCAGCTCATAGCAATACCATTCATACTGCTGAAATAGCAGATTATTACCGAGTCTTCTGAATGCAGATGACACTTATCACACTGACACTGAAAGAAGAAAATTCCAATAGCAGGTTACTTTAAAGTCTGAATTCTAGCACCTCTTCAACCCCTGCTACTGATCATGAAGGATTTCATTTGCCCTTTGGTTATTTTCAGTGGGATTAGAGCATGAATTGTGCAGCTCAGACATCCAAAGGTGGCAATAGAAAGAATTAGTTAACCTTGACTAAGGTTAATTTAGCTCTTGGAAATATTGTTAGGTGGGGTAAAAGAAATCTCTCCAGACTTTATCTAACACCTTCTTTTGTGTTGGACTGGAAAAGCTCTCAGCTGTTTATCTCATTAGGATCAAATCCTAAAATGGGGTAAATCATCGTAGCTGTATTGACTTAATGGAACCCTGCTGACTTGCATCAACTGAGGATCTGGCTCATCATGTATAACTGAACTCCTGGTAAGTTATATTTGATATAGGACAGGGAGCTGTTTTGAAACAACAGAGGTGCTGGTGTCCTGAAGCCTCTCAGCATAGCACTGGCACAGAAGCAATTAAATGACCCAGACACCAATCTGGTCATACCCTTTAAGAGGATTCTGTCTCTCTCACTCTCATACAGAATTACTTAGTATTGGCTATTCTGCACTGGGTATTAACACTAATAGCCCTCAGTGGCCTCAGACAATTACCCATTTAGAATTATTGTGGGGCCTCACTGACTGGCTGTTGATGTTTTTTTCTTCTTCACTTTCATTTTCTGAATGATGTAATTGTCTCCTTGCCTTTGGCAAGATCTGTGATGGGGAAATGAGAGAGAGAGGAAAGAAATGGGAGGGAGAAATTGGTCTCAACAGGCCTTTGAAAGGGAGCAGAATGCTGAGTGAATATTGTAGTTGATCTTAGTGTGGAGGAACCTTTACTGGAGTTAATGGATGGGAAAACAAGAGAATAAAAGCAAAGATATTGAAAATGCCTTCTAGTTGAGAGTGCATTGATAGGTTCTATATTTTATTTTAGAAAATAATTTGTTGTTCAGATACACAATAGATAACGGTCTGGATCTCAAGCTTTGTATTTTTTCTTCTTAAAGCTTATTTGTATGTGTGCATGTAAGTATATAAACTAACGGAGAAATGGGAAAGCTTTTCATTAAAATATAGTCTTTTTGTGGAAATATTGAGACCAGCTCTAATTTAATGTTTAACATGGGCATATAGATATTGCAGGGGGGCGTCTAGTGTCATTTGCACATTTCACACTGGAGGTTTTAATTAGGTTTTTGTTTAGTTTTTTACATATTCTTCATGGATTAAGCTGGAATTAACGTAAATAGATGGTAAATGTCTTTTTCATAGAACCTAAGAGAAATGCCTGTTCTCTGATTTGATAGCTAGAAATAAACAGAACAGTTAGTTGCTAGACCCAGTTTCAAACATAACATAACATTGCATGCCTATGATGGAAGTATCTTTATAAATGGCTTTTAAAGGCACTGGCATATTCCAGAGGGGTGTGTACCAGAATCCTTTCCCTTAATGGTCTGACACTGCTATAGTTTATCAATGGCCTGAGGCAGGTGCAGTATGAAAGAGAAACATCACTGTATAGGACTGACACTGACCTCAGCTATCTCCTACAGAACTATGGTGGCTCAGAGGCTTGTCTTTTCCTCCAACATGGCACCTATAATCCCTTTTCAGCAGCCTTAAACTGGGTGGTGAGCCATTTTGAGTGTCCTCACTAGGTCTCAAGAGTTTCTCTCACTGGAGAATTTTCAGTTTGCTCTGCAGACAAGCTTGATTAGCTATGAGGTGATTTCCCTCTGGGACCATGGTAGCTGTGTCCAAGATGGAGTGAACAATCACACTATTTTTGCAGTTTCGCCAATTGAGGGTCTGAATTCAGAGAGATCTGTCTCATCACCTGCAAGCTGGATCCTTCCCTCCCAATGACCAGTCCACTATTCTTCCTATGGTGCACCATTTTCTGCCTTCTTGGTGACGGGTGCTGGAACAATTTGTATAGTGGTGGTTCTGATGATGGAAACCATGTATGTGGTGTCTGTTATTACTACTTCAAGCCAAAGAGTGCAACGGCACCCCCAGCACCATTAATTTCAGCACCACTACTTGGTGAGAGGTCAGAATGCATCATAGAAATCCCTAGCAGTAGTGCATCATTGGAGGTATGCACCACCTGGAGAGCCAAGCCATCAAGAACAATGAGAACATAAGAAACCTGAACTGAATCTCCTGTGAGACTCTGTTACTATTTTGAATTGCTTGGATATTTCAGTTTTCAGGAGTTCCATTTTTGACAAAATATTACTATTTTCCATGGGGGGGGGGTATCCAAAATTTCCATTTGGTGGGGGAAAAAATTGAGAATTTTGGAACATATTTTGTTTTTTCAATTAAAATGTGTACAAAATTTTAGACAAAAAATTGTAAAAATTTAGATGAACATTAAACTTTCCAAACCAGCTCTATTTGGATCCCAATCATTTGGTATGAAGATCTGACGGTTCACTTAGTTTGACTATTTAATGCATCTTTGGGACAATGGAATAAGATTAGACAGTATTATTTGTCAGAATTGTTGAGGACTAAACTATGGAAAATCTAGTAGGAGTAAGCATAGGCACTTTAAGATAGCTTTATTCATTCTATCTAAGCTATCCTAAGCAATGTTCTAGACAGTTGATCTTCCCTGAGGGTTCTTACTTTTGAAGTCTCATATATACATAACTGCTTGGAGAGGCTAAGGTAGTATTGGCTTCAGTCTTGCTAGTACTCAGGAAACAATCCATTCAACATTTCCTCCTCATTGGGTCCTGGCCGAGTGGTTCCCTTGCTCTCAACAACCATGCACTCCATGAAGCACTTGTAGGTTTAAGACACCCCCCCACACACACACCCCACTTCCCCTCTCCCAGTAGCTAGAGAGATACTGTATCAAGCTAGAATCTTAATGTAGATAGAAGTGAAATGGTGCTTGTTTGCAATAGGAAGCCTTTTGAGGAATTGGGAAGAAATCTTTATTGCTTTCTTACTTGAGGATTATCGGTGTGTCTGTCTGTCTATCACAATAATCCTCAATTTATATTATTCTGGATTTTACTGACTTAGTCTCTGCTAATAGATTACAGCAGTGGGGAGAAATTCCTCCTCTTATCTTTTTGCAGCCCAAGATTTTCTTTCCTGGAAAATGTGGACCTTGCTGCCACTAACCATGCCCCTTTAGGTAGGGTAGCTCAATGATCATATTACACATATATTCCTTCCTTATATAGTCCTGCCCTGAACTGGCTGGTAGGGCTCATCAGGGATCCATCAACACCTTGAATTACAAAATTTCAAATCATAAATGGTCTAGAACCCAGTTATTTTAGAGACTGCTTCTCTCATGTACCCCATTTTAGTAGCTGTACTTTGCAGAAATTCTTTGGCTGTTGGTTGCCTGGATAGTACTTGCAGGAGCTGGTTGTAGGACATATTCAGTTTTAGTGCATTGGGTGCGAAGCTTGCTCCCACTGGATGTCCTTGAAGCTAGAACCTGGGCGTTTTAGAGCAAGATACAAGGCCTCACAGCCGGGTTGTTCACTATCTCTAGGTGGAATGCTCTTGGCAGCAAATCTTGTCTCGTCATTCCCCAGTTCTTTCATTTCAGTTATGATTTTGTCACTGCAGATGTACTAATTATATGTTCCCTATATAAGCAAAAATGCTGTGTTCTCTTGATTGAAATTATGTAAAGGGAAGTCAGATACTATAGTAGTATGTTTAAGATTAGCAGCCGTGTTAGTCTGTATCCGTAAATAAAACGAGGAAGACTTTGTAGCACCTTAGATACTAACCAGTTTATTTCAGCATTAGCTTTTGTGGGCTATAGCCCACTTCATCGGATGCATAGAATGGAACAGAAGAAAGATGCATTTATACACACAAAAAGAAAGAAAAAAAATTGCACGTTAGCATACCAATTCTAAGAGGCTGTTAAATTTGGATGGGCCATGAGGAAAAATCAATTTGAGAAGATAACAGAATAGAAATGCATTATTCTTCTTTGTCTGGGGACCAGAGATCATTCTCTCATTCGTTCTGGATCAATCCATGTCTTGGGTGGGGGGGGGGGAGGGAATGCTGGCATAGCAGCAAAGAGAAAATAGTAGAATTGTAGACCTGTCTAGATGTAGCAAACCTGCCACATGATTTCCAACTCTGCAGGAGTCAGGCAGGATTAAATCCCAAATGATATTTCCCAAAATGATAAAAAAACCACCTGGTTTTGACCACATTTTTAATATGTTTATCTAAAGAAAGCTGAGAGTCCAAGATAACTCCCACATTTCTTACAGAAGTTGAAATAGGTATCAAAGAATATCCTAAAGAAATCTGCTGGCACTAGGTATTAGGCAGCTTTTCCAGCCAAATGCTGGAGCTGCAGTTTCTTCAGAAAGTTTTAACTAGCTGGAATTCATCCAGCTTTGAATCTTCCAAGAAAGCAATTTTTGTAGATGGGAGGTGGCTAATGTATCCAACAGTATCAATATCTCTCCCTAGCTCTGGTTAAGAAGACAGGTGTATTGCCATGTCGTCTTTTATATCATAAAATGTCAGTTAATAAACAACCTTCTTGTGGCATGCCTATGATTTAATAAAATGAGTGTTGATCAGTGTTCCATAAAACACCAGGAAAGAGTTAGACATAGCTCCGATATACTGACCTAAAGCTGGCGGTTTTTTCAGTGATCAGTTCAGGCAAAAAGAGGTATCAAAAACGAATGTGTGAACTTGCCACAAAAGAGTTCATGAAACTGTTTGCTTGCTTAAACTGGTGGCTATTATTTCAGTACAGTTTTTCATCATTAGATCTTACCCTGGGCAGAATTCATGTTTAGTTATGTTTCCCTGTCTGTAATTTGGTATGAGTTGAAGTCCAAAGCTGAAAGCAAAACTCAGGGAGGCTCGATTTGTAACCAAGAAGTACATGTAGATTGCCTAGCTTTGGATAGTACTGTTCTGAAGGGGCTTTGTACCCAGCAGGAAACTGTTAGACAAACTGCTTCCTGTTACCGACTGTTTCCTCAGTGGAATTTGAATGTGCCTATCACTGTAGTATTTATATGTAAATAAATTAAAGCATTGCTGCTGTCCAACTGTGATTATAGTATCTGCTCTGAATAAATGGGGGCCAGTCAAGACTGTTAGATGAGAGGTAACAAAGCAGTAACCATTTAAAAATAATCACACAATCATTCACAAGGATCTGCTGTCAGAAGATATATTTGAGACACATTAAAATATGTTTGTATTTTAGTCATAAAACTTTTAGCAAGCTACATTTAGTGTTCATTGGCTGAGTCTATACATGAAATAATTGTTCATGATCTGAGATAGCTTGTTGCTATTTTAAGAAATACTAGACCAAAACACTGAGCTCTGCTACAATTGTGTAATGTCACTGATGTTAATAGGTCTGTACAGTTGTATCTGAGAGCAGAATTTGATCCACCATTTCTTTCCAAATTGCAAGATTTTAGTCACACTGATCTGATTCTCGGGTTGATGTCTTCCATTTACCAATTCACTACTGAAGAACCAAAAGTTCCTTTGAACTTCTTCTAAATAATTCTTAATAAAAGAAAGAGAAATTAGTTTTGAATTGATCAAACAGTTGAAATTGAGAACTCACCTGTATCCTTCATGAGCCTCATTTTTTTTAAATGGAAGGCTCGTGTTTACTGTACATTCTTGCATGTGCTTTGCACACCTACTTTTGTGCTCTTAATTATCATATGTACCCAAATCTAGTGCATCTACTTCCTCATTGCTAGATGCTTTTCTGTATAGTCGTCAGTATCATAGAACCATAGAATATCAGGGTTGGAAGGGACCTCAAGAGGTCATCTAGTCCAACCTCCTACTCCAAGCAGGACCAATCCCAACTAAATCATTCCAGCTAGGGCTTTGTCAAGCCTGACCTTAAAAGCCTCTAAGGAAGGAGATTCCACCACCTCCTATGTAACCCATTCCAGTGCTTCACCACCCTTCTAGTGAAGAAGTTTTTCCAATATGTGTACTTTTTTGCATGGCTAATTGTAGTAAATGCATGAAAATACATACAGAAATGCATATACAAGTGGGATTCTGCTTTCTACAAATCACATCCTTAGCATTCATTTATTAAAAAATAGAATGATTAGGTTAAAAATGTGCACAATGTTGTTTTTTTTAAATAGGCAAATATAACAAGGTAATGTAAGATCAATAAAGATTAATTACATAAGAAAAATACATGAATTTAAAATCCACATTACCAACAGAGAGATTATAAATTGGAAGTACCTATAAGGTTTGACCATGTAAGTGTATTAGAAAGTACTGTGTGTTAACTGAAGTTAAGAGAAATTAAGATTTTTACATAAGAAGCAAAGTAATGAGAAACAATATCAAACTTAATGTTTAACTTTCCTAACACTGGCTTCTTAAGTGCTTTGTTTTAGTAAATCTGAAATTTATTTTATAGATTATATTGCTTTATGTAACATGCAATATACATGTGTATATAATCCTATATAGTATTTTTGTGTTTAAGGTCTAGTATCTAAATCTTCCACACGGATTGGAGAGAAGTGGGTGGGTGGGTGGGGGATTATGTATGTATGTGTGTACATACACTTACACTCCATCTGCTCATTGACTGGTGGAACTAGCTCTGCATATTTATGTGCAGGAGGTGCATGTGTGTGCACCTGTACTGTACTGCAGCTATCTTGCCCAGAGCTTTATGGGGTATTATGCTTCTGCTGGAGTGATCCACCTCCATTCCACCCCCATATTAGCTACAATTTAACCCTGAATCTTCATTTTTAGAGCAGTGCAATTTTGTTTCATTACTATTTGGGACTTTATATATCTTCTTTCTCATATCAAGCTTTCGTAGCATAAAGACTGAAGTGTCCCAAAGAGGACTTTTGCTGTCTCTAGATACCTGCTCGGTGTCTAGTTGACAGCCGGTATCATGTGGAGTTCCCCAGGGGTTGGTCCTGGGGCTGGTTTTGTTCAACATCTTCATTAATGATCTGGATGATGGGATGGACTGCACCCTCAGCAAGTTCACATCCTGCAGGCTGTATGTGGCCCATCAGGGTAATCTGCTGGTGGACTGTGAGACAGTGTTTACGTTGACGGTCCACAGGCATGGTTGCCTGCAGCCCCCAGTGGCCATAATTCACCGTTCCTGGCCAATGGGAGCCAAAGGAATCGGTGCCAACCACAGGGATGAGCTGGTCAGCGCTTCCCATAATGGCTAAGCGAAGTGGTTTCTTTAGTTTGCAGAAGAGAAGAGTAAGTGGGGATTTGATAGCAGCCTTCAAGTAGCTGAAGGGGGAATCCAATGAGGATGGAGCGAGGCTGTTCTCAGTGGTGGCAGATGACAGAACAAGAAGCAGTGGGAGAGGTTTAGGTTGGATATTAGAAAACACTATTGCACTAGGAGGGTGGTGAAACACTGTAATGGGTTACATAGGGAAGTGGAGGAGTGGAGGAAGTGGGAAGAAATGGGTTACATAGGAAAGTGGAGGGAAGTGGGAAGTGCTGGAGAAATAATTATAAAATTGATGACCAAAAATATATTCACTCTCCCCAAATGAAATGATTGTTTTCCTGGTTATGAATTCAGTAACCACAAGTAAGAACTCCTATAAAAGCAAGAGTTTTCTGAGCTATTGGGTGATATGAGTAAACCAGGAGAATGCACTAGGGAAAAAAGGTGGTTTTTTTCTGGGTTTTTTGTTTTGTTTGTTTGTTTTATCCCACTGCTATGTAACTTGGCTTGTCTAAATCATTGTAATGTCCTCCTGTCCTAAAAAAATGAAATCCTCCCTTTTTGGTCCACATTTAAGCAGGAGATTTTTCAAAAAAACAAGAGTTCTTATTGATGTGTATGGCAGGGGGAGGGATTGTTTTGGGGTTTGTCTTTATGTTGTACCTTGGTTTTTGTGGTTTTGTTTTGAAAAGTTAGGTGGCAAAATGTGTCTTTTAGAATTAGTCACCTGAAACCTAAGCTAAGGTGACATGACTCAGATTTCATTATGTGGACAAGTACAAATGCATGCCAGATTAAATCCTTTTAACTCATAATGGAATATGGAGATGTTTAGCAGATGAAATCCTCCGCATCCCAGTTCCAACCTCAGCCCTCCCTGCAGTTTTTTTTTCAAGTCTGTGGCCTAGATTAGCAACCATAGCTTCTCCAAACTAGTTGTGTGAGATTCTGGTACCACTGAATCCAGAAACTCTCCCTGTTGACCATCTTCTGGTCAACCTTCATAAGAACCTTCCATATGAATGTATCCAGGGCTGCCGCAGAAACCACTTCTCTGTAATGAAGAGAATGCTTGAGCTCCCCTGCAAAGTCCTATGCACATTGTCCTCCCCACCCCCTAGTTGGCATCTTAAATGATAGAGGGGAACGTGATTCCCATGTAACTTACTATATAATGTAGTTTTCCTATAAAGACATAAGTCCTTTTTTTACAGTAGTACCTATTCTCTTTGTCACCAGTACACAGTCTAGATTCTCACACTCATCTGATCAGTGAAGTCCATGTATTACTATTGATTTTCATGCAGAACTCTTGCTCATTACACTTGTGACAGAATTGCTTACTTGCCATTCTCTCTTCCTGAGTTGTCTTGAGCATTCTTGGGTTATGGGAAAATTAGTATGTACTGGATCTTCATATCCTAAAAAGAGAAGCAATCTTGAAGCCTAAAAGTAGAAACTACTGGTACAGAGCCTATAATAAGTATGGTTACACTTTTGCATCTCTGTCATGAATGTGGAATCCTCCGAAGATAGTCTTCCTAATAATCTTTTTATGTTTCAGAAGGAACATACCGGAATTTGACAGTCATATAGGCCCTTTCATGTCCAAGCACAGACCTGTGGGAGTCAATGCATCAATGTGCTTATGCAGGAGCCCACTTGCATGGTTTCCAGTACAGGGTCAGAGCCCCAATTTACATTTGTTTTCATGTGTATGCTAAATTGTGTGATTGTTCAAAAATAAAAAGTAGATATGCCTTACAGTTCAGCCTCATCTAATTCTTAGTCTTATGGCTAAGGTAACTGAGACCTTCAATTAAAATACTATCGAAGTGCAGGTTTTTTAATTGTAGAATACCCAAGGGAAACATTTAATTTGTCAAATACAACATGGACAATTCTGGACTTTTTTTCAAGGTGGATTCTTTCCTTTTCCCTACTCCATGATTTCTTTATTATCTTTTGTACATGGACATTTTATTAGATGTGAACAAACTGTACTTGTATGGCAAAACACTTTCTTCAATGGACAAAAATGATTTTCTACTCCGATTGGAGAGTGTTCACCATCACTTCGGTATCTGTAAGCTTAATCTTGAAGGGTGCTGAGCACTCTAGCTTGATCCAGAACATTCCATTGATGTCAGTTGGGCTATTCGTGTGCTTACGTATTATACTGGATCAAAGCCAGAGTGCTGAGCATCATGCAGGATCCTAAATTAACAGTATAGGAGAGATGTCCCTACTGTGAGGTGCACATTATATTTTACTGGTGGTTTTGGCACTTGGGGGAAAATGGGAAAGTATAATCCAAGTGAAATAAATTAACTTTAAGAATGCAGATTCTTTGCACCCTTTGTAGTTGTTAATTTAACAGACTAGATCTTTGATGAATGATCCACTGCTCTGAGACCCCACACAATACACTTTGTTATGAGCTATTGAAATCCTTTCATAGACTTATGACCTGATCCAAAGTCCACCATGAGTACATTCCTATAAAGGGCTTCAAAGCAGCAAGAGTAGGAGGTTGTGCTAAAGCAACAGTGAGAATTAATGAGCACATGTAGCTAAGACAAGTTATATTCTCCCTTAAAATTTTGATCTTGATTTTTCCACAGCCTCTCAAAATAGGGCTTTGGATTGTATTTCTCCTTTTCAACACAAGAAGTTTATTGGAATCTGTTTTTCTTCTATGTATTGGCATAGTACAGTAAATAGTGGCATTCAAAGAAGTACAGGAAGCAAAAATATCTTGCAGCTGAGAAGCACACAATGTGTTTGCAGCATTGCATAGATTATAATCATTTTAGGTTGCAGATACTGAGATCTGTGTTTTAGGTTAGCGTTTAACAAATGTGTATTACAGGCATAGTTAAAGTTTTGGTTTTTTTTAATCTTTATGGTGGTGTTGTACCAAATAAAGACCAGCAGGATCTTATAAAGGGGAGAAGGCAAATATGCCACATTTATTGTAAGTACAGACAGAAAAGAAAAGACAATCAATCACTATTTTTCTTTATTACATACACACGCACATGCACTTATTCATTTCTATGAAGTTCTGCAAAGTTGTTATGGTTACCAGCTTAAACGTTGCTTGTGACAAGCTACTGGCCAGGTAGCTTATTTCACAAGGATCGGGCTGAGACTTCGTCGTCCTGCAGTGGGATGCCCTTGGAGAATGGATGTTCACAGAACCAGACTGTTTTTTACTTGTCTGAGTGGGATTCTTATAGGAGTGTGTCCCCATTTAGGTCTATGGAAATTGCCTTGTCATGCCATTGCAACACTTGAAGCGATAATCAATCAGCAGATGGTATTTTCATGACGACCATGGAGTATCTTCTTTATCTTTTTTTCTTTAGCCTTGTCATCTGGTGATGGCTGTGCAGATCTAAGCCCACCCTTCAGGGTCATTTGGTTATCTTCATACTGCACATTTTTCGGCCCAGAAATGTTGAAACAGTAGTTGGGCTGGTTCTGGTAACCTTTTTGCTTTATTATCTAAGCCATACATACATACACATACATTCTCCTAACTGATTTACTTAAACGTACATCTCACTATCTCTACTCTTTTAGGTATTCTTTCTTTAACATATCTACTTTCAGGGCATAGCAGATCGCAATAATCTGTGACCCATCTATGACACAATAGCAGAAACACACAGCAAAACATAACCGGAATGGCAGTTTCCACATACAGTTGTTTTACAAAATCACTTTTTTATCTCTTTCTGAAAACAGACTTTCTGTTTTAGGTTGGTGGGTACAATTAGTTTAGTTTGGCCTTGCAAGTTACAATGCAGGCTCATTTCAGTTATCACTGTCTCTGATGTTTTGGTTGGGGGAACAGAGCTCTTTGTACATTTCTTTCTATTATATAGTACTTATTACATTTAATTCATTCTTATATTCCTTTTAGCTTTTATACAGCAGTGGATGTTAAGATAGTGATATTTGTAGCAGAGTTTGCATCATAAACTGAAGGAAAAACCTGTGCCTACCACTAATAGCCTCAGGAATGGCCTAAAGATAAAACAAACCATTATCCCAGGCTGCACAGAATTATGAAACCAGGGATGAAATCCTATTCCTGTTGAAGTCAATTGGAGTTTTGCCATTGATTTCAGTGAGGGCCAGGATTTCATCCCAGAAATATAGTTCAGCTAGGTCATGGCTTTATTATTGCAACCACTTCCTTCACTACTTAAACTGTACCGCATTGGGGAGGGCTGTCTCAAACACCCTACTTGCATTCCTTCATTACCATAACCTGGTCCCTCTATCTTGCAGTGACTCCTCCATCCTCCCCTTGTACAAAGATGGGTCTAGGGAGGGTTTGGCCTTGTGCTGTATCACATGGAATTCCCACTCACTCCCCACTTTCTGTAACAGGGAAACGCTCCCCAATCCTGATTCCAATTCTGGCTTATTGGGGACCCAGACCTCTACTGAACAAGTTTCTGTACTGGACGGTAGCCAGATTGTGAGAACTCAAACGCCTCAGAGCCTATAGGTGAAAATCCACCAGTGGGTCAGTCAGTGAGGGTGAAAATTACTTCCCAGCCCCAGAAAGGTGATTACAGTGATTCCACAGCAGGCCCAGAAATCTGCTCCAAGGGGGGAGCTGTTGCTATTGGGTACAGAATGCTCTTAAGGAGTCCCCCAAGAGGATGCTGAGTGCCCACGAACAGTGGAGGGGCAGCGGTTCTGAAACTGGGGGTCGTGACCTCCCAGGGGGTCACAGGGCGATGCATTCGGCAGCATTTCCATGGAGACTCCGAAAAGTCACAGAGTGGAACTCGTCTGGTTTCGGCAGCGTTTTGGCGGATACAGAGAAATGCTGCCAAAACCTGAAGTTTCATTTGACAGCAATTTGGCAGACATACCCAGGGCACAAACAGACACAGCACTTTGAAAAGGGGTCAGGAATCTAACAAGTTTGAGAACCCCTTCCTTAAAGGGTCACAATTTTTTTGTTTGTTTTTTGTTTTGGTGTCCTGGCCCAGACAAAGTCTCCACAGCTCTGAGGATGCAGGAAGCAGCATTTTAACTGCCGCTGTATAAATGAGCATTATATGCACAAATATATGCTAATATCTCTGAATATGAATTTAAATAGCATATCATGAATCTAGTTATTTCTCGTAAGAAGTTTTGTCCTGGTAACCAAGCTCATGCACCTAGTGTTTAGGCACTGACGACAAAAAGTGGTACGGTAGTTTTAACATAGGACTAATGTAAGGTAACCAACACTAGTCATAGCATTTCAAGAGCACCGTCATGGTTTGAGAACCCAAGCAGAAACCTTTGAGTTGTATAAAGTGCTATGATTATCCTAGTACAAGTCATTATATTATTTTTCCTTGATTACTGAAATGTAATTGTATTTGATTAATTGCATTTTCACATCATAATTTAATCCAAGTTTTTCAGTGAATTCCTGCACAGCTATATTTCCCAAGGTGTATGAAATATCGTTCGAGGAACTACACACAGTTGGAATAAAGAACCAGGCAGATATTGCAGGCTTCTAACTTTGTGCAAATAGAAATGTTGCTGTAGAGAATAATTTGCAAAACAGCACTAGTAAGTCAATTGGTATGCAACTGAAAAACAAAGCCTTCTTTAAGCAAGTAAACTGCTGAGATTAATTTAAACAGATATAAATCAAAATTAAGTCTGCTTAGCGTGAAAAACAAGGCCTCTCAACAGCAGTACAGAATAGGCATTGTTACAGAACATGGACACTTCTGTAAATTAATATGTAGGGTTATGGAATATCTTATTAGATGAATGTTCATAAAAGAACACTCTTAGATGCAGGCATAATAATTGCCAGGAATCTGGTTTTTCTATCGGATTGCCCAGCAAAAAAAGGGACCCTGGTGACTCCGGTCAGCACTCTGGACTTTTAGCAGCCCATTCAAGTTGTCGGCGCAGCAGGCTCCCTGCCTGCCCTAGTTCTATGTGGCTCTCAGAAGTGACCAGCATGTCTGGGTCCTAGGCACAGAGGTGGCCACAGGGGCTCCACGTGGTGCTCCAGCCCAAGCACTGGCTCCGCAGCTCCCATTGCCCACAAACCAGGGCCAATGGGAGCTGTGGGGCTGCGCTGTTGGCATGGGCAGCTCGCAGAGCCCCCTGGACTTTTCAACTAACAGCCGGACATGCTGCCCGCTTCTGGGAACCACCTAAGGAATGTGCTGCCTGGCTGGAGCCCACACCCTTCCCACATTCCAACCACTTCCCCCAGGTCAGAACCCCCTCCTGCATCCTAACCCACTGCCCCAGCCCTGAACTCCTAATTTCTGGCCTCACCCCAGATCTCTCATACCCACCCACAGCCCTCACCCCCTCCCCAGCCCAGGGAAAGTGAGTAAGGGTGGGGGAGAGTAAGCAATGGAGGGAGTGGGATGGAATGAGTCGGGGCATGGCCTTGGAGAAGGGGTGGGACAAGGGCGTTTGGTTTTGTATGATTAGAAAGTTGGGAAACAACTTTGGTATTTAAGACATGAATGAAGCAATGTGCATTTTCCAAGAGGTACATCAGGGATGATTGTGTGATTATTTTTGGCTAATTCACATATAATGATGAATTGTACAGATGGAGATAAGACTGAATCTACCCTTAAAATGTTTTTTTAAAAAATAAATAAATAAACAAAGAAAAAGTCACCATTTGAAAGCCACAAAATTCAAAGTTAAGATTGCATTTCAACAAGCAACAAACATTTCAGGGATTGAAATGTCGTGTTAATGTAGTTCAGAGTCTTAATTTTGCCCAGTCTTAATTTGAATCATCTTTATAATGTAGGTTCAGAAATATTGCAACTGATTTTCATTGTTAATCAGCACACTGTATGCATATGCTACTTTCCTTCTGTCTGTGTGGTGTAAATGTCATACTCTCTAATTTTTCAGAGAATTAAGTATTAGGAGTAGGGCTGTCAAGTGATTAAAAAAAATGATAGTAATTAATCGGACTGTTAAACAATAATAGAATATCATTTATTTTAATATTTTTGGATGTTTTCTACATTTTCAAATATATTTATTTCAGTTACATCATAGAATACAAAGTGTACAGTGCTCACTTTATATTTGTTTTTATTACAAACATTTAAACTGTATAAAACAAAAAATAGTATATTTCAGTTAACCTAATACAAGTACTGTAGTTAAATCTCTGTATAATGAACTTATAAATGTAGAATTATGTACCAAAAATACTGTATTCAAAAAACTATATTAAAAAATAAAACCATGTAGGGTCTAAAGCTTTACAAGTCCACTCAGTCCTACTTCAGCCAATCTCTCAGACAAACAAGTTTGGTTACAATTTGTGGGAAATAATGCTGCACATGTCTTGTTTACATCACCTGAAAATGAGGAAAGGCATTCGCAAGGCACTATTATAGCTGTCATCGCAAGATATTTACATGCATGATGCAATAAAGATTCATATGTCCCTTCATACTTCAACCACTGTTCCAGAAGAAATGCATCCATGCTCATGTCGAGTTCTGCTCGATAATGATCCAAAGCAGAGCAGTCCAAAGCATGTTCATTTTCATCATCTGAATCAGATGATACCAGCAGAAGGTTGTTTTTCTGTTTTGGTGGTTCAAGTTCTGTAGTTTCCGCATCAGAGTGTTGCTCTTGTAAGACATCTGAAAGCATGCTCCACACCTCATCCCTCTCAGATTTTGGAAGGCTCTTCAGATTTTTAATCCTTGGGTCAAGACCTGTATCTAGCCTTAGAAATCTCACATTGGCACCTTGTTTGTGTTTCATCAAATCTGCTGTGAAAATGTTCTTAAAACAAACGTGTTGGGTCATCATTCAAGACTGCTATAACATGAAATATATGGTAAAAAGCAGGTAAAACAGAGCAGGGGTGTAGTGGGGCAGCTAGACTTTGGGGTTGTGGTTGGCCACTGAGGCAGGTGCAAGACAAAGGACTGTTGTTACCCACACCCTTTCCCTTCCCCTCCCCTCGGAAGGGAGTGAGAATCGAGTAGGGGGCACTGCCGGAGGGCAGTGTCCTGAAGCGGATGCCACTGAGCGGAGAGCAGTGTGGGTCCCAAACCAGCAAAGTAGAGAACGGGTGAGTCATCACACACAGAGTGATGCCCCATGGCTGGCAAGAGCTAACTCCTGGACTGACCAGTGGGAGGTGTTGCAATGGTGAGTCTCAACGCTGTTACAAGGAGATATACAATTCTCCCCCAAGGTGTTCAGTCACAAATTTAATTAACACTTTTTTTTTAACGAGCATCATGAGTATGGAAGCATGTCCTCTGAAATTGTGGCTGAAACATGTAGGGGAATATGAATGTTTAACATATCTGGTATGTTAGCAATGCCAGCTACAAAAGTGCCATGTGAATTCTCACTTTCAGGTGACCTAATAAAATAATAATATAAAGTGAGCACTGTACACTTTGTATTCTGTGTTGTATTAGAAATCAATACATTTGAAAATGTAGAAAAACATCCAAAAATATTTAATAAATTTTAAATGGTATGCTATTGTTTAACAGTGCAATTAATCACAATTATTTTTTTAAAATCAGTTAATTGTTTTGAGTTAATCATGTGCATTAACTGCGATTAATCAATAGCTCTAATTAGAAGGTCTGAAAACCTTGTAGTAGGAGTTCGTGTGGATGTTTAGTGGTCTGTGGATGGTGGGATAGAAAACCCATATTGGGTGGTTCAATAAGAGAACAGTAGGTGAATTTTGACAAGTTTTTCCATTCTGATAGGTTTCTACTTAGTTCCAGTGGTATCTCCTGTTATGTTGGGAATATCTCTCAAACTGTTTTAATTTCATTCACTATCTAGAACTCTCTCTAGCCTTTAAAAGGAGGGTAGATATGGTCCCTGGAAAAGTGCTATTGGATTTAATAAGGATGAAACCAATAGATTTCTATAGAATTGCTCTGCAAAGCTGTAGAATGGATCGAATGAGAGCCCTGCTATAGAAGTTATCATTCTCTATTAAAATCCACAGGATTTTTTCCATAGGACATAAATACATTTTTTATAGTTAAATGGGTGGTAAGGAATGTTGGTGGTTGAATATAATAATTGAACATCTCTCTTCATTTTAGTAGGATGGGGCAGTGGGCCTGTTCCTTGTTTTGTTTATGAAGGGCATGTGGTGAAATGATGATTGACTGGAGAAAGTAAGGTAAATGGCTCATGTACAGTGGGTGGCTGGTATGTACAGTATTCATTTCAGATTGGAACAATGTATGCCGCGTATTGTGAATACTGAAGTTGTGTGTTGTGTAGGCATAATGTTGTCTTGTGCATTTGGGTGGAAAGTGGCTGAATGGCTCTGTGGACAGAGTTAAGGTTCTCTGGATTATCTTCCTATTCTGTTTAGCTTCACTTTCAGACTTCTTTAAACAAAGGGGGTTTTGTTTCGAATTTTTGTTTTCTATTACTTGGAATGTTTTTCAAAAGTTCACCTTTTTAAATGCATTTTCTCTAAGCTACTGTTTATAGGGGAACACACAGTAAGCCATCTATGTTTAAGTTGCTGATTGCTTACCACTATCAGCCCTTGTTCTCGCTTGCTTATAATGTTGCCAAACATTCTCCATTTTTGGTGATGGCGGTTCAGCTGTTTCTGTGTGCAAAGATGGGGGGAAATAGGCCATTTTGACTGTTTTAACTAGTTCTCTGTCTCTTTTGGTGTACATTAGAACCTCTGGGGCTTAGAAACAGGAACATGAAATATGGCAGGGGGGTTGTACTGCAGTTAGAAGAGTCTTTTGATGAACTTGGATACATAAGAGCAAATCTGCAATTGGTGTAAACCGGCATAACTCCATGGCAGATAATACAGCTTTTGCCATAAATGAAGAATGTTACCCATGTCATAAGCTTTAGAGAGGTAGGAGAAACCCTATATACATTCATCACTAACTTTTTTGCGTAGTTTACGGGATTATTTCTCCCCCAGTGCTGGTCATGAAACCACTTGGTGTGCTGGGTTCTTTAGTTGCTCCTCTTAATTAGCTGCAAGATATATGCCAAATTGCTTGCAACTTATTTAATACATATTTGCAGAAGTTCCTATGCAATAGTACTGGGTATTGAGAATACCTTAGTCTCAGGAAATGTCTTTGATGCCCACGTTGGGGAGATAGGATCTGAATAACTACGTTTAATTCCTCTCACTTGTGGTTAACTGTATCATGTTCAAGGATTCTTTTGAACAAGCAGATGTGAAAAGTGTGTAGCTGTCTCAAGACCCAATTCAGGAAAGCATCCTTAGTCATCAAACTTCTTGAGCTATTGCCTAAACCCAACTGAAGGCAAAAATAAGTACATGCTCAATCCCTTTTCTGAAAAGAGGTGGACTTAAGATTTGGTGCTATCAGAGGATGCAGGAATCTTGCCGAATGGGAGAGTACATTTTGAGGGAAGGCCATCCTTGCCAGTGCACAGTCTGAATTCAGAGCAGGGTGGTGACTAAGGAAGTGATAAGTGAGTCTGGGAATGGAGAGTTATACTTACCATATTGTCCAGCACTGATTTACGATATGCAAACACATATTTTGCCAGAAGGACTGATAAAAATCTCTAGGATTTGACTGTGAGGTGAAATCTTGACCCCATTAAAGTCAATGGGATCCTTGCCATTAACTTTAATGGGACCAGAATTTCACCTAGGAAGTTTTGAAACTTCTTATCTGCTAAATTCCTCCAGCCAGCTGATGATCTCCATTTCCAAAAGTTCCAAGCTAACCCTATGTTTCATAATGGTAGAAAAAGAATGATGTTCTCAGGAGGGTGAGGTAACCTATAAATATCATTAGAAGTTGTTGAACTAATACAAAGAGGCTCATATAAGACCAAAGTATGAGAAATGGGCTGAGAGTAATGAGCAATTGTTTAAATAGTGGACCAGTTGCACAGATTAGTGGTTTGTAACCTGTGGTCCATGGACCTGTGGTGGGGTCTGCACCTCCATTTGAAAAAGCTTTCCCAAGGGGTCAGCACCTCCATTTGAAAATGGCAAAAGGTTGAAAAGCACTGGTATAGATAATCGAATAGACATTTCTCTCTCCCTTTTCTTATTTCTGGCCATTATTACTTGGAAATCAAATGAGATTGATTACAAAATTAACTTTCTGTGGAAGGTTCATAAAATACAGAGGAACAGTGTAATGTTGGGTGAATTTTATTCAGTGTGCTCAGTTGTATTAGGATGGGGATTTTCAGTCTGATTAGAATTTTAAACATATCTGGGAATTAGGAAGAAAGAAGAATGGCATAATTTTGAGAGAGAGAGAACCTCCACAGAGCAGCATTTGCATGAAAAAAAATGTTTTGACCTTGAGAAGATAAAATCAGAACAAGTGTAAAATGCAAAATAATCCCCACTATTAACATAGACTATTGTAACCGTATTGTGCATAACAAAGCAAAACCAACAAAAGAATAAAGAAACAGGAAGATAAAAGGGGGTAGTGTTCACAATAGTTAAACATGAAGATACATCTTTAAGAAATCTTTCATAAATGTAATTGTTCAAAACATAAAAGTAAAGCCTAATTTTGAAAATGTATATCTCTGAAAATAAAAGTTGAGATGAAGATGAATAAAAAGAAATCAAATACTAACTGGGATCAAGATGTATCTTTTGCTCCCTGTGTATTTTGTCTCGTATGTAACTGCAGAAAGTAATTATTCTATGGCATATATGATGGTGTTTTTTTCCATCAGAGAAGGAAATGCAGTGCTTATGTGATTGCAGGACTATTTTACTAGCAGTAAAAAAAACTTCACTGTTGATACAACTTCTAGAAAAGAATTCCATCACACCTATTACAAAACCATTTCTCTAATCTGCCTATAGATTTAAACAGAATGTGACTGATTTTTTTTTCCAGTCCCAACTGATGACTCCCTGTGATGTCCTAGATGCCGCAAAGTCTTTGTCCCAAGACAATGGTGTCAGGACTTTGCCTCAGACTGGAAAGTCATGAGGGTCCTGGAGCCACCAGACAGTCAAGGTCTCAGGGTGCAAGGTGAGAGGCTGGTTAGCCAGCTCTGCCCATGCCACTGTTGTTCCTCTCATTCATGCATTTTATATGATGCAATAATTTATCATCTCCTCTTTAGAAGTGATTGTATTGCATTTGTTGTTTAATATCTCAAGTGCCAATTTAAACATCCAAGTTTGTTTGCACGTTATTAAATAAAATACACACTATTAGCACAGCAACAAAAAAGACATCTTCACAAAATAAGCAACAGTTCAACAGTTACCGTAATTATAAAGGAAAACTGCCATCCTTTAAATGTATAATCATAACGAAGATTTTTCCCTCTTTTTGATGAAGATGCTGAGTGTACATAACAATACTTAGTGACTTCTTGTTTTAGTGAACATCAAAATTGATTTTCTCAAGGTAAATATCAACTGAGTCAAAGCATATTAATATTTACATCAATGGAAAATCAATATTTACATATTGTATTGGTTATAGTTTGCCTTTGCCTTTTAAATTCTGAATTGAGAGAAAAATCAATACCTTGTTTGAGGAAATATAACACTTGACATTTAGAGCTCCTAATACAATTTGGTTAATCCAGAATTTTTCATTTTCAGATGTTTTCTCCTAGTAAATAAGTCTCTGTCAAAATATTTTTTAATGGGGAGTTGAGTTAGCAATGGCAAGATATAAATAATCCCATAACTGTTTTCCTCTTCAATCAATTCTTAATAAGGTCATTTCTAGTATAAATATAGCTTGTTAGTCATTGTATTTAAGCCTTAAAGACTGCATAGGATTTTTTTTTTAACACGCACATTTCAGTTTCTGTTTTTGCAAGTATTCAATTGTTTGTAAAGACTGAATGGCAATGTTCAGTTATGTCTTCTCTGGAGATCTTTATTTTTTAAGCCAGACCTCTTATTCTTATACACTTATGAGCTAAAGCATTTCAATTCTAAAGATCCCCTGGTGTATAAAACTGACTCTGCACAGCTTTTTTCCATATCTTTAAAGTCTCCATAGTTGCCAAATTTGCCGACAAAGAGAGTGGGGCTGTTGTGGATTCCTGTCATGCCTAAATCTATAATTTAATCACTGACTTTTAAAGTATCAAAAGAAAATGTCTTCAGAAAAAAATTCATTGTAGGACAGCAAGTGTACTGAAACAGCATCATAAATTTTTAACACTAAGCTAAATACATCATTTAATGTGTTGCGCCTGACTAATCGGCAGATATTTCATGCAGATAGTACATAGAACATAGTTTTTTCTTCATGAATTAGTATTGCAGAAGAAAAGGATTAATTTAAATTATTCATATTTTTGGTACAGTCAAAAAAGTACTTAACATTTTATCTTCAGTTTGCACTACTTCAACCACTGGAATAAGATTTCTAAGCAGCATGGAGTGTGACATGTATATATGCCTACGATTATAAGATGACACTTGTGATAAGAGTACTTCAAAGACTATGCTTATTCTATACATGCGTGAATATACTTTTTTACTCCATTTTGTATTCTACTTGCTAGGGAGTGTTTTAATATAGTTTACTCAAAGGTTGTTTGCAGTTGTCTGAAAAGGAAGTATGATAAAGCATACTCACTGCACATTTTACTTATAAATGTCTTTCTAAAACCCTTTTATAACAGATATTTGATGTGTGGTTAGTATATATAGTCTATTATCCAATGCGTTCCAAAGATGGCAATTGAATTCCTAAAGTATATTGGATTGGGTAATCCTGAATAATTATAATGGAAAGGCATATTTATATGCAGATAGAATGGTATTTTTAACACTGTATCATCAGGGCCGTATTAACTCCTGTGGACCTGGGGCTATTAGATTTTTATGAGGCCCTTGTATACAAGCCTTTTTCCTAATTTAAAACAAAATGATCACCATTATGGCATTGAGGCTATTAACGCTATACTAAACTTGCATTTTAATTGACATAAAGTAATTCTGTGGTTACATTTCAGTCTTAAAACATGTAGAATATAGCTGAGTTCATTCAAAATAGCCTACTTCTTACCTTAGGACAGCTATTATTTGTTTTTGTTTTTTCTCAGAGGGAGTTTGGGTGCAGGAGCGGGCTCCAAGCTGAGTCTGAGTGCTGGGATGCGGGAGAGAGTGAGGGGTGCAGGCTCTGGGGGGGAGTTTGGTGCAGGAGAGGATTCTGACCTGAGACGGGGGGTTGGAGTGCAGGAGGGGGTACAAGGTGCAGGCTCTGGCTGGGAGGCACTTATCACAAGTCAGCTGTTGGGACAGCGTGTCTCCGTGCACTGCCTGCGCCTGCAAGCGCCTCCTGGCCCAATGGAAGCATGTGGAGCTGTTTCCCCACCCACAAGGAGCCATAGAGACTTGCCAGCAGCCGGGCTCTTCTGGGGCTGGTGTGGGGCCACAGCATGCAGACAGCCTGCCTGACCTCTACTGCACTGGGGCCCCCTTAGCCCAAGGCCCTGGGCTGCAGCCCCTAAAGCCCCCGGGTTAATCCAGCCCTGTGTATCATGTCCATCTTCATTATTTTGAAATAATTTTGTTTTTATTCTCATAACTGCAAGGTTAAATCTAACCTTTGAATCATCTTTATAATGTAGGTTCCGAAATATTGCAACTGATTTTCATTGTTAATCAGCACATTGTATGCATATGCTTCTTTCCTTCTGTCTGTGTGGTGTAAATGTCATAGACTGTCTAGATATTTTTAAGTGTTTATATGCAAATGCCAGAAGTCTAAATAATAAGATGGGTCAACTAGAGTGCCTCATATGAAATGAGGATATTGATATAATAGGCATCACAGAGACTTGGTGAACTGAGGATCATCAGTGGAACATAGTAATACCGAGGGTACAATTATATTGGAAGGACAGCACAGGTCTTGCTGAGGGGAGAGTGGCACTATGTGTGAAAGAAAATGTGGAATCGAAGTGAAAAATTAAATGAACCAAACTGTACCATAGAATCTCTATGGATAGTAACTCCATGTTCTAATAATAATATAGCAGTGGGGATATGTTATTGACCAACTGATCAGGTTACTGATAGTTACTGTGAAATGCTCAGGGAGGCTATTAAAATAAAAAAAGTGAATAACAATGGAGGATTTCATCTATTTCTGTATTAACTGGGTACATGTCACCTAAAGAAAGGATGTAGAAATAAAGTTTCTTGACACCTTAAATGACTGCTTCTTGGAGCAGCTGCTCCTGGAACCCAAAAGAGGAGAGGCAATTCTTGATTTAGTCCTGAATGGAACACAGGTTGTGATCTAAGAGGTAACTATAGATGGACCAGTTAGTAATAGTGACCATTATATAATTAAATGTAACATCCCTGTGGTGGGGAAAACACCATAGCAGCCCAGCACTGTAGCATTTAATTTCAGAAAGGGAACTACACAAACATGATTAAGTTAATTTTAAACAGAAATTAAAAGGTACAGCACAAAAAGTGAAATCCCTGCAATCCACATGGAAACTTTTCAGAGACCATTAGAAAGGCTCAACTTAAATGTCTGCCCAAAATTAAAACAAAACATAGTAAGAGAACCAAAAATGTCACCGTGGCTAACAACAAAGTAAAAGAAACAGTGAGGGGTGAAAAGGCATCCTTTAAAAAGTAGAAGTTAAATCTTCGTGAGGAAAATAGAAAGGAGCATAAACTCTGGCAAGTGAAGTGTAAAAATATAATTAGGCAGGCCAAAAAAGAATTTGAATGGCTAGCCAAAGACTCAAAAATTAATAGAAAAAAATGTTTAAGGTATTTCAAAAGTAGGAAATCTGCTAAACAAGTAGTGAAGTCACTGGATGATCAAAAAGCTAAAGAAACACTCAAGGATGATAAGGCCATTGCGGAGAAACTATATGCATTCCTTGCACTGGTCTTCACGGCTGATGATGTGAGGGACATGCCCAAACATGAGCCATTCTTGGTAAATGGTAAATTTCTGTTCTTGGACACTGTGTGGGTATGTCTACACTACCCACTATGGATCACTTTATTCAGGTTCCTCCCCATTTCAGTGGGGCTTCTGGGAAATGTACTATGCCTTTATTAGACTAAGTGACTTAGAATGTACTTTTCTGGGTATTCTAATTTTCCTCTTTTACATGACGTAACCTAAAACCACCTTGTGTGTACCTGTTTGAATAGGAGTATTCCTTGGTTTAAGTGGTAATGCTGGAAATAGATTACAGTATTGAAAATATTTTGTTTTAAACCATCCTGTCATAAAATAAGTTATGTTCATTAAAAGCATAATGACTATAAAAAGGGACTTTGTCACATAGCAAAGGCTTCATAATTGAAACTCGGAGGCTGGGGGAATAATCAATATTTGTCAAATGGAAAAATGACTAGACAAAATGTTACAGAAATGAACATTACCAGGAGCCAATGTGTGTCAGAGATTCCTTGTTTGGATGCCCCTGTGAGACAATAATGTAGGTAGCAATATGATTTCTTATCACATGGATCAGAAAGTAAGAGTGGGGCCCCAGGAGCAGCGGCGGGGAGGGGGGAACCGGGACGCTCCCGGCAGCCCGCCCGCGTGGCGGGGACGGGAGAGCGAGGCGCTTTTTTTTTTTTTTTTTTTTTTTTTTTTTTTTGTCCGGATTTTTTATTAAAAAACGAGGGGGCGTCTTATAGGCCGGAGCGTCCTATAAGACGAAAAATACGGTAGATATGTATTCATAGTGAAGTTTGTGATGTGAAAATCTCTAGTATAGGACTCTTTATCTTGCCTAGAATTTACTTTCCTTACTGTCAGAACAGCAAAGACACTTCAATAGGAGTTGGTCTGAGAACACAGTGCAGGAGTTGGCCCTGTGAGATATACTGTCAGGCAAAATACCCAACCACTGCGGTTCAATCAATATATAAAGCCTAGGGAAAAAGTCTATAAAGCCATTGGAAAAGTTGTTAACAGCAGACATATATATACAACCACTCTTCATCCCCAACCCCCAAAGAAAAAAAAACTGATATGCAAATTTCATGTTGTTGTTTTTGCATTTAAGAAATCACTTGCATTATTATTCCAGCCTCCATGACCTGACATGATCTTGCACATGTCTTGTAAGACCATGGTAACTGGAAGCAATGGCAATTGAAAGTGACAAGTCCTGTCAGCCTGACCATAGGAATGTGATATGTATCTCTCAAAAAACGAGGACAATAATGTGTGTCACCATTGTTAGGCCTGTTTTTACTCTTTATACCTCTTGTGTGACACACAGTCATAACAGAATTAAATACTATAAATTATGTCAGTATAATGTTTGAAGGTCCAGCATAAGCTGGAAACATTCAGAGTTAAATAGTACAGTTCTGTTTTATTCCATCACAGTGGTGTGACTCCATAGCTGTCATTAGAGTTACTCTGGATTGTGCTGGTGTAACTGGGAGCAGAATTTGGCCCAACATTTCTATTGCTACAAACTGCAGAGCCAAGATATTGCAGCAAAATATGATGTACAGCACCAGCTTAATTTTTCTACCTAATGTCGCCCTCTTGAGTTAAGATGTGTGCAACACAATGTTCTGTACAACATCATACACTATTATAAATCCACTATAATCCAAGTTTCAAGGCTTGGGAAAGTGAATATTTTGGAAGTAGCCGTTGTCTTCTATAGCAGCTCCCTTGCAATGCCATAGTACTTTCCAGAATACACAAAAAGAATAAAGGTAGAACCATGAAAAAATGCATTTACTCTGTAAAATCAGATTGCAATATCCGTACTTAGGTAGTAAATACTTACTGAAATGAAGTAGTAAGCTAATAGTCAATGTAAGTAAAGTTATCACAGTCTAGTCCTATATGAAAACGTGTAATGAAAATGAGCTTTTTCTAGGTATATCTGAGCAACATGATTGTCTTTATTTTATTTTCATAAACTTTATTATTCTAGTGACATCTTGGTTTGAATTAATAAGGATACAATTAAATTTAATGGTGAAGCATTTACTATTGATGAATTAAACTTGTTTATACAAAAGATGAGTATCTCAGTGATCTTTTTTCAAGTCTTGAACTCTTATTACTGGACTATTTTTTAAAGAAATTGTCCCATTTTCTAATTTTTCCATAATAGATTTTTGATTATGCTCTGATCACTGTGTATGTGACTGAGGAGAATGAGAACAGTCTTGTAGTTATAAATGGTTTTTATTTTTCTTTGAAGAGTTAGTCTTGATTGCCAGTCTAAGGAAGGTCAAGGTTATTCAGCTTCCACTTGACCTCCTTCTCTGAACAAGTAATCCACATTTTATGCACATTATAAAGTACAGAGTTGATAAGAGGCATTAAAGAGAACAACAAAATTCCAACATATTGCTTTGGCTTGACTGCACAAATTACAGCACAGACATGATGAAAACAGTAATTCTCTTGAGAAGACTACTTATATGAATGTATAATATGACTACTGCTTTCCTGAGTTTGCAGTAGACAGTGATATTTGATAAGGAAGTATTCTGACTGAATGTTCATGAACACAAAGGAGTCAATTACATTTTGTTTTTAAATTATATCTGCTTATATTGTGAAAATCTGAGTTAAAGGCTTCACATGACCTATAGTTCATGAGTGGAATGTGTGCCATGAATGGAAATAATATATGTGCTTTGAGAAGAAAATAGGTTCCCATTTAACCCAAATATAGAGTTCTACTTTTAGGGAAAAATAGCTCTGTCTACATTTCAAATACAAGAATTCCTGTTAGGGACTGTGGATACTACAGCTTAGCTGTCCCTTAAACTACTTACATACATGGTAGTAATTGGTAGCTAAGGAAACTGGACTGTAGCCATATTTGGTCACCAGGTGTAAACTGAGTGGATTACAAGAGATGGTTAAGATTCTGTCTCTGTTACCAGTTGGATGTCCGTCTAATTGTAAGGGGATAACTGAGTTGCCATCAGGTTGCCTAGCTGATGTAGCTGTACTGTAGATGGGGCTTTTACTATGTAAGGATGACTTTTACAGTTTTCTTAATAATGGGCTTAACTTCTAGCAATGTGAAGTATTCAAGGAACAGTAACACTTGCATAGAATCCCCTTGTGCAATGACTTTAACTCAGATTAATTTACAATGGTTAAATCGATTTGAGTATATACAAAGGAAAGTAAGCAACAGAATTATGCTAAATTTACCTCTACATGAACTTTTTGCATCCTTTATTAGATATTAATATTTTAAGAAGTTGGGTATAGTGCTTGGTTCTCTTAGGGAAATCATTGAAGATTCAACCTTCTACATGATTTAGTATCATTTTAATTAACTAGTGGAACAAGGATACTTTTTACATTAACTGTAAAACTGGATTAGTGGTGATACATTTCAGATAGTTAATTAACTGATCATAATGGGACTTTCCTCTATTTAGTAAGACTGAGTCATTTTTTAATATTTCAATATTTTAAGCTTATTCAAAAACATTCTTGGGTGAAACACAAAATAAATTTCTAATAGAATATGCTTAGAGAACATTTTAAAAAAATTAAATTAATTGAAGGTCCTTACAAAAAAAAAGAAGTTAAAATTTTGAGGATTGTTTTAGCTGATATTTACTATTTCTAGTTTAATATAAATTGCCATTTCATGCTGCTTATTAAATATCCGGTGCATGACAGAATAACCAAAATACATAGCAATTTTTTTTTGGTGATTTTGAAATCCGTCATATTGTCGCTAAATATTAAAGTATAGGTTCAAACTTGGTCTAGGGCTATCCATAAAACAGGTATTTTCACCATGGATGATTCCATATGGTTACCCTATCAGCTCTCCTACCTCACTTGATTTGCTGCCCTGGTTCTGAAGGATGCTTATTTTGATGTAGCAATCCTTCTGAGCCACATGAATTTCCTCAGGTTTGTCATAACTGTACAAAATATGCTGCTTTTTGGCCCCTCTTCCACCCATAGGTGTTTACCAGGTATATGATTCTGATGACAGCATTTCTCAGGAAGAGGGGAATTAATATCTTTCCATATATGGATTATTGCTTGCAGAGGAGCAGGCTCATAGGGGAAGGCCTCTGTCGTGTTCACTTCACACTACACCTACTTCCTAAACAGCAAGAAGACAACATTTGTTCCAATTTGAAGTGAGTTTGAGTGTTTCTGCTGACTGAGCAATTCCAGATTTGCCAGCTATATCTAGAGCTGCAATCTCACATCCAGCCCGAGTATGCCTGAGGTTGCTAGGATGCATGCACACAAGTAGTCCAATATGCCAGGCACCACCTATGTCCTTTTTTAATGTGGCTGAAGTCAGTCTATCATCTGAATCATCATCCATTAGACAGACTGGTCTGAATCCTCCACCAAATCTGGACTCTTTACAGTGGTGGATAGTTCAAGGCAATATGGGCCAGGGCACTTCCTTTGCTTTGTCTGCACCTACCAGGACTATGGTCACCGATAGCTAGTGGTGCACATCTGGGGTTGCTGAAAGTTCCAGTCCTGTAGTTGGACTGTTCTGGAGCATGACTGTCTGGCCCTTTGGGATCACATTAGAAACTTGTTGGTGCACCTCCTTTCCAACAATGGCATCACAATGTGAACAGACAGGGCAATGTTACCCATTCTGGGAACCAGCCCAGGAAAAACAATAACAAAGGGTGAGCTCAAGCAGCACCGAGGGTTGATTTATTGGCATCCCTTTACTTACACAATTTCTCTCCTCCTCGAGTCCCCCTCATTTAAAAACAAACTGATTTAGTTTCAGCTCTTGAGCTGCTGTAAAGTAACTCCAGATTCAATGTTTTAAAAAGATTGAGACATTTGCTTGGCTGGTGTGAAGCAGCTTCATGGAACTTGGTTGATTTACACCAGTTGAGTACCTGTCTCTAGAACTGTCATAAACATTTTTCTTGTGGTATTGGAAAGTTTTAGGGTGTGATTTTCATTGTTAACCACCTCATTAAACTTTATGTTCTCACAATCAGATATGCTCATTCTCTCCTGTAATTAAGGGTGGGCTAGAAGCAGACCTATTTGAGAGACTGCAAAAATTGTAGACATTTCTAAATGTGTGCATCTTATTAAGGTAATGAGCACTGGCTGGGACAGCAGAGATCTAATCTAGTAACTAACATTCTTGTTTCAAAAGGCTAGGATTTTGGTGGTAATGCGAGTTACATTGTGAAGCCCTTACACTTATAGGTGAACAGTTACTCACATGAGTAGTTCCACTGATTCTAATGAAACTATTTCTACAACAAATTGCTTATCCACATGAATATGGAATCCCATGGACTGACGAGATTAGAATTTACATCTAGGATATGGTTCCCTGTTTGTTGTGCCTGAATATTTTTTTGCAGATGAAAATGTATAGATGCAGCAGGTAAGCAGCTAGCCCACAGATCTCATGTCAAGGTAGATTTTATTAGTTTCTGGTCTGAATCCATTGGCTTCACGGTTTGAATTTACATAATAATGAAAATTTCAGCATATTGTTGTAGGTCACATAAAGAAAAAAATAATCTTTCTGCAGTCATCTTGGCACTTTCAGGGTGCAGAGACTGAAGAAGATTTAAGGCTATGAAATGACCGAAGTATTTTAAGATAGATTTTAATTCTACAAGTGGTTGCTAGTAATTTTTGTTCCTTCTGTAAAGGTTAGAGCAGAATTGGGTCATTGTATACAACACAATTTAGCTAAAGAAGAGATGTGTACATGGGATTCAAAACATATGTGTCAACTGTATTATATTTTGAAACTTCCTCTGTGGTATTGGATCCTGGCCACTGTGAGAGCATCATACTGGATTAGAAGGACCCTGGGTCTAATTTGGTATGGCAGTTCCTGTGCTCCCAACAGTTGCATGAAAACCGATAGAGCTACATGATTATTAGATATCTCCTTTAAATATAGAACTTCTGGGCTGAACAGCATGGTGACTTACTATTGCAATGAAATAAAGTTACTGGGAATCTTTCCATTTACCCTCTGTGGACTTTGGATCAGCCCCATGTATAGAAACCAGGAATGAATTTCTTAACTGCAGTAGTGTCTATATCAGAACTGAAATAAAAAAAACCCATAGCATCAAAAACAATCCCCATACAGGTAGTCTTGGAATAAAAATAGTGGTTGTCAGAGAGGGTAGTTTGTATTATAATAACTCCGTTATTTATATTACAGTTATACCTGAGCACCAGCTGTACCAACACAAATAGAAACTAGTGGTAGAGCTGAGAATAGAAACTACTTATCCAAACCCCCCAGTCTAGCATGTTGCTGCTTTGTGGGGCAGCCTGCAAAATTTGCTGAGTAACTATTATTTCATGCTCTTTATATAGATGAAGACTCTAAAGCACAAATTAAGTGATCTAATCTTGGTCTTGCGCCAAGATGGTAACTGAAATTCCATAGGCTATATAAAGTTTTTCACTTAGTGAATGTTGTGAATGTTAGTTTTTCACTTAGTGAATGTTCAACCTATGAAGTTGAAATAGTGGTCCAAATTTTCATTCCATAGCAATGTTAAAAAACAAAAACTACAACAACAAAGAAATGAAAATCAAGATTGTTTGATTGAAACAGACTTACATGGAAAGAGATAGGTATTGTACATTTTTTACTTCAGTTGAACTTTAGTTTAATTTGGAACAAGTAAGAGAAAGAGAAACCATATAACGGGGTGGTAACCAATACACAAATGGATAGATAAGAAAGCCACTTTAGGCAGTTTGGGTGGTCAGAAACATTACATCAAAGATTCTGCTATTAAAATTCTATTTATATAATTGTATTGAAATTAGGTTTTAATTTGAGCATTACCGTATCCTTTTAGTACCAAAACTGAATACATTGGGGATTGCAATCAAAACTCTGTTAGAGAATCTTTAGGGAGTTGGAGCCTTGAGGTACAAGGCAGATAACAATTAGAGGAAGCCTCCTTGAATGACAGCCACAATAATTTCTTGTTTTTCTGGAAGTTGTAAAAGGTTTAAATAACTTTATGAATTTAATAACTGGCCTGACGTTTCAGTAATGACTGCTCATATTTTATGTGAATAACACTTCAGTTTTAATTAATATTAAGGTTTCCAGAGTAGTCATCAAAAGGCTTTAATAAGTCTAATGAAGAATGCTCAATAAAATCAAATAGTGTGTACTGTACATAGATGACTTTTACACATTTTATTATGGTGTTATAAAATGGGATATTTCAGCAAGCCAAATAAAACACCAGCTTGTAGAATGATATTGAATTACTAGCTTATACCTTTTCATAATACCAACATTTTGTGAATACACATTGGTTCTGTCACTCTGGTTATTGTACCATAGAATTTTCTTAATGTAGCAAGTCTGAGACCAAACTGGCCTCTGGGGCTATGTGTCTAAACAGCTGATGAGTAATTACTGGGAACCTTTGAGGCATAGGCAAAAAAAGGAGCAAGCTATTAGGAGCACTTGTATTTGAGTTACGAGGTGAAGCAGATTGATAGTTATTTTTGCTGTAGGGAAGAACTAAAGTACATCTTATTTCATTTAAAGGATAAAAGAAATTGAAGCTCTTGTACTTTCAGTTTTCTTTGCATTTTTGCCACGTCTATAACATTTTGAAGTTCTTGTGCCTCAAAGAGTTAACACACTCTCGTTTGTATCCACAGCCATGTTGTAAGGCACCAGGAGTGGCATACAAGAGAGTAGTGAACAGTCAACAGGGTTGTCCCATCTGGGGTTCTCTCTCCTATAGGCACTGTCCCCTCACTCGTGTCAGGCTAGCATCTTTTATACCCACCACCGATGGCTACATTGAGCATAGAGGTAGTTTCTCAATTCCACAGCAGCTGGAAAATGGGGGTCATATCTATCCTGGAGAATGGACAATAGCCTAAATATCAGCTACTCTGAAGGGAGTTGCTCTGCAGCGGCGACTCCCTATCTTCAAACAAGAATGAATAATTTCATAGTGCATCAGTCCATGACTATGTTTGAGATCCTGGCTAAGACCTTGAATAGTCTACAGTCTTTGGACCATGCATGGAAACCAGATGTAGCAGTATCCGAAAATGAAAACTGATCGCTTATTTTTAGGCTTCCTCCCCTAGTGATTACAGAATCTCTGTTGTAAAGCCATGGCCTTTCCAGCCACTTCAAACTGATGTATTTTCTTTATATTAATGTTCTTGTCACAGTTGCAGTTTCTTTATTCTTATTTTCCTCTATTTTTCAAGAGTACAAAGCTATGACTCAGTTTTATTCAGAAAGATGTCAAGAAAAAGCTTCAAAGGGGTGTATTGGCATTGTTATTTAGGTAATTGAAGGTTGCATCTGACAAATGAACTAAACTAATCAGTCCTCCAAATGCATCTTTAGGGCCTTCTGACATATAAAAAATATCTTCTTGAACAAATGAGAGGGATGTAAGTAGATATGATTTAAATATGGCCGACAGAGGCATTGTAGAGAAATGAACTGATTCACAACACTAATTTTTTTTAAAATCTCTAAAGTATCATGGGTTTATTTATCCAACACTGTGCATCCCTACCTGATGCCCTTGTTTTACCCTCCTTTGATATGTCATGCCTAAAGTCTATACTGTAAACTCCTAAGGACAGAAGACTGTCAAATTATTTATCACATAAAATACTGAACACCTTTTTAGGTTCAGCACAAACAATGATACAAATTCTCTGCTGCTGTAATGCTATTGGCTTCAGTGGAATTACATCATCAGAGAATTTGGTCCTAGAATGGATTAGCTCTGAAATGTCAATGCTGCACCACAACTCAGTTATATGACACACTATTAATTCTCTTGCATTTTAACAGAATAACTGTAGGCTTCTATAAAAAAGGCTATTGGTGACATCTCAGTATGGAAATGTCCTTATTAAGCATTCTTAAAGATATATTGACTTCTGAGGAAAAAAGTCATTAGGTAATTCTGAATTTATGAAAAAAGCTGGTTAGTCTTGAAAAAAGCCTTAAGTTGGCTGAAAAGCTATGAAGACGAGTGCTATTCAGGGGTATTTTCAGGGTCCATTTTTGGGTGGCTGGTTGGGTACACAAAAATGTCATCTGGAATTTACATGATTGTCATCAGTACAATAGTGTAGCTAATGAAATCTGTGCAAGTGTCAAGGTAGATAAAGCACTTCCTGAGTCTGCAGCTCATCAGAAATACTTTTTATCATACGACTCTCTCTACCTGTGACAATGAAGTAAAATCCCAGACTGAATTTGTGCCTTCTAAAAAATAGACAATGTTGCTGCTGCCTATTGTGTTAAGCTCTACTCAAAGGTGCATGTCATATCTTTTGAACTGTTAGCCACATGAGACTAAGCCAATACCACAATATATATTCCATATAATGTCACTGGTTAATGCCTTTTCTGCTTGGAGAAGCTTGGGGACTCTATAAAGGCCCTTTACAATTTATTTTCCAAAAATAGTTCCTTTAATATTTTATTCTACAAAATGATTTACAAAGAGAAGGCAGGTGTTGCAATGGAAAATGTCAGGAGTTGGTGGTTTTGTTTTCACGAAGTTCTTTGTTGTAACCATTCTCCTTTTACATCTCCATAAAAGCTAATAATGGGAAAGACCTATTAGGTCATTCCGCCTAACACTGAACACCTCCAGTAAAGTCCTGGAATACTTTCAATTCCCATTGAAATCTGTGCTTGCTGGAGGTGCTCAGCATCTGGCAGATTGAGGCCTTAGTTCATCCCCACAAAGATATGGGATTCTTTCCTGCAGTATATTCCTACAGTACTTCAGTAATGTTAAAGCATCTCTGTGGGTTTTCCAGTGGCACATTGCAGTTAGTATGTACTTAACAAGAGGGGAAGGAGCAGGAAGAAATACCTTAAATTCTTTTTTAATCTGTGGAATGTAGTTAAGGAACTGCATGCTTTGTTTCCTATGTGCACAGGGCCAAACTGTGTTAAGACCATGTGTGTAACTCATGTTTGAAGCCCAGGACAGATAGGGTCTTGGAGTCTTCCCAGCTTCAGATGGTCAAATCCACATTCCTTTGAAAGAAAAGCATTTGTGCAAGATACAAAATGAAAGCTTTTCAGATGGTTTCTGTTCGCTCACAGAAGCCGCTCCATCCCGGTGGGTCTGATTACAGAGAGAGATGCTGGCTCTTCTGTACTGTCTCTCCTTCTAAAATCAACTCAGCCCATAAAAGTAAGTGCTTATTATGCACAAAACAGTATTGTATGGGTGATGGTTGGAAGATTTATTGTTATGCAGTGCTTGTTTGAACAGTAGTTAGCTAGGACCCGAAAATTGCTTGTTTTTTATTATTGCATCCAAACCCTGGGACATGTTGTTCTAATTCCATAGTGGTGTACGGTGAGAGAGAGAGATTCAGTTATGCTGTATCAGGAACATAAGCTTTTAGTGTTGGAAATAATGTTCTTTATCAGGTAAATTAACTATTTAACTATATTTTTTCATATCAACTAATATAATGACATAATAAGTGTTATATATGCCTTAAAACTGCTTTTCTAGAGTAATATTTTTTTTTTGTCACTGAGCTGCTGCTTTTTTAAGTTCATATATAAAAAAATACAACCATTTTATTTCTTTGAATTGGGCAGCCTCACAAAAGTTCAAGATGGGACAGTTATGTAATCAGTAAATGACAGATTTTCATGATTTGTGTATGTATATATGTATATATAAAAATGTTTCTGTTTTTAAAAAAAGGAAATTAAATCCAAAGCAGCCTGACTCAGGAATCTGCATGTCTTGTACACCTAAAATGCTTATTGGAGTCAGTTGAAGTTTTGAGTATACAAGGAATGCAGGATTTTTCGGACCCTGGGTTTACATAGAAAAGATGAGGACATGTTTAGTGTTCTAACGTGATATAAATACTGTCGTAGCAACAAAGGGCCCTATTACACCCTTTGAG
The DNA here is from genome assembly GCA_032164245.1 of Sternotherus odoratus. Taxonomy (NCBI): domain Eukaryota; kingdom Metazoa; phylum Chordata; order Testudines; family Kinosternidae; genus Sternotherus; species Sternotherus odoratus. The sequence continues at coordinate 148,395,222 of JAVMKO010000003.1, forward strand.
TAGAGACTAGGATTATTCAAGATTATTACCTCGGTGAGATAGGCATGTCTACCTATAGCAGGGGTGGGGAATCTTTTTTCTGCCGAGGGCCATTTCCACATTTATGATGTCATTCGCGGGCCGGTCCCCCCCCCCCCCGAGGAAGCCCAGGCTAGCAATGGGAGCTGAGACCCCCAGCTGGCAAGGTGCCAGCGGGGGAAACCCCAAAGCAGTGGCAGGCGGAGTGCTTAGCCCTGCAGCCGGGGTCCTGCCACCTGCCCCAGTCAGCTCCCGCTATCAGCCTGGGTGTAGGCCAGGGGGTCATCTTCCTTTACCCCTGCCCAGCCTCCCCCCCCCATCTAACCGCCTTCCCTCCCCCACCCCTGCCTGGCCCATCCCACCGAACCTAACCTCCTCCCCCCCACTCCCAACTCAGCCTCCTGCCCCCATGCCTGACCCGCCCAGCCTCCCCCCCACCCAAACCTCCTTCCCTCCCGCACCCCCGCCCCGCCCACCCCATCCAGCCTAGTCTCCTTCCCCCTTGCCTGCCCCCCCCCACCGCCCCCTTGCCTGCCCCCCAGCCCAGCCTCCCTCCCCCTTGACCGTCGGCTCCCCGCGGCTCCCCCAGGCGCTTCCCGGCCCCTACCTTCAGCGTGGAGCCACCCCCACCTGGCGGCCCACGCGTGTCCCTGGCTGGTGGTGGCCCCAGGCACTTCAGCGCGTGGCCGCCCCCGCCTGGCGGCCCGTGCGCGTCTTCTCCCCATGCCCAGTGCCTGACTCAGCCGTGACCCGCCGCGGGCTGGATGGAATGACTTGGAGGGCCGTATAAGGCCCGCGGGCCGGAGGTTCCCCACCCCTGACCTATAGCATGTGAAGACTGGACTCTGCGGACTGCGCGGAAGAGGCCACAGGTTTGGCTCAACGGGCAGGAAGGCGATTTTCAGCATAGCTTTGTGGAATGCTCAGGGCATGACCAGACACTCTGTACATCATGGTCATTCACTGCACTCGTATCCATCTCTAGCCGTCTCGACTTTGTCCTGCTGCTGGATCCAGATGGTTGCGAGCAAGAGAGTGAGGTCGACGATCTGCGCAACTCTTCCTCACTTTAAACCAAGTCAATGCGCAAGTCACTCTTGTCATCCATTTATCCCACTCCATTCGTCCTTCAAGTCCTGTGGCGATGGGCAAGTGACGTAGCGGCAGGTGAGGATACACTGGCAGCCATAGCCATAAACCTGCACATGGGCGGCTCAGGCCAAAGGGTCGTTCTTCACTGACACGGAGCAGCAGTGGAGTTCGGCGGCCCCCTGAGCGACTGAGCAGCCCTCTTTAGGAATGCACTGCTCACCTCCATTGCATGAGGAAGGGGCTAGAAAAGGTGCCCTAAACATTGCCTGCTCTATCTCTCCCTAGCCAGCTTACCGTGGCTGGAGGGGACCCTACATTAGCGGTCGAAAAGCAAACTCAAATAAAAAATTGAGGATTGTTCCTCTTGTATTGGGCCCATGGAACGTGCGCCCATTACTGGACAGAGACGGTGTGGATAGACCTCAGAGGAGAACAGCCCTAATTGGAAAGGAACTTGCCAGATACAACATTGATATTGCAGCCCTGAGTGAGACTCGGCTAGCAGGAAAAAAAAAAATAGAAATGGACCTTTCGTGCAAGGATTGGCCTCATCAGCCATCTGTGCACACACAGACAAAATCAGCCCCAGCAATTTACGGATGACTGAGTGGTCCTCGTTGAATCAACGGACGAACCACCACCAGGATTATCCAACATATGTGAGACCAGGGATTAGGAAGGAGCCACTTTTTGTCTCAGCAGAATTGTTTCCTGTTCCTTCATTCCCTCCACAGGGCCCTCAGTTTAGGTTTGCCCATGGGGAGAACCGGAGGTGGGGTCAGAGACAACTGTAGAAACAATACTACCTCCATCATCCGCTCCACTGAATTTTTGAGTGAGGCAATATTCTATCTGCTATGTGTAGACAGAGAAAGTTAGCCTCAGGATTGTCAATCCGTTATCTTTCATGAGCAGTTTAATAGAAAAGTATAATTAACTTCTCACAGTACCAAAATAAGTTGTTTGCACCTCTGACATGCTTGAGCTTATTAGCCTGGTATCTCAAGCAGCTTTTACTGTCCATTGGCTTGAAAGCACGTCATGGAATTCAAAATAAAAATCTCACAAAGGGTTTATGCACTGTTCACTGCTGGGGAGAAATAGAGATATAATCCAAAATTAATGGCCAAAATGTAGTTTGCAATGCATTCCTCATGCTTGTAATTGTAAAACACTTTTTCTCATAATGTTGTCATTTCTGGGCATAGTGGAGCGTGTTAGCCATTCACGAATGTTTAAAGGTGTGGGGCCAAGGCAGAAAGTCCACACATCTTATATCCTACAATATGGATGGGTGAAATAGTATTCAAGAGACTTCTAGATCTTCTGTGCAGAGACATAGGGGACTCCAAACCAGGGCTGGCGACAGAAATTTGGGGGCCCCCTACTCCGATAGTTTGGGACCCCCCCCAGACCAGCCGCCCCCCCCAGCCCAGCCGACAGCGGATGGGGCCCCCCCAGCCCAGCCGCCCCCCCCCAGCCCAGCCGACAGCGGATGGTGGCCCCCCCCAGCCCAGCCGACAGCGGATGGGCCCCCCCCCAGCCCAGCCGGCGCTCCCCCCCCCCCCCCCCGGACAGCTGGCGGGAGCGAGAGCGGCGTGAGCCGCCCTTTCTCCCCCCCCCCCCCCCCGGACAGTGCTGCTGCTGCCGGCCAGGCTCTCTGCTCCTGCTGGGGCCAGGCGCGCTTGTCCGGGGGAGAGCCATGCCGCCTCCCCGCCCCTTCCCCGCTCTCCAGGTCCGGCGACAAGGGGGGACACAACAGGTACAGCGGTGTACTGGGGCCCCCCTAAAGTCGGGGGGCCCGGTACAGCTGTACCCATAGTACCCCCCTGTTGCCGGCCCTGCTCCAAACAACATATGAATAGTCCTGTGTAGAAGGGGATCAAGGGAGTAGGCCAAAGGAGGAGGGCCTCTGGGTCTACACTCAGACTATTATAGTGGCTGGAAATCACTGGAGAGGAGCAGGAAGCCTCCTTCTCCCAATTCCTATCTATGGGCCTATGTGTGTAAATCACTGTTACCCACTTGGTTCCTGTAAATTTTGTTGCCAAAAAAAGGGAGGGGGCTGATTACTTGGTCCTTATGCAGAGGTGTTTTCTGAGGGATTCTGAGGGGCTTGTTCTAGAAGAGCAGCAAGGTCATTGTCTGCAGGGAATTTCTAGATTGCAGGGAGACTATAAAAATGATTGTCATGAGCTCCTGAGATGCTTTCAGGAAAGAGAAGACACCTATTTGAAAGGTTCTTCTCTACATGTTTTCTGCGAAGTGCCTCGGGACATTTAGTTTCAACATTTTCTTTTTCTTTTTAAAGCTTAGAGGCAGTCAGGGAGCCTGAAACTTCCAATAGCCTTCCACAGTTCAAAGCTCATGCATTTCTATTTTCATGCATTCTGAAAGCAAGATGCATACTCGTCCACAAGATGCATACCTTCCATACTTTGCCACATTAATAAGTAGATTGTGGAATTTAGGAAATCCACCTGGCACAAAAGATGTTTATTTTGAGGGATTTCCCCATCCCATCCTCCAAATCTCATCATTCCTTCCATCCTCCCTACAACAAAATGGGCTGGATGTGACTTCCTCCAGGGTTAGGGTTAGGGTGAGGGTTAGCCAGAAGGAGATGCTATTGTGAAACAAACCACTATGGGTGAAATGCCAGCTTCACTGTAGTCAATGGCACAATACCCATTGATTTCAGTGCAATTGGCTTTTCACCCTCTGTTGCATGGTCTGAAAGAGCTGCCTGCACTGAGGTCAGGATTTGAATGAGGGTACACTCTGTGGCCGCATAGTATAAAGCCGTTGTACCCAGGGATACCATGATGCTCTAACACTGGATATGATACCTACAGGTAGATAGTGAAGCAATTTAGCTTGTTTTGCTTCGGAGTCTACATGATTATCACTGTTCATTTACATTGTATTTTTTCACTAGTTACATTTATTTTAAGAGTGTATTCATAAGTCAGCCTGTTACAATCTCTAAACTTGAACATTTTAAAGCACCATGAAAACTCTCTAGTACATGTTCAGCACAGACCAATAAAGTGGGAACTTGCATGATTAAAGACTGAGCAGATTAATTTACTTAGTATATTTTAATTCTCTGAAGTTTGTATAGTATGTATGGTTTGTGTAACATTAGTTAACTATAAACTTTTATTATGGAAAATTGGCAGTTCTTTGATATTAAAAAGATCTCATGTCACTTTATTAAATTTTATGTATACCAAAAATAGATTACTTTATATAAACTACAGAACTGTCACCCCATTCTGGCAAACAAGTGTTCCTCCAAATATCTGTGGTGGTGGGGTCTTTTTAACCTAAGTGCACATTGAAGAATTAGATTTGCTTTCATTACATACCTTTGATTTATTATTTTATATCCACTTCAGTTATGATTATATACCTTTAATTTATCATTTGATATCCATATTTTATGTGCCTCTGTGTCTGTCTTAAGCTTCTTTAGTTAGTTCTCATCTCAACACTATCTAAGCCCTGCAAAACCCATGCAATGTTTATTTTTAATAAGCATATGCCTCTATGGTAAATCACACAATAATTCTTTTGAGCTTCCATGTCCATCCCATATTGCTTAGCACAGTACCTCTGCAATCTAAAAGTCTTATGCCAAGCCCATCCAAGTCGATAGGATTGACTTCAGTGAGCTTTGGATCAGGGTCTAAGCACTAGAATTTATAAAGTGCTCCATGCCTCATAAGGCAGCCCATGTAAATGACCTTTTCTGTGGCTTGTCATGTTGGAAAGACAGAACAACTCTGCTTTGGATAGCTCTAACAACATGTACTTACAGCTTAAACATTACATTAGCAGCAATTTCAGGTTTAGTAAAATATTCATGATGATAAATAATGAAGTATGATTTTCTTCGGTTTACAAAAAAATACTTGATTTTAGAGCTTATGGACTCCGTTAAATGGAGGTTATTTTGTTAGATTATTGCACAAAAACCCCAACTATACTGTTTTTTCTTCTACCTTTTGTTCAACAATATTTCAAGGGAAACGTTATTTTGTTTCAGGAGGTGTTAACTGTGCAATATTGAGGATTGATATGGGAAATATGGGATTCTTTAATGTTACAATTCTGCAAGAAGCAAAATTTATCATGGACCTGTTCAGTGAGAGCTGTTTCCAGATTTACTGATGAAATGTCTTTTTGACAGACACCCAACATTCCTACACTGCAGCTCTGTATTAGAGATGACAAAATAATTAAAAGCATTATCAGGGAATAATCTCTTCTCATTGAGTGAAGAAATTTGCAGATAATAATTTTGTGGAATATATTTAAATCATCTGTTCAGCTTGTTAAATACTGAAAATAAAATCCAATGATTTATTTGTCCACTGACCAGGAAAAAACACTCAAGAAAATGACTGTTAATTGAGAAGCTTGAATCTGTATAATGTAGCATCATCTCAAACACCCATATATTCCCGTTCCCAGGTTCTGCTCTCTTGCTGATATTTTTTCAGATGGAGATTTTGGTTGAGGAAGCCTTCAGATCATAGTTTGATTATGCCAGAAATCATAGTATTTCTTCAAAAAGTTTACAGCAATTTGATTGGCATAAGTGTAACCCTTCTGCCAGGTGGAGCCAGCAGCAACAAGGCCAGCGTTCAGTATCTAGGGGTTCCTTTTCAACAATGCAACACAAAAGTGACCCGAGCCCCCATCCAGTAACTTGGGACAATTACACACCACCTCTGGGTGCCTCTAAGAGGCAATACTTCCCCTCTCGCGAGCACAGAGTCTGAGTGTAGCAAAACCTTTTAATAAAAGGAGGGAAATAATTCCGCATTAACATGGAAAAATATTACAACTAGGTTTCATAAACACAAACAATGAGCAAAATACACCCCCTCCGCCAGTAAGTTGGGCAGTGTCCTTTTCCCCTCAGGTTCTTAAGTACAGCAACTCAAGAGTCCCTTTAACAGGCCTGTCCCTTTTCTGTACCTCACTCACAGTTGCTGTCCTTGGCTAGTGCAGCACTAGAGTTCAGAGGTTCATCCGCAGAGTTCACCTCCCACTCTGTGTGGAGTGGGAGGGTAAGGAGGCACCTTACACACTCCACTGCTCGGGCACTCTCTCATCATCCCAACAGCTGATTGCCACTTCTCTGCATGGCTCTGCTCTGGCCCTCTCCACCAGCCTCCCTGCTGGCCCCTTGCCATGCCTCTCCACCATCTGCCCAGCTGGCCATTCACCAAGATGTCTTCAGTCCCTCCCCCCCTCCTAACACAGGTCTCAGTGATTTCAGCCATTAGTGGGGGAGCCTCACTGCTGGTACACACTGGGCAGTCTCTTGCAATAGAGACACTGCCTCACAGTAGGTATAATATTTAGACCAACATATCAGTGATTTCAGCTCTGCAACATGTAACAATTCTCTCAATTGAATCTGAATTATCTCTTTTATTATACCATGGAGAGAGAAATCGTGCCTAGGGCCCAAACCACCAGGTACAGGTACCCACCGTCTCTTAACTCATTGGCTTTGGAACCCATGTCCTCTGCCTAGTGAATGTCATTCAGTTGAGGGTGAGTCCCTCCATTGGGGTATGACAGGTACAGTTCTGCTGCCATGGGTTCACACAAGGATAACAACCCTTTTACTACTCCTACTCCAATAACAGGGAGACTGGGATCCAACACCAGCCACAAGTGATCATTTGGGCAAGCAATCCCATCCTACTGAGCACCTAGGCAAGACCGTTGTGTCCATGCAAATGAGATCAGTTTCTGAAGTCTTTTTCCACAGCTCACCACTAGATATCAAGGGAGAGCTCATTCAGACTCTTCTTACATAAGCAAAAGATGGAAAAGGCAAGTTCCCACTGAAGTAAACAGAAACACTACTTCATATTTTAAAAGAAAGAACTATACAAATGAAGCCATTTGCAGTGTGAAATGTCTGGGTTTTTTTACTGCAGTCTACAAAACCGGTATTCCTGAATGCTGTCTGTTGTCACTGTAACTATTAACTAATATGTACATATTTAACAGAGAAACTCCTGTCCATTTACAGATTCATTACATTGCCTTAATTTAGTTTTTGAATTTCTGCACTAGCAGGGATATCCCAGCCTAGTTGTGACTGTTGAATAGGACTCATTTCATTGTGCTAGTGAATTTATGTAAGTTTCCTTTGTGTTTTATGTTTTTCCATCGTGCGTTACTAAATATCTCTAAAAGAAGCTTCATTTGTGCAGGGAGAAGAAAGAGAGTGCTGCTTATCATATTGCTGTAAACTCGGTTTGTTTTCTGTCACCAGCTGCTGATAAGAGATGAAAGAAAAATGCTGTGTTTCTTGGTAGCTTTTAGAGGACTTCAAGAAATGAAGGACCCAATACTGTATGGTGCTGAAGGCTTCCAAACCATTATTTTCAATAGGAGTTGAAGATTAGCACCTTGTATGAGGAGCTCAGCATTCTGCCCTAAAGCTCTGAATCAAAGCCCATTGAAACCAATGGAAAGACTGATTTCAGTGGGCCCAAGTCCAAAAGAGTCTATTCTGCTTCTGTTGAATTCAGTGGTAAAACTCCCACTAACTTTAATAGGAAGTGGATCAGGTTCTAAGTGAACAAATAGGAAATGTACCATTCTCTGCACTACAGGATGTTAATTAATAAAACATGTTTACTGTCTGAGAACTTTGTGGTATAAATGGATTGGGTATCTTTTTTGTTTGCATTCAGAACTTATTCACAATATGTATCAATTTCTAAGAGAGAGATGATATAGTATGTTTATATATTAAGAGAGTATTCAGAATGAAAACAGTGCATTGAATTATTGATATTCACATTATGTTGTTTTTATGCAGGTATTTAGTCACGAAAATACATTTTAGTTACTGCCATGCAATTTTAATGTTTTCTCAGTTTTGTAGGCAACAAGCCATAATTTAGAAAACAAATATGATATTACTAAGTATGATTTAATGTCCTTTTTAATATTAGAGTATTCTGTGGGTTCCTGTAGCATCAGCATACAGATGTACATACCGTATTTTTCGCCATATAGGACGCTCCGGCGTATTAGATGCCCCCGAGTTTTTAAGTAAAAAAGCCGGACAAAAAAACAAACAAACAAAAAAAAAAACACCACACACAAAAAGCGCGCCGCTCTCCCGTCCCCGCCGCGCGGGCGGGCTGCTGGGGGAGCGCCGCTCTCCCGTCCCCGCCGCGCGGGCGGGCTGCTGGGGGAGCGCCGCTCTCCCGTCCCCGCCGCGTGGGCGGGCTGCTGGGGGAGTGCCGCTCTCCCCTCCCCGCCGCGCGGGCGGGCTGCTGGGGGAGCGCCGTCCCCGCCGCGCGGGCGGGCGGCTGGGGGAGCGCCATGTCCGTGTTGATGACAGGTTCTGCTGGATAATGCTCCAAAGCAGAGTTGACCAATGCATGTTCATTTTCATCATCTGAGTCAGATGACACCAGCAGAAACTTGATTTTCCTTTTTGGTGGGCCAGGTTCTGTAGTTTCAGCATTGGAGTGTTACTCTTTTGAAACATCTGAAAGCATTCTCCATACCTCGTCCCTTTCAGATTTTGGAAGGCACTTGAGGGTCTTAAACCTTGGGTCGAATGCTGTATATATCTTTAGAAATCTCACATTGGAGGTTTGCATTTTGTCAAAGCTGCTGTGAAATTGTTCTTAAAATGAACATGTGCTGGGTCATCATCTGAGACTGCTATAACATGAAATATATGGCAGAACGCAGGTAAAACAGAACAGGAGACATACATTTCTCCCCCGAGCAGTTCAATCGCAAATTTAATTAATGCATTATTTTTAATGAGCATTATGAAAGCATGTGCTCTGGCATGGTGGGTGAAGCATGAAGGGGCATATGGATGTTTAGCAATTCTGGCATGTAGATACCTTGCAGAGATGGTTACAAAAATGCCATGCAAACGCCTGTCCTTACTTTCAGGTAACATTGCAAATAAGAAGTAGTCAGCAGTATCCCCCATAAATGTAAACAAACTTGTTTCTCTTCTCAATTGGCTGAACAAAAAGTAGGACTGAGTGGACTTTTAGGCTCTAAAGTTTTAAAATGTTTTGTTTTTGCGTGCAGTTATGTAATACGTAGATTTTTTTAAGTTACACTTTCATGATAGAGATTGCACTATAGTACTTGTATGAGCTGAACTGAAATTTGGTTTGCTTTTATCATTTTTACAGTGCAAATATTTGTAATAAAAATAATATAGTGAGCAATGTACACTTTTTAATTCTGTGTTGTAATAGAAATAAATATATTTGACAATGGAGAACAACATCCAAAAATATTTAATATATTTCAATCGGTATTCTATTGTTTAACAGTGAGATAAATCATGATCTTTTTTTTGTAATCGCAGTGAGTTAACTGTGAGTAATTGACAGCCCTGCTATAGCATGGTAGTCTTTAATACTGTATGGGTTCTAAACAAATTTCTTGCTAGTCAAGATGAAAAAATGTTTCTTCTTGAGATTACTGAAGACTTATTTGAGTAAGAATTCACATTTTTGTTTCCTGCCATGGCGTTTCCTTTTTGTGATTTTGCCTGGCTTTGGCCACCATGTATGGAATTCCTTAGAAATAACTCACTTAATAGGCCAAATTCTGGCAGGTGCCGCACACTGCTACCTCGTAGAAAACTTGTGGGAGCAGTCACTGGAAGTACACAACATAAGTCGCTAGCCATAATTTGCTATCTACCTTAAGACTCTTCTCTTAAGAATCACAAAACAGTCTCTGTTTGTATGTACACCCCTTAAACTGCAAGTGGTTGACATGCAATTTTGTCTTGCATCTGCATAGAACTGTGGGCTGCTTTTCCACTATATATGTGTGATTTTGATATTAACCAGAATATGGTCCACTGGCTACACTTTGCTGAAGATGCACTGTCGGTTCACTGAACAGAAATTGTTGAGAAAAGGTTCCTGGGAATGTGTTGCAGTTTTTTTCCCCCCACATAAGCATTTGTTTAATAAAAGCTAAGTGTAATATAGCTATAAACACATGACCCTGTTGTTGATTCCGCGAAGTCTGCTTCTCAGTATGGTGCCCCCCCGAAGAAATGCTCCACTTTGAAGCTTCCAGTCCCTGTCTCTTTCAGATTTGTGATCTCACTAAAATTGCAATAGCTGTTGTGAATGGGGGGGGGGAGGGGGCGTGCGAGAGTCAGAGGGCTTGCTGCTATGTCCGCAGTTGAAGATGAACTCGAGTAGCAATAGGTTCAAGAATAGCAGCCGTGTTAGTCTATATAAGAAAGATTCAAGGTCCCCATAGTAGCAATAAAAGTTTAATTTCACTCCAGGAAAGAGTCTGTGAGACGGACAAAGCCCCAGGATATGACATCTGAGGTGCCAGTTACCCTCCCACTCCTTTGTTTGCTAACCTTCCAGTACTCTTTCAGACGGACCTTAGTTGGTAAAACAGTGAATTGCAAATGAAACCAATGAAGCAGAACCCGTGGGCCTGATTAGGATTTCATAGCAGTGTAAATCAGTATGTAAGGGCACTGTTGTCCCCTTACTGAATCTCAGTGGGGGTGTTTTGGTTGGCTAGCTCCCAGTACCAAAAAGAAAGGGGAAGGGTCTTTGGGAAATCAGGCTACTCCCTATGGTCCCCAGGAACAAGAGGAAGTGGCCAGTGCTTCAGGTGAGTCTGATTGACTGGTTGGGCAGGATCATCAGGGAGTCAGGAGGCCGGGGCGTCCCGTTCTCCATGTGAGCCTGAATTGCCTGGGTCAGATAGAGTGGGGCCAAGCTAAGGAGGAAGCAGGGGTGCAAGCTTAACTGGGGAGCAGAGTTACAGAAACAGCCCACATAGCAGACCTGTGCTGGGAGCAGAGCTGTAGCAATCGGACCCACAGGAGCCAGAAAAGCAGTCCAGGGAGCTGGAGGCAGAACAGCACCAGTTCTGAGGCAGAATGGAGCTGGAGCAGTCCAGAGCCAGGTGCAGTGAGCAGCTGGGAGAGCAAGAGGGGACCGTGGGCAGCAGACCCAGGGCAGTGAGATGCACCCATCCAAGACACCTGGCAGGCCAGACTTGGAGGGGATCGTAACCCTGGCAGGTCAGGGGTGACACTGGGAAGAAGGGTCCTAGAGCCTGGGGGCATGTAGCCACGGCCAGAGCAAGCGTCTGACCCTGCAGCGCAGCCAGGGTCTGAGAAGGAAGCCTGGGACTTGTGAGAAACAGACTGAACAGCCCTGATATTCCAGACACTCTGGCTCTGGTGTCCCCATGCCACAGAGCGGGGTGACATGGTTTCCTTTAACCTTTCCCATTTTTCCTTATTTTCTAAATTTGATTTAAAGCTTTTGATATCGTCTCCCACAGGATTCTTGCCAGCAAGTTGAAGTATGGGCTGGATGAATGGACTATATGGTGGATAGAAAGCTGGATAGATTGTCAGGCTCAACAGGTGGCTCCCTGTCTAGTTGGTATCAAGTAGAGTGCCCCAAGGGTTGGTCCTGAAGCCAGTTTTGTTCAGTACCTTCATTAATGACCCAGAGAATGGCGTGTACTACACCCTCAGCAAGTTCGCAGATGACACTAAACTGGGAGGTGTTGTAGACATGCTGGAGGGTGGGGAGGATACAGAGGGACCTAGACAAATTGGAGGATTGGGCCAAAAAAAAAATCTGATGAGGTTCAACAAGGACAAGTGCAGAGTCCTGCACTTAGGACAAAAGAATCTCATTCACTGCTACAGACTAGAGACTGAATGGCTAGGCAGTAGTTCTGCAGAAACTGTCCTAAGGGTTATAGTGGATGAGAAGCTGGATATGAGTGAAAACAGTGTAGCCTTCTTGGCAAGAAGGGCAAACAGCATTTTGGGTTGTATAAGTAGGGGCATTGCCAGCAGATCCAGGGACGTGATCTTTCCTCTCTATTTGGCATTGGTGAGGCCTGATGTGGAGTACTGTGTCCAGTTTTGGGCCCCACACTAAAAGAAGGATGTGGAAAAATTGGAAAGAGTTCAGCAGAGGGCAACAAAAATGATTAGGGGGCTGGAGCACACGACTTATGAGGAGTGGCTGAGGGAACTGGGATTGTTTATTTTGTGGAATAGAAGAATGAGGGGAGATTTGATAGCTGCTTTCAACTACCTGAAAGGGGGTTCCAAAGGGATGGATCTAGACCGTTCTCAATGATACCAGATGACAGAACAAGGAGAAATGGTCTCAAGTTGGAGAGGGGGAGATTTAGGTTAGATATTAGGAAAAACTTTTTCACTAAGAGAGTGGTGAAACACTGGAATGGGTTACCTAGGATGGTGGTGGAATCTTCTTCCTTAGAGGTTTTCAAGGTCAGGCTTGACAAAGCTCTGGGTGGGATGATTTAGTTGGGGATTGGTCCTGCTTTGAGCAGGGGGTGGGACTAGATGACTTTCTGAGGTCCCTTCCGACCCTGATATTCTATGATTCTATTATTGGTGTTTAATACATTGTATTTCCTTTGAACTGTATGTAATGATCAGTGGGTCAGGGAAGAATCCAGTGAAGAGAGAACACCCCGAAGTGGGGACACTAGCCCCTGTCCTAAATGACCATGACAAGGTTGGGGGTCAAACCCCTCAGGAATCCTTTGCCCAGCCTTATCGGGGTTATGAAGACTCTGCCACACAGGAGAGTGGAAGGGGAATTCTTGAGGTCAGGCAGGCTTCTGGATAAAGGAAGTGGGTGTGAGGACTCAGATCCTTTCCCTAGCCCATTTCACTGGGCTGGTGCATAAGCCAGAAAAGTTCCCCACAATAGCAGGACCATTTCCTTGCTTACACGTAGTACCTCAATCCAAGTCAGTGTGCCAGTAGTCACACCATGGGTGTAAGCCCCTATTATTATTATTTTTACAATTAAATACATGTATATACATCAACATTAAATTAATCATATTTCCTTTAAGGCTCTCACTAAGGGCTTGGTTTGGTTAAACTCCTGAGGTGGCTTCATTCTGAGGCACAACAGACAATTTAATAAGCCCTTTTTTGTTTGTTTGAGAAAAGAAAGTAGACAGTTCACTCCTTTCAAATGTTGATCCCCACCTACCAGATTTGTCATCTTGTCAAAGAGAGGAATGTCAGAAAGTATCTCCCTCATGTCCCTGTTGCTGTTTGGAAATTTCAAGTCTGTTAACGTTCATCTTTTTCTCCCTCTTTCTGCAGAGCCTTTATTATATACTTTAATATTGTATATTTTTTGTTCATTTTTCCTCACTTTGGTTTAGTTTTTATTTTCTATAACCAACATTTCTATAACCACTATTACTGGGTTGTCTTACCATGAAGCGAAATGAGGCGGCCGCCTCAGGTGCCAGATGTGGGGGAGGGGGCACCACTAGGACCCAGAGTGTAGAAAATTGTGTCTGCTGCTGGTGCATATGTATTATCTCTGCTCTAGATGCACAGAGGTGGTGAAATGCTGTGCTGGAGGAAGGAGGGCACAAGAGGCGTAACAGGAAGGCAGGAGAAAAGATGAGAGGGAATAACAGAAAGCAGCAGGAGCTGCAGGGAGAGAGAGGAAAAGGAGCCTCTTATGTACCTCTGTAGCACCCCCAGGAGCCTGGACTGATTAACACCAGCTTCTCAGGGAGCTTCACAAAGAAGTGAAAAGCTTTATGTTCCCCAAAGACAATCAAAATAGAAGTTTCCATCCAACACATTACTGGAGTGACAAAGTGGAGAGGCAATGGCTTATGTACTCAAAAACCCAGAATGCTGCATACTGTTTTTGTTGAAGACTCTTCCAGTCTAATGTTCCAGCCCCATTGGGTTCTGCAGGAACAAAAGACTGGAAAAATCTGGCATGCCATGAGAAGGCAGAAAATCACCAGAGAGCATTCCATAGGTGGAAAGAGCTTGAGATGAGACTAAGTTTAAAAGTCACCATAGATGATCAGCATCAAGAGAAGATTGAATTAGAGCAGGGGCCTCAAACTCAAATGACCATGAGGGCCGGCTGAGAACTAGCACATTAGCCCAAGGGCTGCATCACTGACACCCTTCCCCTTCCCCCACTCCTCCCTTTCCATGAGGCCCTGCCCCGCCTCTTCCCACCCTTTCCCTGTCCCCATTCCAACTCCTTCCTCCAAACCCCCACCCCAACTCTGCCCCCAGGGGGTACAGGAGGGATGTGGCAAGGGTACAGGCAGGGAGTTGAGGGGCAGGGGGCTCAAGGCAGGGAGCTAGGCTGCAGGAGGGTTGTGAGGTGTGGCAGGGGACTCAGGGCAGGGAGTCAGGGTGCAGGAGGGGTGAGGGATGCAGGGTGCAGCATGGGGCTCAGGGTGGAGGGGGAGGCAGGACTTGCCTGCCTTGCCCCCTGCTGCTAGGAGAAGCAGCTGGCACCACCAGGAGGAGGAAATCTGTGTTGTCATGACCGCTCCTCCAGATACCTCCCCCAAATCTCCCATTGGCCTCAATTCCCAGTTCTCGGCCAATGGGAGCGGAGAGGGGCAGTGCCTGGAAGAGAGCTCTGTGCCTCCCTCCCTCCCCCAGGGGCTGCAGCCACGTGATTTCGGCTGCTTCCTGCTTCCCCCGTGCAGGCCTGGCTGGAGTTGCTCTAGGCAAGTCAGAGGGGGAGGGGCTGGTGAGTGTGGCGGGCCGCAGAAAAGAGCCAGGCAGGCTGCGTGTTTGAGACCCCTGCATTAGTCTCTTTACTGGCATAATGTTCTGAAAAGGCTCATTGCCAGTATGAGAATGCTTGTACCCAAATCCTAGCACTGCGTGACACTTCAGATCAGCTGTATGTGCCAAACAATGGAAAGAAACTTCCTTAAAATGGTGGAGCTGATGGCTGAGTTTGATGTCGGGAACATCTAAGAAGAGTCACCAGCCAAGAAATGTACACACCCCAGGACTTTGGAAAAACTATTCAAAATGAGATCATACAGTTACTAGCAACAAAAGTCAACCAGACGATTAAAAAAAGCAATTGATTTTTATCCACCCTGATTTCACATCAAGGCAATTCATTAATGATCTGTTAATAAATATGGAATTCTATTCTGGTCCATGCTTTAAGAAAAATGAAATATCACAAGAGCAGGGTTATTGAGATTTGCAATTCATTATTTTCCCAAAATGTATGTATCAACACATTCCTATTACATTAATGAAAGCCAACATCATAAATCAGCTACTCGGTCAGGTTCAGTCCTGCCTTATTTGTGTCATCAGTTGGCCTAAAGCTGGTTACAGAGCCCCTTTCCGGAAAAAAAGCTTCATTGGCACAGATATTTTTTAGTGTTGCCTTCAAACTAAATCTACCCTAACTTGTTAGACCCCCTGTGGGGAGTGCAGCATTGCAAACAGGCATACCGTTTCGCACTGTTTCAGAAGGTGCAATTTGTTAGGCTAGTGGACAGAAGTCCATCCTGCTGTGGTTACTAACAAAAACAGAAAGACTGAAGCCTTAATTCATCAGAGGAACACATAAGACCCATGGGATGAACACACAAAGTCTATGAGAGGAACACACAAGATTTGTTCTTTTTTTTTACTTAAAGGCGTGGAGGTCTGCAACCGTAATGCCATTTAGCAGCTGTCACATCATTATTCTTGAAGCAACTGTTTCCAAATATATGCAGTTTATTTTGTAATTACACCTAACTGGTGCTGACACACATTTTTTGCTTCACACATGAACATAACATAATCACTGTATTTACTTGTAACTTTGGCACTATTAGTAGTGTTGTACTCTAGGTTTATGGCCTTATACCTGGAACACCAAGCCCACTGACCGGGAACATTTTGGTGCCCCAAGGAAGGATCTGGGAAATGGACTTGACTGTATTGTGTCTTGCACTTACCACGCTCAATAAAATTAGATGATGGCTGTTAAGACTCTGACACTGCTTCATTCTCCATATAATGTACATTCATCCCTGGCTCAAAATGCTATGTTATTGCATATTGATGCTGAAATTAGTTGTGATGACAAAACATGCAAAACTTGATCTGACTACTGTACTAAATGTCACTGCTAGATTAGGCAGCTGATAACTCAACAGGTAACTCAGCCCAGTCACTGAGGATTTCTATTTTGTTATATTTTTAAGGTTTGGTGGGATAAAGTGAGGGCTCCCTAGCTCTCTTAAATACAAGGGCTTGTTGTGAGATAGTGTCTTTCTTTGTGTATTGACTTCTGAGATGATTTTAGTTTAGTTTTGTTATATTTGCTAGGCCAGCAGGTCAGTGTCAAAGAGGTGAACTACTGGGACCTGAAAGAGTTCTGTCTCCTAAACTTAATTTCAGTTCTGTCATCTATGTGACTCTCATCTCATATTACCTGTAGTGGAAATGTTTGAGATTTTTAACTCACAATGGTATATGAGATTAATTGATAGTAGTAGACTTACATCGAACAAAACAATATTAAAAAAAAAAAGCAGCCATCAAAAAACAAACCCAGCCCCACGTTAATTGCTTTTAATTCAGAACACATGCAAAGGACAACATGGCATGTACTCTGTTACATGGAAGGAGGAATCATGATATTCCTGTAAAGCTATATTTAGTGCAGTTGAACAAAGATCATTAAGACTATATATTGTTAATGTCTGATCATTGATTTCATTACTTGGAGGTGCTGCAGAACTCATTATAGAAAACTCAACGAATGGGAGCAAATTCAGAAACCAAAACTGAGTTCTTCTGAGTGCATAATTCATTGTGGTATTGATTTGAGGAAGAAGATGGAGAAGAATAAGAATTCACAGAATTGCCGTCAGTGATTTCACTGAAAGGTCATCCGATGGGAGACATTAAATAGATGTTTGTCAGTCACGGCTGCATTGATTTGATCTTTCCAGTGACCATTCAAGCTGCTTTTTCCAATGACGAGATGCAGAGTTCCTGATTTGGCTTTTTATTTTTTTCCTCAAGGAAAATGCCATTAAATTAAGATTTAGTCTTTTATATTTAAAGGAGGGCATGATAGACACAAAGATTATAAATATTTCTTCAGCATTACAAGTTCATATGAATACCCTTACTTTTTTCTACTTGTCTGTGTGTGTGTGTATGTGTGTAAAATATATTATGCCATTTGATAGAAATAGTTTGAAGTGTGTAGGGTGCACCCATACACTGTACTTTGCCTTGCAAGTTTACATCTTATCAAATATTTAGTGTTTTTTTTAAGAATCAGAGAGGTAGCTGTGTTAGTCTGGAATAGCAGAGGTAACAAAGAGTCCTGTGGCACCTTAAAGACTAACTAAAGTATTGAAGCATAAGCTTTTGTGGGCTAATACCCAAGCTTGCATCCGACGAAGTGGGTATTAGCCCACGAAAGCTTATGCTTCAATACTTTAGTTAGTCTTTAAGGTGCCACAGGACTCTTTGTTACCAGTGTTTTTTAAGGCATTAATCATATGGTATATGCAGGGCACAAGTTGATGTATGGGGAGCTTCTCTCTTTAAAATATTTGTAGTGCTTTCTTACTAGGGTTTTGCTCTAAACACAGACTTCCATAAATCTGGACCAAATAAATTTGAACTTTTTAGTCCTTTATTAAATACTAATGTAAAAGCCCGTGTACACGGGCCAATGATAAGGGCTCGCGCCCCCCCCCCCCCCGCCCAGCCCCCTCCCCCCCAACACCCCCCGCTCAGACCCCTCCCCCCCAACACCCCCAGCCCCCTCCCCCCCAACGCTCCCCCGCCCAGCCGCCCAGCCCCCCCCCCCCAACCCCTCGTCATGCACCCGACAGCCCAGCTAACTTTATATGTATAACTGCTCCTTGGTGCTCTAGCTCCGTGCGAGTGAGAATCCCTCAGGAGGGCACACGCGGTGGCCATTTTGTGCCTCCAAACTACAATCCCCAGCATGCCGTTCGTCTGGGCCGTCTCTACTGCGCATGACGGCTTCACACAAACTTCTCTAGCTGATTATTAAATAGGATGTATTTAGTGGGATCTGTAGCATTCATAAAATCTACTTCCTAATGCAATAAAGCCTCAGCAAATACAGTATTTTAAATTTCTTTGTGCAGAGTGAGCTATATTCTCCCAGCCCCACCCCACTCACTGAAACATGTGTGGGGTCCATTACACACTGCTATTAGTGTAATGTTGTACTCTGCCTCCAGGACTGTGATTTGAATCATAATTTTTTAAGCCCTGAGGAACCAGTACTACAGCAATTTTTGCATATCTTAGTGTATGGTATAACAAATAATCTTCTTATCACCTGTGTCTGACACATTAGGCGGGGTGTGGGCAGACTTAGTAGGTGCTCTTCTTACTTGCTGCACTTTGGGCTATGCCAGAGAGTAGAGGTATTGGTTAAAGAGGTACAAAAGGACAAATTATCCCTTCCATTTCTCCTGTTAAGCCCCTCCACATTGAAACTCTAGGTGTGTCTGAAGGCAAAATGTGTTCTCCACTGGGTGACATGAGTTCAATTCCCATTGAAGTAATTTCACTTGTTCAGCTAGTAGGGGTTGCAGTTGTATAACTGAAGGGAAAATTGAGCTCAAAGGTAAAGTTGAAAGAGAGGCTGTAAAACTCATTGTGGCCAAAATGTGTTCAGATGTTGTAGCTGTTTGGACTTAAATATGTTTTGTCATGGGTGAAATCCATGGAAGTGAATGTTTCAGTACAAGTAAATAAAAAAGCAAATGAATGAAAGAAAAAAGTGAATGATGTAGAAACTTAGTATGGTAAAGTAATAAATGGAAATTTCTGATAATTATGTAAAATATTTAGTAAAATAATATGTTCATCTCATACCCACATCTGTGCATGGGATAAATTTATCTGGCAGTCTGAGCACTATAAGGGCAACTTTATGAAACATGTAAACAGATGTATACATAAGAGACGGGTAGTCTTTGTAAAATCTGCCCTGACTGTATCTGGTCCCATACACCTTGCCCAAGACATTCCCGAGAAGCTGAAGAGAATCAATAATGTTGCTGTCCCCAGTTCTCTCAGACTGATGTTCTAGGCACAAAGTCTGCATCCAGAGGGATGATGGCAGGTCCAGTTGTGATAGGACCCTCCTTGTCAGGTGATCATTCGTATTGATCATTAGCCTTTGCAAGTGATTTCCTCTATGGATGTATTAACTGTCTGGGCTTTATAGCTCTGCACATTTTTTTTTTGTTACCAAAACCACCCACTTCATTTCTCCTGCCCTTTGTTTATCAGTGAATGCCTGGCATAGGAAGCAACCAGTGTGACAAAGGCAATCAAATTGTATCTATCTGAAATGGAGGAAATAGCATGCCCAGTTTGGAAATGCATACTTTGTAGGTCTGACTCCATATTTGAGAAAGGCAATCTATGAAGGCAAAATAAGTCTTGGAGAGGATTCTGCTGTGTGCACAATAACCAGAAATATGTATGAGCTTCAGATGGAACTTCATGCCCGTACTCAAGTATTCCTCGTTCTTTTTTGGATACAGACTACATGGCTGCTACTCTTGAAACTTGTAAGACTTGTCCATCATCTAATGGGATTTGGTTCACCTCCTTATTTTTGCAGACAATGACCAATACATAACAAAACTTTGCTTCTTCCTTGATCTATTCTATACAGTGAGACAGTGGGTCTGAATCACCCACACTGGAACAAGAAATGAGTGAAACCTACCTATCTTTTATAGTTGCTATTACCGTAGTATCTGAGCAACTCACAATCTAGAATGTAGTTATCCTCTTGACACCAATGCTCGGTAGGATGAGAAGCTCAGTATGAGTCAGGAGTGTGCTCTTCTTGCCAAGAAGGTGTTGTATGCTGCACCCCTCTGTAGCTTTAACTCAGGCTTGGTTCAACTCCTCCCCCCTCCTTCCTGTTTCCTGTCCTACAGTGTCCCAGTCCTAATAATTTCAAGCAGCATCTAAAACACCACAGAAGGCTAACAGCATATTGGGCTATATTAGTAGGAGCATTGCCAACAGATCGAGGGAAGTGATTATTCCCCTCTATTCGGCACTGATGAGGCCACATCTGGAGTATTTGGCCCATCCAGTTTTGGGGGCCCCCACTACAGAAAGGAGGTGGAAAAATTGGAGAGAGTTCAGTGGAGAGCAACAGAAATGATAAGGGGCTTGACTTACGAGGAGAGGCTGAGGAAACTGGCCTTGTTTAGTCTGCAGAAGAGAAGAGTGAGGGTGGGATTTGATAACAGCCTTCAACTACCTCATGCTTCTGTGATTCTATGAGAGCAAAGACAAGGATAACTCCATAGAAGGTGTTGTCAATCCTTGGGACGCAGCTTCTCAAGGTAATCCACTGGTGGGCCATGAGACATTGTGTACCCTGACCTTTTGCAGGCATCGCCCCCTGCATCTCCCAGTGACTGCTGTTTGGCATTCCTGGTTGATGGTTGCCGACGCCTGCTCTATAGTCTGGTGATTAGAGCATTCGTCTGAGAGTTGGGAGAACCATGATCCACTCCCCCTACTCCAACAATTCTAATTATTTATTCACAGGGGAATAGCTTCAACAGAAGAGATGAAGGGACCTCATGTCAGAATATCCCATAGCTCAATAGCTAGGCCACTCATCTGAGAGGTAGCAGATCCTGGTTCAAATCTCTTCTCACCCTCAGGTGGAGGAGGAAGTGAACTCGAAGTATCCCATATCCTAGGTGAGGACCCTAGTCAGTGGCCTAAAAATGATGTGAGTCATCCTGCTATAGTGGCAGTAAAAATGAAGTAGGCACCTAACACCAAGAAAGGGTTTGTAGCTGAGAATTCCCCCTAAATGTGGCCACTCTAGCCCTAGGTGCACTGGGACCATGGTGCACCGGGAGAAAACTTTACTGCCCACCGTATGCATTACCAGGACTCAGCTTGCTTTGCAAAAGTCTTGATCAGTTTGTTCTCCGTTGCAAACCCAGAAGACGCTCTGATAGTGTGCTTGCAGATCAAAAGAGAATGGGTTAACAACACTGCCCTGAGCTGGTGCTGTTCTCAAAGGGGGGTGACTTCCATTTTCAGTAGAGTGGACTGCAGATTGTTGGGATAGAGAGGACTAAGGAAGTTGTCCCATTGAATTCTGGGATACTTCTGGCTGACCTACAGGATCAGTGTCAAGCACGGATATATCTACACTGCAAAGCAATAGGGCTCGGACGCTAGGCCCTGTTTTAACTTGAATTTGGACCCTCCAACTCTGCAGGGACTTGGAACGGTTGGTCTGAGTCCTGGATTAGCATAACTGGAGTATAGATGGAAGTGAGGATTAGGCTTGAGCCTAGGCTCAAGCACAGGTTTACATTGTAGTACAGACATATTCTAAGAAGATTCTCCTCAAATCTCCCATTTACTACCTTAGGCAGGAGC
The DNA here is from genome assembly GCA_032164245.1 of Sternotherus odoratus. Lineage (NCBI taxonomy): Eukaryota > Metazoa > Chordata > Testudines > Kinosternidae > Sternotherus > Sternotherus odoratus. Next base: position 148,416,652 of record JAVMKO010000003.1, read on the forward strand.
TTCCTAGTGTGCTGGCTTTTGTGAATCCCATTTGAAGGTGCTTCCCTCTTCCCATTCATTGTATAGAGAGCCAAGATGTGTAACTCAGGTTTTATCAATCCCAGCAATTTTTTAGATGCCTAAAAATTAGGCCTAATTTGCTTTGTGAATCTAGCCCTAGGTGACTTGCCCAAGGCCTCAGAGAAGGTTGATCATGCAGCAGGAAAGTGAACCTCGATCCCTCAGTTCTAACACCCTAACCACCACACCAGCCTGAGCTCCAAATGAACCACAGAATGACCCAGTCAAAGCTGGTCTCTTATAAACGAATACGTGGGGCTTGCCAGCAGTATTTCTCTATGTGAGGAAGGACAATATTATGGTTTAGGCACAGAACAGGGAGTCCTGAGACTCAGCTTCAGTTTCTGGCTTTACCACAGACTTCCTGTATGTACTTGGGCAGCTCACTTAGAACCTAATTTTCAGAAAAAGTGAAAACCCAAATTAGGGCTTTGCAATTATGAAATGCAAATGTAAGTTTGGCCTTTAATCACTCTGTGTTACAGGTTTTATTTATAAAAGCGGGTGATACCTGCCCCACAGAGGTCTTGTGAAGCTAAGTTAATTAACTTTAATAAAGTTATTTGAGAACTCTGCAAAAAAGGTTCTATATACGTGCAAATATTCTTGTTTTGTTTTGAAGCTGATAGGCCATCAAAGTAAATAGGTAATGTGCAGCCTCTGTGAGATCTCTCTTGAGCCGCTCCCCTCCTCCAAATAATAGTAAATGTTTATGTGTTTATGTAATGGCAAAGTGGAAGAATGGTGGCAAGAGTTTTAATTTACATTGTGTTACCCTCTGTGATGCAATTGGCCTTTCCTGGTATTGTAAGAGGTAGCCAAGCCATTTGTTACTATAGCACCAGAACAGTGAAAGCATTTTGATTATTGCAGACTTTTTTTCCTTTAGAAAGCATGGTGTCCAATCTCAGGAAGATGTTTTTTGGTTTGTTTGTTTTTTGAGATTATTCTCCTGAGAGGGAAATTCTTCTTTTCTCCTCTGTATCATACACTTAGCCTGTTGAGATATATTGGGGCAGAGGTGGGCAAAGTACGGGCCACATGTGGCCCGCCAGCCCTTTTTTTCCGGCCCACGAAGGGCCAGGGGAGCAGTGCCAGTGGTCCCATGCTCCCTTGCCTGGGGGCCGCACCGAGAGCCACAGGGCCTGTGCTCCCACTGGGGGTGCCGGCGGAGCATGGGGAGCCACGGGGCTCCGCATTCCACACCCGGGGTGCAAGGCCAAGCACGGGTGGCCGTGGGTTCCTCACCTGAGGTGCCTGGCAAAGTGTGGGGAGCCACAGGGCTCCGTGTTCCCTGTCCAGGGGCCAGCAGAGTGTGGATCCATGGGCCCAGCACCCGGCTCAGCGTGGTAAGGAAGAACAGGGGACGGCTTAGGTGGTGGGTTCCTGGGGGTGGTTGGGGGGGTGTCTTGAAAGGGGGAAGTTGGGGAACAAAAGCAGGGGGGGGCTTGGATAGTTGGTGGGGCCCTGGGGGGCAGTTAGAGTGGGGGGGTCTCTGGAGGGAATGATCAGGGGACAAGGAAGGGGGGATGGGTCAAGGGTTCTGAGGGGGGCAGTCAGGGGGCGGGAAGTGGGTGGGAGTCAGATGGGGGTGGGGCCAGGCTATTTGGGAAGGTATAGCCCTCCCTACCCGGCCCTCCGCACAATTTTGAACCCCAATGTGACCCTCAGGCCAAAAATTTTGCCCACCCCTGTATTAGGGTCTTCTCTGAAGGAATTTTGGAGTACAAATGACAATTTGTCATTAAAGTAAAAGAGGCTGCCTTGATATGACAAACAGCCTTAAACCTTCTGAATCTGTTTTTCCACTGCATTGCAACTGATGCAAAGTGGATGTAAAATGTTACCATATTAGAATTCTGCTTTCATTTAGACAATGAGGTGTTTTATACCTGCTCTGAACTAACTTTGAACAGGTGTAAATGACTTTACACGGGGAAAGGGAGTAGAGAATCCTAGCATGAAATTCTGGCTCTAATTAAGTCCATGTCACAAGTCCCATTGATTTTAACAAGGCCAAGATCTGACCTTAGTTTCTAGTAGAGTGAATGAATACCCTGTTTCCCCGAAAGTAAGACATCCCCCGAAAATAAGATGTACTTCCAGTTTTGCCTCTCGCTGTGATATAATGTAATGTAATTTTGGGAGCAAAAATTAATATAAGACACTGTCTTATTTTCGGGGAAACACGGTAGTACTTTAGAAGTGCATGGTATTTTTTTCTCCAAGGTATTGTCTACACTGGGAAATTCATTCTAAAAAACATGTGCCCTTACATATCTTCACAAGCATGATGTTAAACACAATTTTGCCTTTTGTGTGAACCAGGGACAATCATGTTTAAAAGCTTGGCACCTGGTCGTGGGGAGGATCTTAGCATTTAACCAAGCAAACGCGTTTCTGAACATGGCTTGTGTCTTTGTACGTTAGGTGCTCCGTTGTATTCAAAATTAGTAGTCAAATGGCGTTAACGTATTCTAACCTGATACTGTTTTCCCAGTATAGACATGGCCACTGAAAGTTCCTTCAGGCTTGTCTGTAAAGAGATATTCAGAAAAGTTAAGGTGAATCCTCTTGGGAGGATTAAGTCAGAGTGAACTAAGGCCACTTCCCTCCTGAATGAAAGCCTGCACAAGATGGTTTAATGTGCTTTAATTTATGTGAATTGACTTTACACCTTTAGTTGATTCACTATAACTTTCTGGGATGTCCCTGTATAATAACCTTAGAAAAGGAATTTAATGTGAA